>CM035116.1:102421433-105063074 GCA_020205555.1 Panax stipuleanatus
TTTCAAATCATTTTTGTCTAGCTGAAGCAATTAGCATAGACATGTGAATAATAGCATTGTTTTAAAAATTCATTAGTTCAATCATTTGATCCAATATTTTTTAAGAAAATAGAAGTGCAACATCAGCACGAAGTCAATAAATTTCAAAAATCTAGCAAAGCTAGGAGATTTAGAATATAAAAATTTTCTCCATCAATTTAAAATCTTTACTCCACCGTTTCATTACTTAATCATTCTATCAATTTTCAACAACATCAATGCTTTCTATACCATAACCTTTCTATACCCAATATAGTTCATCAAACTTACCACACTTTGGAAGTTCAGGAACTTACCACAATAATACGAATTTAAGAATTTGTCCTAGCAATACGTAGTCAAAGAACTGATCAGAGACTGTCCATATGCTTAGGGGGTTCAAAAACATACATATGATTATGAGTCACAAACTTATCATACGTATAAGTTTTAAGAACTTGCACCTAACCGTAATATCATCTAATCTGATCTTAATATCACCTCTAACTATCAACTATAAACATGGGACAAGAATCACCTTCTCACCATATATATATCGATAGCGCGACACCACATTTCAATTATTACCCCTGTGATAAACCAAGTTTAAGCACAAAACCACAGTCCATACAAAGGTTTGTACAACTCAGCCACCACATGAGCTCTCAGTTGAAATCTCACTTAACTCTATCTTGCTCATAACTTCTCGCTCTATGCTCTATACAAATTTTTTGTATCTCATCATTTATAACTCCTCGTGAGTTTATCTCGTACTATATCACAGTACCTTCTCGTTATAGAATCAAACTATATTTATTCAATCATTACAGACCATCTGTCTTTTATAACTTTAAAAGATCACGCCGTGATCTTATTCTATAATCATATCCCTTATGATTATTTTCTTATCTCATTATCGTTTTGTTTTACAATCTTCTTATCTTTACCTATTCATCACATCATATCATGATTCTATTATGCTTTTAATCTTATAGACTTTATCTATTCTTCATTATTCGTCATCTTGATTATTGGAGTTAGGCAACTCCTTATTCTTATCTCTATATCTCTTCAAGATTCTTCTTTGAATCTTCTTGTTTATTTATCAACTCTTCCTTTATGAATTTCTAATTTCATTCATAAAGTTCAATATTTTATTCTAGTTTTTATTCCTCGTTATACTCATCTTCTTCTTATAACATTTTTAGGACTTAACTCATCCTATACATCTACGTATGTGAAAAGAATCACATTTTTATCATACGTAACTTAAACTTAACTTCTTATAACCTAAAGTCATAGCCTAAGGTACTCTTATCTAAGGTGTAAAACCTATCAGCTTTGATACCAACTGTAACGACCCCAAAAATCAAACAATATAATTCTTGACATCGATCGTTAATAATACAACCTTATTCTAACTTTACATCATTATTGATGATACAATCACAAAAAATGCGAAATAATTAAAACTTTTATATATTTCTTTCTTTATTGCCCTGAATCTCAACCATTACATAATATATCTTTGATTCAAATTTATTACATGAATCACTACATCGAAGCTACTATACAAAGTCTTACATAAAAAAGCAATATCCACTATACATCAGATAGCTCAACTTAAAATTGAACAATTACGTTACAATCAAAACATTAAATGCATTCTCATCTAAAAAAAGTAATTTTCGTGAATATGGATCTCTATAATTCACTTAGCACGTATCATTACCTTGAAACCTTAACCTGCAAAAATAGTTATTTGCAAGAGTGAGCCCGATAGCACAACAAGATCTAACCGTTTCCATGCATCACGTAGCACATAAATAACATGATCATCTTGTACATCATAATCATTAGACTAACATATCATGCATGCTTTAATTCATATAACAAGTATAAAGATTGAGTTCCTTATTCAATCAACATTCTTTACTCAATCAATAAAGTTATAAATTGAATCTATCATTTCATACTTACAACATATATAACATATCATGCTCTTTGCAAATACAAATTTAAAATAGTTCATCATCGAGTTCAGATAGCAATTAGGAACTGAAAGACTTGTCTGGCTCGTAGATTACTAATTAACGAAAAACATCTTATAATTATCTGCACTTCATGAATCCTACACAACGTATTACCATACACATCAACTATTAGTCACATAGCAACGCTTAGAAATCGTTTAAGTAAATTCTACTTTACATTTCATAATTCTCCCCCATTTGTTTAACACACACAATCAAATTATATATATAATTAATAATATAAATTAATTATCACATATCTAATTCTCATAATTAGTTAACCCATTTAGGTTAACTCATTTCTCTTTAATTATTAATTTAATAATTAATTATCACATAATTTATCACATCACATAATCATATTACATTTTCACATTATTAATCAACTAATAATTACGTACTCGTATTAATTAAATTATAATTTAAACAACTTATAATTTAAATTACACATTCTCCTCAATTATAATTGCATTTTATATTAATTAAATTATAATTTAAATTAAACATTTATTAATCAAACTCCATTTATGCATTTATATTAATTAAATCATAATTAAACCAATTATAATTTAAATTAAACAATTACTTTGATTATAATTAATCAATTTCAATCCAAGCACTCATTAAATTATAATTAAATAAACTATAATTTAAATTACATATTTACCTTAATTATAATTATTCAAATTATAATTACATATTATATTATAATTACACAAATTATAATTTAAGTTAAACATTTACTTTGATTAAAAATTAATCAAACTATATTCTTTTATCAAATCATAATTTAAATTAAACCTTTACTATAATTATAATTTATTCAAATTATAATTACATATTATATTTTTTAATATAATTCATTACTATTATTTAGCATTTTTAATGTATGCTTATGATGTCATCAAGTTTACCACATTAGGTTAACTTTTCATGATACGAACAAAACTGTACAAAACAAACCAAGTTTTCTTTTCTGCACACACCTCGTCGGGGCGGGGTATTATGCCTTACAAGGCCCGCTGGGACGGGCCCCCTACAGTGGCTCACTTTTGGTTTGCGAACTGTGCAGAGAAAAAACCAATGTGACTTATTTCTCCACACCAAATTCTGATTCAAGTCAACATAATTCATATCAATCTTATGAAAAACATAAATTCTAAGTTTCTAATAAGTTTTAACATATTTAATCATCAAAACACATAATCAAAACTCTTAATATTGAAAATTTTGGATAAAAACTATTTTTTAGTGTTCTTGATAAAATTGAACACTGTAAGTTTATTTCTCAATCAAAACACACAATTCAATTCACATTGAATTCGTTTCTTGACAATTTAACAAGAATCCAAAATCAATTTGTACAACAATCAACAATTAAACTTGAATTTTTTGATTTTAAAGAAAATTATATATTTTCAAAATATTTTCACTGTAACTTATTGATGAACATGAATCCCTCTTGTTCATCATATACACATGGATTAAACATTCTAATTAAGCATATAAATCAATTATAAGCATATATTGACACAATTTACATATTAGAAATTAATGTTTCCACTAATTTCATAAAACTCAATTTATAGGAAAATAAATAATGAAGAACATAAAACATAATCTTTAAAATACAAGGGTTAAAATTATACCCTTGATGCTTAGTGAGGAAGATGATGATGAGGTTTAACAAGGACTTTCTCTCAAAGTCTTCTTCCTTTTCTCTTATTATTCTCTCTAACTTCTCTTTTCTTTCTCTGTATTTCTTTTGTTCTAACAGACTAACATTTGGCTAATTCTAACTAACGTAATATACATATAATATATTTTACATATATTATACATATAAAACATAAATATAATATATATAACTTATATTACATAATGACCATAATAAGTACCATAATTGAACTTAATACATAGGTTACACATTTGGAATTTAAAAAGCCCTAAGGCTTGTTTGGCAAAAATAATTTATTTTAAAAAACAGGTTTTTAGTAGTTAAGGCCCCGTTTGGTAAAACAAATTTGACACGGTGCAAGGGCCTTGTTTGGGAAAACGATTTTAAAAATTCTTTTAATAAATCCTTTAACAAATATTTTTAATGTTATACTTTAATTAATTAAATCTTAACCTTCTAATTTAAGTAATTTAAAGTTAACATCAATTAATCACATAAAAATTGTCACATAACAATTATAATTACTTGCTAATTATAATTTTATGTAACAATTACCACACAACTTCATCTAATTTAATTATCTCAATTAAATTAGAACTATAACATAAAATTATTACATATTAATTAAATTAAATATTAAGTATTCATTTAATTAATATATACACTTAATTAAATTTACTCCATAACAATCACATAATTTATTTATTTAACTCAATAAATAAATAAATTAAAATATTTATTTAATTCATTAAATATTAAAATTAATATATAAAATGCTCTTCACACCAAATCACATATTTCACAATATATGACACATATACACATTCTCAAACTCAAAACATCTCATAATAAGAATTTTATTTATTAAATTCTCATTTATAAATTCTTAAAAATTTGGAATGTCACATTCTTTCCTCCTTATAAGGATTCCGTCCTCGGAATCAACAAAATCCCTCTTACTTGGTTTTCACAAAATCTCTTTCAAAATTTTATTGGTTAATAACTTCAACACATTATCTCAACAAAAGTTTTATATATATACTACTCCATTCATTCCTTAACCAAATTTTAGGTTTTATTACATAACCTTCAATTAAACACAATTATATCAAATATTATATATTCTTTAACTCATTCATTTTCTTTCTAAGGATCATTACCATATACTCTACTCGTAGAATTCATATACTTCATAATTCACTATCTTGTAAGTATTCGGGTTATCACAGTAATCGACGGTACATGCAAGTTTTTCTTAACTCAAACTTAAGTTATATTTTCAAAGCATGTTAGTGAATAATTATTGTTGATTATTAAAATCTATATTGATTATTGATTCGCACTTGGTGCATGTTGTATATGTTCATTAAGTATGAAAGGCTGATCACCTTCATTACCATAAGGTCCAGTTAAAGTTGTTCATGGTCCTTGTTGACATTAAACATTACTGATTCAGTCATTCAATTATTGACATTTTGATTCATGCTCTTTCCTAATTATTATATTGTTGAAAATTTGAAAGCTTATTCTTTCTTTCAATCATGATATATCCTTGTTTATTTAAACTTGTTTGGCAAAGTAGTTGCTCACCCTTGCTATATCATGATAACAAATTTCAGATTAAGACGAAGGCTCGAAGATATGATAGAGGCAAAGGCAAATTCCAACGAGTAGATTATTACGCATTCATAACTATTTAGTTATCATATACAAATGATGTTGTAAACCTTTTTAGTTACTTAAGGTACGTATTCAGTTAAGGCCAATAAACCTTGGGAAATATTATAGAATCACGTGAAATAAACAATTTATATTTATATATTCCGCATTAGTTTATAGAATATGTATGAAGATGAAGTACCGTAACGTAACAAGTTCGAGGTTCTAGGGACCCGAATTTGGGGGCGTCACAGTGGATACTCGTAAGGTGAGTCCAAAGATGGAAGAAATATTAGTGGTTAAGGAGTTTGTGGACGTGTTTTCGAGCGATTTGCTAGGACTTCCGCCGGATAGAGAGATAGAGTTCGTGATTAACTTAGCACCGGGGACTGCCCTAATATCGAAAGCCCCGTACAGAATGGCTTCGGTCGAGATGAAGGAGTTGATGGTTCAACTGCAGGAATTGCTGGATAAGAAGTATATTCAGTCGACCGTATCGCCGTGAGGAGCTCCAGTGTTGTTCGTGAATAAGAAGGATGGATCAATGCGGCTTTGCATTGACTATAGGGAGTTGAACAAAGTCACGATCAAGAATAAGTATCCTTTACCTAGGATCGATGATTTGTTCGATCAACTAAAAGGAGCTAGATACTTCTCAAAAATAGATTTGAGAAGCGGGTATCATCAGTTGAAGGTATTAAGAAAGGATGTACCAAAGACGTCATTTAGAACTCGGTATGGACATTATGAGTTCTTGGTGATTACATTTGGTCTAACGAATGCACCAGCAGCATTTATGGACCTAATGAATAGGGTGTTTAAGCCATTTCTGGACAAGTTCGTAGTGGTGTTCATATATGACATTTTGGTCTATTCCAAAACTAAGGAGGAACGCACTGAACATTTGAGGCTAACATTGGAATCGCTGAGACAGGAAAAGTTGTATGCAAAATTCTCGAAATGCAAATTTTGGTTAGAGCGTGTGCAATTTCTTGGTCACATGATTGACAAAGATGGGATTTCGGTAGATCCGTCAAACGTTGAAGCTGTGTTGAATTGGGATCAGCCGAAGACACCGTCAGAAGTCAGGAGTTTATGGGGATTGGCAGGTTACTACAGAAGATTCATACAAGAATTTTCCAAAATCGCAACTCCGTTGACGAATTTGACTCAGAAAACGATAAAGTTCATTTGGATGAAAAAAGTGTGAGGAGAGTTTTTAGGAACTGAAGAAGAGGTTGAGTATTATGCATGTGTTGTCATTGCCTGATAGTACAGGAAATTTTGTGGTATACAGTGATGCTTCACATAAAGGATTAGGTTGTGTGCTGATGCAGAACAACAAAGTTATTTCTTATGCATCACTTCAGCTGAAGGATTATTAGAAAAGGTATCCGACCCATGACCTGGAATTGGCAGCAATAGTGTTTTCTTGAAGATTTGGAGACACTACTTATATGGACAAAAATATGAGATATATACAGACCATAAGAGTCTGAAGTATATCTTTACACAGAAAGATTAAAATATACGCCAAAAGAGATGGTTGGAGCTTATCAAGGACTACGATTGTGAGATTTTATACCATCCGGGTACAGCGAATGTAGTTGCCGACGCCTTAAGCAGAAAAGGTCGGGAGAAGATAATGTTGCTAACTGCTCAGGAACAATTGATAAATGAGATGGCTAAGTTGGAGCTGGAAGTTAAGTATCCGAAGGAGTCAGATGAGAAACTGTTTCAAGTAATTACCGGTTCAACCTTGGTGGACAAGGTGAAAGAGGCACAACTACATGATAAGGAGTGTGAGAAGATCTGGAATAGAGTAACCGTTGGTGAAAAGATGAAGTTCAAGATTGATAATGATGGACTGCTACAGTTTGAAGGGAGAATTTGGGTACCATCAGTACCAAAAATTAGATAGGAAATTTTGGGTGAAGCTCACAGTTCGAGATATTCAATTCATCCTGGGAGTACGAAGATGTACCAGGATCTCAGACAACATTTTTGGTGGCTGAATATGAAGAGAGACGTTGCTGAGTGGGTTGCGAAATGCCTAACATATTAGAAAGTCAAAGCAGAACATCAGAGACCAAGTGGATTGCTACAACCGCTGTAGATTTTGGAATGGAAGTGGGAGCATATCACGATGGATTTCGTGGTTGGTCTTCCAACGACTCAGAAGGGTTTTGATGCAGTATGGGTTATCGTGGTTCGACTGACGAAGTCAGCACATTTCTTAGCGATCAAGATTAGATTCAACTTGGATCAGTTGGCAAAGTTGTACGTTAAGGAAATTATTTCTAGACACGGTGTTCTGGTATCAATTGTATCAGAAAGGGATCCGCGTTTCACGTCGAATTTTTGGAAGCGATTATAGGAGTGCTTAGGAACGCAATTGCGAATGAGTACGGCGTACCATCCTTAAATTGATGGCCAGAGCTAGAGAACAATCCAGACTTTAGAGGATATGCTGAGAGCTTGTGTTATGGACTTCAAAGGAAGCTGTGGTGATCATCTACCATTGGTGAACTTCGCCTACAACAACAGTTAACATGCAAGTATTGACATGCCGCCTTATGAAGCATTATAGGGCAAAAAATATAGGACTCCATTATGCTGGGATGAGGTCGGTGAGCGTCAACTATTGGGACCAGTTTTGGTTCAACAAACTGCTAAGATCGTGAAACTGATCAGAACGAGGTTAGTTGCTGCTCAAGACAGACAGAAGAAATATGCCGATTATCATCGTCAGAATCGAGACTTTGAAATGGGAAGCTTCATTTTTCTGAAGGTATCTCCTTGGAAGGGGAAGATTCGATTTGGCAAGAAGGGAAAACAGAGTCCCAGATTTATTGGACCTTTTGAGATACTGCGAAGGGTTGGCGAAGTAATTTATGAGGTTGCGTTACCTCCGGAGTTAGTGTTGGGTTTGTACGTAACACAATCATGCAATCAAATCACATAAATAGGGCGGAAGCGCAAAAACTAGGTTTTTAAAAATTTATACAAACCCATAACCATGATCATTCTTGTGCATCAATTATCAGTGAATATAGAAAGAGAAAAATAGAATTATACCTTTGAAGATCCAAGCTTCCTCAGGTACAAGTTCTACTCCTTTGATTCTTTTGATTCCTCTGTAGTGGCTCCTTCCCTTGATCAATGTCAGCCATCCAAATGTTTGGCCTCTAACGGTGATCCACCAAGGAAGATGAAGAACTCAAGAAGATGGGTTATTGGCTTAACCCTTGTTTCTATCTCTATAAAATATGTGTACTCCCAACTCTTGGAAAAATTCACGTACCTTATTTCTGATATAAGACTCTCTTATATAGATATTAGGTTAACCCTCCTAATCCAATTAGAATAGGGTTTTATTTAATTAATTAAATACTTTCAATTAATTTATATCCTAATATTTATTAGGATTGAAAGAGAGTACTGATATTATATTAATTCCTAAACTCCTTTAGAATTAAAATAATAATAATAATAATAATAATATTAATAAGACTCTTATTAATTTATATTTAATATTTCTAAAATATTAAATAATAAACATTAAGTTATTTAATTTATTCTATCACCATAGATTAAATTAATTATACTTAATGCATTATTACTATCATGCCATTTTCTTCTTAAATAATTCTTCTTCCTTTTATGGTGTGACACTTTAGGTTGTCCATATTAAACCGGTTATGAATAAATCAATTAGAACAATTCTAATCTTATTTAAATAAATAAATTAAACTAATAATCTATTTAAATAAATAACATTTATTCTATAATAGGGATAAGCCTCCCTAGCGATCAACGACTTTCCAGATAATATAGATTTCAACATTAATCATAAAAGAACATGTGAGTTAATAGTTACCGTACAATTCAATCCTTCCACCATACAATGCCCCAATTAAATATAAGACATGAATTTACTGTCAAGTCTTAATTTATTTAATCATATGTATTTCGATTAGAAAATGCACAACTCCAAATAATGCAAATTAGAAACCTCTTTCTAATTTCATTCTACATTGGCCAAGGATTCCTGGGTTGTCATTTAACGAATCACATAGGACATATCTCCTCTTTTACTAGAGGTGGTAGATTGTTTATTGATCATTCATTATCTCCATATGTAACTCATTATACCCAAGCATACCCTATATATGCCTTAAAAGGCCTTAAGGAATTAGTCAAAGTATAATTTGTTATATACAAGATACTATGATGATCTCAAGTCCAAGGATCACTTGTACTACTATCACATTAGAAATTATTATTGACAGGCGAGTAAAACTCCATTAGGTATTCCATAGCGAGTCACGTTCAGTGAACTTATTCTCCAATAAGCACCTACATACTTGCTTTAGTGTCTCCACACAAATGACCATGAGATCAGTCATCCTCATCCAATAAGCAAGCAACATATGTACCAATCTATCCGGATTTACTAATCCCCATTTTAGTAATCCCACAATTGGGAACTATTTTAGTTTTTAAGCTTTCTAAGAATTTAGATCTCATTATCATGATCTCATCATGATTCTAAAAGCATTGCTTAAAACTATGAGTTATTTACATATTATAAAAATAGCACCATGTAGATAATTATATGCCTTAAATGAATATTTTATTATTAAATAAATAAGATTGTTTACAAAGTATGTGCTTTATCATCATACATGATTGGCTTGTATGCACACTACTATCAATCTCCCACTTGCACTAAAGCCAATCGCCATGGTATCTCATACCCATCTTCTCTAATTGACGATCAAACTGCTGTTGTGTTAGAGCTTTAGTAAATGGATCTGCAATGTTGTCTTGAGAGTCCACACGCTCCAAGGTGACGTCTCCTCTTTCAATGATCTCCCTGATCAAGTGAAATCGTCGCAACACGTGTTTAGATTTCTGATGAGACCTGGGTTCCTTTGCCTATGCAACCGCTCCGGTGTTGTCACAGTATACGGGAACTGCTTCACCGATGCTAGGAACCACACCAAGTTCAGTTATGAACTTCTTCATCCAAACAGCTTCCTTTGCAGCTTCACTTGCAGCTATATACTCTGCCTCTGTCACTGAATCAGCAACTGTTTGCTGCTTGGAACTCTTCCAACTCACTGCACCTCCGTTCAAGGTAAACATATACCCTGAAACAGATTTACTGTCATCTTGGTCTATTTGAAAACTTGAGTCCGTGAATCCCTCGAGTTTTAATTCAGACCCATTGTAGACAAGAAAAATATCTTTAGTCCTTCTCAAGTACTTTAGGATATTTTTCACTGCCTTCCAGTGCTCTTCTCCTGGATTCGACTGGTATCTGCTTGTTACACTAAGTGCGTGAGCAACATCCGGTCTAGTACATATCATACCGTACATGATAGATCCTATTGCAGAAGCATAAGGGATCTTACTCATACGGTCTCTCTCCTCGGGTGTCTTTGGGGCCTGTTTCTTGGAGAGATTTATTCCATGGCTCATCGGCTTGAGACCTCTTTTGGAATCTTCCATGCTAAACCTCTTTAGCATCGTATCAATGTACGTTCCTTGGGATAAGCCGAGCATCCTTTTAGATCTATCTCTATAGATCTTTATCCCCAAAATATAGGATGTCTCACCCAAGTCCATCATGGAGAAGTTTTTAGATAACCAGATTTTAATGGATTGTAACATTGGAATGTCATTCCCTATCAGTAATATATCATCAACATATAATACAAGGAATGATACTGCGCTCCCACTAACCCTCTTGTATACACAAGGTTCATCTTCGTTTTTGATAAAATTAAACTCTTTGATTGTCTCATCAAAACGAATGTTCCATCTACGAGAAGCTTGCTTCAACCCATAAATGGATCGTTGTAGCTTACAGACTTGATTTGTTCCAACTTTTGAGATAAATCCCTCTGGCTGTGTCATATACACATCCTCCTCAAGTTTCCCATTGAGGAAGGCCGTTTTCACGTCCATCTACCAGATCTCATAGTCGTTGTAAGCTGCAATCGCAAGCAAAATCCGAATGGACTTGAGCATGGCTACTGGTGAGAAGGTTTCATCATAGTCAACTCCTTGTCTTTGTTTGAAACCTTTTACAACCAGTCGAGCCTTATAGGTCTCTACCTTTCCGTCTGCTCCAGTCTTTTTCTTAAAAACCCATTTACACCCAATAGGTTTAATACCTTCAGATGGTGAAACCAAAGTCCATACTTTGTTTTCATACATGGAGTCCATTTCGGATTTCATGGCTTCAAGCCATTTCCCTGAGTCTTTATTACTCATAGCCTGTTCGTAATTCAATGGATCATCATTCATGATGTGTACCTCATCGTCATCCTCTATAACGAATCCATACCTCTCAGGTATCTGCGGTACTCTTCCAGATTTACGAACAGGGTGTGGTACAGTAGGTTCTTCTACTTGGTTAGGTACTTAACTTTGGTCCGTGGTAACTTGTGGTTCTTGAACTTCTTCAAGATATATCTTACTCCCACTGACCCCTTCATGGATAAACTCTTTCTCCAAGAAGGTAGCATGTTTCGTAACAAGCACCTTTTGATCAGTTGGATGATAGAAATAATACCCTATGGTTTCTTTAGGGTATCCCACAAATCTACACTTATCGGATTTAGTCTGTAGCTTATCATTTTCAAACTTTTTGACATAAGCTGGACAACCCCAAGTCTTAACATGCTTAAGATTTGGTTTCCTCCCTTTCCACATCTCATATGGAGTCTTTGGGGCGGATTTGGTAGGTACCTTGTTAAGTAGGTATGCAGCCGTTTCTAGGGCATATCCCTAGAAGGAAATTGGAAGGTCGGTAAAACTCATCATGGATCGAACCATGTCTAACAGTGTTCGATTTCTCCTTTCAGATACTCCATTTAACTGTGGTGTACCTGGAGGAGTCCATTGTGAGATTATACCATTTTCTCTGAGACAATTGAGAAACTCACTGCTTAAGTATTCTCCACCTCGATCTGATCGAAGTATCTTAATACTCTTGCCCGTTTGTTTCTTTACTTCACTTCTGAACTCTTTGAACTTTTCAAATGATTCTGATTTGTATTTCATTAAATACACATATCCAAATCTTGAGTGATCATCAGTGAAAGTAATAAAATAAGAATACCCACCCCGTGCACTTGTTGTCATAGGTCCACAAACGTCTGTGTGAATCAATGCCAACAACTCTGTAACTCTCTCTCCTTTTCCACTAAAAGGAGATTTAGTCAATTTACCCATGAGACAAGATTCACAAGTTGGATATGATTCATAATCAGATAGCTCAAGGAGCCCATCTTTATGCAACTTGGATAATCTTGTTTCATTGATATGACCGAGTCTACAATGCCACATATAGGTATAATTAATATCATCTCTTTTCCTTTTCTTAATTTGTTCAATTTGAAATATATTTTCTTGTAAGTCAAGTGTATAAAGTCTATTTCGCAAATTTCCAATACCATATAAAACATCGTCTTTATAAATAGAACAACCATTGTTCTTTATAATAACGTCAAAACCTTCCATATCCAATACAGAAATTGAAATAATGTTTTTAATAATATTCGGAACATAATAACATTTATTAAGATAAATGGATTTGCCCGAAAGCATTTGCTAAACAATAAGTTCCTACAGCTAATGCAGCAATTTTTGCTCCATTTCCCACTCGTAGGATCACCTCATCTTTGTTCAGCTTTCTACTTCTGACCAGTCCTTGCACAGTATTACATATGTGAGAACCACAACCGGTATCCAATACCCAAGCAGAATTATGACTTTCAGAAAAATTAATTTCAATCATAAACAAACCTTGATTGGAAGTCGAAGCTTCTCCAAGCTTCTTCTTTGCTAGAAACTTCTTGCAGTTCCTCTTCCAATGTCCTGGCTCGTTGCAATGAAAGCACATTCCTTTAGCTGGTTCAGGTTTCTTTTGCTCCTTTTCTTTCCCTTTTCCCTTAGCCTTCTTATATTTCTTCTTTTTAGAAGACACCTTGGGCCTCTTCCTTTTATTGAAAGAATCCACCATCAAGACATGGTTCTTCTTGGATGAGAAGTGACCTTCTGCAATTTTCAGCATGTTAAGCAGCTCAGGCAAGCTGACATCTAGCTTATTCATGTGAAAATTAACCACAAACTGCAAGAAGGTCTCAGGGAGTGACTGCAAGACCAAGTCTTGACTCAACTCCCCATCCATGACGAACCCAAGCTGTCCAAGGCGTTCAATCAAATTGATTACCTTCAGAACATGAGTCTCGACGGCAGTGCCCTCAGTTATCCGAGATCGGAAGAGCTCCTTAGATATCTCATATCTAGGAGTCCTACTCTGTTCACCATACAACTCCTTGAGGTGAAGCAGCATAGCAGGAGCATCCATTTTTTCGTGCTGACGCTGAAGCTCGTTAGTCATGAATGCGAGCATGATGCATTGAGCCACAGATGCATCATCTTGCCACTTATTGAAAGTGGCAATCTCTTCCTCAGAGGCTGTTTCTGAAACAAATTCAGGGATAGTGGAATTTAGGACATAAGAAATCTTTTCAGCAGTGAGAATAATTCTCAGATTTCTTAGCCAGTCCTCATAATTCGGGCCGGTAAGCTTATTTGCATCAAGTATGCTTCGTAGTGAGATTAGTGATTTTGACATTTTTAAAATTCTGCATGTGAAAAGATAACATTTTAGCAAACATTCATTTTATTAACTTTGCATACCAAAATAAATTTAGGTCTTTATTTTAAATTGGTATCTCCCACTGTTTTCATCAAACTATATTACCCTCACTTATATAGTTCGGCAATATCTAATTAAAGATTTGCTAGTGAGATTAAGGATCCCATTTCAATTGTATATAACCTTGTGGATAGCACAACAAACGATATAAAAATAAATAGGTAGACAACTCTTGTCAATTACATCACTATGTAACTCCTTTTATTTTGCTTCTTAAATCATAATGGTCATGTGGGTGCACATTCGAACTAAAATGATTTAAGTCAAGTTCAGCCTAGCACTTCCATAAATTCAAAAAGAAAATTTTTTGTCCTTGTGGATAGCACAACAAGACTAGATCGTTCAATTTTCTTGATAAGCATCAAATGTGATTAATTAACATCTTAAATATTCAATACTCGCCTTGTGGATAGCACAACAAACTCATATTAAATATTTAATACTCTATTAATTAATCATGCTAGAAGGCGACGTTCGATATTCCAAATATCATTTGAACGCTTCAGACTTAATATTATTTCTTTGAGGGGTTTGTTATTATTTGTCTCATCTTGTTTAGTGCGCATGCACACACACACACACACACACACACACACACACACACACACACATATATATATATATATATATATATATATATATAATACGCGTCATTTTATTAAACATGCGAAGCATGTTTGCATAAAATATAATATATATATAATATTTAGCATGCAATATAGAATACTATATTCTACCCGGATTGATTATGGACTTTTATTCTAGTTTGGTTTACTAGAGCCACCAAGTGAACCAAAAGGTCAAACTTAGGAGTGCAAGAATTTAAATTTTTAATTTAACTATTACATTTAAACCCGGGCTCCATACAAACGGGTCTTCACGCGCTCCTTGCTCCTTGGTCTCCAATTTCTTCAAAATAATTCTAACTATCTCTATTATATTAACTATTTAAAATTAAATAGAAACCTTGATCAGTACTCAAGGGGAAGTACATAGAAAGGAGATAGAATTTACATCGAGAATAAAACTAGAGAAGACGAGGTACGCAGACCCCATTTTATAAAACCCATTCATTCAAGCATTCAACCAAAATAAAATCCAATCACATTGGTCATAGTCTATAATCAACCCCTTTTATTACCATACATATCATCATACGTATCAATAAAACTTATTCATCTCATGAAAATAAATTCATTCCATATATGTATTAATATCAGTTAATGGGCAAAAGTTTGCTAAACTTTGTTTTTGGAAAAATAAACTCCTTTATTTCATTCAAAAACAATTCCAAATTAAACTCTTTAATTTTAGCAATTCTGAAATCTCATTTCATATAAAATAAACATCTTTATTTTAAACCTTTATTAATTAAATAAACCATTCATTTAATTAAATAAAATAAAAAAAAAATTCAGTTCCTGTCCAGTGGCGCAGCTGCGCCAAGAATGGAAAGGGAACCGGCGCAGCATGAAAACCAGGAACAATAACCGGCGTAGCTGCGCAGCAATATTGCCTAGTACCGGCGCAGCTGCGCAGCTTCGCAGAATCTGAAAAATTTTTGTTGCCCAGAACTCGATCCAATCGCATATCATACATGTATGGAATCACATAGACTGATAATTAGCACAAGATTGGCTCTGATACCAGTGTTGGGTTTGTACGTAACGCAATCATGCAATCAAATCACATAAATAGGGCGGAAGCGCAAAAACTAGGTTTTCAAAAATTTATACAAACCCATAACCATGATCATTCTTGTGCATCAATTATCAGTGAATATAAAAGGAGAAAAATAGAATTATACCTTTGAAGATCCAAGCTTCCTCAGGTACAAGTTCTACTCCTTTGATTCCTTTGATTCCTCTGTAGTGGCTCCTTCCCTTGATCAATGTCAGCCACCCAAATGTTTGGCCTCTAACGGTGATCCACCAAGGAAGATGAAGAACTCAAGAAGATGGGTTATTGGCTTAACCCTTGTTTCTATCTCTATAAAATATGTGTACTCCCAACTCTTGAAAAAATTCACGTACCTTATTTCTGATATAAGACTCTCTTATATAAATATTAGGTTAACCCTCCTAATCCAATTAGAATAGGGTTTTATTTAATTAATTAAATACTTTTAATTAATTTATATCCTAATCTTTATTAGGATTGAGAGAGAGTACTGATATTATATTAATTCCTAAACTCCTTTAGAATTAAAATAATAATAATAATAATAATTTCAATAAGACTCCTCATATTAATTTATATTTAATATTTCTAAAATATTAAATAATAAACATTAAGCTATTTAATTTATTCTATCACCATAGATTAAATTGATTATACTTAATGCATTATTACTATCATGCCATTTTCTTCTTAAATAATTTTTCTTCCTTTTATGGTGTGACCCTTTAGGTTCTCCATATTAAACCGGTTATGAATAAATCAATTAGAACAATTCTAATCTTATTTAAATAAATAAATTAAACTAATAATCTATTTAAATAAATAACATTTATTCTATAATAGGGATAAGCCTCCCTAGCGATCAACGACTTTCCAGATAATATAGATTTCAACATTAATCATAAAAGAACATGTGAGTTAATAGTTACCGTACAATTCAATCCTTCCACCATACAATGCCCCAATTAAATATAAGACATGAATTTACTGTCAAGTCTTAATTTATTTAATCATATGTATTTCGATTAGAAAATGCACAACTCCAAATAATGCAAATTAGAAACCTCTTTCTAATTTCATTCTACCTTGGCCAAGGATTCCTGGGTTGTCATTTAACGAATCACATAGGACATATCTCCTCTTTTACTAGAGGTGGTAGATTGTTTATTGATCATTCATTATCTCCATATGTAACTCATTATACCCAAGCATACCCTATATATGCCTTAAAAGGCCTTAAGGAATTAGTCAAAGTATAATTTGTTACATACAAGATACTATGATGATCTCTAGTCCAAGGATCACTTGTACTACTATCACATTAGGAATTCCTATTGACAGGCGAGTAAAACTCCATTAGGTATTCCATAGCGAGTCACGTTCAGTGAACTTATTCTCCAATAAGCACCTACATACTTGCTTTAGTGTCTCCACACAAATGACCATGAGATCAGTCATCCTCATCCAATGAGCAAGCAACATATGTACCAATCTATCCGGATTTACTAATCCCCATTTTAGTAATCCCACAATTGGGAACTATTTTAGTTTTTAAGCTTTCTAAGAATTTAGATCTCATTATCATGATCTCATCATGATTCGAAAAGCATTGCTTAAAACTATGGGTTATTTACATATTATAAAAACAGCACCATGTAGATAATTATATGCCTTAAATGAATATTTTATTAATAAATAAATAAGATTGTTTACAAAGTATGTGCTTTATCATCATACATGATTGGCTTGTATGCACACTACTATCAGTTAGATCATGTTCATAATGTATTTCATATTTCTGTGTTGCGACCGTACAAACACGATTACAAGCATGTGATAAAAGTATGAGCCGTTGCAGTTTGATAAATACTTAACTTATGAAGAGGTTCCTGTTCAGATAGTTGGCAAGAAAGAACAAGTATTTAGAAATAAAGTGATACCTTCTATTAATGTAATCTGGAGGAACCACAATACTGAAGAAGCTATGTGAGAACTCGAAGATGTTATGATGAAAACCTATCACCAATTATTTACTTAATTTTCTTGTATAACGATTATGGGGACATAATCTTTTTAAGGGGGGGGGGGGGGAAGAATGTGACGAATGAGTTTTTTTAGTTGTGATTATGGGGACAAAATCCTTTTAAGGAGGGAAGAATGTAAGGAACGAGATTTTTTTATTTAATTTAAATATTTATTGAACTAAATAAATATTTTAGTTGATTTATTTATGGGTTAAATAAATGTGTGATGAAATTATTGTAGATTAATTTGATTAAGTGTTATATGTTAATTAAATTAATGTGGGGTAATTGTATAGTTAAAGTTTTAATTTAAATGAGATAATTAAATTAAATAAATTTTTTAATAATTGTAATGTTGTTCTAATTTAATTTAATAACTAAATTAGAGATTTAATAGTTGTTAAGTAAAATTATAATTTTAAATGATTAATTGGGAATTATAATTATGTGGCAAGTTAATTAATGAGTTAATATTGACTTTAGTTTATTTTGAGTTTAAATACTGTATTTGAGGTGTGACAAATAAACTATATGATATGTTAGTTATTAAAATAAATTAAAAGAAGATTTAAAGTGTTTTGCAAAATAAAGCCTTTTGGCTTTTGAATTTTAAAACTGATGGAATTGATTTTCTGTTTACGTAACTGATATAACATAAGTAGGCTTTATGCATTTTTAACATGGTATATCATATATCAGTTAAATATGTTACGTAATATAGCTAAGTTAGTATAGAAGGAGAGAAGATAAAAACAGAGAGTTTGAAAGAGAGAAAAATATACTCTGTGAGTTTGGAAGAGGAAGATTGAGAGGATTTTGGTGATTCTGAGAATCAAGAGGAGATTATCAGAACTATTCTCATCATCTAACAAAGCATAATCAAGGATTAATGTAGTAATTCAACTCTTTGTTCTTAGTTTTTCTTGTGTTCTTGAGTTTTCATGATAAGTAGAATTTGTAGTTGATGATTTGGTTAGATAAGTGTTATATGAATTAGTATATGTTTATAATTCATTATATGTATGCTATAAACGATTTTTAGAAATTAAGATATTATAAAACAAGTTTTAAATGAAGAATTTGTGTTCTTATGGAGTTCACATGTTTTGGTTGATTTTTAGAGTGAAAATTGATAGTTTAATTATGTTTTAATCTACAAATTGAGAGTTGTTTATGATATTATCTTTAAAAACAAAAATAATGCATGTGTTATGGATTGATTTGGTTGAAAATTGAATCCATGGTAAATTATTTAGCTAAATGTATGAGTTTTGGGAAAATAGCAAAATTTGGATTTAAAAACCTTTGATTTTGGTTGCTTAGATGGTTTTTGTTGTTGGAGTCATGTTATGCATGTGTGTCGTTGCATATATAAGGTTTATATTTTTTGGGTAGCTTTGAATTTCCGTTTGTGGAGTTTTGGGGAAGAACAGTGCAGCAGAGAGCAGCCTGTAATGTTCCTCTTTGCGTTCCAGCGCAGCTGCGCCGGTAGCAAAGGTAGGAATGACGCAGCTGTGCCTGCTGAGTTTCCTGAGTCGAGCACCGGCGCAGCTGCGCCGGTGCCAAGGCTTAGGAAAGCGCAGCTGCGCCCGACTCTGAGAATAGGAAGTTTACTATATTTGTTTGTTTAGTCTTTAAAACCCAATTTGATTTGGTCTAATGATGATGGTTATGTGTTAGACACGTAACAAGTTGCTATAGGATATTATTAACATGTATTTGATGATTTCAAATTGAAAAGTAACTAAGTTGTGAAAACTTTAAGTTATTATTTGATAAATTCTAGAGATATTGATTAAGTGTTGTGTTGCTTTACTAAGACTTGTGATTTTAGAGTTGTGTATGATGATGGTCAGAACTTGATCTAAGATAACGAGTTCAACTAAGTTGGAATTGAACTTGTTAAGTTAATGTTAGTGTAGCTAATCGGCATTACTGTGACGCCCCCAAATTCTCTACCTTGCCTGTAGCAGATTCGGTGCTCATGTAAATATTTTATAAGATAATAACTTCTATAAATCCAAAATTCACAGTATCCCAATCAGTTAAGATTTCTCGTCAAAACAATTACCGTATCTGGATACCCTCACATAGATGTATAGATTTATAATCTTACAGATATTTCCTTCATATCGATAATTCCTATCTATCTGACATTCACAGTACAAATGATAAGATTGTTCTTGGAACTAAGGAGCAACCTCAGTGCTTACATAACTCCCAAGATCAATCAATACCCTCATTCAGATGTATAGTTCATATAGATACTGTACTTGATATTATTCAACAAGAACAAAGTAACATCATGGAACTAACAACTTAATCGCATAATAATATCTGACTACATAACGTTCAATTATTACATCAGAGTTATACCAAATTACATTCTTTGTATTATAATAAACATTCGTTCTTATAAACAGACTTCTATCCACAAGTTTTATTTCCTGAACTTCCTGGGATATTCAACGCAGCTACAAAGGAAAAATATTTGCAAGAATGAGCTTTAAAATGCTCAGCAAGTTTTAAACAATTAAAGTTTATACTCACACCATATCTGAAACGAAGGAACATAAAGTTCAGAGTATTTTCCACATATATATACTGAGGTTTGATATGCCAAATCCCACATATTACGAGTTTCTGTCAGTCATGTAGACTTAGCAACTCGGGTTGATTTGGCCAACCACACCAAATAAAAGTATGGATATCATTTTACCACAACAACCCGGTCAGTATAAAATTGTCGGTCATTATAAAACACCCGGTCAGTGCAACACTGCCGGTCATAAATAGTATCAGTATATATATTTGTACCAAATAACATTAGTTTCACCACAGTCTATATTTTGATATTAAATCAAGGACAATTTACGCAAATAATAGTTCATATGTCTTGTTTATGCTTGAACAATAAGTCATAACCTTTTTCAAATCACAGATATCACGAACAACGGATATAACAATTTCATATATCAATATACAAAACTTACATTTAATATAGAAATTAAATGAAGTTAGAAAAACTTGCCTTTTATCACGATCGGCTACTTAGGTTATTTGAAAGTATATTCACCACCTATATATATTATAACAGTCATTAGAAATAATAATAATTAATTTCTAATTAAAATACTAGTGTTTGGGTTGATCTTGTAGTCCGTTCGGTACTTTACAGCTTTATTGAATAGTTATCGAATTAGTTTTTCAATAATTTTATTGAAAAGTTTTAATATCTTATTCATATGCTTTAGATATTATTTATCATAATTTCCAAATGCTCAAAATAATTTTTAAATGATTTAATATCATTTAAAATAATTTTTAAGTTATTAATATTATTTTTAAATATTTAATTAACCATTTAAAATGATTTTAAAATCATCAATATTATGTTTAAATAATTTATTTTATTTAATAATGATTTTTTAAATCATTATTATCGTTTTTAAATTATTATTATTAAAAATGATTTATAAATCATTAATATTATTTTAAAGTAATTTATTATTAATTACTCTTATTATTATTAATATTTAAATATATTAAATATTAATAAAATTTTATGTCAAAATATTGAAAATTATTTATTATAATTAAAAATGATTTTTCAATTTTTTTTATATTTATTTAGTGTTTTTTTATATTTATTCTAATTATTTTAATTAATAAAATTAATTTTCAATTACTGTCTGTCGCTAAAGACTTTTTGCGACAGAAGTGTGGCTATAGGTGTTCTTGGCCTAGCCAAGAACACGTTGGTCAACGGCCTGGAGCTCGGTTTGACTCAACCTTTCTAGCAATCAACTTAGTTTCTGGGTAATCTAATCCGATGAAAACGTAGTACTGATGTAGTAGTACACTTATATGGTCACTTTACTACTTAACAACATTCCTAAAAGTTCACACGACCGGTCAAAGTAGCATCCTAACGCTGTTCTTGAAATTCTGGGCTGCCCAGAAAGAACTAGTCAACGCTAGTCAACGACCTTTAGGGTCTTATAACTTTTCGACCGGTTAACTTTTTGGTGTTCCAGGCATCGGGATCTATAGACAAACTACAAGAGTACATGATTTGAGCAGTCATGGAGGCTATATCTCAACAAGCATCAAGATCCAAGCCTTCAAAAATCTTGTCAGGTCGCTGCTCAACATTTCTGGGTTACCTAAAAATGGAAACTGGACGGTCAACGTGGTTTGACAGTTCATATTTTTCGACAATAGATTTCATAGAGCTCGAGAGTGCTCTAGTTATATAGTATTCATGGCAGGTTACAACCTAATTAACATCTAACACCCAACCAGACCAAAAGAAAAAAGATCCAAGCGGTCAAACCACCTGTCCGGTTGTGTGCTTAAGCTTTCTGGGTTACCCAAAAAGCAGCTGGTCATGGTCAGTCAACGACCTTTGACGGCTTATTACTGCTAATCTATATTTCGATTGTCATTCCATCACTTCCAGGCTGTTAACAACATTACATACTACAACTAAAAACTCTCAGAACAGCTAAACAAAAAACAATTAACGAGATACAAAGGCTGACATTCGTTGTCAGACCCAATTTTTCAACTTTGACAGTTTTACTTATAACTCTATTTTGATGCTTTTAAACGTTATGGATTCGTGTTTTAACAACCCAAATCACTAAATAACTTAGTAATGAACATATTTAACTAATAACAACAATAATCATATATTCAAAAATCAGAAATTAAGTTAGGGTAAATATTTTACCCTTTTTTGAGCAAATTTTTGTTCTTTCCTTCTTGATCCTGTTTCCGGCTTCCTGGGAAAGGTTTATGAGTCAGTGGCTTTGTATGTGAAGTGAAATTTCATGGTCTTGGGTTCTCTTAACCTAACCTTATATGAAAACCTTCAAGTAGGGGTTAAAATCTTGTTTTCTCATTTTCTTGACACATAAGCCTAAGTTACTTATGATCTAAGTTGTGTTGTCAATACCTAAGGAGATATAGAGATATGGTAAATCTTTCGCTTGTTGCCCAATTGATTTGGTCTTATCTCTCCAATAATAGAGTTTTGAAGGATGTTTTAGTCATTTTACATACACTAAGGGTACTTTGGTAATTTTACTTATACTAAGGGTATTATGATACTTTGTTACTCAAATCCAATGGTAATTTTGTCATTTCATATTATCCTTAGAAAATTTAAAAAACAATTATGAACAATTAGGCTTTGTTAGTTTAGAATTAAGGTTTATTATTTAAATTAGGGTTTATAATTAGGGTTAGGGTTTCTTAATCCCTAATTAGGTTTTTCTAGAAATATTTTGTAATTAATTTCTTAATTCCTCATATATTAATATATATTCAAAATCCTATATAACATTATCAATGTATTATATTATAATTACCCATTTATTAAAATAATTAGGGTTAAGATTTCTTATTTAAATAAAATCTTATTTTATGTACTTGTATATACAAATAATAAAATTAATACACATCACACCAAATATAAGACATATTTATATTTACTGTTTAAATTAATATTCCTATTTAATATGGGAATATTACAATCACCCCCACTTATAAAAATTTCGTCCCGAAATTGAAATTACATCTTATGAAAAGAAATGCGGAAAGTCTTCTCGCATCTTATCCTCAAATTCCTATGTAGCTTCTTCAATATCATGATTCTTCCAGATTACTTTAACCGATGATATAACCTTATTCCTCAACACCTGTTCCTTTCGATCAACTATCTGCACTGGAACCTCTATATATGATAAGTCTTTCTCTATCTGAACAGGTTCATAGTTTATCACATGCTTATAATCGGGTTTATACAGACGTAGTATAGACACATGAAACACATTATGGATGTGTCCTAACTCCGGGGGTAAAGCTACCTCATAGGCTACCTCACCTATTCTCCTTAACACTTGAAATGGGCCAATGAGCCTTGGGCTCAGCTTTCCCTTTTTACCAAAACGAATCTTGCCTTTCCAAGGAGACACTTTCAGAAAAATATGACTTCCCACACTAAAGTCTTTCAGCTGTCTGTGTTGATCTGCATATTTCTTCTGTCGGTCTTGAGCTGTTTGCAACCGTTGTCGTATAATTCGAATCTTCTCCGTAGTTTGTTGAACTAATTCAGGTCCAAGCAATTACCTTTCACCAACTTCATCCCAGCATAAAGGTGTTCTACACTTTCTTCCATACAGGGCTTCGTATGGTGGCATTCCAATACTGGCATGATAACTGTTATTGTATACGAATTCTACCAAAGGTAACTGATCCTCCCAGCTCCCTTTAAAATCCATAATGCAGGTTTTCAACATATCTTCCAGCGTCTGAATGGTTCTCTCACTTTGTCCATTGGTTTGCGGGTGATATGCTATACTCAATCTCAGCTGGGTTCCCAAGTGTGCCTAAAGACTTCTCCAAAAGTTTGAAGTAAACCGTGGATCTCTATCTGATACTATGGATACAGGAACTCCATGTCTAGAAATAATCTCTTTTATGTATAACTTGGCCAACTGATCGAGATTATAAGTAACTTTGATAGGTAGAAAATGGGCTGACTTGGTGAGACGATCAACTATTACCCAGATAGCATTGTGGCCTTTCTGAGTGACAGGAAGTCCTACCACAAAGTTCATGGTGATGTGCTCCCACTTCCATTCAGGAATCGGTAAAGGTTGTAACAATCCACCTGGTTGTTGATGCTCGGCTTTAACTCTCTGGCATGTGAGACAGTTGTTTACCCATTCTGCTATTTCTCTTTTCATGTTCGACCACCAAAAATGCTGACTCAAGTCCTTATACATCTTAGTAATTCCCAGATGCACAGTAAATTTAGAACTATGGGCTTCGGCTAAGATTTCCACATTTAATTCCTGTACAGCTGGAAACCACACTCTATTCTCATACCTCAGTACTCCCTCTTTATCTAGTCGAAACTTAATGTTTTTCCCCTGCGTTATCTTAGCCTTACATTTCTGATATGCTTTATCTTGCTCTTGCATCTGTTTGATTTTATCCATTAAGGTTAAGGTTGTCTCTATTACAAATAGCTTCTGGTTAGAGTTAGTTAGAGGTCTTATTTCAATTTTGAGTTTTTCAAATTCTTTTATCAGTGCCTCGTTGTTTATAATGGTATTTAACCTTTCTTGATTCTTCCGACTCAATGCATCTGCAACTACGTTGGCTTTACCAGGATGATATAGGATCTCACAATCAAAGTCTTTGATTAACTCTAACCACCTTCTCTGCCTCATATTCAACTCATTCTGTGTAAAAATATACTTCAGACTTTTGTGATCTGTGTATGTTTCACACTTTCCCCCCATATAAATAATGCCTCCATATCTTCAAAGCAAAAACTACTGCGGCTAACTCCATATCGTGAGTTGGATACCTTTTCTCATAATCTTTAAGTTGTCGCGAAGCATAGGCGATCACCTTTCCATGTTGCATTAACACACATCCTAAACCCTTATGTGAAGCGTCACTATAAACTACAAGACCCCCAGTTTCATCTGGTAATGATAATACTGGTGCCCTACTCAGCAATTTCTTCAATTCTTGAAAACTTTCTTCACACTTGTCCGTCCAATTATATTTCACAGTCTTTCGAGTTAAATTGGTTAGCGGGGTCGCTATTTTGAAAAAATCTTTTATAAAACGACGATAGTACCCTGCCAATCCAAGAAAACTACGAACTTCTGTTGGTGTTATTGGTTGATCCTAATTCATGATTGTTTCTATCTTTGCTGGATCCACTGCTACCCCATTCTTATTAATTACATGCCCTAGGAACTGAACTTCTTCCAACCAAAACTCACACTTGGAAAATTTTGCGTAAAGTTGTTCCTTTCTTAATATCTCTAATACCACTCTCAAATGCTCCGTATGTTCCTTCTGTGTCTTAGAGTATATTAAGATATCATCAATAAACACCACCATAAATTTATCCAAGCATGACTTAAACACTCGATTCATTAAGTCCATAAAAGCTGCTGGTGCATTTGTTAACCCAAAGGACATCACAAGAAACTAATAATGTCCATATCGGGTCCTAAAGGCGGTCTTTGGTACATCTTCTCTTCTCACCTTCAGTTGATGATAACCCGATTGTAGGTCAATTTTCAAAAAATGCTCCGCTCCTTTTAACTGATCAAATAAATCATCAATCCTTGGTAAAGGGTACTTATTCTTGATGGTCAACTTATTTAACTCCCGATAATCTATACACAATCTTAATGTCCCATCCTTCTTCTTTATAAATAACACAGGTGCTCCCCCTGGGGAAACACTAGGCTGTATGTACTTCTTATCTAAGAGTTCCTGTAACTGAATATGCAACTCCTTCAGCTCTACTGGTGCCATCCTATATTGTGCCTTTGAAACTGGTGTTGTTCCTGGCGCAAGGTCAATCACAAATTCAATCTCCCTGTCAGGTGGAAGACCAGGTAGATCATTTGGAAACACATCCGGAAACTCATTTACTATAGGTATTTGGTCTAACTTTCCCCCTTCTTTCCTTGTATCCACCACATAAGCTAAATACCCTGTACCACCCTTTAGAAGCAATCTCTTAGCTTGCATAACAGTTAAACATCGGACTTGCTTCGGTGAACAACTTCCCTTAAACACTACCTTTGTTTTCAAAGATGTCCTTAAACTTACTTGTTTTCGTTTGCAATCAATTACTGCCTTATGCCTACCCAACCAATCCATCCCTAATATTACATCAAACTCCCGTAGTTGTATAGGTATAAGGTTTACCGGTAATGTATGCCCCTAAATTTCTACATTACAATTCTTATAAATTGTATGAACAAAGATTATCTCTTTGTTAGCAATTTCTACATTGAAAGGTACATCTAGATCCTCACATGGCATTTTTAATCTTTTAACAAAATCCACAGATGCAAACGAACAAGAAGCACTAGAATCGAATAACACATAAGCATTTACAGCATCAATTAGTATGATACCTGTCACCACATCTTATGCCACCACAGCGTCCCTCACTGTCATGTTGAAAGTTCGTGCATTCAGACGATTCTGAGTAACTCCTGCAGTCGCTGCTCCTTGTTTATTGTTAGAATTCTGACCCCTTCCCACATTCACCTTCTTGGGTTTTGGACAGAATCTTGACACATGACCCTCTTCCCCACAGTTAAAACATTTGATATTCTTGGCCTTCTCCTTCTTTTCGGGACACCAGTTGGAATAATGCCCATCTTCTCCGCAGGTATAACAAGTCGTCCCTTTAAAATAACATTCCTCTTTGTGATTCTTTCCACATGTCTGACAACGCTCAATCTTTTGGTTATTGTTGTTACCTCCTTTGTTGGCATTGTAGTTAGGGTCCCTCCTTTTCCAGGGTTGTTTGGAAAAGCTACCTCCCACCTTCTCTTGTTGTTATTGCTGTTATTGTTGTTACTTCCACTTGTGTTACCTTTTCTAATAATAACCCTTTTCTCCTTATTGAACTGCAATAAGGCCTCCCCTTCCTTTTCTGCTATAATGGCCTTTTCCAAGATCTCCGCAAAAGTCTTCACCTGAAATGCCGATACTCTGCTCCTAATTTGAGGTTTCAACCCTCCTTCAAACCTTCTTCTCTTTCTCGCCTCAGTATCTACATGATGTGATGCAAACCTAGCCAACTCGTTGAATTTGGCTGCATATTGCGTTACTGTCATCTCTCCTTATTTCAATTCAAGAAATTGAACCTCCATACGATCTTGCATTGAAGTTGGAAAGTAATTGGCAAAGAAAAACTCCTTGAATTTTTCCCAATTAGTGGCACCTTCTCCAACTCTCTCTTTGTTTGCTTCCCACCAGTGGTTAACTTTATCCTTCAGAAAGAAAGTAGCAAAGTCTACTTTTTGATCATCATTTACCTTTGTTACTTTAAACATCTTTAACATCTCAGTAACCCAAGTCTGAGCTTTTATGGGTTCATCAGTTCCTGTGAACTCCGATGGTCCCACTAATTTAAAGTCCTTAAACTGAGTTGTGGTTGGGTTATTGGGTGCAGCTGGTATCGCATTAGCTTGTCTTCCTTGTAAAGCTCCTACCAAAATATTTACCAGGGTTTGGGTAGGATTTGCCTCTTCCTGTTCCTCCTCAATTTCCCCACGAGGTCTATCTTCTTGGTGCCATTTATCTAAATATAACAAATAAGTAAGTATGAATACCAGTTCAATAATTAAACATCCCAGTTTGATAGACAAAAATTTGTATTTCACATGGCAAACCTATATATATATATCTAGTGATTCATTTTAGATCACTAGTTATACACACAACAGAAAGTAAACTACATAGCCTATCCGACTAGCGATTTATCCCTATCACTAGCTATATTATAGAATTTTTCCTTAGTCTAAAGTTCTTCCTTCTTTCTTGCTATCCTCTTTTTTAGCTTTTCTACCATCTTCTCATACTTCTTCTAACCTTTTTTCCATGTACTCTATTTCTTGAGCGACCCTAGATCATGAAGGCCATTCTATCCAAGTATGGATAGGGAGTACTATTTGCAACGGCACTGCATCAATTACTGGCTCTGCTATGATCAATTGACGGTCTTCTGACATCCTACAATCAGATTTATAAAATCAATTAGTATCTGATAAAAATTATAACTTACTATTTTATTAGTATTCCTGTCTATTAACTTTTCTAACAACTTTCCCACTCTTGTAATAACTCTATTTGAGTTTATCTCCTTTATCAACTAAATACTTCCGAGGTTAAAGCCTAAGGGTTTCCTCCTAAGGTTTCTAATCTAAGGCTTTGATCCCAAATTGTGACGCCCCCAAATTCTTTACCTTGCCTGTAGTAGATTCGGTGCTTACGTAAATATTCTATAAGATAATAACTTCTATAAATCCAAAATTCACAGTATCCCAATCAGTTAGGAGTTCTCGTCATAACAATTACCATATCTGGATGCCCTCACTTGGATGTATAGATTTATAATCTTACAGATATTTCTTTCATATCAATAATTCCTATCTATCTAACATTCACAGTACAAATGATAAGATTGTTCTTGAAACTGAGGAGCAACCTCAGTGCTTACAGAACTCCCAAGATCATTCAATACCCTCATTCAGATGTATAGTTCATATATATACTGTACTTGATATTATTCAACAAGAACAAAGTAACATCATGGAACTAATAACTTAATCGCATAATAATATCTGACTACATAACGTTCAATTATTACATCAGAGTTATACCAAATTACATTCTTTGTATTATAATAAACATTCGTTCTTATAAACAGACTTCTATCAACAAGTTTTATTTCCTGAACTTCCTGGGATATTCAACGCAGCTGCAAAGGAAAAATATTTGCAAGAATGAGCTTTAAAATGCTCAACAAGTTTTAAACAATTAGAGTTTATACTCACACCATATCTGAAATGAAGGAACATAAAGTTTAGAGTATTTTTCACATATATATATTGAGGTTTGATCTGCCAAACCCCACATATTACGAGTTTCTGTCAGTCATATAGACTTAGCAACCCGGGTTGATTTGGCCAACCACACCAAATAGAAGTATGCATATCATTCTACCACAACCACCCGGTCAATATAAAATTGTCGGTCATTATAAAACACTTGGTCAGTGCAACACTGCCGGTCATAAATAGTATCAGTATATATATTTGTACCAAATAACATTGGTTTCACCACAGTCTAAATTTTGATATTAAATCAAGGATAATTTACGCAAATAATAGTTCATATGTCTTGTTTATGCTTAAACAATAAGTCATAACCTTTTTCAAATCACAGATATAACGAACAACGAATATAACAATTTCGTATATCAATATACAAGACTTACATTTAATATAAAAATTAAATGAAGTTAGAAAAACTTGCCTTTTATCACGATCGACTACGTAGGTTATTTGAAAGTATATTCACCACCTATATATATTATAACAGTCATTAGAAATAATAGTAATTAATTTCTAATTAAAATACTAGTGTCTGGGTTGTTCTTGAAGTCTGTTCGGTACTTTACAGCTTTATTAAATAGTTATCGAATTAGTTTTTCAATAATTTTATTAAAAAGTTTTAATATATTATTCATATGCTTCAGATATTATTTATCATAATTTCTAAATGATTAAAATAATTTTTAAATGATTTAATATCATTTAAAATAATATTTAAGTTTTTAATATTATTTTTAAATATTTAAATAACCATTTAAAATGATTTTTAAATCATCAATATTATGTTTAAATAATTTATTTTATTTAATAATGATTTTTTAAAATCATTATTATAATTTTTAAATAAATTATTATTATTAAAAATGATTTTTAAATCATTAATATTATTTTTAAGTAATTTATTATTAATTACTCTTATTATTATTAATATCTAAATATATTAAATATTAATAAAATTTTATGTCAAAATATTGAACATTATTTATTATAATTAAAAATGATTTTTCAGAATTTTTTTATATTTTTTTAGTATTTATTTATATTTATTCTAATTATTTTAATTAATAAAATTAAGTTTCAATTACTGCCTGTCGCTAAAGACTTTTAGCAACAGAAGTGTGGCTATAGGTGTTCTTGGCCCAGCCAAGAACACGTTGGTCAACGGCCTGGAGCTCGGTTTGACTCAACATTTCTGGCAATCAACTTAGTTTCTGGGTAATCTAATCCGATGAAAATATAGTACTGATGTAGTAGTACACTTATATGGTCACTTTACTACTTAACAACATTCCTAAAAGTTCACACGACCAGTCAAAGTAGCATCTTAACGCTGTTCTTGAAATTCTGGGCTGCCCAGAAAGAACTAGTCAACGCCGGTCAACGACCTTTAGGGTCTTATAACTTTCCGGCCGGTTAACTTTTTGGTGTTCCAGTCGTCGGGATCTATAGACAAACTATAAGGGTACATGATTTGAGCAGTCATGGAGGCTATATCTCAACAAGCATCAAGATACAGGCCTTCAAAAATCTTGTCAGGTCGCTGCTCAACGTAGTTTGACCGTTCATATTTTCCGGCAAGTGATTTCATAGTGCTCGAGAGTGCTCTAGTTATATAGTATTCATGTCAGGCTACAACCTAATTAACATCTAACACCCAACCAGACCAACAGAAAAAAGATCCAGGCGGTCAAACCACCTGTCAGGTCGTGTGCTTAAGCTTTCTGGGTTACCCGGAAAGCAGCCGATCATGGTCGGTCAACGACCTTTGACGACTTATAACTCCTAATCGTATATTCCGATTGTCATTCCATCACTTCCAGGCTGTTAACAACATTACATACTACAACTAAAAACTTTCAGAACAGCTAAACAATAAACAGTTAACGAGATACAAGGGCTGACATTCGTTGTCAGACCCAGTTTTTAAACTTTGACAGTTTTACTTAAAACTCTATTTTGATGCTTTTAAACGTTATGGATTCGTGTTTTAACAACCCAGATCACTAAATAACGTAGTAATGAACATATTTAACTAATAACAACAACAATCATATATTCAAAAATCAGAAATTAAGTTAGGGTAAATATTTTACCCTTTTTTGAGCAAATTTTTGTTCTTTCCTTCTTGATCCTGTTTCTGGCTTTTTGGGAAAGGTTTATGAATCAGTGGCTTTGTATGTGAAGTGAAATTTCATGGTCTTGGGTTCTCTTAACCTAACCTTGTATGGAAACCTTCAAGTAGGGGTTAAAATCTTGTTTTCTCATTTTCTTGACACATAAGCCTAAGTTACTTATGTTCTAAGGAGATATAGAGATATGGTAAATCTTTTGCTTGTTGCCCAATTGATTTGGTCTTATCTCTCCAATAAGAGAGTTTTGAAGGATGTTTTAGTCATTTTACATACACTAAGGGTACTTTGGTAAATTCGCTTATACTAAGGGTATTATGATACTTTCTTACTCAAATCCAATGGTAGTTTTGTCATTTCATATTATCCTTAGAAAATTTAAAAAACAATTACGAACAATTAGGTTTTGTTAATTTATAATTAAGGTTTATTATTTAAATTAGAATTTATAATTAGGGTTAGGGTTTCCTAATCCCTAATTAGGTTTTTCTAGAAATATTTTACAATTAATTCCTTAATTCCTCATATATTAATATATATATATATATATATATATATATTCAAAATCCTATATAACATTATCAATGTATTATGTTATAATTCTCATTTATTAAAATAATTAGGGTTAAGATTTCTTATTTAAATAAAATCTTATTTTATGTACTTGTATATACAAATAATAAAATTAATACACATCACACCAAATATAAGACATATTTATATTTACTGTTTAAATTAATAGTCCTATTTAATATTGGAATATTACAATTACAATTCTAATGGTATGTGTAGGGTATTCGAGAAGTGTGATTATTAATTGTGTAGCTAACGCACGAGGTAAGTTGTTCTATCCTTTCTTGTTTTTGTTTACGCATGTTATCTTATTCTCTATTGTTATCAAATGAGCAAGTACTCTAATTTCCATATTGAACAAATATCTTATTAAAGTTCATTATTGAAAATAATGTAACCTTGATTTAATTGTTCAAGAAAGGTTTTATTGTATCTTTCAAATGCTTTAAGTTTGTTTCTAAAGCATGACTGTTGAATATGATGTCTGTTGTTATGACTCATAGTTATTTCATAATTCTTTTGTTATCGAACTCTTATATTATTGTAAGTTGATTCAACTACTCCTTAGTTGATGATAGTTGAACTCTAATTTACCCTTTGAGCTTATCCAGACCAAATTTTCTTTGGTACGGACTCTTTAATTAATACTGAGATGAACAACCTTATTAATAGGGGATTACCATGAGAAAGCATTAAGATGTTTGTGCACAATACATGGTATGAAGGGCTAATCCCCCTAAATACGAGTTATGAGTCGATATAGTCTAACGACTGTTAAAGATTTAAATAGAAATATTTATAACCTGGGACATAGTTCAAGGTTTTATGACCCTCAGATGAATTCTAAATTCTATATTAAATTCTTGATTATTGATGATAGAAATGTTATTCAATTTAATTGAACTTATTAAGTGATATGTCATCATTATGAGTACGAACCTATTCAGGTTGAGAAAGACTTAGTGTATGAAGAAGTTTCTATTCAAATTATTAATAGGAAAGAACAAGTCTTGAGAAGCAAAGTAATACCTTTGGTGAAGGTGATATGGAGGAACCACAATGCCGAAGAAGCAACGTGGGAACTCAAAGACAAGATGAAGAAGACATATCCCCGTCTATTTGACTAACTTGTATTGTAATTCTGAGGACAGATTCTTATATGGGGGGGGGGGGGGGGAGAATTTAACGCTTGAGAAAATTAGACTTTTATGTAAATAAATTTTATTTGATTTTATTGAATAAAATATAATTATATGTTTCTTTAAGTGAGTAAGCTAATTAAAGGTCGTTCTATGATCTAGAGGATGCGAATGTGGTTAGGATTCTGGCTACGTGCTAGAAATAATTGATTTGAATTTCCAATACGAAAATTAAAGTTTGTCGAGGAATTTCCGTAAAATCACTATTTATCCGTTTCTGCTCGGGAATTATTTTTGAATTTTTGAGAAACGCATAGTGATAGGATTTAAGGTCGGGATGGAATATCTAACAATATTTCAGTTGTGGCTCACAAAGTTTTCACGTGAGAACTTAAAACCCTAACGGTTAGGGAAAGTAAAACATAAGAATAAAATTGTTAAGTGTAATAATAATGATTATTATACGGAATGAATACGAGTATAATACTGGGTATTATATGAGTATAAGATGAAGAGGATACGAGAATTAATACGACGTATAATACGAATTTTATACAAAGTAAATGTGTCCAATTTGAATTAATTCTAATAACCAAACCCGTTGATCGAACCGATTGGTTAACGGGTGGGTTAAAGCTATAGGGTAACCTATGAGGGGCCCATAGGGCACATGAGGGGACATGAGGAGACATGGGATGACATTTGGGGTGCATGTGATAGCACGTGGGCTTGACATGGGCTTGAGGAGGTTCGCTTAAAAGACCAAACCACCATTGGTCTTGCAAACTCTATAAAAGAGGAGCTTGTCGGTCATTTGGTGGTTTAACAAACTTGAACAAACTACTATATTGAGAGAGAGAGAGAGAGAGAGAGAGAGAGAGAGAGAGGATGGTAAGAAACAAAGCAATCAAGGACTAGTTGAGTCTTTATATCAAGAACTCCAAGAACAAGAAAAGGTATAATGTTAAGAAAATTGATTGTGTTCATTTTTCTTTCAATATATAATTGATAGAGAAGTGAATTGGTAGAGCATGTTATGTAAGAAGTAATAAGGATGGCCTTGTAGTGGACTTAAAACACTAATAAGTTATGAATAAGTGGAATCATAATAATTGATTAAGAACCTAATGAAAAAACTATTAAAATCTTGAGAATGTTAATGATAAGTAAGTGAAACCATTAAAATATAGAAGTTTATATTTGATAAGTAGTTTTATACCTACTTATATAAATGTCAACTAACTTTAATTGTTGCTTAAACTTGTATGATGTAGTAGTTTTTTTATGTATTTTTGATTTCTTTTGTAGATTTCATGTTTGGGAACTCTCTTGGTGACATTTGAAGCTAAAAGGGATGTGAGGATGCTAAAAGGAACAAATATGGAAGTGATGGCAATATGAGTGATGCTGCAGCAGCAGAAAGCAGAAAACATAATATGGTGTACGGCGCAGCTGCGCCAAAATTTGCCTTGGGTGCAGCGCAGCGGGCCAAAATCTACTCAAGCCGGGAATGCCCTGTAGTGCAGCTGCGCCCAATTTAAGCTAGTAGGCAACGCAGCTGCGCCAGTCTCTATTGCAGCAGTTGACTTTTCATTTAATCTGGCCAATTGCATTATTTCTTGGGGAAGGATGCACTCGAACTTTGGCCTATATTTAGGCATATTTTCAGTATGTAAAGGGTGGATTTCTATTCCATTCTATTCTAGTAGATTAGTTTTAGAAAAAAACCCTAGTTTTGATATTCAGACTCAGAGACTTGAAGTAATTGGCTAGCACGAAGAATTCAAGGCAGGAGCTGAGAAGAGAAGAAGGATTTCGTCTACAGATTCTATTCTTTTTCTTATCTTTTACATTGTATTTTGAATGCTTTGTCAATTGTGGATCATGGATTTTATTTCAATTATGAACTAATTTCTATTTAAGATTACAATGGACCTTGTTGTGTAGTTTATTTAAATATGTTTCTTTATTAATTGTTGTGATCTATTCTAGGGATTGTCTATTATGATTTGGGCTTCATTGTTAAATTATCTAGCTAGCAATTACTGTCATTATCTATATGAACTTGAGAGATGGAGTATAGATTTAGATCTGATCGTAATAGCATATGATTGTATTTTCTGCAAGGCGTTAGAATTTATAATTTATGTCTAGGATAGAGATATACATATGCACCGCATGTAATCTGATAAAGAACTTGCGTTAAAAACCCTATGTAATTGTAATTCACATAGATATATAGTGGGTTAGTTAATTAGGGTGTTCATCTTATTTCTATCATATGTGGATTTAAGTTGATATGGGTATAGTGCATTGAGAGATGGTTATATTTATTTTAGTGTTCTTGATTAACAATTTGGAATAGTGAGTATAATTAATGAAAAGTGTATTAATCTAAATGAAGCAATAAGTGAAGTTGTGATCTTAAGTTTCCATTATCTGATTTCAAACTAGTGGTAGTTAGTCTTAGTTTAATTATATATTTTGATTCGTAAACCAGGAATCAACTGTTTAAATAAGTTTAAGTTGATTACGGGTTGGTACTTGGTAGTTTTTATTAAATAATTCCTCGTGGGAACGATACTCTATTTTCACTCTATTACTTGTTGACCACGTATACTTGCGTGTTGTGCGTAACTAGATTTTACCCAACAAGTTAAACCGTTGCTTGTCCTCAAGGAACAAAACAAAATGCAATGCACTAACTAAACTGAATGCAATCAAAACTAACATGCTAACGAATCCAAATATCAGTCAGATTGAACTTCGCAAGAATTGCCTCAGAGAAACTATAAAAAATCTTCAAACAGAAAATCCAACCAAGAACAAGGCCATAATGCATATTATTCTGCAAATCAAAACCTGTCATCAATGATGTAGTGTGTGTGTGTGTGTGTGTGCTTAGCAACCTTTAAACTTGTTGCAGAACAATTACTTCACATAATATTCTTCTTAGAGGGAAAATACAGTTTCAACTCAAGAAAGGCAGTAAACACATTAAGCTCTAACCAAGACTACGCAACAACTAAGCTAAGAGTCAACAAGGGGCTTATTCTGCTTTTATTTACTCACGAGGGCGATAATCGCACTTTCTCGTGTTTACACCTGACTGTGCAATGTCCAGTTCTCTTAGGCTTTTCAGTGATACCCATGTAGCTAGCGAGCTTTCAACCAACGACTCCCAAACCAGATGGCTTAAGGGCGGTGGGTGTAGAGACATCCCCTAGGGCGTACTTACTCAAGTATCAAAGGCCACAGAACTAAACTAGCCAAAGTGTTTATTCAATATTTTTTTCTTTTTTTATTTATTTATTTATATAGCATGCATACCCCTTGTTTTCCCCCAAACTTAAGCTTTTGCTTAATCCTAGTCTTTACTAACTGTTTACTAAATCTCTATCATTAAAACACAAGTTTCCTGCTAGCAGACAAGTATGTGATCATTTAGACTGAGCAAATCATAATGGTCACCCTAACGTGCTATTCGGTTACATCAGATTAAAACAGATAAGGATTCACATCATGTTATAACCATACCACCAATTCTAAGTCATCAAAACTGTACAAAAATCATGTAATTTCAATCTCATCATAGGCCAAATGAATTTCAAACAACTGAAAATTTGGATTCATGAAATATGATTACTAATCTAAATGCACAAATAAAATAATATTTTTTTATTTATTCTCAAAATAAACTGACAAGTAAAACTAAATGAAACATGCAGTATGTGAATTAAACTAGATGCAAATATATTAACAATGATAAAAACCTAATACCCCAAAACTTGAAAATTACAATGTCCTCATTGGAGGATAGGAGTTGCCTATGCTGAATTTTGGGAACTCTGCATGTACGCCACTCATCTCGAAGGCACGAGACAAGGCCTAAGAAAACACTATTGTGTAAGTTTGAAAATCAAAGTACATCGTATCCATCTGTTTCCTCAAATGGCGTATTTCCTGCTCCTGTCTAGCATAGTCTTCGGGGGGTGGCCCTGCTGCCTGTGGAGCAGGTACTGGAGCATTTTCTTCTTCTTCTTCCTCTTCTGAATCGCGCAAAATAAAGCCAAGGCCTCGAGTGTGAGAATCGGCACCATCCCAAATAATGTACTTCTGAATGGATGTATGTTCAATGTCACGCATCGGTAGCTGTAGAGCTTCATTGTCCCAGTATACTCCCGTAGCTAAGCATTGATGATTGAGGCATGCGGGATTCCCCCTAAAGTACTCCCCCTCATGTATGTGAGCATGGATTGGCTGATGATATACCCTATATCAATCGATTTCCCTTTTATGATGCCATATAATAGTATGGCTGTTTCAGTAGTTACATCTGCATGATGGCTGGTGGGGAGCACACTAGCACATTTACAACTATACCACACTTTTGCATAACGACTTAGAGCAGTTTGCGGGAAGTGAACTTTTCTGTCTGTTCCTGCTTTGGTTGTCCACTTAGTGCCCGGTATGCATATTTCCTTTATAAGCTTGTCTAAGTCAGTTTCGACACGCTGGGATTCCACCCAATTTATGGCACCAGATGGGATAGTATCCAGGTGAAATAACTCGTTGATCGCTTGCTTATTGTAGGGAACTTGCTTTCCTCTCACATAGGATATGCCATTCTGCGTTTCTCGAGCATTGGCGTATAATTCTCTAACGATTGACATGGGGGCTGCTAATGGCTTGGCTACAACTAGTGCCCAACCATGCTCAATAATTTGGTTCTTAAGCTTCCCATCCTCTTTTCCAGGATTTAAACCCCTTTCTTGCACGAATGATTTCTCTACCAGAACATCCAAATAATGGTGTTGGGCTGAGAGGTTTATGAATTTGGAGGTGTCTAATACATCCCTGCTACTGCCCTCGCCATCATGATCACTGCTAGACGAAGGAGATGGGGTACGAATCCTTTTAGGCATAATGGTTGGACGTGCAGATGAAAGTACTGAGTTCTGACTTTGATGTTTCTGAAATCTCAATGACCAAATGTACCCCCAAACTCTGTTAAACCTTGTATCAAACAGATGTTGTGCAGTTATTTGAAGCCCTTAATTTGCCCCTTCCTTTAAGTTATGAACAAGGATTGTGAATGTTTTGTGACTTGTGTACAATCTCCCCCAAACTTGATAAAATAAAGCCTCAAACCTTATTCCGAAACCCTGATAAAGCAAGTAGTGTGCAATTCCCACTTTCTACGACTCTGAACTTTTTATTTAGGTTGGGAATGAGATATGGAGGGATTAGGGTTTGTATAAGAGAGGAGTATGTGAAGATGTAGAGTTTGATTGGGAGATGAATTTAGGATTTAGTTAGATGTTGAAAAGGATGAGAGATATGTATGAAATCTGTAGTATCTGGTTTGAGAAAGAAGGATGCTGAATATGAGTTGAATTTGGGAATGATTTAAGCTGAGGGTCGGGTTATACCAAAAATAGATTTCAGAGTTAGGCGTAGTTGCGCTGTGGTTGGCCTTGAGTTGGGCGCAGCTTCGTCATTTGAACTTTAAGCCTGATCTTGCTAAATGGCGTAGCTGCGCTTCCTAGCAGTTCACTATGGGCGCAGTTGCGCTGCCTTGTACCCAGACATCTTTAAATTCTGCTTGTTCTGACTTTGCACACTGCTGCCAACTTAATTATTCCTAAAAGAGATCAAAAATGAACTATCAAACTTTACTTAATTCTAACAGAAATGCGCTATTAAAAACCTATTTAACTTCATCAAAAATGAACTTAGTAATCAAAGCAACAAGAATTAAAGATAGGGGGAGAGAAATTGGATGGGGTGCCTCCCATCGAGCACTTGATTTATAGTCCTTTAGCCGGACTTGTTCTTGTCAATGCTATCCAATTCCCCTACGAAAGTTGAGGAACCCTCCATCCATCAGGAGCAATGTATTATTTGGTAGGTTCTCATTAGTTATAGCCATGAACTCACAGTCTAGTAACTAGGTATTTCCTCCCTTGTGTCTGTGATCAGATTGGGGCATTGGGGCATGTCAAACACAACGGGATCTTCTTCTATTTTCTCTTCCTTGGCCCACCATGGCTTCAAAGTTATGCTAGCTCTCATGTCATAAAAAGCTTTTCTGACAACGTGACTCCCCAACGGGCAGGGTTTTACAAAACTGACTGGATCCTTGATCATTGGTGGGGAAGGCACTTGGGGCACTAATAACATTGGCTCATCTTTGTTGGAAGTCACAGTTAAATCTTTGATTGCCTCGTTTTCATTATCTTCACTTATCTCCTCTCTTTTGACATATTGTGGCTCATACAGATGCAGATTTAGCTCGGGCTCACCATCAGTCTCAAAATCTATAGCATAGCACCAATTATTTTGAGGACAGTTATTCAAGGCTTTGAACATTTGATCCATCTGGTTCTAAAGATTTTGAATTAACACCTCTTGACTGATCCTTCTCTCCTCATTAGATGCTATGAACTTGGAGAGCAACCCCACCACTCTTGAATTTTCTATTTCAGCTTCGGAATCCATGTATTGAGGACCATTAGTAGAGGTATTGCTGAGTTGTTCCATCTGATTCTTAAAATTTTGGCTCGATATTTCCTGACTCATCTTCATCTCCTCTTAGTCTGCTATGATCTTCGACATGAATTCCTCCAGATTTGACTTTTCTTCTTGTGGCAATGGAGGTGGACATGAGAATTCTGGTGTGCATGTTGGATTTGGAGCGTAGTACTGGTCTTCATAATTGTAACTCCTTGAAGAATCCGGGTGATAACCCCAATCTTGGTGATAATTAGAATATGCATAATCGTTGAGGTAGTCACCACCATACTGTATCGGCCCAAGACTGATGGTGAATTGATGACTTGGATGAATACCGGCACAATAATTACAAACTACTGCTATCCTTCGAATGTAATAACCCAAGATTTTGATATAATTAAATAAGAAATTTTGCGTTTAATTTTTATTTTATATTACTTTTTTCAAAATAAATGTGGGAATATGTGCAAGGTAAAACATATGTGTATATGTGATAAATATATATTTATTTATTGCATGAATGATTTCAAATAAATTTTTGAAAAAGGAATTGTGGATTATTATAAATTATATTCATATAATAAATTAATGTTGTAGTAAAAATATTTTATTATTTATTTAATTTATTATTTATATAATATATAAAATGATTTTATAGAATTATTGTAATAATTATTATTTTATTATATGAATTTATCAAGATTAGTTAAGTTAATCATTTTAACTTAACTAAGAATGGTATATGATGTAAAGTGTGATTATAGATCAAAATCCTAAATTTTGATCTATGTTATGGAATTTCATGATTTATACAATTATTGTATAATTTTATTTAAAAGGAAAGTATATTTATATTATGGATAATAAGAATTTATTTTCTTAAGGAAATTCGAATATTAAATATAAGTATTGATTTTATTTATATTTGAATATGTATGTATATTATGTGATTAAGGTTAAGTGATTAATTATTGATACGAATTATATATATATTGATTATATGAGTATGTGAGTAATTAAAGAATTTATCAACAATGATAAATGTGTTATGAATTATGTGGAATAATGTTAGTATTTAAAATATATACTAACCCTAAGAGATTTATTTTATATATCTCTATTAGTTAATTTTATAACTTAAGTAAAACAAATCTAATTGTGTTATGAAATTAAATGTACATGAGTTATTATTTAAATTACATATGAATAAAATGGAAACCCTAATTAAATGATTAGGATAAGAATAAAATTAAAAGTATTGGACCTAACTTAAATTACATGGCCCAAATTATTGTTTAGAAAGCCCCAAATTTTTTTTTAAAGCCCAAGCTTTTAGCTAGTTGAAGAGGGATCTTTTAGACATTTAGTAAATCTAAATATTGCAATAAAAAGAAAACAAAATGGGCTACATAAGGGGAGAGGGGAAGCCCATAAGGAATGAGAAAAAGAGAGCATGTGTTATAATGATTCATTTTACTAACTCTTCAACAACTCTCCACCAACTCTAGCCAAGTGTCACTCCAATTTCTTATACTCATTATTCAGTCTAGATTTGCAAGAAACCTTATATTCAATGAGAGAGAGAAGAATCAAGAGATTGGGAGATATAGATGATATATCTAATTATTAACACACACAAAATCATTTCATCTCTCTTCTCATTCATTTCATTTCTCTCTCCTTTCTTTTTACCTAGCAAAACAAAAACCAAGAGAGAGAGGGAGGATACCTTTTCGGATTAGCCACATAAGGAGAGGAGAGAGTGTTTTTGTAATCTTCATAATCCCATAAACAAACCTTAGAAAGATAGAAAGAAGAAGAAAGAAATCATAAGCAAAGGTATAAGCTTTAACTAGTTTATGCATTTTATTTTATTATTTTCAATCAAAACTTGGATCTAAGATTTCAAAACTCCAAAACCTTAGATCTTTGTGTTAATAAGTATTTTATGTTTAGATCTATCACTTTTGAATGTCAAAAGTTAGATCTAAAGCAAGAAATAAAAACTATGTTTTGAAAAGTTAAAAAATCCTAATTTTTCTTAGTATTGATTATGTTTTTTTTTTGATTTGGTGAAGTTTTAATGAAATAGATGATGCATCATGGTAGATCATTGATCTTAAGGAGTATTAGTATGTATTACGATGGTATATGATGTTTATTGTATGATTAATCAAAAGATTATGGAAGTTTTCTTGGAAAACACAAAGGATAGAAAATCATATTTTTGAGAAAACGGAACATGAAATTAAAACAACCATATCTCTCATTCTATTTCAAATTTTTGAGTGTGGTTAATTTTTAGAGTTAGATCTATGAGTCTTCTAACTTCTTCAAGTGGAATCACTAAAAAAGGAGTTGTAAATTTTTGTGTGGACTGTTTTTAGCAAAGTAGGAAAAATATGAAAAATGACAAAAGTAATCTGCCCAAACTTTCCAAGGGAATTTTTGGCAACTTAATTATTGAAATAAATTCCAATATTTTGGGATATGAAAATATATGATATAAAGTAGCTCATGTCCAAAGATGAGCTTATTCTGACTTGAAACGACCAAGTTATGGTCATTTCAATATTTGGGTTTTTCTGACAAAAACCGCTATAACCAGAGTTCTATAACTCCGATGGCCACGAAATTTAAACTGGGAGTTCACGTTAACATGTGTAAGATCTTGCCAAGAGTTGAGAATTTCTAGAGTTAAGCATGATATAGCAAATTTCTTAAGCTACGAACTAAAAACGGATTTTTGAAAAATACTAAAGGAAATTGAAAAATATCAAAAAAATTATTTCTGTGTATGAGATATATTTATATATGTGTGACTAAAAGATAAAAAAATAATAAGATGATTTGGTATAAAGTATGTTAAAAAAAGGGAATCCAGTTTGCTAGATTGGAATCTAGTTTGCTGAATTTCAATCTAGTTTGCTGGATTAGCCACGAGGATGCTGGATTGGTATGTTTGGATAATCCAGGATGATGGATTTGTATGTTTGGATAATTCATGATCCTAGATTATTATGTTTGGATAATCTAGTATGTTGGATTGGTCTATTTGGATAATCCAGGTTACTGGATTGGTAGGTTTGGTCAATCCAGGTTGCTGGATTGGTAATCCAAGTTATTGGATTGGCAATACAATTTGCTGGATTGGTTATATGGTTTACTAGTTTATAAATAAGAACTTATAAATGAACGAGTAAGTGTTAAGGTGTTACTCAATGTTTGATTATGTGATTACATGTTAGATAATTTACTTATAAAGCAATAGTATTATAAAGTATAATGTGATATACTGATTGCAAGAATAATCTTATTAATGATAGGTCTTTGTATAAAAGCTTAAGCTATACTACGTAGCAGTAAACAGCCATCATGGTAAGTATCTAAACTATTCTCTTTTATTGAGCAAGTATCTTAACCTTTGCATTTACTTTATGCAATGGATCCTAGTAAGCAAATTTCTTAACTCTACTTTCATTGTGCAAGCATCTAAACCTTATGCACTATTTTTATTTCGTGCAGACAGGTATATAATATGCTAGTTTCCAACTCAATATAAAATTATCAAATACAAAGCATGTTCAAGAATAATTATTGTCAATTATTCATATCCGTAATGATATCTATGATTCATTTATGAAATTATTCTTATATTGTGGAATTTTATTTCATTCGTTTACTATTTATTAATCTCTCATTATTGCCTTTTATTATACAAGTGTCCCCACTTGTATGAACTGTTGTATTCATGCAAGAACTCTTGAACTTGAAATTCTTTGATATGACAAATCCTGTTACATACTATTAAATTTCGGTATGTATTTATGGTTTAAAGACTATCTAAGCTATTTGACTCGACTAGACATAGTTTGAATTGTAATATTGAATATTATTATTTATGATAAAATCGTCCAACTGAATTGTTTAGTTAGAACTCCAGACTGAGTATGAACAACCCGTAATGGAGAAATTATTTTTGTGCCCAAGGCGAACAGAGTGAACGCAATTATCGTTCAAACATATAGTTTTGATCAATACAGGACATAACGGGGCTGATCACCCTATATGTCCGTAAGACCAGAGATGGTTTGCAGATGAATTTCTATTTAAACCTTTTCAAAAATAAAAAATAAAAGTTCATGGTCTATTGATCGCTCAAAAATTTTAGTCACTACGTTGTTTCAAAATTTTAAACGATTTGATATGTTATTAAGAATTGTTTCAAATGACTTAACAACTGTTGATTCGTTGTAGAAGTATATCTCAAAGAAAATATTTATTTATTTCAGCTGATGTTTATTATCTGTTATTACTTGCTGAGTAATTGATTGCTCATTCTTGCTTTAAATTAAATGTTTTCAGCTAAACGTGATCACCCAGAAGGCTCTGGCAAAAACAAAGGGAAAGGAAGCTGAAAGAATAAGCTTTATAGTATCTTGTGTAATAGTTAGACTTTATTAAGACGATAATATTTATTATCTATTATGTAATGAAATACTTTAAAGGTCGTGTACCTGGGATTAGACAACTCTGATATGAATATTAAGTTTGTAAATTATATTATTCCGCTCAAAGATATGATATCGTGTAGCACCAAGTTCGGGTTTCAAGTACTCGGATTTGGGGGCGTCACATCGAATATGTTGGGCTACAAGAACATCCAACCTCTTTGAAAGTGTCTCAAGCTGTGCTGACAATGCAGAAAGTGCATCAAGTCCATCAATCCATGTTTCCCTTGGTTGAGTCATTCTCGTATATGGCCATTGATAAGCAAAGTCATCCATGGTAACTGAAAAGAGAAAAATATAATCAAAATAATTCCCCGACAACGGCGTTAAAAACTTGTAACGTAAAATCTAGTTACGCACAAGACGCAAATATACGTGGTCAATAAGTAATAGAGTGAAAATAGAGTATCGTTCCCATGAAGAAATATTTAATAAAAAATACCAAGTACCAACCCGTAATCAACTAAATCTTACTTAAACAGTTGATTCATGGTTTAAGAATCAAAATATATAATTAAACTAAGACTAACTACCACTAGTTTGAAACTAGATAATGGAAACTTAAGATCACAACTTCACTTATTATTTCATTTAGATTAATACACTTCTCATTAATTATACTCACTATTCCAAATTGTTAATCAAGAACACTAAAGCAAATATAACCATCTCTCAATGCATTATACTCATATCAACTTAAATCCACATATGATAGAAATAAGATGAGTACCCTAATTAACTAACCCACTATATATCTATGTGAATTACAATTAAAGAGGGTTTTTAAAACAAGTTCTTTATCAGATTACATGCGGTGCATAGGTATATCCCTATCTTAGACACAAATTATGAATTCTAACGCCTTGTAGAAAACCCAATCACATGCTATTCCGATCAGATCTAAATCTATACTCCATCTCTCGAGTTTATATAGATAATCATAGTAATTGCTAGCTAGACAATTAAACAATTAAGCCAAAATCATAATAGACAATCCCTAGAATAGATCACAATAATTAGTAAAGAAACATATTAAAATAAACTACACAACAAGGTCCATTGTAATCTTATATAGAAATTAGTTCATAATTGAAGTAAATTCCATAATCCACAATTGAGAAAGTATTCAAAATACAAAGTAGAAGATAAGAAAAAGAATAGAATTTGTAGACGAAATCCTTTTTCCCTTCTCAGCTCCTGCCTTGAATTCTTCGTGCTAGCCAATTGCTTCAAGTCTTCGAGTTTAGATATCAAAATTAGGGTTTTTTCTAAAACTAATCTACTAGAATCTAATAGAATAGAATGGAATAGAAATTCACCCTTTACATACTAAAAATATACCTAAATATATGCCAAAGTTCGAGTGCATTCTTCCCCAAGCAATAATCCAATTGGCCAGATTAAATGAAAAGTCAACTGCTGGAATAGAGACGGGCATAGCTACGCTGCCTGCTAACTTGAATTAGGCGCAGCTGCGCTACAGGGCATTCTCGGCTTGAGTAGATTATGGCGCAGCTGCGGTGCACCTAAGGCCAATTTTGGCGCAGTTGCGTCGTACACCATATTGTGTTTTCTGCTTTCTGCTGCTGCAATATCACTCTTATTGCCATCACTTCCATATTTGTTCCTTTTACATCCTCACATCCCATTTAGCTTCAAATGTCACCAAGAGAGTTTCCAAACATGAAATCTACAAAAGAAATAAAAAATGCATGAAAAACAACTATATCATACGAGTTTAAGCGACAATTGAAGTTAGTTGACATTTAGACAAGTAGGTATAAAACTACTTATCAATATTGGTTAGAGTCACTAATGAATAACCAATGGATTGATTCCATTTGGTTCGGAGTAAAAATCTTGAATAACAAAGTTATGGCGGAAGTTACGAGTATTAGACGTTAAACGTCGAAATCGTAAAATTCCCGGAATAGAAGTTAAAAGTCGCCGTTTAATTCGAAAACCTTGGTATTCGATGGCATAATGTATAATTAGGTAAATAAGACTTGCTGGAGCAAGAACGAACGAATTCGGACTTACAATGAAAAATTTAGCGTCGAACGTTCACAAACGTTTAATGAACGCGAATAAACTAAATGGCGAATTTCTCACCAACAGATTCAGAAATGAATTCCGGCTGGATGGAATCGTAGAACATAAGATATGTGGACTAATGGCTTTGGAACGAGCCAATTCTGAGTTGTAACGATCGTGTTACGAGCTCATGAATCTCAACATTTGAAAAAAAATTCTAATGCTGGGGGTCGGCGCTGCAGTGCCACCCAGGCTTTGGTTTCCAGTGTCGCAGCACCAAGACAGGGCTGAGACACTGCGAGACAATGTCGCAGCGCTGCCTTTTAAGCTAAGGTTGGCGCTGCAACGCCCTTAAGAAAATATTTTCTGACATGAAGGTTTGTTAACCCAACTTGTTACATGGTAATTATGGGGCAAGTATATGGTTAATATTTATGAAGAGAGAAACCTATCGAAAAAATGTTTAAGGATGGTTTTAAGAATTAAACATTGAATAAATGTATTTAAATTTAAAACTCGAAATCCAAAAACATAAACCGTGAATCGTGGTCAAATTTAATGCGCGCCTTAAGGTTATATGATATGTAATAGAGGTGCGTAGTACGAGAATGATATGAAATGAAGTTAGAACTCATGTAATTTCTATACGGGGTCCGAGAATGGTAATCCAATTGAAATGTGTTCGACTTAGCAAACTGATTAGGGTTTCGTCTGTCGTTGTGCTTAACGATGATTGACGAGAGTCGGTTTATGACATATGAATGTAAATAAGTCGTAACAAATATTGAATAACTTAAACGGATGTTATTAGTTTAACAATTCGGCTTAGTTATATTAGAAAGAGAAGATAGGTTATACAATGTGTATCAATTGTGGAAATCTCATTGGTATGCTATGTGTTTATGTCTTGTAGAAGTTGTAAAGATCGAGTAAAGTAGACATAGCGGATTAAAGACGCAAAGGCAAGTTTTTAAACTCTTATCTACATATTATGTTAGATAAGTTGTCGATATGCATGGTTGCCTATGCATAAATTGTTATTGAATAGTCGATGCCATTTGATTCAGCTAGACTGAGATTTAAAGTATTTTGGTTGGTTTTTCCACAAATCTTTCCAAAATATTCTTGATGCTGCTATCCTATGCTAATTGCTTTGGTACGGATTGAAAGGTAAACTTGAGTATGAATACACAAAGGTTTTTAACAACGTTAAATCGATGGGCACCTGAAGTTGCCAAAAAGCTTAAATGTAAATACGTTTAAGGAATGAGTGTTGATCAACATAGAGTACTACAGGCTGATCACCTGGATGTGCTCGTAAGATATATCAAACTTACGATCTTAGTGCCAGGTTATTCTTTTATGAATGAAAATGGAAAAGAATATTCATGGTCTTTGACCAGCTCAGATTCTTAAGTGACTATAAGTCCTTGGGAATAATTTTAAAAGAATCAAAATGCTATTTTGATTATTCATACTACTTCATAAATATTGTACAGTTATTGAAGATGATGTCATATGATTCTTGATTTTGTGGTTGGAAAATAAAATGTTACACTTGCTGAGCTAGTTATGCTCATTCTTGCTTAAAATTATATGATTTCAGCTAAGAGCGAACGGACCGAAGGATCCAGTAAGGACAAGGGTAAGTCCAAGATGGATACTTAGTTATCCTTGTAATAGCATAGTATTATTGTTGTAATGAATGATATTATAACACAGAATGAATGTAAAGGTAATAAAGAACTTGGGAAGGGAATATTGTAATAACCGTGAATTTCATGAATAAATATTAATAAGAATGTGAATATTTATTTTATATAAATGTTTATATAGCATGAGGTGAGTAACTCAATTACATTAATTGAATTTATCATAATTGAGAAAGTGTGGAGAAGTATGATAAGCTCGTGAAATGCCTTGTGTGGCACGAGGATGGAATTTACGATGGTTTAATTAAATTAAAGAATGAATGAATTAATAAGTAAAGGATTAATTAATATATTATTGTTAATTAATTGTTATTATGAGTAAACAATGAATTAATATAATAGATTAATGTTTATTCAATTAATTGGTAAGTGCAATATTATGTAATGGGTGATTGTATATTAAAGTGCCTACACCTAAACTATAATGGGGTGTGACACTACAATGTAACTATATAATATATAGAACTATATAGTAAATGAATTATATAAGTTACATAAATGATGCTTATGTGACAATATGTTATGTGTGGATACATTAAATGTGTACCTTGGGAAATATTAAATTAAACTGAGTAAATAATTATTATTTAATAATTATTTCAATAATTAAGTATAATTGAAATAATAAGGTTTATGATAATGTGGAAAGATAATACTCAACTAAATCATATTTCGGTATTATCAAAATATACATGGATTATATAATGTGTATAAATATATACCCCCAACTTGCTACAATGTAATACTATTATCTCATTAAAAGTCCATTTATACACCCAAATGAATTTAAAACCTAAGTATACATATATGTGTATGTGTATTAAACCTAATGTATGTTGGTATTATTACATTTCCAAATTCTGAGTTCTAATTTAGCCTTATCCCTAATTTAGAGTCCCATTCTTCTTCGTCACGTGTATTGCTAATAGCATAGCCTTTTCTCCTTCTTTGCATTCCTCAAACTAGCTAATGATGGTCATGATGAAGAAAGGAGCGGGTGATGGGGGTGGTTGGCCACTATTTCACCAAACTTTGAATAACCATTGGCTTCTTCTTCCTCCTCTTGGTTTAGTTCATGGTGTAAAGGTTTTGCATGGTTAATCAATTCCTCTATAAATAGCAAGCTTCCCTTCTCATTTAATTTTGCTAAGTTTTGGATAGTAGATATAGAGAGTAAGGATATTAGATTGAGAGAGAATTCTAAAATTGGGAAGCAAGCTTAGCAATTCAAAGCCTCAAGAGGTATAACTCTTACATTGAGTTCTTAGTTTTAAATATGATAAATTCATAGAAATTGTATGAATTAGTTGAAATTGGATATGTGAAATATTGTTAGTATGTTAGTAGAGGTTGCATGCATGTTATATATGCAATGTAGTCGATATCAAGCATGATTCATGAAGAATTTGAGAGTTGGTTGGAAGCTCTGCTGTTATAGAAAAATTTCCTGTCTGGAAACAGAGTGGCGCGGCCGCGCCGATCTGCAAAAGAGAAATCCCACTTTTGTGGTTTCTGATAAATGGAGCATGCTAGTTTAACTTAATTAAGCCTATATAAGTGTTGGTCCGATTAGATGACACAATTTACGCGCAAGTATACGCGCCCAACGAGTAATAAAGTGAAAGTAAGATATCGTTCCCACGAGGATTTAACAGATAAACAGTCGCCAAGCACTAGTTCGTAATCATCTCGGTCTTATTTAAACGGAAGGTAGAGAGAAGGAATTAAAACTACGTTAACTAGGCAAGAATTAAAACATACAATACGTAATCCTAGGGTAAATTCAGATAATGAAGACATGAGATTACAATTTTCCCCAACATTTCATTTGAATCTTTTAACTCTCTCATTTGAAACAATTAACACATAGAATTGACAATCGAGAAATCATGATTACATAATAGTCTCTTTTGACGGACAACTATGAATCTTCCTAATGCGTCATATAGGTATATGTCTATCCTACACACTATCAAGCAACCAATATCAAAAACAATTAACAAGACACATGTCACGGGAAAATCTCGTTAACTACTCTTTCAATTACCAATTTTCACATAAGAAATCATTAAGATTAGATTCTCAATTTGGTTGCATATGGCATTTAGGTATATTTCTATCCTAAATGCTATCAAATTATCAACTCTTGAGGACAATGACCGAGACACACGTCACATAATCTTATAGATTACCCACAAGAATCTCTAACTTTCGCATGATATCATAACTAGGTCTAAAGCTACAATTCGTTTGTCAAGTTCATATAGATTCACAAGCAATCAATCTAAACGCACAAGTTATGATAACCAATTCATAATAAAAGTAATGAGAGAGAAATCAATACAAACTATGCGTTGGGTTCCATTAAAATCCCAAAATAGATTCAAGTTATAAATAACTCAAATAAATCATCTACAAGATTCATAAACATCATCCAAATATACAATGAATACAAGGAGAATTAAGAGATAGAAATTGCAAATCCTGAGTCTTTCTCCAAGTGTGGATCTTTGTTGTTTATCCCCTGCTTCAATCTTCAAGTCCAAAAGAAACCCTAGAATCTACTAACTACACTAATCTAACACTAATCTATACTAATCTACTCCTAAGCTAGCTAAACAAGAATTGAAAGAGAGGAAGAAAATAAAAGCTAGGGCTTAAGGCCTTGTTTTTGCTCCCAAGGGTAGATTATTCTGAATGTTGCTCAACTCCCCTATTTAAAGCATCTCCCAATCAGTCAAACAAAAAGTCAAACAATTTTTTGCTGGGGACAGGGGCGGCCGCGCGCGCCCTAAGCCTATTCCAGGCGCGGTCGCGCGGCACCAAAAAGCTGGAATCTGTAGCTGCTTGCTGGTGCAGGTTTGCCTCGTGTATTCTTTAGTTTCTTTCTCCTGTCCCTCTTGCATTTGCCTCTTATTAGCCTTGCTTGTTACCTCTAGCCTCATGTCATTCCATTGCTTTAAGGTCATTTCAGCTCCTTGCCCCATTTAGGCGATCTTTTGCTCTTTTAAGCTCCATTAGCACAAAGGGGATTCCTAAACCTGAAAAACACCAAACGAAGGAAAAAACGCATTAAACGCACATGATTACTTGAGTTTCAGCAACAGAATGAGTTAGAAATGATTCGAATAAGTGGTAATAAAACCACTTATCAAATACCCCCAAACTTAAACGTTGCTTGCCCTCAAGCAAACAAAACAAAACAAAACACATAATGCAATGCAGTATATATAATGTATACAACCTACGCTATATGAATGCAAATCCAGATCCTAGTCGGTATTGAACTGTCAAAGCAATGCCTCAGAAAAACCACAAGATAATTAAACAGATAAGCAACCCAAGACAAGACCATACAACATACCCTTGCAAATACAAAACTGTCAGCACTGATGTGTTGTGCGTTATTTTGTTTAGCAACCATTAGACATGCATTCAGATAAATAATTCACATACTATGCTTCTTAGCGGAAAAGTAAGCTTTAACTTAAGAAAAATATTAAATTATATAAGTTCTAACTAAGACCATGTATTACTAGAGTTAAGAGTTAACAGGGGGGTTTTTATTAAGCTTTTATTACTCACGAGGGCGTATTCGCACTTTCCCGTGTTCACATTCGACTGTGCAATGCCTAGTTCTCTTAGGCTTTTCAATGATATCCATGTAGCGAGCTTTCGACCAACGACTCCTAGACCAGACGGCCTTAGGGCACTGGGTGTAGAGACACCCCTAGGGTTTACTTGCTTGAATATCAAAGGCCACAGAACTCGACGTAGCCGAAGTGTTTATTCTATTTTTTTCTTTTTTTTAATCTTTTCTTTTGTTTACTTTTACTTTTTCTTTTCAAAGGGGAGTGCGTCTTACGCTCCATTTCCCCACATAGCATGCAAAACCCCTATTTCCCCTAAACTTAAGCTTTTTACAGTCTAGTTATTAACATATGAGAACTGAAATTCCTTCATTAAAACACAGATTTCCCACCAGAAGACAGGTATGTGAACATTTAAACTTAGCATGTCATGATGGTTACTCTATCGTGCTCATTGGTTACACAGTATCTGACAGATAAGGATTTACATATATGACAATGAAATCAAGCTTAAGTCTCAAATCAGTTCAAAAGTCAAGTGACTTCAGTTTCCTCACAGGCCAAATATATAACTAACCAACTGAAACTGGATTCATGCAGTATGCTCTAACACATAATGCAAAAACAAAAGAATAATTTTAAAATTTTTACAAATTTTAACTATTTACAACCTACATGCACTAAATGAACTGACACAACATGAATGAACTAAATACATACAAAACATAAAATGAACTAACTACATGCAAAAATAACACCAATACCCCCAAACTTAAACTATTCAATGTCCTCATTGAAGGTGAATGTAAAAAATAAAGGAACTCCCCTATTCTGGCTCGTGGTCGCCGTCGTCCTGTCAATATGCTCGTAAATTAAGTTGGAGGACTCAGACTGTGCTGGTGGCATCCTCTCAGAAGTTTCCCCGTCTCTCTCTGCTCTTGGTAAAATAAACCCCGCTCAACACTATACATAACGAACCAACCTAATTCAATATCAATCTTACTCTGCTAATGATCCCACACTCAATGTCTCAATTGATCAGGTTGAGAGGATGAGGTGGATGGGAATTGGTACTTTGGATTGAGGAGATAGGAGGTTTTCAAAACTAAGGCTTTTAGTGGGGGGTATTAAATGAGATGGAAGAGATGGGGGATTGCATTAAGGAACTTGAGGGTTTGGGATAAGAGGGACTGAGGCTTGGGTGCTGTTGATAATTGACAAGAAGCGGTGCCCCCAAAAGCTGCCAGAATTTTCCTTAAGTCAGGCCCAGTTTGTGAGAGGCGCAGCCACGCGCTAGCTCAGGCTTATCCTGGCGCGGCCTCGCGGCATGCCAGATCCTGTTTTTTGCATAATTTCTCTAGGCACAGAGGCTATGGCATTTGAACTTTGCTCCCAAGCAGCTTTTAACCTGAAATATGCAGACAAGACTTATTAAGCCCTATTAAACCATCAAAAGTTAATACTTAATATTTACATCAAGAGAATTAAACATAGAAAGATATATGCATTTAAATTCCCAAAAATTCTTTATGTGCGTAAATGTAACATGCTCGTGATTCAAAAATGTGCAATAAACGTTTAAGTCCCAAAAATAGATACATCAATGCCTAAGTCCAAAAATATAGGCAATGAACTCTTAAATCTATGAGCATTAAAAAATTTTAAACTAAATATTAACTAATAAGAATTAAACAAGGGGGAGGGAAGTATGATAGAAAGCAAGAAATGGAGAATTAAACAAGGAGGGAGAAAGAGAAATGATGGGGTGCCTCCCATCGAGCACTTGATTTATAGTCCTCTAGCTGGACTGTGTCTGACCACTGCTATTCGACTCCCCGACGATATTGGAGAACCCCTCCATCCATCAGAATTACTATATGTTTTTGGAGGCTTCCCAATAGAGGAGGACTAGGAGTTAAACTACCTAGCATCGGATATATATGAGAATTCCCCGTCCTGAAGGTTAGGGAGCTAGGCAATGGCTCTGTTGTGTATGTGAAATGATCGGGGCATGGAGGCATAGACCACACAATGTACTCTTCTTCTATTCTCTTCTCTTCTGACCACCATGGTTTGAAGCTGGCGAACTCTCTCATATCATCGAGATCCGGCTCTGTAATGTGGCATCCAAGGGGGCAAGGGTGTGAAAACTTGACTGGCTTGTTCCACGAAGGCTGAGAAGGCTCTTGGGGTATTTTCACTGTTGGTTTACATTCATACTCCACATCCCCAATTGGCTCCTCTATTTCCATTACTTTCGGCTCGTCCAGTTGCAATTGCACTTTGGATTCTTTATCATTTTCTGCACCCATGTCATAGCACCGATCTTTCTGAGGGTCGTAACTCATGGCATCATTCATTGGAGGTACATGATCTTGCATTGTTGTCTCTTGTTCATATACCTCGTCCTTATTTAATGTCGTGCTAATCTGCTCCACCCAAATATGAAGATCCTCATTTGAATACTCTTGCTCAATGAAGATCACCTTTTCTGCTTCATCCTCAAAATCCATATACTAAAACTCACTGGAGTTCTGAGGCCCTTTGCTCATGGCTTCTACTACTTGAGAGAGCTGATTCTAAAGATTCTGAGTTTGTATCCCTTGCTCAATCAACTCCTCTTTCATCAAGGCCATGTTATTCTGATATGCCTAATTCTGGAGATTCTCGCTTGACTGCTCTTTCTCAACTGAGGTCTCCTGTGTTGATGTTATGGAATTTCCACACAAATTGTCCAATCCTTCCTTTTCAGTTTCAGTCTCGGGATCCATGCACTGAGGCTCATTTGTTGAAGGATTGTTGATTAGGGCCATCTGGTTCAGAAAGTTTTGGTTCGATTATTCTTGGCTCCTAATCATCTCCTCTTGCTTTGCTAAGGCTCTATCCAGGATGTCCATGGTAGACTGTTCTCCTTGTAAACATGGGGATGGATAAATGGGTTCGGGTGTAAAAATTGGACTCGGCTCACAGTATTGGTCTTGATAGTAGTTTCCAAAATGGCTCGGGTGATACCCCCAATCCTGCTGATAAGCGGGATACCGTTCATTATAGGAGTACCCACCCCTATACGGCTCATGTCCATAACTGATAGGCTCCTGATGGCTCATGTAGCTCCCAACACCATAATCGTACGTCACTGCCGTCTCTCGACTCTACTGGGTTGAGACAGTATCCAGCTTCCTCGAGAGCTCCTCTAACTGTGCTGAGAGTGTGGCAATTGGGTCGAGTCCATCAGTGCTTGCTTCCCTTGGTTGCTCTTGTCATGTACAGTTCCATGGATAGAAATTTAAGTCCATTGTACCTGAGAAGAGAATATAGGAAGAATTAAAAAAAATTAAAAAGTTTAAATTCAGACTAATTTGATTAAAACTAATGTTGGCAAACAGTTATCCAAATAATTCCCCGGCAACGGCGCCAAAAACTTGTTGGTTCGATTAGATGACACAATTTACGCATAAGTATACGCGGCCAACTAGTAATAAAGTGAAAGTAAGATATCATTCCCACAAGGAATTAACAGATAAACAGTCGCCAAGCACTAGTCCGTAATCATCTTGGTCTTATTTAAACGGATGATAAAGAGAAGGAATTAAAACTACGTTAACTAGGCAAGAATTAAAACATACAATAACTAATCCTAGGGTAAATTCAGATAATGAAGACATAAGATTACAATTTCCCCCAACATTTCATTTGAATCTTTTAACTCTCTCATTTGAAACAATTAACACATAGAATTGACAATAGATAAATTATGATTACATAGTAGCCTCTTTCGACGGACAACTATGAATCTTCCTAATGCGGCATATAGGTATATGTCTATCCTACACACTATCAAGCAACCAATATCAAGAACAATTAACAAGACACATGTCACGGGAAAATCTCGTTAACTACTCTTTCAATTACCAACTTTCACATAGGAAGTCATTAAGATTAGATTCTCAATTTGGTTGCATACGGCATTTAGGTATATTTTTATCCTAAATGCTATCAAATTATCAACTCTTGAGGACAATGAACGAGACACACGTCACATAATCTCATAGATTACCCATAAGAATCTCTAACTTTCGCATGATACCATAACTAGGTCTAAACCTACAATTCGTTTGTCAAGTTCATATAGGTTCACAAGCAATCAATCTAAATGCACAACTTATGATAACCAATTCAGAATAAAAGTAATGAGAGAGAAATAAATACAAACTACGCGTTGGGTTCCATTGAAATCCCAAAATAGATTCAAGTCATAAATAACTCAAATAAATCATCCACAAGGTTCATAAACATCATCCAAATATACAATGAATACAAGAAGATTTAAGAGATAGAAATTGCAAATCTTGAGTCTTTCTCCAAGTTTGGATCTTTGTTGTTTATCCCTTGATTCAATCTTCAAGTCCAAAAGAAACCCTAGAATCTACTAACTATACTAATCTAACACTAATCTACTCCTAAGCTAGCTAAACAAGAATTGAAAGAGAGGAAGAAAATAAAAGCTAGGGCTTAAGGCCTTGTTTTTGCTCCCAAGGGTAGATTCTTCTGAATGCTGCTCAACTCCCCATTTAAAGCCTCTCCCGATCAGTCAAATAAAAAGTTAAATTTTTTTTTGCTGAGGACAGGCGTGGCCGCACGCGCCCCAAGCCTATTCCAGACGCGGTCGCGCGGCACCAAAAAGCTGGAATCTGCAGCTACTTGCTGCTGCAAGTTTGCCTCGTGTATTCTTCAGTTGCTTTCTCTTGCCTCTCTTGAATTTGCCTCTTATTAGCCTTGCTTGTTACCTATAGCCTCATGCCATTCCATTACTTTAAGCTCATTTCAGCTCCTTGCCCCATTTAGGCGATCTTTTGCTCTTTTAAGCTCCATTAGCACAAAGGAGATTCCTAAACTTGAAAAACACCAAACGAAGGAAAAAACGCATTAAACGCACATGATTACTTAAGTTTCAGCAACAGAATGAGTTAGAAAGGATTCGAATAAGTGGTAATAAAACCACTTATAAATAAGTCCCTGACATGCTAGTGTAGGTGGCCTTGCATGTAATCACTTACCATAGCTTGGTTTTGATGACTTTCTAAAGGAAACTTGGAGTTTTCAAACACAAACTTGATGAACTAAGTACACTATAAGATCTGAACTTGTGAGCATGCTTATGTGGTCTAGTTATGTGTGTACATGAGCATGATATATAGTATATGAAGTTATTTTGCATGATTGGTTGGTTTAACATGAGATTTTTAAAGAAAACTTAAGAGTTTGGAAAACTAATGTTGTTGATAACTACCTTATGTACATTCTGAAATTTATGACTACCATGATAGGACATGTTATGCCTCTAGACATGATGGACATATACATCTATTTAGCTATGAGTATGTGAACTAAGCGATCCTAGTTTCAAATGAGTTTAAATGAAGTAGAACTATGCTACCTTTAATTATTGACTAGAATTACTCGAACATGTATGATTAAGGTACTTTGACCTCGTTGCATATGTATAAATGACTAAACGTGGGAAACCTTATTAATCGGACACGTTAAGCTTGTTAAGTGAAAGTGATAACGAATTATGTTGAAGGAAAGATATAAGAATCAAACCTATCATAAACCTCATAACATATATGTTCTTCATGTGTCATCATCAATGTTTGTGGGTGAGCAAGCTAGGCCATGCAAACTGTTCTTTAGTTTTGATTTGAATTGGGAGAAGCGCGGCCGCGCCACTCCCTAGTTCAAACCAAGCACGGCTGCGCCACCCTGCAGTGTAATCTGACTATTGTGGTTGTAATTTGGAAACTGATGCATACTTGTATTGTTATCCTAATCTGCAATACATATTTAGTGAAGTATGCTAGTGTTAATGAGCATGCTAATGATAGAACCATATAATGGATAAGTGTTTATAAATTTTCAAACTCTAAGTCAAAATATGATTACGAACTATGTTATTTGATTTCATAGTATCATATAAAATAATTTCATGCTACGTGTATGTAAGGTATGTGATGGCATACGTATAGGATTGTACGACTAAGTTAGACTCTTATGTATGTGTTTAACTTACATATCAAGTTTATGAATTCAACGTATATAACTAATGAAATATATATATACGTAACTACGTTACAATAGGATTGCGAAGTATCGATAAGCTAAAGGTTGATAAACTACACTAAAGGCAAGTATCCTAACCTACGCAATTACTTTATGCAAGTATCCTAACCTACGCAATTACTTTATGCAAGTATTCGAACCTTACTCCTTATTGAGCAAGTTCCCTAATTCTTTTCACTTTACATATTGTGTAAATTTGAACTGTTGCCATGTTGAACAAATATTGTTATTATTCGAACATCGACATTATATCTTGATGTTGTTGCAAGCACTGAAACTATCGTTCCTAAATGCATTACAAAAGTTGTCTAAGCCATTTGATTCGGCTAAACTAACATCGTATGTGAGAAAGCTATCCAAACCAATTGACTTGGTGCAGACTCTTATAATTTTACTGAGATGAACAACCCTCTTGAAAGGGGAAATTATATACAATTGTCGGGAAATTGACGTGCGCACATGAGTACGATTAAATGTTATACATGACGTAGGGTACTTTAGGCTAATCACCTGTTGTACATGTTTTATTGGATTATCAGCATATTACTGTTAATTCTAGAAAGAGTTCATAGTCCTTAGTGACTGCTCAGTGTTCATTATCCTTGAGCCTTGAAAAGGTTAACACTTTAAATCTTGTTGATATCTTTCTGTCCATAGTGACTATTATTAAGAACTATTGATACTTCTCGTTATTCTTGAACTATCATTTACTATTGTACCCTTGGGATTTGAAATCTATATTATTCACCCTTATTGCTATATTACTTACTGAGCAAACTTGTTGCTCATTCTTGCTTTCCCTATAACATTTCAGTTAAGGTAGAGCAGGGTGGACCCTCGGGCATGGATAAGGGCAAGGGCAAGGGTACATACTAGCTTTGTACTTAGTTAGAATTATTATGATGATGTAATAAGACTTAATTCGTATTTATGTATTAGTTATGTTTAAGTTACGAGGCCTTCGAATATGAATAATTATATTAAATAAATGTAATATATTCTATCATTCCGTTGCGTGAGATGTTATTAGTTATTTAGAAAGTGGCGAACCGAATTCAAGATGCGGGTGGTACGAATTTGGGGGCGTCACAGTTATTATAATGTAATCTTTAGTAAACTTATGGATGTTATTGAAGTCTTCAATTGAATGTATGAGTAGATAGTAGCACCGTGTAGCACCATGTCTAGGGTTTGAAGGTACCCAGATTTGGGGGCGTCACATCATCTTGGTGTCTGTCTCAAGGGAAAAGTGGTATGTTATAACTGTGGACAGGAAGGGCACATTTCGTCTAACTGTCCCAACCCTAAGAAGAATCATTGGTGCTTTGTATGTGGATCTATGGACCACGTGGGAAGGAACTGTCCGAAGAAGGGGTCGGATAGTGGGAAAGGAGCTAGTGGTGGTAAGATAACAATTGGTGGTCCGGTATTATAGGGTAGACCGATGGCCCATACTTTTAATATGACGGTCCAGGATGCTGTTTCATTAAAAGACGTTGTAGCAGGTATTATCCCGGTCAACAATAAAAATGCATATGTATTGTTTGATTCGGGTGCTACTTGTTCGTTTATAGCATGTGAATTTGCTAAACGGTTAGGATTACTCCATGAAAGACTTGTAATACCTTTGAATATTAAGGTAGCAAATGAAGTAGTAATTCCTGTTGATTATGTTCACAGGAGTTGTTGTGTAGATATAAGAGGTAACAAGTTATCAGTAGATCTTATAAAGATAAAGTTGGGAGAATTCGATGTAATTCTCCGGATGGACTGGTTGTTTAATCATGGGGCGATTATCAATTGCAAAAATAAAAGTGTGAACCTTCAGATTTCAAAGAAACCCAAGGTAGTGTTCTACGGTAGTAAATCACCAGGACGCTCTTGTTGTCTAACCATGACATAAGCCAAAAAGTTGTTAAGGAAAGGATGTGTAGGTTACGTTTGCCATGTTGTTGATACCCAGCGATTGGGAGCAATATTGGAATAGATACCAATAGTCAATGAATTTGCGGATGAATTTTTGAACGATATTCCAGGTTTTCCACCCGAGAGGGAGATTAAATTCGTTATAAATGTTGTGCCAGGGACGGCACCAGTTTCGATAGCATCGTATCGTATGGCGCCAGTAGAGTTAAAGGAGTTAATGATTCAGTTGCAGGAACTGTTAGATAAAAAGTACATTCAACCGAGTGTCTCTCCCTGCGGAGCACCGGTATTGTTTGTTAAGAAAAAGGACGGATCGTTGAGGCTTTGTATCGACTATCGAGAGTTGAACAAACTAACGATAAATAATAAGTACCCATTGCCTAGGATCGATGATCTCTTTGATTAGTTGAAAGGGGCAAAATATTTGTCTAAGATAGATTTGTGGATGGGGTATCACCAGCTGAAGGTTAAAGAAGAGGATGTAACTAAGATAGCATTCAAGACTCGTTATGGTCATTACGAGTTCTTGGTGATGTCGTTTAGGTTAACTAATGCTCCAGCCGCATTCATAGATATGATGAACAGAGTGTTCAAACAATATTTGGACAAGTTCATCGTAGTGTTCATTAATGATATTCTAGTCTATTCTAAGTCGCCAGAAGATTACGCTGAACATTTAAGATTAGTGCTGGAAGCACTATGAATAGAGAAGTTGTACGCGAAATTCACTAAGTGTGAATTTTGGTTAGAGAGAGTGAAGTTTTTGGGCCACGTTATCGGCAAGGAATGGATTTTAGTAGATCCAGCAAAGGTGGAAGCATTTATTAATTGGGAACAACTAAAAACACTAACTGAGGTGCGGAGTTTCCTAGGGTTAGCAGGATACTATCGGAGGTTCATTCAGGACTTCTCTAAGATAGTTACTCCGTTAACAAATTTGACAAGGAAGACCGTGAAGTACGTGTGGATAGAGAAGTTTGAAGACAGTTTTCAAAAGCTGAAGAAGAGATTAAGTCAAGCACATGTAATGTCGTTACCAGATAATGTGGGGAATTTCGTAGTTTATAGTGATGCTTCACATAGAGGACTGGGTTGCGTGCTCATGCAGCATGACAAGGTCATTGTGTATACATCTAGGCAGTTAAAGGGGTATAACAAAGGTTATCCTACTCATTACCTGAAACATGCCGCGGTGGTTTTCGCCTTAAAAAATTTGAGGCATTACCTATACAGGGAGAAATGTGAGATATACACAGATCATAAAAAGTCTAAAGTATATCTTGACACAGAAGGAGTTAAATATGAGACAGTCAAAATGGTTGGAGTTGATAAAGGATTACTACTGTGAAATCCTATATCACCCAGGGAAGGCGAACGTGGTGGCTGATGCTTTAATTAGAAAGGGTTGGGAGAAACTATCAATTTTAACAACTCAGGATGAGTTGGTAACAGAGATGGCGAGGATGGAAATAGAAGTAAGATGTCCAAGTGGGGGAGGGGAGAAGCGGTTTACGATGGAGGTTCAACCTACAATAGTGGAGAAGATGAAAGAAGTGCAACTAAGAAATGAGGAGTGTGAACAGATAAAGGAGAAGATTACAGGCGGTACAGAAGACAAGTATAGTCTTGATAACTAAGGATTATTAAGATTTGAAGGACGAATTTGGGTTCCGTGTGATACGGAGTTGAAGGAAGAGATAATAAATGAAGCACATCACTCGAGGTACTCGATTCATCCTAGTAGTACCAAGATGTATCTAGACCTTCGAAATTTTTTTTGGTGGCCCAACATAAAGAGAGAGATAGCAGAGTAAGTTAGTGCTTACCTTGTCAGAAAGTTAAGGATGAACATCGACGACCCAGTGGTATTCTACAATCAGTGAAAATTTTGGAATGGAAGTGGGAGCATATCACGATGGACTTTGTGGTAGGACTTCCGATGACGTAGAAAGGATACGACGCTATTTAGGTAATAGTGGATCGTTTGACGAAGTCGACTCATTTCTTGCCGATAAGAGTCAAGTATAACTTGGACCAGTTAGCTAAGCTTTATGTCAAGGAGATTGTATCACGACATGAAGTTCCAGTTTTGATTGTGTTAGATTGTGATCAACGATTCACATTGAATTTCTAGAAAAGTTTACAAGAGTAGATGGGAACGCAGCTGAGGTTGAGCACGGCGTGTCATCCACAGACGGATGGGAAAAGTGAAAGAACAATTCAAACGCTAGAAGACACGTTAAGGTCTTACATTATGGATTTCAAGGGAGGTTGGGAGGATCATCTACCATTGGTAGAGTTTGCCTACAATAACAGTTTTCATGCCAGTATAGGCATGCCGTCATACGAAGCAATATATGACAGAAGTGCAGAACTCCACTGTGCTGGAATGAAATAGGAGCGTCAAATGTTAGGACCAGAAATGGTAAAGAAAACGGCGGTGGTGGTTAAGTTGATACGAACGAGCTAGTAGTAGCTCAAGATAGACAGAAAAAGTATGTAGATCCGCATCGAAAGAATCTAGAGTTCGAAGTCGGTTCGTACGCATTCCTGAATGTATCCTCTTGGAAAAGGAAGATACACTTCGTAAAGAAGGGAAAGTTAAGCCCTAAGTTTATAGGACCTTTTGAGATTTTGAGAAGGGTAGGAGAGGTAGCGTATGTAATAACATTACCTCCAGAGTAAGGACATATCCATAACGTGTTTCACGTATCGGTATTGCGTCCCTATAAGCCAGATTACAAGCACGTAATCGAGTATGAACCTATTTAGGTTGAGAAAGAGTTAACGTATAAAGAAGTTATTATTCAAATTATTGATAGGAAAGAACAAGTTTTACGAAGCAAAGTAATACCTTCGGTGAAGGTGATATGGAGGAACCACAATGCCGAAGAAGCAACGTGGGAGCTCGAAGACAAGATGAAGAAAGCTTATCCTCATCTATTTGAATAACTTGTATCGAAATTCTGGGGACAAAATTCTTATAAGGGGGGGGGGGGGAGAATGTACCCGAGAAAATCAGAATTTTATGTAATTAAATTTTATTTGATTTATAGAATAAAATTATATTATATGTTTATTAAACTGAGTAAGCTAATTAAAGGCCGTTCTATAACCTAGAAAATGCGAATGTGGTTAGGATTCTGGCTACGTGCTAGAAATAAATGATTTGAATTTCCAAGACGAAAATAAAAGTTTTTCGAGGAATTTCCGTAAAATCGCTATTCATCCATTTTTGCTCGGGAATTATTTTTGAATTTCTGAGAAACGCGTAATCATATGATTTAAAGATGGGATGGAATATCTAATAATATTTCAGTTATGGCTCACAAAGTTTTCACGTGAGGACTTAAAACCCTAAAGGTTAGGAAAAGTAAAACCTAATAATAAAATGAATAAGTATAATAATAATGATTATTATACGAAATGCATACTCGTATAATACTAGATATTATATGAGTATAATACGAAGAGGATACGAGAATTAATAAGACGTATAACACGAATTTTATACGAAATAAATGTGTTTAATTTGAATTAATTTTATTAACCAAACCCGTGGATCGAACCGATGGGTTAACGGGTAGGTTAAACCCATGAGGCAACCCATGAGGGGGCCCATAGGGCATATGGGGGGATATGGGGAGACATGGGATGACATGTAAGGTGCATGTGATAGCACATGCTAGCACATGGGCTTAACATGGGTTGAGGAGGTTTGCCCTAAAGACCAAACTACCCTTGGTCTTGCAAACTCTATAAAAGAGGAGCTTGTTGGTCATTTGATGGTTTCAAAAAATTTGACCAACTACTATATTGAGAGAGAGAGAGAGAGAAGAGCTTACTACAAGCAATTAAAGTGCAAAGAAAGCTAGCTAATTATTTTGTCAAGAACAAAAGTCCAAGCACTCAAAAACAACAAAAGGTATAATGTTAAGAAAATTGATTATGATCATTTGTCTTTCAATATATAATTGATAGAGAAGTGGATTGGTGGAGCATGATATGTAAGAAGTAATAAAGATGGCCTTGTAGTGGACTTAAAACACTAATAAGCCATGAATAAAGTGGAATCATAATGGTTGATTAAGAACTCAATAAAGAAACTATTAAAATCTTGAAAGTGTTAATGATAAGTACTTGAAACCATAAATCATATAAGTTTATATTGGTTAGAGTCACTAATGAATAACCAATGGATTGATTCCATTTGTTTTGAAGTAAAAATCTTGAATAACGAAGGTATGGTGGAAGTTACGAGAATTAGACTTTAAACGTTGAAATCGTAAATTCCCGGAATAGAAGTCAAAAGTCGCCGTTTAATTTGAAAGCCTTGGTTTTCAATGGCGTAAAGTATAATTAGGTAAATAGGATATGCGGGAGTAAGAACAAACAAATTCGGATTTAAAACAAAGAATTGAGCGTCGAACGTTCACAAACATTTAATCAACGCGTAAAAATGGACTAAACAACGAATTTCTCGCCAACAAATTCAAAAATGAATTCTGACTGAATGGAATCGTAGAACATAAGATATGTGAACTAATGGCTTTAGAATGAGCCAATTCCGAGTTGTAACGATCGTGTTACAAGCTCGGGAATCTTAACATTTGAAAAAAAATTCTAAGGCTGGGGGTCGGCGACGCAGCGCCGCCCAAGCTTTGGTTTCCAGTACCGCAGCGTCGAGACAGGGCTAAAACATTACGAGACAGCACTGTAGCGCTGCCTTTAAAGCTAAGGTTGGCGCTGCAGCGCCCTTAACAAAATTTATTCCGATATGAAGGTTTGTTAACCCAGCTTGTTGTATGGTAATTATGGGGCAAGTATATGGTTAATATTCATGAAGAGAGAACCCTTAAATAAAAAGTTTAAGGATGGTTTTAAGAATTAAACGTTGAATAAATGTATTTAAATTTAAAACTCAAAATCTAAAAATGTAAACCGTGAATTGTAGTCGAGTTTTATGTGCACCTTAAGGTTATATGATATGTAATAGAGGTGCGTAGTATGAGAATATTTAGAAACGAAGATAAAACTTACGTAATTACTATACGGAGTTCGATAACGGTAATCCGGTGGAAATGTGTTTGACTTAGCAAACCGATTAAGGTCTCGTATGTCCTTGTGCCTAACGATGATTGACGAGAGTCGGTTTGTGACATATGAATGTTAATAAGCTGTAATAAATGTTAAAGGACTTAAACAGGGTGTTATTAGTTTAACAATTCAGCTAAGTTATACAAGATGGAGAAGATAGATTATACAATGTGTATTAATTATGGAAATCTCATTGGTATGCTATGTGTTTATATCTTGTAGAAGTTGGAAAGACCAAGTAAGGTAGACTTAACGGATTAAAGACGCAAAGGAAAGTTTTCTAAACTCTTGCCTACACTTTATGTTAGACAAGCTGTCAATATGCATGGTTTCCTATGCATAAACTGTTATTGAATAGTCGATGCCATTTGATTCGGCTAGACTAAGGGGGTGTTTGATAAAAACTGAATGAATTTGAATCTGAATCTGAATGAACTGAATTTGAATCTGAATCTGAATGAGCTGAATCTGAATAAAAAAAACTATTTGATAATTAATATGTCTGAAACATCTGAATAACAGTCTTTTACTATTTTACCCCTCTTAAGATAGTAAGGGAGGGATGGAATTGGAGAGAATGTCTATTTGCGTAAAAAAACCTTATTCAGCCCATTCAGGCCAAATTTTTTAAATGAATCGCTCAGTCCTATTTAGCCCAATTCAGATTTTCAAACTCGTAAACAAACACTCTTACTAGTTGATTCGCTCAGTTTTTTATCCATTCAGACCCATTAAGCTGCTATCAAACAGCCCCTAAGACTTAAAGTATTTTGGTTGGTTTTTCCATAAATTTTTCCAAAATATTCATAATGTTGCTATCCTATGTTAGTTGCTTTGGTAAGGATTCAAAGGCAAGCCTTAGTATGAATACACAAAGGTTTTTACGTCGTTAGATCGATAGGCACTTGAAGTTGCCCGAACTGAAACGTAAATACGTTTAAGGAATGAGTGTTGATCAACATAGAGTACTACATGCTGATCACCTAGATGTGCTCGTAAGCTATATCGAACTTATGGCCTCAGTGCCAGGTTGTTCTTTTTATGAATGAAAACTAAATGAATGTTCATGGTTGTCGACGTTGGTGAAAAAAATTCGGGTCGGGTCAAACCCGAATCTTTCTCTCTTCCTAAGTTTTGTCTACCCTTATTCTTTTTGTTATGAAAGAGGTTTTGAAGGGTTTTTTAGGAAAAGGCCAACATGTATCATGTCGACAATTTGAACATTTTACAAAGTCGCCAGTTGGTAATTTTGAAATGGTTGTACCAACTCAAATAAGTTTGTTTGAAAGGAGGCCTAATTTGCTGGACACTATCAAAACTTGATCTTTGAAATCAATGTTTTGAGTTTGGAGGCTTAGTTAAGTGTGGGGAATGTGTTAGGCACCCCACAATTCCCGTGTAAACACTGTACCGCATCTTTTCAATATTTCCCTTTTAAATTTGAAATGTGTGTGTGAATGCTGGAAGAAATTAGGCCTATGTTTGATTGATTTGAAAGTAGTGCTTTGCTTTGTTGAACCTATATACGAAGGGTTTGATTTGATTTGCAAAAGTCCTTTTAGACAAGAAATGTAAGTGATGTTTTGAAAGGTGGTTATCAAATCCTTACGCTAACATAGGAATTGAAGCATGTTGATACTTCTATTTTTTATCTTTTCAGCCTTTTGGCTCAATTTGAATGATAATTGTCGGGCTGCGAAGCATCCTCGACCACAGAATAGATATAAGTGGCGGTCTTCTCATGGGCATGACAACCATCGGAGTGACTTTGACACGATAAACTATATTTTCACAGTGTTGAGACCTTAAACCCGAATAACCGTTTTAAGGTCTTTTGGATCTACATTTTTACAAAAACTAGCAAGGTACATCTTTATAGTGAAGTTTGTCTATCGTGGAAATCAGATTCTGATCAGTTTGATCATGAACCCCAAGATTCCTAGGCTCACAGAGGGAAGCCAATAAAACCTGCACAGCTCAAATATGCACAAAAATGTATATTTATATCTAACCGTCACAAGAACTAAAGATTCATTAGTAAATCCTGGCCTGCTCATAGCCAATGTGTCTCGTTCCCACTAGATAGCGATCTAAGGATCGTGAGGTTGCTTTATAATGAATAAACTAGAAAAACTGCTTGATTTAATTAAATCTTAGCCATTCTAGCTTCCCGGTTCTGTCTGAACCTATTTTGAACCGTTTGAAAGATATACTTAGAGAGGTTTAAAGAAATCTAGTTCGCCCGAAGAGATGTCAGCGCCAATTCATATCAAAAGAATATTTACAGCAGCAATTTAATCATAATGAAAACAGGATATATATATATATATATATATTGTTATATATATATATACGAAAGTTGTAAAGGGTTATGAGTTTTCACTCCGATGCCCGGACTGGAATGTAAATTTATATATATATATATATATATTTATAAAAGCTTTAAAAAGCCACAGAGTAATCCATGTTGAATAGAATGGAAATATATATATATATATATATATATATATATATAAAAGCGGTAAAGGACGTCATAATCAATCTTGTGCCCGGACTGAAATTGAAATATATATATATATATATATAAAAGCTGTAAATGAGCCACAAAATTGTCCAGGCTCAGCATAAAGTAAATATATATATATATAAAAACTGTAAAGGGCGACGGACATTCTATCCTTTGCCCGGACATGAATGTAAGTATATATATATTTATAAAAGTAGTAAAAAGGCCACAAAATGATCCAAGCCAAAATGAAATGTAAAATGTTAATATATACAGTTATAATATATATATTAAAGCAATAAAAAGGCCACGAAGTAGAAATCCAGGCCCAAATAAGTCAGAAAAATTCATATATATATATATATATATAGTTATATATATAAAAGCAGTAGCTACCACGGATTTGACATCTGAGCTTGTCTATCAGGATGTGGATAAAAGGCACAAAGAAATTATCCTTGAGGCAGGCTTTGTTCAAGTCCCGGTAATCTACACATACTCGTACTTTCCCTCCAGGTTTTGGCACGGGGAATATGTTTGACAGCCACTCCGGGTATGTTGATACCATGATGATGCCGGCTTTGAATTATTTAACGACCTCTTCTTTAACTTTCAGACTCCATTCAATTTTCAAACGCCTGAGCTTCTACTTGACTAGCTTGAATCCATCTTTGATGGGCATTCGATGGATGACAATATCAGTCGATAGGTTAATCATGTCTTCATGTGACCAAAAAAACACATCCTTGAACTGTGTTAGGAGTTCGATCAGATCGGTCTCTTGGTCTTGAGTGAGGTCTAGGCCTATCTGGATTTCTTTGAGGTTTTCGGAGATTCCTATGTTGATAGTGGTGGTTTAGTTTTGGTTTGTCTTTGAACCATTCTTTGATCTCCTTGGGCACCTCATAGTCATCTTCCTCTTCTTGATCAACTTCCATCAAGTCAAAATTTAGTTTTACATCAAAGTTGTTGTCATTGTGACAGGTTGGCATCTCATCAGCAGTGACAAACAAATCTAATTCTGGAGTCCTGAAAACAAAATTCTTTCACTTTAATATATACAACTGCTTAAATATACAAAGCATTTGGAAAAGTATGATAAAAGTTACTGTTATAGCTGTGCAATAAAAAATAAGTAGTATATGAAAGCATGTTACAGGGCAGATGGATTCTTTGCCCCTTTACCCTTTTTAAATGAGGCAAGGGACACTGCTCCAGTTGTCCAAGGTTAGATCCTCATGAATAGGGAAGATCAAGGAATTGTGCTCGTCTGCCTCATCTCGGATAATGGCTAAGACATCCTTCAAAATAGGGCCGAGGTTTTTCTTTGAATTGCATCCCTTCTCTTTCTTGATGCGAGGAATTTGAATCCGATCCTCATCGCCACTGTATGGGATATCATCATGCATCCCCTCGTAGTGTTTGAGAATATGCATGTTAGCAAATGGGTCTCGTCTTGCGTATAGGAACTTTTTCTTTCCTTTTTTGCTCTCCCCTTTAAGCTTTGGGGAGTTTCTCTCACTTACCGATATGATTGGAGGAAAAAACATGGTTGATACAACAGAAGGGATCTTCCTCATCGGCTTCATAAATACATCATCAGTGAGGTTTGGCAATAGTATAGTGACAGCATGAGCTTTTCTATGTCTGTGTGGGTTCCGGTGGTTTGACCTGGATGTGTAGCCCAATCCGGCTCTCCCTGACTGGCTCGGGATCTGCATCGGACTTTTCATACCTTGCTGATTCTTTTCTAACCCTTCTCCTAGGCGAAAACCCAAAGATACCATCTCCTGGCCCTTGTCATCACTCTGAGGGAGACTTTAGGCTTCAAGGTTGGTTCCCCAACTGGTAGGTAATGAGTATCGTATACCTCCAATGCTTGAAAACTCGCAGGTTCAATCCCTGCATCCAAGCTGATCACCAGCATGTCTCCCTGTATACAGACAGGGTATTCAGGTTTGGCATTCACCATGATTAGGTTGTCGTTGATAATGTATTTGAGTTACTGATGAAGGGTGGATGGCACTGCCCCTACCATATGGATCCATGGTCTTCCCAAGAACAAGTTATATCTAGTGGCGATGTTGTGCACCTCAAAAGACACATAGAAAGTGTGCGGACCAATCTCCAGTAAAAGCTCTATTTCTCCATAGCTTGTCGGCGAGATCCATCGAAAGCCCGGATGACCACATGACTGGTTTTGATCCAATTTGGGTTTATCTTCATTCTATCCAAGGTGTCGTATGGACATATGTTTACGGATGACCCTCCATCTATCAGTACACCTCCTATCGCATACCCTGATGACATCACTGCTATATGCAGTGACTTACGATGGCCCGTCCTTCTGCGGGTATATCATTGTCAGTGAAAAATATCAAATTATTGTTAAAGATGTGTTCTATCATGTGACGGAATTTCTCAGCATCCACTGTATTTGGCAGATGGGCTTCTTCCAGTACTTTCACCAGAATGTTGCAGTGATCCACCGATGATATGACCAGATCGAGGATGGACATCTGCTTGGGTGCATGTGACACTCCCAAATTCGGGTTCTCTAACCCTGATTCGGTCGTCACGATACAATACAAATATCCACTTCTAAACAACATACAATAAATAAATGCGGAATATAATAAACGTATGTCGTTCATTCAAAAGGTGTTACTAGTCCCAAGATTCGATAACCATAATACAAACATACAAACATACCCTAGAATAGTTATTAGGGTTCATATTACATAACAATAATTAATTAAACATAAAGATAAAGTCTGCTCCTTGGAAACTAATCCTACATCTTCCCTTTACCCTTGTCATTCCCTGAAGTCTCGGGCTTAACTGCAATATAAGTCATGATATAGCAAGAATGAGCAACAAGTTTGCTCAGCAAGTTTAAATACAATAATAAAGGATATATCATGATGAAAGGAATATATCTGATAATTAATTCAACAATATGAATATCTGAAGCAAGAATAATAATTGCTTTTAGAATAACTTATAGTCAAGTAGACCTTTGAACTATAAAACTTTCAATGGATTCAATAGCTCATTAACCCTTTGGTTATTGGCTACAGAATAAGTACTTGAGGGGATCAGCCTCGCGTACGCCATGTATATGCATAACATTCAACTCTGCTGTTTGTATCTTTATACTAGATACCTGGGGTACTCCCCTATCATATAAGGGGTGTTCTTTCAGTCTAAGAATCCTTACCATCAATTGGTTTGGATAGCTTTTATAAAATTTTATATAGTTGTCTGACCGAACAAGGGTTCAGACTCTATCTGACACAGTTCAAGAATTATAGAACTTTAAATGATGTACAAGTCCAAAACTATACGAATTCAAGTGCACCAAGTGCGAATAACAATAATATCGATGTGGAATAATTGTAAATTAATTAAACCACCTAATAGCATGCTTGTAAATAAAGTTCAAGCTTTAAATAATTAATTGTCAATACGGTAATAACCTGCTCAATACAATATGAGAAGGATAGGAACTTGCACAATAAAGAGTGTAAGAGAACTTGCATTCAAATCAAATGAAGTTAAGAAACTCGCTTACACGATTCATTGAATAAGGTAGTGCAAGAATTTAGAATACTTGCACAAATAAGAATTAAAGAACTTGCACAACCAAATAGTGAAGTTCAGAGACTTGCCTGATTAATCAGCTACAATTAAGTTCTAGCTTTAATTAAATCTCGCTGAAATAACCTAACATTAATGAGTCGGTATTCCAATTAGCATTTGTAAACTAATATAAGTTACTACTTATAATAATCCACTTATCGTATAAGTTTATCACATAAGATCACGTTCAATATCAAACATACCATTTATAGCATCATAATATGCTAACTGTTAAAATCAGATTTAAGAAAATTGTTCGGGCCTAAAAGTTTCCCGGCATAACTCTGGCATGCAACTACTAACATTAAACCAATACACATGCTTATCAAGTTATAATTTCTTATTCAAAACTAGCATGCTCTTTCTATATTTAATTCGAAGTCATGTTTTCATGTCGTTAATTCACATACTTTAACTAATACATGTTCATGCTTCAAGATCGATTACTAAGGTCATGTTATCACATAACAAGGCTAAACAATATTTAATAGGCATGCTCGAGTATACTACACACATATACTAAAATCACGTAGTTCATGCTTCAGAAATTCATTTCTTATGAATACGTGCATATGTGAAATTCACGCTTTAACGAAACGAGATCTATGTTAATATGCTTATAGGTATAATGAACTTTAATACACATGCTCGCATGATCATAATATCATTTTCATGGTAATCGACGCTATTTAGTTTTCTCATTTTAAGTGTTCACATCGGAAATCACATTAAGTCAACAAGGTATCATCGTACATGTTAAGCATCTCGTAGTCATGACTCATATGTCTTAGAACTCGTATATAAGCCACGTATAGGTTCTCAAATAGTTAGAATCTAAAAGACATTAACCTTAGTCAAGTTCACTTTTTAAAGTTCTTAAGTTTCTTATTTCAAAATCGTTAGAATCTTGCAATAAGTGTGTTTAACATTTTAAACATGCATTTCAAGTTAATATAAACCATACTATCATGTTCATAATTTTAGAATGCATACACGATATGTTCGTAACAAGTTCTCTTTCGAAACTACAAGTTTCCTTTTAAAACATATGCTTTTTGTACTAAAATGGTCATGACATATACGTATAGCATCAAGGAACACATGCATAAGAGTTACACCAGTATTCATGTATGTCCATAGTGGTACGACCAAGTTAGCATAATCAAAAACTGTAACAGAAAGCCAAAACAGTTTACAGGAACCTGCGCAGCTGCGCAGGCACCAGGTATAAACCCGGCGTAGCTGCGCCGGTGTCCGGCCAGTGCTTGAGCAGTTTCTGCTTCGGCAGAGACTTAAGCCATACTCAGATTTCTTCAATAATTTGATCCTATACCAACCATATTACAGTTCTAAACTATCATGACAACTTATACAATACATAGAAAGCATTTTCTAATCAAATGATCATTCAATTTAACACAATCAAGAATCTGATAATGAAGATCATGAATGGAAATTACCTATGTGAAACACTTGCTGCTAAACAATTCTATAATGCTACTATGAGCTTGCTGCTATACTAATTCTTCCTTAACCCAAATGGGAACTCAGTATACTAACTCTACTATACAATATCTCAGCAAAAGAAACTACAAGGAGGAAAGCTTAGTCTTATAGGCATTTGAAAATACAGACAAAATATTTACTCACCATATCATACCAAAGGATTGCAAGTATGTTCAATAGATAAGAAAGAGTTGGTGAGGGTTGGTGATTCCACTAATGAATCCCACTCCCCACCTCATGATTATGGCTATGTTTGTTGAATTTAAGATGAATGTAGAGTGTAGCTAGCTTATTGTTTGTTCACGTGTGGGAGAAGTGAAGAGGAAATGGACTCTTATTTAGGGACAATGTAATAACTCAGCACTTGCTAATACACTAAGTTGTATAATATATATACACATAGTATATATTTAAGTTATCTAATTAAATGGGTGTTACAATGTTACTTCAATTAATAACACAATGTATCAAATAGGGGTACACCACATATAATCCATGTACATTTTCCTTATACCGAATGTAAAGCAATTGGGTATTATTATTACTCATTATTATAATCATTATAATATAATTATAATAACTCAATAAAATCATTATTAATTAATAATTGATCTTATTATATGACAATAGGGTATACATGAATGTCCACATAGTGTCACATACCTTCAATTTATCTCATCTTACTATATAGTCCATACATGCAATATTCACGACATTAATATGTCACATTGCATTATGTATAATATAGATAGCTACCATATAGTAGAGGTTTAGTATCGTATGCTTGTGTATAACAGTAAATCAAGTAAACATAATTACATATTATATTCATTGCTTCTTTGTTCGTTAATATATTATTTCCAACAATAATAATTTCATACGTTATCGATTAATTACTCAATATTGAAATTAATCACTATGTTCAATTCATGCCACTATATTCAAATAAGTTAAATATTTAATTATTAATAATCTCATCAATTCTCTAATATTAAATCCTTAAGGTCAGTCCACTAATTTAAATAACTCATTAGTGACTTTCTTTAATCATTTCACAAATTCTCACCACCACATAAGGTTTAAATAAACTCACAAAACTAACTCGTTAAAATTAAATCACATAGTTAATAAATAAAGAGTTTAAAATTTATGGCCGTTACATCCCTCCCCCCTTATAAAAATTTCGTCCTCGGAATTGTAAAAATAAGGTTACTCAAATAAAAATGGATAATTCGCTCTCATTTTCTCTTCTAGCTCCCATGTAGCCTCCTCGACTGCATGATTTGTCCAAAAAATCTTAACGGAATGAATGATCTTATTCATCAGCTTCTTTTCCTTCCTATCTAGTATCTGGACAGGAACCTTTTCATATGATAAGTCTTTCTCGACTTGGATAGGTTCATAGGAGATAATATGCTTGTAGTCTGGTTTATACGGCCGCAACACTGACACATGAAACACGTTGTGAATGTGCTCAAGCTCAGGAGGTAACGCCACCTCGTACGCCATTTCACCGACTCACCTCAGAATCTCGAACGGTCCTATGAACCTAGGGCTCAACTTGCCCTTCTTCCAAAAACGAATCCTCCCCTTCCAGGGAGATACTTTCAGAAAAGCATAGCTTCCTAATTCAAATTCTTTCTCCTTGCGATGAAAATCCGCATACTTCTTCTGGCGATCATGAGCCGCTACCTGCCTTGCTCTTATCACCTTGATAATCTCTACAGTCTGTTGTACAAATTTTGGTCCCAACAGTCGACGTTCACCAACTTTGTCCCAACACAACGGTGTTTGACACTTTCTCCCATATAGCGCTTCGTACGGTGGCATTTCGATACTAGCGTGATAACTATTGTTGTACCCGAACTCAACTAATGGAAGGTGATCCTCCCAGCTATCCTTGAAATCCATTACACAAGCTCAGAGCATGTCTTCTAGTGTTTGGATCATTCTTTCGCTTTGCCCATTGGTCTGCGGATGATACGCGGTACTAATTCGTAACTGTGTCCCCAATTTCTCTTGAAGACTCTTCCAGAAATTCGACATGAATCACGGATCTCTATCAGATACAATAGATACCGGCACCCCATGTCTCGAGATAATTTCCTTGACATATAATCTGGCTAGCTGGTCCAAACTATACTTAATCTTAATCGGCAAAAAGTGAGCTGACTTCGTAAGACGATCTACAATTACCCATATAGCGTTGTGCCCATTCTGCGTTGTCGGAAGTCCTACCACAAAGTCCATCGTGATGTGCACCCATTTCCATTCTGGAATCTCTAACGGTTGTAATAACCGCTTGGTCGTTGGTGCTCTGCCTTGACTCACTGACAAGTTAAACACCTACTTACGCATTCTGCAACCTCCCTCTTCATGTTTGGCCACCAAAAGTGATGATGCAAGTCTTGGTACATCTTAATGCTTCCTGGGTGTATCGAGTATCTCGTACTATGTGCTTCTTACAAAATCTCTTCTCTTAGTTCTGGTACTAACGGTACCCAAATTCGTCCTTCAAACCTTAGCAGTCCAGTGCTATCAATCTTGAATTTCAAATCATCACCTTCAGCAATCCGCTTCTTGATAATATCACAATCTTCGTCCTTCTTTTGTGCCTCCTTAACCTTATCTAATAAACTCGGGCTTGCTGTCATTGTAAATAATTTCTCGTTGGTCTCCATTGGATACTTAACCTCCAAGTCTAGTCGTTCGAAGTCTTTCACTAACTCTTCTTGAATGGTTAACTTTGATAACTTCTCTCTGCCTTTTCTGCTTAAGGCATCTGCCACTACATTTTCTTTTCCTGGATGGTACATAATCTCATAATCATAATCTTTGATCAATTCTAGCCATCGGCGCTGCCTCATATTTAATTCTTTCTGCGTAAAGATATACTTCAGACTCTTGTGGTCCGTATATATCTCACACTTCTCACCATACAAATAATGCCTCGAAATTTTTACCGAAAAAACTACTGCTGCTAATTCCAGGTCATGAGTCGGATAACCCTTCTCATAATCTTTCAGGTGACGTGAAGCGTACACAATGACCCTGCTATGTTGCATTATTACACAGCCAAGACCCTTGTGTGACGCATCGCTATACACTAAAAACCCTCCCGTGTTATCCAGTAAAGCTAACATAGGTGCTTGACTAAGCCTCTTCTTCAATTCTAGGAAACTCTCTTCACACTTCTCTGTCCAAACGAACTTAACTGTCTTTCTAGTAAGATTGGTCAAAGGTGATGCTAATTTCAAAAAATCATGGATGAATCTCTGATAGTATCCCGCTAATCCTAAGAAACTCCTGATTTCTGTTGGCGTCTTTGGCTGCTCCTAATTGTTAATCGCTTCTACTTTTGCTGGATCCACCGAACACCATTCTTGTCGATAACGTGCCCTAAAAACTGCACTCTCTGCAACCAAAACTCACACTTGGAGATTTTTGCATACAACTTTTCCCTTCTTAGAGTCTAAAATACTATCCTTAGATGCTCGGCGTGCTCTTCCTCCGTCTCTGAATACACCAGAATGTCATCGATGAATACGACCACAAACTTATCCAAATACTATTTGAACACTATGTTCATCAAGTCCATAAATACTGCCGGTGCGTTCGTCAATCCGAATGACATTACCAGAAACTCAAAGTGTCCATACCGAGTTCTGAATGCCGTCTTTGGAATATCCTCCGGCCTCACCTTCAGTTGATGATAACCGGTCCTCAAGTTAATCTTTGAAAAGTACTTCGCCCCCTTCAACTAATCAAACAAATCATTGATCCTAGGCAATGGGTAGTTGTTCTTAATGGTGACCTTGTTCAACTCTCGGTAGTCAAAGTTTGAGCGATCTATTTCTTCACGAATAAGACTGGCGCTCCCCACGGTGATACGCTCGATCGAATGTATCCCTTATCCAATAACTTTTGTAATTGAGCCATTAGTTCTTTCATCTCTACCGGTGCCATACGATACGGCGCTTTGTATACCGGTGCTGTCCCTGGTGCCAAATCAATGACAAACTCAATTTCTCTGTCCGGTGGCAATCCCGGAATCTCGTCTGGGAAGACATCAATGAAATCCCTTACAATAGGTATCTGACCCAATTTACCCTCAACTCGTCGAGTATCAACCACGTGAGCCAAATAACCTATACAACCCTTCCTAAGCAATCTCTGCGCTTGTACCATCGTCAGACAATGAGATTGTCTCGGCGATTTAATACCATAAAATACCACCTTCGACTTATTCGGAGTCTTAAGGTGTACACATTTCTTCTTACAATCAATAACTGCTCCATGAACCGATAACCAATCCATTCCAAGGATTACATCGAACTCCCCCAAACGAATCAGTATCAAATCCACTCTGAGCTTAAATCCTCGCAATTCGGTATAACAGTTCCTATGAATGTATTCTACGGGAATAATTTCCTTGTTCGCTACTTCTACGTTCATAGGGTGTTCTAATCTTTCATGGGGTAAATCTAACTGTTTAGCAAATTCTTCGGAAACAAAAGAGCAGGTAGCTGTGACACCCCAAATCCGAAATCCACGTTCCTTCGAAACCTCGGATTCGGTGCAGTCATGATACTACTAACGCCAAACTATTATATCTTTTATTCATTACTAAAAGAATACATCTTTACTTATTACAATTTAGAATATAAATTCTATTTATATCCAAGATCTCATCTTTACATCATGTTCAATGTTACTAAAATGCGGAATAATTTAAACTTTTTCAATCCTCCTTGAATAAAATCTTTTATTGATTTCATAACTTGAATCAATTACAACCCTTGAATCAATTATAAAATATGATTCATTATATTTGAGTTATCGTATAACGTTTACAACTCGACTTGATATCCTCTATGTATTAACTAATACATCGTTACAACACAACCTGTATTAAATAGTGTAAACAACTATCAAGTAATACTTCTAGAATCTAAACAGGGTTCAAGCAATAATCTAAATAGTACTTCTTCAATTCGATACTATCTATCTTTATCAATCAAGAAGCACGAAGTCTTTATCGTAAGTCCTTAACCTGTAAAAGTGGTTATTTGCAAGAGTGAGCTCGACAGCTCAGCAATTCTAACAGTTTTCATGCATCACATAGCATACAACATTATACTCAGTTTATGCATTTATAAACAATTTATATTTACTACGCATGTTATTTTTCACATAACAAGTATATCATCAAAGATCAACTTTCAATCTCATTTATATCTCATATACAATTCATGTATAAGTTCACATTATCACAACATAATATAATTCAACTAATAGTTATTGAATTCATATATCAAATAGGAACTGAAAGACTTGCCTGATTCGTAGTTTAACAACTACGACTTTCCTGCTTAAAGCTTATCTGCACTTCGTGTATCCTACACAGTTATATTAACCATAGAGATAACACTCATTAGTTATATGTATCCACACATTCTCAATGTAATAGTAAAGGTTACATTGTTGTCTAACTTGGTTCTTAGAACCTTTGTCTTACTTTCTTATCGTATTCTTAAAATAACTATGTACTTATACGTATACTTTAACCATACGTACTTACTATCATCCTTTAAATACACAAGCTCACATACATTCTATCTATTTACATATAGTTAGTATAGTTCGTCTTCAAAACATGCTCGTACAGTGCATAGTACGGTTAACTAGCGGGGTGCGCATATCAATCATGACAAGAGGCCTACAAGTTCTATCTTGCTTGCACATAAAGTTAGAATGCAAGTGACTCAATGTTGTCCATCTTACTTTTAAACTTTCTAAGTTTTATTTCCACAATCCTTATCATGCTTAACTAATCATGAAAGGCTACTCTTTTCATGCGAGGTGTCATAATAATGTTAATGCACATGCTTACAAATATCTTCATCATATACGCATGACTAGCATCTTTTCTTGCTTTAAAATATGTCTAATTCATGCTTAATTAACTTTCATAGTGTCTAACAAGGTGTGTGCACATATATGCCATCTAAGTGATGTTAAAACACTAGCATGTAGGCTCAAAAATATAAGAATCTAGATATACCATGTTCAAGCAACTTAGTTTACAAAATTGTCATAGTTCTCCTTTGAAATCGTTTTAAACCAAGTCAAAGTAGTTTAACACATGCAATACAACCTTGAATCATTCTTTATGTTTATATACACTCGTGACTTCAACAATACGCCTGTGTTAAATATCAGAATTTAATATCACAAGTTTCATCAACTTCATTATTAATGTTTCCTACTTCCTTTAGAAAACATATATTATGTAACTAAAGCAAGTCATGATTTGCAAAAATGGACTCTCAACTATATGTTAAACTCATGTTCAAGCATATTTAAGTCAAACTCTCACGCCTAGATTTTAACATAAGGCACCAACTATAACTGTCACACGGCCACAAAGTTCATGTTCGAAACCATAAGTTTATTTTACAAAGCACGGGGTTTCCTTTTCTAATATGTGCTAGCATGCTCACCAATGTGTACTTTGTATTAAAGAACTCATACACCCTAAGTAAATCGGTATTCAAGCCTGCCCAAAGTGATATCATATGCTAGCATGGACAGAAATCACAACAAAACACAAAGCTGCTGGTGCAGTCCCTGCGCAGCTGCGCAGCTAACATGGATAAACCCGGCGCAGCTGCGCCGGGGTCTGACCAAAAATAGAACCTAGGACCCTGAGCAGCTGCGCAGGTACCAGGTATAAACCCTGGCGCAGCTGCGCCGGTGTCCGGCCAAGCCAGTGAATGCTCTGCTTCGGCAGAAACCAGTCCAACTCAGAATGTTCACAGCAAATTCGATTCTAAGCAACTATATAACAATTCTATCATGCTTATAACTTCATATAACACTAACAACTTATTCTTACTCAACAATTAATCCATCCATGCTCAATTTCAAGAATTGGAACTTGACAGTAAACTTAAAATGAAGAACAAGAAAAGTATATTATACCTTTGCAATTAGCTTGCTAATTCACACTTCCTCTACTGATGTGTATATAATTACTCACTCTATATATGCTCTCAATTTCATACTTAATCAATTCTCAGCAATGGAAAAATGGAGAAGGAGAGTCCATATTTATAGAGCAATTAATGTCCAGATATTGCTCTAGTTCTTCAAATTAAACCAACGTAAATTAGGATTGTATGTTGGTTATGAAAAGGTAGGTAATGGGTGGTTGAATCCCATCATAACACCCACTCCCCATGCATGATGAGCTATGAAGCTAGGGAGTTTGCTGAGTTTGAGGAAGAAATAGGGAGTTAGCTTCACAGTGTATTCACGTGGGAGGGAAATGTGACTAATAATAAGGGACAAGGCACAATACTCAGCATTTGCAATGTAGTTCCACACTTGGGTCATACACCTCTACATATAATATATACACTTAGGTAATATAAATTATGTATACATTTCATCCCATATAACTTAAGTTATAAATTAATGTGTCACAATGTAGTCCCAATAATACTATCGTATAGTAAATTTTAACTTGCACATATATAAATTCATGTACATTTCATCCTACCGGATATAATTCTTTCGGGTACCATCACGGTGTATTACCTCATTTATTATTAAATTTTATTAATTCAATAATTATTTACAATATATCCATGATATATTTATTTATTGTATACATATTGTCACACCCACATTACATGTATCTCTTACAACTCAATAAACTTTACTATATAGTTTATATTCATAAATAACATAGTCATATTGCACTATATATTTCGCATAACATATAGTTAACTATCGTACGTTATACTTTTAATATCGCATGGTTGCACATAGAATTTAATAAATTACTTATCTTATCAATTAATTAATAATAATATTAATTAATCTATTTCTCATTTAATCAATGGAATTATAATTTCCATAACAATTAATTAACATTTATATAGTTAATTATCTTATTATATTTATAACAAATATACTTATTATCATGCTATCACTCGCAATAATAATAATTCAACATATTATAATAATAACAATTAATATAGATTAATTGCTTAATTAATAATTCTTTCATCCTTGAATTAATCGATTCATTACCGAATCTATTATCGTGCCACACAAGGCATTTCTCACAAGCTTAATCTCAAGCTTATTATTATTCCCATCACTTACTACTTATAACATGTTCAATATAATTAGAACTATTAAGTCACAAGGTTCACATATATAAATATATCGTGAATGGAAATACGCCAATATTCTATATAACCTTTACGGTAATATAATAACTAAAGCTATTAAAATGCTAAACTACTTCAATTAATTATACTTATAATAAGTATAACCTTTAATTATTATATACTCTATTAATTATTCCAATAATAATATTCACGATCAAATAATAACTTAAGTTATTTAGTATATTAAAAATAACTTAGTTTCCTTTCATTAATTAAACTCCCTTGAAAATACATTAGAAATTATGTATTTAGCCATAACATAAAATATTATGTTTTCTCCAAATAAAGACATTTTTAATTAGAAAAATAATTTACTTATTGTCTCAAGATAATATTCTTAATATAATAAATAACTATATGTACGACACCTGTACATTATATATAGAAAATAGGTAATAAGTTTATTTTCTATAATTTGTTTCCATCAATTTATTTATATATAGCAAATATATTTTAATGTATTTACCATATTAATTAATCTCACTTATTACATCATACTAAAACATATAAGGTAAATTTATTATTCAAAAATAACATTCCCTCTTTTATTAAAATAATTCAACATTAGAAACTATTTTAATATCCTTTATTAGAAAAATCATATCTCTTTCTTTTCTATAAATTGTCCCCAACACAATTTCTTCAAATATTAAATATTCATTTAAAGATATAATGGTTTTAATCTCCCTTTAATAACGTATATATACATATTTAATGTTATTCGTACATTAGACTTTCTCACATATTACTATTCTAAGTAATATATATAAAAGTATCAACTATAATTACATATTCAACACACTTATTAATTCAGTCATTTACTTAAGTAAATTAAACACTGCACCATATCATTAAGGTTCAATATTAACATTATATTACCCCATAATATAACTCTCAACTATGAATTAATCAATATTTATTCTTATTAGTTAATTTCTTAACTAACTCATGCTTCACTATCCAAACCTATTCACGGATAGCTTAAGTGCTATTAATAACCTATATTATAAACATACGAGTTATTAGTACACATACACAAGAATATGGTGATTATACATTAAGGATATTTAATGTCACCAACTTACTATGATAAAATAATTCTATAAATTATTTAATATCGATAGGAATTTATCCACTTCCTTTACCTCAATTGGATCGTCTCTACGATAAGTAACAAATATATATTAATAATATATTTATAAATCACAAAAACACATATTACATAGTCCAAATTATCCTATGTAATATAATACCACATACCTCATATCACATATATATATTATTATTCGAACCCATCTCATAGTTTAAGAATTTTATTTATTAAATCCTTATTTAATAATATCTGAAAATTCTGGTTCTTACATCCTCTCCCCCTTATAAGGACTCCGTCCTTGGAATCACCGAAACTTCCTCTACTCGGTGCTATTCCGATTATTACATATTCTCTTGAATAATTTTATTCATTCTTTTTTCAGAAGTTTTATTACTATAACTTTCTCAATCTCATTCTACCACTTTCTCCTTTCTAAGGAACATTCTACTTACTACATTCATCCTTTAGAAGAATAAGAATCTTCCACGATTTTTCAACAATCGGGAAGTAGTATGAATAACTCAGATTCCAATTTATGCTGAGGGGTCATAAGACCGTGAACTTTTCTCCAGGTTTACTAATGCTTCAACACAATTCTTCACACCGCATACCAGAGTGTTTATCAATCACAAAGACTGAAAACACTCTCCATGCATACTCTAGGTGGCCAACCTATTGTACCACTACGTTGGGCCGCAACATAATGTTTTGTAACGACTATATGCGTTACGCTCGGAACCATTGTCTCCGAAAACATGTTCCCTTATAGGGTTGTTCACCTCAGCTTTTCAACGTCAAAATCCGCACCAGAGCAATCTGGTTTGGCATACATACACAAGAATACTTGAATTCTATAATCCCTTTCCAACAGTCGCCTAGCCGAATCAAATAGCTTAGACTCTCATCAACAATTCGGACATCAATCGAAATAATTTAGCTAACTTAATTGACCTTCTTTATAATTTACAAGAAAACCAAAAATTCTTTTATGACGTCATGATACCATAGTAGATTAGTAGTACGTTGAGGATTCCGCCATTTTATGACTTTGTCATATTACAACATACCATAGTGGGCTGACGATCTTTCGATCATAACCAACACTAGGTTCGATTGCATTGATGACTCCATCGTTTACCATTCTACATCATATCAAATGATGCACATGGTCAAAATATATTTTGAAAGATTGTCAAATCATTTTTGTCTTAGCCGAAACAAATAGCGTAGACATACGAATAACGGTGTTGTTTTTAAAACTCATTAGTTCAGTTACCTGACCCAATGTTTTCTCAAGAAAACCGAAGTGCAAACACTAGCACGAAGTCAATAAATTTTGAAAACCTAGCATAGCTAGAAGATTTAGAAAAATCCAAATTTCTCCATCACTTCAATCTCTTACCACCATCAATGCTTACTATTCCAAAACTCTTATATAATATATCTATTCTCAGTACAGTTCACCAACTTACCACACCATGGAAGTTCAGGAACTTACCACAATCATATGGGTGTAGGAACTTATCCTAGTCAGACCAAAGTCGTCCATTCGCTGAGGGTCCCATCATACGATTATGAGTCACGAACTCGTCGTAGGCATGAGTCTGAAGAACTCGCACCTAATCTTAGTATTATCTAAATTAATCTTAGAAATCTCTATCTATCAAAATAAATATGAGAAAAGAATCACCTTTCCGCCATATGTATAATGATATCGCGACACTAACATTCCAACGATTATCAATGTGACGCACTTAGTGCAAGCACAAAACATCTGCCCATACAAAAGTTTGTACAACTAAGCCATCACATGAGTCCTCAATGGAAGTCCTACACTTAACTCTATCTTACTATATCACTTGCTCGTTACGAGCTTTCTATGTTTCATCACATACAACTCCTCATGAGTTCATCTCGTACTTTTTATAGTACATTCTCTCATAGCATCAAGCTATACACACTTAGTCGTTACAGACTATCTATCATTTCACAGTTCAATCTGATCACGTCGTGATCATCGCTTTACCTCAAGGTTCTTTCCCTACTATCAACTAAACTCCATCCGAGTTTATTCTCACTATCATCGTCATATACATCTTATAGACATCGTCTTAACATTTTCATTACCGGAGTTAGGAAACTCCTGTTTCTCATTCTCTAGATATTTCAAGATTCTTCTTTGAATCTTCACGTATATATTTTAATCTTATCTTTTCCTTTCTCAGGTTATAGTCTAAGGTACACTTACCTAAGGTTTATAACCTACAGATTTGATACCAACCTGTGACGTCCCCAAATCCACGTTCCTTCGAAACCTCGGATTCGGTGCAGTCACGATACTACAAACGCCAAACTATTATATCTTTTATTCATTACTAAAAGAATACATCTTTACTTATTACAATTTAGAATATAAATTCTATTTATATCCAAGATCTCATCTTTACATCATGTTCGATGTTACTAAAATGCGGAATAATTTAAACTTTTTCAATCCTCCTTGAATAAAATCTTTTATTGATTTCATAACTTGAATCAATTACAACCCTTGAATCAATTATAAAATATGATTCATTATATTTGAGTTATCGTATAACGTTTACAACTCGACTTGATATCCTCTATGTATTAACTAATACATCTTTACAACACAACCTGTATTAAACAGTGTAAACAACTATCAAGTAATACTTCTAGAATCTAAACAGGGTTCAAGCAATAATCTAAATAGTACTTCTTCAATTCGATACTATCTATCTTTATCAAACAAGAAGCACGAAGTCTTTATCGTAAGTCCTTAACCTGCAAAAGTGGTTATTTGCAAGAGTGAGCTCGACAGCTCAGCAATTCTAACAGTTTTCATGCATCACATAGCATACAACATTATACTCAGTTTATGCATTTATAAACAATTTATATATACTACGCATGTTACTTTTCACATAACAAGTATATCATCAAAGATCAACTTTCAATCTCATTTATATCTCATATATAAGTTCACATTATCACAGCATAATATAATTCGACTAACAGTTATTGAATTCATATATCAAATAGGAACTGAAAGACTTGCCTGATTCGTAGTTTAACAACTACGACTTAACTGCTTAAAGCTTATCTGCACTTCGTGTATCCTACACAGTTATATTAACCATAGAGATCACACTCATTAGTTATATGTATCCACATATTCTCAATGTAATAGTAAAGGTTACATTGTTGTCTAACTTGGTTCTTAGAACCTTTGTCTTACTTTCTTATCGTATTCTTAAAATAACTATGTATGTATACGTATACTTTAACCATACGTACTTACTATCATCCTTTAAATACACAAGCTCACATACATTCTATCTATTTACATATAGTTAGTATAGTTCGTCTTCAAAACTTACTTCAAAACATGCTCGTACAGTGCATAATACGGTTAACTAGCGGGGTGCGCATATCAATCATGACAAGAGGCCTCCAAGTTCTATCTTGCTTGCACATAAAGTTAGAATCCAAGTGACTCAATGTTGTCCATCTTACTTTTAAACTTTCTAAGTTTTATTTCCACAATCCTTATCATGCTTAACTAATCATGAAAGGCTACTCTTTTCATGCGAGGTGTCATAATAATGTTAATGCACATGCTTACAAATATCTTCATCATATACGCATGACTAGCATCTTTTCTTGCTTTAAAATATGTCTAATTCATGCTTAACTAACTTTCATAGTGTCTAACAAGGTGTGTGCACATATATGCCATCTAAGTGATGTTAAAACACTAGCATGTAGGCTCAAAAATATAAGAATCTAGATATACCATGTTCAAGCAACTTAGTTTACAAAATTGTCATAGTTCTCCTTTGAAATCGTTTTAAACCAAGTTAAAGTAGTTTAGCACATGCAATACAACTCTGAATCATTCTTTATGTTTATATACTTTCATGACTTCAACAATACGCCTGTGTTAAATATCAGAATTTAATATCACAAGTTTCATCAACTTCATTATTAATGTTTCCTACTTCCTTTAGAAAACATATATTATGTAACTAAAGCAAGTTATGATTTGCAAAAAGGGACTCTCAACTATATGTTAAACTCATGTTCAAGCATATTTAAGTCAAACTCTCACGCCTAGATTTTAACATAAGGCACCAACTATAACTGTCACACGGCCACAAAGTTCATGTTCGAAACCATAAGTTTATTTTACAAAACATGGGGTTTCCTTTTCTAATATGTGCTAGCATGCTCACCAAGGTGTACGTTGTATTAAAGAACTCATACACCCTAAGTAAATCGGTATTCAAGCCTGCCCAAAGTGATATCATATGCTAGCATGGACAGAAATCACAACAAAACACAAAGCTGCTGGTGCAGTCCCTGCGCAGCTGCGCAGCTAACATGGATAAACCCGGCGCAGCTGCGCTGGGGTCTGACCAAAAATAGAACCTAGGACCCTGAGCAGCTGCGCAGGTACCAGGTATAAACCCGGCGCAGCTGCGCCGGTGTCCGGCCAAGCCAGTGAATGCTCTGCTTCGGCAGAAACCAGTCCAACTCAGAATGTTCACAGCAAATTCGATTCTAAGCAACTATATAACAATTCTATCATCCTTATAACTTCATATAACACTTAACAACTTATTCTTACTCAACAATTAATCCATCCATGCTCAATTTCAAGAATTGGAACTTGACAGTAAACTTAAAATGAAGAACAAGAAAAGTATATTATACCTTTGCAATTAGCTTGCTAATTCACACTTCCTCTACTGATGTGTATATAATTACTCACTCTATATATGCTCTCAATTTCATACTTAATCAATTCTCAGCAATGGAAAAATGGAGAAGGAGAGTCCATATTTATAGAGCAATTAATGTCCAGATATTGCTCTTGTTCTTCAAATTAAACCAATGTAAATTAGGATTGTATGTTGGTTATGAAAGGGTAGGTAATGGGTGGTTGAATCCCATCATAACACCCACTCCCCATGCATGATGAGCTATGAAGCTAGGGAGTTTGCTGAGTTTGAGGAAGAAATAGGGTGTTAGCTTCACAGTGTATTCACGTGGGAGGGAAATGTGACTAATAATAAGGGACAAGGCACAATACTCAGCATTTGCAATGTAGTTCCACACTTGGGTCATACACCTCTACATATAATATATACACTTAGGTAATATAAATTATGTATACATTTCATCCCATATAACTTAAGTTATAAATTAATGTGTCACAATGTAGTCCCAATAATACTATCGTATAGTAAATTTTAACTTGCACATATATAAATTCATGTACATTTCATCCTACCGGATATAATTTTTTCGGGTACCATCACGGTGTATTATCTCATTTATTATTAAATTTTATTAATTCAATAATTGTTTACAATATATCCATGATATATTTATTTATTGTATACACATTGTCACACCCACATTACATGTATCTCTTACAACTCAATAAACTTTACTATATAGTTTATATTCATAAATAACATAGTCATATTGCACTATATATTTCGCATAACATATAGTTAACTATCATACGTTATACTTTTAATATCGCATGGTTGCATATAGAATTTAGTAAATTACTTATCTTATCAGTTAATTAATAATAATATTAATTAATCTATTTCTCATTTAATCAATGGAATTATAATTTCCATAACAATTAATTAACATTTATATAGTTAATTATCTTATTATATTTATAACAAATATACTTATTATCATGCTATCACTCGCAATAATAATAATTCAACATATTATTATAATAACAATTAATATAGATTAATTGTTTAATTAATAATTCTTTCATCCTTGAATTAATCGATTCATTACCGAATCTATTATCGTGCCACACAAGACATTTCTCACAAGCTTAATCTCAAGCTTATTATTATTCCCATCACTTACTAATTATAACATGTTCAATATAATTAGAACTATTAAGTCACAAGGTTCACATATATAAATATATCGTGAATGGAAATACGCCAATATTCTATATAACCTTTACGGTAATATAATAACTCAAGCTATTAAAATGCTAAACTACTTCAATTAATTATACTTATAATAAGTATAACCTTTAATTAATATATACTCTATTAATTATTCAAATAATAATATTCACAATCAAATAATAACTTAAGTTATTTAATATATTAAAAATAACTTAGTTTCCTTTCATTAATTAAACTCCCTTGAAAATACATTAGAAATTATGTATTTAGCCATAACATAAAATATTATGTTTTCTCCAAATAAAGACATTTTTAATTAGAAAATAATTTACTTATTGTCTCAAGACAATATTCTTAATATAATAAATAACTATATGTACGACACCTGTACATTATATATAGAAAATAGGTAATAAGTTTATTTTCTATAATTTGTTTCCATCAATTTATTTATATATAACAAATATGTTTTAATGTATTTACCATATTAATTAATCACACTTATTACATCATACTAAAACATATAAGGTAATATTATTATTCAAAAATAATATTCCCTTTTTTATTAAAATAATTCAACATTAGAAACTATTTTAATATCCTTTATTAGAAAAATCATATCTCTTTCTTTTCTATAAATTGTCCCCATAACAATTTCTTCAAATATTAAATATTCATTTAAAGATATAATGATTTTCATCTCCCTTTAATAACGTATATATACATATTTAATGTTATTCGTACATTAGATTTTCTCACATATTACTATTCTAAGTAATATATATAAAAGTATCAACTATAATTACATATTCAACACACTTATTAATTCAGTCATTTACTTGAGTAAATTAAACACTGCACCATATCATTAAGGTTCAATATTAACATTATATTACCCCATAATATAACTCTCAACTATGAATTAATAAATATTTATTCTTATTAGTTAATTTCTTAACTAACTCATGCTTCACTATCCAAACCTATTCACGGATAGCTTAAGTGCTATTAATAACCTATATTATAAACATACGAGTTTTTAGTACACATACACAAGAATATGGTGATTATACATTAAGGATATTTAATATCACCAACTTACTATGATAAAATAATTCTATAAATTATTTAATATCGATAGGAATTTATCCACTTCATTTACCTCAATTGGATCGTCTCTACGATAAGTAACAAATATATATTAATAATATATTTATAAATCACAAAAACACATATTACATAGTCCATATTATCTTATGTAATATAATACCACATACCTCATATCACATATATATATTATTATTCGAACCCATCTCACAGTTTACGAATTTTATTTATTAAAACCTTATTTAATAATATCTGAAAAATCGGGTTCTTACAGTAGCACCCGAATCAAATAACACATAAGCATCAATATCATTGATCGGGATGATACCTGACACCACGTCCTTAGACTCCACTACATCCTGAATTGTCATGTTGAAAGTGCTTGCCGTTGGTCTGTTGGATTGACTGGCTGGCCCTCCGATGCTCAGTCCATTGTTGTTGTTGTTGTTGCGATTGCCGCTAGCTGCATCGCCCTTTTTCTTCGGGCAGTCTTTGATTTGATGGTCTAGGGCTCCACACGAGAAACACCCTCCTTTCTGCTTATTCGGACACTGAGGAGCCATGTGCCCAGGTTGTCCACAACGGTAACAAACACTCTTTCCCTTCATGCACTCCCCCGAGTGATTCCTCCCACAGGTGTTGCACTTTACACTTTTCTTGACCTCTCCCCCGGACTTGTTACCTCCAGAGGATTGGCTCTCCGTTCATTTACACTTTTTGGGGTTGCTGCTTCCCCCTTTTTGTCCATCTTGACCGGTCTTCTTTTCTTGTTTGAATCGAGCAATGGCTTCATTGCCTCCTTCGGCAATGATAACCCTTTCCAGTAGATCAGAGAATGTCTTAATCTTTAATACTGCGACTGCTTTTTGCACCCAAGGTTTTAGTCCTAATTCGAACCTTCTTGCCTTCCTGGCTTCCGTGTCCACTTGATGTGAAGCGAATCGGGCCAACTCGTTAAATCTTGCCGCGTACTCTGTGACAGATATACTACCTTGCTTCAACTCCAGAAACTTAACTTCCATATCCTGTTGTGTATTCTCCGAGATGTAATTCTCGAGAAATAGCTCCTTAAATTTATCCCAAGGAATACCTCCTTTGCCTACTCGTCCCTTATTGGCCTTCCACTAATAGTTTGCATCGCCCTTCATCATAAAAGTGGCAAAACTCGTCTTCTGTGCTTCGACCACTCGTGCGACCTCAAACACTTTCTCCATCTCTTCTATCCAGGTTTGGGCTTCGATTGGGTCCAAGGTTCCGAGGAACTCCGGTGGTCCTAGTAATTTAAAGTCCTTGAAACTAGCCAAGTGATGTCCTGGCTGCCCTGCTGCTGGCTGGGGTCTATTCTGCATTGCCTCAGTTAATAAGTTAACAAAGTTTTGCATAGGGTCGATATTTTCCCCTCCGCCATTATTAACGGATCCTTCCTCCCTCTGGTTCTGTGGTAGTCTCCTAGGCGGCATGATCCTAAGGAAAGGAAGAAAACATTAGACTTTATGTGATATGCTATTAATGTTAGCATTAAGAAGTTTAAGACGTCTATCAATCATATGTGATTCAAATAAACAACTTTAGTATCACAATAAAACCCGATGGATCTCCTCAACCCATCACTTACATACTCTACTTGAGTTTCTACTAAGGGTATAACCTAGGTTTCGCATTCCTATCATTTATAACCTAAGGCTTTGATACCAACCTGTGACACCCCCAAATCTGGGTTCTCTAACCCTGATTCGGTCGTCACGATACAATACAAATATCCACCTCTAAACAACATACAATAACAAAATATGGAATATAATAAATGTATGTCGTTCGTTCAAAAGGTGTTACTAGTCCCAAGATTCGATAACCTTAATACAAACTTATAAACATACCCTAGAATAGTCATTAGGGTTCATATTACATAAAAATAATTAATCAAACATAAAGATAAAGTCTGCTCATTGGAAACTAATCCTACATCTTCCCTTTACCCTTGTCCTTCCCTGAAGTCTCGGGCTTAACTGCAATATAAGTCATAATATAGTAAGAATGAGCAACAAGTTTGCTCAGCAAGTTTAAATACAACAATAAAGGATATATCATGATGAAAAGAATATATTTGATAATAAATTCAACAATATGAATATCGGAAGCAAGAATAATAATTGCTTTTAGAATAATTGATAGTCAAGTAGACCTTTGAACTATAAAACTTCCAATGGATTCAATAGCTCATTGACCCTTTGGTTACTGGCTACAAAATAAGTACTTGAGGGGATCAGCCTCGCGTACGCCATGTATATGCATAACATTCAACTCTGCTGTTTGTATCTTTATACTACATACCTGGGGTACTCCCCTATCATATAAGGGGTGTTCTTTCAGTCTAAGAATCCTTACCATCAATTGGTTTGGATAGCTTTTATAAAACTTTATACAGTTGTCTGACCGAACAAGGGTTCAGACTCTATCTGACACAGTTCAAGAATTATAGAACTTTAAATGATGTACAATTCCAAGACTGTACGAATTCAAGTGCACCAAGTGCGAATAACAATAATATCGATGTGGAATAATTGTAAAGTAATTAAACCACCTAATAGCATGCTTGTAAATAAAGTTCAAGCTTTAAATAATTAATTGTCAATACGGTAATAACCTGCTCAATACAATATGAGAAGGATAGGAACTTGCACAATAAAGAGTGTAAGAGAACTTGCATTCAAATCAAATGAAGTTAAAAAACTCGCTTACACGATTCATTGAATAAGGTAGTGCAAGAATTTAGAATACTTGCACAAATAAGAATTAAAGAACTTGCACAACCAAAGAGTGAAGTTCGGAGACTTGCCTGATTGATCAGCTACAATTAAGTTCTAGCTTTAATTAAATCTCGCTGAAATAACCTAACATTAATGAGTCGGTATTCCAATTAGCATTTGTAAACTAATATAAGTTACTACTTATAATAATCCACTTATCGTATAAGTTTATCACATAAGATCACGTTCAATATCAAACATACCATTTATAGCATCATAATATGCTAACTGTTAAAATCAGATTTAAGCAAATTGTTCGAGCCTAAAAGTTTCCCGGCATAACTCTGGCATGCAACTACTAACATTAAACCAATACACATGCTTATCAAGTTATAATTTCTTATTCAAAACTAGCATGCTCTTTCTATATTTAATTCGAAGTCATGTTTTCATGTCGTTAATTCACATACTTTAACTAATACATGTTCATGCTTCAAGATCGATTACTAAGGTCATGTTATCATATAACAAGGCTAAACAATATTTAATAGGCATGCTCGAGTATACTACACACATATACTAAAATCACGTAGTTCATGCTTCAGAAATTCATTTCTTATGAATACGTGCATATGTGAAATTCACGCTTTAACCAAACGAGATCTATGTTAATATGCTTATAGGTATAATGAACTTTAATACACATGCTCGCATGATCATAATATCATTTTCATGGTAATCGACGCTATTTAGTTTTCTCATTCTAAGTTTTCACATCGAAAATCACATTAAGTCAACAAGGTATCATCGTACATGTTAAGCGTCTCGTAGTCATGACTCACATGTCTTAGAACTCGTATATAAGCCACATATAGGTTCTCAAATAGTCAGAATGTAAAAGACATTAACCTTAGTCAAGTTCACTTTTTAAAGTTCTTAAGTTTCTTATTTCAAAATCGCTAGAATCCTGCAATCACGTATGCTAGTGTGTTTAACATTTTAAACATGCATTTCAAGTTAATATAAACCATACTATCATGTTCATAATTTTAGAATGCATACACGATATGTTCGTAACAAGTTCTCTTTCGAAACTACAAGTTTCCTTTTAAAACATATGCTTTTTGTACTAACATGGTCATGACATATACGTATAGCGTCAAGGAACACATGCATAAGAGTTACACCAGTATTCATGTATGTCCATAGTGGTACGACCAAGTTAGCATAATCAGAAACTGTAACAGAAAGCCAAAACAGTTTACAGGAACCTGCGCAGCTGCGCAGGTACCAAGTATAAACCTGGCGCAGCTGCGCCGGTGTACGGCCAGTGCTTGAGCAGTTTCTGCTTCGGCAGAGACTTAAGCCATACTCAGATTTCTTCAAAGATTTGATCCTATACCAGCCATATTATAGCTCTAAACTATCATGACAACTTATACAATACATAGCTAGCATTTTATAATCAAATGATCATTCAATTTAACACAATCAAGAATTTGATAATGAAGATCATGAATGGAAATTACCTCTGTGAAACACGTGCTGCTAAACAATTCTATAATCCTACTATGAGCTTGCTGATATACTAATTCTTCCTTAACCCAAATGGGAACTCAGCATACTAACTCTACTAGACAATATCTCAACAAAAGAAACTACAAGGAGGAGAGCTTACTCTTATAGGCATTTGAAAATACAGACAAAATATTTACTCACCAAATCAAACCAAAGGATTGCAAGTATGTTCAATAGATAAGAAAAAGTTGGTGAGGGTTGGTGATTCCACTCATGAATCCCACTCCCCACCTCATGATTATGGCTATGTTTGTTGAATTTGAGATGAATGTAGAGTGTAGCTAGCTTATTGTTTGTTCACGTGTGGGAGAAGTGAAGAGGAAATGGACTCTTATTTAGGGACAATGTAATAACTCAGCACTTGCTAATACACTAAGCTGTATAATATATATACACATAGTATATATTTAAGTTATCTAATTAAATGGGTGTTACAATGTTACTTCAATTAATAACACAATGTATCAAATAGGGGTACACCACATATAATCCATGTACATTTTCCTTAATACCGAATGTAAATTAATTGGGTATTATTATTACTCATTATTATAATCATTATAATATAATTATAATAACTCAATAAAATCATTATTAATTAATAATTGATCTTATTATATGACAATAGGGTATACATGAATGTCCACATAGTGTCACATACCTTCAATTTATCTCATCTTACTATATCGTCCATACATGCAATATTCACAACATTAATATGTCACATTGCATTATGTATAATATAGATAGCTACCATATAGTAGAGGTTTAGTATCGCATGCTTGTGTATAACAGTAAATCAAGTAAACATAATTACATATTATATTCATTGCTTCTTTGTTCATTAATATATTATTTCCAACAATAATAATTTCATACGTTATCGATTAATTACTCAATATTGAAATTAATCACTATGTTCAATTCATGCCACTATATTTAAATAAGTGTAATATTTAATTATTAATAATCTCATCAATTCTCTAATATTAAATCCTTAAGGTCAGTCCACTAATTAAATAACTCATTAGTGACTTTCTTTAATCATTTCACAAATTCTCACCACCACATAAGGTTTAAATAAACTCACAAAACTAACTCGTTAAAATTAAATCTCATAGTTAATAAATAAAGAGTTTAAAATTCATGGTCGTTACATCCCTCCCCCCTTATAAAAATTCCGTCCTCAGAATTGTAAAAATAAGGTTACTCAAATAAAAACGGATAATTCACTCTCATTTTCTCTTCTAGCTCCCATGTAGCCTCCTCGACTGCATAATTTCTCCAAAGAATCTTAACGGAATGAATGATCTTATTCATCAGCTTTTGTTCCTTCCTATCTAGTATCTGGACAGGAACCTCTTCGTATGATAAGTCTTTCTCGACTTGGATAGGTTCATAGGAGATAACGTGCTTGTAGTCTAGTTTATACGGCCGCAACACTGACACATGAAACACGTTGTGAATGTGCTCAAGTTCAGGAGGTAACGCCACCTCGTACGCCACTTCACCGACTCGCCTCAGAATCTCGAACGGTCCTATGAACCTAGGGCTCAACTTGCCCTTCTTCCCAAAACGAATATTCCCCTTCCAGGGAGATACTTTCAGAAAAGCATGGCTTCCTAATTCAAATTCTTTCTTCTTGAGCCGCTACCTACCGTGCTCTTATCACCTTGATAATCTTTATAGTCTGTTATACCAATTCTGGTCCCAACAGTCGACGTTCACCAACTTCGTCCCAACACAACGGTGTTCGACACTTTCTCCCATATAGAGCTTCACACGGTGGCATTCTAATACTGGCGTGATAACTATTGTTGTACGCGAACTCTACAAATGGAAGGTGATCCTCCCAACTACCCTTGAAGTCCATTACACAAGCTCGGAGCATGTCTTTGAGTTTTTGGATCATTCTTTCGCTTTGTCCATTGGTCTGCGGATGATACGCGGTACTAATTCGTAACTGTGTCCCCAATTTCTCTTGAAGACTCTTCCAGAAATTCAACGTGAATCGCGGATCTCTATCAGATACAATAGATACCGGCACCCATGTCTCGAGATAATTTCCTTGACATATAATCTGGCTAGCTGGTCCAAACTATACTTAGTCTTAATTGGCAAAAAGTGAGCTGACTTCGTAAGACGATCTATAATTACCCATATAGCATCGTGCCCTTTCTGCGTTGCCGGAAGTCCTACCACAAAGTCCATCGTGATGTGCTCCCATTTCCATTCTTGAATCTCTAATGGTTGTAATAACCCACTTGGTCATTGGTGCTCTGCCTTAACTCTCTGACAAGTTAAACACCTACTTACGCATTCTGCAACCTCCCTCTTCATGTTTGGCCACCAAAAGTGATGATGCAAATCTTGGTACATCTTCGTGCTTCCTAGGTGTATCGAGTATCTCGTACTATGTGCTTCTTACAAAATCTCTTCTCTCAGTTCTGGTACTAACGGTACCCAAATTCGTCCTTCAAACCTTAGCAGTCCAGTGCTATCAATCTTGAATTTCAAATCATCACCTTCAACAATCTACTTCTTTATAATATCACAATCTTCGTCCTTCTCTTGTGCCTCCTTAACCTTATCTAATAAAGTCGGGCTTGCTGTCACTGTAAATAATTTCTCGTTGGTCTCCATTAGATACTTAACCTCCAAATCTAGTCGTTCGAAGTCTTTCACTAACTCTTCTTGAATGGTTAACTTTGATAACTTCTCTCTACCTTTTCTGCTTAAGGCATCTGCCACTACATTTGCTTTGCCTGGATGGTACAGAATCTCACAATCATAATCTTTGATCAATTCTAGCCATCGGCGCTGTCTCATGTTTAATTCTTTATGCGTGAAGATATACTTCAGACTCTTGTGGTCCGTATATAACTCACACTTCTCACCATACAAATAATGCCTCCAAATCTTCAAGGCAAAAACTACTGCTGCTAATTCCAGGTCATGAGTCGGATATCCCTTCTCATAATCTTTCAGGTGACGTGAAGCGTACGCAATGACCCTGCTGTGTTGCATTATTACATAGCCAATACCCTTGTGTGACGCATCGCTATACACTAAAAACCCTCCCGTGTTATCCGGTAAAGCTTACACAGGTGGTTGACTAAGCCTCTTCTTCAATTCTAGGAAACTCTCTTCAAACTTCTCCGTCCAAACGAACTTAACTGTCTTTCTAGTAAGATTGGTCAACGGTGATGCTAATTTTGAAAAATCTTGGATGAATCTCCGATAGCATCCCGGTAATCCTAAGAAACTCCTGATTTCTGTTGGCGTCTTCGGTTGCTCCCAATTGATAACCGCTTCTACTTTTGCTGGATCCACCGAAACACCATTCTTGTCGATAACGTGCCCCAAAAACTGGACTCTCTGAAACCAAAACTCACACTTGGAGAATTTTTCATACAACTTTTCCCTTCTTAGAGTCTCCAATACTATCCTTAGATGCTCGGCATGCTCTTCCTCCGTCTCTGAATACACCAGAATGTCATCGATGAATACGACAACAAATTTATCCAAATACTGTTTGAACACTATGTTCATTAAGTTCATAAATACTGCCGGTGCGTTCGTCAATCCTAATGACATTACCAGAAACTCAAAGTGTCCATATCGAGTTCTGAATGTCGTATTTGGAATATCCTCCGGCCTTACCTTCAGTTGACGATAACCGATCCTCAAGTTAATCTTAGAAAAGTATTTCGCCCCCTTCAACTGATCAAACAAATCATCGATCATAGGCAATGGGTAATTGTTCTTAATGGTGACCTTGTTCAACTCTCGGTAGTCAAAGTCTGAGCGATCCATCTTTCTTCTTCACGAATAAGACTGCCGCTCCCCACGGTGATACGCTCGGTCGAATGTATCCCTTATTCAACAACTTTTGTAATTGAGCCATTAGTTATTTCATCTCTACCGGTGCCATACGATACGGCGCTTTGTATACCGGTGATGTCCCTGGTGCCAAATCAATGACAAACTCAATTTCTCTATCCGGTGGCAATCCCGAAATATCGTCTGGGAAGACATCAATGAAATCCCTTACAATAGGTATCTGACCCAATTCACCCTCGACTCGTCGAGTATCAACCATGTGAGCCAAATAACCTATACAACCCTTCCTAAGCAATCTCTGCGCTTGTACCATCGTCAGACAATGAGATTGTCTCGGCGACTTACTACCATAAAATACCACCTTCGACTTATTAAGAGTCTTAAGGTGTACACATTTCTTCTTACAATCAATAACTGCTCAATGAACCGATAACCAATCCATTCCAAGGATTACATCGAACTCCCCCAAACGAATCAGTATCAAATCCACTCTGAGCTTAAATCCTCGCAATTCGGTATAACAGTTCCTATGAATGTATTATACGGGAATAATTTCCTTGTTCGCTACTTCTACGTTTATAGGGTGTTCTAATCTTTCACGGGGTAAATCTAACTGTTTAGCAAATTCTTCAGAAACAAAAAGAGCAGGTAGCACCCGAATCAAATAACACATAAGCATCAATATCATTGATCGGGATGATACCTGACACCACGTCCTTAGACTCGACTGCATCCTGAACGGTCATGTTGAACGTGCGTGCCGTTGGTCTGTTGGCTTGATTGGCTAGCCCTCTGATGCTCAGTCCATTGTTGTTGTTGTAGCGATTGTCGCTAGCTGCATCGCCCTTTTTCTTCGGGCAGTCTTTGATTTGATGGTCTAGGGCTCCACACGAGAAACACCGTCCTTTCTGCTTATTCGGACACAGAGGAGCCATGTGCCCCGGTTGTCCACAACGGTAACAAACACTCTTTCCCTTCATGCACTCCCTCGAGTGATTCCTCCCACAAGTGTTGCACTTTACACTTTTCTTGACCTCTCCCCCGGACTTGTTACCTCCAGAGGATTGGCTCTCTGTCCATTTATGCTTTTTGGGCTTGCTGCTTCCCCCTTTTTGTCCCTTCTGACCGGTCTTCTTTTCTTTTTTGAATCGAGCAATGGCTTCATTGCCTCCTTCGGCAATGATAGCCCTTTCTAGTAGATCAGAGAATGTCTTAATCTTTAATACTGCGACCGCTTTCTGCACCCAAGGTTTTAGTCCTAATTTGAACCTTCTTGCCTTCTTGGCTTCCGTGTCCACTTGATGTGAAGCGAATCGGGCCAACTCGTTAAATCTTGCCGCGTACTCTGTGACAGATATACTACCTTGCTTTAACTCCAGAAACTTAACTTCCATATCCTGTTGCGTATTCTCCGAGAAGTAATTCTCGAGAAATAGCTCCTTAAATTTTTCCCAAGGAATAACTCCTTTGCCTGCTCGTCCCTTATTGGCCTTCCACCAATAGTTTGCATCGCCCTTCATCATAAAAGTGGCAAAACTCGTCTTCTGTGCTTCGACCACTCATGCGACCTCAAACACTTTCTCCATCTCTTCTATCCAGGTTTGGGCTTCGTTTGGGTCCAAGGTTCCCAGGAACTTCGGTGGTCCTACCAATTTAAAGTCCTTGAAACTAGCCAAGTGATGTCCTGGCTGCCCTGCTGCTGGCTGGGGTCTATTCTGCATTTCCTTAGTTAACAAGTTAACGAAGTTTTGCATAGGGTCGATATTTTCCCCTCCGCCATTATTAACGGATCCTTCCTCCCTCTGGTTCTGCAGTAGTCTCCTAGGCGGCATGATCCTGAGGAAAGGAAGAAAACATTAGACTTTATGTGATACGCTAATAATGTTAGCATTAAGAAGTTTAAGACGTCTATCAATCATATGTGATTCAAATAAACAACTTTAGTATCACAATAAAACCCGATGGATCTCCTCAACCCATCACTTACATACTCTACTTGAGTTTCTACTAAGGGTATAACTTAGGTTTCGCATTCCTAACGTTTATAACCTAAGGCTTTGATACCAACCTGTGACACCCCCAAATTCGGGTTCTCTAACCCTGATTCGGTCGTCACGATACAATACAAATATCCACCTCTAAACAGCATACAATAACTAAATGCGGAATATAATAAACGTATGTCGTTCATTCAAAATATGTTACTAGTCCCAAGATTCGATAACCTTAATACAAATATACCCTACAATAGTTATTAGGTTTCATATTACATAATAATAATTAATTAAACATAAAGATAAAGTCTACTCCTTGCAAACTAATCCTACATCTTCCCTTTACCCTTGTCCTTCCCTGAAGTCTCGGACTTAACTGCAATATAAGTCATGATATAAAAAGAATGAGCAACAAGTTTGCTCATCAAGTTTAAATACAACAATAAAGGATATATCATGATGAAAGGAATATATCTGATAATGAATTCAACACTATGAATATCGCAAGCAAGAATAATAATTACTTTTAGAATAACTGATAGTCAAGTAGACCTTTGAACTATAAAACTTCCAATGGATTCAATAGCTCATTGACCCTTTGGTTACTGGCTACAAAATAAGTACTTTAGGGGATCAGCCTCGCGTACGCTATGTATATGCATAACATTCAACTCTGCTGTTTGTATCTTTATACTAGATACTTGGGGTACTCCCCTATCATATAAGGGGTGTTCTTTCAGTCTAAGAATCCTTAACATCAATTAGTTTGGATTGCTTTTATAAAATTTTACACAGTTATCTGACCAAACAAGGGTTCAGACTCTATCTGACATAGTTCAAGAATTATAGAACTTTAAATGATGTACAAGTCCAAGACTATACGAATTCAAGTGCACCAAGTGCGAATAACAATAATATCGATGTGGAATAATTGTAAAGTAATTAAACCACCTAATAGCATGCTTGTAAATAAAGTTCAAGCTTTAAATAATTAACTGTCAATACGGTAATAACCTGTTCAATATAATATGAGAAGGATAGGAACTTACACAATAAAGAGTGTAAGAGAACTCGCATTCAAATCAAATGAAGTTAAGAAACTCGCTTACACAATTCGTTGAATAAGGTAGTGCAAGAATTTAGAATACTTGCACAAATAAGAATTAAAGAACTTGCACAACCAAATAGTGAAGTTCGTAGACTTGCCTGATTGCTCAGCTACAATTAAGTTCTAGCTTTAATTAAATCTCGCTGAAATAACCTAACATTAATGAGTCGGTATTCCAATTAGCATTTGTAAACTAATATAAGTCACTACTTATAATAATCCACTTATCGTATAAGTTTATCACATAAGATCACGTTCAATATCAAACATACCATTTATAGCTTCATAATATGCTAACTGTTAAAATCAGATTTAAGCAAATTGTTCGGGCCTAAAAGTGTCCCGGCGTAACTCTAGCATGCAACTACTAACACTAAACTAATACACATGCTTATCAAGTTATAATTTCTTATTCGAAACTAGCATGTTGTTTCTATATTCAATTCGAAGTCATGTTTTCATGTCGTTAATTCACATACTTTAACTAATACATGTTCATGCTTCAAGATCGATTACTAAGGTCATGTTATCACATAACAATGCTAAACAATATTTAATAGGCATGCTCGAGTATACTACACACATATACTTAAATCACGTAGTTCATGCTTCAGAAATTCATTTCTTATGAATACGTGCATATGTGAAATTCACGCTTTGACCAAACGAGATCTATGTTAATATGCTTATAGGCATAATGAACTTTAATACACATGCTCGCATGATCATCATATCATTTTCATGGTAATCGACGCTATTTAGTTTTCTCATTCTAAGTTTTCACATCGAAAATCACATTAAGTCAACAAGGTATCATCGTACATGTTAAGCGTCTCGTAGTCATGACTCACATGTCTTAGAACTCGTATATAAGCCACATATAGGTTCTCAAATAGTTAGAATCTAAAAGACAATAACCTTAGTCAAGTTCAATTTTTAAAGTTCTTAAGTTTCTTATTTCAAAATCGCTAGAATCTTGCAATAACGTATGCTAGTGTGTTTAACATTTTAAAGATGCATTTCAAGTTAATATAAACCATACTATCATGTTCATAATTTCAGAATACATACACGATATGTTCGTAACAAGTTCTCTTTCGAAACTACAAGTTTCCTTTTAAAAAATATGCTTTTTGTACTAACATGGTCATGACATATACGTATAGCATCAAGGAACACATGCATAAGAGTCACACCAGTATTCATGTATGTCCATAGTGGTACGACCAAGTTAGCATAATCAGAAACTGTAACAGAAAGCCAAAACAGTTTACAAAAACCTGCGCAGCTGCGCAGGCACCAGGTATAAACTCGGCGCAGCTGCGCCGGTGTTCCGGCCAGTGCTTGAGCAGTTTCTGGTTCAGCAGAGACTTAAGCCATACTCAGATTTCTTCAACAATTTGATTTTATACCAGCCATATTACAGTTCTAAACTATCATGACAACTTATACAATACATAGCAAGCATTTTCTAATCAAATGATCATTCAATTTAACACAATCAAGAATTTGATAATGAAGATCATGAATGGAAATTACCTCTGTGAAACACTTGCTGCTAAACAATTCTATAATGCTACTATGAGCTTGCTTCTATACTAATTCTTCCTTAGCCCAAATGGGAACTCAGTATACGAACTCTACTAGACAATATCTCAACAAAAGAAACTACAAGGAGGATAGCTTACTCTTATAGGCATTTGAAAATACAGACAAAATATTTACTCACCAAATCAAACCAAAGGATTGCAAGTATGTTCAATAGATAAGAAATAGTTGGTGAGGGTTAGTGATTCCACTCATGAATCCCACTCCCCACCTCATGATTATGGCTATGTTTGTTGAATTTGAGATGAATGTAGAGTGTAGCTAGCTTATTGTTTGTTCACGTGTGGGAGAAGTGAAGAGGAAATGGACTCTTATTTAGGGACAATGTAATAACTCAGCACTTGCTAATACACTAAGCTGTATAATATATTTACACATAGTATATATTTAAGTTATCTAATTAAATGGGTGTTACAATGTTACTTCAATTAATAACACAATGTATCAAATAGGGGTACACCACATATAATCCATGTACATTTTCCTTTATACTGAATGTAAAGCAATTGGGTATTATTATTACTCATTATTATAATCATTATAATATAATTATAATAACTCAATAAAATCATTATTAATTAATAATTGATCTTATTATATGACAATAGGGTATACATGAATGTCCACATAGTGTCACATACCTTCAATTTATCTCATCTTACAATATAGTCCATACATGCAATATTCACAACATTAATATGTCACATTGCATTATGTATAATATAGATAGCTACCATATAGTAGAGGTTTAGTATCGTATGCTTGTGTATAACAGTAAATCAAGTAAACATAATTACATATTATATTCATTGCTTCTTTGTTCATTAATATATTATTTCCAACAATAATAATTTCATACGTTATCGATTAATTACTCAATATTGAAATTAATCACTATGTTCAATTCATGCCACTATATTCAAATAAGTTGAATATTTAATTATTAATAATCTCATCAATTCTCTGATACTAAATCCTTAAGGTCAGTCCACTAATTTAAATAACTCATTAGTGACTTCCTTTAATCATTTCACAAATTCTCACCACCACATAAGGTTTAAATAAACTCACAAAATTAACTCGTTAAAATTAAATCACATAGTTAATAAATAAAGAGTTTAAAATTTATGGTCGTTATAGTGCATCTTTTAGGCTTTGCACCACTTTGATTTTATTGTGTCCCATTTTACTGAGGAACTCTTTAATTTTCTCTTCGACCACCTTTTCCTTGGCCTTGATGACTAATTTGATCAACCGTTGCTGCAGGTACAATGGATTCTCCTTTGGTACAATGGCAATGTTGTTGGAGGTGGAACCTTCATCATTCTCGTAGTTCCACGGGACTCTCTTCAGATTAATTACTGAATACTAGGGTCTGAATGGTAATATCAAAGATTTGGGTGCCCCCAACTTCACAAGATTTTGTATTTCTTGGGCCCCTTTCCCTGGTAGCATTAGCTGTGTGAGGGCTAGCTCCTTCTCATAGGAAATAATAGCCGCGGTATCCTGATTCCATGCAGTGGGAATAAAAAGAGTTTCTTCATCAGGAATACCATAATCTTGACTCCATCTTATCAGTTCACCGCTTTCAATCATGTTCTGAATTAAATGACGAAGTGCCCAACAGTCCTCAGTATCATGGCCGGGTGCATTGGAGTGGTACTGGTAGATCCTGTCGGGTTTAAATTTTCTAGATCTAGGGTTCACTGGGGGTAATAGGTCTGTGACCATCCCCTCATTGATTAACATATAGAGGATTTCCTTCATCGGCTGGTTTAGGTTGGTGAAATTCCTTTGGAAAGCGAATTCCCTATCACTCTAGAATTTCTCTTCCTTGGCCATCTTGTCGGCCCAGGGTTCATGCTGATGAAAACGATAATGGTCCCTTATAAGAATGGGACTGATTTCTGTTGTGGAAGGATTTGCATCAGACTGGTTGGTCTGATTTATTAGCTGTCTGTTGACCTGATGTTGGTATACTACTAGCTCTGCTAATTGTCCAATTTGTTCCTTGATAGACTTGATCTCTTGTTCTATCAGGAATCGCCTTTCTGAGACTTCCCAATTATCTGGGCTAGATTGAGTTGATTCTCTGACGTATCAGAGGTATTTGGAGCCTTCTCCATTTTACGTGCTAATCATGTTGACACCCTCCTCTTTGTGCTGAGGGAGGGGATTATCCTGCACATGCGGTTGCTCGGGCTTTGTCACCACAATTTCTCCATTGTTAATCAAGTCTTGAATTTTGTGCTTGAGAGACCAATAGTCTTGTGTATCATGTCTTGGACTTCCGGAATGATAAGCACACTTTTTGCTTGGGTCATAATTTTGTCCACCAGTATTAGTGGGTGGAAGGAGTTGGATGATCTTTTTCTGTGCTGTCAACAGTTTTAGCACATTCTCGAGTGAATCTCCTAACGCGGTGAATGTTCTCCGATGTCTGGCCTCCATAGTTTTCTGAAATGGCGGGTTAGAAGGTTGGGCTGGAGTTTGAAAAGGGGAATAGTTCCTCTTTTTAATGGGCATACTGCTCGACTCGCTCCTCTGATTCTGTCCTTGTAATACTAAGGACACTTTTTCGTCTTTCTTCTTGTGTGTCCTCCGGAGATTATTTCCATAACTCCCGGATTGAATATGTTTGGCAACTGCCTCTAAGGCGGTCAGATCCTTTATCTTCACAGATTTGAGCCACATTTCTGCCATTTCACCGTGTTTGATCATTTCTAAGAATGGCTTTCCTATGCCTGCTAGGACTCTTTTATAATACGAGGTTTCTATGTCGATGAAGGTCATGACTATCTCGGACTCAGTCATAGGTGGAATGACTTGTGCTGCCATTCGTCTCCAATGTTGAGTATATTCTCTAAATGACTCAGTGTTCTTTTTCTTGATTTTGGTTATTAGATATCTTTCTGGAGCCAGTTGAGACTGGAAACTGTATTGATTGAGGAAGGCATGTGTAAACTATTCCCAGTTGTGAATTTTAGAGTTGTCCAAGCGGGCATACCAGGCTCTAACCTCTCCAGTTAAACTTTTATGAATAACTGCATTCGGAGTTTTTCGTCCTCTGCATAGGATCCGAGGTCTTGAATGAACACCTTCAAGTTAGTGTAGGGGTCTCCTAATCCATCGTATTTCTCAAAATCAGGGTCTAAATTTTTCTGGATAACGAGCCCCAGGGAAAATACATAAGTCTGAATAATTGACACTGCCAAATGCCCTAGTCCCTTTGACGGACCAGATGGTTTCTTCCATTCGTTGCACTTTCATTAGAATGTCACCAGCTTCCTGTTCTTTGTTGAGGGTGGTGATTTTAGGGGTTTTGTTGGTTGTGTCCTGGTTTTGTGTCTCAGGACCTTGAGTATCCTTTTTCCCTGTATCTTAACTGCCATCGAGTGTTCCTGGTTCTGTGTGACCCTGTGCTTGCATCCCTTTAAGAGCCTTACTTTATTCTCCCAAGAAACTGGCCAATTCGGCTATCTGGTTCTTTAGTCCTTCAAACTTCTCTCTAGAGACAGGGGTGGATTCTGGCTGAGCACTAGAAGCCATGTTCGGAGATTGACTTAGTGCTTTATTAGACTTAGATCCAGTGACATGACCAATTTTTTACCTACAACAAACATAGGTGTGTCAATTTCCTGAGATAGGTAGGGATATGATGCATGGCATGATGTGTTTTTTTAAGGTTTTTTAATCTTATCTTGCAAAATCGAGGTCAGTTGTTTTGATGACAGGATAACATGATAGGATATACAAAATAGGGAATGTACATTTATATTATGATATTTACATTGTGCTATTTATATTGGAATTGAAAATTTGACAATGAATTGAAAAAAGAAGGCATGAAGAAGCTTCCCATCAGATTTGGTTGATCAGAGGCTGACCTATCTTAGGCTACTCTCGAGGCTTTTTCGGCATGAAGGTCCCCAGATTATCACAATCTACTAGAGGGAAAATTAATCTGATCTTTCAGCAGGAGTGAATCTGAGTGGTGCTTTTTTATGAGCCACAAAGACTTAGCCGTCCTCGAAGACATTACTCTGTCCCCGACGGGTTTGCCTCCTGGTGGAGGAATCACACAACATACATTCACATACATCGCATCTCACCATATGCATATGATGACATTGGTGTGAAGCACTAATAAAGTAGGAAAGCATTCATTCGCATTCATTCACATTCATTCAATGTAAAGACGCATCATTCATACATACGCAGATATAAATGGGAAATGTTGAAAAGATTTGAACGTGGCCTAAGCCCTTTACTGATCCCCAGCAGAGTCTCCACCTGTCAACGTCGGTGGAAAAAATTCGGGTCGGGTCAAACCCGAATCTTTCTCTCTTCCTAAGTTTTGTCTACCATTATTCTTTTTATTGTGAAAAGGGTTTTGAAAGGTTTTTTAGGAAAAGGCCAACATGTATCATGTCGACGATTTGAATGTTTTACTGAGTCGTCAGTTGGTAGTTTTGAAATGGTTGTACCAACTCAACCGAGTTTGTTTGAAAGGAGGCCCAATTTGCTGGACACTGTCGAAACTTGATCTTTGAAACCAAAGTTTTAAGTTCGGGGGCTTGGTTAAGTGTGGGGAAGGTGTTAGGCACCCCATAACTCCCATGTAATCAAGGTGCCTCATCTTTTCAATATTTTCCTTTTAAATTTGCAATGTGTGTGTGTGAATGATGAAAGAAATTGGGCCTATGTTTGATTGATTTGAAAGTACTTCTTTGCTTCGTTGAACCTATATACGAAGGGTTTGATTTGACTTGCAAAAGTCCTTTTTAGGCAAGATATGTAAGTGATGTTTTGAAAGGTGGTTATCAAACCCTTACGCTAACATAGGAATTGAAGCATGTTGATACTTTCGTTTTTTATCTTTTCAGCCTTTTGGCTTAATTTGAATGATGATTGTCGGGCTACGAAGCATCCTCGACCACAAAATATATACAAGTGCCGGTTTTCTCATGCGCATGACAGTCATCATAGTGACTCTGACACGACAAACTATATTTTCAGTATGTTGAGACCTTAAACCCGGATAACCGTTTTAAGGTCTTTTGGATGTACATTTTTATAAAAACTGGCAGGGTACATCTGTAAAGTGAAGTTTGTCGATCGTAGGAATCAGATGTTGATCAGTTTGATCATGAACCCCACGATTCCTAGGCTCACAGAGGGAAGCCAATAAAACCTGCACAGCTCAAATATGCACAAAAATGTATATTTACATCTAACCGTCGCAAGAACCAAGGATTCATCATTAAATCCTGGCCTACTTGTAGCCAAAGTGTCTCGTTCCCACTAGATAGCGATCTAAAGGTCGTGAGGTTGCTTTATAATGAATAAACATGAAAAACTGCTAGATTTAATTAAATTTTAGCAATTCTAGCTTCCCGGTTCTATCTGAACCTATTTTGAACCATTTGAAAGATAGAATTGGCGAGATTTAAAGAAATCTAGTTCGCCCGAAGAGATGTCAGCGCTGATTCATATCAAATGAATATTTACAGAAACAATTTAATCATAATGAAAATAGGAAATATATATATATATATATATATATATATATAGTTATATATATACGAAAGTTGTAAAGGGCGATGGGTTTTCACTCCGATGCCCGGACTAGAATGTAACTAAATAAATATATATACATATATATATACATATATATATATATATATATATATATATAAAAGCTGTAAAAAGCCACAAAGTATTCCTGGCTGAACATAATGGAAATATATATATATATATAAGTGGTAAAGGGCAACGGAGTCAATCCTGTTCCCGTACTGGAATGGAAAAATATATATATATTTATAATAGTTGTAAAAGAGCCACAGAATGATCCAAGCTCGACAAAATTAAAATATATATATATAAGCTGTAAATGAGCCACGGAATTGTCCAAGCTCAGCAGAAAGTAAAAATATATATAAAAAAATTGTAAAGGGCGACGGACATTCTATCTTTTTCCCGGACAAGAATGTAAGTATAAATATATATATATATATATATATATATATATATATATTTATTTATAAAAGAAGTAAAAAGGCCACACAATGATCCAGGCCAAACTGGAATGTAAAATGTTAATATATACAGTTAGTATATATATATTAAAGCAATAAAAAGGCCACGAAGTAGAAATCTAGGCCCAAATAATTCAAAAAAAATCATATATATATAGTTATATATATAAAAGCAGTAGCTACCACGGATTTGGCATCTGGGCTTGATAGACTTGAAAAGTTAGTATATATATAGTTAAATATAGACAAAAAATAGTCAAACTGGGACTGGAAAGATAATTCAGTCCGGTGAAGGGTGCATATATGAATATATATAAGCTATTAAAAGTGACGGATCGTCAATCCGAGTTGATGAAATGCCAGAAAATGTGTTTATGTACTGAAATGTACACAAAGTAAGCAAAAACGGCCACGAAATTGAGTTTCGGGCATAATCAGAAAACGAAACTTAACGTGCAAGTGTATAAATGCGCAAAGAAGTAATATAAACTTTTTGATCGTAAAAATACTCACAATGGTTTGCTACACGGGCTTTTTGCCACTTGGTACACTTCAAACGTCCGTTTCCATTGGTTAATTTTTGATATGTGGTAGTATATGAGCATAACTACATGTTAGAGTAATAAAATTTGAATTTGGAGTACAAGAGTGGGGCTGAGAAACCAAACAGGCAGAGGTTCAGAGCGTTTTTTGATTATAAACTGAGCTGGGGGTCACCACATATATATAGACCATGGAGAAGCAGCTCTACCTGTGGCAGCTGCAGATAGAGGTGCGGCTCCATGTGTCAGGTCCCGTTGCATCAAAGTACGTGCACTCCAAGAAACATGAGGTCAGATTCAAAACTTTTTAACTTTTGATCGGAGCGTACGTTTGAGGCGTGCTATACCTTTCCGGAAAGCCCTCGCTGAGAGTGTCGCAATGACATTGGAGAAAACCTTTTTCGAGTCCAAAAAGACGGGTTCATAACCAGGTCTTGGATTTCTCGCAGTTTGTTCGTTAAGCTGTCTTGCTCTGTTTCCACTCGGGATCATGCTGTACTTCCATGCTTGAGACCGGGGTTGACCTGTACCTCCTGGGTTGAGACTGGGGATGACCTGTACTTCCTGGCTTGAGACCGGGGTTGACCTGTACTTCCTGGATTGAGACCGGGGCTGACCTGTACCTCCTGGGTTGAGACCGGGGCTGACCTGTACATCCCGAGTTGAGACCGGGGTTGACCTGGCTTGAAAAGATGGTTTTGCCCTCCTATATAGGAATGCAAAATTCGAGTGTTTGCTACAAGACTGAAGAACATTTCGAGTGTCTACAATGGTCGTCGACCAGCTTAGATTCCTAAGAGGCTATAAGTCCTTGGGAATGGTTTTAAAGGAATCAAAACGCTATTTTGATTATTTGTAGTACTTCATAACTATTGTACAGTTATTGAAGATGAAGTCATATGATTCTTGATTTTGTGGTTGTAAATTATAATGTTAAACTTGTTGAGCTAGTTATTCTCATTCTTGCTTATTATATGATTTCAGCTAAAAACGAACAGACCGAAGGATCCGGTAAGGACCACGGAAAGTTGAAGATGGATAAATAGTTATCCTTGTAATAGCATAGTATTATTATTGTAATGAATGATATTATGACACAGAACGAATGTAATGGTTACAAAGAGCCTATGAAGGGATTAATATAATGTAATATTTAGTAAACTTGTACATGTTATTGAGGTCTTCAATTGAATGTATGAGTAGATAGTAGCACCGTGTAGCACCGTGTCCAGGGTTTGAAGGTACCCGGATTTGGGGGCGTCACATCTAAGGCGCTACAAGCTAAGATCATAACTTCCCCCCCCCCATACTAGCATTTTGTCAAACACTTGGCATGCCATATTTCATTAAACATCCTAACTCTCTATATGGTCTTAGTAGTAATGACGGATTGTTGACCGAGAACTCACAAGTGCTCATACGCCTCTTCCGAGGTTTGTATAAACCTATCCTCTCTAGGTCTACCCAAAAAAGAATAGAACAAAAAAGAACATTCTAGCTATATAATCCGACACATTCCTATGTGAATTAATCATAGACAAGGAATTGAAGCTGATGCTCTCAATTAGGTCACACATGGCATATAAGTATATTTCTATCTTACACACAAATTATGTAACGATGCCAAAATTTCCACATTATAACTCTTGACATCAATCGTTAACAATACATCTAACTTCTAATTTTACATCATTATTCGATGCTTAAATTAATAAAATGCGGAATAATTTCAACTTTTTTGTCTTCTTACTCTTATTTCCTTGAATCATAACCTTTATCATTTACATATCTTTGAATCAAATATATTTTATGATTCACTTCAATATAGTTAATAAATAAAATCATACATGTCAAACCATGATAATCATTTACATAGAATAGCTCAAACTTTACCACTCAACATTTACTATACATCATATACCACCAAGTACATTTTCAGAACCTTAGACATGTTTCAGAAATAATAACTTCAGCTGAAATATTTCATCTTCAAGCATTACTTCTGATATATGTCATTTAAGTTGTACATAGCATTACCTTGAGTTCTTAATCCGTAAAAATGGATATTTGCAAGAATGAGCTCGACAGCTTAGCAAAATCTAACAGTTTTCAATCATCACGTAGCACATAAATAACATGCTCATCTTATACATCATAAATATTTGACTAAACATATCATACATGTTGTACATCACATATCAAATAAAGATTGAGTTCTATAACTCAATCTGTGACACTCCCGAATTCGGGTACTTCAATTCCACATGATTTGGTGTTCACTATCCAATAATAACACATCTATTTACCCATAATAAATTAAACTCGTAATTAAAAATATAAATCCTCCCCTTAAGGGGTTACAACATCATAAATAATTACTCAATCCCCAGGTTATCTAACCTTAAAATATCAATGCGAAAACATAAATAAACAATTTAGTCTTAAACATAACATCGAAAGTCTTGTCAATAACATTCGCAAATGATAATAACAAGTTTTCATCACTTGTTCATCTTTCCATTACCTTTACTAGTGGAAGGCTCTTCAGTTCTTTCAACTTTAGCTGCAATGTTATTATGCAAGAGTGAGCAACGATTGCCCACAAGTATAACAATATAATAACAATAATAACATGCGAGAAATCAATGAGTTCTGAATAATAAAAAGCTCGGCTTTTGAATTATGATTAGAAAACAAGAATCAAAAGTATATCTGAGGGTCACAAGACCAAGAACTATGTCCTAGGTTATCAAGTATTTATACTTTAAACCTTTAACAGTCGTAAGACTATATGGACCTTACTTCTCGTACTTATGGGGATCAACCCTTAGTACCATGTATGTGCACATCATCTCAACGCTAACGCGTAAATAATCCTCTTTAAAGGGTTGTTCATCTTAGTTTGACATCAGAGTCTACACCAAAGGAAGTTTGGTTTGGATAAGTCTCAATAATAGTCCTATAATTTAGAACGCTCGTCAACTATGGACTAGTTGAATCAATAAGGGTTGACTAGTCATTCAAGGTTCAATAATAAAATTGATAATTAACTCAAATAATGAATCTCAAAGGTATACAATTGAATAAGTATTGTATAGCTGAAGTATTACTTTAAAAAGAATTAGAGGATCTCATTTGGAATCATGAATCATGAACTTGAATAAAGAAGAGTAAGAACTTGCTTAATATAAGAATATGATTTATAAACTAGCGTAATGTAAAAGTAAGGTTTAGAAACTCGCTCAATTAAAAGTAGAGTTAAGAAATTTGCCTCGTGCGTAGATTAGACAATTACTATTCAAGTCCCTCAATTAATCCTATATACCATTACATTCACAATACCAATTAATTATAACATAACTAGCATCATGAGTATACTATCTTAACTTTAAATCTGATTATATTAATCGGATTCACAAATGTTAACTCTTAAGCACATTATTAGACTTCATGAACAACAAGTGTAAAACACGTATTCGACTTTATCAACTAATCACGTAAAACATCATTGACATGTTAATAATCTATTTTAACATCTCAATAAATGGTTAACACATTTTCATATTCATTATATTAGGTTTTAAATTATATTTTTGAACTTGAACACATAAATAAAATTCTCTAGGCCATTCTGCTAATCAGCGCTACAGCGCCGAGTTTAAAATGGGGACCGGCGCTACGGCATCGAGCCACGTCAGCAGGCTACTGGCCTGGAGCTGCTGCGCTCAGTTTCTTCACAGAATCGGCGCTACGGCGCTGTGCCATGTCAGCCAGCAATGAGCCTGGCGCTATAGCGCTCGGTTTCTTCACAGAACCGGCGCTGCGCAGCCGCGACGCAGTGAGGCGTAGACAGAGTTCGCAAAGAACACATAAAAAATCATTTTATGCCAAAATTAAGCTCAAACAACAAATGTAATGCTACCCATAAGTTCTGAACTTAACAAAAACATTTCATAACATCCTTAGCATGATTTTAACAACTTAAATTACATAAACAACTACATTGGAACACATAATTTGTAAGGACTGAGAATTTCACATGATCATATGTGTAATTTTTACGAATAAAGTTATGAAGACTAATATATGAATTAGGTATATGAATTAAATAACCTAAGGGTTATGATATAGTGAAAATATTAATATTGAAAATATTAATTAACTCTAAGAAATTTATTTTATTATCTCAATTTATTAATTTTGTAACCTAATTAAGGCAAGCCTAATTGGGTTATGTAAGTTAATTAATATTATTGATATATGTGATTGTGTATATATTAATAATAATGAATAATAGTGCAAGAGATAATTTATTCAATGGACTAATGGGTAAGTGAGTTAAACAAGCTCAATAGTTTATTTAAGTATGGGACTTGTAGCCAATTCAATTAAGAGTAACTAAATTGGTAAACTAGCACAATACTAGATTTAATTATCTAGTATACTAGTAGCCCAAAGCTAATTATGTATGGGAGCCCAAGTTATTTTAATTAGTAGCCCAAAGGAATGAAAGGAATGGCTCAAATGTTTTAATTTGGAGCCCAAGACTTTAGTCCAATAGAAGAGGGGCATGTTGGACATTTAATATATTAATTAAGGTATTAAGAGAAAACAAAATTTGGACAAATGAATAGCCACATGGCCGGCCACAAGAGAAGGAGAAAGGGGGAGGAATATCATTATTACTTCACTTTAGTTGGTAAACCACTCCCACCTAACCCACTAGGTGTCATTTTATTAGTTAGCCACCTTATTTCTCCGAGCTTACATGCAATCTCTAACTTGCAATTAACCATCTAGTATATAAGAGAGAGAAGGAGAAAGATATCTTGCAGATTTGTTTTAGATATACATGTTATATCTATAGCAAATTACTAACACCAAACTCATTTCTCTTTCATCTCATTTCATTAGCTAGCAAAGCAAAAGATAGAGAGAGAGAGAGTGAGCCAAGGGAATTTTGGCCATAGAGAGAGAAGGAGGAGAGAGAATTTTTGTTGTGTGTTCTAAGTTCCTTAACTAAAATTAGGGAGAAGAAGAGGGAAGCTCAAGCAAAGATATAACTTTAAACTAGTTCATGTAAATTGTGTTTGATTGTTTTAGATCAAAATATGGTTCTATGGTTTAAAACTCCAAAACCTTGAACCTTTATGTTTTTAAGTGTTATATATTTGGATCTATCACTTTTAAGTGTTAAAAATTAGATCAAAAGCATGAAGAATGAAACTAAGTTTCAAAAGGTTAAAAACCTTGATTTTTTTTAACATAAATTATGTTTTGTTTGTGTTTGGTGGGTTTTGATGTAATAGATTATAGATCATGATAGATCAATGAGTTTATGATATATATGTATATATTATGATGGTTTATGATCGCCAAAGTTAGATTAATCAAGAGATCATGAAAGTTTTCTTTCAAAGCACTAAGTTAAAAAAATTAGATTTTTGAGAAAACGCAATGGGAAATTCAAACGACCATATCTCTCAATATATTTTGAAATTTTGAGTGTGGTAAATTTAAAGACTTAGATCTACAAGTCTTCTAATGTTTCCAAGTGGAATCACTGAAAAAGGAGTTGTAAATTTCCGTGTGGATTGATTTTAGCAAAGTAGGAAAAATCTGAAAAATGACAAAAGTAGGCTGTCCGGAATTTTGAAGGGCAAGTTTCGTCCACTTAAAATATGTAATAAATTCCGGCCTTTCAAGACATGAAAATATATGTTATAAAGTAGCTTGTGTCCAAAAAATGAGCTCATTCCGACTTAAAATGAGCAAGTTATGACTATTTCAATATTTGGATTTTCTCGACGAAAAATACTATAACCGGAGTTGTATAACTCCGATGGCCACGAAATTTAAACTAGAGACTCACGTTAACATGTATAAGATCCCGCCAAGTGTTGGGAATTTTTGGAGTTAAGCGTGAGGTAGCTATTTTTTTAAGGAATTAACTAGAAATGGATTTTTGGAAAATACTTAAGGAAATTGAAAATTTTCTAAAAAATTATTTTTGTATATAAAATACATATATTTATGTGTGGACAAAAGATAAAATAATAATAAGATGATTTGGTTAAAAAGGGGGAATCCAGCTTGCTGGATTGCAATCTAGTTTGCTGGATTGGCCATCAAGTTGCTGGAATGATCTGTTTGGATAATCCAGGCTTGCTGGATTTGAGGTTAGTTGAATTCAAGCTTGCTGGATTGGATGTCAGTTTGAATTCAAGTTGCTGGATTAGGTATTCGGCTTACTTAATTGTAAAGGACTTATAAAATGAAAGACTAAGTGTTAATTCACAAATTGTATGATATAGTAGTGTTAAGTTTAAGGTAGTATAGTTTTACTTTTTAATGATTGATTATGTGATTACATGCGATGAGTAAGATATGTGAAGCTAATTAAGAGATCGATCTTATTAATGATAGGTCTTACAGAAGAAGTTAACTTAAATTGAGTAGCAGTAGTCACCGAATTAGGCAAGTTTTCTTAACTCAATCTCGAGTTATTACTTTTCAAATATAGTGGTGGTTAATTATTGCTGATTATACCACGTTTGAGAATTATTGTTGATTATTCGCAGTTACTGCATGTTTATTAATTCAAATTAAATTATTGATTTTGAGAATATTCTTGGGGAATAACTGTTGTTGGTTATTCACATCCGTAGAAGTTATTATTGATTGCAAATAGTACAGTTAATTTCTAGTGTATTATTGAATCGTTTTGAGATATGTCGTAGCTAATTATTTTGGCTACACAAACATTTGTTGAAACTTGATAGATTCGAGAAGAGAACTCAATTATTATTGACAGATCAATGCCAATTATTCCGGCTAGATCGAGAAAACGATTAGATATTGAAATCATTATATTTCGTTGTTGTGATTCAAATTCTGGTTATAAGACTGAGAAGAACAACCTTTTTATATAAAAAGGGCTTTGTGGTCTTATATTCGGCCGTTGCGCGCGTGTAAGTATTATGCATAATATGGGGTATAATGAAGCTGATCACTTTATATACTTGCGGAGGAGAATGATTTAATCTTTATGGTTATCTGATACACCTGGGTACTTCAAAGTAAAACCTTTGATAGTTACTCGAGAAGTTCAAGATCCTGTGGGGTCGCTCAGCTTAAAAAAATATGGATAATATTTCACTTTGTTATTGCGTAGAATTGATTCTTGTTATTCAATTGAGAAATTTCGAAAGCGTTTTACTCTTTCACTATCGAATTATTATTTTGCAAAAAATGCAAGAAAGTCTCGTTATTGATTAACGCTTTATTCAGCTAATTCAAAGTCTTTTGAACTTTGGTGATATTCTATCGAATTGATAGTCTTATATTCTTGATTCTTATATTTTATTGTATGATTTAACTTGTGAAGAAAATTTGTTGCTCGCCCTTGCTTAAATACAATATTTCAACTAGAAACGAGGTAGCCGGAGGGGCAGAGAAAGACAAAGACAAATGTGTGTTGCTGGAGTAGTTATAATGAACATATTTATTATGTTATTTTGTATAACCCTTTTTGTATATCTAAGGGTATATTTGTTATGTTAAGGTTAGAAAACCTGGGACAATGTATTATAAATATCAGTTAATGATATGTATATTTCTATTTATAAATAAATGGGTAGTTAGATGATATTTAAATATTGGATCGTGAGCACCAAACTCGGGGGTCAGGTAACCCGGATTTGGGGGCGTCACATAATTTTTATGTTCTTGCTATTTTTTCAAGTTTCGTCAATTTTCATGAAATCACACATTACAGATTCGTTATAACACCAAATCAGTCCGTGTAAGTTTCGTTCTCTTCGTTTTTACATGTATAAACATATTCAATCTTTAATTTAAAGTTTAGCATAGCATACAATTGAAGCATGGATTTTTGTACATATAAGACATATTCATATGTTATTCCTCTGTAAGTTTCAAAACTCCAATTTAAACATGATTTCATCTATTAATTACTCGAAAACACATATAAATCTTATACAAATGGATTATGCATGCTAATAAACATCCAACATCAAGTTCTTAACACTTTGGCCACAAAATCAATTTACAGATAACTCAAATTGGCTTTCATGGAGAAAATATAATAACGTAAAATTAAAAGCTTGAGATAAAAGAATTACCTTTGTTTTCTTTTTTAGATTGATAGAACTTCTTTTAATTCTCTAAATATCTTTCTTCAATTCACAAAATCTCTCAAGCTCTCTCTTTTCTCTATGTATTTCTCTGACTGATATGATATAATTATGAATAAAGAACATAGATATAACTTTATGTATAAAGTAACCGGTGGAACATGGGTAGCTGTTAAGTGCATCAGGGCCTTAATTGCTCCTATGTTCTTAAGGCTATGTTTGGTTTGGTCCAAAATAACTCCTTTTTAGTTTAATTTAGTTTAATTAACTTGTTTATTATATATTTTATTTTGTCACACTTTAATTAATCAAATAATTTCATTTAAATTCAATTAAATAAAAAATAATATTACACATTAAATCAAATCATCAAATAATTAAAATTCTCATTTATTAATTATGACAAATCATTAAATATCTAATTTAATTATAATAACATTATAATTATTAAACAACTCATTTAATTTAATAATCTCAATTAAATTCACACTTTGAACTATACAATTATTCCTCGTTAATTTAATTAATATAGCACATTTAATTAAATTAATCTACCACAATTCCATCAAACATTTATTAAACTCAATAAATAAATCAACAAAATATTTATCTAATTCAATAAATATTTAAAATAAATTACAAAAATCTCGTTCGTCACATCTTTCCCCCTTAAAAGGATTCTGTCCCCAGAATCACGATTCAACTAATTCATCCAGTTACATTCTCCCCCCTTACAAAGATTCTATCCCCAGAATCGCTACACATAAATTAAGAAAATAAATGAGGGTAATTTTTATCATGTGTTCTTCGAGTTCCCACGTAGCTTCTTCAGCGCTGTGGTTCCTCCAAATTACTTTAACAAAAGGTATTATTTTATTTTTGAGAACTTGCTCTTTCCTGTCAACTATCTGAACATGAACTTCTGTATAAGATAGATCTTTCTCAAATTGTAGGGTTCATATTCTATGACATGATTGTAATTGGGTTTATACGATCGTAACACTAAAATATGAAAAACATTATGGTTGTGTTCTAATACCGGAGGTAAGGCTACCTCATACATGACTTCACCAATTCTTCGCAGCACTTCAAATGGTCCAATGAACCTCGGGCTCAATTTCCCCTTGTTACCAAATCTGATCTGTCCCTTCCAAGGAGACACTTTCAAGATAACGTAGTTTCCAGATTCAAATTCTCAATTCTTGCGGTGTGGATCGGAGTATTTCTTCTTCCTATCCTGATCAGCTACTAGTCTTATTCTGATCACCTTAACGATCTCGGCGGTCTGTTGTACGAATTCTGGTCCTAGCAATTGATGTTCTCTAACTTCATCCCAGCAAAATGGAGTTCTGCACTTTCTGCCGTACAACGCTTCATAAGATGGCATGCCAATACTTGCGTGGTAACTGTTGTTGTAAGCGAATTCCACTAATGGTAGATGATCATCCCAATTTCCTTTGAAATCCATGATGCATGCTCTTAACATATCTTCCAATGTCTGGGATGTTCATTCACTCTACCCGTCTGTCTTAGGGTGATATGCCGTACTCATTCTTAACTGTGTCCCCATGCATTCCTGTAGTCATTTCCAAAAATTTGATGCGAAAAAGCGAATCTCGATCGAAAACTATTGACACTAGAACTCCGTGCCTTGAAACAATCTCCTTGACATACAACTTCGCCAACTGATCTAAATTGAATATGATCTTGATCGGTAAGAAGTGTGTTGATTTCGTCAGTCGATCCAAGATAATCCAAACTGCGTCAAAACCTTCTTGAGTCGTCGGAAGACCTACTATAAAATCTATTGTGATATGCTCCCATTTCCATTCTGGGATTTCTAACAGTTGTAACACACTCGGCCTCTGATGTTCTGCTTTAACTTTCTGACATGTCAGGCACTTGGCCACACAATCGGCAACATCCCTTTTCATAGTCGGCCACCAGAAATGTTGTCGGGGATCTTGGTACATCTTCGTACTCATCGGGTGAATCGAATACCTTGAACTATGAGCCTCGCTCAAAATTTCATCCTTAATCTCTGGTACTGGCGGAACCCAAATTCTTCCCTCGAATCTCAACACTCCTTTGTTGTCAACTTTGAATTTCACTTCATCCCCTTCAGATATTCTTTTCCTAATTTTCTCACATTCCTCATCTTCAAGTTGTGCTTCCCTAACCTTATCCACCAAAGTTGGGCCAGTTCCTAATTGAAACAGTTTTACGTCAGACTCCTTAGGATATTTCACATCTAACTCCAGTTTTTCCATCGCTGAGATTAGCTCCTCCTGAGCGGTTAACATAAACAGTTTCTCCCAAACTTTTCTGCTTAAGGCGTCGGCAATAATATTCACTTTACCCGGATGGTATAAAATCTCACCGTCATATTCCTTTATCAATTCCAACCACCTTCTATGACGCATGTTCAAATCTTTCTATGTAAAAATATATTTCAGACTCTTATGGTCTATATATATTTCACACTTCTCCCTGTAGAGATAATGTATCCAAATCTTCAGAGCAAACACTACTGCAGCCAATTCTAAATCATGGGTCGGATACCCCTCCTCATAATCCTTCAATTGTCGTGACGCATACGCAATGACCTTGCCGTTGTGCATAAGCACACAGCCTAGTCCTTTATGCAATGCATCACTATACAGCACAAAAATTCATGTGCTATCCGGAAGAGATAACGCAGGTGCCATACTCAACCTCTTCTTCAGCTCTTGGAAACTTTCCTCACACTTCTCCGTCCAAACGAATTTCACCGATTTCCTAGTCAAATTCATCAGCGAAGTCACAATTTTGAAAAAGTCCTGAATGAACCTTCTGTAATATCCTGCCAATCTGAGAAAACTTCTTACTTTCGACGGTGTCTTTAGCTGATCCCAGTTCATCACAGCTTCAACCTTTGAGGGATCTATCAAAATTTCATCCTTATCAATCACATGTCCAAGAAATTGCACCCGCACTATCTAGAATTCGCATTTCAAAAATATGGCATACAACTTGTCTCTTCTCAATGCCTCCAACGTCACCTTCAGATGCTTTACATGTTCCTCCTTGGTTTTAGAATATACCAGAATATCGTCGATGAACACCACCATGAATTTTTCCAAAAATGTCTTAAAAACCTTGTTCATTAGGTCTATAAATGCTGCAGGAGCATTCATCAGACCAAATGACATCACCAGAAACTTTTAGTGACCATATCGAGTCCTAAACGCTGTCTTCAGAACATCTTCTTTCCTCACCTTCAATTGATGGTACCCACTTCTTAAGTCTATCTGCGAGAAGTATCTAGCTCCCTTCAACTGGTCAAACAAGTCGTTGTTGTCCGATTTATGTAACGACAATTAACGCGCAAGTATACGCGGTCAACAAGTAATATACGATAAGTGGGGTGTCGTACCCACGAGGACGAAGTCTTAAATGCAAATCAAATACTAATATAAGTTCTATACTGGCTTATCTAAACAAGTGATTGGAGATGGTATTTTAAACTATGCGATTACAACTAAAGGAGGTGAGAGAAATAGATGCACTAGGGAGGCAAGTTAGGATTACAATTCCCCTAATGCGTCGCCTAATAATCTAACTCTCCACATTACAAACAAATCAAGGAATGGTCAGCCGAGAATAGAACTACCATACGCTTCTGTAGAAGGCCAAATGCACATCCCTAGCTAGATGAATCACAATATGTCTATTAATGAAAATAACTAGACTAGGGTCATTAAGCTCAGTCTCAAGTCTACACAAGGCAAATAGAGATATGTCTATCCTATTAAGTAGTTTATGCACACATTCCCTTAGGCACGGGCATAACAAGTGTTATTGTATTTTAAAAGCCAGATATTAATGTCCAATTTTCAATATCCATTAGTATCAATACCAAAAACTCTATCACGCAATCAGTCAATAAGCAAGAAATACAACAACCCATTCCCAAAATGATTCATTAATATAAATAGGAGAGAAAGTTAATTAGGCTAAACACTAGGTTACATTGCAATCCTAAAAAGGAATTAGTTTATAACTATGGTGCTAATACACATTTCTATAACATTCAACATTGCTCAGTAATACACAAATAACTGAGAGATTTGGAATAAGAAAACTCCTATTGTGAGGTTTTCTGTCTCCAAGTCTTCTCTTCTCCGTGTAACTCCTGAGCTGTGTAGGATGCAATAACTATTCTCCCCTAAACACAGCTTCTTTCTGTTCTAGCATCTAATTAATCTACTCTGTTATCACTCTCTGTCACCAATGTCCTAGCCGCCGTACTTGTTTTCTATATCCCTGCCTCTCTCCCTCTTTTTTCCTTTTTTTTCATTAGGTCATTAAAAGCGGGTCACTGGCTAGGCACCGGAGGTGGCGCTGCGGCGCGGAGACTATAACTGTGTGGTGGCGCTGCGGCGCCACTCACGCTGCGGCATGAGCTTAAGAAGGACTAGGGCCGCTGCAGCACCAGATGATATCATCATGGACAAAGAGGCGGCGTTGAGGCGCGAGGAGAAGACTAGGCCCTGGCGCTGCGGCGCCAGAGTGTAGAAAATGACAATTTTGCCCCTATAAGCTGGAAATAACCTAAACAGCCCTGCATCATACAGGATAAGCATAATAACAACAAAATATATATAAAAGCACAATAAATAACATAAAACAAGCAGCGTCTTAAGCTTTTGAGAATCTGATTCGCGATATAAATACCACTTATCAGTCGTCGACCATTGGCAATGAATACTTATTCTTAATTGTGACCTTATCTAACTTCATGTAGTCAATGCAAAGCCGCATCAATCCATCTTTCTTTTTAACGAACAACACCGGCGCTCCCCACGACGACACTCTCGGCTAAATATACTTCTTGTCCAAAAGTTCTTGTAGCTGCACCATTAATTCCTTCATTTCCACCGTAGCCATACGGTACTGGCCTTTCGATATTGGGCAGTTCGTGGCGCCAAATTGATCACGAATTCTACTTCCTTATCGGACGGAGGTCCTGGCAAATCATCTGAAAATACGTCCACAAATTCTCTAACGACAGGTATGTCTTCTAGTTTTGGACTCTCTTTTCTACTATCGACTGTGAAGGCTAAATACCCTACACAACCTTGTCTCAACAACTTCTTGGCCTGCATCATCGTCAAACAACTCGCTTGTCGAGGTAACTTGCTGACATAAAATACAACCTTTGACAGGGTCATAAGATTAATATACTTCTTTTGGCAATCAATTATAGCCCCATAATTGAATAGCCAATCCATTGTGACGCCCCCAAATCCGGGTTCCTAGAACATCGGACCTGGTACATTACGATACATCATTTCTATAACTATTGCGGAAGATATAAACATAAATTATTTACACAATAACTTATTACAACATAATCCCTAAGGTCTGTAACCTTAACTTAATACATGCCTTCAATATCCTATACGACATACCATGTCATTTGCATTCAATACTATTACAAGTTTAACCTGCATTCAATTCCAATTTTTGGAGTTTGTCTTTGTCTTTGCCTGTATCCGAAGTTTCATCTAAATCTGAAATGTTTATCATGATATAGCAAGGGTGAACAACAAGTTTGCCGAGCAAGTTTAAGTTCAAATGAACATATATCATGATTGAAAAGAATAATAAGTTGACAAACTTTCAACAATATAAATAATCGTGAAAGGATATAAATCAATTTTCATAACTGAATGACCGAGTCAATAATGAAGAATGGCCAAAAATAAACATGAACAAATTTATCAGAACCAAATGGTAATGAAGGTCATCAGCCTTTCATACCTGATGAACATATGCAACATGCACTAAGTGCGAATCAATAATCAGTATAGATGTGAATAATTAACAATAACTATTCACGAACATGCTTTGAAATATAACTCAAAGTTGAGTTAGAGAAAAATTTTCCTGTACCGTCGATTACTGCTACGCAATATAATTTAATCGCTTTATTGAAAAGACCTATCAGTTATAAGATTGATCTTTCAATTAGTATAATATACCTTATAAGTAAACTATTTAACATTTAAACACATAGTCAAGTAGCAGATAATCTTAACACTTAACATATTCACAAGTCTAAACCTAGCACAGATCGAGTATTTAATAGTATTGAATACAGTATACTAAGTGATTTTCCACAAACAACTAACAAATTAGTTCTCGTCTAGTTTACACTATTTTCATAGTTAGTTAGATCGGTTATGTGACGAACGAGAATTTTGTAAAGTTATTTGAATATTTATTGAAATAAATAAATATTTTAATGATTTAATTATTGAGTTAAATAATTAATTCATTAATTTTTGGAAGATTAATTTAATTATATGTGTTACATTGATTAAATTAATGTGTAGTAATTTAATAGTTCAAAGTATTTAATTAATTGAGTTTATTTGATTAAATGCATTAATTAAATGGGCATAATGTTACTTTAATTAATTTAATAATTAATTAAAAGAATTAATAAATTGACATAATTAATAAATAAAATTATTAATTATGTGACAATGTGAATTAATGTAAAGTTATTATATTTTATTTAATTGATTTAAATAAAATTAATTAGTCCGTTAATAGTGTGACTATTAACTATATTATAAGAGTTTTATTAAAATAAATTAAAAAGAAGAGTTAAGGTGCTAGCCAAACAAGGCCCTTGTGGGAGTTAGCAATTATTTAATTCAACGGATATAATATATACGTATATTAATGTGATAGGCGTATTTTGTTTTCATTTGTTCAAGTCAGAGAAAGAAAGTTAAGAGGAAAAGTTCATAGAGAAAAATATTAGAGAAAATTGAGAGAGAAGAAGGAAAGTTGAGAGATTGAGAGATCATTGATATTATCTGTGATTGTTTCATCTTCACTACTAAGGGTAATCTTCCTTTTTAGTTTTTAAAATATAATTTTCTCAAAGTTTTTCATATACGTATTTTAAAGTTATGTAAAAAAATGGGTTTCATAATTAGGTTATGATATGGCTTTATCTATGTGGGTCTGTGTTTAAATCATGTTTTATACTTGGTATGAATGATTTAAAATGATCAAAAATGTATAATTAGGCCTTAATTGGGTTTTTGGAAAATCACAGAGTTTTATTTAACGTATTTTCAAAATTTCTCTGTTAAGTATTATTTTGGAAAATTAAACCAAGATATGATCGTATATGTAATCATATATGTTAGTATTATGTGTTGAATCATGAATACATGATTTACGCTGATCACACCATGTAATTTTGTTAAGAATTGGGTTTCTTGAAAAGACAGAGTATAAATGTTGTGAGAATAACCCATATGGGTTAAATTAATGTTTGAATCATACGTTTGTATTAAAATTGACAAATGAATATGATTGTGCATGTTAAAACAAAGGAAATGGAATTGGAATGAGTGGATTCGGTGTAGTAACGAATCCGTAATGAGAAATTTTATGTTTTTCATTAAACTTTATAAAATTTATGAAAAACAGTGAAATTGATGGTTTTAATTTATGTAATTACATGAGTTAAAATGTTGGAAATATGTTAGTAGTAATTTGTGATATTCCTATGAAGTTTATACTTCATAGGTAACATTATAAATCAGTATATTGGTATTAATTGGGAGAAAATGGCCAAGTTTCTGTGTTCGTTCGCGAACTTCAGATTCGAGGAAATCGTAGCCGCGCGGTCGCGCTGTTCCCAAGTGTTATTGTCGCGCGGTCGCGCCCGCCTTGAAATTTAAAAAAAATTCTAAGTGTTGAATTTTGAGTAATGTGTTTTAAATCTAATAAACATGAAGACATGTTATGTATGTGATAAGATGTTAATACAAGATTAATAACTTAAGTTATGCGATTAATTAATAAGTTAATTAATCAACGTAAACCATTATTTGACAAACCTAATAATGAGTTCGAAGAACACAGTTGTGAATTGATAAACATATCAAACTTGTGATTAATTAATATTGTGAATGTGTTGATAGATAAGAGTAATTAAAGAAGTGAGTTATAATTGTAGCTTGTGCACGAGGCAAGTTTCCTAAACTCAAATATTAACATTTGAGAAAGTTTCTAAACCCTACTATTAAATTGAGCAAGTTATAGACCTAAATTCTATATTGAGCAAAGTATTTATCCTTTGTTATTTAAGTTCAGAATTTCATATGAGATGCTATGATTTTTTAAAAGTATCATTTCAGTATACAATACCTATTCGATTGTATACCCTTGAGAAGTTATTATTCAAATTGAATATCTTATGTTGTTGAATCTTTTAAGACTAGCGAACCCATTTATGATTCAACAAGTCCATAGTTGATGAGCGTTCTAAATTCCAGAACTGCTATTGAGTTATCCAAACCAAACTTTATTTTGTGCGGATTCTGATGTCAAACTGAGATGAACAATCCTTTAAAAGGGGAAGTGATGATGCTTTAAGCGTTGAGGTAGTGTGCACAGTATCGGTACGAAGGGCTGATCTCCCTAAGTACGAAGTTAAGTCCATAGTCTTATAACTGTTAAAGGTTTAAAGGTTAATATACTTGACAACCTAGGACATAGTTCAAGGTCTTATAACCCTCAAAAGTAATTTTGACTCTCGATTATTATTCTTGATTCAAAAGTTTAGCTTTCTGTTATTCAGATTTCTTTAATTTCACTCGCATGTTATTACTGTCATATTTTTATATTTACGAGCATTCGTGCTCACTCTTGCATAATAACATTGCAGCTAAGAATGAACGAAGTGATTAACCTTCTAGTAGCAAGGGCAAAGGAAAAGCTAACAAGTGTTGAAGACTTGTGTTGATGTTAAGAATGTTAAAGTTCAAGACTTATGTGTGTGATTAAGACTTATTTATTTACGTTTCCGCAACATAGATTTAAGGTTAAGTATGACCTTGGATTTATTATGTATTATTATTTTAGATGATGTAAGATGATGGATTATTTATCTATTTAATGAATTTCTATTATTATGGGTAGATAGTCTTATGATATTTGAACAGTGAATACCAAATCCTGTGGAAATTAAGATAACGGATTTGGGGCTGTCACAAGTTACAAATTCGTAGATCCCTTCCCCATATGAAGGAGTCGTTTAGCTCAGTTACTATACATCAACCATTAAAGAGTACGACTGTACTATCATAGACTTAACACTACTGTATCATATATAAGTTTTTATTATAACTCGGTAAACTGTTTACTATTTCAACAAATCAACTTCCTCATTTCAGTAAACTGAAATCAATCTATCTTCTCTTCCTAACCTTATCAGTTTTCATTTCAACAAGCTGAAACCAAACTGTTTTCCTAACATTTCAGTTTCCATTTCAGCATCTTGAAATTATTCATTTCAGGAAGCTGAAATACACTATTCACGAAAATATCAAATCATCTTATTATTTTTTTTATCTTTTGTCCACACATAAATACATGTATTTCATACATAAAAATAATTTTTCATGAATTTTTTAATTTACTTTAGTATTTTCCAAAAATCCATTTCTATTTAATTCTTTAACAAATTAGCTACCTCATGCTTAACTTCAGAAATTCCCAACTCTTGGCGGGATCTTACACATGTTAACGTGGACTTACAGTTTAAATTTTGTGGCCATCGGAGTTATAGAACTCCGGTTATAGCATTTTTCGTCGAAAAAACCCAAATATTAAAATAGTCATAACTTGCTCAATTTAAGTCAGAATGAGCTCATTTTCGGACACAAGCTAGTTTATAACATATATTTTAATGTCCCAAAAGTCCTGATTTTATTTCATAACTTAACTGGCCGAAATAGCCCCTTAAATTCCCGGACAGCCTACTTTTCTTCAATTTTCAGATTTGACTTCCTTTGCTAAAATCAGTCCACACGAAAATTTATAACTCCTTTTTAAGAGATTCCACTTGGAAAAGTTAGAAGACTTACATATCTAACTCCAAAAATTGACCACACTCAAAAATTTGAAATATTAAAAGAGATATGGTCGTTTTCGTTTCACACTTCATTTTCACAAAAATCTATTTTTATTACTTGTGATTTTTAAGAAATCTTCCCTATTCTCACATAATAATTAACATAACCCATCATCAAAACATCATACCACAAACTAATACCTCATATACCCATGGATCTAATATGATCCATGATCTAATTCATAAAAAAATCATAAATCACAAGATCAACACTAGTAAGGCTCGAAAAATTAGGTTTTCTCACTTTAGAAAAACTTATATTCCATTTCTTAGTTTAGATCCAACTTCTAACACTTGAATATGTTAAATCCATTCATGAATCTAAAAAACATATATGGATTAAAGGGTTTACACTTCCAAATCAAGAAACTTCCTTTTCATCAAATCAATCAAAGAAAAGAGAATAAAACTTAGAAATTATACCTTTGCTTTTATCTTCTTCTTATTCTTCTTCTTCTTCTTCTTCTTCTTCTTCCATGGAGAACTTTTCCCTCTCTCCTCCTTCCTCTCATGGCCGCCCATCACCTTTCTTTCTTCCTTTGTCCGAACACTCCCTTTCCCTTTCTCTTTGTTGCTTAGCTTTCTCTCTCTTACAAAAATATAGTGGGAACAATAATAACTAAGTAAGTTTGCTAGCAAAAGTAATTATTAACTATTATAATATCACTCCATCATATCCTTCCAAATCCTTATCATTTCTCTCTCTAATTGATTAAGTGGTGGCTTGCAAGCAATTCCAAAGGTTGCTTGAAAACTTTGTTAAAGTGGTGGCATGAATAAAAACTTGACACGTATGGGTGGTTAGGTGGGAGTTGGTAGGTGTAATCATTATAACACATTCCCCTTTTCTTTCTCCTTGTAAATTTCGGCCAAGTGGCCTTCTTGGGCCCAAATTGGTTTTATTTTTAAGGCCCACTTAGCATACTTAAGGTCCAATAAGTCCCCTCCCACTTGAGTTAAAAGTTGGGCCACTCTTTTAATCCTTTGGGCTAACAATTTTAATTCGTTGGGCCATGAGATTCACATGTTTCCATACTTTAAATTTTATACTTATTCCTTTGGGCTTGCACCATTTTATTAATTTACCTACTAACACAAATGCACTTGGGCTTGCTAGTTTAATTCTTTGCTTACTAACTGATATAAACTTGGGCCTTCCTCTACAAATTAAATTGGGTTATCACCATATTTGTCCTATATATAAAATATTGGGCTAGCTTAATAACTTTAATTGCTATTAAATCAAATTAGCTACAAGTCCAACGCTTAACTAAACAATTGACCTACATAATTAATTCCTTGGGCCACAAAATCATCTTAGTCCATTAAATCTATTATCACTAGAACTAATGCTCAATATTTTTGATATATACATATTCTTAATTATCTTTATATACAAAATAAATATGTACACATTATATAATGTATATTTATTTAATCATACACATAATTCACATATCTAATTTATATATGAGGTCACCAAACTTTATAGGTATCATAGTACCTTATCCTTAATATTCTATCAAACACATATAGATTCATCTCTAGGGTTTAGAAATTTTATAACCCATAATTCCTCTATTCTCAATCAAATAATAAACCATTTAGGTTCTTCTTTAACAATTTTAACTAAATCCTCAAATTCCCATCTAGGTTTTATTCCTTAACCTTTTTTTAAACATTTAAAATCTTATAAATTCTCGGGTTGTCACATTCACCCCTTCTTCTAAGAATTTCATCCCCGAAATTTACCTTACACCTTACACCTTTCATACTCATTATCACATGCTATCCAAAACATCACTCACCAGAGTTAAATTTTTCAAATCATGCTGATGAGTCATATAGACTACGAACCTTCTTTTTCAAAAAGGTTATACAAAAATTCATTCGCTAACCGTCATGACTTACGGACACATAGGGTAATTAGCCCGTTATGCCCTGTACTTATTAAGTACTACTTGTCGGAACAATTTTTCTCGTTCCTCTTATCCGCCTTAGGTGCACAAAATTTTCCCAAATTTTGGGATGCTTACCTCAGTCTTATCGGATTCAGCACCAAAATAATTTGGTTCGGGAAAAATTCCAAAGAGCGCTCAGAATTTTCATAAACGTTGGTCTAGCTGAATCAAATAGCTTAGACTCATACCAATAATTCAATTTCAATCAAAATATTTATGTATAGCCAAACCCCATTGGCAATTAATTATAAAAAAATATTTTGAAAATGACTTCATGATACCGTACTGTATTTACAGCCCGTTTGAGGATTCCGTCATTGTGTGACTTTGTTATAACACATCATACAATAGTGGGACAACGATTTTTAGATCGAATTCAATACTAAGTATTCCTGTATTTACATCTTCATCAACTTTTTATCATCTCTGCACCATGTTACATAATGCATCAATGATAAATAAAATACATTTTGATATTTTAAATCATTGTTGTCTAGCCGAAACAATTAGCCTAGACTATTCTTTAAACGGTTCAAAAATTATTGTAAATCCGTTTTATCATCTCAATAGGTAACGATGTGTCAGTGTCCCGAAGTCCACATATACACACTAGTGACCAGGAGTTGAGAATAAAAATTCATTTTTAAAAGGCACATAGTGCGTATTTAGCTTAATGTCAAAAGTTTTGAAGTCTAGCATAACTAGAAGATTTAGAATACCTACGCTTCCACTAATGATCTATTGCTTAATCAGTCTATCGATTCCTATTATCCTTAATACTCCATTCACACTTAATTATACCTAGTTCTTCAAACTTACCACACGTTATAAGTTCAGGAACATTCCACAATCATATTAGTTTAAGAATTTATCCTAGACAGACCATTGGCGTCCATTCGCTGAGGGGTTCAAAATATTTCATATAATTATGAGTCACGAATTTACCATAAGTATGAGTTTTAAGAACTCGCAACTAATCTTATATTCTCTACCTATCCATTATACACATGAGAAAAGAATCACCTTCTCATCATACATATAGCGAATAGCGTGACACTGACATTTCAATGATTATCAATGTGATAAATTAAGTAGTCGTTAGACTAAGCACAAAACCCCTGCCCATACAAAGGTTTGTACAACTCAACTATCACATGAGTTGTCAATTGAAATCTCACATAATCTTAGCTCCCTCAATACTCGATACGAATTTTATTTAATCCGTATCTACAATACTACAACTCTTTCCTGAGGTTAACTCGTACTATATCATAGTACCACTATCATACAGTAATTCTGCTATAAAGTTTTTAACCCTTTGATTGATCATCTGTCCTTTTTATGACCTCATCAGATCACGTTGTGATCTCATATTATAATCATATAATATTACGATTCTTTTCTATGTTATGATCGTTTTGTTTTACGAACTTCTTTCCCTTTATACTTTTAGTCTTTTAGACTCTATCTATTCATTACTACTGTTCATCTTTATTATCAGAGTTAGGTAACTCTGAATCTTTATTACTTGTCAAGATTCTTCTTTGAATCTTATTGACTTATCAATACCTTGCCCAAATTCATCGCTTAGAACTTAAACTCTATTTGAGTTTATTCCTATTCCTCATCCCTGCGGTTATAGCCTAAGGTAACCCTACCTAAGGTTTATAACCTACAGCTCTGATACCAACTGTGACGCCCCCAACTCCTGGTCCCCAGAACCTCGGACCTGGTACATTACGATACATCATTTCTATAAATATTACGGAAGATATAAACATAAATTGTTTACACAATAACTTATTACAACATAATCCCCAAGGTCTGTAACCTTAACTTTATACCTGCCGTCAATATCCTATACGACATACCATGTCATTTGCATTCAATACTATTACAAGTTTAACTTGCATCCAAATCTAATTTTGGAGTTTGTCTTTGTCTTTGCTTGTATCCGAAGTTTTGTCTAAAGCTGAAATATTTATCATGATATAGCAAGGGTGAACAACAAGTTTGCACAGCAAGTTTAAGTTCAAATGAAGATATATCATGATTGAAAAGAATAATAAGTTGACAAACTTTCAACAATATAAATAATTGTGAAAGGATATAAATCAATTTTCATAACTGAATGGCCGAGTCAATAATGAAGAATGGCCAACAATAAACATGAACAAATTTATTTGAACCAAATGGTAATGAAGGTGATCAGCCTTTCATACCTGATGAACATATGCAAAATGCACTAAGTGCTAATCAATAATCAGTATAGATGTGAATAATTAACAATAATTATTCACGAACGTGCTTTGAAATATAACTCAAAGTTGAGTTAGAGAAAAACTTACCTGTACCGTCGATTACTGCTATGCAATATAATTTAATCGCTTTATTGAAAAGACCTATCAGTTATAAGATTGATCTTTCAATTAGTATAACATACCTTATAAGTAAACTATCTAACATTTAAACACATAGTCAAATATCAGATAATCTTAACACTAAACATATTCACAAGTCTAAACCTAGCACATATCTAGTTTTTAATAGTATTAAATAGTATACTAAGTGGTTTCTCACAAATAACTAACAAATTAGTTTCCGTCTAGTCTATACTATTTTCATATTGAGTTAGATCGGTTACTAATTCATAGATCCCTTCCCCATATGAAGGAGTCGTTTAGCCCAGCTACTAAAGAGTACGACTGTACTACCTTAGACTTAACACTATTGTTACATATATAAGTTTTTATTATAACTCGGTAAACTGTTTAATATTTCAACAAATCAACTTTCTCATTTTAGTAAACTGAAATTAATCTATCTTCTCTTCCTAACCTTATCAGTTTTCATTTCAGCAAGCTGAAACCAAACTGTCTTCCTAACATTTCAGTTTCTATTTCAGCATCTTGAAATTGTTCATTTTAGGAAGCTGAAATACACTATTCACGAAAATATCAAATCATCTTATTATTTTTTTATCTTTTTTTCACACATAAATACTTGTATTTCATACACAAAAATAATTTTTCAGGAATTTTTTAATTTACTTTAGTATTTTCCAAAAATCCATTTCTAGTTAATTCTTTAACAAATTAGCTACCTTATGCTTAACTCCAGAAATTCACAACTCTTGGCGGGATATTACACATGTTAACGTGGGCTTACAGTTTAAATTTTGTGGCCATCAGAGTTATAGAACTCCGGTTATAGCATTTTTCATCGAAAAAATCCAAATATTAAAATAGTCATAACTTGCTCAATTTAAGTCGGAATGAGTTCATTTTCGGACACAAGGTAGTTTATAACATATAATTTAATGTCCCGAAAGGCCTGATTTTATTTCATAACTTAAGTGGCCAAAACAGACCCTTAAATTCCCGGACAGCCTACTTTTCTTCAATTTTTAGATTTTACTTCTTGTGCTAAAATCAGTCCACACGAAAATTTAGAACTACTTTTTAAGAGATTCTACTTGGAAAAGTTAGAAGACTTACATATCTAACTCCAAAAATTGCCCACACTCAAAAATTTAAAATATTAAGAGAGATATGGTCGTTTTCGTTTTCACAAAAATATATTTTCATTACCTGTGATTTTTAAGAAATCTTCCCTATTCTCACATAATAATCAACATAACCCATCATCAAAACATCATTCCACAAACTAATACCTCATATACGCATGGATCTAACATGATCCATGATCTAATTCATATAAAAAATCACAAATCACAAGATCAACAAAAGTAAGGCTAGAAAAATTAGATTTTCTCACTTTAGAAAAACTTATATTCCATTTCTTATTTTAGATCCAACTTCTAACACTGGAATATGTTAAATCCATACATGAATCTAAAGAAAACATATAGATTAAAGGGTTTACACTTCCAAATCAAGAAACTCCCTTTTCATCAAATCAATCAAAGAAAAGAGAATCAAAGTTAGAAATTATACCTTTGCTTTTATCTTCCTCTTCTTATTCTTCCTCTTCCATGGAGAACTTTTCCCTCTCTTCTCCTTCCTCTCATGGACGCCCCTCACCTTTCTTTCTTCCTCTGTCCGAACACTCCCTTTCCCTTTCTCTTTGTTACTTAGCTTTCTCTCTCTTACAAAAATATAGTGGAAACAATAATGACTAAGTAAGTTTGCTAGCAAAACTAATTATTAGATATTATAATATCTCTCCATCATATCCTTCCAAATCCTTATCATTTTTCTCTCTAATTGATTAAGTGGTAGCTTGCAAGCAATTCCAAAGGTTGCTTGAAAACTTTGTTAAAGTGGTGGCTTGAATAAAAACTTGACGCGTATGGCTAGTTAGGTGGGAGTTGGTAGGTGTAATCATTATAACACATCCCCCTTTTCTTTCTCCTTGTAAATTTAGGCCAAGTGGCCTTCTTGGGCCCAAATTGGTTTTATTTTTAAGGCCCACTTAGCATACTTAAGGTCCAATAAGTCCCCTCCCACTTGGGTTAAAAGTTGGGCCACTCTTTTAATCCTTTGGGCTAACAATTTTAATTCGTTGGGCCGTACTTATTCCTTTGGGCTTGCACCATTTTATTATTTTACCTACTAACACAAATGCACTTGGGCTTGCTAGTTTAATTCTTTGCTTACTAACTGATATAAACTTGGGCCTTCCTCTCAAATTAAATTGGGTTATCACCATACTAGTCCCATATATGAAATATTGGGCTAGCTTAATAACTTTAATTGCTATTAAATCAAATTAGTTACAAGTCCAATGCTTAACTAAACAATTGAGCTACTTAATTAGTTCCTTGGGCCACAAAATCATCTTAGTCCATTAAATTTATTATCACTAGAACTAATGCTCAATATTTTTGATATATACATATTCTTAATTATCTCTATATATAAAATAAATGTATACACATTATATAATATATATTTATTTAATCATACACATAATTCACATACCTAATTTATATATTAGGTTACCAAACTTTATAGGCATCGTAGTACCTTATCCTTAATATTCCATCAAACAAATATAGATTCATCTCTAGGGTTTAGAAATTTTGTAACCCATAATTCCTCTATTCTCAATCAAATAATAAACCATTTAGGTTCTTCTTTAAAATTTTTAACTAAATCCTCAAATTCCCATCCAGGTTTTAATCCTTAACCTTTATTTAATCATTTAAAATCTTAGAAATTCTCGGGTTGTCACATCCATTCCCAAAATAACGTTGAATTCCCCAAGTTTAATCTGGATAAGATCTACGATCATCAAATTTCCCTTAATTTCCCCAAGTTTAATCGGGTAGGACAGGCCTCCACCCTTTTCTTCTAATTTCCTTGTTGGTTTCCAGTAGACGCACTGTCATTCCACCTCCTTTTCTGACTGCTTCCACCACCAGTATTGCTGCCACTAGCTTTGTTATTTTCACCTTCATTCTTCTTCTTCTTCAATTTCTTGATTATACCTGGTCAGAGCATCGCTTCAACCTTATGCGATAATTTCATTCTTCAATACTCTCACAAAAGTGCTCAACTGGAACATTGACACCTTGTTATACAACCAGGGCTTCAATCCTTGTTCAAACCTTCTAGCCTTTCTCTCCTCTGGATTCACCTGATAAGTTACAAACCTAGCCAACTTATTAAACTTTGTGGCGTACTCTGGTACAAACATGTTACCCTGCTTCAGCTCCAGAAATTGAACCTCCATCTAGTTCTGAGAGCTCGTTGGGAAGTATATCCCAAAAAACATTTCCTTAAACATGTCCCAAGTGATTACGCCATGTCCTCCCCGGACCTTATTCGCCTGCCACTAGTAGCTGGCCTCTGCCTTCAGTATAAACGTTGCAAAAGCGGTCTTCTGATCATCGTTGACCCTTGCGACGTCGATCACTTTCTCCATCTCCTTCACCCAAGTCTGAGCTTCGATTGGGTTCATGGATCTTTTAAACTCTGGCGGTCCAACCGCCTTGAAATCCTTAAATGACATAGTTTGTGGAGCATGCTGCTGATTGGTAAGTCCTCCAGTTAAGAGATTAACCAACTGCTGAACAGGATTAGCGTTGGCATTGGCATTGTTGTTATTGTTATTACTCGACCCTTCTTGAGCTGTTTGACGGGTTGGGCGTCTTCTTCGCGGCATCTTTTTGTTTAAGATGTACGTTTATTTTATCATTACTCAATTCCTTAAATATTTAAGACTTAACTTAAATATTTTAAGATTATCACTTAACACATATCATCTCAAATAAACTCTGATATTTTATTCATTCAAAAGTTTTAAACATGAACAAGATAACATCACTGCTATTTACATCAACTATCCCGAGATAAAGAATCTTCAGGATTTAAACCATCATATTCCATTGTTTATAATCACATTAGAATTTACATTATTAACTGCCATAAAATATTCACATACTTCATATTGTTCCTATCACGACCTACTAAGACGTCGAACAGCTTCTCTGCGCTATTCTTTCATGATATGGAACATCGTCCTATGATTCAGCAATTACAAAGGTAAGTCCTCGAACTATACTAGATAGTAGAGAACTCGATCATGGGCCCTATCAATCGCTGTCTGAAAAGTGTAGTCCATCTCCTCAATCTTAGCCTTCCTTACCCGATCATAATCCTCAGCATGATCTGCACGTCGAGAAGCCTTCATCCAAGCATCCTTTGCTCTAGCACGCTTCGCTGACTCCTCTCGTAAGTCACTCTTTAGTTTCTCTATCTCAGCTGACATTTCTTCATTTTAGCTCTCTGCATGAACCAACTTCCACTGTCTCCAAGACGACCATCAAGATTCTCAATCTTGTCATCCTTCTGCTCTATAGTAGTCCGTTGTGCAATTGCCAGCTCCTTCAATTCTCTAACATTATCCTGTAACTCTATGTTACGGTCATACAGCTCATCATACATCTCGACAATGATAAAGTTTAGTGGATCTTCATCAAGGTCCACATCCTCCTCCTCAGTCTCAGCCTCTACCTCTATCTCTTAAGAGTCCTCATCTGAATCGAACACAGGCTCATGCTCCTGACCCACAACAGTGATCAATGGAGATGGCTCTCTCCGAATCAACTTATCCCAGATGATATGAATGTCTCGGGGTTCCTCCCTTCTAGCTACTCGGGGCTCAACCTCCCTAGGCTGACTAGATCCTCCAACATCTGACATCTTGACAATTAAAATTTTAAGTTTTAGTTATGACGTGATGCTAATCGGTACTAGCGCGTTAGGTTTGTATGAAAACATGGACACAATCAAATTTTAAAATTAGCGAAAGCATGGTATAACAGAGTTTTAAAAAATTCCTACAAACAAATTACTCGGATCATCCTTTATGCACAGTTATTAATTAAAACGAAATAGAAGAAGATTAGATTCATACCCTTGTAGAACTAAGCTTTCACAAGTACGAATTCAACTCCTTGTTCTTTGTGATCTCCTTGAATCTCCAGGATTGATTCCTTCTGTTGATCAATGTTAACCACCCAAGTATTTGGCCTCTAGATATAATCCACCAAGGAAGATGAATTGTTCAAGAAAGAGAGTGGTTGGCTAAACACTAGTTTTCTATTCTCTATAGAAAAGGAGTACTCTCCAATAATTAAAATTGCATCAACTAATATCTAACATAAGACTCCTCTTATATAGATATAGGTCAACCCCTCTAATCCTATTAGAAATAGGGTTTCATTTAACTAATTAAACTCCTTTAATTAATTAGGCTTCCCAACACATTTGGATTAATTAATTAAACTCTTTTAATTAATTTGCCTCCTAATCTTATTAGGAATAAATGAGAGTACTAATATTAAATTAATTCCTAAACTCCTTTAGAAATTAAAATAATAATAATTGAAATAATATTAATAAGACTAATCTTATTAATTTATATTTAATATTTCTAAAATATTAAATAATAAACATTGAGCTATTTAATTTATTCTATCACCATAGATTAAATTAATTACACTTAACATATTATTACGATTATGTCATTACCTTATTAAATAATTATTCTTCCTTTTATGGTGTGACCCTTTAGGTTCTCCATATTAAATCGGATGTGAATAAATTAATTTGAACAATTCTAATCTTATTTAAATAAATAAATTAAACTAATAATCTATTTAAATAAATAATATTTATTCTACAATAGGGATAAGCCTCCCTAGTGATCAACGACTTTTCGGATAATATAGATTTCAACATTAATCATAAAAAGAACCTATGAGTAAATAGTTACCATACAATCCAATCCTTCCACCATATAATGTCCCAATTAAATATAAGACATGGAATTACTGTCAAGTCTTATTTTATTTAATTATATGTATTTCGATCAAAAAATGCACAACTCCAAATAATGCAAATTAGAAACTCTTTTCTAATTTCATTTTGCCTTGGCCAAGGACTACTGGGTTGTCATTTAACGAATCACATAGGATATATCTCTTCTTTTACTAGAAGCAATAGATTCTTTATTGATCATTCATTATCTCCATATGAATTTATTACACCCAAGCATACCCTTTGATATACCCAAAGGATCTTAAGAAATAAGTCAAAGTATAATTCATTACACACAAGATACTATGATGATCTCAATTACGAGGATCACTTGTACTACTATCACATTAGGAATTCCTATTGACAGGAAAGTAAAACTCCATTAGGTATTCATTAACGAGTCTCGTTCAGTGTACTTATTCTCTAATAAGCACCTACATACTTGCTTTAGTATCTCCACACAAATGATCATGAGTTCAATCATCATCATCTAATGAACAAGCATCATATGTACCAATCTATTCGGATTTACTAATCCCCTTTTTAGTAATCCAACGATTGGGAACTATTTTAGTTTTAAGCCTTCTAAGAATTTAGATCTCATTACCATGATCAACATCATGATTCTAAAAGCATTGCTTAAAACTATGGGTTATTTACATATTATAAAAATAGCATCATGTAGATAATTAAATGTATTTAATAAATGAATACTTTTATTAATAAATAAATAAGATCGTTTATAAAGTATATACTTTGTCATCATACATGATTGGCTTGTATGCATACTACTTTCAATCTCCCACTTGCACTAAAGCTAATCGCCATGGTAGCTCATACCCATCTTCTCTAAGTGATGATCAAACTGTTGTTGTGTTAAAGCTTTAGTAAATGGATCTACAATGTTTTCTTGAGAGTCTACACGCTCCAAGGTGACGTCTCCTCTTTCAATGATTTCCCTGATCAAATGAAATCGGCGCAACATGTTTTTGGATTTCTGATGAGACCTGGGTTCCTTAGCCTGCTCAATAGCTCTAGTTGTGTCACAGTATAAGGGGATTGCTCCCCCAATGCTAGGAACCACACCAAGTTCTATTATGAACTTCTTCATCTAAACAGCTTCTTTTGCAGCTTCACTTGCAACTATGTACTCTGCCTCTGTCACTGAATCAGCAACTTTTTATTGCTTGGAACTCTTCCAACTAATCGCGCCTTCGTTCAAGGTAAATACATACCCTGAAACAGATCTACTGTCATCTTGGTCCGTTTGAAAAATTGAGTCTGTGAAGCCCTTGAGTTTTAATTCAGATCCACCGTAGACAAGAAATACATCCTTAGTCCTTCGTAAGTACTTTAGGATATTCTTTACTGCCTTCTAAGGCTCTTCTCGTGGATTCGACTGATAGCTGCTTGTTACATAAGTGCATGAGTGACATCCGGTCTAGTACATATCATACCGTATATAATAGATCCTATTTCTAAAGCATAAGGAATCTAACTCATACGGTCTCTCTCCTTAGGTGTCTTTGGGGCCTATTTCTTGAAGAGATGTGTTTCATGGCTTATCAGCATGAGACTTCTTTTAGAATCTTCCATGCTAAACCTCTTTAGCATCGAGTCAATGCACGTTCCTTGCGATAAGCCAAGCATCCTTTTAGATCTATCTCTATAGATTTTTATCTTTAAAATATAGGATGTTTCTTCCAAGTCCTTCATGGAGAAGTGTTTAGATAATCAGATTTTAATCGATTGTAGCATAGGAATGTCATTCCCTATCAGTAATATATCATCAATATATAATACAAGGAATGAAACAGTGCTCCCACTAACCTTCTTGTACACATATGGTTCATCCTCGTTTTTGATAAAATCAAACTCTTTTATTGTCTCATCAAAGCGGATGTTCCATCTACGAGAAGCTTGGTTTAATTCATAAATGGATTATTGCAACTTACAGACTTGATTTGTTCCAACCTTTGAAACAAATCCCTCTGGCTGTGCCATATACCATCCACCTTAAGTTTCCATTTGAGGAAGGTCGTTTTCACTTCCATATGCCAGATCTCATAGTCGTAATAAGCTGCAATCGCAAGAAAAATCCGAATGGACTTGAGCATAGTTACTGGTGAGAAGGTTTCATCATAGTCAACTCTTTGTCTTTGTTTGAAATCTTTTGCAACCAGTCGGGCCTTATAGGTCTCTACCTTGCCTTCCACTCCAGTCTTTCTTTTAAAGACCCATTTACGCCCAATAGACTTAATACCTTCAGGTGGTGAAACCAAAGTCCATACTTGGTTCTCATCCATGGAGTCCATCTCGGATTTCTTGGCTTCAAGCCATTTCCCTGAGTCTTTATTACTCATAACCTGTTCGTAATTCAATGGATCATCATCATCCATATTACGTACCTCATCGTCATCCTCTATGGCTAATCCATTCCTATCAGGTATCTTCGGTACTCTTCCAGATCTATGAATAGGGTGTTGTAAAGAAGGTGTCTCTACTTGGACAGGTTCATCCATTTGATCTGTAGTGGTTTGTGGTTCTTGAATTTCTTCAAGATCTATTTTCCCCCCACTAGCCCCTTCAAGGATAAACTCATTTTCCAAGAAGGCAACGTGTTTCACAACAAACACCTTTTGCTCAGTAGGACTGTAGAAATAGTATCCCAAACTTTCTTTAGGATATCCCACAAACATGCACTTATCAGATCTTCTCCAAAGCTTATCATTTTGAAACCTTTTCACATAAGCTGGACATCCCTAAATCTTAACATGCTTAAGACCAGGTTTCCTCTCTGTCCACATCTCATATAGAGTCTTGGGGATGGATTTCGAGGGGACCTTGTTTAGTAGATATACAGCCGCTTCTAGGGCATAACCCCAGAATGATACTGAAAGATAGATAAAACTCATCATGGAACGAACCATGTCTAACAATGTTCAATTTCTTCTTTCAGATACACCATTTAATTATGGTGTTCTTGGTGGAGTCCATTGTGAGATTATACCATTTTCTTTGAGACAATCGAGAAAATCATCGCTTAAGTATTCACTACCTCGATCTGATCAAAGAATCTTAATACTTTTACGAGTTTGTTTCTCTACTTCACTTCTGAATTGTTTGAACCTTTCAAACGTTTCATATTTGTATTTCATTAAATACACATATCCAAACCTTGAATGATCATCGGTGAAAGCAATAAAATAAGAATACCCTCCCCGTGCATTCGTTGTCAAAGTTCCACAAATGTCTGTGTGAACCAACGCTAACAACTCTGTAACTCTTTCTCCTTTTCCACTAAAAGGAGATTTAGTCAGTTTACCTATGAGACAAGATTCACAAGTTGGATATGATTCATAATCAGATAGCTCTAAGAGCCCATCCTTATGCAACTTGGATAATCTTTTTTTATTGATATGACCGAGTCTACAGTGTCACATATAGGTATAATTAACATCATCCCTTTTCCTTTTCTTAGTTTGTTTAATTTGAAATATATTACCAACACCATATAAAACATTGTTATTATAAATAGAACAACTGTTGTTCTTTATTATAATGTCAAATCCATCTATATCTAACGCAGAAATAGAAAAAATATTTTTAATGATATTCGGAACAAAATAACAATTATTCAAATTAATGGACTTTTCCGCAGGCAGTGCTAAACAATAAGTGTCTACAGCTAATGCACCTTTATTCCATTTCCCACTCATAGGACAACCTCATCCTTATTCAGCTTTCTACTTCTAACCAGTCCATGCATAGTATTACATATGTGAGAACCACAGCCGGTATCTAATACCCAAGTAGAATTTTAACTTTTTGAAAAATTAATTTCAATCATAAACAAACCTTGATTAGAATTTAAAGCTTCTCCAAGCTTCTTCTGCTTTTGTTCTGCAAGGAAATCCTTGCAGTTCCTCTTCTAGTGACCCGACTTGTTGCAATGGAAGCACATTCCTTTGTTATCTGGATCAGGTTTCTTTTGTTCCTTCCTATTCCCCTTGCCATTAGCCTTCTTAGATTTCTTCTTTTCAGAAGATACCTTGGGTCTCTTCCTTTTCTTGGAAGAATCATCCACCATTAAGACTTAGCCCTTCTTAGATAGGAAGTGACCTTCTGCAGTATTCAATATGTTAAGTAATTCAGGTAAGCTAACATCTAATTTATTCATGTGTAAATTTACAACAAATTGTGAGAAGGTCAAGGAAGTGACTGCATGACTAAGTCTTGACTCAACTCCCCATCCATGACGAACCCAATCTGTCCAAGGCGTTCAATTAGATTGATCACCCTTAGGACATGAGTCTCAACGGAAGTGCCCTCGGTCATCCGAGATCGAAAGAGCTCCTTAGATATCTCATATCTAGCAGTCCTACTTTGTTCACCATACAATTCCTTGAGGTGAAGCAACATAGTAGGAGCATCCATGTTTTTATGCTGACGCTGAAGCTCATTATTCATGGTTGTGAGCATGATGCACTGAGCCACCAATGCATCATCTTGCCAATTTACAATAGTGGCAATCTCTTCCTCAGAGGTTATTTCTAGAACAATTCCAAGGATAAGTGAATTTAGTACATAACAAATCTTTTCGGCAGTGAGAACTATTCTCAGATTCCTTAATCAGTCAATGTAATTCGGTCCGGTCAGTTTGTTAGCATCAAGTATGCTACGCAGTGAAATTAGTGATTTTGACATTTTTAAATTTCTGCATGTGAAAGGACAACATTTCAGCAAACATTCATTTAATTAATTATTTACATATCAAGATAGATTAGGTCTTATTTTAAATTTCTATCTCCCACTATTTTCTTCAAACTATTTTACCCTAACTTATATAGTTCGGCAAAATCTAATTAAAGATTTGCTAATGAGAATAAAGATCCTATTTAAAATGTATATAGCCTTGTGTGTGCACAACAAACTATATATAAGTAAATAGGTAGACAACTCTTTGTTAATTAAATCAACATGTAACGCCTTTTATTTTGCCTCTCAGATTATTTTGATCAAGTGGTAGCACATCCGAATCAAAATTATCTGAGTTAAGTTCAACCAAGCACTTCCAAATATTCAAAAATTAAAAATATTGTCCTTGTGTGTAGCACAACAAAATAATATTGTTCAACTTTCTTTATAAGCATCAAATGTGATTAAATTAACATCTTAAATACTTAATACTTGCCTTGTGTGTGCACAACAAATTCATATTAAATATTTAATGTTGTATTAATTTCAACATTGTGACGCCCCGAAATCCTATCTATCTTCACACCCGAATTCCGTACGTTACGAGTCCTTCTCATTCTATACATATACCATTATATCCTGAAGACTAATGATATATTCATTCATTTCCCAAGTTCTATTACCTTAAAATCTTCATTAATTAAAAATAATGATAATTACATTATTCTTATCATCTTACAATCGTGACTTAACCAGTCACCATATCTACAGAATAGTTTTAATCTAACTATTCTCCAAGTCTCGACTTGATCTTCACGTTTCTTCATAACATAAATAGTACTTCATCTATAACGACCTAAAAATTCATACAATACAACTCTCGACATCGGTCGTTAACAATACATCGAACTTCTAACTTTACATCATTAATCGGTATTAAATTTAATAAAATACGGAATAATTAAAACTTTTATACCTTTCTTTCTTCATTTCCCTGAATCACAACCTTTATCATTAACATATCTTTGAATCCAATCTGTTTTATAACTCGCTTCATCAGAAGTATAAACAAAATCTTACATTATAAATCAATATCCAGTACACATTGGATAACTCAACTTACAACTAAACAATTATAATATATACAAACCATTAGATATATTTCTCATCTAAAAGCAAATAATCTTCTTGAATTGCTATTGATCTCTATCATTCAATTAGCATGTATCATTACCTTGAATCCTTGACCTGTAAAATGGTTATTTTACAAGAATGAGCCCGATAGCTCAGCAAATCTAACAGTTTTCATACATCACATAACACATAATATCATTCTCAGATCATACATCATAATCGTTTAACTAAACATATCATACATGTTGTACTTCACATCTCAATTAAAGATTGAGTTCGATAACCCAATCAGTTTAGTCATAAATTGACTTTCACAGTATAAAGCATCATTTGTAATTTCACATACATTCAACAATCTGAATTACAACAATCAGTTACCAAATTTATAAAGAAAATAGGAACTGAAAGACTTGTCTTGTTTGTAGATTACAAAAACCGATTAACAACTTATAGCTATTTGCACCTCACGTATCCTACACAATATATAATCATGCACATCATTTATTAGTCACATAGCATTGCTTAGTAATCATTTCAGTAACTCTACTTTACGATCTACTATAATCTTCTTTAGGTTTGATACACAATGTTTAATTTATGTGGTTAAGTCTTGTTAGGGCTCCTCATTGTTCATTCGATTTATTTACGTTAAACTTCCTTTTAATTCTCATTACATTCCACTTTAATACACTTAACATTTATTTAAGTTTTAAACCTCATCTTAACATCACATTAGATGTATAATGTTTGTTAACATTAATTAAGTTAACCTTCGTTTCATATTTGTTTATACTTCTCTTTTAATCGACACTTAACGTTTTGTTAAGTCGATATAGTTGTCATTACATCATCGATTAATGTTAAGCATCATTATATTTTATAATATTCATGTTTTATAACTTAGAACAACATCTTTTATCGTCATAAGCACTTCACTTGCATACGTTCATGCTCGACGCCCTCCGATTGCCTTTGAATGCACATCAGTCCCAAAGATGGCCATTTTGACCCCTGCTAACGACCTTAAATCAAACAAATTAAAATCGAAAGTTGTAGGTCTACTCGTCCTCGTTTCGGATCATCTTGAATCGCCTCATTCAGAGTTCGTATGGAAACGTTAGGCTCATTTTAGTAAAGGATATCAAAATAGTCCCGGACAGCAGCATTGGCTTGCCCACGCCCCTGGGCAGCGCACCCGCGCCCTTGGGCAGTGCGCCCGCACCCCTGGGCAGTACGCCCATGCCTCTGGCTTCACTCAGACTTCCAGATTTTGCGATTTTTAATGCACAGACTTAAAATCTTCATAACTTCTTCATTTTAAGTCGGAATTAGTTGGTTTTCGACTCTATGAACTCGTTAAACACTGAACTACTCATCTACAGAATGATTATAACATTTTAGAAACTTTAACAAATCATATTAAGGGTTCCAATTCAGCGTTTATGCTATATTTTCATATTTCAACATATTTAGCGAGACCGAACACTACGACTTCATTTTAGATTCGTTTTGGTTCGTTCAACTTGCGGTGTTTTCAGTTTCTCACGGTACTACAACATATACCCATTGATTTAAGATTCTATACATGTGTTAACCATCAATCTTAGTCTCAAAGTAAGCCAAAATTTATATATTCAACCAAAAACTCAAATTCTCTATCTTTTAACATAATTACCCCAATCTGATTACTACAAAACCCATTATAGAGGTTATATACCAGATTATACACATCTATTAACAAATGTATCATCAATTATTAATAAATCCTCTACAAAAATTCTTTTACAAAGAAGTATATAAGAACACAAAATAGATTCTATAACCAAATTATTATCTTTGATTTCTTCTTTAAATCTAGGATAGATGATATGAATCTTCTTCTTCTTCCTTCATTGATTCTCCGAAACCTTCTCAATTACAGAGAATTTCTTCTCTTTCTCTCTAAATTTCTCTCTTCCTCTCTTCTCTATTTCTCTCCTTCTCCCTGCCTTAGCAAATAAACTGACCACCACCTTAACGTGGTTTAGCTAGTTATCAAAACAAAGACTCGGCAGTTACAAATACAAATGGTCTTTAGATCTTGTTTGGCTAAAACCTAATTAGCCTCTTACTATTTTATTTAAATAATCCCTTTATCATATGGTTCACAATTGTCACACTTCATTTGATTAAATTACTTAACCCATATAACTCTAATTTTATTTAACAAATCATAATCTCTCTAATTTAATTATTTAATTAAACTAGAATATTACCATTCTATTAGCGTAATAAAATACGCATCGATTATAAAATCATTTAACATAAATCTCATCAATATTATCATACCTTAACAATTTACCCCATAATAATTTCCATCACATATTCATTTTAGTCCATAAATATCCCAATCAAAATATTTATTTAATTCGATAAATATTTTAACTACTCATGAAATTCACAATCATATTAAATTAACATATTACATTTATATGTAATATATATTAATATCTCATTTTATTAAAATAAACATATTCATTTTAATTCACTATTTTAATTAAGTGAATCACTCACATTATTAATTGAACGTAATTCATAATAATTTTCATTGCTCACAAGGCATAACAATCAAATTATATTATCTCATAATATAATTTTAACTTGATTAAATTAACTAATATTATTCAATTAATTTCCTTTTCATAACAATTTCATTTAATTTCTTTAATAATTTAATTAACTATTAAACCTCTTTTCCCTAATACATGAATATATATTGTCTTCACACCAAATCATATATTTCACAATATATAACACATATACACATACTCAAACTCGAAACATCTCGTAATAAAAATTTTATTCATTAAATTATAATTTAATAATTCTTATAAATCCGGGTTGTCACATCCTTCCCTCCTTATAAGGATTCCGTCCTCGAAATCAACGAAACCTCCCTTACTCGATTTTCACTAAATTTCTTTCACAATTATCGTTGAATAACTTAACACATTACCTTAGTGTAGGTTTTATTTCATCACCTTCACTTAAACCTGGAACACTTTGAGTTCTATATATTCTTTAACCCTTAAGGTATTCATTTCCTTTTTCTAAAGATCATTGCATAACATACTCGTTGTAACAATTTAATATCCTAATCTAGCATCGTACAAATATTCAGGTTATCACATTCACCCCTTCTTTTAAGAATTTCATCCTCAAAATTTTAATTTACTAATCTTCGTTCATTTGATTTACCACAATAGACTTGACATTAATCTTTATTCACTGAATTGTATAACCAAATTCTTTCTCTAAAGATCATTCATCATCACAAGTTGCGTTTTACAACTGCTTCTTTCTAAGGAATATCCTTCTTGCCACATTCACCTTCAAAATAATAAGAATATTTCACAATTGCTCAATAATTGGGAAGCGATATAAATAACTCAGGAATTTAAAAGATTCCAAATCATGCTGAGGGGTCATAAGACCATGAACTCTTCTCCAGGTATAATAGTGTAACACCACTGTAAACCATCTTTAACAGAATGTTTAGCAATCACACAAACTGAAAACACTCTCTGCAAGTACTCTAGGTGATCAGCCTATCATACCCCTACGTCGTGCACAACGTATTACATTATAACATCGTAACGAATATATGTGTTACTTTCGGAACCATTGTCTCCGATAACGTGTCGTTCACCTCAATGTTCAACATCTGAATCTGCCCCAAAATAATTTGGTTTGGCATACTTTGTCAAGAACGCTAGAATTTTATAAAAAAAATTCAATATTTGTCTAACTAAATCAAGTAGCATAGACTTTTAGCAATAATTCGCACATCAATTGAAATATATATATATATATATATATATATATATATATATACACTTTTAACCAACTCAATAAATATTCTTTTTTTTTAATATAGTTTAAGGAAACTAAAAATAAATAAATCTTTTTATAATATCCTGATACCGTACCATAGTAATGGTACGTTGAGGATTTCGTCATTATATAACGTCGTCATACTACATCATACGATAGTTGTAACGCCTGAGAAAATCGAACGATGATATAAATGGATTTTATTTGATCTATTTAATAAAATGCGATTATTTGTTTATTTAATTGAGTAAGCAAGTTGAAGGTCGTTTTATGACCTAGAGAAGTTCAAAATGGTTAGTATTCTGGCTAGGCGCTGGAAATAATGAATGTGAATTTTCAAGGCGAAAATAAAAGTCTTTTCGAGAAAATGACGAAATAGGCACTATTCATCAAACCCTAAGGTTAGGGTTTGACTCTAAGGGTTAGGGTTCATGTAACCCTAAGCTCTTACAAGGGTTCGGAATGTCGGAATGATATTCTGTTGAAAGATTTGATGGTAATATACCAGGAAAAGTTAAATTAACCACGAACAAGTTTTCTCAGAAGAAAAGTACGAAAATCACTATTCATCCATTTCTGTTCGGGAATTTATTTTGAAATTCTGAGAAACGCATAATGATAGAATTTCAAGGCGAGGTGGAATATGTAATAATATTTCATTTATTGCTCGCGAAGTTTTCGCGTAAGGACTTAAAATTCTAAGCGGTAGGGAAAGTGAAATGTGAAACAATTAATTGATTTCATGTATAATAAATGATTATTATACGGAAGGAATACGCATATAACACGAAGTATTATACGAGTATAATACGAGGTATAATACGAGAATTAATACGACATATAATATAAATTTTATACAGAGTAAATACGTTGAAGTGTATTGAATTTAAATTAAAATCAATGAGATGACCCGTGGGTCGAACCATTAGTTAAACGGGTGGGTTTAACCCATGGGTCAACCCACAACCTAAGTTGGCCACATGGGAGGCATGCGGGGCACAAAGTGCCCATGTGCTAGCATATTCTAGCACATGGGGAGACATAGGCTAGCACATGGAGGGATATGGGGGGGGGGGGTTAGGTGGAGAGGAGGTTGGGCCTAAAAGACTCGTTTACCCCAAACCTTGTAACCTCAATAAATATGAGAGCCTCCCCTTCGTTATTTGGTTGTTTGAGATTTCCACCAACATACATAGAGATAGAAGAGCTACATTGAGCTTTGTAAGGAAAAGTTCATCCTTCAAGAAGAAATGAAAGAACTTGAGTATATATACTCAATCAAAGCTAGAACACTCAAGGTATAGCATAAGGAAACCATGTAAAATCTTCTTCTTATTTCATTAATAACTTTGATAGAGAAGTGATTAAGGGAGTTATGCCTATGGAGAAGTTATAAGGGTGGTGTAATGGTGAATTAGGAACCTTAATAAGCCATGCATGATAAGTTAATAATAACTCATTAACATCTAATGAAGAACTTAGTGAAATAGTAAGAAATGGCATAATGATTATATTAAACCATGAAAACTTATTTGTTTTGAATGATATGAATTGGTAATAATCAACTATGGGATTGATTCCCATTGGTTTGAGATAAAAATAATGAAGAATGAAGATTTGGCGAAAGTTACGCGATTAGACGATAATCGTCGAAAACGTACTTTTCTCGGATTAGAAGTCAAAAGTCGCCTTGTGCTTCGGAAACAATGGTTTTCAATTACAACACATGTAATTAGGTAAATAAGACTTGCGAGAACAAGGTCGAATTGATTCCGAGTTAAAACAAAGAATTGAGCGTTAAACGTTCACGAACGTTTAACGAAAATATAGAAATGGACTTATCGGTGAATTTCTCGCCAACGGATTCGAAAATGAATTTTGACTTGATAGGATGATAGAGTATATCATTTATGAACTATTGGCTTTGGAACAAGCCAATTCTGAGTTATAACGATCACGTTACGGACTTGGGAATTTAAAAAATTTCCATGACTTAAATTTTTTTCTGAAATGCAGGGACGACGTCGCCGCGCCGCCCAATAGGCTTAAACAGGCTCCGCCGCACCACTTTGAGGAGAAATCTCTGCATGGCTAGCGCCGCAGCGCAGCCCAGCAAGGTAAAGTTGGCGCCGCAGTGCCAGCATGGCAGAAAGTTCTGGCATTGCTAGTAATTACTTAACTTTTTGCATATCAATTAAGGGGCTAGTAAGTGATGTAATGTAACCCTTTAAACAACTTGTTTAATCAAGGGTTTATAAGAACTAAACGTTAATCAAAACATAATTGAACTTGAACTTTGGAAACATAAACCATAAACCAAAGATTGAGTTAAAGACCAAGTTGAAGAACAAGTTAAGATCTCGTCGATTATCAGACTTAGTGATAATTGATGAAAGTTTGGTTTATAACATAGGAATGTTAATAAGCCTTAATGAACATTAAATAACTTAAACAATTATTATTAGTTTAACGTTTTGGTTAAGTTATACAAGAAAGAGAAGTTAGGCAAATACATTGTATATCAGAAGTATTTCTCATTGGTATACTATGTGTTATGCTTGTAGAAGTGGTAAAGACCAAGTAGCTTACCTTAAAGACTAAAAGACGCGAAGGCAAGTTTTATAACTTTTGTATTAACATTGCATTATACAAGTTTTCTAACTCTTGTTTATACCTTATGGTTGGACAAGAGATCATTGTGCATAACTACTTCTGCATAAAAGTGATAATTGGATGGTCGATGCTTGTTTTCAATTTATTACTTGTCGACCGTGTATGCTTGCAAGCGTTTTGTGCCCGTTTTGTTAACACCGAAACGGCGCAATAAATTTTTGGCGCCGTTACCGGGGAAGTTGTTAGTTTATTACTATTGACATCTGTTTTTGTTAGATTTGTCTGACTTGAACAAGTCTCTTCTTATCTCATTTCTAACATTATCTTTATTTGTGTTTCAGGTACGTGTGGTTAGTTTATGCACACACGAGCCTCCAATCCTGAGTTGGTGCCTCTGCAAGGGAACATTAACGGCAGAGCTTGGAGAGCAAACACTAGAAATACTAACCTACAAAAGGAACCTGAACCACCCGAACAAATGGCGGATGAAGAGCAAAGAGCAGACAATAGAGCATTGAGGGACTACTCGATACCAAAAATTTCTGATCTGCAGTCCAGCATAGTTAGGCCAGCGATAGCTACAAACACTTTCGAGATTAAACCAGGGACACTGCAGATGGTTCAAAATACTGTCCAGTTTGGGGGTGCAGCAAATGAAGATCCAAATGAGCATATCCTGAGCTTCACAGAGATACGCAACACCTTTAAATTCAACAACAATTCGAATGATGCAGTGAAACTTCGATTATTCCCATTCACCTTAAGGGATAAGGCGAAGAGTTGGTTGCATTCACTACCCTCAGGATCAATCACCACGTAAGAAGACTTAGCACAGAAATTTCTAACCAAATTCTTCCCCATGGCTAAGACTGCTTCCATGAGGAGTGCTCTGCCTTAGTTTGCACATCAACAAGGGGAATCGTTGTATGAGGCATGGGAACGCTACAAAGAAATGCTCAGGAAATGCCCGCACCTTGGAATGCCTGACTGGATCGTGATAAATTCGTTCTATAATGGTTTGGGGTGGCAATCAAGGCCAATCATTGATGCCGCATCGGGAGGAGCTCTATGGGCCAAGGACTATCCGACAGCCTATGATCTGATTAAAACTATGGCGGCCAATGAATATCAGAATCCAACAGTAAGAATGGTTCAACCTAAAGTGGTCGGAGTATTGGATGCGGATGCTTTCACAGCATTGTCAGCACAGATGGCGGCCATGAACAAGAAGATAGATTCTATGGCTGAGAATAGAGTTTAGCAAGTTGCATTTGTATGTAAGTTGTGTGCCGGAGCACACCCGACTGAGCAGTGTGCCATCACTATCGAGTCGGTCCAGTTCGTCAGCAACTACCAGAAGCCTCAGAATCAGTTCCCAAACTCCTACCATCCAAACAACCGGAACCACCCTAACTTCAGTTGGAGCAACAAACAAAATGCCAACAGCCTCAAACATCTCAACAATCTCAATACCAACCTCCTCCTCCTCAACAACCATATCAAGGTGCCCAACAGTCCCAATATCAACCATACCAACCAAAATCTTAGCCACATCAATCTCAGCAGCAGTATGTCCCGAGACAGTCACACCCACCCGAATTTCATCAACCACAACATCAACACACTCCAGCCCCTAGTCATCAATCAGAGAAGAGGGCTAAAATAGAAGAACTTAAGTTATTGGTTAAGAGTCAAGCGGTATCTCTCAAGACATTGGAGACTTAAATTGGCCAAATTGCTAATGTAGTCCTAAATAGATCGCAAGGTACTCTTCCAAGCAGTATGGAAGCAAATCCGGGGAGAAGAGATTGCAAAGAGCAATGCCAAGCAATCACCTTAAGGTCTGGGAAACAAACTGCTGAACCAGAGGCTAGCGTGGCCGCGCCCCAGGAAGGCCAAAACCCGACGCGCCCGCGCCCAAGTGCAAAAAATGTTGAAGATAATCTGAAGGATGGGAATGATGGGCGCAATGCAGTTGAGGCAGATAAGAAGGAAAACACTGAGAAAACCCATGTTCCACCCCAAGCAGTCTACCCTCATGCACCATATCCATAAAGAATTCAGAAGCAGAAACTGGATAAGCAGTTCGCCAAGATTTTAGAGGTATTCAAGAAACTACAAATCAATATTCCCTTTGCTGAGGCGTTGGAACAAATGCTGAGTTACGCAAAGTTCATAAAGGGAATACTGTCAAGGAAGAAGATGTTAGAAGACTATGAAATAGTGGCCTTGACAGAGGAGTGCAGTGCCGTCTTACAGAGAAAACTACCTCCAAATCTTAAGGATCAAGGGAGCTTCACAATTCCATGCTCTATTGGGGAGTTGTCCTTCAAAAAGTGTCTATGTGATTTGGGGGCAAGTATTAATTTGATGCCACTATCGGTGTTCACTCAATTGGGTTTGCCAGCTCCTAAACCGACAAGCATACGTTTGCAGCTAGCTGATAGATCCATCACCTACCCTAGAGGCATTGTTGAAAACGTGTTGGTAAAGGTAGACAAATTCATATTCCCTGCAGACTTTATCATCTTGGACTTCGAGGAAGATAAGAACAATTCAATTATTCTGAGGAGACCGTTTCTAGCCACCGGGAGAACACTCATAGATGTATAAAAGGGAGAATTAACTATGAGGGTTCAAGACCAAGAGGTGACGTTCAATGTCTTCAAGGCTATGAAGTTTCCCACAGATGAGGAAGACTGTTTAAGAATTGACATTGTCAACAGGATACTGCAGGAGGAGACTGGACACTTGCTGAGTGTGGATCCATTGGAGAGTGCTCTACTGGGAGATTCAGACATAGAGGAGACTGATGTGGTGGAGTGCATACAACTTTTGAATACGGTGCCTCAGATGCGAAAGTTTAAAATTCCCATCGAACCACTTGGACAGACGGGGGAGTCATAAGGGCGACTAAAGCCTTCTCTTGAAGTGGCTCCCACACTTGCACCTGAAACCTCTTCTGGATCATTTGAGATATGCATATCTGGGTGAATCTTCTACGTTGCCGGTTATCATCGCTTCTGCTTTATCATCCGAGTAAGAGGTAAAATTGTTGAGGGTCCTTAGAGAGTTTAAATCAGCTATTGGGTGGACCATAGCTGACATCAAGGGGATCAGCCCTTCCTACTACATGCACAAAATACTCTTGGAGGATGACAGCAAGCCATCCATAGAGCAACAATGAAGATTGAACCCAATCATGAAAGAGGTTGTCAAAAAAGAGATCCTTAAGTGGTTAGATGCTGGAATAATTTATCCGATATCAGATAGCCCATGGGTGAGCCCGGTGCAATGCGTCCCGAAGAAGGGTGGCATGACAGTCATGACTAATGAAAAGAATGAGCTCATACCTACCAGGACAGTTACGGGATGGAGAGTCTGCATGCACTATCACAGACTGAATAAAGCTTTAAGGAAAGATCATTTTCCTCTCCCGTTCATTGATCAGATACTAGATAGGCTGGCAAGGCACGATTATTACTGCCTGCTGGACGGTTACTCGGGGTATAAAAAAATTGTCATAGCCCCCGAGGACCAAGAAAAGACCACCTTCACGTGCCCATATGGTACTTTTGCTTTTCGAAGGATGTCTTGCAGGCTATATAACGCACCAACCACGTTCCAGAGATGCATGATGGCTATATTCTCAGACATGATCGAACATAACATAAAAGTCTTCATGGACGATTTCTCTGTCTTTGGGGACTCTTTCAACATCTATTTAGAGAATCTAGTATTGTTGTTAAAAAGATGTGTTGAGACTAACCTCGTTCTGAACTGGGAGAAATGCCATTTTATGGTAAAAGAGGGCATCATTCTGGGCCACACAGTTTCTAAGAAAGGTCTAGAGGTGGATAGAGCTAAATTGGATACCATAGAAAGTTTATCGCCACCATCCTCTGTAAAAGGAGTGCGTAGTTTTATCGGGTATGCAGGCTTCTACCGACGTTTTATCAAAGACTTCTCAAAGATAACGAAGCCTCCGTGCAGTTTACTTGAGAAGGACGTACCTTTCTGATTCGACAAGGACTGCCTGGTAGCCTTTGATTATTTAAAGAAGAAATTGACAATGGCTCCCGTCATTACATCTCCTAATTGGTCTCTCCCGTTTGAATTAATGTGTGACGCAAGTGACTTCGCCGTGGGGGTGGTATTGGGACAGCGCAGGGATAAGATCTTTCATGTGATTTATTACGCAAGCAAAACCCTGACAGACGCCCAGTTAAACGACACCACCACTGATAATGAACTGCTTGTAGTGGTATATGCTTTTGACAAATTCAGGTTATATTTGATTAGCACAAAGGTAATTGTATATATAGATCATGCTGCGATCAGATACCTGATTTCAAAAAAAGATGCTAAACCTCGACTCATATGGTGGATACTTCTTCTCCAAGAGTTTGACTTAGAAATTAAAGACAGAAAAGGGACCGAGAACCAAGTGGCTGACCACTTATCTCGACTGGAGAATCCGGGGATGGACAGAAATGACAAAGTAATGATCAATGAGTCCTTCTCGGATGAGCAATTGTTCGTGGTACAAGGTGAGATTCCCTGGTTCGCGGATTTTGCAAACTTTTTAGTGAGCAATATTATCCCGTCTGACTTTTTTAGATCCCAAAAGAAGAAGTTTCTGCATGATGTTCGATGGTATAGTTGGGATGAACCGTTCTTATTTAGACAGTGCGCTGATATGATGATTAGACGGTGCGTCCCCGAGAGCGAAATGGAAAGTATACTACGAGATTTCCACTCATCTGTTTATGGAGGCCATTATAGGGGTGAAAGAACAGCTGCCAAAGTGCCTCAGGCCGATTTTTATTGGCCAACATTGTTTAAGGATGGTCATCACTTTGTCTAGAGCTGTGACCGTTGTCAACACGTGGGTAACATATCCAAGAGAAATGAGATGCCTCTGAATATGATCCTCGAGGTTGAAATCTTCGACGTATTGGAAATTGATTTCATGGGGCCTTTTGTCTCATCTTGTGGAAATTTATACATATTGCTGGCGGTCGATTATGTGTCCAAATGGGTAGAGATAGCAGCCTTACCAACCAATGATGCTCTGGTGGTCCAACATTTTCTTCAGAAAAGCATATTTACACGCTTCGGGACGCCTAGAGCCATCATCAATGATGAGGGTACACACTTCTACAATTGTCAGTTTTCTACACTTCTAGCCAAATATGGGGGAATCATTGTATTGCTACTGCTTACCACCACCAGACAAATGGCCAGGCTGAGGTATCAAATCGTGAGGTGAAGAGAATATTAAAAAAGATTGTGAATCCCACAAGAAAGGATTGGTCCCTCAAGCTCGACGATGCGGTATGGGCCTATAGGACTGCTTATAAAACACCCCTGGGTATGTCTCCATACCAACTTGTGTACGGGAAGGCCTGCCATCTCCCCATGGATCTTGAACATAAAGCCTACTAGGCCATTAAGAAGCTGAATTTCGATTTGAAGGCTGCGAGGGAGAAAAGGCTTCTTCAACTTAATGAGCTTGACGAGTTCAGATTGCAAGCCTATGAGAACTCAAAGCTATATAAGGAGAAGGTCAAACGGTGGCACGACAGGAAAATCTTAGAAAGAACATTTGAGCCGGGGCAAGCAGTGTTACTATATAATTCTCGTCTTAGACTATTCCCCGAAAAACTCAAATCTTGATGGTCGGGCCCCTTCACAGTGAAAACCGTATTCCCGCATGAAGCAGTGAAAATCTATGACCAATACCGAGACAAGCCCTTTAAGGTGAACGAACAAAGATTAAAGCACTATTATAGTGGCGAGGTGAGTCGAGAGAAGGTTGCCTCGATCCTTTCCACCACTTAACCTAAACCAGACAGAGTCTAGCTTATGGACTGTAAATGAGCGCTGAATGGGAGGCATCCCATCATTTCTTTTCTCCCTCAGTTTAATTCTTGCATCACATTTCTCTATATCTCTCTCATATTTAATTCTGGTTACTAATCTCTACATTTCCTTTCCCGCGTTTAATTCTAATCATTTGAAAAAAGTTAACTATTTTTGAGCAAGTTTTGGTGCTAGGATGTGCATTACCTACATTTTTGGACATTAGGCATGTTGCATATATTTTTGGGAGTTAGAAACTCATTGCATATATTCATCGGATTTGAACAATCATTGCCTATATTTTTGAACTTGGGCATAGTTGTACATATTTTTGGTGTTTGAAGCTCATTCGACATATATTTGACGTGTTAGCATATTGCATATAAGCCTATAGCAAATTATTTTTGGGAATTTATATAGATATGATTCACTTACATAGCATTGTTAAGGATTTGATAGTACATACATCTTACATATGCATTTTTTTGGTATAGAATCAAGCTACACATTATTTTTGGTTGCTATATGTGCAGGTAAGGAAAGTCTTGAAAGTTGCTTCTTGTACCTTCATCCCACTGCTGTAGGAAAATAGGAAAAATTTTGGCTGGACTCAAGCCGGCACGCCTGCGCCAACCTCAGGGCATATCCCAACGCACCCGCGCCAATATCCAGAAATTCTTGAGTATGACTCTGACCCGCGCGGCCGCGCCCCATTAAGAGTAACCAGTCGCGCGCCCTCACCAATTTCCAGACCAGAGAGTAAAAATTTCCCCACTCGCGTGGCTGCACCCTATCCGCAGCTTGAGCCGGCGCGCCCACGCCTGACCCCAGATAGACGGCAGTTTAAATTCACAAAAAGAAACCGTCCAGCCCTTTTATACCCCTAACTCACACCCGTTCTCTCATTACACAAACACAAGCCTCTCAGATATAACTCTCAAACTCTCCCTCTCCAAATCCTAATCTCTATTAACCAAACCCTAATTCCATACCCAACCCTCTCCATCTCCTACACATATTCTTCCTTTCTTCATCATATCACCTAGCCTCCCTTTCCATTCCATCATCCATCCCAAATTCTGTCCAGTTATGGTGTGCTTACACTTTTCAAAAAATTTTAAAGGTTCCAAATTGGGGAATTGTCTGTCAGTATCAAGTAGGGTTTGTTCTTCACAGTTGGCAGATATTCAAGTTTGGGGGTGTTGCAAGTTCATCACCAAGGGTTCACATCCAATTTTTCAGAAAATCATCATGGGTCCTAAGCGCGCAAGGTCTGTCACGCCCGACTCACCCGTTGCAAGTAGTGAAGCCGAGGTCACGGTAGATTTGACCAAGTTCATCAGTCTTGAGGACCAAAATGAATACTACAGGATTGCTACTAAGACATTTATGAAAGAGAGAGGGCTAAAGTCAGCCAAGGGCGATGGGCAGATGATGCAGATGATCCAAGAACGGGTTTGGATTGGTTTTGTGACGACTCCTATACCCGTTCCCATGGCCATAGTCCGCGAGTTTTACGCTAACGCCAAGGAAGCACAGAATGGTTTTTCTTTTGTCCGGGGAGTCACAATCGGTTATCGTCCACTGGCAATAAGGGAAGTCTACAATATGCCATCACCACTGGCTGGTCGAGTGAATTGGGTGGAGGCTCAGCGGTTTGAGACTAACCTTGACAGGGTGGTCGCTGACTTGTGCATGCCAGGCACGATGTGGAAAATTAAGAAGGATATTGTTGACGAATATACCACTTTCCCCGCCGCCGCCCTGAACCGATATGCTAAAGCTTGGAACTTGTTCATATGTGCTAATCTTGTGCCATCCTCCCACCAGCATGAAATTACGGTCGAACGAGAAATTATCTTGTGGGGGATTATCAGTGGAAAATATGTCGACGTTGGACATTTGATCAATCAGAACATGTTACGATTCATACGCGGCAGTACCACTGGGAGTATTCCACACGGTTCAGTTGTGGCACATCTGTGCGCTCAGGTCGGCATTGACTCGGAGGGAGAGCAGGTGCAAAGGCCAACCCAGGACATCACTCATTCCACCATCAAGAACTTTGAGGATTGGGCTGGAGGCACGGTAGACCCGAGGGGCAAGGGTTTTATTGTGATTGATCCTTCGCCAGTTCCCCCACCACAGTCGACAGTAGCAGGAGCCGGTTCTTCCACAGCCACAGCCAGTGCAGGGCCTCAAGATAGTCAATTTTGTCGATTTGAGCGGAGGATAGACGCGCTTCACGGGAGCTTTGTAGCATTTGCTGATGGCATAACCCGTGCGCTAGCTGAGGCATTTGCTCAGCAAGGGACAATACTGGAGTGGCCCACCTTCGGTTCCAACATGCCATACCCGCCACCAGGTTCACCACCCGAGGAGGGTGGCTATGCCGATCATTAAGGAGTTTCCTGACCCTTTACCTTCAATGGGGACATTGAATATTTCAAGTTTGGGGGTATTAGGTGTTAGTAGTTGTAGTTGCATATAGTTTTTATTACATGATAGGTTGTATATAGTAGTTGCATCGCATTCTAATATGTGTTAGTTAAATTCTGTATAAAAAAAATTTAATTTAATTTAATTTTGTTTATTTAGTTGTGTTTAATTGCATTGCATTGCATAACCCCTTTTGTTTAGCCTGTTGAATTCCAGTCTAGCCAATGATGACATTGAGATATGATAGATTTCTAAACTCTGTTAGTAGCTTAAGCTCAATTATATTTTTTAACATGATGTAATCTATACCTGGTGCTTTGATGTCACCGGATAGCACAGTGCTGTCTTTACTTGCTTGTTGGCTAGATTAGTGCATGCTTATCTTCTGAGGGGAATTTTTTTTTAATTGCTAGAATTGTGTAATAAAAGCAATAATGACCTTAGCAACACTGGAATACAAGTTTGAGGGAAAACTTTGGGTATGTATGATAATAAAAGAAAAAGAAAAAGCAAAAGAAAAGAAAATAAACTGTGAAAAAGAAAAAAAATACAATAAACACCTTGGCTAGCGAAGTCTTGTGGCCTTTGATACTCGAGCAAGTACGCCCTAGGGGATTGTCTCTACACCCAGCGCCCTAAGGCCTTTATGGTTTGGGAGTCGTTGGTCGAAAGCTCGTTAAATGGGTATCATTGAAAAGACTAAGAGTGCCTAGCATTGCACAGTAGGGTGTAACCGCGGGAAAACTTTGAATATCGCCCCCGTGTGTGAATTAAAGCATATTAAGCCCTTGTTGCACTTCAACTTGTATCTATGTGTTGGTTTGGTCATTGTTTTGTATAAATGAAAAATTTTGGATTTAAAACCTCAATTTTCCTTCCTTAGAATATAGCATGTGGAATCTTTACCTCTGTCAAGCTTGTTTATGACATTGCACACACACACTACATCTTAGTAACAGGTTGTGATTTACAGATTGTATGTCTTTATAACTATAGCTTGAGCCGATACTCTGTTCAGTGTTCTTGTTATTTCTCTATGGTGCTTCTTATTGGAGTTCACATCATGGCTGATACTTTGGGATTCAATTTTCATGTAGTTTAGTTGTATATCATATAGTTAACATTTGTGTTTGTTGTTTGAGGGCAAGCAATAGTTTAAGTTTGGGGGTATTTGATAAGTAGGTTTTATACCTACTTAGTGGATATCAACTTGCTATGATTATGGCTTAAACTCAAGCATTTTATTATCTTTTAATGTGTTTTATCTTTGTTTTGCATATCTTAGTTAGGAAACTCAAATGGGCATAGAATGGCATGATATTGGCATGATTTGGCATGAAAATGACAAAGACAAGATGTCTTAGCAAGGTGGGATTGGACTGTGCATGAGGAAGCAAATGTGGGATGGCGTGAGATGAAGGGAATGTCCAAAATGGCTTAGATGCAGCATGAAGTGAAGGAGTAAGAAACAAAAGAAAGCAGCAAGGAAGCAACACACAACACCAGCATTGAACCAGCAGGAAGCAGGCCCGCCGGCCACGCCAGGATAACAAAGGGATGTGACGTGCCTGCGCCAAAGAGTAGCCAGACGAGGCTCTGAATATTGGCGCCCCCGCGCCCCAACTGCACTATGGGGCCACGCGGCCGCGCCGGTCTTTACTGAAGACTTTTGACTTGTTTTGTTTGGCTGGGTGTATGGTTTAAAAGGGTGTTGTGTAATGAACAAGATATCACTAATTATTCTGAGACATATTTATAAAAGTTCTTACATTTCTAGGGTTAGAGAGCTAGAGAGCTTGAGAGCTTAACTCTTCTTCTCTTCTAGTTCTAAGTAGCATTTACATTTCAGGGCTCACTTTGAAGCTTGTTGTGGTCTAAACTTGATCTTGCTAGCATTCTATTGGAAGTGGAACCACAAGATTTGAATTCTCTATTCTCTCTACTCTCTTACTTCCATTATTGCTTAGTCTAGGGTTTTATGCCTCTTTAAAATATATGGGTGAAAATGTATAGATTGCCTAGTATGGTTGTATTGTATGTTTAGATGCTTGATCAACATCTACTGTAATAGTTTACATGGAATTGAAAGAGGAAGTGTAAACTTAGATTTTTTCATGCTAGCTTATGTTTGTGAAACTTGCATTCAATGAGTTTTGTGATTTGTAATCCGGATAGAAATATATCGTATTTCCATATGTAGTCTATTGGGGGCTTGCACTTAAATTGATATAGCTTGTAAACCACATAGACATATAGTGATTTAGGCTTTACTGGTGTTCATGTGATTTCTATCTCTTTTGTAGATATTATATGATATGGACTTGGTTTATTGACAAATAGCCTTGTCTCACATTCGTGATCCCGACTAGCAGTCCTATGTGATTATTTATACTTGACATGAGGTGTTGGTAATCTAGACGATGCAATAGGTGAAGTTAGGATCCCATATTTCTCTAATTTGAACCCCTCGTCTGTTAGTTAGTTGAGTTTATGTTAAAATCAGTCTAGTTACTAAATCACACTTTGATACTCGTTTGAGCAAACTAAAATAACTATAGGATTATTGCATGATAGTTTAAGCCTAACTCCTTGTCTCTGTGGGAACGAACTTTACTTATCTAATTTATTACTTGTCGACCGTGTATGCTTGCACGTGTTTTGTGCCCGTTTTGTTAACACCGAAATGGCGCAACAATTGTATAACCAAATTCTTTCTTTAAAGATCTTTCATCATCACAAGATGTGTTTTACAACTACTTCTTTCCAAGGAATATCTTCTTGCCACATTCACCTTCAGAATAATAAGAATCTTCCTAATTGCTCAATAATTGGGAAGCAATATAAATAACTCAAGAATTTAAAAGATTCCAAATTATGCTGAGGGGTCATAAGACCTTGAACTCTTCTCCAAGTTGAATAAGGAATCACCACTGTAAACCATCTTTAACAGAATGTTTAGCAATCACACAGACTGAAAACACTCTCTACAAGTACTCTAGGTGATCAGCCTATCGTACCCCTACGTCGTGCACAACGTATTACATTATAACATCGTAATGAATATATGCGTTATTGTCGGAACCAATGTTTCTGATAACGTGTCCCCTTTATAGCGGTGTTTACCTAAGTGTTCAACATCTGAATCCGCCCCAAAACAATTTGGTTTGGCATACTTTGTCAAAAACGCTCGAATTTCATAAACATCTGTCAATATTTGTCTAGCTGAATCAAGTAGCATAGACTTTTAGCAACAATTCACACATCAATCAATATATATATATATATATATACACTTTTAACCAACTCAATAAATATTCTTTTTTTTAATATAGTTTAAGGAAACTAAAAATAAATAAATCTTTTTATAATATTCTTATACCGTACCGTAGTAATGGTACGTTGAGGATTTCGTCATTATATGATGTCGTCATACTACATCATACGATAGTGGGCTGGCGATCCTACGATCACATCCAACACTAGGTTCAACTGCATTGATGACTTTCTCGACTATTATTTTTACACCAAATCAAATTATGCATAGAATATATAAAATACATTTTAAAATTTTCAAATCATTTTTGTCTAGCTGAAGAAATTAGCATAGATATGTGAATAATAGCACAATTTTAAAAATTCATTGGTTCAATCATTTAATCCAATATTTTTCAAAAAACTCAGAAGTGCAAACATCAGCACGAAGTCAATAAATTTCAAAAATCTAGCATAGCTAGAAGATTTAGAATATCAAATTTTCTCTATCAATTTAAATCTTTACTCCACTACTTCATTACTTAATCATTCTATCAATCTTCAGCACCATCAATGTTGTCTATACCATAACTTTTCTATACCCAGTATAGTTCCTCAAACTTACCACACTTTGGAAGTTCAGGAACTTGCCACAATAATATGAGTTTAAGAACTTGTCCTGGCAATACGTAGTCCAAGAACTGATCAAGGACTGTCCATATGCTTAGTGGTTCAAAAGTATACATACGATTAAGAGTCACGAACTTACCAAAAGCATGAGTTTTAAGAACTGTACCTAATCTTAATATCATCTAATCTGATCTTAATAGTCTCTAACTATCAAATATAAACATGGGACAAGAATCACCTTCTCACCATATATATATCAATAGCGTGACACCAACATTCCAATGATTATCCATGTGATAAACCAAGTCTAAGCATAAAACCCCTGCCCGTACAAAGGTTTGTACAACTCAGCCACCACATGAGTCCTCAGTTGAAATCCCACTTAATTCCATCTTGCTATTCTCTTGCTTTTTGCTCAATACATATTTTATATATCTCATCATCTATAACTCCTCGTGAGTTTATCTCGTACTATCTCATAGTACATTCTCTTCTAACATCAAACTATAACCATTCAATCATTACAGACCATCTGTCTTTTATAACTTTAAAAGATCACGTCATGATCTCATTCTATAATCATCTCCCTTATGATTCTTTTTCTTATATCATTATCGTTTTGTTTTACAATCTTCTTATCTTTACCTTTCATCATATCATATTATGATTTCATTTATGCTTTTAATCTTATAGACTTTGTCTATTCATCATTATTCGTTATCTTGATTATTGGAGTTAGGTAACTCCTGATTCTTGTCTTTATATCTCTTCAAGATTCTTCTTTGAATCTTCTTGTTTATTAAGCAATTCTTCCTTTAAGATTTTCTAACTTCATTCATATTGCTCAATATTTTATTCAAGTTTACTCCTTGTCAGTCTCATCTTTTTCTTATAACATTTCTAGTACTTAACTCATCCTATACATCTATGTATGTGAAAAGAATCACCTTTTTATAATACGTATTCATAACTCTATGCTCAGTACACATCGAGTCTCTAACAGTGCTCAATATAGTAAGCTGAGTGGTTTCTAACAAACTAGTTTCCCGTCTCATCTACACTGTCTTACACAGTGAGTTAGATCGGTGGCTAGTTTGTATATACCTCCGCTCCCTGAAGGAATCGTTTAGCCCAGATACTATACACCAACCATTAAAGAGTACGATGGTACCACTACTTAAACTTAAATTCTTATAACTTAAGGTCATAGCCTAAGGTACACTTACCTAAGGTGTATAACCTATCAGCTTTGATACCAACTGTAACGACCCCAAAATTCATAAAATACAACTCTCGACATCGGTCGTTAACAATACATCGAACTTCTAACTTTACATTATTAATCGGTATTAAATTTAATAAAATGTGAAATAATTAAAACTTTTATACCTTTCTTTCTTCATTTCCCTGAATCACAACCTTTATCATTAACATATCTTTGAATCAAATCTGTTTTATAACTCACTTCATCAGAAGTATAAACAAAATCTTACATTATAAATCAATATCCAATACACATTGGATAACTCAACTTACAACTCAACAATTATAATATATCTAAACCATTAGATATATTTCTCATCTAAAAGCAAATAATCTTCTTGAATTGCTATTGATCGCTATAATTCAATTAGCATGTATCATTACCTTGAATCCTTGACCTGTAAAATGGTTATTTTTTAAGAATGAGCTCGACAGCTCAGCAAATCTAACAGTTTTCATGCATCACATAACACACAATATCATTCTTAGATCATACATCATAATCATTTAACTAAACATATCATACATGATGTACTTCACATCTCAATTAAAGATTGACTTCCATAACCCAATCAGTTTAGTCATAAATTGACTTTCACAGTATAAAGCATCATTTATAATTTCACATACATTCAATAGTCTGAATTACAACAATCAGTTACCAAATTTATAAAGCAAATAGGAACTGAAAGACTTGCCTAGTTTGTAGATTACAAAAACCGATTAACAGCTAATAGCTATTTGCACCTCAGGTATCCTACATAATATATAATCATGCACACCATTTATTAGTCACATAGTATATCTTAGTAATCGTTTAAGTAACTCTACTTTATGATCTACTATAATCTTCTTTAGGTTTGATACACAATGTTCAATTTATGTGGTTAAGTCCTGTTAGGGCTCCTCATTGTCCATTCAATTTATTTACGTTAAACTTTCTTTTACTTTTCATTTCATTCCACTTTAATACACTTCACATTTATTTAAGTCTTAAATCTCGTCTTCACATCACATTAGATGTATAATTTTTGTTAACATTAATTACGTTAACCTTCGTGTCATATTTCTTTATACTTCTCTTTTAATCGACACTTAACGTTTTGTTAAGTCGATATAGTTGTAATTACATCATCGATTAATGTTAAGCATCATTATATTTTATAATATTCATGTTTTATAACTTAGAACAACATCTTTTATCGTCATAAGCACTTCACTTGCATACGTTCATGCTCGACGCCCTTCGACTGCCTTTGAATGCACATCAGTCCCAAAGATGGCGATTTTAACCCCTGCTAACGACCTCAAATCAAAAAACTTAAAGAACAAAAGTTGTAGGTCTACTCATCCTCGTTCTGGATCATCTTGAATCGCCTCAATCGAAGTTCGTATGAAAATGTTAGGCCCATTTTAGTAAAGGATGTCAAAACAGTCCCGGACAACACCATTGACGCGGCCGCGCCCTTGGGCAGTGAGCCCACACCCTTGGAAAGCGCGCCCGCACCCCTTTGGCAGCGCGCCCGCCCCTTTGGCTTCGCTCTGAGTTCCAGATTTTGCAATTTTTGATGCACAGACTTAAAATCTTCATAACTTCTTCATTTTCAGTCGGAATTAGTTGGTTTTCGACTTTATGAACTCGTTAAACACTGAACTACTCATCTACAGAATGATTATAACATTTAATAACTTTAACAAATCATTTTAAGTGTTCTAATTCAGCGTTCATGCTATATTTTCATATTTTAACATATTTAGCGAGACCGAACACTACGACTTCATTTTAGATCTGTTTTGGCTCATTCAACTTGCGTTGTTTTTGTTTCTCAAGGTACTACAACATATATCCATCGATTTCAGATTCTATACATGAGTTAACCACTAATTTTAGTCTCAAAGGAAGCAAAAATTTATATATTCAACCAAAAACTCAAATTCTCTATGTTTTAACATAATTACACGAATTCGATTACTACAAAACCCATTATAGAGGTTATATACTAGATTATACACATATATTAACAAGTGTATCATCAATTATTAACAAATCCTCTACCAAAATTCTTTTACAAAGAAGTATATAAGAACACAAAATAGATTTTATAACCAAATTATTACATTTGATTTCTTCTTTAAATCTAGGATAGATGATATGAATCTTCTTCTTTTTCTTTCATTGATTCTCCAAAACCTTCTCAATTACAGAGAATTTCTTCTCTTTCTCTCTAAATTTCTCTCTTCCTCTCTTCTTTATTTCTCTCCTTCTCTCTGCCTTAGCAAATAAACTGACCACCACTTTAACGTGGTTTAGCCAATTATCAAAACAAAGACTCGGCAGTTACAAATACAAATGGTCTTTAGACCATGTTTGGGTAAAACCCAATTAGCCTCTTACTATTTTATTTAAATAATCCCTTTATCATATGGTTCACAATTGCCACACTTTATTTGATTAAATTACTTAACCCATATAACTCTAATTTTATTTATCAAATCATAATCTCTCTAATTTAATTATTTAATTAAACTAAAATATTACCATTCCATTAGCGTAATAAAATACGCTCCGATTATAAAATCATTTAACATAAATCTCATCAATATTATTATGCCTTAACAATTTATCCCATAACAATTTCCATCACATATTCATTTTATTCCATAAATATCCCAATCAAAATATTTATTTAATTTGATAAATATTTTACCTACTCATGAAATTCACAATTATATTACATTAACATATTACATTTATATGTAATATATATTAATCTCTCATTTTATTAAAACAAATATATTCACATTAATTCACCATTTTAATTAAATGAATCACTCACATTATTAATGAAACTTAATTCATAATAATTTTCATTACTCACAAGGCATAACAATCAAATTATATTATCTCATAATATAATTTTAACTTGATTAAATTTACTAATATTATTCAGTTAATTTCTTTTTCATAACAATTTCATTTAATTTCTTTAATAGTTTAATTAACTATTAAACCTCTTTTTCCCAATACATGAATATATTATTCTATTCACACCAAATAATATAATTCTATTCACACCAAATAATATATTTTACAATATATAACACATATACAAATACTAAAACTCAAAACATCTCATAATAAGAATTTTATTCATTAAATTCTCATTTATTAATTCTTGAAAATCCAGGTTAGCACATCATCTCGTGAAGTTAATGGTATTCGCAACCATAACATCTCATCATAGTAGGACATCGACCATCTTGATCTTCGCAGGGTCCTTTAATACATACTACCATCGTTCGCTGAAAATATTATTTTTTCAAGCAAGTGTGAGCATTCAATTGCTCAGCAAGTCATAATAGTTGAATATTAACTACTCAAGAATCAAAATTCTTTTAAAACTTCAATAACCGAACAATGGTTATGAAGCAGCTCGAATAATAGGAATACGTTTCGATTCCTATCATTTTACAACATACATCACATATACTTTGTCTTACTTTTATCCTTCTACCTTTTTCATATACATTCTGTCTGGCTAGAATCATTAGCACAGACTTAACAAAATCGGTTCATGAATAAACTGAACTCCCTAACATGAAACAGTTCAATTAAAGAACAGTTCAATCACAGAAACACCGAAGTGTTAACATTATGGCACAAGGCCTCATTCATACCAACACTTTGTACAAATATCGCACATTTGCACATACGAAATACTTCCTCATGTTCAACATCTGAGGAAGTTAAGAAACTAGCATTCATATGAAAATGAATGAAGTTAGGAACTTGCATTCATCATAAAGGATGAATTAAGTTTAAAAACTTGCCTTAGCACTGCGTACTGCTTACGCCTTATCAATCATCACAATCCCTATAAAGCATATAGGAAACACATATCCATTAGTCATATATTTGACTTATGAATTGGTTTAACTTCACTTTACTTCTTATGGTTCGCATTATTGTAATTTACGTTTACGCGACCAACTCCCATATTTATTTCTTCTGTTCTTTCACTATCATTACACTTAGCACACATTGAGTCTTTAACAGTAGTCAAATATAGTACACTGAGTAGTTTCCCACAAACAAATAACAAACTAGCTTCCCGTCTCGTCTGCACTGTCTTACATAGTGAGTTAGATCGTTTGCAAGTTCATATATACCGTCGCTCTCTAACGAAATCGTTTAGTCCAGATACTATATCTCGACCAATATAAACTACGAATGCATTACCATTTTAAACTTAACTTATCTGAACCATTATAACAATAATGTTCGTTAAGTTAATCTTCATTACATTTCTTACCACGCCCGGTCCATACGACTCGAAACGTTATTTACGTTATTACCATTAACTCGGCTTGTTCAATGTTATACATTATTCATTATTCTTCATTCTCTTTTTACTATTTATTACGGAATATTAGCATTCATGCATCATCAACAGACACTCGTCGATCATCGTTAGACACTACGACAACCGAAACCCTAATCAGTTCGCTAGGTCACACGTATTTCCACCGAATTCCCGTTATCGAACTTTGTATAGAAATTACATAAGTTTTAACTTCATTTCTTATCATTCTCGCATGCCACACCTCTATTACATCTCATGTAACATTGAGGCGTGCATTGAGCTCGACTACGATCTCTGGTTCACATTTTAGGGTTTCGAGTTTTTAAATTTAAATACGTTTATTCAACATTTAATTCTTAAAATCGTTCTTAAACATGTTGTTTAAGTGATTTCTCTACATGAATATTAATCATATACTTGCCCCATAATTACCATGTAAAAAGTTGGGACATAAAATATCCGCGTCGAAAAAATTCCCCTTTAAGGGCGCTGCATCGCCGACTAAGGCTTAATCTTGGCGCTGCTGTGCCGACTTTCAGAACCCGAAAATAATGTGCTGGCATTGCGGCGCCAGCTTTCTAGGCTTGGACTGCGCTGCGGCGCCAGCTTTTTAGGCTTGGGCGGCACTGGGGCCCCAGCTTTCTAGGCTTGGGCGGCGCTAAGGCGCCAGCCCTGTTACATTGAAATTTTTTCTATGTTTTTCAATTTCTGAAATTCCCGAGCTCATAACACGATCGTTATAATTCAAAATTGGCTCGTTCTAAAGCCAATAGTTCACATATATTAAGTTCTGCGATTCCATCCGTCGGAATTCATTTTTGAACACTACAAGAAAATACTCTATCAGCGACCAAAGATTTCAGCGACCGCTCTATACGGTCGCTATTGTGGACATCAGCGACCACTTTCGACAATCGTTTTGGAATCGAGTCGCTAGCTGATATCGGCGACCGGTGGCGGTCGTCGTTCGGTCGCTGGTGTATTTTTGTCGCCTAAAAATTGGCCTGAATTGTTCGCGGGCTATTCTTTTGTGACTACTCATTAACAGCGACCGTCTGCGGTCGCTAATATGTCCACATCATTAAAAAACAGCGACCGCAGTCAGTCGCCGATAGGGGTAGCTTATATATTTTAATGTAAACCGCACCAGACGCCTCGCGATAGACCAGACAAAAAGAAAATAGAAGAAGGCCAGAAGAGGGAGAAGAGGGAGAAGGGGGAGAAGAAAATAGGGAGACTAGAAGAGGGAGAGCCACCCGCCGCCACTGCCCCACGGCCACCACCCACAGCCCGCAGCTGCAGCCCCACCGCCACAAGGTAACCTAGTTTATGTACATTTTGTTTATGTACCTTTTGTGACACCCCCAAATTTGGGTACTTCGTTTTCACATGATTTGGTGTTCACTTTCTAATATAACATACATCTACCCAATGTAAATTTAAAATAAAATACATCCTTTATTCAAAATAAGAAAATCTCCCTTAAAACAAGGGTTACAACCTTCTTAAAAATTAATCCCAGGGTTACTCTAACCTTGACATAATAATAATGTGCGGAAATATAAAACATAACATTAAAGTCTATTACAATCATTTCAAATAATAAAAACAAGTCTTCACTTGTTTTTCTTTCCCTTGCCTTTACTCGTAGACGGGCCGTCAACATTATCAACCTTAGCTGCAATTGTTATATAATGCAAGAGTGAGCAAACAATAGCTCACTGGAGTTTAACAATAATAAATACATGAAAGGATATCTTTAAAAAGAATTTGAATAACTTAGCTTACTTCAGCAATAAAGAATTGAATAATAATTCTCTATCAACATTAAAATTCGAATATAGAATTTATTTGAGGGTCATAAGACCTTTGAACTTTTGTCCCAGGTTATAAACATTTTCATTTAAACCTTTAACAGTCAATAAGACTATGGACCTTAACTCGTACTTAGGGGGATCAGCCCTTCGTACCATGTATTGTGCACAAACATCTTAACGCTTACGCGTAGTAACCTCCCCTAATAATAGGGTTGTTCAACTCAGTAATTTGAATTCAAGTCCGCACCAAAGAAAGTTTGGTTTGGATAAGCTTACAAGGGTAATTTAGAATTCACGTTCATCAACTAAGGATTAGTTGAATCGACTTTCAATAACTTGAAATAATTCGTTAATGAAAGAAATACGAACTAACATATGGTTTAAAATAAATTTAAAGCATCTCAAAAGAATATTCAAACCTTGCTTGAACAATAAGCCAAGGTTACTTTAATTATATCATGAATTTCAATAATTACTTGTCCAATAAAAAAACAATCTCAAACAATGAATAATTGAATTGAAACAAATAAACGAGTTTAGGATTTAGAAGACTTGCCTCAAGCGCAAGCTACTAATATAATTCACGTTCTTTAACACTTTCTATACATATATGTTTAATCACAACAATTTAAATTAGTTGACACGTAACTAACTCACATAATTGGTTAACCTTTTTAGGTTAACTCATTATTATTTAATTATTAAATTAATAATTAATAATCATATAATTTAATTACATCTAATAGGCACGCTCACTTTAATTAAGTCAAATAATAATTATGTATTTCATATTAAATTATAATTAAATTAATTATAATTTACACATTTAATCTAATTATAGTTACTCAAATTATAATTGCATATTATTTTAATTAAATTATAAATAATTTATAATTTATAATTAATTAAACCACATCATACATTTACTAAATTATAATTGCACCAATCATAATTTATAGTTAATCATGCAAATATTACATTATAATTACACAATTTATAATCTATAATTAATCATGCATTAAATTATAATTACATATTATAATTTAAATTTACATTCACTTGATTACAATAACTCAATTTATAATTATTATAATTTAAAATAATTATAATTTAAATTAAACTTTTACTCTAATTATAATTATTCAAAATTATAATCACTAATTATATTTTATTAATATAATTTATTAATATTCACTTAGCATTTTAATATATATTTAATCATGCTATAAAAGTTATTACATAAAATTAGTTTTACAAAATACAAAAGAAAGCAAGTTTTTTTTCCTGCCACCCCGCCGCCAGGGCGGGAGTTTTCCTATTGATAGGCCCGCCGGGGCGGGCCCCTTCCAGCAAACGCAGACAAGTTCACGAACTGTGCATATAAACAACCAATTTGGTTTATTTCTCCACACCAAATTCTAATTCTAGTTCATGCAATTCATATCAATTCATAAAAACATAAAATTAAAGCTTCTAATCATGATTCCAACATATATAACATGCTCCTAGACACAAAATCATCTTAAACAACAAGAATCCATGATTTAAAAACTTGAATTCTAATATTTTTCAAAAACTCATAGTTTTCACAAAACCATTCACTGTAATCCAATTCTAACCCAATTCAACTCATAATTCATGCAATATTTCCGTAATTGAAGATAGCACCATGATAAATTCTAAATAGGCATATTAACACATAAAAATCCTCAATTATCATTTTAAAACTCAATCAAAGCATATGAACTCACAAGAACATAAATTTTCCATTAAAACATGTTTTATAACTAATTTGATTTCTGAAAACTTGTTTATAGCATACATTTCACTTATAAACAACACATGAATACACTATGTATAAACAATTCATGCTTATACAATTTCATGAAAATTTGCCTTAACAGAGAATAAAACACGAAGAACACATAAATTGAGTTCTTAAAAATATAAGGGTAGAGATTATAGAATATACCTTTTGTTAATACGTTGAAAGAGGAAGATGATGATTTTTAGGCTTCAAGCTTAGAAATTCCTTCTTGTTCTTCTTCTTCTTCTTCTTCTTTCTCTCTAACTCACTGTGTTCTTTTCTCTCTAACAATCTAACTTTCTAACGTAGCTTTACATAATATACATATATAACTGATATTATAATATACGTATACTAATTACACTTAATGATATAATTAAATTAGCAGTTATAATATTTCAAAAGCCACAAGGCTTTGTTTGGCAACAGATTAATTTAGAAAATAGTTTTATTAACTAAGGCCTTGTTTGGGTAAAATGGGTTTAAAGCTAGTGCACTGGCCCTGTTTGGCAAAACCTTTTAAAACAATAAAACCATTTAAAAATACTTTTCTTTATTTTAATAAATCATTTTAACACATACTTTAATGTTACACTTTAACTAATTAAATCTCTAACATTCTAATTTAATCAATTAAAATCTAACATCAACTAATCACATAACAATTTGTCACATAATTATAATTACTTGCTAATTACAATTCATGCAATGCATGTAACACTTCATCACATAACTCATCTAATTTAATTATATCAATTAAATTAGAACTATACCATAAAATTAATATACATCAATTAAATAAATTATTAAACATCCATTTAATAATATATAACACTTAATTAAATCACTTCCATAAATCAAATAATTTATTTATTTAACTCAAGAAATATTAAAAATTATCATATAAAATCTCAATCGTTACAATCTTCCCTCCTTAAAAGGATTCTGTCCCCAGAATCACACATAAAAAAAAAATCTGTCTATTACAGTCTTCCCCCCTTAAAAGGATTCTATCCCCAGAATCGATACATAAGGGGTTACACACAAAATATTTAAGCAAATAACTGCGGATAAGATTTCATCATAACATCTTCGAGTTCCCTCGTGGCTTCTTCAGCACTGTGGTGAAAGTAGTATGCATACAAGCCAATCATGTATGATGATAAAGCATATACTTTGGAGGCAATCTTATTTATTTATTAATAAAAATATTCATTTATTAAAGGCATTTAATTATCTACATGGTGCTGTTTTTATAATATGTAAATAACCCATAGTTTTAAGCAATGCTTTTAGAATCATGATGATGATCATGCCAATGAGATCTAAATTCTTAGAAAGCTCTAAAACTAAAATAGTTCCTAATCATGGGATTACTAAAAAGGGGATTAGCAAATCCGGATAGATTAGTACATATGTTGCTTGCTCATTAGATGAGGATAATTGATCTCATAATCATTTGTGTGGAGACACTAAAGCAAGTATGTAGGTGCTTATTGGAGAATAAGTTCACTGAACGTGACTCGCTATGGAATACTTAATGGAGTTTTACTCGCCTGTCAATAGAAATTCTAATGTGATAGTAGTACAAGTGATCCTTGGACTTGAGATCATCATAGTATCTTGTATGTAATGAATTATACTTTGACTTATTCCTTAAAGCCCTTTAGGGTATATAAAAGGGTATGCTTGGGTATAATGAGTTACATATGGAGACAATGAATGATCAATAAAGAATCTACCACCTCTAGTAAAGGAGGAGATATGTCCTATGTGATTCGTTAAATGACAACCCAGGAATCCTTGGCCAAGGTAAAATGAAATTAGAAAGGAGTTTCTAATTTACATTATTTGGAGTTGTGCATTTTCTAATCGAAATACATATAATTAAATAAAATAAGACTTGACAGTAAATTCATGTCTTATATTTAATTGGGACATTGTATGGTGGAAGGATTGAATTGTATGGTAACTATTTACTCACAGGTTCTTTTATGATTAATGTTGAAATCTATATTATCTGGAAAGTCGTTGATCGCTAGGGAGGCTTATCCCTATTGTAGAATAAATATTATTTATTTAAATAGATTATTAGTTTAATTTATTTATTTAAATAAGATTAGAATTGTTCTAATTGATTTATTCACAACCGGTTTAATATGGAGAACCTAAAGGGTCACACCATAAAAGGAAGAATAATTATTTCCCATGTGGTGGGAAGCCTAAATTAATTAAAAGAAATCCCATGTCTAATAGGATTAGAAGGGTTGACCAATATCTATATAAGAGGATTCTTATAATAGATATTACTTGATGCAATTTCAATTGTTGGAGAGTACTCCTTTTCTATAGAGGATAGAAAACTAAGCCAACCACCCTCCTTCTTGATAATTCATCTTCCTTGGTGGATCACCTCTATAGTCTAAACACCTGGGTGGCTAACGTTGATCAAAGGAAGGAATCTAATCCGGAAATTCAAGGAGATCACGAAGAACAAGGAGTTGAACTAGTACTTGTGGAAGCTTCGTTCTACAAGGGTATGATTCCATAACTTCTTATTTATCGTTTTAAATTAATAATTTGCATAAAGGATGATCCGGGTAATGGTTTTGTAGAAATTTTTTTAAACTCTGATATACCATGCTTCCGCTAATTTTTGCAATATGATTGCGTCACGATTTCGTACAAACCCAACAGTGGCATCAGAGCCAAACTTTTATGCAATTATTAATTTATTTTTGATTTCATATACATATGGGTATATATTTAAAATAATTTATTGGGCATAATTTTATTGTATAAAATTCTTTTTTTTTAAGAAAAAAAAATGACGTTTTTTTTTTTTTTGGGACGAATCACAAATTTTTTTTTTGGGTGCTAATCTTGAATTCTGCAAAGAAAATGTGTTGTCTCTTTCTTACTCCAAAAAGAATGTGACCCATCAGGAAAGGACTCTTTTAATAAACCTGCAGGACTCTTTTAATAAAAGAAGGTGACTTCTTTTTAAAAAAATAAATATGATATATTTATATATTATATTCTAAATAATTTTATAATTAAAATAAAGAGTTTATTTTAATCTTAAAATTGGATTTCATGCAATTTAAAATTGCCCATTAAATGATACTTATATATATATGGAATGTTTTAATTCATGAGATGAATATTTATTTATTGATATATATGGTGATATGTATGATAATAAATGGGGATTGATTATGGACTATTTGACCAATGTGATTGGATTTTATTTTAGTTGAATGCTTGAATGAATGAGTTTTATTAAATGGGTCTGTGTACCTCGTCTTCTCTAAAAAAAATTTTCGTGATGTAAAATTCTATCTCCCTGCTATGTACTTCCCCTTGACTGCTGATCAAGGTTTCTATTTAAATTAAATAGTTTAATGTAATAGAAATAGTTAGAATTATCTTAAAAAAATTGGAGACCAAGGAGCAAGGAGCGCGTGAAGACCCGTTTGTATGGAGCCCGGGTTTAAATATAATAGTTATATTTAAATTTAAATTCTTGCACTCCTAGGTTTGACCTTTTGGTTCACTTGGTGGCTCTAGTGAACCAAACTAGAATAAAAGTCCACAATCAATCTGGGTAGAATATAGTATTCTATATTGCATGCTAAATATTATATATATTATATTTTATGCAAACATGCTTCGCATGTTTAATAAAATGACGCGTATTTTATATATATATGTGCATGCACGCTAAACAAGATGAGACAAATAATAACAAATCCCTCAAAGAAATAATATTAAGTCCGAAGCGTTCAAATGATATTTGGAATATCGAACGTCGCCTTCTAGCATGATAAATTAATAGAGTATTAAATATAACTGTAAGTGAAGCTGCAAGTTGATGTTTTAGATGAAAAGTTCATTACAGAACTAGGTATAGGTCCTAAGTCTCATCTTGAATCTAAACATGTGTTGCGGCACTTTGATTAAAGAAATCATTGAAAGAGGAGAGTGTGGACTCTCAAGACAACATTGCAGATCCATTAACTAAAGCTTTAACACAACAGCAGTTTGATCGTCACTTAGAGAAGTTGGGTATGAGATACCATGGCGATTGGCTTTAGTGCAAGTGGGAGATTGAAAGTAGTATGCATACAAGCCAATCATGTATGATGATAAAGCATATACTTTGGAGGCAATCTTATTTATTTATTAATAAAAATATTCATTTATTAAAGGCATTTAATTATCTACATGGTGCTGTTTTTATAATATGTAAATAACCCATAGTTTTAAGCAATGCTTTTAGAATCATGATGATGATCATGCCAATGAGATCTAAATTCTTAGAAAGCTCTAAAACTAAAATAGTTCCTAATCATGGGATTACTAAAAAGGGGATTAGTAAATCCGGATAGATTAGTACATATGTTGCTTGCTCATTAGATGAGGATAATTGATCTCATAATCATTTGTGTGGAGACACTAAAGCAAGTATGTAGGTGCTTATTGGAGAATAAGTTCACTGAACGTGACTCGCTATGGAATACCTAATGGAGTTTTACTCGCCTGTCAATAGAAATTCCTAATGTGATAGTATTACAAGTGATCCTTGGACTTGAGATCATCATAGTATCTTGTATGTAATGAATTATACTTTGACTTATTCCTTAAAGCCCTTTAGGGTATATAAAAGGGTATGCTTGGGTATAATGAGTTACATATGGAGACAATGAATGATCAATAAAGAATCTACCACCTCTAGTAAAGGAGGAGATATGTCCTATGTGATTCGTTAAATGACAACCCAGGAATCCTTGGCCAAGGTAAAATAAAATTAGAAAGGAGTTTCTAATTTACATTATTTGGAGTTGTGCATTTTCTAATCGAAATACATATAATTAAATAAAATAAGACTTGACAGTAAATTCATGTCTTATATTTAATTGGGACATTGTATGGTGGAAGGATTGAATTGTATGGTAACTATTTACTCACAGGTTCTTTTATGATTAATGTTGAAATCTATATTATCTGAAAAGTCGTTGATCGCTAGGGAGGCTTATCCCTATTGTAGAATAAATATTATTTATTTAAATAGATTATTAGTTTAATTTATTTATTTAAATAAGATTAGAATTGTTCTAATTGATTTATTCACAACCGGTTTAATATGGAGAACCTAAAGGGTCACACCATAAAAGGAAGAATAATTATTTCCCATGTGGTGGGAAGCCTAAATTAATTAAAGGAGTTTAATTAATTAAAAGAAATCCCATGTCTAATAGGATTAGAAGGATTGACCAATATCTATATAAGAGGATTCTTATAATAGATATTACTTGATGCAATTCCAATTGTTGGAGAGTACTCCTTTTCTATAGAGGATAGAAAACTAAGCCAACCACCCTCCTTCTTGATAATTCATCTTTCTTGGTGGATCACCTCTAGAGGCTAAACACTTGGGTGGCTAACGTTGATCAAAGGAAGGAATCTAATCCGGAAATTCAAGGAGATCATGAAGAACAAGGAGTTGAACTAGTACCTGTGGAAGCTTCGTTCTACAAGGGTATGATTCCATAACTTCTTATTTATCGTTTTAAATTAATAATTTGCATAAAGGATGATCCGGGTAATGGTTTTGTAGAAATTTTTTTAAACTCTGATATACCATGCTTCCGCTAATTTTTGCAATTTGATTGCGTCACGATTTCGTACAAACCCAACATGTGGTTCCTCCATTACCTTAACAGAAGGTATCACTTTATTCCTAAGTACTTGTTTTTTTCTATCAACTATTTGAACAGGCACTTCTTCATATGTTAAGTTCTTATCAAATTGCAAAGGCTCATACTCTATCACATGTTTATAATCGTGCTTGTAAGGTCTTAACACATAAATATGAAAGACATTATGTATATTCTCGAGCACCGGAGGTAATGCAATCTCGTAAGCTACCTCGCCAACTTTTTGCAACACCTCAAAAGGTTCAATAAATCGGGGACTCGGCTTTCCCTTGTTACCAAATCGAATCTTCCCCTTCCAGGGAGATACTTTCAGGAATACAAAACTTCCTGGTAAGAATTCTCAATTTTGTCGATGACGATCAGCATACTTCTTCTGTCTGTCTTGAGCAACAACTAATCTTGTTCTTATCAGCTTCACAATTCCAGCAGTTTGTTGTACCAATTCTAGTCCCAACAGCTAACGTTCACCATCTTCATCCCAACACAAGGGAGTTTTACATTTTCTGCCGTATAACACTTCGTAAGGCGGCATGCCATACTCGCATGATGACTATTATTGTAGGCGAACTCCACCAACGGTAGATGATCCTCCCAGATTCCTTTGAAGTCCATCACACAAGCTCTCAGCATATCCTCAAGCATTTGAATCGTTCTTTCGCTTTGGCCATCAGTCTGAGGATGGTATGCTGTACACATGCACAATTGCATTCCCAGACATTCTTGCAAACGTTTCCAGAAATTAGACGTGAAACGCGGATCTCTATCCGACACAATCAACACCGAAACACCGTGTCGAGAAATAATTTCCTTCACATACAATTTCGCTAGCTGATCCAAGTTGTACTTAACCCTGATCGACAAAAAGTGGCCTCACTTCGTCAATCGATCCACTATAACCCATATCACATCAAATCCCTTCTGAGTCGCTGGAAGACCCACCACGAAATCCATCGTGATGTGCTCCCACTTCCACATTCAGCAACGTCCCTTTTCATATTCGGCCACCAGAAATGATGCCTGAGATCTTGGTACATCTTGGTACTCCCAGGGTGAATAGAATATCTAGAACTGTAAGCTTCGCTTAGAATCTCCTCTTTAACCTCTAGTACCGGTGGTACCCAGATTCTACCTTCAAACAGTAACAGACCTTCATTATCGATCTTGAACTTAAATTCTTCGCCATAGGTTATCTTTTTCCGAATCTTCTCACATTCTTCATCGTAAAGTTGTGCTTCTTTCACCTTGTCTACTAGAGTAGAACCAGTAGTTACTTCAAACAACTTCTCATCCGATTCCTTCGGGAACATCACTTCCACCTCCAACCTAGTCATCTGTTCTATCAACCGATCCTGATCAGTTAACACGTTCAGCTTCTCCTAACCTTTTCTGCTCAAAGCGTCGGCGACAACATTAGCTTTACCCAGAAGGTAAAGTATCTCGCAATCGTAGTCTTTGATCAGTTTCAACCATCTTCTTTGACGCATGTTCAAATCCTTCTAGGTGAAAATATACTTCAGACTATTGTGATCGGTATATATCTCACACTTCTCTCAATGTAAGTAGTGTCTCCATATCTTTAGAGCAAACACTACTGCCGCCAATTCTAAATCTTGGGTCGGATACCCCTTCTCATAATCCTTAAGCTGACGTGACGCATAGGCAATCACTTTGTTGCTCTGCATCAACACACAGCCTAATCCTTTATGTGAGGCATCGCTATATACCACAAAATTCCCCGTACTATCCAACAAAGATAACACATGCGCAGTACTCAACCTCTTCTTCAGCTCCTGAAAACTTTCTTCACACTTCTCTGTCTAAACAAATTTAACTGTTTTACGAGTTAAATTCGTCAACGGAGTTGCAATTTTAGAAAAGTCTTGGATGAATCTCCAATAATAACCTGCCAATCCCAAGAAACTCCTCACTTTAGACGGCAGTCTTCGACTGATCCCAATTTATTACGGCCTCAACCTTTGATGAATCTACCGAAATACCATCCTTGTCGATTATGTGGCCAAGAAATTGCACACGTTCCAACCAGAATTCACATTTCTTAAATTTAGCGTAAAGCTTCTCTCGTCTCAGCGATTCTAAGGTTAGTCGTAAGTGTTCAGCGTGTTCCTCCTCGGTCTTGGAATAAACCAGGATATCATCAATGAACACTACCATGAACTTGTCCAGAAATGGCTTAAACACCTTGTTCATTAAGTCCATAAATGCAACTGGGGCATTCGTGAGACCAAATGACATCACCAAGAACTCGTAATGACCATATCGAGTCCTAAAAGTCATTTTTGGTATATCTTCCCTTCTCACCTTTAACTGATGATATCCGCTTCTCAAGTTGATTTTCGAGAAGTACTTCGCACCCTCCAGTTGATCAAACAAGTTATCGATCCTAGGTAAAGGATACCTATTCTTGATCGTAACTTTATTCAACTCTCTATAATCATTGCAAAGACGCATCGATCCATCCTTCTTCTTCACAAACAAAACTGGCGCTCCCCACGGCGAAACGCTGTGTTGAATATACTTCTTGTCCAACAATTCTTGCAGTTGAACCATCAGTTCCTTCATCTCAACTGGAGCCATTCGGTACGGAGCCTTCGAAATCGGAGCAGTTCTCGGCGCTAAATTGATTACGAACTCTGTCTCCCTATCTGGCGGAAGTACTGGCAAGTCGCTCAGAAATACGTCCACAAACTCTTTAACTACCGATATCTCCTCCACCTTTGGGCTTTCCTTGCGCGTATCTACTATGTAGGCTAGATATCCTACACAGCCTTGCGTCAAAAGTTTCTTGGCCTACATAATCGTCAGACAACTCGCTTGTCTAGGCGATTTGCTACCATAGAACACTAACTTCGACGGAGTCGTAAGGTTTATCGACTTCTTCTGACAGTCGATTATCGCCCCATGGTTGAACAACCAATCCATACCCAGTATGACGTCGAATTCCCCAAGTTTTATCGGAATTAAATCTACTCTCAGCTCCTGACCCTTAATGTCCAATCTACAGTTCTTATAGACACTTCTCATAGGAATAACCTCCCTATTTGAAATTTTTATGTTCACAGGGTAAACTAACTCCTCTATAGGTAAGTCTAGGGTTTTAGCAAAATCATCAGATATGAATGAACAAGTAGCACCCGAATCAAATAATACATATGCATTTATACTATTGATCGGAATAATATCTGACACCACGTCTTTTGATTGCACAACATCCTGCACCGTCATATTGAATGTACGTGTAGTGGGTCGAACAGCTTATAATGGTGCAGCGATAGTAACGGTACTGCCGCTTTCATTTCCTCCGCTACCTGTTGACCCTGCCGTCAGCTTCTTATGGTAATTGCGAGCCATGTGATCCTTGGATCCACATGTAAAGTAAGCTCCCTTCTTCAGGTTTGGGCAATTAGGTGCAATGTGGCCTTCCTGACCACAGTTGAAGCACACCCGCTTCCCCTTCATGCGCAAGCCAGTGTGATTCTTATCGCATGTAGCACATGATTCAAAACTTCCTCTTCTGCTGGTTTCCTTGCTGACTCCCAGCAAAGGTGTTATCATTTCATTTCCTCTTCTGGTTAACAGTGTTGCTACCACTAGCCTTGGTTTCAACTTCATTCTTCTTCTTCTTGTCTTGGTTGAACTTCGTCACTGCTTCACTTCCTCCCTCAGCAAGTATAGCCTTTTCCAGCACAGCTGCAAATATGTTTAGCTGGAATATGGAAATCTTGATGTAGAGCCAGGGCTTCAGTCCCCGCTCAATCCTCCTCGCTTTCCTAGCATCCGTACTGACCTGGTAAGTAGCGAACCTGGTCAGTTCGTTGAACTTAGCGGCATACTCAGACACCGTCATCCCTCCTTGCTTAAGCTCTAGGAACTGGACCTCCATCTGGTCCTGCGAACTCACTAGGAAGTACATCTCGTAGAACATTTCCTTAAAATGTTCACACGTTATGACTCTTTCTCCCTCTCGGGTCTTATTAGCCTGCCACCAAAAGCTAGCATACGACTTCAATATGAAAGCCGCGAATGCTGTCTTCTGGTCCTCACCTACTCTGGCTACGTCAAAGACCTTCTCCATCTCCATCACCCATGTCTGAGCCGCGATAGGTTTGGTCGATCCCTTAAACTCAGGCGATCCTACTGCCTTGAATTCCTTAAAAGTCGTACCCTGCACTTGCAGCTGATTCTCAAGAGCTCCTATCAACAGGTTCACCAAATGAACCGAGTTGGGATTTGTCCCATCATTATTGTTGTTGTTCGTCGAACCCTCGGGGTTTTGACGCGTTGGTCTTCTTCTAGGAGGCATTTTCTGTTAAGAAGATATTATTATTAGATCCTTTATTCAATTTTTAAATATTCAAGTTCATACGTAAACGTTCGAATAACTTAGTTCACATAGAACACATAGCACATCAATAAACTTCTTTTATTCATTACTCATAGTTTAAAAAAAACATCAATCAGATAGCATTTTTGCTATTTACATCTTCCTTCCTGAAACGAAAAAGTTACAGGATTACATTATTAACTCATCTCATTCTTTTCTCAATTATGGGATTTACATTATTTAATACAAAAAGCAACACATAAACAAAAGCTCTACTACTGCCTAGGCATATTAATACGTCGCACAGCCTCTTTGCATTCCTCTTCCATTACTTGAAACGCCGTTCTTCGGTATACCACATACCATGGTAAACCTTGGAACTAAGATGGGTAGTAGAAACCGCGATCCTAGGCTCTCTCTATTGCTGTGTGGAAAGTATACTCTGTTTCCCTCAGCTTGGCCCTCTTGGCTTCGGCTTCATCTTCAGCTCGATTGGCTCGTTGGGTAGCCCTCAAGCTTATCTCCTCAGCTCTGGCACGCTTCGTCTACTCGTCCTTAATGTCTTGCCTCAGCTTTGCTAGTTCAGCTCGAGCAGCATCTCTATCATTCTCCATGTATATCAGGTTCCACTGTGCATCTCCTAGGTCGCTCGCCATATCCTTGATCGTCTCGTCTCGCAGCTGGATGGTTTCCTTGAGCTGTCAGACTCGTCCATGAAGCTTCACGTTACTGTCGTAGACTGCTTCGTACATCTCAGCACTAGTAGAGTGAGGTGAGAATTCCTCTTCGGGATCCTCTTCCTCCTCTTCAAACTCGTTCTCTTCCTCTTCCTCTAAAATAGGTGTCAGCTCACGCTCCCGACCAGCTATGGTGATCACTGGAGATGGCTCTCTCCTAACTAGCTGCTCCCAAACAACATGTATGTCACGGGGCTCCTCCTCTCTAGGCACCTGAGGTACATCCTCTCTAGCCTGACTAGATTCTCCAAAGTTCGACATCCTGACAAAAGAAATTTAAAGTTCATTATTACGTGATATCGAGTCGTCACTCTTCGAATACTAAAACGTAAACACATATCACATAAGGTAGTTTATTATCTTTACCTATCACATCTATTTTTTTGATCTTACCTATAAGGCTACTACCTAAGGTTTTTCCCCCACCTAAGGTTCATAACCTACTTCTTTGATACTAACCTGTGACACCCCCAAATCCGGGTACTTCAGTTTTCACATGATTTGGTGTTCACTTTCTAATATAACATACATCTACCCAATGTAACTTCAAAATAAAATACAACCTTTATTCAAAATAATAAAATCTCCCTTAAAACAAGGGTTACAACCTTCTTAAAAATCAATCCTAGGGTTACTCTAACATTGACATAATAATAATGTGCGGAAATAAAAATATAACATTAAAGTCTATTACAATCATTTCAAATAATAAAAATAAGTCTTCACTTGTTTTGCTTTCCCTTGCCTTTACTCGTAGACGGGGCGTCAACATTATCAACCTTAGCTGCAATTGTTATATAATGCAAAAGTGAGCAAACAACAACTCACTGGAGTTTAACAGTAATAAATACATGAAAGGATATCTTTAAAAAGAATTTGAATAACTTAGGTTACTTCAGCAATAAAGAATTGAATAATAATTCTCTATCAACATTAAAATTCGAATATAGAATTTATCTTAGGGTCATAAGACCTTTGAACTTTTGTCCTAGGTTATAAACATTTTCATTTAAACCTTTAACAGTCAATAAGACTATGAACCTTAACTCGTACTTAGGGGGATCAGCCATTCGTACCATGTATTGTGCACAAACATCTTAACGCTTACGCGTAGTAACCTCCCCTAATAATAAGGTTGTTCAACTCAGTAATTTGAATTCAAGTTCGCACCAAAGAAAGTTTGGTTTAGATAAGTTTATAAGGGTAATTTAGAATTCACGTTCATCAACTAAGGATTAGTTGAACCGACTTTCAATAACTTGAAATAATTCGTAAATGAAAGAAATAAGAACTAACATATGGTTTAAAAAAAATTTAAAGCATCTCAAAAGAATATTCAAACCTTGCTTGAACAATAAGCCAAGGTTACTTTAATTATATCATGAATTTCAATAATTACTTATCCAATAAAAGAACAATCTCAAACAATGAATAATTGAATTGAAACAAATAAACGAGTTTAGGATTTAGAAGACTTGCCTCAAGCGCAAGCTACTAATATAATGCACGTTCTTTAACACTTTCTATACATATATGTTTAATCACAACAATTTAAATTAGTTGACACGTAACTAACTCACATAATTGGTTAACCTTTTTAGGTTAACTCATTCTTATTTAATTATTAAATTAATAATTAATAATCATATAATTTAATTACATCTAATAGGCACGCTCACTTAATTAAGTCTAATAATAATTATGTATTTCATATTAAATTATAATTAAATTAATTATAATTTACACATTTAATCTAATTATAGTTACTCAAATTATAATTACATCTTATTTTAATTAAATTATAAACAATTTATAATTAATTAAACCACATCATACATTTATTAAATTATAATTGCACCAATCATAATTTATAGTTAATCATGCAAATATTACATTATAATTACACAATTTATAATCTATAATTAATCATGCATTAAATTATAATTACATATTATAATTTAAATTTACATTCACTTGATTACAATAACTCAATTTATAATTATTATAATTTAAAATAATTATAATTTAAATTAAACCTTTACTCTAATTATAATTATTCAAAATTATAATCACAAATTATATTTTATTAATATTCATTTAGCATTTTAATATATATTTAATCATGCTATAAAAGTTATTACATAAAATTAGCTTTACAAAATACAAAAGAAAGCAAGTTTTTTTTCCTGCCACCCAGCCGCCAGGGCGGGGGTTTTCCTCTTGATAGGCCCGTCGGGGCGGGCCCCTTCCAGCAAACGCAGACAAGTTCGCGAACTGTGCAGAGAAAAAGCCAATTTGGCTTATTTCTCCACACCAAATTATAATTCTAGTTCATGCAATTCATATCAATTCCTAGAAACATAAACTTAAAGCTTCTAATCATGATTCCAACATATATAACATGCTCCTAGACACAAAATCATCTTAAACAACAAGAATCCATGATTTAAAAACTCCAATTCTAATATTTTCCAAAAACTCATAGTTTTCACAAAACCATTCACTGTAATCCAATTCTAACCCAATTCAACTCATAATTCATGCAATATTTCTGTAATTGAAGATAGCACCATGATAAATTCTAAATAGGCATATTAACACATAAAAAATCCTCAATTATCATTTTAAAACTCAACCAAAGCATATGAACTCACAAGAACATAAATTTTTCATTAAACATGTTTTATAACTAATTTGATTTCTGAAAACTTGTTTATAGCATACAATTCACTTATAAACAACACATGAATACACTATGTATAAACAATTCATGCTTATACAATTTCATGAAAATTTGCCTTGACAGAGAATAAAACACGAAGAACATGTAAATTGAGTTCTTAAAAATATAATGGTAGAGATTATAGAATATACCTTTTGTTAATAGGTTGAGAGAGGAAGATGATGATTTTTAGGCTTCAAGCTTAGAAATTCCTTCTTGTTCTTCTTCTTCTTCTTCTTCTTCTTCTTCTTCTTCTTTCTCTCTAACTCACTGTGTTCTTTTCTCTCTAACATTCTAACTTTCTAACGTAGCTTTACATAATGTACATATATAACTGATATTATAATATACGTATACTAATTACACTTAATGATATAATTAAATTAGCAGTTACAATATTTCAAAAGCCACAAGGCTTTGTTTGGCAACAGATTAATTTAGAAAATAGTTTTATTAACTAAGGCCTTGTTTGGGTAAAATGGGTTTAAAGCTAGTGCAATGGCCTTGTTTGGCAAAACCTTTTAAAACAATAAAATCATTTAAAAACTCTTTTCTTTATTTTAATAAATTATTTTAACACATACTTTAATGTTACACTTTAACTAATTAAATCTCTAACATTCTAATTTAATCAATTAAAATCTAACATCAACTAATCACATAACAATTTGTCACATAATTATAATTACTCGCTAATTACAATTCATGCAATACATGTAACACTTCATCACATAACTCATCTAATTTAATTATCTCAATTAAATTAGAACTATATCATAAAATTAATATACATCAATTAAATAAATTATTAAACATCCATTTATTAATATATAACACTTAATTAAATCACTTCCACAAATCACATAATTTATTTATTTAACTCAATAAATAAATAACATAAAATATTTATTTAAATTAATAAATATTAAAAATTATCATATAAAATCTCAATCGTTACACCTTTTGTTTATGTACCCAATTAATCAATTGAACTGTTATGATTGTGGGTTGTTAGCATGAGGGGCTATTATGTGCAGTAAAGAAAATTGTTAAATACACTTAATCAAATATAGAAATACAAGAGAATTGCTAAATACACTTAATTTTGAACTCTAAAATTAGTACTTCCAAACTTCTAAAGTTGCCTAGCTAATGTGTTTTGGTATTAGATGAATGTGTCATCTACATGATATCCAAAACATAAGATAAGGGAATTAAAGGTATAAGGAATCAAAGCGATAAATTCAAGCAAGGCCATGTTAGATTGCTGTTTTGACATAACTAAGAAATGGAATAAGTGTGAGTAGATAGTTTGTCAATATGAATTACAAAACAAAGTGCAAACTATAATTCTTGTCCTATAATATCCAATCATGGTCAAGTCATAAAATACCTTACGTATTCACTCTAAATACTTAAGCTATGGGAGAAATTATGAAATATTCACATAGTAAGATACAAAAGGAATATGAATTGAAATTATATGAGATTCATGAACTGGGATTATGTCAAATCTTATTATAAAAGTATGCTTAAATATGCTTATAAGTATGCTTAGAGAGTTATGCTATTGATTAATAAGCTCATCTTGTCTGTAGTAGGTACCGTGGTATCATAGACCTTTATTTAAACCGTAGTTAGATGCGACGATGAAAATCAAGTGCCTAGATAGGTGTTACAGATGAATTTAGAGCTGGTAGCAAAGTGTTATTGGAGTATGCATATAATCACCCGGAATGTGTGAATGGTCGGAACCAAGTAAGATGCCCTTGTTTGAAGTGTAAGAATGTAAATTATATGGACAGAGGTGTGGTAAACTATCATTTACTTGTTTCTGGGTTCATGAGAAATTAAGAAGAATGTTGGTGGGCACATGGGCAAAGAAGAGATAGTATCATCACAGAAGTACACAATCCGAGCAGCAGTACTCATCGTATGAATGAAATGGTTCATGATATTGCAGGGCCAAAGTTTGATTGGGAACAAGGCAAAGAGCAACCTATAAATTCTGATGCCAAAGCCTTCTTTAAGTTGTTAGACTAGGGTAACGAGCCATTGTGGCATGGTTGCACCAAACACACTACATTGTCTGCAGTGACGACATTACTTAACAACAAGGATGATCACAACATGAGCCATGACTTTTTTGAGTCGCTCTTTAAGGCCATTAAGAGTATGTTGCCTGACGGTGAGAAATTACCTGATAACTATTACTATTGTAAGAAAATGGTGAAGAAGTTGGGTCTTGGATACCAAAAGATCGATGCATGTCCCAACGATTGCATACTGTTTTATAAGGAAAATGAACAGATGACCCGGTGCACATTTTGAAGTCATGATCGGTTTAGGCCTAATAAAGAGGGTGTGACTACAAAAAAATCATCTATTCCATTTATGATTTTAAGGTATTTTCCAATTACACATCGGCTAAAAAGATTGTACATGTCTTCAAGAACATCTGAGAATATGAGTTGGCATGCGAAATCTCCAGCTAAAGATGAAGAACTAAATCATCCCGCAGATGGGAAGGCTTGGAAAGATTTCAACTTAGCACATCCTGGGTTTGCATTAAAATATAGAAATGTGAGGCTTGGATTGTCCACTGATGGTTTCAACCCGTTCGGCCACTCAGCTATTCCATACTCCTGCTGGCATGTGATTGTTACTCCGTACAACTTGCCTCCTTGGATGTGTATGAAACAACCATACTTATTTCTGTCACTCGTAATTCCTGGTCCAAAGAGAACTAGAAAGAACTTAGATGTTTACTTGAGACCTCTTATAGACAAGTTGAAGGTATTGTGGGAGGATGGAGTACAGACTTGGGATGTTGCAACGAAAACAAGTTTCAATCTTAGGGCAGCGGTTATGTGGACTATAAGTGACTTCCTATCTTATGGTATGTTAGCTGGATGGAGTACACACGGGATGTTGGCTTGTCCGTATTGTATGGAGCATACAAAGTCTTTCAATCTGTCTAAAGGTCGAAAGCCTTGCTGGTTTGACTGTCATCGTCGGTTCTTGTCGGTAGATCACCCGTTTCAAATTGGAGCCTGAGTCACTACTTGTGCCAGATGACACTGATACTGAGGAGGAAGAGTTATTAACTGACACTGAAACTGAATATGAATCTGAGGCAGATGATGGTTATGAATCTGCAATATGTAGAGGAGATAACTCTGGCTCAGACATTGATTAAAAAAATAAAATGTATGTTTAGTATTACATATTCTTTATATCATTGTCATGTTTATGTATTTAACTATTTTATGCAATTTCCTGTCATTATTGTCATTTTATATTCATATATGCGTGTATTGTCATTATTGTCATTTTATATTAATTCAAATATAACTCATAATAATATCTTGAAATTTTACAAAATATAGATGGTTTCGTCTTCGCAGCAGCGTCAAAAAAGCACGGCCTAATCACGTGCCGAAGGCCCCTACTAATTGCAGGGTGACAATCCAGATACTCGTGTTGAACTCGGCCGACCTATATAACTAGTCTTGTTGTATATCTATATCTATATATATGTGCCTTGTACTTTTATATGGAGTTTTTGGATGACTGTATGTTATTTACAAAGTTGAGATTTGTACGTATATATTTCTTCATTCATATTGATTTTATATGGATGGATGTTATATATATATTGTTGTGCTTGTGTTGGGATTATATAAAACTTGGTTAGAAGTTTATATATACTGTCTGTTGTGTGTTGGGATATAAAACAGGTATAAAATAGGTAAAGTTTTTTGGGAAATCCAGAAAACTGGAAAAATATTTTTTTATTTTTTTTAACATTAGCGACCGCATGCGGTCGCTAATGTAAGACCCCAACTTTTATGAATAAAAAATTAAATTTCCTCTATATATTATTTTGAAATAGTCAGGGGTTAATTTGATAATATGGAATGTTATGGGTAATATGCGCAAATATTTTAAAAAAAGCAAGTGGTTATAAAATATTCATTGTTGTCGGGGAATATTCGTTTGGTCGTGGAATATTCTTGCTGTAGGGGAATATTCGTATGACGGCGCAGCCATTTGTGGGCCCGATAACGAAAAATTATCGGATGAAGAAAACGACACGAATGAGTTTTCTATAAATAACAGCCTAGTTATTACCGTTAACACTATTGAAATACCCGGTGGTTAAAAATGTAGTAATACGTGTCGTTGCACAGTAGCACACGGTATTGCACAGTATTTTTATATTATTGTTAATTAAATAATTGCTACTACACAATATTTTCCATTATCAGATAAATAATTCATATTATTTGAATAATATTATTAGATAGCATTATTGGCAATGTCTAAGGAAGTTCTGTCTAGGAGAGGTTATTTAATTGCGCGCCAGTAAGGAGAAATCCTTATCGGGAGGCCCCCTCTTTCCTGAGAACGACCTGGTTGTCAATATTGTAGTTCTGTAATATTATTTATGAATAATTAATTAATAATTTATATGATAAGAAAATATTTATTTTATGTGCATATTAATAAAGGAATTAGTGCTGATGTGTTTTATCAGTATTTTGTTAGAATGGAGGTGTGGAAAATCATTCGTATGTGGATTTCGAACATTTTTTGTTTGGAATTTGGAAAAATTTTCTTCTGAAAAGTTGTAGAGAATTAAATTTTCTATGAAAAGGACATAAAATTCACATTTTTCTGATAAAAGGGCTATTTATTATGAATTATTAAAGTTTCAGAATAATTGATTTTTGGGGTTATAAATACTTTTTTTAAGAAAAATATTTTTTAAATGTGGGTGGGACCCACTGGTGGTGGCTGATGAATTTGATCGAGGGGTGGACGAAATTTTTTTTAAATAAAATATTATTTTATTAAATTTTTTGCTTTGGCGTTCTAAGCATTTTCTTATAAATAGGGTGCTGAATTAGAATTTGAAAATTACACCAGAATCAGAAGTTTTCTCTCTCTATAATATCGAGCGTATTTTTGTGAGTATTTAGATACTTTGAGTGTTACTATTCAGTAAAAGTTTTCTTCAATATTATATCTGATATTTCAATCAAAAGCACTATTCTTTTGAGGTAAGGGATGTTATTTTTTTGTAAATGATGTTATTGCTTTCAATATCATTTCATCAAAATATTGGTATGAATTTTATTATAAAATTTTGACCTTTTCCGTCAGGGTTACTATTCACGTATACGGCACAATTCACGTATACGGCACTATTCAAGAATACGGTACTATTCACGAAGTATGATTTTTCTTATAAAATCTTTACCTTTTCATGTCGGGGTTACTATTCACGTATACGGCACTATTCACGTATACAATACTATTCACGAATACGGTACTATTCACCGAAAAATTTAATTTTTTTTTCTTTGTCCAAGTTGGCTATTATGGGTCCTATATTTGATTGGATCCAAGTTTTGATCTTCATTTTTGAATTTTGCTCTACAAATAATTATTATAGAGTATTTTTGAAATTGGATAAACTGATTTACGAATCCTTAATCTTTGTCCTTTATCTCACTGGATTCGTTCTTTAAAATATTTTTCATCATCTTCAGTCTTAAATGGTGATACCAAAGAATATCTTTGGCCTGTAGTGCAAAGATGGATGATTATTTGATGAATATCTTTGGCATGTAGTGCAAAGATGAATGATTACCTGATGAATATCTTTGGCCCGTAGTGCAAAGATTGACAGGTGTTGAGATGAACATGACCAACTGGTGATATAAATGAATATCTTTGGCCTATAGTGCAAAGATGAATATTTGATTCAAGATATATATTGATTGATGTTACAAGGATAAAATATTGATTATGGACTTTCAAATCATAGAAGATAGTAGACATTATTTCCTACTTAACTCTTCTGATGCATTGTTATTTCCGCTGCAGTTGTTGATCTAAAACTTGTTGTCCATAATATTTTATCTGATTTGTTGAAGACTAACGATAAATTGTTCTTTATTATCTTAGTCATAATATTCTTTACTGGGTTAGTGGAGCTCACCCTTTTCATCTATTGTCCTCTTCGAGAAATGAGAATGTCGCAGGGACTAGTCGGGGGATAGAGTGATGGTCCGAGTTAGAGCAGTAGTAGTCCTCACTATTTTTATAAAATAGTGTAATAATAATTTTAATGAGGACTTAATTTGAATGTTTATATTTTCTACATATATGTATTGACACTTACAGTTGTGTGGTCGTATTTTGCACGACCGTGTGATATAAAAGTTTATATTTGGATTTTGTACCATGTATTTGGCGACCCAGAATGGGTTGGGTGGAATGGACCTATTCTGGGGGCGTCACAACTAATATATATCAGCGACTGCTACTTTATCAGGGAGTTAGCGGCCGTTGTAGTCGCTGAAGGTGGTCGCTGCCACGTAGGCCATGTCAGCCTTTCGACCCTGACAGTGTTAACTCAGCGTGGTGATGGAACCGGTCGCTAATAGCGGTCATAGACAAATCGGTCGCTAATAGTGGTAGCTTTTATACATTCAGCGACCAGATATTGTGCGACGACTTTCTACGATCGGGTTTGGTCGCTGATGACCAAGTGCGACCGTATACGATCGCTGATAGGCGGTCGCTGATAGCCCTGTTTCTTGTAGTGGAATTCGTTAGCAAAAAATTGACTGTTTCGTCTATTTTTACGTTTTCGTTAAACGTTCGTGAACGTTCGACGCTCAATTATTTGTTTTTACTCTGAATTCATTCTTTCTTGCTCTCGCAAGTCTTGTTTACTTAATTACATGCATTGTAATCGAAAACCATCATTTCTGAATCACACGGCAACTTTTGACTTTTATTCCGGGAAAATATACAATTCGACGCTTAACGTCCAATCGAGTAAACTTTCGCCGAATCTTCGTTACTAGATATTTTCACTTCAAACCAAATGGAATCAATCCATTGGTTATTTATCTACGATTCTAACCATACTAAACATCTAAGTTTTAATGGTTTTATTCATTAAGTTCATTAACCATTTCATTATGTCTTTTTAACGCATTTTTCACTAACTTATTAACCATTTTATTATTGTTTTACTTGTTCTTGATTATTAATGGTTTAAAGTCCACTAATATCAATCTCATCATCTCTCACAATTAATGCTCTATAATTCTCACTTCTCTATCAATTCAATAATTGAAAGAAAGATGAAAACCCAAAGTAAACACTTATATCCTCAAGTGTTCTTAAGTTCATGACTTTGTGTTTTTGACAAAGTCTTAAGCTAGCTTCTCTTTGCTTCCTTGAATTGCTCATCATAGGATCTTCCCTTCTCTTCTCTTCTCTCTTCTCTTCTCTCCCACATGAGTTGGTTTTTCAAACCAACAAATGAGCTTTAAGATCTCCTTTTATAGAAAAGGTAAGACCAAGGGTGGAATGGTCATTAGACCAAACCTCCTTAAGCCCATCACCCCCCACTTGCCAACCTATGTCCTCCCATGTGCTAACATGTGATAGCACAACGCCCCCATGTCACCCCATGTGCCCATGGGTTGCCCCATAGGTTTAACCCACCCGTTTACCCACCGGTTCGATCTACGGGTTTAATTCTTAATATAATTCAAATTAAATCCATATACTTCGTATAAAATTTGTATTATACGTCGTATCAATTCTCGTATCTTCCTCATATATACTCATATAATAACTAGTATTATACTCATATTCAATATGTATAATAATTATTTATTATTACACATAACCATTTTCTTCTTTAATTCCACTTTCCCTATCCTAAGGGGTTTTAAGTGTGCAAGCAAAATTTTCGCGAGCCATAAATGAAATATTATTACATATTTCATCTCGTCTTAAAATCCTATCATTACGCGTTTCTCGAAATTTCCATAATAATTCCAGAGCAGAAACGGATGAATAGTGATTTTCTTCAGACAAAACTTTTCTCGGCTAACTTAACTTTTCACGGTATATTACCGTCAAATCTTCCGATAGAATGTCATTCCGACATCTCAATCTCCCAGAAAGGCTTAGGGTTCAAACTCTAACCTCAAACCCTAACCTTTAAGGTTAAACCCTAACCCTTTAGGGTTTCATAAATAGTGCCTATTTCGTCTTTTTCTCAAAAATATTTTTATTTCGGGAAATCTTTTATTTTCGTCTTGAAAATTCATAATCGTTCATTCCAGCTCGCAGACAGAATCCTCTCGGTTTCTAATCATCCTATGTCATAGAATGATTAATAAACATATAACACATAATGTAATCAATAAAATTAATTTTATTAATTATTAATTCTTTAAAAATAATTTCCGGACAATCTGATTTTTCAGGTTTTCACATTCTTCCCCCCTTATAAAAATTCCATCGTCGAAATTTCTCAAACCACATCCATATCCTGATGCTTTATCCTTGCAACCTCTCACAAAGGTTTAATCTCACATCTTCTTATTAATGTTGAAAAAATCTCAACACACTATTTCAATTAGGTATTTACCTAATTATTCCTTCTCATTATTTCTTCAACATCCTTCCCCCCAAGGATCATTATCTGTTATAATTGTCAAATTATACATATCATGACAACTATACTTCTAATTTCTAGGGATATCACATTCATCCTTTCTTCTAAAAATTTTGCATTCAAAATTGTTAACATAACTTCCTTCTCAATTTCTCTTTACAGAAGTTATCAACCACCATTCATTCAAGAACCTTCATAATATATAATGAATTATGAAGAAACATGTATAGTTAGGAATATAATGATTCCTTTAAAACATGTCATACGATGCTGAGCGATCTTATAGACCATGATCTCTTGCCGGGTCGACGACATTTCATCGTAAACCATGCTTGCTTACCCAGTGCATTTACAATCATAACGAAGGTGAACCACCTTTTACAATAATTAAGTGATCAGCCCATTCCCATATTTCCTCAGACTTATATCAGATTCAGCACCAAAATAATTTGGCTTGGTACAACTTCTCAAAGAAAGCTTGATTTCTTTTAAATATGACATACCATTTGTCTAGCCAAATTAAATAGCTGACCTCCAATAAATTGGACACCAACTTGAAACAGTCATCTAGTCAAATCAATTGACATCGACTCCTCTTTTTAAATTCTTTTATAATAATTCAAAACGTGTAATAACGTCATGATACCATACTGATTTATAGCACGTTGAGGACTTTGTCATACTACATACTGTCATACATTTCAGGGTATGTTCAAATGTAATAATAACTACGTCTTTTTCCCATCTATGCATTCAATGCACAGATGACATGAAATTTATTTTGATATTTTAAATCAAATTTTGTCTAGCCGACACGATTAGCATAGACATACAAAGAATAGTTCTTTTCAAAATTCATTGGTTTCCAAAAGTTAAAAGCAATATTTTTGATCAAAAGACATACACATCAACACGATGTCAATAATTTTGAAATCTAGCATAGATAGAAGCCTTGGAATTTTCTACTTCCTTCTTCTTCCTTCATTGTCATACTTGTGACAATATTAACCTCTTCTAGCACCTAAGGTACTATCTATATTGAAAATAACTTGTTTTCAGTCTAAACATCCCTATACCCTAGTATAGTTCATCAACTTACCACACTTTATATGTTTAGAAACTTTCCACAAACATGTGTTTAAGAACTTATCTGCGCAGTATATAATCCAAGAATAAATCAAGGACTGTTCATATACTCAGGGCTCAGAAACATAGCATACAACTATGAGTCACAAACTTTTCATAAATATGAGTTTCAAGAACTCACACCTAACTTAATACACTCTACTATCCAATATATACATGAGAAAAGATTCACCTTTGTCGTCATATACATATCGATAGTGCGATATCACTATTCCAATGATTATCACTGTAACAACCTGAGTGGTTGTTACACCAAAGCATAAACCTTCGCCCATAACAAAAGTTCATACATCCCAACTATCACACGAGTCCCCAATTGAAATTTACCACCCTTCTAACTCTCTCTTGACCTACTATAAATTTTCTTTAATTTGTATACCTTACAACTCTTTTGAGTCCTTCTCGTACTATTCACAGTACCTTTTCATTATAGCCTTAGCTATAACTCATCCATCGTTTAACAAGAAACATGTTCTTACGATTTAATATGATCACGTAGTGATCTTCTTCTTTAATCGATTAACCCAACGATTTTCTTACCCTTCTCTCTCAAGCTATAGTCTTAGGTAATCAAACCTAAGGTTTATAACCTATCAGCTTTGATACCAACCTGTGACGCCCCAAAATCCGGTCTATCTACACACCCGAATTCCGTACGTTACGAGTACTTCTCATTCCATACATACACCATTATATCCAGAAGACTAATGGTATATTTAGTTATTTCCCATGTTCTATTACCTTAAAATCTTCATTCATTAAAAATAATTATAATTAAATTATTCTTATCATCTTACAATCGTGACTTAACTAGTCACCATACCTACAGAATAGTTTTAATCTAACTATTCTCCAAGTCTTGACTTGATCTTTACGCTTGTTCATAACATGAACAGTACTTCTTCTCGTGATGCTAATGGTATTCGTAACCATAGCATCTCATCATATCAGGACATCGATCATTTTGATCTTCACAGGGTCCTTTAATACATACTATCGTCGTTCACTAAAAATATTTTTATTTCAAGCAAGTGTGAGCATTCAATTGCTCAGCAAGTCATAGCAGTTGAATATTAACAACTCAAGAATTAAAATTCTTTTAAGACTTCAATAACCGAACAATGGTTATGAAGCAGCTCGAATAATAGGAATACGTTCCGATTCCTATCATTTTACAACATACATCACATATACTTTGTATTACTTTCATCCTTCTAGCTTTTCCATACACATTCTGTCTGGCTAGAATCATTAGCACAATCTTAACAATATCGGTTCATGAATAAATTGAACTCCCTAAAATGAAACAGTTCAATCATAGAACAGTTCAATCACAGAAACACCGAAGTGTTAACATTGTGGCACAAGGCCTCATTCATACCAACACTTTGTACAAATATCGCACATTTTCAAATACAAAATACTTCCTCATATTCAACATCTAAGGAATTTAAGAAACTAGCATTCATATGAAAATTAATGAAGTTAGGAACTTGCCTTCATTATAAAGGATGAAGGAAGTTTAGAAACTTGCCTTAGCGATGCGTACTGCTTACACCTTATCGTTCATCACAATCCCTATAAAGCATATAGGAAGCACATATCCATTAGTCATATATTTGACTTATAAATTAGTTTAACTTCACTTTACTTCTTATGGTTCACGTTCTTGTAATCTACGTTTACGCGACTAACACCCATATTCATTTCTTCTATTCTTTCACTATCATTACACATAGCACACATTGAGTCTTTAACAATAGTCAAATATAGTACACTGAGTGGTTTCCCACAAATAACCAACAAACTAGCTTCATATCTTGTCTACATTGTCTTACACATTAAGTTAGATCGATTGCTAGTTCGTATATACCGTCGCTCTCTGACGGAATCGTTTAGCCCAGATACTATATCTTGACCATTATAGACTACGACTTCATTACCATTTTAAACTTAACTTATCTGAACCAATATAACTATAATGTTCGTTAAGTTAATCTTCATTACATTTCTTACCACGTCCAGTCCATACGACTCGGAACGTCATTCACGTTATTACCATTAACTCGGCTTGTTCAACGTTATACATTATTCATTGTTCTTCATTCTCTTTTTACCGTTCGTTACGGCTTATTAGCATTCATGCGTCATCAACCGACACTCGTCGATCATCGTTAGACACCACGACAAGCGAAACCCTAATTGGTTTGCTAGGTCGCACGTATTTCCACGTAATTCCCATTATTGGACTCCGTATAGAAATTACATAAGTTTTAACTTCATTTCTTATCATTCTCGACTACGATCCCCGGTTCACATTTTAGGTTTTCGAGTTTTTAAATTTAAATAAGTTTATTCATCGTTTAATTCTTAAAATCATTCTTAAAGAAGTTGTTTAAGTGTTTTCTCTTCATGAATATTAATCATATACTTGCCCCATAATTACCATGTAAAACGTTGGGACATAAAATATCCACGTCGAAAAAATTCTCCCTTAAGGGCGCTGCAGCGCCGGCTAAGGCTTAATCGTGCCGCTGCGGCACCGTCCTGCAGAACCCGAAAACACTGTGCTGGCGCTGCGGCGCCAACTTTCTAGGCTTGGGCAGTGCTTCGGCGCCAGCCATGTTGCATTAAAAAAATTTCGAAGTTTTTCAATTTCTTAAATTCCCGAGCTCATAACGCGATTGTTATAACTTGGAATTAGCTCGTTCCAAAGCCAATAGTTCATATATCTTACGTTAAGTTTTCCAATTTCTGAAATTCCCGATTTACAACTTGGAATTGGCTCATTCCAAAGCCAATAGTTCACATATCTTACGTTCTACGATTCCATCTAGTTGAAATTTATTTTTGAATTCGTTAGCGGAAAATTAACCGTTTCGTACTTTTTTACGTTTTCGTTAAACGTTCGTGAACGTTCGACGCTTAATTCTTTGTTTTAACTCTGAATTCGTTCGTTCTTGCTCTCGCAAGTCTTGTTTACTTAATTACAAGCGTTGTAATCGAAAACCATCATTTTCGAATCACAAAGAGACTTTTGACTTTCATTCCGAGAAAATTTACGATCTGACGCTTAACGTCCAATCGCGTAAACTTTTGCCGAATCTTTGTTACTCGATATTTTCATTTCAATCCATTGGTTATTCATCTACGATTCTAACCATACTAAACATCTAAGTTTTAATGGTTTTATTCATTAAGTTCATTGACCACTTCATTATGGCTTTTAACTCATTTTTCACTAACTTCTTAACCATTTCATTACGGTTTTACTTGTTCTTGATTATTAATGGTTTAAAGTCCACTAATATCAATCTCATCATCTCTCTTAATTCATGCTCTACAATTCTCACTTCTCTATCAATTCAAGAACTGAAAGAAAGATGAAAATCCAAAGTAAACACTTATACCTTTAAGTGTTCTGAAGTTCATGACTTTGTGTTCTTGACAAAGTCTTAAGCTAGTTCCCCTTTGCTTCCTTGAATTGCTCATCATAGGTTCTTCCCTTCTCTTCTCTTCTCTCTTCTCTTCTCTCCCACATGAGTTGGTTTTTCAAACCAACAAATGAGAGTTAATCTCTCCTTTTATAGAAATGGCAAGACCAAGGGTGGAATGGTCATTAGACCAAACCTCCTTAAGCCCATCACCCCCCCTACTTTCCTACCTATGTCTTCCCATGTGCTATCATGTGCTAGCACATGGTCCCCATGTCACCCCATGTGCCCATGGGTTTCCCCATGGATTGCCCCATGGGTTTAACCCACCCGTTTACCCACCGGTTCGATCCACGGGTTTAATTCTTAATATAATTCAAATTAAATCCATATACTTCGTATAAAATTCGTATTATATGTCGTATCAATTCTCATATCTTCCTCGTATTATACTCGTATAATAACTAGTATTATACTCGTATTCAATATGTATAATAATCATTTATTATTACACAAAACCATTTTTTTCTTTAATTCCACTTTCCCTAACCCTTAGGGTTTTAAGTCAGCAAGCGAAAACTTCGCGAGCCATAAATGAAATATTATTACAAATTTCATCTCGTCTTAAAATCCTATCATTACGCGTTTATCAGAATTTCCATAATAGTTCCCGAGCATAGTAGGGTGAATAGTGATTTTCTTCCGAGAAAACTTTTCTCGACTAACTTAACTTTTCACGGTATATTAGCGTCAAATCTTCCGACAGAATGTTATTCTGACATCTCAATCTCCCAGAAAGGCTTAAGGTTCAAACCTTAACCTTAGGGTTAAACCCTAACCCTTAGGGTTAAACCCTAACCCTTAGGGTTAAACCCTAACCCTTAGGATTTCATAAATAATGCCTATTTCATCTTTTTCTAAGAAATATTTTTATTTCCGAAAATCTTTTATTTTCGTCTTGAAAATTCATACTCGTTCATTCCAGCTCGTAGCCAGAATCGTCTCGGTTTCTAATCATCCAATGTCATAGAATGATTAATAAACATATAACACAGAATATAATCAATAAAATTTATTTTATTAATTCTTTAAACCTAATTTTGGACAATTCGATTATCCGGGTTGTCACAATCATGCTAGAAGGCGACGTTCGATATTTCAAATATCTTTGAACGCTTTTAACTTAAAATAATTCCTTTGAGGGGTTTGTTATTATTAGTCTCATCTTGTTTAGTGCGCATGCACATACATATATAAAATACGCGCTATTTTATTAAAACATGCGAAGCATGTTTGCATAAAATATAATATATATAATACTAGCATGCACATATAGAATACTATATTCTACCCGGATTAATTATGGACTTTTATTCTAGTTTGGTACACTAGAGCCACCAAGTGAACCAAAAGGTAAAACATAGGAGTACAAGAATTAAATTTAAACGTAACTATTATATTTAAACTCGGGCTCCATTACAAACGGGTATCCACGCGCTCTTTGCTCCTTGTTCTCCATTTCTTCAAGATAATTCTATCTAGTCCTATTACATAAACTATTTAATTTAAATAGAAATTTTGATCAGCAGTCAAGGGGAAGTACATAGGAGGGAGATAGAATTTTACATCAAGAAAAATTTAGAGAAAACGAGGTACGCAGACTCCATTTAATAAAACTCATTCATTCAAGCATTCAACTAAAATAAAATCCAATCACATTGGTCAATAATCCATAATCAACCGCATTTATTTTCATACATATCACCATATGCATCAATAAATAAAATATTTAATATATACATTTATATCGATTTAATGGTCAATCCTAAATAGTTTTGGAAACCAATTTCAACTCTAATTAGTTATCATGGAATTCAATTCCAACTCTAATTAGTTAGCATGAAATCCAATTTTAATTAAAATAAATATCTTTATTTTAATCCAATTCCAAATCTAATAAACACCTTTATTAATCTTGAATTACACAAAAACCTTTGATTTTAACTTTTAATTAAAATAAACAATTTATCTTTAAAATAAAATAAATATTTTTCTAGTGGGGTGGCGCTGCATCACTGCTAGTGAACTAGCATCCGGCACTGCCGCACCACGTCATCAAAAATTGAGACACGGAGCCGGCGCTGCAGCGCTGCTAGTGAACTAGCATCCGGCGATGCAGCGCCACGTCACCTTCAGGAATATAGAGCCGGCGCTGCAACGCTACTAGAAGGCCTGTTACTGTAGCTGCAGCGCCGCTGGGCAGTGTTCGTTTTCCTGGTTCGCGAATTGAGTAGTTTTTCTCTAAAAACAAAATTCCTAGCTAACTATTATTCCCAATTAAATTGGTCAAAACACAAATCATGATATATATCAAATCTAGACAATTAATAACTCTCACAAAGGTTTGATCACCACTATGTTATAGATCTCCTAAAAGGCTACTACACTAATGTTTTCCCCCACCTAAGGTTCATAACCTACAGCTTTGATACCAACTTGTGACACCCCCAAATTCGGGTACTTCAATTCCACAGGATTTGGTTTTCACTGTCCAATAATAACACATCTATTTACCCATAATAAATGAAACTTATAATTAAAAATAGAAATTCTCCCCTGAAGGGGTTACAACATCATAAATAAATACTCAATCCCAAGTTATCTAACCTTAAAACATCAATACAGAAACATAAATAAACAATTAAGTCTTAAAACATAACATCATAAGTCTTGTCAATAACATTCACAAATGATAATAATAAGTCTTCATCACTTGTTCATCTTTCCATTTCCTTTACTAGTGGAAGGCTCTTCAGTTCTTTCAACTTTATCTGTAATTTTATTATGCAAGAGTGAGCAACGATTGCCCACAAGTATAACAATATAATAACATGCGAGGAATCAATGAGTTCTGAATAATAAAAAGCTCGGCTTTTGAATCAAGATTAGGAAACAAAAATCAAAAGTATATCTAAGGGTCACAAGACCAATAACTATGTCCCAAGTTATCAAGTATTTCTACTTTAAACCTTTAACAGTCGTAAGAATATATGGACCTTACTTCTCGTACTTAGGGGGATCAGCCCTTAGTACCATGTATGTGCACATCATCTCAATGCTAACGCATAAATAATCCCCTATAAAGGGTTATTCATCTCAGTTTGACATCAGAATCCGCACCAAATGAAGTTAGGTTTGGATAAGTCTCAATAATAGTTCTAGAATTTAGAACGTTCATTAACTATGAACTAGTCGAATCAATAAGGGTTCGCTAGTCATTCAAGGTTCAATAATAAAATTTATACTTCACTCAAATAATGAATCTCAAAGGTATACAATTGAATAAGCATTGTATAGCCAAAGTATTACTTTAAAAAGAATTAAAGGATCTCATTTGGAATCATGAATCATGAACTTGAATAAAGAAGAGTAAGAACTTGCTTAATATAAGAATAGGATTTATAAACTTGCTTAATGTAAAAGTAAGGTTTAGAAACTCGCTCAATTAAAAGTGGAGTTAAGAAACTTGCCTCGTGCGTAGTTTAGACAATTACTATTTTTGTCCCTCAATTAATCCTACATACCATTACATTCACAATACCAATTAATTATAACATAACTATCATCATGAGTATACTATCTTAACTCTGAATCTGATTATATTAATCGGATTCACAAATGTTAACTCTTAAACACATTATTAGACTTCATGAACAACAAGTGTAAAACACGTATTCGACTTTATCAACTAATCACGTAAAACATCATTGACATGTTAATAATCTGTTTTAACATCTCAATATATGGTTAACACATTTTTATGTTCATTACATTAGGTTTTAAATTACATTTCTGAACTTGAACACTTAAATAAAATTCTTTGGGCCATACTGCTAACCGGCGCTTCAGTGCCCAGTTTGAACTGGGGACCGGCGCTACGGCGTAGAGCTATGTCAGCAGGCTACTGGCCTGGCGCTTTACCACGTCAGCCAGCACTGAGCCTGGCGCTGCAGCGCTCGGTTTCTTCACAGAACCGGCGCCGCGACGTAGTTAGGCACATACAAAGTTCGCTAAGAATATAGAAAGAGCCATTTAATGCAAAAATTAAGCTCAAACAACAAATTTAATTCTACCCATACGTTCTGAACTTAACAAAAATATTTTATAACATCCTTAGCATTATTTTAACAACTTAAATTACATAAACAACTACATTGGAACACATAATTTTCATGTTATTGCTATTTTTCCAAGTTTAATTAATTTTCATGAAATCACACATTACAGATTTGTTATAACACCCAATTAGTCCGTTTAAGTTTTGTTCTCTTCATTTTTACGTGTATAAATATATTCAATCTTCAATTTACAGTTTAGCATATAATTGAAGCTTGAATTTTTGTACATATAAGCCATATTCATATGTTATTCCTCTGTAAGTTTCAAAACTCCAATTTAAACATGATTTCATGGATTAATTACTCTAAAACACAATCAAATCATATACAAATGGATTATGCATACTAATAAACATCTAACATCAAGTTCTTAACACTTTGGCCACAAAATCAATTTACAAAGAACTTAAACTGGCTTTCATGGAGAAAACTTAATAACGTAAAATTAAAAGTTTGAGATAAAGAAATTACCCTTGCTTTCTTGTTTAGATTGATAGAACTTTTTTTAATTCTCCAAATCTCTTTATTCAATTCACAAAATCTCTCAAGCTCTCTCTTTTCTCTTTGTATTTCTCTGACTGATATGATATAATTATGAATAAAGAACACAGATATAACTTTACGTATAAAGTAACCGGTGGAACATGGGTAGTGGTTAAGCGCATCAGGGCCTTAACTACTCACATGTTCTTAAGGCTATGTTTGGTTTGGTCCAAAATAACTCCTTTTTAGTTTAATTTAATTAACTTGTTTATTATATAGTTTATTTGTCACACTTTAATTAATCAAATAAAATCATTTAAATTCAATTAAATCAAAACAAATATTACACATTAAATCAAAACATCACATAATTAAAATTCTCATTTATTAATTATAAAAAATCATTAAATTTCTAATTAATTATTAATTTAATTATAATTATTAAACAACTCATTTAATTTAGTAATCTCAATTAAATTCTCACTTTGAACTATAAAATTATTCCTCATTAATTTAATTAATGTAGCACAGTTAATTAAATTAATCTACGACAATTTCATCAAACATTTATTTAACTCAATAAATTAATCAATAAAATATTTATCTAATTCAATAAATATTTAAAATAAACTACAAAATCTCGTTCATCACCCGATCAACATTTTTTCTTCAACCTATGTAGTCGTAAATTGACTTTATCATTTCATACTTGCAACGTACGTAATACATCATGCTCTTTGCAATATAGATTTAAAACAGTTAATCATCAAGTTCATGTAGCAAATAAGAACTGAAAGACTTAGCTTGATCGTTGTTTACCAATAACAGATTAGCAGCTTACAACTATCTGCACTTCACGTGCCCTACATAATTATATAATCATGCACATCAACTATTAGTCCCATAGAAACGTATATTAGTTATAATATAAACTTTACTCTACATCCATAACCCATCCTATTAATCACTACACAATGTTCAATTTGATTGTGTTAACTTTCGACTTATATCTCACTATATTTCTTCTTAGTCATACTCGAAGTTCATTCAAATATTTAAGTCTTGCTATGACTCCTTATTGGTTTATATTAACCCCATTCCATATCTTATAATGTTCATTTCATTTGTGTTAAAACACTTTTCAAGTTCATTAACACTTGGTACAAGCGTTTCGACTTTCATTCGTTGCACGTCCAATTCGTTCTTCTTGTGTACACTTAGCATGCTCATACAACTTGTTTAAAATATATTTGATTAATGTTAAGCATCATTATATTTAATAATATTCATGTTTTTATAACTTAGAATAACATCTTTTATCGTCAGAAGCACTGCACTTGTATACTTGCATGTCTGACGCCCTCCGATTGCCTCCAAATACACATTTGTCCCAAAGATGGCCATTTTTACCCATGCTAACGACCTCAAATTGAAAACCTTAAAAAACAAAAGTTGTAGGCCTACTCGTTATCTTTTTGAATCATCCTTAATCGCCTCAATCGGAGTTCGTATAAAAATGTAACGGTTATTTTACTACAGGAGATCAAAACAGCCCCGCCTGACTACTATTCCAGCGCAGCTGCACCCTAAATAGCCTTGGGGGTAGCGCAGCTGCGCCCAATAGAAGAATGCTATGTAATTTTATTTCCAGTTTGTTGTTCTAGCAAATTTTCTGACATTTTTCTCCTAATCTTCATAACTCAAGCTATACACAACCAAATTAGTCCGTTTTCGATTCTATGGATTCGTAATTGATAGAAATACAACATACCAAAGAATCAACAATTTATAGAAACATTAACTAACATAAATCTTGACCCAAAACTCATGTTCATACTAAATATTCATGTTTTATTATGTTTAGTGAATTCATTAACTAGGAATTCATTTCTTAACCAAATTGATTCATTCAACTTGCGTTCCTTTCATTTTTCAACGTTCTTAAAACATCCATCATCAATTTAAGATTTTCATCATGATTTCATAACTAATTTTAGTCTCAAAATTGACCAAAACTTCTATGTTCAACAAAACTCAAATTTTTTATCATTCAACCCATTTTCATGAATTTGATTATTCTAAAATCATTTTTAGATGACATAAAATGTAAGACCCCAACTTTTATGAATAAAAAATTGAATTTTCTCTATATATTATTTTTTAAATAGTCAGGGGTTAATTTGATAATGTGAAATGTTATGGGTAATATGCGCAAATATTTTAAAATAACCAAGTGGTTATAAATTATTCATTGTTGTCGGTGAATATTCGTTTGGTCGTGGAATATTCTTACTGTTGGGGAATATTCGTGCGACGGCGCAGCCATTTGTGAGCCCCATAACGGAAAATTTTCGGATGAAGAAAACGACACGAATGAGTTTTCTATAAATAACGACGTAGTTGTTATTGTTAACACTGTTGAAATACCTGGTGGATAAAAATGTAGTAATACGCGTCGTTGCACAATAGCACACGGTATTGCACATTATTTTTATATTATTGTTAATTCAATAATTGCTACTACACAGTATTTCCCATTATCAGATCAATAATTTATATTATTTGAATAATATTATTAGATAGCATTATTAGCAATGTCTAAGAAAGTTTTGTCTAAGAGGGTTATTTAATTGCGCGCCAGTAAGGAGAAATCCTTATCGGGAGGCCCCCTCTTTCCTGAGAACGACCTGGTTGTCAATATTGTAGTTCTGTAATATTATTTGTGAATAATTAATTATTAATTTATATAATAAGAAAATATTTATTTTATGTGGATATTAATGAAGGAATTAGTGCTGATGTGTTTTATCAGTATTTTGTTGGAATGGAGGTGTGAAAAATCATCCGTATGTGAATTTCGGACATTTTCTGTTTGGAATTTGGAAAAAACTTTCTTCTGAAAAGTTGTAGAGAATTAAATTTCCTATGGAAAGGACATAGAATTCGTATTTTCCTGATAAAAGGGCTATTTATTATGAATTATTGAAGTTCCAGAATAATTAATTTTTGAGGTTATAAATATTTTTTTTAAGAAAGACATTTTTTTAATGTTGGTGGGACCCACTGGTGGTGGCTGATGAATTTGGTCAAGGGGTGGGCAGAAATTTTTTTAAATAAAATATTATTTTATTAAATTTTCTGCTTTGGCGTTCTAAGTATTTTTCTATAAATAGGGTGTTGAATTAGAATTTAAAAATCACACCAGAATCAGAAGTTTTCTCTCTATAATATCGAGCGTATTTTTGTGAGTATTTAGATACTTTGAGTGTTACTATTCAGTGCAAGTTTCTTTCAGTATTATATCCGATATTCCAATCAGAAGCACTGTTCTTTTGAGGTAAGGGATGCTATTTTTTCATAAATGATGTTATTGCTTTCAATATCATTTCATCGAAATATTGGTATGAATTTTATTATAAAATTTTAACCTTTTTCGTCGGGGTTACTATTCATGTATACAACACTCTTCACGTATACGACACTATTCACGAATACGGTACTATTCACGAAGTATGATTTTTCTTATGAAATCTTTACCTTTTCATGTCGGGGTTACTATTCATGTATACGGTACTATTCACGTATACGATACTATTCACGAAAATGGTACTATTCACCGAAAAATTTAATTTTCTTTTCTTTGTCCAAGCTGGCTATTATGGGTCATATCTTTGATTGGATCCAAGTTTTGATCTTCAATCATGAATATTGCTCCACAAATAATTATTATGGAGTATTTTTAAACTTGGATAAACTGATTTACGAATCCTTAATCTTTGTCCTTTATCTCACTAGATTCCTTCTTTAAAATATTTTTCATCATCTTCAGTATTAAATGGTGATACAAAAGAATATCTTTGCCCTGTAGTGCAAAGACGGATGATTATTTGATAAATATCTTTGGCCTGTAGTGCAAAGATGAATGATTACCTGATGAATATCTTTGGCCCGTAGTGCAAAGATTGATAGGTGTTGAGATGAACATGACCAACTGGTGATATATCTTTGGCCTGTAGTGCAAAGATGAATATTTGATTCAAGATATATATTGATTGATGTTACATGGATAAAATATTGATTATGGACTTTCAAATCATAGAAGATAGTAGACTTTATTTCCTACTTAACTCTTCTGATGCATTGTTATTTTCGCTGCAGTTGTTGATCTAAAACTTGTTGTCCATAATATTTTATCTGATTTGTTGAAGACTAACGATAAATTATTCTTTATTATCTTAGTCATAGTAATATTTACTGGGCTAGTTGAGCTCACCCTTTTCATCTATTATCCTATTCAAGAAATGAGAATGTCGCAGGGACTAGTCGGGGGACAGAGTGATGGTCCGAGTTAGAGCAGTAGTAGTCGTCACTATTTTTATAAAATAGTGTGATAATAAATGCAATGAGAACTTAGTTTGAATGTTTATATTTTCTACATATTTGTATTGACACTCACAGTTGTGTGGTCGTATTTTGCACGACCGTGTGATTTAAAAGTTTGTATTTGGATTCTGTACCATGTATTTGGCGACCCAGAATGGGTTGGGTGGAATGGACCTATTCTGGGGGCGTCACAGTTGGTATCAGAGCTTAGGGATACGGTCTCTGGCGGAGATCGAGGAATAGAACTAGGAGGGGAGAGACGAGTAAATCCTTCGCTAGTATGTCCTACCTAATCTTATGTGATATTTAATTAGTCAGTCGGAGCATAGGATTAACATGTGATATATTAATTTGTTTAATTAACCCTTGTTTTATGGTAGTATTTGAGAATGACATCGGAACATTTAAGCAATGGAGCATTTGAGTCCATTGAGGCATCGCTACTCGTAGTCTTACTTTTAATGGTAGTTATCTATGTAGTGATTGAAGAATTAATAGTTGCACCCGAGATAGTCGCAGAAGTAACAGCTGAGAGTGAGGAAAAAGAGAAACCTGAGGAAAATTTATTAGGAGAATTTTATGATCGGTATGTAAAACTGCAAAATCGTATTCATGAGTTAGAAGAGCAGGGTGAAGAACGGCAGACGGCTGTGGAACAAAGGGATACAACAATTCAAGATTTTGCTACTATATATGCGAGACTTGAACAGAAGCTCTCTCTAGCAGAGCATATGATATTAGAGCTGGAAGCTGAGAATGTAATTGTCGAAATTCTGATGAAAGAAGAAACAACTGAACGAATGAGAATGGAGGATGCATGGGTAAAAGCCGCACGATGCGTTGATATTTTAGAAAGAGACGTCCGATCCAAGAAGGCCAAAATAGACGATATGGATTTCACTTTTTGGACAGCAACTGGGAGAATCCAACATCGAGTTTGGAATTACCCTGTGCAGAGCGGTTAACCCCAATTCGATATGGATCGAAGAGTAATGATTCAAATCATGGATCAGGAGTGTGACAAATTAGTTGAGGGTGGAATGTACGTTATAGCAAAGTTAAGTCCAGCTGGAACGGTGACACTAGAGGTTGTTCTAGACAATTCAAAGTCGGTGGATCCTCGAAAAGCGTTTGTCGTGACTACCCAAGAAGCGAGGAACCCGAACAAGGTTATTACGGGTAAGTTAATCATAAACTCTTTCGAAGTTTACACCTTATTAGATACCGGTGCTACCCATTCTTTTATATCACCTACTTTTGCTCAACGTTTGAACTTGACTCCTGAGAAGTTAGACTTTGACTTATCTATTGAAACTCCGTTGGGTGAAACTTTCGTTACATCTACAGTTTATAAATCTTGCTTGATTCAAGTTGGCACCCTCACATTAGCTGTTGATCTTATATCTTTGAAAATACTTGTATTTGTTGTGATTTTTTTAATCGACTGGTTAACCACTCATCATGCCAAAATTAATTGTTTCATAAGGTTGTTAGCTTTCATTCAAACAACCAAACCACTAAAATCAATCAATGTCATTTCAAGTTATAAAGCTATTCGTTTATTGAAAAACTGGATGTCATGCTTTCTTAGCCCATGTCACTGATTTAAATCAGAATACATCAGATTTGATTGATATTTCTGTTGTTAATGAGTTTCCTGATGTATTTTCTGAAGAACTTCCCAGTCTACCCCCAGAACGTGAAGTTGAATTCTTTATTGACCTTGAACCCGGTACAAAACCCATTTCTAAAAGCCCATATCGAATGGCTCCTATTGAACTTCAGGAGTTAAAGGTCCAACTACAGGAGTTGCTAGACATCGATTTTATTCGTCCTAGTACGTCTCCTTGGGGTGCTCCTGTTTTATTTGTAAAGAAGAAAGACGGTAGTGTGCGACTTTGTATTGACTATCGAGAGTTGAACCATGCAACCATCAAGAATAGGTATCCGCTACCTCGTATTGATGACCTGTTCGACCAGTTGTAAGATGCGCAATTCTTTTCAAAGATCGATCTCCGTTATGGATTTCATCAGTTAGAGATTAGAACTGAGGATATTCCAAAGACTGCCTTTAGAACTCGATACGCGCATTACAAATTTTTAGTTATATCGTTCGGATTGACCAATGTCCATGCTGCGTTCATGGACATAATGAACCAAATATTTGAGAAATATTTAGATCATTTCGTGGTTGTCATTATTGATGACATCCTAATATTTTTTTTTACTTAGAACGAACTCAATATACGACAATGACGTTGGTTGGAGCTGTTGAAAGATTACGATCATACCATTCAATATCATCCTAGAAAAGCGAATGTGGTAGCTAACGCGTTAAGTAGAAGATCATATGCAGGAACGAGTGCGATATTGTAAACGTGAAGCCCCATTTTGTATGACGTACAAAGGATGGAGATAGAGTTAAAGACTCTAGGGACCCACGTGATGATATGCGCATGGAGCTGATGAAGATGAAGAAGAAGGTGCAAGAAGGTGCGGTTCCAGAGGCAAGAATCGATGAAAAAGGAATACTTCGAGTCAACTTTAGACTTTGTGTTCCGAATGATTCTGATTTGAAGCATAGAATCATGATGGAGGCACACAACACCCCATTTGCAATCCATCCTGGGAGTACAAAAATATATCGTGATCTTCGACATACATTTTGGTGGAACAATATGAAGAGAGAGATTGCGGAGTTTATCTCGAGGTGTTTAACTTGTCAACGTGTAAAGGCGGAGCATCAAGTGCCAAAGGGTCCATTACAACCACTTGAGATTTCAAAATGGAAGTGGGAACACATTAGCATGGATTTTGTTACGGGTCTTCCCAAGGATTCTCAAGGCGTAGATGCGATTTGGGATATTATTGATAGATTAACCAAGTCTGCTCATTTCTTGCCTATACGAGAGACGTATTCCCTTAAACGTCTTGCTCCTATGTACGTGAATGAGATTGTGAGATTTCATGGCATGCCAGTAGCCATAGCTTCGGATTGTGACCTAAGATTCACTTCACGATTTTGGGTTAGTTTGCAGAAAGCTATGGGCACGGATTCACGATTCAGTTAGGCATATCATCCTCAAACAGACGGGCAATCAGAAAGAACTATTTAAACTCTTGAAGATCTATTGAGATTCTGTGTTCTAGACTTCAAAAGGAGTTGGGATAAGTACCTACCATTGGTAGAATTCTCTTACAATAACAGTTATCAGGCAAGTATAGGTGTGGCTCCATTCGAGGCGTTCTATGGGAGAAAGTGTCGGTCTCCAGTATGTTAAGACGAGGTGGGTGAGGTAACATTGTTGGGACCAGAGTTGGTACGTATGACTACGGAAAAGATCCAAATGATTCGACAACGTATACAAACGGCACAGGATCGACAAAAGAGTTATGCGGATCTTCATCGAAAGGACGTGGAATTTAATGTTGGGGATGATGTAATGTTACGTGTTGCTCCAGGGAAAGGGGTTACGAGGTTTGGGAAGAGAGAAAAGCTCAATCCACGATTCATTGGTCCATTTGGGATTCCTGACTGAGTAGAAAATGTGGCCTATAGACTCGCTTTACCTCCAAGTATGTCTCGTGTTCATAACGTGTTTCACATATCCGTGCTACGTAAATATGTGAAAGATCTGAACCACATTATTGAGTTAGAACCAGACGAGATAGCCGAAGATTTAACGTACGAGGAGATACCTGTCAAGATCTTGGATAGGAAGGAGCATGTCCTATGCACAAAGGTTATACCACAAGTCAAAGTTTTATGGAGGAACCATGCTATTGAGAAAATGACCTGGGAGTTAAAATCGGAAATAAAAAAGAGGTATTCTCACTTTTTGACATATCAGGTATTTACGTCAATTTCGAGGACAAAATTTCATAAGGAGGGGAGGTTGTAAGACCCCAACTTTTACGAAAAAAAAAATGAATTTCCTCTATTTATTATTTTGAAATAGTCAGGGGTTAATTTCATAATGTGGAATGTTATGGGTAATATGCGCAAATATTTTAAAATAAGCAAGTGGTTATAAAATATTCATTGTTGTCGGGGAATATTCGTTTGGTCGTGGAATATTCTTGCTGTCGGGGAATATTCGTACGACGGCGCAACCATTTGTGGGCTCCATAACAAAAAATTGTCGGATGAAAAAAATGACACAAATGAGTTTTCTATAAATAACGGCGTAGTTGTTACCGTTAACACCGTTGAAATACCCAGTGGTTAAAAATGTAGTAATACGCGTCGTTGCACAATAGCACACGGTATTGCACAGTATTTTTATATTATTGTTAATTCAATAATTGCTACTGCACAATATTTCTCATTATCAGATCAATAATTTATATTATTTGAATAATATTATTAGATAGCATTATTGGTAATGTTTAAGAAAGTTTTGTCTAGAAGGGGTTATTTAATTGCGCGTCAGTAAGGAGAAATCCTTCTCGGAAGGCCCCCTCTTTCCTGAGAACGACCTGGTTGTCAATATTGTAGTTCTGTAATATTATTTATGAATAATTAATTATTGATTTATATAATAAGAAAATATTTATTTTATGTGGATATTAATCAAGAAATTAGTGCTGATGTGTTTTATCAATATTTTGTTGGAATGGAGGTGTGGAAAATCATTTGTATGTGGATTTCGGACATTTTCTGTTTGGAATTTGGAAAAACTTTCTTCTGGAAAGTTGTAGAGAATTAAATTTTCTATGAAAAGGATATAAAATTCGTATTTTCCTGATAAAAGGGCTATTTAATATGAATTATTGAAGTTCTGGAATAATTAATTTTTGGGGTTATAAATATTTTTTTTAAGAAAAATGTTTTTTAAATTAGGGTGGGACCCACTAGTGGTATCTGATGAATTTGTTCAAGGGGTGGGCGGAATTTTTTTTAAATAAAATATTATTTTATTAGATTTTCTGCTTTGGCATTCTAAGCATTTTTCTATAAATAGGGTGCTGAATTAGAATTTGAAAATCATACCAGAATCAGAAGTTTTCTCTCTCTATAATATCGAGCGTATTTTTGTGAGTATTTAGATACTTTGAATGTTACTATTCAGTTCAAGTTTTCTTCAGTATTATATCCGATATTCCAATCAGAAGCACTGTTCTTTTGAGGTAAGGGATGCTATTTTTTCGTAAATGATGTTATTGCTTTCAATATCATTTCATCGAAATATTGGTATGAATTTTATTATAAAATTTTAACCTTTTCCGTCAGGGTTACTATTCATGTATACGGCACTATTCACGTATACGGCACTATTCACGAATACGGTACTATTCACGAAATATGATTTTTCTTATGAAATCTTTACCTTTTCATGTTGGGAGTACTATTCACATATACGACACTATTCACGAATACGGTATTATTCATCAAAAAATTTAATTTTCTTTTCTTTGTCCAAGTTGGCTATTATGGGTCCTATCTTTGATTGGATCCAAGTTTTGATCTTCATTCTTGAATTTTGCTCCACAAATAATTATTATGGAGTATTTTTAAACTTGGATAAACTGATTTATGAATCCTTAATCTTTGTCCTTTATCTCACTAGATTCCTTCTTTAAAATATTTTTCATCATCTTCAGTCTTAAATGGTGATACAAAAAAATATCTTTGGCCTGTAGTGCAAAGATGGATGATTATTTGATGAATTTCTTTGTCCTATAGTGCAAAGATGAATGATTATCTGATAAATATCTTTGGCCCGTAGTGCAAAGATTGACAGGTGTTGAGATGAACATGACCAACTGGTGATATAAATGAATATCTTTGGCCTGTAGTGCAAAGATGAATATTTGATTCAAGATATATATTGATTGATGTTACAGGGATAAAATATTGATTATGGACTTTCAAATCAAAGAAGATTGTGGACATTATTTCCTACTGAACTCTTTTGATGCATTGTTATTTTCGCTGCAGTTGTTGATCTAAAATATGTTGTCCATAATATTTTATCTGATTTGTCGAAAACTAACGATAAATTGTTCTTTATTATCTTAGTCATAATATTCTTTACTGGGCTAGTTGAGCTCACCCTTTTCATCTATTGTCCTCTTCAGGAAATGAGAATGTCGCAGGGACTAGTCGGGGGACAGAGTGATGGTCCGAGTTAGAGCAGTAGTAGTCCTCACTATTTTTATAAAATAGTGTGATAATAATTGTAATGAGGACTTAGTTTGAATGTTTATATTTTCTACATATTTGTACCGACACTCACAGTTGTGTGGTCGTATTTTGCACGATCGTGTGATATAAAAGTTTGTATTTGGATTTGGTACAATGTATTTAGCGACCCAGAATGGGTTAGGTGGAATGGACCTATTTTGGGGGCGTCACATAAAATGGATTACACAAACCCATAAACATTCATAACCAATCTCTTAACGAATTCTTCAACAAAGCCAATTTACAGGGAAGTAGTTCTTAGAGAATAAAACTAGAAACTTTTAAAATTTAACTTTGATTCTTAGAATAGATGATTGCGAGCTTTGACCATCCTTCTTCTTCCTTCCTTGATTCTCAAACTCCTCTCAATTTACAGAGAATTTCTTCTCTCCATTTCTCGCTTCCATTTCCATTCTCTGTCTTTGCAAATAAACTGACCACTACTTTAACGTGGTTTAGCCAGTTATAAAATATAACAGTTACAAGGTCACAAGACCTTGTTTGGCCAACTTTAATCTTGTTTGATTCTAATTTATTTTCATTTTATTCCTTATCATATAGTACACAATTGAGACACTTATTTCATTAAATCATAGTCTTTATTTAACAAATTATAATCCCTCGAATTTAATTATTTAGTTAGATTAGATTATTACCATTTTGTAAAATCATCTAGTTAATATTATCACACTTAAATAAATTATTCGCTAATAATTTTCATCGAATGTTCATTTTATTCCATAAATATCCTAATTAAAATATTTATTTTATTCGATAAATATTTTAACTACTTACGAAATTCACAATCGTATTACATTAACGTCTGACATTTATATGTAATATATTACCCTCTCATAAGATTCCGCACCAAAATAATTTGGTTTGGGATAAATTCTTAAAGAGATACTTAAATTTTTTCATAAACATTTGTCTAGCTGAATCAATTAGCTTAGACATATACCAATAATTCGAATATCAATCGACACATGTGTCTGGCCAAATCCAATTGGCACTTAACTTTTATTTAAAATTTTGAAAATCATTTTATGACTTCATGATAGTGCACTGTATTTACAGTCCGTTTAAAAATTTTGTCACTTTATGACTTCGTCATACTACATCGTACCATAGTGGGCTGACGATCCTTAGATCACATCTAATACTAGGTAATTCTACATTGATAACTCCATTATTTTTATCATTTCTGCATCAGGTTCCATGATGCATCGATGATATATAAAATCCATTTTGATATCTCAAATTATTTTTGTATAGCCGAAACAATTAGCGTAGACTCTTCTTTAAACATCTCAAAATCATTAAAAATCATTTTTGGTGTTATCATGCTGTAACAGGTAACGATGTGTTAGTGGTTTGAAGCCCACGTCTACACAATTATAACCATGTGTTGCTGATAACAAAAATTCATTTATATTTTTAAAGGCACATTAGTGCAAATTTAGCTTGATTTTAAAAAATTTGAAGTCTAGCACAGCTAGAAGATTTGGAATACCTATGTTTCCATTATCAACTTCAATTGCTCTAATGATCAATTGCTTAATAATTCTATCTATTAAAAATCCTCAATTCTTCATCTATAACTTTTCTATACCCCAGTATAGTTCATCCAACATACCACACGTTAGGAGTTCAGGAACTTTCCACAATAATATGAGTTTAGGGACTTATCCTAGCAATACGTAGTTCAAGAACCAATCAGAAACTGTCCATACGCTTAGGAGTTCAAAAATATACCATACAATTATGAGTCACAAACTTACCATAAGTATGAGTTTTAAGAACTCACACCTAATCGTATATTCTCTACCTATCCATTATACACATGAGAAAATAATCACCTTCTCAACATACATATAGCGAATAGCGCGACACCAACATTTCAATGATTATCAATGTGATAAACTAAGTAGTCGTTAGACCAAGCAAAAAACTCCCGCCAATACAAAGGTTTGTACAATTCAACTATCACATTAGTCCTCAATCGAAATTCCACATAATCTTAACTTTCTCTTTACTCAATACGAATTTCATTTAATTCGTATCTCATCATCCTTTTCAACTCTTTTGAGTTTAACTCGTACTATTTCATAGTACCATATTCGTATAGCAATTCTGCTATAAAGTCTTCAATTAATAGATTGATCATCTGTCCTCCTATAACCTCATCAGATCACGTTGTGATCTCTTGTTATAATCGTGTTATATTACGATTCTTTTCAATCTTAGGATCGTTTTATTTTACGATCTTCTTTTTCTTTAATCATATTATTTTATGATTTTACACTTTTCATCTTATAAACTTTGTCTATTTATTATCACTTTTCATCTTTATTATTGGAGTCAGGTAACTCCGAATTCTTATCTTATAATTCTTCAAGTTTCTTCTTGGAATCTTATTTATCATCCTTTTATCTTAATAATGAATTTACCAAAAATTCATCTCATAGCACTTAAACTCTATTTGAGTTTGTTCATGATTCTCATCTCTGCAGTTATAGCCTAAGGTAATTCTACCAAAGGTTTATAACCTACAGCTCTGATACCAACCTGTGACACCACCAAATTCGGGTCCCTAAAACCTCGGACTTGGTGTGTTACGGTACTTCATCATCATACATATTCTATCATCTAATGCGAAATATATAAACATAAATTATTTATTTCACATAATTCTATAATATCTCTCAAAGTCTATTACTCTTAACTGAATACATAACTTTAATAACCTAAAAGGTTTACAACATCATTTGCATCAAATAACTTAGTAGTTATAACTACATAACAATCTATTCTTAAAACTTGCCTTTGTCTGTGTGTTTCTTCGAACCTTCGTTTTAATCTGAAATTTGTTATCATGATATAGCAAGGGTGTGCAATTACTTTGCCCAACAAGTTTAAATATAACAATGATATATCATGATTGAAAAAAGAATAAGCTTTCAAGTTTTCAATAATATAATAATTATGAAAGAACATGAATCAAAATGTTAATAATTAAATGACTGAATCAATAATGTTTAATGTCAACAAGGACCATGAACAACTTTAACTGAACCTTATGGTAATGAAGGTGATCAGCCTTTCATACCTGATGAACATATGCAACATGCACTAAGTGCGAATCAATAATCAGTATAGATATGAATAATCAATAATATTATTCACTAACATGCTTTAAAAATATAACTCGAGTTTGAGTTAAGGAAAACTTGTCTGTACCGTTGATTACTGCTACGCAATCTAATTTAATCTTCTTATTGAAAAACCTAACAATTAAAAGATTGATCTTTCAATTAGCATAACATAATTTATACCATCATACTATTACTTTATAAGTAAACTATCTAACATTTAACCACATAGTCAAATATTAGATAACCTTAACACCATATGTATTCACAAGTCCAAACCTAGCATACATCAAGTCTTTAATAGTATTCAATATAGTATACTAAATGGTTTCCCATAAACAACCAACAAATTAGTTTTCGTCTCGTCTACATTGTTTTTATAGCGAGTTAGATCAGTTACTAATTCGTATATACCTCCACTTCCTGAAGGAATCGTTTAGCAGGATACTATACATCAACTTTTACAGAATATGACTGTACTACTTTAGACTCAATATTTACTCACTCACTTTATACATTCTTATCATCTTATATTAAATTGTCTAACACTCAATCATATAGTGAAGTATTAGACATTACATTAAAGTCTTAGTACTACGATTATACCTTGATAATCTTTTAATCATGTCATAATTTATACTTATAAGTTTTTTCCTTTATATGTTATCTTTGTAAACTAGATAGAATTTCAGTAAACTGAAAATACTATTTCAGTAAACCAGGTTGCATTTCAGCATCCTGAAATTACTATTTCAGTAAACCATAATCCATTTCAACATACTGAAATCATTTTAGTAACCCGAAATCAACTTCAGTACACTGAATTCTTATTTCCAATATATCACATACATAATATAGTTTCTTGAACACCAAATTCAACAACTATATTTAAAATAACTTAATTCTTCATTTTAATTCCCCGATTAATATTATTAATTGTTTAATAATATTTCAAGCTAATGTTATTAACCTTTTAATAACATTCAAGTCAAATATTACTAATAATATCTCAATCCAATATCATTAGTTATATAAAAATATTTTAAGTCGTTTATTAAATAAATAAACAACTTATTTTAATTATTTTTCTTTTATTAATTAATTCTTTTAAGCATTCTAAAATGCCATAAACATACTAACTCGTCACAATCGACCGAAACCTCCATCAAAAATCTGCATAAACCATGCTTAACGGTCTCAAGTCGTAAAATCTTAGTGTCCATATTTTTGACAACATGTATTTAATTAAATTCAGTTATCCATATATCATTATTTACATGAAAAATAGCAAAACATCTCAAAAACTATTTCTTTTCTGGAAAGCAGCAATATATAATCCCCTCATGAAAATATATTTTTTCAAAATTTTTTAAAAAATATTTACTATATTTAAATAGTCCATAATAGCCAAATCTTTTCAGATTTATAATAAATCGAGATTATCTCCAAAATTTCTGAAATATTCAGGGTAAGCTCCTGTTATATACATGTACTTCCAGTAAATATTTCGTAATTTTTGGAATTATACACAGAGAGTTATTCGGATAGCTTTTCAAAAGTAGTCCTTGACCGTAAAATGCATAACTCTGAAATTGTATGGCTAAACATTCTACAATTTTTACAGGACCTGAATAACCTCTGATATTAACCCTCCAAATTTTCTCCAAATTTTTAAAGCACAAAAAGTTATCAAAAATGCCCTCGTGGCAGATTGATTAGAATACTTTTACCCCTTACTGTCCACTTCATGGACTGTTTTGACTAAAACCCATACCACGATTTTTAGACACATAATTTTTGAGTCCTACCACTTGAATTTATTAGTCAACACATATATTTAGCACCCCTATTCAACGGATCGTGAAAAGAAGGTGTAGATCTAAAATACTAGTTGATCAAAGGGAGAGAAAGCAAGGGTTTTTTATTTCTAAACCTAGTTCCCTTTCTTTCCTTTTGATCCACTTTCTAACACTTGAATTAGCTAGATCCATACATGAATCCATATAAAATACATAGATTAAAGATTTTTATACTTCCATATCATAAACCCCTTTTCATCAAAACAATAAAAGAAATGAGAGTAAAGCTTAGAAAAATAGTTTTATACCTTGATTTTTCTTGTTTACTTCCATCTCCAACCAAAATAAGTTATGGATCTTGGGAGTTTATGGATTAAGTCTTCCTCCCCTCTTCTTCTTTCTCCCACCAAATTCTCTCTCTTTTCTCTCTCTGTTTTCTTAGTTTTCTCTTTCATTTGTTTAGGAAATGAACTAAGATAAAATAAAAAGTTATCTTTTATTTACTTAAAGTTAAAAGATATAATTATATAATGTATATCTATACATTATCATCATATCTTGCTTTCCCTCTCTCTCTCATCATGATATAAGTGGTAGCTTGCAAGCAAGGATAAAGGTGTTGACCCATAAAAAATCAACACCTAAAAGTTAATTACCTAATAAAGTAAAAATAATCATAACAAACACCTCCCATTCTCATTCTCTCATTATTTCGGCCACTTGGCCCTTCTTATCTCCCACTTTTGTTTTTATTCTATACTCTATTTAATGACTAATATGCCCCTCCTCAATTTGGGCTAAACTTGAGCTTTTTACTAATTTCTTTTGGGCTAGCATTTTTTTTTCTTGTTTACTAGTTAAAATGAACTTGGGCTTTCACCCATAATTAAATTATACCATTATTATACTTGCCCTATACATGATATATTGGGCTAGTTTAATAATTTAATTGCCCTAAAATCAATTTATCTACAAGTCCAATGCTTAATAAAATAAGTGGGCTTGTTTAAATTACTTAGTCTTCTTAATTTAGTAACTCTTGAACTAATTCTCCTTATTATTGATATTTACATATTCTTATTCATCAATAATATTAATTCACTTACATAACCCAATTAGACTTGTCGTAATCAAGTATATTGAGTATGTAATTAGGGTTTAATACCTTAACCAAATAACTATTAAGTCCCTTCACTTGTTGGGCATAGTTGGGCCACTCTATTTAATTTCTTAGTCTATGATATTATTATAGTCCAATACTTTTAATTATATTCTACCCTAATCATTTAATTAGGGTTTTCATTTCTAACATTTGAAAATAAATTTCTTACTCATGCCTCTTTAATTTCATAACCCAATTACACATGGTTTACTTAGGTTATAAAATTAATTATTTGAGATATATAAAATAAATCTCTCAAGGTTAGTATATAGTTTTATATACAAACATTCTCCCATATTATAACCCTTAGGTTATTTAATTACTATATCTAATATATATATTCGGTTACTTAACTTTATTCTTAATTCTCTTTTATACAAAATAAATGTATACACATTATATAATGTATATTTATTTAATCACATACATAGTTTACATAAATCATACATATTGCACTTCTAACTCCAATTTTTAATGCTAATCATATTAGCTAATTACTTTATACTTATTCATCTTCTGATTTGCCAATCAAGGCCAACATTCAAGCTATGCTAATTACTAACATAGTTTTATCTTGATTCTCATATCTTTAACGTAATTTATCATTCTTCTTGCTAAAAATATTTAACACCTTACTAAGTATATATATATATATATATACTCATCATCATTTAGCCTCATAGCATAGCTTCATGTGAATTTTTTTATTTTCTTAATAAAATTTTCACATGTATCCATATAACATTTCTTAGACTATTCAGTTCACATCGAATTTATAGGTATCGTAATACCTTATCCTTAAAATTTCTTTCGATACATATAACTTCATTTCTAGGGTTTTGAATTTTGTAACCCATATTTTTTCTATTCTCATTCAAATAGTAAACCATATAGGTTTTACTTAATTTTTTTAAATAAATCCTCAAATTCTCATCTAGGTTTTATTATTTAACCTTTATTTTAATTATTTAAGATCTTATAAATTCTCGGGTTGTCAAATTCTTCCCCCCTTATAAGGATTCCGTCCCCGGAATCACTATTGCACCATAAGTACATATAACCAACCCCTTCTTCTAAGAATTTCGTTCTCAAAATTACAGTCTACAAATCTCTATTCCATTATTCATCAAAACTAGGTTTTTAAGTTAACCTTTACCTAATTTCATGCTCAATTTAATGAGTACATCTTGCTTCCTTCTATAAGGAGGTCTGCTACCATCACATTCTTCCATGACTTCTCTATAAGGAGTTAAAACTTTTCATATTGGGCTGATGGGAAATTTAGACCGTGAACTTTCAGGTTTAACGGTATTCACCGTAACCAAATCTAAAACATGATATGGTAGGTATGTTTACAATCACTAAGAAGGTATACTACCGATGCGGGAATGCTAGGTGATCAATCTATTGTACCTTAGTTCTTAGAACGGCTGTATGCGTTCAAAATTTGGAATATATCATCCAACCAGTATATCCCCATTTTTTTGGGTTGTTCACCTCAGACTTAGCATAAGATCCCGCACCAAAATAATTTGGTTCGGGATAAATTCTCAAAGATATACTTGAATTTTTTCATAAACATTCGTCTAGCTGAATCAATTAGCCTAGACGTATACCAATAATTTGAATATCAATCGAAACATGTGTCTGGCCAAATCTAATTGGCACTTAACTTTTCTTTAAAATACTGAAAATCAGTTTATGATGTCATAATACCGCACTATTTTTACAGTCCGTTTAAGGATTTCGTCATTTACATCGTACCATAGTGGGCTGACGATCCTTAGATCACATCCAACACTAGGTAATTCTGCATTGATAACTCTATCATTTTTATCATTTCTGCATCAGGTTCTATAATGCATCGATGATATATAAAATATATTTTGATATCTCAAATTACTTTTGTCTAGCCGAAATAATTAGCGTAGACTCTTCTTTAAACAGCTCAAAATCATTGAATTTTTTTAGTGCTATCATGCTGCAACAGGTAACGATGTGTTAGTGGTTTGAAGCCCACGTCTACAATATTGTAACCATGTGTTGCTGATAACAAAAATTTATTTATATTTTTAAAGGCACATCAAAGCAAATTTAGCTTGATGTCAAAAATTTGAAGTCTAGCACAGCTAGAAGATTTGGAATACCTATGCTTCCATCATCAACTTCAATTGCTCTAATGATCAATTTCTAAATAATTCTATCTATTAAAAATCCTTAATTTCTTCAACCAAAACTTTTCTATACCCCAGTATAGTTCATCCAACATACCACACGTTAGGAGTTCATAAACTTTCCATAATAATATGAGTTTAGGAACTTATCCTAGCAATACGTAGTTCAAGAACCAATCAGAAACATTCCATACGCTTAGGGGTTCAAAAACATACCATACAATTATGAGTCACAAACTTACGATAAGTATGAGGTTTAAGAACTCGCACCTAATCTTATATTATCTACTTATCCGATATACACATGAGAAAAGAATCACCTTCTCAACATACATATAGTGAATAGCGCGACACCAACATTTCAATGATTATCAATGTGATAAACTAAGTAGTCGTTAGACCAAGCACAAAACCCCCGCTCATACAAAGGTTTGTACAACTCAAGTATCACATGAGTCCTCAATAAAAATCCCACATAATCTTAAATTTCTCTTTACACAATACGAATTTCATTTAAGTCGTATCTTATCATCCTTTTCAACTCTTTTGAGTTTAACTCGTACTATTTCATAGTACCATATTCGTATAGCAATTCTGCTATAAAGTCTTCAATCAATAGATTGATCATCTGTCCTCCTATAACCTCATCAGATCACGTTGTGATCTCTTCTTATAATCGTGTTATATTACGATTCTTTTCAATCTTAGGATAGTTTTATTTTACGATCTTCTTTTTCTTTAATCATATTGTATTATGATTTTACAATTTTCATCTTATAGACTTTGTCTATTTATTATCACTTTTCATCTTTATTATTGGAGTCAGGTAATTCCGAATTCTTATCGTATAATTCTTCAAGATTCTTCTTTGAATCTTATTTATCATCCTTTTATCTTAATAATGAATTTACCAAAAATTCATCTCTTAAAACTTAAACTCTATTTGAGTTTATTCATCATTCTCATCTCTGCAGTTATAGCCTAAGGTAATCCTACCTAAGGTTTATAACTTACAGCTCTGATACCAACCTGTGACGCCCCCAAATCTGAGTTCCTAGAACCTCGGACTTGGTACGTTATGGTACTTCATCATCATACATATTCTATCATCTAATGCGGAATATATAAACATAAATTATTTATTTCACATGATTCTATAACATTTCCCAATGTCTATTAACCTTAATTGAATACATACCTTTAATAACTTAAAAGGTTTACAACATCATTTGCATCAAATAACTTAGTAGTTATAACTACAAAACAATCTATTCTTAAAACTTACCTTTGTCTTTGTCTTTCTTCGAACCTTCGCCTTAATCTGAAATTTGTTATCATGATATAGCAAGGGTGAGCAACTACTTTGCCCAGCAAGTTTAAATATAACAAGGATATATCATGATTAAAAGAAGAATAGGCTTTCAAGTTTTCAACAATATAATAATTATGAAAGAGCATGAATCAAAATGTCAATAATTGAATGACTAAATCAATAATGTTTAATGTCAACAAGGACCATGAACAACTTTAACTGAACCTTATGGTAATGAAGGTGATCAGCCTTTCATACATGATGAACATATGCAACATTCACTAAGTGCGAATTAATAATCAGTATAGATGTAAATAATCAACAATATTATTCACTAACATGCTTTGAAAATATAACTCGAGTTTGAGTTAAGAAAAACTTGTCTGTACCGTTGATTACTGCTACACAATCTAATTTAATCTTCTTATTGAAAAGACCTATCAGTTATAAGATTGATCTTTTAATTAGTATAACATACTTTATACCATCATACTATTACTTTATAAGTAAACTATCTAACATTTAACCACATAGTCAAATATTAGATAACCTAACACCATATGTATTCACAAGTCCAAACCTAGCTTACATCGAGTCTTTAATAGTATTCAATATAGTATACTGAGTGGTTTCCCACAAACAAACAACAAATTAGTTTCTATCTCGTCTACGCTGTTTTCACAACGAGTTAGATCGGTTACTAATTCGTATATATCTCCGCTCCTTGTAGGAATCGTTTAGTCCAGATACTATACATCAACTATTGCAGAATACGACTGTACTACTTTAGACTCAATACTTACTCACTCACTTTATAAGTTCTTATCATCTTATAATAAATTTTCAATCATATAGTGAAGTATTAGACATTACATTAAAGTCTTAGTACTACGATTATACATTGATAATCTTTTAATCATGTCATAACTTATACTTATAAGTTTTTCCCTTTATATGTTATCTTAGTAAACTACATAACATTTCAGTAAACTGAAAATACTATTTCAGTAAACCAGGTTGCATTTCAGCATCCTAAAATCACTATTTCAGCAGACCATAATCCATTTTCGCATACTGAAATCATTTTCGTAACCCAAAATCAATTTCAGTACCCTGAATTCTTATTTCCAATATATCACATACATAATATAATTCCTTGAATATCAAATTCAACAACTATATTTAAAATAACTTAATTCTTCATTTTAATTCCCCGATTAATATTATTAATTGTTTAATAATATTTCATGCTAATGTTATTAACTTTTTAATAACAATCAAGTCAAATATTACTAATAATATCTCAATCCAATATCATTAAGCATATAAAAATATTTTAAGTCGTTTATTAAATAAATAAACAACTTATTTTAATTATTTTTCTTTCATTAATTAATTCTTTTAAGTATTCTAAAATGCCATAAACATACTAACTCTTCACAATTGACCGAAACCTCCATCAAAAATCTGCATAAACCATGCTTAAGGGTCTCAAGTCGTAAAATCTTAGTTTTCATATTTTTGACAACATGTATTTAATTAAATTCATTTATCCATATATCATTATTTGCATAAAAAAATAGCAAAACATCTCAAAAACTATTTCTTTTCTGGAAAGCAGCAATATATAATCCCCTCATGAAAATATATTTTTTCAAAATTTTAAAAAAATATTTACTATATTTAAATATTCCATAATAGCCAAATCTTCTCAGATTTATCATAAATCAAGATTATCTTAAACAATTCTAAAATTTTCAAGGTAAGCTCCTGTTATATATACATGTACGTCTAGTAAATATTTTATAATTTTTGGACTTATACAAAGAGAGTTATTCGGGTAGCTTTTCAAAAGTAGTCCTTGGCCGTAAAATGCATAGCTCTCAAACCGTATGGCCAAAAATTCTCAAATTTTTACAGGACCTGTATAACCTCTGATATTAACCCTCCAAATTTTTCCCAAATTTTTAAAGCAAAAAAAGTTGCCAAAAATTTCCTCATGGCAGACAGATCAGAACACTTTTACCCCTTATTGTCCACTTCATGGACTGTTTTGACTAAAACCCATACCATAATTTTTAGACACATAATTTTTGAGTCCTACCACTTAGGTTTATTATTCAACACATATATCTAGCACCCCTCTTTGGCGGATCGTGAAAAGAAGGTGTAGATCTAAAATACTAGTTGATCAATGGGAGAGAAAGCTAGGGGTTTCTATTTCTAGAAACCTAGTTCCCTTTCTTTCTTTTTGATCCACTTTTTAACACTTGAATTAGCTAGATCCATACATGAATCCATATAAAACACATAGATTAAAGAGTTTTATACTTCCAAATCATAAATCCCTTTTCATCAAATCACTAAAAGAAATGAGAGTAAAGCTTAGAAAAATAGTTTTATACATTGATTTTTATTGCTTCCTTCCATCTCCAACCAAAATAAGTTATGGATCTTGGGAGTTTATAGATTAAGTCTTCCTCCCCTCTTCTTCTTTCTCCCATTGAATTCTCTCTTTTTTCTCTCTCTCTATTTTCTTTGTTTTCTCTTTCATTTGTTTAGGAAATGAACTAAGATAAAATAAAAAGTTATCTTTTATTTACATAAAGTTAAAAGATATAATTATATAATGTATATCTATACATTATCAACATATCTTGCTTCCTCTCTCTCTCTCATCATGATATAAGTGGTAGCTTGCAAGCAAGGATAAAGGTGTTGGCCCATAAAAAATCAACACATAAAAGTTAATTACCTAATAAAGTAAAAGTAATCATAACAAACATCTCCCATTCTCCTTCTCTCATTATTTTCGCCACTTGGCAATTCTTATCTCCCACTTTTGCTCCTCTTTAATTACGTTATCTTATAATTATTCAACTCAGTTTTAGCTCTTCAGGTTCTTTTTTGAACCCACACATATTATCTTAACTTGTTTCATAAGCATTCTTTGCATTTATCATCAATTAAACTCTATTTGAGTTCATTCTTATTATCTTAACCATTTTCATCTTGTAGACATCGTCTATTTAATAACACTTAACATCTTATTACTGGAGTCAGGTAATTCCTGATTATCTTCTTTTACAACTCTTAAAGATTCTTCTTTGAACTTTTTTGTATATATTTTAATCCCTTCTTTATACATTTCTTAAAAAAAAATTCTTATTGTTCAAACTCTATCTGAGTTTATTCTTTATCATCTTCACCTCTCTTCTCTAAGGTTATAGCCTAAGGTCCTCTTACCTAAGGTTTATAACCTACAGCTTTGATACCAACTGTAACGACCCCAAAATTTCAACAATACAACTCTCGACATCGGTCGTTAACAATACATCTAACTTCTAATTTTACATCATTATTCGATGCTTAAATTAATAAAAAGCGGAATAATTTAAACTTTTCTGTCTTCTTACTCTTATTTCCCTGAATCATAACCTTTATCATTTAGATATCTTTGAATCAAATCTATTTTATGATTCACTTCAATATAGTTAATAAATAAAATCATACATGTCAAAAAATGATAACCCTTTACATAGGATAGCTCAAACTTTACCACTCAACATTTATTATACATCATAAACCACTAAGTACATTTTCAAAACCTTAGACATGGTTCAAAAATAATAATTTAAGCTGAAATATTTAATCTTCAAGCATTACTTCTGATATATGTCATTCAAGTTGTACATAGCGTTACCTTAAATTCTTAACCTGAAAAAATAGTTTTTGCAAGAATGAGCTAGACAGCTCAGCAAAATCTAACAGTTTTCATGCATCACGTAGCACACAAATAACATACTCATCTTATACATCATAAACATTTGACTAAACATATCATACATATTGTACATCACATATCAAATAAAGATTGAATTCCATAACTCAATCAGCATTCTTTCCTCAACCAATGTAGTCTTAAATTGACTTTATCATTTCGTACTTGCAACGTATGTAATACATCATGCCCTTTGCAATACAGATTTAAAATAGTTAATAATCAAGTTCACGTAGCAAATATGAACTGAAAGACTTGTCCTTGATCTTTGTTTACTAATAACAGATTATTAGCCTACAACTATCTGCACTTCACGTGCCCTATACAATTATATAATCATGCACATCAATTATTAGTCTTATAGCAACGTATATTAGTTGTAATGTAAACTTTACTCTACATCCATAACCCTTCCTATTAATCAATACACAATGTTGAATTTTATTGTGTTAACTTTCGACTTATATTTCACTATATTTCTTCTTAGTCATACTAGAAGTTCATTCAAGTGTTTAAGTCTTGCTAGGACTCCTTATTGGTTTATATTAACCTCATTCCATATCTTATAATGTTCATTTCATTTGAGTTAAAACACTTTTCAAGTTTATTAACACTTGACACGGCGTTTAGACGTTCATTCGTCGCACGCCCGATTTGTCCTTCTTGCGTACGCTTAGCATGCTCATACAACTTGTCTAAAACATCATTGATTAATGTTAAGCATCATTATATTTCATAATATTCATGTTTTTATAACTTATAACAACATCTTTTATAGTCGGAAGCACTACACTTGCGTGCGTGCATGTCTGACGCCCTCTGATTGCCTCCGAATACACATCAGTCACAAAGATGGACATTTTACCCATGCTAACGACATCAAATTGAAAACCTTAAAGAACAAAAGTTGTAGGCCTACTCGTTATCTTTCTGAATCATCCTAAATCGCTTCAATCAGAGTTCGTATGAAAAGGTTAAGGTCTTTTGACTACAGGAGGTCAAAACTGTAAGATCCCAAAAGACAAATAAGAACCGGTTATGTAAATTTCGTGATTGTTAAATAAAAATCTCTCCGTTCTGGATGCTTAGTGTGTTATTATATACTCTATTAAAGAAATTATGTCAAATAAAATTTTGTTCGAAAATTGACGTGCTTGACACCTCGTGCTTAAATTATTTTTTTCCGTATTCGAACTTTTTGTGATATTTGAATTTTCAAGCTGCTTTGTCGTGCTTACAATGACAAAACTCTTTGTCATGCTTATTAGGATGTATGCAAACCTTAGATTATGAAACTCTAATCTCAAATTAGGAAACCCTAAACCTAAAATTAAAAACCCTAACCCTAATTACTAAACCCTAACCCTAATTACTTATTACAAACCTAAATTAGATTATCCTTAACTCTAATTATATTAACTAAACCCTAATTAGGTGTTAATTACATAATTATAATATCCTAATCATTAAAAAACAAAACCCTAATTGCAATTAGGGTTAATTAAAATGGGATTTAGCTACTGATTAAAAGGAACAAGCTCACAAGTAGGTGCCACCACTTAGGACTAGGTTCAATGTACTTGCTAACAGATAGAATCCCTCCCCAAAGCAGTATAAGTCCCCAAAGATCAGATCTTTGTAGAGACAAGGAGGTGAAATGTACCAAAAAGCCCTAAACACCAATTTTATAAATAGTAGCCCTTATCCTTGGACAAACCCACAAAATTTTGAAGCTACAACACTCGTAGTACATGCTATAAGAAGCCCAAGCAACCACAGATCAGAATCAGTAGCTATAAAGAAGAAATTAAGCAAGAAAGGTACAAACCCTAATTCTATGCTAGATCTTTGATGTTATAGTAAAAATGTTGCTTAGATGTTTAGTAATATATAATAACATGTTAGTTAGTGATCTGGGTTCATAGAACATGTTTCCATATCGTCTAGATGCATCAAAAAGAAGTTTTAAGCAAACTAAAAAATTTGGGAAAATAGGTCTGACAGTCGAATGTCAGGGCCTGTAGATTCGTGTATGTTAATTAATTGATGTGTTAGTTGTATTGTAGTTGTAGTATGACATGAGCTTAGTAAACTAGAAGTGGAATCATGTTAAACTGATCAACAGGTTGAGAGATATGATCAATTTCAAGGTGCCTACTCTATTTGCTCATTTCTGATTTATGGGTATATGAACAGCCGAGCAGGGTAATTTGACCGACATGCATCTCTCAATCTTAATGTTGTTTGTGTTATATTTTGTATCTATGTTGTATTTTGACATAAAGAGTATACCACTGAAGCACTCTAACACATAAAGAAATCATAGGATTACCGGAATTAATGGTCAAATAGCGTTGACCGAGCATGACTGAGATTTTTGGGTTTTCCAGAAACCTGATGAACACGAAGAACAGCCCTTGGCTGTACTTTGACCGGCTTAGATCTAGACCTTAGGATCATACACTGTCCAAATAAATGTCACATATTTGTACCTTGGTATATAGACTACAAACTAAAACAATCAAAACACAAACATATCACACGAACTGAGGGATCTGGAGGCCATAAGAGCGTCGACCGACATTGACCGTGTTTCTGGGTTACCCAGAAACTGAAGAATAGGCCTGACAGCCACTTTGAACATTAATAGCTTCTAGTTATGTTACGATTAGCGTCCAGACGTGATACCAAGTTGTAGTACTACATAAACACGACACGATTGATACACTTAGAAACCTAGAAACAAATTAAACCAACAAGATTCATAGTTGTCAAACTGGCCACTCGGCGTTGACCAAACTGGTTCTTCTGAGGTGAGAATACCTAAGGCAACACTTTCCGTCGCTAAAGATCTACAGCGACGGATAGAATCAAAAATAATTTCTAAAAATTAAATAAATAGAAATAATTATTAAATAATTATAAAATCAGTTTTAAAAACTATTTTAAATTACAAAAATTAATTTTTAATATTTTGACATAAAAATTAATAAATATTTTATTTATTTATTAATTTAATTAAAAATATCATTTATAAATAATAATAAATTATTTAAAAATGATTTTAATATTCTAAAAATTATATTAAATAATTATAAATTATTTAAAAATAATATTAAGATTTTAAAAATTATTCTAAGTAAATATTAATTATCTAAAAATAAAATAAATGATTTAAAAAGATAATTAAATGTTTAATAATTATTCTAAGCTTCAAAAATTATTATAAATGATAAATAAATTATCAAAAATAATAATAAAGCTTATAAATAAATTTTAACTATAAAATTGACATAATAAATACATAAAAATATTTTAGGACACCGAAATCATGTCAAACTTAGACTGAACTTGAATAGTTTAAGTAGTTAGGCATTGCTATTGATACTAACGAATTATATAAATATGTTTTAACATATTTAGGTGTTTCCAATACTTAAAGTAGCGTTATAATCATTCTTCGCTCAGGCAAGTATTCTAAACCCTATCGATTTACTTTACGCAAGTACTTGAACCCTGTTTTAATTCTTTTCGATATAGTATACCGAACCAAGTTGTTACTAGTCCTTGCGAAGTTATTGCTTTTGTTTTCAGCATGACTTAAGAAATGAATTATTTATTCAGCCAATGTTGCATTATTGTTTATCAAGCATAAACTGTTAGTTAAACCAAATTGTGTTGGTAAGACATCTTATACTGAGATAAAAATTACACTTAAATTGGACTTATATTGAGTTAGTAAAACACTTGAGTGCACGTGGGCACGATTAGGATGATATGCATACTCCTAGGATATTGAATGGGCTGATCCCCTATATCATATCCGAATGAAATATATATATTTCTAAGTCCTTGTGACTGACAGAAATGGTTGATATGACTCCGATTCGGTTATCAACCTTCAGTTAAAAATACTTGTTGAACTGCCATTTCTTCATATCAAAAATCTATTTATTTACAATTATACACTTGTTGAGCGTATCATTAGCTCATTCTTGCAAATCATTTCCTTTGCAGCTTTAGATGGTAACCTTGGAACGTCTGGAACAAATAAGGGGAAGATGCCTTGTTTTAATTAGTTTAAATTATCGTTTTGATATTGTAAAGTCTTTTAAAGACCTTTTTGTAACTCAGTACTCAATGATGAGAACCATGTAATCAAACTTATTATATATATACTATCATCTTTTGTTTCCTCAACCGTGTTTCTTTACATTCTTAGATGTTTGAGTAGTATAGTAGAATTAATACAGCATCCCTAAGAACTATCTACCCGAGTGAGGATATTGGCAATATGGACTGATCATGTTATTGCTGATATTCTAGATTTCGGTTATATAGGTCTTAGGGATAATAGATATTCATATGATGTAGTCTATACACATTTTGAGTGAGGATATTGGCAATATGGACTGATCATATTATTATCGGTATTCTGGATTTCGGTTGTGTAAATAATATGAATAAAAGAAACTTATAAGATACAGTCTATACACATCCAAGTGAGGGTATCCAAACACAGCTATGTATTGTCCTGATAAAGGATCACCATCTGTTATGGGATACTGTGAACCTTGGATGGATAGGAATTATATCTTATCGAGAAATTATCTTTAATTAAGTTTGATGTGATCACCGAATCGGATACCGTGGGTGTATAGATTTGGGGGCATCACATTAATTGAATAATTATGTGAGCACAGAATTGGATACTGTGGGTGTATAGATTTGGGGGCGTCACAGGTTGGTATCAGAGCTGTAAGCTATAGCTCTAAGTGAGAGGTATCTTAGGATATAGTCTTTGAGTCCGTAAAAATATTAACTACACAGAAAATAACATTGAAAGCCTTTTGTTTTGTGAAAAGTTTCTTAAAACCTAGTAATAAAAGTAAATTCTTTTGTAGGATGGCCAACTCAGATACCGAGGATATGCCAGAAGTTATAAACCCACCTCAGATAGTGTCAGAACAAGATAGTGAACCGGAGGATGGGGAGCTAGTGCATGACCAAGAATTGTTAGATGCTGAAGAGGATCACGATCCTGTGGCTGGATAATTAATGGGAATAGAAGAGCACAATGAAGCAATTACAGTAATAGAACTATAATCTAAAATCTACATTACGAATGCTGAGTTTCGAGCAAATGTGGCTGAGAATTTGCTGGAGCATGAGAGGGGTAATACCACCCGACTGAGGACATTACTGCATAATGCTTAGAGGGGAAGGCAGGAGGCACTGATAAGGGTAACTAAGAATGTTAGAGGGACTCAAAGTGCATTTTACAATTTACAGCATCGAGTAATTAGATATCCGGTAGAGGGTAACAAGGCTGCCTACATGATAGATCTATCAGTGGTATGCCACATGATCCAGGATTCCTTTGATGAAACCATAAATTTCTAAGTATAGAATAGGAATCTAAGTGCTCAACTACTACTAGTAGTATGAATAAAGATCACAAATTTTGATGTGTACAAGCTAGTGGTGGTATATATAAACCACTAGTCGGATATATAATTTCCTGTTTGTGATATAAATAAAAGTTCTATGTGAAATATCAGACTCTTATGCAAATTAATTATACTTGTATTTATACTTGTTTTAATCTTTTGATTATAGATAACATGCCACCAAGAAGAAGACCCTAGAGGGAAGTAGATAATGAGGAAAACCCTACACAATAACTGGTAGACTTATTGTTAGGAACGGTTCAGGGTAGACAAACTAACCAACATACCGTGTTTAAAGACTTCAAACAAGTAGGTCCACCTGAGTTCAAGGTTACAACAGAGCCCATAGAGGCCCAAACCTGGATCACAAAAATAGAGAAATTCTTCATAGTGACTAACGTTAGTGAAAACCAGATAACCGTCTATTCTACCTTTTTCTTGAAAGGGGAGGCAAATTATTGGTGGAAAACTACAAAGGTTCGAGCAGGAACTGATATAGTTTCATGGGATAGGTTTAAGGAACTATTCTTTGAAAACTATTTTCCCCAATCATTAAAAGATCGTATGGAAGTATGTTTCTTGGAACTGAAACAAGGGGAACTTACTGTATCCCAATATACATCAAAGTTTAATGAGTTATCAAGGTTTGCTTTGCATCAAGTTGATACGGAAGCAAGAAAGACTCGAAGGTACGAAGAGGGGTTAAAACCCCAGATTCGTAGCAAGATATCAGTGTTCCAAGTAAAAACTTTCCCTGAAATTCTAGAGAAAGCTATTATAGCTGAAAGCAAAAATGAGAACCTCGTTAAATTCCACAAAGATAAAAGGAGTCAGAGTGAGGGGGGAAATACATGGGAGAATCCAGTTAAGATAAGTTTAATAATAACAAAAGAAAATGGGATAATACCTTTTCAAACAACTCTGGGAAGAAAATGAGTAAAGTTAACAACAACTATAACAACAAGAACAGTAATACTAAAATTAACCCTTGTACCACATGTGGAAAAATGCATAAAGGAGAGTGTCGGATGAAGAAAGACAAGTATTATACCTGTGGTCAGGAAGGACACTATTCTCCTCAGTGTCGTAACTCCAATAAGGTTAGATGTTTTAACTGTGGTTCTTTGGAACATAGAGTTAAAAATTGTCCAAAACCAAAAGACCACAGTTGATGGGAAAATCGGACATCAAACAACAATAAATCAACAGTAGCTGCAGCTGGAGAGCAGAGTCGACCGACTGCCAAAACTTTTAATATGTCGGTAAGGGATGCTGTTGCTTCACAAGACGTGGTGACAGGTATCATCCCTATCAACACTTTAAACGCATATGTATTATTCGACTCTAGTGCTGCTTGTTCATTTGTATCTAAAGGTTTTTCTAAAAAATTGAATATACTATGTGAAAACTTAGATATACCATTTTGCGTAGAGATTGCAAATAATGAGAAAATTCCTGTTAAAACTATTTCTAGAAATTATAGTATGGATATTAAGGGGCATAAGTTTCTTGTGAACCTTATTCCAATATAGCTAGGGGAATTTGATGTAATCCTAGGAATGGATTGGTTGGTGAATCACAACGCGCTATGATAAACTGTCAGCATAAGCAAGTGAACCTTTTGACTGCATCAAAGTCAAAGGTAGTGTTTAACGGAGATTGTTCACTTAAGCAGTCTCAATGTTTGACCCTAGCTCAGGCAGAAAGATTACTTAGAAAAGATTGTACAGGATATTTGGCTTATATAATAGATACTCGGGAGGAAGAAGTACAACTTGAACAAATACCTATAATTAGGGAGTTTCCCGATGTATTTCCAGATGACTTACCAGGTCTTCCACCCGATAGGGAGATCGAGTTTGTTGTTGATCTTGCACCGGGGACGGCGCCAGTTTGTAAAGCACCATATAGAATGGCACCAGTAGAACTGAAAGAGTTGCTAGTACAATTACAGGAACTCTTAGACAAAAAGTACATACAACCTAGTGTATCACCCTGGGGAGCACCAGTGTTGTTTGTAAAGAAGAAGGATGGAAGCAGGAGGTTATGTATTGACTATCGAGAGTTAAATAAACTAACCATAAAGAATAAATATCCTTTACCTAGAATTGATGATCTGTTTGACTAGTTAAAAGGGGCCTAACATTTTTCAAAAATTGATCTACGGTCAGGTTATCATCAGTTAAAGGTAAAAAAAGAAGATGTGCCGAAGACAGCGTTTAGAACACGCTACGGACATTATGAGTTCCTTTTAATGTCCTTTGGGTTAACAAATGCACCAGCAGCATTTATGGATATGATGAATCGAGTGTTTAAACCATGCTTAGATAAATTCGTTGTCGTGTTCATCGATGATATTTTGATATATTAGAAAACACGAAAAGAGCATGCTGAACTTTTGAGAAGCGTATTGGAGATATTACGTAAGGAACAACTTTATGCAAAGTTTTCCAAGTGCGAATTCTAGTTGGAACGAGTTCAGTTTTTAGGTCATGTAATTGACAAAAATAGAATTTCGGTGGATCCAGCAAAGATCGAAACGGTTGTGAATTGGGAACAACCAACGACTCCAACTGAAGTAAGAAGTTTTCTCGGTTTAGCGGGTTATTATAGGCGTTTTATTCAAAAAAATTCAAAAATAGCAACCCCGCTAACCAATTTAACTCGAAAGACGGTGAAATATGTATGGACAGATAAATGTGAGGAAAGCTTCCAGGAGTTGAAGAAAAGACTAAGCATGGCACCAGTGTTATCTTTACCAGATGATACAGGAGGTCTTGTAGTCTATAGTGACGCATCACACAAAGGATTGGGATGTGTGTTGATGTAACATGAAAAGATGATAGCTTATGCATCACGACAACTAAAGGATTATGAAAAGAAATATCCTACTCATGACCTCGAATTAGCCGCTGTAGTATTTGCCCTAAAAATTTGGAGGCATTACTTATACGGAGAGAAATGTGAAATATATACAGATCACAAAAGTCTAAAATATATTTTCACATAGAAGGAATTGAACATGAGGCATAAGAGATGGCTAGAACTGATAAAAGACTTTGACTGTGAAATCTTATATCATCCCGGAAAAGCCAATGTAGTTGCAGATGCGTTAAGTAGAAAGAACCAAGAGAAATTAAACATAATAACTAACAGTGAGGTTTTAATACAATAATTTAATAAACTTGAGATAGAGATAAAAGATCCAACTACCTCTACCCAAAAGTTGTTCATTATAGATGATGTTTCAACTCTTCTGGATCGAATCAAAGACAGTCAGGAGAAGGATAATGAATGTCAAAAGTGTAAATCTGAAATAACTCACATTAAAAATGCTAAGTTCAGAATAGACAAAGAAAGGGTGTTAAAATATGAAGATAGAATTTGGGTTCAGTCAAATCAAGTATTAAAAGATGAAATTTTAAATGAAGGCCATAACTCTAAATTTATCGTCCACCCAGGTAGTACAAAAATGTACAAAGACTTAAGTCAACATTTCTGGTGGTCAAACATGAAAAGAGAAATAGCATAATGGGTAAGCAAATGTCTCACATGTCAAAGGGTTAAGGCAGAACATCAAAAGCCGAGTGGACTATGACAACCCTTACCTATACCCGAGCAGAAGTGGGAACACATAACCATGGATTTCGGGGTAGGTCTTCCTGCTACACAAAAGGGAAACAATGCCATTTGGGTAATAGTTGATAGACTTACTAAATTAGCTCATTTTCTACCTATCAAGGTTACTGATAACCTAGATAAATTAGCTAAAATATACATAAATGAAATCATTTTTAGGCATGGGGTTCCTATTTCTATAGTGTCAAATAGAGATCCAAGATTTACTTCATATTTTTGGGGAAGTCTTCAAACACATTTAGGGACTCAGTTAAGATTAAGTACCTCATATCACCCACAAACAGATGGCCAGAGTGAAAGAACCATTCAAACCTTAGAAGATATGCTAAGAACCTGTGTCATGGACTTTAAGGGAAGTTGGGAAGATCAGCTACCTTTAGTGGAATTTTGCCTACAATAATAGTTATCATGCTAGCATAGGTATGCCACCTTATGAAGCCTTATATGGTAGAAAGTGTAGAACACCTTTGTGTTGGGACCAGGTCGGGGAAAGACAAATGCTAGGACCCGAGATAATCCAACAAACAAAAGAGACCATCCAAGTTATACGCGGAAGATTGCAAGCATCTCAAGATCGACAGAAGAAGTATGCGGATCCACACCGACAACAATGAAACTTTAGCGTAGGAAGCCATGTATTTTTAAAAGTGTCCCCTAGGAAAGGAAAAATACGTTTTGGAAAGAAAGGAAAATTGAGTCCAAGATTCATCGGAGCCTTTGAAATTTTGAGAAGGATAGGTGAGGTAGCGTATGAAATCGCTCTACCTCCTGAATTAAACCACATCCATAACATGTTTCATGTGTCCGTTCTACGGTCGTATAAACCTGATTATAAACACGTTATCAACTACGAACCTATTCTAATCGAGAAGGATTTATCTTATATAGAAGAATCTGTTAAGAACATCGGCCGGAAAGAGCAAGTCTTAAAAAAATAAAGTCATAGCATCGGTTAAGGTGATCTAGAGAAATCAAAATGTTAAAGAGGCTACATGGGAGCTCGAAAGTAAAATACGAGAGAACTATCCCCAATTATTTACATAACCTGTACTAAAATTTTGAGGACGAAATTCTTATTAGTGGGGGTGAATGTAAGACCCCAAAACACTAATAAGAACCGGTTATGTAAATTCTATGATTGTTAAATAAAAATCTCTCCGTTCTGAATGCGTATTGTGTTATTATATACTCTATTAAAGAAATTAGGTCAAATAAAATTTTGTCCAAAAATTGACATGCTTGACACCTCGTGCTTAATTTTTTTTTTCGTATTCGGACTTTTCGGTATATTTGATTTTTCAAGCTGCTTTGTCGTGCTTACACTGACAAAACGCTTTGCCGTGCTTATTAGGATGTATATAAACCCTAGATTAGGAAACCCTAATCTCAAATTAGGAAACCCTAAACCTAAAATTTAAAACCATAACCCTAATTACTAAACCCTAACCCTAATTACCTTTTACAAACCTAAATTAGATTATCCTTAACTCTAATTATGTTAACTAAACCCTAATTAGGTGTTAATAACATAATTATAACATTCTAATCATGAAAAAACAAAACCCTAATTGTAATTAGGGTTAATTAAAATGGGATTTAACTACTAATTAAAAGGAACTAGCTCACAAGTAGGTGCCACCACTTAGGACTAGGTTCAATGTACTTGCTAACAGATAGAATCCCTCCCCAAAGCAGCACAAGTCCCCAAAGATCAAATCTTTGTAGAGGCAAGGAGGTGAAATGGACCAAAAAGCCCTAAACACCAATTCTATAAATAGTAGCCCTTATCCTTGGACAAACCCACAAAATTTTGAAGCTATAACACTCATAGTACATGCCATGAGAAGCCCAAGCAACCACAAGACCAGAATCAGTAGCTAGAAAGAATAAATCAAGTAAGGAAGGTACAAACCCTAATTCTATGCTAGATCTTTGATGTTATAGTAAAAATGTTGTTTAGATGTTTAGCAATATATAATAACATGTTAGTTAGTGATCTAGGTTCATAGAACATGTTTCCATAACGTCTAGATGCATCAAAAAGAAGTTTTAAGCAAACTAAAAATTCTGGGAAAATAGGTCTGACAGTCAAATGTCAGGGCCTGTAGATCCGTGTATGTTAATTAATTGATGTGTTAGTTGTATTGTAGTTGTAGTATGACATGATCTTAGTAAACTAGAAGTGGAATCATGTTAAACGGATCAACAGGTTGAGAGATATGATCAATTTTAGGTGCCTACTCGATTCGCTCGTTTCTGATTTTTGGGTTACCCAGAAATCTTATGAACAGCCGAGCAGGGTACTTTGACCGACATGCATCTCTCAATCTTAATGTTGATTATGTTATATTTTGTATCTATGTTGTATTCTGACATAAAGAGTACACCACTGAAGCACTCTAACACATAAAAAAAATCATAGGATTACCGGAATTAATGGTCAAATAGCGTCGACCGAGCATGACTGAGATTTTTGGGTTTTCCATAAACCTGATGAACACGAAGAACAACCCTTGGCTGTACTTTGACCGACATAGAACTAGACCTTAGGATCGTACACTGTCCAAATAAATGTCACATATATGTACCTTGGTATATAGACTACAAACTACAACAATCAAAACACAAACATATCACACGAACTGAGGGATCTGGAGGCCATAAGAGCGTTGACCGACATTGTAAGAACCCGAATTTTCAAGAATTATTAAAATGAGAGTTTAATAAATAAAATACTTAAGGCATGTATTGGGTTTAAATATATATATATATATATATATATATATATGTGTGTGTGTGTGTGTGTGTGTGTGTGTGTGTGTGTGTGTGTGTTATGAGGTAGGATGTATTATGTTACATAGGGTAATATGAACTATATAATATACGATTTTGTGATTAATAAAAATATTATTAATATATATTTGTTATTTATCGTATAGACAATTTGTTTAGATAAAGGAGGTGGATAAAATTTTCTATCGATATTAAATAATTTATAGAATTATTTTATCATAGTAAGATTGATGATATTAAAATCTTTAATGTATAATCACCATTTTCTTGTATATATATACTAATAACTAGTATATTTGTGATATGGGTTATTGTTAGTACTTAAACTATCCATGGATGAGTTTGGATAGTGAAGCATGAGTTAGTTAAGGGAATTAACTAATAAGAATAAATAGTAGTTAATTTAAGTTGAGAATTATATTATGGAATAATATAATGTGAATATTGAACCTTAATTAACTATGGTGATATAGTATAGGGTTTAATTTACGTAAGTAAAGGAGTGAATTAATATATGTGTTGAATATGTAATTATAGTTGGTACTTTTTATATATATTACTTAGAATGATAATATCTGAGAAAGTCTAATGTACGAATAACGTTAATAAATATATATACGTTATTAAAGGGAGATGGAAATCATTATATCATTAAATGAATATTTAATATTTGAAAAAATTATTTTGGGGACAATTTATAGAAAAGAAAGAGAAATAATTATTATATATTTCTAATAAAGGATATTAAAATAATTTTTAAAATTAAATTATTTTAATCAAAGGGGGAAATGTTATAATATTACCTTATATGTTTTTGTATGAGGTAATAGGTATGATTAATTAATATGGTAAATATATTAAAATATATTTGCTATATGTAAATAAATTGATGAAAATAATTTATTATAATAGAAAATAAACTTATTATCTATTTTCTATATATAATATATGTACATGTGTCGTACATGTAATTATTTGATATTATATTAAGAATAATATCTTGAGACAATAAGTAAATTATTTTCTAATAATTAATGCCTTTAATTAGAGGAAACATAATATTTTATGTCATGTTATGGTGGAATACATAATTGTTATAATAGTAATGTATTTCCAAGGGAGTTAATTAATAAAAAAAACTAAGTTATTTTAATAGCTTGAGTTGCTATATTACCGTAAGTGTTATAAAAAATATTTGAATATTTCCATTCACGATATATTTATATATGTGAACCTTGTGATTTAATAGTTCTAAGTAAATTGAACATGTTATAATAGTAATGTGGTGGGAAATGAGTAAGTGATGAGAATGAGAATAAACTTAATGTAAACTTGTGAGAAATGCCTTGTGTGACACGATAATAAATTCGATGATGAATTAATTAATTCAAGGATGGAGAAATTATTAATTAAACAATTAATCTATATTAATTATTAATTGTTATTATAATAGTATGTTGATTTATTATTATGGCTAGTGATAGTATAATAATAAGAAAATTGATTATAAATATAATCGGAATTGTAATTATTAAATTGGTAAGGAATGAGATAAATTGTCTTATGATATTTATTATTGTTATGGGCAATATACTATTATCAAGTAATTATTTGATAATATGTTGATTAATGAGTAACTGATTTATAAATATAATAAGATTTATATTTATTTATTGTGATAATTAATCATATAAATGTTAATTAATTCTTATGGAGGTTAATAATTACATTGATTGATGAGGAATGGATTAATTAAAATATTATTAATTAATTGATAAGATAAGTCATTAATAATAATATATAAACGAGTAGATTATATTTGCTCAACTAGTTGACATGTGCAAAGGATGTGATGATTTAAAAGTATAGCATATAGTAATGACACATGTATTATATAAAGTGTAGCGCAACACTTAAGTGTGACGCATTAATGTGGCTATTTATTATATATATAGACTATATTGTAAGATTAATTTCATTATGTGAGTTACATAATATTATTGCTTATGTAACATGATAAGGATTTCGATAATTTAATTTAATTAGAATAATAGAGTTGGGATAGTAAATGTGATAATACCCGATAGAATTATATCCGGTAGGATGAGATATATATGGATGATATAATGATATATATACCCCTACTTGACACATTGTGTTATTGTTTCCTTTTAGAAGTAACATTGTGACTCTAAATAAACTTATAACCTAAATGTATAAACCATGTACAAGTATATAGCCTAAGTATTCACACTTGCTATGTTGCTGAGATTAAAATTCTCCCACAATGAGAGTCCCATCTTCTCTACACGTGAATGGCTACAAGGCTAGCCTATCTCCATTTCTCAAACTTAGCAAACTAGCAACAATCATGAAGGGGGAGTGGTCCTAATAGTGAAAATCAACTACACTACCAACTCCTCTCCTATAACCATTGAATCCTTCTTCTTCCCATTAGTTTAAAATGGTGTAGAAAGTTAATGTCTGTGTAATGCATAGTCTATAAATGAAGCTCTTCTCCTTCATGTTTTCATTTGCTGAGATTTATGTTATGTGAAAATTGAGAGAGAATATAGCATGTCAGTAAGGAGTCTAAGAATTGAGGAAGTTCTATTAACAGCAAACTTAACAGAGGTATAAACTCTCTATTTTTGAATTCAATAAATTCTTGATTTTACATGAATTCTTGCTAATTGGAGTTAGGAATGTTGTAAACTTAGTATCTAAGCTAGTATGCATGATAGGAATGCAATGTAGATTGATTAGAGTCGATTCGTGAAAGAATTTCTGAGTTGGGTTTCCAGTTCTGTCGATCAGGAAGCTGTTTCTGGTATGGCCGAACACTGGCGCAGCTGCGCCGGGTTTATAGCTGGACGCAGCGTAGCTGCGCAGGGTCCTGGAATTTGTTTTATATTTCTGCTAGAACCTGTTATGTGCTGGCATGTGATATGTTATTAGAGCAAGCATGGAAACTGATAATAACTCATGTTTATGATAGCATCTATTAGGGAAGGAAAACTTACGGTGTTGAAATGAAACTTATAGTTTCAAATATGACCTTTGCCATGTACGTAACATACGTATATTCTAATTTTACAAACACGATCGTATGATCTAAATAGATATGGAATGCATGTTTAAAGTGTTGAGCACACACTAGCATACATGATTAAAGACTACGTGGATGTCAAAGGACAAACTTAGAGTTTTGCATATATATATATATATATATATATATATATAGGATGTCCACATTCTGATCATTGAGCATGTATAGGTGGCCTATATATGTGTTATAATACATGAGAGTCATGGCTGCGAGACACTTGGCATGTACTAAGTTACCTAAGTTGACTTAGTGTACTTTTCAAAGAAAGCTTAGAATGTGAAAGCTAATATCATCAAGTACTAAGGGAACTTACATTATGAACATGCAAGCATGTATATTAGGATTTCATTGTGCCTATAGACATGTTGACATAAGCATCATGTGATGAAACATGGATTTCACCTATGCACGCACATTCAAGAAAATGAATTTCTAAAGCATAGACTATGTGATTAAGTATACATGTGTAGTATAAGCACGAGCATGCCTACTTAGTATTGTTTAGCCTCTTTATGTGGTAATATGACGTTAGTGGTTGACCCTCGAGGCATGAACTTGATTTACTTGAAGTATATGAAAGTCCGTCATGAAAACCATATGATTTTGACTTGGAGTAGAATGAGCATGCTAGGTTTTAAAACTTGAGTTAATGCCCTTATAAACATGTATACATGATGAACATAGTATCCTTGAATGACTAGTTTAAGTATGACAAGGATTGTGAAAGGTGAAACTTAGAAAGTTGAATGTAATGGTTATATAAAACCCGGGAATTATACTTTCGGTAAGGTTTGATAAACGTAAGAGTACTATAGATCATGTATCTATGAGTTTTAAATATATGTCAAATACATTTAGTTAAGTGTATAGTACGTGTATATGAAAGGGGATAGTAAGTACGTACGGTTAAGGCATACCTATAAGTACATAGTTATTCTTAGAATACGATGAGACAGTAAAACAAAGGTTCTAAGAACCAAATTAGACAACAATGTAATCAATTGTTTTTATAATAAGAACGTATGGATACGTATAACTGATATGTATGAATCCATAATTGTTTGATTGTGTAGGAATACACGAAGTACAGATATCTTTACGCAGTTAAGTCATAGTTGTTAAACTACGAATCAGGCAAGTCATTCAGGTCCTATTTGATATATGAATTCAATAACTATTAGTTGAATTATATTATGTTGTGATGATATGAACATATATATGAACTGTATATGAGATTTGTATGAGATTGAAAGTTGATCTTTGATGATATGCTTGTTATGTGAGAAATAACATGCTTAGTAAATATAAATTGATTATAAATGCATGAACTGAGTATGATGTTATATGTTATGTGATGCATGAAAACTGTTAGAATTGTTGAGCTGTCGAGCTCACTCTTGCAAATAACCACTTTTGCAGGTTAAGGACTCACGGTAAAGTTACGTGCTACTTGATTGATAAAGTTCAATAGTATCGCAAGGAGATTACTATTTTGTTGAAGTTATTGTTTTGAACCATGTTTAAGGTTCTAGGAGATGTACATGATAGTGGTTACAACGATTGCTACATGTTGTGTTGTATAGATGTATTAGTAATACATAGAGGATATCGAGTTGAGATGTAAAAATTTATACAGTAATTCGAATTAAGTGAATCATAATATAGTTTGATTCAAGGATATGTAATTGATTCAAGGTTATTAAATCAATAAAAGATTATTTTCAAAGAGGATTGAAAAAGTTTAAGTTATTCTGTATTTTTTTAATATCGAACATGATATAAGACAGGAATGGTAAATGACCAAGATTGTAACTTGTAAAAGTTTGGAGTCATTATACAAGATCTTGATAATGAAAAGAATTTATATTCTAAATGTAATAAAGCAAATTTTATTCTTTAAGTTATGAATAAAAGATGTAATAGTTTGACGATAGTAGTATCGTGACTGCACCGGATCCGAGGAAAGAGAGGAACCCGGATTTGGGGGCGTCACAGACATTGACCGTGTTTCTAGGTTACCCAAAAACTGAAGAACAGGCCTGACAGCCACTTTGAACATTAATAGCTTCTGGTTATGTTACGATTAGAGTCCAAACGTGATACCAAGTTGTAGTACTACATAAACACTACACGATTGATGCACTTAGAAACCTAGAAACAGATTAAACCAACAAGATTTATAGTAATCAAACTGGCCACTCGGCGTTGACCAAACTAGTTCTTCAGAGGTGAAGAACACCTAAGGCAACCGAAATCATGTCAAACTTAGACTGAACTTGAATAGTTTAAGTAGTTAGGCATTGCTATTGATACTAACGAATTATATAAATATGTTTTAACATATTTAGGTGTTTCCAATACTTCAAGTAGCGTTATATAATCATTCTTCTCTCAGGCAAGTATTCTAAACCCTATCGATTTACTTTACGCAAGTACTTGAACCCTGTTTTAATTCTTTTCGATATAGTATGCCGAACAAAGTTGTTACCAGTTCTTGCGAAGTTATTACTTTTGTTTTCAGCATGACTTAAGAAATGAATTACTTATTCAGCCAATGTTGCATTACTGTTAGTCAAACCAAATTGTGTTGGTAAGACATCTTATATTGAGATAAAAATTACCCTTAAATGGGACTTATATTGTGTTATTAAAACACTTGAGTGCTCGTGGGCACAATTACGATGATATGCATACTCCTAGAATATTGAATGGGCTGATCCCCTATATCATATCCGAATGAAATATATATATTTCTAAGTTCTTGTGACTGACAGAAATGGTTGATATGACTCCGATTCGGTTATCAACCTTCAGTTAAAAATACTTGTTGAACTGCCATTTCTTCATATCAAAAATCTATTTGTTTACAATTATACACTTGCTGAGCGTATCATTAGCTCATTCTTGCAAATCATTTCCTTTGCAGTTTTAGATGGTAAACCTGGAACGTCTGGAACAAATAAGAGGAAGATGCCTTGTTTTAATTAGTTTAAATTATCGTCTTGATATTGTAAAGTCTTTTAAAGACCTTTTTGTAACTCAGTACTCAATGATGAGAACCATGTAATCAAACTTATTATATATATACTATCATCTTTTGTTTTCGCAACCGTGTTTCTTTACATTCTTAGATGTTTGAGTAGTATAGTAGAATTAATATAGCATCCCTGAGAACTATCTACCCGAGTGAGGATATTGGCAATATGGATTGATCATGTTATTGCTGATATTCTAGATTTCAGTTATGTAGGTCATAGGGATAATAGATATTCATATGATGTAGTCTATACACATTCTGAGTGAGGATATTGGCAATACGGATTGATCATGCTTTTGTCGATATTTCGAATTTTGGTTGTGCAAATAATATGAATAATAAAAACTCATAAGATACAGTCTATACACTTCCAAGTGAGGGTATCTAAACACAGCTATGTATTGTCCTGATAAAGGATCACCATTTATTATGGGATACTGTGAACCTTGGATGGATAGGAATTATATCTTATCGAGAAATTATCTTTAATTCAGTTTGATGTGATCACCGAATCGGATCTCGCGGGTGTATAGATTTGGGGGCGTCACATTAATTAAATAATTGCGTGAGCACCGAATCGGATACTGTGGGTATATATATTTTGGGGCGTCACAAGAATAGTCCCGCCTGACTACTATTCCGGCGTAGCTGCGCCCCAAATAGCCTTCAGGGTAATGCAGCTGTGCCCAATAGCAGAATGCTATGTAATTTTTTTTCCAGTTTTGTTGTTCTAGCAAATTTTCTGACCCTTTCCTCCTTCTAATCTTCATAACTCAAGCTATATACATCAAAATTAGTCCATTTTTGATTCTATGGATTCGTAATTCATTGAACTACAACATACCAAAGAACAAACAATTTACAAAAACATTAACTAACCTAAATCTTGACCCAAAACTAATTGTTCATACTAAATTTTTATGTTTTAACATGTTTAGCAAAGTTATTCACTACGAATTCGTTTCTTAACCAAATTGATTCATTCAACCTGCGTTCTTTTGGTTTTTCAACATTCTTACAACATCCATCATCAATTTAAGGTTTCCATCATAATGTCATAACTAATTTTAGTCTCAAAATTGACCAAAACTTTTATATACAACAAAACTCAAATTCATCATCATTCAACCCATTTTCATGAATTTGATTATTCTAAAATAATTTTTAGATGACATAAAATGGATTACACAAACCCATAAACATTCATAAGCAATCTCTTAACAAATTCTTCACCAAAGCCAATTTACAGGGAAGTAGTTCTTATAGAATAAAACTAGAAACTTTTAAAAATTACCTTTGATTCTTAGAATAGATGATTAGCGAGCTTTGACCATCCTTCTTCTTCCTTCCTTGATTCTCAAACTCCTCTCAATTTACACAGAATTTCTTCTCTCCATTTCTCCCTTCCCTTTCCCTTCTCTGTCTTTGCAAATAAACTGACCACCACTTTAACGTGATTTAGCCAGTTACAAAACATGGCAGTTACAAGGTCACAAGACCTTGTTTGGCCAACTTTAATCTAGTTTCTTTCTAATTTATTTTCATGTTATTCCTTATCATATAGTACACAATTGACACACTTATTTCAATAAATCATAGTCTTTATTTAACAAATCATAATCCCTCTAATTTAATTATTTAGGTTGATTAGAATATTACCATTTTTTAAAATCATGTAGTTAATATTATCACACTTAAATAAATTATTCTCTAATAATTTTCATCGAATGTTCATTTTATTCCATAAATATCCCAATTAAAATATTTATTTTATTCGATAAATATTTTAACTACTTACGAAATTCACAATCGTATTACATTAACGTCTGACATTTATATGTAATATATTACCCTCTCAATATTAAAACAAATATACTTACATTAATTCACTATTTAGATTTAGAGAATTACTCACATTATTTATGAAATTAATTCATACAATTCCATTGCCAACAAGACTTAATAGTCAAATTATATAATTTCATAATATAATTTTCAACTTAATGAAATTAACTAATATTATTCAGTTAACTTCTTTTTCGAAACAACTTCATTTATTTCAAATACATGAATAATAATTCTCTTCACACCAAACCACATATTTCACTATATATAACAAATATACACATATCCAAACTTAAAACATCTCATAATAAAAATTTTATTTATGAAATTCTTATTTAATAATTTTTAAAAATTTGGATTTTCACAAATTATTCAGTCCATTGGTATAGACAAATCATAATCACATGCCAACATATCAAGGTGTAAATCTACAATCCATTTCCCAATTTCTTATAGATTACCAAAATAATCACTAATTCCTTAGCAATTATTCATTAAGCATAAATATATTGAGCCAAACAATATGGTGCCAACCAAAGAGATAGGATAATCAATTCAAATTAACAATGGGTTCCATTATAATCTTAGAGCAAATATTTAGTTCATAGCTTTTGAATTAAACATTAGTAGCAACAAGTACAACAGTTATAGATTATAAAATCAAAGGAAATAACTAGAGAAGAATAAACTCTGTCAAATATTAGAAGAAATAGTTCCCCGGCAACGGCGCCAAAAACTTGTTGATCGATTTCGCAATCAATAAAACACGAGCAAGTATACGCGGTCCACAAGTAATATAATGATAAGATGAGTGTCGAACTGACGCGGAACTATTGCTAATATTTACCAAGTACCAACTTGATATCGCTTAAGTCTTATTTAAACTGTTAAATATAAGATATATAATTAATAGAGTTAATTCTAATTAACAAAGCAAGTAAATGGATAACGACTGGTATCTAAGGCGCTATAAGATAAGATCATAACTTCCCCTCACACTAGTATTTTGTCAAACACTTGGCATGCTGTGTTTCATTAAACATCCTAATTATCCCTTTGGTCTTAGTGGTCACGACGAATTATCGACCGAGAACTCACAAGTGCTCATTCGCCTCTTCCGAGGTTTGTATAAACCTATCCTCTCTAGATCTACCCGAAAGGGAATAGAACAGAAAAGAACATCCTAGCTAGATAATCTAACACATTCCTATGCGAATTAATCATAGACAAGGAATTCAAGCTCAGATTCTCAAGTTGGTCACATATGGCGCACATGTATATTCCTACCATATACACAAATTATGCAGTCTAATCATGTAGACAAATCATAAACACATGCCAAATATTCAAGGTATAAATCTACAATCCATTTCCCAATTTCTTATAGATTACTAAGTTAATCCCTAATTCCTTAGCAATTAATCATTTAAGCATAAATATATTAGACCAATCCATATGGTGCCAACCAAAGAGATAAGAAACTCAATTCAATTTAACAAAGGGTTCCATTATAACCTTAGAGCAAATATTTAGTTCATAGCTTTTAAGCTAAACATCAGTAGTGATATATACAACATTTATAGATTACAAAATCAAAGGAAAAAACTAGAGAAGAATCAACTCTGTCAAAGTATTCTTCAATCTCCAAGAAATCTAATCAATTCATGTTCTCCATTCTTTATTGCTAAGTTGCTCTTAAGCTCCCTTAAATCCCATTCATATCCTTAATCTATCTTGCTACCAAAAGCTATTGACAAAGCTAAAGAGAAAATATAAGTTCTAAGCTATTGGGAATAGTCTCTATGTGAGAGGGAATGAGAGATATCTGCAAAAGGAGGTTGAGTTCTAATATATAAGCTTTCTTTCCTTCCTCTAGGTCATTTCCTATGTTGTCTTCCTAAAGACTGGAGGTGGCGCTGCGGCGTAGACTTTTAGCCATTGATAGGCGCTGCAGCGCTTGGTCAAGGGCTCTGGTTAATGCGCTGCAGCGCAAATTTTGTGAAGAAATTGTGGCGCTGCAGTGCTGATGATCGGTGAACTGGCAACGAAGCGGTGCTGCACCTCCAGAATATAACTAGGAACCGGCGCTGCAGCGCTAGTGCTATAAAAATGCCCTTTTTGCCCCTCAAAGATGGAAATGACCTAAAAGCCCCTGCAAAACATATATTAAGCAAAATAATAACAAAACACTATAAAAGTAATATAAAAAATAAGAACATACAACTTCTTAAGTATTAAAGGCTCCGATTCACGGGTATAAATCTCATTCATCAGCAACACTCACTATCGACCCATTGGGCTCCCAGCCTTGAAGCCAAAAATTTCTTCTGAAATGATGTCTGTCGGTAAAGAAATGATATCTTTAGATTTCTGTCCGAGCAAATGGCTAGGAAAAAATCAACAAGGGATCAAACATCTTGTCCAGATACCTAGCCAAATAGGGAAGGTTGGATTAGGCTATTCCTGTGGATCAAATCACATAAAACTGCACAAGCATCAGTCGGTTCATGCATTCACCATCCTGCTACCAAATCTCACGGATGTCGGATTCGTGAAGCCAACAAGGAAAATTCTAGCTTCTGTGTTAGGTATGCTGATTCCTAAGGTCAAACTGGCTAGTGAGAAAGAAATCCAGATTCTTGTTAAGGAAAACAAGGAAAGGAATGAAAGGTTCCTACAAGAAGTGCAAGATCAATTTGCAAAGACGTATTTTCTGGCACATACTATGCGTATGAACGATGATATCCCAGATGATAAATATTCAGAAGATCAAATCCTGATCCATCCCCTAAACAGGGCTAAGGAAAATAGTCTAAAGAAAAGCACTGACCCTAATGCGAGTTCAGTTATGGTCATCATCAAAGAGGAGGAGGATAACAATAACCCCTTCATCGCAGCTGTCAACAAGGACCTGACCCTGGATAATTGGAGCAGCACTCCTTGCATCAGTCATAAAGGGTAAAAGGGAAGAGAGTCCATCTGCCCTGAAGCGTAGATATTATTTACTGCTTGTTTTGTTTTATAGTACTAGCAGTTACTTTTGTCATGCTTTCATTGATGCTTTGTATGATTAAACAATTTCATATATTAAGTGAAAGCATTTTTTTTCAGGACTCCAACCTTAGATTTGTTTAGCCTTGCTAATGAGTTGCCAAGTCTTAACAGTGACTACAACTTTGATGTAGAACTGGACTTTGACTTGATGGGGATATATCAAGAGGAAATCATTGGCTATGAGGTGCCTGAGGAGATTAAGGAATGGGTCAAAGAAAAACCCAAACCAAACATCGATCAAACCACCGCAGTCAATATAGGAACCTTAGAAAATCCTAAAGAAATCCAAGTAGGCAACGACCTTACCCCAAACCAAATGACAGACCTGATTGAACTCCTAACTCAATTCCAAGATGTGTTTGCATGGTCACATAAAGTCATGGTCGACCTGTCTACTGACATTGTCATTCACCGACTGCCCATTAAAAAGGGATTCCAGCTTGTCAAATAGAAACTCAGGAGACTAAAGCCCTAGTAGAGTCTGAAGGTCAAAGAAAAAGTTGTCAAGAAGTTCAAAGAAGGCATTATCATGGTCTCAACCTATCTGGAATGGTTGTCCAATATAGTTCCTGTACCTAAGCTCGGAGGGAATGTACGAGTATGCGTGGATTATCGGGATTTGAACAATGCCTATCTCTTAGATGACTTCCCAGTACCTTTCATCCATATACTAATAGACAACACGACACAGTATGGCATGAACTCATTTGTCGAATGTTTCACTGGATATCACCAAATCATGGTTGTCGAAGAAGATAGGGACAAAACATCCTTTATCACCCCTAGGGAACCTTCTGCTACAGGCGATTGACTTTTGGCCTTATCAATGCTGGTGCTACATATCAACGAGCCATGATGGCCCCTTTTCATGACATGATGCACAAGGAGATAAAGGTTTATATGGATGATATCATCATCAAATCCCGAAGGGAAGATGACCACATCGACCATTTCAGAAAGCTATTCAACCGGCTTCGCAAATACGACTTGAACCTGAATCCAACCAAGTGTGCTTTTGGTGTCAAATTCAACAAATTGTTGGGATTTCTTGTAAGCAACAGAGGCATTGAGGAAAATTGCTAGTTAATAATTTTTGCCAATATTAATTTCAATCAAATTAGTCTTAATTTAAACATTTTTTTATTTTTACTTAATTCTCTTCCTATTTTACTCTCTTTTCAGGTACCATGGTTGGACTCAATTATCAATGGCCATATTGGAGTATGACTCAGCCAAGGGACACAAGTTTTGATGGACTCAATGGAATTTATGCATTATCAGCACAACTTGAGACACTTTCGATGAGGTTGGATGTTCTTGCAGCCCAACGTATTCGAAGGATAGTCGTTACTTGTGATTATTGTGCTTGCAATCATCCGGGTCATCAATGCGCCGTCAGGTTTGGACTGGTACAATATAGTGGTGATTAATTCAACAACTATGTTTATCCTAACTATCACCAAGATTGGGGGTATCACTCGGATTCTTCATGGAGCTACAATTATGAAGACCAATACTACGCTCCAAATCCAACATACACACTGGAACTCTCATGTCCACCTCCATTGCCACAAGAAGAAAAGTCAAATCTGGAGAAATTCATGTCAAAACTCATAGCAAACCAAGAGGAGATGAGGATAAGTCAGGAAAGATCGAGCCAAAATTTTCAGAACCAGATGGAGCAACTCATCAATGTCTAAACCAATGGTCCTCAATACATAGATTTTGAGACTGAAATAAAAAATTCAAGATTGGAGGAATTATTGTCCAAGTTTATAGAGTCGAATGAGGAGAAGAGGATCAATCAAGAGAGGTCAATTCAAAATCTTGAGAATCAGTTAGAGTAAATGACCAAAGCCTTAAATAACCGTCCTCCGAACACTTGACTTTATGACATGGATGCCGAAACTGATGGAGAGTCCGAACCGAATATGCAACTAGATGAGCCACAAGATATCAAAAGAGAGGAGACAAGTGGGGATAAGGAAATGGAGGTCGGCAAAGATCTAACTGTGAATTCCAAAGAAGACGAACCAATTCTGTTAGTTCACGAAGTGCCCTCTCCATTAAAATTCAAGGATCCAGTCAGATTTGCAAAGTCGTGCACAATTGGTGACTACCAATTGGGCACGATGCTCTTTATGAAGTGAGAGCTAGTACAACATTGGAACTATGGTGGGATGAGAAAGAGAAGATAAATGAAGAGCCCATTGTGTTTGATAAGCTTCCATGCCCCAATGTGATCACATACACAATGGAGAAAACACTTAGCTGTTGGACGTTTTGGAATGGGATCCTATCTAAAATAAGCAAGCTAGGTGACTCCGATGCACTGACCATTGCTTATGGGAACCTCCCAAAGGATAATTTGCTACTGATGGATGGAGGGTCCTCAATTATCGAAGAGGAATTGGATAGCGTTGACCAGATAAAGTTAAGCTGAAAGACTGTAAATCAAGCGCTAACTGGGACGCAACCTAGGGATTTTTATATCTATTTGCTTTCCTAATAGGAAATAATTTGTTATATTTGGCGGGTTCGACTAATGGCCACTAGGAATTATAGTGCTTTTATTTGTTAATTTTTAAGAGTTATTTGCTTTATAAGTTCTCTCATGATCAAAAGTGTTACTCTAATCCATTTTGTCTCTCATCATTGCAGGCATTGGGGGTTCAATGTGTAGATAACAAAGTATGGGAAGGTACCTAAGTGAGGCAGGACTGTAGGAAAAAGCTACAAAATATTTTCAGAATAGATCAAAGCCCGCCCCGGCGAGGGTTTTTATACTTAATATTGCCACCCCGACGGCATTTCGCTCTGCCTGAAGCCTGCCCCGGCGGCCCTTATAGTGCAAAAATACCAGCCCCGGCGGGTATCCCAGTTCAAAAATTTCCAGTTTTTACATTTCATTCACTAGTCGACCGAGCCTAATTCTTTCTCATTCCAACTCAACTCCTGCGTGCCTTAACAGACGAAAACAACCATTCATTCCATTTCACAAACACGTTCTTCCAAAGTTCCATTTCAAATCGTAATCTCATTCGGGTTCCACCCACTCTCCTCCATTCTCTTAGCAATTATCACTCTCCACCAAATTCATTAAGCATCCACACCTCCACACACCTTTCTCAGCCGAACTCAGTACACCCAAATTTCACAAACACTACCCTGCTCTCAACAAGATCTAACTCTTATCATTCTATTGGACAAAACCACATACATACAACATGCTCACATTCACAAAGTGGTTGTCCAAGTAATTGAGCAGAGTCATGAAATTAGGTATATTGGGCAAAAATTTCTCCATCCAGTCCACGAATTGCACGAATTTGTCATGCCGCTCCGAATCAGTCCCGAGCCTTAGCCATTGGCGATTTATCCACCACTAGACATCGATGATGCGGAGGTCAAGTGAACGCTTGACCATTCAGGAAATTCCTTAACTTTTAATTCTTTCTATTTAAACAATGAGGACATTGTTCACTTTAAGTTTGGGGGTGGATCATATTGCATTTCATAATTGTTTAGTTCACTTACATTGCATTGGTTAGTTATTTTTTGCATATTGTAGGCATATTTTAGTATCTAAAAAAAGAAGAAGTAACAATTCAAAAAAAAATCACAAAATATTTTCTTTTGCATTTAGTGTTTGCATATAGATTGTTTGCATGAATCTAAGCAATGGATTGATATGAATTTAGCTCGGCCTATGATAAGATTGGTATTGCATGATTAACTTAAACAGTGTGTTGATTGAAGATGAGTTCTAATTTTAATCATGAGGAAAATCTGAGCCTGTCTGAAATGTTTGGAACTAGTTAACACTTAAAGTTTAAATGTTTCAATCAACTTAGTTCAAGGGTTTCATAATTGGTTTCTGGGGAAAAATCTTGGTTAAAATTTGAGGACATTGGTAAAAAGGCAGTAAAAGTAAAATTAAAGTAAAAGCTTGAGTTTGGGGGAATCTATTGGGTATATGAATAAAAAAATGATGAAAAAGGAAAAAAATAGAAATCCAGAAAAAGAAAAAAAATGAATAAATACATTGACTAGTTTGGTTATGTGGCCTTTGTTACTCGAACAAGTAAGCCCTAGGGGATGTCTTTACACCTAGTGCCCTAAAACCATCTGGTTGGGAGTCATTGGTCGAAAGTTTGCTACATGGGTAACATTCAAAAACCTAAGAGAATCATACATTTCACAGTCAGTTGTACACGCGGGATGGAGCGTAAAACGCACTCGTGGAGGAAGAATAATAGTATAAATAAACCTCGAAGTGACCCCTGAACTTGGTAATTGCTTAGTTTTAGCCGGAATTGTTATGTTTACAAAGTAATTAAATTGGAACTAAAATTTTCCTTCTACGAAGTTTGTTATGAGATTATCTGGAACTGTGGTTGGTTAGAATGGTTAACGAGCACACACGCACACTATGGTGATAAAAGGTTTGGAATGACTGACTAGTTAAGGTTATGGACTTTAACTTGATTGGATATATTGTTTGAGTTTCGTACTAATATCTTTGAAACTTGTTACTAGACATCAAACTAATCTGTTGTTGGGATTCGTAGACATATTAGGAAGTAGATCATGCATATGCATTCATGTAGTTGGTTTAGTTTGTTTATTTTTAGTTCTTGTGTGTTTTTGCTTGAGGACAAGAAATGTAAGATCCCAACTTTTATGAATAAAAATTTAATTTTTTTTATATATTATTTCAAAATAGTAAGGTGTTGATTTGATAAATATGTAAAGTTATGGGTGAAATGTGCAAATATTTCAAAATGAGCAAGTGGTTATAAAATATTCATTGTTGTCGGGGAATATTCGTACGACGGCGCAGCTATTTGTGGGCCCCACAATGGAATAACTGTCGGATATAGAAAGCGACAAAAATAAACTTTTTATAGATAACGGTAAAACTGTTACAGTTAAACTGTTGAAATACCCGGTGATAAAAATATAGTAATATGCGTTGTGCACAGTAGCACACGGTATTGCACAGTATTTTAAATTATTGTTTCTTACGTAAGAAGTCACTTACTCAATAATTATTACAGTAATTACTGTTCAATATTTTATATTATTGATTCAATTATTGCATGATATTTTATTGGTTCAATAATTGCTACGTTGATATTTTATATCAATAATTGCTACGTTGCTATTTTATATGATTGATTCAATAATTGTTACCATTGATATTTTGTATTATTGATTCAATAATTGTTACTGCACAGTATTTCACATTATCAACTCAATAATTTATATTATTTGAATAATATTATTAGATAGCATATTGACAATGTCTAAGGAAGTTCTGTCTACGAGGGGTTATTTAATTGCGCGCCAGTAAGGAGAAGCCTTTATCGGAAGGCCCCCTCTTTCCTGAGAACGACCTGGTTGTCAATATTGTAGTTCTGTAATATTATTTGTGAATAATTAATTATTAGTTTATATGATAAGAAAATATTTATTTTGTGGATATAAAAGAAGGAATTAGTGCTAATGTGTTTTTATCAGTATTTTGGTGTGGAAAATCATCCGTTTATGAAATTCGGATAATTTATGTTTGGAATTTGGAAAAACTTCGTTCTACATAGTTGTAGAGAATTAAATTTCCTATAGAAAGTACATAGAATTTGTATGTTTCTGACAGAAGGGCTATTTATTATGAATTATTGAAGTTTCAAAAAATAAATATTTTTTTAATGGGAGGTGGGCCTCACTAGTGGCTGATGGCTTTTGAGGCGGCTGGAATTTATTTTTTAAAAAATATATATATTATTTTATTAAAAAGTCTACTTTGGCATCCTAAGTTTTTTCTATAAATACGGTGCTTAGGTTAGAATTGAAAATCACACCAGAATCAGAAGTTTTCTCTCTCTATAATATCGAGCGTATTTTTGTGAGTATTTAGATACTTTGAGTTTTGCTATTCAGTGCAAGTTTTCTTCAGCCTTATATCCGATATTCCAGTCAGAAGTACTATTCTTTTGAGGTAAGAGATGTTATTTTTTTTCGTAAATGATGTTATTCTTTTCAATATCATTATACCAAAATATTGGCATGGATTTTATTATAAAATTCTTACTTTTTCCGTCGGGGTTACTATTCATGTATACAGCACTATTCACAGAAAAATTAAATTTTCTTCTATTTGACCAAATTGTCTGTTATGGTTACTATCTTTGATTGGATCTAAGTTTTGAGCTTTATTCTTGAATTTTGCTCCACAAAGTATTATAATGGAATATTCTTGAACTTGGATAAACTAAAATACGAATACTTAATCTTTGTCCTTTAAATCATTGGATTCGTTGTTTATATTGCTTTTCATCATCCTCAGTCCTAAATGGTGATATAACTAATATCTTTGGCCTGTAGAGCAAAGATGAATGATTACCTGATGAATATCTTTGGCCGTAGTGCAAAGATGAATATTTGATTCGAGATGTATATTGATTGAAGTTACAGGGATAAAATATTGATGATGAACTTTAAAATCATAGAAGATAGTAGACTTCATTCTCTACTTAACTCTTCTAATGAATTGTTATTTTCGCTGCGAATATTGATCTAACACTTGTTGTCAATAATATTTTATCTGAATTGTTGAAGACTAACGATAATTTATTTTCCATTATCTTAGTCATAATATTCTTTACTGGGCTAGTTGAGCTCACCCTTTTCAACTATTGTCCTCTTCAGGAAATGACAATATCGCAAGAACTTGTCGGGGGACAGAGTGATGGTCCGAGTTAGAGCAGTAGTAGTCCTCACTATTTCTAATAAATAGTGTGATAATAATTGTAATGAGGACTTAGTTTGAATGTTAATATTTTCTACATATTTGTATTGACACTTATAGTTGTGTGGTCGTATTTTGCACGATCGTGTGATATAAAAGTTTGTATTTAAATTCTGTACCATATATTTGGCGACTCAGAATGGGTTGGGTTGACTGGACCTATTCTGGGGGCGTCACAGTTGGTATCAGAGCTTAGGGATATGGTCTGTGGCGGAGATCTCGGAATAGAACTAGGAGGGGAGAGACGAGTAAATCCTTCACTAGTATGTCCTATCTAAGCTTATGTGGTATTTAATTGGTCAGTCGGAGCATAGGATTAATATGTGATATATTAATTTGTTTAATTAACCCTTGTTTTATGGCAGTATTTGATATCTTGTGAAGCGTTCCAAAAATTGTTCAATGACAAGTACTTTCCTGAAAGTATTCGTCATATGAAGGAGGTAGAGTTTATCCGACTAGAACAAAACAACATGACTATGTCCCAGTATGAGGCTAAGTTCGCAGAGTTGTCCAGGTTTGCACCTCATTTGGTGGAGAATGAGGAACGTATGACGCAGATGTTTTTGAGAGGTTTGAAACCCAAAATACGTCAATACCTCATTTCTCACAAATTTTCTCTATATTCGGATGTAGTGAACAGGGCCCAGTTGTTAGAACGGGATAGTGATTATATTCAACCAAGGGATAACAACCAAGGTCGTACCGGTGGCAGCAGTCATCGAAGCAATGACAACCAGCAGGGAAGAAAGTATGACAGAAGTGGTAACCACTCCGGTGGTAATCGTGGCCATGATAGTAGAAAAAGCGAATCGGGGGGAGATTTCAAGAAGAGAAGGTATAACAATGAGAACGTGAAGATGTCAACATCAGCACCAGCATCAACTGTTTCTAGGGGAGGAGAACGACCACCGGTCGTATGCTATACTGTGGAAAAGAAGGATATATAGCTCGAGATTGTCCTATACCGAAACCAAGTCCAGCGGGGGTGGTGATTCCAAAGGCGATTTCGGACAAGTAAAAGTCGGTGATTCCTGGAAGAGCGTTTGTCGTGACAGCCTAAAACGCGAGGAATCCACACGAGGTGATTACGGGTAAACTAATCATAAATTATTGCGAAGTTTACACCTTGTTAGATACCGGTGCTACCCATTCTTTTATTTCACCTGCTTGTGCTCAACGTTTGAACTTGACTTCTGATAAATTAGACTTTGACTTATCTGTTGAAACTCCGTTAGGAAAAACTTTAGTTAATCTACAGTTTACAAATCTTGCTTGATTCAAATTGGTACCCTCACCCTACCTATTGATCTTATATCTTTGAAAATACTTGCATTTGACGTGATTTTAGGAATTGACTGGTTAACCACTTACCATGCCAAAATTGATTATTTTCGTAAGGTTGTTAGTTTTTATTTTCCTAATCAACCTGTTGTGCGAATCCAAACCAACAAACCACTAAAATCAGTCAATATCATTTCAAGTCACAAAACTATTCGTTTATTGAAAAACGAATGTCAAGCTTTCTTAGCTCATGTCACTGATCTAAACCAAAATACGTCAGGTTTGAATGATATTTCCGTTGTTAATGAGTTTTCTGATGTATTTCCCGAAGAACTTCTCGGGCTACCCGCGGAACGTGAAGTTGAATTCTTTATTGACCTTGAACCCGGTACAAAATCCATTTCTAAAACCCCATATCGAATGGCTCCTATTGAACTTCAGGAGTTAAAGGTCTAATTATAGGAATTGTTAGACATCGATTTTATTCGTCCTAGTACGTCTCCTTGGGGTGCTCCTGTTTTATTCGTAAAGAAGAAAGACGGGAGTATGTGACTTTATATTGACTATCGGGAGTTGAACCATGTCACCATCAAGAATAGGTATCCGCTACCTCGTATTGATGACCTGTTCGACCAGTTGAAAGGAGCACAATTCTTTTCAAAGATCGATCTTTGTTCTGGATATCATCAGCTGAAGATTAAAACTGAGGATATTCCGAAGACTTCCTTCAGAACTCGGTACGGGCATTATGAGTTCTTAGTCACGTCTTTTGGATTGACTAATGCTCCTGCTGCTTTTATGGATATGATGAACCGTGTATTTAAGGAATATTTGGATCAGTTCGTTGTTGTCTTTATTGATGACATCCTCATTTATTCTAAAAGCCGTGAAGATCATGAGCACCACTTGAAGTTGGTACTTCAAAAGCTTCGTGAAAACAAGCTATATGCCAAGCTAAAGAAGTGCGAGTTCTGGCTTGAGGAAGTAGCATTTCTGGGGCACGTGGTATCAAAACGTGGAGTATCTGTTGGCCCGACGAAGATTGAAGCAATACAAAGCTGGGAGTAACCTAAGTCAGTAAATGAAGTACGAAGCTTTCTAGGCTTAGCTGGTTATTATCGGAGGTTCGTAGAGGGATTTTCTCGAATCGCTACTCCATTAACTCAGTTGACTTGGAAAGATATAAAATTCGTTTGGAGTGAGGAATGCGAGAAGAGCTTCCAAGAGCTCAAGATAAGACTTATCTCTGCACCTGTTCTGACAATACCATCTGGTTCGGATGGATTTGTTATCTACATCGATGCTTCGGGCAAAGGGTTAGGATGTGTTCTCATGCAACATGGGAAAGTCATAGCCTATGCTTCGCGACAACTCAAGGAATATGAGAGGAATTATCCTACTTATGATTTAGAGTTAGCAGCTGTCATTTTCGCATTAAAGATCTGGAGACACTACCTGTATGGAGAGAAAGTGGAGATCTATATGGATCATAAGAGCCTCAAATATTTCTTCACTCAAAAGGAACTCAACATGCGGCAACGACGTTGGCTTGAGCTGTTGAAAGATTACGATCATACCATCCAATACCATCCTGGAAAAACGAACGTGGTAGCTGACGCGTTGAGTAGAAGATCATATGCAGGAATGAGTGCGCTGATGTCAAGTATACGCATGGAACCAGCTTTGATTGATAAAGTTAAAGCTGCTCAAGCTACGGATCCGGAGCTGATGAAGATGAAGAAGAAGGTGCAAGAAGGTGCCATTCCAGAAGCAAGAATCGATGAAGAGGGAATACTTTGAGTCAACTCCAGACTTTGTGTTCCTAACGAAGTATAGAATCATGATGGAGGCACACAACACATCGTTTGCAATCCATCCTGGGAGTACCAAAATGTATCGTGATCTTCGACATACATTTTGGTGGGGCAATATGAAAAGAGAGATCGCGGAATTTATTTCGAGATGTTTAACTTGTCAACGTGTAAAGGCGGAGCATCAAGTGCCGAAGGGTCCATTGCAACCACTGGAAATTCCAAAATGGAAGTGGGAACACATTACTATGGATTTCGTTACGGGTCTTCCCAATGTTTCTCAAGGCATAGATGCGATTTGGGTTATTGTTGATAGATTAACCAAGTCTGCTCATTTCTTGCCGATACGAGAGACTTATTCCCTTGAACGTCTTGCTCGTATGTACATGAATGAGATTGTGAGATTGCATGGCATGCCAGTATCCATAGTTTCGGATCGTGACCCCAGATTTACTTCATTATTTTGGATCAGTTTGCAGAAAGCTATGGGCACGAATTTACGATTCAGTTCGGCTTATCATCCTCAAACAGACGGACAATCAGAAAGGACTATTCAAACTCTTGAAGATCTATTGAGACTCTGTGTTCTAGACTTCAAAGGGAGTTGGGATAAGTACTTACCATTGGTGGAATTCTCCTACAACAATAGTTTTCAGGCAAGTATAGGCGTGGCTCCATTCAAATCGTTGTATGGACGAAAGTGTCGCTCTCTAGTATGCTGGAATGAGGTGGGTGAAGCAACATTGTTGGGATCGGAGTTGGTACGTATGACTACAGAAAAGATTCAAATGATTCGGCAACGTATACAAACCGCACAAGATCGATAAAAGAGTTATGCGGATCTTCATCGAAAGGACGTGGAATTTAATGTTAGGGATCATGTATTGTTACGTGTTGCTCCATGGAAAGGAGTTACGAGATTCGGAAAGAGTGGAAAGCTCAACCCACGATTCATTGGTCCATTTGAGATCCTTGACCGAGTAGGAAGTGTGGCTTATAGACTTGCTTTACCTCCAAGCATGTCTCGTGTTCATAATATTTTTCACATATCCGTACTTCATAAATATGTGAAAGACCCAAACCATATTATTGAGTTAGAACCAGACGAGATAGCCGAAGATTTAACGTACGACGAGGTACCTGTCAAGATCTTGGATAGGAAGGAGCATGTCCTACGCTCGAAAATTATACCTCAAGCTAAAGTTTTGTGGAGAAACCATGCTATTGAGGAAATGACCTGGGAGTTGGAATCGGAAATGAAAGTGAGGTATCCTCACCTTTTTGACATACCAGGTACGTACGTCAATTTCGAGGATGAAATTTCATAAGGAGGGGAGGTTGTAAGACCCCAACTTTTATGAATAAAGATTTAATTTTCTTTATATATTTTTTTTGAAATAGTAAGGTGTTGATTTGATAAATATGTAAAGTTATGGGTGAAATGTGCAAATATGTCAAAATGAGCAAGTGGTTATAAAATATTCATTGTTGTCGGGGAATATTCGTTTGGTCGTGGAATATTCTTGTTGTCGGGGAATATTCGTACGACGGCGCAGCTATTTGTGGGCGCAGCTATTTGTCGGCCCCACAACGGAATAACTATCAGATATAGAAAGCGACAGAAATAACCTTTTTATAAATAACTGTAAAACTATTACAGTTAAACTGTTGAAATACCTGGTGATAAAAATACAGTAATACGCGTTGTGCACAGTAGCACACGATATTGCACAGTATTTCGAATTATTGGTTCTTACGTAAGAAGTCATTTACTCAATAATTGTTACAGTAATTACTGTTTAATATTTTATATTATTGAATCAATAATTGCATGATATTTTATTGGTTCAATAATTGCTACGTTGATATTTTATATCAATAATTGCTACGTTGTTATTTTATATGATTGATTCAATAATTGCTACCATTGATATTTTGTATTATTGATTCAATAATTGTCACTGCACAGTATTTCACATTATCAACTCAATAATTCATATTATTTGAATAATATTATTAGATAGCATATTGACAATGTCTAAGGAAGTTATGTTTAGGAGGGTTTAATTGCGCGCCAGTAAGGAGAAGTGCTTATCGGAAGGCCCCCTCTTTCCTAGAACGGCCTGGTTGTCATTATTGTAGTTCTGTAATATTATTTGTGAATAATTAATTATTGATTTATATAATAAGGAAATATTTATTTTGTGGATATAAAAGAAGAAATTAGTGCTGATGTGTTTTTATCTGTATTTTGGTGTGGAAAATCATCCGTTTATGAAAATTCGGATAATTTATGTTTGGAATTTGAAAAAACTTCCTTCTACAAAGTTGTAGAGAATTAAATTTCCTATAGAAAGGATGTAGAACTTGTATTTTTCTGACAAAAGGGCTATTTATTATGAATTATTGAAGTTTTGGAAAATAAATATTTTTTTAATGGGAGGTGGGCCCCACTGGTGGCTGATGGCTTTTGAGGCGGCTGGAATTTTTAAAAAAAATATATATATTATTTTATTAAAAAGTCTACTTTGGCATCCTAAGCTTTTCCTATAAATAGGGTGCTTAGGTTAGAATTGAAAATCACACCAGAATCAGAAGTTTTCTCTCTCTATAATATCGAGCGTATTTTTGTGAGTATTTAGATACTTTGAGTGTTGTTATTCAGTGCAAGTTTTCTTCAGCCTTATATCCGATATTCCAGTCAGAAGTACTATTCTTTTAAGGTAAGGGATGTTATTTTCTTTCGTAAATGATGTTATTCTTTTCAATATCATTATACCAAAATATTGGCATGGATTTTATTATGAAATTCTTACTTTTTCCGTCGGAGTTACTATTCACGTATACGGCACTATTCACGAAAAAAATTAAATTTTCTTCTATTTGTCCAAATTGTCTGTTATGGTTACTATCTTTGATTGGATCTAAGTTTTGAGCTTTATTCTTGAATTTTGCTCCACAAAGTATTATGATGGAATATTCTTGAACTTGGATAAACTAAAAAACGAATCCTTAATCTTTGTCCTTTATCTCATTGGATTCGTTGTTTATATTGCTTTTCATCATCCTCAGTCCTAAATGGTGATATAACTAATATCTTTGGCCTGTAGAGCAAAGATGAATGATTACTTGATGAATATCTTTGGCCGTAATGCAAAGATGACAGGTGTTGAGATGAACATGACCACTGGTGATACAAATGAATATCTTTGGCCGTAGTGCAAAGATGAATATTTGATTAGAGATGTATATTGATTGATGTTACAGGGATAAAATATTGATGATGAACTTTTAAATCATAGAAGATAGTAGACTTCATTCTCTACTTAACTCTTCTAATGAATTGTTATTTTCGCTGCGAATATTAATCTAAAACTTGTTGTCAATAATATTTTATTTGAATTGTTGAAGACTAACGATAATTTATTTTCCATTATCTTAGTCATAATATTCTTTACTGGGCTAGTTAAGTTCACCCTTTTCATCTATTGTCCTCTTCAGGAAATGAGAATGTCGCAAGAACTAGTCGGGGGACAGAGTGATGGTCCGAGTTAGAGTAGTAGTAGTCCCCACTATTTCTAATAAATAGTGTGATAATAATTGTAATGAGGACTAAGTTTGAATGTTAATATTTTCTACATATTTGTATTGACACTCACAGTTGTGTGGTTGTATTTTGCACGACCGTGTGATATAAAAGTTTGTATTTGAATTCTATATCATGTATTTGGCGACTCAGAATGGGTTGGGTTGACTGGACTTATTCTGGGGGCGTCACAAGCAAAGTCTTGAGTTTGGGGGTATTTGATGAGTGGGTTTTATACCTACGAATCGGACACCTTTTAGATTTAATTCTTTGTTAACTTTAAGTATTTTTAGTGTTATGTTACTTGTTTTTGTGTTTGTGTTGTAGGAAACGGCATTGGAGGGTTAAAACATATAAAATGGAGCTTAATGACATTTTTGTAATTTTAGTTACTGTTCACCCGCTGGGGCGGGGATTTTCTAGTACTATTCACCCGCCGGGCCGGGCTTGACTTTAAAAAAATGCTGATTTTTAGAAGTTGATTCAGAAAAGGATTCTGAAGAGTTGATTTGGAGAACGATCATCAAAGGGCTATAAAAGGAGAAGAATACGCAAGGATTAAGAGAGTTAGATTCCATTAGATTAGTTTAGATTAGATTTCAATTAGATTAGGAAAAACCCTAGTTAGGATTGGATTGGAGATTGATGCAATTTCGAGACCATTGAAGATCAAGAGCAGGAGCAAGAGGGATGCATGAGATTTGCTGACAACAGATTTTATTCTCTTCTCTGCTCTTATTTTTATCTTTTAATGTTTATTCAATTGTGGATTCTTGGTTTAGATTCAATAATAATGAACTAAATCTTTTTTTAAGATTTTAATGGATCTTATTACGTAGCTTATTGTAATATGCTCCTCCATTAATTATTATGATCTATCGTGGGGATTGTCTATTGTGATTTAGACTTAATTGTGTAATTGTCTAGCTAACAATTACTGTGACAATCTATATGAAATTGAGAGATGGATTATAGATTTAGATCTGATCATAATAACATGTGATTGTGTTTTCTGCATAGCGTTGGAATTCATAATTTCTGTCTAGGATAGAGATATACCTATTCATCACATGTAATTTGATAAAGAACTTGTGCTTGAAATCCTCTTTAAATATAATTCACATAGAGATATAGTGGATTAATTAATTAGGGTGTTCTTCTTAATTCTATCGTATGTGGATTTAAGTTGATTTGAGTATAATGCATTGAGAGATGCTCATATTTTACCTTAGTGTTCTTGATTAACAATTCGGAATAGTGAGCATAATTGATAAGAAATGTATTAATTTAATTGAAGCAATAAGTGAAGTTGTGATCTTAAATCTCCAAAATCTGATTTTAACTAGTGGTAATTAGTATTAGTGTAATTAAATAGTTTAATTCAAAACTTTAAAAGAGTTGTTTAAATTAAATTATTTTGGTTAAGAGTTAGTATTTGGTAATTTTTATTAAATAATTCCTCGTGGGAACGATACTCTACTTTCACTTTATTACTTGTTGACCACGTATACTTGCGTGTTGTGAATAGCTAGATTTTACCCAATAATATACATGATTTACATGAAAATAATTTTAAATTGAACAAACTAGTAAAAGAAAAGGAGATGCTCATTTAAAGAGTTGAATATTTGTATTTGGTGAAATACAAGTCTGAATCATTTGAAAGGTTCAAAGAATTCAGAAGAAAAACTAATTGGTAAAGTATTATGATTCTTAGATTGGATTGAAGAATAAATACTTGTGCAATAAGTTTTAAGATTGTGAGCCTAAGTATAAATTAAGGTTGCATGTGATCTAAAGAAACGAGGAGAAGCCTCCACGTGTCCCGAGGCAGAAGGCTCGTGGAGGTTGCTCATTTTGGGAATTGATTGAGGGATTGGATTGATGTCTAGAAGGACAGGGTGATTTGGGCATTACTCAAGTAATTAAGGGTATTTCTGAAATTTCTTCTGAAGTCACATGCCAGACACAAGACTCAGACATGTGCCAGGCACAAGACCCAGACATGTGCCAGGCACAAGACCCAGATATGTACCAGGCACGTGACTATTTTTCAGAAAACTCTATAAATACCCCCTTTCACTTCAATAGAAAGGACTTTTTGATTCTCTCTGAACTGAAGACACTCAAGAAGGCTCTCTGGATCCTTGATACTCTAGTAGGGTTCCTGGATCCTAGGAGTTCTGCCACGTGTTACTCGAGCAATCGCTTACCTGTTCTTCTCCCCTCTTCAATCAATCAATCAAGACCGTACTCTTTGTGGATTTCTCTCCTCCTCAGCCAACTCGAAACCCTAACCCTAGTAAGGAAAGATTTTCTTACCCACATTTCTTTGGCGACTCTGCTGGGGAGGTGCAGAATTCGTGAAGGGTATGCCCACAACGCGAAGCGGGAGAACTACAAGAAAAGTTTCACCGACAACTAGCATTACTTCGCCGGATCCGATTCCGAATCAAGCAAATCAAGCTTTCCAAGGCACGAATCTGGATCTCGATCAGCCCATCTTAGAAGACGCTTCTGAAGGAAGTTCAACATCACCATATATGGCTGATCCACAATAAACCAATGTCAGACAGATTGGCGTAGGAAGACAAGGTGAGGAAGCAAGTGGAGAACAAGCAACCACAAATGCTGTGCCGTTGGAGATGCTCAAGGCGTTAAAGGAGGCACGAGAAGGACAAGGGATGATGATGTCCATAATGTCAGAAATGCAGAGGCAACAAGAAGAGATGGGGAATTTTCGCCAGCAGTTGATGCAGATTCCAACCTTCAAAGCTATGTTTCTAGGAAGTTCGCAGGAAGAGCGAATAGGAGTGGACAATAATAAGAAGAATCCAAAGGCGCCACCAGCAACAGAGAGTCATCAGATTCCAATCATACCTTTGGATCCCCAAAACAGTGGTGATGTACCACAACCCAGAGTGGAAGCAAACCAGCCTCAACCAACCATCATTCCCACTACACTCCCAGTGTTTTCACAAGTGCAGATACCAACTATCCCTGGCCATGCCCAACAAACAAGCCAACAAACACAACCAATGCAAGTTTTGAATGATGCAAGTGTACACCGATCTATCTCCATACCATATACCCCGCCAATGCAGCAATACATCACAACACCTCAAAGAGTCCATACAACAAGCCAGTATGTGACAAAGGATGATATGCTTGACGTAATCAACCAACTCCGAAGACAGACAACTAGACCCTCAGAATTGGACATTACTCCACCATACCCGACGTATATATGGAGACAGCCTTACCCAGCAGGGTATATTGAGCACCCTCCACAGTTTTTGAAGTACAATGGAGAGAAAGGGAATGCAAGAGAACATATAGCCCGGTTTGTAGAGTCGATGTCTCCGTGGATGGGTTATGATGAAGTGATCAACCACAACCTCTTGCTCCGTGAGTTCAATAAAACGTTGACAGATAGTGCCTTCAGTTGGTACTATAATCTAGAAAAAGGGTCAGTCCAAGATTGGGACGATTTGAAGTTACAATTTTTTAAGAAATTTTTCTATGTGCAGAAACAGGTGACCATCGTGGAATTAATGTGATTCAAACAAAAGCCAAATGAAGAGTTGTCAGATTAAGTAGACAGATTCAGGGCTCAGGCGCAAAAATGTGTGGAGCCGATTGAGGAGAAGAATCTAGTAAGCATATGCAACAATGGTGCTCTAGATGCTTTTAAACCCCACTTGGTCACTAAAGCATGTGATTCCTTTGCAACGCTCTCATCATTTGCACAAGACTTGGGAGGAATTATGACTTTGCCCACAAGCCACGCGACTGTTACGTGGAAGGGCAAAAGGACTGCTACTGTGGCTTTAGCAGATTCTCAGCAAAAGCCACAAGGAGTCAAGAGGGAAAATAGTGGAAATAATGAAAGGCATCGAGGAAAGCCAGGAGACAAGTTTTCGAGGTTACCAATCCCAAGAGCTATTACGTGCAGTGAGAAGGCATTCAGGGATTTGTATGAGCAATGGGTAGAACATGGAGTTGTTAAACCTCCAAGGCCCAGATTTGTTGTAGCAGAAGAAGTGAAGAGGAGACCTGACTTTTGTGTATACCACCAATACGCCGGATATTCCACTATTGATTGTTACAGTCTGCGGAGGATTTACCATGAGAAGTTGGTGACAGGAGAAATCAAACTGGAAGGAGGAAACAACGTTCTGGACAAGCCACTGCCTAACCACAAGGGGAAAGAAACGTGCAATACCATCACTCATAGTAAATCACCAGAAGAAAGAGAAGTGGAGATGATGGAGGGTAAAGAAGTGATGGGGGACGATTCTAATCCTGGTCTGCAAGTCACCGCATTGATGAACGGAACTAAGTTCAGGAAGTTTTTCGATCAGATCGGATTGATTAAGGAAGCAAGGATAGAAGCGACCAAGGCAATCATCAAAGCTGTCGAAACACAGGAAACTTGCATGTCAATTAGCAAAGGGTTTGTGAAGACAGTGGAGGAGGAAGAGAACAAGATCACTTTCTCTAAGGCTGATAGAGGGGTGAAATACCCACATAATAGACCGTTATATGTGACAGCAACAATAAATGGCATAGAAGTGCGGAGGGCGTTCATTGATAATGGAGCGTCTGTAAATATCATGCCATACTCCATCTTTAAACGGTTGGGTTTGTCAGAAAAGAAGATTGTTAAGGAAAAGACAAACATCACGGGGTTCGCCAATCAAAGCACGAGAACCCTCGGATACATCAAGGTGGATATGCAAGTGGGGAAGATCCGAGGACCCATGATGTTCCATGTAGCAGAGGTTGATGCAGCATATCATGTGTTGCTAGGAAGAGCTTGGCAAAATGACTATGGGGTGGTGCCATCAGTTTTTCACCAGTGCATGAAGGCAATTTGGAAAGGCAATGAGGTTAAGGTACCAGCGACAAGGAGCCCTTTTGGGCCAGAGGAAGCATATATCACTGAAGCAGCTTTCTTCGACGATGTCGCTGAAGAAGGAGAAAACCAGATTGCCAAGCCTGATTCTCTAAAGCTAGCAACCTGGGAGGAGGTGAAGGAGGACAAGTTTGTGCCTGCGAAAAAGGAAAATAAGCCGACCTTAGAACAAAGTGAATGTCCCAAAAATAAGAAGCCTGTAGTAGTAGATGTAGAGAAAGAAGAAAAAGACCAAAGGAAGCGGGCAGCAGACTCGGAGGATGCCCGAAATATAATCAACGCCAAACGGACAGCCCAATCGGAAACTGACAAAGTAAATAAAAGAAAAGAAGAACAGAAGACGAAGTGGGAAAAAATTGTCAAACCTGATGGAAAGATAGTGTTTCGCCTGTGACGGTGCAAGGGGGAGGAGCTCGAAGGTACACCCTAAACCTGAGGGCTCAGGAGGTGTCCCCCACTCCTGTAGCAATGAAAAGGAAGAAATCGTGGAGCAGAAGGTGGAACCAGCTCCGGAATGCTTTGAGGACCGACTAAAACCACAGCAGAATGAAATGGAGGAAGTCGATCTGGCAACGGGAGAAAGAGCGCCAAAGCCGACTTACATTAACAAGGAGCTGGACCCCAACCAGAAGGAGGAGCTGGTAAAGCTACTGCAAGAGTATGTGGATGTATTTGCTTGGAACTATAATAAGATGCCCGGGATCGACAAGGAGTTGGTAGAGCATAATTTGAACCTAAGCCCAGGAGCTAAACCAGTGAAGCAAGCGCCACGCACCTATGCACCAGAAGTCGAAACACAAATAAAGAAAGAGATCAAGAAGTTGTTGGAAGTAGGATTCATCAAGCCAATTCAACATCCTATATGGCTATCCAGCATTGTACCAGTAAAGAAATCCAATGGGCAGTTGCGAATATGCGTAGATTTTAGAGACTTGAACAAGGCATGCCCAAAGGACATGTATCCGCTACCCAATATAGACACTTTGGTGGATGCAACAGCCAATCATGAGATGATGTCATTCATGGATGGGTTCGTAGGCTACAATCAGATAAAAATGTCCATAGAAGATGCAGAGATGACAGCCTTCCGTACCCCGTTTGGAAACTTTTACTATGTAGTAATGCCATTCGGGTTGAAGAATGCGGGAGCAACTTACCAAAGGGCAATGCACACCATCTTTCAAGACATGATTCATGACACTGTGGAGGACTATGTGGATGACATAGTGGTGAAGTCTAAAAAGGAGACAACTCACATAGAGGATTTAAAAAAGGTGTTTAAACGTTGTCGCAGGTACAAGTTAAAGATGAATCCAAAAAAGTGTGCCTTTGGGATGACAGCTGGAAAATTTTTGGGTTTCTTGGTGCACAACAGAGGTTTGGAGGTAGACCCAAACAAGTCAAAGTCTATCACTAACATGCCCCCACCAAAAACGCAAAAACAATTGAAGAGCTTTCTAGGGAAAATTTCTTACATGAGGAGATTCATGCCAGCATTGGCAGAAGTCACGGAACCTTGTGGAAAGTTACTAAAGGGAAAGACAGAATGGGACTGGGGGCAGGACCAGCAACAAGCCTTCAAGAAAGTAAAGGAAATTTTAGCCTCGGCAAAAACGATGATAGTACCACAGAGAGGGATACCATTGCAGTTGTATATCACTTCTACTGCAAAGTCTGTAGCAGGATTGATCATACAAGAGGTAGAGGGGGAAGAAAAGCATGTATATTACATTAGCCGAATAATCAGGGGACCCAAAACCAGGTACTCACAATTAGAGAGACATTGCCAGGCATTGGTGTTCGTTGCACAGAAAATGCGCCATTATTTTTTGGCACACGAAGTGAAGCTTGTAACAAGAACTGACCCAATCAAATACTTGCTGACCAAGCCAGCATTGGTAGGAAGACCTGCAAGATGGATGATGATCCTTTCAGAATATGATATCAAGTGTGTAACACCGAAGGCAATCAGATGTCAGGCATTGGCAGACCTGCTCGCTCAATTTCCGAATGGAGAATACGAACCCCCCTCTGAGGATCTTCCAGGGGGAGAAGTAGAAATAATTGACGTGGTGGATGAAGACTCAGAGTGGTGGAACTTGGCCTTCGACAGGTCGTCCGCAGAAGGGAAAGGAGGAGCAGGTGTGGTGTTAACTACCAAGGAAGGAAAGGAAGTGGCCCTGTCATACAAGCTGGATTTTCCTTGCACAAACAATGAAGAAAAATATGAGGTGTTCATATTGGGATTAGTGGAAGCTATAGAATTGGGAGCCAAGTGTCTCAAAGTAAGAGGGGACTCAAATTTGATAGTGCAGCAAGTAAGAGGTCAATTCGCAATAAAGGAACCTACCTTGGCACCATACCAAACTATGGCACAAAAATTAATGGAAGCCTTCAGGAAAGTGGTGATTGAGTACGTGCCAAGAATACAAAATAGATAACCTGATGCATTAGCGACAGTAGCATCTAGAGTGCACGTCAAAGGAGAAGACTTGGATGCCAAGGTAATCAAAAGAACTTTCCCAACCATGGTGCTGGAATTATTCCCCAAAGATCTGACGGATGATTGGAGACATGTCATCTCTCATCAATTACAAACAAAGGAAGGGAATATATCACCGGTACAGCTTCAGAAATACCGCATCATTAAAGGAGTATTATACCATAAAGAAGCAGATGGTATATTGACAAGATGCTTGGGAAGGGATGAAGCAAATAAGGTTTTATATCAGGTATATGAAGAAAATTGCGTATTGGCATATATCAGCTTGTATCAAAGGTTGCAGCGACAAGGGTATTATTGGCCCAAAATGAAGAAAGAAGCAGATACACTTCAACGACAATGTCTTTCATGCCAAGAATACCATGGGGAGGAGGAATGCGCCTTTATCGATGACATAGCGGATTGGCGAATCCCATATATGGAATTTCTACAAAGTGGTAGTCTTCCTGCTGAAAAGAAGGATGCAGTCACAATAAAGAAGAAAGCACAACGTTTCTTCTTGCAAAACGGAGAGTTGTTTAGAAGAGGGTTCAACGGCAAGCCCTTGCGGTGTTTGGAATTAGGAGAGGCCAAAGATTTGGTCTACCAAATGCACAAAGATGAACACCAAGGAGGAGCCAAGTTGTATAAACAGTTGATTGATCATGGTTACTACTGGCCTAGAATGGAAGGGGATTGCTTAGAGTTTTCCAAGAAGTGTCACGCTTGCCAAATTCATGGGAACTTGATTCATGCTCCCGTCGTGGATTTACGGACCTTAGCAACACCATGGCCCTTTCATACATGGGGAATGGATCTTATAGGTCCTATTCATCCCAATTCAAAGGGAAACATCTGGGTCTTGACCGCCACTGAGATGTACACAAAGTGGGTAGAAGCAATACCTTTAAAGAGGGCTACTGGACCAGCAGTGGCAAATTTCATCAAGGAACATATTATTTGTCGTTTCGGGATCCCGAATGTCATTTTATCAGATAATGGAACTCCCTTCATCAATAGGGATGTCAAGAGTCTGATAGATAGATACAGAGTGAAGCATTACAAATCATCACCTTACTACCCGAAAGGCAACGGACAAGTAGAGGCCACAAACAAAACTCTGATCAAGATTCTCTCGAAAACCCTGGACGATCATCCGAAGACATGGGCAGAACAGTTACCAATAGCGTTATGGGCCTATCGAACTTCAAAAAGAAAGCCTACGAGTGAAACCCCATACGCTTTAGTATATGGTGAAGAAGCTATCTTGCCCGCAGAAATAGAAATCCCTTCGGCAAGGATGAGACTCCGAAGCTTAGTCGAGGAAGAGAACCGACCAGCCGCTCTAGAAGCCTTAACTGACTTTCGAGACAAGGCTAAAGAAAAATTAGAAAGGTACCATGAAAAACTGCGACAACAATACAATACTGCAGTGGTACCCCGACAAATTCTGGTGGGGGACTTGGTGCTCAAGACAGCGAATCAAGTCATGAGGGGAACACCAACCACCAAAATTTTTTCCCAAATGGGAAGGCCCGTATAGGGTGCGAGAGATCTCCGAAAGCGGATATTGTAAAATATCTCGTGTGGGATCAGATGCTATCTCGGGCCCATTGAACCTGAAATGGGTAAAGAAATATTATACATGAGATAGTCATCACAGAAAAGTTATACTTTTAACTTTAAAAGTAATTGAGGCACCTGAGTTTAAGTCCTCACACCCAAGAAAGTTACACTTTATCTCTAAAAGTGGCGAACGTTATGCTTTCTCCGACAAAAGCAAGATTTATTTTCTGAAACGTTATGCTTTTCGTTAAAAGCAACATGATTATCAATAAAATGTAAAACTTTCACTTGTACTTGAATAATTATTATTTTTTGATTTTTTTAAGTATGGATTCAAGTGTTGGTTTGCGAAAAAAATAAATAAATTCAAATTGAAGGCAATTAATAAGGCCAAAGAAACTATATTCTGATAAAGGAAAAATATGTAAATGAGTTTTTTTTTTTACAGGAATGAAAAAAAAAACTACAGAAAGCCATGATCTAAAGGCCATGCCATATCAAACTGAAGAGGGGGCAAAGCTAGGGCCTCTAATTTAGCAATAGCAGCATCTCGAGCCTTCACATTGGCGATTTTCAATTTTCGTAAAGCTTGAATATTTGACTTTAAACCCTGAAGTCGGGTCTCCAGTTCGTTTACGGTGTTCTCAACATCCGAGATTTGTTCCGAAAAAGAGTTATTCTCGAGCTGATATATAGTAACCTCTGACCGTAGTGCAACAATCTGAAAAGTGGAACTAAGAAGATGCAACCGATCACGAAAGGGAGACATGTCAAAGCCAATGGTGGAGAAGTCATTAAGCTTACTGCTAAATCTATCCAAGTCTTCAGCTCGCAAAGAATAGAAAGAAAGACTGTGCAACTCAAGGATAAGGCTCGCAAGTCGATCCAAAAAGAAAGTCTGGACGGGGGCCATGCGGATAGTCAGACGGCCAAGTATTTGAGGAAACCGAGCTATGAGACGATCGAGAACTTCCTGGCTGGAAGAAGATATCTGAAAACCCCTCCAAGAAACAAGGTCTCCACTTGGATTGAAGGAAGCTCTGGCAGAAGCTACTTTAGAGGCCATCATAGAATCAGTCGAAACAAAGGATGGAGGAGCATGGGGTTGTTGTGCTGCCGATGAATTCTCGAAGCCTTGGTCATCTGGAAGATAACCCGGAGGATAACCGAGATCACTATATGGCAAGGAGTCAACATCTGGATGGAGAGTATCAAATAAAGCAAGCGCATCAGCAGGCAAAGGCAGATCTTTCATCTTCTCACTCTGAAAACAAGATAATAAAGCATAATATATTTGGGAGAAAGAAAGAAAATTCAAGAAGAATATGATATATTGACCCAAAGATAGATACTCACAAGATAGTCAATGTTCAAATAGTTGGGAGATGCCACAGAAGGTGGAATGTCAATCAACCCACCCAAAGTGCTATCAACAATAGCCTCTCGAGAAATCACCAACTCGGCAGAATCCTTATGGGGAGGATGAACATCAGCAATAGTCTCAGAAGGATTCCCCCTCGAGAAAATAGAAGCCTCACCGGTATCCTTGAGACTGTCATGAGGAGAGGCTATAAGAGCACGTGAAGAGAGAGTTGAACCACCCACAACATTACCTGAGCTCACATCAGATAAAGAGTCCTCAGCATCAAGACTAACACGATCATCCTGCAGTGAAGAAGACTCGATAGCAACAGTGATAGGTCGAGGAGGCTCACAAGTAGTGGAAGCTGCAGTCATCTTACTTACAGCACCCGTAGGAAATAAAACAGGAGCATCGTCATCCTCTTCATTAGCCTCGGCAATCTAAAAAAAATGAGGAAATAATGACATTGGAAAACACCAAAATAGCTATGTGAATGGTTGAGAGACATAAATAAAAATGCTACAAAGGTTACCAAAAGTTTGTGTTGTCTTTTGGCCGGATCCTTGGCTGCCGACGCACTAGGACTAGCATCATCAAGAGGGCGCTTTGCTAATGGCTTTAAGCGAAGCTTAATGACAGAACGGCTAGCAGGGACCACAGTAGAAGCTGTAGGGGGCATCACCTTAGAGTTGGTAATAGCTGATGCTCTCGTTTTAGAGCGAGTAACTCTCATTTCCTCGACAGCGAAAGATTCCTGGGGATGAGGTATCCGAGATGAAGCCATTGGTGGAAGATTTAAAAAAGTAGTAGGGACCTGTGCAGGAGGAACATCTGGGTCTGCGGACGGAGGAAGAAGAGACTCAGAGATTAAAGCCTTACGCTCAAAAAGCCGACTACTAGTTGGCCAACGCTCTGAACGAGTATTAGATCTAGGAGAACATAACATTCTGGTCCATTGAAGACGTTCGAAAGGAGAAACTGGCAGCGAACAAATCATAGTATTATCCTGCCACTTTTTAAGGTTGATGAGCCAGTAGTTGCTTTCATAAGTAGTATATCGCCCTTGCCGAGAATCGTCTGGTATGACGAAATGAAGAGGGTCACGAGAAGCATTAGAAGGTTTTGGAAGCTCCCATGCAAATGAGGAGGATGTGGGGACAAAATTGAGGAGAGCACCCTCGTAATCCCTCTGGCAAGAGCGGCCGAAAGGTCGATTTTGGTCAAATCCAAATTGCCTCATGACTCTATGAGGAGAGTAAAGTACGGTGCCAAACCCATCATCCTCAACAAAATATGGAAGTTCCGCAGCTCGGAGAAATATGAACCAAGAAAGTGAAGACCCAGTCAATTCCCTGACATTCAAAAAAGAACGAAATTCCCTCCTATAGAAGTGAGGCCGAAAACCATCCTCTGGAACAATGGTGTAAGGACGAGAAGTGAAATAGGAAAAGTCATCAATATAAAGCCGTAAATCCGAAGTAATTCTATGATCAATCCAACGAGCGTTGCGGGGAACAATGTTGGGCGATGAGAAAGGATGCGAAAATTTCCTTTTCTTCTGAGAAAAGTGCCCAGAAGTGGAATGGCTCCAAAAATGCTCAAAGAGGAAGATCTGAAGAAAGGAACATGGAACAAAACAACTCACGTCGTACCTGAATAAATGAAAGAAACATTAATGACACGAAAAAAAGAAAGAAAGAAAGAAAGAGGGAAACTGAGAAAGGGTACCTTCCGACAGATTCTCTCATGGCAAGGACAGTTTCATCTAAGCGACGATACAAGGTCCCCAAGAAGAGAGGAGCAAGAGGGATCTCCAAACCCCGAGATAACAAAGCCGCTAAGCTAAACGTACGGGTCGAGGGACCGTCTATGGGTGATCCGGGGAAGATAAAGTGAGATAACCACATAACCAGATAAGCAACCAAAGGAAAAGGACAATGTTCCTCATGAAAAGTGATGACGGACTCCCTGTAAACAGAGCTATTCCAATGGTCAGGCTTGTAATCCCGAAAGAAATAGCGCACCCAAGACAGCCAGGAAGTCTCCGGATGATTAGGGGTGTCGAAGTTTGAAAGGATTATAATTAGCAAAGGACGAAAAATCCTCTAGGGTTCGGTCACCTCAGGATTTGACCACATGGAGATTTGTTATGCTCAGGTTCAGCCACCTTGGGATTTGGCACCCTACTAGGGTGCACCCATCCAGGATGGTCCAACTATGGTACCTTGCTTCCGTTCTTGGTTCGTTGTTTGATTGATTGGAGCGAAGTGCCGCTTGAAATGCTTTAAAAGTAAGTCTTTCTTTAATATCCGAAAAAAAAGCCCTGCAATTACCTGAAAAAAAAATTAGGTGATAAAACAAAATAAATAAATTTTAATTCCGCGCATTTAAAAAGATAAAAAAGAAAGCGTCACAGTAGTTTCGTTAGTTACCACTGTGGTTTCGTGTATATATATATATATGTGGAGGACTATCACGGTTCCAGATCATAGACAATCAAGTTTCCAAAATCATAGATAATAATATATTATATATATATGTATATATATATATATATAATAAAAAAAAATTGATGCAGAACATCAATCCTGGTAATCATAGATAATATACTTTTAGGCTTTGTCAAATTTTTTATTATTATCCAAATAATATATTTTTTAGTTGATGTGACTTCATTCCTTTATGAGAATTAATTCTCTACATAATACATTCCTTCGGAATGGTCTATTCGGAATAGTAGTTTTCGAGAAAAACTAATAGACTGTTGGAGAAGGTTCTTGTACTTATATATATGACAACAAATCTCTCCTACAAAACAGTAGGTTATATATATATATATATGTATATAGCCAGTTTTTTTTTTTGCACAGACTTACCTGAACTTGAAGACGAACAAAACTTTTTTTGAGGTTACTTTCTTGAAGCTTTTTTGTTCCAATACAATACTACTGATATTGTATTATTTTATCAATTATAGAAAAGAAACTCAGCCTTTCTTTTCTATATATACGCATGATCATGAAACACAAGGCATGTATCCTAATAAATTTGTGACTCTACGTGGATTAATCTCTACAAAAATTGTTTTGTTTTAGAACTCTAATTTTTGGTCAGGAAGTTTGTTTTCCTAAACTTCTTATCTGGTTCGGATTGTTAAAGAAAATATATATATATATATATATATATAATTATTTGCTCTTGGAAATTTTTTTTATTAATAATAAATGATACATATACTTACTATTTAATTATGAGTAATGTAGTACTGAAAAACTTATGGATCATGATTGGAAAAAAATATATATATATAATAATAATAAATAAATACTGACCATGCATCTTTATTTCTATATTTCTGAATAATCGATATATATTATTAACTGTTGCAACTAATCCCCTGCTTGCCAAGTTTTCAGATTTAATTTAGCAGGATTTGGAAACAGATTTGATAAATGATTTTCAGTATATCATGGGAGAGCTCCCTTAGGGTTTTCCACTCATAAGATTTTGGTTTTTGAGATTTCCAACATCGAGCTCGACGTATTATTCAGAAATTTGGAACAGGATTCAAAGATAACAAGTATTTTTGCACGATCGTCACTTCGAAGGCGTGACTCACGTGCAGGGGGAAAATGTGAGCCTAAGTATAAATTAAGGTTGCATGTGATCTAAAGAAACGAGGAGAAGCCTCCACGTGTCCCGAGGCAGAAGGCTCGTGGAGGTTGCTCATTTTGGGAATTGATTGAGGGATTGGATTGGTGGCTAGAAGGATAGGGTGATTTGGGCATTACTCAAGTAATTAAGGGTATTTCTGAAATTTCTTCTGAAGTCACATGCCAGACACAAGACTCAGACATGTGCCAGGCACAAGACCCAGACATGTGCCAGGCACAAGACCCAGGCATGTGCCAGGCACAAGACCCAGACATGTGCCAGGCACAAGACCCAGACATGTACCAGGCACGTGACTATTTTTCAGAAAACTCTATAAATACCCCCTTTCACTTCAATAGAAAGGACTTTTTGATTCTCTCTGAACTGAAGACACTCAAGAAGGCTCTCTGGATCCTTGATACTCTAGTAGGGTTCCTGGATCCTAGGAGTTCTGCCACGTGTTACTCGAGCAATCGCTTACCTGTTCTTCTCCCCTCTTTAATCAATCAATCAAGACCGTACTCTTTGTGGATTTCTCTCATCCTCAGCCAACTCGAAACCCTAACCCTAGTAAGGTACGATTTTCTTACCCACAAAGATCATCTTAAATGGTTTTCTCATAATGGACGCTTCCTGATACACAATAACTTATTAGTGTATCTATAAGGAAAATAATACCTTGTTGGACATGGTGCGGTCCATAATGATTTTACCGGCATTCCAGTATCCTTCTAGGGTAATGACCTACAAATGGCTGCATGTCTACAAAATAAGGTAATCTCAAAATCCATCCCGAATACTTCATATGAGTTATGAACAGGGAGGATTCATAATCTTAAGTATGTTAAGATAAAGGGTTGTCCAACTTATGTGAAACGGTTTCAAAAGGATAAGCTTAGGACAAGATTTGACAAATACAAATTTGTGGGACATCTTAAAGTAAGTTTAGGGTATATGTTCTATAATCTTACTTAAAAAGAGGTGTTTGTTGCGAAACACGCTGCCTTCTAGGATAAAATGTTTATCATTGAAGGGCTAGTGGGAGGATAATAGATCTTGAAGGAGTTCAAGAACCACAAATCACTATTAGTCAAAAAGAGGAACCTGTAGATAGACCTATTGTACCATAACCGAATCTTGAATTTGGAATAGTATTGAAGATACCTAGGAGGTATGGATTCATCATAGATGATGATAATGATGTACACATCATAGAGGATGATGATCCAATAATACACGATAAGGCTAAGAGTTGTAGACACTCAGAGAAATGGCAGATACCCATAAAATTCTAAATGGATCTTTAGAGCAAATGACAAGGTGGAGACCTATAAGGCCAGAACATCAAGGAAAAGGTTTTCAAATAAAGTCAATGAGTTGACTGTGATAAAATCTTATTACCGGTAGTAATGCTCAAGTCTATTTGGATTTTACTTGCGATTGCAGCTTATTATTACTAGATCTGGCAAATGGATGTGGAGACGCCCTTCCTCAAATATAAATTATTAGAGGAGAATGTATGTATGATACAGCCAGATAGGATTTATTTCAATGGTTGAAGAAAATCGTGTATATGAGCTACAACAATCCATTTATGGATTAAAGCAAGCTTCTCAATGATGGAACATTTTTTATGATGAGGCAATCAAAGTAGTTTGATTTTATCAAAAATGAGAATGAACCTAGTGTGTACAAAAGATTCAGTGGGAGCGTTGTGACATTCCTAGTATTATATGTTGATACACTACTGATAAGGAATGATATACCAGTTTTATAATCAGCAAAGATAAAGTTGTCTTAACATTCCTCCATGAATGATTTGGGTAGAACATCCTAAATTGAGGATATAAATCTAGATAGATAGATTTAAAAGGATGGTCGGCTTAACCCAAGGAACGTATATTCATTTGATGCTACAGGCGTTTAGCATGGCAAACTCCAAGAGATATCTCATGATGATGAGCCATGTGAAAGTAGTATGCATACCAGACAATCATGTATGATGATAAAGCATATATTTTGGAAATGATCTTATTTATTTATTAATAAAATTATTCATTTATTAAAGGCGTTTAATTATCTACATGATATTGTTTTTATAATATGTAAATAACTTATAGTTTTAAGCAATGATTTTAGAATCATGATGTTGATCATGCTAATGAGATCTAAATTCTTAGATAACTTAAAACTAAAATAGTTCCCAATCAAGGGATTACTAAAAACGGGATTAGTAAATCTGGATAGATTGGTACATATATTGCTTGCTCATTGGATGACGATGATTGATCTCATGATCATTTGTGTGGAGACACTAAAGCAAGTATGTAGGTGCTTATTGGAGAATAAGTACACTGAACGTAACTCTATAAGGAATACGTAATAGAGTTTTACTCGCCTGTCAATAGAAATTCCTAATGTGATAGTAGTACAAGTGATCCTCAGACTTGAGATCATAATAGTATCTTTTGTATAATGAATTATACTTTGACTTATTCCTTAAGACCATTAGGGTATATCAAAGGGTATGCTTGGATGTAATAAGCTATATATGGAGATAATGAATGATCAATAAAGAATCTACCGTCCATTTCTAGTAAAAGAAGAGATATATCATATGTGATTCGATAAATGACAACACAGGAATCCTTGGCCAAGGAGTTGTGCTTTTTCTGATCGAAATATGTGACACCCCCAAATCTGGGTACTTCGTTTCTACAAGATTTGGTGTTCACTTTCTAAATAAAACATGTATCTACCCAATAATAAAGAATTGCAAAGTAGATTACAACCTACATAATTATTTAAATAAAAATCATCTTCCTTATAAAAGGATTACAACCTTGTCCAAAATAAATCCCAGGGTTATCTAACCCTAACATTACAATTAAGTGCAGAAATGAAATATCATAAACTAGTCTTATTACAATCAAGATTGAAGACAACAAGTCTTCACTTGCTCATCTTTCCTTTCCCTTTACTGTTTGACGGTACGTCAACATTTTTGATTTTAACTGCAAGGGGTTATAAAATGTGCAAGAGTGAGCAAACAAAAGCTCAGTTAAAATATAACAATGATATGACATAACTGAATAACTTCAAACAGGGTTTGAATAACTTTATTTTCGTCAAAATAAAGAATTGAATAATAATTCTTTCATCATATTTAAAATTCGAATATAGAATTTATCTGAGGGTCATACGACCTTGAACTATGTCCTAGGTTATAAATATTTCTAGTTAAAACCTTTAACAGTCAGTGAGACTATGGACCTTTAACTAGCACTTAGGGGGATCAGCCCTTCGTACCATGTATTGTGCACAAACATTCAACGCTTTCGCGTAGTAATCTCTCCTAATAAATAGGGTTGTTCATCTCAGTATTTGAATACAAGTCCGCACCAAAGAAAGTTTGGTTTGGATAACTAAAAGGAAATTGGAGTTTCAACTATCATCAACTAAGGAGTAGTTGAATTGACTCACGATACTTTAACAGTTCGATAATATAAGAATTCTGAACCAAATGTAAGATACAACAATAGATTTAATAAATAGCTAAACATGCTTTGGAATAACTTAAAGCATTCAAAACATTGGTGGATCTCGCTTGAACAATTCTAGATCACATCATTATGACAATAACTTCAATACTTGTGCATTATGAACATTAGAATACATTATAACTTGTACAATACATAACAAGTAAGAATCGAAAATAAACTTGCATGATATAATGAGCAAAGGTTAGAGAACTTGCACAATGAAAAGATTCAATAAGAAAGTTCACATAAACGTAAAAGAATAAGGATTAAAAAACTTGCCTCAAGCGCAAGCTACACTTTATAATTACAAACCACTTCCACAATTACCCTACATATTATATTACTTTTTTAATATCAATTAGTACACGATTGTTACGTTAATATCGTTGACCTTCTTACTTAAGTTTAACTCACAACGTGGTTTACAACATAAGTTGCTAACTAGCCACATACGTGAGTCTATACTCACAACATACACTTCACAAGCTTATAACGCTTTAAACTATCAGGCTTACCTTATAAAAGTACTACACACGCACACATATAATATATTCATATAAGACTTCAAGTAACATATCAAAATTATGTTATTTCATTGTCTATTACACTTAACAAGTCATCAATATAAGTTAGCTAAACAAACACTATAAAAAGCTCAACGAAGCACAAATAAAATTCCCGGACAGCAGGTTTCCCCGCTGGGGCGGGGCCCACTACTGGTGGGTTCCCACAGCTCGTGAACGACAGAGAAATAAGCCAATTTGGCTTATATCTTCACACCAAAGTCCAATTTTTCTCAACATGATGTACATGAAACTTAATGAAAATAAAATTTTAGACTCTTAACATGATTATAACATACAAAATCATTACAACACATAATCAAAACACAGTTTTCATGATTTTTGAAGAAAACAACAATATCAAGCGTTCTTGACAAAAATTGCTATTTCGAATTCGTTTTTAAATTAATTCATGAAATTCCAATTGTGTTAACTCTATTTCTTAACATATTAACAAAATTCCATGATCAATTTGAACAACAATTGACAAACACATACTAATTTTGATGATTTAAAGACTATTTTCAAAATAAGCTAACAGTAAATTACTATGAACATGATTTCTTCATGTTCATCGTATCTACGTGAATTGAATCACTTAAACAACTATAAAAATCATATGTAAGCATATATATATATATATATATATATATATATATACACACACACACACACATCACATACACATACACATACCATAATCAAGAAATTTACACAAAAAGATTATTATAGAGAAGTTCTTTTTGAAAAACATGGAATATATAAAACACAATAAGCAGAAAGTTAAACTTAGAGATTTTACCCTTTGATTGTGAGGAAGAAGAAGATGATGGCTTCTAACAAGGACTCATCTTTCTTTTTCTTCTTCTTCTTCTTCTCTAAGTTTCTCTCTAACCTTTCCTCTACTCTCTCTTTTCTTTGTTTTATTCTAACTGAATAACCTTTAACTAACGTATATTGTAATATAATATAATATATAACTTACATATATTATACATAAATATACAATATATAACTTATAAAATATAATGATTCTATAATAATTATAATAAATACAATTAATCCATAAGTTATAAGTTTTTGAATTTGAAAAGCCATGAGGCTTGTTTGGCCAAAACAACATTATTTTTAAAAATAGATTAATAGTAACTAAGGCCATGTTTGGTAAAACTGGTTTAAAACAAAAGTAGGGCCTTGTTTGGTACAACCAATTTAAAACCCCTTTTTATTTTTTAATAAATCTTTTACTCCATAGTTTAAATGCTACACTTTATTTAATTAAATTGCAATCTTCTAATTTAATTAAATACAAGCTAACATTTATTAATTAATTAAAATTGCATATAATACTAAATTGTTACACAATTGTAATTTCCTTATTAATCATAATTCATGTAACAAATTAGCAAATTATTATAAACACTTAGCACATAATATTGCTCTAATTTAATTATTCTTAATTAAATTAGAATTATGCTACATCACTACTTACACATCAATTTAATTAATTCTATTGGACTTAATTAAATTACTCCACAACAATCACACAATTTATTTATTTAGCTCAATAAATAAATAAATCAAATATTTATTTAATTCAATAAATATTTACAATTAATATATAAAATTTTCATTCGTTACAATCTTCCCTCCTTAAAAGGATTCTGTCCCCAGAATCACAAAAAAAAAACTCATCTGTTACATTCTCCCCCTTTTAAAAAGATCCTGTCCCCAAAATCGATATATAAAGGGTTACACAAAGGCTAAGCAAATAATTGAGGATACAATTTCCTCATTACATCTTCGAGTTCCTACGTGGCTTCTTTAGCACTGTGGTTCCTCTAGATTACCTTAACAGAAGGTATCACTTTATTTCTAAGTACTTGTTCCTTCCTATCAACTATTTAAACAGGAACCTCTTCATAAGTTAAGTCTTTATCAAACTATAAAGGTTCGTATTTTATTACATGTTTATAGTCGTGTTTGTACGGTCGTAATACGGAAATATGGAATACGTTGTGTATATTGTCTAGCTCCGGAGGTAACGCCACCTCGTAAGCCACTTCGCCAACTTTTCGTAGTACCTCAAAAGGTCCAATAAATCGGGGGGTCAACTTCCCCTTCTTACCAAATTGAATCTTCCCCTTCCAAGGAGAAACCTTTAGGAAAACGAAGCTTCTCGATAAGAATTCTCGGTTCTGTCGATGTTGATCGGCATATTTCTTTTGTCTGTCTTGAGCAGCAACCAATCTTGTTCTGATCAGGTTCACGAATTCAGCAGTTTGTTGTACCAGTTCTGGTCCCAACAATTGACGTTCACCGACTTCATCCCAGCACAAAGGCGTTCTGCATTTTCTGCCGTATAACGCTTCGTAAGGCGGCATGCCAATACTCGCGTGATAACTATTGTTGTTGGCGAACTCCACCAATGGTAGATGATCATCCCAGCTTCCCTTGAAGTCCATAACGCAAGCTCTCAGCATATCCTCTAGTGTCTGAATTATTTTCTCGCTCTGGCCATCAATCTGAGGATGGTATGCCGTACTCATTTGCAATTGCGTTCCCAAACATTCTTGTAATCGCTTCCAGAAATTTGACATGAAACACGGATCTCTGTCGAACACAATCGACACTGGAACATCGTGTCGAGAAATGATTTCCTTAACGTACAACTGCACTAACTGATCCAAGTTGTACTTAATCCTGATCGGTAGAAAGTGGGCTGACTTTGTCAGTCAATCCACAATCACCCAAATAGTGTCGAAACCCTTCTGAGTCGTTGGAAGACCCACTACAAAATCCATCGTGATATGCTCCCACTTCCACTCTGGAATTTCCAATGGTTGTAGCAATCTGCTAGGTCTCTAGTGTTCTGCTTTGACTTTCTGGCACGTTAAGCATTTCGCAACGCATTCAGCAACATCCCTCTTCATATTCGGCCACCAGAAATGGTGTTTGAGATCCTGGTACATCTTTGTACTTCTAGGGTGAATAGAATATCTTGAGCTGTGAGATCGCTCAAAATCTCCTCTTTGACTTTTGGTACTGGCGGTACCCAGATTCTTCCTTCAAATCGTAGCAGACCTTCATTATCGATCTTGAACTTGAACTCTTTGCCATCGGCTATTCTTTTCTGGATCTTTTCGCACTCTAAGTCATGAAGTTGTGCTTCTTTCACTTTGTCTACCAGAGTAGAACCAGTAGTTACTTGAAACAACTTCTCATCCGATTCCTTCGGAAACTTCACTCCCTGTTCCAATATAGTCATCTATTCTATTAACTGGTTCTGATCAGTTAACATGTTCAGCTTCTCCTAACCTTTTCTACTCAAGGCGACGGCGACGACGTTAGCTTTACCTGGATGGTAAAGAATCTCGCAGTCGTAGTCTTTGATCAGTTCCAACCATCTCCTTTGGCGCATTTTTAAATCCTTTTGTGTAAAGATATACTTCAGACTCTTATGATCTGTGTATATCTCACACCTTTCTCCATATAAGTAGTGTCGCCATATCTTTAAAGCAAACACTACTGCAGCCAATTCTAAATCATGGGTCGGATACCCTTTCTCATAATCTCTCAGCTGTCTTCATGCATAGGCAATGACCTTGCCGCTCTGCATTAGCACGCAGCTTAATCCCTTATATGAGACATCACTATATACTACGAAATTTTCCGTACTATCCGGTAAAGACAATACAGGCGCAATACTCAACCTCTTCTTCAGCTCCTAAAAACTTTCCTCACACTTTTTCGTCCAAACAAACTTAGCTATTTTACATGTCAAATTCGGCAACTAAGTTGCGATTCTAGAAAAGTCTTGGATAAATCTCCAGTAATAACCTACCAATCCCAAGAAACTCCTTACTTCAGACTACGTCTTCGGCTGATCTTAATTTTTTACAACTTCAACCTTCGATGGATCTACCGAAATCCCATCTTTGTCAATCACGTGGCCAAGAAATTGCACACGTTCTAACCAAAATTCGCACTTTGAGAATTTCACATAAAGCTTCTCTCGTCTCAGCGATTCTAAGGTTAGTATTAAATATTCTGTGTGTTCCTCCTCGATCTTGGAATAAACCAGGATGTCATGTATGAACACTACTACGAACTTATCTAGGAATGTCTTAAACACTCTATTCATTAAGTCCATAAATGCAGCTGGGGCATTCGTTAGACCAAATGACATCACTAAGAACTCGTAATGATCATACCGAGTCCTAAAAGCTATCTTCGGTATATCTTCTCTCCTCACCTTCAACTGATGACACCCACTTCTTAAATCAATTTTTGAGAAGTATCTCTCACCCTTCAACTGATCAAACAAGTCATCGATCCTAGGTAAAGGATACCTATTCTTGATCGTAACTTTGTTCAACTCCCTATAATCAATGCAAAGCTGCATTGATCCATCCTTCTTCTTCACGAATAAAACTGGCGCTCCCCATGGCGAAACGCTCGGTTGAATATACTTCTTGTCCAGCAATTCCTGTAGTTGAACCATCAGTTCCTTTGTCTTGATCAGAGTCATTCGGTACGGAGCTTTTAAAATCGGAGCAGTTCTCGGTGCTAAGTCGATCACGAACTCTATCTCCCTATCTGGTGGATGTCTTGGTAAATCGTTTGGAAACACGTCCACAAACTCCCTAACCACAGATATCTCTTCTATCTTCGGTCTCTCCTTATGCGTAACTACTATAGTAGGCTAGATATCCTACACAGCCTTGCGTCAAAAGTTTCTTGGCTTGCATAACCGTTAGAAAACTTGCTTGTCTAGGCGATTTACTACCATAGAACACTACCTTCGACGGAGTCGTAAGGTTTACCGACTTCTTCTGACAGTCGATTACCACCCATTGGTTGAATAACCAGTCCATATCCAGTATGACATCGAATTCCCCAAGTTTTATCGGAATTAAATCTACCCTTAATTCCTGACCCTTAATGTCCAATCTTATAGTTCTTGTAAACAAACCTAACAGGAATAACTTCCCTATTCGCAATTTCAATGTTCAAGGGGTAAACTAATTCCTCTTTAGTTAAGTCTAAGGTCTTAGCAAAATCATCAGATATGAATGAACAAGTAGCACCCGAATCAAATAATACATATGCATTTATATTAATGACCGGAATAATACTTGCCACCACATCTTTTGACTGCACAGCGTCCTGCACCGTCATGTTGAATGTGCGAGCAGTGGGTCGAACGACTTGCAGTGATCCAGCGATAGTCAGAGTGCTATCGCTGCCATTTCCTCTGGCTTCTTCGGGCAATTACGAGCTATGTGATCGTTGGATCTACATGTGTAACAAGCTCCTTTCTTCAGTTTCGGGAAATTTGGCACAATGTTGCCTTCCTGACCACAGTTGTAGCACACCCACTTCCCCTTCATGAACACTCTAGTGTGATTCTTCTCGCTTGTAGCACATGTTTTGAACTTCCTCTTCTGCTGGCCTCCCTGCTGACTCCCAGTAGAGGTATTATCATTCCATTTCATTTTCTGGTTGATAGCCCCGCTACCACCAGCCTTGTTCTCCATCTCATTCTTCTTCTTTTTATCTTGATTGAATTTAGTCACGGCGTTGCTCCCTCCTTCAATGAGAATGGCCTTTTCCAGCACAGCTGCAAACGTGTTTAGCTGGAACATGGAGACCTTACTGTAGAGTCAGGGTTTCAATCCCCGCTCAAACCTTCTCGTCTTCCTAGCGTCAGTGCTAACCTAGTAAGTAGCGAACGTGGCCAGCTCGTTGAATTTTGCGGCGTATTCCGACACCGTCATCCCTCCCTGCTTCAGCTCTAGAAATTGGACCTCCATCTGGTCCTACGAGCTCATGAGAAAGTACATTTCAAAGAACATCTCTTTGAAACGATCCCATGGTATCACTCCTTCACCCTCTCTAGTCTTATTGGCCTGCCACCAGAAGCTAGCATTTTACTTTAACATGAAAGTCGTGAAAGCTGTCTTCTGGTCTTTGTTAACCCTAGCCACGTCGAAGACCTTCTCCATCTCCATTACCCACATCTGGGCATCGATCGGGTTTATCGATCCCTTGAAATCCGACGGTCCTACTGCCTTAAATTCTTTAAACGTCGTGCCCTGCACTTGCGGCTGATTCACAAGTGCTCCTGTCAGTAGGCTCACCAACTGTTGAACCGAGTTGGGATTTGTCCCATCGTTATTATTGTTGTTGTTCATCGAACCCTCGGGGTTTTGACATGTAGGTCTTCTTCTAGGAGGCATTTTCTGTTAAGAAATGCTCTTATTAGATCATTTACTAAATTCTTAAGTATTCAAGTTTATACTTAAACATTTAAATAATTCAGTTTGTATATGAACACATAGTACATCAATAACTTCTTTTATTCCTTACTCGTAGTTTTGAAAAACATAGAATAGATAGCATCTCTGCAATTTACATCATCTTTCTTAAACTGGAACAAGTTACAGGACTACATCATCACTTTATCCCATTATTATCTCAAATTATGGGATTTACATTTATTTATTACAAAAAGAAACACATAATTAAGGACTCTACTGCCTAGGCATGTTAAGACTTCACACAACCTCTCTGCGTTCTTCCTCCATCACCCGAAACACTGTCCTTCGGTCCACCACATACCATGGTAAACCTTAGAACTGAGCTGGGTAATAGAAGACACAATCGTGGGCCCTATCTATGGCCGTATGGAATGTGTATTCTATTTTCCTCAGCTTGGCCCTCTTGGCTTCAGCCTCGTCTCCAGCTCAATCGGCTCGTTGAGTAGCCCACAAGCTTGTTTCCTCCGCTCTAGCATGCTTCGTTGACTCTTCCTGGATGTCTTGCTTCAGCTTCGCTAGCTCGGCCCGTGCCTCGTCTCTATCATTCTCTACGTGGACTAGCTTCCACTACACTTCTCCTAGTTCACTATCCAGCTCTTCAATTGTCTCGTCCCGCTACTGGATGGTAGTCTGACTCTCGTCCACCAGTTCCTGAAGCTCCACGTTACGGTCGTAGATTGCCTCGTACATCTCAGCACTAGTAGAGTGAGGTGGGAATTCCTCCTCGGGATCCTCTTCCTCCTCTAACTCATCCTCGTCATCCTCTTCTGGAATAGGTGTCATCTCATGCTCCCGACCAGCTACAGTGATCACTGGAGATGGCTCTCTCCTAACCAACTGCTCCTAGACAACATGGATATCTCGGGTCTCCACCTCTCTAGGCACCTGAGGTAACTCCTCTCTAGCCTGACTGGACTCTCTAACGTTCGTCATCCTGACAAAAGAATTCTAAATTTTATTATTACGTGATATCGAGTCGTCATTCTTCGAATACTTAAACGTAAACACATAGCACATAAGGTAGTTTATTATCTTTACCTATCACCACTATCTTTTCGATCTTCCTATAAGGCTACTACCTAAGATTTTTCCCCCACCTAAGGTTTATAACCTACTGCTTTGATACCAACATGGGACACCCCCAAATTCGGGTACTTCGTTTCCACAAGATTTGGTGTTCACTTTCTAAATAAAACATGTATCTACCCAATAATAAAGAATTGCAAAGTAGATTACAACCTATATAATTATTTAAATAAAAATCATATTCCTTATAAAAGGATTACAACCTTGTCCAAAATAAATCCCAAGGTTATCTAACCTTAACATAACAATTAAGTGCGGAAATGAAATATCATAAACTAGTCTTATTACAATCAAGATTGAAGACAACAAGTCTTCACTTGCTCATCTTTCCTTCCCTTTACTGGTTGACGGTATGTCAATATTGTAATATAAGAGATTTGTTTTTATGTGTGATTCTGGGGACATAATCCTTTTAAGGAGGGAAGATTGTAACGATTGTGATTTTATATAATATTTTTAAATATTTATTGAGTTAAATAAATATTTTATGTGATTTATTTATGGAGTTAAATAAATAAATTATGTGATTTATGGAGTGATTTAATTAAATGTTATATATTAATTAAATGAATGTTTAATATTTATTTAATTAATGTATATTAATTTTATATTGTAGTTCTAATTTAATTGAGAGAATTAAATTAGATGAATTGTGTGTTAAGTGTTACATGAATTATAATTAGCGAGTAATTATAATTATGTGATAAATTATTTTATGTGATTAATTGATTTTAATTGATTAAATAAGAATGTTCTATGTTTAATTAATTAAAATGTGACATTTAAAATAGGTGTTAAAATGATTTGTTAAAATAAAAGAAAAAAGATTTTAAATAATTTTAAATAAACAAGGCTTTGCATTTGTTTTTAAATCTATTTTTCAAACAAGGACTTAGCTAATAATCCGTTTTTAAATAAAGAGTTTGCCAAACATGACCTTATGGCTATTCAAATTCAACTTTTGTAACTTACGTAATTAGTAGTAGTTAGTGTATATAATTATTATTAGGAGTTACATGTTTTATGTAATACATGTATTATATGTATATTGTATATACTACAACTACGTTAGTTTTACAAACTAAGAAAAACAAAGAAAGAAAAGAGCAGAGGAAAAAGAACAGAGAAGAAGGGAAGAAGAAGAGAAAGAAAGGAGAAAGAGACTTTGAAAGAATTCTCGCTAAGCCATCATCTTCTTCTCTTAAGCCTAATCAACGGGTATAACTTCTAAATTTAGTTTTAATAATGTGTTTTATGTTGTGGAACTTCTCTGTAAAAACGTTTTCATGAAAGTGGTATAATCATTAATTGAATATACGTATTTTGTTCATGTTATACTAATAGTGATTGTATGCCATAATGATTTTCAGAAATCAAAGTTGTCAGAAACATGTTTTAAATGAATAGTATGAGTTCTTATGGAATTTCATGTATTTGGTTGATTTTAGAGTAAAATTTATGAATTAGTATATGCTAACATGCTTATTCGGAATTTGTTTGATATTATCTTCAATCTTGTATATAAAGTTGAATTGCTTGAGAAATTTTATTACAGTAGATTATTTTATGAAAAATATGATTTTTTTTATGAAAATGGCCAAATTGGACTTTTAAAACTGTTGATTCTTGTTGTTTAGATGACTTTTGTGTTTTAGAAACATGTTATATATATGTATTATTGCATAGGTATGATTTACAATGTTTAAGTTACTGTGAATTGCCGTTTGTTGGCTTGTTTGGGTTAATCGGTGAAGCAGAGTATCGTGACTGTCTGCCTTTGTCTGTGCTCCTGCGCAGCTGCGCCGGTAGTACAGCCAAAAGCAGCGCAGCTGCACCGCTTGTCTTTCCCAGATTCGACCCCTGCGTAGCTGCGCCGGTACCAAGGCTGCTGGCAATGATTGATTGATTGTGTAGAGACAGTGAGTTCTAGTTGATTGATTGTGCAGTGTGTTTTTATGTTTCCATTACATTATTGCTAAGATAATGAGCATGTATCTAGCTGCTATAACATGTGTTAACATGAAGTTGATAATTTCATAATTTGAGAAAAAGAAAGTTTTGAAAACCTAATATAGTATTTAATTTATAAGCTATAATTGTTTAATTGGAATATGAATTACTTAATTATAATTTAATAATTATTATTATGATTAAATGTTAATTTGATTAAATTATAATGAATAAAGGTTGATTTATTAGATGTTAATTTAAATTATAATTTATATAATTGTAATTTAATAAATGCATGTTTAATTATGGATTATAAATTGATAAATACATGATTAATTATAAATTGTGTAATTATAATGCATGATGTAGTTCAATTGATTTTAAATTATAATTATTTATAATTTAAATGGTAATTATAATTTAAGTAATTATAATTTGATTAAGTGTTTAAATTATAATTGTTTAATTATAATTTAGTTAAATACATAATTAATTTAATTATGTGAATATGTAAGTGATGTAATTATCTATGTGATGGTTGATTATTATTATTTAGTTAGTTAGAGTAAGTTAACCATGAGGGTTAACCACTTATGTGAATTAGTTACGTGTTAACTAATTTAGGTTACTGTGATTAAATATGGATGTATGTAGGAAGTGTTAAAGTACGTGATTGAGTTAAATAGCTTGCGCTTAAGACAAGTCTTCTAAACCCTAAACTCGCTATTTCTACGCAAGTTTCTTTAAGTTCATATATTCATTGTTGAGAATGTCCTTTTCATTTCTGTACTGGACAATTATTTACTTAACCGAAGAGATCTTGACTTATTGTTCAAGTAAGATCCAGTTTATTATTTTAAATGCTTTAAGTTTACTTCTAAAGCATATGTTAATTCATAATTCTTTTATTGATGAATTATTGAAAGTCGATTCAACTAATCCTTAGTTGATGAACGTGAATTCTAAATTACCCTTGTAAGCTTATCCAAACCAAAGTTTATTTGGTGTGGACTTGAATTCAAATTATTGAGTTAAACAACCCTAATTATTAGGGGAGGTTACTACGCATAGTGTTAAGATGTTTGTGTACAATACATGGTACGAAGGGCTGATCCCCCTAAGTACGAGTTAAGGTCCATAGTCTTATTGACTGTTAAAGGTTTAAATAGAAATATTTATAACCTAAGACAAGAGTTCAAATGTCTTATGACCCTCAGATAAATTCTATTTTCGAATTATAATTGTGATGGAAGAATTATTATTCAATTCTTTATTGTTGAAGCGAATCATATTATTCAGATTCTTTTAAAGATATCCTTTCATGTATTTATTATTGTTAAACTCCAGTGAGCTGTTGTTTGCTCACTCTTGCATTAAATAACAACTGCAGTTAAATTTGATAACGTTGATGCCCCGTCTACGAGTAAAGGCAAGGGAAAGATGAACAAGTGAAGACTTGTTTAATTATTTTGAAATGATTGTAATAAGACTTTTATGTCATGTTTTTATTCCGCCCTTTATTGCTTATGTCAAGGTTAGAGTAACCCTGGGATTATTGTTTTTAAGGTTGTAACCCTTGTTTTAAGGGAGATTTTATATAAAGATTGTAATTTATTTTGAGATATATTGGGTGGATGTTTGTTATAGTTATAAAGTGAACACCAAATCATGTGGAAATGAAGTACCCGGATTTGGGGGTGTCACAAATATTCTCGGTTTTAACTGCAAGTGGTTATAAAATGTGCAAGAGTGAGCAAACAAAAGCTCACTTGAAATATAACAATGATATGACATAACTGAATAACTTCAAAAAGGGTTTGAATAACTTTACTTTCGTCAAAATAAAGAATTGAATAATAATTCTTTCATCATATTTAAAATTCGAATATATAATTTTTCTGAGGGTCATACGACCTTGAACTATGTCCTAGGTTATAAATATTTCTAGTTAAAACCTTTAACATTCAGTGAGACTATGGACCTTTAACTCGTACTTAGGGGAATCAGCCTTTCGTACCATGAATTGTGCACAAACAATCAACGCTTTCACGTAGTAACCTCTCCTAAGAAATAGGGTTGTTCATCTCAGTATTTGAATACACGTCCGTACCAAAGAAAGTTTGGTTTGGATAACTAAAAGGAAATTGGAGTTTCAACTATCATCAACTAAGGAGTAGTTGAATCGACTCACGATACTTTAACAGTTCGATAATATAAGAATCCTGAACTAAATGTAAGATACAGCAATAGATTTCATAATAACTAGACATGCTTTGGAATAACTTAAAGCATTCGAAAGATTGGTGGATCTCGCTTGAACAATTAAGTCAAGATCACATCGTTATGACAATAACTTCAATACTTGTGCATTATGAACATTAGAATACAATATAACTTGTACAATACATAACAAGTTAAGAATTGGAAATAAACTTGCATGATATAATGAGTAAGGGTTAGAGAACTTGCACAATGAAAATATTCAATGAGAAAGCTCGTATAAACGTAAAAGAATAAGGATTAGAAAAATTGTCTCAAGCGCAAGCTGCACTTTATAATTACAACCCACTTCCATAATTACCTTACATATTATATTATTTTTATAATATCAATTAGTACACGATTGTTACGTTAACATCGTTGAACTTCTTACTTAAGTTTAACTCACAACGTGGTTTACAACATAAGTTGCTAACTAGCCACATACGTGAGTCTATACTCACAACATACACTTCACAAGCTTATAACGCTTTAAACTATCAGGCGTACCTTATGAAAGTAATACACACGTACACATATAATATATTCATATAAGACTTCAAGTCATCTTAAACATATCAAAATTATGTTATTTCATTGTCTATTACACTTAACAAGTCATCAATATAAGTTAGCTAAACAAACACTGCACAAAAACACAACGAAGTACAAACAAAATTCCCGAACAGTAGGTAGCCCTACTGGGGCGGGTCCCCCAATGCTTACAGCCCAGCTGGGGCAGGGCCCACTACTAGTGGGTTCCCCCAGCTCGCGAACGGCAGAGAAATAAGCCAATTTGGCTTATTTCTTCACACCAAAGTCTGATTTTTCTCAACATGATGTACATGAAACTTAATGAAAACAAAATTTTAGACTCTTAACATGATTATAACATACAAAATCATTACAACACATAATAAAAACACAGTTTTCATGGTTTTTGAAGAAAACGACAATATTAAGCGTTCTTAACGAAAATTGCTATTGCGAATTCGTTTTTAAACCAATTTATGAAATTCCAATTGTGTTAACTCTATTTCTTAACATATTAACATAATCCATGATCAATTTGAACAATAATTGACAAACACATACCAATTTTGATGATTTAACGACTATTATCAAAATAAGCTCACAGTAAATTACTATGAACATGATTTCTTCATTTTCATCGTATCTACGTGAATTGAATCACTAAATCAACTATATAAATCATATGTAAGCATATATATATATATATATATATATGCATATCCCATACACATATCATAATCAAGAAATTTACACAAAAAGACTGTTATAGAGAAGTTATTTTTGAAAAACATGGAATATATGAAACACAATAAGAAGAAAGTTAAACTTAGAGATTTTACCCTTTGATTGTGAGGAAGAAGAAGATGATGGCTTCTAGCAAGGATTCCTCTTCCTTCTTCTTCTTTTTCTCTAAGTTTCTCTCTAACCTTTCCTCTACTCTTTCTTTTCTTTGTTTTGTTGTAACTGACTAACATTTAATTAACGTATATTGTAATATACATATAATATATAACTTACATATATTATACATAAATATACAATATATAACTTATAAAATATAATGACTCTATAATAATTATAATAAATACAATTAATACATAAGTTACATGTTTTGAATTTGAAAAGCCATGAGGCTTGTTTGGCCAAAATAACATTATTTTTAAAAACAGATTAATAGTAACTAAGGCCATGTTTGGTAAAAATGGATTTAAAACAAAAGTAAGGGCCTTGTATGGTACAACCAATTTAAAACCCCTTTTTATTTTTTAGTAAATCTTTTACTCCATAGTTTAATTGCTACACTTTATTTAATTAAATTGCAACCTTTTAATTTAATTAGATACAAGCTAACATTTATTAATTAATTAAAATTGCACATAATACTAAATTGCTACACAATTGTAATTCCCTTATTAATCATAATTCATGTAACAAATTAGTAAATCATTATAAATACTTAGCACATAATATTGCTCTAATTTAATTATTTTTAATTAAATTAGAATTATGCTACACCATTACTTACACATCAATTTAATTAATTCTATTGCACTTAATTAAATTACTCCACAACAATCACACATTTTATTTATTTAGCTCAATAAATAAATCAAACAAAATATTTATTTAATTTAATAAATATTTATAATTAATATATAAAATTCTCATTCGTTAAAAATACATATAATTAAATAAAATAAGACTTGACAGTAATTCCATGTCTTATATTTAATTGTGACATTGTATGGTGGAAAGATTGAATTATACGGTAACTATTAACTCAAGGATTCTTTTATAATTAATGTTGAAATCTATATTATCTAGAAAGTCGTTGATCGATAGGGAGGCTTATCCCTATTGTAGAAGAAATATTATTTATTTAAATAGATTATTAGTTTAATTTATTTATTTAAATAAGATTAGAATTATTTTAATTGATTTATTCACAACCGGTTTAATATGTAGAACCTAAAGGGTCACACCATAAAATGAAGAATAATTATTTAAGAAGGTAATTGTATAATCGTAATAATATGTTTGTAATTAATTTAATCTATGATGATAGAATAAATTAAATATCTTATTGTTTATTATTTAATATTTTAAAAATATTAAATATAAATTAATAAGAGGAGTCTTATTAATATTATTACAAATATTATTATTTTAATTTCTAAAGGAGTTTAGGAATTAATTTAATATTAGTACTCTCATTTATTTTTAATAAAATTAGGAGGCAAAATAATTAAAAGAGTTTAATTAATTATTCCCAATGTGTTGGGAAGCCTAATTAATTAAAGGAGTTTAATTAATTAAATAAAACCCTATTTCTAATTGGTTTAGAAGGGTTGACTAATATCTATATAAGCGGAGTCTTATGTTAGATATCAGATGATGTAATTCTAATTATTGGAGGGTACTCCTTTTCTATAGAGAATAGAAAAATTAGGGTTTAGCCAACTACCCTTCTTCTTAAACAATTTCTCTTCCTTGGTGGATCATCTCTAGAGGTCAAACGCTTGGGTGGCTTGCATTGATCAAAGGAAAGGAACCAATCTCGTAGATTCAAATTGGAGGAGAACTCGTACTTGTGGAAGCTCGATCTACAAGGGTATAATTCTAATCTCCTACTCTTTTATAGATTGATAATCAAGAACAAGATATGATTATGGTTTATAATTTGCATGAAAAATTTAAAATCATATTTTATTATGCTTTCGCTTCTTTTATATGTAATATGATTACATGTGTGCGTTTCTAGCAAACCCAACAGTGGTATCAGAGCCTAATCTTGTGCTAATTATCAATCTTTGTGATTCCATGTATGTATAATGTGTGATTGGATCGGATTTTTGGTAATCGAAAAATTTTCTGGTTCAGCGACTGGGCGCAGCTGCGCGGCGCCCTAATTCATTCTGGGCACAGCTGTGTCGTTCTGCAGATTTGTTCTATTCGAAAAGGCAACGCAGTTGCGCCGAACCCCAGTTCAATCTGGGCGCGGCTGCCCCAGCTCTTGAACAGCAACTGAAATTTTAATTTTTTCCTTCAATTGAAATGAATGGTTTATTTATTTGATAAAAATTAAAATAAAAGAGTTTATTTTATTTGAAATATGATTTCAGATTGCTATAAAAATTAGAGTTTAACTTGGATTTGGTTTTTGATTAAAATAAAAGAATTTATTTTATTTCAAAACTAAATATTAGCAAAACTTTTGCCCATTAATTTTCATTGATACATATATGGAATTAATTTATTATTCATGAGATGAATGTGTTTATTGATGCATATGTATGATATGTATGAAAATAAATGACGTTGATTATAGACTATTGACCAACGTGATTAGATTTTATTTTAGTTGAATGCTTGAATGAATGAGTTTTATTAAATGGAGCCTGCGTACCTTGTCTTCTCTATTTTTTTTTGATGTAAAATTCTATCTCCCTCCTATGTACTTCCCTTTGATTGCTGATCAAGGTTTCTATTTAAATTAAATAGTTTATGTAATAGATTAGTTAGAATTATCTTGAAGAATTAGAGACCAAGGAGCAAAGAGCGCTTAAAGACCCGTTTGTAATGGAGCCCGGGTTTAAATGTAATTGTTATGTTTAAATATAATTTTTGCACTCCTAGGTTTGACCTTTTGGTTCACTTGATGGCTCTAGTGAACCAAACTAAAATAAAAGTTCATAATCAATTCGGGCAGAATATTGTAGTCAATATGTGCATGCTAGTATTATATATATATATATATATATATATATTCATGTATTATATTTTATGCAAACATGCTTTGCATGCTTTGATAAAATGACGCGTATTTTATATTTATATATATATATGTGTGTGTGTGTGTGTGTGTGTGTGTGTGTGTGCATGCGCGCTAAACAATATGAGACTAATAATAACAAACCCCTCAAAGAAAATTCTGTTAAGTCTAAAGCGTTCAAAGATATTTGGATTATCGAACGTCGCCTTTTAGCATGATAAAATTAGTAGAGCATTAAATATATAATATTAGTTTGTTGTGTTTTCCACAAGACAAGTATTAAGTATTTAAGATGTTAATTTATCACATTTGATGCTTATAAAAATATTGACCATTATTGTTTTGTTGTGTTTTCCACAAGGACAATATTTTTCTTTTTTTGAATATATGAAAGTGTTAGGTTGGACTTAACTCAGATAATTTTGATTCAGATGTGTTATCACTTGGTCAAAATAATTTGAGAGGCAAAATAAAAGGAGTTACATGTTGATGTAATCGACAAAAAGTTGTCTACCTATTAATTTATATATGGTTTATTGTATTTTACACAAGGCTATATACATTTGAAATGGGATCCTTAATCTCACTAGCAAATCTTTAATTAGATTTTGCTGAACTATATAAGTGAGGGTAATATAGTTTGAAAAAAATAGTGGGAGATATCAATTTAAAATAAGACCTAATTTATTTTGGTATGTTAATTAATTAAAATAATGTTTGCTAAAATATTGTCTTTTCATATGCAGAAATTTAAAAATATCAAAATCACTAATTTCACTGCGTAGCATACTTGATGCTAACAAACTGACCGGACCAAATTATACGGACTGGTTAAGGAATCTGAGAATAGTTCTCACCGCTAAAAAAATTCTTATGTCCTAAATTCGCCTATCCCTACAATTTTTGCAGACACAACCTCTGAGGAAGAGATTGCCACTATAGAGAAGTGGCAAGATGATGCATCTATGGCTCGATGCATCATGCTCGCATCCATGAATAACGAGCTTCAGCGTCAACATGAAAACATGGATGCTCCTACTATGTTGCTTCACCTTAAGGAGTTGTGTGGTGAACAAAGTAGGACTGCTAGATATGAGATATCTAAGGAGCGCTTCCGATCTCGGATGACCGAGGGCACTGCCGTTGAGACTCATGTCCTAAGGGTGATCTGTAATACCCGAGAATTTTCATTATATTATTAAATAATTATATTAATGGAAATGAGAATTTATTTGAATATAAATGATTTTGTGTTATGAGAATGATTAATTCAATTATATTAAATTGAATATCTATGACAATTGAGAAAAATGTGGAGTTTACGATAAACTCGTTGAGAGCCTAGTGTGGCACAGTGATGGGAAATATTAATAATTATATTAATTGACGAAGAATTTTTAAGTGAACAATTAATTAATTGTTAATTGTTATTAGAGAATATTAATTGATTGTTGTGGGATATTAACTATGGTTGATTAATAATATGTGATTATTATTACAAGAAATATAATAATAATAATCCACTTGTTTATAATTGTGCTGAGATTTATATTTGTTAATGTAATAATTAATCCTATGATTATTAATTTGGTATAATTAATAATCAATGAGGAATAAATTAATTAATATTATTGTTAATCAACGAGATAAATAGTCTATTTATTTGACCTTATGAATAATAAAACAAATAAGTGAGTGATTAATATAATAAGATTATATTAATTAATATGTGCAAAAGTGCAATACTTGAATATATAAAGTATATGGAATACAACTATATTATAGAGAGACACTTAAGTGTGACCATTGTTGGTCGGAAAACCGATCACTAAACACGCGCAAGTATACACGGTCTAACAAGTAATACAGTGATAAGAAAAGTGTCGTACCCACGAGGAACTATCACTAATATTTACCAAATACCAACTTTGTATCGCTTTAGTCTTATTCGAACAGTAAACTAATAGGAGTGCGGTTAAACTAGTTATAACTAATTATTAAAGCAAGTAAACGGATAACGAATGGTAATCGAAGGAATTACAAGCTAAGGTTACAACTTCACCCCACACAGGCATTCTGTCGAACACCTGGCGTGCTATGCTTCATCAAACTTCATACCCTTCTCTCTTTGGTCTTAAGGGTCACGACAGTTTGTCGACCGAGAACACACAGGTGCTCATACACCTCTGTCGAGGTATGCACAAACATATCCTCTCCAGATCCACCCGATAGGGAATAGAACAAAAAAGAACATCGAAACTAAGTGATAATCCTACACATGTCTATGCGAATTAACCTAATAAGGATTTAAGCAAAAGTTCTCAATTAGGTCACACGTGGCGCACAGATATATGTCTATTCTACGCACAACTTATGCAGTCGAAACCCATAATCACATGCCAATATATTTAGGTGTAAATCTATAATTCTTCTTTCGATATCATATAGATTACCAAAATCATCACTAATGTCTTAGTGAGAATCATTAAGCATGAATATATTAAACCAAACCATATGGTGCCAACCAAAGAGAGAAGACAGTCAATCTAACGAACAAAGGGTTCCATTATAACCTTAGAGCCAATACTTAGTTCATAGCTATTGAACAAAATATAAGTAGCAATAAAGACAACATTTATGGATTACAAAAATAGAGGAAATGAATGGACAAGAATAAACTCTGTCAAGGCTCTTCAGTCTCCAAGCATTTCGCTCCTTTCAAGCTCTCCAATCCGTGTAGCTCACTGCTCTTGTTGCTCCAAGGAAAACCCAAACTTTTACCCTAATCTACCTAATCTATATTTACAAACATTACCCAATAACTAGAGAGAGAAAGTACAAAAGAGATATAATCTATCCTAAGCTAAGCTAACCGATTCTATCCCAGTCTTCTTCCTTTTCCTTTCCTTGCCTGGTTCTGTTCGAGGCTCTCCCTTTTCCCTGTATATCTGTTTTCCTCCTTTATCTAGGTCAAAAGCAAGCCTTTTCTGCCTGGGCACCGGAGGTCGCGCTGCGGCGCGGGAGATCAGCTTATAAGTGGCGCTGCGGCGTCATGTTAAAATCAAAAGACCGGAGGTCGCGCTGCAGCGCGAGTCCATAAAGGAACTGTGGCGCTGCAGCTCCAGGATGACATCAGCAAGGACAGGGGCGGCGCCGCGGCGCGAGAATGGGCTTAGGCATTGGCGCTGCGGCGCCAGTGTATGTAAATTGTCCGTTTTTGTCCCCTGAAAGGTAGAAAAGTCCTGTAAAGCCTGCAATACCTCGGTTAAGCATAATAATACTATAAATATATAAAACTATATATAAAAACTACGAAGATAAGGCAACTATTTAAGCCATAAGGTATCCGATTTGCGGGTATAAATCCCACTCATCAACCATGCATGTATATACATAAACTATGTTATATAATGCAATGCGAATATATTACACATAGAAACCATATATTACATGAAGCATAATGTAATTATGTGATGTTAAAACTATATGTTAAGAATTCATGATAATGCTTATGTGACAATAAATATGTGGGTATACACTGTATAATATATCATGAATATATTGTAATCAATTATTGATTGTAGAATTTAATAATGTGATAGTACCTGATTAAATTATATCCGGTATTAACAGAATGTACATGGATTATATGCGTACAAGTTACCTTCACTATATTGAAGTATTCCTTATGCAAATTTATATTGTGACATTAAGTTATAACCTATGTATGGACAATATGTATATATAATATAACATAAGAGTAGGAAGTATGTTATGTATGTATAATAATTTAAGTGTTGTGTACTAATAAAATGCTGAGATATATGGCTTGTCCATTCCTCCTTCCTCTCATACACGTGAAAACCTCAAAGGCTAGTCTACTTCCTCATTCTTCTCCCAAGCAATCCTAGCTCATAATTATATGAGGAGTGGCTCTCATGATGCATTCCACCAACTATCTACCAACTTCTTCTTATCTAGTATGTAATTCAAATTTCCGTTAGTTTGAAATGGTAGGCAATTGCATTGTCTGTATTTTGTTTTCTCTATAAATATGGCTTCCTTCCTTCTCATTTCACCTTGCTGAGATTTTGTTTGAGTTGATAAGTTGAGAGCATATACATATATCAGTATAATAGCATTGTGAGATAGCAACAAGCTTAATTCGTAGCAAAGGTATAATTACATGATTCATGTTCTTCATTTTCATTTTCTGTCAAAAAAATTTCAATTCTTGATTATGCCAAATTGGATTTTAATTGGGGTATAGAACAATTGTTTAGTTGTTATATAGTCTTATACATGTGTTAATAAGCCAATGAGACTGATCACAATCAAGTTCGTGAAGTAAATTTGTGTTTGGGCTGGGAACTGCCGAAGCAGGGAGCTCACTGGTGCTGGCCGAAGCACGGCACAGCTGCGCCGGCCTCTGGAACCAGAATCTAATTTTGTTCCTAAAACTGCTCTATGGTAGTTACTTGTATAGATAAGGCAAGCACGTGAACATGAGTAGAACATATGTATTAGTACATAGGCCTAACGTAAGCATGTTTAAACCAAGATGGTATACCTTTTTGACGAAACGATGTATATGTTTAAAGAGGAACTTAAAGTTATAAAGAGAGACTTGAATATGTTATACTTATATTCTGACTTTCGATGCATGTTATTATGGTTTAGAGATTCATGAAGGATGTGATAACTTGTGTATATATGTATCTTAAGGCAACATGAACATGTTAGACTTCGTTAATAGAACTTACTAACAAAACATGGACTTTGAACATGGACTTAACATGTTGTATTAGAATCCATATTCTGATATTTTTAACATGCTTAATAATGAATATAACATCACTAGTATACCATACGTGTGTACTCGCTTGTTAAAATTCAATAATAAGTTAACCAAGCACGGGTTTACGCATGTTTCTAAAGTAACAAACAATGCTAGTTATGAATAAATGATATGGACAATCGCAAGCATGTATATTACAATTTGTATGACCTTCTCGCATGTATCTATGGTTTAATTGTATACGTTGTGATTGCATGGCCACATTTGGCCTTAAGCTCTTATAAATCCTACACTAAGACCCTAATATGTAAAGATAAATTTAGATTTGAATACGTGTATGATATAACTACTTGTGAGCATGCCTAAATTAAGTTATATGATCACCTCGTATATTTAAAATTAACGAGCATGATAGCTTGCATGATTTTATGATGTTGTAAGGACTTGAATTGTTTAAAATGTAAGTCTAGAATCATGTTATGGAAAGTGGAACCTAGATTGCCTTGGGAAAACACGAAAGGACTTTTAACATGTCAGTATACCTGGTGTGAATGTTAGCTTGCATGACCGAACAGAAACCACAAGGCATATATCAGCCTTGGCTTAGCCAGAGGGCTGCGCAGCTGCGCCAGGCCCTAGGCTTAGCCATGGCGCAGCTGCGCCAGTCTGGAATCAGAATTGAGCCAGTTGTTGATCTGATTTTTGACAGTTAGCTTATGCGATTACTTTAACTTGTAATATATGACCAGTATGCTAAGAAATGTGTTAAGAGGCATGCTAAGTGATAAAATTGAATGTTTGATTATAAACTTCCCAAGGATAAGTCCAAAAGGTATTTGGGGACTATAAAGCAACGATTAAAAACTATGTGATTACTTCATAATGTCTGGTAAACTGAAATGTGCTATATGTACGCAAAAGTATATGATGAAGTATATGTATAGTATGCAACTAAGTTAAACGTTTATGGGTGCGTTTAAAATATCATATCATATGTGAGCATAAATGACTAATGAAAATCCTATACTTATAATACACTATAAATAGGATTCAAAAGTGTTGAATTACTTTACGTGGATAAACTACGCTAAAGGCAAGTTTCCTAACTTACACTCTTTTACGGTGCAAGTATTCTATCCTTGTATATTGTGAACTAGTTTCTTACTAAATCGTTGAATTGAATTAGCATACTTGAACTCTAATTCATTAAAGCTATTATACATGTTGAACTTAGTATTGTTCTTGGATATTGTGAAAGTGTCTATGCCATTTGATTCGGCTAGACTTATATTATTGAAAAGCGACCCAAACCAATTGATTGGTGCGGGATCTTGTATTTGACTGAGAAGAACAAACTATAACTGTCGGAGAACCGACGCGCGCACTTGAGTATGATTGATTGTAATGCATAACGAGGAAAGTACCTGATCACCTGCTGTATCTATTTTTGTTGGATTTTTAGTTTATTACTGTCAAATCCTGTGGAAGTTCATAGTCCTTAGTGACTGCTCAGTATTCAGTTATCTTGAAATCTTGAATTGAATTATTATTGAATCATATTGATATTATTCTGTCCTTAGCGACTGTTATTGAGAACTGTTGATACTCTTGCTATCCTTGAACTATCAAACTTTTCTATACCTTTTCGAGAATTGAGAATTATACCACTTACCCTTGTCGTATATTACTTGCTAGGCAATTTGTGCTCATTCTTGCTTCCCTAAAACATTTCAGTTAAGGCAGAGCAGGGCGAACCTTCGGGCATTGATAAGGGCAAGGGCAAGGCTACCAACTAGCTTGTCTCTTTTATGTTTTTTTTATATATTTTAATGTTGTATTAAGATGATGAAGTAAGACTGGATTTGATTATGTTTAAGCTTAAGTTAGATTATGTAATAAGTCGTTAATTGATATTAGTATGTAATCTATTAAGTACTGTAGGTTGCGAGACTTGGGGGAATAATTATAATAAATCATTGTAAATTATTCTAGAATAGATTTTCCGCTGTGATTGTGTGATATTTAGTTATTATTATTGCGATGTATTACCATAAGCATGTGATGAACCGAATTCGAGAGACCAAGTGGCGGTCCTGGAATTTGGGGGCGTCACAGGTTGATATCAAAGCTGTAGTTATAAACCTTAGGAACGAGTGTCCTTGGACTATAGCTTAGGTGAACTTAGAAGTTAGGAAGGAGATAAAACTCATGTAGAGTTTTCCTTGAGAGACTTAGTCTGTTATGAAATGTAACTTCATTCTATACAATGAACTTATATTTTATTTAACATTCTAATGGAGTTGCTATTTGTTTGCCTTGTGTTTGTGATTGTAGGATGACAGACACAGGGGTACCTAGTAGAGTGGCAGAGGAGGAGCCCAGGGATATACACGTAGTATACGAGGCACCTCTAGAGGCTACACCAGTGCAGGCTGTTGCACCGTTCGAGTCTGACGACGACGACGAGATTGAGATAGAGTCTAATCCAGAGGAGGAGCCGATGGAGGATGAGCCAGTAGAGGACTCTGATGAGGTTACTATAGAGGAGCAGATGTTAGGAGAGTACGAGGAGCGGATCCTAGAGTTAGACTGCAGGGTCCAGGAGCTGGAGGCAGAGGCCCAAGAGAGAGAGTCCGAGTTCCAGAAGCTGAGGGACGAGGACCACCAGAGGAAGCTGGCTATGCAAGAGTTAGAGGTGGAGATTGCCTACCGTAGGGAGGCAGGGATCCAGATGGGGACTCTGTTTCACAGGTCAGTGGCTAGGAATGTAGTTTTGGTAGAGAAGCTAGAAGAGGTTGAGCAGAGGGAACTGAGTGAGAAGACTGAGAAAGAGGCACTCCGTAGTCAGCTAGAGTTGGAGGTGATGGATAGGTTACACTTCGAGGAGAAGTGGGAAGCGTCCAATGAGAGAGCTGACGACCTTGAGGACGAGGTCAGGTGCAAGAAGAGAAAGATGAACAAGATGGGGTATGTGTTCCGTTCAGCTTTTGAAAGGGTGATTGATGGTGTGTACCACTACCTGGCAGAACAGGGACAGACTCTACATACCTTGAGCCGAGAGCTGGTTGCGTATATAGCACAGTTGGAGTACAAGAGCGCAGTGGAGCGCGGGTTGATGGGATGAGATTCCCTTAGTCAGTCTAGTAGTAGTTTAGTAGAATTTATCTTTATGTATTGTATATACTATGATGCAATCCCGATCTTTTGTGTAAGATGTGGGATGATGATGTAAACCCCGAGTTAGTTTTTGTTAGAGGGGTAGTATGGTAGTAGGTTGGTATATTCCCCGTCTTTTGTGATATTAGGGGATATATGTGATAACATTTATAGCAGTATGCTAGGAAAATCATGTAATGAAACGATTTGGCATATGAATATAAATGAAGTTTATTTCGGAAACGTGTTATAGATTTATTCTTTTAGTATTAGAAGAAATACTTAAGTAATATACTTGAATAATAATAAAATGGAAACTTGTGATGCAGATAATGCCGCCCAGACGTAGATTGACTGCACCCGAAGAATCTGTTAACAACGAGAGGGAACAAGTAGACCCGATCCAGAAACTGGTAGACTTGTTAGGAGAAGCCTTAAGGGGAAGGAACAATGAACCCGTTCGCCCGAACCCTCAGACTGTGCCAGTAACAACCTTTAAAGACTTTAAGAGTGTAGGACCCCCAGAGTTCGAGGGAACTACCGACCCAATCGTCGCACAAACATGGATCAAAGAGATCGAAAAGCTTTCACTATAGCTAGCGTAGGCGAAGATCAGAAGACGGTGTTTGCCACGTACATGATGAGGGGAGAAGCGAACTACTGGTGGGAGGCTAATCAAAAAAGAGCTGGAGAAGGGATAATAGCTTGGGACAAGTTTAAGACGCTGTTCTTCGAGAATTACTTCCCGAAGAGTATGAAGAATCGGATGGAGGTGAAATTCTTAGAGTTAAAACAAGGTGAGATGACGGTGGCGCAATACGCGGCTAGGTTTAACGAACTAGCACGATTTGCGGAGCACCAAGTTGGTGATGAAGAGAGAAAGGCTAGACGTTTCGGTCAAGGGTTGAAGCCGTGGCTGTTCAATAAGGTATCAGTTCTTCAAATTGATTCCTTTGCAACATTACTAGAGAAGGCAATCATTGCGGAAGGTGGCAGTGAGGCCTTAAGTCTGTATAACAAAGAAAAGAAAGGAAAGAATGCTGGAGGAGAAAATCGTAAGGGAGGAAGCAGTAGCGGAGGAAGCAACTTGGGAAAGAGAAAGTGGGAGAATAACAACAACAACAAAAATAACAATAATCAATCAGGGAATTTTCATGGAGGTTTCAAGAAGAGGGCTGAAGGATGCCCGAAGTGTGGGAAGAATCACCAGGGCGAGTGCTGGAAGGGACGTGGCACTTGCTACAACTGCGGACAGGAAGGGCACATCTCGCCCAACTGTCCGAAACCAAAGAAGATACAAGGATGCTTTGCGTGTGGCTCGACGGAGCACCGAATTAAGGACTTCCCAAAGAAGGGAAGTGGCGGGGGTAGTAATCAGCAAGGAGGCAACAAGCTGATGATCGGTAGACCGGCACAATCCAACCGCCAGAACCTTTAACATGACCGTCCAAGACGCCGTGGCTGCGAAGGATGTGGTGTCAGGTATAATCCCAATCAATGATATAAATGCTTATGTATTATTTGATTCGAGTGCCACCTGTTCTTTTGTATCTGAAGAATTTGCTAGTAAACTTAGTACACCCCGAGAACGATTAGAAAATCCTTTAGTCATAGAAGTTGCTAATATGGAAGTGATCCCTGTAGAATACATTTATCGAGATTGTCATGCAAACATTAGAGAACATGAACTGAGCGTAGACTTGATTCCTATTAGATTGGGAGAATTTGACGTAATACTAGGAATGGATTGGTTGTATAATCATGCTGCGATAATTGACTATCAGAATAAATGTGTGAACCTTCAGACTCCGAGTAAGGCTAAGGTAGTGTTTTATGGTAGCTCATCGCTTAAGCAATCGTGTTGCGTTACAATGATGCAGGCCAAGAAATTGTTAAGGAAAGGATGTGTAGGTTATTTAGCTTACATAGTTGATACTCGGAAAGAGGGAATAGAAATTAAGGATATATCCATAGTTAATGAATTTCAAGATGTATTTCCAGAAGATCTGTCTGGTCTTCCGCCAGACAGGGAAATCGAATTCGTAATAGACTTAGCACCGGGAACGGCACCGATTTCGAAAGCTCCGTATCGTATGGCGCCAGTAGAAATGAAGGAATTGATGATACAATTGCAAGAGTTGTTGGATAAAGGTTACATTAGACCAAGTGTTTCTCCTTGAGGAGCACCAGTGCTATTCGTTAAGAAAAAGGACGGATCGATGAGACTCTGTATCGATTATCGAGAATTGAACAGAGTAACGATCAAGAACTGATATCCGCTACCAAGGATAGACGACTTGTCTGATCAACTGAAAGGAGCAAAGTGTTTCTCGAAGATCGACCTATGAACAGGATATCATCAACTGAAAGTGAGGGATGAGGACATACCAAAGACTGCGTTTCGAACCCGTTATGGACACTACGAGTTTTTGGTAATGTTATTTGGATTGACTAATGCTCCGGCAGCATTTATGGACTTGATAAACCGAGTTTTCAAGCCATACTTGGATAAATTTGTAGTGGTTTTTATCGACGACATTTTGATCTACTCAAAGACAGAGGAAGAACACGCCGAACATCTGAGGATTGTTTTGGAAGCACTAAGGAAGGAGAAGATGTATGCAAAATTTTCAAAGTGCGAATTTTGGATGGAGAAGGTTCAATTTTTAGGCCACGTGGTGGACAAGAATGGAATCTCTGTAGACCCTGCGAAGGTTGAAGCAGTAAGTAATTGGGAACAACCGAAAACACCGACGGAGGTGAGAAGCTTTTTAGGGTTAGTTGGGTACTATCGGAGATTTATCCAAGATTTTTCTAAGATAGCAACCCCGTTGACCAATTTGACTAGAAAGACGGTGAAATTTGTATGGACCGACAAATGTGAAGAGAGTTTTCAGGAGTTGAAGAAGAGATTGAGCGAAGCACCTGTATTATCATTACCAGATGATGCGGGAAATTTTGTGGTGTATAGTGATGCATCGCACAAGGGACTTGGCTGTGTGCTTATGCAGCACGGCAAGGTCATTGCATATGCATCATGACAATTAAAGGATTACGAAAAACGATACCCTACTCACGACTTAGAGTTAGCGGCAGTAGTTTTTGCGTTAAAGATATGGAGGCATTATTTGTAATAAGTCGTTAATTGATATTAGTATGTAATCTATTAAGTACTGTAGGTTGCGAGACTTGGCGGAATAATTATAATAAATCATTGTAAATTATTCTAGAATAGATTTTCCGCTGTGCTTGTGTGATATTTAGTTATTATTATTGCGATGTATTACCATGAGCACGTGATGAACCGAATTCGAGAGACCAAGTGGCGGTCCTGGAATTTGGGGGCGTCACATGATCAATCTGATAGAACACCTTGGACAGCTTGGGTTCGTCATGAATGGGGAGTTGAGTCAATATTTAGTCTTGCAGTCACTCCCTGAGACCTTCTCATAATTTGTTATAAATTTTCACATTAAAAAGTTGGATGTCAGCTTGCCTGAATTACTTAACATGTTGAAAACTGTTGAAGGTCAGTTCCCATCCAAGAAAAATCATGTCTTAATGGTGGATGATTCTTCCAAGAAAAGGAAGAGGCCCAAGGTATCTTCTCAAAAGAAGAAATCTTAAAAGGTTAAGGGTAAGGCAATAGTAAAGGATAATAAGAAACCTGATCCAGATAGCAAAGAAATGTGCTTCGATTGCAATAAGTTGTGTCACTGGAAGAGGAACTGAAAGAACTTCCTTGCTGAACAAAAGCAGAAGAAGCTTGGAGAAGCTTCGACTCCTAATCAAGGTTTATTTATAATTGAAATTAAATTTTTAGAAAGTCAAAATTCTACTTGGTCATTGGATACCGGTTGTGGTTCTCACATGTGTAATACTATGCAGGGACTGGTCAGAAGTAGAAAGTTGAATAAGGGTGAGGTTGTCCTACTAGTGGAAAATGGAGCAAATGTTGCTGCATTAGCTGTAGACACTTATTGTTTAGCACTGCCTACAGGCAAGTATATTAATTTGAATAATTGTTATTTTGTTTTGAATATCATTAGAAACATTATTTCTATTTTCGTATTAGATATGGATGGATATGACATTATAATAAAGAGCAACAGTTGTTCTTGTTTATAATAACAATGTTTTATATGATGTTGCTAATTTGCGAAATGGACTGTACATACTTGACTTGCATGAAAATATATTTCAAATTAAACAAACTAAGAAAAGGAAAATAGATGATGTTAATTATACCTATTTGTGGCACTGTAGACTCGGTCATATCAATGAAACAAGATTATCCAAGTTGCATAAGGATAGGCTATTAGAGTATCTGATTATGAATCATATCCAACTTGTGAATCTTGTCTCATGGGTAACATGACTAAATCTCTTTTTAGTGGAAAAGGAGAAAGAGTTACAGAGTTGTTAGCGTTGGTTCACACAAACGTTTGTGAACCTATGACAACGAATGCACGGGGAGGATATTATTATTTTATTACTTTCACTGATGATCGCTCAAGATTTGGATATGTGTATTTAATGAAAAACAAATCTGAATCATTTAAAAAGTTAAAAGAGTTCAGAAGTGAAGTAGAGAAACAAATTGGAAAAAGTATTAATATTCTTCGATCAGATCGAGGTGGAGAATACTTAAGCGGTGAGTTTCTCAACTGTCTCAAAGATAATGGTATAGACTCATAATGGACTCCACCAGGAACACCACAGTTAAATGGACTATCTGAAAAGAGAAATCAAACATTGTTGGACATGGTTCGTTCCATGATGAGTTTTACCGATCTCCAAATTTCTTTTTGGGGTAATACCCTAGAAACGGCTGCATATCTACTTAACAAGGTGACTACCAAATCCGTCCCAAAGACCCCATATGAGATGTGGAAAGGGAGGAAACCAAATCTTAAGCATGTTAAGACTTGAGGTTGTCCAGCTTATATCAAAAAGTTTGAAAATGATAAGCTACAGACTAAATTCGATAAGTGTAGATTTGTGGGATACCCTAAAGAAACACAAGGGTATTATTTCTATCATCCAACTGATCAAAAGGTGTTTGTTGTCAAACATTTGCCTTCTTGGAAAATGAGTTATCCATGAAGGGGTCAGTGGGAGTAAGATATATCTTGAAAAAGTTTAAGAACCACGAATTACTAGGGATCAAAGTCAGGTACCTGACCAAGTGGATGAACCTACTGTACAACACCCTATTCGTAAATCTGGAAGAGTATCCAAGATACCTGACAGGTATGGATTCATCATAGAGGATAACGATGAGGTATGCATCATGAATGATGATGATCCATTGAATTACGAATATGCTATGAGTATTAAAGACCTAGGGAAATGGATAGAAGCCATAAAATCCGAGATGAACTCCATAGATGAGAACCAAGTATGGACTTTAGTTTCACCACCTGAAGGCATTAAGCCTATTGAGTGGAAATGAGTCTTTAAAAGAAAGACTGGAGCAGACGGCAAGGTAGAGACCTATAATTCCTTAATCGTTGCAAAAGGTTTCAAACAGAGACAAGGAGTTGACTATGATGAAACCTTCTAACCAGTAGCTATGCTCTAGTCCATTTGGATTTTGCTTGCGATTGTAACTTATTACGACTATAAAATCTGGCAGATGGACGTGAAATTAGCCTTCCTTAATGGGAAACTTGAGGAGGATATGCATATAACACATTCAGAGGGATTTATTTCAAAGGTTAGAACAAATCAAGTTTGTAAGTTGCAACGATCCATTTATGGATTAAAGCAAGCTTCTCGTAGATGGAACACCCATTTTGATGAGACAATCAAAGAGTTTGATTTCATAAAAAACGAGGATGAACCATGTGTGTACAATAAAGTTAGTGGGAGCACTATTTCATTTTTTGTATTATATGTTGATGATATATTACTGATAGGGAATGATATTCCTATGCTACTGTGACACCCCCAAATCCGGGTACTTCAATTTCCACGGGACTTGGTGTTCACTGTACAAATATCATCTATCTATCTACCCATAGTAAATGCAAACCATGAAATAAATAGAAATAATCCTCCCCTTATGGGGTTACAACATCTGAAAAGAAATACATCAATCCCAGGTCGTACTTAACCTTAAATCTCAAGTGCGGAAATATAAATAATTAAATAAGTCTTACACAACTTTAACATAAGTCTGAAACATAAACACATAAAATAAACAACAAGTCTTCATCACTTGTTGACCTTGCCCTTGCCTTTGCTAGTAGAAGGCTCGTTGGACCTTTCGTTCTTAACTGCAATGTTATTATTACGCAAGAGTGAGCACGATTGCCCACAAGTATAATAATATGACAACAATATAATAACATGCGAGTGAATCAAAGACATCTGAATAAAGAAACTCAACTTTTGACTCAAGAATGAATAACAGGAATCAAAAGAACGTCTGAGGGTCATAAGACCTTGAACTATGTCCTAGGTTGTAAAGTTTTTATGCTTTAAACCTTTAACAGTCATAAGACTATGGACTCTACTTCTCGTACTTAGGGGGATCAGCCCTTAGTACCATACTGTGCACAATATCTCAACGCTAAAGCGTAAATAATCCCCTTTTACAGGGTTGTTCATCTCAGTTTTGACATCAGAGTCCGCACCAAAGGAAGTTTGGTTTGGATAAGCTCAATAAGTATTTTGGAATTTAGAACGTTCATCAACTATGGACTAGTCGAATCAATAAGGGTTCACTAGTCCTATAAGGTTCAACAATAACATCGATATTCAACTTGAATAATAAATCTCAAGAGTATACAATCGAATAAGTATTGTATCACTGAATCATGCTTTTAAAAGAGTTACAATATGTAATATGAATTTCGAACTTGAACAATTTAAAAACACGAGCTTACTCGATATAGAAACACAAGTCTAAGGCTTAATAAATGAATAAATTAGAATTTAGGGAACTTGCTAAATCAATAAATTAGGGATAGGATACTTGCCTCTTGCACAAGCTACAATTATAATTCACGTTCTTTATTACATCCTACATATCAATACGTTCACAATACAAATTAATCAATCACTCGATATACGTATCGAATCACACACATCGGTTTTGAGCACGTTATTGGACTATACAATTAACGATTCAAGTCATGTAATTAACTTATTAATTACTCACGTAATATAAGTTATTAACCTCTTATTATATGTTTAGCATATCTTTATGTTCATTACATTAGGTTTTAAACCACCTCTTAGAACACACGAACACTTAGCAAAAAATTTCAAATTTCTGCAAGGGGCGCGGCCGCGCGCCAGTTACCCTTGGGACCAGCGCGGCCGCGCGGCAACGCAGACCCAGATTTCCAGTTCGCGAATGACACACAGAGCAACCCAAATAAATCCAAATTAAACTAACGAAATGAATTTAAGGCTACCCATGAGATATAGAATTTACAGAAACATCATACCATGTTCTAAGCATGCTTTTAACACTTTAAATCACGGAATTACACAAATCACAACATTTAATTTCACTATTTTCAATATTTTATAAAGTTTTGAAAGAAAACAAGAATTCAACGTTACGGATTCGTTATAACACCGAATCCGTTCGTTTAACTTCCATTTTGTTCGTTTAAATGTACACAATCACATTCAAGTGTTAATTTAAGTTAAATAAACGCATAAGGTGTGTAAATTTTGTACGTAAGGGCCATATGGGCCATATGTACAATTTTTACACTCTGTAACTTTTGAAAACCCAATTATCAACAAAATTCCATGGTGTGATCACTGAAAGTTATGCATATATGGCATATAATATGTTATGGACATCAATTAATATATATATAGCCATATCATGAACAAGTCATCAATTTAGTCTTTTACAGAAAACTTCAAAGTACGTTAATGGAAGTTTTGAAAACTTAATTAAGACGTAATTACATAAAATTGATCACTGTGATTTATGTATACATGGTATAAAACATGTTATAAACATAATTTAACCCATATAAAACCATATAACCAACAATGATTCAAAATTGACGATTACAGAGAACTTCAAAGTACGTAAAAATAGAAAGCTTAAAACTTAATATAACTGAATTTACCCTTGCTAGTTGGTGAAGATGATTCAAGGATGATGATATAAATTTCTCAAATTCTTCTCCCTCAATCTTTTCTCTCAAAATTCTCTCTGATATGAATATATGAATTGATATAGTATATATGTATATAAGTATAATACGTATAATATATAATGGGTGAGTGGTTGTCAGTTGGTCCCTTAGTGGGTTAACTGACCAACTCCCCTTAAGGCCTTGTTTGGCTAGCTTAAGGAATCCTTTCTCATTTATTTTAATTAATTTATTATAATATAGTTAATTAATGTCACACCCAATTAAATCAAATAATGCTATTTAAATCAATTAAATAAAATAGCATAAATCTACATTAAATCACATAGTCACATAATTAAAATTCTTATTTATTAATTATGTCTAATCATAAATCTCTAATTAATTAATAAATTAATTAGAATAACATTATGCTTATTAATTAATATATTAATCAAATAAGCTCAATTAAATACATACTTTGAATATAAAAATTCACCACATTAATTTAACTAATGTGACACATATAATTAAATTAATCTACCACAAATTCATCAATTAATTATTTAACTCAATAATTAAATCATCAAAAAAATATTTATTTAATTCAATAAATATTCAAAATAAATTACAAAAATCTTGTTTGTCACATCTTTCCCCCCTTAAAAGGATTCTGTCCCCAGAATCACGGTTCAATTAAATTTAGTCCCGTTACATTCTCCCCCCCTTACAAAGATTCTGTCCCCAGAATCGCATAAACAAAAAAAAATTAAGTAAATAAATCTGGGTAATTCTTCATCATATGCTCTTCGAGTTCCCACGTAGCTTCTTCAGCATTGTGGTTCCTCCAAATTACCTTAACAGAAGGTATAACTTTATTTCTGAGGACTTGCTCTTTCCTGTCAACAATCTGAACAGGAATTTCTTCATAGGATAAGTCTTTCTCAAAATGTAGGGGTTCATATTCAATCACATGTTTGTAATCGGGTTTGTAGGGGCGTAAAACTGACACATGAAAGACGTTGTGGACATTCTCAAGCGCCGGAGGTAAGGCTACCTCATACGCAACTTCTCCAATCCTTCGCAGTACTTCAAAGGGTCCAATGAACCTTGGGCTCAATTTTCCCTTCTTACCGAATCTGATCTTCCCCTTCCAGGGAGAGACTTTCAAGAACACATAGCTACCCGATTCAAACTCAACGTTCTTACGGTGTGGATCGGCGTATTTCTTCTGCCTATCCTGAGCTGCTACCAGTCTTGTTCTGATCACTTTGACTATCTCTGCTGTCTGCTGTACCAGTTCTGGACCTAATAGTTGTCTCTCGCCAACTTCATCCCAGTATAGCGGGGTTCTGCATTTTCTTCCGTACAACGCTTCGTAAGGCGGCATACCAATACTAGCGTGGTAACTGTTGTTGTAACTGAATTCCACAAGCGGTAGGTGATCATCCCAATTTCCTTTAAAATCCATGATGCATGCTCTCAACATATCTTCCAATGTCTGGATCGTTCTTTCACTCTGCCCGTCTGTCTGAGGGTGATAAGCCGTACTCATTCTCAACTGTGTCCCCATGCATTCTTGTAGTCGCTTCCAGAAGTTCGATGTGAAACGCGGATCTCTGTCGGAAACAATTGACACCGGAACTCCGTGCCTCGAAACAATCTCTTTCACATATAGCCTTGCCAACTGGTCTAAGTTGAATCTGATTTTGATCGGAAGGAAGTGTGCGGATTTCGTCAGTCGGTCAACGATAACCCATACTGCGTCGTAGCCTTTCTGAGTCGTCGGAAGGCCAACCACGAAATCCATCGTAATGTGTTCCCATTTCCATTCTGGGATTTCCAGGGGTTGTAGCAAACCACTTGGTCTCTGATGTTCTGCTTTCACTTTCTGACAGGTTAGACACTTTGCAACACACTCAGCAACATCTCGTTTCAAATTCGGCCACCAGAAGTGCTGTCGAAGATCCTGGTACATCTTGGTACTACCGGGGTGAATCGAATATCGTGAGCTATGAGCCTCGCTCAAAATGTTATCCTTAATCTCTGGCACTGACGGTACCCAAACTCTGTTCTCAAATCTCAGTAGTCCCTCACTGTCTATCTTGAATCTCGGTTCGGTTCCTTCAGATATCTTTTTCTTAACCTTTTCACATTCTTCGTCCTGAAGTTGAGCTTCCTTAACTTTATCCAATAGGGTTGTACCAGTTTGCATCTGAAACAACTTCTCGTCAATCTCTATCGGATACTTCACTTCCAATTCCAACTTTTCCATTGCCGAAATTAGCTCCTCCTGAGCAGTCAACATCATCAATTTCTCCCGACCCTTTCTGCTTAAGGCGTCGGCAACCACATTAGCCTTACCCGGATGGTATAAGATTTCACAGTCATAGTCCTTAATTAACTCCAGCCATCTTCTCTGGCGCATATTCAAGTCCTTCTGTGTAAAAATATATTTCAGACTCTTGTGGTCTGTATATATTTCACACTTCTCCCCATAGAGATAGTGTCTCCAAATTTTTAAAGCAAATACCACTGCAGCTAACTCCAAGTCATGGGTCGGATACCCCTTCTCATAGTCTTTCAATTGTCGTGACGCATACGCAATGACCCTGCCGTTTTGCATAAGTACACAGCCAAGTCCTTTATGCGACGCATCACTATAAATCACAAAATTTCCTGTGTCATCCGGAAGGGATAACACAGGTGCCGAACTCAATCTCCTCTTAAGCTCTTGGAAACTTTCCTCACACTTCTCTGTCCAAACGAATTTCACCGATTTTCTAGTCAAATTTGTTAGCGGAGTTGCGATCTTGGAAAAGTCCTGAATAAATCTTCTATAATAACCCGCCAATCCAAGAAAACTCCTCACTTCCGATGGTGTTTTCGGCTGATCCCAGTTCATCACAGCTTCGACTTTAGAGGGATCTACCGAAATTCCGTCCTTGTCGATCACATGTCCAAGAAATTGCACTCTTTCAATCCAGAATTCACATTTAGAAAATTTGGCGTACAACTTCTCTCTTCTCAACGCCTCTAATGTTAACTTCAGATGTTCTACATGTTCTTCCTTGGTCTTCGAGTATACCAAAATATCGTCGATAAAGACCACCACGAATTTGTCCAAAAACGGCTTGAACACTCCATTCATTAAGCCCATGAATGCTGCAGGAGCATTCGTTAGACCAAATGACATTACCAAAAATTCGTAGTGACCATATCGAGTCCTAAATGCTGTCTTTGGAACATCCTCTGGCCTCACCTTCAGCTGATGATAGCCACTCCTCAAGTCTATCTTTGAAAAGTACCTTGCACCCTTCAATTGGTCGAACAGATCGTCGATCCTCGGTAATGGATATCTATTCTTAATTGTGACCTTATTCAGTTCTCTGTAGTCGATGCAAAGCCGCATCGTCCCGTCCTTCTTCTTCACAAATAACACCGGCGCTCCCCACGGCGATACGCTCGGTTGGATGTACTTCTTGTCCAGTAACTCTTGTAGTTGTACCATTAACTCTTTCATCTCTACCGGAGCCATCCGGTATGGTGCCTTCGATATTGGGGCCGTCCCTGGCGCCAAATCGATCACAAACTCAACCTCTCTGTCTGGCGGAAGTCCTGGCAGATCATCCGGAAATACGTCTAAGAAGTCCCTCACGACTGGTATATCTTCTAATTTCGAATTTTCTTTACGACTATCGACTATGTAGGCTAAATATCCTACACAGCCTTGTCTTAACAACTTCCTGGCCTGCATCATCGTCAGACAACTCGCTTGTCTAGGCGATTTACTGCCATAAAACACAACCTTTGACGGGGTCATAAGGTTGATACACTTCCTCTGGCAATCAATTACAGCCCCATAATTGACTAGCCAATCCATTCCCAGAATAACATCGAATTCCCCAAGTCTAATCGGGATAAGATTTACGTTCATAATGTTACCCTTAATATCTACTCTACAGTTCTTGTGTACATATTTAACAGGGATTACTTCTCTATTCGCAATCTCTATATTCATGGGGTATTCTAACTCGTCCATAGGAAGTTCTAAGTTCTTAGCAAAGTCATCGGATATAAATGAACAAGTAGCACCCGAATCAAATAGTACATAAGCATTAACTTTATTGATCGGAATGATACCTGACACCACATCGCGAGACTGCACAGCATCCTGCACGGTCATGTTGAAGGTCCTGGCGGTTGGTCGGTTGGTTGCGGTTGGTCCCGTGATAGTTAAAGCACTTCCACCGCTGTTTCCCCTGTTTCCACCTGATCCTTCCCTTCCAGATCCCTTCTTGGGACAGTCCCTTGCCAGATGGTCCTTTGAGCCGCAAGTGAAGCAAGCGCCCTTCTTTGGGTTCGGACAGTTAGGTGCTATGTGGCCTTCCTGACCACAATTATAACATACTCGTTTTCCCTTCATACAGACCCCCAGGTGAGCTTTCCCGCAGGTCGAACAAGCTTCGATCCTCTTTTTCTGACCACCTTGCTGATTCCCAGTCGATGAGTTATCATTCCACCTCCTCTTCTGATTATTACTCCCTCCCGTGCTGCTACCACTAGCCTTGTTAATTCCTTCACCTTCACTCTTCTTCTTTTTCTGATCTTGGTTATACTTTGTAACTGCATCACTCCCGCCTTCAGCGAGAATGGCCTTCTCCAACACCCCAGCAAAAGTGTTCAATTGGAACATTGACACTTTGCTATACAACCAGGGTTTCAGGCCCTGTTCAAACCTCCTTGCCTTCCTCTGATCGGTGTGCACTTGATACGTGGCAAACCTAGCCAACTCATTGAATTTCGCCGCATATTCTGGTACGGACATATTTCCCTGTTTCAGTTCCAAGAACTGGACCTCCATTTGATTCTGCGAGCTGGTCGGAAAGTACATCTCGAAGAACATCTCCTTGAACCTCTCCCAGGTAATCACACCTTCACCTCCCCGGACCTTATTCGCTTGCCACCAATAGCTGGCCTCAGATTTCAGCATGAACGTTGCATAGGCGGTTTTCTGGTCCTCTCTGACTCTGGCGACGTCAAAAACTTTTTCCATCTCCATGACCCAGGTTTGAGCTTCTATCGGGTTCATGGTGCCTTTAAACTCTGGCGGTCCCACCGCCTTGAAGTCCTTGAACGTTGTGGTCGGTGGAGCTTGAGGTTGGTTGTTAAGCGCTCCAGCAAGTAAGTTCGCCAACTGCTGAACGGGGTTAGCATTGGCGTCGTTGTTGTTGTTAGTTGACCCTTCTTGGGCCTGTTGACGGTTAGATCGTCTCCTTGGCGGCATTTTACTGTTAAGAAATACGCGTATTAGAACTTTATTCAATCTTTTAAATATCTAAGGCTTAACTTAAACATTTAGACACAATCAGTCAACACATTATCTCAAATAAACTCTGATATATTACTAAATCAAAAGTTTTAACATAATACGATAGCATCACTGCTATTTACATCAACTATCCTGAGATAAAGAATCTACAGGATTTAAAACATAAAATATTCCTCTGTTTATAAACACATTGGAATTTACATTATTAACTACTAGATAGGTTTCACAAAATCAAATGTTCCTATCACTGCCCATTAAGGCGACGAACAGCTTTGCCACGCTCTTCTTCCATAATCCGAGACATCGTCCTGCGATCTAGCATGTACGACGGTAGTCCTTCAAACTGAATTGGGTACCTCATAACCCGATCCTGGGCCTCGTCAATTGCATACTGAAGTATAGAGTACGTCTCTTCAAGCTTGGCCTTCTTCGCCCGACAATTATCTTCTGCGAGATCTGCTCGTCGTGATTCCCTTACCCAAGCCTCCTCTGCTATGGCCAGCCTTGCTGATTTCTCTTTTAGTTCATTCTTCAATTCCTCAATTTCCTCTGACTTCTGCTCGGTTTGGCCCTTCTCGTGAGCCAAATTCCACTCTACATTTCCCAAACGTGTGTGAAGAGCCTCAACCTCTCCATCCCTCAGCTCGATGGTAGACTGTTGAGTAACCGACCGCTCCCTCAGCTCCTGAACAGTCTCCCTCAGCTTCTGAACAGTATCACGTAACTCTATGTTACGGTCATACAGCTCGTCATACATCTCAGCACTGATAGAGCTCGGCGGGAACTCTTCAGGGTCTTCCTCCTCCTCTTCAGCTGCCTCAGCCTGAACTTCAATCTCCTCAGGGTCTTCCTCAGAGTCCTCCTCTGAATTAGACACCGGCACAATCTCCTGACCAATGACTGTGATCAAGGGTGATGGCTCTCGTCGGACTAACTGCTCCCAAACTACGTGGATATCTCGGGGCTCCTCCTCTCTAGCCTCTAGGGGTACAAGGTCCCTGGACTGACTAGGTTCTCCAGCATTCGTCATCCTGACAAATAAAATTTTAAGTTTTAGTAATTACGTGATGCTAATCGAGACTCGAATATATAAGTATAAGCACGTAGCACATAAGGTAAGTTATTATCTTTCTTAGAACTCGATAAGAGTTATCATTACTATGTTCTCGATCTCTAAAAAGGCTACTATCCTAAGGTTTTTCCCCACCTAAGGTTCATAACCTACAGCTTTGATACCAACCTGTGACACCCCCAAATCCGGGTACTTCAATTTCCACGGGACTTGGTGTTCACTGTACAAATATCATCTATCTATCTACCCATAGTAAATGCAAACCATGAAATAAATAGAAATAATCCTCCCCTTATGGGGTTACAACATCTGAAAAGAAATACATCAATCCCAGGTCGTACTTAACCTTAAATCTCAAGTGCGGAAATATAAATAATTAAATAAGTCTTACACAACTTTAACATAAGTCTGAAACATAAACACATAAAATAAACAACAAGTCTTCATCACTTGTTGACCTTGCCCTTGCCTTTGCTAGTAGAAGGCTCGTTGGACCTTTCGTTCTTAACTGCAATGTTATTATTACGCAAGAGTGAGCACGATTGCCCACAAGTATAATAATATGACAACAATATAATAACATGCGAGTGAATCAAAGACATCTGAATAAAGAAACTCAACTTTTGACTCAAGAATGAATAACAGGAATCAAAAGAACGTCTGAGGGTCATAAGACCTTGAACTATGTCCTAGGTTGTAAAGTTTTTATGCTTTAAACCTTTAACAGTCATAAGACTATGGACTCTACTTCTCGTACTTAGGGGGATCAGCCCTTAGTACCATACTGTGCACAATATCTCAATGCTAAAGCGTAAATAATCCCCTTTTACAGGGTTGTTCATCTCAGTTTTGACATCAGAGTCCGCACCAAAGGAAGTTTGGTTTGGATAAGCTCAATAAGTATTTTGGAATTTAGAACGTTCATCAACTATGGACTAGTCGAATCAATAAGGGTTCACTAGTCCTATAAGGTTCAACAATAACATCGATATTCAACTTGAATAATAAATCTCAAGAGTATACAATCGAATAAGTATTGTATCACTGAATCATGCTTTTAAAAGAGTTACAATATGTAATATGAATTTCGAACTTGAACAATTTAAAAACACGAGCTTACTCGATATAGAAACACAAGTCTAAGGCTTAATAAATGAATAAATTAGAATTTAGGGAACTTGCTAAATCAATAAATTAGGGATAGGATACTTGCCTCTTGCACAAGCTACAATTATAATTCACGTTCTTTATTACATCCTACATATCAATACGTTCACAATACAAATTAATCAATCACTCGATATACGTATCGAATCACACACATCGGTTTTGAGCACGTTATTGGACTATACAATTAACGATTCAAGTCATGTAATTAACTTATTAATTACTCACGTAATATAAGTTATTAACCTCTTATTATATGTTTAGCATATCTTTATGTTCATTACATTAGGTTTTAAACCACCTCTTAGAACACACGAACACTTAGCAAAAAATTTCAAATTTCTGCAAGGGGCGCGGCCGCGCGCCAGTTACCCTTGGGACCAGCGCGGCCGCGCGGCAACGCAGACCCAGATTTCCAGTTCGCGAATGACACACAGAGCAACCCAAATAAATCCAAATTAAACTAACGAAATGAATTTAAGGCTACCCATGAGATATAGAATTTACAGAAACATCATACCATGTTCTAAGCATGCTTTTAACACTTTAAATCACGGAATTACACAAATCACAACATTTAATTTCACTATTTTCAATATTTTATAAAGTTTTGAAAGAAAACAAGAATTCAACGTTACGGATTCGTTATAACACCGAATCCGTTCGTTTAACTTCCATTTTGTTCGTTTAAATGTACACAATCACATTCAAGTGTTAATTTAAGTTAAATAAACGCATAAGGTGTGTAAATTTTGTACGTAAGGGCCATATGGGCCATATGTACAATTTTTACACTCTGTAACTTTTGAAAACCCAATTATCAACAAAATTCCATGGTGTGATCACTGAAAGTTATGCATATATGGCATATAATATGTTATGGACATCAATTAATATATATATAGCCATATCATGAACAAGTCATCAATTTAGTCTTTTACAGAAAACTTCAAAGTACGTTAATGGAAGTTTTGAAAACTTAATTAAGACGTAATTACATAAAATTGATCACTGTGATTTATGTATACATGGTATAAAACATGTTATAAACATAATTTAACCCATATAAAACCATATAACCAACAATGATTCAAAATTGACGATTACAGAGAACTTCAAAGTACGTAAAAATAGAAAGCTTAAAACTTAATATAACTGAATTTACCCTTGCTAGTTGGTGAAGATGATTCAAGGATGATGATATAAATTTCTCAAATTCTTCTCCCTCAATCTTTTCTCTCAAAATTCTCTCTGATATGAATATATGAATTGATATAGTATATATGTATATAAGTATAATACGTATAATATATAATGGGTGAGTGGTTGTCAGTTGGTCCCTTAGTGGGTTAACTGACCAACTCCCCTTAAGGCCTTGTTTGGCTAGCTTAAGGAATCCTTTCTCATTTATTTTAATTAATTTATTATAATATAGTTAATTAATGTCACACCCAATTAAATCAAATAATGCTATTTAAATCAATTAAATAAAATAGCATAAATCTACATTAAATCACATAGTCACATAATTAAAATTCTTATTTATTAATTATGTCTAATCATAAATCTCTAATTAATTAATAAATTAATTAGAATAACATTATGCTTATTAATTAATATATTAATCAAATAAGCTCAATTAAATACATACTTTGAATATAAAAATTCACCACATTAATTTAACTAATGTGACACATATAATTAAATTAATCTACCACAAATTCATCAATTAATTATTTAACTCAATAATTAAATCATCAAAAAAATATTTATTTAATTCAATAAATATTCAAAATAAATTACAAAAATCTTGTTTGTCACAGCTACAATCAATCAAAATCTGGTTATCTAAACACTTCTCTATGAAGGACTTGGGAGAAACATCCTATATTTTGGGGATAAAGATCTATAGAGATAAATCTAAAAGAATGCTTGGCTTATCCCAAACAACAGACATTGACTCAATGCTAAAGAGGTTTAGCATGGAAGATTCCAAAAGAGGTCTCATGCCGATGAGCTATAAAATACATCTCTCCAAGAAACAGGCCCCAAAGACACCTGAGGAGAGAGACCGTATGAGTAAAATTCCTTATGCTTCAGCAATAGGATCTATCAAGTATGGTATGATATGTACTAGACTGGATGTCGCTCATGCATTTAGTGTAACAAACAGATAACAGTCTAATCCAGGAGAGAGCACTAGAAGGCAGTGAAAAATATCCTAAAGTTCTTACAAAGAACTAAGGATGTATTTCTTATCTATGGTGGGTTTGAATTAAAATTCGAGGGCTTCACAAACTCAAGTTTTCAAACAGACCAAAATGACAGTAAATCCGTTTCGGGGTATGTATTTATCTTGAACGGAGGTGCATTGAGTTGGAAGAGTTCCAAGAAGCAAACAGTTGATGATTCATTGACAGAGGCATATTACATAGCTGCAAGTGAACCTACAAAGGAGGCTGTCCAGAAGAAAAAGTCCATAACCTAACTTGGTGTGGTTCCTAGCATTGGAGGAGCAGTCCCCTTGTATTGTGACAACACCGGAGCTGTTGCACAGGCTAAGGAACCCAGGTCTCATCAGAAATCCAAACATGTGTTGCTGTGATTTCACTTGATCAGGGAGATCATTGAAAGAGGAGACGTCACCTTGGAGCATGTAGACTCTCAAGACACCATTGCAGATTCATTTACTAAAGCTTTAACAAAACAACAGTTTGATCGTCACTTAGAGAAGATGGATAAGAGATACCATGGCGAATGGCTTTAATGTAAGTGGGAGATTGAGAGTAGTATGCATACAAGCCAATCATGTATGATGATAAAGCATATACTTTGGAAACGATCTTATTTATGTATTAATAAAAGTATTCATTTATTAAAGGCATTCAATTATCTTTATAATGTTTTTATAATATGTAAATAACCCATAGTTTTAAGCAATGTTTTTAAAATCATTATGTTGATCATGTTAATGAGATCTAAATTCTTAGATAGCTTAAACTAAAATATTTCCCAATCAATGGATTACTAAAAAGGGGATTAATAAATCCGGATAGATTGGTACATATGATGCTTGCTCATTGGATGAGAATGATTGATCTCATGATCATTTGTGTGAAGACATTAAAGCAAGTATGTAGGTGCTTATTAGAGAATAAGTACACTGAACGTGACTCGCTAAGGAATACCTAATGGAGTTTTACTTGCCTGTCAATAGGAATTCCTAATGTGATAGTAGTACAAGTGATCCTCAGACTTTAGATCATCATAGTATCTTGTGTATAATGAATTATACTTTGTCTTATTCCTTAAGACCCTTAGGGTATATCAAAGGGTATGCTTGGGTGTTATAAGTTATATATGGAGATAATGACTGATCAATAAAGAATCTGCTATTTCTAGTAAAAGAAGAGATATGTCCTATGTGATTCGATAAATGAAAACCCAGAAATCCTTGGCCAAAGTGGAATGAAATTAGAAAGGAGTTTCTAATTTGCATTATTTGGAGTTGTGCATTTTCTGATCAAAATACATATAATTAAATAAAATAAGACTTGACAATAATTCCATGTCTTATATTTAATTGGGACATTTTATGGTAGAATGATTGAATTGTACGGTAACTATTAACTGTAGGGTTCTTTTATGATTAAAGTTGTAATCTATATTATTTGAAAACTAGTTGATTGCTAGGGAGGCTTATCCTTATTGTAGAATAAATATTATTTATTTAAATAGATTATTAGTTTAATTTATTTGTTTAAATAAGATTAGAATTGTTCTAATTGATTTATTCACAACCGGTTTAATATGGAGAACCTAAATGGTCACACCATAAAAGGAATAATAATTATTTAAGAAGATAATGACATAATCGTAATAATATGTTAAGTGTAATTAATTTAATCTATGGTGATAGAATAAATTAAATAACTTAATGTTTATTATATAATATTTTGAAAATATTAAATATAAATTAATAAGAGGAGTCTTATTAATTTGATTACAATTATTATTATTTTAATTTCTAAAGGAGTTTAGGAATTAATTTAATATTAGTACTCTCATTTATTCCTAATAAGATTAACAGGCAAATTAATTAAAAGAGTTTAATTAATTATTCCCAATGTATTGAGAAGCCTAATTAATTAAAAGAGTTTAATTAATTAAATAAAATCCTATTTCTAATTAGATTAGAAGGGTTGACTAAATATCTATAAAAAAGGAATCCTATGTTAGATATCAGTTGATACAATTCTAATTGTTGAAGAGTACTCCTTTTCTATAGAGAATAGAAAAACTTGGGTTTAGCTAACCACCTTCTTTCTTGAACAATTCCTCTTCCTTGGTGGATCACCTCTAAAGGCCAAACACATGGGTGGCTAATGTTGATCAACGAAATGAATCAATCCAAGAGATTCAAGGAGATTACAAGAACAAGGAGTTGAACTCGTACTTGTGGAAGCTTAGTTCTACAAGGGTATGATTCAAGGAGATTACAAGAATAAGGAGTTGAACTCGTACCTGTGGAAGCTTAGTTCTATGTTTCACCACATACAACTCCTCATGAGTTCATCTCGTACTGTATCATAGTACATTCTCTTATAGCATCAAGCTATACACACTTAGTCGTTATAGACTATCTATCATTTCACAATTCAATATGATCACGTCGTGATCATCGCTTTACCTCAGGGTTCTTTCCCTACTATCAACTAAACTCCATTTGAGTTTATTCTCACTATCTTTGTCATATACATCTTATATACATCGTCTTAACATTTTCATTACCGAAGTTAGGAAACTCCTGATTCTCATTCTCTAGATATTTCGAGATTATTCTTTGAATCTTCATTTAGATATATTTTAATCTTATCTTTCACTCTCTCAGGTTATAGTCTAAGGTACACTTACCTAAGGTTTATAACCTACAGCTTTGATACCAACCTGTGACACCCCCAAATCTGGGTTCCTCTCTTTCCTCGAATTCGGTGCAGTCACGATACTACTAACCAAATACTAACGCGAAACTATTACATCTTTTAATCATTAGTAAAAGAATACAACTTTGTTTATTACAATTTAGAATATAAATTCTATTTATATCCAAGATCTCGGCTTTACATCATATTCGATGTTACTAAAATGCGAAATAATTTAAACTTTTGAATATCCTTTGAATAAATTCATCTTATTGATTTCATAACTTTGAATCAATTACATATCCTTGAATCACACTATATTATGATTCGCTCTACACAATTTCTGTATAAACGTTTACAACTCAACTTGATATCCATCCATGTATTAATTAATACATCTTCAAAGTACGACAAGTTTTAAACAACGTATACAATTATCAAGTACAACTCTTAGAACCTAAACAAGGTTCAAACGATAATCTAAAAAGTATTCTTCATTGCAATACTATCTATCTTTATCAATCAAGAAGCACGAAATCTTTACCGTGAATCCTTAACCTGCAAAAGTGGTTATTTGCATGAGTGAGCTCGACAGCTCAGCAATTCTAACAGTTTTCAAGCATCACATAGCATACAACATCATACTCAGTTCATGCATTTATAAACAATTTATATTTATTACGCATGTTACTTTCACATAACAAGTATATCATCAAAGATCAACTTTCAATCTCATTTATATCTCAAATACAGTTCATATATAAGTTCACATTATCACAGCATAATATAATTCAACTAACAGTTATTGAATTCAAATATCAAATAGGAACAGAAAGACTTTCCTGATTCGTAGTTTAGAAACTATGACTTAACTGCTTAAGAATATCTACACTTCGTGTAATCCTACACAGTTATATTAACCATAGAGATCACACTCATCAGTTATATGTATCCACACATTCTCAATGTAATAATAAAGGTTACATTGTTGTCTAACTTGGTTCTTAGAACCTTCGTCTCACATTCTTATCGTATTCCTAGAATAACTAGGTAAGTATACATATACTTTAACCATACGTACTTACAAACATTCTTCATATACACATGCTTGTCTACCACTAATCTATTTACATATAGCTAGTGTAGTCCATCTTTTGAGTTAATCATTCTCATTTATCATTACTAACACATAAGACCATAACAAAGCAAATATACTCTATTTAACCGTCGAAGTCGGATTCAAGTATTAACATATGGTCCTACATAGCATGTATACACATTATAGGATACTTTCATGCTCGTTTAACCTTTTCACGTGCAATCTACATGATATAGGTTCTAAGTCAACATTCCAACAATTTAAGGCCACTCAAGGTCATGAACATCACAAAGTTTATCATGCTAGTTCTTTAAACATATAAAGTATTCATATAACTCATACTGGGCATGTTCATAAATATTCATACTTCATACATGTAACTATCACGATTATTAGTTTGAAAATATGCTTCGTTTACGCTAAACTTGGTTTCATGATATGTAGTCATGGTATATATATACATGTATGATACATGAGAGAGTCCAAGTGTACTATCAAACATGTTCATAATTATCGGAATCCAAACCTCAAGGTAATATGTCAATGTACACGTTCAAAACTTATACTTTCATTAGTAAAGTTTACTAACAAGGCTTAACATGTTCACGTTATATATATACATATGATAACATGTTTGTCATGTATTTCAAGGCCATGTAAACGTGCTTGCAAAATCAGAATAAGGATATGGTACATACGTGTCAAAGGAATGACCCTTCATTTTGGGACAAGCCAATAGAACTCAGCAACATAGCAACTAGCAAGAGTAATAATATAAACACTTAGGTTATATTATATAATCACTTAGGTTGTATAATTGAGTCACGATGTAATCCCCATAAATAATTAATATTACCATATAGTAATTTTAATTGCACATATATAATCTATGTATATTTTCTTTAATACCAACTATAATATAATTGGATATTATCATTATCACAATGGTTATAATTTTAATTAATTATTGAAGTCATTATCACTAACAATTGTTATTGACATTACTATATGGTAATAGGGTATACATTAAGCTTTACCCACTCACATCATGTCACATAATCAATAATATTATGTAACTCGATCAATGAAATTAATCTTACTATATAGTCCATATATATAATATAAAGCCATATAAACGCGTCACATTGCATTATATAGATAACTACCATATATTAAAGGTTTAATATATCGCATGCTTGCACAAAACAAGTAATCGAGTAAATATAATCTCCTTTGCTCATTAATATATTTCACAATAATAGTTAATTGACATATTATCAATTAATTACTCGTAAATCGTCTATCCTTTGTAATCACAATTAATCCATTCCTCATCAATTAATGCAATTATTAATCTCCATAACAATTAATTAATATAATAAGACAGTATATCTCATTCTCATCAACTTAATAATTACAAATCCGATTATACTTATAATCGATTTCCTTATTATTATACTATCACTAGCCATAATAATAAATCCACATACTATAATAACAATTAATATAGATTAATTATTTAATTAATAATTCTTCCATCCTCGAATTAATCAATTCATTACCGAATCTATTATCGTGCCACACAAGGCATTTCTCACAAGCTTAATCTCAAGCTTATTATTATTCCCATCACTTACTACATATAATATGTTCAATATAATTAGAACTATTAAGTCACAAGGTTCACATATATAAATATATCGTGAATGAAAATATTCTAATATTCTATATAACCTTTACGGTAATACAATAACTCAAGCTATTAAAATGCCAAACTACTTCAATTAATTATACTTATAATAAGTATAACCTTTACACTTATAATAATTAATATATACTCTATTAATTATTCAAATAATAATATTCACGATCAAATAATAACTTAAGTTATTTAATATATTAAAATAACCTAGTTTCCTTTCATTAATTAAACTCTCTTGAAAATACATTTTAAAATTATGTATTTAGCCATATCATAAAATATTATGTTTTCTCCAAATAAGCACATTCATTATTAGAAAATAATTTACTTATTGTCTCAAGATATTATAATTAATATAATATCTATTAGAAATAATCACATGTACGGCATATATACATTATATATAGAAAATAGGTAATAAGTTTATTTTTTATTATAATAAATTATTTTCATCAATTTATTTACATATAGCAAATATGTAATATATCTATCACATTAATCAATCACACCTTATACAAAATATATAAGGTGATATTATTATTTAAAAATAATATTTCGTCATTTTATTAAAATAATTCAATATTAGAAATTATTTTAATACCCTTTATTAGAAATATATAATAATTAGTTCTCTTTCTTTTCTATAGATTGTCCTCAAAACAATTTCTTCGAATATTAAATATTTATTTAAAGATATAATAATTTCCATCCTCTTTTAATAACGTATATATATTTATTAACGTTATTCGTACATTAGGCTTTCTCACATAGTACTATTCTAAGTAATATATATAAAAGTACCAACTATAATTACATATTCAACACATATATTAATTCACTCTTTTACTTAAGTAAATTAAACACTGTACTATATCATCATAGTTAGTTAAGGTTCAATACTCACATTATATTATTCTCTAATATAACTTCCAACTTAAATTAACTAATATTTATTCTTAATAGTTAATTCCTTAACTACTCATGCTTCACTATCCAAACCTATTCACGGATAGCTTAAGTGCTATTAATAACCTATATTATAAACATACTAGTTATTAATACACATACACAGGAATATGGTGATTATACATGAAGGATATTTAATGTCATCAACTTACGATGATAAAGAAATTCTATAAATTATTTAATATCGATAGGAATTTATCCACCTCCTTTACCTCAATTGAATAGTTTCTAAATTAAATAACAATATATATTAATAATATATTTATAAATCACAAAAACATATATTACATAGTCCATATTACCTTATGTAATATAATACCACATACCTCATATCACATATATATATTCTTATTCGAACCCATCTCGTAGTTTAAGAATTTTATTTATTAAATCCTTATTTAATAATATCTGAAAATTCGTGTTCTTACATCCTCTCCTCTTTATAAGGATTCCGTCCTCGGAATCACCGAAACCTCCTCTACTCGGTGCCATTCTGAATATTACATTTTCTCTTGAATAATTTTATTCATTCTCTTTTTAGAAGTTTTTATTATTATAACTTTCTGAATCGCATTCTACCATTTTCTCCTTTCTAAGGATCATTCTACTTAATACATTCATCCTTCAGAAGAATAAGAATCTTCCATGATTTTTCAATAATCGGAAAGTAGTATGAATAACTCAGATTTCAGATTATGCTGAGGGGTCACACTAGACCGTGAACTCTTCCACATTTACAAATGTCTCAACATGAGTCTCCACACTGTAAACTAGAATGTTTATCAATCACAAGGACTGAAAACACCCTCCACACGTACACTAGGTGGCTACCCTATTGTACTACTACGTTGGGCCGCAACGTAGCGTGTTGTAATGACTATATGAGTCATGTTCGTGACCACTGTCTCCGAAAATAGGTTCCCGTTATAGGATTGTTCAACTCAGCTTCTCAACTTCTACATCCGCACCAGAGCAATCTGGTTTGGCACAAATACACAAGAATGCTTGAATTCTATAATCACTTTTCAACAGTCGCCTATCCGAATCAATTAGCTTAGACTCTTATCAACAATTCGAACATCAATCGAAATAATTTAGTCAACTTTTCATAATTTGAAAGAAAACCAAAAATCGTTTTATGACGTTAAAATGTCGCACCCACTTAATAGTACGTTGAAGATTTCGTCATTTTGTGACTTTATCATACTACATCATACCATAATGGGCTGACGATCTTACGATCACTTTCGACACTAGGTTCGATTGCATTGATGACTCCATCGCTTACCATCATACACCATATCAAATGATGCACATGGTCAAAATACATTTTGAAAGATTTTTAAATCATTTTTGTCTTAGCCGAAATAATTAGCTTAGACATAAGAATAACGGTATTGTTTTTAAAACTAATTGGTTCAGTCACTTGACCCAATGTTTTTCTCAAGAAAATCGAAGTGCAAACACTAGTACGAAGTCAATAAATTTTAAAAATCTAGCATAGCTAGAAGATTTTAGAAAAATCCAAATTTCTCCATCACTTCAATCTCTTACTACCATCAATGCTCACTATTTCAAAACTCTTATATAATACATCTATTATCAGTACAGTTCACCAACTTACCACACCATGGAAGCTCAGGAACTTACCACAATCATATGGGTTGAGGAACTTATCCTAGTCAGACCAAAATCGTCTATTCGCTGAGGGGTCCCACCATACGATTATGAGTCACGAACTCGTCATAGGCATGAGTATTAAGAACTCGCACCTAAACTTAATATTATCTTAGAAATCTCTATCTATCAAAATAAATATGAGAAAAGAATCACCTTTCCACCATTTGTAGAATGATACCGCGACACTAACATTCCAACGATTATCAATGTGACACACTCAGTGCAAGCACAAAACTTCTGCCCATACAAAAGTTTGTACAACTAAGCCATCACATGAGCCCTCAATGGAAGTCCAACACTTAACTCTATCTTACTCTATCACTTCCTTGTTACGAACTTTCTATGTTTCACCACATACAACTCCTTATGAGTTCATCTCGTACTATATCATAGTACATTCTCTTATAGCGTCAAGCTATACACACAAAGTCGTTACAGACTATCTATCATTTCACAATTCAATATGATCACGTCGTGATCATCGCTTTACCTCAGGGTTCTTTCCCTATTATCAACTTAAATTCCATTTGAGTTTATTCTCACTATCTTTGTCATATACATCTTATATACATCGTCTTAACATTTTCATTACCGAAGTTAGGAAACTTCTGATTCTCATTCTCTAGATATTTCGAGATTCTTCTTTGAATCTTCATTTAGATATATTTTAATCTTATCTTTCACTCTCTCAGGTTATAGTCTAAGGTACACTTACCTAAGGTTTATAACCTACAGCTTTGATACCAACCTGTGACACCCCCAAATCCGGGTTCCTCTCTTTCCTCGAATTCGGTGCAGTCACGATACTACTAACCAAATACTAACGCGAAACTATTACATCTTTTAATCATTAGTAAAATAATACAACTTTGTTTATTACAATTTAGAATATAAATTCTATTTATATCCAAGATCTCGGCTTTACATCATATTTGATGTTACTAAAATGAGAAATAATTTAAACTTTTCAATATCCTTTGAATAAATTCATCTTATTGATTTCATAACTTTGAATCAATTACATATCCTTGAATCACATTATATTATGATTCGCTCTACACAATTTCTGTATAAACGTTTACAACTCAACTTGATATCCTCTATGTATTAACTAATACATCTTCAAAGTACGACAAGTTTTAAACAACGTATACAATTATCAAGTACAACTCTTAGAACCTAAATAGGGTTGAAACAATAATCTAAAAAGTATTCTTCATTGCGATACTATCTATCTTTATCAATCAAGAAGTACGAAATCTTTACCGTGAATCCTTAACATGCAAAAGTGGTTATTTGCAAGAGTGTGCTCGACAACTTAGCAATTCTAACAGTTTTCATGCATCACATAGCATACAACATAACACTCAGTTTATGCATTTATAAACAATTTATATTTATTACGCATGTTACTTTCACATAACAAGTATATCATCAAAGATCAACTTTCAATCTCATTTACATCTCATATACAGTTCATATATAAGTTCACATTATCACAGTATAATATAATTCAAGTAACAATTATTGATTTCATATATCAAATAGGAATAGAAAGACTTGCTTGATTCGTAGTTTAACAACTACGACTTACCTGCTTAAGAATATCTGCACTTCGTGTAATCCTACACAGTTATATTAACCATAGAGATCACACTCATCAGTTATATATATCCACACATTCTCAATGTAATAATAAAGGTTACATTGTTGTTTAACTTGGTTCTTAGAACCTTCGTCTCACATTTTTATCGTATTCCTAGAATAACTATATAAGTATACGTATACTTTAACTATACGTACTTACTAACATTCTTCATATACACATGCATGTCTACCACTAATCTATTTACATATAGCTAGTGTAGTCCATCTTTTGAGTTAATCATTCTCATTTATCATTACTAACACATAAGACCATAACAAAGCAAATATACTCTATTTAACCGTCGAAGTCGGATTCAAGTATTAACATATGGTCCTACATAGCATGTATACACATTATAGGATACTTTCATGCTCGTTTAACCTTTTCACGTGCAATCTACATGATATAGGTTCTAAGTCAACATTCCAACAATTTAAGGCCACTCAAGGTCATAAACATCACAAAGTTTATCATGCTAGTTCTTTAAACACATAAAGTATTCATATAACTCATACTGGGCATGTTCATGAATATTCATACTTCAGACATGTAATTATCACGATTATTAGTTTGAAAATATGCTTCGTTTATGCTAAAATTGGTTTCATGATATGTAGTCATGGTATATATATACATGTATGATACATTAGAGAGTCCAAGTGTACTATCAAATATGTTCATAATTATCGGAATCCAAACCTCAAGGTAATATGTCAAGGTACACGTTCAAAACTTATACTTTAATTAGTAAAGTTTACTAACAAGGCTTAACATGTTCATGTTATATATATACATATGATAACATGTTCGTCATGTATTTCAAGGCCATGTAAACGTGCTTGCAAAATCAGAATATGGATATGGTACATACGTGTCAAAGTTTGTTTCAAAACTTACACTTTCGTTAGAAATGTGCATTAGTGAAGTATGCATGCTCATGTTACATTATGAAACATATGTACGCAAATCATCATGCATTTCATGCATTCTTAAACGATACTAATGTGTCCCAAAAGTCAGAATATATATATATATATATATATATATATATATATATGTCTCTAAGTTCACAATCGAAACCATAAGTTTCATTTCAAAATCATAAGTTTTTCGTCAATCATGTACACTATCATGATTATTCATGCTTATGTCATGTAATATACTAATATCTATAGTTTAATCATGTTCACATGATTGTTCCAAGTGAGGCCACATGCTAACACTTAACAGAACTGAAACAAAAATTAAAACCAGAATTTGGTACCGGCGCAGCCGCGCAGGGCCTTGGCCAACTCAAGTCGGGTACCGGCGCAGCGGCGCCGCTGGCCAGAACAAAACTGGCGCAACTGCCCAGGTGGTCGGCCAGAAACAGAGCAGCTTTCTGCTCGGCAGACTGCAACCCAACTCACAAATTTCACAGCAAATTCGATTCTTAACTGCTATAAAACATTTCTAACATGCTTGTAAGCTTACATAATACTTGATAAACATATTCCACAATTAAATTAACATCTAAATTACATAATCAAGGACTTGCCAATAGGAATGAGAAATATAGGAATTATACCTCTGCAATTGGTTTTTGGCTGCTATAACAAGTTTCTCCCTCACTGATATCTCTCTCAAAATACTTGCTATCAATTCTTCACTTAAGGGAGATTATCAGCAAAAAAGAAAATGAAAGGAGAAGAGCTTACTCTTATAGGCAATTCATTACCTAGTCCATGTCTTTACATACCAATTCAAACCAAAGGAAGAATCAAGAACATTGTGGTTAATAAGAAGTTGGTGAGGAGTTGGTGGAATCCATTATGAAACCCACTCCCCCTATACTCATTAGCTCTAAAATGCTGAATTTAAGAAGGAATGTATAGAGTAGTAGCCATGTGGTGTTTACGTGAAGAAGGAATGACCCTTCATTATGGGACAAGCCAATAGAACTCAGCAACATAGCAACTAGCAAGAGTAATAATATAAACACTTAGGTTATATTATATAATCACTTAGGTTAAATAATTGACTCACGATGTAATCCCCATAAATAATTAATATTACCATATAGTAATTTTAATTGCACATATATAATCTATGTACATTTTCTTTAATACCAACTATAATATAATTGGGTATTATCATTATCACAATGGTTATAATTTCAATTAATTATTGAAGTCATTATCACTAACAATTGTTATTGACATTACTATATGGTAATAGGGTATACATTAAGCTTTACCCACTCACATCATGTCACATAATCAATAATATTATGTAACTTTCTCAATGAAATTAATCTTACTATATAGTCCATATATATAATATAAAGCCATATAAACGCGTCACATTGCATTATATAGATAACTACCATATATTAAAGGTTTAATATATCGCATGCTTGCACAAAACAAGTAATCGAGTAAATATAATCTCCTTTGCTCATTAATATATTTCACAATAATAGTTAATTGACATGTTATCAATTAATTACTCGTAAATCGTCTATCATTTGTAATCACAATTAATCCATTCCTCATCAATTAATACAATTATTAATCTCCATAACAATTAATTAATATAATAAGACAGTATATCTCATTCCTCATCAACTTAATAATTACAAATCCGATTATACTTATAATCGATTTCCTTATTATTATACTATCACTAGCCATAATAATAAATCCACATACTATAATAACAATTAATATAGATTAATTATTTAATTAATAATTCTTCCATCCTCGAATTAATCAATTCATTACCGAATCTATTATCGTGCCACACAAGGCATTTCTCACAAGCTTAATCTCAAGATTATTATTATTCCCATCACTTACTACTTATAATATGTTCAATATAATTAGACCTATTAAGTCACAAGGTTCACATATATAAATATATCGTGAATGGAAATATTTTAATATTCTATATAACCTTTACGGTAATACAATAACTCAAGCTATTAAAATGCTAAACTACTTCAATTAATTATACTTATAATAAGTATAACCTTTACACTTATAATAATTAATATATACTCTATTAATTATTCAAATAATAATATTCACGATCAAATAATAACTTAAGTTATTTAATATATTAAAATAACTTAGTTTCCTTTCATTAATTAAACTCCCTTGAAAATACATTTTAATATTATGTATTTAGCCATATCATAAAATATTATGTTTTCTCCAAATAAGCACATTCATTATTAGAAAATAATTTACTTATTGTCTCAAGATATTATAATTAATATAATATCTATTAGAAATAATCACATGTACGGCATATGTACATTTTATATAGAAAATAGGTAATAAGTTTATTTTTTATTACAATAATTTGTTTTCATCAATTTATTTACATATAGCAAATATGTAATATATCTATCACATTAATCAATCACACCTTATACAAAATATATAAGGTGATATTATTATTCAAAAATAATATTTCCTCATTTTATTAAAATAATTCAATATTAGAAATTATTTTAATACCCTTTATTAGAAATATATAATAATTAGTTCTCTTTCTTTTCTATAGATTGTCCTCAAAACAATTTCTTCGAATATTAAATATTTATTTAAAGATATAATGATTTCCATCCTCTTTTAATAACGTATATATATTTATTAACGTTATTCGTACATTAGGCTTTCTCACATATTACTATTCTAAGTAATATATATAAAAGTACCAACTATAATTACATATTCAACACATATATTAATTCACACTTTTACTTAAGTAAATTAAACACTGTACTATATCATCATAGTTAGTTAAGGTTCAATACTCACATTATACTATTCCCTAATATAACTTCCAACTTAAATTAACTAATATTTATTCTTATTAGTTAATTCCTTAACTACTCATGCTTCACTATCCAATCCTATTCACAGATAGCTTAAGTGCTATTAATAACCTATATTATAAACATACTAGTTATTAATACAAATACACAAGAATATGGCGATTATACATTAAGGATATTTAATGTCACCAACTTACTATAATAAAGAAATTGTATAAATTATTTAATATCGATAGGAATTTATCCACCTCCTTTACCTCAATTGAATCGTTTCTAAAATAAATAACAATATATATTAATAATATATTTATAAATCACAAAAACACATATTACATAGTCCATATTACCCTATGTAATATAATACCACATACCTCATATCACACATATATATATATTCTTATTCGAACCCATCTCGTAGTTTAAGAATTTTATTTATTAAATCCTTATTTAATAATATCTGAAAATTCGGGTTCTTACATCCTCTCCCCCTTATAAGGATTCCGTTCTCGGAATCACCGAAACCTCCTCTACTCGGTGCCATTCCGAATATTACATTTTCTCTTGAATAATTTTATTCATTCTCTTTTTGGAAGTTTTTATTATTATAACTTTCTGAATCGCATTCTACCATTTTCTCCTTTCTAAGGATCATTCTACTTACTACATTCATCCTTCAGAAGAATAAGAATCTTCCATGATTTTTCAATGATCGAAAAGTAGTATGAATAACTCAGATTTCAGATTATGCTGAGGGGTCACACAAGACCGTGAACTCTTCCACATTTACAAATGTCTCAACATGAGTCTCCACACTGTAAACTAGAATGTTTATCAATCACAAGGACTGAAAACACCCTCCACACGTACACTAGGTGGCTACCCTATTGTACTACTACGTTGGGCCGCAACGTAGCGTGTTGTAATGACTATATGAGTCATGTTCGTGACCACTGTCTCCGAAAATAGGTTCCCGTTATAGGATTGTTCAACTCAGCTTCTCAACTTCTACATCCGCACCAGAGCAATCTGGTTTGGCACAAATACACAAGAATGCTTGAATTCTATAATCACTTTTCAACAGTCGCCTAGCCGAATCAATTAGCTTAGACTCTTATCAACAATTCGAACATCAATCGAAATAATTTAGTCAACTTTTCATAATTTGAAAGAAAACCAAAAATCGTTTTATGACTTTAAAATGCCGCACCCACTTAATAGTACGTTGAAGATTTCGTCATTTTGTGACTTTGTCATACTACATCATACCATAATGGGCTGACGATCTTACGATCACTTTTGACAGTAGGTTCGATTGCATTGATGACTCCATCGCTTACCACCATACACCATATCAAAATATGCACATGGTCAAAATACATTTTGAAAGATTTTTAAATTATTTTTGTCTTAGCCAAAATAATTAGCTTAGACATACGAATAACGGTATTGTTTTTAAAACTAATTGGTTCAGTCACTTGACCCAATGTTTTTCTCAAGAAAATAGAAGTGCAAACACTAGCACGAAGTCAATAAATTTTGAAAATCTAGCATAGCTAGAAGATTTTAGAAAAATCCAAATTTCTCCATCACTTCAATCTCTTACTACCATCAATGCTCACTATTTTAAAACTCTTATATAATACATCTATTATCAGTACAGTTCACCAACTTACCACACCATGGAAGCTCAGGAACTTACCACAATCATATGGGTTGAGGAACTTATCCTAGTCAGACCAAAATCGTCCATTCGCTGAGGGGTCCCACCATACGATTATGAGTCACGAACTCGTCATAGGCATGAGTATTAAGAACTCGCACCTAAACTTAATATTATCTTAGAAATCTCTATCTATCAAAATAAATATGAGAAAAGAATCACCTTTCCACCATATGTAGAATCATACCGCGACACTAACATTCCAACGATTATCAATGTGACGCACTCAGTGCAAGCACAAAACTTCTGCCCATACAAAAGTTTGTACAACTAAGCCATCACATGAGTCCTTAATGGAAGTCCAACACTTAACTCTATCTTACTCTATCACTTCCTCGTTACGAACTTTCTATGTTTCACCACATACAACTCCTTATGAGTTCATCTCGTACTATATCATAGTACATTCTCTTATAGCATCAAGCTATACACACTTAGTCGTTATAGACTATCTATCATTTCACAATTCAATATGATCACGTCGTGATCATCGCTTTACCTCAGGGTTCTTTCCCTACTATCAACTAAACTCCATTTGAGTTTATTCTCACTATCTTTGTCATATACATCTTATATACATCGTCTTAACATTTTCATTACCGAAGTTAGGAAACTACTGATTCTCATTCTCTAGATATTTCGAGATTCTTCTTTGAATCTTCATTTAGATATATTTTAATCTTATCTTTCACTCTCTCAGGTTATTGTCTAAGGTACACTTACCTAAGGTTTATAACCTACAGCTTTGATACCAACCTGTGACACCCCCAAATTCGGGTTCCTCTCTTTCCTCGGATTCGGTGCAGTTACGATACTACTAACCAAATACTAACGCGAAACTATTACATCTTTTAATCATTAGTAAAATAATACAACTTTGTTTATTACAATTTAGAATATAAATTCTATTTATATCCAAGATCTCGGTTTTACATCATATTCGATGTTACTAAAATGAGAAATAATTTAAACTTTTTAATATTCTTTGAATAAATTAATCTTATTGATTTTATAACTTTGAATCAATTACATATCCTTGAATCACACTATATTATGATTCGCTCTACACAATTTTTGTATAAACGTTTACAACTCAACTTGATATCCTCTATGTATTAACTAATACATCTTTACAGTACAACAAGTTTTAAACAACGTATACAATTATCAAGTACAACTCTTAGAACCTAAACAGGGTTTAAACGATAATCTAAAAAGTATTCTTCATTGCGATACTATCTATCTTTATCAATCAAGAAGCACAAAATCTTTACCGTGAATCCTTAACCTGCAAAAGTGGTTATTTGCAAGAGTGAGCTTGACAGCTTAGCAATTCTAACAGTTTTCATGCATCACATAGCATATAACATCATCCTCAGTTTATGCATTTGTAAACAATTTATATTTATTACGCATGTTACTTTCACATAACAAGTATATCATCAAAGATTAACTTTCAATCTCATTTATATCTCATATACAGTTCATATATAAGTTCACATTATCACAGCATAATATAATTCAAGTAACAGTTATTGAATTCATATATCAAATAGGAACAGTAAGACTTGCCTAATTCGTAGTTTAACAACTACGACTTAACTACTTAAGAATATTTGCACTTCGTGTAATCCTACACAGTTATATTAACCATAGAGATCACACTCATCAGTTATATGTATCCACACATTCTCAATGTAATAATAAAGGTTACATTGTTGTCTAACTTGGTTCTTAGAACCTTCGTCTCACATTCTTATCGTATTCCTAGAATAACTATGTAAGTATACGTATACTTTAACCATACGTACTTACTAACATTCTTCATATACACATGCCTGTCTACCACTAATCTATTTACATATAGCTAGTGTATTTCATCTTTTGAGTTAATCATTCTCATTTATCATTACTAACACATAAGACCATAACAAAGCAAATATACTCTATTTAACCGTCGAAGTCGGATTCAAGTATTAACATATGGTCCTACATAGCATGTATACACATTAAAGGATACTTTCATGCTCGTTTAACCTTTTCACGTGCAATCTACATGATATAGGTTCTAAGTCAACATTCCAACAATTTAAGGCCACTCAAGGTCATGAACATCACAAAGTTTATCATGCTAGTTCTTTAAACATATAAAGTATTCATATAACTCATACTGGGCATGTTCATGAATATTCATACTTCATACATGTAACTATCACGATTATTAGTTTGAAAATATGCTTCGTTTACGCTAAACTTGGTTTCATGATATGTAGTCATGGTATATATATACATGTATGATACATGAGAGAGTCCAAGTGTACTATCAAACATGTTCATAATTATCGGAATCCAAACCTCAAGGTAATATGTCAAGGTACACGTTCAAAACTTATACTTTCATTAGTAAAGTTTACTAACAAGGCTTAACATGTTCGCCATGTATTTCAAGGCCATGTAAACGTGCTTGCAAAATTAGAATATGGATATGGTACATACGTGTCAAAGTTTGTTTCAAAACTTACACTTTCGTTAGAAATGTGCATTAGTGAAGTATGCATGCTCATGCTACATTATGAAACAAATGTACGCAAATCATCATGCCTTTCATGCATTCTTAAACCATACTAATGTGTCCCAAAAGTCAGAATATATATATATATATATATATATATATATATATATATATTACATATGTCTCTAAGTTCACAACCGAAACCATAAATTTCATTTCAAAATCATAAGTTTTTCGTCAATCGTATACACTATCATGATTATTCATGTTTATGTCATGTAATGTACTAATATCTATAGTTTAATCATGTTCACATGCTTGTTCCAAGTGAGGCCACATGCTAACACTTAACAGAACTGAAACAGAAATCAAAACCAGAATTTGGTACCGGCGCAGCTACGCAGCTCCCCAATTCAAAACTGGCGCAGCTGCGCAGGGCCTTGGCCAACTCAAGTCTGGTACCGGCGCAGCTGCGCCGCTAGCCAGTACAAAACTAGCGCAGCTGCGCAGGTGGCCGGCCAGAAACAGAGCAGCTTTCTGCTCTGCAGACTGCAACCCAACTCACAAATTTCACAGCAAATTCTATTCTTAACTGCTATAAGACATTTCTAACATGCTTGTAAGCTTACATAATACTTGATAAACATATTCCACAATTAAATTAATATCTAAATTACATAATCAAGGACTTGCCAATATGAATGAGAAATATAGGAATCATACCTCTGCAATTGGTTTTTGGCTGCTATAACAAGTTTCTCCCTTACTAATATCTCTCTCAAAATACTTGCTATCAATTATTCACTTAAGGGAAATTCTCAGCAAAAGAAAATGAAAGGAGAAGAGCTTACTCTTATAGGCAATTCATTACCTAGTCCATGTCTTTACATACCAATTCAAACCAAAGAAAGAATCAAGAACATTGTGGTTAATAAGAAGTTGGTGAGGAGTTGGTGGAATCCATTATAAAACCCACTCCCCCCATACTCATTAGCTCTAAAATGCTGAATTTAAGAAGGAAGGTATAGAGTTGTAGCCATGTGGTGTTTACGTGAAGAAGGAATGACCCTTCATTTTGGGACAAGCCAATAGAACTCAGCAACATAGCAACTAGCAAGAGTAATAATATAAACACTTAGGTTATATTATATAATCACTTAGGTTATATTATATAATCACTTAGGTTGTATAATTGAGTCACGATGTAATCCCCATAAATAATTAATATTACCATATAGTAATTTTAAATGCACATATATAAACTATGTACATTTTCTTTAATACCAACTATAATATAATTGGGTATTATCATTATCACAATGGTTATAATTTTAATTAATTATTGAAGTCATTATCACTAACAATTGTTATTGACATTCCTATATGGTAATAGGGTATACATTAAGCTTTACCCACTCACATCATGTCACATAATCAATAATATTATGTAACTCTCTCAATGAAATTAATCTTACTATATAGTCCATATATATAATATATAGCCATATCAACGCGTCACATTGCATTATATAGATAACTACCATATATTAAAGGTTTAATATATCGCATGCTTGCACAAAACAAGTAATCGAGTAAATATAATCTCCTTTGCTCATTAATATATTTCACAATAATAGTTAATTGACATATTATCAATTAATTACTCGTAAATCGTCTATCCTTTGTAATCACAATTAATCAATTCCTCATCAATTAATGCAATTATTAATCTCCATAACAATTAATTAATATAATAAGACAGTATATCTCAGTCCTCATCAACTTAATAATTACAAATCTGATTATACTTATAATTGATTTTCTTATTATTATACTATCACTAGCCATAATAATAAATTCACATACTATAATAACAATTAATATAGATTAATTATTTAATTAATAATTCTTCCATCCTCGAATTAATCAATTCATTACCGAATCTATTATCGTGCCACACATGACATTTCTCACAAGCTTAATCTCAAGCTTATTATTATTCCCATCACTTACTACTTATAATATGTTCAATATAATTAGAACTATTAAGTCACAAGGTTCACATATATAAAGAACTCGTGAATGGAAATATTCAAATATTCTATATAACCTTTACGGTAATACAATAACTCAAGCTATTAAAATGCTAAACTACTTCAATTAATTATACTTATAATAAGTATAACATTTACACTTATAATAATTAATATATACTCTATTAATTATTCAAATAATAATATTCACGATCAAATAATAACTTAAGTTATTTAATATATTAAAATAACTTAGTTTCCTTTCATTAATTAAACTCCCTTGAAAATACATTTTAAAATTATGTATTTAGCCCTATCATAAAATATTATGTTTTCTCCAAATAAGCACATTCATTATTAGAAAATAATTTACTTATTGTCTCAAGATATTATAATTAATATAATATCTATTAGAAATAATCACATGTACGGCATATATACATTATATATAGAAAATAGGTAATAAGTTTATTTTTTATTATAATAAATTATTTTCATCAATTTATTTACATATAGCAAATATGTAATATATCTATCACATTAATCAATCACACCTTATACAAAATATATAAGGTGATATTATTATTCAAAAATAATATTTCCTCCTTTTATTAAAATAATTCAATATTAGAAATTATTTTAATACCCTTTATTTGAAATATATAATAATTAGTTCTCTTTCTTTTCTATAGATTGTCCTCAAAATAATTTTTTCGAATATTAAATATTTATTTAAAGATATAATGATTTCCATCCTCTTTTAATAACGTATATATATTTATTAACGTTATTCGTACATTAGGCTTTCTCACATATTACTATTCTAAGAAATATATATAAAAGTACCAACTATAATTACATATTCAACACATATATTAATTCACTCTTTTACTTAAGTAAATTAAACACTGTACTATATCATCATAGTTAGTTAAGGTTCAATACCCACATTATATTATTCCATAATATAACTTCTAACTTAAATTAACTAATATTTATTCTTATTAGTTAATTCCTTAACTACTCATGCTTCACTATCCAAACCTATTCACGGATAGCTTAAGTGCTATTAATAACCTATATTATAAACATACTAGTTATTAATACACATACACAAGAATATGGTGATTATACATTAAGGATATTTAATGTCACCAACTTACTATGATAAAGAAATTCTATAAATTATTTAATATCGATAGGAATTTATCCACCTCCTTTACCTCAATTGAATCGTTTCTAAAATAAATAACAATATATATTAATAATATATTTATAAATCACAAAAACACATATTACATAGTCCATATTACCTTATGTAATATAATACCACATACCTCATATCACATATATATATTCTTATTCGAACCCATCTCGTAGTTTAAGAATTTTATTTATTAAATCCTTATTTAATAATATCTGAAAATTCGGGTTCTTACACATAGTGGTGATAAAACTTATCGAGTTCTAAGAAATGAATTAATGAATTCATTAAAGATAATAAAAGACTTTATGTGCTTTGTGCTTATGTGATATACTTATGTGCTCGCATGTATCGATTAACATCAGGTAGTAACTAAAAACTTAAAATTTTGGTTGTCAGGATGTCGGATGTTAGAGGATGCAGTCAGCCTAGGGAAGTTGATCCCCGACTAGCTAGAGAAGAGAAGCCCCGAGACATTCATACCGTCTGGGAGCAGTTGGTACAAAGAGAGCCTACTCCGTTGATCATTGTTGTGGGTCAAGAGCATAAGCCTGTGTTTAATTTAGAGGAGGACTCTGAGGAGATAGAGGTAGAGGCTGAGGAGGAGGAGGAGGGCCCCGATGAGTTTCCACCAAACTATATCAGTTCTGAGATGTATAACAAGTTATATGACCGTAACATTGAGTTATAAGATAACGTTAGAGAATTGAAAGAACTGACAGTTGTACAATGGGCTACTATTGAGCAGAAGGATGACGAGATTGAAAATCTTGATGGACGTCTTGGAGGCGTGGAATGGAAGTTGGTTCAGGCAGAGAGCAAAAATGAAGAGTTATCGACTGAGGTAGAGAAACTAAAGAGTGACTTGCAAGAGGAGTCAGCGAAGCGTACTAGAGCAGAGGACTGTAATACCCGAGAATTTTCGAATATTATTAAAGTAATATATTAATGAAAATGAATATTTATTTGAATATAAATATGTAAGTGTTATAAGATGAGTTAACTCAAGTATATTAAATTGAATTTATGTTATTGACGAAAATGTGGAGTTTATGATAAGCTCGTTGAATGCTTTGTGTGGCACGGGAATAGAAAAGATGATGAATTAATTAATTCATGGGCGAATGAATGAATTAATTCATTAATCTATATTAATTGATAATATAATGATGGTATTTTGAATTATTATTATTGCGAGTGATATCATAATAATAAGTAAATTGGTTATAAATATAATAAGAATTGTATTTATTAAACTATTGAAGAATGTGATTATTTCTCGTATAGTAATAATTGATAAGGGTAAATTAATAAAGGAATTACTACGTGAACAATTAATCAAATATTAATTGTTATTTAATTGTAATGGAATATTAATGGTGATTAATAATATGTTGATTATTATTATTGCAAATAATAGAATAATAATAAGTAACTTGTTTATAAATATAATAAGATTTATATTTATCTAATGTGATAATTAATCATATAAATGTTAATATTGTTATGAAAATTAATAAAACATAAACGAGTAAATTATTAATATGATTGTAATTGCTCGAGTTATTGATTCTGTGCAGGTATGCGATAATTAAAAATAAAAAGTATAGTGACTACAACTATATTATATAGTGTAGTGTGACGTTAAATGTGACTATACTACATATGGAAATCATATATTAAGATTGATTAAACTATATAAGCTACATGATTTATACTTATGTGACAATTGTGTGTGAGTATACATTAGAATAGTACATCATGAATATATTGTAAATAATTGTTTATTAATAGAATTTAATAATAAAGGAGACAATGTAATGTGATAATATCTGAGAAAATTATACCGGTATGATAAAATGTACATGGATTATATGTGTGCAAATTACACTTACTACATTATGTGAATTACATTGTGACATTAAAATTACAACCTAAAATTGTATTATATGAATACAACTTAGGTATATATAATATGTGCAAAGTAACATAAGTGTTGTGTATATTAATGTTGCTAGAATGCTGAGATACACTGTTTGTCCCATATTGATAGTCACTATCTCTCCCTCACACGTGAACACTCCAAGTTATCCTATTCCCCTATAACCTTAAAACTCAGCAAACCTCCATAGCTGCTAGCAAACGATGAACAAGGGAGTGGGATTCATGATAGAATCCAACCACTAAATCACCAACTTCTTCTTGCCCATTGAATTCTTCTATTTCTCATTGATTCAAACCATGGAGCAAAGATATGAACTGGGCAATCAATTCTCTATAAATGGAAGCTCTCCCTCACATTTCTCAGTTGCTAGAAAAAAATTGTCTGATAAATTTAAGTAGAGAGTGAGTACTGTTATACATATTAGTAGAGGAAGTGTGAACTAGCTTTTGCATAACAGAGGTATAATATACCTTTTATGTTCTTCATTTTGTTTTCTGTCAAAAATTTCAATTCTTGATCATAGTTTCCATCATGCTAAATTTGATTAGAACATGTTTCTTAGTTGCTATACAAACTTATAAGCATGTTTAAACTGGAATGTGGCTGATTAGAATCAAATTCGTGAAGTAATTTTTGTGTTTGGGCTGGAAACTGCCGAAGCAGGCTGCTGTCTGGTGCGAACCAAACACAGCGCAGCTGCGCCGGTTTAGTACTGAGGCGCAGCGCAGCTGTGCCGATCCCCTGCACCAGTTGCTAACTTTTGTTAATGCTGATCAATGTTAGTTAATTATTTTACTACTTAAACTAGCTTGCTAGCATGAGTAACATATGTATGAGTATATCTAGACCTAAAAAGAGAACATGTTTTACTATATTAGCATACATGATTAACGAAAGCATATAGTTTGAAATAAACATAGAATTTATAAACGGACTTTGATATATGCATATGCCATGTTAATATTCTGACCTTGCGAGCATATTAGTATGGTTTAAGAATGCATGAAAAAGCATGTTAACTTACGTATATATGTTTTATAGTGTAACATGAGCATGTTGAACCTCGCTAGTGAACATTTCTAACGAAAATATAAGTTTCAAAGGTGAACCTTGGCATGTAAGTATCATATATGCATTCTGATATTGCAAGCATGTTTATATGGCCTTGAAATGCATGTCGGACATGTTAACACATGTATATATATAGCATGAACATGTTAGGCCTTATTAGTGAACTTTACTAATGAAAGAATAAGTTTTGAACGTGCATCTTGACATGTTACCTTGAGATTTGAATTTCGATATTTATGGACATGTTTGATAGTACTCTTAGACTCACTAATGTGTCATACATGTATGCCTACCATGTTAGATGTCGTGAAAATAAGTTAAGCATAAATGAAGCATGTTTTTAAACTAATAACGATGATAGTTACTTGTAGGCGATGTGAATACTCATGAGCATTCCTAACACGAGTTATATGAATACTTTATATGTTTAAAAGGCGAGCATGTTAGACTTTGTGAGTTCGTGTCCTTGAATGGCCTTAAGTTATTAAAAGTTTTAACTTAGAACCTATATCATGTATGATTGAACTTGGAAAAGTTATACAAAAATGAAAGGACCCATTAATATATATATGTGTTATGTAATATCATGTATTGATACTTGAATCCGATTTTGGCGGTTAACTCATAAGCAATGCTATAACTTACTAAATAAAATATGCTTGGTATTGATTATGGTCGTATGTGATAATAATGATATGAGAATATGTTTAACTCAAAAGGAGGAACGTTAAGGATAAAAAGAAATCAAAGTTATATTAGTCGAGACTTGTGAATTAATATGATACTATATAACGTATAACTTTGTAGCTAGGTTAAAACTTATGTTATATGTTGATTGTATATCCAAGATAAGATATGATGTTAAACTATATGACTAATGGATATCATATATATACGTAACTATATTACGATAGGGATTTGAGAGTGTTGATTTACTTAACGTGGATAAACTACGCATAAGGCAAGTTCCCTAACTTACACTATTTTATGGTGTAAGTATCCTAAACCCTTGCATTACTTTATTCAACGGATATTGTAAGCAAGTACTTGAACTCTATTCTTATTAAATACGTATTAAGTTATTGTTGTGCAAGTGAGTTATTCAAATTATGACTTATTGCATCATAGTTACGATAAATTTGATTATATTCTTCGAACTTTAATGTCAAGTATTGAACTTATAAAGAGTGGTCTATGCCATTTGATTCGGCTAGACTTATATCATGATCAGAAAGTTATCCAAACCAATTGATTGGTGCGAAGTCTTATATTGTCCTAGATGAACAACCTTCTTTGAAGGAAAATATATATTGTCGGGAGACCGACGTGCGCATTTGAGAATGATTAAATGTTATGCATAACGTAGGGTACTTTAGGCTGATCACCTGTTGTACTTATTTTTGATGGATTATCAGTATATTACCGTTAATTCTAGTAAGAGTTCATAGTCCTTAGTGACTACTCAGTATTCAATTATCTTGAAATCTTAAATTTATTTAGCATTGAATCATATGGATATTATTCTGTCCTTAGCGACTGTTATTGAGAACTGTTGATATTCTTGTTATCCTTGAACTATCATATCCTATTGTACCTTTTGAGGTTCGAGAACTATATTACTCACCCTTATTGTTATTTTACTTGCTGAGCAAACTTGTTGCTCATTTTTGCTTTCCCTAAAATATTTCAGTTAATGCAGAGCAGGGTGGACCATCGGGCGCCGACAAGGGCAAGGGCAAGGCTACCGACTAGCTTGTCCCTTTTATGTTTTAAAATCTATACTATTCAGTAGTATAGGTTGCGAGACTTGGGAGAATAATTATAATAAATCATTGTATATTATTCTAGATTAGATCTTCAGCTATGAATGTATGTTTTAGATATTATTATTGTATTATCATGAGAACGTGATGAACCAAATTCGGGAGACTAGTGGCGGACCGAATTTGGGGGTGTCACAGGTTGGTATCAGAGCTGTATTTATAAACCTTAGGAGCGAGTGTCCTTAGATTATAACTTTGGAGAACTTAGAAGTTAGAAAAGAGATAAAGCTCATGTAGAGTTTTCCCTAGAGAGAGACTTAGTATGTTATGAAATGTAACTTCATTCTATACAATGAAATTATGTTTTATTTAACATTCTAATGGTGTTGCTGTTTGTTTGTCTTGTGTTTGTGATTGTAGCATGGCAGACACAAGAGTACCTAGTAGAGTGGCCGAGGAGGAGCCTAGAGATATACACGTAGTATACGAGGCACCTTTAGAGGCTGTGCCAGTATAGACTGTTGCACCATTCGAGTCTGACAACGAGAACGAGATCGAGGTGGATTTGGATCTAGAGGAGGACAATCCTATTGACCACGAGCCTATAGAGGAGGAGCCCATGGAGGACTTCTACGAGACTAATCTCGAGGAGCAGATGCTAGGCGAGTACGAGGAGCGTATTTTGGAGTTGAACTACAGAGTCCAAGAGCTGGAGGCCGAGGCCCAGGAGAGAGAGTCTGAGTTCCAGAAGCTAAGGGACGAGGACCACCAGAGGAAGTTGGACATGTAGGAGTTAGAGTTAGAGGTAGAGATTGCTTACCGCAGGGAGGCAAGGATCCAGATGGGAACCTTATTCCACAGGTCGGTATCCAGAAATATAGATTTGGCAGGGAGGTTAGAAGAGGTCGAGCAGAGAGAGTTGAGTGAGAAGACTGAGAAAGAAGCACTCCGTACTCAGCTAGAGTTGGAGGTTATGGATAGGATCCACTTCGAGGAGAAGTGGGAAGCGGCTAACGAGAGAGCTGACGACCTAGAGGATGAGGTAAGATGTAAGAAGAGGAAGATGAACAAGATGAGGTATGTGTAACGACCCCAAAATTCATATAATACAACTCTCGACATCGGTCGTTAACAATGCATCCTTATTCAGAGTTTACATCATTAATCAATGATACAATCACTAAAAATACGGAATATTTAAAATTTTTATATCCTTCCTTCTTTATTTTCCTGAATCTCAACCTTTATCATTACATAACTTTGATTCAAATTTATTTCATGAATCGCTTCGTCAGAGTTATTATAAACTAAAACTTACAACCAGGTTCAATAACCTTTATACATCGGATAAAATTTAAACTTTACAACTCCACAACGGTTAACCATCATATATTCTCAAATACATTATCTGAAACCTTAAATAGGTTCCAAAATAATAACAATTCAGCCAAAGTATATAAATTTTTATGCATTACATCTGATTCATTTCTTTCAAGTAGCACATAACGTTACCTTGAATCCTTAACCTGCAAAAGTGATTATTTGCAAGAATGAGCTCGACAGCTCAGCAAGATCTAACAGCTTTAATGCATCACATAGCACATAAATAAATGCTCAACATACATCTGATAATAATTAAAGTAACATGGCATACATGTTTTACTTCACATAACAAATATAAAGATTGAGTTCCTTACTAAATCAACATACTTTAATCAATCAATGTAGTCATAAATTGACTTTAACATTTCATGCTTACAACATATATACAACATATCATGTCCTTTGCAAAACAATTTAAAAATAGTTCATCATCAAGTTCACGTAGAAAATAAGAACTTAAAGACTTGCCTTGATCGTTGTTTACCAATAACAGTTTAACAACATACAAATATCTGCACTTCACGTGCCCTACACAATTATATAATCATGCACATCAACTATTAGTCACATAGCAAAGCATATTAGTTGTAATGTAAACTTTACTCTACATCTCATAAACCTTTCTATTATCAATACACAATGTTCAATTTGATTGTGTTAACTATCGACTTATATTTCACTATATTTCTTTTTCGTAATATTCGAAATTCATTCAAGTGTTTAAGTCTTGCTAGGACTACTTATTGGTTTTATACTAACCCCATTTCATATCTTATAATGTTCATTTCATTTGACTTAAAACACTTTTTACATTAATTAATACTTGTCACGGCGTTTCGGTGTTCATTCGTCACTCGTCCGAATTGTCTCTCTTGTGCATGCTTAGTGTGCTTATGCAACTAATCTAATACATCATTTATTAATGTTAAACATCATTATATTTACTAACATTCATGTTTCATAACTTATAATAACATCTATTATCGTCGACAACTTGCTTATGTGCCTGTCTAATGCCCTCCGGTTGCCTTCGAATACGTATCAATCACAAATATGATCATTTTGACCCTAGCTAACGACCTCAAATTGAAAAAGTTAAAAAACGAAAGTTGTAGGTCTACTCGTGCTCGTTCTGTATCATCTTGAATCACCTCAATCCGAGTAAGTATGAGAAAGTTATGGCTGTTCTACCACAGCAGGTCAAAATAATATTTGTTTGTTTATTTTTTTCTGAACATGACCGGCGCAGCTATGCCCCAAATGGCTTTGGGGGCTGCGCAGCTGCGCCAGAAGGGCCGGAGGGAGGTTCCAGGCCTGGTTCTTCGCAAATTTCTGAACCTTTTCTCCTTTTATTCTTCATAAATCAAGCTACGCACATCCGATTGAGTCCGTTTTCGACTCTATGGATTCGTAATTCATAGAACTACACATCTACATGATAATTATAACACTTTAAAAACATTAGCGATTCATTATAAGCGTTCCAATTAAGTGTTCATGCTACTTTTTTATGTTTTACACATATTTAGCGAATTCATTCACCACGGATTCGTTTCTTAACAAAATTGATTCATTCAACTTGCGTTTTTTTTTGTTTTTCATCATACTAACAACATCCATAATCAATTTCAAATTATATACATGATTTAACCATCCAATTAAGCCATAAACAAATATCCTTATTCTAAAAACATATTTACATGAATTTGATAACTCTAAAATTGTTTGTAGATGACATATCACAGATTATACACGCCTATAAACAAATATATCCTTATCCTTCATCAACCCAAACTAATTATATAGAAACCTAATATTTGAGGCAAACAAGAGTAGAGAGTTTTAAGGTTGGATTAATACCTTTTGATTCCTTCTTAACCCAATTAAATGATGAACAAGGTTCTTTTCTTCTTATTCTTCCAAAGCTCTTCTCCAATTCTCAAAGAATTATCTCACTCACCCTCACTCCCAAATTTCTTTTTACTGAAGAACAAGCTAAATGATGAGTTTTGTTTTTAACGTAAAAACTTAATTCCTTCATCGGTTACCAAACCCTAAAGGTCACAAGACCTTGTTTGGCAAGCTTCCTTAGGCACCCCTTTCAATTATTTTAATAATCTTTTATCATATAGTACATTTGTCACACATAACTAAACCAATCTTATAATTTCATATTAAGTTACATTGGGTTTATTAATCACTTAATTTATCAAATCACTCCTGATCAACACAATAAATTTATTTAATAAATCATTCATCCTCTAATTTAATTATTTAATTAAATTAGAGCATTGTCATTTTATTAGCGTAATAAAATATGCACCAATTATAAAATTGTTTATCATCAATTTACTTAATATCATCATACATGAATAAATTATTCCATAATAATTTCCATCAAATATTTACTTTATTTAATAAATATCTCAACTAAAATATTTATTTTACTCGATAATTATCTTAACTATTTACGAAATTCTCAATCAATTTACATTAACATATTACATTTATATGTAACACATTACCCTCTCATTTTATTAAAACAAATATATTTACATTAATTCACTATTTTAATTAAGTGAATTAATCTCATTATTTATGAAATTTAATTCATAACAATTATAGTGCCAACAACGCATAATAATCAAATTATATTATTCAATAATATAACTTCCAACTTAATTAACTTAATTTCCTTTTCAAACAATTTCGCTTCCCTTCTTTAATAATTAAAATAAATTAACAACTAAACCTCATTCCTCCAACTTATGAATATATATATATATATATCTCTTCTATATTCACACCACATCATATACTTCACCATATATAATACATCTATACACATATCCAAACTCAAAATATCTCGTAATAAGAATTTTATTTATTAAATTCTTATTATAATAATTTTTAAAAATTCGGGTTGTCACATCCTTCCCTCCTTATAAGGATTCCGTCTTCGGAATCATCGAAACCCTACCTTACTCAGGTTTTCATCAAATATCTTTAAAAACATTTATCGTTGAATAACTTCAACACATTTCCTTAGTATAGGTTTTATATTACCTACTACATTCATTTCTTCAACAAATTCTAGGTTTTATTTCATACCTTTCACTTGAACTCAATTATATTTTGAGTATTATATATTCTTTAACCCGTTCATTTTCTTTCCAAGGATTATTACCATATACCTTACTCATCGAATTCATATACTTCATAATTCACTATCTTATAAGTGTTCGGGTTATCACATTCACCCATTCTTCTAAGAATTTCGTCCTCGAAATTTTCATTAATCTTCATTCGTTCAATCTATCAAAATAGATTCTACGTTAATCTTTATTCACTGGATTAAAGCGTTCTACAACTACTTCTTTCTAAGACTGTTCTTCTTACCACATTCACCTTCAGAATAATAAGAATCTTCCACAATTGTTCAATGATGGGGAAGCAATATGAATAACAGAAATTTAAAAGATTTCAATTCACGCTGAGGGGTCATAAGACCTTGAACTCTTCTCCAGGTTTAATAGTGCATCACCATTGTAAACCATCTTTAACAGAATGTTTAGCAATCACACAGACTGAAAACACTCTCTGCAAGTACTCTAGGTGATCAGCCTATCGTACCCCTACGTCGTGCACAACGTATTACATCTTAACATCGTAACGACTATATGCGTTACTTTCGGAACCATTGTCTCCGATAACATGTCTCCTTTTACAGGGTTGTTCACCTCAGCTTCTTAACATTTGAATCCACACCAAAATAATTTGGTTTGGTATAGTTTGATGAAGAACGCTTGAATTTCATGAACATCTTTCAATATTCGTCTAGCTGAATCAAGTAGCATAAACTTCTAGCAATAACTCGTACATCAATCGAGATATATATATATATATATATATATATATCTTTAACCAACTCAAAATTTTTATTTTTGTTTATTTAAAGAAACTAAAAGTAAATAAATCCCCTTTTTTTATAGTTTAAGGTGTGACGCCCCCAAATTCCAGGACCGCCACTTGGTCTCTCGAATTCGGTTCATCACGTGCTCATGCTAATACATCACAATAATAATAATTAAATATCATACGATCACAGCGGAAAATCTATTCTAGAATAATTTACAATGATTTATTATAATTATTCCCCCAAGTCTCGCAACCTACAGTACTTAATAGATTTCATAATAATATCAGTTAACGACTTATTACATAATCTAACTTAAGCTTAAACATAATCAAATCCAGTCTTACTACATCATCTTCATACAATATTAATATATTTAAAACATAACAGACATAAGCTAGTTGGTAGCTTTGCCCTTGCCTTTATCAACGCCCGAAGGTTCACCATGCTCTGCCTTAACTGAAATGTTTTAGGGAAAGCAAGAATGAGCACAAATTGCCCAGCAAGTAATATACAATAAGGGTGAGTAATAAGATTCTCAATTCTCGAAAGGGTATAACAAGATTTGATAATTCAAGAATAACAAGAATATCAACAGTTCTCAATATCGGTCGCTAAGGACAGGATAATATCAATATGATTCAATAATAAGTCAATTCAAGATTTCAAATAATTGAATACTGAGTAGTCACTACGGACTATGAACTTCTACTAGAATTGACAGTAATAAACTGAAAATCCAACAAAAACAGGTACAAAAGGTGATCAGCCTAAAGTACCCTTGTTATGCATAACAATCAACCATACTCAAGTGTGCACGTCGGTTCTCCGACAATTATATATTCCCTTCAAAGAAGGTTGTTCTTCTCAGTCAAATATAAGATCCCGCACCAATCAATTAGTTTGGGTTGCTTTTCAATAACATAAGTCCGGCCGAATCAAATGGCATAGACACTTTCACAATATTCAAGAACAATACTAAGTTCAACATGAATAATAGCTTTAATGAAATAAGAGTTCAAGTATGCTAATTCGATTCAACCGATTAAATAGGAAACTAGTTCGCAATACACGAGATAGGATACTTGCATAGTAAAAGAGTATAAGTTAGGAAACTTTCACAATCATAGATTTCCTTGCATAAAGTAAATGCGTCGGTTAGGATACTTGCACTTTAAAAGAGTGTAAGTAAGAGAACTTGCCTTTAGCGTAGTTTATCCACGAAAAGCAAATCAACACTTTCGAATTCCTATCGTAATACAGTTACGTATATATATGATATTCATTAGTCATATAATTTAACTTCTCATTTTCTCTTTGAATATACGATCAACACATAAGCTAAGTTTTACCTAGCTACACAGTTATATAGAGTATAATTTCTATCCTTAACGTTCCTTCTTTAGAGTTAAAACGCATTCTCATATTATATAAGATCTCAACAATTAGCAAACATGCTTGCATATTATTAATATCACATAAGACCACAATCAATACTAAATATATTTCATTTTAGCAAGTTACGGCATCTCCTTAAGTTAACCGTCAAAATCGGGTTCAAGTAACATCATATAATATCGCGTAGCATGTATTCATATTTAAAGGATACTTTCATGCTTGTATAACTTTTCCAAATCCAATCGTACATGGTATAGGTTCTTAAGTTAATACTTAAAGCCATTCAAGGACACGAACTCATATGGTCTAACATGGTCGCTTTTAAACACATAAGATATTCATATAACTTGTATTAGTCATGCTCATGAGTACTCGTATTGCATATATGTAGCTAGCATTGTTATTATCTTGAAAACATGCTTTGTTCATGCTAAACTTTAATCATGGCAACTAATCATGGTATATATATATGCATGACACATGAATGAGTCTAAGAGTACTATCACATGTGTCCATAAATGTCAAATTCTAATTCTCGTCATAACATACCAACGTTCATGTTCAAAGCTTATACTTTGTTAGTATAGTTCATTACTAAGGTCTATCATGTTCATTCTTCCTTATGAAACCTATATATGTAAGTTAACATGCTTTTCATGTATTTCAAGGCTATCTAAACATGCTCATAACATCAAAATGACTATATAGCATTTACATGATCATATCCACCTTCAAACTTCTATTCTTGTTAGGAATGAGCACTAGTTAGGTTCACATGTTCATATTTTATTACGGAACCAATATAGATAAGCTAACATGCACTTCATGTGTCTCTAGGTGGTACTAACGTGCTTGCAAGGTCAGTATGTAAACATGCTTCATATATGTTAACGTCGTTTATGAAACTTTAAATTCGTTTCCAAACTATATGTCGTTTGGTTAATCATGCATGCTAATATACTAAAACATGCTCACATTGCCTCATTAGGTTTATATATAAGTATTAATCATGCTCCCATGCTTGTTTAAACAAAAATCAAACAATTGGTACATAACAGTTTTGTTGCAGAATGCAGAAAAACTGAACACAGAGGCTGGCGCTGCGGCGCGGCACAGCAGCTCACTACTGGCGCTGCGGCGCGAGTGGCGCTGCGTGCGACGCTGCGGCGCGGGCTGCGGCGCGTGTGGCGCTGCGGCGCGGGCTGCGGCGCTGCGGCGTCGAGGCAGTTTTCTGCAGTTCAGACTACAGCGAAATCCGACCAAAAACCTCCCATTTCATCGATTTCAACATACCCAAATGCTATTAGACTTGTTTAACTTACTAACACATACATATATGCTTATATAACATTCAATAGCAATTATCAATTCCCAATTTCATGAACTCTAACTAATTTACGAATTTCATGTATTCACAGAAATTAAAGAGGAACAATGGAAATGAAAGACTATTCAGTGGTTCTATCATGTGTGTATGTTCATATAACAACAATATAAGGGTTCTACAACCCAATCATGAACCAATTTAGCATAATCAAGAATTTCAAGGAAACTTCGGAAACAGAAAACGGAAATGAAGAACACAGGAAGAGGAATTATACCTCTGTAAATGATTTAAGCTTGCTGCTATCTCAATAACACTGATATATATATATATATATATATATATATGCTCTCTAGTCTCACTTAGCCAAAATGCTCAGCAAAAGAACTGAAGAAGGAGGAGAGCTTATTTATAGAGAAATTCATGACCAGACAAAGCCTTTTCCTTCCAAATCAAAACAACGGATTGAAGGATTGCATGCTAGATAAGAAGGAGTTGGTAAATAGTTGGTGATTTCCACTATTCTGCCCACTCCCTTCATGATGGCTAGAATGCTGAGTTTGAGAGAAGAGAGTAGGCTAGCTTCATGAGTGTTCACGTGTGAAGAGATAGTGACTATCATTTAGGGACAAGCCAAACAAACCTCAGCATTCTTACAAATGGACTATATGCTACACTTGTATATATATATACACCATATACTTATGTTATATATTATATGTACATTTTATCTTACCGATATAATACAATCGGATACTACCACATTTCATTATATCATATATTATTAAATTGTATTACTCAACAATTATTTATAATAGATCCATGATACATTATTTTAATGTATATCCACACATCATTTGTCACCTACACATATTATAACATATAGTTACTATACATTTAATTCGCATGCTTGCACATATAATTTCTCATCTTATAAATTGAATATTAATTAATAATATACATCAATCAATATAATTGTTAACCTCCATAACAATTTAATTAACCCTTATATGATTAATTATCACTTTGATATAAATCTTATTGTATTTATAAACACGTTGCTCATTATTATTATGTTTCTTGCAATAATAATAATCACATATTATTAATCAATCCTCATTAGTATTTTATAACAGTTAATTAATATTCTTCGATTAACAATTAATATAGATTAATTGTTTGCTTAAATTAATATAATCATTCTTATATTACGTCACTGTGCCACACAAGGCAATCAACGAGTTTATCACAAACTCCACCAATTTCTCAATAATTATTCAATTATATATAATTGAATTAATTCATCTCATAACACAAAATCATTTATATTCAAATAAATTCTCATTTCCATTAATATATTTATTTAATAATATATGAAAATCCTCGGGTATTACATAAGAAAACTAAAAATAAATGAATCTTTTCATAATATCCTGATACCGTACCGTAATAATGGAACGTTGAGCATTTCGTCATTACATAACGCCGTCATACTGCATCATACCATAGTGGCTGACGATCATACGATCACATCAAACACTAGGTTTAACTGCATTGATAACTTCCTCGATTTTTTTTTCTACACTATATCAAATGATGTATAGAATATGTAAAATACATTTTGAAAATTTCAAATCATTTTTGTCTAGCTGAACCAATTAGCGTAAACATGTGAATAATAGCACTATTTTAAAAAAAAATCATTGGTTCAATCATTTGATCCAATGTTTTTCAAGAAAACAGAAGTGCAATATCAGCACGAAGTCAATAAATTTCTAAAATCTAGCAAAGCTAGGAGATTTAGAATATAAAACTTTCTCTATCAATTAAATATTTACTCCATCATTACTTAATCATTCTATCAACCTTAAACAACATCAATGCTTCCTACACCATAACTTTTCTATACCCAATATAGTTCATCAAACTTACCACACTTTGGAAGTTCAGGAACTTGCCACAATAATATGAGTTTAAGAACTTATCCTAGAAATACGTAGTCAAAGAACTGATCAGAGACTGTCCATATGCTTAGGGGTTCAAAACATACATACGATTATGAGTCACGAGCTTACCATAAGTATGAGTTTTAAGAACTCACCTAACCTTAAGATCATCTAATGTAATCTTAAATCATCTAATCTAATCTCTATTGACTCTAACTATCAAATATAATATGAGAAAAGAATCACCTCCTCGTCATATATATATCGATAGCGCGACACCAACCTTCTAATGATTATCAATATGATAAGCCAAGTGTAAGCACAAAACACTGCCCATACAAAGATTTGTACAACTCAGCCACCACATGAGTCCTCAGTTGAAATCCCATTTAACTCTATCTTCTTCTTAACTTCTCGCTCTATACTCGATAGAGTTTTCTTGTATCTCATCATTTATCACTCCTCATGAGTTAACCTCGTACTATATTATAGTACATTCTCGTTATAGCATCAAACTATAACTATTCAATCATTACAGATCATCTGTCTTTCAATTTCAAAAGATCACATCGTGATCTTTTCTATAATCATCTCCCTTATGATTCTTTCTTATCTCATTATCATTTTGTTTTAAAGCTTCTTATCTTTTCCTATCATCATGTCATATCATGATTTCATTATGCTTTAATCTTATAGACTTCTTCTATTCATCGTTATTAGTCATCTTTATTATTGGAGCTAGGTAACTCCTGATTCTCATCTTCATATCTCTTCAAGATTCTTCTTTGAATCCTCTTGTTTATTGATTAACTCTTCTTTTAAGAATTTCTAACTTCGTTCATAAAGTTCAACATTTTATTCGAGTTTTATTCCTCGTGTTATTCTCACCTTCTTCTTATAATATTTCTAGGACTTAACTCATCTTATACTTCTAAGTATGTGAAAGGAATCACCTTTTCATTATATGTAACCTAACTTCTCATTCTCTAAGGTCATAGCCTAAGGTACTCTTACCTAAGGTGTATAACCTATCAGCTCTAATACCAACTGTAATGACCCCAAAATTCATACAATACAACTCTCGACATCGGTCGTTAACAATGCATCCTTATTCAGACTTTACATCATTAATCAATGATACAATCACTAAAAATACAGAATATTTAAAACTTTTATATTATTCCTTCTTTATTCCCTGAATCTCAACCTTTATCATTACATAACTTTGATTCAAATTTATTTCATGAATCGCTTCGTCAGAGTTATTATAAACAAAAACTTACAACCAGGTTCAATAACCTTTATACATCGGATAAAATTTAAACTTTATAACTCCACATCGGTTAACCATCATACATTCTCAAATAAATTATCTGAAACCTTAAATAGGGTCCAAAATAATAACAATTCAACCAAAGTATATAAATCTTCATGCATTACATCTGATTCATTTCTTTCAAGTAGCACATAGCGTTACCTTGAATCCTTAACCTGCAAAAATGATTATTTGCAAGAATGAGCTCGACAGCTCAGCAAGATCTAACAGCTTTCATGCATCACATAGCACATAAATACATGCTCAATATACATCTCATAATAATTAAAGTAACATGGCATACATGCTTTACTGATATAACAAATATAAAGATTGAGTTCCTTACTAAATCAACATACTTTAATCAATCAATGTAGTCAGAAATTGAGTTTAACATTTCATGCTTATAACATATATATAACATATCATGCCCTTTGCAAAATAATTTAAAAATAGTTCATCATCAAGTTCACGTAGAAAATAAGAACTGAAAGACTTGCCTTGATCGTTGTTTACCAATAACAGTTTAACAGCTTATAGATATCTGCACTTCACGTGCCATGTAAGAACCTGAATTTTCAGATATTATTAAATAAGGATTTAATAAATAAAATTCTTAAACTGTGAGATGGGTTAGAATAAGAGTATATATATGTGATGTGAGGTATGTGATATTATATTACATAGGGTAATATGGACTATGTAATATGTGTTTTTGTGATTTATAAATATACTATTAATATATATATTTGTTACTTAGCGTAGAGACGATTCAGTTGAGATAAAGGAAGTGGATAAATTCCTATCGATATTAAATAATTTATAGAATTATTTTATCATAGTAAGTTGATGACATTAAATATCCTTAATGTATAATCACCATATTCTTGTGTATGTGTATTAATAACTAGTATATTTATAATATAGGTTATTGATAGTACTTAAGCTATCCGTGAATGGGTTGGGATAGTAAAACATGAGTTAGTTAAGGAAATTAGCTAATAAGAATAAATATTAGTTAATTTAAGTTGGGAGTTATATTATGGAATAATATAATGTTAATATTGAACCTTAATGATATGGTGCAGTGTTTAATTTACTTAAGTAAAAGAGTGAATTAATATATGTGTTGAATATAAAATTATAGTTGGTACTTTTATATATTACTAAGAATGGTAATATGTGAGAAAAGTCTAATGTGCAAAAAACGTTAATAAATATATATACGTTATTAAAGGGAGATGGAAATCATTATATTTTAAATGAATATTTAATATTTGAAGAAATTGTTTTGGGGACAATTTATAGAAAAGAAAGAGAAATGACTATTATATATTTCTAATAAAGGATTTTAAATTAATTTCTAATATTGAATTATTTTAATAAAAGGAGAAAATATTTTTTTTGAATAATAATATTTTCTTATATGTTTTTGTATGAAGTAATAAGTATGATTAATTAATATGGTAAATATATTAAAACATATTTGCTATATGTAAATAAATTGATGAAAACGATTTATTATAATAGAAAATAAACTTATTATCTATTTTTTATATATAATATATGTATATGTGTCATACATATAGTTATTTGATATTATATTAAGAATAATATCATGAGACAATAAGTAAATTATTTTCTAATAATGAATGTCTTTATTCGGAGAAAACATAATATTTATGTTATGACAAAATACATAATTTCTAATGTATTTTTCAAGGGAGTTTAATTTATAAAAGGAAACTAAGTTATTTTAATAACTTGAGTTACTATAGTACCGTAAATGTTATAAATAATATTGAATATTTCTATTCGTAATATATTTATATGTAGACCTTGTGACTTAATAGTTCTAATTATATTGAGCATTTATAAGTAGTAAGTGATGGAAATAATAATAAGCTTGAGATTAAGCTTGTGAGAAATGCCTTGTGTGGCACAATAATAGATTCGGTAATGAATTGATTAATTCGAGGATGGAAGAATTATTAATTAAATAATTAATCTATATTAATTGTTATTATAATAATATGTTGATTTATTATCGTGGCTAGTAATATTATAGTAATAAGGAAATTGATTATAAATATAATCAGAATTGTATTGATGAAGAATGAGATATATTGTCTTATAATCATTATGGGCAATATACTATTATCAAGTAATTATTTGATAATATGTTGATTAATGAATAAATGAATTATAAATATTATAAGATTTATATTAATCAATTGTTATAGAGATTAATAATTGATTTACGAGGAAGGAATTAATTAATATTATTATTAATTAATTGATAAGATAAGTAATTTATTAATTTCTATGTGCAACCATGCGATATTAAAAGTATAACGTATGATAGTTAACTATATGTTATACGGAGTGTTCAGTGCAATGTGACTATGTGAGTGTGTGGACATTAAAATAATGTATCATGAATATAAATAATAATTGATGATTAATTATATATATAATAGAATAATAGAATTAAATAATGGAGATAATGTGATGTGATTATATCAGAGTAAATTATATCCGGTATTAATAAATGTACATGGATTATATGTATGTTACATTGCCATATCACATCTACTACTATTAAGCATGTGACTTACATTATAATGTTAATTATAATCTAAATATATAGTATGAATATATATATGTAATAGCCTAAGTGTATGATATATGTTATAACATTTCATTGTACAATTGCTAGAATGCTGAGATTGAAATTGGCTTGTCCCATTATATGAGACTCATTCTCCTTCACGTGTGTAGCATATAAGCTAGTCTACTCTATATTCTCAATTTCAGCAAACAATTTATAGCTCTCTATTCCTCAAACTCAGCAACATAGACTAGCAATCATGCAATGGGGAGTGGTTTTGATGATGGGTTCTAACAACTAAATACCTACCATTCCATAACCTTCATGCAATTTGTCAATCCGTTAGTTTGATTTGAGAGAGAAAAGCTTAGAGTAGACATTAGCTTCTCTATATATATAAGCTCTTCTCTTTCACATTTTTAATTGCTGAGATTTCCTAAGTATTGAGTTGAGAGCTAATATATATATCATTGATAGCATTTGAGAGAGTTCAGTTGAGCTAGCTTAACTCACCTAACAGAGGTATTATATACCTTTCATGTTCTTCAATTCACATTTCTGCAAATGCTGTAAATTTTTAATTCATGATTTTAGTTGGAGTTTATGATTTGATGATGTTAATTGATGGTTATAAGCTCATATATGTGTTAGTAAGGTAATATAGTTGATTTGATAGTTAATTCGTAGAAAGAATTGGGATTTGGCATAGCTTCTGCCGAAGCAGAAGCAATCAACTTGATCCAGGAAACGGCGCAGCTGCGCCCTGGTTATACTGGGGTGTTGCGTAGCTGCACCAGTACAAGACTTGCGTTTTGTTGGCCAAGGCCCTGCGCAGCTGCGCCAGTTTTGAACTGGGGAGCTGCGCCGATCACTGGTTCCAAATTCTGCTTCTGATCCAGGATGTTACGTGCGAACTTATGATAACACTTTGGAACAAGTTTGGAAACATAAGTAGCATGCCTATAGGAGTACATGGAGTTAACGCAAACATGTTTTACTATGATTTCATGCAAGATTAATGAAGCGACGTATAGCGTTGAAATAAACTTAAAGTTTCCGAAGCGAACTTTAACATGTGTGAACCATGACTATATTATGACTTTGAGCATGTAAGTAGAACCTAGAAATGCATGAAGAATGTGATACCATATACGTATATGTTTCATGATATAAGATTTATAGTTCCTTTGTTTATGACCAAACTCGTTGGACTTTGTGTTAGAGAACATTTTTAAGTAAAGCTTGATATATCAAAGCAAATATACATGAATACTACATGATGTACATTCTGATCTTGAGAAGATGTTAACATGACTTGACTACATATTATAAGAGCTTTAAAGTGATCTTGTATGTGTTGAATTGCATCGTTCAAGTTTAAAATGATTTTAAAGGCAAACTTGAAGATATTTTCAAACCAATTGTATTAGTATGAGTAGTAAAGAATCTAAGATAATATGTTTACGTTCGTTATGTCTCTAAACATGGTTCTTGTGTATTTGATATAATGGAAGAAAACTAAGCATGAGTTTGAAGCATGTTTCAAAGTATGTAACGATGATAGAAATACTATATGAAAACTTGCAAGCATGCCTAAAACAAGTTATGTGATCACCCCATATGTTTAAAAGACGAGCATGATAGACTTTATGACTTTATAGCCTTGAATGGACTTAAGTTTTTACGGGTATTAACTTAGAACCTATATCATGTAAATTGAACTTGAAAAGGTTTAACGAGCATGAAAGTATCCTTTAATGTGTATACATGCTATGTAGGACCATATGTTAATACTTGAATCCGATTTCGACGATTAATAGAGTATATTTGCTTTGTTATGGTCTTATGTGTTAGTAATGATAAATGAGAATGATTAACTCAAAAGATGGACTACACTAGCTATATGTAAATAGATTAGTGGTAGACAGGCATGTGTATATGAAGAATGTAAGTACGCATGGTTCAAGTATACTTATACGTACATAGTTATTCTAAGAATACGATAAGAAAGTGAGACGACGGTTCTAAGAACCAAGTTAGACAACAATGTAACCTTTATTATTACATTGAGAATGTGTGGATACATATAGCTGACAAGTATGAATCCATGATTATATAATTGTGTAGGATTACACGAAGTGCAGATATCTTTAAGCAGTTAAGTCGTAGTTGTTAAACTACGAATCAGGCAAGTCTTTCAGTTCCTATTTGATATATGAATTCAATAACTGTTAGTTGAATTATATTATGTTGTGATAATGTGAACTTAGATATGAACTGTATATGAGATATAAATGAGATTAAAAGTTGATCTTTGATGATATACTTGTTATGTAAAAAGTAACATACGTAGTAAATATAAATTGTTTATAAATGCATGAACTGAGTATGATGTTGTATGCTATGTGATGTATAAAAACTGTTAGAATTGCTGAGCTGTCGAGCTCACTCTTGTAAATAACCACTTTTGCAGGTTAAGGACTTACGATAAAGACTTCGTACTTCTTGATTGATAAAGATAGATTGTATCGCAACGAAGAATGCTGTTTAGATTATTACTTGAACCACGTTTAGGTTCTAGGAGTGTGCTTGATATATACTTACGATGTTTAAAACTTGTCGTACTGTAAAGATGTATTAGTTGATACATAGAGGATATCAAGTCGAGTTATAAACGTTATACGATAACTCAAATAGAATGAATCATATTATAAAGTTGATTCAGGGATTTGTAATTGATTCAAGCTATGAAATCAATAAAAGATTTTATTTAAAGGATATTGAAAGGTTTAAGTTATTCCGCATTTTAGTAACATAGAATGTGATGTTTAGACATGGATGGTATATGACCGGGTTTTGAAACTTGTAAAAGTTTGGAGTCATCATACAAGATCCTAGATATGAATAGAATTTATATTCTAAATTGTAATAAGCAAAGTTGTAATCTTTTACTAATGATTAAAAGATGTAATAGTTTGACACTAGTAGTATCGTGACTGCACCGAATCTGAGGTTTCGAAGGAACGTGGATTTGGGGGCGTCACATGCCCTACACATTTATATAATCATGCACATCAACTATTAGTCACATAGCAAAGCATATTAGTTGTAATTTAAACTTTACTCTACATCTCATAAACCTTCCTATTATCAATACACAATGTTCAATTTGATTGTGTTAACTATCGACTTATATTTCACTATCTTTCTTTTTCGTAATATTTAAAATTCATTCGAGTGTTTAAGTCTTGCTAGGACTACTTATTGGTTTTATACTAACTCCATTTCATATCTTATAATGTTCATTTCATTTGACTTAAAATACTTTTTACATTAATTAATACTTGTCACGGCGTTTCGGCGTTCATTCGTCACCCGCCCAAATTGTCTCTCTTGTGCATGCTTAGTTTGCTTATGCAACTAATATAATACATCATTTATTCATGTTAAACATCATTATATTTACTAACATTCATTTTTCATAACTTATAACAGCATCTATTATCGTCGACAGCACTATACTTGCTTATGTGCATGTCTGACGCCCTCTGACTGCCTCTGAATACGCATCAGTCACAAAGATAACCATTTTTACCCTAGCTAATGACCTTAAATTGAAAAGTTAAAGAACAAAAGTTGTAGGTCTACTCGTTCTCGTTTCGGATCATCTTGAATCACCTCAATCCGAGTCCGTATGAGAAAGTTATGGCTGTTCTACCACAGTAGGTCAAAATAGTGTTTGTTTGTTTGTTTTTTTCTGACCATGACCGGCGCAGCTGCGCCCCAAATGGCCTTGGGGGCTGCGCAGCTGCGCCACAAGGGCCGGTGGGTGGTTCCAGGCCTGGTTCTTCGCGAATTTCTGACCTTTTCCTCCTTCTAATCTTCATAAATCAAGCTGCGCACATCCGATTGAGTCCGTTTTCGACTCTATGGATTCGTAATTCATAGAACTACACATCTACATGATAATTATAACACTTCAAAAACATTAGTGATTCATTATAAGCGTTTTAATTTAGTGTTCATGCTACTTTTTTATGTTTTACACATATTTAGCGAATTCATTCACCACGGATTGGTTTCTTAACCAAATTGATTCATTCGACTTGCGTTTTTTTTTTGTTTTTCATCATACTAACAACATCCATAATCAATTTCAGATAATATACATGATCTAACCATCCAATTAAGCCATAAACAAAATTCCTTATTCTAAAAACATATTTACATGAATTTGATAACTCTAAAATCATTTATAGATGACATATCACAGATTATACACGCCTATAAACAAACATATCCTTATCCTTCATCAACCCAAACTAATTATATAGAAACCTAATATTTGAGGCAAACAAGAGTAGAGAGTTTTAAGGTTGGATTAATACCTTTTGATTCCTTCTTAACCCAATTAAATGATGAACAAGGTTCTTTTCTTCTTGTTCTTCCAAAGCTCTTCTCCAATTCTCAGAGAATTCTCTCACTCACCCTCACTCCCAAATTTCTTTTTACTGAAGAACAAGCTAACTGATGAGTTTTATTTTTAACGTAACAAATCAATTCCTTCATCGGTTACCAAACCCCAAAGGTCACAAGACCTTGTTTGGCAAGCTTCCTTAGGCACCCCTTTCAATTATTTAATAATCTTTTATCATATGGTACATTTGTCACACATAACTAAACCAATCTTATAATTTCATATTAAGTTACATTGGGTTTATTAATCACTTAATTTATCAAATCACTCCTTATCAACATAATAAATTTATTTAATAAATCATTTATCCTCTAATTTAATTATTTAATTAAATTAGAGCATTGTCATTCCATTAGCGTAATAAAATATGCACCAATTATAAAATTGTTTATCATCAATTTACTTAATATCATCATACATGAATAAATTATTCCATAATAATTTCCATCAAATATTTACTTTATTTAATAAATATCTCAACTAAAATATTTATTTTAGTCGATAATTATCTTAACTATTTACGAAATTCTCAATCAAATTACATTAACATATTACATTTATATGTAACACATTACCCTCTCATTTTATTAAAGCAAATATATTTACATTAATTTACTATTTTAATTAAGTGAATTACTCTCATTATTTATGAAATTTAATTCATAACAACTATAGTGCCAACAATGCATAATAATCAACTTATATTATTCAATAATATAACTTCCAACTTAATTAACTTAATTTCCTTTTCAAACAATTTCGTTTTCCTTCTTTAATAGTTAAAATAAATTAACTACTAAACCTCATTCCTCCAACCTATGAATATATATATATATATATATATATATATATCTTCTATATTCACACCACATCATATACTTCACCACATATAACACATCTATACACATATCCAAACTCAAAACATCTCGTAATAAGAATTTTATTTATTAAATTCTTATTATAATAATTTTTGAAAATTCGGATTGTCACATCCTTCCATCCTTATAAGGATTCTATCCTCGGAATCACCGAAACCCTAGCTTACTCAGGTTTTCATCAAATCTCTTTAAAAACATTTATCGTTGAATAACTTCAACACATTACCTTAGTATAGGTTTTATATTACCTACTACATTCATTTCTTCAACAAATTCTAGGTTTTATTTCATACCTTTTACTTGAACTTATTTATATTTTGAGTATTATATATTCTTTAACCCGTCCATTTTCTTTCCAAGGATTATTACCATATACCTTACTCATCGAATTCATATACTTCATAATTTACTATCTTATAAGTGTTCGGGTTATCACAGTATGCATTCCGTTCAGCTTTTGAGAGAGTGATTGATGGTGTGTACCACTACCCAGCAGAGCAGGGACAGACCCTACATACCTTGAGCCGAGAGCTGATAGCATACATAGCGCAGATCTAGTACAAGAGCGTTGTGGAGCGTGGGATGATGGGATGAGACCCTTAGCTAGACTAGCAGTAGCTTTAGTGGTTTTCTTTTGTGATGTACATGTTGTGTTGAAATCCCAACTTTTTGTGTAAAGTGTGGGATAGTTATGTAAACCCCGAGTAAGCTTTTGTTAGAGGGGTAGTATGATAGTATGTTAGTATTCCCCGTCTTTTGTGATACTAGGGGATATGTGATAACATTTATAGAAATATGTTAGGGAAAATCTTGTAATGAAACGATTTGGCATATGAATATAAATGAGCTTATTTCAGAAACGTGTTATAAATTTTATTCTTTTTAGTACTAAAGAAATACTTAAGTAATATAACTGAGCAATAATAAAATAAAAATTTGTGATGCAGATCATGCCGCCCAGACGTAGATTAACTGCACCTGAGAAATCAGTTAATAATGAGAGGGAACAAGTAGACCCGATCCAAAAGTTGGTAGATTTTCTAGGAGAGGCTCTAAGGGGAAGGAACAACGAACCCGTTCGCCCTAACCCTCAAGCAGTACCAGTGACAAACTTCAAAGACTTTAAGAGTGTGGGACCCCCAGAGTTCGAGGGTACTACAGACCCAATAATTGCGCAAACCTGGATAAAAGAAATAGAAAAGGCTTTCACCATAGCTCGTGTGGGCGAAGACCAGCATACAGTATTTGCTACGTACATGATGAGAGGCAAAGCGAACTACTGGTTGGAGGCGAATCAACAGAGAGCTGGAGAAGGGACGATAACATGGGATAGGTTTACGACGCTGTTTTTCGAGAACTACTTCCCGAAAAGCTTGAAGAACTGAATGGAGGTGAAGCTCTTAGAGTTAAAACAAGGTGATATGACGGAGGCGCAGTACGCAGCTAAGTTCAATGAACTAGCGGGATTTGCAGAACACCAAGTTGGAGATGAAGAGAGGAAGGCGAGACGATTCAAGCAAGGGTTAAAGATGTGGCTATTTAACAAGGTATCAGTTCTTCAAATTGATTCCTTTGCGACGTTGCTAGAAAAGACAATCATTGCAGAAGGTGGCAGTGAGGCCTTAAGTCTGTATCATAAAGTGAAGAAAAATAAGAACACTGGAGGAGAAAACCGTACTGGAGGAATCAGTAGTGGAGGAAGTAACTTGGGAAAAAGAAAGTGGGAGAACAACAACAACAAAAATAACAACAATCAATAGGGGAATTTTCGTGGAGGATTTAAGAAGAGGGCAGACGGATGCCCGAAATGTGGGAAGAATCACTAAGGTGAGTGCTGGAAGGGACGCGACACTTGCTACAATTGCGTCTAGGAGGGGCACATTTCACCCAACTGCCCGAAACTGAAAAAGATACAAGGATGTTTTGCATGTGGCTCGACGAAGCACCGGATTAAGGACTGCCCAAAGAAGGGAAGTGGTGGAGGTAGCAACCAACAAGGGGGAAACAAACTGATGATCAGCGGACTGGCACAATCCAACCGCCAGAACCTTTAACATGACCATCCAGGATGCAGTGGCTGCGAAGGACATGGTGTCAGGTATAATCCCAATCAATGATATAAATGCTTATGTATTATTTGATTCGGGTGCCACCTGTTCTTTTGTATCTGAAGAATTTGCTAGTAAACTTAATACACCCCGAGAACGATTAGAAGATCCCTTGAACATAGAAGTTGCGAATAAGGAAGTAATCCCTATAGAATACGTTTATCGAAATTATCGCGCAAACATTAGTGAACATGAACTGAGCGTAGACTTGATTCCTATTAGATTGGGAGAATTTGACGTAATACTGGGAATGGATTGGTTATATAACCATGCTGTGATAATCAACTGTCAGAATAAATGTGTGAACCTTCAGACTCCAAGTAAGTCTAAGGTAGTGTTTTATGGTAGCTCATCGCTTAAGCAATCATGTTGCGTTACGATGATGCAAGACAAGAAATTGTTAAGGAAAGGTTGTGTAGGTTATTTAGCTTGCATCGTAGATACTCCAAAAAAGGGAGTAGAAATTAAAGATATATCCATAGTGAATGAATTCCAAGATGTATTTTCGGATAATCTGCCTGGTCTTCTGCCAGACAGAGAAATTGAATTTGTAATAGACTTAGCACCAGGAACGGCGCCTATTTCGAAAGCCCCATATCGTATGGCGCCAGTAGAAATGAAGGAATTGATGATACAACTGCAAGAGTTATTGGATAAGGGTTACATACGACCAAGTGTGTCTCCTTGGGGAGCACCAATGTTATTCGTTAAGAAAAAGGACGGATCGATGAGGCTCTGTATCGACTATCAAGAATTGAATAGAGTAACGATCAAGAACAGATATCGGCTACCAAGGATAGACAACTTATTTGATCAACTGAAGGGAGCGAAGTGTTTTTCAAAGATAGACCTACGAACAAGTTATCACCAACTGAAGGTACTGGATGAGGACATACCAAAGACTGCGTTTTGAACCTGTTATGGACATTACGAGTTTTTGGTATTGTCATTCGGATAAACTAATGCTCCGGCAGCATTCATGGACTTGATGAACTGAGTTTTCAAGTCATACTTGGATAAGTTCGTAGTAGTTTTCATCGACGATATCTTGGTCTACTCGAAAACAAAGGAAGAACACACCGAACATCTGAAGATTATTTTGGAAGCACTAAGGAAGGAGAAGATGTATGCGAAATTTTCTAAGTGTGAATTTTGGATGGAGAAGATTCAATTCTTAGGTCACGTGGTGGATAAGAATGGAATCTCAGTAGACCCAGCAAAGGTCGAAGCAGTGAGTAATTGGGAGAAGCCGAGAACACCAACGGAGGTGAGAAGTTTCATAGGGTTAGCTGGGTATTATCAAAGATTCATCCAGGATTTTTCTAAGATAGCAACCTCATTGACCAATCTGACGAGGAAGACGGTGAAGTTTGCATGGACGAATAAATGCGAAGAGAGTTTTCAAGAGTTGAAGAGGAGATTAAGCGAGGCGCTTGTGTTGTCACTACTAGATGATGCGGGAAATTTTGTGGTGTATAGTGATGCATCGCACAAGGGACTTGGCTGTGTGATCATGCAACACGGCAAGGTCATTGCGTATGCTTCACAATAATTAAAGGACTACGAGAAACGATACCCTACTCATGACTTAGAGTTAGCGGTAGTAGTTTTTGCAATGAAGATTTGGAGGCATTATTTGTACGGAGAGAAATGTGAGATATACACAGACCACAAAAGTCTGAAATATATCTTCACATAGAAGGAGTTGAATATGCATCAGAGAAGGTGGTTAGAGTTGGTCAAAGACTATGACTGTGATATTCTTTATCACCCGGGTAAGGCAAACGTGGTTGCCGACGCTCTGAGCAGGAAAGGAAGAGAGAAACTGTTTCACTTGACGACTCAGGAGGAATTGATAAGAGAGATGGAGAGATTGGAAATAGAGGTAAAGGGACCGAAAAGGTTAGAAGGAAAGTTATTTGTCATTGAAGCTCGTCTAACTTTGCTGGATAGAGTGAAGGAATCATAAGAGAAGGATGAAGAATGCGAGAAAATTAGAAAGAGGATCGCAGAAAATGGAGAGGAAAGATTCAAAATGGATAAAGATGGTATCTTGAGATTTGAAGGGAGAGTGTGGGTGCCAGCGGTAACCGAGTTGAGAGAAAAGATTTTGCACGAGGCACATAATACGACGTATTCCGTTCATCCGGGAGGCACAAAGATGTACTAAGATTTGAGGCAACACTTTTGGTGGCCCAATCTGAAACGGGAAGTCGCAGAATGCGTTAGTAGATGTTTGACTTGCCAACACGTTAAAGCAGAGCATCAGCGACCGAATGGTTTACTACAACCATTGGAAATACTAGAGTGGAAATGGGAGCACATTACGATGGACTTCGTAGTGGGACTTCCATTCACGTAGAAAGGATATGATGCCATTTGGGTTATCGTGGATCGATTAACAAAGACCGCACATTTTCTACCGATCAAGATCCGATATAGTTTGAATCAGTTAGCAAGCCTATACGTAAAGGAGATTGTTTCACGACATGGAGTGCCGGTGTCAATTGTCTCTGATCGAGATCCGCCCTTCACGTTAAATTTTTGGAAAAGCTTGCAAGAGAGAATGGGAACGCAGTTGAGGTTGAGTACCGCTTACCATCCTCAGACAAATGGAAAGAGTGAGCGGACAATACAAACACTGGAGGACATGCTTAGGACTTGCGTGATGGGCTTCAAAGGGAATTGGGACGACCATCTACCCTTAGTTGAATTTGCGTATAACAATAGTTACCATGCCAGTATCGGCATGCCACCATACGAAGCTCTTTACGAAAGAAAGTGCAGAACGCCATTATGTTGGGACGAAGTCGGAGAGCGACGAGTACTGGGACCAGAGTTAGTACAACAAACTGCAGATGTGGTGACAGTGATAAGAGCAAGACTAGTAGCAGGTCAAGACCGCCAAAAAAAGTATGCAGACTTGCATCGACAAGACCGAGACTTTAAAGTCGGCAATTTTGTATTCTTGAAGGTATCTCCTTGGAAGAAAAAAATCCGTTTCGGTAAGAAAGGAAAACTGTGTCCAAGATTCATAGGACCATTCAAAATACTGAAGCGAGTGGGCGAGGTGGCATACAAGGTTGCATTACCACCCGAGTTGGAGCACATTCACAACATGTTCCACATTTATGTGTTGCGACCGTACAAGGCCGACTACAAGCATGTGATTTTTATGAGCCTATTCAAGTGGAGAAGAATCTAGCATGTGAAGAAATTCCTGTCCAGATATTAGATAGGAAAGAGCAAACCTTAAGAAATAAAGTTATTTCATCTGTAAAAGTACTTTGGCATAACCACGATGTCGAGGAGGCTACGTGGGAGTTAGAAGATAGGATGACGAGGGACTATCCCCATCTATTTGTGTAATCCTGTAGCAATTCCGAGGATAAAATTTTTATAAGGGGGCGGGGAGGATGTAATACCCGAGAATTTTAGAATATTATTAAAGGAATATATTAATGGAAATGAATATTTATTTGAATACAAATATGTAAGTGTTATGAGTTGAGTTAACTCAAGTATATTAAATTAAATTTATGTAATTGAGGAAAATGTGGAGTTTATGATAAGCTCGTTGAATGCCTTGTGTGGCACGGGAATAAAAAAGATGATGAATTAATTAATTCATGGGCGAATGAATTATTAAGTGAACAATTAATCTATATTAATTGATAATATAATGATGGTATATTGAATTATTATTATTGTGAGTGATAACATAATAATAAGTAAATTGGTTATAAATATAATAAGAATTGTATTTATTAAACTATTGAAGAATGTGATTATTTCTCGTATAGTAATAATTGATAAGGGTAAATTAATGAAGGAATTACTACGTGAACAATTAATCAAATATTAATTGTTATTTAATTATAATGGAATATTAATGGTGATTAATAATATGTTGATTATTATTATTGCAAATAATAGAATAATAATAAGTAACTTGTTTATAAATATAATAAGATTTATATTTATCTAATGTGATAATTAATCATATAAATGTTAATATTGTTATGAAAATTAATAAAATATAAACGAGTAGATTATTAATATGATTATAATTGCTCGAGTTATTGATTATGTGCAGGTATGCGATAATTAAAAATATAAAGTATAGTGACTACAACTATATTATATAGTGTAGTGTGACGTTAAATGTGACTATACTACATATGGAAACCATCTATTAAGATTGATTAAACTATATAAGCTACATGATTTATACTTATGTGACAATTGTGTGTGAGTATACATTAAAATAGTACATCATGAATATATTATAAACAATTGTTGATTAATAGAATTTAATAATAAAGGAGACAATGTAATGTGATAATGTCTAAGAAAATTATACCGGTATGATAAAATGTACATGGATTATATGTGTGCAAATTACACTTACTACATTATGTGAATTACATTGTGACATTAAAATTACAACATAAATATGTATTATATGAATACAACTTAGGTATATATAATATGTGCAAAGTAACATAAGTGTTGTGTATATTAATGTTGCTAGAATGCTGAGATACACTGCTTGTCCCATATTTATAGTCACTATCTCTCCCTCACACGTGAACACTTCAAGCTATCCTATTCCCCTATAACCTTAAAACTCAGCAAACCTCAATAGCTGCTAGAAAATGATGAACAAGGGAGTGGGATTCATGATGGAATCCAACCACTAAATCACCAACTTCTTCTTGCCCATTAAATTCTTCTATTTCTCATTGATTCAAACCATGGAGCAAAGCTATGAACTGGGTAATCAATTCTCTATAAATGGAAGCTCTCCCTCTCATTTCTTAGTTGCTATAAAAAAATTGTCTGATAAATTTAAGTAGAGAGTGAGTACTTATATACATATTAGTAGAGGAAGTGTGAATTAGCTTTTGCATAACAGAGGTATAATATACCTTCCATATTCTTTATTCTTGTTCTTCATTTTGTTTTCAGTCAAAAATTTCAATTCTTGATCATAGTTGCCATTCATGCTAAATTTGATTAGAACATGTTTCTTAGTTGCTATACAAACTTATAAGAATGTTTAAACTGGAATGTGGCTGATTAGAATCAAATTCGTGAAGTAATTTTTGTGTTTGAGCTGGAAACTGCAGAAGCAGGCTGCTATCTGGTGCGAACCAGACACAACGCAGCTACGCCGATTTAGTACTGAGTGGCAGCGCAGCTGCGCCGGTCCCCTGTACCAGTTGCTAACTTCTGTTAATGCTGATCATTGTTAGTTAATTAGTTTACTACTTAAACCAGCTTGCTAGCATGAGTAACATATGTATGAGTATACCTAGACCTAAAAAGAGAACAAGTTTTACTATATTAGCATACATGATTAACGAAAGCATATAGTTTGAAATAAACATAGAATTTATAAACGGACTTTGATATATGCATATGCCATGTTAATATTATGACATTGCGAGCATATTAGTATGGTCTAAGAATGTATGAAAAACATGTTAACTTACGTATATATGTTTCATAGTGTAACATGAGCATGTTGAACCTCGCTAGTGAACATTTCTAACGAAAATATAAGTTTCAAAGGTGAACCTTGGCATGTAAGTATCATATATGCATTCTGATTTTGCAAGCATGTTTATATGGCCTTGAAATGCATGTCGGACATGTTAACATATGTATATATATAGCATGAACATGTTAGGCCTTATTAGTGAACTTTACTAATGAAAGTATAAGTTTTGAACGTGCACCTTGATATGTTACCTTGAGATTTGGATTTCGATATTCATGGACATGTTTGATAGTACTCTTAGACTCACTAATGTATCATACATGTATGCCTACCATGTTAGATGTCATGAAAATAAGTTAAGCATAAATGAAGCATGTTTTCAAACTAATAACGGTGATAGTTACATGTAGGCGATGTGAATACTTATGAGCATGCCTAACACCAGTTATATCAATACCTTATGTGTTTATAAGGCGAGCATGTTAGACTTTGTGAGTTCGTGTCCTTGAATGGCCTTAAGTTATTAAAAGTATTAACTTAGAATCTATATCAGGTATGATTGAACTTGGAAAAGTTATACAAACATGAAAGGACCCTTTAACATGTATATGTGTTATTTGATATCATGTGTTGATACTTGAATCTAATTTTGACGGTTAACTCATAAGCAATGGTATAACTTACTAAATAAAATATGCTTGGTACTGATTATGGTCGTATGTGATAATAATGATATGAGAATATGTTTAACTCAAAAAGAGGGACGTTAAGGATAAAAGGCAATCAAAGTTATATTAGTCGAGCCTTGTGAATTAATATGATACTATATATAGTATAACTGTGTAGCTAGGTTAAAATTTATCTTATGTGTTGATCGTATATCCAAGATAAGATATGATGTTAAACTATATGACTAATGGATATCATATATATACGTAACTATATTATGATAGGGATTTGAGAGTGTTGATTTACTTAACGTGAATAAACTACGCATAAGGCAAGTTCCCTAACTTACACTATTTTATGGTGCAAGTGTGACGCCTCCATATCCAGGTTACCTGACCCCCAAGTTTGGTGCTCACGATCCAACATTTGAATATCATCTAACTACCAATTTATTTATGAATAGAAATATATATATCATTAACTGATATTTATAATACATTGTCCTAAGTTTTCTAACCTTAACCAAACAAATATACCCTTAGATATACAAAAAAGGGTTATACAAAACAACATAATAAATATATTCATTATAACTACTCAAGCAATACACCTTTGCCTTTGTCTTTCTCTGCCCCTCCGGCTACCTCGTTCCTAGCTGAAATATTATATTTAAGCAAGGGTGAGCAACAAAATTGCTTCACAAGTTAAATCATACAATAAAGTATATACGAATAAAGAATATAAGACTATCAACTCGATAGAATATCACCAAAGTTCAAAGGACTTTGAATTAGTTGAATAAAGCGTTAATCAATGACAATACTTTCTCGCATTTTATGCAAAATAATAATTCGATAGTGAAAGAGTAAAACCCTTTCAAAATTTCTCAATTGAATAACAAGAATCAATTCTACGTAATAACAAAGTGGAATATTATCCAGATTTTTGTAAGCTGAGCGATCCCACAGGATCTTGAAAATCTTGAGTAACTATCAAAGGTTTTACTTTGAAGTACCCAGGTGTATCAGATAACCATAAAGATTAAATCATACCCCTCCGCAAGTATATAAAGTGATCAGCTTCATTATACCCTATATTATGCATAATACTTACACGCAAGCAACAGTCGAATATGTGACGCCCCCAAAATCTCTACATTCCCTATAGCAGATTTGGTGCTCATGTAAATATTCTATCAGATAATAATTCCTATCAATCCAAGATTCACAGTATTTCACAACGAACAGTAGTTCTCGTCAGAACATTTACTATGTTGGGATACCCTAACATGGATTGGAGGCTATTTTGGTCATTTCACATATAATTTTAAAGGTAATTTGGTCATTTCGCCTCAAAAAGGGTATTCTAATAATTTTCCACATAATTTTAAGGGTAGTTCTGTTATTTCCTATGTTTCCCTTAAAAATTTAACCCTTAGGATTTGATAAATAACATTACGGTTTGCTAATTACCATTAAGGTTTACAAATAAGGGTTTAGGATTCCCGAATAAGAAATTAGGATTTCCTAACTGTAGATTAGGGTTTCTAACCTACCATTAGGGTTTACTAAGGTTATACCTTATCTGATCAACATTTGATCATTAATCCCTTACTATACACACAATCATAGATACAATTATAATAACTGTATTAACTATCAAATCTCTATCCGTAATTAAGGTTAGGGTTTTCAATATCTGTTAACTATATCTCCACTCATATTTCTCAGTCAATACCTAGTTTGACCATCTTACTAAACTCGTATCACAGATACTCAGCACAATATTGATAATCAATACCAATATAAAAAATTTATTCATAAAATTTGAATTGTTTAAAATTCTGGGTCCTCACATTCTCCCCTCCTTATAAGGATTCCATCCTCGGAATCACCACTTTCTTACTTTGTATCATCGATTCATTCTTATCAACACAATATTAATTTGTGTCTCATATATTAACCTAAGACTTGGATTCGTAAAAAGAATAACTCATAGCGATATCTATCCAATATCACTCACGTAATTAAATTACTGAACGAAATAGTTATCTGCCACCATCTCCTGTGCAGCTACTGCATCTTGCACCGTAATATCGAACGTACATGCCATTGGTCTTCCCGGCTTAGCAGGTCCTCTAATCGTCAGGGTTTCGCTACTGGGTCCCTTGTTGATACTTCCCTTATCCACATTCTTCTTCGGACAATTCTGAACCAAATGATCTGTTGATCCACATGAAAAACAACCTTGTATCTGTTGATATTAATTATTATCTGATGGAATATTTACGTGAGCACCAAATCTACTACAGGGAATGTAGAGATTTTGGGGGCGTCATAGAATATACGACCACAAAGCCCCTTTTTATATATAAAAAGGTTGTTCTTCTCAGTCTTATAACCTGAATTCAAATCACAATAACAAAATACAATAATTTCAATATCTAATCGCTTTCTCGATCTAGCCGAAATAATTGGCATTGACCTGTCAATAATAATTGAGTTCTCTTCTCGAACCTATCAACTTTCAACAAATGTTTGTCTAGCCAAAATAATTAGCTACGACATATCTTAAAACGATTCAATAATAGACAAAAATTAACTGTACTATTTCCAATCAATAATAACTTCTACGGATGTGAATAACCAACGACAGTTATTCCCCAAGCATATTCTCAAAATCAATAATTCAATTTGAATTAATAAACATGCACTAACTGCGAATAATCAACAATAATTCTCAGACGTGGTATAATCAGCAATAATTAACCACCACTATATTTGAAAAGTAATAACTCGAGATTGAGTTAAGAAAACTTCCCTGATTCGCTGACCACTGCTACGCAATTTAAGTTAAACTTCTTTTGTAAGACCTATCATTAATAAGATCGATCTTTCAATTAGCATAATATACTTTATAAGTAAACTATCTAACATTTAAACACATAGTCAAATATTAGATAACCTTAACACTACTGTATCATATAACTTGTGAATAATCACTTGGTCTTTCATTTTATAAGTCCTTTACAATTAAGTAAGTCAAATTCTTAACCAGCAACCTGGATTTAAACTGACATCTAATCCAGTACCCTGGATTATCCAAACAGACCAATCCAGTATCCTGGATTGTCTAAACATCTCATCCAACAAATTTATGGCCAATCTAGCAAACCAGATTGCAATCCAGCAAACTGATGGCCAATCCAGCAAGCTGGATTCCCCTTTTTAATCTAATCATCTTTTTATTTTTTTATCTTTTGTCCACACATAATTACATGTATTTCATATACAAAATCAATTTTTCAAGAATTTTTCAATTTCCTTAAGTATTTTTCAAAAATTCATTTCTAGTTAATTCCTTAAGAAAATAACTACCTCACGCTTAACTCCAAAAATTCCTAACTCTTGGCGGGATCTTACACATGTTATCGTGAGTCTCCAGTTTAAATTTCGTGGCCATCGGAGTAATACAACTCCAGTTATAGCATTTTTTGTTCGGAAAATCCAAATATTGAAATAGTCATAACTTACTCAATTTAAGTCGGAATGAGCTCATTTTTGGACACAATCTACTTCATTCCATATATTTTCATGTCCCAAAAGGCCGGAATTTATTTCATAAAATAATTGGCCAAAACTATCCTTTCAATTTTCGGACAGCCTACTTTTGTCATTTTTAAGTTTTAGCATCCTTTGCTAATTTCAGTCCACACGAAAATCTACAACTCCTTTTTCAGTGGTTACACTTGGAAACGTTAGAAGACTTATAGATCTAAGTCTAAAAATTAACCGCACTCAAAAATTCAAAATATTAAGAGAGATATGGTCGTTTGAATTTCAGGTTCCGTTTTCTCGAAAATTTTATTTTTTTAACTGTGTTTTCTAAGAAATCTTGCATGATCTCTTGATTAATTTATCTTTGGCCATAATAAACCATCATTATACATACCCATATATTATAAACTCATGGATCTACCATGATCCATAATCTATTACATCAAAACCCTCCAAACACAAACAAAACGTAATTTATGCTAAGAAAATCAAGGTTTCCAACCTTTTGAAACATAGTTTCATTCTTCTTGCTTTTATTCCAATTTTTAACACTTAAAAGTGATAGATCCAAACATATAACACTTAAAAACACATAGATCAAAGGTTTTTGAACTACCAAATCAAAACCTTACAAAAATCAAACTCAAATCAAATCACAAAGAAAATTAAACTATATTAAGTAGAAACCTTTTATACCTTTGCTGCCGAACTCACTCCCTTTCTCCCTCTTTCCTTCTTTTGTTTTGCTAGAAGAACTTGGAAGTGAGAGAGATGAAAATAAGTAAATGTATTGTTTGTTAAAGTGTGTAGGATTCTTACTCTTCTTCCTTTTTTCCCCACCGAATTTCTCTCTCTCTCTCCTACTAGCTTTTGCTTGCAAGAATGTATATAGTGGTGGCTTGCTTCTAAGTGTGACACTTGTTGGAGTTGGTAGAGTTAGTAAAATTTAATGATTGCATTCTCTCCCCCTCCTTCCTTCCTTGTGACCGGCCATGTGCCATTTTTTTCTCCCAATATCTTTCCATGTCTAAGCAAATCTCCCAAATCTCTCCATATCTTATCATATCCTTCCATATCTTATCAAATGTCTTTCCAAATCTTATCAAATATCTTTCCAAATCTTATCAAATATCTTTAATTCACATGCTCCCTTTCTTTCTAGCTTGGGCCGGCCACTTGGGCCGGCTTTGGTCCAAGTTTTGCTTTATTTTAATGCTTTAGCTAGTATATTAAATGTCCAACATGCCCCTCTTCTATTGCGCTAAAGTCTTGGGCTCCAAATTAAAAATTTTAGGCATTCCTTTGGGCTACTAATTAAAATAACTTGGGTTCCCATACATAATTAGTCTTGGGCTACTAGCATACTAGATAATTAAATCTAGTATTGGGCTTGCTTAACAACTTAATTAATATTAAATCAATTAGCTACAAGTCCAATGCTTAAATAAACTATTGAGCTTGTTTAACTCACTTACCCACATTAGTCCATTGAATAAATTATCTCTTGGACTATTATTCATTATTATTAATATATACACATTCACATATATCAATAATATTAATTAACTTGCATAACCCAATTAGGCTTGCCTTAATTAGGTTACAAAATTAATAAATTTAGATAATAAAATAAATCCCTTAGAGTTAGTTAATATTTTCAATATTAATATTCTCCCATGTCATAACCCTTAGGTTATTAATTACTATACCTAATTTATATATTGGGCCATATAACTTTATTCTTAATTCTCTGTATATACAAAATAATTTGTATACACCTTACATAATACACATGTATTCAATCACATACATAATTCACATATGTCATCACATATTCCCCTAGTGTATTAACTTAATAGCCCTAATTGACTTAATAAGTTATAAACACTCACATATTCATAAATACAATTATTATAACTGTATTTTCTACCGAATCCCTATCCATAACTAGGGTTAGGGTTTTTATTCTCTGTTAAACAAAATTATACTCATATTTCTCAATCATTACACAGTTTGACCATTTTGATAAACTTGTATCACAGATACTCAGCACAATATTGATAATCAATATCAATATAAAAAAAATTATTCAAAAAATCTAAATTATGTGAAATTCTGGGTTTTCACAGCAAGTATCCTAAATTCTTGCATTACTTTATTCAACGGATATTGTAAGTAAGTATTTGAACTCTATTCTTATTGAATACGTATTAAGTTATTGTTGTGCAAGTGAGTTATTCAAATTATGACTTATTGCGTCATAGTTACGATAAAGTCGATTATATTCTTCGAACTTTAATGTCAAATATTGAACTTATAAAGAGTGGTCTATGCCATTTGATCCGGCTAGACTTATATCATGATCAGAAAGCTATCCAAACTAATTGATTGGTGCGGAGTCTTATATTGACTAAGATGAACAACCTTCTTTGATGGGAAATATATATTATCGGGAGACCGACCTGCGCACTTGAGAATGATTAAATGTTATGCATAACGTAGGGTACTTTAGGCTGATCACCTGTTGTACTTATTTTTGATGGATTATCAGTATATTACTGTTAATTCTAGTAAGAGTTCATACTCCTTAGTGACTGATCAGTATTCAATTATCTTGAAATCTTAAATTGATTTAGCATTGAATCATATGGATATTATTCTGTCCTTATCGACTGTTATTGAGAACTGTTGATATTCTTGTTATCCTTGAACTATCATATCCTGTTGTACCTTTTGAGGTTCGAGAACTATATTACTCACCCTTATTGTTATATTACTTGCTGAGCAAACTTGCTGCTCATTCATGCTTTCCCTAAAACATTTCAGTTAAGGCAGAGCAGGGTGGATCGTCGGGCCCCGACAAGGGCAAGGGCAAGGCTACTGACTAGCTTGTCCCTTTTATGTTTTAAAATCTATAATGTTATATTAAAAGTATTGCAGAACTATGTTTAAGCTTAAGTAGGGTTATGTAATAAGTCTGCATTTGATATTATTATGTAATCTATTAAGTACTGTAGGTTGCGAGACTTGGGAGAATAATTATAATAAATCATTGTATATTATTCTAGATTAGATCTTTCGCTGTGAATGTATGTTTTAGATATTATTATTGTATAATCGTGAGAACGTGAAGAACTGAATTCGAGAAACTAGTGGCGGTCCGAATTTGGGGGCGTTACAGGACGCTTGGATGAAGGCTTCTCGACATGCAGATCTTGCTTAAGACAACGATCGGGTAAAGAAGGCTAAGATTGAGGAGAGGGACTACACTTTTCAGACAGCGATTGATAGAGCCCAGGATCGATTTGTCTACTATCCAGTGCAGTTCGAGGACATACCTTGGTACATGCTGGATCGTAGGACGATGTTCCGTATCATGGAAGAAAAGCGCAGAGAAGCTGTTCGATGTCTTAGTAGGCCGCGATAGGAACAGTATGAGTTATGTGATATTCTATGGTAGTTAATAATGTAAATTCCATTGTGGTTATAAACAATGGAATATGATGATTTAAATCCTAAAGATTCTTTATCTTGGGATATTTGATGTAAATATCAGTGATGCTATCTTGTTTATGTTTAAACGTTTGAATGAATAAAATATTAGATTTTATTTGAGATGATATGTGTTAAGTGCTAATCTTAAAATGTTAATATTAAGTCTTAAATACTTAACAAATTGAGTAATGATCTAATTAACGTATATCTTAAACAGAAAAATGTCGCCAAGAAGACGTCAAACCCGCCAGCAAGATCAAGAAGGATCGACTAATAACAACAACGCTGATGCCAATGCTAATCATGTTCAGCAGTTGGTTAACCTTTCAACTGGTGCACTAGCAAATCAGCCGCAAGCTCCACAAGTGTGACGCCCCCAAATCCGGGTTACCTTACCCCCGAGTTTGGTGCTCACGATCTAACATTTAAATATCATCTAACTACTCATTTATTTATGAATAGAAATATACATATCATTCACTGATATTTATAATACATTGTCCCAGGTTTTCTAACCTTAATATAACAAATATACCCTTAGATATACAAAAAGGGTTATACAAAACAACATAATAAATATGTTCATTATAACTACTCCAGTAATACACATTTGCCTTTGTCTTTCTCTGCCGATCTGGCTACCTAGTTCCTAACTGAAATATTGTATTTAAGCAAGGGTGAGAAACAAATTTGCTCCGCAAGTTAAATCATACAATAAAGTATAAGAATCAAGAATATAAGACTATCAACTCGATAGAATATCACCAAAGTTCAAAGGACTTTGAATTAGCTGAATAAAGCGTTAATCAATAACAAGACTTTCTCGCATTTTATGCAAAACAATAATTCGATAGTGAAAGAGTAAAATGCTTTCGAAATTTCTCAATTGAATAACAAGAATCAATTCTACACAATAACAAAGTGGAATATTATCCAGATTTTTTTTATGCTGAACGACCTCACAGGATCTTGAACTTCTCGAGTAACTATCAAAGGTTTTACTTTGAAGTACCTAGGTGTATCAGATAACCATAAAGATTAAATCATACCCCTCCGCAAGTATATAAAGTGATCAACTTCATTATACCCCATATTATGCATAATACTTACACGCGCGCAACGGCCGAATATACGACCACAAAGCCCCTTTTTATATAAAAAAGTTCTTCTTCTCAGTCTTATAACCAGAATTCGAATAACAACAACGAAATACAATGATTTCGATATCTAATCGCTTTCTCGATCTAGCCAAAATAATTGGCATTGACCTGTCAATAATAATTGAGTTCTCTTCTCGAACCAATCAAGTTTCAACAAATGTTTGTCTTGCCAAAACAATTAGCTACGATATATTTCAACACGATTCAATAATAAACAAAAATTAACTATACTATTTGCAATCAATAATAACTTCTACGGATGTGAATAACCAACAACAGTTATTCCCCAAGTATATTCTCAAAATCAATAATTCAATTTGAATTAATAAACATGTATTAACTGCGAATAATCAACAATAATTCTCAGACGTGGTATAATCAGCAATAATTAACCACCACTATATTTGAAAAGTAATAACTTGAGATTGAGTTAAGGAAACTTGCCTGATTCATTGACTACTGCTACACAATTTAAGTTAACTTCTTTTGTAAGACCTATCATTAATAAGATCGATCTTTTAATTAGCATAACATACTTTATAAGTAAACTATCTAACATTTAAACACATAGTCAAATATTAGATAACCTTAACACTACTGTATCATATAACTTGTGAATAATCACTTAGTCTTTTATTTTATAAGTCTTTTACAATTAAGTAAGTATTTTCCAGTCCAGCAGACTGGATTCAACTGACCTCTAATCCAACAAGCATAGATTCAACTCACATATAATCCAGTAACCTGGATTATCTAACAGACCAATCCAGCATCCTAGATTATCCAAACATATCATCCAGCAACTTGATGGCCAATCCAGCAAACTAGATTGCAATCCAGCAAGCTGGATTCTCCTTTATTAACCTAATCATCTTATTATTTTTTTATCTTTTGTACACACATAAATACATGTATTTCATATACAAAAATAATTTTTCAGGAATTTTCTAATTTCTTTTAGTATTTTTCAAAAATCCATTTCTAGTTAATTTCTTAAGAAAATAATTACCTCACGCTTAACTCCAAAAATTCCTAACTCTTGGCGGGATCTTACACATGTTATAATATATATAACTGACAAATATTTATATCTCTACTTAATACATATCAGTTACACATTTTTTTAAAAATCAAAAAGCCCTAAAGCTTTGTTTGACAAAACCCTTTAATTTTAAAAAATAGATTATTAATAGTTAAGGCATTGTTTGGTAAAAACTCTTTAAAACAGATTTAAGGGCCTTGTTTGGCAAAACTAATTTAAAACCCTTTTATTTTATTTTAATATCTCCTTAAACACATAGTTTTCAATGTTACACTTTATTTAATTAAATCCTAACATTCTAATTTAATAAAATACAAGCTAACATTAATTAATTAATTAAAATTACCACATAATACTAAATTTCTACACAATTGTAATTCCCTTATTAATCATAATTCATGTAACAAATTAGTAAATCTTTATTAACAATTACCACATAATATTCATCTAACTTAATTATTCTCAATTAAATTAGAACTACACCACACAATTACTTACACATCAATTTAATTAATCACATTGCACTTAACTAAATTACTCCATAACATAATCACATAAATTATTTATTTAACTCAATAAATTAATCAACTAAAATATTTATTTAATTCAATATATATTTACAATTAAATATACAAAATCTCATTCGTAAATATTTATTTAATTCAATAAATATTTATAATTAAATATATAAAATCTCATTCATTACAATATTCCCTCATTAAAAGGATTCTGTCCCCAGAATCACAATATAAAAAAAATCATTCGTCACATTCTTCCCCCCTTAAAAAGATCCTGTCACTAGAATCGATATACAAGAAATTACACAAATAATTGGGGAAAGATTTTCATCATTACATCCTTGAGTTCCCACGTAGCTTCTTCAGCACTGTGGTTCCTCCAGATTACCTTAACAAAAGGTATTACTTTACTTCTAAGTACTTGTTCTTTTCTATCAACTATTTGAACAAGAACTTCTTCATAAGTTAGGTCTTTATCAAACTGTAAACGTTCATACTCTATGACATGCTTGTAGTCGTGTTTGTAAGGTCGTAACACAGAAATATGAAAGACGTTATGTATATTATCTTGCTCCGGAGCTAACGCAACGTCTTAAGTCACTTCGCCAACCCTTCGCAGTATCTCAAAAGGTCCAATGAATTGGGGACTCTGTGATAAGTGGTCTTTATGACCACTTATTCGGATAGTAACCAGCTTGTTCTATTGTCGAAACTCAAGTACTTTTGTGCTTTTCACGTGTTTTTCCTTTGTTTTGTGATTTTCAGGTTCAGGAACTCTCTTGGCGCATATTGAGCTTAAAAGGACAAAATGAGGCCAAAAGGAGCAAGAATGGAATGATAGCATGACAATGGGAAAGAAATGCAATCCGGACATCGTTTGGGTGGTTCAAGTTCATTTCATGTTCTTGGATTGGAACTTTGTTCATATTGTAGAGCATCTTATAAGCTTTTCGAAACATCTTGAATCATCCAAATCGGAGTTCGGAGGCGAGAGTTATTCCCCGTATACCAACGGACATCAAACTTCACGGTTTTGGGTTTTCATTGCATATCTGTCACTTGGAGCTCATTTTCAGCCTTCATCCATCCATTATTTCTCAATACTCAAAGAATGAAAGTTGTAGAACTCTTCAATAGATTTGATTTGACAGGTGGCAGGCCTCGTAACTCCTCCTGGATAAAAAGTTATGGTCGTTCTACTAGAGGACTCTGTAGCAGAAACTCCTTGGCGCGGGCGCGCGGATTTTTAGTGCATTTTGGGCGCTGCTGCGCCAGTAAAAAATGCTGCTAGACTTAACTTTTCAAGTGAACGGGCTTGGCTAGAGATTAGGATATAAGGGGGCTCGGTTTTGGCAAGAAAGGGGATCAGATATTGGCCTTAAGCCCTAGCCCTAGCTTGTTCTTCCATTTCCTTCACATTTCTTATATGGATTAGGAGTAAATTAAGTCTAGATTAGGGTTTAGTTTAGTTAGTTAGTTTCTAGAGTTAGATTAAGTTTGAAGATTGAAGCAAGTGGATTCTATTGGAGATTCAACAAGGAGCTTGAGCACTCAGATTTGCTATTTTCTATCTTTTGAATCTCTTTGTTTCTTATTTGTAATCTTATGATGTATATTCAACTTGTGGATGATATGTTTGAGTCATTGATGACTTAGACCTTATTTTAAGGTTCCAATGGAACCTAATGAGTAGTTTAATTTGATTTTCTTCCATGTTGGTTAGTATTTGATTGCTATGTGATTGTCTACTGCGATTTACGCTTTCATTGCTTAATTGAGTCATGACCAATTACTGTGATAACCTATGTGGACTTGAAAGATGAAGTGTAGGTTTAGATCTAATCGTAGTGGCAGGCAATTATACGTTCACCTGGCGTTGGACGTATGATTTGTGCTTAGGATAGACATATACCGAAGCGCCACTCGTAGTCAATAGAGAACTTGACCTTAAACCTTATTTATTTGTAAACACCATAGACATATAGGGGGTTAGATAATATGGGTGTTCACGTGCGTTCTATTATCTGTGGATTGCAAGTGATATGGATTAGGTACATCGAAAGATGGTCTTCTCTCACTTTCATGTTCTCGGCTTACAAACTGTAATGATTAATTTGACCTAATTGGAAGTGAATCGGCTTAGACGAATCATTAGGGGAAATTAGAGTCTCTTATCTTCATTGTCTAATTTTAACTCTAGAATTACTTAGTTTATCTGTAAATTCCTTGTCTAGTTTAATTAGTTTAAATACATTCTCTTTACCACTCATTTAAATAAGACTGAGATGATTATATGCTAGTGCTTTGGCGACCTGTTATCCGTTATTTCCTCATGGGAATGATATCTTTACTTACACTTTATTACTTGTTGACCGTGTATACTTGCACGAATATATTGATCGGTAAAACGACCAACACTCAGCTTCCCTTTCTTGCCAAATGGAATATTCCCTTTTCAAGGAGATACCTTCAGGAAAACGAAGCTTCCTACTCCAAACTCTTGATTCTGTAGATGATGATCGGTATACTTCTTTTATCTATCTTGAGCGGCAACCAATCTCGTTCTGATTATCTTGACGATTTCAGCAGTTTGTTGCACCAATTTCGGTCCCAACAGTTGTCGTTCACCAACCTCATTCTAGCACAATGGAGTCCTGCATTTTCTGCCGTACAATGCTTCGTAAGGAGGCATGCCAATATTTGCATGGTAACTATTATTGTAGGTGAACTCCACCAACGGTAGATGATCATCCCAGTTTCCTTTGAAGTCCATAGCACAAGCTCTCAGCATATCCTCTAAAGTCTAAATCGTTCAATCGCTATGGCCCTCAGTCTGAGGATGGTACGTCGTACTCAATCGCAATTGTGTTCCCAAGCATTCTTGTAATCGCTTCCAGAAATTCGACGTGAAACGCAAATCTCTGTCGGACACAATCGACACTGGAACACCGTGACTAGAAATAATTTCCTTAATGTACAGCTTTGTTAACTGATCCAAGTTGAATCTAATCTTGATGGGTAGGAAATGTGATGACTTCGTCAGTTGATCCACTATCACCCATATCACATCAAAACCCTTCTGAGTCACTAGAAGACCAACCATGAAATCTATTGTGATATGTTCCCACTTCCATTCCGGAATCTCCAGTAGTTGTAGCAATCCAATTGGTCTCTGGTGTTTTGCTTTGACTTTCTGACACGTTAAACATCTTGCAACGCATTCAGCCACATCTCTCTTCATATTCAGCCACCAAAAATGTTTCCTGAGATCCTGGTACATCTTCGTACTACCGGGGTGAGTCGAATATCTTGAACTGTGAGCTTCGGCCAAAATCTCCTCTTTGACTTCTGGTACAGGCGGTACCCAGATTCTTCCTTCAAATCGTATCAGTCCATCATTATCGACCTTGAACTTGATCTCTTCACCATCGGCTATTTTTTTCGAATCTTCTCGCATTCCTCATCACGAAGTTGTGCCTCTTTCACCTTGTCTACTAAGGTTGAATCGGTAGTTACTTGAAACAACTTCTCACCCGATTTCTTTGGATACTTAACTTCCAGTTCCAACATAGCCATCTCTTCTATTAATTGGTCCTGATCAGTTAATATATTTTACTTCTCCTGACCCTTTTTGCTTAAAGCGTCGGCAATCACATTAGCTTTACCCGGATGGTAAAGAATCTCGCAGTCATAGTCCTTGATAAGTTCCAACCATCTCCTTTGGCGCATGTTCAAATCTTTCTGTGTAAAGATATACTTTAGGCTCTTATGGTCTCTGTATATCTCAAACTTTTCTCCATAAAGGTAGTGTCTCCAAATCTTCAAGGCTAACACTACTGCCGCCAATTCCAAGTCATAGGTCGGATATCCTTTCTCATAATCCTTTAGCTGACATGATGTATAAGCAATGACTTTGCCGCTCTGCATCAATACACAGCCTAATCCTTATGTGAGGCATCACTTCATACTACGAAATTTCCTGTACTATGAGGCAATGACAACACAGGCGCAGTACTCAACCTCTTCTTCAGTTCTTGGAAAATTTCCTCACACTTTTCCGTCCAAACAAACTTAACCGTCTTACGAGTCAAATTTATAAACGGAGTTGCGATTTTGGAAAAGTCTTGGATAAATCTTCTGTAGTAAACTGCCAATCCCAAGAAACTGTTAACTTCAGACGGTGTCTTCGGCTGATCCCAATTCATCACAGCTTCAACCTTTGACTGATCCACTGAAATCCCATCCTTGTCAATCTCGTGGCCAAGAAATTGCATAGTTCTAACCAGAATTCTCACTTCGAGAATTTTGCGTAAAGATTCTCCCGTCTCAGCTATTCTAATGTAAGCCTTAAATGTTCAGTGTGTTCCTCCTCAGTTTTGGAATAAACCAAAATGTCATCTATGAACACCACTACGAACTTGTCTAGATATGGCTTAAACACCCTATTCATTAAGTCCATAAATGCAGCTGGTGCATTCGTTAGACCAAATGACATCACCAAAAACTCTTAATGTCCATACCGAGTTCTAAAAGCCGTCTTTGGTATATCTTCTCTTCTTACCTTCAACTGGTGCTATCCACTTCTCAAATCTATTTTCGAGAAGTATCTAGCACCCTTCAGTTGATCAAACACGTCATCGATCCTAGGTAAAGGATACCTATTCTTGATCGTAACTTTGTTCAACTCCCTATAATCAATGTAAAGCCGTATCGATCCATCCTTCTTCTTCACGAACAATATTGGCGCTCCTCAAGGTGAAACGCTCGGCTGAATATACTTTTTGTCTAGAAATTCCTGCAGTTGAACCATTAACTCCTTCATCTCGACTGGAGCCATTCTGTACGGGGCTTTTGATATCGGAGCAGTCCCCGGTGCTAAGTAAATCACGAACTCTATCTCTCTGTCTGGCAGAAGTCCAGGTAAATTGCTCAGAAATACGTCCATAAACTCCCTAACCACTGGTATCTCTTCTATCTTTGGACTCTCCTTACGAGTATCCACTATGTAGGATAAATACCCTACATAGCCTTGCGTCAATAGCTTCTTGGCTTGCATATTCGTCAGACAACTCGCTTGTCTAGGCGACTTGCTGCCATAAAACACTACCTTCGACGGAGTCGTAAGGTTCACAGACTTCCTCTGGCAATCGATTAACGCACCATAGTTGAACAACCAATCCATACCCAGTATCACATCAAACTCCCCAAGTTTTATCAGAATCAAATCTACCCTCAATTCTTGACCATTAATGTCCAATTTACAGTTCTTGTAAACAACCCTAATAAGAATAACCTCCCTATTCGCAATCTCTATGTTCAAGGGGTAAACTAATTCCTCTTTAGGTAAGTTAAGGTCTTAGCAAATTCATCAGATATGAATGAACAAGTAGCACCCGAATCAAATAATATATATGCATTAATACTATTGACCGGAATAATACCTGACACCACATCTTTCGACTGCATAGCATCCTGCACCGTAATGTTGAACGTTCTGGCAGTGGGTCGAACCGCCTACAGTGGTCCAGCTATAGTTAAAGTACTGCTGCTGCCATTTCCTCAGTTTCTTGTTGTCCCTCCAGCAAGCTTCCTCGGGCAACTTCAAGCCATATGATCCTTAGATCCACATGTGTAGCAAGCTCCCTTCTTCGAGTTAGGACAATTCGGCGTAATGTGGCCTTTCTGATCATAGTTGAAGCACCCGCTTCCCCCTCAGACACATTCCAGTGTGATTCTTCCCGCATGTAGCACATGCTTCAATCCTTCTCTTCTGCTGGCTTCCCTATTGACTCCCAGCAGACGTGTTGTCTCTTCAATTCCTTTTCTGGTTGATAGCACTGCGACCACCAGCCTTGTTCTTTGTCTCGTTCATCTTCTTCTTCTTCTTCTTCTTCTTCTTCTTCTTCTGATCCTGGTTGTATTTGGTCACCGCTTCGCTTCCACCTTTAGCAAGAATGGCCTTTTCCAATACCGCAGGAAATGTATTCAGCTGGAACATAGAGGCCTTACTGTAGAGCCAGGACTTCAATCCCTGCTCAAACCTTCTCGCATTCCTCTCACCGGTACTGACCTGGTACATCGCAAACCTGTCCAGCTCGTTAAATTTTGCGGCGTACTCCGGCACTGTCATCGCTCCCTGTTTCAGCTCTAGAAATTGAACCTCCATCTGGTTCTGCGAGCTTATGGGGAAATACATTTCAAAGAACATCTCTTTGAAACGGTCCCATGCTATCTATCCTTCTCCTTCCCTAGTCTTGTTGGCCTGCCACCAGAAACTAGCTTCCGACTTCAGCATGAACGTCGCAAAAGCCGTCTTCTGGTCATCGTTTACTCTGGCCACATCAAAGACCTTTTCCATCTCCATCACCCACGTCTGGGCATCTAACGGGTTTACCGATCCCTGGAATTTCGGCGGTCCTACTGCTTTGAATTCCTTGAATGTTGTGTTCTAAACTTGCGGTTGATTCGCAAGCGCTCCCGTCAGTAGGTTCACCGATTGTTGAACCGAATTGGGATTCGTCCCGCCATTGTTATTGTCATTGTTGTTGTTATTAGTAGATCCCTTTGGGTGTTTATGTGTAGGTCTTCTACTAGGAGGCATCTTTCTGTTAAAACATACTCTTATTAGATCCCTTACTCATTTCTTAAATATTCAAGTTCAACTTAAACATTTAAATAAATTAATTCACATTTGAACACATAACACATCAATAAACTTCGATATTTTATTCATTCATAATTTTAAAACATAGAATAGATAGCATCTCTGCTATTTACATCATCTTTCCTGAACTGAATAAGTTACCGGATTACATCATTATCTTTTACCATTATTATCTCAAATTCTGGGATTTACATTTATTTATTTAAAAAGAAACACATAATTAATGACTCTACTATCTAGGCATGTTAAGACGTCGCACAGCCTCTCTACGTTCTTCTTCCATCAACCGAAAAGCTGTTATGCGATCCACTATGTACCACGTTAAATTTTTGAACTGAGTTGGGTAATGGAAGACACGATCCTGGGCCCTATTTATAGCCGTATGGAAAGCATAGTCTGTCTCCCTCAGCTTGGCCTTCTTCACTTAAACCTCGTCTTCAGCTCGATCTGCACGTTGAGTAGCCCTCAAGCTCGTTTTCTCTGCTCTCGCACGCTTCGCTAACTCCTCTTGGATGTCGTTCTTCAGCTTCGCTAGCTCGGCCAGTGCATCATCTCTTTTACTCTCCACGTGGAATAGATCCCATTTCGTGTTTCCAAGCTCATTGTCTAGCTCTTGAATCGTCTCATCTCTCTATTGTATAGTAGTTCGACTCTAGTCTACCAGTTCCTCAAGCTCTCCGACTCGACCATGTAGCTCCACATTACGTTCGTAGATCTCCTCGTACATCTCTACGCTATTCGAGTGAGGTGGAAATTCCTCTTCAGGATCCTCCTCCTCCTCTGACTCATCATCGTCATCTCGGTCAGATATTGGCTCATGCTCCTGACTAGCTACGGTGATCAATAGAGATGGCTCTCTCTGAACCAACTGCTCCTAGATGACCTGGATGTCTCGGGGCTCCTCGTCCCTAGGCATCTGGGGTAAATCCTACCTAGCATGACGGGACTCTCCAACATTCGTCATCCTGACAACAAAATTTTAAAGTTTAATTATTACATGATATCGATCGATACTCTTCGTGTACATAAACGTAAACACGTAGCACATAAGGTAGTTTATTATCTTTATCTATCAACACTATCTTTTCAATTTCCTATAAGGCTACTTTCTTAGGTTCTCCACCTAAGGTTCATAACCTAAACACTGCTCTGATACCAACCTGTGACACCCCCAAATTCGAAAACTTCACTTCCATGGGATTTGGTGCTCATTATCTAAATAAAATATAACTACTGCCCATAATAAGGAATGCAAAATAAATTATAACCTTGAATAAATTATAAAATCTTTCTTATCAAAAGGATTACAACCTTGTTCAAAATATCTCAGGTTTATCTAACCTTAACATAAATGATTTGTAGAAAATAAACATCACATAATAAAATTAAAGTTTTATTACACATTATAATCAAAATATAAACAAGTCTTCACTTGTTCATCTTGCTCTTTCCCTTACTAGTTGACTGAGCGTCAACACTTTCAACTTTAGCTACAAGGGTTATATAATGCAAGAGTGAGCAAACAAAAGCTCACTTGGAATAACAAATGATAGTGATGACATAAACTGAATAACTTCAACTGATTCGAATAATATTTCTTTCATCAATAATAAAGATTTTGAATATGGAATATAGAATTCATTTGAGGGTCGTAAGATCTTGAACTATGTCCTAGGTGATAAACATTTCTATTTAAAACCTTAAGCAGTCGTTAGACTATATGGACTCTTAACTCGTACTTAGGGGGATCAGCCCTTCGTATCATGTATTGTGCACAAACATCTTAACGCTTTCGCATGGTAATCCCCTATTAAATAGGTTTGTTCATCTCAATATTTAATAACAAGTACGCACCAAAGAAAGTTTGGTTTAGATAAGCTTCAAGCGAAATTTTAGTGTTCAACTATCATCAACTAAGGAGTAGTTGAATCAACTTACAATAATAATAATTCAACAATAAAGGATTACGAAATAACTTATGCTTTAGAACTAAACGTAAAGCAATTGAAAGATAAGATAGACCTTGTTTGAACAATTAATTCAAGGTCATATTAACTCAATAATGAACTTTGATAAGATATTTATTCAATATATAATTAATAGAGAATACAATAACTTGCATATGAATAACAAGTTAGAAATAGGAAACCTGCTCAAGTAAAGTTTGAGTTTAGAAAACTTGCCTTAAGCGCAAGCTACAATTATACTCACGTTCCATAATTATCCTACATATTAAATTACGTTTATAATATCAATTAGTTTCATAACCACTACGATTAACCGTTGAACTTCTTACTTAAGTTCAACTTAATAACGTGGTTTGTAAACTTAACTCGCTAACTAACCACATATGTGAGTCTAAACTCACAACATGCATATCACACGTGTATAACACTTTAAACTATCATAATCATACCCTATGATAATAATATCTAAGTTCACACATAACATAATAATATGAGACTTCAAATTGTCTTATACATGTTAACAATATGTTATCTTATTTTTTATACAATTAACATGTCATCACATTAAGTTAGCAAATCATGTAATGCATAAAAACTACATAGAACACAACAACATTTTTCGGACAGCCTACACACTCGCTGGGGCGGGTGTTTTGCCCCTATAAGACCCGCTGGGGCGGGTCCCCCTACTGATGGGATTCTTGGTTCGCGAACTGTGCAGAGAAAAAGTCAATTTGACTTATTTCTTCATACCAAATTTCGATTTTAACCAACATAATGCATATAAAACTTTATTAAAACATAATCTTAAACTTCTAACATATTTTTAATATACATAAACACCACAAACACATAATCAAAACACTTAATTTCACGATTTTGAAGAAAAAATCATTTTTAAGCGTTCTTGAATAAAATTGACACTGTGAGTTTGTTTTTAAACCAAATCACGTAATTCAAATCGTATTAACTTCATTTCTTAACATATTATCATAATCTATAATCAATTTACATAACATATCACAATCAACCACAATTTGGATAAGTTAAAGACAATTTTTTAAAATAAGTTCACTGTAAATTGCTATGAACATGATTTATTCATGTTCATCATATTTATATGAAGTTAATCACTTAAACAACCATATGAATCATATATAAGTTTGTTATAACGTATATTAAACATATATGAATCATATTACACAAATTCTCATAAAAATCAAGTTACGGAGAACTTATAACTACGAAAACAATGAAGAACATGATTTAATAAGTTAGAATAGAGTTAGATTATACCTTTTGTTGTTTTAGGAGAAGAAGATGATGGTGATGATGATTATCTTTTCTTTTGATTTATCAAAGCCTCCCCCTCTCTTCTTTCTCTCTTCTTCTTCTCTCTAGTTTACTTTGTTATTTTCTAACTTTGTTCTTTCTTTGTTCTTCTAACGTAATGTAATATTATAACTGATATAATATAAATGATATAGTATACATATAATTATATAATATATATAACTGACAAATATTTATATCTCTACTTAATACATATCAGTTACATATTTTTTTAAAAATCAAAAAGCCCTTAGGCTTTGTTTGGCAAAACCCTTTAATTTTAAAAAACAGATTATTAATAGGTAAGGCTCTGTTTGGTAAAAACTCTTTAAAACAGATTTAAGGGTCTTTTTTGGCAAAACTAATTTAAAACCCTTTTATTTTATTTTAATATCTCCTTAAACACATAGTTTCCAATGTCACACTTTATTTAATTAAATCCTAACATTCTAATTTAATTAAATACAAGCTAACATTAATTAATTAATTAAAATTGCCACATAATACTAAATTGCTACACAATTGTAATTCACTTATTAATCATAATTTATGTAACAAATTAGTAACTCTTTATTAACAATTACCATATAATATTCAACTAACTTAATTATTCTCAATTAAATTAGAACTACACCACACAATTACTTACAAATCAATTTAATTAATCATATTGCACTTAACTAAATTACTCCATAATATAATCACATAAATTATTTATTTAACTCAATAAATAAATTAACTAAAATATTTATTTAATTCAATAAATATTTACAATTAAATATACAAAATCTCATTCGTAAATATTTATTTAATTCAATAAATATTTATAATTAAATATACAAAATCTTATTTGTTATAACAAGCGCTGTGGCGCCGTGACACATCAGCCGATCACTGGCCTGGCACTGCAGTGCTTGGTTTCTTCACAGAACCAGTGCTGCGGCGCCGTGGGACGCAGACAGAGCTCGAGAAGAACACAGAAAAAGCCAAATTAGGCCAAAACTTCAATAAAATAACAAATTTAACATTACTCATAAGTTATGAACTTAACAGAAGTATTTTACAACAATCATGGCATGATTTTAACAACTTAGGCAAGTTAAACAACCAAATTAAAAACCCATAAATTTAATGTTTTTGAGAAAACTCCATTTTTGACATTCTTAACGAAATCAACTACTATGAACTCGTTTTTCAACTAAATCACTCCGTTTAAGTTTTGTTCTGTTCGTTTTTACATGTATAAACATACTCAATCATCAATTTATAGTTTAACATGCAATTAAGGCATCAAATTTCATACATTTAGGCCATATTCAAACATATTTCTCTGTAAACTTCAAAACTCCAATTTAAACACAATTTCATGGATTTGATTATTCTAAATCACATATAAATCATATACAATTGAATTATGCATGCTAATAAATATCTAACATCAAGTTCTTAACAATTTAGCCATAAAATCAATTTAAAGAGAACTCAAATTACTTTTCATGGAGAAAACTCAAGAAAGTAAATATAGAGCTTGAATACAAGAATTTACCCTTGATAACTCGATTTTGATTAAGCAAGATGATAGGAATCCTCTTTAGTTCTCCAACTTCTTCTTTAATTCAAAAAATCTCTCAAAACTCTCTCTCTTTTCTCTCTGTATTATGTCTGACTATATGATATAATACTGATATATATTATACGTATAAGACTTAACTGGTAGAATCATGGGTAGCGGTTAAGTGCAACATGGCCTTAATTGCTCTCATGTTCTTAAGGTCATGTTTGGTTTAGTTTAAAATAAATCCTTTTTAGTTTGATTAATTAACTTGTTTATTATATAGTTTATCTGTCACACTTTAATTAATCAAATAATATTATTTAAATTTAATTAAATTAAAGGCAATATTACACATTAAATAAAATCATCACATAATTAAAATTCTCATTTATTAATTATGACAAATCATTAAATCTCTAATTAATTATTAAATTACATATAAAAAATTCTCATTTATTAATTATGACAAATCAATAAATCTCTAATTAATTATTAAATTAATTAGAATAACATTATAATTATTAAACAACTCATTTAATTTAATAATCTCAATTAAATTCACACTTTGAACTATAAAATTATTGCTCATTAATTTAATTAATGTAACACATTTAATTAAATTAATCTACCACAATTCCATCAAATATTTATTTAACTCAATAAATAAATTAGCAAAAATATTTATTTAATTCAATAAATATTTAAAATAAATTACAAAAATCTCGTTCGTCACATCTTTCCCCCCTTAAAAGAATTTTGTCCCCAGAATCACGATTCAATTAATTCGTCCCGTTACATTCTCCCCCCCCCCCTTATAAAGATTATGTCCCTAGAATCGCTACACATAGATTAAGCAAATAAATGAGGGTAAGTCTTCATCATTTGATCTTCGAGTTCCCACGTAGCTTCATCAGCGTTGTGGTTCCTTCAAATTACCTTAATAGAATTTATCACTTTGTTTATGAGAACTTGCTCTTTCCTGTCAACTATCTGAACATGAACTTCTTCATAAGATAAATCTTTCTCAAATTGTAGGGGTTCATATTCTATGACATGTTTGTAATCGAGTTTATACGGTCGTAACACATAAACATGAAAAACATTATGGATATGTTCTAATGCCGAAGGTAAGGCTACCTCATACGCGACTTCACCAATTCTTCGCAACACTTCAAAGTGTCCAATAAACTCGGGCTCAATTTTTCCTTCTTGCCAAATCTGATCTTTCCCTTCTAGGGAGACACTATCAAGAAAATGAAGTTACCAGATTCAAATTCTCGATTCTTGCAGTGTGGATCGACGTATTTCTTCTGCCTATCCTGAGCAGTATCAATCTTATCCTGATCACCATGACGATCTAGGTGGTCTGTTGTACCAATTTTGGTCCTAGTAATTGATGTTCGCCAACTTCATCCTAGTATAATGGAGTTCTGCACTTTCTTCCATACAAAGCTTCGTAAGGCGGCATGGCAATACTTGTTTGGTAACTGTTATTGTAAGCGAATTCCACTAACGATAGGTGATTATCCCAATTTTCTTTGAAATCCATGATGTATGCTCTTAACATATCTTCCAATGTCTGGATCGTTCTTTCACTCTGTCCGTCGGTCCGAGGATGGTATGCCATACTCATACATAACTGCGTTCCCATGTATTCATGTAGTCGCCTCTAGAAGTTCGATGTGAAACGCAGATCTTTATCTGATACAATAGACACTGAGACACCGTGCCTTGAAATAATTTCCTTCACATACAACTTTGCCAATTGATCTAGGGTGAATATGATCTTGATCGATAAGAACTGCGATGATTTCGTCAATTGATCTACGATAACCCATACTGCGTCGAAACCTTTCTGAGTTATCGAAAGACCTACTACGAAATCCATTTTGATATGCTCCTATTTCCATTCTGGGATTTCTAACAATTGTAGCAACCCACTGGGCGGCCTCGGATGTTCTGCTTTAACTTTTTGACATGTTAAACACTTGGCCACACAATCGACAACGTCCATTTTCATATTCGGCTACCAAAAATGCTGTCAAAGATCCTGGTACATCTTCGTACTCCCCAGGTGAATTGAATACCTTAAACTATGAGCCTCGTTCAAAATTTCGTCCTTAACCTCTTATACTGATGGAACCCAAATTCTTCCCTAGAATCTTAACAGTCCTTCATTGTCCACTTTAAATTTCCCTCCATCACCTTCAGATATTCTTTTCCTGAGTTTCTCACATTTATTGTTCTCAAGTTGTGCATCCTTAACCTTATCTACCAAAGTTGGGCTGGTTCCTAATTGAAATAGTTTTTCATCAAAATCCTTAGGATATTTCACCTCCAACTCTGGTTTCGCCATCGCTGAAATTAGCTCCTCCTGAGCGGTCAACAACATCAATTTCTCGCGACCCTTTCTGCTTAAGGCGTCGACAACCACATTAGGTTTACCCGGATGGTATAAAATCTCACAGTCATAGTCCTTTATCAATTCCAACCACCTCCTTTGACGCATGTTCAAATCTTTTTGTGTGAAAATATATTTCATACTCTTATGGTCTGTATATATTTCACACTTCTCCCCATAAAGATAGTGTCTCCAAATCTTCAGAGCAAACACTACCGCGGCCAATTCCAAATCATGGGTCGGATACCCCTTCTCATAATCCTTCAATTGACATGACGCATAAGCAATAACCTTATTATTTTGCATAAGCATACATCCTAGTCCTTTATGTGATGCATCACTATTCACCATAAAATTTCTTGTGCTATCCGGGAGAGACAACACATGTGTCGTACTCAACCTCTTCTTCAACTCTTGGAAACTTTTCTCACACTTCTCCGTCCAAACGAACTTCACCGATTTCCTAGTCAAATTTGTCAACGGAGTCGCAATTTTAGAAAAGTCCTACATAAATCTTCTATAATAACCTGCCAATCCTAGAAAACTCCTCACTTTTGACGGTGTCTTTGGCTGATCCCAGTTTAGCACAACTTCAACCTTTGATGGATCTACCAAAATTTTGTACTTATCAATCACATGTCCAAGAAATTACACCAGCTTTATCCAGAATCCACATTTTAAAAACTTGGCGTACAACTTCTCTTTTCTAAGCGCCTCCAATGTCACCTTCAAATGTTCCACATGGTCCTCCTTGGTTTTGGAATACACCAAAATATCATCGATAATCACCACCACGAATTTGTCCAAGAATGGTTTAAGCACCCTGTTCATTAGGTCTATAAATGTTATAGGAGCATTCGTTAGACCAAATGACATCACCAGAAACTCGTAGTGACCATATCGATTCCTGAACGTTGTCTTCGGAATGTCTTCTTTCCCCACCTTCAACTGATGGTAACCACTTCTCAAGTCTATCTTTGAAAAATACCTAGCTCCCTTTAATTGGTCAAACAAGTCGTCGATCCTTGCCAACGGATACTTATTCTTAATTATAACCTTGTTTAACTCACTGTAGTCAATGCAAAGCTGCATCGATCCATCTTTCTTTTTCACGAACAACACCGGCGCTCCCCACCGTGATACGCTCGGCTGAATATACTTCTTATCCAATAACTCTTGCAACTACACTATTAATTCCTTCATCTCTACCAGAGCCATACGTTACAGGGCCTTCGATATTGGGGCAGTTCCTGGCTCCAAATCGATCACGAATTCTACATCTATATTTGGCAGAAGTCCTGGAAAATTGTTTGGAAATACATCTAAAAAGTCTCTAACGATAGGTATCTCCTCTAGTTTCGGATTCTCCTTTCTAATATCGACTGTGTAGGCTACATACCCTACACAACCTTGTCTCAACACCTTCTTGGCCTACATCAGCTTTAGATAAATCGCTTATCTAGGCTACTTGCTGCCATAAAATACAACCTTTGACGGGGTCATAAGGTTAATACACTTCTTTTGGCAATCAATTATTGCCCTATAATTGAATAGCCAATCCATTCCCAAAATAACATTGAATTCCCCAAGTTTAATCGGGACTAGATCTACGATCATCACATTTCCCTTAATGTCCACCCTACAACTCTTATTTACGAACCTAACAGGAATCACTTCCATAGTCGCAATTTCTATGTTCAAAGGGTAATCTAATCCCTCATTAGGCAATTCTAAATTCTTAGCAAAGTCATCAGATATAAATGAGCAAATAGCACCTGAATCAAATAACACATAAGCATTTATATTATTGATCGAAATGATACCTGACACAATATCACGTGACTGAACTGCATCCTGCACGGTCATGCTGACAGTTCTGGCGGTAGCTCGGTTGGTTGGCGTCGTTCCAGTGATAGACAGAGTGCTACCACCACTGGTTACTCTACTTCCACCTTCTTTTGCGCCTCCTACTTCCTTCTTGGGACAATCTCTAGCTAGATGATCCCTCGACCCACAAGTAAAGCAAGCACCCTTCTTAGGATTAGGGCAATTTGGTGCTATGTGTCTTTCCTGACCACAATTGTAGCAGACCATTTTCCTTTTTATGCATACCCCCAGGTGATTCTTCCCGCAGGTAGGACAACCCTCCACCCTCTTTTTTTAATTTCCTTGCTGGTTCCCGGTAGACATGTTCTCATTCCACTTCCTCTTTTGATTAATACCACCTCCTCCATTGCTGCCATTAGACTTACTGTTTTCACCTTCATTCTTCTTATTCTTCTGTTCCTAATTATATTTGGTCAGAGCATCGCTTCCACCTCCTACGATGATGGCCTTCTCCAAAACTCTTGCAATAGTGTTCAATTGGAACATGTACACTTTGCTGTGCAACCATGGCTTCAGCCATTGTTCAAACCTCCTCGCCTTTCTCTCATCAATATTCACCTGATAAGTTGCAAACCTAGCCAATTCGTTGAACTTCGCGGCGTACTCAGGTACATACATTTTACCTTGCTTCAAATCCAAGAATTGGACCTCCATCTGGTTCTTAGTGCTCGCTGGGAAGTACATCTCAAAGAACATCTCCTTGAACCTATACCATATGATGACACCCTGTCCCCCTCTAACCTTGTTCGCATGCCACCAGTAGCTGGGTTCTAACTTCAGCATAAACATTGCGAATGCAGTCTTCTAGTCGTCGTTGACCCTCGTAACATCAAACACCTTCTCCATCTCTATTACCCAAGTCAAAGCTTCGATTGGGTTCATGGATCCCCTAAACTCTGGTGGTCCTACCACCTTGAAATCCTTAAACGACGTGACTTGTTGTGAGAACCCAGAATTTCACATAATTCAAATTTTTTGAATTTTTATTTTTATTTTTTTATATTGATATTGATTATCAATATTGTGCTGAGTATCTATGATACGAGTTTATCAAAGTGGTCAAACTGTGTATTGACAGAGAAATATGAGTATAATTTTGTTTAACAGAGAATAGAAACCCTAACCCTAGTTATGGATAGGGATTCGATAGAAAATATAGTTATAATAATTGTATTGATGAATATATAAGTGTTTATAACTTATTAAGTCAATTAGGGCTATTAAGTTAATACACTAGGGAAATATATTATGACATATGTGAATTTTGTATGTGATTGAATACATGTGTATGGTGTATATAAATTATTTTGTATATACAGAGAAGTAAGAATTAAGTTATCTGACCTAATATATAAATTAGGTATAGTAATTAATAACTAAGGGTTATGGCATGGGAGAATATTAATATTGAAAATATTAACTAACTCTAAGGAATTTATTTTATTATCTCAATTTATTAATTTTGTAACCTAATTAAGGCAAGCCTAATTGGGTTATGCAAGTTAATTAATATTATTGATATATGTGAATGTGTATATATTAATAATAATGAAGAATAGTCCAAGAGATAATTTATTCAATGGACTAATATGGGTAAGTGAGTTAAACAAACTCAATAGTTTATTTAAGCATTGGACTTGTAGCTAATTGATTTAATATCAATTAAGTTGTTAAGCTAGCCCAATACAAGATTTGATTATCTAGTATGCTAGTAGCCCAAGACTAATTATGTATGGGAGCCCAAGTTATTTTAATTAGTAGCCCAAAGGAATGAAAGGAATTGCCCAAATGTTTTAATTTGGAGCACAAGACTTTAGCCCAATAGAAGAGGGGCATGTTGGACATTAGTTAAACTAATTTGTGGGCCAAGACAAGGCCATATGGCCGGCCCAAGCTATAAAGAAAGGGAACATGTAAATTAAAGATATTTGATAAGATTTGGAAAGATATTTAATAAGATTTGGAAAGATATATTTGATAAGATTTAGAAAGATATTTGATAAGATATGGAAGGATATGATAAGATATGGATAGATTTGGGAGATATGCTTAGATATGGCAAGATATTGGGAGAAAAAAATGGCACATGGCCGATCACAAGGAAGGAAGGAGGGGAAGAGAATGCAATCATTAAATTTTACTAACTCTACCAACGCCAACAAGTGTCACACTTAGAAGCAAGCCACCACTATATACATTCTTGCAAGCAAAAGCTAGTAAGAGAGAGAGAGAGAAATTTGGTGGGGAAGAAAAGGAAGAAGAGTAAGAATCCTACACACTTTAACAAACAATATATTTACTTCTTTTCATCTCTCTCACTTCCAAGTTCTTCTAGCAAAACAAAAGAAGGAAATAGGGAGAAAGGGAGTGAGTTCGGTAGCCATAAGGGAGGTAGAGGGAGAGTATTTTGTGTACTCTAAGTTCATAAACAAACTTAGGTAGAAGAGGAGAGAAGCATACACATAAAGGTATAACTTTAAACTAGTTCATGTAATTTGTGTTTGATTGTTCTAGATCAAAACATGGATCTATGGTTCAAAACTTCAAAACCTTAAAACCTTAGATCTAGATGTTTTTAAGTGTTATATATTTGGATCTATCACTTTTAAGTATTAAAAATTGGATCAAAAGCTAGAAGAAGTGAAACTATGTTTCAAAAGGTTGAAAACTTTGATTTTCTTGGCATAAATTATGTTTTGTTTGTGTTTGGTGGGTTTTGATGTAATAGATTACGGATCATGGTATATCCATGAGTTTATGATATATGGGTATGTATAATGATGGTTTATTATGGCCAAAGTTAGATTAATCAATAGATCAAGCAAGATTTCTTAGAAAACACAAAGTTAAAAAAATCAGATTTTCGAGAAAACGGAACCTAAAATTCAAATGACCATATCTCTATTAATATTTTGAATTTTTGAGTGTGGTCAATTTTTGGACTTAGATCTATAAGTCTTATAACTGTTTCAAGTGAAATCACTGAAAAAGAAGTTGTAGATTTCAGTGTGGACTGAAATTAGCAAAGGACACTAAAACTGAAAAATGACAAAAGTAGGCTGTCCAAATTTTTGAAGGGCATTTTTGGCCACTTATTTTATGAAATAAATTTTAGACTTTCGGGACATGAATATATATGGAATGAAGTAGCTTGTGTCTAAAAATGAGTTTATTCCGACTTAAATTGAGTAAGTTATGGCCATTTCAATTTTTGGAATTTCCCGACGAAAAATGCTATAACCAGAGGTGTATAACTCCGATGTTCACGGAATTTAAACTGGAGACTCACGATAACATGTGTAAGATCCCGCCAAGAGTTGGGAATTTTTGGAGTTAAGCGTGAGGTAATTATTTTCTTAAGAAATTAACTAGAAATGGACTTTTGAAAAATACTATAAGAAATTGAAAAATTCCTGAAAAATTATTTTTGTATATGAAATACATGTATTTATGTGTGTACAAAAGATAAAAAAAATAATAAGATGATTAGGTTAAAAAAGGAGAATCCAGCTTGCTGGATTGCAATCTATTTTACTGGATTGGCCATCAAGTTGCTGAATGAGATGTTTGGATAATCTAGGATGCTGGATTGGTCTGTTAGATAATCCAGGTTACTGGATTATATGTGAGTTGAATATAGGCTTGTTGGATTAGAGGTCAGTTGAATCCAGTCTGCTGGACTGGAAAATACTTACTTAATTGTAAAAGACTTATAAAATAAAAGACTAAGTGATTATTCACAAGTTATATGATACAGTAGTGTTAAGGTTATCTAATATTTGACTATGTGTTTAAATGTTAGATAGTTTACTTATAAAGTATGTTATGCTAATTGAAAGATCGATCTTATTAATGATAGGTCTTACAAAAGAAGTTAACTTAAATTGCGTAGTAGTAGTCAATGAATCAGGCAAGTTTCCTTAACTCAATCTCGAGTTATTACTATTCAAATATAGTGGTGGTTAATTATTGCTGATTATACCACGTCTGAGAATTATTGTTGATTATTCGCAGTTAATGCATGTTTATTAATTCAAATTGAATTATTGATTTTGAGAATATACTTGGGGAATAACTATTGTTGGTTATTCACATCCGTAGAAGTTATTATTGATTGCAAATAGTATAGTTAATTTCTGTCTATTATTTAATCGTGTTGAGATTTGTCGTAGCTAATTGTTTTGGCTAGACAAACATTTTGTTGAAACTTGATAGGTTCGAGAAGAGAACTCAATTATTATTGACAGGTCAATGCCAATTATTCCGGCTAGATCGAGAAAGCGATTAGATATTGAAATTATTGTATTTCGTTGTTGTGATTCAAATTCTGGTTATAATACTGAGAAGAACAACTTTTTTATATAAAAAGGGGCTTTGTGGTCGTATATTCGGCCGTTGCGCGCGTGTAAGTATTATGCATAATATGGGGTATAATGTAGCTGATCACTTTATATACTTGCGGAGGGGTATGATTTAATCTTTATAGTTATCTGATACACCTGGGTACTTCAAAGTAAAACCTTTGATAGTTACTCGAGAAGTTTAAGATCCTGTGAGGTCGCTCAGCTTAAAAATATTCTGGATAATATTCTACTTTGTTATTGCGTAGAATTAATTCTTGTTATTCAATTGAGAAATTTCGAAAGTGTTTTACTCTTTCACTATTGAATTATTGTTTTGCATAAAATGCGAGAAAGTCTTGTTATTGATTAACGCTTTATTCAGCTAATTCAAAGTCCTTTGAACTTTGGTAATATTCTATCGAGTTGATAGTCTTATATTCTTGATTCTTATACTTTATTGTATGATTTAACTTGCAGAGCAAATTTGTTGCTCACCCTTGCTTAAATACAATATTTCAGCTAGGAACGAGGCAGCCGGAGGGTCAGAGAAAGACAAAGGCAAAGGTGTATTGCTGGAGTAATTATAATGAACATATTTATTATGTTGTTTTGTATAACCCTTTTTGTATATCTAAGGGTATATTTTTTATGTTAAGGTTAAAAAACTTGGGACAATGTATTATAAATATCAGTTAATGATATATATATTTCTATTCATAAATAAATGGGTAGTTAGATGATATTTAAATGTTGGATCGTGAGCACCAAACTCGGGGGTCAGGTAACCCGGATTTGGGGCGTCACAAGTTGATATCAGAGCTATAGGTTATAAACCTTAAGTTGGGGGAAAACCCTAGGATTATAACCATAAGCGAGATAGAGAAAACTCATTTAGAGTACTAAGTGAGGGATTGCCGAAGTACATCAATAGAAAGATGTGTGCACACATAGTGAGTATGAAATTTGTACTGGTAAAGTATTAATAAAGTTTTTTAAACTGATTGTTGGATGTCAGGAGAAGATGAAATAAGTACAGAAGTGTTGACAACTGTTGCACCAATGTTAGTAGCCGAGGTGCTAGCGCAGAGCGAGTCAGTTGAGGAAGTTGGAAAAGATGAACCCATGGTGAATCTGGGGAGTGATCATGATGAGTATCCCGAAATGTATCTGAATGAAGATGAGGAGGAAGAGTCCGAAGAACTTAAGGTGGAAACAGAGATTAAGACCAAAGTGGGAGAAAAAGATCAAGTATATGCAAAAGTTCAAGAACTCCGATGTAAAGTATTTCTCTTGGAGGAGTTATGGAAGACAGAGCGAGCATTACGTGAGATGACCGAAGAACGAAACGAATTGAAGACACAAGTAGAAAGAATGAAGGCTGAAGGTGGTGGGTCATCTGAGGGAGTAGTCAAGCAGAAGAAGAGAAGCAATAAGCGGAAAAGGGACAACGACAATGATAATAATTCAGGGAACTCAAACCCGAAAAAGAAGAAAGTCTATGGAAAGTGTGAAAAGACTCACTTGGGAGAATGTATGATGTGGAAGAACGTGTGTTTCAATTGTAAACAGGAAGGACATATTTCTCCAAAGTGTCCTAAGCCGAATATGAGAAAATGTTTTTCATGTGGAGGAATGGGTCACGGATTTAACAAGTGTCCCAGTAAAGAAGGCAGGAGAAGGGAGTAGACTGTAGACAGCTTAAGTATAAGCAGTAGTACCTTTTGGTAACAAGGTGTAATATAAAGATTGTAATATCAAGAACAATGAGTGAGCATATGTAATATATCTTCTTGTATAAATGTAATCTTTATTTTTAATATGAATATTAAGATGATTTTTGGAGAATTGCACCTTTTTATGTAAAGTTATGGTAATTGCAACTTTTTGTGTAAAGGTGTGGTAATTGTAACTTTTTGTGTAAGGTTGTGTTGTTAATCCCGATATTTATCAAAAAGGGATAGTGACTGATTATAACAATAGGTGTTAAGTACTAAAAGTACTATGTGCTATTTGAATAAATATGAAATTATATGAAAATTTTGTGTTAAATTCTTATGTTACTAATAAGAATTTATGTAGAGAAAAAGGATTCATGTAAGATTTTCATTTAAATCAGATAATGCCACCTAGACGACAGAATCGAAATCAAAGAGAAGAACGATCAGTGAATAATGAAGGAGGTCAGGCAGACCCGATGCAGAATTTTGTGGATATGTTAGCCCAAGCTATGCAACATAGGGCGCCAGCAGCAACAGCAAGAGCAAGAGAACAGCCAGCTAATAGATTGGCAAACTTTAAAGATTTTAAAGCGGTAGGACCGCCAGAATTCAAGGAAACTACAGATCCTATTGAAGCCCAAACTTGGGTAAAGGAGATAGAGAAAGCATTTATTATTGCGAGAGTGGCAGAAGAGCGAAAGACAACTTTTGCCACCTATTTGATGAAGGGAAAAGCCAATTACTGGTGGGAAACCAATCAGGCTAGAGCTGGGACAGCTGTAGTGACTTGGACAAAGTTTAAAGAGTTGTTCTTTGAGAACTATTTTTCGCCGAGTATGCAAGACAGGATGGAAGTTAAGTTTCTAGAACTAAAATAAGAGAATATTTCGGTATCAGAATATGCTGCTAAGTTCAATGAGTTAGCGAGATTTGCACCTCATCAAATGGACACGGAGGTAAAAAAGGCGAGAAGATTTGAGAATGCATTGAAGCCAGGGATATTTAACAAGGTAGCTGTATTACAGATTAATACGTTTGCGACTTTATTGGAGAAAGAGAAAATTACTGAAGGGGGAAGAGAAGCTGCATCCCGATATCATCAGGAGAAGAAGAAGAAAACAAATGAAGGAGGTAGTAGTGGTGGTAGTAATCCGAACAAGCAGAAATGGAGTGAGAATACCCAATCGGGTAATAATTCAGAAGAGAATAGGAAGGGAGGTGAGCCTTGTGCGACTTGTGGGAAGAATCATCCAGGAATTTATCTGAAGAGGATAGGAGTCTGTTATAACTGTGGTCAAGAGGGACACATGTCGCCCAATTGTCCTAGTCCGAAGAAAATACAAGGTTGTTTTGCGTGTGGATCGACAGATCATCTGGTTCAGAATTGTCCAAAGAAGAATGTGGAGAAGGGAAGTACCAACAAGGGATCCGGTGGCGGAACCCTGACGATTAGAGGACCTGCACAGCCAGGAAGACCAACGGCCCGTACATTCAACATGACAATGCAAGATGCAGTAACTGCCCAGGAGGTGGTGACAGGTAACGATTTAGTTGAATAATTAAATTACGCGGGAAATATGGGATAGATATCACTGTGAATTATTTTCTTTTATAGATTCAAGTCACCGGTTAGTATATGAGACACAAATGAATATTGTGTTGATAAGAATAAATTGATGATCTAACTTTAAAAGATTGTAGAGAATAAGAAAGCGGAGATTCCGAGGACGGAATCCTTATAAGGAGGTGAGAATGTGAGAACCCAGAATTTCACATAATTTAATTTTTTTGAATAATTTTTTTTATTTTTTTATATTGATATTGATTATCAATATTGTGCTGAGTATCTATGATACGAGTTTATCAAAGTGGTCAAACGGTGTATTGACTGAGAAATATGAGTATAATTTTGTTTAACAGAGAATAGAAACCCTAACCCTATTTATGGATAGGGATTCGGTAGAAAATACAGTTATAATAATTGTATTGATGAATATGTGAGTGTTTATAACTTATTAAGTCAATTAGGGCTATGAAGTTAATACATTAGGGGAATATTTTATGACATATGTGAATTATGTATGTGATTGAATACATGTATATGGTGTATACAAATTATTTTCTATATACAGAGAATTAAGAATAAAGTTATGTGACCTAATAAATAAATTAGGTATAGTAATTAATAACCTAAGGGTTATGGCATGAGAGAATATTAATATTGAAAATATTAACTAACTCTAAGGAATTTATTTTATTATCTCAATTTATTAATTTTGTAACCTAATTAAGGCAAGCCTAATTGCGTTATGCAAGTTAATTAATATTATTGACATATGTGAATGTGTATATATTAATAATAATGAATAATAGTCCAAGAGATAATTTATTCAATGGACTAATGTGAGTAAGTTAGTTAAACAAGCTCAATAGTTTATTTAAGCATTGAACTTGTAGCTAATTGATTTAATATCAATTAAGTTGTTAAGCTAGCCCAATACTATATTTAATTATCTAGCATGCTAGTAGCCCAAGACTAATTATGTATGGGAGCCCAACTTATTTTAATTAGTAGCCCAAAAGAATAAAAGGAATGGCCCAAATGTTTTAATTTGTAGCCCAAGACTTTAGCCCAATAGAAAAGGGGCATGTTGGACATTAGTTAAACTAATTAGTGGGCCAAGACAAGGCCATATGGCTGGCCCAAGCTAGAAAGAAAGGGAGCATCTGAATTAAAGATATTTGATAAGATTTGGAAAGATATTTGATAAGATTTGGAAAGGTATTTGATAAGATTTGAAAAGATATTTGATAAGATATGGAAGGATATGATAAGATATGGAGAGATTTGGGAGATATGCTTAGGTATGACAAGATATTGGGAGAAAAAAATAGCACATGGCCGGTCACAAGGAAGGAAGGAGGGGGAGAGAATGCAATCATTAAATTTTCCTAACTCTACCAACTCCAACAAGTGTCACACTTAGAAGCAAGCCATCACTATATACATTCTTGCAAGCAAAAGCTAGTAAGAGAGAGAGAGAGTGAAATTCAGTGGGGAAGAAAAGTAAGAAGAGTAAGAATCCTACACACTTTAACAAATAATACATTTACTTCTTTTCATCTCTCTCACTTCCAAGTTCTTCTAGCAAAACAAAAGAAGGAAAGAGGGAGAAAGGGAGTGAGTTCGGAAGCCATAAGGGAGGTAGAGGGAGAGTATTTTGTGTACTCTAAGTTCATAAAAAAACTTAGGTGGAAGAAGAGAGAAACAAACAAGCAAAGGTATAACTTTAAACTAGTTCATGTAATTTGTGTTTGATTGTTTTAGATCAAAATATGGATCTGTGGTTCAAAACTTCAAAACCTTAAATCTAGATGTTTTTAAGTGTTATATGTTTGGATCTATCACTTTTAAGTGTTAAAAATTGGATCAAAAGCAAGAAGAATGAAACTATGTTTCAAAAGGTTGAAAATCCTTGATTTTCTTGGCATAAATTATGTTTTGTTTGTGTTTGGTGGGTTTTGATGTAATAGATTACGGATCATGGTAGATCCACGAGTTTATGATATATGGGTATGTATAATGATAGTTTATTATGGCCAAAGTTAGATTAATCAATAGATCAAGCAAGATTTCTTAGAAAACACAAAGTTAAAAAAATCAGATTTTCGAGAAAACGGAACCTAAAATTCAAATGACCATATCTCTATTAATATTTTGAATTTTTGAGTGTGGTCAATTTTTGGACTTAGATCTATAAGTCTTATAACTTTTTCAAGTGAAATCACTGAAAAAGAAGTTGTAGATTTCAGTGTGGACTGAAATTAGCAAAGGACACTAAAACTGAAAAATGACAAAAGTAGGCTGTCCAAATTTTTGAAGGGCAGTTTTGGCCACTTATTTTATGAAATAAATTTTGGACTTTCGGGACATGAATATATATGGAATGAAGTAGCTTGTGTCTAAAAATGAGTTCATTCCGACTTAAATTAAGTAAGTTATGGCCATTTCAATTTTTAGAATTTCCCGACGAAAAATGCTATAACCGGAGGTGTATAACTCCGATGTCCACGGAATTTAAACTGGAGACTCACGATATAATAATAAGTATTACATTATTGTCTAACTTGGTTCTTAGAACCTTTGCTTTTACTTTCTCATCGTATTCTTCGAATAACTATGTACGTATAGGTATACCTTAACCATACATACTTACTATCATCCTTCATATACATGTATCACACACTTAACTAAAGTTGTTCGACATATATTTAAAACTTATATGATTCTTATTATTCATACGTTTCTCAAACATTAACGAAATTATAGTTTTTCGAGTTTTATATAACCATTGTACAATCAACACTTAATACATCATTAAGATTTTGTTTTATAACTCATAAATAATAATGTAACCATGCTACTATGTTCATCATGTATATATGTGAGGGGCCATACTAGTCAAGACGCGTGCTCACAAATACCTTTACCATATACGCACAACTAGCATCGATAATTGCTTTAAAATATATCTAATTCATGCTTAACTAACTTTCATAGTGTCTAGTAAGGTGTGTGCACATACATGTCATTTAAAAGTTCTAGCATGCATGCTTAAACATATTAGAACACTAATATACTATGATCACGCAACTTAGTTTGCAAAACGTCCGAATCTTTCTTTTGAAACCATTACGACTTAAACCATAAATGCTAGGGTAAACTTAACACTTTTAAATTTACATTTCATGCCTATCTAGACCATGCAATCATGTTCAAAAAGTCAGAACATAAGCATCAATAGTATGTGTCAAGGCTCTTTTTAAAACTTTATAACTTTCTTTAGAAATTGCACACTAATGAGTCAAAACGTTCATGCTACGTTAAGGTGCTTACTCATACATGTTAAACCCGATTTCATGCATGTCTAAGTTATTTACTCATGCTACAAATATCAGAATACATATATGTTCATGACAAGTTTAATTTAACAAATTCTAAGTTCATTTATAAACTATGAAGCTTTGCATCAATAGTGTATGCTAACATGGCTACACATGCATATACTACATGAATATACTCATATATGTATGTTACTCATGCTCTTATGCTTGCCTAATGTGGTATTACATGATAACATTCAGCAGGCTGTGTAACAGAAATAGCAATTCTGGTTCAGGCCTGGCTCAGCTGCGCAGGGCTCCGGCCAGACCAGGAAACAGACTGCTTCAGTAGTTTAATAACCCAACTCAATATTTTCTTATCAATTTGATTCTGTATCAGCTATATAACAATTCTATCATGCTTATAACTTCATATAACACTTAATAAACATCTTCCAATCACTTAATCAATTAATTTATGATCAATTCAAGAATCAAGAACTTAGAAAATTACAGAAAATGAAGAACATGGTGAGAAAGTTATACCTCTGTTAAACAATTGACTTGCTTGCTAAATGGATTCTACACTATCATGATATACTCACACTAACATTTCTTGATAGAATTCTCAGCAATTGCAATGAGGAAGATGAGGGTCTTATTTATAGAAGAATGAATATACAGATAATACTCTTATCCCTCATTTCAAACCAATGTATAGCAAGATTGTATAATGGTTAAGGAATGGTAGGTGAGAGTTGGTAAATCTCATCATGATCTCCAATCCTCCCATGATCATTGGCTCTATATTGCTGAAGTTGAGAAGAGAGTAGCTAGCTAGGGAGTTCACGTGTAGAGAAATGAGATGGAATGGGCACTCATTTAGGGACAAGGCTTAAATAAAGCTCAGCAACTTGCATTTAACATACTAATGTCATATATATTGTATACCACACTTGGGTTATATATATACATTACATATCATGTACACATATTTCATTTCCTATAACTTAGGTTATAAATGAACTACAAGTGTAATTTTCAATTACAATATATCAAGTAAGGTTACACATAGATATACATCACATATAATCCATGTATATTTTCTTAATATCGAATCTAATTCAATTGAGTATTATTATTATTACTCATCATAACTGTTATTATTATAATATCTTATTGAAATCATTATCAATTAAATAATTTCTTACTCCTTATAATATTCATGTGGTACATAATAAGGTTCACTCACACATGTACTCATATTACCTCATGTACACATTTATTTCTACTCTTACTATATAGTCTACATATATCATGTGTAGCCATATTAATGCGTCACCTTGTACTATATGTATAATATATAGTTAGCTACCATGTGCTAACAGTTTAATCATCGCATCCTTTGCACATATCAACTAGTTGAGCAATTATAATCATATTAATAATCTACTCGTTTATATATTATTATAATCAATGGAAATTAATTAATTAATAAAATATTAACTAATTCATCCCTCATCAATCAATGTAATTTTTAGTCTCCATAACAATTAATTAACATTTATATGGTTAATTACCACATTAAATAAATATAAATCTTATTATATTTATAAACAATATACTTATTATCATGCTATCACTCGCAATAATAATAATTCCACATACCATTATAATAAAATTAATAATCAATATAGATTAATTGTTTAATTAATAATTTCTCCATCCTTAATTAATTTAATTCATCATCGGATCTATTATCGTGCCACACAAGGCATTTCTCACAAGCTTAATATTAAGCTTATTATCTCCACCACACTTAATATTCTTTTATTATAAGATTTGTATGACTCAAGCATTTTAATGCTAAGCTACCTCAATTAATTATACGTTTATAATATGTATAACCTTAGAATAATTAAGATTTACTCTATTAATTATTTAAACAATAATATCTACGATAAACTAATAACTTAGTTTTCTTTCATTAATTAACTCTCTTGAAAATACATTAGAAATTATGTATTTTGCCATAAAATATTATGTTTTCTCTAATAAAGACATTCATTATTAGAAAAAAATTTACTTATTGTCTCAAGATATTATTCTCAATATAATATCTATTAAAAATAATTATATGTACGGCACATGTATATATATTATATATAGAAAATAGATAATAAGTTTATTTTCATCAATTTATTTACATATAGCAAATATATTTTAATATATTTACCATAATAATTAATTATACCTATTACCTCATACAAAATATAGAAGGTAATAATATTATTCAGAAATAATATTTCCTCCTTTTATTAAAATAATTCAATATTAGAAATTATTTTAATATCCTTTATTAGAAATATATAATAACTATTTCTCTTTCCTTTCTATAAATTGCCCCAACACAACTTCTTTAATCTATACATTTAATCATATCTCAAATATTAAATATTCATTTAAAGATATAATGATTTCCATCTTCCTTTAATAACGTATATATATTTATTAACGTTATTTGCACATTTTCTCACATATTACCATTCTAAGTAATATATATAAAAGTACCAACTATAATTTTATATCCAACACATATATTAATTCACTCATTTACTTAAGTAAATTAAACCCTGTACTATATCATCTTAGTTAATTAAGGTTTAATATTCACATTATACTATTCCAAAATATAATCTTTCAACTCAATATAATTTAATCAATATGTATTCTCGTTAATTAATTCCCTTAACTAATTCATGCTTTACTATCTCAATCCATCCATGAATAGCTTAAGTACTAACAATAACTTATATTACATCATACTATTTACTAGTACATATATTATTCAAGAAAAAAGTGATTATTCATTAAAAATATTTAATATCACCAACTTACTATGATAAAATAATTCTATAAATTATTTAATATCGATAGGAAATCTTATTCACCTCCTTTACCTCAACTCAATTGTCTCTATGATAAATAACAAATATATATTAATAATATATCTATTAATCACAAAATCACATATTACATATTACATAATTCATATTACCCTATGTAACACAATACTTCCTTCATCATAACACACATATATATATATCTTCAAATCCAATACATGTCTTAAAAATTTTATTTATTAAATTCTTATTATAGATAATTATTGAAAATTCGGGAACTCACATGTCCTACGCTCAAAGATTATACCTCAAGTTAAAGTTTTGTGGAGGAACTATGATATCGAGGAAATGAACTAGGAGTTAGAATCAGAAATGAAAGCAAGGTATTCTCACCTTTTCGACATAACAGGTACATACCTCAATTTCGAGGACGAAATTTCATAAAGAGGGGAGGTTGTAAGACCCCAACTTTTATTAATAAAGATTTAATTTTTTTTATATATTATTTTAAAATAGTAAGGTGTTGATTTGATAAATGTGATAAGTTATGGGTGGGATGTGCAAATTTCACAAAAATAAGCAAGTGGTTATAAAATATTCGTTGTGTCGGGGAATATTCGTTTGGTCGAGAAATATTCTTTTTGTCGGAGAATATTCGTACGACGGCGCAGTCATTGGTGAACCCCACAACGGAATGAATGTCGGATAAAGAAAGCGACAGAAGTAACCTTTTTATAAAAATAACGGCAAAACTTTTACCGTTAAAACTGTTAAAATACCCGGTGGTTAAAGTACAGTAATACGCGGTATGACACAGTAGCACACGGTATTGCACAGTAATTCTAATTATTGGTTCTTACGTAAGAAGGCACTTACTCAATAATTGTTACAGTAACTACTGTTCAATATTTTATATTATTGATTCAATAATTGCTACATTGATAATTGCATAATATTTTATATTATTGATCCAATAATTACTACATTGATATTTTATATTATTGATTAAATAATTGTCACAATAACTGCTGCACAGTATTTCACATTATTAAATTAATAATTCATATTATTTGAATAATATTATACATTAGTGACAATGTCAATAAATTTCTGTCGAGGAAAGGGGTTAGGTTATATAATTACGCGCCAATGAGGAGAAATCCTTATCGAAAAGCCCCCTCTTTCCTGGGAACGACTTGGTTGTTAATATTGTTATTCTGTAATATTAATTGATGAATAAAACAAAAATTATTGATAAATATGATAAGTAAATATTTGTCCAATTTTGATATAAATGAAGGAAATTTTGGAATGAGACGTTTGTTGAAAGTTGACATTTTATCTTCTCCGATAAAATAATTCATTCAAATATACTATTATAATATTACATTATACTAGTATAATATGATAATATAATAGTATAATTTATAATTTTAAGTGGTAACATTGTTATAATAAATTTATGGCATAAAAATAAAATTAGGTGGAAGAGAGAAAATGAAATTAGGAATTCTTTTTAATGATTATATATATATATATATATATATATATATATATATATATATATATAACATGTGATTGGTGGAATTCTTCATTGGTGGGCTAATTGTTTTTCAAGTACGGTGTGCTGAGAAGGCCACCGGGAGCAAATTAGTCAACATTGGTGTTCTGAAATTTTTCTATAAATAGGGTGCTTAGTTCAGAAATGAAAATCAAACTAGAATCAGAAAATTTTCTCTCTATAGTATCAAGCGTATTTCTTGTGAGTGTTTAGATATTTTGAGTGTTGATAACAATGCAAGTTTACTCATCATAATATCCGATATTCCAATCAGATCGAGTATTATATTGAGGTAAAGGATATTACTTTTCTCGTAAATGATGTTATTTCCTTTCAATATTCATAAAGAATATTTTTTTTTCATATTCCATATTATGAAAGTGATAATATTTCATTTCATATTCCTAAATTTAAACTTATTACGGTAAGTATTGCTTCTATAATTCCTGAAATGATCAGAATTTCTTTAAGTTTTGCGCTTCATCTAATATCATTTCACTGGAATATTGGTCTGAAATTTCTTATGAAATTTTGACTATTTCATGATGGAGTACTATTCATTCGAGTACTATTCACGAGTTACTATTCACGATAAAAACATATATATTATTTTTATCCAAATTATTTTTTATTGTATCCATGTTTTGATCTTCATTCTTAAATTTTTCTCCACAATCGATTATTATTGAACATTCTTGAACTTGGATAGATTAAATTACGAATCTCTAATATTTCTCCTTTTCATCATCCTCAGTCTTAAATTGTGGAGAATATCTTTGGCATGTAGTGTAAAGATGAATGTTTACTTGATGAATATCTTTGGCCTGTAGTGCAAAGATGAATGATTACTTGATGAATATCTTTGGCCTGTATTGCAAAGATGAATGATTACCTGATGAATATATTTTGGCCCGTAGTGCAAAGATGGACAGGTGTTGAGATGAACATGACCACTGGTGATACCAATGAATATCTTTGGCCCATAGTGCAAAGATGAATATTTGATTCGAGATATATATTGACTGATGTTACAAGAATAAAATATTGATGATAGACTTTTAAATCATAGAAGATAGTAGACAACATTATCTAGTTAACTCTTCTAATGAATTGTTAATTCCACTGCAGTTGTTGATTTAAAACTTGTTGTCCATCATACTTTATTTGGTTTATTGAAGACTAACGATAATTTATCCTTCATTATCTTAGTCATAATATTCTTTACTGGGCTAATTGAGCTCACCCTTTTCTTCCATTGTTCTCTTCAAGAAATGAGAATATCACGGTACTAGTCAGGGAATGAAGTGATGGTTCGAGTTAGAGCTGTAGAAGTCCTCACTATTTTTTTTGTAAAATAGTGTGATAATAATTGTAATGAGGACTTAGTTTGAGTGTTTATATTTTCTACATGTCTGTATTGACACTCACAGTTGTGTGGTCGTGTTTTGCACGACCGTTTGATATAAAAGATTGTATTTGGATTCTGTACCATGTATTTGGCGACTCAGAATGGGTTGAGTATTGAACCTATTTTGGGGGCGTCACAGAAAACGTGACAACCCAAAAATTTATAAGATTTAAAATGATTAAAATAAAGGTTAAAGAATAAAACCTAGATGGGAATTTGAGGATTTACTTAAAATTTTTAAGTAAAACCTATATGGTTTGCTATTTGAATGAGAATAGAGAAAATATGGGTTATAAAATTTCAAAACCCTAGAAATGGAGTTATATGTATTTGAAGGAATGTCAAGGATAAGGTATTACGATACCTATAAATTTGATGTGAACTGAATAGTGTAAGAAATTTTATAATGATACATGTGAAAATTTTATTAAGGAAATAAAATTTTACATTAAGGGCTGCTATGAGTTTAAAAGAAGATGAGTGTATGTATAGACATATATATATATATATATACATATATATATATATATATACTTAGTGATGTGGTATATATATTTTAGCAAGAGAAATCATAAGGATAAATACAGTATGAGATTTGTGAGACATGTCTCAAAGTTATAAATTATTTGGTATGAATATTATTTGATGGTTATATTTGTTTATTATATAAACAAATTAAAGAAACTAATGTAACCTAATTATATATTAGGAATGAAAAATTATGTGATGACCATAAATTATTAATGACTTTTGTGTTCTATGAATGAAATTGCTAGGAAGTTTCATCGTAATAGGGGAATGACAATTTTACCCCAAGAGAAATTTGTTAATGACCTTAGCATCTTTGAAGGAAATTTCTAGGAAATTTCCTAATTATATTTAGATGACAATTTTGTCCTTAAAGAAAATTAATTATGACCAATATGTCCTCTGAGGAAATTTTTAGTAAATTTCCTTGAGATAACTTAAAAACCATTTTGCCCATTCCTAGTAATGGTTAAAGACTACTTTGCCCTTGGTCTTAATTTTTCTATACTAACTTAACCAAAGCAAAAGAAAGAAAGAAAGAAAGGGAAAGAAAATCATTCTCCCTTTCTCTCACACCCCTCATCCGTCCACCAAGAGGAGAAGATAGAGAAAGTGGCAGCCATGGAAGCCATGAGAAGAGAGGAGAAGAGAAAAAGAAATAAGGGGAAAAAGAAACCATGGGTTTCTCCCTCATTCTCACCCAAAATTCTTAGAGAAAATTTGATGGCTTGAGAGGGAATGGAAGAGGGAGGCCACGGTTGGGGAGGAGTAAAGAGAAGAAGGCTTTCAAGCTCACCCAAGAAGGAATAGCCATCATCCATCTCTTCCTAACAAAGGTTTAAAAGTTTCCTAAACTCTAGCTTTGAAATTTTCTTGGTTTATATTGTGTTTTACTTGTTTATGCTAAGAGTTTGATGAAATTAATCATGGATCATGTTAGATCCTTAAGTATAAGAAGTATTAGGATGTATTATGATGGTTAATATTGGATTAATCAAGAGATCATAGAAGTTTTCTTAGAAAACACAAAGGTTAGAAAAATCAGATTTTAAAAAAACAAAACATGAAATTCAAACAACCATATCTCTCATTATATTTCTAATTTTTGAGTGTGGTCAAGTCCTATACTTAGATCTATGAGTCTTCTAACGTTTCCAAGTAAAATAACTGAAAAAGGTGTTGTATATTTTTGTGTGGACTGCTTTTAGCAAAGTAGGCAAAATTTGGAAAATAAGAAAGAGTAATCTGCCCAAAACTGTTGGTAGTAGTTTCGACCACTTAGAACATGAAATAAAATCAGGCCTTTTGTGACATGAAAATATATGATATAAAGTAGCTCATGTCCAAAGCTGAGCTTATTCTGACTTAAATTGACCGAGTTATGGTCTTTTCAATATTTGGATTTTTATACAAAAATAGTTATAACTGGAGTTCTATAACTCCGATGGCCACAAAATTTATACTGGAAGTTCATGTTAATACGTGTAAGAGTTTGCCAAGAGTTGGAAATTCTTGGAGTTTATCAGGGTATAGCTAATTTTCTTAAGTTACGAACTAAAAACAGACTTTTGAAAAATACTAAATGAACTTGAAAAATTCCAGAAAAATTATTTTTGTAAATAGAATATATGTATATATGCGTGGCCAAAAGATAAAAAAATACTAAAATGATTTGGTATTTTTCATGCCTACGATTAAGTTAAGAATAATTGAGAAAATTAGATTATATTCAGTTCTAAAATTCGTTAGTATGATTTTAGTGACTAATAATCATTAATATGTTATATTATGACCATATAGGGTATTTGGACATTTTTGATAAAATGTTATATGAAGGGTATGATATGTTTACTAAATAGATTAAATTGTAAATGATAAACAATTAAATTAAAATTGTTTATGAGTTTTAAATAATTAAAATTTTATTAAATGATTAATAACATTAGTAAAGGAATAAAATAATATAAAATGATTAATAATATTAGACGACAGTTTAAGATGAATGATAGAGAGGTTAAGAATGCTTATTGAGAGTATTAGGCATTCATCGGAATAAAAAGTAATTATAAATTATTGAGTCAGAAATCGTCAAAGTAAATTAAATCGACTAAAGTCTATCAATTTATGACGTAATAGGATGTGCAATGAGATTTAATGTAAATAAATCGAATGGATAATAAAGTGTGACGCCCCCAAATCCGGGTCCCTAGAACCTCGGACCTGGTACGTTACGGTACTTCATCTTTATACATATTCTATAAAAAAATGCCGAACATATAAACATAAATTGTTTATTTCACGTGATTCTATCACATTTTCCAAGGTCTATTAACCTTAATTGAATACATACCTTAAGTAATTTAAAAGGTTTACAATATCATTTGTATATGATAACTAAATAGTTATTCGCACATAACAATTTATTATTGTACTTTGCTCTTGCCTCTGTCCTTCTTCAAGCCTTCATCTTAATCTGAAATTTGTTATCACGATATAGTAAGGGTGAGTAACTACTTTGCTCAACAAGTTTAAATACAACAAGGATATATCATGATTGAAAGAAAGAATAAGCTTTCGAATTTTCAACAATATAATAATTGTGAAAGAGCATGAATCATAATTTTAATAATTAAATAACTGAATCAATAATGTTTAATGTCACAAGGACCATGAACAACTTTAATTGAACCTTATGGTAATGAAGGTGATCAGCCTTTTATACCTGATGAACTTATGCAAATTGCACTAAGTGCGAATCAATAATCAATATAGATGTGAATAATCATAAATAATTATTCACTAACATGCTTTGAAAATATAGCTCAAGTTTGACTTAAAAAAAACGTGCCTGATTCGTCGATTACTGCTACGAAATCTAATTTAATTCCTTTATTTAAAAGACCTATCAGTCATAAGATTGATCTTTCAATTAGCATAAGATACCTTATCCCATAATACTATTACTTTAAAAGTAAACTATCTAACACTTAACCACATAGTCAAATATTGGATAACCTTAACACCATATGCTAGGAATAAGCATGAGAATGCTATTCCTATTTATATAAGATTTGATTATGATCTTAATGAATGAATATGCAAATATGTCTGCACTAATAAAAGTTGTAAAGTCTTTAAATAGATAATAGGAATATATGTACAAGGACTTATAATGAAATGATCAAATATGTTAGGTTGATCCTACATGAACAAAACAACTTTGTAAAGTCCTTCAAAAGAATATGATGTACAAGGACTAAATATAGAAAGATCAAGCTTGTTAGGTTGATCTTATGTAATGTAATAGATACGCCTTTCTAATTGTCGAGCATTGCACCAGCTTTCGTAGTCTGCCAAGAGAGACAAGGAAGACTCGGAGACTATCAAGGCAGAATCGTAGTCTATGAGGATAGTAGCTCTCGAAGTGCATAGTCTGCCAGGAGAGACAAGGCAGGATCATGGTGTATCGATAAGGACTTTCTCAAAGTCGTAGTCTGTTGAGGAAGTCATGTTTAGAATCGTAGAGACAGCCTGTCTAAGCGCTGGTTGAGCGCCTGCCGAAGCTATGTCAAGAATCGTAGGCCACACTTGACGTCGTGGAGTCTGTAATACCCGAGAATTTCCTAATATTATTAAATAATTATATTAATTAAAATGAGAATTTATTTGAATATAAATGATTTTGTGTTATGAGAATGATTAATTCAATTATATTAAATTGAATATCTATGACAATTGAGAAAAATGTGGAGTTTACGATAAACTCGTTGAGAGCCTAGTGTGGCACAGTGATGGGAAATATTAATAATTATATTAATTAACGAAGAATTTTTAAGTGAACAATTAATTAATTGTTAATTGTTATTAGAGAATATTAATTGATTGTTGTGGGATATTAACTATGGTTGATTAATAATATGTGATTATTATTGCAAGAAATATAATAATCATAATCCACTTGTTTATAATTGTGCTGAGATTTATATTTGTTAATGTGATAATTAATCCTATGATTATTAATTTGGTATAATTAATAGTCAATGATGAATAAATTAATTAATATTATTGTTAATTAATCAACGAGATAAATATTTTATTTATTTGACATTATGAATAATAAAATAAATAAGTGAGTGATTAATATAATAAGATTATATTAATTGATATGTGCAAATGTGCAATATTTGAATATATAAAGTATATGGAATACAACTATATTATATAGTGTAGAGAGACACTTAAGTGTGACCATGCATGTATATACATAAACTATGTTATATAATGCAATGTGAATATATTACACATAGAAACCATATATTACATGAAGCATAATGTGATTATGTTAAAACTATATGTTATGAATGCATGATAATACTGATGTGACAATAAATATGTGGGAATACACTGTATAATATATCATGAACATATTGTAAACTATTAATTTTAATAAAGTGAGACATCATGAATATATGGTGAACAATTTAATAATACATGAGATAATGTAATGTGATAACATCCGATTAAATTATACCAGTATGATAAAAATGTACATGAATTATATGTGCACAATTCACACTTATTACATTATGTGAATCCATGTTAGTATCATTAGAATTACATTGTAACTATAATTGTGGCCTAATTATATAGTATATATACATGTAACATATTTTGGCATAAGTGTTGTGTATATATACAAATTATAGAATGCTGATATATGGCCTTGTCCCAATATAATAGTCACTCTCCTTCTCCTTCACGTGTATGGCAAAAAGGCTAACGCCTATTCTCCCATTCTTCTCCCAAGCTTAGCTAGCAATAATTATATGAGGAGTGGCTCTAATGATGGCTTTCAACAACTATCTACCAACTTCCTCTTATCTAGCATGCAATTCAAATTTCTGTTAGTTTGAAATGGTAGGCAATTGCATTGTCTGTATCTTGTTTTCTCTATAAATATGGCTTCCTTTCTTCCCATTTCACATTGCTGAGATTTTGTTTGAGTTGATAAGTTGAGAGCATATACATATATCAGTATAATAGCATTGTGAGATAGCAGCAAGCTTAATTCATAGCAAAGGTATAATACAGTTTCCTTATTCATTTTCGTTTTCTGTCAAAAGTTCTAATTCTTGATTATGCAAAATAGGATTGCAATTGGATTGTAGAGCACTTATTTAGTTGTTATGTGAACTTATATACATGTTTAAATTATAATGTAGTTGATTATAATCAAATTCGTGAAGTAATTTGGCATTTGGCCTGGAAGTCTGCCGACGCAGGCTGTTCTTGAACTGAACCGGACGCGGCGCAGCTGCGCCGACATTACACTGCGGCGCAGCGCAGCTGCGCAGGTCCCCTGCTGCAGTTTTTGATTTTCTGCTTGCTTCCTGCTATATGATAGTTCTTGCATTGACGTACATGAAGCATGCTAGAATGACTAACTTACATGTATAGATACGTAGACCTAAAATGATCATGTTCTATTACGCTTGTGTTCATAGTTGATGAAAAGTATAGTTTTCCAAAACAAACTTAGAACTTTAATACAAGACTTTGACATGTGTGTATGATATCAATGTTCTGACTTATACGGTAACTTGACCTTGCAAGCATATTATTATGATCTAGGAAAGCATGAAAAGCATGTTAAATAGATGTATACATGTTTTGTAAGGTACCATGAGCACGTGGATTGCGTTAAATGAACTTTACTAGTAAAAGTATAAGTTTTGAACCTAAATCTTGACATGTTATATCGAAGTCCAGATTCTGATCATTATGAACATGTTGGATAATGTTTTTAACCTCACTAATGTGTCATACAAGCACATGTGTACACACCATGCTAGATGCCATAAAGACTACATGAAGCATGATTTCAAAACCAATAGCAATGCTAGTAATATGTATGTGGTAAAGATATTCATGAACATGCCTAGAACACGTTACACGACCACCTTATGTGTGTACATGACAAGTATGATAGCTTCGTGGTCTCATGACCTTGAATGGCTTTAAGTTATTGAAAGTATTGACTTAGAATCTTTATCACATATATTTGAAACGAGGAAAGGTTGTACAAACATAAAAGTATCTTTTAATATGTTTATGTGCTATGTGGTGTTGTTGGCTTGCATGACCAGACAGAAACCATAAGGCACAGCCCAGCCTTGGCTTGGCCAGAAGGCTGCGCAGCTGCGCTGGCCCTAGGCTTAGCCATGGCGCAGCTGCGCCAGTTTGGAATCAGAATTGAGCTAGTTGTTGATCTGATTTTTGACAGTTAGCTTATGCGATTACTTTAACTTGTAATATATGACCAGTATGCTAAGAAATGTGTTAAGAGGCATGCTAAGTGATAAAATTGAATGTTTGATTATAAACTTCCCAGGGATAAGTCCAAAAGGTATTTGGGGACTATAAAGCAACGATTAAAAACTAGGTGATGACTTCATAATGTCTTGTAAACTGAAATGTGCTATATGTACGCAAAAGTATATGATGAAGTATGTGCATAGTATGCAACTAAGTTAAACGTTTATGGGTGCGTTTAAAATTACATATCATGTGTGAGCATAAATGACTAATGAAAATCCTATACTTATAATACACTATAAATAGGATTCAAAAGTGTTGAATTACTTTACGTGGATAAACTACGCTAAAGGCAAGTTTCCTAACTTACACTCTTTTACGGTGCAAGTATTCTATCCTTGTATATTGTGAACTAGTTTCTTACTAAATCGTTGAATTAAATTAGCATACTTGAACTCTTAATTCATTAAAGCTATTATACATGTTGAACTTAGTATTGTTCTTGAATATTATGAAAGTGTCTATGCCATTTGATTCGGCTAGACTTATATTATTGAAAAGCGACCCAAACTAATTGATTGGTGCGGGATCTTGTATTTGACTGAGAAGAACAACCTTCTTTGAAGGGAATATATAATTATCGGAGAACCGACGTGCACACTTGAGTATGATTGATTGTTATGCATAACGATGGTACTTTAGGCTGATCACCTGTTGTACCTGTTTTTTTTGGATTTTCAATTTATTACTGTCAATTCTAGTAGAAGTTCATAGTCCTTAGTGACTGCTCAGTATTCAGTTATTTGAAATCTTGAATTGACTTATTATTGAATCATATCCTGTCCTTAGCGACTGTTATTGAGAACTGTTGATATTCTTGTTATTCTTGAGCTATCAAACCTTGCTATACCCTTTCGAGAATTGAGAATCTTATTATTCACCCTTATTGTATATTACTTGCTGGGCAATTTGTGCTCATTCTTGCTTTCCCTAAAACATTTCAGTTAAGGCAGAGCATGGAGAACCTTCGGGCATTGATAAGGGCAAGGGCGAGGCTACCAACTAGCTTATGTCTGTTATGTTTCAAATATATTAATATTGTGTGAAGATGATGTAGTAAGACTGGATTTGTTTATGTTTAAGCTTAAGTTAGATTATATAACAAGTCGTTAATTGATATTGCTATGTAATCTATTAAGTACTGTAGGTTGCGAGACTTGGGGGAATAATTATAATAAATCATTGTAAATTATTCTAGAATAGATTTTCCGCTGTGGTTGTGTGATATTTAGTTATCATTATTGCGATGTATTACCATGAGCACGTGATGAACCGAATTCGAGAGACCAAGTGGCGGTCCTGGAATTTGGGGGTGTCACAGAGTCTACTGATCATATTAGAGGCAGAAATTGTAGTCGAGCTACATCAGACAAAGACAACAAGTGTTAAGATAGAAATCGTAGTCTATCATATGATCTGCTCTTGGAATCATAGTGTTTGCATAACCAAAGCAATATCGTAGTCTGCAGAACTATGGCTTCGATAAAGTCTATCGAGTGCTCACAACCCCAAGAAAGAATCGTAGAGACAATACAATTCTCAACAAATGAGCACTCCCAAAGTATCCAAAGTTGTAGCCTCTGGTTAGAGCAGTAAAGATGCAATCTACCTGAAGAAAGCCAAAGAGCAATTAACGAATGGCATGCAAGCAATCAGAAGATCGAAGCACCAACTCAATCAGCATTCTTATTGAGAAGTGAAGCCATTCAGGAGAAGTCTTCCACAAGCAATCGTAAGGAAACTTCAGATGAAGTGGCTCACCAAAGGAAGTTAGCAAGTGTAGTCTGTCAAACTAACAGAAGACAACGATCTTGGGTGTGACCATGATTATAGTGCTTGCCAGATGTGAAGCAGGAATTGATGCAGTTCATTTAGAGATACTGGCTAACCTATAAAGAATAGACGAAGAAGATTAAGCATGGGTCAGACCCTTAATGACATGTGAACGGGAGATCACAAAGAGAGTGAGAGCTGAGCATGACTAATCAGAAGAGTCTTGCAATCCAAAAGGGCCAGAGCATTCAGACAAGTTGTCAGTTCCTGAGATAAGTCAAGGCAAGCAGAAGTGTTGAAGCACTGCACGAATGAAGGAAGAAAGGTTCTACATTGACAATCTAAAGAACACTCTCAAAATCGTACTATTGTCTCAACCAGTCAATAAGCAACATTCAACAAACAAACTATAATCAAGTTTAAGGTCATCAGCATCAGAATCGTAGAGTTCGATCATCTGAATATTGAAGCCTCAGCAACATCTCAATATATGGACTGACATTTGAACATTGCTGATTGAGAGCATCGATGAAGAAGGACAACTCCTGATGTTCTAATCGAGGAATTTATAAGGGAGAAATAAAGGTGACTATCAGCCTGACACGTTAAAGTGACATCTCTGAAGTGGTAGATGAAATAGTAGATTGCTGTGTCAGAAAAGTCAAAAAGGGGCTGTCACGTCAAATCAACAGTCTGCACCAAATAACTCGAAATCTGCGAAGCAATTCAAATAGCTTCTAACGGCTATATTCCAACGGAAAGCTTATGGAAGGATATTTAATAGTTGAAGCTTAAAAGATGAAATGGGGCTGAGTTGTTAAAAAAAGAGTTGTTGAATTGTTGAGTTGTTGACTCTACGATTTCTACCAAGCTGAACAGAATATGTCTCAGTGGCAGTGAGACTACGAAAGTAGAAGTGAAGTAAGCTAAGAGAAGAGCTTTAACTGATAAAGGCTTCACTCAACAACAATGAGAATGCCAATAAGAGTGGCTGCTAAACTGAGAGCCGAGAAGGCCAAGAAGATAGTAAGAAAAGTGGCAGACCAGAAAGAAGATCCAAAGAGTCACTTGGCAAATCACCATGAACAACCAAGGGCTGAAGAATATCAGATGCAGAACCAAATCTGCACACAAGTTAACCAAGGTTTAGGGGATTCTAAGTACCAGATGGAGTCTACCAAAAGTATAAAGACTTAGCAGACCCTAAGTGGTGAAAGGGTGCAAAGCTGAGATTCGGTGAAGACAAGCATTAACCAAAAGATCAGCTACACCAAATAAGAAGTGATGGACTGCTAAGTACTCAAAGATGTCAAGCTTCATGAACAACTTAGCAGTTCATCAAAGGTGATCCAATCTCGATGCAGAATCTAAGGAGGATCACACCAAGATGCTAAGTACCAAAGGATGAACAACCTTTAAGTCATCTTAGCTGCTCAACACCAACAACAACATCAACAAGAAGCTAGGGCCTGAGGGGTCCTTGTCCGAGGGATTCAATCAAAGTCAAGTTTGCTGGATTTACTGTACCAGAGGGTACAAGAGATACCAAGTCTACTGGACTTGAAGAGTTCTTAGTGAACTGAAGTTCCAAGTCTGCTAGACTTAAAGAATTCTTAGTGAACTGAAGTTCCAAGGCTGCTAGCCTTGAAAGAATCGTAGTGATTCAAAGGTGTAAAGACTTCCTTAGTGGAATCCCTGCTTGTTGAAGCCGAAGAGTGGATTAGGAGCTTGAGTCTCTGAACCACTTAAAATCCCTTGTGTCTTTTACATACTGTCATTTATCTTATGTACCGATAACTTCTATAACTGCTATAACTGTAATAATCTCTTACAAATAAACTAACTCTAGAACAATGGTTAATAAAATATCTATGAAGGGGATCTTTAACTTATTCCGCTGTGCTTGAAATGATTCTTATGTTTGTCATACGCTAATTACTTAGCAACACATAATAAAATGGAAAAGATGTTTTGAAAATAAAAAGAATCTATTCAACCCCCCTTCTAGATCTATTATGTGCCCTCTAGGAACTAACAATTGGTATCAGAGGGGGTTCTCATGCTATACCCTAAAGCTAACGCTTTGAGTCTGATCCTAGGCACAAACCATTTTTTAAATTTAGTTTAGTAGTAAGTCACTTGTGATTGCAGATGAGCTCACACGTTGGAAATTATGCGTACAAGTAAAGGTGCATATTCATCTGAAGCTGCTCAGATTGGTCCCTATTCTAAAATTATATAGCAAAAAGACCAATCCGTGTCCAAAGTCAATCGGCAGTCTGCAGACCAATGATGGGAAGTCAAAAGGCATAAAAAGCAAAGAGTCTGTCATCCACTATTTTGAAAGATGAAAGGTTATCAAAGAACTCAAGCTGCCAAGACTTTCCTATGTTGTCAACTCCAAGATGATGCATGATTGATCTAAGGTCAAACGGAGCAATAAGCTGTCAGTAATGAATGTAAAGATTTGCACATCAATACCTAATATCATTATAGCAAAACAAATGACTGTCAAAAAATTGACAGTGTAAAGGTACGGTTCCTCATTAATATTTATATGTACGTCATGTTGTGTCACCTTATGTACTACAACAGTATTTTATCAAGAGACCATACTTTTCCTAAAAAGGGGAAGAGAGAAAAGTATATTAAGGTTGGAAGCTTAATTGTCAACAAACTATCTCTCCACCCACATTTTAGGTTGAAGATAGCATCTTCAAAAAAGTTTGGAGTATGTCCTAAGTTAATCTAAATCCAATTAAGCTTAAGTGGACTAATCCTTGCTAAAGGGTTAGTATGTATGTACATATATACAAACCTATGTTCTTTGTTTTTGATAAAATGTATAGTCTGATCAACACTAGAGGAGTATCTTGAAGGTTCTTAGAAACTGATCATCTCCATTAATCAACCAGATACAAATAAGCAATAGAGTTGATTCTTACTCTGTGAACATAACCAAGCAAAGGGTGAAGCATTCAATGAAAAAGAGTGTCATATCAAAAAGCTTAATCATTTACACACTCACCATCATGCATTATAAATGTCATAGCTAAATCTGATATATGCATAAATATGATTGTTGATGCTAATGTGATATAAATTCAAGAACACGAAGAATTGGGATTTTGAGAAAACTAACCTAGCAGGACCCAATCAAGCATGGGTACCAAAATAAAAATTTACTTAACCTGCAGGTACTTGGTTTATCTGACCACACTAAGGAATACTGAAGCAGATGGTTTCAGTCACAAAGATTCAACCAGCTGGAAGCTCAAGACATTTCAGAAATGCTCTTGATCAAATTATTCAATGCTACAGCCTGTTCTTGAAGACTTGCTGAGTCCCCATGAATGAAGTTCATGTCTGATGATCTCCACATGGAAGCTGGCCATTCATGTCAAGATGAAAGAGATCTTCCATACTTATCCATGCAAAGCACATCATCCCAAAGGAAACATCCAGGAAGTTCATATAAAATGATCATGAAGAATGCATCATAGAAGCATAAGCTCCACGAGTGCAGAAGATACTAAAGCCTAAATGAGAAAGACTACATTCGTAGTGTTGTCAACAATCATGGAGTGATCAGTCCTGAGGATACCTTTCTATGATTCAATGAGGTTTATTCATCCATGATGATTTTACCCTAAAGGAGATATGCAAAGCTACCTTACCTATGCATATGAAGAAGAATAGTTCATCCTTCTCTAAGAAGATAGTGTCAACTATAAGGGAGTAGTGATCTGCTAAGAGCAGTAGCAATAACTGTGTCAAAGGAGCACAATGGAGCAAATCCTTCAGATCTTTCAATCATTGATAATAGATATTAAAGTGGCAAAGGAAGAACAGCTAAAGATATGGAGATGGTGAAGCTCTGGAAGCAAAATGAAGAAGTATAACTCTTTCCAAAAGATCTGAGATATGCTCAGAGTATAAGTCAACCATGGTGCATGTCTGTTGACCACTCCACAAATATCAAGACCACTTCTGTCAAGATCATAGAAAAAGGAGCTAACCCATAACAGAAGCATCCCAGTTACAAAGTCCTAAAACTCTGTGACTGATGAACTAAATAAAGATCCATAGTCAGTAGTAACGTCCCAAAACGTGCTACGGATAACCATATCAACCAACCACTCAAATCGTGAAGTCCCTATGATAAGACACCTGATCGTAGTGTAAGAGCATGATGACACTATGATTGCAGCCTACACAAATACCAACATCAAAGAATATCCAGAGTTGGTAAGTGAACTCCCCAGCAGAAAAGCCCATTGTGATGTCATTGAAGCCACCAAGTCTATAAAGCTCTTCATTTGGTAAGCACCTCAGGGACAAACCTAATCCTTAGCTTTGATCTAAGAGGTTGGCCCTTCCTGAGTAACCTTAACCCAGAAGAAGTGCAGATATTGATTGCATCACAAGAATCTCTGCTGAAGGAAGCACTAACTCCTCAGAAGAATGAAAACTGCAAATGAGTATTGCCACTCTCTTGAAGTCTAATGAAGAAGTTGTCTATTGCAGCATGACTACAGACTACGATCATCAAAGAAGACAAAAAGTCTGTAGACCAGTCGAAGAAATCGTGGAGTACTGAGCTAAGTCATAAGTCACTCCATGAACTGAAGAAGTCAATAGTCAACTGAAGAAAAGTCAAATCTGATAAATTAACGTATTAGAAGAAGTTACAGATTGTGACCTATCAGATTCTTACAACTGCCCCACTAAGAAACGTGGAGGGAACAGTTACAAGAGGGAAAATTCAAATCAAGTGGCAGTTACATTTTTAAAAGTTCATCAACAACTGCAAGTCTGTCCAATCCATACACTCTCTCTCAAACCAAAACCTAAACACCTCCAAATAGTCAAATCCTCTCAAACATCTATCCATCCTCAAATCGTTCCCTAATATCTCAAAATACTCTCACAAAGTCATAAACCTAGAAACCCTTAACTCTTCAAATGGAAGATCTACGTGTCATCACTGGTATTCAACTCGGTACTAAGAAGTTTGATAAATTCGAGAAGAAGATCAGAGATATTCTTCAGCTGGTAAAGAAGGCTGGATTCTCTGAATGCCTAGAATCAAACACTCGAATCTATTCAAACCTGGTGAGAGAGTTCTACTCAAATGCGACTACAAGCTCTGGAACCCTAACGACTAAGGTCAAAGGCCAGATTCTGAAGTTTCAACCAACAAACATTAACTAGTGCTTAGGTTTTCCAGACTCGGGTCTAAAGAACCTCGAAGAAGCCGACATTAACGAAGGGAAGAAAGTCATGCGTTACAAAAGAAAACCTAGTCTGAAGAACATAAAGAAGGAGTTTCCTGAAGAATACGAGTTTCTTGCTGAGATAGTGGGGAAGTGTATACTAAGCAAGGACACGGCTCATGATGCAGTAAGTGATCATCAGCTGAGAATCATGACTGCCATTGCTCTCAAGAAGCAAATCAATTTTGGTACCATACTGTAAGACTTAATTTCTGAGTGGCTAGACAAGGCTAAAAAGAAGAAGTCAACAGACAAACCACTTATAAAGGTTTTTCATGGGAGATTTCTAAGCATCATTCTGAAGAAGAAGATGAAGAATAAGATTAAGGATGACGAGGGTGAAGTCCAAAATAGTCAGAAGGTGTTGTCTCCAAAGCTGTTTATAAACTGGAAGAAGAATCCAATGGAAAATAAAAGGCTAATGACATATGGCAGCAGCAGTAAGAGCACTACGAAGAAGTGGAAGGCAAGTGATGTGGAGGAGGAGCTATCACACTCTGAGGATTCAATCATTCCAGAGTCCAAGTCTGTAAGGTCATCCAACAAGAAAGCAATGGTGGTGAAGAAGTCAAAATTAGTTTCCCAAAGAAGTCTATCTGCTAAAGAGGAAAGAGTAGAGTCAGAAGAAGAAAAGGGAACTGAAAGCTCTATGGATGTATCCTCAAGCAACCAGTCCACTAATGAGGAGGAGTTAGAATCTGAGAAAGAGGAAGCAAAGTCTGAAGATGAAGAAGGAAATGTGAGTCCTATGGCTAAACCTCAAAAGTAGCCATTTTGCTGATAAGGAAGGGTCTAAATATGAAGAAATTGGATCTCCTACTGCTGAAGTCCCAAGGAGTTCTTCTGCTCCTTCAAAAAATTTAGAGTCTAAAGAAGAATTATCTGCCCCTGTTGCTGAACCCCAAAGAAGCTCATCTGATGATTCAGAGGCTTTAAAATCTGAAGATAAAGAAAAGTCTGAATCTCTTGTAGCTGAACCTCCAAGGAAAAGAAAGAGCAACAGATTGCTTTCTAGATCTATGATAGGGAAGAAAGGAGAATCTTCTACAGCAGTCATTGAACTCAGTGATGATGAGGCTGAATCCAACGAAGAAGATGCTTAAGGGAAAAAGGAGGAAAATGTCTGCAAAATCAAGCAGCAAGAGATTGAAGACTACAGAGCACAAAGTGCCCAGTGAGTCTTTAAAGACTAGCTCTGCTGAAATGATGATCAAATACAAGAATATACTGATGAGTCAGTTATAGGAAGTATGCTCCGGTATGACTCCAGGTCAGGACATGAAGAGAGTGAGGAAGACTCTAGTTCTGAGGATGAGGATCCAAAAGATTTTCATATTCCTTCTCCTGTTAGCCTTAAGAAATGAATAGTGGTGGAAGTTGATGATGAAACTCTAAATGTACTTCCAGGCAAATGAGTTAACCATGGAAATGAAAGGCTGAATGTGGTGAAAATGTCTATAGCAAATCTAATCAACAATTTTAAGGCTATGAAGTTGGACACTTCAACCTTACTGTATGAGCCTGAAACCAAGGACCATGCGATGAAATAGTTTTATCCTCAAATGCCATCGGTAAAGGCATCCATCACTGGTGATAATAGCTACTTCTCATGGTGCTTCTCTCATCTTCCCAACTTGGAGCTGGTGGCACAGAACTTTCCAAGAGTAAAGAAATTTGCAACACAGCTGATCAAAGACCAGTCTCACTTCAGGGTCTATCGACATGCTGGCAACCACTAAATTCCCTACGATTATAGAGAAGGTTCAGATGGCAGAAGGGTCATAACCAAGACTATGATCATAGAGTCTTTTCACTCTACCATTAAAAATGATCAAGCTCAAACTATAAAGTTTTATTTTATCCCAGCAGCATTGTCTGATATTCCTTCATCTTCCAACAGTGATTGGTACTCAACGATCTATCAGATTCTCACTACCTTTGAAAGCCTGTCCAAGAATGAGAATCGTGAAGTCCAACCTGATGTTCAGCAGGAGTCTGCTCAACCAAATGACCAAACTCTTCAGAAGCAAGATTTACTAAAGAACCCTGAAGAGTTGGTTGAGAAGATATCTCTCATTGCTGCAGAAGCTAAGATGTTGTCAAGAGAAAGAGAAAGTGAGCGTCATAACAGACTTTAGGCCATAATATTAGATATATCTCTCAAGTTCAAAGAGAGAGATCAAATATATCTGAAGTCTATCAAGGATCAGAAGGAAGAAGCTCTGCAAGCTCAGAAGGAAAATGAAGATTAAATACTGTCTCTTTCTGACAAGATTGACTTTCTGAATCAGTCTCTCTCCATACAGTTAGAGCTAAGCCAACAGGAACTCAAGCTTGAGGTTGGAAACTCATCTTACTTTATGGAACAGCTTATGACAGCTTTCCAACAACTTTCCCAAGTGATTAATAACAAAAGGGGGGGAGAAAAATAGGCATTCAAGGAAGAGCCAGGAGAGAAGAATGAAGGTAGAAGAGAAAAGCAAGAGCAGAAGCAGCAGAAAAGTAAAGAAGGACAAGAAGAGGAAGAAGAAGAAGAACAAAGCAGCAACAGAAGCAAATCTGTCATCATCTGAGGGGGAGCCAAAGGATGATGACCCTATGGAGACAAAGTCTGAGGGGGAGCCAAAATAAGAGAAAGATAATGTAGAAGACAAAGAAGAAGAGCATGCATCTAAGCCAGGGCAGACTGAAGAAGAAAAGAAAAATAAGTAGCTGATCAACAAACATCCTGGAGATATATATGGAGCAGACAATGAAGCAAAGAATGTATATTTCTAGCTATATAGGTATGTTCTGGATCCAGGATGTAGGGTGTCATCTTATATGTAATTCTAAATTAACATCAATGACATTCATGATTATCTGTTTTAGAAATATAGCTGCTCCCTGTATATTAAGATTCATTCATCTCATACTTATGCACTTATTATTTTTGTCATAATCGAATAAGGGGAGATTGTTAGAAATAAGCATGAGAATGCTATTCCTATTTATATAAGATTTGATTATGATCTCAATGAATGAATATGCAAATATGTCTGCATTAATAAAAGCTGTAAAGTCTTTAAATAGATAATAGGAATATATGTACAAGGACTTAGAATGAAATGATCAAATATGTTAGGTTGATCCTACATGAACAAAATAGCTTTGTAAAGTCCTTACAAAGAATATGATATACAAGGACTAAATATAGAAAGATACAGCTTGTTAGGTTGATCTTATATAATGTAATAGATAGGCCTGTCTGATCGTCGAGCACTACACCAGCCTTTGTAGTCTGCCAGGAGAGACAAGGAAGACTCGGAGACTATTAAGGTAGAATCGTAGTTTGTGAGGATAGTAGCTCTCAGAGTTCGTAGTCTGCCAGGAGAGACAAGACAGGATCATGATGTATCAATAAGGACTTTCTCGAAGCCGTAGTCTATTGAGGAAGTAATGTTCAGAATCGTAGAGACAGCTTGTCCAAGCGCTGGTCGAGCGCCTGCCGAAGCCAAGTCAAGAATCGTAGACCACACTTGAAGTCGTGGAGTTTACTGATCATATCAGAGGCAGAAATTATAGTCGAGCTAGATAAGATAAAGACAGCAAGTGTTAAGGCATAAATTATAGTCTGTCATATGATCTGCTCTCGGAATCGTAGTGTTTGCAGAACCAAAGCAAGAACGTAGTCTGCAGAACTAAGGCTTCGACAAAGTCTATCGAGTGCTCACAACGCCAAGAAAGAATCGTAGATACAATACGATTCTCAACAAATGATCACTCCCAAAGTATCCAAAGTTATAGCCTCTAGTTAGAGTTGTAAAGATGCAATCTACCTGAAGAAAGCCAAAGAGCACTCACCGAATGGCATGCAAGCAATCAGAAGATCGAAGCACCAACTCAATCAGCATTCTGATTGAGAAGTGAAGCCATTTAGGAGAAGTCTTCCACAAGCAATCGTAAGGAAACTTCAGATGAAGTGGCTCACCAAAGGAAGTTAGCAAGTGTAGTCTGTCAAACTAACAGAAGAGAATGATCTTGGGTGTGACCATGATTATAGTGCTTACCAGATGTGAAGCAGGAATTGATGCAGTTCATTTAGAGATACTGGCTAACCTACAAAGAATAGACGAAGAAGATTAAGCATGGGTCAGACCCTTAATGACATGTGAACGGGAGATCACAAAGAAAGTGAGAGCTGAGCATGCCTAATCAGAAGAGTCTTGCAATCCAAAAGGGCCAGAGCATTCAGACAAGTTGTCAGTTCCTGAGATAAGTCAAGGCAAGCAGAAGTGTTGAAGCACTGCACGAATGAAGGAAGAAAGGTTCTACATTGACAATCTAAAGAACACTCTCAAAATCGTACTATTGTCTCAACCAGTCAATAAGCAACATTCAACAAACAAACTATAATCAAGTTCAAGGTCATCAGCATCAGAATCGTAGAGTTCGATCATCTGAATATTGAAGCCTCAGCAACATCTCAATATATGGACTGACATTTGAACGTTGCTGATTGAGAGCATCGATGAAGAAGGACAACTCCTGATGTTCTAATCGAGGAATTTAGAAGGGAGAAATAAAGGTGACTATCAGCCTGACACGTTAAAGTGACATCTCTGAAGTGGTAGATGAAATAGTAGATTGCTGTGTCAGAAAAGTCAAAAAGGGGCTGCCACGTCAAATCAACAGTCTGCACCAAATAACTCAAAATCTGCGAACCAATTCAAATAGCTTCTAACGGCTATATTCCAACGGAAAGCTTATGGAAGGATATTTAATAGTTAAAGCTTAAAAGATGAAATGGGGCTGAGTTGTTAAAAAAGAGTTGTTGAATTGTTGAGTTGTTAACTCTATGATTTCTACCAAGCTGAACAGAATATGTCTCAGTGGCAGTGAGACTACGAAAGTAGAAGTGAAGTAAGCTAAGAGAAGAGCTTTAACTGATAAAGGCTTCACTCAACAACAATGAGAATGCCAATAAGAGTGGATGCTAAACTGAGAGCCGAGAAGGCCAAGAAGATAGTAAGAAAAGTGGCAGACCAGAAAGAAGATCCAAAGAGTCACTCGGCAAATCACCATGAACAACCAAGGGCTGAAGAAGATCAGATGCAAAACCAAATCTGCACACAAGTTAACCAAGGTTCAGGGGATGCTAAGTACCAGATGAAGTCTACCAAAAGTACAAAGACTTAGCAGACCTTAAGTGGTGAAATGGTGCAAAGCTGAGATTCGGTGAAGACAAGCATTAACTAAAAGATCAACTATACCAAAGAAGAAGTGATGGACTGCTAAGTACTCAAAGATGTTAAGCTTCATGAACAACTTAGCAGTTCATCAAAGGTGATCTAGTCTCGATGCAGAATCTAAGGAGGATCACACCAAGCTGCTAAGTACCAAAGGATGAACAAGCTTCAAGTCATCTTAGCAGCTCAACACCAACACCAACATCAACAATAAGCCAAGGCCTGAGGGGTCCTTGTCCGAGGGACTAAATCAAAGTCAAGTCTGCTGGACTTGTTGTACCAGAGGGTACAAGAGATACCAAGTCTGCTGGACTTGAAGAGTTCTTAGTGAACTGAAGTTCCAAGGCTGCTAGCCTTGAAGGAATCGTAGTGATTCAAAGATGTAAAGACTTCATTAGTGGAATCCCTGCTTATTGAAGCAGAAGTGGGAATTAGGAGCTTGAGTCTCTGAACCACTTAAAATCCCTTATGTCTTTTACATATTGTCATTTATCTTATGTACCGATAACTGCTATAACTGTAATAATCTCTTACAAATAAACAAACTCTAGAACAATGGTTAAAAAAATATCTATGAAGGGGATCTTTAACTTATTCCGCTGTGCTTGAAATGATTCTTATGTTTGTCATATGCTAATTACTTAGCAACACATAATAAAATGTAAAAGACATTTTAAAAATAAAAAGAATATATTCAACCCCCCCCCCTTCTAGTTCTATTATGTGAGCCCTCTGGGAACTAACACCATACTTATTTACAAGTCTAAACCTAGCACACATCGAGTCTTTAATAGTATTTAATATAGTATATTGAGTGGTTTCCCACAAATAACCAACAAATTAGTTTTTGTCTCGTCAACACTGTTTTCACAGTGAGTTAGATCGGTTGCTAATTCGTATATACCTCCGCTTCCTGAAGAAATCGTTTAGCCTAGCTACTATATATCAACCATTAAAGAGTACGACTGCACTACCTTAGACTTAATACTTACTCGATCACTTAATAAGTTCTTATTATAACTCAGTAAACTATTTAGCATTTCAGCAAATCGAATACATTATTTCAGTAAGCTGAAACCAAACTGTCTTCTCTTCTTAACATTTCAGTTTCCATTCCAACAACCTGGAATGGCCAATTCAGCAAGCTGAATCCAAACTATATTCCCTACCTAACATTTCAGTTTCCATTTCAACATCCTAAATTAATCAATTCAGCAAGCTGAAATGCCCTTTTCACGACAATACCAAATCATCTTATTATTTTTCTAACCTTTGGCCAAACATATATACATATATTTCATACACTAAAATAATTTTTTGGAATTTTTCAATTCACTTTAGTATTTTTCAAAAATCCGTTTTTAGTTCGTAGCTTAAGAAATTAGCTACCTCATGCTTAACTCCAAAAATTCCCAACTCTTGGCGGGATCTTACACGTATTAACATGAACTTCTTGTTTAGATATCGTGGCCATCGGAGTTATAGAACTCCGGTTATAGCAATTTTCGTCGAAAAAAAATACAAATATTGAAATGACCATAACTCGGTCAATTTAAGTTGGAATGAGCTCACTTTTGGACACAAGCTACTTTATCTCATATATTTTCATGTCCCAAAATATTGGAATTTATTTCACAAATTATGATGCCGAAAATGCCCCAAGCAGTTTTATGCAGCCTACTTTTTCTCATTTTTCAGATTTGGCATCCTTTGCTAAAATCAGTCCATACGAAAATTTACAAGGAATGTTTTAGTGATTCCACTTGGATCTATTAGAAGACTCGTAGATCTAACTCCAAAAATTGACCACACTCAAAAATTCAAAATAGAATGAGAGATATGGTCATTTCAACAAAAATCTGATTTTTAATACTTGGTGATTTATAAGAAAACTTCCATATCCTCACCCATTCACCAACATAATCCATCATAATACCTACTAATACTTCATATACTCGTGGATCTACCCTGATCCATGATCTATTTCATCAAATAATCACCAAACACAAAATTAAACACAATCAAGACTAAGAAAAATTAGTTTTTCTAACTTTTGAGAAATCTAATTTCCATTTCTTAGTTTAGATCCAACTTTTGATTCATAAAGGATTTATATATAAACATGAAACACTATTAAACACATAGATCTAAGGTTTTAAACCTCATATCTACATCTCATCAAAAGCAATTACACAAAATAAACTAAGGTATATTTTATACCTTTGCTTTAATCTTTTTCTTCTTCTTCTTGTCTTCTTCCTCTTCCATGGAGAACCTTTCTCTTTCCCCTTCTCCCTCTCATGGCTGCTACCCATCCTCTTTCTCTCTCTCTCCCTATTCGACCACCCCCTTTCTCTTTTCTCTTTGTTGTTTCTTTCTCTATTTCCTCTAGTTTCTCTTTCTTTCTTATCTCTTCTTTTTCTTTCATTCTTATCTCTTCTTTCTCTTTCATTATTATCTCTTCTTTCTCCCACCCATTAACCAATTTTGACTATTTGAATTAGATCATGGTTTAGGCTTCTTTCTTGGGCTTTAAGTTAATTTCTTTTTGGGATTGCATTTTACTTAGTTTGCTTAATAATTAAAATGGACTTGGTCCTACACCACTCATTAAATTGTGCAATTATTATACTTGCTCTTTACATATAATATTGGGCTAGTTTAACCTTTTAGTTTCTCTTAAATAACTTTAGCTACAAGTCCCATTGCTTAAATAAACAAATGGGCTTGTTTAAATTACTTACTCTCCTTAGTCCATTAAATTTATTATCTCATGAGCTAATACTCATCATTATTGATATTTGCATATTTTTATTAACCAATAATGTTAATTCACTTGCATAACTCAATTAGATTTGCCGTATTCAAGTATATTGAGTATGCAATTAGGGTTTAATACCTTAAATCAATTTTCTGGATTATTAAAATACTTAGGTTATTAATTAATTGAGATGTATGAAGTAAATCTCTTAGAGTTAGTATATATTTTTATACACTAATATTCTCTCATATTATAACCCCTTAAGTTATTTAATTACTATACCTAATATATATTAGGTTACATAACTTTATTCTTAATTCTCTTTATATACAAAATAAATGTATACACATTATATAATGTATATTTATTTAATCAATTACATAATCCACATAAGTCATCACATATTCCACTCCTAACTCTAATTTTGACTTTTCTTTATAAAAGTCAAATGTTAACTTTGACCAAAAAGTCAACCCTTACACATTATGTGTTTACTGTCTTTTCTGACTAAACTTGACGTTCTGGACGCAACCGAGCAGTCCGTGACTCAAAATTCTATCTCTAACTCAAATTTTGAGTTTTAACTTGCTCCTTTTTTATTGCTAATCATATTAGCTAATGACTTTATACTTATTCATCTTTTTATTTGCCAGTCAAGGCCAACATTCAAGCTATGCTAATTACTAACATAGTTTTATCTTGATTCTTATATCCTTAACTTAATTCATCATTTCTCTTGCTAAAGTATATAGCACCTTACTAAGTATATATCTTTCTATACATATACTCATCTTCGTTTAACCTCATATCATCTCTTCATGTGAAATTTTATTTCTTTAAAAATAATTTCTACATGTATCAATATATCATTTCTTACACTATTCAGTTTACATCAAATTTATAGGTATCGTAATACCTTATCCTTAACATTCCTTCAAATATATATAACTCCATTTCTAGAGTTTTGAAATCTTGTAACCCATATTTTCTCTATTCTCATTCAGATAGTAAATCATATAGGTTTTACTTAAAATTTTTAAATAAATCCTCAAATTCTCATTTAGATTTTATTCTTTAACTTTTATTTTAATCATTTAAAATCTTATAAATTTTTGAGTTGTCACATTCTTCCCCCTTATAAGAATTTCGTCCCCAAAATCACTTATGCACCATAAGTATATATAGCCAACCTCTTATTCTAAGAATTTCATTATCGAAATTACAGTCCACAAATCTCTATTCCATTATTCATCAAAACTAGGCGTTTAACTTAACCTTTATCTAATTTCATGCTCAATTTAATGAGTACATATTGCTTCCTTCTATGAGGAGCTCTTCTACCATCACATTCTTCCATGACTTCTCTCTAAGGAGTTAAAACTTTTTATATCATGCTGAGGGGTCATATAAACCATGAACACATACTTTTAACGGTATTCACACCGAAAAATAATAAATTATTAGGTATGTTTACAATCACAAAAAAAGTAAACTACCGATGCTAGTACTTTAGGTAATCAACCTATCGTACGCTTACGTCATGCATAACGTATCAATCTTATTTAGCGACTATTTGCGCTACTAGATTGGATTATTTTATCCAATCGGTATATCCCCCTTATTCGGGGTTGTTCACCTCAGACTTAGCATAAGTCTGTACCAAAATAATTTGGTTCGGGATAAATTCTCAAAAAGATACTTGAATTTTCATAAACATTTGTTTAGCTAAGTCAATTAGCTTAGACGTATACCAGTAATTCGAATATCAATCGAAATATGTGTCTAGACAAATTTAATTGGCACTTAACTTTTCTTTAAAATGCTGAAAATCATTTTATGACGTCATGACACCGCACTGTATTTACAGTCCGTTTAAAAATTTCGTCATTTTATGACTTTGTTATACTACATCGTACCATAGTAATTGAAGATCCTTAGATCATATCCAACACTAGGTAATTCTGCATTGACAACTCTATCATTTTTATCATCTCTTCTATGATTCATTGATGATATATAAAATACATTTTGATATCTCAAATCATTTTTGTCTAGCCGAAACAATTAGCGTAGACTCTTCTTTAAACAGTTCAAAACCATTGAAAAATCATTTTTGGGGTTATCATGCAGCAACCGGTAACGATGTATTAGTGGTTCGAAGTCCACTTCTACACACTTGTAACCATGTGTTGCTGATAACAAAATTCATTTATATTTTTAAAGGCACATCCGTACGAATTTATCTTAATGTCAAAATTTTTGAAGTCTAGCATAGCTAGAAGATTTGGAATACCTATGCTTCCATCATCAACTTTAATTTCTCCAATGATCCATTGCTTAATCATTCTATCTATTCTATCACCATTAAAATTTAACGATCCTCCATTCTTTATCCACAACTTTTCTATACCCTAGTATAGTTCATCAAACATACCACACGTTAAGAGTTCAGGAACTTTCACAATAATATGAGTTTAGGAACTTATCCTAGCAATACGTAGTTCAAGAACCAATCAAGAACTGTCCATATGCTTAGGGGTTCAAAAACATACGATACAATTATAAGTCACAAACTTACCATAAGTATGAGTTTTAAGAACTCGCACCTATCTTATATTCTCTACCTATCCAATAAAATTATGAGAAAAGAATCACCTTCTCGTCATAGGTATATCGATAGCGCGACACCATCATTTTAATGATTATCAGTTTGAATAACTAAGTAGTCGTTAGACCAAGCACAAAACCCCCGCTCATACAAGGGTCTGTACAACTCAGCTATCATATGATTCCTCAATCGAAATCCCACATAATCTTAGTCTCCTCTTTGCTCAATACGAATTTTAATTAATCCGTATATCATCCTTTTCAACTCTTTTGAGTTTAACTCGTACTATTTTATATTACCATATTCATATAGCAATTCTGCTATAAAGTTTTTCAATCAATCGATTGATCATCTGTCCTTCTATGACCTCATCAGATCACGTTGTAACCTTTTCTTATAATCGTATTATATTATGATTCTTTTCTATCTTAGGATCGTTTTATTTTATGATCTTCTTATATTTCCCTTTAATCATATTATATGATTTTATTTAAGCTTTTTATTTTCATTACTAGAGTCATGTAACTCCAGATTCTTTTCTTATAATTCTTCAAGATTCTTCTTTGAATCTTATTTATCTTCTTCTTTACTTAATAATGAATTTACCAAATTCATCTCTTATCATTTAAACTCTATTTGAGTTTATTCCCTATCCTCATCTCTGTGGTTATATCCTAAGGTAACCCTGCCAAAGGTTTATAACCTACAGCTCTGATACCAACCTGTGACGCCCCCAAATCCGGGTCCCTAGAACCTCGGACCTGGTACGTTATGGTACTTCATCTTCATACATATTCTATAAACTAATGCGGAATATATAAACATAAATTGTTTATTTCACATGATTCTATCACATTTCCCAAGGTCTATTAACCTTAACTGAATACATACCTTAAGTAATTTAAAAGGTTTACAACATCATTTGTATATGATAACTAAATAGTTATTTGTACATAACAATCTATTATTGTACTTTGCTCTTACCTCTGTCCTTCTTCAAGCCTTTGTCTTAATCTAAAATTTGTTATCATGATATAGCAAGGGTGAGTAACTACTTTGCTCAACAAGTTTAAATACAACAAGGATATATCATGATTGAAAGAAAGAATAAGCTTTCGAATTTTCAACAGTATAATAATTGTGAAAGAGCATGAATCATAATTTTAATAATTGAATGATTGAATCAATAATGTTTAATGTCAACAAAGATCATGAACAACTTTAACTGAATCTTATGGTAATGAAAGTGATCAGCCTTTCATACCTGATGAACATATGCAAATTGCACTAAGTGCGAATCAATAATCAGTATAGATGTTACTAATCAGCAATAATTATTCACTAACATGCTTTTAAAATATAACTCGAGTTTGAGTTAAAGAAAACTTGCCTGATTCGTCGATTACTGCTACGCAATCTAATTTAATCTCTTTACTAAAAAGACCTATCAGTCATAAGATTGATCTTTCAATTAGCATAATATTACTTTAAAAGTAAACTATCTAACACTTAACCACATAGTCAAATATTAGATAATCTTAACATCATACTTATTTGTAAGTCTAAACCTAGCACACGTTGAGTCTTTAATAGTATTCAATATAGTATATTGAGTGGTTTCCCACAAACAACCAACAAATTAGTTTCCAGCTCGTCTACACTATTTTTATAGCGAGTTATATCGGTTGCTAATTCGTATATATCTCCGCTCCCTGAAGGAATCGTTTAGCCCAGCTACTATACATCAACCATTAAAGAGTACGACTGTACTACCTTAGACTTAACACTCTCGATCACTTAATAAGTTCTTATTATAACTCAGTAAAATATTTACCATTTCAGCAAACCAAATACATTATTTCAGTAAGCTAAAACCAAACTTTCTTATCTTCCTGAAATTTCAGTTTTCATTCCAGCAACCTGGAATGGCCAATTTAGCAAGCTGAATCCAAACTATATTCCCTACCTAACATTTCAGTTTCCATTTCAGCATCCTAAATTGATCAATTCAGCAAGCTGAAATGCCATTTTCACAAAAATACCAAATCAACTTATTATTTTTCTTTCCTTTGGCCAAACATATATACATATATTTCATACACAAAAACTATTTTTCTGGAATTTTTCAATTCCCTTTACTATTTTCCAAAAATCCGTTTTTAGTTCGTAGCTTAAGAAATTAGCTACCTCATGCTTAACTCCAGAAATTCCAAACTGTTGTTGGGATTTTACACGTATTAAAGTGAACTTCCAGTTTAAATTTCGTGGCCATCGGAGTTATAGAACTCCGGTTATAGCAATTTTTGTCGGAAAAACGTAAATATTAAAATGACCATAACTCGGTCAATTTATGTCGGAATGAGCTGATTTTTGGACACAAGCTACTTTATATCATATATTTTTATGTCTCAAAAGATTAAAATTTATTTCACAAATTAAGTTGCCTAAAATTGCCCTAGCAGTTTTATACAGCCTACTTTTTCTCATTTTTCAGATTTGGCATCCTTTGCTAAAATCAGTCCATACGAAAATTTACAAGGAATTTTTCAGTGATTCCACTTGCAGCCATGGAATCCATGAGAAGAGAGGAGAAGAGAAAAAGAAAGAAGGGGAAAAAGAAACCATGGGTTTCTCCCTCATTCTCACCCAAAATTCTTAGAGAAAATTTGATGGCTTTAGAGGGAATGGAAGAGGGAGGCCATGGTTGGAGAGGAGTAAAGAGAAGAAGGCTTTCAAGCTCACTCAAGAAGGAATTACCATCATCCATCTCTTCCTATCAAAGGTTTAAAAGTTTCCTAAACTCTAGCTTTGAAATTTTCTTGGTTTAGATTGTGTTTTGCTTGTTTATGGTAAGAGTTTGATGAAATTAATCATGGATCATGTTAGATCCTTGAGTATAAGAAGCATTAGGATGATTTATGATGGTTAATGTTGGATTAATCAAGAGATCATAGAAGTTTTCTTAGAAAACACAAAGGTTACAAAAATTAGATTTTAAAAAAACGAAACATGAAATTAAAACGACCATATCTCTCATTATATTTTGAATTTTTGAGTGTGGTCAAGTCCTAGAGTTAGATCTATGAGTCTTCTAACTTTTTCAAGTGAAATCACTGAAAAAGGTGTTGTAGATTTTCGTGTGGACTGCTTTTAGCAAAATAGGAAATATTTGAAAAATAAGAAAGAGAAATATGCCCAAAACTATTGGGGGCAGTTTTGGCCACTTAGAACATGAAATGAAATTAGGCCTTTTATGACATGAAAATATATGAAATAAAGTAGCTCCTGTCCAAAAATGAACTTATTCTGACTTAAATTGACCGAGTTATGGTCATTTCAATATTTGGGGTTTTCTAATGAAAACAGCTATAACTGGAGTTCTATAACTCCGATGACCACGAAATTTACACTGGAAGTTCATGTTAATACGTGTAAGACTTTTCCAAGAGTTGGGAATTCTTGGAGTTGATCAGGTTATAGCTAATTTTCTTAAGTTACAAACTAAAAACGACTTTTGAAAAATACTAAATGAACTTGAAAATTTTCAAAAAAATTATTTTTGTGAATGGAATATATGTATATATGTGTGGACAAAAGATAAAAAAATATTAAAATAATTTGGTATTTTTCATACCTACGATTAAGTTAAGAATAATTGAGAAAATTAGATTATATTAAGTCCTAAAAATCATTAATATGATTTTAGTGACTAATAATCATTAGTATGTTATATTATGACCATATAGGGGTAATTTGGATATTTTTGATAAAATATTATTTGAAGGGTTTGATATGTTTACTAAATAAATTAAATAGTAAGAGATAAATAATTAAATTAAAATTATTTATGAGTTTTAAATAATTAAAATATTATTAAATAATTAATAATATTAGTAAAGGAATAAAATATTATTAAATAATAATAATATTAGACGACAGTTTAAGATGAATGATAGAGAGGTTAAGAAGGCTTAATGAAAGTATTAGGCATTCATCGGAATAAAAAGTAATTATAAACTATTGAGTGTGAAATCGTCAAAGTAAATTAAATCGACTAGAGTCGATCAACTTATGACGTAATAAAACGTGCAATGAGGTTTAATGTAAATAAATTGAATGGATAATAAAGAGTCCTAGAAAGACTTGAACACATGATTGCACATTGTGTCTCAAGATTTAAAAAGGAAAAAATAATGAAAGATAAAGTAGAGCTAGCAAAAATGACTAACAAACGTCGTTATGTAGCTAATTATGGTTGTATATGCACTTAATCGTGTAGGACAATGGAAGGATAAATTCTACTAACCGCGCAAGGAATGCTTCGAGGCAAGTTCTTCAGTAACTTGCTCTTATGTGATAATATGTATTAAACCATGTTATGGTTGTTAATGTAATATGTGCTTTATATGAACTCGTTGATTACATGAATGTTATTTGACTAAATACAAAGCATGAAATATGTGAAGTATGTGTTAAATTTACAGCATAAAGAATATATTTTGTTGTATGATAATTATCAACAATATAGAGATGCATATCATGAAATGTATGATGCATATAGAAATGCATGAAGCATGGGTAGATGCATTGACTAAATTTTTTGATGCATGAATATATGAAATTTGTATGCTATGTGAAGCATAAAAGGTGTAGACTGTTGAACTAGCTGAGTCGTCATGCTCATTCCTTGCAAAAATAAAACTTTTGCAGATGTTGAAGAAATCATTGAAGATATCGGATTCTAGAAGATGTATATTGTGATAAAGAGCATTCAACGTAATTATTCTGACAATTTAACTAATTGTTAGTAATTTGGTAAATCGTTTAGTTATAAAAAAACACGATTTGTATATGTTACAAGAAAGTTGAAATTAGATGGTGATTTATATTTACTCGTAAATGTTGTAAAGGAAATGAATTAAGTTGTAATGAACTTGGAAAGTTGTGTGGATAATCCAGGTTGCTGGATTAGGCATTCGGTTTGCTGGATTTAGGTATTCGGTTTGCTGAATTATAAAGATGAACTTATAAAATAAAAGATTAAATGTTAAATCATAGTGTACATAATAAAGTAGAGGCACAGTCGTATTCTTTAATGGTTGATGTATAGTATCTGGACTAAACGATTCCTTCAGGAGCGGAGGTATATACGAACTAGCTACCTATCTAACTCGCTGTGAAATACAGTGTAGACGAGACAGAAAACTAGTTTGTTGGTTGTTTGTGGGAAACCACTCAGCATACTGTACTGAATACTGTTAAAAACTCGATGTGTGCTAGGTTTAGACTTGTGAATACGTATAATGTTAAGGTGCTATCTAATATTTGACTATGTGGTTAAATGTTAGATAATTTACTTATAAAATAATAGTATTGTGAGATAAAGTATGATATGCTAATTGAAAGATCAATCTTATAACTGATAGGTCTTTTTAATAAATGTAACAACCAATTGTGAAGGTTACAGATTTTGGAACAGAAGGGAATAATGTATTAATTAGTATAAAAGCCAAGTTGTATTCATTTAATTATGAATAAAGATGGTATTTATTAAGATGTTTGTAGCACCGTAACGTACTAGTTCTGAGTTTCTAAAGATCCGGATTTGGGGGTGTCACAAGTGATCACAGGTTGTTATCACGCATATAGAAATGAAGGAATTGATGATACAACTTTAAAAAGTTATTATAAAACGAATATAGTTATGAGTCATGGAAAGTCAAATGAGATTTGAGTTAAGCAAAGATTTTTCCGCTCCTAAATGGGATGGAAAAGAGTAATGAAGTAATACATATGTCAGAATAATAAAAATTGATTGATTAATAAATAAGGGGCTAAAGATAGAACGTGTGACACCCTCAAATCTGGGTACTTCAATTCCACGGGATTTGGTGCTCACTGTCTAAATAAAAATTCATCTACTGCCCATAATAAGGAATGCAAAATAAATTACAACCTTAAATAAATAATAAAATCTTCCTTATCAAAAGGATTACAACCTTGTTCAAAATATCCCATGGTTATCTAACCTTATCATAAATAATTTGCGGAGAATAAACATCACATAATAAAATCAAAGTTTTATTACACATCATAATCATAATATAAACAAGTCTTCACTTGTTCATCTTGCTCTTGCCCTTACTAGTTGATGGTTCGTCAACTCTTTCGACTTTAGCTGCAAGAGTTATATAATGCAAGAGTGCGCAAATAAAAGCTCACTTGGATAACAATCAAGAGTGATAACATGAATTGAATAACTTCAAATGATTTGAATAACATTTCTTTCATCAATAATAAAGAGTTGAATATGGAATATAGAATTTGTCTGAGGGTCGTAAGACCTTGAACTATGTCCTAGGTTGTAAACATTTCTATTTAAAACCTTCAACAGTCGTTTAGACTATATGGACTCTTAACTCGTACTTAGGGGGATCAGCCCTTCGTACCATGTATTGTGCACAAACATTTTAACGCTTTCACATGTTAATCCCCTATTAAATAGGGTTGTTCATCTCAGTATTTAATAACAAGTCTGCACCAAAGAAAGTTTGGTTTTCAAGGGTAATTTAGAGTTCAACTATCATCAACCAAGGAGTAGTTGAATCAACTTACAATATTAATTCAACAATACAGGATTACGAAATAACATTATGCTTTAGGACTAAACTTAAATCAATTTAAAGATAAGATAGACCTTGCTTGAAAAATTAAGTCAAGGTCACATTAACTCAATAATGAACTTTGATAAGATATTTATTCAATATATAATTTGTAGAGAATACAATAACTTGCATATGAATAACAAGTTAGAAATAGGAAACTTGCTCAAGTAAAGTTTGAGTTTAGAAAACTTGCATTAAGCGCAAGCTACAATTACACTCACGTTCCACAATTATCCTACATATTACATTACGTTTACAACATCAATTAGTTTCATAACCACTACGTTTAACCGTTGAACTTCTTACTTAAGTTCAACTTAACAACGTGGTTTGTAAACTTAACTCGCTAGCTAACCACATACGTGAGTGTAACTCACAACATGCATATCATACGTGTATAACACTTTAAACTATCATAATCATATCTTATGATACCAATATCTAAGTTCACACATAATATGTTAATATGAGACTTCAAATTGTCGTATACATGTCAACAATATGTTATCTTATTGTTTAATACACTTAACATGTCATCACATTAAGTTAGCTAATCACGGACTGCATAAAAACTACTTGAAACCCAAATAAATTTCTCTGATAGCCTACACACCCGCTGAGGCGGGTGTTTTGCCCTTGATAGACCCGCTGGGGCGGGTCCCCCTGCTGGTGGAATTCCCGGCTCTCGAACTATGCAGAGAAAAAGCCAATTTGGCTTATTTCTTCGCACCAAATTCTGATTTTAACTAACACAATGCATATAAAACTTTATGAAAACAAAATCTTAAACTTCTAACATATTTTTAATATACATAAACACCACAACACATAATCAAAACACTTAATTTTATGATTTTGAAGAAAACACCATTTTTAAGCGTTCTTGAAAAAAATTAACACTATGGCTTTGTTTTTAAACCAAATCAAACAATTCAAAGCATGTTAATTTTGTTTCTTGATATATTATCATAATCTATGATCAATTTACATAACATATCACAATCAACCATAAATTTTGGTAATTTAAAGACTAATTTTCAAAATAAGTTCACTGTAAATTGCTATAAACATGATTTTTTTATGTTCATCATATTTACATGAAATTAATCACTTAAACAACCATATGAATCATATATATGCATGCTATAACACATATTAAACATATATGAACCATATTACACAAATTCTCATAAAATCCAAATTACAGAGAACTTAAACTATGAACACAAGAAAAAACAAACTCAAATTTAAATTATACCTTGTTGATTTAGTAAAAGAAGATGAAGATGGTGTGTTTGATTCTCTCAACTTCTTCTTCCTCTTTCTTCTTTCTCTTTTCTCTCTTTTCTTTCTCTGCTCTCTCTTACTTTGTTCTTCTTATTTTCTAACTCTGATATATCTAACGTATAATAGATACAATATAACTGTTATAGATATAATATACATATAAATATAATAACTGACAAACATAATGTCTAGATTAACTATTTATCAGTTACTTAGTTTTTGAAAATCAAAAGCTACTAGGGCTTGTTTGGCAAAACCCATTAACTTTATAAATAGCTTTTTAGTAGTTAAGGCCATGTTTGGTAAAACAAGATTAAAATAGGTGTAAGGGCCTTGTTTGGTAAAATTCTTTTAATTTATTTTGATAAATCATTTTAATACATAGTTTAAATGTTACACTCTATTTAATTAAATCACAACCTTCTAATTTAATTAAATACAAGCTAAGATTCATTAATTAAATAAAATTTCCATATAATACTAAATTACTACATAATTATAATTACTCACTAATCATAATCTCATGTAACAATTACCACATAATATTCATCTAATTTAATTATCTTAATTAAATTAGAACTACACCACAAAATTGTTTACACAATAATTTAATATTAAATATTCATTTAATTAACATATTGCACCTAATTAAAATACTTCATAACATAATCACATAAATTATTTATTTAACACATAAATTATCTATTTAACTCAATAAATAAATTAATTAAAATATTTATTTAATTCAATAACTATTTACAATTAAATATACAAAATCTCATTCGTTATAATATTCCCTCCTTAAAAGGATTTTGTCCCCAGAATCACAAAAAAAAAAAAAAAAAAACTCATTCGTCACATTCTTCCCCCCTTAAAAAAATTCTGTCCCCAGAATTGATATACAAGAATTACACAAATAATTGGGGATAGGTTTTCATCATTACATCCTCGAATTGCCACGTAGTTTCTTCAGCACCGTGGTTCCTCCAGATTACCTTAACAGAAGGTATCATTTTATTTCTAAGTACTTGTTCTTTTCTATCAACTATTTGAACAGGAAACTCTTCATAAGTTAGGTCTTTATCAAACTATAAAGGCTCGTATTCTATTACATGTTTGTAGTCGTGTTTGTAAGGTCGTAAGACAAAAATATGAAAGACGTTAGGTATATTATCTAGCTCCGGAGGTAACGCAACCTCGTAAGCCACTTTGCCAACCCTCCGTAGTATCTCGAAAGGTCCAATAAATTGGGGGCTCAGCTTCCCTTTCTTGCCAAATCGAATCTTTCCCTTCCAGGGAGATACTTTCAGGAAAACGAAGCTTCCCACTGCAAATTCTCGATTTTGTCAACGATGATCGGCATATTTCTTCTGTCTGAACTGAGCAGCAACCAATCTCGTTCTGATTACCTTGACAATCTCAACAAATTGTTGCACCAATTCTAGTCCCAATAGTTGTCATTCACCAACCTCATCCCAGCACAATGGAGTCCTGCATTTTCTGCCGTATAATGCTTCGTAAGGCGGTATGCCAATACTCGCATTGTAACTATTGTTGTAGGCGAAATCCACCAACGATAAATGATCATCCCAGCTTCCTTTAAAGTTCATAACACAAGCTCTCAGCATATCTTCTAAAGTCTGAATCAGTTCTCTCACTCTGGCCATCAGTCTGAGGATGGTATGCCGTACTTATTCGCAATTGTGTTCCCAAACATTCTTATAATAGCTTACAGAAATTTGACGTGAAACACGGATCTCTGTCGGACACAATCGATACTGGAACACCGTGTCTAGAAATAATTTCTTTTATGTACAGCTTCGCTAACTGATCCAAGTTGTATCTAATCTCGATCGGTAGGAAATGTGCTGACTTCGTCAGTCGATCCACAATAACCCATACTGAATCACAGCCCTTCTTAGTCATTGGTAGACCAACCATGAAATCCATCGTGATATGTTCCCCTTTCCATTCCAGAATCTCTAGCGGTTGTAGAAATCCATTTGGTCTCTGATGTTCTACTTTGACTTTTTGGCACGTTAAACATTTTGCAACGCATTCAGCAACGTCTCTTTTCATATTCGGCCACCAAAAATGCTGTCTGAGATCCTAGTACATCTTCGTACTCCCAGGGTGAATCGAATATCTCAAACTATGAGCTTCGCCCAAAATTTTCTCTTTGACGTAGGGTACTGGCGGTACCGAAATTCTTCCTTCGAATCGTAGCAGTCCTTCACTATTGATTTTGAACTTTATCTCTTCTCCATCGGCTATTCTCTTTCAGATCTTCTCATATTCCTCATCATGAATTTGTGCCTTTTTCACCTTGTCCACCAAGGTTGAACTAGTATTTACTTGAAACAGCTTCTCATCCGATTCCTTCGGATACTTAACTTCCAGTTCCAACTTAGCCATCTCTTCTATTAACTAGTCCTGATCAGTTAATATATTTATCTTCTCCCGACCCTTCCTGCTTAAAGAGTCGGCAACCACATTAGCTTTACCCGGATGGTAAAAACTCTCGTAGTCGTAGTCCTTGATAAGTTCCAACCTTCTCATTTGGCGCATGTTCAAATCTTTCTGTGTAAAGATATACTTCAGGCTGTTATGATCTATGTATATCTCACACTTCTCTCCATAAAGGTAGTGTCTCCAAATCGTTAGAGCAAACACTACTGCCGCCAATTGCAAATCATGGGTCGGATACCCTTTCTCGTAGTCCTTCAATTGACGTGATGCATAGGCAATGACTTTGTCGCTCTACAACAGCACACAGCCTAATCCCTTATGTGAGGCATCACTGTATACTATGAAATTTCTTGTACTATCCGACAATGACAACAATGGCGCAGTACTCAATTTCTTGTTCAGTTCCTGGAAACTTTCCTCACACTTTTGCGTAAAAACAAACTTAACCGTCTTACCAATCAGATTCGTCAACGGAGTGGCAATTTTGGAAAAGTCTTGAATAAATCTTCTATAGTAACCTGCCAATCCCAAGAAACTCCTCACCTCTGATGGTGTCTTTGGCGTATCCCAATTCATCACAGCTTCAACCTTTGACGGATCCACTGAAATCTCATCCTTGTCAATCACATGGCCAAGAAATTGCACACGTTCTAACCAAAATTCTCATTTTGAGAATTTCGTGTATAGCTTATCTCGTCTAAGTGATTCTAATGTCAGCCTCAAATGTTCAGTGTGTTCCTCCTCAATTTTGGAATAGACCAAAATGTTATCTATGAACACACCACTACAAATTTATCCAGGAATGGCTTAAACACCCTATTCATTAAGTCCATAAATGCAGCTGCTGTATTCGTTAGACTAAATGGCATTACCAAGAACTCGTAATGTCCATACCAAGTTCTAAAAGCCGTCTTCGGTATATCCTCTCTTCTTACTTTCAACTGATGATATCCACTTCTCAAATCTATTTTTGAGAATTATCTAGCACCTTTCAGTTAATAGAACAAGTCATCGATCCTAGGTAAAGGATACATATTCTTCATCGTGACTTTATTCAACTCCCTATAATCAATGCATAGCCTCATTGATCCATCCTTCTTCTTCACGAACAGTACTGGCGCTCCCCACGGTGATACGCTCAGCTGAATATACTTCTTGTCCAGCAATTCTTGCAGTTGAACCATCAATTCCTTCATCTCCACTGGAGCCATTCTGTACAGAGCTTTTAAAATCGGAGCAGTCCCTGGTGCTAAGTCGATCACGAACTCTATCTCTCTGTCTGGCGGAAGTCTTGGAAAATCGCTGAGAAATGCATCCACGAACTCCCTAACCACTTATATCTCTTTTATCTTCGGACTCTCCTTACGAGTATCCACTATATAGGCTAAATACCATACACAACCTTGTTTCAATAGCTTCTTGGCCTGCATAATCTTCAGACAACTCTCTTGTCTAGGCGATTTGCTACTATAAAATACTACCTTCGACGAATTCGTAAGCCTTACAAACTTCTTCTGGCAATCGATTACCGCCCCATGGTTGAACAACCAATCCATACCCAGTATAACATCGAACTCCCCAAGTTTTATCAGAATCAAATCTACCCTCAATTCATGACCCTTAATGTCTAATCTACAGTTCTTATATACAAACCTAACAAAAATAACCTCCCTATTCACAATCTCTATGTTCAAGGGGTAAACTAATTCATCTTTAGGTAAGTCTAAGGTCTTAGCAAAGTCATCAGATATGAATGAACAAGTAGCACCCGAATCAAATAATATGTAAGCATTTATACTATTGACTAAAATAATACCTGACACCATATCTTTTGACTGCACAGCATCCTGCACCGTCATGTTGAACGTTCTGGCAGTGGGTCGAACCTCCTGCAATGGTCTAGCGATAGTCAAAGTATTGCCACTGCCATTTCCTCCATTTCCTGTTGACCCTCCTGTTGTCTTCCTTGGGTAACTTCGAGCCATGTGACCTTAGATCCACATGTGTAGCAAGCTCCTTTCGTCAGGTTCGGGAAATTCGGCGCAATGTGGCCTTCCTGACCACAGTTAAAGCATACCCGTTTCCCCTTCAGACACACTCCAGTGTGATTCTTCTCGCATGTCACACATCTTTAATCACTCTCTTCTGTTGGCTTCCCTGTTAACCCCCAGCAGTTGTGTTGTCGCTCCACTTCCTTTTCTAGTCGATAGCACTGCTACCACCAGCCTTGTTCTCTGTCTCATTCTTCTTCTTCTTCTGATCCTCGTTGTATTTGGTCACCGCATCGCTTCCACCTTCAACGAGGATGACCTTTTCTAATACAGTTGCGAACGTATTCGGCTGGAACATGGAAACCTTGCTATAGAGCCAGGGCTTCAATCCTTGCTCAAACCTTCTCGCCTTTTGCTCGTCCGTACTGACCTGGTATGTTGCAAACCTGGCCAGATCATTGAATTTCGCGGCTTATTCCGGTACCGACATAGCTCCTTGCTTCAACTCCAGAAACTGAACCTCCATCTAGTTCTGCGAGCTTATGGGGAAGTACATCTCAAAGAATATCTCCTTGAAATGGTCCCACGCTATAACACCCTCTCCTTCTCTAGTCTTGTTGTCCTGCCACCAGAAACTAGCTTTCGACTTTAGCATGAACGTCGCAAAAGTCGTCTTCTGCTCATCATTTACTCTGGCCACATCGAAGACCTTCTCCATTTCCATTATCCACATCTCGGCCTCTATCGGATTCACAGATCCCTAAAATTCTGGCGGTCCTACTGCCTTGAACTACTTAAACGTTGTATTCTGAACTTGCGGCTGATTTGCAAGCGCTCTTGTCAGCAGGTTCACCAGTTGTTGAACCGAATTGGGGTTAGGCCCATCATTTTTGTTGTCGTTGTTGTTGTTATTAGTAGATCCCTCTGGGTTTTGAAGTGTAGGTCTTCTTTTAGGAGGCATCTTTCTGTTAAAACATACTCTTATTAGATCCTTTACTCATCACTTAACTATTCAAGTTCATACTTAACATTTGAATAAATTAATTCACATTTGAACACATAGCACATCAATAAACTCAGATATTTTATTGATTCATAGTTTTAAAACATAGAATAGATAGAATCTCTTCTATTTACATCATCTTTCCTGAATTAAAAAAGTTACAGGATTACATTCTTATCTTATCCCATTATTATCTCAAATTCTGGGATTGCATTTATTTATATAAAAACATAATTAATGACTCTACTATCTAGGCATGTTAAGACGTCACACAGCCTCTCTACGTTCTTCTTCTATCACCAGGAACATTGTTCTACGATCCACCAGGTACCAAGGTAAATCTTTGAACTAAGTTGCATAGTAGAAGACACGATCCTGGGCCCTATCTATAGCTGTATGGAAAGCATAGTCTGTCACCCTCAGCTTGGCCTTCTTCACTTGAACCTCATCCTCAGCTCGATCTGCACGTTGAGTAGCCTTCAAGCTCATTTCCTCCGCTCTGGCACGCTTTGCTGACTCCTCTTGGATGTCGTTCTTCAGCTTTGCTAGCTCGGCCAGTGCATCATCTCTTTCGCTCTCCTTGTGGACTAGATCCCACTTCGTGTTTCAAAGCTCATCGTCCAGTTCTTGAATCGTCTCATCTCTCTATTGTATGGTAGTCCGACTCTCATCCACCAGTTCCTCAAGCTCTCCGACTCGACTGTGTAGCTCCACGTTATGGTCGTAGATCTCCTCGTACATCTCAACGCTAGTCGAGTGAGGTGAAAATTCCTCTTCAGGATCCTCCTCCTCTTCCTTTGACTCATCCTCATCATCTCGATCAGATACTGGCTCATGCTCCTGACCAACTATGGTGATCAATGGAGATGGCTCTCTCTGAACCAATTGCTCCCAGATAACCTGGATGTCTCGGGGCTCCTCATCCCTAGGCATCTGGGTAACTCCTCCCTAACCTGACTGGACTCTCTAACGTTCGTCATCCTAACAACAAAATTTTAAAGTTTAATTATTACGTGATATCGATCGATACTCTTCGTGTACATAAATGTAAACACATGGCACGTAAAGTAGTTTATTATCTTTATCTATCAACACAATCTTTTCGATATCCTATAAGGCTACTACCTAAGGTTTCCCCCACCAAAGGTCATAACCTAAAGCTCTGATACCAACATGTGACACCCCCAAATCTGGGTATTTCAATTCCACAGAATTTGATGCTCACTATCTAAATAAAAATACAACTACTGCCCATAATAAGGAATGCAAAATAAGTTATGTGACGCCCCCAAAATAGGTTCAATACCAACCCATTCTGAGTCGCCAAATACATGGTATAGAATTCAAATACAATCTTTTCTAACAAAAGGTTGTAAGAAATACGACCATACAACTGCGAATTTCAATGCAAATCATATATAATATGAAATATAAACATTCAAATTCATTCCTTATTCATTATAATTATTATCCCACTATTTTATAGAATAGTGAGGACTTCTACAGATCTAACTCTGACCATCACACTGTTCCCCGACTAGTTCCCGCAACATTCTCATTCCCTGAAGAGGACAATAGATGAAAGGGTGAGCTCAACTAGCCCAGTAAAGAATATTATTACAAAGATAATAAAGAACAATTTATAGTTAGTCTTCAACAAATCAGATAAAATATTATGGACAACAAGTTTTAGATCAACAACTGCAGCGGAAATAACAATTCATTAGAAGAGTTAAGTAGAGAATGAAGTCTACTATCTTCTATTATTTAAAAGTCCATCACCAATATTTTATCCCTGTAACATCAATAAACATACATCTCGAATCAAATATTCATCTTTACACTACAGGCCAAAGATATTCATTTGTATCACCAGTTGGTCATGTTCATCTCAACACCTGTCCATCTTTGCACTACGGGCCAAAGATATTCATCAGGTAATCATTCATCTTTTCTCTACAAGTCAAAGATATTTAGTTATATCACCATTTAGAACTAAGGATGATGAAAAATAATATAAATAACGAATCCAGTGAGATAAAGGGGACAAAGATTAGAGATTCGTAATTTAGTTTATCCAAGTTCAAGAATACTCCAGAACAATCAATTGTGGAGAAAAATTCAAGAATAAAGATCAAAACTTGGATCCAATCAAAGATAGGACCCATAATAGCCAACTTGGACAAATAGAAGAAAATTTAATTTTTCGGTGAATAGTGCCGTATTCGTGAATAGTGCTGTATACGTGAATAGTAACCCCGAAATGAAAAGGTAGAAATTTTCATAAGAAAAATCATTCTTCATGAATAGTACTTGTGAATAGTACTGTATTCGTGAATAGTGCCGTATACGTGAATAGTGTCATATACGTGAGTAGTAACCCCGACGAAAAAGGTAAAAATTTCATAATAAAATTCATACCAATATTTCGATGAAATGATATTGAAAGCAATAACATCATTTACGAAAAAAATAACATCCCATACAACTGTTGAACGAAAATAATATTCCTACGAATATGAACGAAGATAATATTCCTACGAATATTGAACGAAGATAATATTCCTTACGAATATTGAACGAAAATAAAATTCCTTACGAATACGAAAAATAATATCGTAAACGAATTTGAAATAAATAATACCCCTTACCTTAACAGGAGAGTAGTTTTGCCTGAAATATCGGATATTATGTGGACGAAAACTTGCACTGTTATCAACACTCAAAGTATCTAAATACCCACAAGAAATACGCTCGATAGTATAGAGAGAAATTTTTTTTGATTCTGGTGTGATTTTCATTTCTAACCTAAGCATCCTATTTATAGGAGAATGGAAGGGTACTATTTAAAAAATAATCACGGACCAATAGTACATTCACGGACGAAGAATTCGTCTGATTTTCTGATTTTACTATGCAGTTACTGTGCAATAAAATATTCTAATAAAATAAAACTTATAATATATATATATATATATATATATATATTAAATAAAATATTACCTGCCTTATACGGCAGGTAATCTAAATATATAATATATATATATAAAACAAATCTGGGATAATTTTCTCCCGATAATTTTGAAAAATGAGAAAATGGGGGTATATATAATAAGCCAAATTTACAACAAATACTTCAATAAAAACCCCTCTATTTATCTCAATTCACTTGGCTTCACAAAACACATTTTTAATAACATTTTTTTTGCATCATTAATATTATAATTCACAATATTAACAACCAATACTAATAAAAACACCTCGGCACTAATTCCTTCTTTTATATCTACAAAAATAAAAATTTTCTTATCATATAAATCAATAATTAATTATTCACAAATAATATTACAGAACTATAATATTGACAACCATGTCGTTCCTAGGAAAGAGAGGGCCTTCCGATAAGGATTTCTCCTTACTGGCGCGCAATTAAATAACCCCTCTTAGACAAAACTTTCTTAGACATTGCCAATAATTCTATCTAATAATATTATTCAAATAATATAGATTATTTATTTGATAATATAAAATACTGTGCAATGACAATTATTGAATCAATAAAATATTATGCAATTAATAATATAGCAATTATTGAATCAATAATATAAAATATTGAACAGTAATTACTGATACAATTATTGAGTAGTGACTTTTTACGTAAGAATCAATAATTAGAATTACTGTGCAATACCGTGTGCTATTATGCAACACCGAGCATTACTGTATTTTAATCACCGGGTATTTCAACAGTTTTAACGGTAACAACCACGTCGTTATTTTTAGAAAAACTTATTCTTGTCGTTTTTTTCATCCGATAATTTTTCGTTATGGGGCCCATAAATAATTGCGCTGTCGTACGAATATTCCCCGACAAAAAGAATATTTCACGACCAAATGAATATTCCCCGACACAATGAATATTTTATGGCCACTTGCTTAATTTGTAAAACTTGCACAAATCACCCCATAACTTACCACATTCATCAAATCAACCCCTTACTATTTCAAAATAACATATAAAGAAAATTAAATCTTTATTCATAAAAGTTGGGGTCTTACAACCTCCCCTCCTTATGAAATTTCGTCCTCGAAATTGACATACGTACCTGGTATGTCGAAAAGGTGAGGATACCTCATTTTCATTTCCAAATTTAACTCCCAGGTCATTTCTTCGATTCTAACTGTGACTTTCATGGTGCTTCAACCATAGTACCTCACAATGGTACCTATCAGTTTGCCACTGTACAAAAATGACGTCCCCTACGGAGAGTCTGGCTTCGGTGCATCCCACACAAGAAGTCACCAGCGAGAGGCTCGGGGCTCTTCACACCTTATGGCTCTTGATGCTCCGCCTCGACACGTTTACACGTTAAACACCTCGAGATAAACTCCGCGCTCTCTCTCTTCATATTGCTCCACCAAAATGTATGTCAAAGATCACGATACATTTTGGTACTATTGTGAACGGTGTGTTGTGTGCTTCCATCATGATTTTATACTTTAAATCAGCATCATTAAGAACACATAGTCTGGAGTTGACTCGAAGTATTCCTTCTTCATCAATTCTCGCCTCTAGAATAACACCTTCTTGCACCTTCTTCTTCATCTTCATCAGCTCCGGGTCTGTAGCTTGAGTAGCTTTAACTTTATCAATTAAAGCTGGTACTACACGTATACTTGACATCATCGCACTTGTTCCCGCATATGATCTTCTACTCAACGCGTCAGCTACCACGTTCGTTTTTTGAAATCTTTCAACAGCTCCAACCAACGTCGTTGTCGCATGTTGAGTTATTTTTGGAAAAATATTTGAGGCTTTTGGAGTATATTAGGATGTCATCAATAATGACAACCACGAAATAATCCAAATATTTCTCAAATATTCAGTTCATCATGTCCATGAACGTAGCATGGACATCGGTCAATCCGAAAGATATAACTAGAATTTCGTAATGCGCATATCGAGTTCTACAGAAAGTCTTTGGAATGTCATTAGTTCTAATCTCTAACTGATGATATCCAGAACGGAGATCGATCTTTGAAAAGAATTGTGCACCTTGTAACTGGTCAAACAGGTCATTAACGCGAGATAACAGATACATATTCTTGATGATGACGTGGTTCAACTTCCGATAGTCAATACAAAGTCGCATACTCTCGTCTTTCTTCTTTATGAATAAAATAGGAGCACCCCAAGGAGATGTACTAGGACGAATAAAACCGATGTCTAACAACTTCTGTAGTTGGATATTTAACTCCTGAAGTTCAATAGGAGCCATTCGATATGGGGTTTTAGAAATAGGCTTTGTACCGGGTTCAAGGTTAACAAAGAATTAAACTTTACGTTCTGGGGGTAGACCGAGAAGTTCTTCGGGAAATACATCAGGAAACTCATTAACAACAGAAATATCATTTAAATCTGATGTATTCTGATTGAAATCAGTGATATGGGCTAAGAAAACTTGACATCCGTTTTTCAATAAACGAATAGCTTTATGACTGGAAATGACATTGATTGATTTGAATTCACACAACGGGTTGTTTAGGAATATGAAAATAACAACCTTACGAAAACAATCAATTTTAGCAGGATGAGTGGTTAACCAGTCGATTCCAAAAATCACATCAAATTCAAGTATTTTCAAAGAGATAAGATCAACAGGTAGGGTGAGGGTACCAATTTGAATCAAGCAAGATTTGTAAACTGTGAATGTAACGAAAGTTTCACCCAACTGAGTTTCAACAGATAAGTCAAAGCCTAATTTCTCAAGAGTCAAGTTCAAACGTTGAGCACAAGTAGGTGAAATAAAAGAATGGGTAGAACCGATATCTAATAAGGTATAGACTTCGCAAGAGTTTACGATTAACTAACCCGTGATAACCTCGTTTGGGTTCTTCGCGGTTTGGGCAGTCACGACAAATGCTCTTCCAGAAACCACTGACTTTGACTTCTCCGAGACGGCATTTGGAATCACCACCCCCACTGGACTTGGTTTCACTACAGGACAATCTTGAGCTATATGACCTTCCTTTCCACAGTTATAACATACCTTGAATTATTGTGTGCAGTTAGGGCTGATGTGTCATTCTTGTCCGCATTTATAGCATACGACCCGCTGTCGTTCTCCTCCCCTAGAAACAGTTGATGCTGGTGTTGCTGTCGACGTTTTCACGTTCTCATTGTTGTACCTTCTCTTCTTAAAATCTCCCCCCGACTCACTTCTTCTATTATCATGGCCACGATTACCACCGGAGTGGTTACCGTTTCTGTCATGATACTTTTCTCCCCGCTGGTTGTCATTGTTTCGATGACTGCTGCCACCGGTACGACCTTGGTTGTTGTCCCTTGGTTGAACATAATCATTATCACGTTCTAATAATTGGGCCTTGTTCACTACATCTGAATATAAAGAAAGTTTATGAGAAATGAGGTATTAACGAATTTCGGGTTTCAAACCTCTTAGAAACATCTGCGTCATACGTTCCTCATTATCCACCAAATGAGATGCGAACCGGGATAACTCCGCGAACTTAGCCTCGTACTGAGACACAGTCATGTTGTTATGTTCCAGTTTGATAAACTCTACCTCCTTTATATGACGAATACTTTCTGAAAAGTACTTGTCATTGAACAGTTTTTGGAACTCCTCCCATGACATCTTGAGTGCGGCAGACTGGGTACGCTTCACAAATTCCCACCAGTGATCTGCCTCTCCACGGAACATAAACGTGGCGAATGGAACCTCCTGTTCCTCCGTGCATCCCAAGACATCAAATATCTTGGTAATTTGCTTAACCCACATTTTCGCCTTGATTGGATCTGGCTTTCCCTAAAACTCTGGTGGTCCCAACTCTTTGAACTGCTTGGCAGTGACAAGCTGCGAGTTGCTATTATTTCCACCTGTATTATGAACACGAGTCTCCTTCGTCTGGTTTTGCATAAACTGTAAAAAGCTTCTAAACATCCCATCGTTCGTCGTCTGATCAGTGGTATTGCCTTCCTATTGCACGTTCTCCTGGTTGGTGATTAAAGGTGTCTCAACGGTCTCATTCACTCCACTGTTTAGATTTTTAGCTGCCATTCTCAATTACTGCCATAAAATAAGGGTTAATTAAACAAATTAACATATCACATATTAACCCTAGGTTCCGACCGACCAAGTAAATATCAAATAAGCTTAGGTAAGACACACTAACAAAGGTTTTACTCGTCTCTCCCCTCCTAGATCTATTGCCCAATCTCCGCCAGAGATCATATCCCTAAGCTCTGATACCGACTGTGACGCCCCCAAAATAGGTTCAATACCAACCCATTCTGAGTCGCCAAATACATGGTACAAAATTCAAATACAATCTTTTATAACAAAAGGTCGTAAGAAATACGACCATACAACTATGAATTTCAATGCAAATCGTATATAATACGAAATATAAACATTCAAATTCATTCCTTATTCATTACAATTATTATCCCACTATTTGATAGAATAGTGAGGACTTCTATAGATCTAACTCTGACCATCACACTGTTCTCCGACTAGTTCCCGCAACATTCTCGTTCTTTGAAGAGGACAATAGATGAAAATGGTGAGCTCAACTAGCCCAGTAAAGAATATTATGTCTAAAATAATAAAGAACAATTTATAGTTAGTCTTCAACAAATCAGATAAAATATTATGGACAACAAGTTTTAGATCAACAACTGTAGCGGAAATAACAATTCATTAGAAGAGTTAAGTAGAGAATGAAGTCTACTATCTTCTATGATTTAAAAGTTCATCATCAATATTTTATCCATGTAACATCAATAAATATACATCTCGAATCAAATATTCATCTTTGCACTACAGGCCAAAGATATTCATTTGTATCACCAGTTGGTCATGTTCATCTCAACACCTATCCATCTTTGCACTACGGGCCAAAGATATTCATCAGGTAATCATTCATCTTTGCTCTACAGGCCAAAGATATTTAGTTATATCACCATTTAGAACTGAGGATGATGAAAAATAATATAAATAACGAATCTAGTGAGATAAAGGACAAAGATTAGGGATTCGTAATTTAGTTTATCCACGTTCAAGAATACTCCATAATAATCAATTGTGGAGCAAAATTCAAGAATAAAGATCAAAATTTGGATCCAATTAAGGATAGGACCCATAATAGCCAATTGAACAAATAGAAGAAAATTTAATTTTTCGGTGAATAGTGCCGTATTCGTGAATAGTGCCGTATACGTGAATAATAACCCCGAAATAAAACGGTAAAAATTTTCATTAAAAAAAAATCATACTTCGTGAATAGTACCGTATTCGTGAATAGTGTCGTATACGTGAATTGTACCGTATACGTGAATAGCAACCCCGACGAAAAAGGTAAAAATTTCATAATAAAATTCATACCAATATTTCGATGAAATGATATTGAAAGCAATAACATCATTTACGAAAAAAAATAACATCCCTTACAACTGTTGAACGAAGATAATATTCCTATGAATATTGAACGAAGATAATATTCTTTACGAATATTGAACGAAAATAAAATTCCTTACGAATGCGAAAAATAATATCGTAAGCGAATATGAAATAAATAATACCCCTTACCTTAACAGGAGAGTAATTTTCCCTTTAATATCGGATATTATGTGGACGAAAACTTGCACTGTTATCAACACTCAAAGTATCTAAATATTCATAAGAATTACGCTCGATATTATAGAGAGAAATTTTTTTGATTCTGGTGTGATTTTCATTTCTAACCTAAGCATCCTATTTATAGGAGAATGGAAGGGTACTATTTAGAAAATAATCACGGACCAACAGTACATTCACGGACGAAGAATTCGTCTAATTTTTTGATTTTACTATGCAGTTACTGTGTAATAAAATATTTTTAATCTAAATATATATATATATATATATATATATATATAAAAAAAACAAAATTGAGATAATTTTCTCTCGATAATTTTGAAAAATGAGAAAGTGGGGTTACATATAATAAGCCAAATTTATAACAAATACTTCAATAAAAGTCCCTCTATTTATCTCAATTCACTTGGCTTCACAAAACACATTATTTTTTTTCATCATTAATATTATAATTCACAATATTAACAACCAATACTGATAAAAATATCTCAGCACTAATTCCTTCTTTTATGTCTACTGTAACGACCCCAAAATCGGGTCTATTTCTCTTCCCGATCTTGTGCGTTAATATTATCTTGTTCTAGCTTTTAAAACATTATTTAATGTTAAAATAGCTAAAAATGCAGAATAATTTTTTTTCTCTTTTATTCCATTCATTCGTTCCCTGAATCTCAACCTTTACAATTCTCTTTTATAATGAAATCATATTTATTTAATGATTTCTCTTATCAAAGTTATATTAATATATATAACTCAATATTAATTCTTTCTTATATAGTAATGTCACTATATTCCTTTATTTAAATAAAATATTCATTGCAATACATCTAACACGAATATTCTTTATTGAATATTTTAAACTATACATAGTTGTTGATTACATATATCAAAACTATCAAACATAGGTTTCTACCATTTCTAAGGTAAGGAAATGTATCTATTTCGCACATCCATCAATCTTCTTCATCCGAATAGCAAGTAATATTGCATAACATCATTAACCTGCAAAATATTTATGTTTGCAAGATTGAGCTCGACGGCCCAGCAAATTTAACAGTATATCATGTTTCACATAACACACAACTCTATATGCAACATACTTTCTTTACTATGCATATTCTACATGTATCAATAAATCTTCTACTAGACATATCACAGTTCTATAATTTCATGCAATACATTTATACATGCCTTTTTACGTCTTACATTCTCATACAACACATGCTATCACAGATCACATATAGCAATTGAGTTCCATAACCCAATTGACTTAGTCATATTTTGACTTTAACAATTTAATAAACATGGTATACAACTCACCATATAATCGCATACAATCCACAAACATAACAGAACTGAAAAAACTTGCCTTGATTGGAGATTACCGCTAAAAGTTAACTTAGAGTTTCTCCACAATTCCTACAGAATTATTATTACATGCACACACATATTAGATAACTAAATATGTCGCTAAATATGCATGTATATTCATCAATAATAATTATTAGTTTTATACAAACTAACATTAATCATTCTTATTCAAAACGAATATTAACTTAATTCGTTTTAATCTTTTAAAGTCAAATAAAGGCCCCTCACATTTTAACATGTAAATATTTTACATATCGAAGCTTAAATCATTTATATTCCACGTTAGGAATATCTTTTACCTTTATTTGTGAATTCAGGTTTTAAACAGATATTATATATCTTTTATAGTAAAAATTCAATTTACTATATTTTTTCTTGATTTAAATAATTTTTATAACTTTTTGTCCACTCATGCTCAGATCATTAACTCATTTAAAAATATTTTATCATGTCCGCACATTTGCTTCATTTCTCGTTTTACGAATATTCGCATTTTCACTATATATATTTATATTAAATATATATTCATTAGGAAATTCTTTATTCAAAATCTTCGTTTCGAATTTCGAAAACATTCGTTTCATTACTCTTAGGACCATTATATTATTTTTAACGGTTCCACGCTTTTTGTTTCACATTTTCACTAGATATGTATATATATATTAAATATACATATATATACCGCTATATAAATTTTAGCTCAAAAATCTCATTTTGAACTCCGAAAACCTCAAAATAATATTTTTATGATTAATACAAATTTGTACAGGTCTCTCGCTCTTCGTTGCACCACAAAATAATTTTATAGGCAACCTTGGTTTTTATTTCGCTTAAATATGTAAATTTATATTTATTACATATTTTTATTGCATTATTTATGCTCGAAAGAAAGTTTCTCGGCATAAAATATCATTTATAGTCAAATCTTTTCCCGTAGGACTTTATTAGATTTATTATGACTTATTATTTCGCCGGAACGCGATTCGAAACGTCGAACGTCAAGATCGCTCGGCGCGTCGCCGCTCGGCGTCGCCCAAATTTTAAGTTCTGACATGCATGTTCGCTCATTTTTAATTTTCAAATCATAAGTCGTATAACAGAAATTTTTCGGGCATGTTATAGACCACATGTCATAGTATTTTAGAAAAAATTTTAAACTTTGAAAACGGATCATGAAAACTCATCAAAATCACGCTTAAAAATGATGTCAGAACACATTTTCAGCCCAACGCCGCGCTGCCGCCGACGGGCGCGCGCGGGCGCGCGCGAGCGGGCGCTGCCGCGCACGGCGGCGTGCTGAAATCTGCTCGACTTCTTATCAACGCAGCCACTTCGCGATTTTCGTACGCGCTGCTCGTTTATCGGATTAATCTGATTTTTGGATATGTTATACTTGGCATATCAAAGTATTTTTAAAAAATATCACCACTGATATTTGGGTATTTTAAGCTGTTCAAATAATGCGTCCAAAAAGGCTGTTCGCACTAGTTTTTCAACTTTGCGATTAACGTTCAAAACTCGCCTCGCTCCGTTCTAACCCGACTTTCTTTACAAATAAATCTCTATTAACATAATAAGACTTGTTCCAAGTGTCGGCTTCGTTAAATTTCAAGTTTTTAGTCGCGTTGGTTCTTTAAGGTCATTTATCGAACATATAACGTGCGGTATTCGTTCGACTCGATTTCTTATCGATTTGTTAGCGATTTTTGCCACAAATCCATCCTTATACATCCCACGACCCATACCTAGCCACCAAGTCTCTAAAACCCATCATTCCTTTAATAGTTCAAGCTCAAAATCAACCAAAAAATGACTTTTAATGAACTAAAGCTTACTAACAAAACTTATATTTTGTTCTTTAGCTTAAAAATCAATTCTAATAATATATAACCTATACATAACTCAAAACTTGATTTCTTCTAAGGAAATTCCATTAAAAATTTCATCATAGCTTACTAAAAACATGGAATTTAGCCCAAAAAATACATAATTTCATACTCTTAAATGAAATTAAAACTTAAAAAGAATTTATACCTTAAGCTAGCTCCCTATATTAATCCCAAGCTTTGTTATCTTCCATGATCACCTTCTCTTGATTCCCATAATAGCTAACTCTCTCAACTCAAGGTTCCTCACTTAATCATTTTTTGGAAATTTCAAAATTTTAAGAAATTTTTTGAGTGAGGGAGGTTTCGGATATGGGGAAGAAAGAAGGAGAAGACTTTCATAATTTGTTTTGGTCAACCAAACTTGGTGCCCAAGCTTGGTAAATGAGTAGGCTTCACACCTCCACCTCTCCTCTCATTCACGGCAAAGAAGGAATGGAAAATACTTGCCCCTTAAGCTGGGAATAGTAACAATTATTAATTAAGAATTAAAGCAACTTACTTACTTAAATAATTAAACCAATTATTCTATTTAAGTCTTTATTAAGTAACTTAATTACCCAATACTTGGTAAGTAACTTAATTACCCAATACTTGGTAACTTAATTACCCAATACTCGGTAACTTAATTTTATTTATTAAGTTACTACATCACTTTAATTTATAAAGTATATATAAATATTACACACTTAAACCACATCCTGTAATTCCTTATCAAATTGTTCATCATGATTTTATTTCTTCACATAATAAATATATACAAAATAACTATATATATTTATCACCTTGCAAATAGTCCATGTAATGCACTCACATCACATAAGGAAAATAAATAATAAATCTATTCTTTCACATTATAAATTGTTTATATCAATTTATTTACATATATCATTAAAATAATATTCTCTCTTTATTAAAATAATTCAATGATAGAATTTATTTTAATATCTTTTAATTAAAGTATACCATAATATTTGTATACTTAAACTAATTATTTCCTTTTCCTTTCTATAAATTGTTTTCAACAATTTAACTGCAGTAAATATTATAATATATTCACTACATTAAAACATGCATACATTATACTCAATAATGTAATATATGATTTCTTTAATAAGATTATGGTTATACATTAAGTATATCTAATGCCACCAATTATCACATTAAAATAATAAATTATTTTAATTTTTAGCCATCTCATTACCTTTAATAAATTGCTCCTACAATTTATTTATAAGTAATAAATATATACTTCTAATATATTTATTAACATAAACATCACATATTGCATAGTACTTACTCACATATGCAATAATATCACTCAACATATCATTTAATAAGAATTTTATTTATTAAATTCTTATTTTAATAATACTCAAAAATTCGGGTTCTTACATTCTTCCCCCCTTATAAGGATTCCGTCCCCGGAATCACAATACCGAATCCTTCTTAATCGGTTTAGATCTCATTATTTCTTATTACCTCATCGTTGAATCATTTCAACGTACATTTGCTTAGATCTTATATCACCTATCTGCTTCCTTTCCTTAGTCCATTCTTATAGGTTCCAATTCTTAACTGCTGTTTAAACTCAATTATGTTACGAGTATTATTTACTTCACAATGTCCCCTTTTTTTTCTAAGGGTATTTCTGAACCCTTACATTCTTCATATTCTTATAAAAGTCCTATAATTCTCGGACTTATTTTTTTCATTCTTTCACGTTTCAAATTGTCACGTGACTTTCTTATCAATTTCCATTATTTGAATTTTTTTTTCCTCATAACTCTGTCTTTTTACTTCTTCATGGATTCATAAACCATTTTCGTATTCCGCGACTTACTTCCTCTTAAGAAATTTCATTCTTTCTATACCCAACCTCCGGAAAATAGAAATTCTCCACAATTGATCGATAATTGTGAAGCAATATGAATAATTCATTAATCCAAAAGATTCGCTTAAAAAACTTTCTGTATCATAATAAAGTCATAAAGACCATAAACTTATTTCTGAAAAGGTTTCCACAGACATTTTATCTGTAAACCGACATATCTTACGGACATATAGGTGGTTAGCCTGTTATGTCCTGTGTTGATCCATATTAGAACGTCAATTGCATTCCTCGTCACTGCCATTCGGCACAATTTGAACAACATTTGTGTTCATCGTCACCGTCCCCAGGACGCAATATAAATTTGAACGACATTTACGTTCATCGTCACCGCTATAAAGCGCAAACAGAATTTTCCATTTTGGATGTTCTGTATCGATCAACACTATCTATGCGGAACAATTATTTCAGTTCCTCTTTGCCGTCCCCAGGACGCAATATAAAATAATTCCATTATTAAGGAAGTTCTTACTCAATCTGGAGTCCATACTCAATCAATTTAGTTGGACAGTTCAAAATCTTAATGTAAAAGAAATATATGATTCTGTGTCTAGCCGATTCAAATGGCTTTTGACACTTCTTTATTTACTAAAGTATTGAAAATTATTTTATGACGCATAGTACCGCACTGTTTTTAACAATCCGTTGAGAATGTCGTCATTTGTCATATCTACATCGTATTAATGATGGATTAATAAAATTCTTTTGATATTTTTCAAGTCATTTGTCTAGCCGAAACAATTAGCATAGACATAAGAAATCACCGAACTTTTTTTAAAAAAAAAAAAATTATTGGTTCAACAATTTGACCCAATATATTTTTCAAAAATACAATAGTGCGATTGTTAGCACGATTCCAATAAATTTCGAGATCTAGCATAGCTAGTAGATTTGAGAATATTCATTTCTTCTTCATCCACTTTAACTATTTCCAAAAACTTCACCATACAATTCTATTCATCTCTAACACCATTAACTCCCACTATATTAAACTAACCCTATACCCTGAGATAGTTCATCAAACATACCACACGTTATAAGTTCAGGAACTTACCACAATCATATGGGTTTAGGAACTTATCCTAGTCAGACCAAAGTCGTCCATTCGCTGAGGGGTTCCACCATACGATTATGAGTCATGAACTTACCATAAGTGTGAGTTTTAAGAACTCATACCTAATATTATATTCTCTAACTATCAAATATAATTATGAGAAAAGAATCACATTCTCGTCATAGGTATATCGATAGCGCGATACCAATATTTCAATGATTATCAATGTGATAAACTAAGTGCAAGCACAAAACCCCCGCCCATACAAAGGATTGTACAACTCAGTTACCACATGAGTCCTCAATTGAATCCCACTTAATCTCATTAAATCTTATCTTGTTCTTTGCTCAATACAAATTTTATTTAATTTGTATTTCATCATTCATAACTCTTTTCGAGTTTTATTCTTGTACTATTTCATAGTATCATTTCCATATAGCCATTCTGCTATAAATTTTTAATCATTTAATTGATTATCTGTCCTTCTTTGTCTTGACCAGATCACGTTGTGATCTTTTCTTATAATCGTGTTATATTACGATTCTATCTCATTCTATGATCGTTTAATTTTACGATCTTCTTTTCCTTTAATCATATTATATTATAATTTTACACTTTTCATCTTATAGACTTTGTCTATTTATTATCACTTTTCATCTTTATTCTTGGAGTCAGGTAACTCCGAATTCTTAACTTATAATTCTTCAAGATTCTTCTTTGAACCTTATTTATCATTTTCTTATCACTTAAACTCTATTTGAATTTATTCATCATACTCATCTCTGCAGTTATAGCCTAAGGTAATCCTACCTAAGGTTTATAACCTACAGCTTTGATACCAACTGTAACGACCCCAAAATCGGGTCTATTTCTCTTCCCGATCTTGTGCGTTAATATTATCTTGTTCTAGCTTTTAAAACATTATTTAATGTTAAAATAGCTAAAAATACAGAATAATTTTTTTTCTCTTTTATTCCATTCATTCGTTCCCTGAATCTCAACCTTTACAATTCTCTTTTATAATAAAATCATATTTATTTAATGATTTCTCTTATCAAAGTTATATTAATATATATAACTCAATATTAATTCTTTCTTATATAGTAATGTCACTATATTCCTTTATTTAAATAAAATATTCATTGCAATACATCTAACACGAATATTCTTTATTGAATATTTTAAACTATACATAGTTGTTGATTACATATATCAAAACTATCAAACATAGGTTTCTACCATTTCTAAGGTAAGGAAATGTATCTATTTCGCACATCCATCAATCTTCTTCATCCGAATAGCAAGTAATATTGCATAACATCATTAACCTGCAAAATATTTATGTTTGCAAGATTGAGCTCGACGGCCCAGCAAATTTAACAGTCTATCATGTTTCACATAACACACAACTCTATATGCAACATACTTTCTTTACTATGCATATTCTACATGTATCAATAAATCTTCTACTAGACATATCACAGTTCTATAATTTCATGCAATACATTTATACATGCCTTTTTACGTCTTACATTCTCATACAACACATGCTATCACAGATCACATATAGCAATTGAGTTCCATAACCCAATTGACTTAGTCATATTTTGACTTTAACAATTTAATAAACATGGTATACAACTCACCATATAATCGCATACAATCCACAAACATAACAGAACTGAAAAAACTTGCCTTGATTGGAGATTACCGCTAAAAGTTAACTTAGAGTTTCTCCACAATTCCTACAGAATTATTATTACATGCACACACATATTAGATAACTAAATATGTCGCTAAATATGCATGTATATTCATCAATAATAATTATTAGTTTTATACAAACTAACATTAATCATTCTTATTCAAAACGAATATTAACTTAATTCGTTTTAATCTTTTAAAGTCAAATAAAGGCCCCTCACATTTTAACATGTAAATATTTTACATATCGAAGCTTAAATCATTTATATTCCATGTTAGGAATATCTTTTACCTTTATTTGTGAATTCAGGTTTTAAACAGATATTATATATCTTTTATAGTAAAAATTCAATTTACTATATTTTTTCTTGATTTAAATAATTTTTATAACTTTTTGTCCACTCATGCTCAGATCATTAACTCATTTAAAAACATTTTATCATGTCCGCACATTTGCTTCATTTCTCGTTTTACGAATATTCGCATTTTCACTATATATATTTATATTAAATATATATTCATTAAGAAATTCTTTATTCAAAATCTTCGTTTCGAATTTCGAAAACATTCGTTTCATTACTCTTAGGACCATTATATTATTTTTAACGGTTCCACGCTTTTTGTTTCACATTTTCACTAGATATGTATATATATATTAAATATACATATATATACCGCTATATAAATTTTAGCTCAAAAATCTCATTTTGAACTCCGAAAACCTCAAAATAATATTTTTATGATTAATACAAATTTGTACAGGTCTCTCGCTCTTCGTTGCACCACAAAATAATTTTATAAGGCAACCTTGGTTTTTATTTCGCTTAAATATGTAAATTTATATTTATTACATATTTTTATTGCATTATTTATGCTCGAAAGAAAGTTTCTCGGCATAAAATATCATTTATAGTCAAATCTTGTCCCGTAGGACTTTATTAGATTTATTATGACTTATTATTTCGCCGGAACGCGATTCGAAACGTCGAACGTCAAGATCGCTCGGCGCGTCGCCGCTCGGCGTCGCCCAAATTTTAAGTTCTGACATGCATGTTCGCTCATTTTTAATTTTCAAATCATAAGTCGTATAACAGAAATTTTTCGGGCATGTTATAGACCACATGTCATAGTATTTTAGAAAAATTTTAAACTTTGAAAACGGTTCATGAAAACTCATCAAAATCACGCTTAAAAATGATGTCAGAACACATTTTCAGCCCAACGCCGCGCTGCCGCCGACGGGCGCGCGCGGGCGCGCGCGAGCGGGCGCTGCCGCGCACGGCGGCGTGCTGAAATCTGCTCGACTTCTTATCAACGCAGCCACTTCGCGATTTTCGTACGCGCTGCTCGTTTATCGGATTAATCTGATTTTTGGATATGTTATACTTGGCATATCAAAGTATTTTTAAAAAATATCACCACTGATATTTGGGTATTTTAAGCTGTTCAAATAATGCGTCCAAAAAGGCTGTTCGCACTAGTTTTTCAACTTTGCGATTAACGTTCAAAACTCGCCTCGCTCCGTTCTAACCCGACTTTCTTTACAAATAAATCTCTATTAACATAATAAGACTTGTTCCAAGTGTCGGCTTCGTTAAATTTCAAGTTTTTAGTCGCGTTGGTTCTTTAAGGTCATTTATCGAACATATAACGTGCGGTATTCGTTCGACTCGATTTCTTATCGATTTGTTAGCGATTTTTGCCACAAATCCATCCTTATACATCCCACAACCCATACCTAGCCACCAAGTCTCTAAAACGCATCATTCCTTTAATAGTTCAAGCTCAAAATCAACCAAAAAATGACTTTTAATGAACTAAAGCTTACTAACAAAACTTATATTTTGTTCTTTAGCTTAAAAATCAATTCTAATAATATATAACCTATACATAACTCAAAACTTGATTTCTTCTAAGGAAATTCCATTAAAAATTTCATCATAGCTTACTAAAAACATGGAATTTAGCCCAAAAAATACATAATTTCATACTCTTAAATGAAATTAAAACTTAAAAAGAATTTATACCTTAAGCTAGCTCCCTATATTAATCCCAAGCTTTGTTATCTTCCATGATCACCTTCTCTTGATTCCCATAATAGCTAACTCTCTCAACTCAAGGTTCCTCACTTAATCATTTTTTGGAAATTTCAAAATTTTAAGAAATTTTTTGAGTGAGGGAGGTTTCGGATATGGGGAAGAAAGAAGGAGAAGACTTTCATAATTTGTTTTGGTCAACCAAACTTGGTGCCCAAGCTTGGCAAATGAGTAGGCTTCACACCTCCACCTCTCCTCTCATTCACGGCAAAGAAGGAATGGAAAATGCTTGCCCCTTAAGCTGGGAATAGTAACAATTATTAATTAAGAATTAAAGCAACTTACTTACTTAAATAATTAAACCAATTATTCTCTTTAAGTCTTTATTAAGTAACTTAATTACCCAATACTTGGTAAGTAACTTAATTACCCAATACTTGGTAACTTAATTACCCAATACTCGGTAACTTAATTTTATTTATTAAGTTACTACATCACTTTAATTTATAAAGTATATATAAATATTACACACTTAAACCACATCCTGTAATTCTTTATCAAATTGTTCATCATGATTTTATTTCTTCACATAATAAATATATACAAAATAACTATATATATTTATCACCTTGCAAATAGTCCATGTAATGCACTCACATCACATAAGGAAAATAAATAATAAATCTATTCTTTCACATTATAAATTGTTTATATCAATTTATTTACATATATCATTAAAATAATATTCTCTCTTTATTAAAATAATTCAATGATAGAATTTATTTTAATATCTTTTAATTAAAGTATACCATAATATTTGTATACTTAAACTAATTATTTCCTTTTCCTTTCTATAAATTGTTTTCAACAATTTAACTGCAGTAAATATTATAATATATTCACTACATTAAAACATGCATACATTATACTCAATAATGTAATATATGATTTCTTTAATAAGATTATGGTTATACATTAAGTATATCTAATGCCACCAATTATCACATTAAAATAATAAATTATTTTAATTTTTAGCCATCTCATTACCTTTAATAAATTGCTCCTACAATTTATTTATAAGTAATAAATATATACTTCTAATATATTTATTAACATAAACATCACATATTGCATAGTACTTACTCACATATGCAATAATATCACTCAACATATCATTTAATAAGAATTTTATTTATTAAATTCTTACTTTAATAATACTCAAAAATTCGGGTTCTTACATCTACAAAAATAAATATTTTCTTATCATAAACATCATTAATTAATTATTCACAAATAATATTACAGAACTACAATATTGACAACCAGGTCGTTCTTAGGAAAGAGAGGGCCTTCCGATAAGGATTTCTCCTTACTGGCGGCAATTAAATAACCCATCCTAGACAGAACTTTCTTAGACATTGTCAATAATGCTATCTAATAATATTATTCAAATAATATTGATTATTTATTTGATAATGTGAAATACTGTGCAATGACAATTATTGAATCAATAAAATATTATACAATTATCAATGTAGCAATTATTGAATCAATAATATAAAATATTGAACAATAATTACTGTAACAATTATTGAGTAGTGACTTCTTACGTAAGAATCAATAATTAGAATTACTGTGCAATACCGTGTGCTACTGTGCAACACCGCGCATTACTGTATTTTAACCACCGGATATTTTAACAGTTTTAACGGTAACAACCACGCCGTTATTTTTAGAAATTATTCTTGTCGTTTTCTTCATCCGACAAATTTTCGTTATGGTGCCCACAAATGATTGCGCCGTCGTACGAATATTCCCCGACAATGCATATAAAACTTTATGAAAACAAAATCTTAAACTTCTAACATATTTTTAATATACGTAAACACCACAACACATAATCAAAACACTTAATTTCATGATTTTGAAGAAAACACCATTTTAAGCGTTCTTGAAGAAAATTAACACTATGACTTTGTTTTTAAACCAAATCAAACAATTCAAAGCTTGTTAATTTTGTTTATTGATATATTATCATAATCTATGATCAATTTACATAACATATCACAATCAACCACAAATTTTAGTAATTTAAAGACTATTTTTCAAAATAAGTTCACTGTAAATTGCTATGAACATGATTTCTTCATGTTCATCATATTTACATGAAATTAATCACTTAAACAACCATATGAATCATATATAAGCATGTTATAACACATATTAAACATATATGAACCATATTACACAAATTCTCAAAAAATCCAAATTACAGATAACTTAAACTATGAACACAAGGAAGAACAAACTTAAATTTAAATTATACCTTGTTAATTTAGTAGAAGAAGATGAAGATGGTGTGTTTGATTCTCTCAACTTCTTCTTCCTCTTTCTTCTTTCTCTTTTCTCTCTTTTCTTTCTCTACTCTCTCTTACTTTGTTCTTCTTATTTTCTAACTCTGATAAATCTAACGTATAATAGATATAATATAACTATTATATATATAATATACATATAAATATAATAATTGACAAACATAATGTCTAGATTAATTTTTTATCAGTTATTTAGTTTTTGAAAATCAAAAGCCACTAGGGCTTGTTTGTCAAAACCCATTAAATTTAAAAATAGCTTTTTAGTAGTTAAAGCTATGTTTAGTAAAACAGGATTAAAATAGGTGTAAGGGCCTTGTTTGGTAAAAATCTTTAAAATTCTTTTAATTTATTTTGATAAATAATTTTAACATATAATTTAAATGTTACACTCTATTTAATTAAATCTCAAACTTCTAATTTAATTAAATACAAGCTAACATTCATTAATAAATTAAAAATGCTACGTAATACTAAATTACTACAGAATTATAATTACTCACTAATCATAATCTCATGTAACAATTACCACATAATATTCATCTAATTTAAATATCTCAATTAAATTAGAACTACACCACAAAATTGTTTACACAATAATTTAATATTAAATATTCATTTAATTAACATATTGCACTTACTTAAATTTCTCCATAACATAATCACATAAATTATTTATTTAACACATAAATTATCTATTTAACTCAATAAATAAATTAATTAAAATATTTATTTAATTCAATAACTATTTCTAATTAAATATACAAAATCTCATTCGTTACAGAACGTATGGTAATAGTGATTCCGGGGACAGAATCCTTATAAGGCGTGGAGAATGTAAGGACTGAGAAATTTATATGATTATATATGTATATTTTTATGAATAATTTTTTTTTTTGAATGATTTTGTATTGGATGTGAATTAAGTAAGTTAGTCAATTTATTTATTTTTAAGTTGACTAAGAGATGTAAAAGAAGCCAAGATGAATAACTAATCAAATTAATTGAAGAAAAGTAAGACAAGCTTATGTATAAATTAACATAGCTTGAATGTTGACATTGAATGGTAAATGAAAATATTTATATCTTTAAGTGATTAATTAGTATAACTTATATAAAGTGATTATATGAATGTGTAATAACTTACTAAGCCAATTAGGGCTAATTGAATTAATGAATTAGTGGAACAAAAAGAAAAGCCAAGAAATAAGAATATTAAATTATTTATAAATGTATTGAACACTTTGTGACATATATTAAATGAATATATGATTAAATAAATATAACATTTATTTATCAATGATGGTAAATATTTTTGTGACTCATGTGAGATATGTAGGTGATTAAATAAATATATATATTGTAAATATGTATATATATTTATTTATTTTATATAGAGAATTAAAAAGAAAGCTATATAGCCTAATGTACACATTAGGTATGAGAATTAAATAAACTAAGGGTTATAATAATTGAAAAATGATGGCATTTAATTCATGTACTAGTAAACTAGCCCTAAGAGATTTATTTTAATGTCATCTAAATAATTATGTTAACCTAATTAAAAAAAATCTAATTGAGTTATATAATTAATTCTATGTAAGTAAACATTTAAATTCTAAAATGAGTGGAATAGAAACTCTAATTAAATAATTAGGGAAAGATAAAATTAGTGTGTTGGACCATGCTATTTTACATAGCCCAAACAAATTAATTGGAAAGCCCAAACAATAAATTAAGCATCCTAAAATTTAGCCCAAGAAAATTGGAATTTCTAGAAGATAAATTACACAATTTGGCAATTTAAATAAAATCAAAAATTGGGCGGGCAGGCGGGGGGGGGGGGGGGGGGGGGGGGGGGGGGAAGTATCTGCCCACTTCAAAGGGAAATTCTCCACATGTTGTTTTATTTTTCTTTCAAGTTTGGTACCCAAGTCTCCATATCATTTAGTCTTAATATTTTGCCACGATTTCAAGTAAACTAAGAGGGAGAATGAGAGATATGGAAAGATTTGTAAGGATTTGGTGTATACATATATAAGTTATATGTATATTATTTGTTGCTTATAAATAGATATCTCCCCATTTGCTAGTAAAAATTTTCTTTCATTTCAAAAGCTAAAGAGAGAGAAAAAGAAAATAAAATAGAGAGAGAGAGAGAGAAAAAAATGGGGTGGTCGGGTTCTACATAAGAGAGGAAGGGAAGGAGATTCATGTCATCCTAGAATATTATCTATTTATGTAGGAGAAGATGGAGATCAACCAAAACAAGGTATAAAAACCAAACTCTAATAAGTAGTTTATGTATTTATTTTGGTTGTTTTGTAACAAATCTTGAGCTTATGTTTTCAAAACTCAAAAACCTTAGATCTACATGTTAAAGAGTGTTTCATGTATGGATCTAATCATTTTGGGTTATAAAAAGCTTAAATAAAGAAAAAGAAAAAACTAGATTTTCTAGGGTTTAGAAAACCCTAACTTTTCTTCACTTTGAGTGGCTACCATTTGAAATCTACACATCCTTTTTGTAATACGTCAAAGAGGAGTGTTAGATATGTAAGTTAGCTTTCAAATCCAAGTGGTTGCACTCAAATATGTTGAATACACAAGAAATGACAACTATTTTCCCAAAAATAGTCTTGCCGAAAAACTGAACCAAATAAACTATTTTGGGTCAGTTTGATCTAGGGGCATTTTGTTTGTTTTATTTGCTTTAAAAATTCTAAATTTTTTGGTATATTAGTATGATGAGTTAGCAAGGTTCAATCTAAAGATGGTGATTTTGGGATGTGTAGAATGAAAGTTATGAGTTTTACAAGAAATTACTATTTTAAAAGTGAACTGAAATAACTTTTTGTGTGTAACTCCAAAAATTGTAAAGTTTTTACTGAAGTTAGAGGAACATAACAGGAACTAACCTTGAAAATTTCGTAATTTTTGGACAAAGGAATAATTTATGATAATTGTTTCAAGATCTGACTATTTTGGACCATTTAAAAATAATAAACGAGATTGAAAACATCTAGAAACAATATATGTTCATGAGGATACCATATTCTGATATATCCCAAAAACAAAATAATCCAGAGATGTTTTGGTATTTTTCATGTAAATGTTAGAGTTATGAATACATGAGAATAATAAGTTATGTGATGTCATAAATAGTGTAAATATGATTTTATTGACAAAAAGCCCTTATTATGATATGATCAGGTTGTTGGACGGTATTTTGGTCATTTGTAATAAAATGTTATCTTTATGGCATTTTAGGTTGGTTAAATAAAAGATATAGTAAAGGATAAACAATTTAATTTAATTATTTAAAAGTTTAATAAATGATTAAAATATTATTAAATAATTAATAATATTAGATTAACATATTATTCAATAATTAATAAATGTTAGATTAAAATATTATTATATGATTAATAATATTAGATTAAAATATTATTAAATGATTAATAATATTAGTAATTAATTAAATTATTAATAATTGATTAAAATATTATTAAATAATTAATTATATCATTTAAGGCTTAAAATATTATTAAATAGCTAATAATATTATTTAACGATTAAAATATTATTAAATAATTAAAATATTATTAAGTGATTAAAATATTATTAAATAATTAATAATATTAGTAAGTGATTAAAATATCAATGAATGATTAAAATATTATTAAATAATTAATAATATTAATAATTAAGATATGATTAAAGGTAAATGGTTAAGATATTATTAAAGAGTTGTTAAAATATTATTAAATGATTAATAATATTAGTAATTGAATAAAATATTATTAAGTAATTAATAATATTTGGAAGTGAATAAAATATTTTTAAATGATTAATAATATTAGGTAAGAGTTTAAGATGATGATTAAGTGAAAGAAATATTATCTAAGGATGATAATATTACTAATAAGTAAGGTATTATCGAATGTTTGATTATGTGATTATATGTTAGATAATTTATTATTCGAGTAGTAGTGATAAGAGTTAAAAGATATGCTATGCTGATTGAGAGATTAATCTTATTAATGATAGGTCTTTCATAAGAGGTTAAATTAAATTGTGTAGCCGTAATCTGCAAAAGAGGCAAGTTCCCTAACTCAAACTTGAGTTATTATTTTTCAAGCGTGTTAGTGGATAATTATTGTCGATTATTCCACATCTATGATTATTATTGAATATTCACATTTATTGCAAGTTCCTTAAATCAAACTTGAGTTATTATTTTTCAAGCATGTTAGCGGATAATTATTGTTGATTATTCCACATCTATGATTATTATTGAATATTTGCATTTTGTCGACGCCGGGAAAATTTCCTTTGAGCTATTCTCTACCCTTTATATTTCGCTATGTTGATTTTATCTTTCTTAATGGGTGAGATTTTTTGGAAAGATCGACATAACTGTCGATGATTTGAAGAGATTGATTTTAATGATTGGGCCGAATTAGACAGAGCCGCCAGTTGGTATGAGTTTAAATGGTTGTACCAACTCAACTAGATTTTGAAAGATTTTCACAATATGGCCCAATATGTCACTCTGTTTAATTGGTCTGGAACCTAAGATTCATGGCGTTCGGGGGCTTGCTTAAGTGAGGGGAAGGTGTTAGGCACCCCCAACTTTCGTGAAACACGGTTAATGCGTCTTTTAATTCCTAAGCATGTGAAGTGTGTGTGTGTGTGTGTGTAGTGAAGATAAATGTGCTCCAAGTGAGTTATTTTAAAGTAGGGATATGCCTCTTTTACACCTATATACAAAGGGTTTGACTTATATATAAAAGGTAAATTTTAAACAAAGTACACAAAAGTAATGTTTTGAAATCATGATTTTCAAACCCTTATGCTCGCATAGGAATTGAAGCCTTTGATACTTCCATTTTATTCTGTATTCGGCTTGATTTGATTTTATTTAATATGTGAAGCATCTTTAACAGTATAATATTATATATATATATATATATATATATATAAGTGTCGGGCTCTTTATGAGTATGAAAGCCATCGAAGTATGCCCGAGCACCAAAAACCACAGTTTTCACTATTTCGGGACCTTAAACCCGTATAATCGTTTTAAGGCCTTGGATTTATAAGTACAAAGATTTGCAAGCTCGCTGTATAACTAAAAAAAGATCCATTATGGGAAGCATATCTAGATCCATTAGTTGGATCGTAGATCTTGTAGCTTCTAGGCTCACATGATATCACATAAATAGCCTGCATAATAAATATAATGCAATAAAACACATATCTATTCTAGACATCGCCGAACAAAGGATTTATCAGTTAAATCCTTGTATGTGAGTAGCTCAAAGCTTCCAGTTTCCTCTAGATACAGATCTGGGTTCACGTGGTTGCTACATATTTACAAAAACTAGAAAGAAAAGTAGATCTGTACGGATCTTAGTTATTTTACCTTTCAGGTTCACGTTTTACAGCTTTTGAACCAGTTAAAAGCTAGATCTGGCTAGATCTAGTATAGATCTAGTCAATAAAGAAGATATATTAACTATTTACATGAAATGAATGGTTAAAAAGTCAGATCTGACCAATATTAACTACTAACTATATATATATATATACATATTAGAGTGAGCGAAGAAAGCAGATATAAAGAAATCTTATAGTATGGCACGAGAATGGCTATCGAACGGCTTTTAGCGCCTTAAAACTCAGTTTCCAATGGTTAAAATTTGATATGTTGTAGTATATATGTATAAAAGTGTTTCCAAAGACGTTTTACAAAGATTGGAGCAAGATTGGAGCTCCTTCTAGCTGATTCTCTCTCTTCTGGCCCCTTTCTCTCTCTCTCTCTCTCTTCCATCCTATTCTTCTCTTAGAAGCAAAGGGGGGAGGGGGTATTTATAGGCCCGATCAGTCACGAGTCTACCTGCTGTTGGGCCTAGTGGGCCCGCTGCCTCGAAGTACTTGCACCTCGATCGCTGTGAAGTCTGCTTGAAACCTTCATAACTTGCAATCCAGGAATCCTATGGAGGTGTGACATACCATTCTAGAAAGCTCTTTTCGAGAGCTACGCCATGACATATGGATTGACATTTCCCGAATTCAGGAAGATGGGTCCATGACCAGATCTTTAAGTATTCGCAGTCAGTCCGTTGAGCTGTATGGAGCAGTTTGCACTCAGGATTGCTGTGATGGCTCTATAGGACCTTATTCACAGTGGCGTAATTAGTATTGATGTAGAGTTGGCCAAATTACCCTTTTACCCTATCGGGGTTGTCTCCGAACTTAATGCAACTGTAGCTGTCTTTCCTCAAGGTTATCTCCGGGATTTGACTGATGTTGATTATCTTTGTCCTCAAGGTTGTCTCTGAGGTTGATTTGATGTTTCCCGGGGCTGTCTCCGGGGGTTTGATTTTGATTGTAGACTTCCATTGTTATCTCTGGAATATAAAAGATGGTTTTTCCCTTCTGTATGGTTAGTGAAAAGAATACAAAATTTTGAGTGTCTATAGATGCCCCTCTTTATCATGTTATACAATGCAATAGAATGAACATGATAAAGATTAATAGACACTAGAAATATGATAAATGCAAATGTAATGCAATGCATGGTATGATGAATGTGAAAATGCTTTAGTAAATCGCACTTCGCAAATCGGATTTCGTATATCGCAAATGGCACTTCGCAAATCATACTTTGCAAATCGCACTTCGCATTTCGCACATCGCAAATCGCAACATCAGGTCATACCTTTAAAAAAATTTGGTGCCTTTGTTGGTGGCTGACATCAACAGCTTTCACCACTAGACATTCCTGAGCTTGTTTAATGAAGATTAACTGAGATGTTCATTTCTCGAACGCTCTTACTCACCGAACCTTCCCGATGTATACGCTGGTAGTTTACAACGGTGCCTACCTTGCTGGTAGTTGACAACGGTGCCTACCCTGCTGGTAGTTGACAATGGTGCCTGCCCTGCTAGTAGTTGATAACGGTGCCTACCCTATTGGTAGTTGACAACGGTGCCTACCCTGCTAGTAGTTGACAACGGTGCCTACCCTGCTAGTAGTTGACAACGGTGCCTACCCTGCTGGTAGTTGACAACGGTGCCTACCCTGCTGGTAGTTGACAATAGTGTCTACTCTATTGGTAGTTGACAATGGTGCCTACCCTGCTGATAGTTTACAACGGTGCCTACCCTACTGGTAGTTGACAATAGTGCCTACCATGCTATTAGTTGATAACGGTTCCTACCCTGCTGGTAGTTGACAATGGTGTCTACCCTGCTGGTAGTTGACAACGGTGCCTACCCTGCTGGTAGTTGACAACGGTGCCTACCCGATATTCACTTTGGGGTTGTCACCAACGGTTTGGATTCCCATCAGGTTGATGCTGATGTTTCTGCTGGGGATAGAGCTCTCAATGATCAAAATCACCGAATCCTCCCCATGCCTACTCAAACAGTAGCTTACAAAGGTTGACCATCATCAAATTATCTTGATGCCTACTTGAATCATAGTTTACACAAGGTCTCCCATCATTAAACTATCTTGATGCCTCAAATGGAGATTTCTTTTATAACAGATTCCATCATCGGTTCTTTCTCGACGAAGGTAGTTTTCCATAGTTGTCATCACCCGATTTTCCTGATGCTATGCTGGGTTGACGCCAGCGGTTTTCACTATCAATTTCTTTGTTATGTTCGCTGAAGCAGTTTTCAATGACTTACATCATTAGACTTTTGTCTGATGCTACACTGGGGTTGTCACCAACGGTTTTACCATACCAAATTTTCCGATATCTTCATTGAAGTAGTTTTAACAGCTTTCATCACCAGACCCTTCCTGATGCTACGCTGAGGCTGTCACCAACGATTTGTAATATCAGATACTTCGATCTCTTCACTGAAGTATTCTTCAACAGCTTACATCACCGGACCCTTCTCCATGCTATGTTGGGGCTTTCACCAACGCTTTTCAGGAAATTTTCATACTTTCGAAGTTTAATACCCTATTTCAGGATTTCAAGCCCTTTTTGTTCAATCGCGTAAAACCTTTTTTATTGATTTGACTTTTTGGCTTCAAGGGACCCTTCTTTGTCTTAAATTTGATCGGGCTGGAGGGGTAGGACCCACCCCAAGCTGTGGCAGGTCTACCCGCGGCTACCGCAGGTAGACTCACGGCAGACCGAGGGTGGTTTTAAACCCCCTGGCCCTTTGAAAAGTAATTTTTAACTTGAACTATACTAAAAAATCCAAAAATACCCTCTCAGATATACTCAGTTCGGGCTGCTTTTTGAGAGTTTCGTCATCGTACACACGTTCTGCACATCTCAGGTAACGTTTACATCTAATTTCCTCGTGTTTTAACCGTTAGATTGTTAGATTTCATGCATAACAAGTTTAAACGCAATATATCAAACATATTTGCATAGATGACTTAATAAAAATGAACAGACTTAGTAAATGTTTGTATTTTACCATGCAGAACACTCTGATGTGAAAAAAAAAAAACTGATTTTGTCACAATCATTTTTTACTCATTTTTGCTAGTTCAGTCATCTTATTTGAGGACAAATGAGCATGGATTTTTCATAAAAAAATGAAAGTAGTATGCACACAAGCCAATCATATATGATGATAAAGCATATACTTTGTAACAATCTTATTCGTTTATTAATAAAAGAATTATTTATTTAAAGGCGTTTATACTATCTACATAATTCTGTTATATTTAAATGTGATAAACTCATAGTTTTAAGCAATGATTTTAGAATTATGATGATGATTATGCTAATGAGATCTAAATTCTTAGATAGCTTAAAACTAAAATAGTTCCCAATCGATGGATTACTAAATAGGGGATTAGTGAATCCGAATAGATTGGTAAATACGTTGCTTGCTCTTTGGAAGAGAAAGATCGATCTCATGATCATTTGTGTGGAAACATTAAAGCAAGTATGTAGGTGCTTATTGGAGAATAAGTACACTGAACGTGGCTTGCTAAAGAATACCTAATGGAGTTTTACTCGCCTATCAATAGGAATTCCTTTAGTGATAGTAGTATAAGTAATCCTTAAACTTGAGATCATCATAGTATCTTATGTATGATGAGTTATACTTTGACATGTCCTTTAAGACACTAGGGGTATATCAAAGGGTATGCTTGGATATAATTAGTTATACATGAACTTAATGAATGATCAATAAAAGATCTACCACTTCTAGTAAAAGAAGTGAATGTCCTATATAATTTGATAAATGACAACTTAGTAGTCCTTGACCAAGGTAGAATAAAATTAAAAGTAGTTTTTAATTTGCATTATCGGAGTTTGTGCATTTAGGATCGGAATACATATAATTAAATAAAATAAGACCTAATAATAAATCCATGTCTTATATTTAATTGAGATATTGTATAGTAGAAGGAATGAATTGTACGGTAACTATTTACTCAAAGGTTCTTTTATGATTAATGTTGAAATCTGTATTATCTCAAAAGTCGTTGAAATATATATGGTAGAAGGAATGGTGTTGATAATTTGCGAAATGGACTTTACATACTTGACTTGCATGAAAATATATTTCAAATTGAACCAACTAAGAAAAGGAAAAAAGATGATATTAATTATACCTATATGTGGCATTGTAGACTCGGTCATATCAATGAAGCAAGATTTTCCAAGTTTTTTAAGGATGGGCTCTTAAAGCTATCAGTTTATGAATTATGTTCAACTTGTGAATCTTGTCTCATTGGTAAAATGACTAAATCTCGTTTTAGTGGAAAAGGAGAAAGAGTTACAGAGTTGTTAACATTGGTTCACGCAGACATTTGTGGACCTATGACAGCGAATGCATGGGGACGGTATTCTTATTTTATTACTTTCACTGATGATCACTCAATATTTGGATATGTGTATTTAATGAAATACAAATCTGAATCATTTGAAAAGTTCAAAGAGTTCAGAAGTGAAGTAAAGAAAAAAAAACTGGCAAAAGTATTACGATTCTTCGATCAGATCGGGTGGAGAATACTTAAGCGGTGAGTTTCTCAATTGTATCAAAGATAATGGTATAATCTCACAATGGACTCCACCAGGTACACCACTGTTAGAGTTTATGCCCTAGAGGCCAATTCTTTGATGTCATTGCTTAACATTTTTGATATTATATTTGATTGAATAAATGAATTATTTTATTACAGTTTTATTTACTACGTTATATAAATGTTAGCATAATAAAAGTTCTTAGAATAGTGATACAAATTATATAGCTTCAAGTATGTGACTTGAACATGAGATCATATAATTACAATTAGTATCATTGCTCTTAAATGTCCCTAGTCGAGTATCATTGTTAATGGGACAACAATGATACATTGAGACTAGTATGTAGATTGACTAATGGCCAAATCTCATTGGTCATAAGTATATGAGATATTGAGTCAATGCATAGGTACATGTTAGAGAATAATGTACTGGACAGACCCACCATAAGAATTCTACGTGGAGCATTATGCAAAGTGTCATAAGCAATTCTCATAGTGACAATGATGTAATGATCCTCCGACCTGAAATCACTATATTACTACAGGGAAATTTATGTACTTTGATATCATCGAAGGTCACCTTTAATAGGGTGGACAATAAAGGTGATTATTGGGTACATCATGAATCGTGTGAGGAATATAAGTGATCTATATTGAATTTAACCCTCCTATATATTAGGGGTGATATCCATAGGCCTCTTGATTGAGTAGGGCTATGAAATGCATGGCCATGCTCAAATAGTGATTTGATTTATATAGTCTACTCATTGATCAAGAAAACTCAGATTAAATTATAAAGAGTATGACACATTCCATGGCTCGAGTTTAATCTAGGATGTCAAGGTTAAAAGGATTAAATTACATTGAAACATTGGTCACGAAAAGGTTGCATCGAATCACCGATCTTATTATTATTTGGGTAGTAGTGATGCATTACTAGATGCCGCTCACTATTTATAATTTTATAATATGATTTTAAAATTATTGCCAACATAATAATAACCTATAGAGTCACACACTTAGAACGCAATTAAAAGAGAATTAATTTAAATTGCAAGGATTTAAATATGTCAATATGATTGATAGTATTTAAAATTATAAATTTAAATTAATAGGATAATTTGTATATATGTATATTAATTACGTAAGACTTAATTAAGATATAATATATATAAATTCGGATTTTACTTTTCTAATTGGATTAGGTTTTTGATTAATTCCTTTTAACTGCTATATATTTATGATATATCAGCCGTTTTAGGAATAAGATCCTTGGTGGCTAGAGAGAGACTAGAGAGAAAAATGCGAGAAAATCCAGATCCTTGGTGGCTAGTACCGCAGTTCTCTTTACTGCAGATCGTGTGACGATTCGCGGGGCATTCGTGTGGATACCGTAGAGGCGCAGTTCCGTTGGATTGCGTTGAAGATTCGAAGTCGTTCCAAAATTTCCATCGTCTCCATTCAAGCTTGGATAATCGGTAAAACAAATCTAAACCTCTGAATTAATATGTTTTCGCATGGATCCTGTTTTTTGAATTTCGAAAAATTTTAAATTCTGCTTGCGTTTATGTGCCGAAATTCCTACAGTGGTATCAGAGCTACTTGCAAAACGATTAATTCAGATTACGTGTTTTAATTGTATTTGATATATATGATATATAATGATGCATATTTTTCGATCTGAAATTAAATATATGATATTCTGCATGTATGCGTATTTTGGAAATCTGTAATATATATGCATGTATATGATGTTCTGATGATCGTATCCTAGAAGGTGGAATAACAATACAACTTCTGTTCTAATTGGATTAGAAGCATGAAGATTCGGTTTAATATGATTAATCGAAACTGGACATATATTATATGTTCTTGGTGTATTGGTATAATGAGTGTTTTGGCGAATTGTATATGATTCAGGAATTGTTTTAGAGATTCGTATGGAAAAATTCTACAATACAGCGAGATCAACCCGCCGGTTGACCGATCAGCCGGACCACCGCCAGGGGGGAGACCCCCCCCTTGGACCCCCCCGTCATAGTGCACGATGGTCGTGACCCTAATATTTTATATATAGTTTTCTTTAATTATATAAATTGTGTCATGTGCTTATTGTGATATGCATGGTGCACAGTTATGGCCCTTTTGACCCATAGGTCAATGGTTTTTGGTTTTGAAATACGGCTTGCATGTCGTGCCTTTCTATAAATTCTAATGTAATATTCTCTTCTCATCTAAATCCCCTCGAATGTAACTCGAGGTTTCTTTAAGTCATGTAATGTACAAATGTAACCTATCAAGATGATAAGATGATGATGGAGAGGAGACACATGCATGAGGAAGGTCCAAGGAAGCTACTATTTTGAAGATCTTTTACCACCTTAGACTGACCTTCCTTTTCATTAGCTTGAAAAGATTGACATAGGATTGGGCCATAACTGTGACACATTTAATTTTGCACTTTGTTTATGCTTGTATACGATATGATATGATAAATAATGTGCATGCTTAATAAGATTAAATCTGGTGAGATCTAAATTAATTAATAAAATCCGTCAAAAAATTATTAAGTCTAAATTAGATGCATTCCAATGAATAACACTCATCAAGACCTTGACCGATGGATGTAGGTTTGCCAAAGCAAAGTACCCCATTTATCTTGGTAAGATGCGATAGCATAATTGTGATATCCAAACTGTTAAAATCATTGGGCCCGACTTAACTAAGTTATCTCAATAGGATTGTGGACTTAGAGGCATAGAGTTTGGTAGGTACCATTAGATGAACTAGAACAAATGTTGTTTACCAAACTATCCAAGAGTTATATATGATATAATTGACAAGGGGTTGTCTACCTAAATAATTGTTTTTTGAGAGATTAGCCAAAGCTAACTTAAGGCATAATGAAATATGGATCTTGGCACACTAGAAAGATTTAATAGAAAATGTTTTTCGAATTAATGGTGAGGGCTATTAATTTGAATAAAATAGTGGGAGGTATATTTTGAATGTACTATTATCAATTACATAATATAAAAACTCTGCAATTTGACTAATTATTATTTTTGCACTTATAAATTGTAGATATCAATGGCAAACAACAACACAAATAGTCTTTCACTACGATCAGTCCTTGAGAAGGAAAAACTGAGTGAAATTAATTTCCTAGACTGACATAGGAACTTGAGAATTGTCCTCAAATAAGAGCGCAAGCTATATGTCCTTGATGGGCCCATTCCTGCAGCACCAGCTAACATTGCACCATGTGTAGAGCATAATGCTTACAAGAAGCATCAAGATGATGCTCTGGACGTGAGTTGTCTCATGCTAGCAACTATGAACTCTGAGCTTCAGAAGCAACATGAGTTAATGGATGCTTATGAGATGATCGAGCATCTCAAGAAATTTTTTGAAGGGCATACTCGAAAGTAGAGGTATGATACAAGTAAAGCGTTGTATTACTACAAGATGGGTGATCGTGATCCAGTTGGTCCACATGTGCTAAAAATGATTGGGTATATTGAGTACCTTGATAGGTTAGATTTTTCGATTACTCCGGAAGCCCAAACTGATATTGTTTTGCAATCTTTGAACAGCAGCTACTCTCAATTTGTTATGAATTACCTCATGAATGAAATTGAGAAACCACTTACTGAGTTGTTGAGCATGTTAAGAACTGTCGAGAACAACATGAAAAAGGCAGGAACCGCTCCCATAATGATGGTGCAAAAGGGGAATGCTAAGGGAAAGGGGAAAGGTAAGAAGAAGATAGGATCTAAAGCTGGTGCCAAACCCAATTTCAAAACCAAACAGGCTTTAAAACCTAAAGGTGGTGTGGCTAAAAAAGGTGATTGTCACTTCTGTGGAAAACCTGGACACTGGAAGAGGAATTGACATGCTTATTTGGAAGAACTAAAGAAAAACAAAGGAAGTGTAACTTCTGATTCAGGTATATATGTTATAGAAGTCAATTTGTCCATTTCTACATCATGGGTATTGGATACTGGATGTGGTTCTCATATTTGTGTTAATGTGCAGGAACTCCGAAGGAGTAGGACTTTGGCAAAAGGAGAGGTTGACCTACGAGTTGGGAATGGAGCAAAAGTTGCTGCACTAGCCGTAGGAACTTATCATTTATCTTTGCCCACTGGGCTGGTATTAGAATTAGAGGATTGTTATTATGTGCCTGCTATGAGCAAAAACATTATTTTTGTTCTTGTTTGGACAAGAAAGGTTTTTTTATTTTTAATAAAGAACAACAGTTGTTCCTTTTACTTAAATAAAATATGTTATGGTGTTGCACAATTGTTTAATGGTCTTTATATTCTTAATTTAGAAATGCCTATCTATAACATAAATACAAAACGATTTAAATCAAATGATTCAAATTCGACATATCTCTGGCACTGTCGTTTAGGCCATATAAATGAGAAACGCATATCCAAACTCCATAAAGATGGGTTTTTGGATTCATTTGATTTTGAATCATATGAGAAATGCGAGTCTTGTTTATTAGGCAAGATGACTAAAGCCCCTTTCACTGGACATAGTGAACAGGCTAGCGATGTATTGGGACTTATACATAGTGATGTATGAAGACCCATGAGTTCGTTAACAAGAGGTGGGTTTTATTACTTCATTACATTTACTGACGACTTTAGTAGATATGGATATGTGTATCTTATGAGACACAAATCCGAATCCTTTGAAAAGTTCAAGGAATTCAAGAATGAAGTTCAAAACCAATTTGGCAAAAGCATAAAAGCCCTTCGATCCGATTAAGGAGGTGAATACTTAAGCCAAGACTTTGATGACCTTCTAAAGGAGTGTGGTATTATATCACAACTCACTCCACCTGGAACACCACAATGGAATGGTGTGTCTGATAGGAGGAATCGCACCTTGTTGGACATGGTACGATCAATGATGAGTCATGCAGATCTTCCAATAAGCATCTGGGGTCATGCGCTAGAGACAGTTGCTTTCAAACTTAGCCGTGTTCCTACAAAGATGGTTCAGAAGACACCATATAAGATGTGGACTGGGAAGCGTCCTAGTATGTCGTTCATGAAGATTTGGGGTTGCGAGGCGTTTGTAAAACATCTGGCTTCTGACAAGCTCGGACCCATATCTGACAAATGTAATTTTGTGGGATACCTAAGGAAACAAAAGGGTATTATTTCTAAAAACCTTCTGAGAACAGAGTGGTTGTTGCTCGAACTGGTATTTTTCTAGAAAGAGAATTTGTCTCTAAAGGAAACAGTGGCAGGAAAGTAGAACTCGAAGAAATTCGAGAACCACAAAATATCATTGAACTTGAATTGGAACATGAGCAGGAACCACAAGATATTGTGGAAAGTGAACCTGTTCAAATTACACGAGGCATTCGTAGATCTGGTAGGCAACGCCAAGAGTCCGAGAGATATTATGGATTTCTTGTGACTCAAAACGATGATGTGATGCTCATAGATCTTGATGAGCCTGCTTCCTACCAAGAAGCTATGAATGGACCAGATTCTGAGAGATGGCTTGAAGCCATAAAATCTGAGATGGACTCCATGTATACTAACCAAGTATGGACTTTGGTTGATCCACCCGAAGGGGTAAAACCAATCGGGTGCAAGTGGGTTTTTAAGAAGAAAACAGACATGGATGGTAATGTACAAACCTTTAAAGGCCGACTGGTAGAAAAAGGTTTCAAACAAGTTCAAGGTGTTGACTATGATGAAACCTTCTCTCCAGTGGCAATGGTTAAATCCATCAGGATCTTACTTGCTATTACAGCCTTTTATGATTACGAAATCTAGAAGATGGATATCAAAACTGCTTTCCTTAATGGAAATCTCATTGAGGATGTGTATATGACACAACCTGAGGGTTTTGTCAATCCAAAGGATGCTGGAAAGGTATGTAAGCTGCAACGATCCATTTATGGATTGAAACAAGCCTCTTGGAGTTGGAATCTTCGATTTGATGAAGCAGTCAAAGAGTTTGGCTTTATAAAAAATAAAGATTAACCTTGTGTATATAAGAAGGTTAGTGGGAGTCACATTGTATTCCTGGTATTATATGTTGACGACATATTAATTATTGTGAATGACATTCCTTCCATACAGGCTGTAAAAACATGGTTAGGAAAATGTTTCTCCATGAAAGATTTAGGCGATGCAACCTACATTTTAGGTATCAAGATCTATCGAGATAAATGGAGAAAAATGCTCGGCCTAAGTCAAAGTACATATATTGATAAAGTGCTGAAACGGTTCAGCATGCAAGAGGCAAAAAGATGACACTTACCCATGTTTAATGGTGTAAAGATCTCTAAGGCCCAATGTCCTAAATCACAAGATGATAAGGAACGTATGAGAAAGATCCCTTATGCTTCGGCAATTGGATCTATCATGTATGCAATGATATGTACTCATTCGGATGTCTCGTATGCTTTGAGTATGACGAGCAGATACCAGTCGAATTCAGGTGAAGGTCACTGGATAGGAACCAAGAATATCCTCAATTACCTGAAAAGGACTAAGGATTCATTCTTGGTATATGGAGGTGAAGACGAACTGGCAGTAAAGGGTTACACAGATGCTAGTTTCCAGACTGATAATAATGACTATAAGTCTCAGTCAGGTTTTGTGTTTTGCCTTAATGGTGGTGCTGTTAGCTGGAAATGTTCGAAGCAAGAGACAGTAGCCGATTCTATGACAGAGGCTGAGCATATTGCTGCTTCTAGTGCGGCCAAGGAGGCTGTATGGATTAAAAAGTTCGTCACTGAACTTGGTGTTGTTCCAACCATTGTTGATCAAATTGAGCTATACTGTGATAATGATGGAGCCATTGCACAGGCTAAGGAAACCAGATCTCACCAATGATCCAAGCATATACTTAGGAGATACCATCTTAGCCGTGAAATCATTGATAGAGGAAATGTATATACAAGCAGAGTGCCAACAGATGATAATGTTGCAGATCCACTGACCAAGGCTTTGTCGCAGCAGAAGCACGAAGGTCACACTAGTTCCATGGGTATTAGATACATGAGTGATTGGCTCTAGTGCAAGTGGGAAACTATTAGAGTTTATGCCCTAGAGGCCAATTCTTTGATGTCATTGCTTAACATTTTTGATATTATATTTGATTGAATAAATGAATTATTTTATTATGGTTTTATTTACTGCGTTATATAAATGTTAGCATAATAAAAGTCCTTAGAATAGTGATACAAGTTATATAGCTTCAAGTATGTGACTTGAACATGAGATCATATAATTACAATTAGTATCACTACTCTTAAATGTCCCTAGTTGAGTATCATTGTTAATGGGACAACAATGATACATTGAGACTAGTATGTGGATTGACTGATGGCCAAATCTCATTGGTCATAAATATATGAGATATTAAGTCAGTGCATAGGTACATGTTAGAGAACAATGTACTGGACAAACCCACTATGAGAATTCTACGTGGAGCATGATGCAAAGTGTCATAAGCAATTCTCATAGTGACAATGATGTAATGATCCTCCGACCTGAAATCACTATATTACTACACGGGAATTTATGTAATTTGATATCATCGAAGATCACCTTTAATAGGGTGGACAATAAAGGTGATTATTGGGTACATCATGAATCATGTGAGGAATATGAGTGATCTATATGGAATTTAACCCTCCTATATATTAGGGGTGATATCCATAGGCCTCTTGATTGAGTAGCACTATGAAATGCATGGCCGTGCTCAAATAGTGTTTTGTTTCATATAGTCTACTCATTGATCAAGAAAACTCAGATTAAATTATAAAGAGTATGACACATTCGATGGCTCAAGTTTAATCTAGGATGTCAAGGTTAAAGGGATTAAATTATATTGAAACATTGGTCAAGAAAAGGTTGCATCGAATCACCAATCATATTATTATTTGGGTAGCAGTGATGCATTACTAGATATCGCTCACTGTTTATAATTTTATAATATGATTTTAAAATTATTGCCAACATAATAATAACCTATAGGGTCACACACTTAGAAAGTAATTAAAAGGGAATTAATTTAAATTGTAAGGATTTAAATATGTCAATATGATTGATAGCATTTAAAATTATAAATTTAAATTAATAGGATAATATGTATATATGTATATTAATTAAGTAAGACTTAATTAAGATATAATATGTATATATATATAAATTCAAATTTTACTTTTCTAATTGGATTAGGTTTTTGATTAATTCCTTTTAACTGCTATATATATGATATATCAGCCGTTTTAGGAATAAGATTATTAAAAACCTAAACCCTAGCCGCTCTTAGAGAGAGACTAGAGAGAAAAATGCGAGAAAGTCCAAATTCTTAGCGGCTAATACCGCAGTTATCTTTACTGTAGATCGTGTGACGATTCGCGGGGCGTTCGTGCGGATACCGTAGAGGCGCAGTTCCGTTCGATTGCGTTGAAGATTCGAAGTTGTTCTAGAATTTCCATCGTCTCCATTCAAGCTTGGATAATCGGTAAAACAAATCTAAACCTCTGAATTAATATGTTTTCGCATGGTTCCTATTTTAGGGTTTCAGAAAATTTTAAATTTCGTTGCGTTTATGTGCCGAAATTCCTACAACCACAGTTAAATGATGTATCTGAAAGGAGAAATCAAAAATTGTTGGACATGATTTGTTCCATGATGAGTTTTATCGATCTTCCAATTTCCTTCTCGGGTTATACCCTAGAAACGGTTGCATATACTTAACAAGGTGCCTACCAAATCCGCCCCAAAGACCCCATACGAGATGTGGAAAGGGAGGAAACCAAATTTTAAGCATGTTAAGACTTGGGGTTGTCCAGCTTATGTCAAAAAGTTTGAAAAAATGATAAGCTATAGACTAAATCCGACAAGTGTAGATTTGCGGGATACCCAAAGAAACACGAGGGTATTATTTCTATCATCCAGTTGATTAAAAGGTGTTTGTTGCGAAACATGCTACCTTCTTGGAAAAGGAGTTTATCTATAAACGGGTCAGTGGGAGTAATATATATCTTGAAGAAGTTCAAGAACCACAAATTACTATGGATCAAAGTCAGGTACCTGACCAAGTGGATGAACCTACTATACAACACCCTATTTGTAAATATAGAAGAGTACAGAAGATACCTGACAGGTATGGATTCGTCATAGAGGATGAAAATAAGGTACGCATCATAAATGATGATGATCCATTGAATTACGAATATGCTATGAGTAATAAAGACTCAAGAAAATGGCTACAAGCCATGAAATCCGAGATGGACTCCATGGATGAGAACCAAGTATGGACTTTAGTTTCACCACCTGAAGGCATTAAGCCTATTGGGTGTAAATGGGTCTTTAAAAGAAAGACTAGAGCGGACGACAAGGTAGAGACCTATAAGGTCCGACTTGTTGCAAAAGGTTTCAAACAGAGACAAAGAGTTGGCTATGATGAAACCTTCTCACCAGTAGCTATGCTCAAGTCTATTTGGATTTTACTTGCGATTGCAGCTTATTACGACTATGAGATCTGGCAGATGGACGTGAAAATGGCCTTCCTCAATGGGAAACTTGAGGAGGATGTGTATATGACACAACCAGAGGAATTTGTTTCAAAGGATGGAACAAATCAAGTCTGTAAGCTACAATGATCCATTTATGAATTAAAGCAAGCTTCTCGTAGATGGAACATCTGTTTTGATGAGACAATCAAAGAATTTGATTTTATCAAAAACGAGGATGAACCATATGTGTACAAGAAGGTTAGTGGGAGCGCTATTTCATTCCTTGTATTATATGTTGATTGTAATAACCAAGAATTTCTAAGTCACATTGTAAGTAAATATATTAATTAAATATTAGTGATATTGAAAATTTTGTGAAATAAAGGGAATAATGTGTGAGTTATTTAAATAATTTATCAATGGTGATAAATATATTATGACCTATGTGAAAAGTGAATGTGATTAAGTAATTATATGTATGCATATATTTATTTGTTATAAAGAGAATTAAAGAGAACATTACATAACCTAATTATACATTAGGTATGGTAATTAAACAACCCAAGGGTTATAGTAATGAAGAATGTTAGTATGAAAGATTATACTAACGTAAGGGATAAATTTTATTATCTCAAGTTATCAATTTTTTTAAACTTAATTAAGACAAGTCTAATTGGGTTATGAGATTGAACCATTTTAAATTCTAAATTGAGTGGAATAGAAAACCCTAAGTAGCTAATTAGGGTAAAATAAAATTAAAGTTTTGGGTCATAATAGTTTACATAGCCCGAACAATTAAATTAGAAGCCCAAAAGAATTAAAGGATTGGCCCAACTTTAGCCCACTTGAAGAGGGGCATTTTGGTCATTTGTTTAAGCATAGTTTGGCAAGAAAAATAAATCAATAATGGAAGAAAATAAAGTGATATGCCCGGCCCTATAAGGGTAAAATAGGGAGAGAAAATGAGCTTGCATAGCTTGTCCAAGAATGTGGTGAAAATCTACTAACCCTCCTTATGTCTCAACTTGTGAACCTAGCCGACACTTAAGCTCAAGTGTGCAAGCAAAGCTAAGGAAGAAATGAGAGATAATGTGTTGGTAAATATTATAGATATGCATAATATGTATATACACAATTACTAACACTTACTACTTTTACTTCATTTCATTCCTTTTACTTTCAAGCTTCTAACTAACAAAAAGAAAAACAAAAAGGAGAGAGAGAGAGAGACTCTAAATTTTGGCAGCCCTAAGTAGTGGGAAAGAACTCTTGGATCTTCATGCGCCCTAAATACCTAAGCTACTTTGGAAGAATAAGAAGAATTGCAAGAAGAACTAGGTAAGATCTCTAAAAATCTTCTAGTTTAGTTCAACTTATTTTGTTAGATTTTGATGAAATAAGACGTTTTTATATTGGATCTTTAAAAACTCTTGATTTACATGATTATTAGTATTTCATATGTGAATCAAAGTATTTTTAAAGTTGAAAGTTAGATCCAAAGAGAGAAAATAGAACTTTAAACAAAAAGGTTTAAGAAAAATTCATATATGGTATGCTATTTGTATTTTTATTTTAGATTCTTGGGGTTCATATTGTAAATGATTCGAAACATGTTAAAATGTTAGATCTTGAGTTTAATAATTGAAACTTGTGGATTTGTATGAGTTTATATGAAAAAATTTGGAAAAAGGAAGTTATATGAATTTTTAGGAAATTTTTAATTAACTAGTGTGCTATAAAAGGTTCATTTTGAAATCTACAAGTGATAATTGCGATTTTCTTTCTTGGCATGCTAGATACATAAGTTAAGGACAAAACCCCTTTGAAATCACTCAAATATGTTTAAAAATGAGAAAGTTATGAATTTAATCCCAAACTACCCCAACTGTTGAACATATGCTACTGACCTGCCACTTTTGGGCAGTTTTCTGGGACAAAAACAAAACTAAAATTGATGTTTGATATATGAAAACTATAGTTCGAAAAAATACGAATCCAACGATACCAATTAGACCTAAATCGGAGTCGTAGATTTTAATTTATGAAGGTTTTAGTGAAGGACCCCAAAACTATCAACAAAGGCTAAAAATTTAAGAAAAATAAAAAAAACAGACCGGTTCAGCATTTTCTGGCGAACTGAAAAATTTTCCGACGACCGGTTCAGCCACTTTTCGGCCGGTTATGATGGTGGGATCGGAACCCAAATTTTTCTAAAAATGTTAAGAAAATTATAATATTTAATTTATAATTTTTCTGGACAGATTTGTATTTATTGAGTAATTAATGGTTTAAACTCCTTTAAATCATTTAAAAAATTACTAATAAATAACTTTTAAAGTCACTAATTGATTATTAAGCTAATTACATATAAAGTTAAATGTAATTGACTATTTAATTATTATTTAAATGATATTAAGTAGAGTTAGTGTTAATAAAATAACTATTTATTATTTAATTAAGATTAAATAATAATTAGAGTTAAACAAGTGATTAATTATTATTTAATTAATATTAAATAATGATTAAAGAATTTTTAAGTAAGATTAAGTAATAATAAAGTAATTACTTACTTACATTAATATAAAATTTATAAAATAATTATCTATTATTTAATTATTATTAAATGATAAATAATAACAATAATAATTAATTATTCTTAGATTAATAAGAAAGAATAATTAAAGACTTATGAAGTGAATTAATTATTTATTATTCAAGGATAAATAAATAAATAATTATTTATTATTTAGTTAATATTAAATAATAAATAAGGTTAAATATTAAGTAATTATTATTTAATTAAGATTAAATAATAATTAAAGACTAATAAAGTGAATACATTAATTATTTATTATTTAATTAATATTAAATAATAAATATGATAAATATTAATTGATTATTATTTAATTAGGTTAAATAATAATTAAAGACTAATAAAGTTAATATATTATTTATTTATTATTTAATTAATATTAAATAATAAATAAAGATAAATATTAATTAATTATTATTTAATTAGTGTTAAATAATAATTAAAGACTAATAAGGTTAATAATATTAGTAATAATTTTAGATAGTTAAAATATTATTAGAGGACTAATAATAATAGATTCTTAAAATATTATTAAAAGATTAATAATATTAGAGAGAGGCTAAAATATTATTAAATAATTAATAATATTAGGAAGTGAATAGAATATTATTACAAGGTTAATAATATTATTCAAGCGTTAAGATGCTTACTTAATAATAATATTATCAAGAGACGATAATATTATTAAGGAGTTAATGTGATATCTAATATTTAATTATGTGATTAATATTAAATAATATATGAGAATAATAATTTGATTATCCAGTATTTAATTAACATTAAATAATGAGAAGATCTAATTGGTTATTATTTATTATTAAATACAAACTAAAGATAATTAATTAATTACTATTTAATTAATATTAAATAGTAATCAAATGAAGATAGAGTTAATAAATAAAGAAAATTTAAATAACTCCTTAATTAAACAATTATAATAAATTGTTTAAGGATCTAATAAGTATTTATCACCTAAGAAAAGCCTTATTAATTATTAAATTATTAACCTAAGATCAATTAAATATCTTATAGAATTAATGATAGTACATTATATATATGTACTTTGTGATCGAATTATTTGTTAGATAATAGTATCAGTAAGCGTATAGATGAACAATTATACGCAGTACTATTTGATAGATCTACATTATCAATGTTAGGTCATTCAAAGAGTTTTAATTAAAGCTAGCTAGCCGTAGCTCGTCGAATAGGCAAGTTCCCTAACTCAAACTCGAGTTATTACTTTCAAAGCATGTTAGTGGATAATTATTGTTGATTATTCCACATACTTAATGAATTATTGTAAATCGCACTTTGTACAATTGAATTCTTGTTCTTTTATTTATGAACTGTTTATGAGATGGATCTGTGCTAGTTGTATCAGCTAGATCAAGCATGTTTAAAGTTTGTTAACTCAAATTCGTTTTAAAAAGCTTTTCTTAATCAATTGACTTGATAAGGACTTTTGACTGAGAAAAGAATATTTTATTAAAGCATTATATTGGAAAACAATTGTTGCTAGTCTATTAAGTGTTTATACATAATACACCGGGTATGAAAGGCTGATCTCCTTGATTACCAAAACTTACTAAAAGGACCAGTTTAAATACTAACAACCTTAGCAGATGTTAATGGGCACTCTAGACCACTCAGTATCTATTATTCAAATATTCGAATAGTAACTTATTGAAATGTAATTCATGTTCTTCTACAATCAAATTCCATCGTTGAACATTTAACGATAAAATTCTTTTCTAATCATGATATATCTCCTTTGTATTTAAACTTGCTAAGCAAATTGTTGCTTACCCTTGCTATATCATGACGTTTATTTCAGCTAAGCCGGGATCCTCAAAGAAAGATAAAGGAAAGGGCAAGGTTCAAGAGTAGTTATTATGAACTAATTAAATATTTGATGTCATTATTTAAGTAAACCTTTTGTAATAGTAAAGGTAGGTTTATGTTAAGGTTATGAGACCATGGGATTATGATGTAGAACTTTATGTTAATGAACAATGTATGATTATTATTACGCAATAGTTTATAGAATGCTTATGATGATGATGTACCGTGAGCACCGAACCCGAGGTTAGAGAACCCGAATTTGGGGGAGTCACATTGATGATATATTATTGATAGGGAATGATATTCCTATGCTACAATTAATCAAAATCTGGTTATCTAAACACTTCTGCATGAAGGACTTGGGAGAAGTATCTTATATTTTCAGGATAAAGATCTATAGAGATAGATCTAAAAGCATGCTTGGCTTATCCCAAGGAGCGTAGATTGACTCGATGCTAAAGAGGTTTAGCATGGAAGATTCCAATAGAGGTCTCATGCCGATGAGCCATGGAATACATCTCTCCAAGAAACAGGCCCTAAAGACACCTGAGGAGAGAGACCGTATGAGTAAGATTCCTTATGTTTTAGTAATATGATCTATCATGTACAATATGATATGTACTATACCTGATGTCGCTAATCCACTTAGTGTAACGAGCAGATATCAGTCGAATCCAGGAGAAGAGCACTAGAAGGCAGTGAAAATTATCCTAAAGTACTAACAAAGGACTAAGGATATATATCTTGTCTATGGTGGGTCTGAATTAAAACTAGAGGGCTTCACAGACTCAAGTTTTCAAACGAATCAAGATGACAGTAAATCCGTTTCAGGGTATGTGTTTACCCTTAACGTTGGTGCAGTGAGTCGGAAGAGTTCCAAACAGCAAGCAGTTGTTGATTCAGTGTCAAAAGTAGAGTACATAGTTGCAAGTGAAGCTGTAAAGGAGGCTGTTTGGATGAAAAAGTTCATACCCGAACTTGGTGTGGTTCCTAGCATTGGAGGAGCAGTCCCCTTATACTGTGACAACACCGGAGCTGTTGTACAGGCTAAGTAACCCAGGTCTCATCAGAAATCAAAACACGTGTTGTGGCGATTTCACTTGATCATAGAGATCATTGAAAGAGGAGAAGTCACCTTAGAGCTGTAGACTCTCAAGACAACATTGCAGATCCATTTACTAAAGCTTTAACACAACAGCAGTTTGATCGTCACTTAGAGAAGATTGGTATGAGATACCATGGCGATTGACTTTAGTGCAAGTGGGAGATTGAAAGTAGTATGCATACAAGCCAATCATGTATAATGATAAAGCATATACTTTGAAAACGATCTTATTTATTTATTAATAAAAATATTTTGTTATTAAAGGCATTTAATTATTTACATGATGTTATTTTTATAATATGTAAATAACCCATAGTTTTAAGCAATGCTTTTAGAATCATGATGTTGATCATGCTAATGAGATCTAAATTGTTAGATAACTTAAAACCAAAATAGTTTTCAATCGATGGACTACTACAAAGGGGATTAGTAAAGCCGGATAGATTAGTACATATGTTGCTTGCTCATTGGATGAGGATGATTGATCTCATGATCATTTGTGTGGAGACACTAAAGCAAATATGTAGGTGCTTATTGGAGAATAAGTACACTGAACGTGACTCGCTAAGGAATACCTAATGGAGTTTTACTCGCCTATTAATAGAAATTCCTAATGTGATAATAGTACAAGTGATCCTCAGACTTGAGATCATCATACTATCTTGTGTATAATGAATTATACTTTGACTTATTTCTTAAGACCCTTAGGGTATATCAAAGGGTATGCATGGGTGTAATAATTTATATATGGAGATAATGAATGATCAATAAAGAATCTACTGCTTCTAGTAAAAGAAGAGATATATTCTATGTGATTCGATAAATGACAACCCAGGAATCCTTGGCTAAGGTGGAATGAAATTAGAAAGGAGTTTCTAATTTGCATTATTTGGAGTTGTGCATTTTCTGATCGAGATACATATAATTAAATAAAATAAGACTTGACCGTAATTCCATGTCTTATATTTAATTGGAACATTGTATGGTGGAAAGATTGAATTATATGGTAACTATTAACTCAAGGGTTCTTTTATGATTATTGTTAAAATCTATATTATCTAGAAAGTCGTTGATCGCTAGGGAGGCTTATCCCTATTGTAGAATAAATATTATTTATTTAAATATATTATTAGTTTAATTTATTTATTTAAATAATATTAGAATTGTTCTAATTGATTTATTCACAAACAGTTTAACATAGAGAACCTAAAGGGTCATACCATAAAAGGAATAATAATTATTTAAGAAGGTAATGGTATAATCGTAATAATATGTTAAGTGTAATTAATTTAATCTATGGTGATAGAATAAATTAAATAGCTTAATGTTTATTATTTAATACTTTGGAAATATTAAATATAAATTAATAAGAGGAGTCTTATTAATATTATTACAATTTTTATTATTTTAATTTCTAAAGGAGTTTAGGAATTAATTTAATATTAGTACTCTCATTTATTCCTAATATGATTAGGATGCAAATTAATTAAAAAAGTTTAATTAATTATTCCCAATGTGTTGGGAAGCCTAATTAATTAAAGAAGTTTAATTAATTAAATAAAATCATATTTCTAATTAGATTAGAAGGATTGACCAATATCTATATAAGAGGAGTCTTATATTAGATATCAATTGATGAAATTCTAATTGTTGGAGAGAGTACTCCTTTTCTATAGAGAATAGAAAACTAGGGTTTATCCAACCACCCTCCTTCTTGAACATTTTCTCTTTCTTGCTGGATCACCTTTAGAGGCCAAACACTTAGGTGGCTAACGTTGATCAAAGGAAGGAATCACTCCCGAAGATTCAACGAGATCGCGAAGAACAAGGAGTTGAACTCGTACCTGTGAAAGCTTAGTTCTACAAGGGTATGATTCCATAACTTCTTATTTAACACTTTAAATTAATAATTTTCATAAAGGATGATCAGGGTAATTGGATTATACAAAAATTTTAAACTCTGATTTTACCATGCTTACGCTATTTTTGCAATTTGATTGCGCTATGATTTCATACAAACCTAACATTAACTTCCCATCTAGTAAATTGAGATGATCTGGGGACCTTCATGCCAAAAAACCGCGAGAGTAGCCTAAGATAGGTCAGCCTTTGATAAACCAAACGCAAAAGGAAGTCCCTGCATGCCTTTCCCTTTCAAATTCCATGTAAATTTCAAATTCCATGTAATTATCAATGTAAATATACATTCCGTTCCCTGTCAAATTTCATTTTTTTCACAGATATTAAATCTTATCATGATATCCAGTCAGCAAAACAACTAACAGCTGTTTTGTAGGAACATATTAAAAAACCTTGAAAAATGACACATTGCGCAGCATGCATCCTGTTAATATATACATCAAAATTAACATACCTACTTTTATTGTAGGAAAAAATGGTCCCGTTACCAGATCAAAGTCTAAAAAGGCACTAAGCCCATCTATAGGCATGGCTTCAAGTGCCCAACCTGAATCCACCCCTGTCTCTCGAGAAGAGTTCGAAGTACTAAAAAACCAGATAGTTGAATTGGTTGTTTTCCTAAAGGAGCAAAGCAAACAAATACCCATTCAAATAGAATCATCCACACAAAGTGGCAGTCAGGATACCGACAAAAAAAAGATACTCAGATACCTGAGCCTCAAAACAAGGATATGACCAACAAAACCCCTGAAATCACCAATCTTAGAAATGATTAGGAAACTGGTGATATTAGGAAAAAAGTCCAGCAAATGGAAGAAACAATCTGGTCCATCAAAGGAACTGGGGCATTTGGAAGTGTAAACTACTCAAATCTTTGTATATTTCCAAGGGCTCGATATCCAGACAAATTTCAAGTCCCGGATTTTGAAAAGTATTATGGGTTAAGGGATCCCTATACTCATTTGAAAGTATAAATTGGAGAGTTAGGATCCTATGTAGAGGATGAAAAACTCAGAATGCAGTTATTCCAAAAGAGTCTGACTGGGGAAACTCAAGCTTGGTATGTCCAACTCGACAATTCCAAGATCTATAGTTGGGAAGATTTAGCCCATGCATTCCTAAATTAATCTAGCTTCCGATCTCAGATGGCCCCGGATCGATATCAAGTTACCAAGGTCAAAAAACAAATCAATGAGTCTTTCCGTGAGTATGCCCAAAGATGGAGACGGATGGCTACACAAGTCACCCCACCTATGACAGAGACTGAGACAGTAATGACTTTCATAAACATCCAAGAAGCTCCATATTATGATAGGGTCCTAGCAGGTATAGGAAAACCATTCTCGAAAATGATTAAACATGGAAAAATGGCTGAAATGGGTCTAAAGTCTAGAAAGATCAAAGACTTTACCGCTTTGGAGGCAGTAGCCGAACATATTCAAACTGGAAGCTATGGGAATAATCTTCGGAGAATCCACAAAAAGATGGAAGAGGACGTGTCCTTGATACTTCAGGGACAGAATTAGAGAGGCAATCCAAACTTTCCCATTCAAAGGAGAAATTATTCCCTTCTCCAAACTCCTGCACAATCTTCGAATCCTCCCTTTCAAAAGACCGGAGAAGTTAAACGTCAAAGAACGTTCATACCCTTAGGGGACTCACTAGAAAATGTACTGAAACTTTTGATAACACAAAAGAAGATTGTCCAGCCGGCCAATTCAAGCGGACAAAATTTCAACCCGAGTAAGAAGTGTGTTTGTCATTCTGGAGCACCGGGCCACGATACCCAAGATTGTTGGTCTCTCAAGCACAAAATTCAAGACCTGATAGACAGTGGGGAGATTAGGGTAACAACACCAGAACAACCGCATGTTCAAGACAATCTTCTGCCTCAACACAGTGAGGTGCGCATCAATATTATCAGTATGGGAAACAGAGAAAGTTCTAAATACCTCCGATACGTTGGGGAGTCCTCCCAAGTAAACAAGGATACGCTGGACAATTGGGAATGGTCAAAAATGCAGTTTTTGAAAGAACAAGAAATCAAATCTATCAAGGAACAGGTTGGACAACTGGCAGAGCTGGTATTTTATCAAGATTAGATAACACAACAATTGATAAATCAAACCAATAAGCGAGAAGTAAATCTTCCTACGCCTGAGATTAGTCCCGTTGCTATGAAGGATCATTACCGATTTCATGAGCATGAACCCTGGACAGACAAGGTTGCTAGGGAAGAAAAGTTTTGAGCTAATAGAGAGTTCACTTTCAAAAGGAATTTCACTCATTTGAATCAGCCTATGGAAGAAATTCTCCAAATAGTGATCAATGAGGGGAAATTCATAGAATTATTACCCCCAGTGGACCCTCCATTGAGGAAGTTCAAACTTGATAGGATTTGTCAATATTATTCCAACACGCCTGGTCATGACACAGAGGATTGTTAGGGGCTTCGTCACTTAATTCAAAATCTGATTGAAAGCATTGAGCTGCTGAAAGTAAACTAAGATTATGGTTATTCTACTGAGGGATCAATCTTTCCTCCCGTGGCATGGAATTTAAAAGAAGTAGTGGCTGTCATTTCCTGTGAGAAGGATCTAGCCATAGCGCCCCTGATACTTCAGGGAAAAGGGGCCCAAGAAGGAAAGAATCCTGTGAAAGTGGTTGCACCCGAACCTTTAATATTTCCATTCAGATCGTAATATCCTATCGTTAGCCTGAAGAGAGTCCCATGGAACTATGGGAAAGATGAAGGATCAACATCAAACCACATTACTATTATATTAAAGGAAAACTCGTTGTACCTGCCTCAGCGAGTAATCAACTCAGTCATTAAAGCTAAGGGAAGAATGTCTGAGGAGAAAATTAAAGAATTCCTTAGCAAAATGGGGCATAATGAAGTCAAAGTGGTGCAAAGATTAAAAGAGGCACCCCGACAGATATCCATTTTGGATTTGGTCTTATATTTAGAAGATCATCTCAAGATTCTAGTGAAAGTACTTGAAGAAGCACATCTGCCGAAGACGGTAGATATTGAAAAATTTCATCATGTGATAGAGCACATTTTCAACAGTAATGTGATATCTTTCACTGATGATGACATACCAGTGGAAGGGACTGGTCATTGCAAGTCATTGCACATAGCAGTGATGTCCTCAGGATATGTGGTCGGAGGTGTATTGATAGATGGAGGATCATCCCTGAACATCTGTCCCTATGACACATTAGAAAGAATGAAGATCAGTCCGAATCGAATCAGAACTAGTCATGTAGTTATAAAAGCCTTTAATGGATCTCGGCGAGAGGCTGTAGGAGAAATCGAGCTTCCATTGGAGATTGGTCCCCATACTTTCTACGTATCCTTCTAGGTACTAAACATTACCACAAGATATAATTTACTGTTAGGAAAATTGTGGATCCATATGGCTGGAGCAGTTTTGTCTACCCTTCATCAACAAGTCAATTACATCATTAATGGAAATCTGGTAACTGTCAATGTCGAACTAGAATATCCTATCCATATACAAAGTGATATGCCTGTTATCAGTCTTGATGAAGGAGTTAAGCCTGTCAGTTTTCAAGCTCTTGAAGTGAGCAACACTCAATACCTACCTATTGGGACACCAGCCTTAAAGCCAAGAGTCTCCACCGAAGTAATGACGGTTGGTTAAGAAATGATATCCTTGGGTTTCTACCCTGGAAAAGGGTAAGGAAAGAGTCAGCAAGGAATCAAAAGTCCAGTTCATATCCCTAGCCAAACAGGGATGGTTGGATTAGGCTAGTCCTCTAGATCAAACAACCATAATTTTTGCTACCAAACCTGACTGATGCAGGATTTGTGAAGCCTATGAGGAAAATTCCTGTTGCAGTCGCTAGTATGTTGATTCCTAAGACTAAACCGATCATTGGAAAAGAAATCCCGAAGCCGGATAATGAAAGAAAAGAAGGGAAAGACAAGTTTCTAAGGGGAGGACGAGACCCGTTCGCCAAGATGTATTTTCTGGTGCATACTGAGGGAATGAACAATGATATCCCAGATGATGATTCTACAGAAGATCAACTCACAATCCCTTGCATGGATAGAGCTGAAGGGAGTGTCCTAAAGGGGAATGCCAAATTTGACAATAATGTTGTCTTATTAATCATCGAAGAGGAGATGGACAACAACAACCCCTTTTTCCTCCATGTTAATGAGGACTTGACTCTAGACAATTGGAGCAACATTCCCTGCATCAATCAAAAAGGGTAAAAGGGCAAAAAGTCCATTTGCCGTGAAGCGTGGTTTTTTTTTTTCCTACTTATTTTTGTTGCACAACAATAGTAGTTACTTTTATCATGCTTTTGCTAATGCTTTGTATGATCAAACAGTTTCATATATTAAAGTGAAAGCATTTTGTTTTCAAGACTCCAGAGTTGGATTTATTTGGTCCTGCTGATGAGATGCCAAATTTTCATAGTGACTACGACTTTGATGTAGAGCTGGACTTTGACCTGATGGAGATTGATCAAGAGGAGATAGAAGACTATGAGGTGCCCGAGGAGATCAAAGAATGGGTTAAAGACAAACCCAAACCAAACCTCGATCAAACCATAACTGTCAATATTGGAAACTCAGAAAACCCTAAATAAATCCAGATAGACATGGACCTTGCCCAAAACCAAAGAAAAGACTTGATTGAACTCTTAACTCAGTTCCAGAATATGTTTGGATGGTCACATGAAGATATGATTGTTTTGCCTACTGACTTTGTCATTCATCGACTGCCCATTAAAGATGGATTCAAGTCAGTTAAGCAGAAGTTCATGTGATTGAAACCTGAATGGAGTCTGAAAGTCAAAGAAGAAATTGTCAAGTAATTCAAGGCTGGAATCATCATGGTGTGAACTTACCCTGAGTGGTTATCCAATATAGTTAACGTGCCTAAGCCATGAAGGAAAGTACGAGTATGCGTGGATTACCAGGATTTGAACAAAGCCTGTCTTAAGGATAACTTCCCAGTACCTTTTATCCACATACTGATAGACAACACGGCGCAGTATGGCATGTGCTCTTTTGTTGACTATTTTACCGGGTATCATCAAATCATGGTTGCTGAAGAGGACAGGGAGAAAACATCCTTCATCACTCCCTGGGGAACCTTTTATTATAGATGATTGTCTTTCGACCTTATCAATTTCGGTGCCACCTATCAGCGAGCCATGATGGCCTTTTTTTCATGACATGATGCACAAAGAAATAGAGGTCTATGTGGATTGTAAGAACCGTGAATTTCATAAATTAATATTTATTTTGATATTAATAAGAAAATAAATATTTATTTGAATATAAATATTTATGTGTTATGAGATGAGTAATTTAATTAATTTCAAATTGAATTTTTGATAATTAAGAGAATATGGAGAATTACGATAAACTCGTAGAATGCCTTGTGTGGCACGAGAATGGAAACGATGATGATTTGATTTAATTAAAGAATGAATGGCTAAGTAACTTATTAATTAATATTATATTATTAATTAATTGTTATAGTGAGTAATAGAATATTAATGAGTAATTAATTAATGTTGAGTAATTGTGATTGTGAATAATAAAACATTAACGAGTAAATTATTAATAAATATAATAAGAATTATATTTACTCGACTAATTATGGTGTGCAAGGTATGTGATAATTAATCGTATAATAATGTTATTAATTATTATTATGAATAATAACAGGTTTAAGAGTAAATGAATAATTAATATAATGATTACTCAATTAATTGCTAAGAGTAATATTATGTAATGGGTGATTGTATATTAAAATGCCTACATCTAAAGTATTATGGGATGTGACACTAACATGTGATTATATAATATATAAGAACTATATATTAAGATTAAATAAATTGTGTGAGTTACATAATAATGCTTATGTGACAAATAGGTGAGATGTGACTGCACTAAGTACGTACCTCATGAATATTATAATAAACTAAGTAAACAATTGTTACTTAATAATGATTTTAATAGTTTAATATAATTTAAATAATAGAGTTGGAATAATGTAGTGTGACCATGCCCAATCAAATTATATTTGGTATGATGAAATGTACATGGATTATATGTTGATATATATATATATATATGTACCCCAACTTACTACATTGTAATATTGTTTCCTCATATAAATCTACATTGTGAGTCTAAATGAATTTGACCTAAGAGTACATAATATGTATATGTATATAGCCTTAAGTGTTAATATTACTTCATTTGCCAAGTTGCTGAGTTATTTGCCTTGTCCCTAGTTGAGTGATCCATTTCTTCTCACGTGCATAGGCCATTGGCCTAAGGCTAGCCTTCTCCATTTCTTCTCCCAATTCTCAGCAATATAGCTAGCAATGATCATATGGGGAGTGGGCTCAATAGTGAGGATCACTAACTCCACCAACTACCTAATGTCCATCAAATTCTTCTTCGTTCCAATGGTTTGATTTGGTGGATAATGGCATTATCTATGTAATGCTTTCTCTATAAATAATGCCCTCTTCCTCCTCTTTTCTAATTGCTGAGATTTCTAAGTGGAACTAATATAAGTATACTGTGAGAGGGAGAGGGAGAAATCAGTTGAAGGAAGAGCAATTTAGCAACAAGTTCCTATCTAGCTTAACAGAGGTATAACCTCTTCTTCTTTGAGTTCAATGAATTATTGATAAAGCATGAATTATATGTTAATTGGATTGAGAGGTGATTGTTAAGTGTTATATAAGTTACTATACATGTTAGAAATACAATATGGTTTGATTTGAGCATGTATCGTAAGAAAGTTTTGTGTTTGGGTTTGCATTCTACCATAGCAGAAGCTATTCTAGTTTTGGCCTAGAAGCTGCGCAGTTGCGCCCATTTTGTACTAGGGTGCAGCGCAGCTGCGCCAGGCACCTGTTTTGGTTTTTCAGTTTCTGTTATATCTGATAAGTGGTAACATCTTGGTATTACTTTAACAATGCATAAGAGACAGGTTTAACACGTAGAAATATGTTTCTTGATGTAGCATGAGTTATTTTGACTTCGTTAGTATACATTTAAGAAAAGAAAACTTATAGTTTGAAAATGGACTTTGACATATAACATTGATGATTATGTTCTAACCATAGGAGCACGTGTATGTGAATTGGTTATGAATGAAATACAATCTAAAATATGTTTGCATGTGTTAATCCATGTTAGCCTAATTCAAAATAACTTTTGAAGAGAAACTTAAAAGTTTTGGACTAATGTTCACAAGCATGTTAATGTTACATTCTGATATTTCTGATATTCTGATATTTTTGATATGCATGCTAGTACTTCTAATGTCCCTGAGATGTCCTACATGTGCACCCAACTTATTAGTTATAATGGAAGTTAGTTAAGCATGAATTTAGACATATTTTAATGTAATAAATGATGATCGTCATGCTTAAATAATAAAAATTATTGTGAGCATGCATATTGAAGATTATGGGACCTCTATGTGTGGATATAAGGTTGACATGATAGGCCTTTATGATTTCATGACCTTATTTGGCCTAGATCCTTTAGAAAATCCAACTGTAGGTATACTATATCAACATGAACTTGAAGTGACCCTATGGAAGTCCAAAGACCTCTTAACATGTATGATTGTTATGTGTTAACACTCTGTTACGCTAAAAAGTGGAATGAAACCAAGGAAATAAAAGCTCAACCCTGGTCTGGCCAGGGGACAGCGCAGCTGCGCCGTCCCTATGCTTAACCAAGGCGCAACTGCGCCGGGCTGAAATGTAATCTGGACAGTTTGCTTGCTTTCTGATTTTGACAGTTGACTTATAATGATACCTAAGCTGCTGATCAGAGTATAATCACTACTGATATATATTTATATGTGGTGATAATGTAACATAATGATGTTTAAATTATAAAAAGGAATTCCATAGATAAGTAAAGATATAATCGATTAAGTACTATGACTTTATATAATGCTATACGTGGTATAAATGTGTAGCAAGGTTAAAGACTTAAGTATGTGTTGATGATATGTACGAGTTAATGTATGTTGTTAAACTATGTGACTAATATATATCCAATATACATAAATATATTACGATAGGAATTCGAAGTGTTGATAAGCTATAAGTGGTAAACTACGCTTAAGGCAAGTTCCCTGACTTACACTCTTTTGTTGTGCAAGTATCTAAACCTCATCTCTTTGATGCAAGTTTCATAACTTCATTTCATTTGGTATTGAATGTAAATACTCTAACTCTACTCCTTATTGAGAAATTCTTAAGCTTGTGCTATTATTGCCGTACAAGTAAGCTATTGGAATTACGATTCATGTTTTATGACTTAAATACTTCGTGCCTAAGATAAAGTCGATTTATATTCTTCAAACTTTAAATCTTGAGTTTTGAACTTGTGATTGTTCTTATATACATGGAAAGAGCGATCTATGCCATTTGATTCGGCTAGACCTATATTATGAATTTGAAAAGCGATCCAAACCAATTGATTGGTGCAGAATATTATATTGACTGAGATGAACAACCCTCTTAAAGGGGAAAAATATATATTGTCGGGAGACCGACGCGCGCACTTCAGTACGATTGAATGATATGCATAACATAGGGTACTTTAGGCTGATCATCTGTTGTACTTATTTTATTGGATTATCAGTATATTTCTGTTAATTCTAGTAGAAGTTCATAGTCCTTAGTGACTGCTCAGTATTCATTATTCTTGAACTATGAAAAGGTTAAACCTTTAATCTTATTGATATCTTTCGGTCCTTAGCGACTATTGTTGAAAACTATTGATACTTCTTGTTATCCTCAAACTATCATTTATTGGTATACCCTTGAGAAGTTAAAACTATATTCCTTATTGTTATATTACTTGCTGAGCAAACTTGTTGCTCATTCTTGCTTTTCCCTAAAAACATTTCAGTTAAAACAGAGCAAGGCGGACCCTCGGGCATCGACAAGGGCAAGGGCAAGGCTACAAAGTAGCTTTATATTTATGTAAAACTTTTATGACAATTGTAATAAGATTCTAGTCTATTATGTACTAATTATGTTTAAGTATGTTTATGCTATGTTTAAGCTATAAGAGATGTTTAAGTTACGAAACCTTTGGACATGAATGATTATATTAAATAAATGTAATCAATTCGTATGTTATGTGTTATTCCGCTGTGCGATATGATATTTAGTCATATTATTATGTTAGTATTTAGAACGTGACGAACCGAATTCGGGACTATAACGGTCCAGATTCGGGGGCGTCACATGGATGATATCATCGTCAAATCCCGGAAGGAGGATGACCACATTAGCCATCTCAAAAAGTTTTACAACCAATTACGCAAGTATAACCTAAAGCTGAATTCGGCCAAATGTACTTTTGGTGTCAAATACAGGGATTCCTAGGGAGAATCAATTTCATAAGCAGATTCTTCTCTCAACTCACGGCAACATGTGAACCCATCTTTAAGCTGCTAAGGAAAAATTCCTCCATGAAATGGAATGAAGATTGTCAAAAAACCTTCCTTTCCATCAAGAAGCAGTTGATCGAAACACCTGTCTTGGTACCCCCAAGGGATGAGGTTCCCTTGTTTATGTACCTGTCAGTCAATGCCAACACCATGGGTTACATGCTGGGACAGAAGGATGATAGAAACAAGGAAAGAGCTATCTAATACCTCAGCAAAAGATTTAGTAAGGGCGAGAAGTACATTTTGATTGAAAAAAATTGATGTGCGTTAGCATGGGCCGCCATGAGGTTACAACATTATCTCCATGGGCACACGACCTACCTCATATCCCGTATGGATCCTCTGAAGTACGTATTCAGCAATCCCATATTGAATTATCGATTGTCCAAATAGCAGTTGATCCTTCAACAGTTCGATATCATCTATGTTACTCAAAAGTTTGTCAATTGGATGAAGCACCATCAGGGAATTTCGAACCCTTGGAAACTTATTTCCCGGATGATGGGATAACCATAATTCAACAAATCCCTCAAGAAAATACAGTCCAATATTGGAAAATATATTTTGATGGAGCAGTGAACATGGAAGGCACCGGAGCAGGGGCAATTCTTGTATCTTTTACAGGAGAACAGTATCCTATGGCCATCAAGTTACAGTTTGTCAACACCAACAACAAAGCTGAGTATGAGGACTGTATAATGGGGTTAAAAATGGCCCAATCAATGGATATCAAACGGTTACTGGTCTTTGGGGATTCTGAATTGGTTATCAAACAAACCAACGAGGTATATCATACCAAAGAGTTGCATTTGATGCCCTATCATCAACAAGTTATCAAGATAGCCATGGAGTTTGAAGAAATAACCTTCATCCACATCCCTCGAGGTAGGAATGACTTTGCTGATGCATTGGCAACGTTGGCTTCCTTGATCCACATATCTGATAGGATGGAAATTCCTGACATCAAGTTTGCAAGCCAAAAGGCCCCGATATATGGGAATTACATTGGAGAAGTATTAGATGAACTACCTCCTATTAAACAGCCTTAGTTCTAAGATATAAAAGAATATCTTCGAGATGGATCTACTCCTACCTTGGCAAGTCAAGCTGAAAGAAAGTGGATTCATAAGATGGCTATGAAATTCTATTTAAGCGGAGATGCACTCTATAAAAGGGATTCTGGAATAGGCCTTTTAAGATGCCTGGATAAGGATAAAGCCCAAAGACTGATGGATAAGGTCCATGGTAGAGTCTGTGGTCCACACATGAGCGGTCTTTTACTTGACAGAAAAATATTGAGAACACAGCATTACTGGATCTCTCTAAAAGCTGACTGTGATGATCACGTCAGAAGATGCTACGAATGCCAAGTCCAGGGAAATGCCATCCACGCTCCTCCTAACGAACTGCACAATATGAGTTCACTATGGCTCTTTTCCATGTGGGGAATGGACGTGATTGGGCCAAAAAAACCCAAAGCCAACAATGGTTATCGATTTATCTTCACCATGATCGACTACTTCACCAAATGGGTAGAGGCTGCATCTTTTCCCAAAGTCACCAAAGAGGTAATCATTGGTTTTATCAGTAATAATGTCATCTGTCGATACAGACAATCGGAGGTAATCCTGTCAGACAATGTCAAGAAGATAAACAACCAGATGATGAAAGAAATATGCATCAAGTTTTAGATCAAGCATCTCAATTTCGTCATCTTTCGTCCCAAGATGAATGGTGCTGTCGAAGCAGCTAACAAAAAAATCAAAAAAATCATGCAAAAAATGTCCGCCAATCACAAGGGATGGTCTGACTTATTGCCTCTAACTCTCTTAGCCTATCGAATGTCAATTTGTACCTCTACTGGAGCTACCCCCTATTCATTAGTCTATTGTATGGAAGCAGTACTCCCTATAGAAGTAGAAATGGAGTCCTTGAGGGTATTAATAAATGCTCAGATGGAAGAAGACCAATGGTTGTAAGAGCGATACCACCAGTTATCCCTGATAGATGAAAAAAGGGCTACAGCCATATTTCATGGGCAATTATATCAGCATAGAATTGCGCGGTCATAAAACAAGAAAGTTCGACTCCGGCAATTCAAAGAAAATGACTTGGTATTGAAGGAAGTCCTTGCCAACCAAGATGAAGCCAAAGGAATGTTTGCCCCGAATTGGGAAGGCCTTTTTATTGTCAAAGACGTGTTGACAGAAGGAGCTATCAGATTGTAAGAAATGGATTGGAAAGAATTTTCCCAACTCATCAATTCAGACACCGTGAAGAAGTACTATGTCTGAGTCACATGCAAGCCATCATCCTGGTCCTGAAAAAAAAGATAAAAGATCAAATTAATTCAGGTTTTCACTAGAAGCCTGAACTACGAATGACCTGATGACCCCATTCTATGGGAGTACGTAGGCAGCCAGCTATGGTGTGGTAAAACCAAATAAAAAAATCCATCAAATCCATCAAATCAAGATTAAACAAAAAAAACACTTTTCAACCATTCAGGCCAGGCCTAAACTATGAATGACCTGATCTCCCCAATCCATGGGAGTACGTAGGCAACCATTTATGGTGCGGTCTAACCTTCAAAAGAAAAAACAAATATAATTTTCCTTATAAATTAAAAAACCCAATTGTAAACCAGTCCCAAGACACCAAAACCCATATAAAACCCAAATACTATCAAGCCTCCCTAATCAACAGACCCTTCTGAGGTACTCTCCGACATCTCAATGTCAATCCATCAAGGAAACGTTTATAATACATCAAGACAACAAGTCATGAAAAAAGTGATAATCATTCAGTAATGACAATACATATCCAAAAGGGAAGTGAATCAAAATATATTTCTCTGCCATATAATATTGTTTAATATATACAATGTATCATGTACATGACAAAATGGCTAACCTAGTCTATGAAGGAAAATGAAAGTTAGTCTATAAACCCGCTGATAAACGGGATAACAAGTCTAGCATGACATCCCTCTCAGGAGATAGAGGTGCATCTGTAAGCTCCTGCCCTAAGGTCTCCATGCGAGATAGAAGATCCATATCCATTTGAATAGTTCTACCATGATCATCTATCAATGCACTCATATATGTAACAATGTTATGTGTATAAAACCTAAGTGTAGTACTATTACCGATGTAAACATCTGGAATAGCTAGAGCCTCATCTCGCTCAACAAAAGCAGCATCCCGTGCAACTAAAGCCTCATCTCTCTCAATAAAAGCTCCATCCCGAGTGGCTTGAGCATCGTCCCTATCAATAAAAGCAGCATCCCTACCAGAAAGAGCTATCAACATCAGTGCTCTCGCCTGATCCCTCTCAAAGGTCATCCGAGCTAACAAATCTATAAGAGATGGATCTACCGTAGTAGGAGTGCTAGGGGGGTTACTGACCAAAGAGGCTGTCAAACCAGCAAATAACTCATCCTCAGTGGGAGAATTATGGTCCTCCATAGGCTCCTCCTCAACAAAATCAATACTCGGCTCCGAGTGAACAACCACGACCGATGCAATGTCTGCCTTTAGCCATGTAGAGTACTCTAAAGAACGACCTGGATAACTAGTCAAAAAATCAGCCCTCTCGCGACGGGTCCAACAATTATAAATCCTGGTCAAATCATCTGCTGACAGAGATGAAGCTGATAATCGCTGATCCATAGCCCCTTCAAAGTGGTGAATATCCTGAAACTGGTCGAACTGTCCCATAACAGCCAGTGGATGATATGTGGTCACCCTTCTCAGACTAACCAGGGGTAGATAATCCATGCCAACTATATAAGTAATGAAGCTATAAGAAGAGCTGAGTCCTAAGCATGACAAGATCGCAAATGGATGCTCGATCGCCGTCAGAAAGGCCAACCAAGATGTCGCATCTGTACACTCAGCTGGCTGAAAAGAATAGGACTTGGCTGTCTCATGAGTAAAACAGTACCCATGATGTCTAAAAGTGCCGATCAGTTTCAAGTATGTCATGAACCACACGTATAATAAAATGGCACTACCCTTGAAGAACCCCACAGGATGGGTATGGCAGAATGTAGCTGACCTCAAGGTCTCTGCCAGTATCATGGGCAGGATGGTACAACCATGTATAAGAGCGCGAACCACTATGATCAGGCTGATATCCATATGGTCCATATATAATGGCATGTATAGATAAGCCACAACGCACATCAATAAAGCATCTACTCGGGCAGCCCTCCGCACGTCCTCAGTAATGGAAAAATCTACTGACTGCAGTAGATAGCTATCTAACAATCCAAATCGATCAATTAGAAAGTCCAGGGACACCACATGCCCCAAAGTAATCTCATCCATGATGACTCTGCGCCGCAAGCCAGTCAAGGTCATGAACTGTCGTCTCATATTACTGACGACCATCTTAGCACAAGGCCGATCCAATAGCAAACCAGTGATGTGCTCATACTCCTCCAATGTAAGAGTCAGCTCATAGATACCAAATCTAAAAACCTATCGCTCAGGTATCTAACAAGATAGCATGCTGTCTACGAAGCTCAGTGGTACCTGGAAAGATAAGATGGTCATAGAATGCCCCAACATCTTATCAACTGTCGCCGTGTTTATGGGTGGCAAACTGTCATACCACGATCTCAAAGAATAAGCTGTCAATGTGGGTGGCATGTGCTCAATACGGCTGACGATAGATGAAGACATCTGTAGAACCGTATCATAAAACCATCCAGGGGTCAATGCAAAACTAACTTATGTGAATGCATATCCATGACATAATGCATGCATCATAATAGATGATAATGATAAATGATAATAGGATGTAATAGATAAGAAATATCATACGTGCATTTCTAAATATACTGTCTACTGAAAGCATCATCTCTGTCTGCCACTAAAATACAAATATAAAAAGTACAGGGAAATGGGGCACAATCGCCCAATGACTAACAGAGGCCTATCAAAAGAGATAACGATAAATGGGGCACATCCGCCCAATATCTAACAGAGGCCTATCAATAGATATAACGAGAAATCTATCAAAAGAAGTCTATGATATCTGCATCTAGACGATCAACCTGCTGTAACTCGTCTTGAGTCACTAAATCTCTGCCAGAGGGGATGTCGGGCCGATAGAGGGGAGGATTTACACCAATAAAACTGCCAGAATATGGACCACCTGAGGGGCCAGTTCCAAAGCTGGAAGGATCAAAAGAATCTGCCTCTAAAGGATCCCTGCCAAGGTGCCTGATGAAAAACTATGCCCAGTCCAACCGCTGGGTCAAACTGGAAATTTGATCCAAATGAGTAGGCTTTGGAATGGAAGCTATCCAGTCTGTCATCATCACAGACCCAGAAACCATGTCTACCATAAACTGAGTGGCACGAGTCTGAGCCCCATTAGTGCAAGGACTCCACCAGCGATAAAATGCGTCCTGGATGTGAGGACCCTCTGATAGGGTGAAGCCATCCAAGCCCATTATGGGAATGTCTGTGACTGGCTAAGATAGGGACCAATGTCACCTAGCACGAGGAAAGAATGGAATACGAATCTCTCATGTGAAGCTCCTGATAGCCCGCTCTCCCAAGTAGAGCTCCTAACCTCCATTAGTCAAAAGGGGAATCCGACGAGTGGACAATATAAACTCTAATCCATTCTGTAATCCATCTTCAAAGTCGATTATCAAATAATCAGGGGTGTAAGGAACCCACGTGATGGAAGCGGAGATCAATAGCTCCAACTGCAAGCGGGAATGAATAAACCCCTCTGCTACAGGGACCTCTGTGAAGGTGGAATAATGCCATCACTGTCCTCGAGGATAGGTCTCTAGATCTAGAGTAGTAGTCGGGCGTAGGCAAGGGAGCCTCTAATATACCCAAAACTGGAAGTGCAAAAATCAAATGTCCTCAGTGATAAAGATTGATAAACACAAATGAGGGAGATTGAAAGGTGAAAGAGAAATTACTCACCAGCAGGAACGGATAAAAACCCAGCCAAGCCCCCATCATGCCCTCAGAGCGTAGGCGCATCCCACAAAGAAAATAGGCGAAGGTGAAGGTGCCCCAGTCAAAATCCCTGATACGCTCCACATCTCGAGTAACGCTAACCAGAACAAAAGAGACTGTCGAGGAGTTGTCTGCTATAAAATATCCCCTGTTGATGACCAAGAACAGTCGCCGAAGAATGCAATCTCTAACCCTCTGATCATCAGGCAGAGGCTCAGTTAAAGCCCCACTCTGGGCATCAACACTCAAGGACCCAGAACGGGCAGTCTGACTCTTGATGGCCGTCGCAGGAACTCTTAAAAAGGATCAAATGGGAGCAGGAGAATTGTTAGCCATCAAAGAAACTGGCTCACCTCTAAACTCTAACCCTGTGATGAACCGCTAATCCATCGGGATCATCATAATCTCACAATATAACAGGTGAAGAGACTAGGTCTGGTGGAACCAGCGCTCAGATAAAGCCCGCAGATAACCCCAAGAGAAACGACGGGGATGAATAAAGAAGAAGACCTCGAAACCCCAAGAGTTGACGATGGCCTGGTACTTCAGATGAAGAGTATGATATAAGGAGTGGACGCTAAACTAGTTCCCTTGGGCAGAGTAAAGCCGGGAACTGCATCAAATGGTAAATCAAGATTAGGCCCTTTGTCCCGAAAATGGAAAAAGGAAGAAAATTCTAGAATGAAAACTTATGTTACCTCATTGGCGTGGAGATAGATCGAATGATGACGCCTCAAATCATCCAAATGCTCTGGAATCATCACAATGATGGCTAGAAGCTTCCTACACGGAGCAGTGGTAGGAGAGGGGTCCACAACAGGGACATCCTCCTCATCGTCCACATCATCCGGCCTATCAACCTAGATAGGATAAATCACTGACTCAACCAACCGGTGATGCTGCTGGGCTGGACGAGGATGAGGGACATCAGAAGTTCTCCTCCTCCTCACACCTGCAGAGACTCTGCGAGAGTTGCCTGGTATATCTGAATCCATAACCTGAAAAAAAAATCTCCAAATCACCTTAGAAGGGTGAGGTAAGTTTCAAACTTACAGCTTATTAAAATTAAATCATTGTTTCATGCATAGTCTAAGTCATAAAGCATGCATTAGTTTAACATACATCCTCAGTAGAGTTAAAATTCTATGTTCATTAAATGCTCAAGCTTTTGAATTTTTTTTTGCCAGAGACTCCTTTGTAAAATGGACTATCCGCATACACATAAGCATGCCTAGGTGGTCATTCAGTAGCACACCAACCCAAAATCATGAGCATTTTATATATATGAAAAACATCAAAATCAAACTCCCTATGGCAGCTAAATTACTATGTATATTTTTATTTTGAAAATCTAGGCTCATTTATCCTCAAATAAGATGAATAAACTGGTAAAAAAGGGCACCAAATGACTGTCTCAGATGCAAGACCCAAACTTTTATGAATAAAGATTTAATTTTCTTTATATATTATTTTGAAATAGTAAGGTGTTGATTTGATAAATGTGAAAAGTTATGGGTGAAATGTGCAAATATTTTAAAATAAGCAAGTGGTTATAAAATATTCATTGTTGTCGGGAAATATTCGTTTGGTCGTGGAATATTCTTGTTGTCGGGGAATATTCGTACGACGGCGCAGCTATTTGTGGACCCCACAACGAAATAACTGTCGGATGAAGAAAACGACAAGAATGAGTTTTCTAAAAATAACGGCGTGGTTGTTACCGTTAAAACTGTTGAAATACCCGGTGGTTAAAATACAGTAATACGCGGTGATGCACAGTAGCACACGGTATTCCACAGTAATTCTAATTATTGATTCTTACGTAAGAAGTCACTACTCAATAATTGTTACAGTAATTACTGTTCAATATTTTATATTATTGATTCAATAATTACTACATTGATAATTGCATAATATTTTATTGATTCAATAATTGTCATTGCACGGTATTTCAAATTATCAATTCAATAACTCATATTATTTGAATAATATTATTAGATAACATTATTGGCAATGTCTAAGAAAGTTCTGTCTAGGAGGGGTTATTTAATTGTGCGCCAGTAAAGAGAAATCCTTATCAGAAGACCCCCTCTTTCCTGGGAACGACCTGGTTGTCAATATTGTAGTTCTGTAATATTATTTGTGAATAATTAATTATTGATTTATATGATAAGAAAATATTTATTTTTGTGGATTAAAAGAAGAAATTAGTGCTGAGGTGTTTCTATCAGTATTGGTTATTAATATTGTGAATTATAATATTAATGATGAAAAAAAATGTTATTTAAAAATGTATTTTGTGAAACCAAGTGAATTGAGATAAATAGAGGGGTTTTTATTGAAGTATTTGTTGTAAATTTTGCTTATTACATGGACCCCCACTTACCCATTTTTCAAAACTGTCGGTAGAAGTTATCTCAGTTTTGTTATATATATATATAGATATTATGTATATATATATATATATATATATATAATGATTGGGTGAGGGAGGGGGGGGGGGGAAAGGAATCACGGATGGAATGATGGAATGATGGAAATGGTGGAAAAGGTGGAATGATGTATATATATATAATATGTGTGTGAGTGTGTGATGTGTGTGTGTGTGTTGTATTGGTGTGTGGTGGGTGGTGGTAAGTTGCCCGGGAAAGGAGGGAATATATATGATATATATATATATAAATGATACGTATGAATGAGGGACTATACATTTATATATATATATATATATATATATATTATAAGTTTTGTTTTATTAGATTATAAATAGAATATATTATATTTTATTTAAATTTTTTTGTTTTATTAGAATATTTTATTGCACAGTAATGAATAGTAAATTAAAAAATTTCGCCGGTTGCAGCGCCCGTGAAAAATACTGTTGGTCCGTAATTTTTAAAATTCAAATAGTACCCTTCCATTCTCCTATAAATAAGATGCTTAATTTAGAATTAAAAATCACACCAGAATCAGAAGTTTTTTCTCTTTATAATATCGAGCGTATTTTTGTGAGTATTTTGATACTTTGAGTGTTGCTATTCAGTACAAGTTTCCTTCAGCATTATACCTGAAATTCCAGTCAGAAGTACTGTTCTTTTAAGGTAAAGGATATTATTTTATTGCAATATTCGTAAGAAATATTATTTTCTTTCATATTCCATATTATGAAAGCGATAATATTTTATTTCATATACTAAAATTAAAACTTACTACGGTAAGTATTGCTTCTATAATTCCTGAAATGATCAGAAATTCTTCGAATTCTGCGTTTCATCTAGTATCATTTCATTGGAATGTTGGTATGAATTTTATTATGAAATTTTTACCTTTTTATGTCGGGATTACTATTCACGTATACGACACTATTCATGTATACGGCACTATTCACGAATACGGCACTATGCACAGAAAAATTAAATTTTCTTTTATTTGTCCAAGTTGTCTATTAGGGTTCCTATCTTTGATTGGATCCAAGTTTTAATTTTTATTCTTGAATTTTGCTCTATAATTGATTATTATGGAGTATTCTTGAACTTGGATAAACTAAATTATGAATCCCTAATCTTTGTCCTTTATCTCACTGGATTCGTTATTTATATTATTTTTCATCATTCTCAGTTCTAAATGATGATATAACTGAATATCTTTGGCCTGTAGAGCAAAGATGAATGATTACCTGATGAATATCTTTGGCCCGTAGTGTAAAGATGGACAGGTGTTGAGATGAAAATGACCAATTGGTGTAATGCCCCCAAATTCGGGACCGCCACTTGGTCGCTCGAATTCGGTTCGTCACGTGCTCATGGTAATACATCACAATAATAATAACTAAAAATCACACAATCACAGCAGAAAATCTAATCTAGAATAATTTACAATGATTTATTATAATTATTCCCCCAAGTCTCGCAAGCTACAGTACTTAATAGATTACATAATAATATCAATTAACGACTTATTACATAATCTAACTTAAGCTTAAACATAGTCAAATCCAGTCTTGCTACATCATCTTAATACAACATTAAAATATTTAAAAACATAAAAGAGACAAGCTAGTTGGTAGCCTTGCTCTTGCCCTTATCAACGCCCGAAGGTTCGCCATGCTCTGCCTTAACTGAAATATTTTAGGGAAAAGCAAGAATGAGCACAAATTGCTCAGCAAGTATATACAATAAGGGTTTGTAATATAATTCCCAATTCTCGAAAAGGGTATAGCAAGGTTTGATAATTCAAGGATAACAAGAATATTAACAGTTTTCAATAACAGTCGCTAAGGACAGAAGACTATCAATGTGATTCAATAATAAATCAATTTAAGATTTCAAATAACTGAATACTGAGCAGTCACTAAGGACCATGAACTTCTACTAGAATTAATAGTAATAAACTGAAAATCCAACAAAAACAAGTACAACAGGTGATCAGCCTAAAGTACCATCGTTATGCATAACAATCAATCATACTCAAGTGCGCGCGTCAGTTCTCCGACAGTTATATTTTGTTCTTCTCAGTCAAATACAAGATCCCGCACCAATCAATTAGTTTGGGTCGCTTTTCAATAATATAAGTCTAGCCGAATCAAATGGCATAGACACTTTAACAATATTCAAGAACAATACCAAGTTCAACATGAATAATAGCTTTAATGAAATAAGAGTTCAAGTATGCTAATTCAATTCAAACGATTAAGTAAAGAAACTAGTTCGCAATATACAAGGATAGAATACTTGCACCGTAAAAGAGTGTAAGTTAGGAAACTTGCATTCAAAGAGATAAGGTTTAGATACTTGCCTTATGCGTAGTTTACTCAAGTAAAGCTAGCCAACACTTTTGAATCCAATTTATACTGTATTACATGTATAGGATTTTTATTAGTTAACACATCCGTTACACAAACTTATTACTCAATATACATATATGTTACTATCTTAGTCACATGTCATACTTATACTCATATGGTATGAAATCAGATTATAAGTTATCACGAATTAAGTACATAGTTATAACATAACTGATACTATAGCAACTCATCATGCTCAAGTGGTTATGATCCTTTGACCCATTATATAAGTGAAACATTATCTTATTACTTAATCATCACATATATACACATATCAGTAGGGTGTAAACCATTTCTAGCAATGTAGGCATCATATAAGCTATCTGTCCAAAATCAGATTGTCAAACTGCATGGCTTCTGATTCCAGGCCGGCGCAGCTGCGCCATGGCTAAGCCTAGGGCCGGCGCAGCTGCGCAGCCCTCTGGCCAAGCCAAGGCTGAGATGTGCCTTGTGGTTTCTATCCGGTCATGCAAGCTAACATTCACACCAGGTATATTAACATGTTAAGGGTCCGTTCGTGTTTTCCCCAGGCAATCTAGGTTTCACTTTCCATGACATGGTTCTAGACTTACATTTTAAACAATTTAAGTCCTTACAACATCATGAAATCATGTATGCTATCATGCTTGTTAATTTTAAACATACAAGGTGATCATATAACTTAATTTAGGCATGCTTGCAAGTAGTTATATACATGTTACAACTTAGTTCATGCTTCACTTGTGCCTAACTTGCTTTTATGGCTTCTATCATGGTAGATATGTGTGTTTGATACGTTAGTGAATTTAAAGGGTATTATCCAATCATGTCCAAAGTTATCAGAATTTAAAACTCCATGAATCATGATCAAAACTTATACTTTCATTAGTAAAGTTTACTAATAAGGAATAGCGTGTCCATGTTACATTATTAAACACGTATACACAAGTCATCATGTCCTTCATGCATTTCTAAATGATAATAACATGTTTAAAGTCCGAATATAATTATAGCACATCTAAGTCCCTTTTTCATAATCTCCAAGTTCCTTTTTAAGATTCTAAGTTCACTTAGCTAGGTTCACATTTTGTTACGGAGCTTATATACGCGAGTTAACATGCATCTCATGTGTTTCTAGGTCATACTAATGTGCCCCAAAAGTCAGAACATTAACATGGCTTATATACGTCAAAATTCAATTATAAACCTTAAGTTTATTTTCAAAACTATAACTTTGTCATTCATGCATGGAATCTTAATAAAACATGCTATGTACCCATACATACATGCTACCCATGTTAACATGCTTGCCTCATCTATACAAGTAACTACCACATAGCAATTTTAGGAACAAAATTGGATTCTGGTTCCAGAGGCTGGCGCAGCTGCGCTGCGCCTCAGTAGTAAACTGGCGCAGCTACGCCGTGCTTCGGCCAGCACCAGTGAGCTCCCTGCTTCGGCAGTTCCCAGCCCAAACACAGAAATTCATCATGAATTCTACTATAAACTAACAGCATTGTCTCATTAACACATGTATTAACTTATATAATAACCAATTAACATTATCAAATCACAAAATCATGAATTCCAATTAATATCCAGAATCTAAGAAATTTTAGAGAAGCAAAAATGAAGAACAATAACATGTGATTATACCTCTGTTAGCTAATGAAACTTGCTGCTAATTCACTTCCTTCTCAACTGATATGTACGGTCACTCTCTACTTCTTTTTATTTGGAATTTCTCAGCAAATGGAATGGGAAGATAAGAGCTCAATTTATAGCAAATATATTAACCATACAATGTTTTTCCCTCTCAAACTAAACCAACGGAAATGTGGATTGTATGGAGGTTAAGGAGAGGTTGGTGGGTAGTTGGTGGAATGCATCATGAGAGCCACTCCCCATTGAATCATGCTAGCTAGAATGTGCTGAGTTTGAGGATATAGGAGTAGGATAGCTTCATGAGTGTTTCACGTGAGAATGAACTGAGTCTCTTATTATGGGACAAGGAAGGAAACTCTGATATTTTAAATGGACCACATGCTACACTTAAATCATTATACATATATGTATTAAATGTACTCTTAGGTTACATCTTGTATACATTTTATCCCTACATAGGTTTAGATGTCACAATAAAATAGTATTTCAATGTAATTCTAATAATACTAACATGGATTCACATGATGTAGTAAATGCAATTTGAGCACATATAATCCATGTACATTGGTTCCACATTTTAATAATTAATGAGGATAACATAAGATAGTTAAGCATTATTAAATTATCTATCATATAATCATGATGTCCTACTTTAATGTATATTCACCTTGTCACATAGGCATTTCATGCAACTCCCATAATTCAATAAACCTTACTATATAATAGTGTCATATTACACTTCATATAATACATAGTTAGCTACTATATGTTACACATTTAATTCGCATGCTTGCACATAGAATTACTCATCTTATTAATTAAATGTTAATTAATAATATACACTCATCCTTCATCAATCAATATAATCTTATAACTTACTTATTTATTTTATTATTCGTAATGTCAAATAAATAAATTATTGATCTCATTGATTAATTAACAATAATATTAATTAATCTATTCCTCATTGATTATTAATTACACCAAATTAATAATCATAGGATTAATTATCACATTAATAAATATAAATCTCAGCACAATTATAAACAAGTGGTTTATTATTATTATATTTCTTGCAATAATAATAATCACATATTATTAATCAATCACAGTTAATATTCCACAATAATTAATTAATATTCTATGATAACAATTAATTAATATAGATTAATTGTTTGCTTAAATTAATATAATCATTCTTATATTACGTCACTGTGCCACACAAGGCTATCAACGAGTTTATCGCAAACTCCACATATTCTCACTTATTATAATTATTTAATTTTATATAATTGAATTAATTCATCTCATAACACAAAATTATTTATATATGAATAAATATTCACTTCCATTAATATATTCATTTAATAATATATGGAAATTCTCAAGTATTACATCCTCCCCCCTTATAAAAATTTTGTCCCGAAATTGCTACAAGGTTACACGAATAGATGGGGATAGTCCTTCATCATCCTATCTTCTAATTCCCACGTTTCCTCCTCGACATCGTGGTTACGCCAAAGTACTTTTACAGATGAAATAATTTTATTTCTCAAGGCTTCCTCTTTCCTATCTAGTATTTGGACAGGAATTTCTTCATACGCCAAGTTCTTCTCCACTTGAATGGGCTCATAAGAAATCACGTGCTTGTAGTCGGCCTTGTACGGTCGCAACATGGAAATGTGAAACACGTTGTGGATGTGCTCCAACTCGGGTGGTAACGCAACTTTGTATGCCACTTCGCCCACTCGCTTCAGTATCTTGAACGGTCCTATGAATCTTGGACTCAATTTTCCTTTCTTGCCGAAACGGATCTTTCCCTTCCATGGAGATACCTTTAAAAATACGAAACTACCAACTTTGAAGTCTCGATCCTTTCGATGCAAATCTGCATATTTCTTCTAGCGATCTTGAGCTGCTACTAGTCTGGCTCTTATCACTGTCACCACGTCTGCGATTTGTTGAACTAACTCTGGTCCAAGTATTCGTCGTTCTCTAACTTCGTCCCAACATAATGGCGTTTTGCACTTTCTTCCGTAAAGAGCTTTGTACGGTGGCATGCCGATACTCGCATGGTAACTATTATTATATGTGAATTCTACTAAGGGCAGGTGGTCGTCTCAATTTCCCTTGAAATCCATCACGCAAGTTCTAAGCATGTCCTCCAGCGTTTGTATTGTTCCCTCACTCTGTCCGTCTGTCTGAGGATGGTAAGCCGTACTCAACCTCAACTGTGTTCCCATTGGCGACAACTCCAGCGTGGGATCAGGAAAGATCCGGTGATTAAAGCCATTGAGAACAGCTTTAATGAAGATCAGAGTATCTGATATTGTAAACCGTTGGCGACAACTCCAGCGTAACATTGGTAAAGATCTGATGATGAAAACCGTGGAAGAATCTCTTCCTCAGGGAGGACCGATGATGGGTTCTGTTATATAAATCCCCAGCCGAGGAATCAAATTAAGTCAGTTCAACTGACCGTTGTAAACAACCGTTTGAGTAGGCATCGAGGAGGTTTGATGATGGTCAAACCCTGCAAAATACTGTTCGAGTAGGCTTCAAGTCAGTTCAATTGACCGTTATAAACTATCGTTCGAGTAGGCATCGAGGAGGCTCGATGATGGTCAAACCCTGCAAACTACTGTTCGAGTAGGTTTCAAGTCAGTTCAATCGACCGTTATAAACTATCGTTCGAGTAGGTATCAAATTAAATCAGTTCAGTTGACCATTGAAAACTACCGTTTAGGTAGGCATCGAGGAGATTCGATGATAGTCAAATCGTTGTAAACTACTATTCAAATAGATAGTAAGAATTCTATCCCTGGTAGAAATGTCGGCATCAACCGGACAGCAATCCAAACTATTGGCGATAACTCCAAAGTAGTGTCGGGAAGGATCCGATGATATACGCTTGTGTAAACTATCATCAGGATAGGCATCAGGAATCCCCAATGAGATTACTCGTTAGAAGAGGAACATCCCCAGCAGAGGCAAAGTTAGAAAGCGTATCTGAAGATAAAGAGTGTTTGTGACAACCCTAACGTCGAATTCAGAAAGGTCCAGTGGTATCAACTATAGAATCTCCCCAACACGGATCCTGAAAACATCTCTACAAACATTTCGTAGAATCAGTATTGGTAGCACCAACAGACATTTTCAAAACCATTGGCTTTAACCCAATATAGCATCAAGAAAGTTTGATGATGAAAGCTTTGCAAACTACCATTCGAGTAGGCATCAAGAAAATTCAATAATGAAAGCCTTTCAAACTACTGTTCGAGTAGGCATCAAGAGAGTTCATTGGAAGCCATTATTGACGACACCATCTCCAGCAGAAGTGGCGGGAGCAGTTAATGATAGAATATCGTGGCAACTAACCCCATAATAGTATATATCATTCATAACATAGCATATCATACATTGCATTACATTTACATACATCATTATTCCCGTGTCTAGCAATCTTTATCCTGTTCATTCCATTGAATTGCATAAACAAGATAAAAAAGGGCATCTGTAGACACTCAAAATTTGCATTCTTGTTACTAACCCTACAGGAGGGCAAAACTATCTTTTACCATCCAGAGACAACCCTGAGAGTCTAAATTAAACAACCCCGACGACAACCCCAGGAGATCAAATTACACCTCGGCGACAACCCCAGGATATCAAATTACCCCCCAGCGACAACCCCGGGGGATCAAATCAAACAACCCCGGCAATAACCCCGAGAAATCAAATCAAACAACCCCGGTGACATCCCTGGGAGATCAAATTAAACCCCAGTGACAACCCTGGGAGATCAAATTACACCCCAACGATAACCCCGGAAAATCAAATCACCCCCAGCAACAACCCCGGGAGATCAAGCAAAACCCTTGGCGACAACCCCTGGCGACAACCCCAAGAGATACAGTTAACCTGAAAAAGACGACCACGAAGCATCAAATCAATCCCCAGAGACAACCCTGGGGGATATCAAATCAACCCTCGGAGACAATCTTGAGGAAGAACAGAGTCGGCTGGGATCAAACCTCGGAGATAACACCGAGAAACAGTCGAATGCCATGACAATCCTGGAGACAACCCCTGGAAGGGAAAAACAGTCCTTTTTCCAACTTAACATCAAATCAATTCAAAGTTAAGTTAAATCAATTCCATGAAGCTCATGCAGAACCATAACGTCAATCCCGAGTGAAAACATCACAAGACAGCTCAACGAACGGACTGTGAAGACTCGAAGATCTGGTCATGGACCCATCTTCTTGGATTCAAAAAAGGTCAAATCCCATAACATTGTGTAGCTCTCGGAAAGGGCTTTCTGGAAAGGTATAGCACCCATCCATCGGATTCCCAGATTAAAAGAATTAAAAGTTTTAAGCAGACAACGCATTGGTCAGAGTGCACATACTTCGAGATGACGGGACCCACAGAACCGTGGCCACCAGGATCAGACGCAGGTAGACTCATGGCTGCCGCAGGTGGACCCGTAGCTCCCTAGTCTATAAATAAGACCCCCCCACCAGCCATAAAAAAGAGAAAAAAAGAGAAAAAGAGGAGAAATTCCGCCCATTTCAGCTCTTAACCCTACCTACAGTGTTCCAAACTTCAATATTCTTCTTTCTAAACACTTGTACACGTATATATACCAACATATCAAGTTTTAACCGATGGAAACGGAGTTTTCAACCTTTAAAAGCAGTTTAAAGCCCGTCTCGTTGTACACTGTTAGATTTCTTTATAACTGAAGTTATTACTGCTTTAATTTTTTTATATATATATAAGCATATATATATATATATATATATATTTATAACTTTTAGTTTTGCCTAGATTGCAAATACATGGCTTTTCTGACTTTAATATATGTATATATAAGTATATATATACATTTATAAGTGCTATTTCAGCCTGAATTTCAAATATATGGCTTTTATCGCTTTAATATATATATATATATATATATATATATATTTATAATTGTCCTTTATGCCTGGATTCTAAATCTGTGGCTTTTTATTGCTTTAATATTTATATAATCATATATATCGACGTCAGGAAAAAATCTTGTCTCTTTAAACAGATCTTTCTCTCTTCCTAAATTTTGTTATTTTCTACCTTTATCTGTCTTATCTGTTTTATTAAGGGTAAAGTTTTTAGAAAAAGGTCAACATGTATCATGTCGACGATTTGAACAGTTTACAGAGTTGCCAGTTGGTAGATTTGGAAATAGTTGTACTAACTCAATCGAGTTTTGTTTGTTATTTGCAAGTAGGCCCAATTACTGGACACTGTCAAAACTTAATCTTGAAACCAAGATTCTTAAAGTTCGGGAGCTTGGTTAAGCGAGGGGAAGGTGTTAGGCACCCCCAACTCCAGTGAAACACGGTACCGCATCTTTTTAATATTTTCCTTTTTTATTTGCAATGTGTGTGTTCTGGAAGTAATTGAGCCTACGTTTGTTTGATTTGAAAGTAGTGTCTTGCTTCGTTGGACCTATATACGAAGGATTTAATTTGTTTTTGAAAAGTTCTTTTGTTTAGACAAGATATGAAAATGATATTTTGAAAGGTTGGTTCAAACCCTTACGCTCGCATAGGAATTGAAACATGTTGATACTTCCATTTTATTCTTTTTATCCTTTGACTCGATTTGGATGTTAATTTGTCGGGATGCGAAGCATCCTCTGTGACGCCCCTAAATTCAGACCACTCGCGTCTCGAATTCGGTGCATCACTTGATAAATATCTAATAACATTCTGACATCTTATGCAACAGAATAATAGAATAATTTACATTTATTCAATATAATTATTCGGGTCCCACGGTCTCGTAACTTAAACATAACTCCTTTATCTTAAACATAGCTAATACATAATACGAAATAAGCTTTTATTACATCGTCATAAAAATCCTAAAAGAGAACAAAGCAACGCTGTAGCCTTGCCCTTGCCCTTGTCTGTGCTTGAGGGTCCACACTGCTCTGCCTTAACTGAAATATTTTAGGGAAAGCAAGAATGAGCAACAAGTTTGCTCAGAAAGTAATATAGCAATAAGTGTGAATAATTTAGATTTCAAATCCCAAGGGTACAATAGAAATTGATAGTTTAAGAATAACAAGAAGTATCAATAGTTCTCAATAATGGTCGCTAAGGACAGAAAGATATCAACAAGATTCAAGATTTAACCATTTCAAGGTTTCAAAATAATGAACACTGAGCAGTCACTAAAGACTATGAACTCTTACTAGAATTAACAGTAATATGCTGATAATCCAATAAAATAAGTACCACCGGTGATCAGCCTAAAGTACCATACGTCATGCATAACATTTAATCGTACTCATGTGCGCACGTCGGTTCCCCGACAGTTATATATAATTTTCCCCTTCATAAGGGTTGTTCATCTCAATAGAATTATAAGAGTCCACACCAAGTCGATTGGTTTGGATAGCTTTCTAACATACGATATTAGTCTAGCCGAATCAAATGGCTTCGACAACTTTTGTAATGCATTTAGGAATGATAAGTTCAATGTTTGCAACAACATCAAGATATAAAATAGATTTTTGAATAGCAACAGATATTTGTTCGATGGAAATATGATTGATATGGCAACAATTCGGATTTATACAATATGTAAAGTGACAAGAGTTAGAGAACTTGCTCAATACAGAGTAGGGTTACGAAACTTGCCTTATGCGTAGTTTATCAACACTTCACGGACTAAGATATCCTATCGTAACATAGTTACGCATATATGTATTTTCATTAGTTACATAAGTCGAATACATATACTTGATATGTAAGTTAAGCGCATATATAAGATCCTAACTTAGTCGCACATTCCTACACGTATGCCGTTACATATCTTACGTACATATAGCATATAATCAGTTTGTATGCTACTATATGATCAAATAACATAGCTTGTAGTCATTGTTTGAATTAATGTTTTGAAAGTTGTATACTCACTTATCAATATATGGTTCTATTGTTATCAATTCCCATTCAACATGGCTTAATGAGTTCAATTCAAAAGCTGTAAAAGAGCCACGAATTACCCCAGGCTCGACAGAATGTAAATATATATATAAAAAAGTTGTAAAGAGCCAAGAAATGATCCAGGCTATACATAATATAAATATATATATATATATATATATATATATATTTATAAAAGCCATAAAAAGGCCATGGATTTCCAATCTAGGCAAAACTGAAATGTAAATGTTAATATATATAGTTAGTATATATATATATATATATATTAAAGCGCAAAAGGTCACGAATTAGTAATCTAGGCCAAATGAAATTAGAAAAATTATATATATATAGTTATATCTATAAAAGCAGTAAAAGGGCCACGGATTTGCAATCTAGACCCAACGGAATTAAAAGTTAGTATATATATAGTCAAATATACATATAATAAAGCTGAAAAGGCCACAAATAAGTGATCTAAGCCGAACAAGTTAGTACGTATATATATATATATACATAAAAGCAAGTAAAAGCCACCGATCGACGATCCAGGCTGTGCAAACGAAGAAAAATGTATATATATATATATATATACTAATATATACTAAAAAGTTAGCTAAAACGGCCACAAAACTGAGTTTCGGGCAAAATCAGAAGACGAAACTTGATATGCACGTTCACATATACGTAATGAAGTAAAAAATGAGTTCTGATCGTAAAAATACTTACAATAGACTGCAACACGGGCTTTTTGCCACTCAGTAGGCTTCAAATGGACGTTTCCACCAGTTAATTTTTGATATGTTGTAGAATATACGTCTACAAATGTGTTAGAAAAATAAAATCAAAGTTTAGAGTACTAGAAGTAGGGCTAAGGGAAGAAATGGGCAGAGTTTCAGAGCGTTTTCTTTTTTTTTTTTCCTTCTTTTTCTTGACAAGGGGGTTATATTTAAAGACTCGATGGTTGCAGGTGTACCTGCGACTGCCGGACCTCTACCTGCGGCTCCCCAAGTGGGGTCCACTCCCGTGGGTCCTATCGTCTTGAAGTACGTGCACTCCGAGCAACACGTTGTCAGGTTCGAACCTTCATAACTTTTGATCAGAGCATCCGTTATGATGTGCTATACCTTTCCCGAAAGCCCTCTCCGAGAGTGACACAATGACATAGGACTTAACCTTTTCTGAATCCAGGAAGATGGGTTTATAACCAGATCTTCATTTTTTCGCAGTTTATTCGTTGAGTTGTATTGTGCTGATTTCACTCGGGATCGATGTTAAGGCTTTTCTGACCTTCATTGCATTAATTCGACATGATTTTGACTGAATTGGCTTTAAGTTGGTAAAATGACCGTTTTGCCCCTCCAGGAGTTGTCTCTTGTGTTGGCATAGTTTTTGACTATTTTCTCGGGGTTTTCTCCGAGTTCTGTTTCCAGCCGACTCTGTTCTTCTCAGGGTTGTCTCTGAGGTTGATTTGGTTTCTCAAGGTTGTCTCTGGGGGTTGATTTGACTCTTCGGGGTTGTCTCCGAAGTTGATTTGGTTTCCCAAGGTTGTCTTTGGGATTGAGATTGATCTCCCGGTGTTGTTGCCGGGGTTGCTGTACCTCCCAGGTTGTGGCATGGGCTTGACTTGACATCTCGGTGTTGTCGTCGACGTTGAGATTGATCTCCAGGTGTTATCGCCGGGGTTTCTGTACCTCCCGGATTATGGCCGAGGCTTGACTTGACATCCCGGTGTTATCGTCGGGGTTGAGATTGATTCCCCGGTGTTGTCGCCGGGGCTGCTGTACCTCCCGAGTTATGGCAGGGGCTTGAGATTGATCTCCCATTGTTGTCGTCGGGGCTGAGATTGATTTTTTAGTGTTGTCGCCAGGACTTCTATACCTCCTGGGTTGTGGCCGGGGCTTGAGATTGATCTCCCGGTGTTGTTGTTGGGGCTGAGATTGATTTGAACTTCCAGGGTTGTCTCCAGAATGTAAAAGATGATTTTACCCTCCTGTATGGTTAATAACAGGAATGCAAAATTTTGAGTGTCTACATATGCCCCTCTTTATCATGTTTATGCAATGAAGTAGAATGAACAAGATAAAGATTGCTAGACACTGGAAATATGATATATACAAACGTAATGCAATGCATAGGTATGATATATTATGAATGTTAGATACCTTCGTGGTGACGGGGCTATCACTGGCTATTTATACCATTTTCTGCTGGGGATAAGGTCGTCTGTAATAGCCCTTGGTGAATTCTCTTGACGTCTACGTGAATGGTATCTGACAGAATTGACTGTCACTGAACCTTCTTGGTTTCTACTCGAACGGTAGTTTACAATGGTCGGTTGAATCACTGATCCTTTTTGGTGCTTCTGCGGGGATTTGTATAACAGATTCCATCATCTGTCATCTATGGGGATGAACTTATACACTATTTTCATCACTAGCTCATTCCCGATGCTTCGCTGGAGTTGTCGCCAACGATTAAAATGTCATTCAATCTGACCCTCGTTGAAGTAGCCTTCAACGGCTTCACAACCTGATCGTTCATGATGCTTCGCTGGAGTTGTCGCCAATGACTGAAATGTCATTCAATCTGACCCTCGTTGAAGTACCTTCAACGGCTTCACCGCCGGATTGTTCCCGATGCTTCGTTGGGGGTTGTCGCCAACGGCTAAAATGTCATTCAATCTGACCTTCGTTGAAGTAACCTTCAACGGCTTCACCACCGGATCGTTCCCGATGCTTCGCTGGAGTTGTTGCCAATGGCTGAACTGTCATTCAATCTGACCCTTGTTGAAGTAGCCTTCAATGGCTTTACCACCAGATCGTTCCCGATGCTTCGTTGGGGTTGTGATAACCCGAATTTTTTTAAGAATTTATAAATGAGAATTTAATAAATAAATTCTTATTATGAGATGTTTTGAGTATGAGTATGTGTATATGTGTTATATATTGTGAAATATATAATTTGGTGTGAAGAGAATTGTATATATTAATTTTAGTATTTATCGAAGTAAATAAATATTTTAATTGATTTATTTATTGAGTTAAATAAATAAATTATGTGATGGTTATGGAGTAATTTAATTAAGTGTAATATATTAATTAAATAAATATTTAATTATTTAATTTAATTAATATATAATAATTTTATGTTATAGTTCCAATTTAATTGAGATAATTAAATTAGATGAAGTTATATGGTAATTATTGCATGAAATTATATATAGCGAGTAATTATAATGTGACAATTTTTATCTGATTAATTGATGTTAACTTTTAATTAATTAAATTTTTATGATAAGATTTAACTAATTAAAGTACAACATTAAGAATATTTGTTAAAGAATTTATTAAAAGAATAAAAAGGGTTTTTAAATTAGTTTTATCCAAACAAGGCCCTTAAAACTGTTTTTAAAAGGTTTTACCAAACAAGGCCTTAACTACAAAAAAAATCTATTTTTAAAAATAATGTTGTTTTGCCAAACAAGCCTTAGGGCTTTTAAAATTTAAATTGTAACTTCTTTATATTAATTGCAATTATGGTATTAAATTGGGTGGTTAAATATTGTGAGTTATATATTATATAATTATACATATAATATATATCATATTAGTTATATGTATATTGTAATATACGTTAGTTTAGAAAACAAAAGAGTTAGATGTTAGTCAGTTAGAACAAAAGAAAAACAAAAATACAGAGAAAGAAAAGAAAAGAAAAGTTAGAGAGAAAAGAAGAGAGAAAAAGAACAGGGAATGAGGAAGGCTTTGAGAGAAAGTCTTTGTTAAAACCTCACCATCATCATCATCTTCATCTTGTTCTCCTAAACAACAAGGGTATAATCTCAATTCTTTGTTTTTAATTATGTTTTTATGTTCTTCATGAGTATTAGTTCTCTATGTATATGAATTAACGAGAAATTTATATAAACATAATGTATATGTATGAATTGTGTCAATATATGCTTATAATTGATTTATATGTTTAATTAGGATGTTTAATCCATGTGTATATGATGAACATGAGGGATTCATGTTCATCAAGAAGTTACAGAGAAAATATTTTGAAAATATGTATAGTTTTCTTTTAAAATCAAAAGTTTATGTTTGATTGTTCATTTTTGTTTAAATTAATTATAGATGATGATAGCATGTTTAAAAATTTATTTACTGTGCTTGAAATTGTGTGAATTAGTTTAAAAACAAAAGTTCAGTGTTCAATTTCATCAAAAATAATTAACAATGGCTTTTCTTCAAAAATCATAAAATTGAGTTTTTGATTATGTGTTTTAATAATTCAATGTGTTAAAACATATTAGAAACTTTAATATTATGTTTCTATAAAGTTTTATGTGTAATTAGTTGGCTAAATTCGGAACTCAATGTGGAGAAATAAGCCAAATTGGCTTTTTCTCTACACAGTTCGCCAACCAAAATTGAGCCGCTGTAGGGGGCCCGCCCTAGCGGGCCTTTCAAAGCCAAAACCCTCGCCCCGGCAGGGGGTATGCAGAAAAGAAAAAAAAATATTTTTTTTGTGTATTTTGCTTGTATCATGAAAGTTAACTTAATGTGGTAAATTGTATGAATTGAAGCATACATTAAAATGCTAAAATAATAGTAATGAATTATATTAAGAAAATATAATGTGTAATTATAATTTGAATAATTATAATTATAGTAAAAGTTTAATTTAAATTATAATGAATATAGTTTGATTAATTATAATCAAGTTAAATGTTTAACTTGAAGTATAATTTGTGTAATTATAAATTAAAATGTGATTATAATTTAGAATAATTATAATTAAGGTGAATGTGTAATTTAAATTATAATTTATTTAATTATAATTTAATGAATGCATGAATTGAAATTGATTATTTATAATCTAAGTAATTGTTTAATTTAAATTATAATATGTTTAAATCATAAGTTAATGCATGATGTAGTTCGATTAATTATAAATTATAATTTGATTAATTATTATTAAGGTAATGGTTTAAATAAAATTATAAATTGTGTAATTATAATTTGATTATCATAAGATGTAATTATAATTGATTAATTATAATTAAAGTGGATGTTTAAATTATAATTTATTTAATTATAATTTAATATGAGTATGTAATTATTAATTGATTAATTATGTGAAATGTAATAGGATTATGTGATGTGATTAATTATGTGATAATTAATTATTAACTTATTAGTTAAAGATGAATGAGTTAACCTAAATTGGTTAACTAACTATGAGGATTAACTATGTGATAATTAACTTATATTGTTAATTATACATATAAATTTGACGGTGTGTGTCAAATAAATGGGAGAGAACTATGAAGTGTAAATTAGAATTTACTTAAGCGATTGCTAAGCGTTGCTAGGTGACTAATAGTTGTTGTGTATGATAATACGTTATGTAGGATTCATGAAGCAGATAACTATAAGCTGTTTTCGGTAATTGGTAATCTACGAGCCAGGCAAGTCTTTCTGTTCTTATTTTCTACGTGAACTTGATGAACTGTTTTAAATTACATGATATGTTATATATGTTGTAAGCGAGCATGATATGTTATATATGTTGTAATCATAAAATGTTAAAGTTAATTTTTGACTATATTATTTTGGTTAAATAATGTTGATTGAGTAAGGTACTCAATCTTTATATTTGTTATGTGAATTAAAGCATATATGCTATGTTACTTTAATGATTATGAGATGTATGTTGAGCATGTTATTTATGTGCTATGTGATGCATGAAAACTGTTAGATCTTGTTGAGCTGTCGAGCTCACTCTTGCAAATAACTATTTTTGCAGGTTAAGGATGCAAGGTAATGATACGTGCTAGTTGAATGTTAGAGTTCAATAGTAATTCAAGAAGTTTACTTATGTAAATGAGAAATGCATTGAATGTTTTGATTGTAATGTTTTTTTTTAAAGTTGTAAAGTTGAGTTATCCGATATATATGGATAATAATTGTAATGTAAGACATTGTATAGTAACTTAGAGGAAGTGATTCATGTAATATATTTGAATCAAAGATATGTAATGATAAAGGTTGTGATTCAGGGAAATATAGAAAGAAAATTTTAAAAGTTTTATTTATTTCGTATTTTATTAAGTTTATTACTGATTAATAATGTAAAGTTAGGAGTTTGATGTTTTGTTAACGACCGAGGTCGAGAGTTCCATTGTATAAATTTTGGGGTCGTTTCAGGGGTTGTCGCCAACGGCTGAAATGTCATTCAATTTGACCCTCGTTGAAGTAGTTCTCAACGGCTTCACCACAAGATTGTTCCAGATGCTTCGTTGGGGTTGTCGCTAACTGCTGAAATGTCATTCACTCTAACCCTCGTTGAAGTAGTTCTCAATGGCTTCACCACCGGATTGTTCCCGATGCTTCATTGGGGTTGTTGCCAATGGCTGAAATGTCATTCAATCTGACCCTCGCTGAAGTAGCCTTCAACGGCTTCACCACCGGATCGTTCCCGATGCTTCGTTGGGGTTTTCGCCAACGTTTGAAATGTCATTCAATCTGACCCTTGTTGATGTAGCTCTTAACGGCTTCACCACCAGATCGTTCCCGATGCTTTATTGGGGTTGTCGCCAACAGCTGAAATGTCAGACCTGATCGATCTTGACGTGAAAATGATATTTCTGAGTAATCATACCCTCGAAAAAACCTGAATAGACTCATTCAAAATCCACTGTTTATAACGCCGAACTTTCCCGATGCTCTGACGGAGGCAATTTTTAGCAGTTTTTCAGTAGTTTTCATCATTGGCTTCTGAGTATCACTTCAGGGTCTTAACCAATGGTTTATATGAACTTATTCCCTCCATTAGGAACCTGCCGCTTATACGCAAGATTTCAGGCTAATATGCTCAATCACGTAGCAGTTTTTTTTCGGATTTGACTTTTTAGCTTTTGTAAACTATGTTTCCACTCGAACTCGACCTAACCAGAGGGGGTGGGCCCCACCCTAGGGAGCCGCATGTAGAGGTGCGGCAGCCGTAGGTAGGGCTGCTCCTCCCTTCCAATTTATAACTTGGCTCTAGTGGCTTTCAAAGTTCATTTTCAAACATGAAATCTAAAGAAAATTCGATTTTCTTCTTCAGATCTACGGAGTTCGGGCAACTTTTTTCAGATTCCGTTACAGTACAAACGTTCTGCACATCTCTGGTAACGTTTACATCCTTTCTTTTCCAGTTTTGACCGTTAGAATGTTAGATATCACATAACATGCTTCTAAACATAATATAGCGAATAGGCATGCCTATATGACTTGATAAAATATTTTAGACTTAGTAAATATGCATATTTACTGTGTTGAATGTCCTGATGTAAAAAAATTGACTTATGAGACAGCCAATTGACTCCCTTTTTGATCAGTTTACTCATCCTTTTTGAGGCCAAATAAGCCTGGATTTTCAACTAAAAATGCACATGGTAATTTAGCTGGGATGGGAAGTTTATTCTTGATTTTTTTCATAAATATGAACTATTTCTATTTTTGGATAGGTGTGCTACTAAATGACCACCTAGTCATGCCTATGTGTATGCGGACAGTCCATTTTACAGAGGAGACTCTGACGATTTTTTTTAAAAAGCCTGAGTATTTAATAAACATGCAATTTTAACTCTACTAGGGATTTTGGTTAATTAATGCATGCTTTAGGACTTTAAAATGCATAAAATAAAGATTTAATTTAATAAGTCGCAGGTTTAAGGCTTACCTAACCCTTTCTGAGGTGATTTGGAGACTTTTTCCAGGTTATGGAGCCAGATAGACCCGGTAGTGCTAGTAGGGTCACTTTAGGAGTGAGGCAGAGGAGACCTCTGATGTTCCTCAGCCACGTCCTGCCCGATCGCCTCGTAGGTTTGCTGAGTCGGTGATTCATCCGATCCGGGCTGAGCCACTAGTTGATGTGGACGATGAGGATGTCCTATTTGTTGATCCTGCCCCAACTCATGCTCCACATATGGAGCTTCCAGCTATTTTGGTGCTGATTAAAGAGCTTTTGGGCGATTTGAGACGCCATCCATCGATATACCTTCATGCCAACGAGATGACTGAAGTTTTCCTCTTGGATTTTTTGTCTTTCTTTCTTTTGCCATTTTAGGGCACATGCTTAATCTAGACTGGCTATTTGATGCAGGTTCCCAGCTTTACTTAGCCCAGCGGGAACTGGTTCAGTGTCCATTCCTTATACCATACTCTACATCCGGAGTATCGGGCCATTGTCGACACCTGGGGGTTCGAGGCCTTCTTTTCTATCACTCCCCGCTATTGCCCTTGGGGTTATCTGAGGGCTTTATCTAAGCGCTGGTTCCCCCAGACCCACTCTCTTCATTTGTTAGACTGTGAGGTGATGATGACGCCTATAGACTGGAGATTCATCATCGGGATAGAGTTTGCAGGCGAGCCAATGCCATTGGTGGCTGATATCTCACCGGTTACCGTTCGATCCCTCATGGGAGTTCCTGCAACGGCCATCAAGGGTTGGACTGTCCGTTCGGGTCCCCTGAGCATAGATGCCCAGACTGGAGCTTCGACTTAGCCTCTGCTTGATGATCAGAGGGTTAGAGATCGCATCTTTCGACGACTATTTTTGGTGATCATCAGAGGTTGTTTCCTTGCAGACAACTCCTCGACAGTGTCTTTAACCAAGGTCAGCGATACTCGATACGTTGAGCGTCTTAGTGATTTTGATTGGGGTACCTACACCTTTGCCTATTTTCTCTTAGGGATGTGCATGCGCTCGGAGGGCGTGAAGGAGGCTTGGCTAGGTTTTTACCCATTCCTGCTAGTGAGTACATTTCTCTTTCACATTTTTAATTTCCTCATTTATGTTTGTCAGACTTTATCACTAAGGACTTTTGATCTTTGCAATACCAGTTCTGGGCATATGAGAGGCTCCCTTGCCTATGCCCAACCACTACTTTGGGCCTAGAGACTTATCCGAGGGGACTGTTGGGTTTGTACGAAATCGTGACGCAATCAAATTGTAAAAATTAGCGGAAGCATGGTATATCAGAGTTTAAAAAAATTTCTACAAAACCATTACCCGGATCATCCTTTATGTAAATTATTAATTTAAAACGATAAATAAGAAGTTATGGAATCATACCCTTGTAGAACGAAGCTTCCACAGGTACTAGTTCAACTCCTTGTTCTTCGTGATCTCCTTGAATTTTCGGGTTAGATTCCTTCCATTGATCAACGTTAGCCACCCAAGTGTTTTGCCTCTAGAGGTGATCCACTAAGGAAGAGGAATTATCAAGAAGGAGGGTAGTTGGCTTAGTTTTCTATCCTCTATAGAAAAGAAGTACTCTCCAACAATAGAAATTGCATCAATCAATATCTATTATAAGACTCATCTTATATAGATATTGGTCAACCTTTCTAATCCTATTAGACATGGGATTTCTTTTAATTAATTAAACTCCTTTAATTAATTTAGGCTCCCACCACATTGAGAATAATTAATTAAATTTATTTAATTAATTTGTCTCCTAATCTTATTAGGAATAAATGAGAGTACTAATATTAAATTAATTACTAAACTCTTTTAGAAATTAAAATAATAATAATTGTAATAATATTAATAAGACATTTCTTATTAATTTATATTTAATATTTTCAAAATATTAAATATTAAACATTAAGCTATTTAATTTATTCTATCACCATAGATTAAATTAATTATACTTAATGCATTATTACGATTATGCCATTACCTTCTTAAATAATTATTCTTTCTTTTATGGTGTGACCCTTTAGGTTCTCCATATTAAACCGGTTGTGAATAAATCAATTAGAACAATTCTAATCTTATTTAAATAAATAAATTAAACTAATAATCTATTTAAATAAATAATATTTATTCTACAATAAGGATAAGCCTCCCTAGCGATCAACGACTTTCCAGATAATATAGATTTCAACATTAATCATAAAAGAACCTATGAGTAAATAGTTACCCTACAATTCAATCCTTCCACCATACAATGTCCCAATTAAATATAAGACATGGATTTACTGTCAAGTCTTATTTTATTTAATTATATATATTTCGATTAGAAATGCACAACTCCAAATAATGCAAATTAGAAACTCCTTTCTAATTTTATTCTACCTTGGCCAAGGATTCCTGGGTTGTCATTTAACAAATCACATAGGACATCTCTCCTCTTTTACTAGAGGTGGTAGATTCTTTATTGATCATTCATTATCTCTATATGTAACTCATTATACCCAAGCATACCCTATATATGCCTTAAAAGGTCTTAAGGAATAAGTCAAAGTATATTTTTGTTACATACAAGATACTATGATGATCTCAAGTCCAAGGATCACTTGTACTACTATCACATTAGGAATTCCTATTGTCAGGCGAGTAAAACTCCATTAGGTATTCCATAGCGAGTCACGTTCAGTGAACTTATTCTCCAATAAGCACCTACATACTTACTTTAGTGTCTCCACACAAATGATCATGAGATCAATCATCTTCATCCAATGAGAAAGCAACATATGTACCAATCTATCCAGATTTACTAATCCCCTTTTTAGTAATCCCACGATTGTGAACTATTTTAATTTTAGAGCTTTCTAAGAATTTAGATCTCATTAGCATGATCATCATCATGATTCTAAAAGCATTGGTTAAAACTATCGGTTATTTACATATTATAAAAATAGCACCATGTAGATAATTAAATGCCTTTAGTAAATGAATATTTTATTAATAAATAAATAAGATTGTTTACAAAGTATGTGCTTTATCATCATACATGATTGGCTTGTATGCACACTACTATCAATCTCCCACTTGCACTAAAGCCAATTGTCATAGTATCTCATACCCATTTTCTCTAAGTGACGATCAAACTGTTGTTGTGTTAAAGCTTTAGTAAATGGATCTGCAATGTTGTCTTGAGAGTCTACACTCTCCTCTTTTAATGATTTCTTTAATCAAAGTGTCGCAACACATGTTTAGATTCAAGATGAGACTTAGAAACTATTCCTAGTTCTTTAATGAACTTTTCATCTGAAACATCAACTTGCAGCTTCACTTACAGTTATATACTTTCTCTTTGTCACTAACCCAGCAACTTTTGCTGTTTGGAACCTTTTCAATTTACTACACCACCTTTTAAGGTAACAACTTACCATAAAGTGGATTTTGCTGTCGTCTTGGTCAGTCTGAAAACTTGAGTCTGTTTAGTCTTCTAGTTTAATTCAGACCCATCATGTGTCATGATGACATCCTTAGTGTCAGTTAAGTACTTTGAGATGTTTATCACTGTCTCACAGAGATCTTCTCCAGAATATGACTGATCAACATCAAGTCTCGTATATTTCATTGCATACATAATAGTTACTCATGCGATCTCTCTTTTACTGAGGATAATTTTAGAGAGATACATTCCATGGCTCATCATCATGAGGCACCTTTTGGAGTTTGCCATGCTAAATGCCTTTAGCATCTAATGAATATACGTTTCCATGGGTTAAGCCAAACATCCTTTTAAATCTATTAATACAGATTTATATCCCCAATGCGGGATGTTCTACCCAAATCATTCATGGAGGAATGTTTAGACAACTTTATTTTGATTGATTTTAATATAGGAATTTCATTCCCTATCAGTAATATATCATCAACATATAATACATGGAATGAAACAGCGCTCCCACTAACCTTCTTGTACACACATGGTTTATCCTCGTTTTTGATAAAATCAATCTTTTTTGATTGTCTCATCAAAACGAATATTCCATCTACGAGAATCTTGCTTCAATCTATGAATGGATTGTTGTAGCTCATATACATGGTTTTCTTCAACCATTGAAACAAAAAATCAACTGGTTGTATCATACATACATTCTCCTCTAATAATATATATTTGAGGAAGGGCGTCTCTACGTCCATTTTTCCATATTAAGTAAAATAAGCTGCAATCGCTAGAAAAATCCAAATGGACTTGAGCATAGCTTCAAAATCTATTTTAGATTTTATGGTCATCTACCATTTCTCTGAGTCTTTATTACTCATAGCCTGTTCGTAATTCAATGGATCATCATCATCAATGATGTGTACCTCATCGTCATCCTCTATGACGAATCCATACCTTTTAGGTATCTTCGGTACTTTTCCAGATTTACGAATAGGGTGTTGTACAGTAGGTGCCTCTACTTGGACAGGTTCATCCACTTGATCTGTAGTGATTTGTGGTTCTTGAATTTCTTCAAGATCTATTTTTCTCCCACTAGCCCCTTCAAGAATAAACTTCTTTTCCAAGAAGGCAGTGTGTTTCGCAACAAACACCTTTTGCTCAGTAGGATTGTAGAAATAGTATCCCAAACTTTCTTTAGGATATCCCACAAACGTGCACTTATCAGATCTTGTCCCTAGCTTATCATTTTGAAACTTTTTCACATAAGCTGGACATCCCCAGATCTTAACATGCTTAAGACCAGATTTCCTCTCTGTCCACGTCTTATATGGAGTATTGGGGACGAATTTCGAGGGGACCTTATTTAGTAGATATGAGCTGTTTCTAGGACATGACCCCAGAATGAAATTGGAAGATCGGTAAAACTCATCATGGATCGAACCATATCCAACAATATTTGATTTCTCCTTTCAGATACTCTATTTAACTGTGGTGTACCTGGTGGAGTCCATTGTGAGATTATACCATTTTCTTGGAGACAATTGAGAAACTCGCTGCTTAAGTATTCTCCACCTCGATCTGATCGAAGAGTCTTAATACTCTTTTCCGTTTGTTTCTCTACTTCACTTCTGAACTCTTTGAACTTTTCAAATGATTCTGACTTGTATTTCATTAAATACACATATCCAAATCTTGAGTGATCATCAGTGAAAGTAATAAAATAAGAATACCCACCCCGTGCACTTGTTGTCATAGGTCCACAAACGTTTGTATGAATCAATGCCAACAACTCTGTAACTCTTTCTCCTTTTTCACTAAAAGGAGATTTAGTCATTTTACCCGTGAAACAAGATTCACAAGTTGGATATGATTCATAATCAGATAACTCAAGGAGCCCATCTTTATGTAACTTGGATAATCTTGTTTCATTGATATGACTGAGTCTACAGTGCCACATGTAAGTATAATTAATATCATCTCTTTTTCTTTTCTTAGTTTGTTCAATTTGAATTTTTTTTCTTGTAAGTCAAGTGTATAAAGTCCATTTCGCAAATTTCCAATACCATATAAAACATCGTCTTTATAAATAGAACAATTATTGTTCTTTATAACAACGTTAAATCCTTCCATATCCAATACAGAAATTGAAATAATGTTTTTAATAATATTCGGAACATAATAACAATTATTAAGATAAATGGACTTGCCCGAAGGCATTACTAAACAATAAGTCCCTACAGTTAATGCAGCAACCTTTGCTTCATTTCCCACTCGTAGGACAACCTCATCCTTGTTTAGTTTTATATTTCTGACCAGTCCCTTCACATTATTACATATGTGAGAACCACAGCCGGTATCCAATACCCAAGTAGAATTTTGACTTTCTAAAAAATTAATTTCAATCATGAACAAACCTTGATTGGAAGTCGAAGCTTCTCCAAGCTTCTTCTCTTCCAGAAACTTCTTGCAGTTCCTCTTCCAATGACCCGACTCGTTGCAATGGAAGCACATTCCCTTGCTAGCTGGATCAGATTTCTTTTGTTCCTTTATGTTCACTTTGCCCTTGGTCATCGGAGATCGGAAGAGCTCCTTAGATATCTCATATCTAGCAGTCCTACTTTGTTCACCATACAACTCCTTGAGGTGAAGCAACATAGTAGGAGCATCCATGTTTTCATGCTGACGCTGAAGCTCGTTATTCATGGATGCGAGCATGATGCATTGAGCCACAGATGCGTCATTTTGCCACTTTACAATGGTGGCAATTTCTTCCTTAGATGATTATTCTGGAACAGTTCCAGAGACAGGTGAATTTAGAACATAAGAAATCTTTTTCAGCAGTGAGAAATATTCTCAGATTCCTTAACCAGTCCGTATAATTTGGTCTGGTTAGTTTATTAGCATCAAGTATGCTACGCAGTAAAATTAGTGATTTTGACATTTTTTAAATTTATGTATGTGAAAAGACAACATTTTAGCAAACATTCATTTAATTAATTTTGCATACCAAAATAAATTTAGGTCTTTATTTTAAATTGGTATCTCTCACTATTTTTATCAAACTATATTACCCTCATTTATATAGTTCGGCAACATCTAATAAAGATTTGCTAGTGAGAATAAGGATCCCATTTCAAATGTATATAATCTTGTGGATAGCACAACAAGCGATATACAAATAAATAGGTAGACAACTCTTGTCAATTACATCACTATATAACTCCTTTTATTTTACCTCTTAAATCATAATGGTCAAGTGTGTGCACATCCGAACTAAAATGATTTAAGTTAAGTCCAGCCTAGCACTTTCATAAATTCAAAAAAGAAAAATGTTCGTCTTTGTGGATAGCACAACAAGACTATATCGTTCAATTTTCTTAATAAGCATCAAATGTGATTAATTAACTTCTTAACTACGCAATACTCGCCTTGTAGATAGCACAACAAGCTCATATTAAATATTTAATACTCTATTAATTTATCATACTAGAAGGCGACGTTCGATATTCCAAATATCATTTGAACGCTTCAGACTTAATATTATTTCTTTGAGGGGTTTGTTATTATTTGTCTCATCTTGTTTAGCGCGCATGCACACACACACACACACACACACACACACACACACACACACACACACACACACACACACATATATATATATATATATATAATACGCGTCATTTTATTAAACATGCCAAACATGTTTGCATAAAATATAATATATATAATATTTAGCATGCAATATAGAATACTATATTCTACCCGGATTGATTATGGACTTTTATTCTAGTTTGGTTCACTAGAGCCACCAAGTGAACCAAAAGGTCAAACCTAGGAGTGCAAGAATTTAAATTTAAATATAAGTATTACATTTAAACCCAAGCTCCATACAAACGGGTCTTCACGCGCTCCTTGCTACTTGGTCTCCAATTTCTTCAAGATAATTCTAACTATTTCTATTACATTAAACTATTTAATTTAAATAGAAACCTTGATCAGCAGTTAAGGGGAAGTACATAGGAGGGAGATAGAATTTTACATCAAGAAAAAAAATTAGAGAAGACAAGGTACACATACCCCATTTAATAAAACCCATTCATTCAAGCATTCAACTAAAATAAAATCCAATCACATTGGTCAAATAGTCCATAATCAATCCCTATTTATTATCATACATATCACCATATATATCAATAAATAAATATTCATCTCATGAATTAAAATAATTCATATATATATGAGTATCATTTAATGGGCAATTTTAAATTGTATGAAATCCAATTTCAAGATTAAAATAAACTCTTTATTTTAATTATAAAATTATTTAGAATATAATATATAAATATATCATATATATATATATATCATATATATATATATATAATATAAATTCACATTTATTTTTTTAAAAAGAAGTCACCTTCTTTTTAAAAGAGTCCTTTCCTGATGGGTCACCTTCTTTTTGGAGTAAGAAAGAGACAACACCTTTTCTTTGCAGAATTCAAGATTAGCACCCAAAAAAAAAAATGTGATTCGTCCCAAAAAAAAAAAAACGTCATTTTTTTTTCTTAAAAAAAATAATTTTATACAATAAAATTATGCCCAATAAATTATTTTAAATACATACCCATATGTATATGAAATCAAAAATAAATTAATAATTGCATAAAGGTTTGACTCTGATGCCACTGTTGGGTTTGTACGAAATCGTGAATCAAATTGCAAAAATTAGCGGAAGCATGGTATATCAGAGTTTAAAAAAATTTCTACAAAACTATTACCCGGATCATCCTTTATACAAATTATTAATTTAAAACGATAAATAAGAAGTTATGGAATCATACCCTTGTAGAACGAAGCTTCCACAGGTACTAGTTCAACTCCTTGTTCTTCGTGATCTTCTTGAATTTTGTGGTTTGATTCCTTCCTTTGATCAACGTTAGCCACCCAAGTGTTTGGCCTCTAGAGGTGATCCACCAAAGAAGAGGAATTATCAAGAAGGAGGGTGGTTGGCTTAGTTTTCTATCCTCTATAGAAAAGGAGTACTCTCCAACAATTGGAATTGCATCAATCAATATCTATTATAAGACTCCTCTTATATAGATATTGGTCAACCTTTCTAATCCTATTAGACATGGAATTTCTTTTAATTAATTAAACTCCTTTAATTAATTTAGGCTTCCACCACATTGAGAATAATTAATTAAATTTATTTAATTAATTTGTCTCCTAATCTTATTAGGAATAAATGAGAGTACTAATATTAAATTAATTACTAAACTCTTTTAGAAATTAAAATAATAATAATTGTAATAATATTAATAAGACATTTCTTATTAATTTATATTTAATATTTTCAAAATATTAAATATTAAACATTAAGCTATTTAATTTATTTTATCACCATAGATTAAATTAATTATACTTAATGCATTATTACGATTATGCCATTACCTTCTTAAATAATTATTCTTTCTTTTATGGTGTGACCCTTTAGGTTCTCCATATTAAACCGGTTGTGAATAAATCAATTAGAACAATTCTAATCTTATTTAAATAAATAAATTAAACTAATAATCTATTTAAATAAATAATATTTATTCTACAATAAGGATAAGCCTCCCTAGCGATCAACGACTTTCCAGATAATATAGATTTCAACATTAATCATAAAAGAACCTATGACTAAATAGTTACCGTACAATTCAATCCTTCCACCATACAATGTCCCAATTAAATATAAGACATGGATTTACTGTCAAGTCTTATTTTATTTAATTATATGTATTTCGATTAGAAAATGCACAACTCCAAATAATGCAAATTAGAAACTCCTTTCTAATTTTATTCTACCTTGGCCAAGGATTCCTGGGTTGTCATTTAACGAATCACATAGGACATCTCTCCTCTTTTACTAGAGGTTGTAGATTCTTTATTGATCATTCATTATCTCTATATGTAACTCATTATACCCATGGATATATGCCTTAAAAGGTCTTAAGGAATAAGTCAAAGTATATTTTTGTTACATACAAGATACTATGATGATCTCAAGTCCAAGGATCACTTGTACTACTATCACATTAGGAATTCCTATTGACAGGCGAGTAAAACTCCATTAGGTATTCCATAGCGAGTCACGTTCAGTGAACTTATTCTCCAATAAGCACCTACATACTTACTTTAGTGTCTCCACACAAATGATCATGAGATCAATCATCCTCATCCAATGAGCAAGCAACATATGTACCAATCTATCCGGATTTACTAATCCCCTTTTTAGTAATCCCACGATTGTGAACTATTTTAGTTTTAGAGCTTTCTAAGAATTTAGATCTCATTAGCATGGTCATCATCATGATTCTAAAAGCATTGCTTAAAACTATGGGTTATTTACATATTATAAAAACAGCACCATGTAGATAATTAAATGCCTTTAGTAAATAAATATTTTATTAATAAATAAATAAGATTGTTTACAAAGTATGTGCTTTATCAACATACATGATTGGCTTGTATGCACACTACTATCAGGGACGGCGCTGGCATCACTCCACTTTGACGGATGTCCCTGTAGCCAAGGGATTCACCCACTTCCGCTTGCAGCTAGAGCTGTTGACGACTGATTTGATCTCGTGGGTCCCTTACACTCTAAACTTTTTGACAGTCAGGTTTGAGGACGACTTTTTGACTGGCCGGGAGTTTTCATTGTCCACTCGTCGAGTTCCATTTTAGACCGAGGGGAGCTGGGAGCTTTACTTGGGAGAGCGCGCTATTCGGAGCATAACGGGAGATATTCGCATTCCCTTTATTCCTTTTGCTTGGCATCATTGGCCACTAGCTCAGCCACTCATAGATAATCCACTGGTGGGCGTAGATGGCTTCACACTGTCAGAGGGTCCTTACAGCCAGGAGGCATTTCACAGCTGGTGGAGTCCTCTTACCATTAGGGCTCAGACTCGTGCTACCTAATTTATGGTAGACATGGTGCTAGGGTCTGTAATGATGACAGACTAGATAGCTTGCCTCTGAGAGCCGACTCATCTGGACCAAATTGCAGGACTGACCCAGTGGTTGGAAAGGGCTCATTTCTTCATCAGGCATCTTGGCCGGGATCCATCTTAGGCAAATTCTTTTGATCATTCTAGCTTTGGAGCTGGCCCCTCAGCAGGTCCATTTTCTAGCAGCTATGCAGGTGCTGATCCTCCTTTGTATCGACCGGACATTCCCACTGGCCGAGATTCTATTACTTAGGAGGAGCTGCAGCAGATCGATAACCTGGAGACATATATTCTAGACCTCTTCGAATAGTTTTTATCGCAATATCTTTTGATAGGACTATGTTAGATATTGGGCGGTTGTACCCTATTTCTCGCTATATCTTTTGATAGGCCTCTGTTAGTAGTTGGGCTGCTGTGCCCCATTTCCATGTACTTTTTATTTTATATTTTATGAGTAGACAAAGATGATGCTTGCAGTAGATAGTTTATTCTAGACATGCATGATATTTTCTATCTATTGCATCATATTTATCATTATCATTATGCATGTATTATGTCATAGATATGCATTTAGATAGGTGATTTTAGATTTGACCCCTGGATGGTCTCATGATACGGTTATACAGATGTCGTCATCCACAGTCATCCGTATTGAGCATTTGTCGCCGTCTTTGGTAGCATCTTCGTTGAGATCGTGGTATGATAGTTTGCCTCTCACAGCCAAAGGGACAGTTGACCGGATGCTAGGGAACTCTTTAGCCCTTTTAGCTTTATAGGTACCACATAGAGTTGTGGATGGTATGTTATCCTGCTGGGTGCCCTGGCGCCAGGTTTTCTGGTTTGGGCTTCACGAGTTGACCCATACATTAGAGGAGTATGAGCGCCTTACATGTTTGGCACTAGATCTGGCTTGTGCCAGGACATCCATCAGTGACATGAGGTAACCATGTAAGGGTATGACGGGTCTGAGGAGCAGAGTCGTCACTGAGGAGGTTACTGTAGGACATGTGGTGTCCATAAACTTTTTGATCGATCGCTTTGGCTAGCCGGACAGCTATGAGCGATATTCTGGAGATTTCATCATTCCTGCACATGAGTGGCAATTTGCACGTGTGGATGTTCTACTGATGTACGTCACTGCTTATTTATACATGCCACTGTATATGGACCACTTAGATACCTACTTGATGGTAGTGGTTCATTCCCTCAGATAGGGTTGTACAATTCTACAGATGATATTAGCCGAGACTCAGCGGTCGGCTACTTTCTGCAGTACTCATCCAAAGGGATTTTTTAGAGGTAGCGCCATTTTGCTGTATGTATGGTTCATAACGCATTTGAGTCTGATCGGTACCTTCAGACACCATGGGTACTTCTTTACCCATGAGATAGCCATGTCCTACTCCTTCCAGCCAGCGAAGTGCTTGGATGCAACATCATGGTTGGCCTTTTTGTTGGAGATTGAGCATCCCTTTTTGATTATGCCATGTTCAGGGCGTAGCTCCCCTTACAGCTTCATCACTCATGCAGTCGGCATGGATTATTTGCCCCTAGCGGGTTTGAGAGGGGTGACCACTTACCATCCTCTGGCAGTCATGGGCCAGTTTGATCAGTTTCAGAGCCTTCACCATTCTGAGGGAGCCATTGATCAGCAGATATCAGCTTCATCTTTGTCGCCAGCTGACTTGATCAGGACTTATGAGTGTTGAACTCATAGGGAGAGGGTTGATTTCTCTACTAGCCATCCAAATTGTTCTCCAAAGTATTCGGCATGGTTGGAGTCCGATATTTCATTAGTTGCGGCTATGCAGTCAGCTCTGAGTATTGATTCAGATGAGGAGGAGCCTATGGAGGATCCTGATTATCCGACGGAGGATGAGTTATTTACTGATTTTACAACGGCTTTAGTTAGTGACCCTCTAAGCATCCCTATCGGGACAGATCCAGCTCTTGTTGATTCATTAGCTCGAATGACTTTCGAGAGAGATCAGGCTAGGGCGTTGATGTTGACAGCCCTTTCTAGCAGAGACACAACTTTTGCTGATAGAGACGAGGCTTGAACTACTATTGATGAAGCACTTTTGGAGAGGGAAGAGGCTCGATCTACCCTAGATGCAGCTTTTGAGGAGGTTGAGGAGGCCTTAGTTGCCCGGGATGCAGCTTATGTTGAGAGGGACGAGGCCATAGCTACCCGGGATGTTTATATTAAGAGCAGAACTGCACTCAGATTGTATACACACAATCTAGTTGCAGACATGAGTGCTTTCATATATGGTCACAGCAGCACTATGCAGATGGCTGTGGATGTTCTTGCTCGTATGGAGACTTAGGGTTATGAGCTTGCAGCTGCTCCTCCATCTTCTGAGAGGGATGCCATGTTGGCATTGTTATCCCGTTTGTCCACGGGTTCATAGACTAGCTTTATTTTTCATGCACATACTAGATAAGCCATTTTTGTCATGTACATGACACAATGTATATATCAAATAGTATTATATATATCAGAGAAATATATTTTGATTCACTTCACTTGTTGGATATGTATTGTCATTGCTGATTGATTACCACTTTTTTCATGACTTGCTGTTGTTGATGTATTATGAGCTTTTCCTTGATGGATTGACATTGAGATGTCAGAGAGTATCTCATCAGTGCCTGTTGACAAGGGAGGCTTGATAGTATTTGGGTTTTATAAGATTCTGTCCCCAGAATCGATATACAAGAATTAATCAAATAATTGGGGATAAGTTTTCATCATAACATATTTGAGTTCCCACGTAGCTTCTTCAGCACTGTGGTTCCTTCAGATTACCTTAACAGAAGGTATCACTTTATTTCTAAGTACTTGTTCTTTTTTGTCAACTATTTGAACAGGAACTTCTTCATATGTTAAGTCTTTATCAAACTGTAAAGGCTCGTACTCTATCACATGCTTACAGTCGTGTTTGTATGGTCGCAACACAGAAATATGAAAAACATTATGTGTGGCAACCCAAAAATTTATAAGATTTTAAATGATTAAATAAAGGTTAAAAATAAAACCTAGATGGGAATTTGAGGATTTTGTTAAAAAATTTAAAGAACCTATATGATTTGATTTGAATTCTTAAAATGTGTATATGTATAGGTACATATATGTATATTTAGTGATGTGCTATATATATTTAGCAAGAGGGATGATAAGAATAAATATAGTATGAGATTTGTGAGACATTTCTCAAAGTATTAAATTATTTGTTATATGTACGTATAATATTTGATTGCTTATATTTGTTTATTATATAATAAGCAAATAAAAGAAACTACTATAACCTAATATATATATATATATATATATATTAGGTATGGAAATTTAAATAACCTAAGGGTTATAATATGAAAGAATGTTAGTATTTAACATATTAACTAACACTAAGAGATTTATTTTATTATCTCAATTTATTAATTAATTTTATTAAAGCAATTCTAATTGGGTTAAGTAATTAAATATCTTTGAGTAAGGAATTAAATTACAATTGAGTGAATAGAAATCCTAATTAACTAATTATGGTAGGATAGAATTAAAATTAGTGGACTATGTTAATTTACATAGCCCAATTACTTTTTTAGCAAGCCCAAATTATTTTTGTGTATGAAATATGTGTATATATGTTTGACCAAAAGATAAAAAAATAATAAGATGATTTGATTAAAAAGGGGAAATCCAGTTTGCTGGATTGCAATCTAGTTTATTGGTTGGCCATCAGGTTGCTGGGTTGAAGGATTTATGAATCCAGGCTTGCTGGATTAGATGTTTGGATAATCCAGGTTGCTGGATTAGAGGTAAGTTGAATCCAGGCTTGCTGGATTGAATGTCAGTTTGAATCCTGGCTTGGTGGATTGGAGGTCAGTTGAATCCGGTCTACTGGATTGAAAAATAGTTTACTAAATTGAAATTCAGTCTGAATCCAGGTTTCTGGATTAGGTATTCGACTTACTAAATTATAAAGGACTTATAAAATGAAAGAATAGTTAATTCACAAGTTATATGATACAGTAGTGTTAAGTCTACAGTAGTACAGTCATATTCTTTAATGGTTAATGTATAATAGCCGGGCTAAACGACTCCTTCATATGGGGAAGGTATCTACGAATTAGTAACCGATCTAACTACCTGTGAAAATAGTGTAGACGAAACGAAAACTAATTTGTTAGTTATTTGTGGGAAACCACTCAGTATACTATATTGAATATTATTAAAGACTCGATGTGTGCTAGGTTTAGACTTGTGTATATGTATAGTGTTAAGGTTATCTAATATTTGACTATGTGTTTAAATGTTAGATAGTTTACTTATAAGGTATGTTATGCTAATTGAAAGATTAATCTTATAACTGATAGGTCTTTACAATAAAGCAATTAAATTATATTGCGTAGCAGTAATCGACAGTACAGGCAAGTTCCTATACTCTTTTATTGAGCAAGTTTTCTTTAACTCAACCTTGAGTTATATTTCAAAGCATGTTCGTGAATAATTATTGCTAATTATTCACATCTATACTAATTATTGATTCGCACTTAGTGCTTGTTGCATATGTTCATCAGGAATGAAAGGTTGATCACCTTCCTTACCATTTGGTTCAGTTAAATTTGTCCATGCTCATTATTGGCCATTCATCATTACTGTATCGGTCATTCAGTTATGTAAATTGATTCATGTTCTTTCACCAATATTATATTGTTGAAAGTTTGTTAGCTTATTATTCTTTTCCATCATGATATATCTTCTTTTGAACTTAAACTTGCTGGGTAAACTTGTTGCTCACCCTTGCTATATCATGATAAACATTTCAGATTAAAGAAGAAACTTCGGACACAGTCAAAGGCAAAGACAAGTTCCAGGATGGAATTATTATACGGTTAAAATGGTAATAGTATAGGATACAAATGACATTGTATATCGTGTAGGATATTGAATGCATGTATTAAGTTAAGGTTACAGACCTTGGAAATTATGTTGTAAAAGTTATTGTATAAACAATTTATGTTTATATCTTCTGCAATAGTTATATAAATGATGTATCGTAACGTACCAGGTCCGAGGTTCTGGGGACCCAGATTTGGGGGCGTCACAGTTGGTATCAGAGCTGTAGGTTATAAACCTTTAGTAGGTGTACCTTAGGCTATAACCACAGAGATAAGGAATAGGAATAAACTCTAATAGAGTTTAAGTTCTAAGCGATGAATTTGGGCAAAGTATTAATAAGTCAATAAGATTCAAAGAAGAATCCTAACAAGTTATAAAGATCCGGAGTTACCTAACTCTAATAATAAAGATAAACAGTAGTAATAAATAGATAGAGTCTAAAAGACTAAAAGTATAAAGGGAAAGAAGATCGTAAAACAAACAATCATAAGATAGAAAAGAATCGTTATATAATACGATTACAATATGAGATCATAACGTGATCTGATGAGGTCATAAAAGGACAGATGATCAATCAAATGATTGAAAACTTTATAGCAGAATTGCTGTATGATAGTTGTACTATGAAATTGTACTATTAAAACTCAGGAAAGAGTTGTGAATTGTAGATACGGATTAAATGAAATTCGTATCGAGTAAAGAGGGAACTAGGATTATGTGGGATTTTAGTTGAGAACTCATGTGATAGCTGAGTTATACAAACCTTTGTATGGGCGGGGGTTTTGTGCTTCGGTCTAACGACTACTTAGTTTATCATATTGATAATCATTGAAATGTCGATGTCGCGCTATTCGCTATATGTATGATGAGAAGGTGATTTTTTTCTCATGTGTATAACGGATAGGTAGTGAATATAAGATTAGGTGCGAGTTCTTTAAACTCATACGTATGGTAAGTTCGTGACTCATAATCGTATGGTGGAATCCCTCAGCGAATGGACTACTTTGGTCTGACTAGGATAAGTTCCTAAACCCATATGATTGTGGTAAGTTCCTGAACTCATAACGTGTGGTATGTTTGATGAATTATACGGGGGTATAGAAAAATTATGAATAAAGGATTGAGGATAATAGAAATAGATAGAATTATTAAGCAATCGATCATTAGAAAAATTGATGTTGATGGTGGAAACATAGGTACTCCAAATCTTGTAGCTGTGCTAGACTTCAAAATTTTTGACATCAAGCTAAATTCACACTGATGTGCCTTTTTTGAAATAAAATGAATTTTTATTATCTTCACAACATGGTGACAAGGGTGTGGAGATGGACTTTGAGCCATTATCACATCGTTACCTGTTGCGGCATGATAACAGCAAAAATGAATTTTTGGTTATCTTCAAATTATGGTTACAATTGTGTATGTGTGGACTTCGGGACCCTGACACATTGTTACCTGTTGCGATATGATAATTCTAAAAATGATTTTCAATAGTTTTGAACGGTTTAAAAGAAAAGTCTATGCTAATTGTTTCGGCTAGACAAAAATTACTTAAAATATCAAAATATATTTTATATATCATCAATGCATCATAGAACCTGGTGCAAAAATGATAAAAATGATTGAGTCATCAATACATTCTTACCTAGTGTTGGATGTGATCTAAAGATCGTCAGCCCACTATGGTATATTATTTTATGACAAAGTCGCAAAAATGACGGAATCTAAAACGGACTGTAAATACAGTGCGGTATCATGAGGTCATAAAATGATTTTTAGAATTTTAAAGAAAAGTCAAGTGTTAATTAAATTTGGCCAGACACATGTTTTGATTGATATTAGAATTATTGGTATATGTCTAAAGCTATTTGATTCAGCTAGACAATGTTTATGAAAAATCAAGTATCTCTTTGAGAACTTATCCCGAACAATATTGTTTTGATTCGGAATTCAGGCTGAGTATGAACATCCCTAAATTGGGAAATATTTTTGCGCCAATGGCGGTGATGATGAACACGAAAGTCGTTCCAACATGTAGCATCTGATCAATGTAGGGCATACGGGCTGATCACCCAATGTGTCCGCAAGTCCAGAGCGGTTTGCAGATGAATTTCTGTTTAAACCTTTTTGAAATTGAAAAATGAAAGTTCATGGCCACTCAGCATTTTATGAAAAGTTATTCAACTCCTCAGGGAGAAGTCTGGGTAGAATGTGATGATAGAATAGTTCCTCATAGAAGGAAGTCATATATATTCATTAAATGAGAATGAAATCAAATAAAGGTTAAGTTGAAAACTTAGTTTTGATGAATAAAAGGAGTAGGGATTAGTAGGCTATAATTTTGAGGTTCTTAGAAGAAGGGGTGAATGTGACAACCCAAAAATTTATAAGATTTTAAATGATTAAATAAAGGTTAAAGAATAAAACCTAGATGAGAATTTGAGGATTTAGTTAAAAATTTTAAAGAACCTATATGGTTTAATTTGAATTCTTAAAATGTGTATATGTATAGGTACATATATGTATATTTAGTGATGTACTATATATATTTTAGCAAGAGGGATGATAAGAATAAATATAGTATGAGATTTGTGGGACATTTCTCAAAGTATTAAATTATTTGGTATGTGTACGTATAATATTTGATTGCTTATATTTGTTTATTATATAATAAGAAAATAAAAGAAACTAATGTAACCTAATATATATATATATATATATATATATATATATATATTAGGTATGGAAATTTAAATAACCTAAGGGTTATAATAGGAAAGAATGTTAGTATTTAACATATTAACTAACACTAAGAGATTTATTTTATTATCTTAATTTATTAATTAATTTTATTAAAACAATTCTAATTGGGTTAAGTAATTAAATATATTTGAGTAAGAAATTAAATTACAATTGAGTGAATAGAAATCCTAATTAAATAATTAGGGTAGGATAGAATTAAAATTAGTGGACTATGTTAATTTACATAGCCCAATTATTTTTTTAGCAAGCCCAAATTATTTTTATGGGAGCCCAAGACTTTAACTCAATAGAAGAGGAAGTTGGACATTTAGTAAGTTAATAAAGCAATAAAAACAAGCCAAGTAGGGAGCAAAATGGGCTAGGAATTTCGGCCCACACAAGGAGAAGAAAAGGAGGAGCATGTGGTGTAATAATTCATTTTACTAACTCTTTACCTACTCTTCCATGTGTTAAACTAGGAATTAAACACCCACTTTCACCAAGAGTGCAAGCAACTATGTAATGATTAAGGAGGAGATGAGAAAAGTGGAGTGTGGGGTGAATTATATACATACATATAATATATCTATAGATTTTTACTAACAAACAAATCCCATCCTATTTCTCTCTTATCTCTTATTTCTCATTTAGTTAACAAAAAGAAATAGAAAGAGGGAGAGGGAAGAGAGGATTTTGGCCATGCTTTGATGGAGAGAGAGGGATAGTTTTTTAAGCCATCTAGCCCATAAACAAACCATTAGAAAGAAGAAGAAAGAAATCATAAGCAAAGGTATTTTCAATAAAAACTTGGATCTATGGTTCAAAACTCCAAAACCTTGGATATATATATATAAAAGTGTGTTGTGTGTAGATCTGTCATTTTTTATGATCAAAAGTTAGATCAAAAGCAAGAAAAAGGAACTATGTTTTAAAAAGTTAAAAAACTATAATTTTTTTAGCATTAATTATTTTTTTATTGGATTTGGTGTAAGTTTTATGCAATAGATCATGGATCATGGTAGATCCATGATCTTAAGGTGTATTAGTATGTATTATAATGATTTATGATGTTTAATGTTTGGTTAATCAAGAGATCTAAGAAAATTTCTTACAAAACACAAAGATTAGAAAAACTATTTTTGGGGAAAACGTAACCTGAAAGTCAAACGACCATATCTCCTAGTGTATTTTGAATTTTTGAGTGTGGTCAATTTCTAGATTTAGATCTATAAGTCTTCTAACTGTTTCAAGTGGAATAACTGAAAAAGGAGTTATATATTTCTGTGTGGACTATTTTGAGCAAAGGATGCCAAATCTGAAAAACCCAAAATGCTTGCTGTCCAGATTTTACAGAGGCAGTTTTGTCAAATTATTTTATGAAATAAATTCCAATCTTTTCGGACATGGAAATATATGTTATAAAGTAGCTTGTGTCCAAAAATGAGCTCATTCCGACTTAATTGAGTAAGTTATGACTATTTTAATATTTACGCTTTTTTGACTAAAATAGCTATAACCGGAGTTCTATAACCCCGATGGCCACGAAATTTAAACTGGAGGCTCACGATAACATGTGTAAGATCCCGCCAAGAATTGAGAATTTCTGGAGTTAAGCGTGATGTAGCAAATTTCTTAAGGAATTAACTAGAAATAGATTTTTGGAAAATACTTAAGGAAATTGAAAAATTCTTGAAAAAATATTTTTGTGTATGAAATATGCGTATATATGTTTGGCCAAAAGATTAAAAAAATAATAAGATGATTTGGTTAAAAAGGGGGAATCCAGCTTGCTGGATTGCAATCTAGTTTATTGGTTGGCCATCAGGTTGCTGAATTGAAGGATTTATAAATCCAGGCTTGCTGGATTAGATGTTTGGATAATCTAGGTTACTGGATTCGAGGTAAGTTGAATCCAAGCTTACTGGATTGGTGTCAGTTTCAATCCAGGCTTGCTGGATTGGAGGTCAGTTGAATCCGATCTGCTGGATTGGAAAATAGTTTACGAAATTAAAATTTAGTCTGAATCTAGGTTGCTGGATTAGGTATCCGACTTACTAAATTATAAAGGACTTATAAAATGAAAGACTAAGTGTTAATTCACAAGTTATATGATACAGTAGTGTTAAGTCTACAGTAGTACAGTCGTACTCTTTAATGGTTGATGTATAGTAGCCGGGCTAAACGACTCCTTCATATGTGGAAGGTATCTACGAATTAGTAACCGATCTAACTCACTGTGAAAATAGTGTAGACGAGACGGAAACTAATTTGTTAGTTGTTTGTGGGAAATCACTCAGTATACTATACTGAATATTATTAAAGACTCGATATGTGCTAGGTTTAGACTTGTGTATATGTATAGTGTTGAGGTTATCTAATATTTGACTATGTGTTTTAATGTTAGATAGTTTACTTATAAGGTATGTTATTGACCAAGTTTTCTTTAACTTAACCTTGAGTAATATTTCAAAGCATGTTCGTGAATAATTATTGTTAATTATTCACATCTATACTAATTATTAATTCGCACTTAGTGCATGTTGCATATGTTCATCAAGTATGAAAGGCTGATCACATTCCTTACCATTTGGTTCAGTTAAATTTGTCCATGTTCATTATTGGCCATTCATTCTTATTGTATCGGTCATTTAGTTATGTAAATTGATTCATGTTCTTTCACCAATATTATATTGTTGAAAGTTTGTTAGCTTATTATTCTTTTCCATCATGATATATCTTCTTTTGAACTTAAACTTGCTGGGCAAAATTGTTGCTCATCCTTGCTATATCATGATAAACATTTCAGATTAAAGAAGAAACTTCGGACATAGTCAAAGGCAAAGACAAGTTCCAGGATGGAATTATTATACGGTTAAAATGGTAATAGTATAGGATACAAATAACATTGTATGTCGTGCAGGATATTGAATGCAGGTATTAAGTTAAGGTTACAGACCTTGGGAATTATGTTGTAAAAGTAATTGTATAAACAATTTATGTTTATATCTTCCGCAATAGTTATAAAAATGATGTATTGTAACGTACCAGGTCCGATGTTCTGGGGACCCGTATTTGGGGGCGTCACATTACGTATATGGTCTAATTTCGGAGGTAACGCAACCTCGTATGCTACCTCGCCAACCCTTCGCAGTATCTCAAAAGATTCAATGAATCGGGGACTTAGCTTCCCCTTTTTGCCAAATCGAATCTTCCCCTTCCAGGGAGATACCTTCAGGAAAATGAAGAGTCCTACTTCGAACTCTCGATTCTGTTGGTGATAATCGGCATATTTCTTCTGTCTGTCCTGAGCAGCAACCAATCTAGTTCTGATTATCTTGACGATCCCAGTAGTTTGTTGCACCAATTCTGATCCCAATAGTTGTCGTTCACCAACCTCATCCCAGCACAATAGAGTCCTGCATTGCCTGACGTATATTTTATCGTAAGGCAGCATGCCAATACTTGCATGATAACAATTGTTGTAAGCGAACTCCACCAAAGGTAGATGATCATCCCAGCTTCCTTTGAAGTCCATAACACAAGCTCTTAGCATATCCTCTAGAGTCTGAATCGTTCTCTCGCTCTGGCCATCAGTCTGAGGATGGTACGCCATACTCATTTGCAATTGCGTTCCCAAACAATCTTGTAATCGCTTCCAAAAATTCGACGTAAAACGCGGATCCCTATTTGATACAATTGATACTGGAACACTGTATCTAGAAATAATTTCCTTTACGTACAGCTTCGCCAACTGATCCAAGTTGAATCTAATCTTGATCAGTAAGAAATGCGCTGACTTCATCAGTCGATCCACTATAACCCATATCGCATCGAAACCTTTTTGAGTTGTTGGAAGACCAACCACGAAATCCATCGTGATATGCTCCCATTTCCATTCCGGAATCTCCAGCGGTTGTAGCAATCCACTTGGTCTCTGGTGTTTTTCTTTGACTTTCTTACATGTCAAATATTTCGCAACACATTCGGCAACGTCTCGCTTCATATTCGACCACCAGAAATGTTGTCTGAGATCCTGGTACATCTTCGTACTCCAAAGGTGAATCAAATATCTCGAACTGTAAGCGTCGCTCGAAATCTCCTCTTTAACTTCTGGTATTGGCGGTACCCAGATTCTCCCGTCAAATCGTAGCAGTCCATCGTTATCAATCTTGAATTTTATCTCTTCACCATCGGTTACTCTCTTCCGGATCTTCTCACACTCCTCATCATGTAGTTGTGCCTCTTTCACTTTGTCCACCAAAGTTGAACTGGTAGTTACCTTGAACAATTTCTCATCCGACTCCTTCGGATACTTAACTTCCAGCTCCAACTTAGCCATCTCATTTACCAACTATTCTTGAGCAGTTAGCAACATTAACTTCTCACGACCCTTTTCTGCTTAAGGCATCGGCAACAACGTTAGCTTTACCCGGATGGTAAAGAATTTTGCAATCGTAGTCCTTGATAAGCTCCAACCATCTCCTTTGGCGCATATTCAAATCTTTCTGTGTAAAGATGTACTTCAAACTCTTATGATTTGTGTATATCTCACAGTTTTCTTCATATAGGTAGTGTCTCCATATCTTCAAAGCAAACACTTTGCTCCCAATTTCAAGTCATGGGTCGGATATCCTTTCTCATAATCCTTCAGCTGACGTGATGCATAAGCAATGACTTTATCATTCTGCATCAGCACACATCCTAATCCCTTATGTGAAGCATTACTGTATACCACGAAATTTCTTGTACTATCAGGCAATGACAACACAGGCGCAGTACTCAATCTCTTCTTCAGTTCCTGGAAACTCTCCTCAAACTTTTTCGTCCAAACGAACTTCACCGTCTTCCGAGTCAAATTCGTCAACGGAGTTGCGATTTTGGAAAAGTATTGAATAAATCTTCTGTAGTAACCTTCTAATCCTAAGAAACTCCTCACTTCTGATGGTGTCTTCGGTTGATCCCAATTCATTACAGCTTCAACCTTCGACGGATCTACTGAAATCCCATCTTTGTCAATCACGTGGCCAATAAATTGCACACGCTCTAACCCGAATTCGCACTTTGAGAATTTTGCATATAGCTTCTCCCGTCTCAGCGATTCCAATGTCAATCTCAAATGTTCAGTGTGTTCCCCCTCAATTTTGGAATAGACCAAAATGTCATCTATGAACACCACTACAAACTTGTCTAGAAATGGCTTAAACACCCTATTCATTTGGTCCATAAATGCCGCTGGTGCATTCGTTAGACCAAATGACATCACCAAAAACTCGTAATGCCCATACCGTGTTCTAAAAGTCGTCTTCGGTATATCTTCTCTTCTCACCTTCAACTGATGATACCCACTTTTTAAATCTATTTTTAAGAAGTATCTAGCACCCTTTAGTTGATTGAACAAGTCATCGATCCTTGGTAAAGGATACCTATTCTTGATCGTGACTTTGTTCAACTCCCTATAATCAATGCATAGCCGCATCGATCCATCCTTCTTCTTCACGAACAATACTGGCGCTCCCCCACGGTGATACGCTCGGCTGAATATACTTCTTGTCTAGCAATTCCTGCAGTTGACCCATCAATACCTTCATCTCTACCGGAGCCATTTTTTATTGGGCTTTCGATATCGGAGCAGTCCCCAGTGCTAAGTCGATCACAACTCTATATCTCTATCTGGCGGAAGTCCTGGCAAATCATTTTAGAAATATATCCACAAACTCCCTAACCACTAATATCTCTTCTATCTTCGGACTGTCCTTATGAGTATCCACTATGTAGGCTAAGCACCCTACACAACCTTGCTTCAATAACATCTTGGCTTGTATAATCGTCAGACAACTCGCTTGTCTAGGCGATTTGCTACCATAAAACATTACCTTCAACGGAGTCGTAAGGTTTACTGATTTCTTCTGGCAATCGATTATCGCACCATAGTTGCATAACCAATCCATACCCAGTATAACATCAAACTCCCCAAATTTAATCGGAATCAAATCTACCATCAATTCCTAACCCTTAATGTTCAACCTACAGTTCTTGTATACAAACCTAACAGGAATAACCTCCCTATTCGCAATCTCTATGTTCAAGGGGTAAACTACTTCCTCTTTAGGTAAGTCTAAAGTCTTAGCAAAGTCATCAGATATAAATGAACAAGTAGTACCCGAATCAAATAATACGTAAGCATTAATACTATTGACCGAAATGATACCTGACACCACATCCTTTGACAGTACAACATCCAACACGGTCATGCTGAATGTTCTGGCAGTGGGTCGGCTCGCCGACGGTGATCCAGCGATAGCCAAAATGTTGTCGCTGCCATTTCCTCCATTTCCTGTTAACCCTCCTGCTGGCTTCCTTAGGCAACTTTGGGCCATGTGATCCTTAGATCCATATGTATAGCAAGCTCCCTTCTTCGGGTTAGGACAATTCGGCGGATGTGGCCTTCCTGACCACAGTTGAAACACACCCGCCTTCCCCTCAGACACACTCTAGTGTGATTCTTCCCGCGTGTAGCACATACTTCAATTCTCCTCTTCTGCTGACTTCCTTGTTGACTCCCAGTAGATGTGTTGTCGTTCCATTTTCTTTTCTGGTAGTTAGCACTGCTACCACCAGCCTTATTTTCTATCTCATTCTTCTTCTTCTTCTTCTTCTGATCCTGGTTATATTTGATCAAGGCATCGCCCCCACCTTATGCGATGATCTCCTTTTCCAACACAGCTGCAAACGTGTTCAGCTGGAAGATGGAGACCTTACTGTAGAGCTAGGGCTTCAATCCCTACTCGAATCTTCTCACTTTCCTCTCATCGGTACTGACCTGGTATGTTGCAAACCTTTCCAGCTCATTGAATTTTATGGCGTACTCCGGCACCGTCATCGTTCCCTACTTCAGCTTTAGGAACTGAACCTCCATCTGGATCTGCAAGCTTATTGGGAAATACATTTCAAAGTACATCTCTTTGAATCGGTCCCATGCTATCACTCCTTCTCCTTCCCTAGTCTTGTTAGCCTGCCACCAGTAACTAGCTTCCGACTTCAACATGAATGTCGCACAAGCCATCTTTTGGTCATCGCTAACTCTAGCCACATCAAAGACCTTCTCCATTTCCATCACCCACGTCTGGGCCTCTATCGGGTTCACCGATCCCTGGAATTCTGGCGGCCCTACTGCTTTGAATTCCTTGAATATAGTAGCGCTCCCGTCAGTAGGTTCACCAGTTGCTGAATCGAATTGGCGTTCGTCCCATCATTATCGTTATTATTAGTCGAACCCTCTGGTTATTGACGTGTAGGTCTTCTTCTAGGAGGCATCTTTCTGATAAGACATACTCTTATTAAATCCCTTACTCATCTTTTAAATATTCAAGTTCAAACTTAAACATTTAAAATAAATCAATTCACACTTGAACACATAGCACATCAACAAACTTCGATATTTATTCATTCGTAGTTTTTAAAACAAAGAATAGATAGTATCTCTGCTATTTACATCATCTTTCCTGAACTTAAATAAGTTACAGGATCACATCATTATCTTATCCCATTATTATCTCAAATTCTGGGATTTACAATTATTTAATACATAATTAAACACATAATTTTTTACTCTACTATCTAGGCATGTTAAGACGTCGCACAGCCTCTCCACGTTCTTCTTCCATCACCCGAAACACTGTTCTGCAATCCACCATATACCACGGTAAATCCTTGAGCTGAGTTGGGTAATAAAAGACACGATCCTGGGCTTTATCTATAGCCGAATGAAAAGCGTATTCCATCTCCCACAGCTTGGACTTCTTCATTTTAACCTCATCTTCAGCTCGATCTACACGTTGAGTAGCCCTCAAGCAAGCATCCTCAGCTCTGGTACGCTTTGCTGACTCCTCTTTGATGTCGTTCTTCAGTTTCGCTAGCTCAGCCAGTGTATCATCCCTCTCACTCTCCACGTAGACTAGATCCTACTTCGTGTTTCCAAGCTCATCGTCTAGCTCTTGAATTGTCTCCTCCCTCTGCTGTATGGTAGTCCGACTCTTGTCCACCAGTTCCTCAAGCTCTCCGACTCGACCATGTAGCTCAATGTTGTGGTCGTAGACTTCCTTGTACATCATAGCGCTAATAGAGTTAGGTGGAAATTCCTTTTCAGGATCCTCCTCCTCCTCTGACTCATCGTCGTCATCTCGGTCAATGACTGGCTCATTCTCCTGACCCACTACGGTGATCAATGGAGATGGTTCTCTCTGAACTAACTGCTCCCAGACAGTATGGATGTCTCGGGGCTCCTCGTCCCTAGGCATCTGGGGTTACTCCTCCCTAGCCTGACTGGACTCTCCAACATTCATCATCCTGACACAAAAATTTAAAGTTTAATTATTACGTGACATCGATCGATACTCCTCGAGTACATAAACGTAAACACATAGCATATAAGGTAATTTATTATCTTTAGCTATCATCACTATCTTTTTGATCTTCTATAAGACTACTTCCTAAGGTTCCCCACCTAAGGTTCATAACCTAAAGAACCGCTTTGATACCAACCTGTGGCACCCCTAAATCCGGGTACTTCATTTCCACAGAATTTGTTGTTCACTATCTAAATAAAACATAACTACTGCCTATAAATAAGGAATGTAAAATAAATTACAACCTTTATAATTAAATAAAATATTCCTTATAAAAAAGATTACAACCTTGTCAAAAATATTCCCAATGTTATCTAACCGTAACATCAACAAATGCAGAAAATAAAACATCACATAATAAAATTTATGTCTTATTACAAATCATGTCATAAATATGAACAAGTCTTCACTTGTTCATCTTGCTCTTTCCTTTACTAGTTGACGGTTCGTCAACTCTTTCAACTCTAGCTGCAAAGGTTATATAATGTAATAGTGAGCAAACAAAAGCTCATTTGAAATAACAATCAATAGTGATGACATATTATTGAATAGTTTTAACTGAATTGCATAATATTTCATTCATCGATAACCAAGAATAAGATTTAGAATTCATTTGAGGGTCATAAGACCTTGAACTATGTCCCAGGTGGTAAGTATTTCTATTTAGACCTTTAATAGTTGTTAGACTATATGGATGCTTAACTCGTACTTAGGGGGATCAGCCCTTTGTACCATATATTGTGTACAAACATCTTAACGGTTTCGCATTGTAATCCCCTATTAATAGGGTCGTTCATCTCAGTATTCATTAACGAGTCCGCACCAAAGAAAGTTTGGTTTGGATAAGCTCAAAGGGTAATTTAGAGTTCAACTATCATCAACTAAGGAGTAGTTGAATAGACTTACAATAATTAAGAATTCAATAATAAAAGAATTACGAAATAGCTATGAGTCATAACAATAGACATCATATGCAACAGTCATGCTTTAGAAATAAACTTAAAGCATTTGAAAGATAGAATAGACCTTAATTAAACAATTAAGTCAAGATCTCATTATTTCAATAATGAACTTCAATAATATACTTGCTCAATATGGAATTTAGAGAGTAAAATAACTTGCATAATTATAACAAAAAAGGATAGAACAACTTGCTCAATAAAAGTAAAGTTTGAGTTTAGAACACTTGCCTCGAGCGTAAGGTAGCAATTACTATCACGTTCCACAATTATCCTACGTACACGTAATTAACAATAATAACATACATTAGTTGCCATACAACTAACTCACGTCATTGGTTTACCCTTCATATCATTACATTTGCAATAATAATTAATTCTAAGCCTAATCGAATCACGAATCATCAGTCTTGAACGCGTTATTAGACTTTATGATTAACGGTTTACATAACCTATCTAACTTACAAATTAATCACGTGAAATACGTTAATGAATCATTCTAACATCTCAATGTATGCTTAACATGCCATCAAGTTCATCACGTTAGGTTAGCTTTTCATGTTACGGACAAAAGCTACACAAAATACAAAACAACATCCCGGACAGCAAGAAAACCCGCTGGGGCGGGTATTAAGCCCGCTGGGGCGAATGTTCATGCTGGTGAAAAATCAGCTCGCGAACTTGTGCATGAAAAAGCCAATTTGGCTTATTTCCTCGCACCAAATTCAGATTTTAGTTCATATAATGCATATAAAACTTTATAAAATCATAACTTTAAACTTCTAACATATTTTTAATATACATAAACACCACAACACATAATCAAAACTCTTAATTTTATGATTTTGAAGAAAACAGCATTGTTAAGCGTTCTTGAAGAAAATTAACACTGTGCGTTTGTTTTTAAACCAAAACACATAATTCAAATCATGTTAATTTTGTTTCTTAACATATTATCATAATCTAAACTTAATTTATATCAAATATCACAATCAAACACAATTTTGATGTTTAAGAAACCGTTTTTCAAAATATTTCATCGTAAATTGCTATGAACATGAATTCTTCATGTTCATCATATTTTTATGAATTGAATAGTTTAAACTTGCATACAAATCATATATAATAGTTTATACATATAATTTAACACATATAAACTATATTTACATGAATTCTCATAAAATCAAGTTTATATAGAACTTAAAAACATTAAGAACAATAAAGAACAAAACTTAAAATTAGATTATACCAGTGCTTGATAGAGAAAGAAGATGAAGAAGGTGATAATGGGTTTTGATTCTCTCAAAGCTTTCTTCCTCTTTCTTTCTTTCTTCTTCTTTCTTCTTCTCTCTTTTCTCCCTAACTCTTTTACTCTGTTCTTCTTCTAACTCTTATTTCTAACTTACGTATAATATAAAACTGACAATGTAGATATAATACATATAATTACATATAATATATAACTGACAAATACTTAATATACAATATTAATAATATATCAGTTATAACTTTTTAAAACTCAACAGCCATAAGACTTATTTGGCAAAACCTCTTTATTTTTTTAAAACAGATTTTTAGGAGATAAGGCCTTATTTGGTAAAACAAAATTAAAACAAATTTAAGGGCATTGTTTGGTAAAACTAAATTAAAACCCTTTTTGTTTTATTTTAATAACTCTTTTAACACATAGTTTCCAATTTCACACTTTATCTAATCAAATCTTACTATCCCAATTTAATTAAATTAAAGCTAACATCAATTAACTAAATAAAATTGCCACATAACAATTATAATTACTCATTAATCATAATCTCATGTAACGAATACCACATAATATTCATCTAATTTAATTATCTCAATTAAATTAGAACTACACCACAAAATTATTACATATCAGTTGAATTAACATATTGCACTTAATTACTCCATACATAATCACATCAATTATTTATTTAACTCAATAAATAAATAAATTAAAATATTTATTTAATTTAATAAATATTTAAAATTAATATACAAAATTCTCGTTTGTTATATAACCTATCTTACGTTACTCTCATGACTTTTCGACATGAAGGTCCCAGATCATCGCAATTTACTAGTTGGGAAGTAAATCTAATCTTTCAATTGGAGCGGATCTGAGTGGCGCCTTTCCTGAGCCTCGCGGGATTAGTCTCCTCTTGAGTACAGTAATCAGCCACGGGCGGGTTCGCCTCCTGGTGGAGGAATCACACAACATACATTCACATACATCTCGCCTCACCGTAGGTAATTATGACATTGTGCGAAGCACTAATATCAAGCGCAATAAATAAAGCATTCATTCACATCCACTCAATGTAAAGATAACATTCACACACATGCAGATAAAAAGGGAATTGAAAAGATTGAAATGAGGCTTAAGCCCTCTACTATCTCCAATAGAGTCGCCACCTGTCGACGCCGGGAAAATTTCCTTTGAGCTGTTCTCTACCCTTTATATTTCGCTATATTGATTTTATCTTTCTTAAAGGGTGAGAGTTTTTGGAAAGACCGACATATCTGCCGACAATTTGAAAAGATTGATTTTAATGATTGGGCCAAATTAGACAGAGTCGCAAGTTGGTATGAGTTTAAATGGTTGTACCAACTCAATCGGATTTTGAAAGGTTTTTACAATATGGCCCAATATGTGACTCTGTTTTATTGGTCTGGAACCCAAGATTCATGGAGTTCGGGGGCTTGCTTAAGCGAGAGAAAGGTGTTAGGCACCCCCCGATGTGACGCCCCCAAAATAGGTTCAATACCAACCCATTCTAAGTCGCCAAATACGTGGTACAGAATTTCAAATACAAAACTTTTACAACAAATGGTCGTAAGAAATACGACCATACAACTGTGAATTTCAATGCAAATCGTATATAATACGAAATATAAACATTCAAATTCATTCCTTATTCATTATAATTATTATCCCAATATTTTATAGAATAGTGAGGACTTCTACAGATCTAACTCTGACTATCACACTGTTCCCCGACTAGTTCCCGCAACATTCTCATTCCCTGAATAGGACAATAGATGAAAAAGGTGAGCTCAACTAGCCCAGTAAAGAATATTATGACTAAGATAATGAAAAATAAATTATCGTTAACCTTCACTAAATCAGATAAAATATTATGGACAACAAGTTTTAGATCAATATTCGCAGCGGAAATAACAATTCATTAGAAGAGTTAAGTAGAGAATAAAGTCTACTATCTTCTATGATTTAAAAGTCCATCATCAATATTTTATCCTTGTAACATCAATCAATATACATCTCAAATCAAATATTCATCTTTACACTACGGGCCAAAGATATTCGTTTGTATCACCAGTTGTCATGTTCATCTCAACACTTGTCATCTTTGCACTGCGGGCCAAAGATATTCATCAGGTAATCATTCATCTTTGCACTACTGGCCAAAGATATTCAGTTATATCATCATTTAGGACTGAGGAAGATGAAAAATAATATAAATAACAAATCTAGTGAGATAACTGATAAAGATTAGGGATTCGTAATTTAGTTTATTCTAGCTCAAGAATACTCCATAATAATCAATTGTGGAGCAAAATTCAAGAATAAAGATCAAAACTTGGATCCAATCAAAGATAGGACCCATAATAGTCAACTTGGACAAATAGAAGAAAATTTAATTTTTCCGTAAATAGTGCCGTATACGTGAATAGTAACCCCGACGGAAAAAGTAAGAATTTCATAATAAAATCCATGCCAATATTTGGGTATAATGATATTGAAAAGAATAACATCATTTACGAAAGAAAATAACATCCCTTACGACTGTTGAACAAAAATAATATTCCTTAAGAATATTGAACGAAGATAATATTCGTTACGAATATTGAACGAAAATAATATTCCTTACGAATATTGAACGAAAATAAAATTCCTTACGAATACGAAAAATAATATCGTAAGCGAATATGAAATAAATAATACCCCTTACCATTCCTTTCTACTGTTGAACGAAAATAATATTTCTACGAATATTGGACGAATATAATATTCCTTACTAATATTGAACGAAAATAATATTCCTTACGAATATTGAACGAAAATAAAATTTCTTACGAATACAAAAAATAGTATCGTAAACGAATATGAAATAAATAATACCCCTTACCTCAAAAGAAGAGTATTCCTGACTGGTATAGCAGATATATTTTTGAAGAAAAACTTGCACTATTTGCAACACTCAAAGTTTCCTTAAACTCGAAAGAAATACGCTCAATATTATAGAAGAAGAATTCTCTGATTTTGGTGTGATTTTTAATTCTAAACTAAGCATCCTATTTATAGGAGAATGGAAGGATACTATTTAGAAAATAAAATCACGGACTGCACAGTACATTCACGGGCACCAAATCCTTCGGCCGAATTTCTGAAAAAATTTGATTTACTATGCAGCACTATACAATAAAATATTCTAATAAAATAAAAATTTTAAATAAAATATAATATATTCTATTTATAATCTAATAAAACAAAACTTATAATGTATATATATATATATATATATATATATATATATAAAACTTACCTGCCTTATACGGCAGGTAATCTGATTATATATATATATAAAATAAAACTTATAATATATATATTATCCTCCATTCACGTAAACTCCCCCTTCTCCCATTTTCATTTTCATCACATGTGGGCCCCACCCATAATTCATTCAACATGTGGGCCCCACCTTATATATATATATATATACTGAATAACTTTCTATCGATTATTAAAAAATGAGTAAATGGGGGTCCAAAATAATACGCCAAACTTACAACAAATACTGATAAAAATACCTCAGCACTAATTCCTTCTTTTATATCCACAAAAATAAATATTTCTTTATCATATAAATCAATAATTAATTATTCCCAAATAATATTACAAAACTACAATATTGACAACCAGGTCATTCTCAGGAAAGAGGGGGCCTTTCGATAAAGATTTTTTCTTACTAGCGCGCAATTAAATAACCACTCCTAGATAAAACTTCCTTAGACATTGCCAATAATGCTATTTAATAATATTATTCAAATAATATGAATTATTGATTTGATAATTTGAAATACTGTGCAATGACAATTATTGAATCAATAAAATATTATGCAATTATCAATGTAGCAATTATTGAATCAATAATATAAAATATTGAACAGTAATTACTGTAATAATTATTGAGTAGTGACTTCTTACGTAAGAATCAATAATTAGAATTACTGTGCAATACCGTGTGCTACTGTGCAACACCACGTATTACTGTATTTTAACCACTGGGTATTTCAACAGTTTTAACGGTAACCGTTACGTCGTTATTTTTAGAAAACTCATTCTTATCGTTTTCTTCATCCGACAGTTATTTCGTTGTGGGGCCCACAAAATGGCTACGCCGTCATACGAATATTCCTCGACAACAAGAATATTCCACGACCAAACGAATATTTCCCGACAACAATGAATATTTTATTATCACTTGCTAACTTTAAAAAAATTTCACAATTCACCCCATAACTTACCACATTCATCAATTCAACAACTTACTATTTAAAACAATATATATATATATATATAGAGAGAGAAAGAAAATTAAATCTTTATTCATAAAAGTTGGGGTCTTACACCCGACTTCTGTGAAACACTGTTACAGCGTCTTTTTGTAATACCCAAACTTTTTATGAATAAAATTCAATTTCCTCTATTTATTATTTTGAAATAGTAAGGGTTGATTTGATTAATGTGGTAAGCTATGGGTAAAATGCACAAATATTTTAAATAAGCAAGTGGTTACAAAATATTCATTGTTGTCGGGGAATATTCGTCTAGTCGTGGAATATTCTTACTGTCGGAGAATATTCGTACGACGGCGCAGCCATTTGTGGGCCCCATAACGGAAAATTATTGGATGAAAGAAAACGACACGAATGAGTTTTTCTAATAACGGCGTAGTTGTTACCGTTAACACTGTTGAAATACCCGGTGGTTAAAGTAAAGTAATACGCGTTGTTGCACAGTAGCACACGGTATTACATAGTATTTTATATTATTATTGTTTCAATAATTATCACTGCATAATATTTTACATTATCAAATAAATAATTCATATTATTTGAATAATATTATTAGACATCCTTATTGGCAATGTCTAGAAAGTTCTGTCTAGGAAAGTGGTTAGTTAATCTAATTGCGTCCCAGTAAGGAGAAATCCTTATTGGAAAACCCCCTCTTTCCTAGGAACGACCTGGTTGTCATTATTGTGACTCTGTAATATTATTTGTGAATAATTAATTATTGATAAAAATGATAAAAAAAAATATATTTATTTAATGGAGGAATTTTTAAAGAGACAATTATTGAGAGTTGATATTTTATCTTCTTCGATAAAATAATTCATTCAAATATATTATTATAATATTACATTATAAGTGTATGATGTAATAATATAATAATATAATAATGGTGATATTTTTACAATGAATGCACGATATGTGAATAAAATGAGGAGAAAGAGAGCAAAATTGGGTCCGGAGTATTTTTGTTACAAAAAACATGTTAAATATGTTGGCGGGCCCCGTTTTTTACTGAAGTTTGATTATAGCTTGTAAATTCATCCGTATGTAAATTTGGGTCATTTTTCGTTCGGAATTTGGAAAAACATTCTTCTACAAAGTTGTAGAGAATTAAATTTCATATGGAATGGACATAAGATTCGTATTTTTCTGATAAAGGGCTATTTTTTATGAATTATAGAAGTTCCAGAATATTGGATTTGAATTGATTTTTGGGGTTATAAATATTTTTTAAAAGAAAAACATTTTTTCAATATTGGTGGGCCCCACTGGTGTGTTGATGAATTTGGTCAAGGGGTGGGCGTGATTTTTTTTTTAATAAAATATTATTTTGTTAAATTTTCTACTTTGGCGTTCTAAGCATTTTCCTATAAATAGGGTGCTTAGTTTAGAATTGAAAATCACACCAGAATAAAAAGTTTCTCTCTCTATAATATCGAGCGTATTTTTGTGAGTATTTAAATACTTTGAGTGTTGCTATACAGTACAATTTACCTTCAGTATTATATCCGATATTCTAGTCAGAAATACTATTCTTTTAGGTAAGGGATGTTATTTCTTTTCAAAAATGATGTTATTTCTTTCAATATCATGACACCGAAATATTGATATGAATTTTATTATAAAATTTTTACCTTTTCATATTGGGGTTACTAATCACGTATACAGAACTATTCAGTATACGCCCTATTCACCAATACGGTACTATTCACAGAAAAATTAAAAAAAAATTCTTTGTCCAAGTTGGCTATTATGGTTCTTATCTTTGATTGGATCTAAGTTTTGATTTTCATTCTTGAATTTTGCTCCACAATTAATTATTATGGAGTATTCTTAATCTTGGATAAACTAAATTACGAATCCCTAATTTTTGTCATTTATCTCACTGAATGCGTTATTTATATTGTTTTTCATCATCGTCAGTCCTAAATGATGATATAACTGAATATCTTTGGCCGGTAGTGCAAAGATGAATGATTATTTGATGAATATCTTTGGCCTGTAGTGCAAAGATGAATGATTACCTGATGAATATCTTTGGCCCGTACTGTAAAGATGGACAGGTGTTGAGATCAACATGACCAACTGGTGATACAAATGAATATCTTTGGCCAGTAGTGCAAAGATGAATAATTGATTCAACATATATATTGATTGATGTTACAGGGATAAAATATTGATTATGGACTTTCTAATCATAGAAGATAGTAGACATTATTTCCTACTTAACTCTTTTGATACATTGTTACTTTCGCTGCAGTTGTTGATCTAAACTTGTTGTCCATAATATTTTATTTGATTTGTTGAAGACTAACTATAAATTATTCTGCATTATTTTAGTCATAATATTTTTTACTAGGCTAGTTGAGCTCACCCTTTTCATCTATTGTCCTCTTCAGAAAATGAGAATGTCGCAGGGACTAGTCGGGGAACAGAGTGATGGGCAGAGTTAAGAGCAGTAGTAGTCCTCACTATTTTTGTATAATAGTGTGTAAATAATTGTAACTATTGAGGACTGAAATTGAGTGTTTATATTTCGTATCATATATGATTTATATTGACACTCACAGCTTGTATGGTCGTCCTGCTCACGACCTTTTGATATAAAAGTTTGTATTTAGATTATATACCATGTGTTTGGCGACTCAGAATGGATTGGGTTGATTGGACCAATTCTGAGGGCGTCATAGTTGGTATCAGAGCTTAGGGATATGATCTCTGGTAGAGATTGGGGAATAGAACTAGGAGGGGAGAGATGAGTAAATCCTTCACTAGTATGTCCTACTTAAGCTTATGTGGTATTTAATTGGTCGGTCAGAGTATAGGGTTAATATGTGATATGTTAATTTATTTAATTAACCCTTGTTTTATGGTAGTATTTGAGAATGGCAGCTGAGAATGTTAACAATGGAGTGAATGAGACCGTTGAGACACCTTTAATCACTAACCAAGAGAACGTGCAACAGGAAGGCAATATTCCTACTGTAAACAACCCCACCGATCAAACGATGAATGATGGGATGTTTAGAAGTTTTTTACAATTCATGCAAAACTAGATGAGGGAGACTCGGGTGCAAAATACAGGTGGAGATAATAGCAACTCGCGGCTTATCACTGCCAAGCAGTTCAAAGAGTCGGGACCATCAGAGTTTCAGGGAAAGCCAGATCCAATCAAGGTAGAGATGTGGGTTAAGCAAATTACCAAGATATTTGATGTCTTGGGATGCATGGAGGAACAGAAGGTTCCATTCGCCACCTTTATGTTCCGCGGAGAGGCAGATTACTGGTGGGAGTCTGTGAAGCGTACCCATCCTGTCGCACTCAAGATGTCTTGGGAAGCGTTCCAGAAACTGTTCAATAACAAGTACTTTCCTAAAAGTATTCATCATATGAAGGAGGTATAGTTTATCAGGCTGGAATAAAATAACATGACTGTGTCCTAGTACGAGGCTAAGTTCGCAGAGTTGTCCAGGTTTGCACCTCATTTGGTAGAGAATGAGGAACGTATGACGCGGATGTTTTTGAGAGGTTTGAAACCCAAAATTTGTCAATACCTCATTTATCACAAATTTTCTCTATATTCAGATGTAGTAAACAGGGCTCAGTTATTAGAACGAGATAATGAGTCCGTTCAACCAAGGGACCACAACCAGGGTCGTACCAGTGGCAGTAGTCATCGGAGCAATGACAATCAGGGGGAGGAAAGTATCATGACAGAAGCGGTAACCACTCTGGTGGTAATCGTGGCCATGATAATAGAAGAAGTGAGTCGGGGGGAGATTTCAAGAAGAGAAGGTACAATAATGAGAACTTGAAGATGTCGACATCAGCATTAGCATCAACTGTTTCTAGGGGAGCATCGGTAGTATGCTATAAATACGGGAGAGAGGGACACATCAGCCCAAACTTCCCACAACAACTCAAGGTGTGTTATAACTATAGAAAGGAAGGTCATATAGCTCAAGATTGTCCTGTAGTGAAACTAAGTCCAGGGGGGGTGATGATTCTAAAGGCGGTTCCGGACAAGTCAAAGTTGGTGGTTCCTGAAAGAGCATTTGTCGTGACTACCCAAAACGCGAGGAACCAGAACGAGGTGATCACGGGTAAGCTAATCATAAACTCTTGCGAAGTTTATACCTTATTAGATACCATTGCTACCCATTCTTTTATTTCACTTGCTTGTGCTCAACGTTTGAACTTGACTTCTGAGAAATTAGACTTTGACTTATCTGTTGAAACTCCGTTGGGTGAAACCTTCATTACATCTACAGTTTATAAATTTTGCTTGATTCAAATTGGTACCCTCACCCTACCTGTTGATCTTATATATTTGAAAATACTTGCATTTGACGTGATTTTAGGAATTAATTGGTTAACCACTTATCATGCTAAAATTGATTGTTTCATAAGTTTGTTAGTTTTCATATTCCTAACCAACATGTTGTGCGAATCCAAACAACCAAACCACTAAAATCAATCAATGTCATTTCAAGTCATAAAGCTATTCGTTTATTGAAAAACGGATGTCAAGCTTTCTTAGCCCATGTCACTGATCTAAACCAGAATACGTCAGATTTGAATAATATTTCTATTGTTAATGAGTTTCCTGATGTATTTTCTGATAAACTTTTCGGTCTACCCCCAAGAACGTGAAGTTAAATTCTTTATTGACCTTGAACTCGGTACAAAACCTATTTCTAAAACCCCATATCGAATGGCTCCTATTGAACTTCAGGAGTTAAAGGTTCAACTAAAGGAGTTGTTAGACATCGGTTTTATTCGTCCTAGTACGTCTCCTTGGGGTGCTCCTATTTTATTCGTAAAGAAGAAAGACGGGAGTATACGACTTTGTATTGACTATCGGGAGTTGAACCATGTCACCATCAAGAATAGGTATCCACTACCTCGTATTGATGACCTGTTCGACCAGTTGCAAGGTGCACAATTCTTTTCAAAGATCGATCTTCGTTCTGGATATCATCAGCTAAAGATTAAAACTAAGGATATTCCAAAGACTGCCTTCAAAACTCGGTACGGGCATTATGAATTCTTAGTTATGTCTTTTGGATTGACTAATGCTCCTACTGCTTTCATGGATATAATGAACTGTGTGTTCAAGGAATATTTGGATCAGTTCGTTGTTGTCTTTATTGATGACATCCTCATCTATTCCAAAAGCCGTGAAGATCATGAGCACCATTTAAAGTTGGTACTTCAAAGGCTTCGTGATGACAAGTTATATGCCAAGTTAAAGAAATACGAGTACTGGCTTGAGGAAGTAGCATTCCTTGGGCACGTGGTGTCAAAACATGGAGTATCTATTGACCTGACGAAGATTGAAGCAATATAAAGCTGGGAGCAACCGAAGTCGGTTACCGAAGTGCGTAGCTTTCTGGGCTTAGCTGGTTATTATCGGAGATTCGTGGAAGGATTTCTCGAATTGCTACTCCATTAACTCAGCTGACTCAGAAAGATACAAAATTCGTATGGAGCGAGAAATGCGAGAAGAGCTTTCAAGAGCTCAAGAGGAGACTTATCTCGGCACCTGTTCTGACAATACCATCTGGTTCGGATGAATTTTTTATCTACAACAATGCTTCGGGCAAAGGGTTAGGATGTGTTCTCATGCAACATGGGAAAGTCATAGCCTATGCCTCACGACAACTCAAAGAATATAAGAGGAATTATCCTACTCATGATTTAGAGTTGGCAGCAGTCGTTTTCACGTTGAAGATCTGGATACACTACCTGTACAGGGAGAAAGTGGAGATCTATACGGATCATAAGAGCCTTAAATATTTCTTCACCCAAAAGGAACTCAACATGCAGCAACGATGTTGGCTTGAGCTGTTGAAAGATTATGACCATACCATTCAATACCATCCTGGAAAAGCGAACGTGATAGCTGACGCGTTGAGAAGAAGATCATATGCGGGAACGAATGCGACGCTGTCAACACAAAGGCCCATTTTGTGTGACTTACAAAGGATGAAGATAGAGTTCAAGACTCCCGGGACCCACGTGTTGATGTCAAGTATACGCGTAGAACCAACTTTGATTGAGAATGTTAAAGCTGCTCAAGCTACGGATCCGGAGCTGATGAAGATGAAGAAGAAGGTGCAAGAAGGTGTGGTTCCAGAAGCAAGAATCGATGAAGAAGGAATACTCTGAGTCAACTCCAGACTTTGTGTTCCTAACAATTCTGATTTGAAGTATAGAATCATGATGGAGGCACACAACACACCATTTGCAATCCATCCTAGGAGTACCAAAATGTATCGTGATCTTCGACATACATTTTGGTGGAGCAATATGAAGAGAGAGATCGCGGAGTTTATCTCGAGGTGTTTAACTTGTCAACTTGTAAAGGCGGAGCATCAAGTGCCAAAGGGTCCATTGCAACCACTTGTGATTCCAAAGTGGAAGTGGGAACACATTACCATGGATTTTGTTACGGGTCTTCCCAAGGTTTCTCAAGGCATATATGCGATTTGGGTTATTATTGATAGATTAACCAAGTCTGCTCATTTCTTGTCGATACGGGAGACTTATTCCCTTGAGCATCTTGCCCGTATGTACGTGAATGAGATTGACAAGTTGCATGGCATGCCAGTATCCATAGTTTCAGATCGTGACCCAAGATTCACTTCATAATTTTGGGTCAGTTTGCAGAAAGCTATGGGCACAGATTTACGATTTAGTTTGGCATATCATCCTCAAACAAACTGGCAATCGGAAAGGACTATTCAAACTCTTGAAGATCTATTGAGACTCTGTGTTCTAGACTTCAAAGGGAGTTGGGATAAGTACCTACCATTGGTGGAATTCTCTTATAACAAAAGTTATCAGGCAAGTATAGGCGTAGCTCCATTCGAGGCATTGTATAGGCGAAAGTGTCGTTCTCCGATATGTTGGGATGAGGTGGGTGAAGCAACATTGTTGGGACCGGAGTTAGTACGTATGACTACGAAAAAGATCCAAATGATCCGACAACGTATACAAACGGCATAGGATCGACAAAAGACTTATGTGGATCTTCATCGAAAGGACATGGAATTTAATGTTGGGGATCATGTATTGTTATGTGTTGCTCCGTGGAAAGGGGTTATGAGGTTTGGGAAGAGAGGAAAGCTCAATCCACGATTTATTGGTCCATTTGAGATTCTTGACTGAGTAAGAAATATGGCCTATAGACTCGCTTTACCTCCAAACATGTCTCGTGTTCATAACATGTTTCATATATCCGTGCTACGTAAATATGTGAAAGACCCAAACCACATTATCGAGTTAGAAGCAGACGAGATAGCCGAAGATTTAACGTACGAGGAGGTACCTGTCAAGATCTTGGATAGGAAGGAGCATGTCCTACGCACAAAGGTTATACCACAAGTCAAAGTTTTGTGGAGGAACCATGCTATTGTGGAAATGACATGGGAGTTGGAATCAAAAATGAAAGCGAGGTATCCTCACCTTTTCGAAACACCAGGTACGCACGTCAATTTTGAGAATGAAATTTCATACGGAGGGGAGGTTGTAAGACCCCAACTTTTTTATGAATAAAATTGAATTTCCTCTATTTATGATTTTGAAATAGTAAGCGTTTGATTTGATTAATGTGGTAAGTTATGGGTAAAATGCGCAAATATTTTAAATAAGCAAGTGGTTAGAAAATATTCATTGTTGTCGGGGAATATTCGTTTGGTCGTGGAACATTCTTTCTGTCGGGGAATATTCATATGACGACGCAGTCATTTGTGGGCCCCATAACAAAAAACTATCGGATGAAGAAAACGACACGAATGAGTTTTTCTAATAACGGCGTAGTTGTTACCGTTAACACTGTTGGAATACCCGGTGGTTAAAGTAAAGTAATATGCATTGTTGTACAGTAGCACACGGTATTACACAGTATTTTATATTATTATTGTTTCAATAATTGGCACTGTATAATATTTTACATTATCAAATAAATAATTATATTATTTGAATAATATTATTAGACATCATTATTGGCAATGTCTAAAAAGTTCTGTCTAAGAAAGGGTTAGTTAATCTAATTGCGCGCTAGTAAGGAGAAATCCTTATCTGAAAGCCCCCTCTTTCCTAGGAACCACCTGGTTGTTATTATTGTGATTCTGTAATATTATTTGTGAATAATTAATTATTGATAAAAATGATAAGGAAATATTTATTTAATGGAGGAATTTTTAAAGAGACAATTATTGAGAGTTGATATTTTATTTTTTTCGATAAAATAATTCATTCAAATATATTATTGTAATATTACATTATAGGTATATGATGTAATAATATAATAATATAATAATAATGATATTTTTACAATGAATGCACGATATGTGAATAAAATGAGGAGAAAGAGAACAAATTGGGTCCGGAGTATTTTGTTACAAAAAATATGTTAAATATGTTAGTGGGCCCCGTTTTTTTACTGAAGTTTGATTATAGCCTGCAAATTCATCCGTATGTAAATTTGGGTCATTTTCCGTTAGGAATTTGGAAAAACAATCTTCTACAAAGTTGTAGAGAATTAAATTTCCTATGGAATGGAAATAAGATTCGTATTTTTCTGATAAAAGGGCTATTTTTTTTATGAATTATAGAAGTTCCGGAATATTAGGTTTGAATTGATTTTTGGGGTTATAAATATTTTTTAAAAGAAAAATGTTTTTAAAATATTGGTGGGTCCCACTGGTGTGCTGATGAATTTGGTCAAGGGGTGGGCGTGATTTTTTTTTAATAAAATATTATTTTATTAAATTTTCTACTTTGGTGTTCTAAGCATTTTCCTATAAATAGGGTGCTTAGTTTAGAATTGAAAATCACACCAGAATAAAAAGTTTCTCTCTATATAATATCGAGCGTATTTTTGTGAGTATTTAAATACTTTGAGTGTTGCTATACAGTACAAGTTTCCTTCAGTATTATATCCAATATTCCAGTCAGAAGTACTATTCTTTTGAGATAAGGGATGTTATTTTTTTCAAAAATAATGTTATTTCTTTCAATATCATGACACCGAAATATTGGTATAAATGTTATTATGAAATGTTTACCTTTTTATATTGGGGTTACTATTCACGTATACAGTACTATTCACGTATATGGCACTATTCAGGAATACGGTATATTCACAGAAAAATTAAATTTTTTTTCTTTGTCCAAGTTGGCTATTATGGTTCTTATCTTTGATTGGATCCAAGTTTTGATCTTCTTTCTTGAATTTTGCTCCACAATTAATTATTATGGAATATTCTTAATCTTGGACAAACTAAATTACGAATTCCTAATTTTTGTTCTTTATCTCACTGGATTTGTTATTTATATTGTTTTTCATCATCGTCAGTCCTAAATGATGATATAACTGAATATCTTTGTCTTGTAGTGCAAAAATGAATGATTCTTTGATGAATATCTTTGGTCTGTAGTGCAAAGATGAATGATTACGTGATGAATATCTTTGGCTCGTATTGCATAGATGGACAGGTGTTGAGATGAACATGACCAACTGATGATACAAATGAATATCTTTGGCCCGTAGTGCAAAGATGAATATTTGATTCAAGATATATATTGATTGATGTTACAGGGATAAAATATTGATTATGGACTTTCTAATCATAGAAGATAGTAGACATCATTTCCTACTTAACTCTTCTGATGCATTGTTACTTCCGCTGTAGTTGTTGATCTAAAACTTGTTGTCCATAATATTTTATCTGATTTGTTAAAGACTAACGATAAATTATTCTGCATTATCTTAGTCATACTATTTTTTACTGGGCTAGTTGAGCTCACCCTTTTCATCTATTGTCCTCTTCAAGAAATGAGAATGTCGCAGGGACTAGTCGGGAAACAGAGTGATGGGCAGAGTTAAGAGCAGTGGTAGTCCTCACTATTTTTGTGTAATAGTGTGCAAATAATTGTAACTATTTAGGACTGAAATTGAGTGTTTATATTTCGTATTATATACGATTTGTATTGACACTCACAGCTTGTATGGTCGTCCTACTCACGACCTTTTGATATAAAAGTTTGTATTTGGATTATGTACCATGTGTTTGGTGACGCAGAACGGGTTGGGTTGATTGGACCTATTCTGGGGGCGTCACACTTTTCATTCCCTAAGCATGTGAAATGTGTGTGTGTGATGCAGATAAATGTGATCAAAGTGCGTTATTTGAAAGTAGTGATATGCCTCTTTTTCACCTATATACAAAGGGTTTGACTTATATGTAAAATTTCAATTTTAAATAAAGCATACAAAAGTGATGTTTTGAAATTATGATTTCCAAACCCTTATGCCCGTATAGGAATTGAGGCCTTTGATACTTTCATTTTATTCCGTATTCGGCTTGATTTTATTTTATTTATGATGCAAAGCATCTTTAATAGTATAATATTATATATATATATATATAAGTGTCAGGCTACTTATGGGCATAAATGCCATCGAAGTATACCCGAGCACCAAAAACCACATTTTTCACTATTTCGGGTCCTTAAACCCGTATAACCGTTTTAAGGCCCTAGATTTACAAGTACAAAAATTTGCAAGCTAGCTGTACAACTGAAAACGGTCCATCGTGGGAACCAGATCTAGATCCATTAGTTGGATTGTAGATCCTGTAGCTCCTAGGCTCACATGATATCATAAAAATAGCCTGCACAATGAATATAATGCAATAAAACACACATCTATTCTAAACATAGCCGAACAAAGGATTTATGAGTTAAATCCTTGTATGCGAGTAGCTTAAAGCTTCCAGTTTCCTCTAGATACAGATCTAGGGTCACGTGGTTGCTAAATATTTACAAAAACTAGAAAGAAAACTAGATCTATACGGATCTTAGCCATTCTAGCTTCTAGGTTCAAGTTTTACAACTTTTGAACCTGCTAAAAGCTAGATCTGGCTAGATCTAGTACAGATCTAGTCAATAAGGATGAAATATTGACTATTTACATGAAATGAACGGTTAAAAAGTCATATCTGACCAATATTAACTACTAACTATATATATAACACTTATATATATATATTAGAGTAAGCAAAGAAAGAAGATCTGAAGAAATCTTACAGTATGGCACGAGAATGGCTATCGAACGGCTTTTGGCACCTCAAAACTCGGTTTCCACCGGTTAAAATTTGATATATTGTAGTATATATGTAAAATAGTGTTTATAAAGAAGTTTTACAAAGATTGGAGCAAGATTCAAGCTCCTTCTGGCTGATTCTCTCTTTTCTGGCCCCTTTTTCTCTCTCTTCCTTTCTATACATATTCACTCAAAAAAAAATTATTCGTAAAAATATACATATATGATAATATAAAACTTTCGGTCGTTACATAGATGAATCTTCTAGGAAACGGAAGAGAGCCAAAAGATATTCTACAAAGAAGAAAAATCCCAATAAGGCAAAAGCTAAGGCAAAACCAAAGGATAAGAAAAAGACTAATGCCGATAACAAAGGGGTTTGCTTTCACTGTAACAAGTTTTCTAACTCAAACTCAAGTTATTATGTTTTAAGCATGTTAGTGGATTAAGTATTGACAATTATTCCACATCTACGATGATTGTTGATATTCGCACCTAGTGCAAGTTTCTTGAACTTCCTTATAGACTTTATGATATGCGAGTTTCATAATTTTTTTTGATTGTCTAACCTTGTACAATTGATTATTGTGTGCAAGTTCATATGTTCATTTAACTTTGTTCTTATGATTATTCCACGAAGTTTGAAAATTCTAAATTTGTTCGATGTTCATGCGTTTATTAAATCCTAAAACTTATATGAATCTTGTATATTTGTGTAAGTGTTAAAGCTATCTTTAAAATTTGATTATACCTAAATTGTTTAAGTACTACATAGATGCCATTAGTTTTGGCTAGACTAATATTTGATGAAACGTTCTATCATTTGTGAACCGATTTGTTATTAAAGGTCGATGCCATTTGTTTCGGCTAGACTAATATTTGATGAGGCGTTATATCATTTTTGAAACGATTTGTTATTGAAGGTTGATGCCATTTATTTCGGTTACACTAATATTTGATGAAGCGTTCTATCATTTGTGAACCGATTTATTATTGAAGATCGATGCCATTTGTTTCGGCTAGACTAATATTTGATCAATTGTTCTATTACTTGTGAACTAAATTATTGAAAGATTTATGTCATTTATTTCGGCTAGATCAATATTGATATTATATGTTGAAATCTTAGCATTTCTTTAGAATCAATCCAAACCATATTATTATGGTACGGACTCATGATGTATGACTGAGATGAGCAACCCTTATACTAACAAGGGAAACTTTATTGTCGCAAAACCTGACCGCGCGACATGTTTGAGTATTATGCATAATCACAGGTACAATGAGGCTAATCACCTTATGTACTTGCAGGGGAGTATGATTTAATCTTTACGGTTAACATATACTCTTGTTGTGGTATTCGATCAGTAAATGAACTGATAATTTGTCGAGAAGTTCTAGATCCATTTGTGATCACTCGGCATGAAATTTGGGAATAATCATATTTATTAAATATTGTTACTAGTATTGCTAATTCTTCAGAATCAACTGAATATTGTTGAACCCTAGAAAGAACTTAACTATTTCATTCTTGATATGTTATTCAGCATGAAATTTAAGAAAATTCTTGATTTGGAAATGATTCATTATTTCAACTACTTCACAATCTTTTGAATATTGTTGAAGTTCTAGAGAATTAAACTCTTCTAATCATGATATATCGTTCTTGTATTTAAACTTGCTGAGTGAATTAGTTGGTCACCATTGCTATATCATGATAGTATTTCAATCAAGCCCAAATGTTCGAAGAAGGACAAAGGCAAAAAGAAGGTGACCGAATAATGTCTTTAATGTAATGATTATTATGTTATACAATGATATAAACCTTTTGTATTATTAAGTCATGATATGTTAAGGTTAGTGAAACCTAGGATAATGTTATTTGTTTGTATTAAGGTATGTAATGAATGATGTAATTCATAATGAATGGGTAGATATATGTGATGAGTATGATGTATCATGAGCACCAAATTCGAGGTTCAAGGGACCCGGATTTTGGGGCGCCACAATCTACAAGAAACACATGGTTTTCTTCAATGGAAAGTAACTCTCAACTGTTTTCAACATTTAAGCAATTCAGGTAAACTGACATCTAACTTGTTCATGTGTATAATCCATGAACATGCAGTAATTACATATATAGAGTGAAAACAAGATAAATCAGAGTTTTAAAATTTTACAAACCATATGCCAGGATCATCCTTTATGCACAATTATTAATTAAACGAAAAGATTAAGGATAAGATTCATACCCTTGAAGATACGAGATTCCTCAAGCATGAGTTCAACTCCAAATCCTTTCCACGTTCAACTTGAATCCACCGGGTTAGATTCCTTCCTTTGATCAACGTCAGCCACACAAGTGTTTGGCCTCTAGAGGTTATCCACCAAGGATAAACAAATATTAAGAAGATGGGTGTTTAGCTAAACCCTAGTTTTTCTTCTATCTAGAAAAAGTGTGTTCTCCCAACTCTTGGAAATTGCATTAGCATAAAACAAAATAAGACTCCTCTTATTTATAGATGTAGGCAACCCACCTAAATATTTTAGGAATATGGTTTCATATTAATTAATTAATTAAATAGGCTTCATAATCTTATTAGGAACAATTAATTAAACTCTTTTAATTAACTTACCTCCTAATCTTATTAGGAATATGGGAGAGTACTTTTATTAATTAATTCCCAAACTCCTTTAATAATTAAATTAATAATAATAATAGTAATAATAATAATAAGACTCCTCTTATTAATTTATATTTAATATTTCTAAATTATTAAATAATAAGTATTAAGCCATTTAATTTATTCTATCAACATAGATTAAATTAAATACACTTTACTTATTATAACGATTATGCCATTTGCTTCTTAATTAAATATTCTTCCTTCTATGGTGTGACCCTTTAGGTTTTACATATTAAACCGGTTGTGAATAAATTAATTAGAATAATTCTAATCTTATTTAAATAAATAAATTAACCATTAATTTATTTAAATAAATAATATTTATTATACAATAAGGGTAAACCCCCTTAGCGCTCAACGACTTTGTAGATAATATACATTTCAACATTAATCAAAAAAGAACATTTGAGTAAATATTTACCATACAATTCATTCCTTCCACCATACAATGTCCCAATTAAATATAAGACATGGAACTTCTATCAAGTCTTATTTTATTTAATAATATATATTTCGATCCTAAATGCACAAACTCTGATAATGCAAATTAGAAACTACTTTCTAATTTCATTCTACTTTAGCCAAGGCCTACTAAGTTGTCATTTATCGAATCACATAGGACATTCTCTTCTTTTACAAAAAGTGATAGATTCTTTATTGATCATTCATTATCTTTATGTATAATTAATTATACCCAAGCATACCTTTTGATATACCCTTAGGGTCTTAAGGGACATGTTAAAGTATAACTCATCATACATAAGATACTATGATGATATCAAGTCTAAAGATTACTTGTACTACTATAACTAAAGGAATTCCTATTGATTGGTGAGTAAAACTCCATTAGGTATTCCTTAGCTAGCCACGTTAAGTGTACTTATTCTTCAATAAGCACCTACATATATTGTTTAGTGTCTCCACACAAATGATCATGAGATCAATCATCCTCATCCAATGAGCAAGCAACATATGTATCAATCTATCCCGATTCACTAATCCCCTATTTAGTAATCCAATGATTGGGAATAATTTAAGTTTTAAACTTTCTAAGAATTCAGATCTCATTAGCATGATCATCATCATGATTCTAAAAGCATTGCTTAAAACTATGGATTTATTACATTAAAATATAAAAAACATTATGTAGATAAATTAAAAGCCTTTAATAAACAATTCTTTTATTAATAAATAAATAAGATTGTTACAAAGTAAATGCTTCATCATATAAAATATTATTGGCTTGTGTGCATACTACTTTCAATCTCCCACTTGCACTAAAGCCAATCGTCATGGTATCTCATATCCATCTTCTCTAAGTGACGATCAAACTGTTGTTGTGTTAAATCTTTAGTAAATGGATCTGCAATGTTGTTTTGAGTGTTCACTCGCTCTAGGATGACATCTGCTCTTTTAATGATTTCTCTAATCAAATAAAATCAATTTGGATTTCTGATGAGACCTGGGTTCCTTGGCCTGTGCAACAGCTCCGATGTTATCACAGAATAAAGGTATTTCTCCTCTAATGTTAGTAATAACGCCAAGTTCAGTTATGAACTTTTTTATCCATACAGCTTCCTTTGCAGATTCACTTGCAGCTATGTACTCTGCCTCTGTCACTGAATCAGCAACTGTTTGCTTCTTGGAACTCTTCTAACTCACTGCGCCACCGTTTAAAGTAAATACATACCCCAAAATAGATTTACTGTCATCTTGGTCCGTTTACAAACTTCAGTCTGTATAGCCCTCTAGTTTTAATTCAGACCCACCGTAGACAAGAAATACATCCTTAGTTTTTCTTAAGTACTTTAGGATATTTTTCACTGCCTTCCAGTATTTTTCTCCTGGATTTGACTGATATTTGCTTGTTACGCTAAGTGCATGAGCGACATCTGGTCTAGTACATATCATACCGTACATAATAGATCGTATTGCCGAAGCATCAGTAATCTTACTCATACGGTCTCTCTCCTCAGGTGTCTTTGGGGCCACTTTCTTGGAGAGATGTATTCCGTAGCTCATCGGCATGAGACCTCTTTTGGAATCTTCCATGCTAAATCTCTTTAGCATCATGTCAATGTACGTTCCTTGGGACAAGCCAAGCATCCTTTTAGATCTATCTCTATAGATCTTTATTCCCAAAATATAGGATGCTTCTCCCAAGTCCTTCATGGAGAAGTGTTTAGATAACCAAATTTTGATCGACTGTAGCATAGGAATGTCATTCCCTATCAATAATATATCATCAACATATAATACAAGGAATGATATAGCGCTCCCACTAACGTTCTTATACACATAAGGTTCATCCTCATTTTTGATAAAATTAAACTTTTTGATTGTCTCATCAAAACGGATGTTCCACCTGCGAGAAGCTTTCTTCAATCCATACATAAATCATTGCAACTTACAGACTTGATTTGTTCCAACCGTTAAAACAAAACCCTCTGGTTGTGTCATATACACATCCTCCTCAAGTTTCCCGTTGAGGAAGGCTATTTTCAAGTCTATTTGTCAGATCTCGTAGTCGTTATAAGCTGCAATCGCAAGCAAAATCCGAATGGACTTGAGCATAGCTACTGGTGAGAAGGTTTCATCATAGTCAATTCCTTGCCTTTGTTTGAAACCTTTGGCAACCAGTCTGGCCTTATAGGTCTCTACATTGCCATCTGCTCAAGTCTTTCTCTTAAAGACCCATTTACACCCAATAGGTTTAATGCCCTCAGGTGCTAAAACCAAAGCTTATACTCGATTTTCATACATGGAGTCTATCTCAGATTTCATGGCTTCTTGCCATTTCTCTGAGTCTTTACTACTCATAGCATGTTCATAATTCAATGGATCATCATCATTCTTGATGCGTACCTCATTGTCATCCTCTATAACGAATCCACACCTATCAGGTATCTTCGGCACTCTTCCAGATTTACGGATAGGTTGTTGTACAGAAGGTGTCTCTACTTGTACAGGTTCATCCAATTGATCTGTAGTGGTTTGTGGTTCTTGAACTTCTTCAAGATCTATTTTCCTCTCACTGGCCACTTCAAGGATAAACTCCTTTTTTAAGAAGGCATCGTGTTTTATAATACACACCTTTTGCTCAGTAGGATTTTAGAAATAGTATCCTAAACTTTCTTTAGGGTATCCCACAAATGTATATTATCAAATCTTGTACCAAGCTTATCATTTTGAAACTTTTTCACATAAGCTGGACATCCCCAAATCTTAACATGCTTAAGACTAGGTTTCCTCCCTGTCCATATCACATATGGAGTCTTCGGGATGAATTTCGAGGGGACCTTATTTAGTAGATATACAACCGCTTCTAGGGTATAGCCCCAGAAAAATACTGGAAGATCTATAAAACTCATTATGGAACGAACCATGTCCAACAATGTTCGATTTCTCCTTTCAGATACACCATTAAACTATAGTGTTCCTGGTGGAGACCATTGTGAGATTACACCATTTTCTTTAAGACAATTGAGAAACTCACCACTTAAGTATTCACCACCTCGATCCGATCCAAGAATCTTAATACTCTTGCCAGTTTGTTTCTCTACTTCACTTCTGAATTCTTTGAACTTTTCATACGATTCAGATTTGTATTTTATTAAATACGCTTATTTAAATCTTGAATTATCATTAGTGAAAGTAATAAAATAAGAATACCCTCCTCGTGTATTCGTTGTCATAGGCCCACATACGTCTATGTGTACCTGTAGACACTCGAAAATTTACATTTCTGTTACTAGCCCTGCAAAAGGGCAAAACTATCTTTTACCTTCCAGAGACAACCTTAGAAGTCCAAATCACCAAGTTAAAATCCCGGAGATAACCCCGACTGATCAAATCCAACCCCGACAACAACACAAGGAGATCAAATCCAACCCCCCGGCGACAACACCGGGAGATCAAGTCAAACCCCGAAGACAACCCCGAAATATCAAATCCAACCCCGACGACAACACCATGATATCAAATCTAACCCTTGAGATAACACCGGGAGATCAAATCCAAAACCCCGGCGACAACCCCGGGCGATCAAATCTAACCCCAGCGACAACACCGGGATATCAAGTTTAACCCTGGTAACAACCTAGGGAGATCAAAGCCAAACCCCGACGACAACACCGGAATCTCAAATCCAACCCCGGAGACAACACCGGGAGATCAAGTTAAACCCCGTCGATAACTCCGGGATATCAAACCCAACCCCGGCGACAACACCGGGAGATAAAATCCAACCCCAAAGACAGTACCAGGTGATTAAATCCAACCCCGGCAACAACCCTGGGAGATCAAAGCCAAACCCCGACGATAACCCCGAGAGATCAAATCCAACCCCAGCGACAACCCCGGGAGATCAAATCAAACCCCACAAATAACCCTGGAAGTTCAAATCAAACCCCGACGACAACCCTGGGAGACCAAATCAACCTTCAGAGACAGCCCCGAAGCATCAAATCAACCCCGACAACAACCTCGAGAGATCAAATCAAACCCTGACGATAACCTTGGGATATCAAATCAACTCTGGGAGACGATCCTGAGGAAAAACAGAGTCGGCTAGGATAGAACCTCAGAGACAACCCCGAGAAACAGTCGAAAAACCTTTCAATCTTGGAGACAACCCCTAGAAGGGTAAAATAGTTATTTTATCAACTTAACATTAAATTAAGTTAAAATCAAGCCAAATCACTGCCATAAAGGTCGTGCAGAACCATAACAACAACCCCGAGTGAAAACAGCACAAGACAGCTTAACAGACGGACTGCGAAGACACAAAGAACTGGTCATGGACCCATCTTACCAGATTCAGAAAAGGTCAAATCCCATGTCATTGTGTAGCTCTCAGAAAGGGCTTTTCGAAAAAGTATAGCACGCCTCCATCGAACTCCCGAATTAAAAGTTATGAAGGTTCGAAGCAGATAAAAAGTTCGTTGGAGTGCACGTACTTCGAGATAACGGGACTCGCTGGACAGGCCCTACCCGAAAGCCGCAGGTAGACCCGCGGCTCCCTTGTCTATAAATAAGACCCCTCATCAGCCAAAAAGAAAAAGAAAAAAAGAAGAAAAAAGAGGAAATTCCTTCCATTTCAGCTCTTGACTCTACCTACAGTGCTCCAAACATTGATATTTCTCTTCCTAAATAATTGTATACATATATATACTAACATATCAAGTTTTAAATGGTGGAAACAGAGTTTTCAAGCCTACCAAGTGGTTTAATGCCTCTATCGCTGTACACTATGAGATTTCTCTTGATCTGAAGCTTTTTACTGCTTTAACATATATATATATATATATATATATATAGCTTCTAGTTTTGCCTGGATTTCAAATTCGTAGCCTTTTTGGCTTTAATATATGTATATATAAGTCTATATATGTATATATATATTTATAAATGCCATTTCAATCTGGATTGCAAATCTGTGGCTTTTATCGCTTTAATACATATATATATATATTTATAAGTGTTATTTAGCCTGGATTGTTAATATGTGGCATTTTCTACTTTAATATATATATATATATATATATATATATATATATATTTCTATTAACTCTATTAGCCTGGATTGCTAATCCGTGGCTTTTTCTCGCTTTAATATATGTAAAATTATATATATATATATATATATACTAAATCGTTTGGCCTGGATTGCTAATCTGTGGCCTTTTCAGCTTCAATATATATAAGTATATATATATATATATATATATATTTACATTGATCAGTCACTCCTGGATTGTAAATTCGTGGCCCTTTCCAGCTTTAATATATATATAAGTAATATATATTATTTATTCAGTGTGATTAAATATCTGTTTTAACCGTTCATTTGATATAATTATGTACTGATGTAAAGTTTGTGGTCTAGATTTATCTAAATATAGCCATATCTAATTTCCAATTGGTTCAAAAGCTGTAAAGCTAGAACCGTTGAGCTAGAATGGCTAAGATTTATTTAAATCTAGTTTTCTTTCTAGTTTTATAAATATTAAAGCAACTACGCGACCCTAGATCCGTATCTAGAGGGAACTGGAAGCTTTGGCTACACGCATGCTATGATTTAATTGATGAATCCTTTGTCTTGCGACGTCTAAATTATAATTTGCATTTTATTTCAATACATCTGTTGTGCAAGCTTTTTGATGATATTTTGTGAGCCTAGGAATCACAAGATCTATGATTAACCACATGGATCTAGATTTGATTCCCATGATGGACAAATTTAAACTGTTAATACGGCTTGCCTATCTTTTTGTAAATGTAAATCAAAGGGACCTTAAACGGTTATCCGAATTTAAGGTCTCAGTATAGTAAATTGTGGTTTGTAGTGATTGGGTCACTTCGATGGCTTTCGTACCCATAAGGAGACCGACACTTGTATATAAATTACTTGGTCGAGGATGCTTCGCATCTCTACAATAAAATCTAAATCAGCCATATGCAGAAAAAAATGGACGCATTAAAAGATTTCAATTCCTATGTTAGCGAAAGGGTTTGAAAACCATTTTTCAAAACATCACTTTCATATCTTGTCTAAAAATGGACTTTTTATTAAATCAAACCCTTCGTATATATGTCCAACGAAGCACATCGCTACTTTCAAATAAAACACTTAGACCCAATTACTGCAAGCACACACACTGCAAATAAAATAGGGAAATTGAAAAGATGCGATAACCGTGTTTCACGGAAGTCGGGGGGTGCCTAATACTTTTCCCCCGTTTAATCAAGCCCCCGAAATCTATGAATCTAGGTTTCCAAGGCCATGTTAAACAGAGTCCAGTAATTGGGCCTACTTGCAAAACTTTTCAAATAAAACTAAGTTGAGTTGGTACAACCATTTCAAACATACCAACTGGCGACTCTGTAAAATCAAACTTTTCAAATCGTCGACATTATATGTCGGCCTTTTCTTGAAAATTCACCCTTCAGGTTAAACAAATCAAATAGAGAACATAAAGGGTAGAAACACATAGGAAAAGGGATTGCCAAAGATTTTTCCCAACGTCGACAAGTGGCGACTCTACTGGGGAACTGTAGAGGGCTTAAGCCGCATTTCAATTTTTTCAGAAATTCCCTTTTTATCTACATGTGTGTGGATGCTGTGTTTACATTGAATGGATGTAAATAAATATTTTACTTCTTTATATTAGTGTTCCGCACAATATTATCATTTCATACAGTAAGACACGTTGTATGAGAATATATGTTGTGTGATTCCTCCACCAGGAAGTGAACCCGTCGACGTTTAATTACTAGACTCAAAAGAGACTAATCATGCGAGGCTCAAGAAAGGCGCCACTCAGATCCGCTCGAATTGAAAGAACGGATTAATTTTTCCTCTAGTAAATTGCGATGATCTGGGGACCTTCATGCCGAAAAACTGCGAGAGTAGCCTAAGATAGGTCAGCTTTTGATAAACCAAATCCGAAGGGGAGTCTCTTCATGCCTTCCCCATTCAAATTCTATGTAAATTTAATGTAAATTTCAAATTTCCTGTGAATATCAAATAAATGTAAATATACTTTCCATTTCCTGGCAATTTTATTAAATCATGTCATACTATCCTGTCATCAAAACAACTGACCTTGGTTTTAGAGGAAAAGATTAAAAAACTTCAACAACAACAAAAAATTGATAACGCATTACATAGCATGCATCCTGTTAATATATATATCAAAATTAACATACCAACTTTTATTGTAGGAAAAAATTGGTCCCGGTACCAGAATAAAGTCTAAAAAGGCACTAAGCCCATCTCCTGGCATGACTTCAAGTGCCCAACCTGAATCCACCCCTATTTCTCGGGAAGAGTTCGAAGAACTAAAAAACCAGATAGCTGAATTGGCTATTTTCCTTAAAGAGCAAAGAAAAAGTATCCAGGGTAAACAAATACCCGTTCAAACATAATCATCCACACAAGGTGGCAGTAAGGATATCGACAAAAAGAAAGATACTCAGATACCTGAGCCTCAAAACAAGGATATGACCAACAAAACCCTTGAAATCACCAATCTCAAAAATGATCAGGAAACTGGTGATATTAGGAAGAAAGTCCAGCAAATGGAAGAAACTATCAGGTCCATCAAAGGAACTGGGGCATTTGGAAGTGTAAACTACTCAGATCAGTGTATATTTCTAGGGGCTCGATATCCAGAAAAATTTAAGTCCCGAATTTTAAAAAGTATGATGGATTAGGAGATCCTTACACTCATTTAAAAGTGTTCATTGGAAAACTCGGATCCTATGCAGAGGATGAAAAACTCATAATGCAGTTTTTCCAAAAGAGTCTGACTAGAGAAGCCCGAGCTTGGTATGCCCGACAAGACAATTCCAAGATCCATAGTTGGGAAGAGCTAGCCCATGCATTCTTAAATCAATATAGCTTCCAGTATTAGATGGCTCCAGATCGATATCAAGTGACCAAGGTCAAAAAGCAAAGCAATGAGTATTTTCGTGAGTATGCCCAAAGATGGAGAAGGAGGTTGCATAAGTCACCCAACTTATGACAGAGACCGAGATAGTGATGACTTTCATAGACATCCAGGAAGCTCCATATTATGAAAGGGTCCTAGCAGGTATAGAAAAACCATTCTCGAAAATGATTAAACTTGGAGAAATGGCCGAAATAGGACTGAAGCCTAGGAAGATCAAAGACCTTACCGCTTTGGAGGCAGTGGCCGAGTATATTCAAGCTAGAATTTATAGGAATAATCCTCGGAGAGTCCACAAAAAGAAGGAGGAGGTTGTGTCCTTGATACTTTAGGGACAAAATCAGAGAGGCAATCCAAACTTGCTAATTCAAAGGAGAAATTATTCCTCTCTCCAAACTCCTGCACAGTCTTCGACTCCTCCTTTTCAAAAGACCGGAGAAGTTAAACGTCGAAGAATGTTCACACCCATAGGGGACTCACTAGAAAATTTACTGAAACTTCTGACAACATAAAAGAAGATTGTCCAGCTCCTTTCACTGTCCAATTTAAGTAGATGAAATTTTGATCCAAGCAAGAAATGTGTTTATCATTCTGGAGCACCGGGCCACCATACCCAAGATTGTTGGTCTCTCAAACACAAAATCCAAGACTTGATAGATAATGGGGAGATTGTGGTGACAACACCAGAACAACCACATGTTCAAGATAATCCTCTGCCTCAACACAATGAGGAGAGCATCAATATGATCAGTATGGGAAACGAAGAAGGATCCAAATACCTCAAGTATGTCAGAGAGTCATCCCAAGCAAACAAAGATAAGCCGGACAAATGGGAATATTCAGAAAGGAAGTTTCTGATAGAACAAGAAATCAAATCTATCAAAGAGCGAGTTGGTTAATTGGCAGAACTGGTAGTTTATCAACATCAGATAATGCGATAATTGATAAATCAGACCAATCAGCAAGAAATAAATCTTCCTACGCCTGATATTAGTCTCATTTCCAGGAAGGATCATTATCGGTTCCACGAACATGAACCCTGGGACGACTAGGTTTCTAAGGAAGAGAAGTTCCGAGCTAACAGAAAGTTTGCCTTCTAAAGGAATTTTACTCATTTGAATCAGCCTATGAAAGAAATTCTCCAAATGCTGATCAACAAGGGGAAAGTCACAGAATTACTACCCCCAGTAGACCCTCGATCTAGGAAGTTCAAACCTGATAGGATCTGTCAATATCATTCCAACACGCCTGGTCATGACACAGAGGATTGTTGAGAACTTTGTCACTTAATTCAAAATCTAATTGAAAGTGGTGAGCTGCTGAAGGCAAACCAAGATTATGTCTAGCCTGGTGAGGAAGTAATCTTTCTTCCCATTGCATGGAATCTGAAAGAAGTAGTGGATGTCATTTCCTATGAGAAGGATCTAGCCATAAAGCCCTTGATACTTCAGGGAAAAGGGGCTTAAGAAGGAAAGAATCATGTGAAACTGGATGCGCCCGAGCCTCTAATATTGCCATTCAGACCGTAATATTCTATAGTCATCTTGAAGAAAGTCCCATGGAACTATGAGAAAGATGAAGGATCAACATCAAACCACATTGTTATTATATCAAAGGAAAACCCGTTATACCTGCCTCAACGAGTAATTAACTCAGTCATTAAAGCCAAGGGAAGAGTGTATGAGGAGAAAATTGAAGAATTCCTAAGCAAGATGGGGCATGATGAAGTCAAAGTGATGCAAAGATTAAAAGAGGCACCTCAACAGGTATCCATTCTGGATTTGGTCTTATCTTCGGAAGATCATCGCAAGATTCTAGTGAAAGTACTGGAAGAAGCACATATGCCGAAGACGGTAGATACTAAGAAATTTCATCACGTGATAAAGCACATTTTCAACAACAATGGGTTATCTTTCACTGATGATGACATACCAGCAGAAGGGACGGGTCATTGCAAGTTATTGCATATAGCAGTGATGTCCTCAGGATATATGATAGGAGGTGTGCTGATAGATGGAGGATCATCCCTGAACATTTGTCCCTATGACACATTGGAGAGAATGGATCAATCCAAAACGAATTCTGACTAGTCATGTAGTCATCAGGGCTTTTGATGGATCTCGCCAAGAGGCTATGAGAGAAATCAAACTTCCATTGGAGATTGAACCCCATACTTTCTACGTATCCTTCCAGGTACTAAACATTACCACATGCTATAATTTACTATTAGGAAGACAGTGGATCCATATGGCTGGAGCATTTCCGCCCACCCTTCATCAACATGTCAAGAACATCATTAATGGCAATCTGGTAACTGTCAATGCCAAACCAGAATATCTTGTCCATACACAAAGCAATATGCCTGTTATCAGTCTTGATGAAAGAATTGAGCATGTCAGTTTTTAAGCTCTTGAAGTGAGCAAAACTCAGTACCTACCTATTGGGACACTAGCTTTAAAACCAAGAGATTCCACCGAAGTAATGACGGTCATTCAAGAAACGATATCCTTGGGTCCTTTCCATGGAAAAGGGTTAGGGAAAAATCAGTAAGGAATCAGAAGTCCGGTTCAAATCCCTAGCCAGACAGGGAAAGATGGATTAGGCTATTCCTCTGGATCAAACCATCGGAATCTGCACAAGCATCCACCGATTCCTGTCTCTACCATGATGTTACTAAACCTCACTGATGCAGGATTTGTGAAGCTTATGAGGAAAATTCTTGTTAACGTTGCTAGTATGCTGATGCCTAAACTAATCATTGAAAAAAAAAAGTCCCGAAGCTTGATGGGGAAAGAAAAAAAGGGAAAGAAAAGTTCCTGCGGGGAGGACTAGACCCGTTTACAAATATGTATTTTCTGGTACACACTGAGGGAATGAACAATGATATCCCAGATGATGATCATGAAGAAGATCAACTCCCAATTCCTTGTATGGACCGAGCAGAAATGAGTACCCCAAAGAGGAATGCTAACTTTGATGGAAATGCTGTCTTAGTCATCATCAAATAGAAGACAGACGACAGCAACCCCTTCATCCTCCCTGTTCATGAGGACTTGACTCTAGACAATTGGAGCAGCACTCCGTGCATCCGTCGAAAAGGGTAAAAGGGCAGAGAGTCCATCTGCCCTGAAAATGTGGTTTTATTTCCTGCTTATATTTGTTGCACAGCGATAACAGTTACTTTTTTCATGCTTTTTGCTAAATACTTTGTATGATTAAACAGTTTCATATATTAAAGTGAAAGCATTTTGTTTTCAGGACTCCAGAGTTGGATTTGTTTGGCCTTGCTGATGAGATGCAAAATTTTCACAGTGACTACAACTTTGATGTAGAGATGGACTTCGATTTGATGGGGATTGATCAAGAGGAGATAAATGACTATGAGGAGCCCGAGGAGATCAAATAATGGGTCGAAGAAAAACCCAAACCGAACCTCGATCAAACCATCTGTAAGACTCTAACTTTTTATGAATAAAATTGAATTTCCTTTATATATTATTTTGAATAGTAAGGGGTTGATTTGATAGATATGGTAAGTTATGGGTAAAATGCGCAAATATTTCAAAATAAGCAAGTGGTTATAGAATATTCATTGTTGCCGGGAAATATTCGTTTGATCATGAAATATTCTTGTTGTCAGGGAATATTCGTATGACGACGCAGCCATTTGTGGGCCCCATAACAAAAAACTGTCGAATGAAGAAAACGACAAGAATAGTTTTCTATAAATAACGGCGTAACAGTTACCGTTAACACTGTTGAAATACCCGGTGGTTAAAATAAAGTAATACGCGTTGTTGCACAGTAGCATACGGTATTACACAGTATTTTATATTATTGTTATTTCAATAATTGTCACTGCACAACATTTTACATTATCAAATTAATAATTTATATTATTTGAATAATATTATTAGACAGCATTATTGGCATTGTCTAGGAAGTTCTGTCTCGGAAAGGGGTTAGTTAATCTAATTGCGCGCCAGTAAGGAGAAATTCTTATCGGAAAGCCCCCTCTTTCCTGGAAACGATCTGGTTATCATTATTATGATTCTGTAATATTATTTGTGAATAACTAATTATTGATAAAAATGATAAGAAAATATTTATTTAATGAATGAATTTTTAAAGAGATAATTATTGAGAGTTGATATTTTATCTTCTTCGATAAAATAATTCATTCAAATATATTATTATAATATTACATTATAAGTGTACGATGTAATAGTATAATAATATAATAATGGTGATATTTTTACAATGAATGCACGATATGTGAATAAAATGAGGAGCAAGATAGCAAATTGGGTCCGGAGTATTTTTGTTACAAAAAATATGTTAAATATGTTGGTGGGCCCCGTTTTTGACGGAAGTTTGATTATAGCCTGCAAATTCATCCGTACAGTAAATTTGGGTCATTTTTCGTTCGAAATTTGGAAAAGCTTTCTTCTATAAAGTTGTAGAGAATTAAATTTCCTGTGGAATGGACATAAAATTCCTATTTTTTTGATAAAAGGACTATTTATTATGAATTATTGAAGTTCTGGAATATTGGGTCTGAATTTATTTTTGGGATTATAAATATTTTTTTAAGAAAAACATTTTTTGTGGGTGGGACCCACTTGTGGAGTGTTGAGATTGTGATGTGGTGTGCGTAAGAAAAAAAATATATTTAATAATATTTTATTAAATTTTTTACTTTGGCGTCCTAAGCATTTTCCTATAAATAGGGTGCTTAGTTAGAATTTGAAAATCACACCAGAAACAAAAGTTTTCTCTCTCTATAATATCGAGCGTATTTTTGTGAGTATTTAGATACTTTGAGAGTTGATAAGCAGTGCAAGTTTTCTTCAACATTATATCCGATATTCAAGTCAGAAGTACTTGTCTTTTGAGGTAAGAGATGTTATTTTTTTCAAAAATAATGTTATTTCTTTCAATATCATGACACCGAAATATTGGTATGAATTTTAGTGTGAAATTTTTACCTTTTCATATTAGAGTTACTATTCACGTATACGACACTATTCACATATACGGCACTATTCACGAATACGGTACTATTAATAAAAAAATTAAATTTTCTTTTCTTTGTCCAAGTTGGCTATTAAGGTTCCTATCTTTGATTGGATCCAAGTTTTGATCTACATTCTTGAATTTTGCTCCATAATTGATTATTATGGAGTATTCTTGAACTTGGATAAACTAAATTACGAATTCCTAATTTTTGTCATTTATCTCACTAGATTCATTCTTTAAAATATTTTTCATCATCTTCAGTCTTAAATGGTGATACAAAAGAATATCTTTGGCCTGTAGTGCAAAGATGGTTGATTACTTGATGAATATCTTTGGCCTGTAGTGCAAAGATGTATTATTATTTGATGAATATCTTTGGCCTGTAGTACAAAGATGAATGATTACATGATGAATATTTTTGGCCCGTAGTGCAAAGATGGACATGTGTTGAGATGAACATGACCAACTGGTGATACAAATGAATATCTTTGGCCCGTAGTGCAAAGATGAATATTTGATTCAAGATATATATTGATTGATGTTACAGGAAAAAAATATTGATTATGGACTTTTAAACCATAGAAGATAGTAGACATTATTTCCTACTTAACTCTTCTGATGCATTGTTAATTTCGCTGCAGTTGTTGATCTAAAACTTGTTGTCCATAATATTTTATCTGACTTGTTGAAGACTAACGATAAATTATTCTGCATTATCTTAGTCATAATATTCTTTACTGGGCTAGTTGAGCTCACCATTTTCATCTATTGTCCTCTTCAGGAAATGAGAATGTTGCAGGGACTAGTCGGGGAACAAAGTGATGGGCAGAGTTAGAGCAGTAGTAGTCTTCACTATTTTACTATAATAGTGTGAAAATAATTGTAACTATTGAGGACTGAATTTGAGTGTTTATATTTCGTATTATATACTATTTGTATTGACACTCATAGCTTGTATGGTCGTCCTGCTCACGACCTTTTGATATAAAAGTTTGTATTTGGATTATGTACCATGTGTTTGGCGACTCCGAATGGATTGGGTTTATTGGACCTATTCTGGGGGCGTCACAGTTGGTATCAGAGCTTAAAGATATAATCTCTGGCGGAGATCGGGGAATAGAACTAGGAGGGAAGAGACGAGTAAATCCTTCGCTAGTGTGTCCTACCTAAGCTTATTTGATATTTAATTGGTCGGTCGGAACATAGGGTTAATATGTGATATGTTAATTTGTTTAATTAACCCATATTTTGTGGCAGTATTTAAGAAATGAACTCATATAGAGTTTTAAGTGATGAATTGAGGAGATTTATTTAAAGAATAAATATTAGAGTATAATATCTTTTTATAACAAAGGTGTTTATTGGGGAGTACTAATTAAGTTATTGAACTTGATTGTAGGATGTTAGGCAAAGAAGAAATTAGAGATATCCATGCGGTGAGTGAAGAATTAATAGTTGCACCCGAGCTGATCGCAGAGGTAGCAGCTGAGAGTGAGGAAGAAGAGGAATCTGAGGAGGATTTATTAGGAGAATTTTATGATCGAAATGTAAAACTGCAAAATCGTATTCGTGAGTTAGAATAGCAGGGTGAAGAATGACAGACAGCCGTGGCACAAAGGGATACATCATTTCAAGATTTTGCTACTCGATATGCGAGGCTTGAACATAAGCTCTCTTTGGCAGAGCATATGATATTAGAGCTGGAATCTGAAAATACAAATGTCAACGATCAGCTGAAAGAAGAAATAACTGAACGAGTGAGAATTGAAGATGCATGGGTAAAAGTCACACGACGCGTTGATATTTTAGAAAGAGACGTCCGATCCAAGAAGGACAAAATAGACGATATGGATTTCACTTTTTGGACAGCAATTGGGAGAATCCAACATCGAGTTTGGAATTACCCTGTGCATAGCGATCAACCCCAATTCGATATGGATCGAAGAGTAATGATTAAGATCATAGATCAGGAGTGCGACGAAGCATTTGAGGGTGGAATGTGCTTTATAGCAAAGTCAACTCAAGCGAGGAAACCGAACGAGGTGATCACGGGTAATCTAATTATAAACTCTTATAAAGTTTATACCTTATTAGATACGGGTTCTACCCATTCTATTATTTCACCTACTTGTGCTCAACGTTTGAACTTGACTTCTGAGAAATTAGACTTTAACTTATCTTTTAAAACTCTGTTGGGTGAAACCTTCGTTACATCTACAGTTTACAAATCTTGTTTGATTCAAATTGTCACCCTCACCCTAACTGTTGATCTTATATCTTTAAAAATACTTGCATTTGATGTGATTTTAGGAATTGACTGGTTAACCACTTATCATGCCAAAATTAATTATTTTCATAAGGTTGTTAGTTTTCATATTCCTAACCAACCTGTTGTACAAATTCAAACCACCAAACCACTAAAATCAATCAATGCCATTTCAAGTCATAAAGCTATTCGTTTATTAAAAAATAGATGTTAAGATTTCTTAGCCCATGTCACTGATTTAAACCAGAATACGCCAGTTTTGAATGATATTTCTGTTGTTAATGAGTTTCCTGATGTATTTTCTGAAGAACTTCCTGGTCTACCCCCAGAACGTGAAGCTGAATTCTTTATTGACCTTGAACCCGGTACAAAACCCATTTCTAAAACCCCATATCGAATGGCTCCTATTGAATTTTAGGAGTTAAAGGTCAAATTATAGGAGTTATTAGACATCGATTTTATTCGTCCTAGTACGTCTCCTTGGGGTGCTCCTTTTTTATTCGTAAAGAAAAAAGACGGGAGTATGCGACTTTGTATTGACTATCGGGAGTTGAACCATGTCACTATCAAGAATAGGTATCCACTACCTCGTATTGATGACCTGTTCGACCAGTTGCAAGGTGCACAATTCATCTTAAAGATCTATCTTCGTTCTGGATATCATCAGCTGAAGATTAAAACTGAGGATATTCTGAAGACTGCCTTTAGAACTCGATACGCGCATTACGAATTTCTAGTTATATCTTTCAGATTGACAAATGTCCATACTGCGTTCATGGACATGATGAACCAAATATTTGAGAAATATTTGGATCATTTCGTGGTAGTCATTATTGATGACATCCTAATATACTCCAAACGCCTCAAATATTTCTTTACTTAGAACGACCTCAACGTGCGACATTGACGTTGGCTTGAGCTATTGAAGGATTATGACCATACCATCCAATACCATCTTGGAAAAGTGAACGTGGTAGCTGACGCGTTGAGTAGAAGATCATATGCTGGAACGAGTACGATGCTGTCAACACAAAGGCCTATTATATATGACTTACAAAAGATGGAGATAGAGTTTAAGACTCCGCGGACCCACGTGATGATGTCAAATATACGTGTAGAGCCAGCTTTAATCTATAAAGTTAAAGCTGCTCAAGCTACAGACTCGGAGTTGATAAAAATGAAGAAGAAGGTGCAAGAAGGTGCGGTTCCAGAAGTAAGAATCGATGAAGAAGGAATACTTCGAGTCAACTCCAGATTTTATGTTCCTAATGATTCTGATTTGAAGTATAGAATTATGATGGAGGTACACAACACACCGTTTGCAATCCATCCTAGGAGTACCAAAATATATCGTGATCTTTGACATACATTTTGTTAAAGCAATATGAAGAGAGAGATCGCGGAGTTTATCTCGAGGTGTTTAACTTGTCAACGTGTAAAGACGGAGCATCAAGTGCCAAAGGGTCCATTGCAACCACTTGAGATTTCGAAATGGAAGTGGGAACACATTACCATGGATTTTGTTATGGGTCTTCCCAAGGTTTCTCAAGGCATAGATGCGATTTGGGTTATTATTGATAGATTAACCAAGTTTGCTCATTTCTTGCCGATACGGGAGACTTATTCCCTCGAGCGTCTTGCTCGTATGTACGTGAATGAGATTATGAGGTTGGGTCAGTTTGCAAAAAGATATAAGCACGAATTTACGTTTTAGTTCGGCATATCATCCTCAAACGAACGAGAAATCAGAAAGGACTATTTAAACTCTTGAAGATCTATTGAGACTCTATGTTCTAGACTTCAAAGGGAGTTGGGATAAGTACCTACCATTGGTGGAATTCTCCTACAACAACAATTATCAGGCAAGTATAGGCGTGGCTCCATTCGAGGCGTTGTATGGGCGAAAGTGTAGTTCTTCAGTATGTTGGGATGAGGTGGGTGAAGCAACATTGTTGGGACCAGAGTTAGTACGTATGACCACGGAAAAGATCCAAATGATCCGACAACGTATACAAACGGCACAGGATCGACAAAAGAGTTATGCGGATCTTCATCAAAAGGACGTGGAATTTAATGTTGGGGATCATGTACTGTTACGTGTTGCTCCGTGGAAAGGAGTTACAGGATTTGGGAAGAGAGGAAAGATCAACCCAAGATTTATTGGTCCATTTGAGATTCTTGACCGAGTAGGAAATGTGGCCTATAGACTGGCTTTACCTCCAAGCATGTCTCGTGTTCATAACGTGTTTCACATATCCGTGCTATGTAAATATGTGAAAGACTCAAACCATATTATTGAGTTAGAACCAGACGAGATAGCCAAAGATTTAACGTATGAGGAGGTACCTGTCAAGATCTTGGATAGGAAGGAGCATGTCCTACGCACAAAGGTTATATCACAAGTCAAAGTTTTGTGGAGGAATCATACTATTGAGGAAATGACCTGGGAGTTGGAATCTAAAATGAAAGCGAGGTATCCTCACCTTTTCGAAACACAAGGTACGCACGTCAATTTTGAGGATAAAATTTCATAAGGAGGGGAGGTTATAAGACCCCAACTTTTTATGAATAAAATTAAATTTTCTCTATATATTATTTTGAATAGTAAGGAATTGATTTGATAGATGTGATAAGTTATGGGTAAAATGCGCAAATATTTCAAAATAAACAAGTGGTTATAAAATATTCATTGTTGTCGGGGAATATTTATTTGGTTGTGGAATATTCTTGTTGTCGGGGAATATTCGTACGACGGTGCAGCCATTTGTGGGCCCCATAACAAAAAACTGTCGAATGAAGAAAACGACAAGAATAAGTTTTCTATAAATAACGGCGTAACAGTTACCGTTAACACTGTTGAAATACCCAGTGGTTAAAATAAAGTAATACGCGTTGTTGCACAGTAGCACACGGTATTACACAGTATTTTATATTATTGTTGTTTCAATAATTGTCACTGCACAACATTTTATATTATCAAATCAATAATTCATATTATTTGAATAATATTATTAGACAACATTATTGGCAATGTCTAGGAAGTTCTGTATAAGAAAGGGGTTAGTTAATCTAATTGCGCACCAGTAAGGAGAAATTCTTATCGGAAAGCCCCCTCTTTCCTGGGAACGACCTGGTTGTCAATATTATGATTCTGTAATATTATTTGTGAATAACTAATTATTGATAAAAATGATAAGAAAATATTTATTTAATGAATGAATTTTTAAAGAGACAATTATTGAGAGTTGATATTTTATCTTCTTCGATAAAATAATTCATTCAAATATATTATTGTAATATTACATTATAAGTGTACGATGTAATAGTATAATAATATAATAATGGTGATATTTTTACAATGAATGCACGATATGCGAATAAAATGAGGAGAAAGAGATCAAATTGGGTTCGGAGTATTTTTGTTACAATAAACATGTTAAATATGTTGGTGGGCCCCATTTTTGACTGAAGTTTGATTATAGCCTGCAAATTCATCCATATGTAAATTTGGGTCATTTTTCGTTCGGAATTTGGAAAAACTTTCTTCTACAAAGTTATAGAGAATTAAATTTCATATGGAATAGACATAAAATTCGTATTTTTATGATAAAAGGGTTATTTATTATGAATTATTGAAGATCCAGAATATTGGGTCTGAATTAATTTTTAGGGTTATTAAATTTTTTTTAAGAAAAACATTTTTTGTGGGTGGGACCCACTTGTGGAGTGTTGAGATTGTGATGTGGTGTGCGTAAGAAAAAATATATATTTAATAATATTTTATTAAATTTTTTACTTTGGCGTCCTAAGCATTTTCCTATAAATAGGGTGCATAGTTAGAATTTGAAAATCACACCAAAATCAGAAGTTTTCTCTCTCTATAATATCGAGCGTATTTTTGTGAGTATTTAAATACTTTAAGAGTTGATAAGCAGTGCAAGTTTTCTTCAGCATTATATCCGATATTTCAGTCAGAAGTACCTGTCTTTTGAGGTAAGGGATGTTATTTTTTTTTCAAAAATGATGTTATTTCTTTCAATATCATGACACCGAAATATTGGTCTGAATTTTATTGTGAATTTTTTACCTTTTCATATTTGAGTTACTATTCACGTATACGGCACTATTCACGAATACGGTACTATTCACAGCAAAATTAAATTTTCTTTTCATTGTCCAAGTTGGGTATTATGGTTCCTATTTTTGATTGGATCCAAGTTTTGATCTTCATTCTTGAGTTTTGCTCCATAATTGATTATTATAGAGTATTCTTGAACTTGGATAAACTAAATTACGAATCCCTAATTTTTATCCTTCATCTCACTCGATTCTTCTTTAAAATATTTTTTATCATCTTCAGTCTTAAATGGTGATACAAAAGAATATCTTTGGCTTGTAGTACAAATATGGATGATTATTTGATGAATATCTTTGGCCTGTAGTGCAAAGATGAATGATTACCTGATGAATATCTTTGGCCCGTAGTGCAAAGATGGACAGGTGTTGAGATGAACATGACCAACTGGTGATACAAATGAATATCTTTGGCCCGTAGTGCAAAGATGAATATTTGATTCAAGATATATATTGATTGATGTTACATGAAAAAAATATTGATTATGGACTTTTAAATCATAGAAGATAGTAGACATTATTTCCTACTTAACTCTTCTGATGCATTGTTAATTCCGTTGCAGTTGTTAATCTAAAACTTGTTGTCCACAATATTTTATCTGACTTGTTGAAGACTAACGATAAATTATTCTGCATTATCTTTGTCATAATATTCTTTACGGGGCTAGTTGAGCTCACCAATCTATTGTCCTCTTCAGGAAATGAGAATGTTGCAGGGACTAGTAGGGGAACAGAGTGATGGGCAGAGTTAGAGCAGTAGTAGGCCTCACTATTTTAGTATAATAGTGATAAAATATTTATAACTATTGACGATTGAATTTGAGTGTTTATATTTCGTATTATATACGATTTGTGTTGACACTCACAGCTTGTATGGTCGTCCTGCTCATGACCTTTTGATATAAAAATTTGTATTTGGATTCTGTACCATGTGTTTGGCGACTCAGAATGGGTTGGGTTGATTGGACCTATTCTGAGGGCGTCACACCATCACTATCAATATCAAAACCTCAGAAAACTCTAAAGAAATCCATATGGGCATAGACCTTACCCACAGCCAAAGAGCAAACCTGATTGAACTCTTAACTCAGTTCCAGAATATGTTTGCATGGTCACATGAAGACATTATTGGTTTGTCTACGGACATTGTCATTCATCGACTGCCCATTAAATGTGGATTCAAGCCAGTCAAGCAGAAGCTCAAGTGATTGAAACCTGAGTGGAGACTGAAAGTTAAAGAAGAAATTGTCAAGCAGTTCAAAGCCAGCATCATCATGGTATCAACTTACCCTAAGTGGCTATCCAACATAGTTCTCGTGCCTAAGCCCGGAGGGAAAGTACGAGTATGCGTGGATTACCCGAATTTGAACAAAGCTTGTCTCAAGGTCAACTTCCCAGTACCTTTTATCCACACACTGATAGACAACACGACAAAGTTTGGCATGTACTCTTTTGTGGACTATTTTGCTGGGTATCATCAAAACATTTTTGCTGAAGAAGACATGGAGAAAACAGCCTTCATCACTCCCTGGGGAACCTTTTGTTATAGATGGTTGTCTTTCTGCCTTATCAATGTCGGTGCCACCTATCAGTGTGCCATGATGGCCCTTTTTCATGACATGATGCATAAAGAATAGAGGTCTATATGGATGATATCATCGTCAAATCCTGGAAGGAGGATGACCACATCAACCATCTCAAAAAGCTTTTCAACCGATTGCGCAAGTACAACCTAAAGCTGAATCAAGCCAAATGTGCTTTTGGGGTCAAATTAGGCAAGTTATTGGGATTTCTAGTGAGCAACAGAGGCATTCAGCTGGATCCCGCTAAGATTAAAGCCATCACCGAGATGCCTATGCCCCAAATAGAAAAGGAAATACGGGGATTCCAGGGGAGACTCAATTTCATCAGCAGATTCATGTCTCAACTCACGGCAATGTGTGAACCCATCTTTAAGCTGTTAAGGAAAAATTCCTCAATGAAATGGAATGAAGATTGTCAAAAAGCCTTCCTTTCTATCTAGAAGCAGTTGATCGAAGCACCTATCTTGGTACCCCCAAGGGATGAGGTTCCCCTGTTTATGTACCTGTCAGTTAATGCCAATGCCATTGGTTGCATGCTGGGACAAAAAGATGATAGATGCAAGGAGAGAGCTATCTATTACCACAACAAAAGATTCAGTAGCGAAGAGTAGAAGTAAACTTTGATTAAAAAGACCTATTGTGCATTAGCGTGGGTCGCCATGAGGTTACAAAATTATCTGCATGTGCACATGATCTATCTCATATGTACGTATTCAGCAAACCTATGTTGAACTGTCGATTGTCCAAATGGCAGTTGATCCTACAACAGTTCAACATTATCTACATGACTCAAAAGTCTGTCAAAGGTCAAGGAATTGCGGATCAATTGGCCGAAGCACCGTCAGGGGATTTTGAACCCTTGGAAACTTATTTCTCGGATGATGGGATAATGATAATTAAACAAATCCCTCAATAAAATACAGTCCAATATTAGAAAATGTATTTTGATTGAGCCGTCAACATGGATGGTGCCGAAGCAGGGCCAGTTCTTGTATCTTTTACAGAAGAACAGTAGCCTATGGCCATCAAGTTGCAGTTTGTCAACACCAACAGCACAACTGAGTATGAGGGATGTATAATGGGGTTGAAACTGGCCCAATCCATGGGTGTCAAATGTTTACTAGTCTTTAGGGATTCTGAGTTGGATATCAAACAAACCACCGGGGCATATCATACCAAAGAATTGCATTTGCTTCCCTATCATCGGCAAGTTATCAAGATAACCATGGAGTTTGAAGAAATAACCTTCATCCACATCCCTCAACGTAGGAATGACTTTGTTGATGCATTGGCAACATTGGCCTCCCTGATCCACATATCTGATAGGATGGGAATTCCTGACATCAAATTTGTAAGCCAAAAGGCCCCATCATATGGGAATTACATTGGGGAAATATCAGATTAATTGCCTCCTATCAAACAACCTTGGTACCAAGATATAAAAGAATATCTTCGAGATGGATATACGCCTACCGGGGCAAGTCAAGCTGAAAGGAAGCGGATTCATAAGATGACTATGAAATTTTATCTAAGCGGAGACGCGCTTTATAAAAGAGATGCTGGAATAGGCCTTTTAAGATGCCTGGATAAGGATCAAGCCCAAAGACTAATTGATGAAGTCCACGGTGGAGTCTGTGGTCCACACATGAGCGGTCCTTTACTTGCCAAGAAAAATATTGAGAACAGGGCATTACTGGATCTCTCTCAAAGCTGACTGTGATGATCATGTCAGAAGATGCTACCAATGCCAAGTCCATGGAAATGCCATCCACGCTCCTCCGAATGAACTGCACAATATGAGTTTGCCATGACCCTTTTCCATGTGGGGAATGGACGTGATTGGGCCAATAGAACCCAAAGCCAGTAATGGTCATCAATTCATCTTCACCATGCTCGACTACTTCACCAAATGGGTAGGGGCTGCATCTTTTCCCAAAGTCACCAAAGAGGTAATCATTGGTTTCATCAGAAATAATGTAATCTGTTGATATGGACAACCGGAGTTGATCATATCAGAAAATGCCAAGAATCTAAACAACTAGATGATGAAAGAATTATGCAGGAAGTTTTAGATCAAGCATCTCAATTCCGCCATCTATTGTCCCAAGATGAATGGTGCTGTCGAAGCGGCCAACAAGAATATCAAGAAAAGTCATGCAAAAAATGACCGCCAATCACAAGGGATGGCCTGACTTATTGCCTCTGACTCTGCTAGCCTACAGAACGTCAATACACACTTCTACTGGGGCTACCCCTACTCATTAATCTATGGCAGGACGCAGTAGTTCCCATAAAAGTAGAAATGGAATCATTGAGGGTGTTAATAGATGCTCATATGAAAGAAAACCAGTGGTTGCAAGAGCGATACCACCAGTTATCCCTGATAGAGGAAAAAAGGGCTACAACCATATTTCACAGGCAATTATATCAACAAATATTGGTCGGTCATACAACAAGAAAGTTCGACTCCGACAATTCAAAGAAAATAACTTAGTACTGAAGAAAGTCCTTGCCAATCAAGATGAAGCCAAAGGAAAGTTTTCCCCAAATTGGGAAGGCCCTTTCATTGTCAAAGAAGTGTTGACAGGAGGAGCCATCAGATTGCAAGAAATGGATGGGAAAGAAATTTCCCAGCCCATCAATTCAAACACCGTGAAGAGGTACTATGTCTGAAGCACCTGTAAGGCATCATCCTAGTCCTATGAAAAAAAAAAGAAAAAAGATCAAATCAATTCAGGTTTTCACTAGAAGCCTGAACTACTAATGACCTGATCTCCCTTAACCAGGGAGTACGTAGGCAGCCATCTATGGTGCGGTCAAACCAATAAAAAAATAAAATATATAAACCAAGAAAAAACCCAAAAATAAAAAATCCATCTATTAAACCTTTTAAACTAAGCTTGAACTACGAATGACCTGATCTACCCAATCCACGAGATTACGTAGGCAGCCATTTATGGTGCAGTCTAACCTTCAAGAAAAAAACACAAATAAAACCATATTGTAAACTAGTCCCAAGACACCAAACCTCATATAAAACCCAAATACTATTAAGCCTCCCTGATCAACAGGCCCTTCTGAAGTACTCTCCAAAATCTCAATATCAGTCAATCAAGGAAAAGTTCATGATACATCAAGACAGCAAGTCATGAAAAAAGTGGTAATCATTCAGCAATGGCAATATATATCCAAAAGGGAGGTGAATCAAAATATATTTCTCTGCCATATAATACTGTTTAATATATACAATGCATCATGTACATGACAAAAATGGCTGACCTAGTCTATGCAGGAAAATAAAAGCTAGTCTATAAACCCGATGATAAACGGGATAACAAGTCCAACATGGCATCCCTCTCAGTAGATGGAGGTGCATCTATAAGGTCTCCATGCGAGCTAGAAGATCCACAGTCATCTACATAGTGCTACCTTGATCATCTATCAATGTACTCATATCTGCAACAATGCTATGTGTATGGGACCTAAGCGCAGTACTATCAGCAATGTAAGCATCCCGGGTAGCTAAAGCCTCATCCCGCTCAACAAAAGCAGCATCCCATGCTTGAAAGTAATATGCACACAAGCCAATCATGTTTGATGATAAAACATATACTTTGTAACAATCTTATTCATTTATTAATAAAAGTATTATTTAATTAAAGGCATTTAATTATCTACATGATGCTGTTATTATAATATGTGATAAACCCATAGTTTTAAGCAATGCTTTTAGAATCATGATGATGATTATGCTAATGAGATCTAAATTCTTAGATAGCTTAAGACTAAAATTGTTCCCAATTGTTAGATTACTAAAAATGGGATTAGTGAATCCGGATAGATTGGTATATATGTTACTTGCTCATTGGATGAGGATGATTAATCTCATGATCATTTGTGTGGAGACACTAAAGCAAGTATGTAGGTGCTTATTGGAGAATAAGTTCGATGAACGTGGCTCGCTAAGGAACACCTAATAGAGTTTTACTTGACTATCAATATGAATTCCTGTAGTGATAGTAGTACAAGTACTGATCCTTGGACTTGTGATCATCATAGTATCTTGTGAATGATGAGTTATATTTTGACATATTCCTTAAGACCCTTAGGGTATATCAAAGGATATGCTTGAGTGTAATAAGTTATATATGGAGATAATGAATGATTAATAAAGCATCTACCACTTCTAGTAAAAGAATAGATATGTCCTATGTGATTCGATAAATGACAACCCATGAATCGTTGGCCAAGGTGGAATGAAATTAGAAAGGTGTTTCTAATTTGCATTATTTGGTGTAGTGCATTTTGGAATTGAAATATATATAATTAAATAAAATAAAACTTGACAGTAATTCTATGTCTTATATTCAATTGGGACATTGTATGGCGGAAGGATTAAATTGTATGGTAACTATTAACTCACAGGTTCTTTTATGATTAATGTTGAAATCTATATTATATGGAAAGTCGTTGATCGCTAAGGAGGCTTATCCTTATTATAGAATAAATGATATTTATTTAAATGAATAATTAGTTTAATTTATTTATTTAAATAAGATTAAAATTGTTCCAATTGATTTATTCACAACCGATTTAATATGGAGAACCTAAAGGGTCAAACCATAAAAGGAAGAATATTTATTAAAGAAGCAAATGTCATAATCGTAATAATAAGTTAAGTATATTTAATTTAATCTATGGTGATAGAATAAATCAAAAAGCTTAATATATATTATTTAGTATTTTAGAAATATTAAATATAAATTAATAAAAGGAGTTTTATAAGACCCCAACTTTTATGAATAAAGATTTAATTGTCTTTATATATTATTTTGAAATAGTAAGGTGTTGATTTGATATAATGATATAGTTATGGGCGATTTGTACAAATTTTACAAAGTGAACAAGTTGTCAGAAAATATTCTTAGTGTCGGGGAATATTCGTTTGGTTGGGAAATATTCTTTTTGTTGGAAAATATTCGTCCGACGACTCAATCATTGGTGGACCCCACAACGGAATTGTCGGATAGAGAAAGCAACAAAAATAACCTTTTTATAAACATAACGGCAAGACTTTTACCATTAAACTATTGAAATACCCGGTGATAAAAGGCACAGTAATATGCGTTGTTACACAGTAGCACACGGTATTGCACAATATCTTGAATTATTGATTCTTATGTAAAAAGTCACTCAGTATTTCATTCAATAATTGCCATAGTAGTTGCTGCATATTATCTTATAATATTGATTCAATTATTGTTGTCGACGTCGGGAAAAAATCTGGTCTGACTTTGGACCCGATCTTTTTCTCTTCCTAAGTCTTGTAGTCTACTACCCTTATTACCTTGTCTGTTTTATGAAGGGTGAAAAGGTTTTTTTAGGAAAAGGACAGCATGTATCATGTCGACGATTTGAACAGTTTACAGAGTTGCCAGTTGGTAGATTTGAAATGGTTGTACCAACTCAATCGAGTTTTGTTTAAAAGTAGGCCCAATTGCTGGACATATCGAAACTTGATCTTTGAAATCGAAGTTCTAAGTTCGGGGACTTGGTTAAGTGGGGGGAAGGTGTTAGGCACCCCATAACTCCAGTGAAAACACGATACCGCATCTTTTTAATATTTCCTTTCTTATTTGCAATGTGTGTGTGCGAATGCTGGAAGAAATTGGGCCTACATTTGTTTTTTTGAAAATATTGTCATGCTTCGTTGAACCTATATATAAAGGGTTTGATTTGATTTGCAAAAGTCCTTTTTAGACAACATATTAAAATGATGTTATGAAAAGGTTGGTTTTCAAACCCTTATGCTCAAGTAGGAATTGAAACATGTTGATACTTCCATTTTTTTTTTATCTTTTTAACCTTTTGGCTCAATTTGAATGGTGAATTGTCAGGCTTCAAAGCATCCTCACCCACAACATATATACAAGTACCGGTCTTCTCATGGGCATGACAGCCATCAAAGTGACTCTAGCACGACAAACTATTATTTCATTATGTTTGAGACCTTAAGCCCGGATAACCGTTTTAAGGTCTTTCGGATGTACATTTTTATAGAAAAACTGACAGGATACATTTGTAATGTGGAGTTTGTCCATCGTGAAAATCAGATTCTGATCAGTTTGATCATGAATCCCACGATTCTTAGGCTCACAAAGAGATGCCAAGAAAACCTGCATAGTTCAGATATTCGCAGAAAATGTATATTTACATCAGTACGTCGCAAAGAAAACCAAGGATTCATCAGTCAAATCCTGGCCTGCGCGTAGCCAAAGCGTCTCGTTCCCAATAGATAGCGATGTAAGGGTCGCGAGGTTGATTTTAAAATAAATAAAACTAGAAAGAAAGCTAGATTTAAATAAATCTTAGCCATTCTAGTTTCTCGGTTCCGGTTGGACCTATTTTGAACCATTTGAAAGGTAGAAATGGCTAGATTTAAAGAAATCTAGTTCGCCAAATGGATATCAGTGCCGATTCATATCAAATGAAAATTTAAAACAGAAATTTAATCACAATGAATAAAGAATATATATACAATTATATATATATATATATATATAAACTGTAAAGGGCGATGGGTTTTCACTCTCAGGCCCGTACTGAAATGTATATATATATATATACATATATATATATAAGCTATAAAAAGTCTGTAATCTAGGCTTGACAGAATTGAAATATATATATATATATATATATATATATATATATATATTTATAAAAGATGTAAAAAGTCACGGAGTAATCCAGGCTTGACAGAATGGAAATATATATATATAAAAGCTGTAAAGGGCGACGAATTTCAAATTCTATGCCCGGACTAGAATGTAAATATATATATATATATATATATATATATATATATATATATTTATAAAAGTTGTAAAAAGCCACAGAGTAATCCAGGCATGACATAATTGAAATATATATATATATATATATATATAAGTTGTAAATGAGCCACGAATTAATCCAGGCTTGACTGAATTGAAATATATATATATATATATATATATATATATATTATAGAAATTATAAAGAGCTATGAAATTATCCAGGCTAAACAGAATGGAAATATATACATATATATATATATGTATAAAAGTAGTAAAAAGGCCCCGAATTTCTAATACAGGCCAATACTGAAATATAAATGTTAATATGTACAGTTAGTATATATATTAAAATAATAAAGGCCACAAATTTAGTAATCCAGGCCAAACAAAGTGAGAAAAATTTATATATATAATTATATATATAAAAGCAGTAGCTGCTACGGATTTGCCATCCGGGCTTGACAGAATGAAAAGTTAGTATATATATAGTTAAATATATACATAAAAAAGTTAAAATGCCAAGAATCAACGATCCAGGCCGTGCAATTTAGTACATATATGTCTATATATACATAAAAGCGAGTAAAAGCTGCGGATCATCGATCCGGGATGTGCAAATGCCAAAAAACGTATATATGTACTAAAATGTACTAAAAAGTACGCAAAAACGGCCATGGTACTGAGTTCTGGAAAAAATCAAAAGATAAAACTTTATGTGCACGTGTATAAATGTGCAATTAAGTAGGAAACGAGTTCTAATCGTAAAAATACTTACAATAGACTGGTACACGGGCTTTTTGCCACTTGGTAGGCTTCAAATAGACGTTTTCACTGGTTAATTTTTGGTATGTTTTAGTATATGAGAATACCTACGTGTTAGAGTAATAAAAACGAGATTTTGAGTACAAGAAGTAGGGCTAGAAAATGAAATGGGCGGAGTTTCAGAGCGTTTTCTTTTTTATTTTTTTTTGGCAAGGGGCACTTGTATTTAAAGACCAGATGGAAGCGGTCCTACCTCCGGCAGTCATGGGTCTATCTACGGTTCCACGTGGTAGGTCCCACATGGTGGGTCTCGTCGTCTTGAAGTACGTGTACTCCGAGCAACGCGATGTCAAGTTTGAAACTTTCTAACTTTTGATCGGAGCGTCCGTTTAAGGTGTGCTATACCTTTTCGGAAATCCCATGCCGAGAGCGTCACAACGACATGGGACTAAACCTTTTCCTAGTCCAAGAAGATGGGTTCATAACCGGATCTTCGTTTCTTCATAGTTTATCCGTTGAGCTGTATTGTGCTGTTTTCACTCAGGATCAATGTTATGTTTCTTGCTAACCTTGATGGATCAATTCGGCTTGATTTTGATTGGATTGGCTTTAAGTTGGTAAAATGACCATTTTGTCCCTCCAAGGGTTGTCTCCTGTATTGGCACGGTCTTCGACTGTTTTCCCGGGATTGTTTTCGAGGTTTTGATCCCAGCCGACTCTGTTTGTCCTCAGGGTTGTCTTCGAGGCTGACTTGGTTTCCCAGGGTTATCTCTGAGGATGATATGATGCTTTGGGGTTATCTCTGAAGTGGATTTGTCTTCCCAGGGTTGTCTCTGGGGTGATTGCACCTCCCGGGTTGTGACCGGGGTTTGATTTTGATCTCCCGGTGTTGTTGTCGGAGCTGTTGTACCTCCCGAGTTATGACCAGGGTTAAACTTGACATCTCGAGTTTGTCGTCGGGGTTGCTTGACATCCCGATATGGTGACCAGGGTTGAGTTGACATCCTGGTATTGAGACCGGGGCTGAGTTGACATCCCGATATTGTGACTGGGGCTGAGTTGACATCCCGATATTGAGACCAGGGCTGAGTTGACATCCCGGTATTGAGACCGGGATTGAGTTGACATCCCGGTATTGAGATCGGGCTAAGCAGACATCCCGGTATTGAGTCCGGGGAAGAGTTGACATCCCGGTATTATGATCGGGGCTGAGTTAACATCCCGATATTGAGACCTGGGCTGAGTCGACATCCCGATATTGAGACCAAGGCTGAGTGAACATCCCGATATTAAGACTGGGGCTGAGTCGACATCTCGGTATTGAGACCGGGGCTGATTTGACATCCCGATATTGTGACCGGGGCTAAGTTTACATCACGATATTAAGATCGGGGCTGAGTTGACATCCCAGTATTGAGACCGGGGTTGAGTTGACATCTCGTATTGAGATCGAGGCTGAGTTGACATCTCGGTATTGAGACCGGGACAGAGTTAACATCCCGATATTGGGACTGGGGTTGAGTTAACATCCCGATATTGAGACCGAGGCTGAGTCGACATCTCGGTATTGTGACCAGGGCTTAGTTGACATCGCGGTATTGAGATCGGGGCTTAGTTAACATCCCGGTATTGAGACTGGGGCTGAGTTAACATCTCGGTATATAGATCAGGAGGCAAAGTACGATTTTACCCTCCTGCAGGGTTAGTAACAGGAATACAAAATTTTGAGAGTCTACAGATGCCCCTCTTTATCATGTTTATGCAATGCAATGGAATGAATAGGATAAAGATTGATAGATACTGGAAATATGATAGGCATAAATATAATACAATGCATGGCATGATATATTATGAGTGTTAGATACCTTCATAGTGTTGGGGCTATCCCTAGCAGGCTATTATAGACTGTTCTCGTCACTTTCTGTTGTGGATGACGACATTCAGGATAGCCTTTGGTGAATTCTCTTGACGCCTACTCGAACAAAATCTTTCAAAGTCTCGATCACCATCGAATATTTCTCGATGCTCCCTCTAGGGATTTGTATAATAGATTCCATCATCTGTCTTTTGTGGGGATAAATTGATATACTATTTTTGCCATCGGCTCATTCCCGATGCTTCGCTGATGTTTTTGCCAACGGCTGATAGTGCTAGGCTAACAGACCTTCACTGAAGTAGCCTTCAACGGCAATCTGACCTTCGCTGAAGTGACCTTCAACGGCTGAGATCACCGGATCATTCCCGATGCTTCGCTAGGGTTATCGCCAGTGGCTAATAGTGTCAGGCAATCTGACCTTTGCTGAAGTGGCCTTCAACGGCTGAGATCACTGGATCATTTTTGATGCTTCGCTGGGGTTGTCGCTAGTGGGTGATAGTGTCAAAAAATCTGACCTTCGCTGAAGTGGCCTTTAACGGCTGAGATCACCAGATCGTTCCCGATGCTTCGCTGGGGTTGTCGCTAGCGGTTGATAGTGTCAAGCAATCTGACCTTCACTAAAGTGGCCTTCAACGACTGAGTTCACCGGATCATTCCCGATGCTTTGCTGGGGTTGTCGCCAGCGATTGATAGTATCAAGCAATCTGACCTTCGCTGAAGTTGCCTTCAATGGCAGAGATCACCGGATCATTCCCTATGCTTCGCTGGGTTGTCTCCAACTGCTGATAGTGTCAAGAAATCTGACCTTCGCTAAAGTGGCCTTCAATGGCTGATGCCACCAGATCGTTCCCGATGCTTCATTGGGGTTGCCACTAATGGCTAATAGTGTCAGGCAATCTGACCTTCGTTGAACTGGCCTTCAACGGCTGAGATCATCAGATTATTCTCGATGCTTCACTGGGGTTGTAGCCAGCTGCTAATAGTGTCAAATTTGTTCAATTTTGATGTGGCGTACTTCTTATAACAAAACACACCCTCGGATCAGTATGGATGTCTTGATACAGTCAGAACCTGCCGTTCATACCGCCGGACCTTCCCGATGCTCTGACAGCGACAGTTTTCAGTAGTTTTTTGCAGTTTTTCAGTAGTTCTCATCATTGGTCCTGAAATATCACTTCGAGATGATAACCAATGGCTTACATGAAGTTCTTCTTTCTGTTAGGAATCCAACGCTCATACGCAGGATTTCAGGCCAATCCGCTCAATCACATAGTTATTTTTTTTTGGATTTGACTTTTCAGCTTCTGTAAACTCTGTTTCCACTCAAACTGGACCAAGCCAGAGGGGGTGGGCCCCACCCTAGGGAACTTCATATAGGGGTGCGGCAGCCGCAGGTGGGGCTTCTCCCTCTTGCGAGTTTAAGTTGAGCTCCCGTGGATTTTTGAATTCATTTTTAGTTTTGAATCCTAAAGGAAATCCGATTTTCTTTCTCACATCTATGGAGTTCGAGTAGCCTTTTTCAGATTTCGTCAGCGCAGAAATGTTCTGCACATCTCTGGTAACATTTACGTCCTTTCTTTTCCAGTTTTGACCGTTAGAATGTTGTAAACCACGTAGTGTGTTTTTAAATGCAATGTATCAAATATGTATGCTTATACGACTTGATAAAAAAATTTAGAATCCATAAGTATGCATATTTTACTGTGATGCACGCTTTGATGTAAAAAAATTTAAATTTTGAGGCAGTCAATTGACGCCCTTTTTGATCAGTTTACTTATCCTTTTTGAGGCCTAGTGAGCCTGGATTTTCAACTAAAAATGCTTGTGGTAGTTTAGCTACCATGTGGAGTTTAATTTTGATTTTTTTCATAAATTTGAAATGTTTCTATTTTTGGGTAGGTATGCTACTGAATGACTACCTAGTCATGCCTGTGTGCATGAGGACAGTCCATTTTACGAAGGAGACTCTGGCAAAAAAAATTTAAAAGCCTGAGTATTTAATAAACATGCTATTTTGACTTTACTGGGGATTTTGGTTGACCCATGCATGTTTTAGGACTTAAAATGTAGGAATTACTGATTTAATTTAAAAAGCCACATGTTTTAAGCTTACCTCGCCCCTTCTGAGGTGATTTGGAGACTTTATCCAGGTTATGGAGCCAGATAGACCCGATAGTGCTAGCAGGGTCGTTCCAAGAGTTAGGCGGAGGAGAGTCTTCGATGTTCCTTAGCCACGGCCGGCCCGACCACCTCGCAGATTGGCTGAGTTAATGATTCATCCTATTTAGGTTGATCTACCGGTTGATGTGGACGATGAAGATGTACCTTTTGTTGATCCCGTCCCAGGTCAGGCTCCACGTGCGGAGCTTCCAGGCATTGTGGTGCCACATCAAGAGTTTTTGGGAGATTTGAGGAGCCATCCATCGAGATACCTTCCCGCCAACGAGGTGACTGATGTTTTTCTTCATTTAGATTTTCTTTCTTCCTTTTGCCATTTGCAGGGCACAGGTTTGATCTGGAATGACTTTTTGATGCAGGTTCCCGACTTTACACAGCCCAAAGGTAACTGATTCAATGTGCATTCTTTGTACCATACTATGCATCTTGAGTATCGGCCCATTGTTGACACCTAGGGGTTTCAGGCTTTCTTTTCTATCCTTCCCCATCGTTGCCTCTGGGGTTATATAAGGGCTTTGTCTGAGCGCTGGTTTCACCATACCCAGTCTCTCCATTTGATGGATTATGAGGTGATGATGATGCCTATGGACTGGAGGTTCTTCACCAGGATAGAGTTCACAGGTGAGCTAGTGCCGGTTGTGGCTGACATTTCACCTACTGTCGTTCGGTCCCTCTTGGGAGTTCCTGCGATGACCATCAAGGGTCGGACGATCCATTCTGGTCCCTTGAGCGTATATGCCTAGAGTGGGGCTTTCCTTAATCCTCTACCTGATGATCAGAGGGTTAGATATCGCATCCTGTGACGACTATTTTTAGTGATCATCAGGGGTTGCTTCCGTGCAGATAACTCTTTGACGGTGTCCTTTGCCCTGGTCAGCGCTACTCGATATGTGGAGCGCCTTAATAATTTTGATTGGGGTACCTACACCTTTGCCTATTTTCTCTGTGGGATGCGTATGCAGCTCGAAGGGTGTAACGGAGGCTTGGTTAGGCTTTTACCCATTCCTGCTGGTGAGTACATTCTCTTGTACCTTTTTGATTTCCTCATTTATATTTGTAAGTCTTGATTACTGAGGACTTTTGATATTTGCATGGCCAGTTTTGGGCATATGAGAGGCTTCTTTGCCTACGTCCTGCCACTACTCTGGGTTTGGAGACCTATCCTAGAGGACGACGCTGGCATCATTCCACATTGACGGAGGTCCCTGTAGTCGAGGGATTCACCCATTCCCACCTGCAGCTAGAGTTATTGACGGCCGGATAGATCTCGTGGGTCCCGTATACCTCAGACTTTTTGACAGACATGGTGTTGGGGTCTGTGATGATGACAGACTGGATATCTTGCCTCCGAGATCTTACTCATCTGGACTAGATTACCAGACTGACCCAGTAGTTGGAGAGAGCTCATTTATTCATCAGTCACCTTGGCCGGGAGCCATCAGAGGTAGAATCGTTTGATCCTTCCAACTCTGGGGCGGGACTTTCCACAAGTCTATTTTTTAGCAGCTTTGCAGGTGCTGATCCTCCTTTGTATCGACTGAACATTCCCACTGGCAGAGATTTTGTGACTCAGAAGGAGCTGGAGCAGGTTAATAGCTTGGAGATAGATATTTTGGATCTCGTTAGATAGCTTTTCTCGCTATATCTTTTGATAGTCCTCTATTTAGCTATTGGGCGGTTGTGCCCCATTTCTCGCTATATCTTTTGATAGGCCTCTGTTAGCAGTTGGACGGTTGTGCCCCATCTCCCTATACTTTTTATTTTTGATTGTATGAGCAGACAGAGATGCTGCTTGCAGTAAATAATTTTTAGATATACATGATATTTCCTATCTATTGCATCATGTTTATCATTGTCATTATGCATATATTATGTCATGGATACGCACTTAGACAGGTGAGTTCAGATTTGACTCCTGGATAGTTTTATGATACGGTGATACAGATGTCGTCATCTATGGTTAGCCGCATTGAGCATTCACCACCATCTTTGGTAGCATCTTCATTGAGGTCTTGGTACGATAGTCTGCCCCATACCTCCAGAGGGACAGTAGACCAGATGCTGGGGCAATCTTTGGCCCTTATAGATTTCCAGGTTCTGTATGGATTCGTGGATGGCATTTTATCCTGCTGGATACCAAAGCGGCAGGTTTTCTACTTTGGACTGCACGAGTTGACTGTAACCCTGGAGGAGTATGAGCGGCTTACAGGCTTAGCATTGGATCTGCCTTGCACTCAAACAGTTGTCAGTGACATGAGGAGACTTTTTATGACTACGTCGGAGCTGAGACGTAAAGTAGTCACTAAGGAGATCATTTCAGGCCATGTGATATCTATAGGCTTTCTAATCGATCGCTTTGGTCAGCTAGATAACTATGATCGATACACTTGGGATTTTATCATTTCGGCAGATGAGTGGCATTTGGCCAGGGTAGACGTCTTGTTGATGTGCGTCACGGCTTACGTATACATGCCACTATATTTGGACCATTTAGATATTGGCTTGATGGTCGTGGTCCGTGCCCTCAAACAGGGTATTACTATTTTGCAGATGATATTGGCCGAGACCTTGAGGTCGGCTACCTATTGTAGCACCCATCCCAAGGGGTTCTTTAGAGGTAGCTCTGTCCTGCTGTATGTATGGCTCATGACACATTTGTGTCTGATTGGCACCTTTAGACACCTTTTTATCATATATTGACCATCCTTTTTTGATCTTGCCATGCTCAGGGCTTATCTCTCCTTACAGCTTCATCACTTATGCAGTTGGCATGGACTATCTGCCCCTAGCGGGATTGAGAGGGGTGACCACTTACCATCCGCTGGTAGTCATGGGTCAATTCGATCAGTTCTAGAGCCTTCACCAGTTTGAGGGGGTCGTTGATTAATGGATATTCGCTTTATCTTCATTGTTAGCTGACTGGATTAGGATTTATGAGTGTTGGACTCACAGGGAGATGGCCAACTTCTCTACTAGCCATTCGAATCGCTCTCTAGAGTATTAGGCATGGTTCGAGGCCAATATAGTAGCAGCTGCAGTTATCTAGTTAGCTCCGAGTGTTGATTAAGATAAGGAGGAGCCTATGGAGGATCCTGATTCTCCCACGGAGGATGACTTGTTTACCAGCTTGACAACAGCTTTGGTTAGTGACCCTCCGAGCATTCCTGCCTGTATAGATCCAGCTATTGCTGATTCACTAGCTCAGAAATCTTTCGAGAGAGATCAGGCTAAGGCGTTGATGTTGACAACCCTTTTTAGCAGGGATACAGCTTTCGCCGCCAGAGACGAGGCTAGAGCTACTAGGGATGCAGCCTTGATTGAGAAGGACGAGGCTCGATCCACCCGAGATGCAGCTGTTGAGGAGGGAGATGAGGTTCGATATGTCAGAGATTAAGCCTTTGAGGAGATTGAGGAGGCCTTAGTTGCCCGGGATGCCGCTTATGTTGGGATGGATGATGCCATAGCTACTCGGGATGTCTATATTGCTGATAGCATAACCCTTAGATCATATACAAATAGCCTGGTTGGAGAGATGAGTGCTTTCATAGATGGCTATAGCAGCACTATGCAAATGGCTATGGCTGTGGATGTTCTTTCTCGTATGGAGACCGAGTCCATTAAGCTTGCAGCTTCTCCTCCATCTTCAGAGAGAGATGCCATATTAGCATTACTATCCCGCTTGTCCTTGGGTCTATAGACTAGATTTATTTTTCCTGCTCATACTAGATCAGCCATTTTTGTTATGTACAGGACACAATGTATATATCAAACAGTATTATATATTAGAGAAATATATTTTGATTCACTTCCCTGTTGGATATGTATTATCATTGCTGAGTGATTACCACTTCTTTCATGACTTGCTGTTGTTGATGCATTACGAGCTTCTCCTTGATGAATAGACAGTGAGATGTCAGAGAATATCTCAGACGGGCCTGTTGACCAGGGAGATTTGATAAAATTTGGGTTTTATCTGGTTTCAGTATCTTGGGACTAGTTTTTATTATATTTTATTAGTTTTTTTTTCTTTGAAGGTCACACTGCACCATGAATGGCTGCCTACGTACTCTCGGGTGGAGGGAGATCAGGTCATTTGTAATTCAAGTTTTGTGTGAGAGGTTTTAAAAGTGTTTCTTTTGAGTTTGGTTTGATGGGCTTTTGAGTTTTTATTTGGTTTGACCACACCAGAAATGGCTGCCTACGTACTCCCGGTCTGAGGGAGATCAAATCATTCGTAGTTCGATCTTCTAGTGAAAATTGAAATGATTTGATTAATTCGCAGGGCTAGGATGATGGCTGGCAGGTGCTTTTGACATAATACCTTTTCACAGTGTCTGAGTTGATGAATTGGGGAAATTTACTCCCGTCCATCTCTTGCAATTTGATAGCTCCTCCTGTCAACACTTCTTTAACAATGAAAGGGCCTTCCCAATTCGGTGCGAAGTTTCTTTTGGCTTCATCTTGATTGGCCATAACTTTCTTCAATACCAAGTCATTTTCTTTGAATTGGCGAATTCGAACTTTCTTGTTGTATGATCGAGCAATCCTTTGCTGATATAACTGCCCGTGGAAAATGGATACAGCCCTCTTTTCATCTACCAGAGATAACTGGCGGTACTGCTCTTGCAACCAATGATCTTCTTTCAGCTGAGCGTCTATTAACCCTCTCAAGTACTCCATTTCTAATTCTATGGGAAGTACTGCTTCCATACCATAGACCAATAAATAGGGGGTAGCCCCAGTAGAGGTACGCATTGACATCCTATATGCTAACAAAGTTAGACGCAACAGGTCAAGCCATCCTTTGTGATTGGCGGACATTTTTTGCATAATCTTCTTGATATTCTTATTGGCCGCTTCGATAACACCATTCATCTTGGGGAGGTAGATGACGGAATTGAGATGCCTGATGTGGAACTTGCTACATAAATCTCTCATCATCTAATTTTTTAGGTTCTTGGCGTTGTCTGACACGATCACCTCCGGTTGTCCATATCGACAGACGACATTATTTCTGATGAAACTAATGATTACTTCCTTGGTGACATTGGGAAAAGAGGCATCTTTAACCCACCTGGTGAAATAATCGATTATGGTGAAAATGATTCGATGTCCATTGTTGGCTTTGGGTTCTACTGGCCCGATCACATCAATTCCCCGCATGGAGAAAGGCCATGGCGAACTCATGTTGTGCAGCTCATTTGGAGGAGCGTGAATAGCATTTTCGTGGACGTGGCATTGGTAACATCTCCTGACATGATCATCACAGTCAGCTTTGAGAGAGATCCAGTAATGCCCCGTTCTTAATATTTTCTTGGCCTAGTAAATGACCGCTCATGTGTGGACCGCAGACTCCACCGTGCACTTCATCCATCAGTCTCTGGGCTTGCTCTTTATCGAGGCATTGTAACAGGCCTATTCCAGTATCCCTTTTGTAGAGTGCGTCTCCGCTCAGATAGAACTTCATAGCCATTTTGTGAATCCGCTTTCGTCTGGCTTGGCTTACCCCAGCGGGTGTAGATCCATCTCGAAGATATTCCTTGATGTCTTGATACCAAGGCTGATTGGTAGGAGGTTTCTCATCTGATATTTCTCCACTTTTTGGTTTGTAAATTTGATGTTGGGAATTCCCTTTTTACCCGATATGTTGATCAGGGAAGCCAATGTTGCCTATGTATCCTCAAAGTCATTCCTTCCTCGAGGGATGTGGATGAAGGTTATCTCTTTAAACTCCATGGATATGTTGATGACCTGCCGGTGATAGGGCAGTAAAAGCAATTATTTGGTGTGATATGCCCCGGTGGTTTTTCTGATAACCAACTCAGAATCTCTAAAGACTAATAGACGCTTGATACCCATAGACTGGGCTAATTTCAACCCCATTATGCAGCCTTCATACTCCGCCATAGTGTTGGTGTTGACAAACTGTAACTTGGTAGCCACAGGATACTGTTCCCCGTACCATAGACAAGGACTGCGCCTAGCTCCAGCACCTTCGATGTTCACCACCCCATCGAAATACATTCTCTAGGGTTGGACTGTATTCTTCTGTTGGATTTGCTGAATTATCATGATCCTATCATCCGAGAAATAAGTCTCCAAGGATTCAAACCCTCCGGACGGTGCTTTAGCTAGTTGATCTGCAATGCCCTGACCTTTGATGGACTTCTAAGTCACATATACAATGCCTAATTGTTGGAGGATCAATTTCCATTTGGACAATCGATAATTCAACATTAGCTTGTTGAATACGTACTTCAGTGGATCCATGCAGGATATGAGGTAGGCCGTGTGATTATATAGATAATGTTGTAACCTCATGGCGGCCCATGCTAAAGCACAACATGTCTTCTCAATTAGTGTGTACTTCTATTCGCCGCTGCTGAATCTTTTGCTGATATAGTAGATAACTCTCTCCTTGCTACTATCATCTTTCTGTCCCAGCATACAGCCCATTACATTGGCATTAATGGACAAGTACATAAATAGGGGAACTTCATCCCTCGGGGGAACCAAGATAGGCGCTTCGATCAACTACTTCTTGATGGCAAGGAAGGCTTTTTGGCAATCCTCATTCCATTTTGTGGAGGAATTCTTCCTTAGTAGCTTAAAGATGGGTTCACAAGTTGCTGTGAGCTGGGAAATGAACCGGCTTATAAAATTGATCCTCCCCAAGAACGCGCGTATCTCCTCTCTGTTTGGGGTACGGGCATCTCTGTGATGGCTTTAATCTTAGCGGGATCCAACTCAATGCCTCTATTACTCACCAGAAATCCCAACAACTTGCCTGATTTAACACACAAAGCACATTTGCCCGGGTTCAGCTTGAGGTTATACTTACACAACCTGTTCAACAACTTTTAGAGATAGTTAATGTGATCGTCTTCCTTCTGAGATTTGACGATGATGTCATCCACATAAACCTCTATCTCCTTATGCATCATGTCATGAAACAGGGCCATCATGGCTCACTGATATGTGGCACCGGCATTGATGAGGCCGAAGGATAGACGTCTATTATAGAAGGTTCCCTAGGGAGTAATAAAAGCTGTCTTCTCCCTGTCTTCTTCAGCGACTATAATTTGATGGTAACTAGCAAAGCAATCCATAAAACAATGCATGCCATACTGTGCTGTATTATCTATCAGGATGTGGATGAAAGGTACCAGGAAATTATCTTTGAGACAAGCTTTGTTCAAATCCCTATAATCCACGCATACTCGTACCTTCCCTCCGGGCTTAGGCACGGGGACTATGTTTAACAGCCACTTATGGTATGTTGATACCATGATGATACCGGCTTTGAATTGTTTGACAACCTCTTCTTTGACTTTTAGACTCCATTCAGGTTTCAATCACCTGAGCTTCTACTTGACTAGCTTGAATCCATCTTTGATGGGGAGTCGATTGATGAAAATGTCAGTAGACAAGCCAACCATGTTTTTATGTGACCATGCAAACACATCCTGGAACTGAGTTAAGAGTTCAATCAGGTTGGTTCTTTGGCCTTGGGTGAGGTCTAGGCCTATCTGGATTTCTTTGAGGTTTTTTGGGGTTCCGATATTAACAGTGGTGGTTTGATTAAGGTTTGGTTTGGGTTTGTCTTTGACCCATTCTTTGATCTCCTTGGGCACCTCATAGTCATCTTCCTCCTCTTGATCAATCTCCATCAAGTCGAAGTTCAGTTCTACATCAAAGTTGTAATCACTGTGACAGGTTTCCATCTCATCAGTAGGGAAAAACAAATCCAATTCTGAAGTCAAGAAAACAAAATTCTTTCGCTTTAATATATGAAACTGTTTAAACATACAAAGCATTTAACAAAGCATGATAAAAGTTACTGCTATAGCAACCAAAATAAGCAGTACATGAAACCAAGTTACAGGGCAGATGGACTCTCTGCCCTTTTACCCTTTTTAAATGAGGCAAGGGACGTTGCTTCAGTTGTCCAATGTCAAGTCCTCATGAATAGGGAGGATACAGGAGTTGTGTTCATCTGTCTCATCTCTAATGACGACTGAAACATCCTTCAGATCAAGGCCGAGATTTTTCTTTGACTGCCTCCCTTCCCCTTCTTGATGCTAGGAATTTGGATATGATCCTCTTCGTCACTGTCTGGAATATCATCATTCATCCCCTTGTAGTGCAACAGGAAATACATGTTAGCAAATGGGTCTCGTCCTTTGTACAGGAACTTTTCTTTTCCCTTTTAGCTACATAACAGGAAATGAAGCAGCTATGAAAACCCATCTGGCTGCGATTAAGAATCTTGAAAATTAGATTGGACAAATTGCGAGTGCACTTAATAGTCGACCTCAAGGAGCTTTGCCAAGTGACATAGAAAAGAATTTGAAGGGAAATTTTGAACAGTGTCAAGCAATCACATTGAGAAGTGGAAAACATTTTGAGGGACAAAGTGCAGAGAATTTGCTGAAGAAAGCTGTGAAAGAAGGTGAAGACAAGTTGGTGGAAGAGAAACAGGATGAAGATAAGCAGGTGGACAAGAATCAGGCAGATGTTTAGCCAGTGGTATACCCTCCACCACCGTTTCAGCAAAGATTGCAAAAGCAGAAAGGAGACAAGCAGTTCTCTAAGTTTTTGGAAATATTTAAGAAATTACAGATTAACATTCCATTCACGGAAGCACTAGAACAGATGCCGAGCTATGCAAAGTTTATGAAGGGTATTCTGTCAAGGAAGATGAAGTTAGAAGACTATAAGACTTTTGCCTTGACGGAGGAATGTAGCGCAGTATTATAGAGAAAGTTGCCTTCGAAGTTGAAGGATTCGGGAAGTTTTACCATTCCTTGCACAATTGGGAATATGGCCTTTAACAAATGTTTATGTGATTTGGGTGCGAGTGTGAACCTCATGCCACTATTCGTATATACTCAGTTGGGTCTGCCGGCACCGAAACCTACAAATATCTCATTACAGTTGGCAGATAGATCGATAACTTATCCGGGAGGGATTGTTGAGGATATATTAGTTAAGGTGGATAAATTCATATTTTCAGCAGATTTCATTATATTGGATTATGAAGAGGACAAGAACATCCCGATTATATTAGGGAGGCCATTCTTGGCTACTGGGAGGACTCTTATTGATGTTCAGAAAGGAGAGTTAACAATGAGAGTATAAGACCCAGAGGTGAAATTTAATGTGTTCAAAGCGATGAGCTTCCCTATAGATGAGGAAGAGTGTTTCAGAATGGATGTGATCGAAAAGATGGTAAATGAAGACCTGATCAAAGGTTTGGACAGGGATCCGTTGGAAAACACTTTGTGGGGGGATGATGACTTGGATGATCCATAATTTATGGATTTTGTACATATGCTGGATGCCTTGCCTAGAGTGAGTAGATTCAAAGTGCCATTCGAGCTGTTACATACGGAAGAGAAAGCATCAGCACGAATGAAACACTCACTTGAGGAACCACCTAATCTTGAGCTAAAACCTCTCCCCAACTATCTTAGGTATGCATTTTTGGGTGAATCTAATACTTTACCTGTTATTATTGCATCTGCACTTAACGTTTTACAGGAAAGTAAGTTGCTAAGGGTACTTCGAGAGTACAAGTCTGCAATAGGATGGACAATTGCCGACATCAAGGGAATAAGCCCTTCATTCTGTATGCACAAGATACTCATAGAAGAGGATGCAAAGCCGATAGTGGAACAGCAGAGAAGACTAAATCCAATCTTGAAAGAGGTTGTGAAGAAAGAAATTTTGAAATGGTTGGATGCTGGGATAATATACTTAATTTCAGACAGTTCATGAATATAGTGTGTCCTAAAGAACGGTGGAATGACTGCTGTGACTAACGACGACAATGAATTGATACTGACGAGGACAGTGGCCGGATGGAGGGTATGCATGGATTATAGGAAGCTTAACAAGGCAGCCCGAAAAGACCACTTTCCACTACCTTTTATCGATCAGATGTTGGACTGTTTGGCTGGGCATGAGTATTATTGCCTCTTGGATGGATATTCGGGGTATAACCAGATCGTAATTGCTCCTGAAGATCAAGAAAAAACTACGTTCACGTGCCCATATGGCACCTTCACGTTCAGGAGGATGTCATTTGGGTTGTGTAATGCACCGGCGACCTTTCAGAGATATATGATGGCCATATTTTCAGACATGGTGGAGCAGAATGTTGAAGTTTTTATGGATGACTTTTTTGATTTATAGGAACAGTTTTGACAGTTATCTTAAGAATCTAGTCATGGTTTTGAAACGCTGTGTGGAAACCAACCTTGTACTGAATTGAGAAAGTGCCATTTTATGGTTGAAGAGGGCATTATTCTTGGGCACAAAGTTTCTGCGAAAGGATTGGAAGTTGACCGAGCAAAGCTAGAAACTTTTGAGAATCTTCCACCTCCGACCTCGGTTAAGGGAATTAGAAGTTTCCTTGGGCATGCGGGATTTTATCGCAGGTTTATCAAGGATTTCTCTAAGATGGAAAAACCACTATGCAGTCTATTAGAGAAAGATGCAATTTTCAGTTTTGATGAAGAATGTTTGACAGCTTTTGAACAGTTAAAGAAGAAATTAACGACAGCGCCCATGATCATAGCACCGGATTGGACAATGCCGTTTGAGTTGATATGTGATGCCAGCGATTACGTCGTAGGGGCTATTTTGGGACAACGCTGAGAGAAGGTCTTTTATGCCATATATTATGCAAGTAAAACCCTCACGGATGCTCAATTGAACTACACGACCACCGAGAAGGAATTACTTACGGTCGTGTACGCCTTTGATAAATTTTAAGCATATTTGATAGGTACAAAGGTTGTAGTATACATGGACCACTCAGCGATTCGATATCTTATTTCTAAGAAAGATGCTAAGCCCAGGCTTATTAGATGGATTCTACTCCTTCAAGAATTTGATTTGAAAATCAAGGATAGGAAGGGGACAAAAAACCAAGTAGCTGATCATCTTTCGAGGTTGGAAAATTTGAATAAGGACAATGCAGATAAATGTCTGATCAACGAGTCATTTTTGAATGAACAACTATTTACAGTAACTTCTGAATTTCCATGGTATGCGGATTTTGCTAATTACTTGGTCAGCAAGATCCTTCCCCCTGATTTGACACGTCAACAGAAAAAAAAAAAGGTTCCTACATGATGTCAAGTGGTACATATGGGATGAGCCTTACCTTTTCAGACAGTGTGCGGATAAGATGATTCGGAGATGTGTGCCTTACAGCAAAGTGAATAGCATCTTGCACGCATGCCACGCATCTGCATATAGGGGACACTATGGAAGTGATTGGACAGCGACAGAGATCCTTCAAGCAGAGTTCTGCTGGCCTATCGTGTTTAAAGAAGCCCACTAGTTCGTAAAAAGTTGTGATAGATGTCAAAGGGTGGGCAATATTTCAAAAAGGAATGAGATGCCACTCAACACAATCTTGGAAGTCGAGATTTTCAATGTATGGGGGATAGACTTCATGGGACCTTTTCCGCCGTCATACAACAATTTATACATTTTGCAAGCTATGGATTATGTATTGAAATGGGTTGAAGGTATGGCACTCCCTACAAATGATGCAAAAGTGGTTTTGAAGTTCTTACAGAAAAACATCTTCATAAGGGTTGGCACGACCAGAGAAATTATAAGTGATGAGGGAAGTCATTTCTGCAATAGGTTCTTTACAGCTCTCTTGGCAAAGTACGGGGTTTGTCACAGGATGGCAACAGCGTATCATCCCCAAACGAGTGGCCAAGCTGAACTTTCAAATCACGAGGTGAAACAAATTTTAGAGAAAGTGATAAATTCGAATAGAAAAGACTGGTCTCTAAAGTTAGACGATGCTTTATGGGCTTATCGGACGGCATACAAGACATCAATTGGGATGTCTCCGTATAAACTAGTTTACAGGAAGGTGTGTTATCTTCCAATAGAACTTGAGCATAAAGCATATTGGGCTATCAGGAAATTGTACTTCAATTTATTAGCAGCAGGGGAGAAAAGGTTGTTGCAAATCAACGAATTAGACAAATTTCACCTGCAGGCTTACAAAAATTCAAAGTTGTACAAAGAGAAGGTCAAAAAGTGGCACGATCAGAAGATACTGGATAGAAAATTCGAACCGGGGCAATCAGTATTGTTATTCAACTCAAGGTTGAAATTTTTTCCCAAAACGGGGCCATTTACCATAAGTACTGTATTACCACACGGCGCCGTTGAGCTCTATGGACTGGATCAGATAGAACCATTTAAGGTGAACGGCCAATGCCTCAAGCACTATTGGGGTGGAAACATCGATCCCCAGGAAACTGCGGTTGATCTTACCGACCCAGAATAATAACAGGGAGTAGTCCAGCTGAAGACTATAAATTAAGCACTTGATGGGAGGCAACCCAATCATTAATTTAGTTCAAGTTGTTTTAAAATTATTTGATGTGATTTAAGTAGATTAGTAATAGACTAGGATAAATTTTAGAGTAGAAATAATTGTTAATTGTCAAGGTACGAATCCAACTAATATCTTATGTTTTGTTTGTAGGAGTAGGAGGCAATCAGGAAGAGTAAGGAGATCAAACGAGGCCAATTAAATGAACAAGGAAAAGTTCAGAAAATTAATACATGCACCTTGGCGCAAGCTGAGAATCTTCAAAATTTTCCTCGACGCCAAGTCCTCTGGCCATTCTCGCCCCGGCTCCAAGTCATGAGGAATTTCTTACGCCCCGGCGCTAGCCACTCTGGTCAAACGTGCCCCGGCGCAGTTCCACGAACAAACAATTCCGCCCCGGCGCGCATCATGAAATTTTGTTTTATTAAAAACTTGGCTTTAGCAACCATATGGCACATTCCTAACACAAAACAGCCTCCCCATCCAAAACGTAATCCCATCTAATACCAAAACATAAAATGATTCCAAGCAATCCAACTCATTTGGGCACAACAATTTCATCAATCGGTCGCTAATTCTCAGGTTGCTACACTAGCCTTTGTCAATTTCCTCACCAAGTGGGCACAACAATTCAAGTTTAGGGGGGGGGGGTTTCAAATTCAAGCCTTAAACACTTGTACATCAAGTGTTTGTGAAAAAGCCTCAACAACACATTCATCATTACATTGCATGTTAGAGGCACACCGGCGACAAAATGACATCAAGGAAACAGAAAAGACAACGTGCGGAAGGCTCGTCCACTGCCCCGCTGCAATTCGACAAATGCAAATTCCTCAATGTCGAGGCGACGGACCGATTTGAATACCTCGCCAACAAATCATTGGTGCCGGAGCGTGGGTTGGCTCTCGACGAGTTTAATGGGCAGATGTTTAATCAGATTTGCGAGCGGGGATGGGGAAGGCTCGTGGCACATCCGGACGCCGCCGTGGTGGCGGTGGTTAAAGAATTTTACACAAACGCGCTCTACAAATCCCCATTCTTTGCCTACGTCAAAGGAAACAAGGTCCCATTTATAGTACATGAGATCAACAACTACTACCATCTTCCACAAATAACTTGCCAATATTCAATCCTCAAGGAAAGCGGTGCCGACTATGACCATATTTTGACATAATTATGCAAGCCAAATGCGACATGGTCGTCCAAAGGGTCGCATTTTCTAAGCAGCCACCTAAATTTATATGAAAAAATATGGCAAGCGTTCTTGTGTGCTAAACTGCAGCCCAACACACACGTGAGCGATGTCACGAAAGAAAGGGCGGTGTTACTCTACACCATATGCAAAGACTGATCCATTGACGTCAGCCGCCTCATCCATCACAACATCCGCCGTAACCTTCGTGGGTCTGTCCAGGGTGGTCTGCCTCATCCCTCCTTGATTTGAGAGCTATATGCACGGGCAGGGGTACAATGGAGTTCTACGGAGCCCATCCAGCAACCTCTACTGTGCCTTATGTGACACCCCCGAATCCGGGTCCTCTGACCCCGGTCCGATCGCCACAAAACAATACTAACATCCACCTTTAAGTAACATACGATAACAAAAATGCGGAATATAATAAACGTACGTCGTTCATTCAAAAGGTGTTACTAGTCCCAAAATTCGATAACCTTAAATAAAATCTTACAAACATACCCTAGAATAAACATTAGGGTTCATATTACATTAACAGTAATTAAACAAATCATAAAGACAAAGTCTACTCCTTGCAAACCATCCTATATCTTTCCTTTACCCTTGTCCTTCCCTGAGGTCTCGGGCTTAACTGCAATATAAGTCATGATATAGCAAGAATGAGCAACAAGTTTGCTCAGCAAGTTTAAATACAACAATAAAGGATATATCACGATGAATGGAAAAATATCTGACAATGATTTCAACAAAATGAATATCTTAAAGATTCAACAATATGAATATCTGAACAATTTAATAATATGAATATTTGAACGATTCAATAATATGAACATTAGATAGATTCAATGATATGAACATCTGAACAATTCAATAATATGAATATCTGAACGATTCAATAATATGAATATTTGAACGATTCAATGAATATCTGAATGATTCAATAATATGAACATCTGAACAATTCAATAATATGAATATTAAAAGCAAAGAAAATAATTGCTTTTAGAATGACTGATAGTCGAGTAGACTCTGAACTATAACTTTCCAATGGGTTCAATAGCTAATTGACCCTTTTTGGATTACTGGCTACAGAAACCTAGTACATCGAGGAGATCAGCCTCGGGCACAACGTGAATATGCATAACACTTAAATCTGTTACTCGTATCATAAATATTAGATACCTGGGCACACTCCTACATATGAGGGGTGTTCTGTTCCGTCTAAGAATCCTTACCATCAATTGGTTTGGATAGCTTCAAATAAAATTTCATACACTAGTCTGACCGAGCAAAGGTTCAGACTCTTACTAACACGGTTCAAGAAATTTAGAACCTTGAATAATGTACAAGTCCAAGACTGTACGAGCTGAAATGCACTAAGTGCGGATTTCAATAATATCGTTGTGGAATAATTGATAAGTAATTGAACCACTAAATAACATGCTTGGAAATAAAGTTCAAGCAATTAAGTAAACAACTTTCGATTCAACAATAACCTACTCAATACAATATGAGAAGGATAGAGAACTTGCACAAAGTGAAGTTTAGAATTTGCACAATATGAATTTGTGTAAGTTCGGGGAACTTGCACAATACTCAACGTGTGAAGTTCGGAGAAGTTGCACAATACTCAACGTGTGAAGTTCGGGGAACTTGCACAATACTCAACGTGTGATGTTCGGGGAACTTGCACGATAATAGATTCCTTGCATAAAATAAATGCATAGGCTTAGACACTTACAATATCAAAGAGTGAAATTCAGGAAATTTCACTATAATAGATCCCTTGCACAAAGTAAATGCATAGGTTAGGACATTTGCTGACAACGCTCTTTGAGTAAAGTAAACACAAAGATAAGATACTTGCACAATATACGAGTTTGTATAAGTTTAGAGAACTTTCATAATAAAGAAATGAAGTTCGGGAATTTGCAAAATAACCAAACTGTGAAGTTCGGGGAACTTTAATAATAACCAAAGTGTGAAGTTCGGGGAACTTTCACAATACTCAAAATGTGAAGTTCGGGGAACTTGCACGATAATAGATTCCTTGCATAAAATAAATGCATAGGCTTAGACACTTACAATATCAAAGAGTGAAATTCGAGAAATTTTACCATAATAGATCCCTTGCATAAAGTAAATGCATAGGGTAGGACATTTGCTTTCAACGTTCTTTGAGTAAAGTAAACACAAAGATAAGATACTTGCACAATATACGAGTTTGTATAAGTTTAGAGAACTTGGATAATAAAGAAATGAAGTTCGGGAATTTGCAAAATAACCAAAGTGTGAAGTTCGAGGAACTTTCATAATAACCAAAGTGTGAAGTTCGGGAAACTTTCACAATACTCAAAATGTGAAGTTCGGGGAACTTTCACAATAACCAAAATGTGAAGTTCGGGAAACTTTCACCATACTCAAAATGTGAAGTTCGGGGAACTTTCACAATAACCAAAATGTGAAGTTCGGGGAACTTTCACAATACTCAAAGTGTGAAGTTCAGGGAACTTTAACAATACAATAATAACCTGCTCAAAATACAATATGAGAATGATAGGAACTTGCACAATAAAGGTGAAGTTTAGAATCCCGCTTACTCGAGTAATTGAATAAAGTAGTGTAAGGATTTAAAATACTTGCACAATAAAAGTAGGGTTCGGATACTAGCTTACAATATCTGTTGAATAAAGTAATACAAGGGTCTAGGATACTTGCATTCAATATAACAATCAACTGAAGTTAGGAAACTTGCACAAATAAGGAGTGTAAGTCAGGGAACTTGCCTGTTTGCTCAGCTACAAATAATTCTAGCTTTAATTTAAATGGCGTTGGAATGACCTAATAATAACAAGTCGATCTCTCCAATTAGTATAAACTAATATAAGTTCACACATACTAGAATCTAGTCGTTATATAAATCTATCACATAAGATCACGTTCAATATCAAATATACCATTTATAGCATCATAATATGTTAACTGTTAAAATCTGACTTAAGCAAATTGTTCGGGTCTGAAAGTGTCCCGACGTAACTTTAGCATGCAACTATTGCCATTAAACCAATACACATGCTTATCAAGTTATAATCTCCCATTCGAAACTAGCATGCTCGTCCTAATCCAATTTCGAAGTCATATATTTTCATGCCGGTAAGCCTTAAGTTAAACAAGTTTATACTTCAAAGGTTCGCTACTCCGGTTATACTATCTCATAACAAGGCTAAACAATACCTAATATGTATGCTTGAGTATACTACACAAATATACTTCAAATCACATAGTTCATATTTGAAGTTCATTTTCTATGATTAAGCATGCATATGTGAAATCTGTGCATAAATAAACGAGGTTCATGTCAATACGTCTATAGGCATAATGACATCCTAATAAACATGCTTGCATGATCATAATATAATTCACATGGTAATCATTGCTAGTTAGATTCCACATTCTAAGTTTCCATTTGCAAGGTACACTAAGTTAAAAAGACAACACGGTACATGTAAAGCATCTCGTAACCATTACTCACAGGTATTAGAATGCATACAATAAGTTATATGTATTTAAGTGGTCACAATCTAAAAGACACAAGTCTTGGTTAAGTTCTCTTTTCAAAGTTCTTAAGTTTTCCTTTGAAAACTCCTTAAATCCCTCAATCTCGAATGCTAATGTGTACAACACTTTAAACGTGCATTTCATGTCAATGTAAACATACTATTATGCTCATAATATCAAAATATACACATGCTACTTATATGACAAGGTTCGCATTCAAAACTATAAGCTTCATTTTCAAAACACAAGTTTTCCTTTGTAAACCTTTGAGTCTTTCAAACACGTATGCTAGTGCGTGAACACACTTTAAACCTTCATTTCATGTCAACATAGTCTATACGGTTATGTTCATGAAATTAGAATGCACACATGTCACACGGTCTCAAAGTTCATGTTCGAAATCATAAGTTTATTTTACAAAACATGAGGTTTCCTTCCCTAATATGTGCTAGCATGTTCACCCCAATGTGTATGTTGTATTAAAGAACTCATACACAATAAGTAAATCAGTATTCAAGCCTGTCCAAAGTGGTATCATCAAGTTAGCATGAGTAGAAAGCAAAAAGGGAAAAAAATATTCTACAGGCAGGCACTGGCGCAGCTGCGCCGCTGGCCAGTGCAACAATGGCGCAGCTGCGCAGGCTGGCGGCCAGATGCAGAGCAGGAATTTTTCGACAGACTCACATTCCAACATAGAAATAACTTCACAAATTCGATTCAATCACAATGTAATTTAGTTTTGATATACTTCTAAACTAACATAACAACTACCAAGCATTCCCCAATCAACTCATCGTATAATTCATACTTTAATTAAGAAATCAAGAACTTAGCAGTTGACAAAATTTGAAGAACTAAAATGTAAATGTTATACCTTTAATGATATAAACTTACTGCTAAACAATTGCTATGATGCTGCTATAGTACTTTCCCTCACTAATATCTCTCACAACAACTTACTAGAATTTCTACACTTAATGAAATCTCAGCAAATGCAAGGAAGAAGAGAAGAGTTTATTATATAGGCAAATGAATACACGGTTCAAGCAATTGTTCACCAAATCAAACCATAGGATAGCAAGATTACATAATGGACAAGAAGAATTTGGTGGGAGTGGGTGATTACAATCATGGTAACCACTCCCCTTGCAATGATCCCATCTATGATGCTGAGTTTGAGAGTGTAGGAGTAGGCTAGCTAAGTATTTGTTCACGTGAAGAGGAAGTTGGGGATGACACTCATATTGGGACATACCAATTACTCAGCAACTTGCATTTCATCAAACTAATGTTATATATGTACATATAGTATATACTTAAGCTACATATATCCATTCCATATACATTTAAATGGGAGCTACAATGTTATTTTAAATGAACAAATAATGATATAATGTATCAAGTAAGGTATATACATATAATCCATGTACATTATATAAACACCGAATATCAAGCACTTGGGTATATTTACTACGCATTATCATAACTGTTAATAACTTGCTAAATTTATTTATCAATTGATAATTATTTATTGATATTACTATATGTTGATGAGGCATACATGAATGTTTACTCACCCTCTTCATGTCACATAAACAATATTATTGTGTAACTCTACTAATGCAAATAAATCTTACCATATAGTCTATATATAATACATATAGCCATATCAAAGGTCACATTGTATTATATACAATATAGATAACTATCATATATTAAAGATTTAATATAACATATACTTGCATATAACAATTAATTAATTAACCAAGTAAATATAATATTATTATATTTATTAATCTCTTACTCATTAATTATTATTTATTCATAATAATAATAAATTAATACATAATTAATTAATTACTCCCAATTCATTAATTATTATTTACTCATAATAATTATAAATCAACAACAATAATAATTTCATACGTTATCAATTAATTACTCAAATATAAATAATTAATCTCGATTAAATCTCTACACCATATTCAAGAAATTTGAATATATAATTACTAACACTTTTATCAATATTCTGATATAAAAGTCTCAGGGTTAATCTACTAATTTAAATAACCATTAGTGATTCTCTTTAATAAATATCCTAGCATTTATTCGCATAGGTTAAATCACATAAGCACATAACCACATAAAGTTTAAATAAGTTTGAAAAATTAACTCCTAAAAATTTAAAATCACATATAAAATTAATAAGGAGCTTAAAATTCCTGGTCATTACATCCCTCCCCCCTTATAAAAATTTTGTCCTCGGAATTGTAAAAATAAGGTTACTCCAATAAAAATAGATAATTCATTCTTATCACTTAGATAATTTCTACCGTCTGCTGTACCACTTCAGGTCCCAACAGTCGACGTTCACCTACCTCGTCTCAACACAACGATGTTCGACACTTCCTCCCATAAAATGCTTCTAGCAAAATCTCTTCTCTTAGTTCTGATACTAACGGTACCCAAATTCGTCCTTCAAATCTTAGCAGTTCAGTGCTATCAATCTTAAATTTCAACTCATCACCTTCAGCTAATCGATTCTTGATGTTATCATAATCTTCGTCCTTCTCTTGTGCCCCCTTAACCTTATCTAACAAAGTCGGGCTTACTGACACTGTAATTAATCTCTCTTTGGTCTCCATCAGATACTTAACCTCTAAGTCTAGTCTTTCGAAATCTTTCACTAATTCTTCTGAATGGTCAACCTCGATAATTTCTCTCTGCCTTTCCTATCCAAGGCATCTGCCACAACATTTACTTTGCCTGGATGGTACAAAATCTCAGAATCATAATGTTTGATCAATTCTAGCCATCGGCGCTACCTCATGTTTAATTTCTTCTTCGTGAAGATATACTTCATATTGTGTATATCTCACACTTCTCGCCATACAAATAATGCTTCCAAAACTCCAAGGCAAAACTACTGCTACTAAATCTCGTTTGGGAAAACATCCACGAATTCCCTTCAAATCGGTATAACAGTTCCATTGAATGTATTCTACGGGGATAACTTCCTTGTTTGCTACTCCTACGCCCATAGGGTGTTCTAATTTCTCATGGGTAAGTCTATCTATTTAACAAATTCTTCAGAAACAAAAGAGCAGGTGGCACCCGAATCGAATAACACATATGCATCTATATAATTGATCGGGATGATACCTGACACTACGTCCTTGTTGTTGCGGTTGTCGCTAGCTGCAATGCCCTTTCTCTTCGGGCAGTCTTTGATTTGATGGTCTGTGGCTCTACACACAAAACATCCTCCTTTCGACTTATTCCAACACTGAGGAGCCATGTGCCCTGGTTGTCCACAATGATAACATGCGTTCTTCCCCTTCAAGCATTTCCCTGAGTGGTTCCTTCCACAGTTACTGCACTTTAAACTTTTCCTAGCCTTTCTCCTGGATTTGCTACCTCTGGATGATTGGCTCTCCATCCATTTTCATTTATTGGGGTTGCTGCCTCCGCTGTTTCCCCATTTCGGTCCTTCCTGGCCGGTCTTCTTATCTTGTCTAAATCGCACTATAGCTTCAATGCCTCCTTCGACAATGATAGCCCTCTCCAAAAGATCAAAAAAGGTCTTAATCTTCAATACATCTATTGCCTTCTGCACCCATGGTTCCAATCCTAATTCAAATCTCTCTGTTTTCATGGCCTCCGTATCCACCTGATGCGAGGTGAATCGAGCCCACTCTTTAAATCTTGTCACGTTCTCCGCGACTGACACACCTCCTTGTCTTAGCTCCAGAAACTTAACTTCCATATCTTGTTGCGTATTCTCCGATAAGAAATTCTTAAATATATCCCACATAATAACTCCTTCGCCTGCTAGTCCTTTATTGGGCTCCCACCAATTATTAGCTTCGCCCTTCATAATGAATGTGGCAAAACTCGTCTTCTGTGCCTCGGCCACCCGTGCGACCTCAAACACCTTCTTAATTTCTTCTATCCATGTCTGGGCTTCAATTGGGTTCAAGGTTTCCCGAAATTCCGGTGGTCCTACCAATTTAAAGTCCTTAAAGCTAGCCAAGTAATGTCCTGGCTGCTCAGCTGCTGGCGGGGTTATGTTTTGCATTACTTCTGTTAATAGGTTAACGAAGCTCTGCATTGGGTCGACATTTCCCCTTCCACCATTGCTAACAGATCCTTCCTTCCTCTGGTTCCGCGAAAATTCCCTAGGCGGCATGATCCTGAGGACAGGAAGAAAACATTAGGCTTTATGTGATATGCTATTCAAGTTAGCATTAAGAAGTTTAGGATGTCTATCAATCATAGCTGATTTAAATAAACAACTTCAGTATCACAATGCGACTCGATGGGTATCCTCAATCCATCACCTATAAACTCTACTTGAGTTTTCTACTAAGGTTATAACTTAGGTTTTGCATTCCTAACGTTTATAACCTAAAGCTCTGATACCAACCTGTGACAGCCCCGAATCCGGGTGCTCTGACCCCGGTTCGGTCGCCACGAAATAATACTAACATCCACCTTTAAGTAACATACGATAACTAAAATGCGGAATATAATAAACGTACGTCGTTCATTCAAAAGGTGTTACTAGTCCCAAGATTCGATAACCTTAAATAAAATCTTACAAACATACCCTAGAATAAACATTAGGGTTCATATTACATTAACAGTAATTAAATAAATAATAAAGACAAAGTCTGCTCCTTGCAAACCATCCTATATCTTTCCTTTACCATTGTCCTCCCCTGAGGCCTCGGGATTAACAACAATATAAGTCATGATATAGCAAGAATGAGCAACAAGTTTGCTCAGCAAGTTTAAATACAACAATAAAGGATATATCATGATGAATGGAAAAATATCTGACAATGATTTCAACAAAATGAATATCTTAAAGATTCAACAATATGAATATCTGAACAATTCAATAATATGAATATTTGAACGATTCAATAATATGAACATTAGAGAGATTCAATGATATGAACATCTGAACAATTCAATAATATGAATATCTGAACGATTCAATAATATGAATATCTGAACGATTCAATGAATATCTAAACGATTCAATAATATGAACATCTGAACAATTCAATAATATAAATATTAAAAGCAAAGAAAATAATTGCCTTTAGAATGACTGATAGTCGAGTAGACTCTGAACTATAACTTTCCAATGGGTTCAATAGCTAATTGACCCTTTTTGGATTACTGGCTACAGAAACCTAGTACCTCGAGGAGATCAGCCTCGGGCACAACGTGAATATGCATAACACTTAAATCTGCTTACTCGTATCATATATATTAGATACCTGGGCACACTCCTACATATGAGGGGTGTTCTGTTCCTTCTAAGAATCCTTACCATCAATTGGTTTGGATAGCTTAAAAGAAAATTTCATACACTAGTCTGACCGAGCAAAGGTTCAGACTCTTACTAACACGGTTCAAGAAATTTAGAACCTTGAATAATGTACAAGTCCAAGACTGTACGAGCTGAAACGCACTAAGTGCGGATATCAATAATATCGTTGTGGAATAATTAATAAGTAATTGAACCACTAAATAACATGCTTGGAAATAAAGTTCAAGCAATTAAGTAAACAACTTTCGATTCAACAATAACCTACTCAATACAATATGAGAAGGATAGAGAACTTGCACAAAGTGAAGTTTAGAATTGGCACAATATGAATTTGTGTAAGTTGGGAACTTGCACAATACTCAACGTGTGAAGTTCGGAGAAGTTGCACAATACTCAACGTGTGAAGTTCGGGGAACTTGCACAATACTCAACGTGTGATGTTCGGGGAACTTGCACGATAATAGATTCCTTGCATAAAATAAATGCATAGGCTTAGACACTTACAATATCAAAGAGTGAAATTCGGGAAATTTCACCATAATAGATCCCTTGCATAAAGTAAATGCATAGGTTAGGACATTTGCTGACAACGCTCTTTGAGTAAAGTAAACACAAAGATAAGATACTTGCACAATATACGAGTTTGTATAAGTTTAGAGAACTTTCATAATAAAGAAATGAAGTTCGGGAATTTGCAAAATAACCAAACTGTGAAGTTCGGGGAACTTTAATAATAACCAAAGTGTGAAGTTCGGGGAACTTTCACAATACTCAAAATGTGAAGTTCGGGAAACTTGCACGATAATAGATTCCTTGCATAAAATAAATGCATAGGCTTAGACACTTACAATATCAAAGAGTGAAATTCGAGAAATTTTACCATAATAGATCCCTTGCATAAAGTAAATGCATAGGGTAGGACATTTGCTTTCAACGTTCTTTGAGTAAAGTAAACACAAAGATAAGATACTTGCACAATATACGAGTTTGTATAAGTTTAGAGAACTTGGATAATAAAGAAATGAAGTTCGGGAATTTGCAAAATAACCAAAGTGTGAAGTTCGAGGAACTTTCATAATAACCAAAGTGTGAAGTTCGGGAAACTTTCACAATACTCAAAATGTGAAGTTCGGGGAACTTTCACAATAACCAAAATGTGAAGTTCGGGAAACTTTCACCATACTCAAAATGTGAAGTTCGGGGAACTTTCACAATAACCAAAATGTGAAGTTCGGGGAACTTTCACAATACTCAAAGTGTGAAGTTCAGGGAACTTTAACAATACAATAATAACCTGCTCAAAATACAATATGAGAATGATAGGAACTTGCACAATAAAGGTGAAGTTTAGAATCCCGCTTACTCGAGTAATTGAATAAAGTAGTGTAAGGATTTAAAATACTTGCACAATAAAAGTAGGGTTCGGATACTAGCTTACAATATCTGTTGAATAAAGTAATACAAGGGTCTAGGATACTTGCATTCAATATAACAATCAACTGAAGTTAGGAAACTTGCACAAATAAGGAGTGTAAGTCAGGGAACTTGCCTGTTTGCTCAGCTACAAATAATTCTAGCTTTAATTTAAATGGCGTTGGAATGACCTAATAATAACAAGTCGATCTCTCCAATTAGTATAAACTAATATAAGTTCACACATACTAGAATCTAGTCGTTATATAAATCTATCACATAAGATCACGTTCAATATCAAATATACCATTTATAGCATCATAATATGTTAACTGTTAAAATCTGACTTAAGCAAATTGTTCGGGTCTGAAAGTGTCCCGACGTAACTTTAGCATGCAACTATTGCCATTAAACCAATACACATGCTTATCAAGTTATAATCTCCCATTCGAAACTAGCATGCTCGTCCTAATCCAATTTCGAAGTCATATATTTTCATGCCGGTAAGCCTTAAGTTAAACAAGTTTATACTTCAAAGGTTCGCTACTCCGGTTATACTATCTCATAACAAGGCTAAACAATACCTAATATGTATGCTTGAGTATACTACACAAATATACTTCAAATCACATAGTTCATATTTGAAGTTCATTTTCTATGATTAAGCATGCATATGTGAAATCTGTGCATAAATAAACGAGGTTCATGTCAATACGTCTATAGGCATAATGACATCCTAATAAACATGCTTGCATGATCATAATATAATTCACATGGTAATCATTGCTAGTTAGATTCCACATTCTAAGTTTCCATTTGCAAGGTACACTAAGTTAAAAAGACAACACGGTACATGTAAAGCATCTCGTAACCATTACTCACAGGTATTAGAATGCATACAATAAGTTATATGTATTTAAGTGGTCACAATCTAAAAGACACAAGTCTTGGTTAAGTTCTCTTTTCAAAGTTCTTAAGTTTTCCTTTGAAAACTCCTTAAATCCCTCAATCTCGAATGCTAATGTGTACAACACTTTAAACGTGCATTTCATGTCAATGTAAACATACTATTATGCTCATAATATCAAAATATACACATGCTACTTATATGACAAGGTTCGCATTCAAAACTATAAGCTTCATTTTCAAAACACAAGTTTTCCTTTGTAAACCTTTGAGTCTTTCAAACACGTATGCTAGTGCGTGAACACACTTTAAACCTTCATTTCATGTCAACATAGTCTATACGGTTATGTTCATGAAATTAGAATGCACACATGTCACACGGTCTCAAAGTTCATGTTCGAAATCATAAGTTTATTTTACAAAACATGAGGTTTCCTTCCCTAATATGTGCTAGCATGTTCACCCCAATGTGTATGTTGTATTAAAGAACTCATACACAATAAGTAAATCAGTATTCAAGCCTGTCCAAAGTGGTATCATCAAGTTAGCATGAGTAGAAAGCAAAAAGGGAAAAAAATATTCTACAGGCAGGCACTGGCGCAGCTGCGCCGCTGGCCAGTGCAACAATGGCGCAGCTGCGCAGGCTGGCGGCCAGATGCAGAGCAGGAATTTTTGACAGACTCACATTCCAACATAGAAATAACTTCACAAATTCGATTCAATCACAATGTAATTTAGTTTTGATATACTTCTAAACTAACATAACAACTACCAAGCATTCCCCAATCAACTCATCGTATAATTCATACTTTAATTAAGAAATCAAGAACTTAGCAGTTGACAAAATTTGAAGAACTAAAATGTAAATGTTATACCTTTAATGATATAAACTTACTGCTAAACAATTGCTATGATGCTGCTATAGTACTTTCCCTCACTAATATCTCTCACAACAACTTACTAGAATTTCTACACTTAATGAAATCTCAGCAAATGCAAGGAAGAAGAGAAGAGTTCATCATATAGGCAAATGAATACACGGTTCAAGCAATTGTTCACCAAATCAAACCATAGGATAGCAAGATTACATAATGGACAAGAAGAATTTGGTGGGAGTGGGTGATTACAATCATGGTAACCACTCCCCTTGCAATGATCCCATCTATGATGCTGAGTTTGAGAGTGTAGGAGTAGGCTAGCTAAGTATTTGTTCACGTGAAGAGGAAGTTGGGGATGACACTCATATTGGGACATACCAATTACTCAGCAACTTGCATTTCATCAAACTAATGTTATATATGTACATATAGTATATACTTAAGCTACATATATCCATTCCATATACATTTAAATGGGAGCTACAATGTTATTTTAAATGAACAAATAATGATATAATGTATCAAGTAAGGTATATACATATAATCCATGTACATTATATAAACACCGAATATCAAGCACTTGGGTATATTTACTACGCATTATCATAACTGTTAATAACTTGCTAAATTCATTTATCAATTGATAATTATTTATTGATATTACTATATGTTGATGAGGCATACATGAATGTTTACTCACCCTCTTCATGTCACATAAACAATATTATTGTGTAACTCTACTAATGCAAATAAATCTTACCATATAGTCTATATATAATACACATAGCCATATCAAAGGTCACATTGTATTATATACAATATAGATAACTATCATATATTAAAGATTTAATATAACATATACTTGCATATAACAATTAATTAATTAACCAAGTAAATATAATATTATTATATTTATTAATCTCTTACTCATTAATTATTATTTATTCATAATAATAATAAATTAATACATAATTAATTAATTACTCCCAATTCATTAATTATTATTTACTCATAATAATTATAAATCAACAACAATAATAATTTCATACGTTATCAATTAATTACTCAAATATAAATAATTAATCTCGATTAAATCTCTACACCATATTCAAGAAATTTGAATATATAATTACTAACACTTTTATCAATATTCTGATATAAAAGTCTCAGGGTTAATCTACTAATTTAAATAACCATTAGTGATTCCCTTTAATAAATATCCTAGCATTTATTCGCATAGGTTAAATCACATAAGCACATAACCACATAAAGTTTAAATAAGTTTGAAAAATTAACTCCTAAAAATTTAAAATCACATATAAATTAATAAGGAGCTTAAAATTCCTGGTCGTTACACCTTAACCCCAATTTGATTCAAAGATATTCAAAATGGAAAAGGGGGTGTCTCACCCACGCGGCCTTGGATATATCTTTCTGGAGGAGGAGGGTGGTGATAAGGAGGATGAGCAGGATGCCGACTTTAGTGACGACGAAGAGCAAGAACATAAACAAGGATCCCGCCCACAGTATTCTTTTAGTGGCTAATTTTGAGCTATGCAACGATATGTTGATGATTGTTTCCAAGGATTAGCTGCTAGGCAAGACCACGTGTTTGCCACGCAGAATGAATTTAATGCTTCTCTCGCTGCCGCCTTTGCCTGACTCAACACAACGAATGAAGGATTCCAATTCCCAGTACCACAGCCACTCCCAGCATTTGTTCCCCCATAGCCCATGGATGACCCGGTTGACGACTCACCTACCAAGGATCCACCGGTCGAGCTTGATGCTTGATCGCTCAGGGCAGTCCTCGAACTTTTATTGCTTTATCTATTTAGGACATTGAAAAGTTTAAGTTTGGGTGTATTTTAGTCATTTAGTTAGTAAGTTTGCATATTGCATGTTATGTTAGTTAATTGTACATAGAATAAGCATGTTAGTATTAATTTTATTCTGCATTAATTACATATCTATTTTGCATTAATTGCATAAAATATATATAAAAAATCATAAAAAATCACACAAATATTTGCTTTGCATATAGGCATATAGGTTGCATGAGTTGAGCAATGGATTGACATGTTTTTGGCCGATGATAGGATTGGTATTGCATCTTAACTCGAACAAATGTGAAAATTAATGATTATTTCTTATGTTAATCAAAATGTAAGTTCAATTTTGTCTGAAACTCATTTAACTGGTTAGCACGTAAGAGTTGACAGTCTAATCAACGTAGTTTGAGGGGTCACAACTTGTTTATGGGGGGGAAATCTTAGTTAAATTTGATGAAACTATTTTATTGACATTGGTGTAAAAAGTAAGTGAGAACTTGAGTTTGGGGGAGTCAATGGGGTGACAGAAAAGAGAAATAAAAAAAAATAAGGAAAAAGAAAGAATAAAGACATGGACCAATTTGTATTTGTGGCCTTTGTTACTTGAATAAGTAAGCCCTTGGGGTGTTTCTACACCAAGCGCCCTAAAATCGTCTGGTTTGGGAGTCGTTGGTCGAAAGTTCGCTAAACATGTAGCATTGAAAAATCTAATAGATGCAGACATTGCACGGTCTATTGTGAGCACGGGATGGAGCGTAAAACGCACCCGTAAATAAGAAATAAGAAAAATAGCCTTATCTGAAGTCCCTGAACTCGGTAATTACTATGATTGTTGGTTTTTATCATGAGTACAGAATATTCGAAGTTTAACTGAAATTTTCCAGCGAAGAAATTTGAATGTGATGTTTTTGAACTGTTAATGGTTAGAATAGTTAAAAAGCACACACGCACAACATGAGTAAGGACAGGGTTGGATGAACTGATTGAGTACTAATGAACTGTGAATGGATTTTTTAGTATTATTTGGGTATCATATGATATCTTTGAGGCATGTGTTGAATAACATATTGATCTGTTGTTAGCTTTGTAGACATGTAGAGAGTAGGTCATGCATATGCATACATATAGATACGTTGTTTATTTTCAGTTTGTTGTTTTTTTGTTTTCACTTGAGGACAAGCAAAATCTTAAGTGCGGGGGTATTTGATAAGTAGGTTTTATACCTACGAATCGGTATCAGCTAAACCTAGGTTATCATGGCTTTGAGTATGTTTTAGAATCTTTTTATGCATGTTTATGGGTTTTGTGTGCAAGGACTGAATGGGAAAGAAATGGACAAAAGTGGCAGATTATAAGGCAAAATGGGCTGGGCTTTTCTTACAAGCGCCGGGGCGAAGTGCATGGCTTAATATTCCGTTGGGGCGCGGTTCGCTGGGGCACGCATCCTAAGGTAAAATGGTACGCTAGGGCGCGTGTCCGGCAGAATGGGTTAGTAATTCTATTTCGAGTAGGATTCGTGGCATGGAGTTGCTAAAGGTTACTGGTCGAGATTAGTTTATATGTATGAAAGGACTCATAGGGCGACACCTAGCCACATTGAAGCTCTAGCATTGGATCTTAACTTGGACAAAGAACTGAGGCATTGAGAGAACGGGACGAATACGAGATTGGAGCGGAGTTTGGTGATACAATTCTAGAAATTTATTATCTCCTTTTCTTTATATCTTGTAATCATAATGTTTTCTATGATGAGGATTATGGGTTGTTATTCATTCGTTATGAACTAATTACTTGTTTAAGCCTATGACGGATCTTTTATGTAATGGATGACTAAATATTCTTAACTTCAATTTATGGATGTTATTCCCCAGATTATTTACTATGTGTTGTGCTTAACTTATATAATTTCCTGAACAACAGTTATCCGTTATCCCATATGCAATCGAGAGAGGACATATGGGATTAGAACTTGCCATAGTGGCATATATTTGTGATTTCTGCGTAGATGGAAGTCGTGATTCGTGTTTAGGATAGAGATATACCTTTATGCCATATGTAATCTGATAAAGAACTTGACTATAAACCCTATTTATATGTAATTCACATAGAGATATAGTGAATTAGTTATCTAGGGTGTCTTGCTTAATTCTATCATATGTGGATGCGAGTGAGTATGGGTATAATGCATCGAGAGATGGTTATGTCTTCTTTAGTGTTCTTGATTAATAATCTGGAGTAACTGAAATAAACTGGGAAAAATGATATTGTCTGAAGTGAAATAATAAGTGAAGTTGTAGGCTTAATTCTCTAAAACTTATTAAAATCTTGAGTTAGTGTCGAATTTGGTTAAGTAGTGATTTAGTTATAAAAATATCTTTTAGTCATTTGTTTAATAAAGCGAAGTTAATATAAAATTCGTACTTGTTTGATTAAATAGGAATTATTGTCTTTGTGGGAGCAATATCTGATTTATCATTATATTAATTGTTGACCACGTATACTTGTGTGTTGTGCGTAACTAGATTTTATCAAACAGGATCCTATCCTTACCTACCTTAGGAAATTGACACGCCTACGTTTGGTTGTAGGTGAAAAATTGGTTTTGTCACTAGATCTAAGTCTAAGAATGAACTTAGTCCATCCACGGACATGACTTCCAGTGCTCAACCAGAATCCCCCTTGTATCTAGGGAAGAATTTGAAGGGCTGAAGAATCAGATAGCCGAATTGGCCAGTTTTTTGAGAGAACAGAGCAAGGCCCTTAAAGGGAAGCAAGCCCAAACTCACACAGAACCAGGAACACCTAGTGGTAGTGGTGGTCGTCAAGAGACCGAAAAGATAGAGACTCAGATTACTGGACCACAAAACCAGGACACAACCAACAAAACCACTGAAATTACCACTCTCAACAAGGAACAGGAAGCTGGTGACATTCTGAAAAAAGTACAGCAGATGGAAGAAACAATCCGGTCTATCAAAGGGACTGGAGCATTTGGCAGTGTCAATTATTTAGACCTCTATATATTCCCTGCGGCTCGTTATCTCAAAAAATTTAGAACTCCTGATTTTGAGAAATACGATGGATTGGGAGACCCTTATATTCACCTGAAGGTATTCATTGGAGAACTCGGATCCTATGCAGAGGATGAGAAACTCTGAATGCAGTTATTATAGAAGAGTCTGACCGGAGAGGCTAGAGCCTAGTACGCCCGTTTAGACAACTCCAAAATTCATAGCTGGGAATAGTTGGCCCATGCCTTCCTCAGTTAATATAGCTTCCAATCTCAGCTGGCTCCAGATAGATACCAAATAACCAAAATCAAGAATCAAAGTTCTGAGTCATTTAGAGAATATGCTCAACGATGGAGACGAGTGGCAGCACAAGTCATTCCACCTATGAATGAGACTGAGATAGTCATGACCTTCATCGACATCCAAGAAGCTCCATATTATGAGAGGGTCCTAGCAGGCATAGGAAAACCATTCTCTAAAAATGATCAAACACGGCGAGATGGCAGAAATGGGGCTCAAGTCCGAAAAGATATAACCGCCCTCAAAGCTGTTGCTGAACATATCCAGTCCAGAAATTACGGGAGAAATCCCTGGAGGGTACACAAAAAGAAAGATGAAGAAGTGTCCTTAGTGTTACAAGGATAGAATTAAAGAGGCGAGTCAAACAGTATGCCCATTCAAAGGAGGAACTATGCCATTTCCAAGCTTCAGCACAACCCTCAAACAATCTATTTCAGAAAAATATGGAGGTCAAGCGTTGAAGAACTTTCACCCCTCTAGGGGATTCACTCGAGAATGTGCTAAAGCTGTTGACAGCACAGAAGAAGATTTTCCAATTCCTTCCACCAACTAACACTGGTGGACAGAATTTTGACCAAAGCAAGAAGTGTGCTTACCATTCTGAATCCCCGAGCCATGATACTCAAGACTGTTGGTCTCTCAAGCACAAAATCCAAGACTTGATTGACAATGGAAAGATTGTGGTGACCAAACCAGAACAACCACACATACAAGACAATCCCCTGCCTCAGCACAAAGAGGAAAATGTCAACATGATCATCATAGGAAATGGAGAAGGATCCAAGTACCTCCGTTATGTAGGAGAGTCAACTCCATCCAGCAACAACAGCCCAGACAGTTGGGAAGTGTCGGAAAGGCGATTCCTGATAGAGCAGAAGATAAGTTCTATTAAGGAACAAATTGAACAGTTAGCCGAATTGGTTATATACCAACATCAGATCACCAGGCAGCTGATAAACCAGACTAACCCGCCTGATGTAAATTCTCCCACATCGGAGATCAGTCCACCGAAGATCAGTCCCATCTCCACGAAGGATCACTACTGGTCTCATGAAGATGAACCCTGGGCCGACCGGATGGTCAAAGAGGATAATTTCCAAGCTGGCAAGAAGTTCCTATTTCAAAGAAATTTCATTAACCTGAACCAGCCAATGAAGGAAGTCCTCCAAATGTTAATTAACGAGGGACTGGTTGCAGATTTATTACCTCCATTCAACCCTCGATCCAAGAAATTCAAGCCTGACCAAATATGTCAGTACCACTTCAATGCACCCGGCCATGACACTGAAGATTGCTGGGCACTTCGTAACCTGATTCAAAACATAATTAAAAGCGACGAATTGATAAGAGGGATTCTGGCCTCCCAGATGAAGACACTCTCTTTATTCCCATTGTATGGAATCAGGATACAGTGGCTGTTGTTTTCTGTGATAATGAACTAACCCTCACACCCTTAGTACTGCCAGGGAAAGGGGTCAAAGAAACACAAAATCCTGTGAAGGTGGCCGCACCCGATCCTTTAATCTTTCCCTTTAGACCTCAGTTTCCAGTTATCAGTTTAAAGAGGGTCCTGTGGAACTACGAGAATGACGAAGGCTCCACCTCAAACAACATTGCCATAGTACCAAAGGATAATCTATTGTACTTGCCGCAGCGGGTGATCAAATCAGTCCTCAAGGCCAAATAAAAAATAGCTGAAGAGAAAATCGAAGAGTTCCTCGACAAAATGGGTCACAATGAAATCAAGGTAGTCCAAAGTGTGAAGGACGCACCCAAACAGATGTCCATCTTAGACTTGGTCTTATCCTCAGTGGATCATCGCAACATTCTGGTGAGAGTACTAGAAGAAGCCCATCTGCCACACACCGTGGATGCCGAGAAATTCCTTCACGTGGTAGAATGCATTTTCAACAGCAATGTGATATCTTTCACTGATGATGATATACCTGCAGAAGGGACGGGTCATCGCAAGTCATTACACATGGCAGTGATGTCTTCCAGGTATGTGATCGGAGGTGTGCTCATAGATGGAGGATCATCCCTCAACATTTGTCCTTACGATACCTTGGAGAGAATGAATATCAACCCGAACCGGATCAAAACCAGTCATGTGGTCATCCGGGCTTTTGATGGATCTCGCCGACAAGCTATGGGAGAAATAGAGCTTCCTTTGGAGATTGGTCTGCATACTTTCTATGTGTCCTTTCAGGTTCTCAACATCACCACTAGATACAACTTGTTGTTAGGCAGACCATGGATCCACATGGCAGGGGTAGTGCCATCCACCCTCCATCAACAGCTCAAATATATTATCAACGACAACCTAATCACGGTCAATGTCGAACCAGAATACCTTGTCTGCCTACAGGGAGACATATCGATGATCAGCCTGGATGCATGGATTGATCCTACAAGTTTTCAAGCTATGGAAGTGAGTGATACTCAGTATCTACCTATCGAAGCACCAGCTTTAAAGCCAAAGGTCTCCCTTGAAGTGATGACCGTAGGCCAAGAGATGGTATCTTTAGGTTTCCAACCTGAAAAAGGGTTAGAAAAGAACCAATAATGCATCACAAGTCCAGTCGAAATCCCGAGCCAGATAGGGAGAGCCGGATTGGGTTATTCATCCTGGTCAAGCCGTCGAAATCCACACAAGCACTCTAAAGCTCATGCTTCCACAATTTTGCTACCAAACCTTACGGGTATCGGATGGGTGAAACCCATGAGGAAAATCCCAGAAGTGGTATCAACGATGTTATTTCCTCCCATTATACCATCCAGTGAGAGAACAACTCCCAGATCCGAGATGGATAGCAAAAAGGGAAAAAAAGATCCTGTACAAAGGACGAGACCCATTTGCTAACATGCGAGTTATCATAAACTACAATGGTATGAATGATGAGATCCCAGACAGTGACGATGAGAATCAGATTCAAATTCCTCGCATCAAGAAAGAAAAAAGAGGTAGTTCAAAGAAAAACCCCGGCCCTATTATAAAAGATGTCTTAGTCATTATCCAAGACAAGACAGACGAGCACAGTTCTTTGATCCTCCCTGTTCATGAGGATCTGACCCTGGATAACTAGTACAGCATACCTTGCCTCAGTCGAAAAGGGTAAAAGGGCAGAGAGTCCATCTGCCCAATAACATGCTTTCATTTACTGCTTACTTTTGATTGCACAGCTATAGCAGTAACTTTTGTCATGCTTTGCCAAATGCTCTATATATTTAAGTAGTTGCATATATTAAAGTGAAAGCATTTTTTTGTTTTCAGGACTCCAAAGTTGGATTTGTTTGTCACTACTGATGAGATGTCAACCTGTCATAGTGACTACAACTTTGATGTAGAATTAAACTTTGACTTGATGGATATTGATCAAGAGAAGGAAGATGACTACGAGGTGCCCGAGGAGATCAAAGAATGGGTCAAAGACAAACCCAAACCGAACCTCGACCATACCACCACTATCAACATAGGAACCTCCAAAAACATCAAAGAAATCCAGATAAGCATAGACCTCACCCAAGACCAAGAAGCCGACCGGATCGAACTCATAACAGAGTTCCAGGATATGTTTGCATGGTCACATGAAGACATGATTGGCCTATCTACTGTCGTTGTTATTCATCGAATGCCCATTAAAGATGGATTCAAGCCAGTCAAGCAAACGCTCAGGCGATTGAAACCTGAATGGAGTCTAAAAGTCAAAGAAGAGGTCGTTAAGCAATTCAAAGCTGGTATCATTATGGTATCAACATACCCAGAGTGGCTGTCAAACATAGTCCCCGTGCCTAAACCCGGAGGGAAGGTACGAGTATGAGTGGATTACCGGGATATGAACAAAGCCTGCCTCAAGGATAATTTCCCAGTACCTTTTATCCATATCCTGATCGACAATACGGCGCAGTACGACATATATTCCTTCGTAGATTGCTTTGCTGGTTACCATCAAATCATGGTTACTGAAGAGGACAGGGAGAAAATATCTTTCATCACTCCCTGGGGAACCTTCTGCTATAGGCGACTATCCTTCAGCCTCATTAATGCCGGAGCCACGTATCAGCGAGCCATGATGGCCCTGTTTCATGACATAATTCACAAGGAGATAGAGGTCTATGTGGATGACATCATCATCAAATTCCGAAGGGAAGATGATCACCTAGACCATCTCAGGAAGCTGTTCAACAAGTTGCGTAAGTACAACCTCAAGCTAAATCCCGCCAAATGTGCTTTTGGCGTCAAATCAGGCAAGCTGTTAGGATTCCTGGTGAGTAATCGAGGCATCGAGATAGACCCTGCCAAGATCAAAGCCATCATTGAGATGCCAGTACCTCGAACAGAGAAGGGGATACGTGGGTTCCTGGGGAGAATCAACTTCATAAGATGATTCATTTCCCAGCTCACAACAACTTGTGAACCCATATTAAAAATACTAAGGAAGAATTCCTCCACCAAATGGAACGAGGATTGTCAACGAGCCTTCCTTACCATCAAGAAACAGCTGGTCTAAGCACCTATTTTGGTACCTCCGAGGGATGGATTTCCCTTATTCATATACATGTCCTTCAATGCCAATGCAATGGGCTGCATGCTAGGACAGAAGGATGATAGTAGCAAAGAAAGAGCCATCTACTACATCAGCAAAAGGTTCAGCAGTGGTGAACAAAAGTATTCCCTGATCGAAAAGACGTGTTGTGCATTAGCATGGGCCGCCATAATGTTGCAACACTATTTGCATGGGCACACGACCTACCTCATATCCCTCATAAATCCCCTGAAGTACGTATTTAACAAGTCGATGTTGAATTATCGACTATCCAAATGGCAGTTGATCCTATAACAGTTCGACATTATCTACGTGATTCAGAAGTCAATCAAGGGTCAAGGCATTGTAGATCAATTAGCGGAAGCACCTTCAGGAGGGTTCGAGGCCCTGGAGACTTATTTCTCGGACGATGGGATCATGACAATTCAATAACTCCAGCAAGAGAATACAGTCCAACCATGGAAAATATATTTCGATGGAGCGGTAAACATGGAAGGTGTCGAAGCTAAGGTAGTCCTTATCTCTGGTACAGGAGAACAATATCATGTGGCTACCAAACTTCAAATTGGCAACACCAACAACACAGTCGAGTATGAAGGCTGTATAATGGGGTTGAAAATAGCCCAATCCATGGGTATCAAACACCTACTGGTCTTTGGAGACTCTGAGTTCGTCATCAAATAAACCACTGGGGCATATTATACCAAAGAACTGCATTTGCTGCCCTATCATCGGCAGGTCATCAAAATATCCCTAGAATTTGAAGACATAACCTTCAGCCATATTCCTCAAGGAAGGAATAACTTTGCTGATGCATTGGCGATGTTGGATTCCTTGATCCGCATATTCGATAGGAGTGAGATTCCCTGCATCAAATTCATAATTCAGAAAGCCTCGATATACGGGAATTAAATTGGAGAAGTATCAGATGAAATACCTCCTGTCAATCAGCTTTGGTATCAAGACATCAAGGACTATCTGCGAGATGGATCTACACCCGTTGGGGCAAGCCAATCCGAACGAAAGCGGATTCACAAAATGGCTATAAAGTTCTATCTGAACGGAGATGCACTATACAAAAGGGATGCTGGAATAGGCTTGTTAAGATGCCTTAATAAAGAACAAGCCCATAAATTGATGGATGAAGTCCACGGTGGAGTCTGTAGTCCACACGTGAGCGGTCACCTGCTGGCCAAGAAAATATTAAGAACATGACATTATTGGATGTCTCTTAAAGCTGACTGTGATGATCACGTCAAGAGATGTAATCAATGTCAAGTATATGGAAATGCCATACATGCTCCTCCAAATGAGCTACACAACATGAGTTCACCATGGCCTTTCACCATGTGGGGAATGGATGTGATCGGTCAAGTAGAACCCAAAGCCAGTAATGGTCATCGATTCATCTTCACTATGATCGATTACTTCACCAAATGGGTTGAAGCTGCCTCATTTCCCAAAGTCATCAAAGAGGTCATCATTGGTTTCATCAGAAATAATGTAGTCTATCGATATGGACAACCGGAGGTGATCGTATCAGATAACGCCAAGAACCTGAACAATCAAATGATGAGAGAACTATGCAGTAAGTTCCACATCAAGCATCTCAATTTCTTTATCTATCGGCCTAGGATGAATGGTACTGTCAAAGCGGCCAACAAAAACATCAAGAAGATTATGCTGAAAATGTCCACCAATCACAAAGAATGGCCTGACCTGCTGCCTCTAACCTTGTTAGCATACAAGACGTCAATGCGCACCTCTACTGGGGCTACCCCCTATTCATTGGTCTATGGCATGGAAGCAATCCTTCCCATAAAAGTAGAGATGGAGTTCTTACGAGTGTTAATCGAAGCTCAGATGGACGAAGATCAGTGGTTGCAAGACCGGTATCACCAATTGTCCCTGATAGATGAAAATAGGGCTACAACCATTTTCCACGGGCAATTATATCAGCAAAGGACTGCTCAATCCTATAACAAGAAAGTCCGAATACGGCAATTCAAAGAAAATGACTTGGTGCTGAAGAAAGTTTTGGCCAATCAAGACGAAGCTATAGGAAAGTTCGCCCCAAATTGGGAAGGCCCTTTCATTGTCAAAGAAGTATTGACAGGAGGAGCTATCAGACTACAAAAAATGGACGGGACCAAATTTTCCCATCTCATCAATTCAGACACCACAAAAAGGTACTATGTCTAAAACGAATGCATACCCGCATCCTGGTCCTACCAACCAAATCAGGTTCGGTTTTCACTAGAAGCCAGAACTACGAATGACCTGATCTCCCTCAGCCCGAGAGTACGTAGGCAGCCATTTTTGGTGCTGTCAAACCAAACAAAAAAATTCAAAAACTCATCAAACTAAACTCAAAAACCCTAGATAAATACTTTTCAAACCTCTCTCACATAAAAAAAATTGAACTACGAGTGACCTGATCTCTCTCAGCCCGGGAGTACGTAGGCAGCTATTTACGATGCGGTTTAACTTCCAAGAAAATACAAAAAACCAAAAAAAATCTAAATCCTATCAAGCCTTCTTGGTCCGTAGGCCCTTCTGAGATACCCTCTGACATCTCACTGTCGGTCCATCAAGGAGAAGCTCAAGATACATCAACAACAGCGAGTCATGAAAGAAGTGGTAATCACTCAGCAGTGACAATACATATCCAAACAGGGAAGTGAATCAAAATATATTTCTCTGATATATAACACTGTTTGATATATACATAGTGTCCTGTACATGACAAAAATTGCTGATCTAGTATGTGCAGGAAAAACAAAGCTAGTCTATGGACCCAAGGATAAGGGGGCCAGCAATGCCAACATGGCATCTCTCTCTAAAGATGGAGGAGCAGCTACAAGTGCAATACCCTCAGCCTCTATACGGCTCAAAACCTCCACAGTCATCTGTAGTGTGGCACTGTGATCATCAATGTATGCACTCATCTCGACAACCAGACCATGAGTATAAGATTGGAGAGCAGTACTGTCGGCAAAGTGGAAATCCCGGGAAGCTATGGCCTTATCCCTCTCCATGAAAGCTGCATCCCTAGCAATCAAAGTCTCCTTAATCTCAACAAAAGCTGTGTCTCTTGCATATCGGATCTCCTCTCGCTCAATCATTCCTGTATCCTGAGCAGCTCGAGCCGCATCTCTATCTGCCAAAGCTATATCTCTACCAGACAAGGTGGTCAAAATCAGTGCTCTAGCCTAATCCCTCTCAAAGGTCATCCGGGCTAGCTAGTCTGCCAAAGCGGGATCTGTCCCTGCAGGAATGACCGACGGGTCACCAACTAGTGCCGTTGTCAAACCCATGAACAACTCATCCTTAGTAGGAGAATCAAGATCCTCCATAGGTTCCTCCTCATCTGAATCTACAATAGGAACTGACTAGATGAATGTAGCTGATGCAATATCTGCCTCCAACCATGCTGAGTACTCTAGAGAACGGTCCGGATGGCTACTGAAGAAATTAGCCCTCTCTATGTGAGTCCAACACTCGTACACTCGAATCAAATCAGCAGATGATATAGACGAAGCTGACATCCTCTGATCAGTAGCCCCCTCAAACTGATGCAGGCTCTGAAACTGATCGAACTGGCCCATAACAGCCAGAGGATGGTAAGTAGTCACTCCCCTCAATCCCGCTAGGGGAAAGTAGTCCATACCAGGCGCATCGGTGATGAAGCTATATGGGGAGACTAGCCATGCGTATGGCAGAATCGAGAATGGATGCGCAATGTCAAACAAAAATACTGACCACAACCCCGCATCTGAGCAATCCACGGGCTAAAAGGAGTAGGACATAGCTATATAATGGGAAAAATAATACCCTTGATGCCTGAAAAATCCAATCGATTGAATATGGGACATGAGCCATATATACAAAAAGACCGAACTTCCTCTGAAAAACCCCTTCGGGTGGGTACTGCAGTAGATGGCTGCTCTCAACGTCTCAGCCAATATCATTGGGATGATGGTGCTACCCTACCTAAGGGCCCTAACCACAGCTATCAATCCCACATCCAAATGGTCCAAGCGTAGCGGCATATAGATGTAGGCTACGATGCACATCAGCAAAATGTCTATCCTGGCCAAATGCCAAGCCTCTACCGATACCATAGAATCCTCGGCATGTCGATTGTAACTGTCGAACTCACCGAAGCGATCGATCAAAAAGTTAATGGAGATCACACGTCCAGAGATAATCTCATCAATCACTACGCTCTGGCGAAGACCTGACATACGTGTAAACGATCTCCTCGTATCACTGATCACCGTACGAGCGCATGACACCTCTAAAGCTAAGCCAGTAAACCTCTGGTACTACTCAAGGGTCGGAGTCAGCTCATAATGCCCAAAGCAAAAGACTTGTCTATCGGGTATCCAATAGGATAAGGTGCCATCCAAGAATCCATATGGCACCTGAAACTCTATGAGGGCTAATGAATGCCCCAGCATCTGATCCACTGTCCCTCTGGCTGGGAAGGACAGGCTCTCATACCACGATCTCAATGATGATGCCACCACAGATGGTGGTAAGTGGTCAATACGACTGACAGTGGACGACGACATCTTTATCACTGTATCATAAAACCATCCACATGTCAAATCTGAACTCATCTGTCTAAATGCATACACATGACATAATACATACATGATGATAAACATAAAATATGATGCGATAGATAGGAAACATCATGCATATCTATAATAAACTATCTACTGCAAGCATCATCCCTGTCTGATAAATACGAAGCAAAATAAAAAGTACAGGGATATGGGGCACCACCACCAAGCTACTAATAGTGGTTTATTAAAATGGGGCACAATCGTCCAAAAGCCAAAACAGTGGCTGAACAAAAGATATAGCTACAATTGCTATCAAAAAAGATCTAAAACATCTATGCTAAGGTGGTTAACCTGCTCCATCTCCTCCGTGGACACAAAGTAACTGTCATCAGGCATGTCTGGGCGGTACAAGGGAGGATCAGCCCCTGTAAAATTGCTAAAAAATGGACCTAAAGAGGGGCCCGCTCCTGAGCTGGAAGGGTCAAAAGAAGATTCCTATAACGGATCTCTGCCAAGATGTCTGATAAATAGGTGAGCTCTCTCCAGCTGCTGGCTCAATCTTGTGATCTGGTCCAAATGAGTCGGCTCCTTGAGGCAAGCTATCTAGTCTGTCATCATAACAGACCCAGGCTCCATGTCTGCCATAAACTAGGTAGCCCGAGTCTGAGCTCCAATAGTGAGAGGACTCCACCAGCTGTTGAATGCCTCCTGGCAAATAAGGGCCCTCTGATAGGGTAAAGTCGTCTATGCCCTCCATAGGGATATCTGTCAATGGCAGGATCAATGGCCAATGATGCCAGTAGGAGGAACAATGGGAATGCGTATCCGCCCCGTAATTCTCCTGATAGCCCACTCTCCCAAATAGAGCTCCCAGCCTCCCTCTGTCAAAAATAGGACTCTGCGGGTCGACAACGCAAATTCCCGGCCAGTGGGGAAGCCTCCCTCAAATCTAACAGCCAAAAACTCAGAGGTATACGGGATCCACGTGATCGTTCCAGCTGTCAAAAGCTCCAACTACCGGCGGGAATGGGTAAAACCCTCAGCAACAGGGACCTCTATCAAAGTGCAGTGATGCCAATGCCGTCCCCGGGGATAGGTCTCTAGACCTAAAGCATTGGCGGGCCGTAGGCAAGGAAGCCTCTCATATGCCCAGAACTGGCCATGTGAATATCAAAAGTCCTCAGTGACCAATATTGATAAACGTAAGAGCAAAAATCAAAAAGGTACAAGAAAAATGTACTCACCAGCAGAAACGAGTAGAACCCTAACCAAGCCTCCGTCAAATCCTCCGAAAGCATGCGCACGCCCCGTAGAAAATAGGCAAAGGTTTAAGAACCCCAATCAAAGTCACTGAGGCGCTCGACATGCAGGGTAGCACTGACCAAGGCAAAGGACACAGTCGAGGAGTTTTTTGCCACAAAATAACCCTTGATGATCACCAGAAATAATCGCCTCAAGATTCGATCCCTAACCCTTTGATCATCAGGCAGAGGCTCAAGTAAAGCCCCACTCTGGGCATTTATACTCAAGGGACCCAATCAAACTGTCCGACCCTTGATCGCCGTCGCAGGGACTCCCAGCAGGGACCGAACGGCAATAGGTGTGATGTCAGCCATGATAGGAATTGACTCACCCTTGAACTCAATGCCGGTGATGAACCTCCAGTCCATAAGGGTTATCATCACCTCACAATCCAACAAATGAAGGGACTGAGTCTGGTGGAACCAGCACTCAGACAAAGCCCTCATATACCCCCAAGGGCAATGGCGGGGAAGAATAGAGAAGAAGTCCTGAAACCCCCAACCATTAACGATATCCCTGTAGTCTTGGTGCAAAGTATATTACAGGAAGTGCACGTTGAACCAATTCCCTTGAGGTTGCTTAAAGTCGGGAACCTTCATCAAAAAACCAACCCATGTCAAAAACCTGTGCCCCGAGAATGGCAAAAGAAAGAAGAGAATCCATAAAGAAGAAAACTTCAAGTCACCTAGTTGGCGTGAAAAAATCTCGATGGATGACAACTCAAGTCTCCTAGAAAATCTTTGGTCGGCATAACAATGTCAGGAACCTCCGCACGTGGGGCCTGGGCAGGGGCAGGAGCAATAAAAGGAGCCTGCTCATCATCAATATCAATCGGCTGCTTGTCCTAGGCTAGACGAATTACCGACTCTACTAGTCTGCGAGGCAGTCAAGCTGGACGTGGCTGAGGAACATCAGAAGCTCGCCTCCGTCTAACGCCAGAAACTACCCTGCTAGCACTGCCGGGTCTATCTCGGTCCATCACCTGGACAAAATCTCCAAATCACCTCAAAAAGGGTGTGGTAAGCCTAAAACCTATGACTTATTATTTTAAATCTGTACACTATGCATTTCTATGTCTCAAAACATGCATGGGTCAGTCAAAAATACCCAGTAAATCAAAACTGCATGTTTGTCAAAAAGCTAAATCCTAAAACCTGCATGGGTCAATCAAAAATTCTCTAGTAGAGTCAAAATTACATGCCTAAACTTTTGAATTTTTTTTGCCAGTCTCCTTTGTAAAATGGACTGTTCGCATGCACATAGGCATATCTAGGTGGCCATTCAATAACATACCTTCCCAAAAACAAGAACAGTTCATATTTATGAAATAAAATCAAAAGTAAAATTCACATGGTAGCCAAATTACCATGCACATTTTTAGTTGAAAATCCAGGCTCACTAGGCCTCAAAAAGGATGAGTAAACTGATCAAAAAGAGCAAAATATGACAGTCTCAGAATCTGAATTTTCTTACATCAAAATCTGTATTACAGTCAAATATGCATACATATGAAGTCATAAAATTTTTGGCAGGTCATATAGGCATACATTTTTCATAATTGCGTCTAAAAGCCCCCTATGTGGTTTACATGCTTTTAACGGTCAAAACTTGCAAAAAAAGGACGTAAAATGTTACCTGCGATGCGCTGAACGCGTAGAAGCTGACGGAATCAGAAAAAAGCTGCCCAAAATCTGTAGATCTGAAAAAAAAAAAGATTGGATTTCGTTTGAAACTCAAAATGAAACTGATTCAAATGAACTCCCGCAGCCTAATATAAAGCCATAGGTGGAAGCGGGCACACCCGCGACAGCTGCACCTCTACCTACGTCTCCCCAGGGTGGGTCCCACTCCGCCAGGCTCGGTTCGATTCGAGTTGAAATGGAGTTTATATGAGCTGTCAAGTCAAATTTGAAGAAAAATCGCTACGCGATTGAGCGGTTTGTCCTAAAATCATGCGTTTAAGCAGCGTAATCCTGACAAAAAGGGGAACTCTCTGAAAACCCTTGGTATTCATCCCGAAGCAATGTCCAGGGATCAATGATGAAGAATACTGAAAAATTGCCAAAAAACTACGCAAAACTGCTGAAAACTGCCACTTTCGAATCGCCGGGTACTGACCGATGACAGATCAACCGTTGGCATAACCCCAGCGAAGCGTCGGGAACTGACCGATGATAGATCAACCATTGGCACAACCCCAGCAAAGTATCGGGTACTGACTGATGACAGTTCAGTCGTTGGCACAACAACCCCAGCAAAGCGTCGGGTACAGACTTATAACAGTTCAGGCGTTGGCACAACCACAATGAACTATCGGGTACTGAACGATGACAATTCAGCCATTGGCACAACCCCAACAAAGCGTCAAGTACTGACCGATGATAGTTTAACTGTTGGCACAACCCCAGTGAAGTGTCGGGTACTGACCGATGACAGTTCAACTGTTGGCTCAACCCCAGCGAAGCGTCGGGTACTGACCGATGACAGATCAACCGTTGGCACAACCCCAACAAAGTGTCGGGTACTGACCGATGATATATCAGCCGTTGGTACAACTCCAGTGAAACGTCAGGTACAGACCAATGACAGTTCAGCCGTTCGCACAACCCCAACGAAGCGTTGGGTACTTACAGATGATAGGTCAACTGTTGGCACAATCCAGCGAAGTGTCGGGTACTGACCGATGACAGATCAGTCGCTGGCAACACCCCAGCGAAACGTTGGGTACTGACCGATGACAGATCAACCGTTGGCACAACCCCAGCGAAATATTGGGTACAAACCGGTGACAGTTCAGCCGTTAGCTCAACCCCAACGAAGTTTTGGGTACTGACCGAGATAATTCGGCCGTTGGCTCAACCCTAACGAAGCGTCGAAAGGGATCCGGTGACGAAAGCAATATAATAATCCATCCCCGATGATGGAATCTGTTATACACATCCTCAGAGGGAGCACCGAAATGAAGTGAGGATTCAACTTACTGTGGCAAACTACCGGTGTAAATTATCGTCAAGATAGGCATCGAGAGCACTAATTGGAATAACTCGGTGGCAATAATGTCATCCCTATCAGAGCCACCTAGGCTATCAAGGATGACATCATCCCCAATAAAAACTGACGAAAATAGTTCGCGGTAGCCTATTAGTGACATCCCCAGCAGAATAAGACAGCAGCCTAACTCTGATAACCTGTCAGTGGATGTCCTACCAGCAACCGGCTAACAATGTCGCCCCAAATGTTATCATGAATAACGTTATCCTCATCAAAAACTAACGTGATCAAATCAATGATAACCCTACCCCCTCAAAGGTATCTAACATTCATCGCATATCATACCATGCATTGCTTCCCCTTTGCCTGAACATTTCTTGTGTCTACTAATCTTTATCATGTCCAATTCATTGTATTGCATGAATATGATAAAAATGGGCATCTTTAGACACTCAAAATTTTCTTTCCCTATTACTAACACTGTAGGAGGGCAAAATTATCTTTTGAATCAACCCCGGTCTCAATATCGGGTCGTCAATTCAACCCCGGGCTCAATACCGGGTCGTCAAATTAACCCTAGTCTCAATACCGGGCCATCAAATCAACCCCGGTCTAAATACCGGGCCATCAAATTAACCCCGATCTCAATATCGGGCCATCAAATCAACCTCGGTCTCAATATCGGGCCATCAACTCAACCCCGGTCTTAATACCAGGCCATCAAAACAACCCTGGTCTCAATACCGGGCCATCAACTCAACCCCGATCTCAATACCGGGCCATCAAATCAACCCCGGTCTCAATATCGGGCCATCAACTCAACCCCGGTCTCAATACCGGGCCATCAAATCAACCCTGGTCTCAATACCGGGCCATCAACTCAACCCCGATCTCTTTACCGAGCCATCAACTCAACCCCGATCTAAATATCGGACCATCAAATCAACCCCGGTCTCAATACTGGGCCATCAAATCAACCTCGATCTCAATATCGGGCCATCAAATCAACCTCGATCTCAATACCAGGCCATCAAATCAGCCCCGATCTCAATACTGAGCAATCAAATCAGCCCCGGTCTTAACCTGGAGGTACAGATCAGCCCTGGTCTCAACCCGAGAGATATAGGTCAACCCCGGTCTCAACCCGAGAAGTACAGGTCAGCCCTGGTCTCAACTCGGGAGGTACAGGTCAGCCCCGATCTCAGCCCAGGAGGTAAAGATCAGCCCCGGTCTCAACCTAGGAGGTACAGATCATCCCCGATCTCAACCTGGGAGGTACAGGTCAGCCCTGATCTCAACCCGGGAGATACATTTTAGCCCCGGTCTCAACCTAGGAGGTACAAGTCAGCCCCGTTCTCAACCCGAGAGGTACAGGTCATCCTTGGTCTCAACCCGGGAAGTCAGGTCAACTTCGAAAATAATCCTGAAGCATCACAACATCTCCAGAGGAAATCTTGGAGCGACCAAGTCAGCCTCAGAAACAACACTGAGGACAAACAGACTCGAATGGGATCCAAGTCTTGGAAACAACTCCAGAAAGTCAACCGAAGGCCTTGTCTACACTAAAGGCAACCTCGGAAGGGGTAAAACGGTTATTTTACCAAATTAAAGCCGATTCAGTCAAACTCAAGCCGAATTAATGCCAACAAGGTCAGAATGAACCATAACAACTATCCCGAGTGCAAATAGCGCAAGACAGCTCAACGGACAAACTACGGGGAATCTAAGACCTGGTTATGAACCCGTCTTCTTGGACCCGAAAAATGTTTTATCTCATGTCATTGTGACACTCTAGGCGAGGGCTTTTTGGAAAAATATAGCACGCCTCAAACGGATGCTCAGATCAAATTGAAGATGATTCGGTCAAACTCAAGCCGAATTGATGCCAACAAGGTCAGAACAAACCATAACGACAATCTCGAGTTCAGACAGCACAAGACAGATCAACGGACAAACTACGTGGAATCTAAGACCTAGGTATGAACCCGTCTTCATGGACCCAAAAAATATTTTATCCCATGTCATTGTGACACTCTTGGCTAGGGCTTTCCGAAAAAATATAGCACGCCTCAAACGGACGCTCCGATCAAAAGTTAGAAAGTTTTAATCAGACCTCGCGTTGCTCGTAGTGCACATACTTTGAGATGATGGGACCTGCCATGTGGGCCCTGCCATGTGGAGACGCAGCTCTACCTACTGTAGCAGCAGGTAGAGTGGATGCTCCCTGGCTTATATATAGAGGTGCACCCCCCTCTCATTAACAGAATTCAAAAATGCTCTGAACCCATACCTATTTGGTTTTCTGACTATTTTCTTGTCTTCTAAACCCAAATTTTTTCACTCTAACGCATAGATATACCCACATACTACCACATATCAGAAAATAACCGGTAGATTCGGACGTTTAAAGCTTACGATTTGGCAAAAAGCCCGTGTAGCAGTCCATTGTGAGTATTTTTACGATCAGAAAGTTATTCTTACTTCTTTACACTTTTATACACTTGCATATCAAGTTTCGTTTTCTAAATATGCCCGAAACTCAGTTCAGTGGCTATTTTTGTTAACTTTTGGTATATTTTTGAACATAAACGCATTTTTTTGGCATTTCTACACCTCGATTGATGATTCGTCGCTTCTAACAGCTTTTATATACTTGCATCTTCGTTATTAGCAATTTTGCCGGACTGGGTTATCTTCCCAGTCCGGGTTTGGCTTTTTTTGTATATATTTATCTGTATATATATATATATATAATATATATATATATATATATATATATATATATATATATATATATACAAACTTTTCAATTTCGTCAAGCCCGGATGTCAAATTCGTGATAGTTTACTACTTATATATATAAATATGAATATATATATATATATATATAATCAGCCTTCACCACACTGGGTTATCTTTCCAGTCTTGGTTGACTACTTTTATGTCTATATATATATATATATATATTTATATTTTAGTTCGGCCCGGATCATTCTGTGGCCTTTTTAGTACTTTTATATATATATATATATATGTATATATATATATACGTGTGTATGTATATATAAGCAACATTCACCACACTGGGTTATCTTCTTAGTCTTAGTTAACTACTTTTCTGTATATATATATATATACCAGTTTGGCCTTAATCATTCTGTGGCCTTTTTACTATTTTTGCATCATTCACCATACTGAGTTATCTTCCCAGTCATGGTTGATAACGTTTCTGTATATATTTATATTTCAGTCCGGGCACAGGCATGAAAATCCATCACCCTTTTTACTGTTTTTTATATATTTTTCAATTCTGTCCAGCCTGGATCATTTCGTGGCTTTTATACAGCTTTTATAAATATATATATATATATATATATATATATATTTCAATTCCAGTCCAGGCACCAGTGTGAAAACCCATCGCCATTTACAGCTTTTGTATATATAATTATCTATATATATTGCTTTACTCATTTTTATTAAATAGTTGCTTTAAATATTCATTTTATATGAATCGGAACTAACATTTCTACGGGCGAACTATATTTATTTAAATTTCGCCAAGTCTAGCTTTCAAACGGTTCAAAATAGGTCCAGGCGGAATTGGCAAGCTAAAATGGTTGAGATTTATTTAAATCTAGCATTTTTCTAGTTTCAGTTATCAAAGCTACCTCGCGGCCCTTAGATCGCTATCTAGTGGGAATGAGATGCTTTAGCCAGGTGCGAACCAGGATTTACTGATGAATCCTTGGTTCTGGCGTTATTTGGATATATTTCTGTACAAATTTGAGTTGTGCTGGTTTATTGGCCTCCCTATGTGAGCCTAGGAATCGTGGGATTCATGATCAAACTGATCAGAATTTGATTCCCACGATGGACAAACTCCACTTTACAAATGTACCCTGCCAGTTTTTCTGTAAAAATATACATACAAAAGACCTTAAAACGGTTATCTGAATTTAAGGTCTCAACATAATGAGAATAATAGTTTGTCGTGCTAGAGTCCTTCCGATAGATATCATGCCCATGAGGAGACCGACACTTGTATATATTTTATGGTCGAGGATGCTTCGCAACCCGATAATCACCATTCAAATTGAGCCTTAAGGCTGAAAAGATAAAACTGAAGTATCAATATGCTTCAATTCCTATGTTAGCGTAAAGGTTTGAAAACCTTCTTTCAAAACATCACTCAATAATCTTTTTCGTAAAAAGAAGTTTTAGCAAATCAAATCAAACACTTTTGCAAATCAAATCAAAGACTTTATCTTTTTTTTTTGCAAAATCAAATCAAACCCTTTGTATATATAGGTTCAACGATGCATAGACATGCTTTCATCAAACATAGGCCCAATTTTCAAATAGCATTCACACACACATTGTATATTTTTAAGGAAAATATTGAAAATATGTGGTACCGTGTTTACACAAGAGTTGTGGGGTGCCTAACACCTTCCCTACACTAAACCAAGCCCCCGAACTCAAACTTTGTTTTCAAAGATCAAGTTTCGACAGTGTCTAGCAAATGGGCCTCTTTTCAAACAAAACTTCGATTGAGTTGGTACAACCATTTCAAATCTACCAACTGGTGACTCTGTAAAACATTCAAATCGTCGATATGATACATGTTGGCCTTTTCCTATAAAACCCTTCAAAACCCTTTTCACAATTAAAAGAGTAAAGGTAGAGATAACTTAGGAAGAGAGAAAGATCCGGGTTGTGACCCGACCAGCGGATTTTTTCCCGATGTCGATAATGTCAACTCAGCCCCGGTTTCAATATTGGGATATCAACTCAGCCCCGATCACAATACCAGGATGTCGACTCAGCCCGATCTCAATACCGAAATGTTAACTCAGCCCTGGTCACAACACCGGGATGTCAACTCAGCCCCGGTCTCAATACCGGGATGTCAACTCAGCCCCGGTCTCAATACGGGATGTCAACTCAGCCCCGATTTTAATATCAGGATGTCAACTCGGCTATGGTCTCAATACTGGGATGTCAACTCAGCCCCGGTCTCAATACTGGGATGTCGACTCAGCCCCGGTCTCAATACCCGGATGTCCACTCAACCCCGGTTATAATTTTGGGATGTCAACTCAACCTCGATCTCAATACTGGGATGTCGACTTAGCCACTGTTTCAATATCGGGATGTCGACTCGGCCCCGGTCTCAATACCAGGATGTCAACTCAGCCCCGGTCACAATACCGAGATGTCAACTCAGCCCCGATCTCAATATCGGGATGTCAACTCAGTGCCGGTCATAATACCGGGATGTCAACTCAGCATCGGTCTCAATACCGGGATGTCAATTCAGCGTCGGTCTCAATATCGGGATGTCAACTCAGCCCCGGTAGCAATTTTGGGATGTCAACTCAGCCCCGGTCTCAATATTGGGATGTCAACTCAGCCCCGGATACCATATCGGGATGTCAGCAACCCCGACGACAAACCCGGGATGTCAAGTTTAACCTAGTCAAAACCCGGGAGGTACTAAAGCTCCGGCAACAACACCGGGAGATCAAAATCACACCCCGGTCATAACTCGGGAGATGCAATCACCCCAGAGACAATCTTGTGAAGCCAAATTCACTTCGGAGATAACCCTGAAGCATCATATCATCCCTAGAGACAACCCTGGGAAGCCAAATCATCCCCGAAGACAACCCTGAGGACAAACAGAGTTGGCTGGGATCAAAACCTCTGAAACAACCCTGGGAAAACAGTCGAAGACCGTGCCAGTTCAGGAGACAACCCCTGGAGAGGCAAAATAGTCATTTTATCAACTTGAAGCCAATCCTTTCAAAATCAAGTCAAATTGATGCCATCAAGGTCAGCAAGAACCATAACACTGATCCCGAGTGAAAATAGCACAATACAGCTCAACGGACAAACTGCGAAGAAACGAAGATCCGATTCTAAACCCGTCTTCTTGGACTCAGAAAAGGTTTAGTCCCATGTCGTTGTGACGCTCTCGGCATGGGCTTTCTGGAAAGGTATAGCACACCTCAAACGGACGCTCCGATCAAAAGTTAAAAAGTTTTGAACCTGACACCGCGTTGCTCGGAGTGCACGTACTTCGAGACGACGGGACCCACCATGTGGGCCCTGCCACGTGTTGCCGTAGGAATACCCGCGGCTACCACAGGTAGGACCGCTTCCATCGGGTCTTTAAATACAAGTGCCCCCTTGCCAAAAAGAAAGAAAAAAAAATAGCAAACGCTCTGAAACTCCGCCCATTTCGTTTCCTAACCCGACTTCTTGTACTCCAAACCTCATTTTTATTACTCTGACACGTAGGTATACTCATATACTACAACATACTGATGAGTGAGTTTCATACCTATAGCTTGGTTCTTGTTATTTTCAAGTAATCTTCCCATCAGTTTACTGGGTTTTATGTATTATGTGCAGGAATTAGAATGGATGCAATAAGAACTTAAAATGACAATTTTTAATACACTTGAAGGGTCCACCCGCTCAATTTAATGAGTACAATTAAAGAAGTCCGTGATTTTGAAAAGAATTTGGAAGTAAATCAATTGGGTTTTATTACATGCAAAGTTAAAGTAAATCAAGTGGGCCACAGTCTGGTTTTTGAAATGGAGCAGCTCACGTCCATATTGTAGCAGCCCACTCCTAGCAGCTTACTCGAAAGCAATATGTCAAGATAAGTATCATGGGCCCACGGTTTTTTTCAGCAGCCTGTGAAGGGAATCAAAAAAAAAATCCATGCAAAAGAGGCTCGGCTGGACAGTAAGTCTAACCGCTGGGGCGGGGCTTCGGCCTGGGAACTGCCGCTGGGGCGGTGCAGTGTGCGGACAGCAGCTGCTTATTACTTTCCTACTTCTAATTGACCGGATACAAGCTAGAGAGATAAGGGCTTAATTTGATGCAAAAAGGGCTTAGTGGAGATATTATAATATATATTATATAGTTAGTAGGCTGCTAGTGGACGGGATTAACAAGTGGGCTATCAATTGCCAGCAGCTGCTGACTTCTTTTTCGGAAGTGGATCTCAATCATTGGAGCTAGTGGATATAAAAGGGATAGTATTGCATGATATATTGAAAAAACGCAAGCTGCTAGAGCCTTTTCCTATTAGGATTGGGCTACTACATAATGATAGTAAGAAGGAATTAAAAGGAGACTTTACCTATTTGGAAAAAGGGGCCCACGAGTATGTGAAAGAAAGAGAAAAGGGACGGAGCAGCTTAGGCTGGGGGGGTTTATATATATAGATTAGATAATATTAGCTTATGGAGATATATATTAATGATTAGCTTATTATTATTATGATAGTATTTGTTTAGTTTTTAATTTAAATAAGAAACCCTAGTTGAAAGGGGATTTGGAGATTGAAGCAAATGAAAGTCATTGAAGATCAAGATCAAGAGCAAGACGGAGGACGAATTTGCTGATCACAGATTCAATTCTTTTCCTTAATCTTATTCTTATCTTTTAATGTGCATTCAAGTGTGGATTCTTAGTTTTAATTCAATGAACTAATTCTTTATTTGAGATTACAATAGATCTTATTGTGTAATTTATTTTAATATGTTTCTCTATCAATTATTGTGATCTATTATTGTGAATTGTCTATTATGATTTGGAATAATTGTTTAATTGACTCATTATCAATTAATCTATATGAAATCGAGAGATGAGTATAGATTTAGATTTGATCATAATAGCATGTGTTTGTGATTTCTGCATAGATGAAAATCATGATTCGTGTTTAGGGTAGAAGTATGCCTTTATGCCATATGTAATCTTATAAAGAACTTGTGATTAAATCCTTTCTAATTGTAATTCACATTGAAATATAGGGGATTAGTTAATTAGGGTGTCTTGCTTAATTCTATCATCTGTGGATTTGAGTGAGTATGGTATGATGCATCGTGAGGTGGTTATATTTGCTTTCGTGTTCTTGATTAACAATTCAGAATAGAGAGAATAATTGATGAGAAGTATGTTAACTTAGATAAAGCAATAAGTGAAGTTGTGATCTTAAATCTCCGTAATCTGAATTTAACTAGTGGTAATTAGTGGTAGTTAGATGTAGTTTAATTATATATTGAAATTCATTCGTTTAAATAAGATTGAGTTGGTTACGGGTTAGTACTTGGTGATTCTTATTAAATAATTCTTCGTGGGATCGACACTTTACTTTCACTTTATTACTTGTTGACCACGTATACTTACGTGTTGTGCGTAACTGAATTTTACCAAACACATACCAAAAGTTAACCGGTGAAAACGTCCATTTGAAGCTTACCAAGTGGCAAAAAGACAGTGTAGCAGTCCATTGTAACTATTTTTACGATCAAAACTCGTTTCCTACTTCATTCCGTATTTATACACGTGCACGTAAAGTTTCATCTTTTGATTTTGCCCAGAACTCAGTTCCGTGGCCGCTTTTGCGTACTTTTTAGTATATTTTAGTACATATATACGTTTTTTCACATTTGCACAGTCCGGATCTACGATCCGCAGTTTTTACTCGCTTTTATGTATATATATACATATATGTACTAACTTGCACGGCCTGGATCGCTGATTTGTGGCCTTTTTAATTTTTTTATGTATATATTTAACTATATATATACTAACTTTTCATTCTGTCAAGCCCGGATGGCAAATCCGTGGTAGCTACTACTTTTATATATATAAATTTTTCTGACTTCGTTTGGCCTGGATTGCTAAATTTGTGGCCTTTATTGCTTTAATATATATACTAACTGTACATATTAACATTTATATTTCAGTATTGGCCTGGATTGGAAATTCGGGATATTTTTACTGCTTTTATACATATATATATATATATATATATATATATATTCATTCTGTTGAGCCTGGATAAATTCGTGGCACTTTATAGTTTTTATAATATATATATATATATATATATATATATTTTCAATTATGTCGAACCTGGATTAATTCGTGGCTCATTTACAGCTTATATATATATATATATATATATATTTCAATTATGTTATGCCTGGATTACTCTGTGGCTTTTTATAGCTTTTATAAATATATATATTTACATTCTAGTCCGGGCATAGGATTTGAAATCCGTCGCCCTTTACAGATTATATATATATATATATATATATATATATATATATATATATTCTGTCAAGCCTGGATTACTCCGTGGCTTTTTTACATCTTATATATATATATATATATATATATATATATATATATATTTCCATTCTATCAAGCCTGGATTACGGACTTTTTATAGCTTTTATAAATATATATATATATATATATATATATATATATTTACATTTCAGTACGGGCCTGAGAGTGAAAACCCATCGCCCTTTATAGCTTTTGTATATATATATAATTATATATATATTATTTATTCATTGTGATTAAATTTCTGTTTTAAATATTCGATTGATATGAATCGGCACTGATATCTATTTGGCGAACTAGATTTCTTTAAATCTAGCCCTTTCTACCTTTCAAACGGTTCAAAAAATGTCCAACCGGAAAGCTGGAATGGCTAAGATTTATTTAAATCTAGCTTTCTTTCTAGTTTTATTCATTTTAAAAGCAACCTCGCGACCCTTAGATCGCTAACTATTGGGAACGAAACGCTTTGGCTACGCGCAGGCCAGGATTTGACTGATGAATCCTTGGTTTTCTTCGAGACGTATTGATGTAAATATACATTTTCTGTGAATATCTAAACTATGCAGGTTTTCTTGGCTTTTCTTTGTGAGCCTAGGAATCGTGGTATTCATGTTCAAACTGATTAGAATCTGATTCTCACGATGGACAAAATCCACATTACAAATGTATCCTGCTAGTTTTTCTGTAAAAATGTACATCCAAAAGACCTTAAAATGGTTATCCGGGTTTAAGGTCTCAAACATAATGAAATAATAGTCTGTCGTGCTAGAGTCACTCTGATGGCTGTCATGCCCATGAAAAGACCGACACTTGTATATATGTTGTGGTCGAGGATGATTTGCAGCCCAACAATTCACCATTCAAATTGAGCCAAGAGGCTAAAAAGATAAAAAAAATAAAAATGAAAGTATCAACATGTTTCAATTCCTACTTGAGCATAAGGGTTTGAAAACCAACCTTTTTAAAACATCATTTTAATATCTTGTCTAAAACGGACTTTTGCAAATCAAATCAAACCCTTCGTGTATAAGTTCAACGAAGCATGACAATACTTTCAAAATAAACAAATGTAGGCCCAATTTCTTTCAGCATTCGCACACACACATTGCAAATAAAAAGAGAAATATTAAAAAGATTCGATATCGTGTTTTCACGGGAATTGACGGGTGCCTAACACCTTCCCCCCACTTAACCAAGCCCCCGAACTTAGAACTTTGGTTTCAAAGATCCAGTTTCGACATGTCCAGCAATTGGGTCTACTTTCAAATAAAACTCGGTTGAGTTGGTCCAATCATTTCTAATCTACCAACTGACGACTTTATAAACCGTTCAAATCGTCGACATGATACATGTTGGCCTTTTCCTAAAAAACCTTTTCACCTTTCATAAAATAGACAAGGTAATAAGGGTAGAAGACCACAAGACTTAAGAAGAGAAAAAGATCGAGTCCAAAGTCAGACCCGATTTTTTCTCGACGTCGACAGATGGCGACTCTTCTGGGGATAGTAGAATGCTTAGGCCACGTTCAAATCTTTTCAAAAGTTCCTTTTATATTTGCGTGTGTGTGTGGATGTTGCGTTTTACATTGAATGAATGTGAATGAATGCTTTACTGCTTTGTTAGTGCTTCGCACAAATATCATCATTTCATATGGTGAGACGCAATGTATGTGAATGTATGTTGTGTGATTCCTCCACCAGGAGGCGAACGCGTCAGTGTTTGATTACTGGACCCAAAGAAGGCTAATTCTGCGAGGCTCAGTAAAGGCACCACTCAGATCCGCTCCAATTAAAAGACTGGATTAATTTTTCCTTTAGTAGATTGCGATGATTTGGGGCATGCCTAAAAGCCGCGAGAGTAGCCTAAGATAGGTCAGCCTCTTATTAACCAATTCCGAAGGGAAGCCTCTTCATGCCTTCCTCTTTCAATACAAATGTCCATTTTCAAATTCCAATTTCATAATGAAAATATACATTTCATTGTGAATCCTGTTATATTATCCTGTCATCAAAACAACTGACCTTTGTTTTACAGGATAAGATTAAAAAACCTCGAAAATAAACACATTGCATAGCATGCATCCGACCGATCCTACATCAAGAAATTGACACACCTATGTTTGTTGTAGGTAAAAATTAGTCCTGTCACCAGGTTGAAATCTAAGAAAGCACTAAGACCATCTCTATACATGGCTTCCAGTGCTCAACCTGAATCAACCCCTGTTTCTAGGGAGGAATTTGAAGGATTGAAGAACCAGATAGTCGAATTGGCTATGTTCTTAAGGGAACAAAGCAAAGGCCTTCAAGGGAAACAAATATCCGGTCATACAGATCCATCTACACCCGGTGGCAATCAAGAGATCAGAAAGAAAGACACTCATATTCCTGAACAACAAAATCAGGATATGACCAACAAAACTAAAATCACTATCCTCAACAAAGAACAGGAAGCGGGTGATATTCTGAAGAAAGTACAACAAGTGGAAGAGACCATCCGGTCCATCAAAAGGACTGGAGCATTTGGCAGTGTCAATTATTCAGATTTATGTATATTCCCCGGGGCTCGTTATCCAAAAAAAATTCAAATCCCTAATTTTGAGAAATATGATGGATTGGGAGACCCCTACACCCATTTGAAAGTATTCATTAGAGAGCTCGGATCCTATTCAGAGGACGAAAAGCTCATAATGCAATTGTTCCAGAAGAGTTTGACCGGAGATGCTAGAGCCTGGTATGCTCATCTGGATAATTTCAAGATTCACAGCTGGGAAGAGCTGGCACATGCCTTCCTTAATTAATACAGTTTTCAGTCTCAGATTGCTCCAGACAAATATCAAATCACCAAAATCAAAAAACAGAACACCGAGTCATTCAGAGAATATGCCCAACGATGGAGGCAGATGGCAGCACAAGTCACCCCACCTATGACTGAGTCTGAGATAGTAATGACCTTCATCGACATCCAATAAGCTTCGTATTACGAAAGGGTCTTAGCAGGCATAGGAAAATCATTCTCGGAGATGATCAAGCACGGAGAAATGGCTTAAATGGGGTTAAAATCTGGGAAGATAAAAGATCTTACCACCTTGGAAGCTGTTGCCAAGCATATTCAGTCCGGGTGTTATGGGAGTAGTCCCCGGAGAGTACACAAAAAGAAAGAAGAAGAAGTGTCCTTAGTATTGCAAGGACAGAATCATAGGAGCGATTCAAGCAGTTTGCCCATTCAAATGAGGAACTATTCCCCTTTTCAAGCTCCAGCCCAACCTTCTAATCCTCCATTTCAAAAAACTATAGAGGCCAGACGTCGAAGAACGTTCACCCCTTTAGGGGATTCACTAGAAAATGTGCTGAAACTATTGACGGCACAGAAGAAGATTGTTCAACTCCTTCCACCAACCAGTACCGGGGGAAGGAATTTCGACCCAAGTAAGAAGTGTGCATACCATTTCGGATCTTCGAGCCATGATACACAAGGCTGTTGGGCTCTTAACCATAAGATCCAAGACTTGATAGACAACGGAGAGATTGTGGTGACTAAACTAGAACAACCTCATGTGAGGATAATCCTCTCCCTTAGCACAAAGAGGAGAGTGTCAATATGATTATCACGGGGAGTGGAGAGGGATCCAAATACCTCTGATATGTCGAAGAGGCAACTTAATCCAGCACCAATAACCCAGATAGTTGGGAGTTCTCAGAGAAGCGGTTCCTGATAGAACGAGAAATCAAGTCTATCAAGGAACAGATTGAACAGTTAGCGGATTTGATCGTGTGTCAACATCAGATAACCGGACAGCTGATAAGCAGTCCAACCAGTCTGAAGTAAGTTCTCCTACACCAAAAATTAGTCCCATTGCTATGAGGGATCATTATCGATTTCATGAGCATGAACCCTGGGCCAAAAAGGTGGCCAAAGAAGAAAAGTTCCAAGCTGATAGGGAATTCACCTTTCAGAGGAATTTGACTAATCTAAACCAGTCGATGAAGGAAATCATCCAAATACTGATCAATGAGGGAATGGTTGCAGATTTGTTACCCCCGGTGAACCCTCGATCTAGAAAATTCAAGCCTAACAGGATCTTCCAGTATCACTCCAATGCGCCCGGTCATAACACCGAGAATTACTGGGGACTTTGTCACCTGATTCAGAATCTTATTAAAAGCAGTGAACTGATAAGAGGGAATCAAGATTATGGCCTCCCCAATGAGGAAACACTCTTTATTCCCATGGCATGGAATTAGGAAACAATGGCTGTTATTTTCTATGAGAAGGAGCTAGCCGGGACACCCTTAATACTGCCAGGGAAAGGGGTCCAAGAAGCATAGAATCCTGTGAAGGTATCTGCACCCGAACCTTTAATATTGCCTTTCAGACCCCAATATCCAGTGATCAGTCTGAAAAGAGTCCCATGGAACTATGGGAAGGATGAAGGTTCAACCTCAAATAATATTGCCAGCATATCCAAAGAGAATCCATTGTACCTGCCTCAGCAGGTGATCAATTCAGTCATAAAAGCTAAAAAGAAAGTGGCTGAAGAGAAAATCAAAGAGTTCCTCAGTAAAATGGGCCATAATAAGATCAAGGTGGTGCAAAACTTGAAAGATGCACCCAAACAGATGTCCATCCTAGACCTGGTCTTATCCTAGATGGATCATCGCAACATTCTGGTGAAAGTATTAGAGGAAGCCCATCTTCCAAGGACAGTGGATGTTGAGAAATTCCGTCATGTGATAGAACACATCTTCAACAATAATGTGATATCTTTCACTGACGATGATATACCCGCAGAGGGGATATGTCATCGAAAGTCATTGCACATAGCAGTGATGTCATCAGCGTATGTGATCGAAGGTGTGCTTATAGATGGAGGATCGTCCCTAAACATCTGTCCCTTCGACACCTTAGAAAGAATGAAGATCAACCCAAACCAAATCAGAACCAGTCATGTGGTTATCCGGGCTTTTGATGGATCTCGCAGAGAGGCTGTGGGAGAGATTGAGCTTGCATTGGAAATAGGTCCCCACACTTTTTATGTATCCTTCCAGGTACTCAACATTACCAGCGGATACAATTTGTTGTTAGGAAGGCCGTGGATCCATATGGCAGGAGCAGTTCCATCCACCCTACATCAGCAACTCAAGTACATTATTAATGGCAATCTGATTATGGTGAATGCCAAACTAGAATACCATGTTTGCATATAGGGAGATATGCCAGTGATCAGTCTGGATGAAGGGGTTGAACCTGCAAGTTTTCAAGCATTAGAGGTGAGCAATATTCAATGCCTACTTGTTGGGGCACCAGCTCTGAAACCAAAAGTTTCCCCCAAAGTAATGACGGCGGGCCAGGAGTTGGTATCTTTGGGTTTCCACCCTGGAGAAGAGTTAGGAAAGAATCAGTAAGGTATCAAGAGTCCGGTACAAATCCCGAGCCAATCAGGGAAGGCCGAGTTAGGCTATTCATCCAGGTCAAACCATTGAAACCAACACAAGCATCCGAAGGTTTCTGCTTCCACTATAATACTGCCAAACCTCACTGATGCTGGATTTGTGAAGCCAATGAGGAAGATTCTTGCTGTTGTGTCATCCATGTTATTTCCTCAAATCATACAGGTAAGCGAAAGAAAAGCTCTGAAGATCGAGGGGTGTACTTTTCCACAACCTCTTCCAAGTTTAACTTTTGATCCTGCTGTGGGGCTGCCTGTTGATTCTGATTCTGAAAGCCCGGTGAGTATGCTTGTCTTGGCGTATACTGTTGATTCTGGTTCTGGTTATTGCTCCAAGAAAAGTTCGATGATTCCTATTCCCCTAATTGTATTGATAGGTATTGGGTGGCCTATTGTAATTAGCCACATACTGAACCGAAGCTGGGTTAATTGCACACTGCTCTGTCAGATGTTCCCCTGCACAAAGTTCACATATTACTGCTATATGTTGCACGTTTCCCATAGACATGGTATCCAGCCTCTTTTGTATTGCTGCTAATTGCGCTGATACAGCTGTCATATTATCTACTTGCAGAACACCTGCTGCTGTGGGCTAAGTCATTCTTTTAGTCGGCCACTGATAGCCATTTGAAGCCATTGTGTCTATCAATGCCCATGCCTCCTCAAATTTCTTCGTCATAAAAGCTCCACCTGAGGCTGCATCGATGTTAGTCCGTATTTGACTCGATACCCCATTGTAAAAGTTACTAAGCTGCATCCAGTGTGGGAGTCCATGATGTGGGCATATTCTCAGCAGTTCCTTGTACCGTTCCCATGCTTCATACAGTGGCACCCCTTGCATCTGTGCAAATAAAGATATTTTCGTTCTCATCTTATGTGTCTTCTAATAGTAGTGTGCATACAAGTCAATCATGTATGATGATAAATCACATACTTTGTAAATAATCTTTTTTATTTATTAATAAAATATTTATTTAAGGCATTTAATTATCTACATGGTGCTGTTTTTATAATATGTAAATAACCCATAGTTTTAAGCAATGCTTTTAGAATCATGATGAGATCATGCTAATGAGATCTAAATTCTTAGAAAGCTTAAAAACTAAAATAGTTCCCAATTATGGGATTACTAAAATGGGGATTAGTAAATCCGGATAGATTGGTACATATGTTGCTTGCTCATTGGATGAGGATGACTGATCTCATGGTCATTTGTGTGGAGACACTAAAGCAAGTATGTAGGTGCTTATTGGAGAATAAGTTTACTGAACGTGACTCGCTATGGAATACCTAATGGAGTTTTACTCGCCTGTCAATAGGAATTCCTAATGTGATAGTAGTACAAGTGATCCTTGAACTTGAGATCATCATAGTATCTTGTATGTAACAAATTATATTTTGACTTATTCCTTAAGGCCTTTTAAGGCATATATAGGGTATGCTTGGGTATAATGAGTTGCATATGGAGATAATGTATGATCAATAAAGAATCTACCACCTCTAGTAAAAGAGGAGATATGTCCTATGTGATTCGTTAAATGACAACCCAGGAATCCTTGGCCAAGGTAGAATGAAATTAGAAAGAGGTTTCTAATTTACATTATTTGGAGTTGTGCGTTTTCTAATCAAAATATATATGATTAAATAAATTAAGACTTGACAGTAAATCCATATCTTATATCTAATTGCGACATTGTATGGTGGAAGGATTGAATTGTACGGTAACTATTAACTCACAGGTTCTTTTATGATTAATGTTGAAATCTATATTATCTGGAAAGTCATTGATCGCTAGGAGGCTTATCCCTATTGTAGAATAGATGTTATTTATTTAAATAGATTTTTAGTTTAATTTATTTATTTAAATAAGATTAGAATTGTTCTAATTGATTTATTCACAACCGGTTTAATATGGAGAACCTAAAGGGTCACATCATAAAAGGAAGAAGAATTATTTAAGAAGAAAATGGCATGATAGTAATAATGCATTAAGTATAATTAATTTAATCTATGATGATAGAATAAATTAAATAGCTTAATGTTTATTATTTAATATTTCAGAAATATTAAATATAAATTAATAAGAGGAGTCTTATTAATACTATTATTATTATTATTATTTTAATTCTAAAGGAGTTTAGGAATTAATATAATATCAGTACTCTCTCTCAATCCTAATAAGATTAGGATATAAATTAATTAAAAGTAATTAATTAATTACAACCCTATTCTAATTGGATTAGGAGGGTTAACCTAATATCTATATAAGAGAGTCTTATATCAGAAATAATGTACGTGAATTTTTCCAAGGGTTGGGAGTACACATATTCTATAGAGATAGAAACAAGGGTTAAGCCAATAACCTATCTTCCTGAGTTCTTCATCTTCCTTGGTGGATCACCGTTAGAGGCCAAATATTTGGGTGGCTGACATTGATCAAGGGAAGGAGCCACTGCAGAGGAATCAAAGGAATCAAAGGAGTAGAACTTGTACCTGAGGAAGCTTGGATCTTCAAAGGTACAATTCCATCCTCTCTTTTCTGTTATTGATAACTAGCACAAAGCATGATCATGATTATGGGTTTGTATAAATTTTTGAAATCCTATGTTTCGCGCTTCCGCCCTATTTATGTGATTTGATTGTATGATTGCGTTATGTACAAACCCAATAGTGGTATCAGAGCCAATCTTGTGCTAATTATCAGTCTATGTGATTCCATACATGTATAATATGCGATTGGATCGAGTTCTTGGGCAACAAAAATTTTCTAATTCTGCGAAGCTGCGCCGGTGCAAGCCTTTCTTGCTGCGCAGCTGCGCCGGTGTCTATACCTGGTTTTCACTCGGCGCAGCTGCGCCGGTTCCCTATACATTACTGGTGCAGCTGCGCCACTAGCAGAATCTGAATTTTTTTTTGTTTTATTTAATTAAATGAATGGTTTATTTAATTAATAAAGGTTTAAAATAAAGATGTTTATTTTATATGAAATGAGATTTCAGAATTGCTAAAATTAAAGAGTTTAATTTGGAATTATTTTTGAATGAAATAAAGGAGTTTATTTTTCCAAAAACAAAGTTTAGCAAACTTTTGCCCATTAACTGATATTAATACATATATGGAATGAATTTATTTTCATGAGATGAATAAGTTTTATTGATACGTATGATGATATATATGTTAATAAAAGGGATTGATTATGGACTATGACTAATGTGATTGGATTTTATTTTGGATGAATGCTTGAATGTATGGATTTTATAAAATGGGGTCTGCGTACCTCGTCTTCTCTAGTTTTATTCTCGATGTAAATTCTATCTCCTTCCTATGTACTTCCCCTTGACTGCTGATCAAGGTTTCTATTTAATTATAGTTTATGTAATAGAAATAGTTAGAATTATCTTGAAGAAATTGGAGACCAAGGAGCAAGGAACGCGTGAAGACCCATTTGTATGGAGCCCGGGTTTAAATGTAATAGTTATATTTAAATTTAAATTCTTGCACTCCTAGGTTTGACCTTTTTGGTTCACTTGGTGGCTCTAGTGAACCAAACTAGAATAAAAGTCCATAATCAATTCGGGCAGAATATAGTATTTTATATTGCATGCTAAATATTATATATATTATATTTTATGCAAACATGCTTCGCATGTTTAATAAAAGACGCGTATTTTATATATATATGTGCATGCGCGCTAAACAAGATGAGACAAATAATAACAAATCCCTCAAAGAAATAATATTAAGTCCGAAGCGTTCAAATGATATTTGGAATATCGAACGTCGCCTTCTAGCATGATTAATTAATAGAGTATTAAATATTTAATATGAGTTTGTTGTGCTATCCATAAGGCGAGTATTGAGTATTTAAGATGTTAATTAATCACATTTGATGCTTATCAAGAAAATTGAACGATCTAGTCTTGTTGTGCTATCCACAAGGACGAATATTTTTCTTTTTTGAATTTATGGAAGTGCTAGGCTGGACTTGACTTAAATCATTTTAGTTCGGATGTGCACACACATGACCATTATGATTTAAGAGGCAAAATAAAAGGAGTTACATGGTGATGTAATTTACAAGAGTTGTCCACCTATTTATTTGTATATCTCTTGTTGTGCTATCCACAAGGTTATTTACATTTGAAATGGGATCCTTATTCTCACTAACAAATATTTAATTAGATGTTGTCGAACTATATAAGTGAGGGTAATATAGTTTGATGAAAATAGTGGGAGATACCAATTTAAAATAAAGACCTAAATTTATTTTGGTATGCATAGTTAATAAAATGAATGTTTGCTAAAAATGTTGTCTTTTCACATACAGAATTTTAAAAATGTCAAAATCACTAATCTCACTACGAAGCATACTTGATGCAAATAAGCTTACCTGGCCGAATTATGAGGACTGGCTAAGAAATCTGAGAATTGTTCTCACTGCTGAAAAGATTTCTTATGTCCTAAATTCAACTATCCCTAAATCTGTTTCGGAAACAACCTCTGAGGAAGAGATTGCTACTTTCAATAAATGGCAAGATGATGCATCTGTGGCTCAATGCATCATGCTCGCATCTATGAATAATGAGCTTCAGCGTCAGCAAGTAAATATGGATGCTCCTGCTATGCTGCTTCACCTCAAGGAGTTGTATGGTGAACAGAGTAGGACTGCTAGATATGAGATATCTAAGGAGCTCTTCCGATCTCGGATGACCGAGGGCACTACCGTCGAGACTCATGTTCTGAAGGTAATCAATTTGATTGAACGCCTTGGACAGCTTGGGTTCGTCATGGATGGGGAGTTGAGTCAAGACTTGGTCTTGCAGTCACTCCCTGAGACCTTATCGCAGTTTGTGGTTAATTTTTACATGAATAAGCTAGATGTCAGCTTGCCTGAGCTGCTTAACATGCTAAAAACTGCAGAAGGTCACTTCCTATCCAAGAAGAACCATATCTTGATGGTGGATTCTTCCAATAAAAGGAAGAGGCCCAAGGTGTCTTCTGAAAAGAAGAAATCCAAGAAGGCTAAGGGAAAGGGGAAAGAAAAGGAACAAAAGAAACCTGAACCAGCTAAAGGAATGTGCTTTCATTGCAACGAGACTGGACATTGGAAGAGGAACTGCAAGAAGTTTCTAGCAGAGAAGAAGCTTGGAGAAGCTTTGACTTCCAATCAAGGTTTGTTTATGATTGAAATTAATTTTTCTGAAAGTAATAATTCTACTTGGTTATTAGATACCGGTTGTAGGTCTCACATATGTAACACTATGCAGAGACTAGTCAGAAGTAGAAAGCTGAACAATGAAGAGGTGATCCTACGAGTGGGGAATGGAGCAAAGGTTGCTGCATTAGCTGTAGGAACTTATTATTTAGCAATGCCTTCGGGCAAGTCCATTTATCTTAATAATTGTTATTATGTTCCGAATATTATTAAAAACATTATTTTAATTTCTGTATTGGATATGGAAGGATTTGACGTTATTATAAAGAACAATGGTTGTTCTATTTATAAAGATGTTTTATATGGTATTGAAAATTTGCGAAATGGACTTTATATACTTGACTTGCAAGAAAATATATTTCAAATTGAACAAACTAAGAAAAGGAAAAGAGATGATATTAATTATACCTATATGTGGCACTGTAGACTCGGTCACATCAATGAAACAAGATTATCCAAGTTGCATAAGGATGGGCTCCTAGAGCTATCCGATTATGAATCATATCCAACTTGTGAATCTTGTCTCATGGGTAAAATGACTAAATCTCCTTTTAGTGGAAAAGGAGAAAGAGTTACAGAGTTGTTGGCATTGATTCACACAGACATTTGTGGACCTATGACAACAAGTGCACGGGGTGGATATTCTTATTTTATTACTTTCACTGATGATCACTCAAGATTTGGATATATGTATTTAATGAAGTACAAATCAGAATCATTTAAAAAGTTCAAAGAGTTTAGAAGTGAAGTAGAGAAACAAACGGGCAAGAGTATTAAGATACTTCGATCAGATCGAGGTGGAGAATACTTAAGCGGTGAGTTTCTCAATTGTCTCAAAGAAAATGGTATAATCTCACAATGGACTCCTCCAGGTACACCACAGTTAAATGGAGTATCTGAAAGGAGAAATTGAACATTGTTGGACATGGTTCGATCTATGATGAGTTTTACCGACCTTCTAATTTCCTTATGGGGATATGCCCTAGAAATGGCTGCATACCTACTTAATAAGGTACCTACCAAATCCGCCCCAAAGACTCCTTATAAGATGCGGAAGGGGAGGAAACCAAATTTTAAGTATGTTAAGACTTGGGGTTGTCCAGCTTATGTCAAAAAGTTTGAAAATGATAAGCTACAGACTAAATCAGATAAGTGTAGATTTGTGGGATACCCTAAAGAAACTTTAGGGTATTATTTCTATCATCCAACTGATCAAAAGGTGTTTGTTGCGAAACATGCTGCCTTCTTAGAAAAGGAGTTTATCCATGAAGGGGTCAGTGGGAGTAAGATATATATTGAAGAAGTTCAAGAATCACAAATTACCACGGATCAAAGTCAGGTACCTAACCAAGTAGAAGAACCTACTGTACCACACCCTGTTCGTAAATCTGGAAGAGTACTGAAGATACCTGAGAGGTATCGATTCGTTATAGAGGATCACGATGAGGTACACATCATGAATGATGATGATCCATTAAATTACGAACAGGCTATGAGTAATAAAGACTCAGAGAAATGGTAGATGACCATAAAATATAAAATGGATTTGGAAGCTATGCTCAAGTCCATTTGGATTTTTCTTGCGATTGCAGCTTATTTTTACTTAATCTGGCAAAATGGACGTGGAGACACCCTTCCTCAAATATACATTATTAGAGGAGAATGTACGTATGATACAGCTAGATGGTTTTTGTTTCAATGGTTGAAGCAAATCATGTATATGAGCTACAACAATCCATTTGTGGATTGAAGCAAGATTCTCGTAGATGGAACTTTCGTTTTGATGAGACAATCAAAGAGTTTGATTTTATCAAAAACGAGGATGAACCATGTGTGTACAAGAAGGTTAGTGGGAGCGCTGTTTCATTCCATGTATTATATGTTGATGATATATTACTGATAGGGAATGAAATTCCTATGCTAAAATCAATCAAAATAAAGTTGTCTAAACATTCCTCCATGAATGACTTGGGTAGAACATCCCGTATTGGGATATAAATATGTATTAATACATTTTAGAGGATGCTCGGCTTAACCTAAGAAAAACGTATATTCATTAGGTGCTAAAGGCGTTTAGCATGGCAAACTCCAAAAAAGTGCCTCATGATGATGAGCTATGGAGTGTATCTCTCTAATATTGTCCTCAATAAAAGAGAGATCGCATGAGTTACTATCATGTATGTAATGAAATATACGAGACTCGATGTTGATCAGTCAAATTCTGGAGAAGATCACTGTGAGACAGTGATAAACATCCCAAAGTACTTAACTGACACTAAGGATGTCATCATGACAAATGATGGGTCTGAATGAGTCTAGAGTGCTAAACAGACTCAAGTTTTTAGATTGACCAAGACGACAGTAAATCCACTATAGGGTTCCAAACAGCAAAAGATTGTTGATTTAGTGACAAAGACAAAGTATATAACTGTAAGTGAAGTTGCAAGTTGATGTTTAGGATGAAAAGTTCATTACAGAACTAGGAATAGTTCCTAAGTCTCATCTTGAATCTAAACATGTGTTGCGGCATTTTGATTAAAGAAATCATTGAAAGAAGAGCATATAGACTCCCAAGACAACATTGCAGATCCATTTACTAAAGCTCTAACACAACAACAGTTTGATCGTCACTTAGAGAAGATGGGTATGAGATACCATGGCGATTGGATTTAGTGCAAGTGGGAGATTGATTGTAGTCTGCATACAAGCCAATCATGTATAATGATAAAGCACATACTTTGTAAATAATCTTATTTATTTATTAATAAAATATTCATTTAAGGCATTTAATTATCTACATGGTGCTGTTTTTATAATATGTAAATAACCCATAGTTTTAAGCAATGCTTTTAGAATCATGATGAGATCATGCTAATGAATCTAAATTTTTAGAAAGCTTAAAAACTAAAATAGTTCCCAATTGTGGGATTACTAAAATGGGAATTAGTAAATCCGGATAGATTGGTACATATGATGCTTTCTCATTGGATGAGGATGACTGATCTCATGGTCATTTGTGTAGAGACACTAAAGCAAGTATGTAGATGCTTATTGGAGAATAAGTTCACTGAACGTGACTCGCTATGGAATACCTAATGGAGTTTTACTCGCCTGTCAATAGGAATTTCTAATGTGATAGTATTACAAGTGATCCTTGGACTTGAGATCATCATAGTATCTTGTATGTAACAAATTATATTTTGACTTATTCCTTAAGGCCTTTTAAGGCATATATAGGGTATGCTTGGGTATAATGAGTTGTATATGGATTTAATGTATGATCAATAAAGAATATACCACCTCTAGTAAAAGAGGAGATATGTCCTATTTGATTCGTTAAATGACAACCTATGAATCCTTGGCCAATGTAGAATGAAATTAGAAAGAGGTTTCTAATTTGCATTATTTGGAGTTGTGCGTTTTCTAATCGAAATACATATGATTAAATAAATTAAGACTTAACAGTAAATCCATGTCTTATATTTAATTGGGACATTATATGGTGGAAGGATTGAATTATACAGTAACTATTAACTCACATGTTCTTTTATGATTAATGTTAAAATCTATATTATCTAGAAAGTCGTTAATCGCTAGGGAGGCTTATCCCTATTGTAGAATAAATGTTATTTATTTAAATAGATTATTAGTTTAATTTATTTATTTAAATAAGATTAGAATTGTTCTAATTGATTTATTCACAACCGATTTAATATGGAGAACCTAAAGGGTCACACCATAAAAGGAAGAAGAATTATTTAAGAAGAAAATGGCATGATAGTAATAATGCATTAAGTATAATTAATTTAATATATGGTGATTGAATAAATTAAATAGCTTAATGTTTATTATTTAATATTTTAGAAATATTAAATATAAATTAATAAGAGGAGTCTTATTAATATTATTAATATTATTTTAATTCTAAAAGAGTTTAGAAATTAATATAATATCAGTACTCTCTCTTAATCCTAATAAGATTAGGATATAAATTAATTAAAAGTATTTAATTAATTAATTAAATAAAACCCTATTCTAATTGGATTAGGAGGGTTAACCTAATATCTATATAAGAGAGTCTTATATCTGAAATAAGGTACGTGAATTTTTTCAAGAGTTGGGACACCTATTCTATAGAGATAGAAACAAAGGTTAAGCTAATAACCCATCTTCCTGAGTTCTTCATCTTCCTTGGTGGATCACCGTTAGAGGCCAGACATTTGGGTGGCTGACATTGATCAATGGAAGGAGCCACTACAGAGGCATCAAAGGAATCAAAGGAGTAAAACTTGTACCTGAGGAAGCTTGGATCTTCAAAGGTACAATTTCATCCTCTCTTTTCTGTTATTAATAACTAGCACAAAGCATGATCATGGTTATGGGTTTGTATAAATTTTTGAAAACCTATGTTTCGCGCTTCCGCCCTATTTATGTGATTTGATTGCATGATTGCGTTACGTACAAACCCAACATCTTTGATGGCGGGAAGAACTTGGCCAAAAATTTTTGCGCCAGATCATTCCATGTAGTGATCGACCCCGGTGGTTGGGAATGGAGCCAACCCTTTGCCTTGTCTCTGAGTGTAAACCGGAATAACCTCAATCTGATCGCATCATCTGTCACTCCGTTGCACTTAAAGGTGTCACAGATTTCTATAAAGCTGAAGATGTGTTTGTGCGGGTGGTCGGTTGGAAGACCCCCAAACTGGCAATTATTCTGCACTATTTGTATTGTTCCAGGCTTGATCTCGAAATTGTTCGCATTGATTGTCGGTCTAGCTATACTCGAGTGAATTGTTGAGATCTTTGGTGTAGCATAATCCATCAGTGGTTTGTCTTCCTGTTCAGCCATGTTTGTTCTGGGTGTTTCAAATTCTCCTCGATTCTTTGCAATCCACTTAGTTAGCTTCTGAAACCGTTTGTCAATGTCGTCCTCAAACGGCAACAACTCTGGCTTCTTCGACCTAGTTTGCATGCACTAATCGAATATACCTGAAATAATCAAACAAACAAAAATAAGAATAAGAATAAGAATATATATATATATATATATATATATATGTTTAACTAAAACTGATCGAATTAAATTGATATTGTAAGTAATAAACGGAATTACTGTCTCCGACAACGGCGCCAAAAACTTGTTGGGTAAAATCTAGTTACGCACAACACACAAGTATACGTGGTCAACAAGTAATATAATGATAAATCAAATATCGCTCCCACAGAGACAATAATTTCTATTTAATCAAACAAGTACCAATTTTATACTATCTCCGCTTTATTAAACAAATGACTAAAAGATGTTTTTATAACTAAATCACTACTTAACCAAATTCGACACTAACTCGAGATTTTAACAAGTTTTAGAGAATTAAGGCTACAACTTCACTTATTATTTCACTTCAGACAATATCATTTTTCCCAGTTTATTTTAGTTACTCCAGATTATTAATCAAGAACACTAAAGCAGATATAACCACCTCTCGATGCATTATACCCATACTCACTCGCATCCACAGATGATAGAATTAAGCAAGACACCCTAGATAACTAATTCACTATATCTCTATGTGAATTACAATTAAATAGGGTTTATAGTCAAATTCTTTATCAGATTACATATGGCGTAAAGGTATATCTCTATCCTAAACACGAATCATGACTTCCATCTATGCAGAAATCACAAACATATGCCACTATGGCAAGTTCTAATCCCATATATCCTCTCTCAATTTCATATGAGATAACGGATAACTATTGATCAGGAAATTATATAAGTTAAGCACAACACATAGTAAATAATCTGGGAATAACATCCATAAATTGAAGTCAAGAATATTTAGTCATCCATTACATAAAAGATCCGTCATAGGCTTAAACAAGTAATTAGTTCATAACAAATGAATAGCAACCCATAATCCTCATCATAGAAAACATTATGACTACAAGATATAAAGAAAAGGAGATGATAAATTCCAGAATGGTATCACCAAACTCCGCTCTAATCTCGTATTCGTCCCGTTCTCTCAATGCCTCAGTTCTCTGTCCAAGTCAAGATTCAATGCTAGAGCTTCAAGGTGGCTAGGTGTCTGCCCTATGAGTCCTTTCATACGTATATACTAATCTCGATCAACAACCTTTAGCAACTCCATGCCATGAATCCTACTCAAAATAGAATTACTAACCCATTCTGTCGGACACGCGCCCCAGCGCACCATTTTACCCTAGGATGCGCACCCCCAGCGAACCGCGCCCCAACAAAATATTAAGCCATGCACTTTGCCCCGGCGCGTGTAAGAAAAGCCCAGCCCATTTTGCCTTATAATCTGCCACTTTTGTCCATTTCTTTCCCATTCCGTCCCTGCACACAAAACCCACAAACATGCATGAAAAGATTCTAAAACATACTCAAAGCCATGATATCCTAGGTTTAGCTGATACCGATTCGTAGGTATAAAACCTACTTGTGTTTTTGTGGTTTTTTAATCTTATCTTGCAAAACAGAGGTTAGTTATTTTGATGACAGGATAACATGACAGAATGTATATGACAAGAAATGCAAATCTTTCATTATGATATTTACATTGTGCTCCTTTACATTGGAATTTGAAAACTTGACATTGAATTGAAAGAGGAAGGCATGAAGAAGCTTCCCATCGGATTTGGTTAATCAGAGGATGACCTATCTTAGGCTACTCTCGCGGCTTTTTGGCATGAAGGTTCCCAGATCATTGCAATTTAATAGAGGGGAAATTAATCCGATCTTTTAACTGGAGCGAATCTAGGTGGTGCATTTTCATAAGCCCCTAGAGACTTAGCCGTCCCCAGAGTCATTACTTATCACCGACAGGTTTTGCCTCTCGAAGGAGGAATCAAACAACATACATTCACATACATCGTGCCTCACCGTATGCATATGATGACATTGGTGCGAAGCACTAATATGGGTGCGAAGCACTAAAAAAATAGGAAAGCATTCATTAACATTTATTCAATGTAAAGACACAGCATTCACACATACGCAATTTTGAAAGGGAAATTTTTGAAAAGATTTGAACGCGGCCTAAACCCTCTACAGTCCCCAGCATGGTCGCCACCTGTCGACGTCAGGAAAAAATTCATAGGTCGGGTCACAACCCGGATCTTTCTCTTTTCCTAAGTTATCTCTACCCTTACTCTTTTTATTGTGAAAAAGGTTTTGAAGGGTTTTTTAGGATAAGGCCAACATGTATCATGTTGAAGATTTGAACGTTTTACAAAGTCGCCAGTTGGTAGATTGTAAATGGTTGTACCAACTCAACCGAGTTTTGTTTGAAAAGAAGCCCAATTGCTGGACACTGTCAAAACTTGATCTTTGAAAATAAAGTTTGAGTTCAGCTGCTTGGTTAAGTGTGGGGAAGGTGTTAGGCACCCCACAACTCCCGTGTAAACACGGTACTACATCTTTTCAATGTTTCCCTTAAAAATCTACAATGTGTGTGTGAATGCTATTTGAAAATTGGGCCTATGTTTGATGGAAGCATGTCTATGCATCGTTGAACCTATATACGAAAGTTTGATTTGATTTTGCAAAAAAAAAAAAAGTCTTTGATTTGATTTGAAAAAGTGTTTGATTTGATTTGCTAAAACTTCTTTTTACGAAAAAGATTATTGAGTGGTGTTTTGAAAGAAGGTTTCCAAACCCTTATGCTAACATAGGAATTTAAGCATATTGATACTTTAATTTTATCTTTTCAGCCTTAAGGTTCAATTTGAATGGTGATTATCGGGCTGCGAAGCATCCTCGACAACAAAATATATACAAGTGTCGGTCTCCTCAGGAGCATGATAGCCATCGGAGGGACTCTGACACGACAAACCATTATTTTCATTATGTTGAGACCTTAAATCCGGATAACCGTTTTAAGGTCTTTTGTATGTACATTTTTACAGAAAAATTAGCAGGGTACATTTGTAAAGTGGAGTTTGTCCATCGTGGGAATCAGATTCTGATTAGTTTGATCATGAATCCCACGATTTCTAGGCTCACATAGGGAGGTCAATAAGCCTGCACAGCTTCAATTTGTAAAGAAATATATCCAAATAACGCCAGAACCAAGGATTCATCAGTAAATCCTGGTTCGCACCTGGCCGAAGCATCTCGTTCCCACTAGATAGCGATCTAAGGGCCGCGAGGTAACATTGATAACTGAAACTAGAAAAATATTAGATTTAAATAAACCTCAGCCATTTTAGCTTCTCGGTTCCGTCTGGACCTAGTTTGAACAGTTTGAAAGCTAGAGTTGGCGAGATTTAAATAAATCTAGTTAGCCCGCAGAAATGTTAGTGTCGATTCATATAAAATGAATATTTAAAGCATTAATTTAATAAAAATAAGTAAAGCAATATATATAGATAATTATATATACAAAAGTTGTAAAGGGTGATGGGTTATCACACCGGTGTTCGGACTGGAATTGAAATATATATATATATATATATATATATATATATATATTTATAAAAGCTGTATAAAAGCCACGGAATGATCCAGGCTGGACAGAAGTGAAATATATATAAAAAACAGTAAAAAGGGCGATGGGTTTTCACGCCTGTGCCTGACTGAAATATAAATATATACAGAAACTTAGTCAACTAGGACTGGGAAGATAACCTAGTATGGTGAATGGTGCAAAAATAGTAAAAAGGCCACAGAATGATCCAGGCCAAACTGGAATGTAAATATATATATATATATATATATATATAGACAGAAAAGTAGTCAACCAAGACTGGGAAGATAACCAAGTGTGGTGAATGTTACTTATATATGCATATATATATATATAAGCAGTAAAAAGGCCACAGAATGATTCAGGCCAAACTGAAATATAAATATATATATATAGACAGAAAAGTAGTCAACCAGGACTGAAAAGATAACCCAGTGTGGTGAAGGCTGCTTATATATGCATATTTATATATAAAAGCAGTAAACTACCGTGGATTTGACATCCGGGCTTGACGGAATTGAAAAGTTAGTATATATATAGTTGAATATATACAAAAAAAGCCAAACCCAGACTGGGAAGATAACCCAGTCCGACGAAGTTGCTAATAACAAAGATGCAAGTATATAAAAGATGCTGGAAGGGACGGATCGTCACTCTGAGGTGTAAAAATGCCAGAAAATACGTTTATGTACAAAAATGTACCAAAAGTTGACAAAAACGGCCACAGAACTAAGTTTCGGGCATATTTAGAAAACAAAACTTGATATGCAAGTGTATAAAAGTGTAAAGAAGTAAGAATAACTTTCTGATCTTAAAAATACTCACAATGGACTGCTACACGGGCTTTTTTCCAAATCGTAGGCTTTAAACGTCCGAATCTACCGGTTATTTTCTGATATGTGGTAGTATGTGGGTATATCTACGTGATAGAGTGAAATAATTTGGGTTTAGAAGACAAGAAAATAGTCAAAAAATCAAACGGGCAAGGGTTAAGAGTGTTTTTGAATTCTTTTAATGAGAAGGGGGTGCACCTCTATATATAGGCCAGGGAGCCTCCACTCTACCTGCTGCTACCTCAGGTAGAGGTGTGGCTCCATGTGGCAGGGCCCACGTGGCGGGTCCTGTTGTCACGAAGTACGTGCTCTCCGAGCAACACGATGTCTGATTCGAAACTTTCTAACTTTTGATCGGAGCGTCCGTTTGAGGCGTGCTATACCTTTCCAGAAAGCCCTCACTGAAAGGGTCAAAATGACATGGAATAAAACATTTTCTCAGTCCAAGAAGATGGGTTCATAACCAGGTCTTAGATTCCCTGCAGTTTGTCCGTTGAGATATCTTGCGCTGTTTGAACTCAGGATCATTGTTATGGTTCGTTCTGACCTTGTTGGCATTAATTCGACTTGAGTTTGACTGAATCAGCTTCAATTTGGTAAAATTACCATTTTACCCCTCTCGTGGTTGCTTTTAGTGTCGGTATGGCCTTTGGTTGACTTCCTCGAGTTGTTTCCAAGACTTGGATCCCATTCGAGTTTGTTTGTCCTCAGTGTTGTTTCTAAGGCTAACTAGGTCGCTCAAGGTTTTCCTCTGGAGATGTTGTGATGCTTCAGGATTATTTCTGAAGTTGACTTGACTTCCTGAGTTGAGATCGGGGATGACTTGTACCTCTCGGGTTGAGACCGGGGTTGACTTGTACCTTCCGAGTTAAGATCGGGGCTGACCTTTACCTCCTGGATTAAGATTGGGGCTGATCTGTACCTCCCAGGTTGAGACTGGGGCTGACCTGTACTTCCCAGGTTAAGATCGGGGCTAATCTATACCTCACGAGTTGAGACTGGGGCTGATTTATACCTCCCGGGATAAGATCGGGGCTGACCTGTACCTCCCGGGTTGAGACCAGGGCTGACATGTACTTCCCGGATTGAGATCGGGGTTGACCTATATCTCCCGGGTTGAGACCGGGGCTGACCTGTACCTCCCGGGTTGAGACCGGGGCTGACTTGTACCTCCCGGGTTGAGACCGGGGCTAGTTTGATGGCCCGATATTGAGACCGGGGTTAATTTGATGGCCCGATATTGAGATCGGGGTTGATTTGAGTGCCTGATATGGAGAACGGGGTTGAGTTGATGGCCCGGTATCGAGACCGGGGTTGATTTGATGGCCCGATATCGAGACCGGGGTTGATTTGATGGCCTGGTATTGAGATCGAGTTTGAGTTGATGGCCCGATATTGAGACCGGGGTTGAGTTGATGGCCCGGTATTGAGACCGGGATTGAGTTGATGGTCAGGTATTGAGACCGGGGTTGATTTGATGGCCCGGTATTAAGACCGGGGTTTAGTTGATGGCCCGGTATTGAGACCGGGGTTAATTTGATGGCCCGGTATTGAGAACGGGGTTGAGTTGATGGCCCAGTTTTGAGACCGAGGTTGATTTGATGGCCCGATATTGAGACCGAGGTTGAGTTGATGGCCAGGTATTGAGACCAAGGTTTATTTGATGGCCCGATATTGAGATCGGGGTTGAGTTGATGGCCCGATATTGAGACCGGGGTTGATTTGATGGCCCGGTATTGAGATCGGGGTTAAGTTGATGGCCCGGTATTGAGACCGGGGTTGATTTGATGGCCCGGTATTGAGACCGGGGTTGATTTGATGGCTCGGTATTGAGACCGGGGTTGATTTGATAGCCCGGTATTGAGATCGTGGTTGATTTGACGACCCGGTATTGGGCCCGGGGTTGAATTAACGACCCGGTATTGAGACTGGGGTTGATTCAAAAGATAATTTTGCCCTCTTACAGTGTTAGTAACAGGGAAAGAAAATTTAGAGTATCTACAGACATCCCGATATTGATACCGGGGCTGAGTTGACATCCTGGTATTGAGATCGAGAGGCAAAGGACGATTTTACCCTCCTGCAGGGTTAGTAAAAGGAATGCAAAATTTTAAGTTTCTACAATTGTCACAGTATCATCTGTACAATATTTTATATTGTTAAATCAATAATTGTCACGTCACAGTTACTCATATTATTTAATATTATTCGTTAGCATAATTAGCAATGTCTAGAAATTTTTGTCAAGGAAAAGGGTTAAGTTATTTAATTGCGCGCCAATAATGAGAAATCCTTATCGAAAAGCCCTCTCTTTCTTGGGAACAATCTGGTTGTCAATATTATGAGTTATAATATTAATGATGACTAATTGTTGAATGATTGTGTTAATTAAAGATAAGTAATTTGTGGCGGATATTTATTCAATATTTATTATAAATAGAGGAGTTGTTGTAAGTTTGGCTTATTATTCCATGGACCCCTACATGCCAAATTATTCAAACCGTCGGTAGAAAGTTATCTCAGTTTTGTTTTATTATTATTATATTAGTAATAAAACAGAAAACGTTTTATATAAAACAGAAAACTTTTTATAATATATATAAAGTTGTTTGTTTTATTAGTATATAAATAGAATATATTATATTATATATAAAGTTTTTGTTTCATTAGAATATTTTATTGGACATTGTTGCATAGTAAAAATCAGAAAAATAAACGAATTCGTCTGTGAATTCGTTACTGTTGATCGTCGATTTTTCTTAAACAGTACTCTGTCATTCTCCTATAAATAGGATGCTTAGTTAAGAAATGAAAATCACACCAAAAACAGAGAATTCTTCTTCTATAATATTGTGTGTATTTATTTCTAGTATAAGAATACTTTGAGTGTAGCTTATAGTGAAAGATTTCCTCAAGAATATTTGCGTTATACCAGTCAGATTTAGTCTCCTACTAAGGTAAAAGATGTTATTTTTATACTCATAAGGGTTGTCATTCTATTCCTTATTAATATGTGGGAATAACATGTCTACGCGGACTACCGCATGCATGGTGAATAACCCTTCATATTCATTCTTTGTTAACTTATGGAAATAATCTGTCTACGCGGATTACCGCATGACGGGTGAAAATCCATTTGCAGTTTCATATATTCTTTCATACTCGTTTGAGATATCATTTCTTTTGTACTCGTCAAGGGATATCGTTTTCTTTCATATTTCTCCATTTATGGTACGAAGTTATTGTTTGTTTCCATAACCTTATTATTAAATGGTGGAAATTTCTGAAATTAGTAGAATATCCTTGAGTTTTGTGCTTCATCTAATATCATTTCACTTGATTATTGGTCTGAATTTTTTTATCAAATTTTAATATTTTCATACGGGGTACTATTCATACAGTACTATTCATACGGTACTATTCATGGGGTACTATTAACGATAAAAATTGGTTTCTTTTCTGTCCAAATTATTTTTCATATATGAATATCATTCTTAAATTTTGCTCCACAATTGATTATCATGTTGACAAGTTGAACATTCTTGAACTTGGATAAATTAAATTATAAATCTCTAATATTTATCCTTGATCTCACTTGATTCGTTCTTTATATCATTTTTCATCATCCTCAGTCTTCAATTATGGTAAAAATTATCTTTGGCCCGTAGTGCAAAGATGAACTGTTGGTTGATAAATATCTTTGACCCGTAGTGCAATGATGGACAGGTGTTTGGTATGATCATAACCATTGGTGATACATATGAATATCTTTGGCCCGAAGTGCAAAGATAAATTATTGATTTGAAATCTTTATTGATTCATGTTACAGGGATAAAATATTGATGATGGACCTTTAAATCATAGAAGATAGTAAGACATCATGCTCTACTTGACTCTTCTAATGGATTATTATTTTTCGCTGCAGTTGTTGATCTAAAACTTGTTGTCCATCATATTTTATTTGATTTATTATATTTGAAGGCTAACGATAATTTATTCTTCATTATCTTAGTCATAATATTCTTTACTAGGCTAGTTGAGCTCACCCTTTTCTTTCATTGTTCTTTTCAGGAAATGAGAATATAGCTAGGACTAGTCGGGAAATGTAGTGATGGTCCGAGATAGTGCTATAGTAGTCCTCACTATTTTGTAAAATAGTGTGATAATTATTGTAATGAGGACTTAATTTGAGCGTTGATATTTTCGTATTATATAAGACATAATATTTGTATTGAAGCTCACAATTTGTGTGGTCGTATTTTTGCACGACAGTTTGATATAAAAAGATTTGTATTTGGATTCTATACCATGTATTTGGCGACTCAGAATGGGTTGTGTGGACCTATTTTGGGGGCGTCACAGTTGGTATCAGAGCTTAGGGATATGATCTCTGGCGGAGATCTAAGGCTAGAACTAGGAGGGGAGAGATGAGTAAAACCTTTGCTAGTGTGTCCTACCTAAGCTTATTTGTTATTTAATTGATCGGTCGAAATATAGGGATAATATGTGACATATTAATTTCTTTAATTATCCCTTGTTTTATGGAAGTATTTAAGAATGGCATCTGAAAATTGAGAGATAAGCAATGGAGCATATGAGACCATTGAGACACCAACAATCAATAGCCAAGATAATATGCAACAGGAAGGCAATAATACTCGTGTAAACTGTGACGCCCCCAAATTCGGACCGCCATTTGGTCACTCGAATTCGGTTTGTCACGTTCTAAAATCAAATACCATAGTAAGTATTACGACTAAATGTCGCATCGCACAGCGGAATAATACAACTATTACTGAATAGATTACATTTAATTAATAAAATTTATTCACGTCCCAAGGTCTCAAAACTTAAACATTGATTACATAGCATAGACATAACTTAAGCATACATAACCCTAACTAATACATAATAGAATAAGTCTTAATACAATCATAAGTTCTACGTAACATTAAGCTACTCAACAGCCTTTCCCTTGCCCTTGTCTGTGCCCGAGGGTCCGCACTGCTCTGCCTTAACTGAAATATTTTAGGGAAAGCAAGAATGAGCAACAATTTTTCTCAGCAAGTAATATAATAACAAGGGTGAGTAATATAGTTCTCGAATCTCAAAAGAGTATAACGGGATGTGATAGTTTCAAGGATAACAAGAAATATTAACAGTTCTCAATAATAGTCACTAAGGATAGAAAGATATCAATAAGATTTAATACTAAATCAATTCAAGGTTTCAAGATAACTGAATACTGAGCAGTCACTAAGGACTATGAACTTCTATTAGAATTAACAGTAATATACTGAAAATTCAATAAAACAAGTACAACAGGTGATCAGCCTAAAGTACCCTACGGTATGCATATCGTTCAATCGTACTAAAGTGCGCACGTTGGTCTCCCGACAAATATAATTTCCCTTCAAAGAAGGTTGTTCATCTCAGTCAAACACAAGATCCCGCACCAATCAATTGGTTTGGGTCGCCTTTCAACAATATAAGTCTAGTCGAATCAAATGGCATAGATCACAATATTTATAAGTTCAATCTCAAGATTTAAAGCTCGAAGAATATGAATCGACTTTTATCTTATCCATGAAGTATATAGTTTATAATACATGACTTGCAATCTCAAAAGTTTACTTGTACGATAATAATAGCACAAGCTTAATGAACGCTCAAAAAAGAGTAGGGTTAGGAACTTGCTTCAAACGTTCCACGAATAAAGTAAACACAAAGATAGGTTACTTACACAATAAATGAGTGTAAGTCAGGAAACTTGCCTTTTGGTCGATTACCACGTATAGCTTAATATCACCTCAATGAACTATTATATCATATTTACGTATATATAGGTATACATTAGTCACACATACTTGACATATATATCGACATACTTTTATTACACATATTTTTATCCATGTATTCGACACATTTAAAATCATAGATATATGATCCACATTATTTTTACTTTTGCAAACCGTAGAAACACCTTGGCAAAACTTCGTTCCATAAAGTCACTATATGCTTGAACACTTAAAATATTTCTTGAGCCATGTATTATAGCTTAAGGCATTTATACATACATGTTGAGGAACTTTTAAACTAGGTTTGGTCTTTTCTATTTAACTTCAACAATGGATAGTTCTATTCATAAATCTTCATTTTACAAAGCCAAGAAAACTTGTTATGTCAATGACTAACCATAGTACTCTTTAAACCATATAATAATGCTAAACAGTCTCCCTACGCATGCTTGCATGTTTTTTATTCATGTATTCCAAGTCAACATAACTTTACTTATTTTAAGCAACATTGAGTAGTGTACATATTTGTCTTAAGAAATCTCATGTTAAACAAACTAAGTATGCAAAGCATTTCGAAACCACATTTCATACTCACTTATAAACTTAATTAAGTTGCGAATACATGCTAAAAAGGTTAGATTTCAAAAAGGCGTAAGGTTTTATAAACATGGTCTTCGTCCTTTAACTTTTCTTTCAAAAGATTATAACTCAAACTCTAATCCTACTAAAATATCTTGCAATACGCATTAACACATGTTTAAGGATCATGTAAGATCCTTAAGTTAAGTTAGGTTAGGTTACTAGGTTTGAGAAATTAACAGAACAAATTTGGTTCCCTGACCACCCTCCGCCGGGGCGGGTGATTGTACTAAAAAAGGCCCGCCGGGGCGGCAATGGCTAAAAATTTCTCTGACCACCCCCCTCCGAGGCGAGTGATTGAGCTATAGGAAGCCCATTGGGGCGGGCATATCAGTTGCAGTTCGAAAACCCCTTTCCCCTGCTACGAACCAACATCCCAAAATCACAACAAACAGCAATTTTAAGTATACCCACTATATATAAACTCCATAAACTAGCTACCCAACATACATAGCATGATTCTAACAACTCCAAGCACATAAACAATCAAATTCAAGAATAAATTTCAAGATTTTTACCATTTATCAAAGTTGAATACATTCAGTGATTCTCTTCACTACGGATTCGTTACTTGACCAAATTACTTCGTTTAACTTCCGTTGATTTTTGATTTCAACCATATTAACAATATCTAGCATCAATTGACAGATTCAACCATAAATTTTCCAACTCAAATAAGTATTTTAGCCCTTTTCTACGAACTTTAAAAAACATGAATTTAAGAACATATGAAGGAATATTACCTCTGGTGAAGTTGAAATGCTACTCTATCTTCAATTTGCAGATTGCTCAACAATACTCTCACTCCACTTGAACTAATTTTAGATTTCTAGCGACCAAAATGAGAAGGGAAAGCTCCCATTTATAGGAAAAATGAAAACCTATACCAATGCTTTACACCATGAATCAAACTAAGAGATGGAAGAAGAAATCAATGGGAAATAGATGGTTGGTGAGTAGTTGTTATACTCCATCATGAATCCCATTCGCCCTAAAATGTTGAGTTAGAATGATCTTGGGAGACGAAGGAGGGATAGGCTTCTAGCCTTTTGGTGTTACACGTGAATGAGAATTGGGAGAGCAATTGGACACTCAATATGGGACAAGCTAAACTCAGCATTTGTGCAACAATTCCACACACTATGCTTAGTACATATATATGTACACCTTATGTTAAATATATACTTAGGGTATACATGGACCTAAAATGTCATAACAATATTTTAAGGTAGCACATTGGGGTACATGTATACATATTAATATATAATCCATGTACATTTTAATAATGTCAAATTATGAGTTAATAGAATAGTGACATACTACATTATTACAAATCTCATTATACAACTACATACATATAGATCTACATGTATGTATATATATATATATATATATGCATATTCCTATCATCATACATTACACATTGGGCCACATCAAATTAAATCAATTGGGCTAAACACACTAAAGCACATGGACTCTATTATTTAATCTAGTGCATAAATTGATTGGGCCATATCTTAATTCTTATAACATATCACATTAATGTTGTTGGGCTTGGATATATCCTAAGTCCAATACATTATTAATTCAATGACCCAACTAGATTAGAAAATTAATTAGGCCACACAAGGCTTATCACTTAAGCTTAATTAAGCTCATTATTGTTTCTATTCTCATACTACACAAGGCATTTCAACGAGTTTAACAGAAACTCCACATTCTTCCTTAATTATTATATATTCAATTTGAATTCATTTGAATGAGCTCATCTCGCAACACATATATATTTATATTCAAATAAATATTCATTTCCATTAATATATTCATTTAATAATATTCAGAAATTCTCTGGTATTACATCCTCTCCCCCTTATAAAAATTTCGTCCTCGAAATTGCTACAAGGTTACACAAATAGATGGGGAGAACCTCTCATCATCCTATCTTCTAACTCCCACGTAGCCTCCTCGATATCGTGGTTACGCCAAAGTACTTTTACAAATGAAATAATTTTATTTCTTAAGGTTTGCTCTTTCCTATCTAATATCTGAACAGGAATTTCTTCGTACGCTAGGTTCTTCTCCGCTTGAATGGGCTCATAAGAAATCACGTGCTTGTAGTTGGCCTTGTATGGTCTCAACAAGGAGATGTGGAACACGTTGTGGATGTGCTCCAACTCGGGTGGTAACGCAACTTTATATGCCACTTCGCCCACTCGTTTCAGTAGCTCGAACGGTCCTATGAATCTTGGACTCAATTTTCCCTTCTTGCCAAAATAGATTTTTCCCTTCCAAGGAGATACGTTCAAGAATACGAAACTGCTGACTTTAAAGTCCCGGTCTTGTCGATGCAAGTCTGTGTACTTTTTTTGGCGGTTTTGAGCTGCTACTAGTCTGGCTCTTATCACTATCACCACATCTGCAGTTTGTTGTACCAACTCTGGTCCGAGTATTTGTCGCTCTCCGACTTCTTCCCAATATAATGGTGTTCTGCACTTTCTTTCGTAAAGAGCTTCATACGGTTGCATGCCGATACTCGCATGGTAACTATTATTATATGCGAATTTTACAAAGAGTAGGTGGTCGTCCCAATTTCCCTTGAAATCCATCATGCAAGTTCGAAGCATGTCCTCCAGCGTTTGTATAGTTCGCTCACTCTGTTCGTCTGTCTGAGGATGATAAGCGGTACTCAATCTCAATTGCGTTCCCATTCTCTCTTGCAAGCTTTTCCAAAAATTTGTCGTGAAGAGCGGATCTCGATCAGAGACAATTGACACCGGCACTCCATGTCGTGAAATAATCTCCTTTACGTAAGGACTCGCTAACTGATTCAAACTATAGCGGATCTTGATCGTTAGAAAATTTACGGTCTTCGTTAATCGATCCATGATAACCCAAATGACATCATATCCCTTCTGTGTGACTGGAAGTCCTACCACGAAGTCCACCGTAATATGCTTCCATTTCCACTCTGATATTTTCAACGGTTGTAGTAAACCACCCGGCCGCTGGTGCTCTACTTTAAAGCGTTGGCAAGTCAGACATTTACTAACGCATTCTGCGACTTTTCATTTTAGATTGGGCTACCAAAAATGTTGCCTCAAATCCCGGTACATTTTCGTGCCTACCGGATGAACGGAATACGTCGTATTGTGTGCCTCGTGTAAAATCTCTTCCCTTAACTCGGTTACCGCTGGTACCCACACTCTTGCTTCGAATCTCAAGATACTGTCTTTCTCCATTCGGAATTTCTCTTCTTCATTTTTTGCGATCCTCTTTCTGATTTTTTCTCACTCTTCATCTTTCTCCTGTGCTTCCTTTACTCTATCCAACAATGTTGGACAAGCTTCCATCACAAAAAAATTCTCTTCAGACCTTTCCGATCCTCTTACCTCTATCTCTAATCTTTCCATTTCTCTTACCAATTCTTCCTGAGTCATCAAATGAAACAGTTTCTCCCTTCCTTTTCTGTTCAGAGCGTCGACAACCACGTTTGCCTTACCCGGGTGATAAAGAATATTGCAGTCATAGTCTTTGATCAATTCTAACCACCTCCTCTGACGCATATTCAACTCCTTTTGTGTGAAGATATATTTCAGACTCTTGTGGTCCGTGTATATCTCACATTTCTCTCCGTATAAATAATGCCTCCATATCTTAAATGCAAAAACTACTGCTATTAACTCTAAGTCGTGAGTAGGGTATCGTTTTTCGTAATCCTTCAATTATCGTGATGCATACGCAATGACCTTGTCGTGCTGCATGAGCACACAGCCAAGTCCCTTGTGCGATGCATCACTATATATCACAAAATTTCCCGCATCATCTGGTAATGACAACACAGGCGCTTCGCTCAATCTCTTTTTTAGTTCTTGAAAACTCTCTTCACATTTGTCTATCCATACAAATTTCACCGTCTTCCTCATCAGATTGGTCAATGGGGTTTCTATCTTAGAAAAATCCTGGATGAATCTTCGATAGTACCTAGCTAACCCTAAGAAACTTCTTACCTCCATCGGTGTTCTTGGTTGTTCCCAATTACTTACTGCCTTGACCTTTGCAGGGTCCACCGAGATTCCATTCTTATCCACTACGTGACCTAAGAATTGAACCTTCTTCATCCAAAATTCACACTTAGAAAATTTCGCATACATCTTCTCTTTCCTTAGTGCTTCTAAAACAATCTTCAGATGTTCGGCGTGCTCTTCCTCAGTCCTTGAGTAGATCAAGATGTCGTCGATAAAAACTACCACAAACTTATCCAAGTATGGCTTAAAAACTCTGTTTATCAAGTCCATAAATGCTGCCGGAGCATTAGTCAATCCGAATGACATTACCAGAAACTCATAATGTCAACGCAGTACTTGGTATGTCCTCATCCCGTACCTTCAATTGGTGATAACCTGTCCGTAGGTCTATCTTTGAAAAACACTTTGCTCCCTTTAGTTGGTCAAATAAGTTGTCTATCCTTGGTAGCGGATATCTGTTCTTGATCGTTACTCTGTTTAATTCTCAATAATCGATACAAAGCCTCATCGATCCGTCCTTTTTCTTAACGAATAACACTGGTGCTCCCCGAGGAGACACACTTGCTCGTATGTAACCCTTATCCAATAACTTTTGCAGTTGTATCATTAATTCCTTCATTTCTACTGGTGCCATGTGGTATAAAGCTTTCGAAATCGGTGTCGTTCCCGGTGCTAAGTCTATTACGAATTCAATTTCTCTGTGTGGCAGAAGACCAGGTAGATCGTCCAAAAATATATCTCAAAATTCGTTCACTACGGATATATCCTTAATTTCTACTCCCTTTTTCCGAGTATCAATAATGTAAGATAAGTAACCTACACATCCTTTCCTTAACAATTTCTTGGCCTGCATCATCGTAAGACAACACAATTGCTTAAGCGATGAGCTACCATAAAACACTACCTTAGACTTACTCGGAGTCTGAAGGTTCACACATTTGTTCTAACAGTCAATTATCGCTGCATGGTTATACAACCAATCCATTCCCAGTATTACGTCAAATTCTCCCAATCTAATAGGAATCAAGTCTACACTCAGTTCATGTTCTCTAATGTTTGCGCGATAATTTCGATAAATGTATTCTACAGGGATTACTTCCTTATTCGTAACTTCTATGTTCAAGGAATTTTCTAATCGTTCTCGTGGTGTGTTAAGTATATTAGCAAATTCTTCAGATACAAAAGAACAGGTGGCACCAGAATTAAATAATACATAAGCATTTATATCATTGATTGGGATTATACCTGATACCCCATCCTTCGCAGCCACTGCGTCCTAGACAGTCATGTTCCAGGTTCTGGCGGTTGGGTGGTTGGATTGTGCCGTTCCGCTGATCATTAGCTTGTTTCCCCCTTATTGGCTACTACCTCTGCCACTTCCCTTCTTCTGGCAGTCCTTAATTCGGTGCTCCGTCGAGCCACAAGCAAAGCATCCTTGGACCATTTTTGGTTTCGGGCAGTTGGGCGAGATGTTCCCTTCCTGACCGCAGTTGTAGCAAGTGTCACGTCCCTTCCAGCACTCGCCCTGGTGATTCTTCCCACATTTCGGGCATCCTTCAGCCCTCTTCTTAAAATCTCCACGAAAATTTCCCGATTGATTGTTGTTGTTTTTGTTGTTGTTATTGTTCTCCCACTTTCTTTTACCCAAATTGCTTCCTCCACTACTGCTTCCTCCAGTACGGTTTTCTCCTCCAGTATTCTTTCTTTTCTTCTCCTTGTTGTACAGACTACAGGCCTCACTTCGACCTTCCGCAATGATCACCTTCTCCAGCAATGTTACAAAGGTATCAATTTGAAGAACTGACACCTTATTAAATAGCCACGGCTTTAGCCCTTGCTCAAAACGTCTCTCCTTCCTTTCCTCATCTCTAACTTGGTGTTCCGCAAATCGCCCTAGTTCATTAAACTTAGCTGCGTACTGCGCCACCGTCATATCGCCTTGCTTAAGTTCCAAAAATTTCACCTCCATTCAGTTCTCCATGCTCTTTGGGAAGTAGTTCTCGAAGAATAGCGTCTTAAATCTATCCCAAGCTATTATCCATTCTCCTGCTCTTTGTTGATTAGCCTCCCACCAGTAGTTGGCTTCGCCTCTCATCATATATGTAGCGAATACCGTCTTCTGGTCTTCGCCCATACGAGCTATAGTGAAAGCCTTCTCGATCTCTTTTATCCAGGTTTGCACAATTATCGGGTCAGTAGTACCCTAAAACTCTGGGGGGTCCTACGCTTCTAAAGTCCTTAAAGTTTGTGACTGGTACTCCTTGAAGATTGGGGCGAACAGGTTTGTTGTTCCTTCCCTTAAGGGCCTCTCCTAACAGATCTTCTAGCTTCTGGATCGGGTCTACTTGTTCCCTCTCATTGTTCACTGACTCCTCAGGTGCAGTCAATCTACGTCTGGGTGGCATTATCTGCATCACAAATTTTCATTTTATTATTACTCAGTTATATTACTTAAGTATTTCTTTAATGCTAAAAGAATAGAATTTATAACATGTTTCTGATCATTTATATTCATATGTCAAATCGTTTCATTACATGATCATCCCTAGCATATTTCTATAAATGTTATCACATATCCCCTAATACCACAAAAGATGGGGAATACTACCATACTATCATACTACCCCTCTAACAAAAGCTTCCTCGGGGTTTACATAACTATCCCACACTTTACACAATAAGTTGGGATTTTAACATAACATGTACATCACAAAAGAAAACCATTAAAGCTACTGCTAGTCTAGCTAAGGGTCTTATCCCATCATCCCATGCTCCACAGCTCTCTTGTACTCGATCTGCGCTATGTACGCCATTAACTCTCAGCTCAAAGTATATAGGGTCTGTCCCTGCTCCACTGGGTAGTGGTATACACCATCAATCACCCTCTCGAAAGTCGAACAGAACACGTACCCCATCTTGTTCATCTTCCTCTTCTTGCATCTGACCTCATCCTCTAGGTCGTCAGCTCTCTCATTAGCCGCTTCCCACTTCTACTCGAAGTGGATCCTATCCATAACCTCTAACTCTAGCTGAGTACGGAGTGCTTCCTTCTCTGTCTTCTCACTTACCTCTCTCTGTTCTACCTCTTCCAGTTTTCCTGCCAGATCTACGTTTCTCTCCACCGACCTGTTGAATAAGGTTCCCATATGGATCCCTGCCTCCCTGCAGTAAGCAATCTCTACCTCTAACTCTTGCATGGCCAGCTTCCTCTGGTGTTCCTCGTCCCTCAGCTTCTGGAACTCAGACTCTCTCTCCTCGGCCTCGGCCTCGGCCTCCAGCTCCTGGACTCTGCAGTCCAACTCCAGAATACTCTCCTCGTACTCTCCCAACATATGCTCCTCTAGGTCAGGCTACTAGGAGTCCTCCATGGGCTCCTCCTCTACAGGCTCGTCCTTAACAGGCTCGTCTTCCATAGGCTCCTCCTCGGGGTCAAACTCCACCTCGATCTCATCCTCGTCGTCAGACTCGGATGGTGCAACAGCCTGCACTGGCACAGCCTCTAAAGGTGCCTCGTATACTACATGTATACATCTAGGCTCCTCCTCGGCCACTCTACTAGGTACACCTGTGTCTGTCATCCTACAATCACAAACACAAGACAAACAAACAGCAACTCCATTAGAATGTTAAATAAAATATAAGTTTATTGTGTAGAATGAAGTTACATTTCATAACACGCTAAGTCTCGCTCTAAGGAAAACTCTATGTGAGTTCTATTCCTTTCTAACTTCTTAATTCTCCTAAGTTATAATCTAAGGACACTCGCTCCTAAGGTTTATAACTACAGCTTTGATACCAACCTGTGACGCCCCCAAATTCGGACCGCCACTTGGTCACTCGAATTCGGTTTGTCACGTTCTAAAATCTAATACCACAGTAAATATTATGACTAAATGTCGCATCGCACAGCGGAAATTAGTATAATTTATTCACGTCCCAAGGTCTCGAAACTTAAACATTGATTACATAGCTTAGACATAACTTAAGCATACATAACCCTAACTAATACATAATAGAATAAGTCTTAATACAATCATAAGTTCTACGTAACATTAAGCTACTCAGTAGCCTTTCCCTTGCCCTTGTCTGTGCCCGAGGGTCTGCACTGCTCTGCCTTAACTGAAATATTTTAGGGAAAGCAAGAATGAGCAACAAGTTTGCTCTGCAAGTAATATAACAACAAGGGTGAGTAATATAGTTCTCGAATCTCAAAAGAGTATAACAGGATGTGATAGTTTCAAGGATAACAAGAAATATTAACAGTTCTCAATAATAGTCACTAAGGATAGAAAGATATCAATAAGATTCAATACTAAATCAATTTAAGGTTTCAAGATACCTGAATACTGAGCAGTCACTAAGGACTATGAACTTCTACTAGAATTAACAGTAATATACTGAAAATCCAATAAAACAAGTACAACAGGTGATCAGCCTAAAGTACCCTACGGTATACATATCGTTAAATCGTACTAAAGTGCGCACGTCGGTCTCCCGACAAATATAACTTCCCTTTAAAGAAGGTTGTTCATCTCAGTCAAACACAAGATCCCGCACCAATCAATTGGTTTGGGTCGCCTTTCAACAATAAAAGTCTAGTCGAATCAAATGGCATAGATCACAACAATTATAAGTTCAATCTCCAGATTTAAAGCTTGAAGAATATGAATCGACTTTTATCTTATCCATGAAGTATATAGTTTATAATACATGACTTGCAATCTCAAAAGTTTACTTGTACGACAATAATAGCACAAGCTTAATGAACGCTCAATAAAGAGTAGGGTTAGGAACTTGCTTACAACGTTCCTCGAATAAAGTAAACACAAAGATAGGTTACTTGCACAATAAATGAGTGTAAGTCAGGAAACTTGCCTTTTTGTCGATTACCACGTATAGCTTAATATCACCTCAATGAACTATTATATCCTATTTACGTATATATAGGTATACATTAGTCACACATACTTGACATATATATCGACATATTTTTATTACACATATGTTTATCCATGTATTCGACACACATTTAAAATCATAGATATATGATCCACATTGTTTTTACTTTCGCAAACCTTAGAAACACCTTGGCAAAACTTAGTTCCATAAAGTCACTATATGCTTGAACACTTAAAACATTGCTTGAGCCATGTATTATAGCTTAAGGCATTTATACATACATGTTGAGGAACTTTTAAACTAGGTTTGGTCTTTTCTATTTACCTTCAACAATGGATAGTTCTATTCATAAATCTTCATTTTACAAAGCCAAGAAAACTTGTTATGTCAACGACTAACCATAGTACTCTTTAAACCATATAATAATGCTAAACAATCTTCCTACGCATGCTTGCATGTATTTGATTCATGTATTCCAAGTCAACATAACTTTACTTGTTTTAAGCAACATTGAGTAGTGTACATATTTATCTTAAGAAATCTCATGTTAAACAAACTAAGTATGCAAAGCATTTCGAAACCACATCTCATACTCACTTATAAACTTAATTAAGTTGCGAATACATGCTAAAAAGGTTAGATTTCAAAAAGGCGTAAGGTTTTATAAACATGGTCTTCGTCCTTTAACTTTTCTTTCAAAAGATTATAACTCAAACTCTAATCCTACTAAAATATCTTGCAATACGCATTAACACATGTTTAAGGATCATGTAAGATCCTTAAGTTAAGTTAGGTTAGGTTACTAGGTTTGAGAAATTAACAGAACAAATTTGGTTCCCTGACCACCCCCCCGCAGGGGCGGGTGATTGTACTAAAAAAGGCTCGTCGGGGCGGCAATGGCTAAACATTTCTCTGACAACCCCCCTCCGGAGCGGGTGACTGAGCTATAGGAAGCCCGCTGGGGCTGGCATAGCTGTTGCAGTTCAAAAACCCCTTTCCCCTGCTACGAACCAACATCCCAAAATCACAACAAACAATAATGTTAAGCATACCCACTATGTATAAACTCCATAAACTTGCTACCCAACATACATAGCATGATTCTAACAACTCCAAACACATAGACAATCAAATTCAAGAATAAATTTCAAGATTTTTGCTATTTATCAATGTTTAATACATTCAGTGATTCTCTTCACTAAGGATTCGTTACTTGACCAAATTACTTCGTTTAACTTCCATTGATTTTCGTTTTCAACAATATTAACAATATCTAGCATCAACTGACAGATTCAACCATAAATTTTCCAACTCAAATAAGTATTTTAGCCCTTTTTCTAACAACTTTGCAAAACTTGAATTTAAGAACATATGAAAGAATATTACCTCTGGTGAAGTTGAAATGCTACTCTAGCTTCAATTTACAGATTGCTCAACAATAATCTCACTCCACTTGAACTAATTTCAGATTTCTAGCAACCAAAATGAGAAGGGAAAGCTCCGATTTATAGAAAAAATGAAAACCCATACCAATGCTTTACACCATGAATCAAACTAAGACATGGAAGAAGAAATCAATGGGCAATAGATGGTTGGTGAGTAGTTGTTATACTCCATCATGAATCCCACTCCCCATAAATGATGAGCTAGAATGATTTTGGGAGAAGAAGGAGGGATAGGCTTCTAGCCTTTTGGTGTTACACGTGAATGAGAATTGGGAGAGCAATTGGACACTCAATATGGGACAAGCTAAACTCAGCATTTGTGCAACAATTCCACACACTATGCTTAGTACACATATATGTACACCTTAGGTTAAATATATACTTAGGGTATACATGGACCTAAAATGTCATAACAATATTTCAAGGTAGCACATTGGGGTACATGTATACACATTAATATATAATCCATGTACATTTTAAGAATGTCAAATTATGAGTTAATAGAATAGTGACATACTACATTATTACAAATCTCATTATACAACTACATACATATATATCTACATGTATATATATATATATATATGCATATTCCTATCATCATACATTACACATTGGGCCACATCAAATTAAATCAATTGGGCTAAACACACTAAAGCACATGGACTCTATTATTTAATCTAGTGCATAAATTGATTGGGCCATATCTTAATTCTTATAACATATCACATTAATGTTGTTGGGCTTGGATATATCCTAAGTCCAATACATTATTCATTTAATGACCCAACAAGATTAGGAAATTAATTAGACCACACAAGACTTATCACTTAAGCTTAATTAAGCTCATTATTGTTTCTATTCTCATACTACACAAGGCATTTCAACGAGTTTAACAGAAACTCCACATTCTTCCTTAATTATTATATATTCAATTTGAATTCATTTGAATGAGCTCATCTCGCAACACATATATATTTATATTCAAATAAATTTTCATTTTCATTAATATATTCATTTAATAATATTCAAAAATTCTTGGGTATTACATAAACAACACCACCTACCAAATGATGAACGATGGGGTGTTTAGGAGCTTTCTACAATTCATGCAAAACCAGACGAGAGAGACTCATGTTCCAAATGCAAGTGAACAATGGTAACTCATGACTAGTCACTGTTAAGCAATTTAAGGAGTTGGGACCGCCGGAATTTTTGGGAAAGCCAGATCCACTCAAGGCAGAAGCTTGGGTTAAGCAAATCATCAAAATATTTGATGTCCTGGGATGCACAGAGGAGCAAAAGGTTCCCTTTGCCACCTTTATATTCCGTGGAGAGGCAGATTACTAGTGGGAATCTGTGAAACGTACTAATCTTTCCCCACTTAAGATGTCTTTGGTGAAGTTCCAGGAATTGTTCAACAAAAAGTATTCGTCATATGAAGGATGTGGAATTCATCAAACTGAAACTGAACAATATAACTGTATCACAATACGAGGCCAAGTTTGCAGAATTATCCCGGTTTGCATCCTATTTGGTGGATAATGAGGAACGAATGACAAGAATGTTTTTGAAAGGTTTGAAACCTGAAATTCGTCAATACCTCATTTCTTATAAACTTTGTTTGTATTTAGATGTTGTGAATGGGGCTCAATTATTGGAGTGAGATAATGAGACTGTTCAACCAAAGAGAAGAAGTGAGTCAGGTGAAAATTTCAAAAAGAGAAGATTCAGCAATGACGACAGAAAGACATCGGCAGCAGCACCAGCAACCGTTTCTAGAGGAGGAGAACGATCACCGGTCGTATATTACAAATGCAGACAAGAGTGACACATCAGTCCAAATTGTACACAGCAATCCAAAGTGTGTTATAAATGCAAAAAGAAAGGTCACATAGCTCGAGTGTGCCCTAAAGTGAAGTCAAGCCCAGCTAGGATGGTGACACCTAAGGCTGTCCCAGATAAGTAAAAGTCAGTGGTTCAGGGGAGAGCTTTTGTCGTGACATCCCAAAAAGGGAGGAACCCGAATGAAGTTATCACAGGTAAGCTAATAATAAACTCTTGCGAAGTCTATACCTTGTTAGATACTGGTTCTACCCATTCTTTTATTTCACCTGCTTGTACTCCACGTTTGAAATTGACCACTAAGAAATTAGACTTTAATTCATCTGTTGAAACTCCGTTGGGAGAAACCTTCGTTACATCCACAGTTTACAAATCTTGTTTAATTCAAATTGGCACCCTCACATTACCTATTGATCTCATCTCTTTGAAAATACTTACATTTGATGTGATTTAAATCGACTGGTTAACCACTCATCATGCTAAAATTGATTATTTTTGTAAGATTGTTAGCTTTCATATTCCTAACCAACCTTTTATGCTGATTCAAACAACCAAACCACTAAAATCAATCACTGTCATTTCAAGTCATAAAGCTATTCGTTTATTGAAAAACGGATGTCATATTTTCTTAGCCCATGTCACCAATTTAAACAAGAATACGTCAGATCTAAATGATATTTTTGTTGTTAATAAATTCCCTGATGTATTTTCCGAAGAACTTCTTGGTCTATTCCCAGAACGTGAAGTTGAATTTTTTATTGACCTTGAACCCGGTACAAAACCCATTTCCAAAAACCCATATCGAATGACTCCTATTAAACTTCAGGAGTTAAAGGTCCAACTACAGGAGTTATTAGACATTGGTTTCATTCGTCCTAGCACATCTCCTTGGGGTGCTCCTGTTTTATTTGTAAAGAAAAAAGACGGTAGTATGCAACTTTTTATTGGCTATCGGGAGTTGAACCATGTCGCCATCAAAAATAGGTATCCGTTACCTCGCATTGATGACTTGTTTGACTAGTTGCAAGGTGCTAAATTCTTCTCAAAGATCGATCTTCGTTCCGGATATCATCAGTTAAAGATTAAAATTGATGACATTCCAAAAATTGCCTTCAGAACTCGATACGGGCATTATGAATTCTTAGTCATGTCTTTTGGATTGACATCCTCATTTACTCCAAAAGCCGTGAAGATCATGAGCAACACTTGAGGCTGATACTCCAAAAGCTTCATGAAAACAAACTATATGTCAAGTTGAAGAAATGTGAGTTCTGGCTTGAGGAAGTAACATTCCTTGGGCACGTGATATCGAAACATGGAGTATCAGTTGACCCGACAAAAATTGAAGCAATACAAAGTTGGGAGCAACCTAAGTCAATAACCGAAAAACGTAGCTTTCTAGGCTTAGTTGGTTATTATCGAAAATTTATGGAAGAATTTTCTTGAATTGCCACTCCATTAACTCAGCTGACTTTAAAAGATACAAAATTTGGATGGAGAGAGAAATGTCAGAAGAGTTTCCAGGAACTCAAGAGGAGACTCATTTTTGCACCTGTTTTGACAATACCATCTGGTTCGGAAGGATTTGTCATCTACAGCGATGCGTCAGGAAAAGGGTTAGGATGTATTCTCAAGAAATATAGGAAAGTCATAGATGCCTCACGACAACTCAAAGAATATGAGGGGAATTATCCTACTTATGATCTAGAGTTAGCAGCAGTTATTTTCGCGTTAAAGATCTGGAGACACTACCTTTATGGGGAGAAAGTGGATATCTAGACGGATCATAAGAGCCTTAAATATTTCTTCACTCAAAAGGAACTCAACATGTGACAACGACATTGGCTTGAGCTATTGAAAGATTACGACCATACCATCCAATACCATCCTAGAAAGCAAATGTGGTAGTTGACGCGTTGAGTAGAAGATCATATGCGGGAATGAGTGCAATGTTGTCAACACAAAGGCCCATTTTGTATGACTTACAAAGGATGGAGATAGAGTTAAAGACTCCAGGGACCCATATAAAGATGGCAAATATACGAGTAGAACCAGCTTTAATTGATAAAGTTAAAGCTGCTCAAGTTACAGACCCGGAGCTGATGAATATGAAGAAGAAGGTGCTATTCCAGAAGCAAGAATCGACGAAGAGGGAATACTTCGAGTCAACTCCAGACTTTGTGTTCCTGACGAATCTTATTTGAAGTATAAAATCATGACGGAAGCACACAACACACCGTTTGCAATCCATCCTGGAAGTACTAAAATATATTGTGATCTTCGACATACATTTTGGTGGAGCAACATGAAGAGAGAGATCATGGAGTTTATCTCGAGGTGTTTAACATCTCAACGTGTCAAGGCAGAGCATCAAGTGCCAAAAGGTCCATTGCAACCACTTGAAATTTCAAAATGGAAGTGGGAACACATTAACATGGATTTCATTACAGGTCTTCCTAAGATTTCTCAAGGCATAGATGCAATTTGGGTCATTATCGATAAATTAACCAAGTCTGCTCATTTCTTGCCTATACGAGAAAATTATTCACTTGAACGTCTTACTCGTATGTACATAAATGAGATTGTAAGACTACATGGTATGCCAGTATCCATAGTTTCTGATCGAGACCCAAGATTCACTTCAAGATTTTGGGTCAGCTTGCAGAAAGCTATGGGAACTGATTTACGATTTAGTTCTGCATATCATCCTCAAACGGACGGGCAATCAAAAAGGACTATTCAAACTCTTAAAGATTTATTGAGACTCTGCGTTCTAGACTTCAAAGGAAGTTGGGACAAGTACTTATCATTGGTGGAATTCTTTTACAACAACAGTTATCAAGCAAGTATAGGCATGGCTCCATTCGAGGCGTTGTATGGACGAAAGTGTCGTTCTCTAGTATGCTGGGACGAGGTGGGTGAAGTAACATTGTTGGGACCAATGTTGATACACATGACTACGAAAAAAATTCAAATGATTCGGCAATGTATACAAACAGCACAAAATCGACGAAAGAGTTATGTTGATCTTCATCGAAGGGACGAAGAATTTAATGTCGGAGACCATGTATTGATACGTGTTGCTCCATGGAAAGGAGTTATGATATTCAAAAAGAGAGGGAAGCTCAACCCTCAATTCATTGGCTCATTTGAAATCCTCGATCAAGTAGGAACTGTGGCCTATAGACTCGCCTTACCACCAAGCATGTCTCGTGTTTATAATATTTTTCACATATTTATGCTACGTAAATATATGAAAGACCCAAACCATATTATTGAAATAGAAGCAGACGAGATAGTAGAGGATTTAACTTATGAGGAGGTACATGTCAAGATCTTGGATAAGAAGGAGCAAATTCTATGTTCCAAGGTTATACCTCAAGTCAAAGTTTTATGGAGAAACCACGATGATGAGGAAATGACCTGGGAGTTAGAATCTGAAATGAAAATAAGGTCTCCTCACCTCTTCGAAATTCCAGGTACGTACATCAATTTCGAAGATGAAATTTCATAAGGAGGGGAAGTAGTAAGACCCCAACTATTATGAATAAAGATTTAATTTTTTTTATATAATATTTATAAATATTAAGGTGTTGATTTGATATAATGTTATAGTTCTGGGTGATTTATGCAAATTTTACAAAGTGAACAAGTTGTCATAAAATATTGGTTGTGTCGGGGAATATTCGTTTAGTCGGGGAATATTCTTTTTGTTAGAGAATATTCATACGACGGTGCAATCATTGGTGGACCCCACAACAGAATTGTCGGATATAGAAAGCGACAAAAATAACCTTTTTATAAAGATAACGGCAAGACTTTTACCGTTAAACAGTTGAAATACCCGGTGATAAAGGTACAGTAATACGGGTTGTTGCACAGTAGCACACGGTATTGCACAGTATCTCGCATTATTGATTCTTACATAAGAAGTCACTCAATATATCATTCAATAATTACCACAGTAGTTGCTGCATATTATCTCATAATATTAATTCAATTATTGTCATAGTATCATCTACATAATATTTTATATTATTAAATTAATAATTGTCATGACACAGTTACTCATATTATTTAATATTATTAGTTAGCATTATTGGCGATGTCTAGAAAGTTCTGTCAAGGAAAGGGTTAGGTTATTTAATTGCGCGCTAGTAAGGAGAAATTATTATTGGAAAGCCACCTCTTTCCTAGGAACAATCTAGTTGTCAATATTGTGAGCTATAATATTAATGATAACTAAATGTTGAAAGATTGTGTTAATTAAAGATAAGTTATTTGTGGTGGATATTTATTCAATTTTTGTTATAAATAGAGGAGTTGTTGTAAGTTTGGCTTATTATCCTATGGACCCCTACGTGCCAAATTATTCAAACTGTCGGTAGAAAGTTATCTCAGTTTTGTTTTATTATTATTATAATAGTAATAAAATAGAAAAAAATTATATAAAATATAAAACTTTTTATAATATATATAAAGTTATTTGTTTTATTAGTATATAAATAGAATATATTATATTATATATAAAGTTTTTGTTTTATTAGAATATTTTATTGCATAGTGTTGCATAGTAAAAATTAAAAAATCAAACGAATTCATCCGTGAATTCGTTACTGTTGGTCCGTGATATTTTTTAAATAGTACCTTGCCATTCTCCTATAAATAGGATGCTTAGTTAAGAAAAGAAAATCACACCAGAATCAGAGAATTCTTCTTCTATAATATTGTGCGTGTTTATTTCTAGTATATAAGAATACTTTGAGTGTAGCTTATAGTGAAAGATTTCCTCAAGAATATCTCTGCTATACTAGTCAGATTTAGTCTCCTACTAAGGTAAAGGATGTTATTTTTATACCCATAAGGGTTGTCATTCTATTCCTTATTAATCTGTGGGAATAACCTGTCTACGCGGACTACCGCATGCATGGTGAATAACCCTTCATATTCATTCTTTATTAAGTTATGGAAATGATCTGTCTACGCGGGTTACCGCATGACGGGTGAAAATCCATTTGCAGTTTCATATATTCTTCCATACTCGTTTGGGATATCATTTCTTTTGTACTCGTCAAGGGATATTGTTTTCTTTCATATTTCTCCATTTATGGTACGAAGTTATTGTTTGTTTCCATAACCTTATTATTAAATGGTGGAAATTCCTGAAATTAGTAGAATATCCTTGAGTTTCGTGTTTTATCTAATATCATTTTACTAGATTATTGGTCCGAACTTTCTTATCAAATTTTAATATTTTCATACGGGGTACTATTCATACGATACTATTCATATGGGGTACTATTCACGGGGCATTATTCATGATAAAAATTGGTTTTTTCTGTCCAAATTATTTTTGAATTTTGCTCCACAATTGATTATTTCGTTGACAATTTGAACATTCTTGAACTTGGATAAATTAAATTACAAATCTCTAATATTTATCTTTGATCTCACTTAATTCATTCTTTATATCATTTTTCATCATCCTCAGTCTTAAATTGTGGTGAAAGTTATCTTTGGCCCGTAGTGCAAAAAGAGACAGATGTTTGGCTTGATCATGACCATTGGTGATACAAATGAATATCTTTGGCCCTTAGTGCAAAGATAAATTATTGATTTAAAATATTTATTGATTGATGTTACAAGGATAAAATATTGATGATAGACCTTTAAATCATAGAAGATAGTAGACATCATGCTCTACTTGACTCCTCTTCTAATGGATTGTTATTTTTCGCTGCAATTGTTGATCTAACACTTGTTGTCCATCATTTTTTATCTGATTTATTATTATTGAAGGCTAAAGATAATTTATTCTTCATTATCTTAGTCATAATATTCTTTACTGGGCTAGTTGAGCTCACCCTTTTCTTTCATTGTTCTCTTCAAGAAATGAGAATATAGCTGAGACTAGTCGGAGAATGGAGTGATTGTCCGAGATAGTGCTATAGTAGTCCTCACTATTTTGTAAAATAGTGTGATAATAATTTTAATGAGGACTTAATTTGAGCGTTGATATTTTCGTATTATATAAGACATAATATCTGTATTGAAGCTCACAGTTTGTGTGGTCGTATTTTTGCACGACAGTTTGATATAAAAAGATTTGTATTTGAATTCTGTACCATGTATTTGAAAATTAATTAATAAGATACTCTCTCTCATATATATTCCTAATATGATTAGGAGGCTAATTAATTAAAAGAGTTTAATTATTTCCAATAGGATTGGGAAGTCTAATTAATTAAAGGAGTTTAATTAATTAATATGAAACTCTAATCCTAAATTTTTTAGGAGGGTTGCCTACATATATAAATAAGAAAGTCTTATTATGGAACAAAGTTTGGACATTTTAATTCCAAGAGTTGGGAGAGCACTCCTTTTCTAGAGAGAAGGAAACTAGGGTTTAGCCAAACACCCTTCTTCTTGAATTCTTATTCTTTCTTGGTGGATCACCTCTAGAGTCCAAACACTTGGGTGGCTAACGTTGATCAAAGGAAGGAATCAACCCGGTGGATTCAAGTAGAACGTGAAAAGGATTTGGAGTTGAATTTGTACCTGAGGAAACTAGAATCTTCAAGGGTATGAATACTAATCTCCATCTTTTTGTTTAATTAATAATTATACATAAAGATGATCCGGGTATATGGTTTATAAAATTTTAAAACTCTGATTTACTATACTTCCGCTTATTTTATGCAATTTGATTGTATCCATGAATCTTACAAACCTAATAGTGGCATCAGAGCCAAACCTTTATGCAAGTTATTAATTGTTCAGATTTGATATGTATGTTGATATTTGTTTAGAACAATTTTTTGGGCATAATTATTGGCATAAAATTATATTTTTGGAGAAAAACTGTACAATTCGGGAACTGAAAAAATAGTTTCTGGAGAATGGCGCCGCAGCGCCTGATTGTAGTACAATCATAGCACTGCAGCGCCGGCTCTGTGTTCTGAAAGTGATGACGCGGCGATGTAGCACCCAAAGTCAGTTCAATTAGTGCGCTGCAGCTCGAGCTCCGTGTTTTTAACACTGATGACGTGGCGCCGCAGCCCCTGCTGCTAGTTCACTAGCGGCGCCGCAGCGCCACTCTCTAGAAAAAGAAAATTAATTTTTTAATTTTTTTTATATTTGATTTCTAATTAAAATTAAAGGTTTATTTTAAATTAAAAATTGAATTTCATGTTTTTCAGTAATTCTAAATTTAAATAAAATAGTTTATTTTTATTTGGAATTGAATTAAAATAAAGATGTTTATTTTAATTAGAATTTAATTTCATGCTAACTAATTAGAGTTGGAATTGGATTCCATGATAACTAATTGAAGATGAAATTGATTTCCTTGTTTCCTAAAAATAAAGGAGTTTATTTGTGAATTAGGAAAAAGGATTCCATGTTTTCTTAAATAAAGGAGTTTATTTAGATATGAAATAAGATTTCATATTAATCAAAATAAAGAAGTTTATTTTGATAAGGAATTGGATTCCATATATTTTATTTTTTCCATAACAGTTTTAAAAGTTAAAATAAAGTAGTTTATTTTGACTTGGAATTGGATTCCATATTAATTAAAATAAAAGAGTTTATTTAGATTAAATAATTTGATTAAAAATAAAGGAGTTTATTTTTATTCAAAAATGGATAAATTAAAATAAAAGGTTTATTTTGATTTAAATTTGGATTAAAATAAAAGAGTTTATATTAATTCATAATTGAATTTTATGCTAACTAAAATTGCCCATTAAATTGATATCAATGTATATATTGAATTTTTATTATTCATAATATGAATATTTTATTTATTGATGCATATATTGATGTGTATGATAATAAATGGGGTTGATTATGGACTATTGACCAATGTGATTGAATTTTATTTTAGTTGGATGCTTAAATGTATGAGTTTTATAAATGGGGTCTGTGTAAATTCTATCTCCCTCCTATGTATTTTCCCTTGACTGCTGATCAAGGTTTCTTTTTAAATTAAATAGTTTATGTAATAGGATTAGCTAGAATTATCTTGAAGAATTGGAGAACAATGAGCAAGGAGCGCTTGATGACCTGTTTGTAATGGAGCCCATGATATAAATGTAATAGTTATATTTAAATTTAATTCTTGCACCTCTAGGTTTGACCTTTTGGTTCACTTGGTGGCTCAAGTGAACCAAACTAGAATAAAGTCCATAATCAATCCGGGTAGAATATAGTATTCTATATGTGCATGCTAGTATTATATATATATATATATATATATATATATATATTATTTTATGCATACATGCATCGCATGGTCTAATAAAATAACGCATATATATATATATATATATATATATATATGTGTGTGTGTGTGTGTGTGTGTGTGTGTGTGCATGCGCTCTAAACAAGATGAGACTAATAATAACAAACCCCTCAAAGAAATTATTTTCAGTCTAAAGCGTTCAAAGATATTTGGAATATCAAATCTCGCTTTCTAGCATGATAAAATTAATAGAGCATTAAATATTTAATATGAGTTTATTGTGTTTTCCACAATGCAAGTATTAAGTATTTAAGATGTTAATTTATCACATTTGATGCTTATAAATGAAATTGAACAATATTATTTTGTTGTATTTTCTACAAGGACAATATTTTTCTTTTTTTAATATATGAAAGTGTTAGGTTGGACTTAACTCAGATAATTTTAATTCGGATGTGTCAACACTTGATCAAAATAATCTGAGAGGCAAAATAAAAAGAGTTACATGTTGATGTAATTGACAAAGAGTTGTCTACTGTTGGTCGTTTTACTGATCAATATATGCGTGCAAGTATACACGGTCAACAAGCAATAAAAAGTAAATAAAGTATCGTTCCCACAGAGAATTAACTAATAAAAGCCACCAAGCACTAGCCCATAACCATTTCAATCTTATCTAAACGAATGATTTGATATATTGATTAAAACTATGAAATTAAACTAATACTAATTATCCCTTGAATAAACTAGATAATAAAGATATAAGATTACAATTTTCCCTATTGATTCATTTAAATCAACATACTACCTATTAAGCCAAATTAATTATCATAGATTGTTAGTCGAGAACACGAAGGTAAGATAAGGTCATCTTTCGATGTACCAAATCCATATCACATATAATCCACAATTGATAGAATACACATGAACACCCTAATTACCTAAACCACTATATGTCTATGTGATTTACAAAGAATTAGGGTTTAAGCTCAAGTCCTCAATGGACTACAAGTGGTGCTTCGGTATATGTCTATCTTAAGCACAAATCATACATTCCAATCGCTATGTAGAACATACAATCACAAGCTATTAAGATCAGATCTAAATCCATATTTCGTCTTTCAAGTTCATATGGATTATCACAGTAATCGATGGCCAATCAACTAAGCAATTAAGCATGAAACATAATAGACAATCTAATAACAATCAATAAGAATAACAAGGAAGTATATCAAAATAAACAACTCAATAGATTCCATTGCAATCCCAAAATAAAGTTTAACTCATAGTTGAATCAACTCTATAATCCAAAATTTGAATAAAAATTAGAAAATACAAATAGGAATCAAAGAGAAAATATGAATAAGAAAAGCAAATCTGATCACTTGCTCCAAGTCTGAATCCTCAATGTCTTCCAATTGCTTCAAGCCCCAAATCCAATCTAATCTAGGGTTCTACTCTAATCTAACCTAATCTAATGAAAGAGAAGAAGAGAACATATCTATAATAATGATCCCTAAGGGTGGAATCCCCTTCTTTCATACTCCTATGTCTCTATATATAAGCCTTAATATGAATCCCCCCTTTTGTTAGGCTTCAATCGCATTCTTAAATGAAAAAATCAAGTCTGGTCGCGTTCAGGAGTGGCGCGGCCGCGCTGGAAATGGCCTGGAATTGGGCGCAGGCGCGCTGGAAATGTATATCAAATTTTTGGCCTGGGGAAGGATGAAAATGCACTACAACTTGGAGCGGCAGCGCCGCAGAAGTTCTGATGTAGTGACCTCTAGTAGAACGGCCATAACTTTTTATCCGGAAGGAGTTACGAGGCCTGCCACCTGTCAAATCAAAGCTATCGAAGAGATCTACAACATTTATTCGTTAATCATTAAGAAATAATGGACGAATGAAGGTCAAAATTGAGCTCCAAGTGACAGATGTGCAATAGAAACCCAAAACTGTGAAGTTTAACGTCCGTTGGTACAAGGGTCATAACTCTAGCCTCCGAACTCCGATTGGGATGATTCAAGATTTTCCGAAAAGCTTAGAAGAAACTCTACAATATGACCCAAGCTCCAATCCAAGAACATGAAATGAAAATGAAACCCCCAAACGATGTCCGGATTGCAATTTCCTTCCCATTTTTGCTTCAAATGTCACCAAGAGAGCTTTCAATATGAAATCTACAAAAACAAGCTAGAATGCATGAAAAGCTAATATAACACATGAGTTTAAGAAACAAAAGAAGTGAGTTGATATCTAAATAAGTGGTTATAAAACCACTTATCAAATACCCCCAAACTTAAACTGTTGCTTGTCCTCAAGCAAACACTCTAATTGACAAAATTAAACATTTCTAAATAAACTAAACTTGAGCAATGAGTTAATAAGTTTAAACAATGGTCTCAAAGATGCCAAAGCATGGTAACTCATGAAAGCATTCAAAACGTTGCAAGTCTAGAATTACAAATAGTTAGTCATATCTTGCTTTAGGTCCCTTCCGTGTGTGTGTGTGTGTGTGCACCCAATTGCACTAAACCAATTATAGCTCGGATGAACTTATGAAACTATATTACCTTATGAAAGAGATCAAAATAAACTTTAAAAACTACATGCTTAACACATCACTCACCGCAAATGTATACAAATCACAATTTCCAAAAATATGAAATCAAAGGACTCTAGGTAAGTGCATTTTATGCTCCATCTTATCCTAAGTCCATTCTTGGGGGTGACTGCGTTTTACGCTTCATCTCAACTCAACGCAAGATTCGCAATATACAATTTTCTTTCTTTTGTCCTCAATTTATAGGAGAGTGCGTCTTACGCTCTATCTCCCCTAATCATGTGTTTATGAGTGAGTGCGTTTTACGCTCCATCTCAACTCACCACATGACTAATAAATCAAACTTGGATACATTGCTTCGAGTGATGTTTAAACAAGTTCTAGAGTTTATAGATATCTCCCACAAGCATTGGGTAATATAAGCCTTCTCTAAGCATACAACTAGCTCAATACTCATGGGTAAGTGCATGAAAGTGAAAGGCCACATAAGCAACAATAACCAACAATGAGTTTAAGCACAACGACTAAGCAACATTTGTCCGCTTCCCATGAGTTAGAATCAATTAAAAATTTGTTGCTATCATTGACTATGAATAACTCAAATTAAAACAATGCTCAAGGGACACATCCTAAAAATATACAAAATATGACCTACAATGCGACTATATGCAATATGAACCTAACTATATGCAAAATGAAACTAATACCCCCAAACATAAAAATAATAATGTCCTCATTAGAGATAAAAGGTTAGGAAACTCCCCTAGTTGGCCTCGTCGTCCTTCTCCTCCTCGGCTTGTTATGGTGGCGTGTCTGGAGGGTTCGACCAAATGAATAGATGATATAAGGCTTGGTCAATTTTTTTTTACACTTTTAAACTTCAGCAGTTTTCTGGGTATTGGTGCGGGCGCGCTAATATTGTCCTTGAGGAGGGTGCGGCCGAGCTACCCTGGAGTCTGTCCTTAAATTTCTATAGCAATATGGAACTAAGCAGCTAACTGACACGTGAGTTACTTCCTGCACAAAGGGGCATTAAAGATGAGACATATTCTTATTCCACAAACTCAAAATTAAACTATTTAAACTAAATGTATCCAAGAATTAAACATGGGGGGGAAATGATAGAAAGCACGTGATAGAGAATTAAACAAGTATGGAGAGAGAGAGATTTGATGGGGTGCCTCCCATCTAGCGCTCGATTTAAAGTCCGTTAGCTGGACTTTCTCTTTGACACCGCTATCCAATTCCCCTACGATAATTGAGGAACCCTCCATCCATTAGAACCACAGTGTGCGTTGGGAGGTTCCCCTTCACGAGAGTCTTTGGATTGAAACCACCTAGCCTATTTCTTGTACATGAATTCACCATTTTGAAGTTCGGATATCTATGCGCTTCTTCCTTTGTGTTTGTAAATCGATTGGGACATTGGGGCATAAATAACTCAACGGACTCTTCTTCTATTTTCTCTTCCTCAACCCACTATGGTTTCAAGAATGCTTCACTATCATACAACCTTTTGCCTTCGATATAACTACCAAAGGGACATGGATGTGCAAAATTCACTGGACTTTTCAACTTTATCGGAGAAGGCACTTGGGGTATTATCACGGTTTTCTCACATTCATTATTTTCCATGTCCCTATTTGTCTTCTCAATATCCACGTCTTTTAGTTCATCCAGTTGCATGTGCACTTCGGGCTCTCCATTAGTTTCGGCATCAAGGTCATAGCACCAATTATTCTGAGGACCATTGTTCATGGCTTCAAATATTTGAGATGCTTGATTCTGAAGATTTTGAATTCTTATCCCTTGCTCAATCAATTCCTCCTTCATTAAAGCCATGCTAATTTGATCTGTCCAATTCTAAAGATTCTTAATTGACTTTGCTTGCTCAATCAAGGTTCCTTCATTGATGCTATGCAATATTCTTCCTCCAATCTTGCCTTTTCTGTTTCAGCCTCGAAATCCATGTATTGAGGCTCATTGGTTGGAGTTTGGAATGTGAATTCTAGTGCGTATGCTGGACTTGGATCGCAGAATTGGTCTTGATAATAGCTTCCTGAAGAATCTGGGTGCTACCCCAAATCTTCATGATATTTGGGATACTAATCGTGGTTGAAGTAATCACCCCCATATTGCACTTGTCCAAAACTGATGGGGCACTGATGACTCATATAGTTGCCAGCACAATAATCATAAGTAACTGCCGTCTCTCGACTCCGTTGGGTTGCAACAATGTCCAACTTCCTTGAGAGTGTCTCAAGTTGTACTGATAATGTAGCAATGGGGTCGAGTTCAATATTCCCTGTTTCCCTTGGTTGATCCATCCTCGTGTAAAACCATGGATAAGCACTAAAATCCATGGTACCTGAAAAGAGAGAATATAGGAAGAGAATTAAAAAAAAATAAAAATATTTAAATTAAGACTAATTTGATTGAAGCTAATGTTGGCAAAAAATTATCAAACTAATTCCCCGGCAACGGCGCCAAAAACTTGTTGGTCGTTTTACCGATCAATATATGCGTGCAAGTATACACGGTTAACAAGTAATAAAGAGTAAGTAAAGTATCGTTCCCACGGAGAATTAACTAATAAAAGCCACCAAGCACTAGCCCATAACCATTTCAATCTTATCTAAACGAATGATTTGATATATTGATTAAAACTATGAAATTAAACTAATACTAATTATCCCTAGAATAAACTAGATAATGAAGATATGAGATTATAATTTCCTCTATTGATTCATTTAAATCAACACATTTTATGTTAAGCCAAATTAATTATCATAGATTGTTAGTCGAGAACACGAAGGTAAGACAAGGCCATCTTTAGATGTACCAAATTTATATCACATATAATCCACAATTGATAGAATACACACGAACACCCTAATTACCTAAACCACTATATGTCTATGTGATTTACAAATAATTAGGGTTTAAGCTCAAGTCCTAAATTGACTACAAGTGGTGCTTCGGTATATGTCTATCCTAAGCACAAATCATACATTCCAATCGCTATGTAGAACATACAATCACAAGCTATTAAGATCAGATCTAAATCCATATTTCGTCTTTCAAGTTCATATGGATTATCACAGTAATCGATGGCCAATCAACTAAGCAATTAAGCATGAATCATAATAGACAATCTAATAACAATCAATAAGAATAACAAGGAAGTATATCAAAATAAACTACTCAATAGATTCCATTGCAATCCCAAAATAGAGTTTAACTCATAGTTGAATCAACTCTACAATCCAAAATTTGAATAAAAATTAGAAAATACAAATAGGAATCAAAGAGAAAATATGAATAAGAAAAGAAAATCTGATCTCTTGCTCCAAGTCTGAATCCTCAATGTCTTCCAATTGCTTCAAGCCCCAAATCCAATCTAATCTAGGGTTCTACTCTAATCTAACCTAATCTCATGAAAGAGAAGAAGAGAACATATCTATACTAATGATCCCTAAGGGTGGAATCCCCTTCTTTCCTACTCCTATGTCTCTATATATAAGCCCTAATATGAATCCCCCTTTTTGTTACGCTTCAATTGCACTCTTAAATGAAAAAATCAAGTCTGGTCGCGTTCAAAAGTGGCGCGGCCGCGCTGGAAATGGCCTGAAATTGGGCGCGGGTGCACTGGAAATGTATATCAGATTTTTGGCCTTGGAAAGGGCGCTGGCACGCTGAAAATGCAATACAACTTGGTACGGCCTCGCCGCAGAAGTTCTACTGCAGTGACCTCTGGTAGAACGACCATAACTTTTGATATGGAAGGAGTTACGAAGCTTGCTACCTGTCAAATCGAAGATATCGAAGAGATCTACAACTTTCATTGTTTGATCATTGAGAAATAATGGACGGATGAAGGTCAAAATTGAGCTCCAAATGACAGCTATGCAATAGAAACCCAAAACTGTGAAGTTTAACGTCTGTTGGTACAAGGGTCATAACTCTCGCCTCCGAACTCCGATTGGGATGATTCAATATGTTCCAGAAAGCTTAGAAGACGCTCTACAATATGACCCAAGCTCAAGTCCAAGAACATATAATAAACATAAAACCCCCAAACGATGTCCGGATTGCAATTTCCTTCCCATTTTTGCTTCAAATGTCACCAAGAGAGCTTCTAATATGAAATCTACAAAAACAAGCTAGAATGCATGAAAAGCTAATATAACACATGAGTTTAAGCAACAAAAGAAGTGAGTTAATATCTAAATAAGTGGTTATAAAACCACTTATCATCTACCTATTTATTTATATATGGTTTGTTGTGTTTTTCACAAGGCTATATACATTTCAAATGGGATCCTTAATCTCACTAGCAAAATCTTTAATTAGATTTTAGCCGAACTATATAAGTGAGGGTAATATAGTTTAAAGAAAATAGTGGGAGATACCAATTTAAAACAAGACCTAATTTATTTTGGTAATTAATAAAAGAGTGTATGCTATAATGTTGTTAATTACAAATTTATTTATAGAATTTTACAACGTTTAAATTACTATCACTGCATAGCATATTAGATACTATTTAACCGGACCAAATTAAACGGATTGGTTAAGGAATATGAGAATATTTCTCAAAGCTGAAAAGCTATCTTATTTCCTTAATACGCATATTCCTGCAATGGTTGCAGACAATGCCTCTGAGGAAGAGATTGCTATTTTTAGAAAGTAGCAAGATGATGCATAGTTGGCTCAATGCATCATGCTCGCATCTATGAGTAACGAGCTTCAACGTCATCATGAAACTATGGATGCTCCTACTATTTTCCTACACTTCAAAGAGTTGAATGGTGAGGAAAGTAGGACTAATAGATATCAGATATCTAAGGAGCTCTTCCACTCTAGAATGACCGATGGTAATGCAGTAAAGATACATGTCCTTAAATGATCAATCTAATTGAACAAATAGGACAACTAGGTTTTGTCATGGATGGAAAATTGAGCCAAGATTAGATCTTGCACTCACTCCCGGACTCCTTCTCACAATTGTTATGAATTTTCAGATGTACAAACTAGATGTCAGCCTCACTGATTTGCTTAAACATGTTGAAAAACTATTGAGAGTCATTTTTCAACCAATAAAGACCAAGTCTTACTGATAGGGGCCAAAAGATCTTCTGAAAAGAAGACCGATTCAAAGAAGGTATAAGGAAAGGCAAAATACAAAGGATAATAAGAACAATACAGATACGGGCAGCAAAGGAGTTTGCTTCCACTGCAATAAGCATGGACAATGGAATAGAAACTGCGAGAAGTATCTTGCAGAGGCAAACCAGAAGAAGCTTAGAGAAGCTTCGGATACAAATACTAGTTTGTTCATAATTGAAATAAATCTTTTAGCAAGTAAAGTTTCTACTTGGGTATTGGATACCTGTAACGCCTCCAAATCCGGGTACCTTCAAACCTTGAATATGGTGCTACACGGTACTACAATCTACTCTTACATTCAATAAAAGACTTCAATAACATGCATGAGGTTACTAAATATTACGTTCTATTAATTCCCTTCCCAGGTTCTTTATAACCATTACAATTGTTCGGTGTCATAGTATCAGTTATTACAATACTAATACTATGCTATTACAAGGATCACTACTTCTCCATCTTCGATTTGCCCTTGTCTTTACCGGATCCTTCGGTCCATTCGTGCTTAGCTGAAATCATTTAGTTTTAAGCAAGAATGAGCATATATAGCTCAGCAAGTTCAACAGCATTTCTTGAAACCATAAAATCAAGAATCATATGACTTTGTCTTCAATAACTGTACAGTAGTTATGAAGTACTTAAAAATAATCAAAATAACATTTTAATTCCTTTAAAACCATTCCCAATGACTTATAGCCTCTTCAAAATATGTATTGGTCAACGACCATAAACCATCATTTAGTTCTCATTCATGAAAAGAACAACCCGGCACTGAGGCCGTAAGTTCGATATAGCTTAAGAGCACATCCAGGTGATCAGCCTGTAGTACTCTATGTTGATCAACACTCATATATTAAACGTATTTACATTTAATTGGTCGCAACCTCATATGCCTGTTGAATTAATGATGTAAAAACCTTTATTTATTCATACTCAGGTTTACCTGAGAATCTGTACCAAGCAATTGGCATAGGATAACCATATTGTAAATATTCTGAAAGATTTGTGGAAAGCCAACCAAAATATTCTAAGTCTCAGTCTAGCCGAATCAAATGGCATCGACTATTCAATTAGAAATTATGCATAAGAAATCATGCACAATGACAGCTTGTCCAACACAAGGTATAGACAAGAGTTTAGAAAACTTGCATCAAGTATAACTTGAACAAGTTTCGAAAACTTGCATAACATAACGTTAATACAAGATTTAGAAAACTAGCCTTTACGTCTTTAAACCTTTACGTTTATTCTACTTGGTCTTTACAACTTCTACAAAGCATAACACATAGCATACCAATGACAATTCGCAATTGATATACAATGTATAACCTATCTTCTTCTTCTTGTATAACTTAACCGAATTGTTAAACTAATAACATTCGTTCAAGTTATTTAACATTTATTACGGCTTCTTAACATCTATATGCCATAAACCGACTCCCATCGATCATCATTAAGCATAATAACAGATAAAACCTTAACCGATTCGTTAAGTTAACCACATTCCTATCGGATTCCCATTATCGAACTCCATATAGAAATTACATGAGCTTTAACTTCATTTGATGTCATTCATACATTACGCACCTCTATTACCTGTTACATAACCTTAAGGCACGCTCACAACTCGATTACGATTCATAGATCACATTTTGGGATTTTGAGTTTCAAATTTAAATACGTTTTGTCAACCTTTAATTCATAAAACCATTCTTAAACATGTTGTTTACGTGATTTCTCTACATGAATATTAACCATATAGTTGCACCATAATTACCCTGTAGAAAGCTAGGTTAAGAAATCTTCACGTCAAAAAAATTTTCATTAAGGGCGCAGCAATGACAACCAAAGGCTTAAAGTAGGCGTCGCGGCGCTGCCTCACAGTGTCTGAGCCCTGCCTCGGCGCTGCAGTGCTGGGTACAAGGGTCTGGGCGGCACGGCAGCGCCGGCCCCCAGATTTGAAAATTTTGAATTTTCACGAGTTCGTAACACGATCATTACAACTCGGAATTAGCTCGTTCCAAAGTCAATAGTTCATAAATTCTATGTTCTATGATTTCATTAAGTCGAAATTCATTTCTGAATCTGTTGGCGAGAAAATCGCCGATTAGTCTATTTTTACACGTTCGTTAAACGTTCGTGAACGTTCAACGCTCAATTTTTCGTTTTAAGTTCAAATTTGTTCGTTCTTGCTCTCGCAAGTCTTATTTACCTAATTACACATTACGCCATCGAAAACCATCATTTTTGAATCAAACGACGACTTTTGACTTCTATTCCGGGAAAATTCACGATTTCGACGTTTAACGTCTAATCGCGTAACTTTCGCTGAATCTTCGTTATTCATTATTTTTACTTCAAACCAAATGGAATCAATCCATTGGTTGTTCTTTAGTGATTCTAACCATTCTAAACATTTAAGTTTTAATGGTTTCTCATGATGATCATGCAAATTCTCAAGAATTTGATAAGTTCTTCATTAGTTCCTTAATCACTTAATATGATTTCATTACTCATGGCTTATTATTGTTCTTAATTCACCATTTAGCCAACCTTATGACTTCTTATTAATCATGCTCCACTAATTCACTTCTCTATCAAATCTATATGGAAAGATAATTGAATTATCTAAATTCTCTTGTCATTATACCTTTGGTGTTCTTGTAGATTGAATATGGAGATTCAATTCTCTTCTTGCTTCTTGTTTGCTTTGATTCTTATCAAGGAATGAACTATCTTCTCTTTTCTCTCTCTCAATATAAGTGTCAAATTGATCAACCAACAAATGGTTAGCCAAAACTCTTATTTATAGAATTGTAGGGCTTAGGGTAGTTTGGTCATTAGGACCAAACCTCCTTATGCCTATGTCTTGTCATGTGAAGCCATGTGCTAGCACATGCACCCCTCATGCCCAGCTTGTCACCCCATGTGCAACACATGTGCTCATGGGTTTCCCCATGGGTTTAACCCACCCGTTAACCCATTGATTCGACCCACGGGTTAAGTTAATAAATTTAATTAAAATTAAATGTATTTACTTCGTATAAAATTTGTATTAATGCTTGTATACTCTTCATATTATACTCGTATAATATCTCGTATTATACTCGTAATTATTCCGTATAATAACCATTTATTATTATACTTAAACAATTATTCTTAGAATTTTACTTTCCCTAACCCTTAGATTCTTAAGTTCGCAAGCGAAAACTTCGCGAGCCATAAATGAAATATTATTACATATTCCATCTCGTCTTAGAATCCTATCATTACGCGTTTCTCGAAATTTCAATAATAATTCCCGAACAGAAATGTATAAATAGTGATTTCCTTTCGAGAAAATTTTTCTCTGCTAACTTAACTTTTCACGATATATTACAGTCAAATCTTTTGACAAAATGTCATTCCGACATCCCGATCTCCCAGAAAGACTTAGGGTTATCAAACCCTAACCCTTAGGGTTGCATCATGTGGATAGTGCCTATTTCGTCTTTTTATCAAAAATATTTTATTTTCGTCTTCTAAATTCACATCAATTAATTCTAGCACGTAGCCATAATCCTAACCATTTCTACATTCTCTAGGTCATAGAACGACCTTTGATTAGCTTACTCAGTTTAATAAACAAATAATCAAATTTTATTTAATAAATCAAATAAAATTCATTTACATAAAAGTTTGATTTTCTTGGGTGATGAGTGGGTTTCGTACCTACGAATCCGTAGTCGTTATAGCTTGATTCTGAATGTTTTCGAGTAATTTGCCTATCATTTCTATTGAGTGTATACGTTTATGTGCAGATATTGAAACGGATGTGAAAGTAGCTTTAAAGGACAAATTTGCATGTTATATGCCTATTCTTTAATGTTTCCTCTTTTTATTGGGTGCCTAAATATACTCATTATTTTTATATTTTTATTTTAGGTACAATTGAAGAGGTCCGTGACGTTGGAAATAGTTTAGAGACAAATGGAGCATTATTGGACCAATCATCACATAAAGGGAGTTCATGTAGCACAGCTTAAGAAGCCTAGCATTACAAACAAAGTGGGCTGCCACGAAAATCATCATTATAAATGGAAGCAGCTCATGAACTGAACCATGCAAAAGCCAAGCAGCTCATGGGTATTCAAGTGGGCCACGAATTTAGATTAGGAGCAGCCCATTTCCAAAGTCAGCAAGGAGCAGGCCAGCATGCTAGTAACATATTGTCTAAGGTGGGCCAGATGAGGAATGGAGCAGTTTGTGGACTCTTTGTGTATGTGGGTCAGTGTTGCATGGTTAATTGGCAAGGAATTAGCAAGCAATATGAAAAGATTTTAACTAGCAATCAATATATAGTTGGGCCACGGAGTTGTGCTATGTTGGCAGCCACAAAATGATAAACCAAAATGATGAGTGGGACAAGGTTAGTACGGAATTAATATGTCAGCCTTTTAATTGGATCAAATCCATGCATACAAGTCTCATTAGTATGAAGGTACATGAACAAAGCAAGCATCAATCAAAATTTCAAGTGGCTAGGCAGATTGTTAACCCACTGGGGCAGGGCTTTTACAAGGTAACCTCCCGCTGGGGCGGGGAGGCGCACTTGCAAGGTGGGTTTGCCTACTTCTCGTTGGACGCGGATTGCAATGGGAGGAAAGTTAAGGGCTGTTGCTATTAGAATATAAAAAGGACTCTTATAAACATATGAAAAGAGGAGACATAGACCTAGCCACCATGCAAGGAGCACTAATTCTTGGATCTTAACTTAGAGCAGAGATTTGAATCATTAAGGGAACGTGACGAACGCAGGGTTGGAGCAGAGATTGGTGATACGATTCTGAATTTTATTATCTCTTTCTCTTTATATCTTGTAATCATTATGTTTCCTATGATGAGGATTATGGGTTTTTATTCATTCAATATGAACTAATTCCTTTTTAAGCCTACAACGGATCTATGATTATAATGGATGATTAAGTATTTTTGAACTCAGTTTATGGAGGTTATTCTCAAGTTATTCACTATGTGTGTGATTTATTTATATAATTGTCTGATCAACGATTATTCTGTTATTTTCTATGAACTTGTGGAGGAACATAGGAGATTAGAACTGGCCATAGTGACATATGTTCGTGAATTCTGCAATAGACGAGAATTTTTTTTTATGTGTGATTCTGGGAACAGAATCCTTTTAAGGAGGAAAGATTGTAACGATTGAGATTTTAATAGTTAATTTTAAATATTTATTGAGTTAAATAAATATTTTATATAATTTATTTATTGGGTGAAATAAATAAATTACGTGAATTATGAGAGTGATTTAATTAAGTGTTACATATTAATTTAATGAATGTTATTTAATTGATGTGTATATATTAATTTTATATTATAGTTCTAATTTAATTGAGAGAATTAAATTAGATGAAATGTAAGTTGTTACATGAATTGTAAATAGCGAGTAATTATAATTATGTGACAAATTATTTTATGTGGTTAATTGATTAAATAAGAATGTTCAATATTTAGTTAATTAAAATGTGACATTTAAATATGTGTAAATGAATTATTCAAATAAAGAAAAAGAATTTTAAATAATTTTTACCAAACAAGGCCCTTGCTTTTGTTTTAAAGGACTGTTGCCAAACAGGGCCCTTACACTAGCTTAACCCTAAATTACCTAAACCATGGTTAATTTAATAAAATTAGTTTTAAAAACTACATGTTGCCAAACATAGCCTTGTGGCTTTTGAATTTTGTAACTTATATAATAAATGTATTTATTATATATATTAATTAATTAAGAGTTACATATTATCAATATATGTATATTATAATAAAACTACATTAGTTAGTCTAAACTACGTTAGTTTTTCCTAAGTCTAAACTAAGAAAACAAGGAGAGAAAAGAAGAGCAGAGGAGTTGAGAGAAAGAAGGAGAATTTGGAGAGAAAGCAAGAAAAGCTTATGGGAATTCATCTTCTTCACTAACAACTAGCTTAAAGGTAATTTATAATCTCTACTTTTATATTTTCAGAACTCAGCTATATGTTCTTCGTATTTTGTTCTCTGACAAAAATGAGTTTCATGAAATTGTATAAACATGGACTATATATATAGATTGTATTCATGTGTTGTTCGTAGTGGTTTGATTTCTATCAATGATTTTCAGAAAACCAAATTAGTGATTAAGTATGCTTTAATTAAAAATTTTTTCTTATGTGTTATTTGATTTTGGTCAATTTAAAGTAAAAATTGATGAATTAGAATATGCTAACATGCTTATTGGGAAATTGTTTGATGATTAAATGCAATTATGTATATAATGTATGTATATAGAGTGGAATTGATGGAGAAAATTTCTTACAGTGGATTATTTTGGAAAAATATGAGTTTTCATGAAAATGGCCGAATTGGATTTTTAAAACTTGTGATTATCGTTATTTAGATGGTTTTGTGTTTTGGAAGCATGTTATACATATGTATTATAGGGTATGTATGAGTTACAATGTCTATGGTACTGTATTTTTGCGTTTGTTGGCTTGTATGGGATATTCGGTAAAGTAGAGGGTCGAAACTGTCTGCGTCTGGCCGCGTTGTTGTGCAGCTGCTTACCCTTCCTAGAACCATCCCCTGTGCAGCTGTACCGGTTTCAGGGCAGCTGGCTGCGCAGCTGCGCCATGTTCAGAACAGGGGCAGTGAAATTTAAGTGTTGTGCATTTTATTTTTTTTAAGACATGGTTTAATTATTCCTTGATAGTGGACATGTATCTAAATAATATAACATGTTATAGAAATGTGACAAATTCACAATTTGGAAAATAAAAAGGAATTCTGAAAACCTTAATTAGATTATAAATGTTTGATTGTAAATGAATTACTTAATTATAATTTGAGTAATTATAATTAAGAATAAGTGTTTAATTTAAAGTATAATATGGTTAAATTATAATGTATAGAAATTGATTTATTTTAATTAATTAGATGTTAATTTAAATTATAATTTAAGTAATTGTAATTTAATAAATGCATGTTTAGTTATGGATTTTAAGTTTATAATTGTATGATTAATTATAATTTGTGTAATTATAATGCATGATATAGTTTAAGTAATTATTATTTATAAATTATTTATAATTTAAGAGGTAATTATAATTGGGAAATTATAATTAGATTAAGTGTTTAAATTATAATTGTTTAATTATAATTTAACAAAATACATAATTAATTTAATTATGTGAGTATGTGTGTGATGTAATTAATTATGTGATAGTTGATTTTTATTATTTATTTAATTAGAGTGAGTTAACCATTAGGGTTAACCACTTATGTGAATTAGTTATGTGTTAACTGATTTAGATTATTATAATTGAATGTGTATAAGAAGTGTTTAAGTACGTGGTTGAGTTAAATAGCTTGCGCGTAAGACAAGTCTTCTAAATCCTAAACTCGTTTATTTAAATTCATTTATCCACTTTTGAATGTCCTTTCATTTCTATATTGGACTAATTATTCAGTTAATGGAAATGATCTTGACTTATTGTTCAAGTAAGATCCAGTTATTAATTTAAATGCTTTACGTTTAATTCTAAAGCATATATTAGTTCCTAATTCTTTTATTATTGAAAGTCGATTCAACTAATCCTTAGTTGATGAACGTGAACTCTAAATTTTCTTATAAGCTTATCAACTAATCCCTTAGCTGATAAATGAGAATTCTAAATTACCCTTTTAGTTATCCAAACCAAACTTTCTTTGGGGCGGACATGAATTCAAATTACTGAGTTGAACAACCCTTTTATTAGGGGAAGTTACTACGCATAGCGTTAAGATGTTTGTGCACAATACATGGTACGAAGGGTTGATCCCCCTAAGTACGGATTAAGGTCCATAGTCTTATTGACTGTTAAAGGTTTAAATAGAAATTTTTATAACCTAGGACGAAAGTTCAAAGGTCTTATGACCCTCAGATAAATTCTATTTTTGAATTGTAATTGTGATAAAAGAATTATTATTCAAATATTTATTGTTAAAGCGAATCATATTATTCTGGTTCTTTTAAAGATATCCTTTCATGTATATATTATTGTTAAACTTTAGTGAGCTGTTGTTTGCTCACTCTTGCATTAAATAACAATTTCAGTTAAGGTTGATAACGTTGATGCTCCGTCTACGAGTAAGGGCAAGGGAAAGCAAAACAAGTGAAGACTTGTTTTTATTTAATTGAGAATGATTGTAATAAGATTTGAATGTTATATTTTTATTTCTGCACTTTATTATTTTCATGTCAGAGTTAAAGTAACCCGAGATTATTTTAAAAAGGTTGTAATCCTTGTTGTAAGGGAGATTTATTTATTTTAATTTAAGTTGTAATTTATTTTGCATTATTCATTGGGTAGATGTATGTTATATTAGAAAGTGAACACCAAATCATATGGAAACGAAGTACCCAGATTTGGGGGGTGTCACAGGTTGGTATCAAAGCTGTAGGTTATGAAATCTTAGGTGGGGAAAAACATTAGGTAGTAGCCTTATGGTAATATCGAAAAGATAGGTGTGATATGTAAAGATAATAAACTACCTTATGTGCTATGTGTTTACATTTTTGTATTCGAAGAGTGACGATTCGTTATCACGCAATAATGAACTTTAAAATTCTTTTGTCAGGATAACGAATGTTGGAGAACCTAGTCAGGCTAGAGAGGATGTACCTCAGGTGCTTAGAGAGGAGGAGCCCCGTGACATACATGTTGTCTGGGAGCAGCTGGTTAGGAGAGAGCCATCTCCAGTGATCACCATAGCTGGTCGGGAGCGTGAGCTGACACCTATTCCAGAGGATGAGGACGAGGACGAGTCTGAAGAGGAGGAAGAGGAGGAAGAGTATCCCGAAGAGGATTTCCCACCTCACTCTACTAGTGCTGAGATGTACGAGGCAGTCTACGATAGTAGCATGGAGCTTCATGGACGAGTCAAAGAGCTCGAGGAAACTATCTAGCAGCGAGACGAGACGATCGAGGAAATGGCAAGTGATCTAGGAGAAGCACAGTGGAACTTAATACATATGGAGAATGTTAGAGACACGGCTCGAGCCGAGATAGTATAGCTGAAGCCAAGAGGGCCAAGCTGAGGGAGACAGAGTATGCTTTCCACACGGCTATAGATAGGGCCCAGGACCGTATTTTCTACTACCCAGCTAAATTCCTGTGACACCCCCAAATCCGGGTACTTCAATTTTCACGGGACTTCATGTTCACTGTACAAATATCATCTATCTATCTACCCATAAAAATGCAAACCATGAAATAAATAGAAATAATTCTCCCCTTATGGGGTTACAACATCTGAAAATAAATACATCAATCCTAGGTAATACTAACCTTAAACATCTGTGCGGAACATAAACAAATAAATAAGTCTTACACAACTTTAACATAAGTCTGAAACATAAACACATAAAATAAACTACAAGACTTCATCACTTATTGACCTTGCCCTTGCCTTTGCTAGTAGAAGGCTCGTCGGACCTTTCGTTCTTAACTGCAATATTATTATTACTCAAGAGTGAGCACGATTTCCCACAAGTATAATAATATGATAACAATATAATAACATGCGAGTGAATCAAAAACATCTGAATAAAGAAACTCAACTTTTGACTCGAGGATAAATAGCAGTAATCAAAAGAACATCTGAGGGTCATAAGACCTTGAACTATGTCTTAGGTTGTAAAGTGTTTATACTTTAAACCTTTAACAGTCATAAGACTATGGACTCTACTTCTCATACTTAGGGGGATCAGCCCTTAGTACCATACTGTGCACAATATCTCAACCCTAAAGCGTAAATAATCCCCTTTACAGGGTTGTTCATCTCAGTTTTGACATCAGAGTCCGCACCAAATGAAGTTTGGTTTGGATAAGCTCAATAAATATTCTAGAATTTGAAACATTCATCAACTATGGACTAGTCGAATCAATAAGGGTTCACTAGTCCTATAAGGTTCAACAATAACATCGATATTCAACTTGAACAATAAATCTCAAGAGTATACAATCGAATAAGTATTGTATAACTGAAGTAATACTTAAAGGAATAACAATATCTCATATGAAAATCTTAACTTGAATAAACAAGGATAAGAACTTGTTCAATCGATAACCTTGAATTTAGAAAGTTTGTTCAATGAAAGTAAAGTTAGGAACTTGCTTAATAACAATAAGTTAGGGATAAGATACTTGCCTCTCGCACAAGCTACAAGTTATAATTCACGTCATTTACTTAGTCCTACATAACCATCCATTCACATTATAGATTAATAATAAATTCGATATACTTATCGAATTACAACATTGGTCTTTGAACACGTTTTTAGACTTTACGATTAATGATTTAAGTCATGCAATTAACTTATTAATTACTCACGTAATATAAGTTATTAACATCTATTATATGCTTAACATGTCTTCATGTTCATCACATTAGGTTTTTAAAACACATCTTTGAAATCTTGAATACTTAGAAAATTTTTAGAATTCTGCAAACGGCGCGGCCGCGAGCCAGTTACCCTTTGGATCGGCGCGGTCGCGAGGCACGGCGCGGGCGCGCTCCAAGTATACCTTGAAGCGGCACGGCCGCGCGGCTACGCAGACCCAGATTTTAACAGTTCGCGAAGAACACAGAACAACCCAAATAAATCCAAATTAAACTAACGTAATGAATTATAAGGCTACCCATAATGTAAAAACTTCATAAAACATTTTACAACGTTCCTATCATGATTCTAAGGTTTTAAATCACGTAATTACACAAATTATAGGACTCAATTTCACTGTTCTTCATACTTTGTAAAGTTTTGAAAGAAAACATGAAATTTAACGTTATGGATTCATTATAACACCGAATCCGTTCGTTTAACTTCCATTTTGCTCGTTTAAACGTACACAATTATATGCAAGTGTCAATTTAAAGTTAAACCATCGATTCAGGGTATAAAATTTGTACGTAAGAGCCGTATGGCCATATATACGACTCTGTAATTTTGAAAACCCAAGTATAAACAAAATTTCGATGGTTTGATCACTGAAGTTATGCATATATGGCATATAATATATTATAAACGCATGAACACACATATAGCCATATAATGAACAAATATCAATTTTCCCATTCACAGAGAATTTTTAAAGCACGTAAATGGAAAAACTCTGTAAAATTTTGAAAACCCAATTAAGGCCTAATTACATGAATTCGATTATTTTAATTCATTCATACCAAATACAAAACATGTTATAATGATATAATAACACATATATAAGCATATAATCAAAAATTGCTAATTTTTCCCATATACAGAGAACTCAGAATATATGTTCATAAAGGAAACATAGTATGTGAAATAAAACTGGGACAAAGGAATTACCCCTTGCAAACTCTGTGAAGATGATATGGATTCTAGTTCCAATCTCTCAATTCTCTGTGTTTCCTTCTTTGAGTTTTTTTTCTCTCTCTAAAGTATACGATATATGATATAATATGAACTGATGCAGATATATAAGTGAATATATTATACATATAGTTAATGGTCGTGGGTTATGGGTCGTCAGTTAATCCCATAATGGGTTAACTGGCTCCAACCCCCACTAAAGCCTTGTTTGTTTGCCCCTTATAATCTCATTTTCCATTAATTTAATTAAACCTTTATAATATAGTTTTAATGTCACACCCAATGAAATCAAATAATGTTATTTAAATCACTTAAATAAAATAGCATAAATTCATATTAAATCACATAGTCACATAATTAAAATTCTCATTCATTAATTATGCCAAATCATTAAATCTCTAATTAATTATTTAAATTAATTAGAATAACATTATGCTTATTAATTAATACATTAATCAAATAAGCTCAATTAAATACATACTTTGAATATAAAAATTCACCACATTAATTTAACTAATGTGACACATATAATTAAATTAATCTACCACAATTTCATCCATTAATTACTTAACTCAATAATTAAATCATCAAAAAATATTTATTTAATTCAATAAATATTCAAATTAAATTATAAAAATCTTGTTCGTCACATCTTTCCCCCCTTAAAAGTATTCTGTCCCCAGAATCGCGATTCAATTAAAAATTCATCCCGTTACATTCTCCCCCCCTACAAAGATTTTGTCTCCAGAATCACATATACAAAAAAATTAAGTAAATAAATCTGGGTAATTCTTCATCATATGTTCTTCGAGTTCCCACGTAGCTTTTTCGGCACTGTGGTTCCTCCAAATTACCTTAACAGAAGGTATAACTTTGTTTCTGAGGACTTGCACTTTCCTGTCAACAATTTGAACAGGAATTTCTTAATAGGATAATTCTTTTTCAAAATATAGGGGTTCATATTCAATCACATGCTTGAAATCGGGTTTGTAGGGTCGTAGAACTGAAACGTGGAAAACGTTGTGGACATTCTCGAGTGCCGGAGGTAAGGCTACCTCATACGCAACTTCTCCAATCCTTCGCAGTACCTCAAAGGGTCCAATGAACCTCGGCTCAATTTCCCCTTCTTACCGAATCTGATCTTTCCCTTCCAGGGAGAGACTTTCAAGAACACATAGCTACCCGATTCAAACTCAACGTTCTTACGGTGTGGATCGGCGTATTTCTTCTGTCTATCCTGAGCGGCTACCAGTCTTGTCCGGATTATTTTGACTATCTCTGCTGTCTGTTGTACCAACTCTGGACCTAGTAATTGTCTCTCGCCAACTTCATCCCAGTATAGCGGAGTTTTGCATTTTCTTCCGTACAACTTTTCGTAAGGCGGCATGCCAATACTAGCGTGGTAACTGTTGTTGTAACCGAATTCCACAAGCGGTAGGTGATCATCCCAATTTCCTTTAAAATCCATGATGCATACTCTCAACATATCTTCCAATGTCTGGATCGTTCTTTCACTCTGCCCGTCTGTCTGAGGGTGATAAGCCGTACTCATTCTCAACTGTATCCCCATGCATTCATGTAGTCGCTTCCAGAAGTTTGATGTGAAGCGCGGATCTCTGTCGGAAATAATTGACACTGAAACTCCATGCCTCGAAACAATCTCTTTCACATATAACCTTGCCAACCGGTCTAAGTTGAATCTGATTTTGATCATAAGGAAGTGTCCTGATTTCGTCAGTAGGTCAACGATAACCCATACTGCGTCGTAGCCTTTCTGAGTCATCGGAAGGCCGACCACGAAATCCATCGTAATGTGTTCCCATTTCCATTTTGGGATTTCCAGGGGTTGTAGCGAACCACTCGGTCTCTGATGTTTTGCTTTCACTTTCTGATAGGTTAGACACTTTGCAACACACTCAGCAACATCTCGTTTCAAATTCGGCCACCAGAAGTGTTGTCAAAGATCCTGGTACATCTTGGTACTACCGGGGTGAATCGAATACCGTGAGCTATGAGCCTCGCTCAAAATGTCCTCCTTAATCTCTGGCACTGATCTCAAATCTAAGTAGTCCCTCACTGTCTATCTTGAATCTCGGTTCGGTTCCTTCAGATATCTTTTTCTTAACCTTCTCACATTCTTCGTCCTGAAGTTGAGCTTCCTTAACTTTATCCAATAGGGTTGTACCAGTTTGCATTTGAAATAGCTCCTCATCAATCTCCATCGGATACTTCACTTCCAATTCCAGCTTTTCCATTGCTGAAATTAGCTCCTCCTGAGCAGTCAACATCATCAATTTCTCCTGACCCTTTCTGCTTAAGGCGTCGGCAACCACATTAGCCTTACCCGGATGGTATAAGATTTCACAGTCATAGTCCTTAATTAACTCCAGCCACCTTCTCTGGCGCATATTCAAATCCTTCTGTGTAAAAATATATTTCAGACTCTTGTGGTCTGTATATATTTCACACTTCTCCCCATAGAGATAGTGTCTTCAAATTTTCAAAGCAAATACCACTGCAGCTAACTCCAAGTCATGGGTCGGTACCCTTTCTCATAGTCTTTCAATTGTCGTGACGCATACGCAATGACCCTGTCATTTTGCATAAGCACACAGCCAAGTCCTTTATATGACGCATCACTATAAACCACAAAATTTCCTGTGTCATCCGGAAGGGATAACACAGGTGCTGAACTCAACCTCCTCTTAAGCTCTTGGAAACTTTCCTCACACTTCTCCGTCCAAATGAATTTCACCAATTTTCTAGTCAAATTCGTCAGCGGAGTTGCGATCTTGGAAAAGTCCTGAATGAATCTTCTATAATATCCGCCAATCCAAGAAAACTCCTCACTTCCGACGGTGTTTTCAGCTGATCCCAGTACATCACAGCTTCGACTTTAGAGGGATCTATCGAAATTCCATCCTTGTCGATCACATGTCCAAGAAATTGTACTCTTTCAATCCAGAATTCACATTTTGAAAATTTAGCGTACAACTTCTCTCTTCTCAACGCCTCTAATGTTAACTTCAGATGTTCTACATAATCTTCTTTGGTCTTCGAGTATAACAAAATGTCGTCAATAAAGACCACCACGAATTTGTCCAAAAACGGATTGAACACTCCATTTATTAAGCCCATAAATGCTGCAGGAGCATTCGTTAGACCAAATGACATCACCAGAAATTCATAGTGACCATATCGAGTCCTAAATGCTGTCTTTGGAACATCCTCTGGCCTCACCTTCAGCTGATGATAGCCACTCCTCAAGTCTATCTTTGAAAAGTACCTTGCACCCTTCAATTGGTCAAATAGATCGTCGATCCTCGGTAATGAATATCTATTCTTAATTGTGACCTTATTCAGTTCTCTATAGTCGATGCAAAGCTGCATCGTCTCGTCCTTCTTCTTCACAAACAACACCGGCGCTCCCCACGGCGATACGCTCTGTTGGATGTACTTCTTGTCCAGTAACTCTTGCAGTTATACCATCAACTCTTTCATCTCTACCGGAGCCATCCGGTATGGTGCTTTCGATATTGGAGTCGTCCCTGGCGCCAAATCGATCATAAAATCAACCTCTCTGTCTGGCAGAAGTCTTGGCAGATCATCCAGAAATACGTCAATGAAGTCCCTCATGACTGGTATATCTTCCACTTTAGGGTTTTCTTTACGACTATCGACTATGTAGGCTAAATATCCTACACAGCCTTGTCTTAACAACTTCCTGGCCTGCATTATCGTTAGATAACTCGCTTGTCTAGGCAATTTGTTGCCATAAAACACAACCTTTGACGGGGTCATAAGGTTGATACACTTCCTCTGGCAATCAATTACAGCCCCATAATTGACTAGCCAATCCATTCCCAGAATAACATCGAATTCCCCAAGTCTAATCAGGATAAGATCTACGTTCATAATGTTACCCTTAATATCCACCCTACAGTTCTTGTGTACGTACTTAACAGGGATCACTTCTCTATTTGCAATCTCTATGTTCATGGGGTATTCTAACTCGTCCATAGGAAGTTCTAAGTTCTTAGCAAAGTCATCGGATATAAATGAACAAGTAGCACCCGAATTAAATAGTACATAAGCATTAACTTTATTGATCGGAATGATACCTGACACCACATCGCGAGACTGTACAGCATCCTGCACGGTCATGTTGAAGGTCCTGGCAGTTGGTCGGTTGGTTGCGGTTGGTCCCGTGATAGTTAGAGCACTTCCACCGCTGTTTCCCTTGTTCCCTCCTTATCCTGCTCCTCCAGATCCCTTCTTGGGACAGTCCCTTGCCAGATGGTCCTTTGAGCCGCAAGTGAAGCAAGCGCCCTTCTTTGGGTTAGGGCAGTTAGGTGCTATGTGGCCTTCCTGACCACAATTGTAGCATACTCGTTTTCCCTTCATACAGATTCCTAGGTGAGCTTTCCCGCAGGTCGGACAAGCTTCGATCTTCTTTTTCTGACCTCCTTGCTAATTTTTAGTTGATGAGTTGTCGGTCCACCTCCTCTTCTGATTGTTACTTCCCCCCGTGTTGCTACCACTAGCCTTGTTAATTCCTTCACCTTCACTCTTTTTCTTCTTCTGGTCCTGATTGTACTTTGTAACAGCGTCACTCCCGCCTTCACCGAGAATGGCCTTCTCCAACACCCCAACAAAAATGTTCAATTGGAACATTGACACCTTGCTATATAACCAGGGCTTCAGGCCCTGCTCAAACCTCCTTGCTTTCCTCTGATCGGTGTGCACTTGATACGTAGTAAACCTAGCCAACTCATTGAATTTTGCCGCATATTCTGGTATGGACATATTCCCCTGTTTCAGCTCCAGGAACTGGACCTCCATTTGATTCTGCGAGTTGGTCGGAAAGTACATCTCGAAGAACATCTCTTTGAACCTCTCTCAGGTAATCACACCTTCACCTCCCCGGACCTTATTCGCTTGCCACCAATAGCTGGCCTCGGATTTCAGCATGAACGTTGCATAGGTGATTTTTTGATCTTCTCGGACTTTGGCGACGTCGAATACTTTCTCCATCTCCATAACCCAGGTTTGAGCTTCTATCGGGTTCATGGTGCCTTTAAACTCTGGCGGTCCCACCGCCTTGAAGTCCTTGAACGTTGTGTTCGGTGGAGCTTGAGGTTGGTTGTTAAGCGCTCCAGCAAGTAAGTTCGCAAACTGCTGAACGGGGTTAGCATTAGCGTCGTTGTTGTTGTTAGTTGACCCTTTCTGGGCCGGTCGACGGTTTGGTCTTCTCCTTGGCGGCATATTTCTATTAAGATATACGCTTATTAGAACTTTATTCAATCTTTTAAATATTTAAGGCTTAACTTAAACATTTAGACACAATCAGTCAACACATTTTCTCAAATAAACTCTGATATATTACTAAATCAAAAGTTTTAACATAATACGATAGCATCACTGCTATTTACATCAACTATCCCGAGATAAAGAATCTACAGGATTTAAAACATAAAATATTCCTCTGTTTATAAACATATTAGAATTTACATTATTAACTACCAGATAGGTTTCACAAAATCAAATGTTCCTATCACTACCCATTAAGGTGACGAACAGCTTCGCCACGCTCTTCTTCCATAATCCGGGACATCGTCCTGCGATCTAGCATGTATAACGGTAGTCCTTCGAACTGAATTGGGTACCTCATAACCCGATCTTGGGCTTCATCAATTACATACTGAAGCGTAGAGTACGTCTCCTCAAGCTTGGCCTTCTTCGCCTGACAGTTATCTTCTGCGAGATCTGCTCGTCGTGATTCCCTTACCCAGGCCTCCTCTGCTATGGCCAGCCTTGCTGATTTCTCTTTCAGTTCATTCTTCAATTCCTCCATTTCCTCTGACTTCTGCTTTATTTGGCCCTTCTAGTGAGCCAAATCCCACTCTATATTTCCCAAATGTGTGTGAAGAGCCTCAACCTCTTCATCCCTCGATGGTAGATTGTTGAGTAACCAACCGCTCCCTCAGCTCCTGAACAGTCTCCCTCAGCTCCTGAACAGAATCACGTAACTCTATGTTACGGTCATACAGCTCGTCATACATCTCAGCACTGATAGAGCTCGGCAGGAACTCTTCAGGGTCTTCCTCCTCCTCTTCAGCTGCCTCAGCCTTGAACTTCAATCTCCTCAGAGTCCTCCTCTGAATCAGACACCGGCACATACTCCTGACCAATGACTGTGATCAAGGGTGATGGCTCTCGTCGGACTAACTGCTCCTAGACTACGTGGATATCTCGGGGCTCCTCCTCTGTAGCCTCTAGGGGTACAAGGTCCCTGGACTGACTAGGTTCTCCAGCATCTGTCATCCTGACAAATAAAATTTGAAGTTTTAGTAATTACGTGATGCTAATCGATACTCGAATATATAAGTATAAGCACATAGCACATAAGGTAAGTTATTATCTTTCTTAGAACTCGATAAGAGTTATCATTACTATGTTCTCGATCTCTAAAAAGGCTACTATCCTAAGGTTTTCCCCCACCTAAGGTTCATAACCTACAGCTTTGATACCAACCTGTGACACCCCCAAATCTGGGTACTTTAATTTTCACGGGACTTGGTGTTCACTGTACAAATATAATCTATCTATCTACCCATAAAAATGCAAACCATGAAATAAATAAAAATAATCCTCGGCTTATGGGGTTACAACATCTGAAATTAAATACATCAATCCCAGGTAATACTAACCTTAAACATCTGTGCGGAACATAAACAAATAAATAAGTCTTACACAACTTTAACATAAGTCTGAAACATAAACACATAAAATAAACAACAAGACTTCATCACTTGTTGACCTTGCCCTTGCCTTTGCTAGTAGAAGGCTCGTCGGACCTTTCGTTCTTAACTGCAATATTATTATTACGCAAGAGTGAGCACGATTGCCAAAAAGTATAATAATATGACAACAATATAATAGCATGCGATTGAATCAAAGACATCTGAATAAAGAAACTCAACTTTTGACTCGAGGATAAATAGCAGTAATCAAAAGAACATCTGAGGGTCATAAGACCTTGAACTATGTCCTAGGTTGTAAAGTGTTTATACTTTAAACCTTTAACAGTCATAAGACTATGGACTCTACTTCTCGTACTTAGGGGGATCAGCCCTTAGTACCATACTATGCACAATATCTTAACGCTAAAGCGTAAATAATCCCTTTTACATGGTTGTTCATCTCAGTTTTGACATCAGAGTCCGCACCAAAGGAAGTTTGATTTGGATAAGCTCAATAAGTATTCTAGAATTTGAAATGTTCATCAAGTATGGACTAGTCGAATCAATAAGGGTTCACTAGTCCTATAAGGTTCAACAATAACATCGATATTCAACTTGAACAATAAATCTCAAGAGTATACAATCGAATAAGTATTGTATAACTGAAGTAATACTTAAAGGAATAACAATATCTCTTATGAAAATCTTAACTTGAATAAACAAGGATAAGAACTTGTTCAATCAATAACCTTGAATTTAGAAAGTTTGTTCAATGAAAGTAAAGTTAGGAACTTACTTAATAATAATAAGTTAGGGATAAGATACTTGCCTCTCGCACAAGCTACAAGTTATAATTCACGTCCTTTACTTAGTCCTACATAACCATCCATTCACAACATAGATTAATAATAAATTCGATATACTTATCGAATTACAACATTGGTCTTCGAACACGTTATTAGACTTTACGATTAACGATTTAAGTCATGCAATTAACTTATTAATTACTCACGTAATATAAGTTATTAACATCTATTATATGCTTAACATGTCTTCATGTTCATCACATTAGGTTTTTAAAACACATCTTTGAAATCTTGAATACTTAGAAAATTTTTAGAATTCTGCAGGCAGCGTGGCCGCGCGCCAGTTACCTTTGGATCGGCGTGGCAGCGAGGCACGGCGCGGGCGCGCTCCAAGTATTCCTTGAAGCGGCGAGGCAGCGCGACTACGCAGACCCAGATTTTGGCAGTTCGCGAAGAACACAGAACAACCCAAATAAATCCAAATTAAACTAACGTAATAAATTATAAGGCTACCCATAATGTAAAAACTTCATAGAAATATTTTACAACATTCCTATCATGATTCTAAGGTTTTAAATCACGTAACTACACAAATTACAGCACTCAATTTCACTGTTCTTCATACTTTGTAAAGTTTTGAAAGAAAACAAGAAATTTAACATTACGGATTCGTTATAACATCGAATCCGTTCGTTTAGCTTCCATTTTGCTCGTTTAAACGTACACAATTATATGCAAGTGTCAATTTAAAGTTAAACCATCGATTCATGGTATAAATTTTGTACGTAAGGGCCGTATGGCCATATATACGACTCTGTAATTTTGAAAACCCAAGTATAAACAAAATTTCGATGGTTTAATCACTGAAGTTATGCATATATGGCATATAATATATTATAAACGCATGAACACACATATAGCCATATAATGAACAAATATCAATTTTCCCATTCACAGAGAATTTTTAAAGCACATAAATGGAAAAACTCAGTAAAATTTTGAAAACCCAATTAAGGCCTAATTACATGAATTCGATTATTTTAATTCATTCATACCAAATACAAAACATGTTATAATGATATAATAACACATATATAAGCATATAATCAAAAATTGCTAATTTTTCCCATATACAGAGAACTCAGAATATATGTTCATGAAGGAAACATAGTACGTGAAATAAAACTGGGACAGAGGAATTACCCCTTGCAAACTCTGTGAAGATGATATGGAATCTAGTTCCAATCTCTCAATTCTCTGTGTTTCCTTCTTTGAGTTTTTTTTTCTCTCTAAAGTATACGATATATGATATAATATGAACTGATGCAGATATATAAGTGAATATATTATACGTATAGTTAATGGTCGTGAGTTATGGGTCGTCAGTTAATCCCATAATGGGTTAACTGGCTCCAACCCCCACTAAGGCCTTGTTTGCTTGCCCCTTATAATCTCATTTCCCATTAATTTAATTAAAGCTTTATAATATAGTTTTAATGTCACACCCAATTAAATCAAATAATGTTATTTAAATCACTTAAATAAAATAGCATAAATCCATATTAAATCACAGTCACATAATTAAAATTCTCATTCATTAATTATGCCAAATCATTAAATCTCTAATTAATTATTTAAATTAATTAGAATAACATTATTCTTATTAATTAATATATTAATCAAATAAGCTCAATTAAATACATACTTTGAATATAAAAATTCACCACATTAATTTAATTAATGTGACACATATAATTAAATTAATCTACCACAATTTCATCAATTAATTATTTAACTCAATAATTAAATCATCAAAAATTATTTATTTAATTCAATAAATATTCAAATTAAATTACAAAAATCTTATTCGTCACAGTTCCAAGGTATACCGTGGTATGTGGTGGATCGAAGAACGGCGTTTCGGGTAATGGAAGAGAAACGCAGAGAGGTTGTGCGACGTATTAATATGCCTAGGCAGTAGTAGAGTTTTGTTTATGTATTGCCTTTTTGTATTAAATAATGTAAATCCCATAATTGAGATAAGAATGGGATGAGTTAATAATGTAATCCTGCAACTTTTTCAGTTCAGGAAGGAAGATGTAAATAGTAGAAATGTTATCTGATTGATGCTTTTTTAAAACTACGAGTAATGAATAAAAGAAATTTATTGACGTGCTATGTGTTCTATGTGAACTGAGTTATTAAAACGTTTAAGTATAAACTTGAATATTTAAAAATTGAATAAAGGATCTAATAATAATATTTTCTTAACAGAAAATGCCTCCTAGAAGAAGACCAACGCGTCAAAACCCCGAGGGTTCGACGAACAACAACAATAACGATGGGACGAATCCCAACTTGGTTCAGCAGTTGGTGAACCTATTGACCGGAGCTCTTGCGAATCAGTCGCAAGTGCAGGGTACGACTTTTAAGGAATTCAAGGCAGTAGGACCGCCTAAATTCAAAGGATCGACTAATCCTTTCGAGGCTCAGATATGAGTTATGGGAATGGAGAAGGTATTCGACGTAGCCAGAGTAGGTGAAGACCAGAAGACCGCATTCGCGGCTTTCATGTTGAAGTCGGATGCTAGCTTTTTGTGGCAGGCTAACAAGACCCGAGAGGGAGAGGGAGTCATCACGTGGGAATGTTTCAAGGAAATGTTCTACGAGATGTACTTTCCAATGAGTTCGCAGGACCAGATGGAGGTCCAGTTCCTAGAACTTAAGTAAGGAGGGATGACGGTGTCCGAGTATTCCGCTAAGTTCAACGAGTTGGCCAGGTTCGCTACTTACCAGGTCAGCATAGATGCTAGGAAAGCGAGAAGGTTTGAGCAGGGACTGAAGCCCTTGCTTTACAGCAAGGTTTCCATGTTCCAATTGAACACCTTTGCGGCTGTACTGGAGAAAGCCATACTTGCTGAAGGAGGAAGCGACGCGGTGATGAAGTTCAACCAGGACAAAAAGAAGAAAAATGAGGTAGAAACCAAAGCTGGGGGTAGCAGCGCTGTGAATCAGAAGAGGAAGTGGACTGACAATACCTCTGCTGTGAGTCAGCAGGGAGGCCAGCAGAAGAGGAAGTTCGAAGCATATGCTACATGCAGTAAGAATCACACTGGCGTGTGCATGAAAGGGAAGCGGGTGTGCTTTAACTGTGGTCAGGAAGGCCACATCGCGCCTTACTGCCCAAACCCGAAGAAGGGAGCTTGTTTCACATGTGGATCCAAGGACCATATGGCTCCCAACTACCCGAAGAAGTTAATGGTAGGGTCAACAAGGAGCGAAGGGAATGGAAGCGGCAGTACCGTTACTATCGCTGCACCATTGCAAGCTGTTCGACCCACTGCACGGATATTTAATATGACGGTGCAGGATGCTATGCAATCAAAAGACGTGGTGTTAGGTATTATTCCGGTCAATAGTATAAATGCATATGTATTATTTGATTTGCGTGCTACTTGTTCATTCATATTTGATGATTTTGCTAAAACCCTAGACTTACCTGTAGAAGAGTTAGTTTACCCTTTGAACATAGAGATTGCGAATAGGGAGGTCATTCCTGTTAGGTTCATTTATAAGAACTATAAATTGGACATTAAGGGTTAGGAGCTTAGAGTAGATTTGATTCCGATTAAACTTGGGGAATTCGATGTCATACTAGGTATGGATTGGTTGTTCAACCATGGGGCGATAATTGACTGTCAGAAGAAGTCGGTAAACCTTACGACTCCGTCAAAATTAGTGTTCTATGGTAGCAAATCACCTAGACAAGCGAGTTGTCTGACAGTTATGCAAGCCAAGAAACTTTTGACTCAAGGCTGTATGGGATATCTAGCCTACATAGTAGATACGCGTAAGGAAAGTCCGAAGGTGGAAGAGATATCAATAGTTAAGGAGTTTGTGGACGTGTTTCTGAGCGACTTGCCAGGACTACCGTCAGACAGGGAGATAGAGTTCGTGATCGACTTAGCGTCGGGAACTGCTCCGATTTCGAAGGCTCCGTACCGAATTGCTCCAGTTGAGATGAAGGAACTGATGGTTCAACTACAAGAATTACTGGACAAGAAGTATATTCAATCGAGCGTTTCGCCGTGGGGAGCGCCAGTCTTATTGTGAAAAAGAAGGATGGATTAAAGCGTCTTTGCATTGATTATAGAGAATTGAACAAAGTTACGATCAAGAATAGGTATCCTTTACCTAGGATCGATGACTAGTTTGATCAACTGAAGGGTGCGAAGTACTTCTCAAAAATCGATTTGAGAAGCGGGTATCATCAGTTGAAGGTAAGAAGAGAAGATACCGACAATGGCTTTTAGGACTTGATATGGTCATTACAAGTTCTTGGTGATGTCATTTGGTCTAACGAATGCCCCAGCTGCATTTATGGACCTAATGAACAGGGTGTTTAAGCCATTTTTGGACAAGTTCGTGGTAGTGTTCATAGATGACATCCTGGTTTATTCCAAGTCCGAGGAGGAACATGCTGAACACTTACGACTAACCTTAGAAGCGCTGAGACGAGAGAAGCTTTACGCTAAATTCTCGAAATGCGAATTCTGGTTGGAACGTGTGCAATTTCTTGGCCACATGATCGACAAGGATGGTATTTCGGTGGATCCGTCAAAGGTAAGGTTGAGGCCGTAATGAGTTGGGATCAGCCGAAGACACCGTCTAAAGTGAGGAGTTTCTTGGGATTGGCAGGTTATTATCATAGATTTATCCAAGACTTTTCTAGAATCGCAACTCCGTTGACGAATTTGACTCGTAAAACGGTTAAATTTGTTTGGACGAAAAAGTGTGAGGAAAGTTTTCAGGAGCTGAAGAAGAGGTTGAGTTCTGCGCCTGTGTTGTCTTTACCGGATAGTACGGGGAATTTTGTGGTATATAGCGATGCCTCACATAAAGGATTTGGTTGTGTGTTGATGCAGAGCAGCAAAGTCATTGCCTATGCATCACGTCAGCTGAAGGATTACGAGAAGGGGTATCCGACCCATTATTTAGAATTGGCGGCAGTAGTGTTTGCCCTAAAGATTTGGAGGCACTACTAATTTGGAGAAAAGTGTGAAATATACACAGATCACAAGAGTCTGAAGTATATATTTACCCAGAAGAATTTAAATATGCGCCAAAGAAGATGGTTGAAGCTGATCAAAGACTACGATTGCGAGATACTTTACCATCCGGGTAAATCTAACATTGTCGCCAACGCGTTGAGCAGGAAAGGTCGGGAGAAGCTGAACGTGTAAACTGATCAGGATCGGTTAATAGAATAGATGGCTAGATTGGAGTTGGAGGTGAAGCTTCCGAATGAATTGGATGAGATGTTGTTGCAAGTAACCACTGGTTCTACTCTAGTAGACAAGGTGAAAGAAGCACAACTCCATGATGAAGAATGTAAAAAGATTCGGAGGAGGATAACCGATGGTGAAGAGTTCAAGTTCAAGATCGATAATGAAGGTCTGTTACGGTTTAAAGGTAGAATCTGGGTACCGTCAGTACCTGAGGTCAAAGAGGAGATTCTGAGCGAAGCTCATAGTTCTAGATATTCTATTCACCCCGTGAGTACGAAGATGTACCAGGATCTCAGGCATCATTTCTGGTGGCCAAATATGAAGAGGGACGTTGCTGAATGTGTTGCGAAGTGCTTAACGTGCCAGAAAGTCAAAGCAGAACACCAGAGACCAAGTGGACTGCTGTAACCGTTAGAAATTCCAGAGAAGAAGTGGGAGCACATCACGATTGATTTCGTGGTAGGTCTTCCAGCGACTCGGAAGGGATTTGATGCTATATGGGTTATAGTGGATCGACTGACGAAGTTAGCCCACTTTCTGCCGATCAGGGTTAAGTACAACCTGGATAAGCTAGCGAAGCTATACGTTAAAGAAATTATTTCTAGACACGGTGTTCCAGTGTCGATTGTGTCAGACAGAGATCTGCGTTCCACGTCTAATTTCTGGAAGCGTTTGCAAGAATGTCTAGGAACGCAATTGCGAATGAGTACAGCATACCATCCTCAGACCGATGGCCAGAGCGAAAGAATAATTCAAATGCTTGAGGATATGCTGAGAGCTTGTGTGATGGATTTCAAGGGAAGCTGGGAGGATCATCTACCATTGGTGGAGTTCGCCTACAACAATAGTCACCATGCGAGTATAGGTATGCCGCCTTACTGAAGCGTTATACGACAGAAAATGCAGAACTCCCATGTGCTGGGATGAAGTCGGTGAACGTCAACTGTTGGGACCGGAACTGGTACAACAAACCGCTAAAATTGTGAAGCTGATCAGGACGAGATTAGTTGCTGCTTAAGACAGACAGAAGAAGTATGCCGATTTACATCGACAGAACCGAGAATTCTTACCAGGGAGTTTCATGTTCCTGAAAGTATCTCCCTGGAAAGGAAAGATTAGGTTTGGTAAGAAGGGAAAGCTGAGTCCCCGATTCATTGGACCTTTCGAGGTACTACGAAAGGTGGGCGAGGTTGCTTACGAGATTGCATTACCTCCGGAGCTCGAGAATATACATAACGGTTTTCATATTTCTGTGTTAAGACCTTATAAGCATGACTATAAACATGTAATAAAGTATGAACCTTTACATTTTGATAAGGATTTAACATATGAAGAAGTGCTTGTTCAAATAGTTGATAGAAAGGAACAAGTACTTAGGAATAAAGTGATACCTTCTGTTAAGGTAATATGGAGGAACCACAATGCTGAAGAAGCCATGTGGGAACTCGAAGATGTTATAATGAAGTCTTATCCACACTTATTTGTTTAAATTTTTTTGTGTAAACCCCTTATGTATTGATTTTGGGGACAGAATCCTTTTAAGGAAGGAAGAATGTAATAGACAAGAATTTTTTTTATGTGTGATTCTGGGGACAGAATCCTTTTAAGGAGGGAAGATTGTAACGATTGAGATTTTAATAGTTAATTTTAAATATTTTTTGAGTTAAATAAATATTTTATGTGATTTATTTATTGGGTGAAATAAATAAATTACACGAATTATGAGAGTGATTTAATTAAGTGTTACCTATTAATTTAATGAATGTTATTTAATTGATGTGTATATATTAATTTTATATATATAGTTCAAATTTAATTGAGAGAATTAAATTAGATAAAATATATGTTGTTACATGAATTGTAATTAGCGAGTAATTATAATTATGTGACAAATTATTTTATGTGGTTAATTGATTAAATAAGAATGTTCAATATTTAGTTAATTAAAATGTGACATTTAAATATGTGTAAATGAATTATTCAAATGAAGAAAAAGAATTTTAAATGATTTTTACCAAACAAGGCCCTTGCTTTTGTTTTAAAGGACTGTGCCAAACAGGACCCTTACGCTAGCTTAACCCTAAATTACCTAAACCATGGTTAATTTAATAAAATTAGTTTTAAAAACTACATGTTGCCAAACATAGCCTTGTGTCTTTTGAATTTTGTAACTTATATAATAAATGTATTTATTATATATATTAATTAATTAAGAGTTATATATTATCAATATATGTATATTATAATAAAACTACATTAGTTAGTCTAAACTACGTTAGTTTTTCCTAAGTCTAAACTAAGAAAACAAGGAGAGAAAAGAAGTGCAGAGGAGTTGAGAGAAAGAAGAAGGAGAATTTGGAGAGAAAGCAAGAAAAGCTTAAGGGAATTCATCTTCTTCACTAACAACTAGCTTAAAGGTAATTTATAATCTCTACTTTTATATTTTCAGAACTCAGCTATATGTTCTTCGTATTTTGTTCTCTGACAAAAATGAGTTTCATGAAATTGTATAAACATGGACTATATATATAGATTGTATTCATGTGTTGTTCGTAGTGGTTTGATTTCTATCAATGATTTTCAGAAAACCAAATTAGTGATTAAGTATGCTTTAATTGAAAATTTTGTTCTTATGTGTTATTTGATTTTGGTCAATTTAAAGTAAAAATTGATGAATTAGAATATGCTAACATGCTTATTGGGAAATTGTTTGATGATTACATGCAATTACGTATATAATGTATGTATATAGAGTAGAATTGATGGAGAAAATTTCTTACAGTGGATTATTTTGGAAAAATATGAGTTTTCATGAAAATGGCCAAATTGGATTTTTAAAACTTGTGATTATCGTTATTTAGGTGGTTTTGTGTTTTGGAATCATGTTATACATATGTATTATAGGGTATGTATGAGTTAGAATGTCTATGGTACTGTATTTTTACGTTTGTTGGCTTGTATGGAATGTTCGGTAAAGTAGAGGGTCGAAATTGTCTGCGTTTGGCCGCGTTGCTTCGCAGCTGCCCCTGCAGCAAGGCCAGGAGCAGTGCAGCTATGCCGCTTGCCCTTCCTAGAACCATCCCCTATGCAGCTGCGCCGGTTTCAGGGCAACTGGCTGCACAGCTGCGCCATGTTCAGAACAGGGGCAGTGAAATTTAAGTGTTGTGCAGTTTATTTTTTTTTAAGTCATGGATTAATTATTCTTTGATAGTGGACGTGTATCTAAATAATATAACATGTTGTTATAGAAATGTGACAAATTCACAATTTGGAAAATAAAAAGGAATTCTGAAAACCTTAATTACATTATAAATGTTTGATTGTAAATGAGTTACTTAATTATAATTTGAGTAATTATAATTAAGAATAAGTGTTTAATTTAAAGTATAATATGGTTAAATTATAATGTATAGAACTTGATTTATTTTAATCAATTGGATGTTAATTTAAATTATAATTTAATAAATGCATGTTTAGTTATGGATTTTAAGTTTATAATTGCATGATTAATTATAATTTGTGTAATTATAATGCATAATATAGTTTAAGTAATTATTAATTATAAGTTATTTATAATTTAAGAGGTAATTATAATTGGGAAATTATAATTAGATTAAGTGTTTAAATTATAATTGTTTAATTATAATTTTGCTAAATACACAATTAATTTATTTATGTGAGTATGTGTGTGATGTAATTAACTATGTGATAGTTGATTTTTATTATTTATTTAATTAGAGTGAGTTAACCATGAGGGTTAACCACTTATGTGAATTAGTTATGTGTTAACTGATTTAGATTATTATAATTAAATGTGTATAGGAAGTGTTTAAGTACGTGGTTGAGTTAAGTAGCTTGCGTGTAAGGCAAGTCTTCTAAATCCTAAACTCGTTTATTTAAATTCATTTATCCACTTTTAAATGTCCTTTATTTCTATATTAGACCTAATTATTCAGTTAATAGAAATGATCTTGACTTATTGTTCAAGTAAGATCCAGTTATTAATTTAAATGCTTTACGTTTAATTCTAAAGCATATATTAGTTCCTAATTCTTTTATTATTGAAAGAAAATTCAACTAATCCTTAGTTGATGAACCTGAACTCTAAATTTCCTTGTAAGCTTATCAACTAATCCCTTAGCTGATAAATGAGAATTCTAAATTACCCTTTTAGTTATCCAAACCAAATTTTCTTTGGGGCGGACTTGAATTCAAATTACTGAGTTGAACAACCCTTTTATTAGGGGAAGTTACTACGCATAGCATTAAGATGTTTGTGCACAATACATGGTACGAAGGGTTGATCCCCCTAAGTACGGATTAAGGTCCATAGTCTTATTGACTATTAAAGGTTTACATAGAAATGTTTATAACCTAGGACGAAAGTTCAAAGGTCTTATGACCCTCAGATAAATTCTATTTTCGAATTGTAATTGTGATGAAAGAATTATTATTCAATTCTTTATTGTTAAAGCGAATCATAGTATTCAGATTCTTTTAAAGATATCCTTTCATGTATATATTATTGTTAAACTCCAGTGAGCTGTTGTTTGCTCACTCTTGCATTAAATAACAATTTCAGTTAAGGTTGATAACGCTGATGCTCCGTCTACAAGTAAGGGCAAGGGAAAGCAAAGAAAGTGAAGACTTGTTTTTATTTAATTGAGAATGATTGTAATAAGACTTGAATGTTATGTTTTTATGTCCACACCTTTATTATTTTCATGTCAGGGTTAGAGTAACCCGGGATTATTTTAAAAAGGTTGTAATTATTATTGTAAAGGAGATTTATTTATTTTAATTTAAGTTGTAGTTTATTTTACATTATTCATTGGATAGATGTATGTTATATTAGAAAGTGAACACCAAATCATGTGGAAACGAAGTACCCAGATTTGGGGGTGTCACAAATTATGCATAGATGGAATTCGTGATTCGTGTTTAGGATAGATATATGCCTTTACGCCATATGTAATCTTAAAGAGAACTTGGAAATAAATTCTTATTAATTGTAATTCACATAGAAATATAGTGAATTAGATAATTAAGATGTCTCGCTTGAATCTATCATATGTGGATACAAATGAGTATGGATATTATGCATCGTGAGGTGGTTTTATCTACGTTAGTGTTTTCGATTAATAATCTGGGGGTAACTGAAATAAAATGGGGAAAAGGATAATTATCAGCAGTGCAATCATAAGTGAAGTTGTGGGCTTAACTCTCTCAAATCTATTAAATTCTTGATTTAGTGTGCGATTGTTCTAAGTAATAATTTAGTTAGAAAAACATTACATGACCGGTAGTTTGATAAAGTTGAAATACTATAAAATTGGTAATTGTTTGATTAAGTAGTAATTATTGTCTCTGTGGGTACGATCTTTGATTTATCACTGTATTACTTGTTGACCACGTATACTTTGGTGCTGTGCGTAACTAGATTTTACCCAACAAGTTTTTGGCGCCGTTGCCGGGGACAGTAATTGCGTTTATTACTTACAATATCGATTTAAGTAGATTAGTTTTAATTAAACATATATATATTTATTTTTATTTTTTGTTTGTTTGGTTATTTTAGGTACTTTCGAGTAGTGCATGCAAACAGATCGAAGAAGCTAGAGTTGTTGCTCTTGGAGGACGATATCGACAAACGGTTTCGGGGGTTAATTGAGTGGATTGCAAAGAATCGAGACGAATTTGAAATACCCAGTACAAACATGGAAGAACACTAACATGAAGACAAACCAATGAAGGACTATGATATACCAAAAATCTCAGAAATCCATTCAAGTATAGCCAGGCCAGCAATAAATGTAAATAACTTTGAGATTAAGCCTGGGACAATACAGATGGTGCAGAACACATGTCAGTTTGGGGGTCTTCCGAATGATGATCCGAATAGCCATATTTTCACCTTCATCGAAATCTGCGACACGTTCAAGGTAAATGGAGTGTCAGAAGATGCGCTCAAGTTGAGGTTATTTCCCTTCTCGCTCTGAGATAAAGCGAAGGCTTGGTTACATTCTGAACCACCGAGGTCAATTATGACATGGAATGATCTAGCACAGAAATTTTTAGCCAAGTTTTTCCCACCATCGAAGACACACAAGATAAGATCAGAGATATCTGCGTTTGCACAGTACCAAGGGGAGCCATTGTATAAAGTATGGGAAAGATACAAGGAGTTGTTTAGGAAGTGCCCACATCACGAATTTCCACCCTGGATGCAGTTGAGTAATTTTTACAATGGAGTATCGAGTCAGATACGGTTTAACATTGATGCAGCTTCACAGGGAGCTTTTCTGACGAAGAAATTTGAGGACAGATGGGCATTGATAGAAACGATGGCTTCAAATGGGTACCAATGGTCGACTGAAAGATTAACTCAGAACACAGTAGCAGGTGTTCTGCAAGTGGATAATTCGACAGCTATATTGGCACAACTGGAATCGTTACAAAAGAGTATTGAGACCATGACAAAGGGAAACATGCAGTAGGTAGCAGTCGTATGCGAACTTTGTGCAGGAGAATATCCGATTGAACAGTGTGCAATTAACCCAGCTGCAGTTCATTATGTGGGTAACTATAACAGACCAGCCAACACCTACCAGAATACATACAATCAGAGGAATAGGAACCACCCGAACTTCTCATGGAGCAACACCCAGACTCAGAACCAGCCGCAGGCTCCACGACAAGCGTACCCTCCGGGTTTTTAGAATCAGCAGCAGCAGGCCGTACCAAGGCAAGAGGAAAAGTTAGGTTGGGAAGAAGCGTTAGCCAGATAAAAAATAGAACAGGATTTGATGGCAAAATCTCTAATGATGGAAATGAAGAATCTAGCCATTCAAACGGGACAGATAGCTAATATAGTAAATAACCTGCCCCAAGGATCTTTGCCGAGCGACACAGAGAAAAATCCGAAGGGAGGACATGAGCAATGTCAAGCGGTGACAGTCAGGAGTGGAAAACAGCTAGATGAGTTAGATTTGGAGAAGCCAGTAACTGAGGAGCAAGTCAAGATTAATAAGGAACAGACAGAAGAAAAGGAAGCAGGAGAAAAACCAGCAGAAGAAGAAAAGGTAAGTTCACCGATAGTCTACCCTCCACCGCCATATCCACAAAGGCTCCACAAACAGAACCTACAACAACAGTTCACAAAATTCCTGGAAGTGTTCAAGAAGCTTCATATAAATATACCTTTTGTGGAGGCATTAGAGCAGATGCCTAGTTATGCCAAGTTTATGAAGGATATTCTTTCAAAGAAAAAGAGACTAGAGGACTTCGAAACTATGGCACTGACAGAAGAATGTAGTGCGATTCTGTAAAAGAAGCTTCCACCAAAGTTGAAGGATCCGGGTAGTTTCACCATTCCATGCACTACCTTAAACAAATGCCTTTGTGATTTAGGTGCCAGTATTAACCTTATGCCATTATTAGTTTACACTCAGGTAGGGTTACCAGCACCTAAACCTACCAACATCTCCCTACAATTGGCGGACAGATCAGTAACTTATCCTCGGGGAATTGTCGAAGACATTTTGGTGAAAGTGGACAAATTACTCTTTCCAGCAGACTTCATTATCCTCGATTTCGAAGAAGATAAGGAAATTCCAATAATTCTTGGACGACCATTCTTGGCTACTGGCAATACACTCATCGACGTGCAGAAAGGAGAGTTGACCATGAGGGTGCATGATCAACAAGTTACCTTCAATGTATTTAAGGCCATGAACTTTCCCAAAGAAGATGAGGAGTGTTACCGGGTGGATATAATAGACACAGTGATGGATGAGGAACAACTTCGGATACTGAATACTGACACACTAGAATTAGCATTGATGGAAGATTGTGATGAGGGGGATGCCGAAATAGTAGAGTATCTACAACTGTTAGAGGCTCATCCGAGAGCGAATAGATTCACATTACCCATTGAGCCTTTGGAAATAGCAGGAGCTTCATCAGAAAAAATGAAGCCATCGCTCCAGGAACCACCTAAGCTTGAACTAAAGCCCTTACCTAATCACCTCAGGTACGCGTTTTAGGAGATTTATTTACTTTACCTGTTATTATTGCATCTGCACTTAACCCAATGCAGGAAAGTAAGCTGTTGAGAGTACTGAGGGAATATAAATCTGCTATTGGCTGGACAATCGCCGACATTAAAGGGATCAGTCCATCATTCTGTATGCACAAAATCCTAATGGAGGAGGATAGCAAGCCCACGGTAGAACAACAGAGGCGGCTCGAAGTAGTGAAGAAAGAGATCCTAAAATGGCTAGACGCAGGAATTATCTACCCAATTTAAGACAGTGCATGGGTGAGCCCGATCCAATGTGTACCGAAAAAGGGTGGTATGACAGTGGTTAAGAACAAAAATAATGAGTTGATACCGACAAGAACAGTGACCGGCTGGAGAGTCTGCATGGGTTATAGAAGATTGAATAAGGCAACTAGAAAGGATCATTTCCCCTTGCCTTTCATTGATAAGATGTTGGACAGATTAGCGAGACATGAATAGTAAAGCTTATTGGATGGGTATTCCGGGTATAACCAGATCGTTATTGCACCGAAAGATCAAGAGAAGACGACATTCACATGTCCCTATGGCACCTTTGCCTTTAGAAGGATGTCATTCGGACTGTGCAACGCACCGGCGACATTTCAGCGGTGCATGATGGCGATATTTTCAGATATGGTGGAGCGAAGTGTTGAGGTCTTTATGGACGATTTCTCCGTATTTGGGGAGTCGTTTGATAGATGCCTCAAAAATCTGGTATTGGTTTTGAAGAGGTTTGTGGAAACGAACTTAGTGCTCAACTGGGAGAAGTGCCACTTTATGGTCCAAGAGGGGATAATTCTTGGCCACAAAGTCTCAGAAAAAAGATAGAAGTCGACCTGAGCAAAATTAGAAACAATTGAAAATCTGTCGCCACCTACATCGGTAAAGGGTATTCAAAGTTTTCTCGGTCATGCTGAATTCTACCGACGGTTTATCAAGGACTTCTCGAAAATCACTAAACCACTCTGCAGTCTATTGGAAAAAGATGTCCCATTCAAATTTGATGAAGACTGTCGAGTGGCTTTTGAGCAGTTAAAGAAGAAGTTGACCACGGCCCCAGTAATCATAGCACCTGATTGGACAAAGCCATTCGAACTCATGTGTGACGCAAGTGATTTTGTAGTTGGAGCAGTATTGGGACAAAGACAGGAGAAAATCTTTTATGCCATCTACTATGCAAGCAAAACTCTGACGGATGCTCAGTTAAACTACACTACCATGGAAAAGGAACTGCTTGCAGTTTTTTATGCCTTTGACAAGTTCCGTTCGTACTTGGTGGGAACTAAGGTGGTGGTGTACACTAACCACTCAGCTATCAGGTATTTAGTTGAGAAGAAAGACGCAAAACCAAGGCTTATCCGTTGGGTGTTGCTACTACAGGAATTTGACCTGGAAATCATGGATAGAAAGGGGACAGAGAACCAGGTGGCTGATCATCTCTCCCGACTTGAAAAACCAAAGCAGGATGAAACAGACAAGTTAGCAATCAACGAGTTTTTTCCTGACAAGCAGCTATTTTCGATAAATGGCGAGTTTCTGTGGTATGCGTGGTCAGTAACATCATCCCACCAGACTTGTCCCGTCACCAAAAGAGAAAATTCTTACATGATGTAAAGTGGTACATGTGGGACGAACCATACTTGTTCTGCCAATGTGCTGATAAAATGATCCGGCGATGTATACCGGAAAGCGAAGTGGAGAGCATCCTACAGACATGTCACGCATCACCATACGGGGGACACTATGGGATTGATCGCACAGCAGCGAAAGTTCTTCAATCAGGATTCTACTGGCCCACGTTGTTCAGAGACACACATCAATGCGTGAAGAATTGCGACAGATGTCAAAGAGTGGGAAATATCTCGAAGCGTAATGAAATGCCATTAAACTTGATCTTGGAAGTTGAGGTTTTCGATGTATTGGGGATCAATTTTATGGGACCCTTTCCGTCTTCATTCAACAACATGTACATCCTCTTGGCTGTAGATTACGTCTCCAAATGGGTTGAGGCGGTGGCATTACCGACAAATGATGCAAAAGTGGTATTAAGGTTCTTACAAAGGAATATTTTCACTTGGTTCGGAACCCTAAGAGGAATTATCAACGATGAAGGGAGCCACTTCTACAACAAATTCTTCACAGCTCTCGTGGCAAAGTATGGGGTCAAACATCGGATTGCTACAGCCTATCACCCGCAAACAAGTGGACAAGCGGAGGTGTCTAATCAGGATGTCAAAAGAATACTGGAAAAAGTTGTCAATCCAAATAGAAAGGACTGGTCAGTGAAGTTAGATGATGCTTTGTGGGCGTATCGGACTGCCTACAAGACTCCAATAGGCATGTCTCCTTATCAACTCGTCTACGGGAAAGTATGTCACCTGCCGGTAGAACTTGAGCATAAAGCTTATTAGGCAATCAGAAAGTTGAATTTCGATCTATCAGCGGCAGGTGAGAAGCGGTTGTTACAACTCAACGAACTAGATGAATTTCGTTTGCAGGCGTATGAGAATTCGAAGTTATACAAGGAAAAGGTGAAGAAATGGCATGATTAGAAAATAATGTACCACCAGTTTGAACCAGGTCAATCAATACTGTTATTCAACTCTCGGTTGAAGTTATTCCCCGGAAAGCTGAAGTCTAGATGGTCAGGTCCGTTCACAATAAAGACGGTATTCCCGTATGGCGCCGTTGAATTATTCACCAAAGAATCAACCGAAACATTTAAAGTCAACGGTCAATGGTTAAAGCATTACTGGGGCGGAAAAGTCGATCGCCAGGCAACCACGATCGATCTGGCCGAATCAAAATGAAAAACAGAAGAAATCAGGCTAAAGACTTAAAATTAAGCGCTTGATGGGAGGCAACCCATCGGTTATTTTATTTCATTTTTATTTTTAGTCGCATGAATATCATTTAATAGGATAATACTGTATAATACTTAGAAATCTTCCTTTATGATACATGTCTAATAAAATTTTATGTTTGTATGGATTTAGGACACATGCATCATCATTTGAACTTGGCATCAAGGTGGGGGCACATATTCATTTAAAGGGAGTAAAGGAATTGATGAAGTAAGCAAAAAAAAAAAATCGGCTGCCCAAAACAGTACCCCCGCTGGGGCGGGTGAAATAGATATCAAATTCCCGCCGGGGCGGGTATTGCATATTGCTGGACAGAGGGATTAGCCGCTGGGGCGGGTATAGGAAAGCTCACAACCCCGCTGGGGCGGGTGAGCGCAAGCCTTTCAACCCAATATAACTTCACCTCCCACTTATTATCAGCTCACTACCCTATCTCCATATATCCTAATCGCACTAAACATTAACCGCAATCATTACCCCCAATCAGTACCCACGCCCCCACTATCCTATATCTCCCAATTCCACCACCCCACTACATCCCACTATCCTAACTCAACTACCCCATTAACTTATCACCAATAACCCTATCACCCCATACAATCCCCACTACCCCCACCAAATCCGTCACCCACTAAAACACAACACATATCCGAACACCCCCCCCCCCCCCCCGCCGAATTCGAACAGCAAGGTCCTCCATCATATCACCTCCACAGCCGAAATTCTAGGATAGGGCAGCCATCAATTGTGACGATCAGACATATATTCCACTACATCCGAATTGCACGCCATAAGGTATTGGGTTTTTATGGTTCAATTGAGTTAAAAGTGCACACTTGGAAATTCTGTTTTGGATTGGAAATTTGCTTATGAAGAGTGGGTGGTTCATTGTGATATTATAATTGATTGCTTGGTGGAGTAATAAAAATTGGGCTAATCAGTGTAAGCAACTTCACTCAACATCAAGCCAAGTGACCATCGCCCACCAAGTGTTCGACGAAAGTCCTAACCCAAAATCTTCAGATATTCTTCAAGTTTAAAGCACAACAACCTCATGTCACCCCCGCCCACAGAAGAAGCAAAAGGGTGAAGGGTCATCCTCCGCCGCCGTTCCACCGTTTGACAATAAAAAATTTTGGAACGCGGCCGTTGCTGAACGTTTTGAGTATGTGTCAAGAAAGGCCCTCATCCCAGAACGTGGACTTAGACCGGATCCTGCGGATGGACAAATGCATTTGCAAATCCATGAACGTCGTTGGCACTATTTCACACAACAGCCTGAAGCAGCAGTGGTGAAAAAGTTCTACGCTAATGCAGAGAATGCCCTTCCATTTAGAGCTTTTGTAAGAGGCAAAATGGTAGATTTCAATGCCCAGATAATAAACGCTTTCTACAATATCACACCGCCTGCTGTCTGTCAGTACACTGAGTTGCGAAACGGCGGAGTAAATTATGATCAGATTCTTGCAGAAATTTGCAAACCCGACACTGTATGGCTGACAGACAGACGAAAAGGCACAATCATCCCAAGCTCCACGTTGAACAAGTATGGGAAAGTCTGATATTCTTTCCTCTGTGCTAAGTTGTTGCCGTCAACACACACCAGCGACATGTTTTTATTAGTAAGTCTTACTAATAAGTCCAACATGTTCATGCTTCCTTACGAACCATATAAACACAAGTTAAGGGTTCACTCATGCATCTCAAAGTCATCTAAACATGCTCATAACATCAGAATGTATATATAGCATTTACATGATCATATCCACCTTCAAACTTACATTTTTGTTAGGAATGAGCACTAGTTAGGTTCACATGTTAATATTATATCACGATACATATATACTTAAGTCAATATGCATTTCGTGTGTGTCTAGGTCATACCAATATGTCTCACAAGTCAAAATATCTAAAGTGGATACAACAAATCAACGTCCATTTTGAAATCCTAAGTTTATTTCGAAAATCTATCACTTCATCGTTTGTGTAAGTGATCCAAATATAACATGCTCATTTTAGTTTAACAAGTCTATATATATGTATTAATCATATCAGCATGCTTGTTCTATTTTATTTCATCAACTAACATGTAGCAGACATCAAGCAGGAAGTAACAATTCAAAATCTGTAGCAGGGGCCCTGCGCAGCTGCGCTGCGCCTGGGTATAAACCCGGCGCAGCTGCGCCGTGTGCAGTTCGTGCCAGTGTTCTTCCTGCTTCAGCAGTTAACATCCCAAATCATAGAATTAGTTCACGAAAACAGTTCTAAGCATGTCACATTACATACTAACATATATAACAGCCTACATATCAACTAACAAACAATACTTGATCACAAAACCATGAATTTCATGCTAAATTCAAGAATCAAAATTTGGACAGTAAACTTGATCGAAAAACAAGAATGATGGAATTATACCTCTGCTAGATTTCAAATAGAACTTGTTGCTACCTCACTCCCTTCTCAACTGATATATATATATATATATATATATATATATATATATATAAATACTCACTCTCTACTTTCCTTGCAAGAAATTCTCAGCAAAAGAAATGTGAAGGAGAAGGGGCCATATAAATAGCAAAACCAAGAACCAGACAATGCAATTATATTACAAATCAAACTAACCGTTGAATGGATTGCATGCTAGATAAGAGGGAGTTGGTAAATGGTTGGTAAATCTCATCATCAAAACCACTCCCCATTGATCATTGCTAGCTAAGCTTGGGAGAAGAATGGGGAGAATAGGCCTTAGCCTTTTTGCCATACACGTGAAGGAGAAGGAGAGTGACTATAATATTGGGACAATGAATTATCAGCATTTGCAACACTGATATATATATATATATATATATATATATATATATATATCCAAGTTGTATTTGTATAATATATTCTTAGGTTGTAATTAAAATGTCACAATATAATTCACATACTGTAATAAGTGTAATTTACACACATATAATCCATGCACATTTATTTTACCGTATATAATTCAAATCAAATATTACCACATTACATTATCTTATTCATTATTAAATTGTATTAATCAACAATTATTTATAATATATCCATGATATATTATTTTAATGTCCACACACTCACATAGTCACATGGGGATTATCATGTAGCTCTCATAATTTAATTAATCTTAATACATGGTCCATATGTGTAATATATTCACATTGTATTATATAACATAGTTTATGTATACATGATGGTCACACTTAAGTGTCTCTCTATACTATAATATAGTTGTATTTCATATACTTTATATATTCAAGTATTGCACATATCAAATAATCTTATTAGATTAATACTTACTTATTTGTCAAATAAATAAATTATTTATCTCATTGATTAATTAATAATAATATTAATTAATCCATTCCTCATTGATTATTAATTTCCATAATAATCGATTAACACTTATATGATTAAATATCACATTAAATGAATATAAATCTTATTATAATATAAACACATTGCTTATTATTATTATTATATTTCTTGCAATAATAATAATCACATATTATTAATTAATCATCCATAACAATTATTCTACGATGACAATTAATTAATATTCTACGATTAACAATTAATATAGATTAATTGTTCGCTTAAATTAATATAATCATTCTTATATTGCGTCACTGTGCCACACAAGGCTATCAACGAGTTTATCGCAAACTCCACATATTCTCACTTATTATAATTATTCAATTTTATATAATTGAATTAATTCATCTCATAACACAAAATTATTTATATTAAATAAATTCTCATTTCCAATAATATATTTATTTAATAATATTCAGAAATTCTCGGGTATTACACCATCCGAACCCTTCTTCGGACAGTTCTATAACATGTGGTCCGTAGATCCACACACAAAGTAACCACGATTCTTTTTTGGACTGGGACAGTTAGGCTAAATGTGCCCCTCCTATCCAAAGTTATAACAAATTGCCTTGCCCTTGAGATAGACTCTAAGATGAGTCTTTCCGCAAGTCTTGCATGCCTCCATCCTCCTCTTAGTAAACTCTTGCTTTACTCCAGTATTCCCGGAGTTGAAACCCTTTCTCTTCTGGCCACTCCAGCTGGCTTCCTCAGTTTTAACTGATACATCAGTCTTACCCTTATTCTTTTTCTCCTTGTAGTTTTGGGTCAATGCCTCACTACCACCCTCGGCTATAATCGCCTTCTCCAACACGGTTCCAAAGGTAACACTTTGGAATACCGATATTTGGCTAAAGAGCCAGGGTTTCAATCCCTGCTCGAACCGTCTTGCCTTCCTCCACTCTGTGTCCACTTGGTGTGGAGCAAATCTTGCCAGTTCATTATGATAGTAGTGTGCATACAAGCCAATCATGTATGATGACAAAGCACATACTTTGTAAACAATCTTATTTATTTATTAATAAAATATTTATTTAAGGCATATAATTATCTACATGGTGCTGTTTTTATAATATGTAAATAATCCATAGTTTTAAGCAATGCTTTTAGAATCATGATGAGATCATGATAATGAGATCTAAATTTTTAGAAAGCTTAAAAACTAAAATAGTTCTCAATTGTGGGATTACTAAAATGGGGATTAGTAAATCCGGATAGATTGGTACATATGTTGCTTGCTCATTGGATGAGGATGACTGATCTCATGGTCATTTGTGTGGAGACACTAAAGCAAGTATGTAGGTGCTTATTGGAGAATAAGTTCACTGAACGTGACTCGCTATGGAATACCTAATGGAGTTTTACTCGCCTGTCAATAGGAATTCCTAATGTGATAGTAGTACATGCGATCCTTGGACTTGAGATCATCATAGTATCTTGTATGTAACAAATTATACTTTGACTAATTCCTTAAGGCCTTTTAAGGCATATATAGGGTATGCTTGGGTATAATGAGTTACATATGGAGATAATGAATGATCAATAAAGAATCTACCACCTCTAGTAAAAGAGGAGATATGTCCTATGTGATTCGTTAAATGACAACCCAGGAATCCTTGGCCAAGGTAGAATGAAATTAGAAAGAGGTTTCTAATTTGCATTTTTTGGAGTTGTGCATTTTCTAATCGAAATACATATGATTAAATAAATTAAGACTTGACAGTAAATCCATGTCTTATATTTAATTGGGATATTGTATGGTGGAATGATTGAATTGTACGGTAACTATTAACTCACAGGTTTTTTATGATTAATGTTGAAATCTATATTATCTAGAAAGTCGTTGATCGCTAGGGAGGCTTATCCCTATTGTAGAATAAATGTTATTTATTTAAATAGATTATTAGTTTAATTTATTTATTTAAATAAGATTAGAATTGTTCTAATTGATTTATTCACAACCGGTTTAATATGGAGAACCTAAAGGGTCACACCATAAAAGGAAGAAGAATTATTTAAGAAGAAAATGGCATGATAGTAATAATGCATTAAGTATAATTAATTTAATCTATGATGATAGAATAAATTAAATAGCTTAATGTTTATTATTTAATATTTTAGAAATATTAAATATAAATTAATAAGAGGAGTCTTATTAATATTATTATTATTATTATTATTTTAATTCTAAAGGAGTTTAGGAATTAATATAATATCAGTACTCTCTCTCAATCCTAATAAAGATTAGGATATAAATTAATTAAAAGTATTTAATTAAGTAATTAAATAAAACCCTATTCTAATTGGATTAGGAGGGTTAACCTAATATCTATATAAGAGAGTCTTATATCAGAAATAAGGAACGTGAATTTTTCAAGAGTTGGGAGTACACATATTCTATAGAGATAGAAACAAGGGATAAGCCAATAACCTATCTTACTGAGTTCTTCATCTTCCTTGGTGGATCACCGTTAGAGGCCAAACATTTGGGTGGCTGACATTGATCAAGGGAAGGAGCCACTACAGAGGAATCAAAGGAATCAAAGGAGTAGAACTTGTACCTGAGGAAGCTTGGATCTTCAAAGGTATAATTCTATTTTTCTCCTTCTTCATTCACCGATAATTGATGCACAAGAATGATCATGGTAATGGGTTTGTATAAATTTTTGAAAACCTAGTTTTTTACGCTTCCGCCCTATTTATGTGATTTGATTGCATGATTGCGTTACGTACAAACCCAACAGTAGTATCAGAGCCAATCTTGTGCTAATTATCAGTCTATGTGATTCCATACATGTATGATATGCGATTGGATCGAGTTATGTGCAACAAAAATTTTTCAGATTCTGCGAAGCTGCGCAGCTGCGCCGGTACAAGGCAATATTGCTGCTCAGCTGCGCCGGGTGCTGTTCCTGGTTTTCATTCTGCGCAGCTGCGCCGGTTCCCTTTACATTCTTGGCGCAGCTGCGCCACTGGACAGGAACTGAATTTTTTTTTGTTTTATTTAATTAAATGAATGGTTTATTTAATTAATAAAGGTTTAAAATAAAGATGTTTATTTGATATGAAATGAGATTTCAGAATTGCTAAAATTAAAGAGTTTAATTTGGAATTGTTTTTGAATGAAATAAAGGAGCTTATTTTTCAAAAAACAAAGTTTAGCAAACTTTTGCCCATTAACTGATATTAATACATATATGGAATGAATTTATTTTCATGAGATGAATAAGTTTTATTGATACGTATGATGATATGTATGGTAATAAAAGGGATTGATTATGGACTATGACCAATGTGATTGGATTTTATTTTGGTTGAATGCTTGAATGAATGGGTTTTATAAAATGGGGTCTGCGTACCTCGTCTTCTCTAGTTTTATTCTCGATGTAAACTCTATCTCCTTTCTATGTACTTCCCCTTGACTGCTGATCAAGGTTTCTATTTAATTTTAAATAGTTAATGTAATAGAGATAGTTAGAATTATTTTGAAGAAATTGGAGACCAAGGAGCAAGGAACGCGTGAAGACTCATTTGTATGGAGCCAGGGTTTAAATGTAATAGTTATATTTAAATTTAAATTCTTGCACTCCTAGGTTTGACCTTTTGGTTCACTTGGTGGCTCTAGTGAACCAAACTAGAATAAAAGTCCATAATCAATCCGGGTAGAATATAGTATTCTATATTGCATGCTAAATATTATATATATTATATTTTATACAAACATGCTTCGCATGTTTAATAAAATGACACGTATTTTATATATATGTGTGCATGCGCGCTTAAAAAGATGAGACAAATAATAACAAACCCCTCAAAGAAATATTATTAAGTCTGAAGCGTTCAAATGATATTTGGAATATCGAACGTCGCCTTCTAGCATGATTAGTTAATAGAGTATTAAATATTTAATATGAGTTTGTTGTGCTATCCACAAGGCGAGTATTGAATATTTAAGATGTTAATTAATCACATTTGATGCTTATCAAGAAAATTGAACGATCTAGTCTTGTTGTGCTATCCACAAGGACGAAAATTTTTCTTTTTTGAATTTATGGAAGTGCTAGGCTGGACTTAACTTAAATCATTTTAGTTCGGATGTGCACACACATGACCATTATGATTTAAGAGGCAAAATAAAAGGAGTTACATGGTGATGTAATTGACAAGAGTTGTCTACCTATTTATTTGTATATCGCTTGTTGTGCTATCCACAAGGTTATATACATTTGAAATGGGATCCTTAATCTCACTAGCAAATCTTTAATTAGATATTGCCGAACTATATGAGTGAGGGTAATATAGTTTGATGAAAATAGTGGGAGATACCAATTTAAAATAAAGACCTAAATTTATTTTGGTATGCAAAGTTAATAAAATGAATGTTTGCTAAAATGTTATCTTTTCACATGCAGAATTTTAAAAATGTCAAAATCACTAATCTCACTACGAAGTATACTTGATGCAAATAAGCTTACCGGCCCGAATTATGAGGGCTGGCTAAGAAATTTGAGAATTGTTCTCACTGCTGAAAAGATTTTTTATGTCCTAAATTCCACTATCCCTGAATCTATTTCAGAAACAGCCTCTGAGGAAGAGTTTGCCACTTTCAAAAAGTGGCAAAATGATGCATCTGTGGCTCAATGCATCATGCTCGCATCCATGAATAACGAGCTTCAGCGTCAGCACGAAAAAATGGATGCTCCTGCTATGCTGCTTCACCTCAAGGAGTTGTATGGTGAACAGAGTAGGACTGCTAGATATGAGATATCTAAGGAGCTCTTCCGATCTCGGATGACCGAGGGCACTGCCGTCGAGACTCATGTTCTGAAGGTAATCAATTTGATTGAACGCCTTGGACAGCTTGGGTTCATCATGGATGGGGAGTTGAGTCAAGACTTGGTCTTGCAGTCACTCCCTGAGACCTTCTCGCAGTTTGTGGTTAATTTTCACATGAATAAGCTAGATGTCAGCTTACCTGAGCTGCTTAACATGCTGAAAACTGCAGAAGGTCACTTCTCATCCAAGAAGAACCATGTCTTGATGGTGGATTCTTCCAATAAAAGGAAGAGGCCCAAGGTGTCTTCTGAAAAGAAGAAATCTAAGAAGGCTAAGGGAAAAGGGAAAGAAAAGGAGCAAAAGAAACCTGAACCAGCTAAAGGAATGTGCTTTCATTGCAATGAGTCGGGACATTGGAAGAGGAACTGCAAGAAGTTTCTAGCAGAGAAGAAGCTTGGAGAAGCTTCGACTTCCAATCAAGGTTTGTTTATGATTGAAATTAATTTTTCTGAAAGTCATAATTCTACTTGGGTATTGGATATCGGCTGTGGTTCTCACATATGTAATACTGTGCAGGGACTGGTCAGAAGTAGAAAGCTGAACAAAGATGAGGTGATCCTACGAGTGGGAAATGGAGCAAAAGTTGCTGCATTAGCTGTAGGAACTTATTGTTTAGCAATGCCTTCGGGCAAATCCATTTATCTTAATAATTGTTATTATGTTCCGAATATTATTAAAAACATTATTTCAATTTCTGTATTGGATATGGAAGGTTTTGACGTTATTATAAAGAACAATGGTTGTTCTATTTATAAAGACGATGTTTTATATGGTATTGGAAATTTGCAAAATGGACTTTATACACTTAACTTACAAGAAAATATATTTCAAATTGAACAAATTAAAAAAAGGAAAAGAGATGATATTAATTATACCTATATGTGGCACTGTAGACTCGGTCATATCAATGAAACAAGATTATCCAAGTTGCATAAAGATGGGCTCCTCGAGCTATCTGATTATGAATCATATCCAACTTGTGAATCTTATCTCATGGGTAAAATGACTAAATCTCCTTTTAGTGGAAAAGGAGAGAGAGTTACAGAGTTGTTGGCATTGATTCACACAGACGTTTGTGGACCTATGACAACAAGTGCACGGGGTGGGTATTCTTATTTTATTACTTTCACTGATGATCACTCAAGATTTGGATATGTGTATTTAATGAAATACAAATCAGAATCATTTGAAAAGTTCAAAGAGTTCAGAAGTGAAGTAGAGAAACAAACGAGCAAGAGTATTAAGATACTTCGATCAGATCGAGGTGGAGAATACTTAAGCAGTGAGTTTCTCAATTGTCTCAGAGAAAATGGTATAATCTCACAATGGACTCCTCCAGGTACACCACAGTTAAATGGAGTATCTGAAAGGAGAAATCGAACACTGTTGGACATGGTTCTATCCATGATGAGTTTTACCGACATTCCAATTTCCTTCTGGGGATATGCCCTAGAAACGGCTGCATACCTACTTAACAAGGTACCTACCAAATCCGCCCCAAAGACTCCATATGAGATGCGGAAAGGGAGGAAACCAAATCTTAAGCATGTTAAGACTTGGGGTTGTCCAGCTTATGTCAAAAAGTTTGAAAATGATAAGCTACAGACTAAATCCGATAAGTGTAGATTTGTGGGATACCCTAAAGAAACCGTAGGGTATTATTTCTATCATCCAACTGATCAAAAGGTGTTTATTGCGAAACATGCTACCTTCTTAGAGAAAGAGTTTATCCATGAAGGGGTCAGTGGGAGAAAGATATATCTTGAAGAAGTTCAAGAACCACAAGTTACCACGGACCAAAGTCAGGTACCTAACCAAGTAGAAGAACCTACTATACCACACCCTGTTTGTAAATCTGGAAGAGTACCGAAGATACCTGAAAGGTATGGATTCGTAATAGAGGATGACGATGAGGTACACATCATGAATGATGATGATCCATTGAATTACGAACAGGCTATGAGTAATAAAGACTCAGGGAAATGGCTTGAAGCCATGAAATCCGAAATGGACTCCATGTATGAAAACAAAGTATGGTCTTTGGTTTCACCACCTAAAGGTATTAAACCTATTGGGTGTAAATGGGTTTTTAAGAAAAAGACTGGAGCAGACGGAAAGGTAGAGACCTTTAATGCCCGACTGGTTGCAAAAGGTTTCAAACAAAGACAAAGAGTTGACTATGATGAAACCTTCTCACCAGTAGCCATGCTTAAGTCCATTCGAATTTTGCTTGCGATTGCAGCTTACAACGACTATGAGATCTGGCAGATGGACGTGAAAACGGCCTTCCTCAATGGGAAACTTGAGGAGGATGTGTATATGACACAGCCAGAGGGATTTGTTTCAAAGGTTGGAGCAAATCAAGTCTGTAAGCTGCAACGATCCATTTATGGATTGAAGCAAGCTTCTCGTAGATGGAACATTCGTTTTGATGAGACAATCAAAGAGTTTGATTTTATCAAAAACGAGGATGAACCATGTGTATACAAGAAGGTTAGTGGGAGCGCAGTATCATTCCTTGTATTATATGTTGATGATATATTACTGATAGGGAATGACATTCTTATGTTACAATCCATTAAAATCTGGTTATCTAAAAACTTCTCCATGAAGGACTTGGGTGAAGCATCCTATATTTTGGGGATAAAGATCTATAGAGATAGATCTAAAAGGATGCTCGGCTTATCCCAAGGAACGTACATTGATACGATGCTAAAGAGGTTTAGCATGGAAGATTCCAAAAGAGGTCTCATGCCGATGAGCCATGGAATAAATCTCTCCAAGAAACAGGCCCCAAAGACACCTGAGGAGAGAGACCGTATGAGTAAGATCCCTTATGCTTCTGCAATAGGATCTATCATGTACGGTATGTTATGTACTAGACCGGATGTCGCTCACGCACTTAGTGTAACAAGCAGATACCAGTCGAATCCAGGAGAAGAGCAGTGGAAGGCAGTGAAAAATATCCTAAAGTACTTGAGAAGGACTAAAGATATTTTTCTTGTCTACGGTGGGTCTGAATTAAAACTCGAGGGATTCACGGACTCAAGTTTTCAAACAGACCAAGATGACAGTAAATCTGTTTCAGGGTATGTGTTTACCTTGAACGGAGGTGCAGTGAGTTTGAAGAGTTCCAAGCAGCAAACGGTTGCTGATTCAGTGACAGAGGCAGAGTATTTAGCTGCAAGTGAAGATGCAAAGGAAGCTGTTTGGATGAAAAAGTTCATAACTGAACTTGGTGTGGTTCCTAGCATTGGAGAAGCAGTTCCCGTAAACTGTGACAACACCGGAGCGGTTGCACAGGCTAAGGAACCCAGGTCTCATCAGAAATCTAAACACGTGTTGCGGCGATTTCACTTGATCAGGGAGATCATTGAAAGAGGAGACGTCACCTTGAAGCGTGTAGACTCTCAAGACAATATTGCAGATCCATTTACTAAAGCTTTAACACAACAGCAGTTTGATCGTCACTTAGAGATGATGGGTATGAGATACCATGGCGATTGGCTTTAGTGCAAGTGGGAGATTGATAGTAGTGTGCATACAAGCCAATCATGTATGATGATAAAGCACATATTTTGTAAACAATCTTATTTATTTATTAATAAAATATTTATTTATTAAAGGCATATAATTATCTACATGGTGCTGTTTTTATAATATGTAAATAACCCATAGTTTTAAGCAATGCTTTTAGAATCATGATGAGATCATGATAATGAGATCTAAATTCTTAGAAAGCTTAAAAACTAAAATAGTTCCCAATTGTGGGATTACTAAAATGGGGATTAGTAAATCCGGATAGATTGGTACATATGTTGCTTGCTCATTGGATGAGGATGACTGATCTCATGGTCATTTGTGTGGAGACACTAAAGCAAGTATGTAGGTGCTTATTGGAGAATAAGTTCACTGAATGTGACTCGCTATGGAATACCTAATGGAGTTTTACTCGCCTGTCAATAGGAATTCCTAATGTGATAGTAGTACATGTGATCCTTGGACTTGAGATCATCATAGTATCTTGTATGTAACAAATTATACTTTGACTAATTCCTTAAGGCCTTTTAAGGCATATATAGGGTATGCTTGGGTATAATGAGTTACATATGGAGATAATGAATGATCAATAAAGAATCTACCACCTCTAGTAAAAGAGGAGATATGTCCTATGTGATTCGTTAAATGACAACCCAGGAATCCTTGGCCAAGGTAGATGAAATTAGAAAGAGGTTTCTAATTTGCATTATTTGGAGTTGTGCATTTTCTAATCGAAATACATATGATTAAATAAATTAAGACTTGACAGTAAATCCATGTCTTATATTTAATTGGGACATTGTATGGTGGAAGGATTGAATTGTACGCTAACTATTAACTCACAGGTTTTTTTATGATTAATGTTGAAATCTATATTATCTGGAAAGTCGTTGATCGCTAGGGAGGCTTATCCCTATTATAGAATAAATGTTATTTATTTAAATAGATTATTAGTTTAATTTGTTTATTTAAATAAGATTAGAATTGTTCTAATTGATTTATTCACAACCGGTTTAATATGGAGAACCTAAAGGGTCACACCATAAAAGGAAGAAGAATTATTTAAGAAGAAAATGGCATGATAGTAATAATGCATTAAGTATAATTAATTTAATCTATGATGATAGAATAAATTAAATAGCTTAATATTTATTATTTAATATTTTAGAAATATTAAATATAAATTAATAAGAGGAGTCTTATTAATATTTTATTATTATTATTATTATTATTTTAATTCTAAAGGAGTTTAGGAATTAATATAATATCAATACTCTCTCTCAATCCTAATAAAGATTAGGATATAAATTAATTAAAAGTATTTAATTAATTAATTAAATAAAACCCTTTTCTAATTGGATTAGGAGGGTTAACCTAATATCTATATAAGAGAGTCTTATATCAGAAATAAGGAACGTGAATTTTTCAAGAGTTGGGAGTACACATATTCTATAGAGATAGAAACAAGGGTTAAGCCAATAACCCATCTTACTGAGTTCTTCATCTTCCTTTGTGGATCATCGTTAGAGGCCAAACATTTGGGTGGCTGACATTGATCAAGGGAAGGAGCCACTACAGAGGAATCAAAGGAATCAATGGAGTAGAACTTGTACCTGAGGAAGCTTGGATCTTCAAAGGTATAATTCTGTTTTTCTCCTTCTTCATTCACTGATAATTGATGCACATGAATGATCATGGTAATGGGTTTGTATAAAATTTTGAAAACCTAGTTTTTTACGCTTTCGCCCTATTTATGTGATTTGATTGCATGATTGCGTTACGTACAAACCCAACAGATCACAAGAGTCTGAAGTATATATTTATCCAGAAGGATTTGAAAATGCGCCAAAGAAGATGGTTGGAGCTGATTAAAGACTACGATTGTGAGATACTTTACTATCCGGGTAAAGCTAACGTTGTCGCTGACGCTTTAAGCAGGAAAGGTCGGGAGAAGCTGAACGTATTAACTGATCAGGATCGGTTGATAGAACAAATGGCTAGATTAGAATTGGAAGTGAAGTTTCCGAAGGAATTGGATGAGTTGTTGTTTCAAGTAACCAATGGTTCTACTCAAGTAGATAAGGTGAAAGAAGCACAATTCAATGATGAAGAATGTGAAAAGATTCGGAAGAGGATAACCGAAGGCGAAGAGTTCAAATTCAAGATCGGTAACGAAGGACTGTTGCGATTTGAAGGTAGAATATGGGTACCGCCAGTACCAGAGGTAAAAGAGGAGATTCTAAGCGAAGCTCATAGTTCTAGATATTCTATTCACCCTGGGAGTACGAAGATGTACCAGGATCTCAGGCATCATTTATGGTGGCCGAATATGAAGAGAGACGTTGCGGAATGCGTTGCGAAGTGCTTAACGTGCCAGAAAGTCAAAGCAGAACACCAGAGACCAAGTGGACTGCTGCAACCGTTAGAAATTCCAGAGTGGAAGTGGGAGCATATCACGATGGATTTCGTGGTAGGTCTTCCAATGACTCAGAAAGGATTTGATGCGATATGGGTTATAGTGGATCGACTGACGAAGTCAGCCCACTTTCTGCCAATCAGGGTTAAGTACAACCTGGATAAGCTATACGTGAAGGAAATTATTTCTCGACATGGTGTTCCGGTGTCGATTGTGTCCGACAGAGATCCGCGTTTTATGTCGAATTTCTGGAAGCGTTTGCAAGAAGGTATGGGAACGCAATTGCGAATGAGTACAGCGTATCATCCTCAAACTGATGGACAAAGCGAAAGAACAATTCAAACACTTGAGGATATGCTAAGAGCTTGTGTGATGGACTTCAAAGGAAGCTGGGATGATCATATACCATTGGTAGAGTTCGCCTACAACAATAGTTATCATGCGAGTATTGGCATGCCGCCTTACGAAGCATTATACGGCAGAAAATGCAGAACACCTTTGTGCTGGGATGAAGTCGTTGAACGTCAATTGTTGGGACCAGAATTGGTACAACAAACCGCCGAAATTGTGAAGCTGATCAGAACGAGATTAGTTGCTGCTCAAGACAGACAAAAGAAGTATGCCGATCTTAATCGACAGAACCGAGAATTATTGCCAGGAAGTTTCGTTTTCCTGAAAGTATCTCCCTGGAAGGGGAAAATTCGATTCGGTAAGAAGGGGAAGCTGAGTGCCCGATTCATTGGACCTTTTGAGGTATTACGAAAGGTGGGCGAGGTTGCTTACGAGATTGCATTACCTCCGGAGCTCGAGAATATACATAATATCTTTCATATTTCTGTATTAAGACCTTACAAGCACGATTACAAACATGTAATAGAATATGAACCTTTGCTATTTGATAAAGACTTAACGTATGAAGAAGTGCCTGTTCAAATAGTTGATAGAAAGGAACAAGTACTTAGGAATAAAGTGATACCTTCTGTTAAGGTAATTTGGAGAAACCACAGTGCTGAAGAAGCTACGTGGGAACTCGAAGATGTTATGATGAAATCTTATCCGCATTTATTTGATTAGTTTTGTGTAACCCCTTATATACTGATTCTGGGGACAGAATCCTTTTAAGGGGGGAAGAATGTAATAGACGAGATTTTTTTTTTTTTTTTTTTTTTTATTCTGGGGACAGAATCCTTTTGAGGAGGGAAGATTGTAACGATTGTGATTTTATATTTAATTTTAAATATTTATTGAATTAAATAAATATTTTATGTGATTTATTTATTGAGTTAAATAAATAAATTATATGATTTATGGAGTGATTTAATTAAGTGTATATATTAAGTAATTGAATGTGTAATGCTTATTTAATTAATGTATATTAATTTTATATTATAATTCTAATTTAATTGAGATAATTAAATTAGATGAATTATGTGATGAAGTGTTACATGAATTATAATTAGCGAGTAATTAAATTATGTGGCAATTTTATGTGATTTATTGATATTAGATTTTAATTGATTAAATTAGTTGATTAATATTTAATTAATTAAAATGTGACATTAAAGTATGTGTTAAAATGATTTATTAAAATAAAAAAAAAGATTTTAAATGATTTTAAACAAACAAGGCCCTTGCTTTTGTTTTAAAAGGCTGTTGCCAAACAGGGCCCTTAAACTAGCTTAAACCTAATTTACCTAAACCATGCCTAAGTTAGTAAAACTAGTTTCTAATTTTTCTGTTGCCAAACAAGCCAAAAGAACTTTTAAATTTTGTAACTCCTAATTTAATTGGATTATTAAATATTAGTTAGTACGTATATTATTAATATATGTCAGTTATATATCTATATACTACGTAAGGAAAAACTACGTTAGTTTAAGCCTAAGACTAAGAAGAAAAGAGAGAACAGAGAGGAAGAATAACAGAGAAGAAGATAGAGAGAAAAGGTATAGCTTGAGAAGCTTGAAGGGAATCACTATCATCTTCTTCTTCAATCATCTAAGCAAAAAGGGTATTATTTCAATTAAATTATATTTCTATGTGTTTTCTTTATAATATTCATGAATATGAGTTCTCTGTGTTTATGATTTAGCACGAAAGTTATACAAATATGATGTACATATATAAATTGTGTTTATAATGGTTATTATATGAATTGTATGTCATGATCAAGGATTTTCAGAAATTAAAATTTTGTCAGAACATGTTTTAATGAAGAAATTGATGTTCTTATGATTTTGTATGTTATTGGCCAATTTTAGAGTAAAAGTTACGATTTGATTGTGTGTTAATATGCCTATTTAGAATTGTTGTGATAATATCTTCAATTTCAAACATAATGCATGTTTTATAAGTGGAATTGGTAAGAAAATTTTATTACAGAGAATTACTTTATGAAAATATGAGTTTTCATAAAAATGGCCAAAATAGATTTTCAAAACTTATGATTATCATTGTTTAAATGATTTTGTATTTTGGAAGCATGCTTTATATATGTGTAATAGCGTATATATGTTTTACAGAGTCTATAGTACTGTATTTTTGGCGTTGTTGGCTTGTATGGGTTAATCGGTGAAACAGAGTAACGTGGCTGTCTGCGTCTGGCCAAGTTGCTGCGCAGCTGCGCCGGCAGCAAGACCAGGAGCAGCGCAGCTGCGCCGCTTGTCCTTCCCAGATTCCTTCCCTTCGCAGCTGCGCCGGTTTAAAGGCAGCTGGCTGCGCAGCTGCGCCGGGCACAGTGCTTGGGCAGTGAGTTTTGCTTGCTTGTACAGTTTATTTTAAAGACCTTAGTTTAATTTTTCATGGATAAGGGGATATATATTTTGAATTATATAACATGTTGTTATATGATTATGATAATTTCATGTTTGGAAAATAAAAGAAATTTTGAAAACCTAATATGGTATTTAAAACTATAATTGTTTAATAAGTTACTTAATTATAATTTTATTAATTATAATTAAGAGTAAATGTGTAATTTAAATTATAAATTTTGTGAAATTATAAGGTATAGAAGTTTAATTATTTTAATTTAAATTATAATTTATGTAATTATAATTTAATAAATGCATGTTTAATTGTGAATTTTTAATTGATAATTACATAATTAATTATAAATTGTGTAATTATAATGCATGTTATAGTTTAATTAATTATTGATTATAATTGATAAATACATGATTAATTATAAATTATGTAATTATAAATGCATGAATGTGGTTTAATTGATTTTAAATTATAAATTGTTTATAATTTAAAAGGTAATGATAATTTAAGTAATTATAATTTGATTAAGTGTTTGAATTATAATTGTTTAATTATAATTGAGTTAAATACATAATTAATTTAATTATGTGAATATGTAGGTGATGTAATTAACTATGTGATGGTTGATTATTATTACTATTTAATCAGAATGTGAGTTAACCATGAGGGTTAACCACTTATGTGAATTAGTTACGTGTTAACTAATTTAGGTTATTGTGATTGAATATATATGTGTAGGAAGTATTAAAGTACGTGAATTATGTTAAGTAGCTTGCGCTTGAGGCAAGTCTTCTAAACCCTAAACTCGTTAATTTACGCAAGTTTTCTAAACCCTAATCTTGTATTGATTTTATATAATCTCTTGAATTCATATATTCATTGTTGAGAATATCCTTTCCATTTCTGTATTGGACAATTGTTTATTTAATTTAAATGATCTTAACTTATTGTTCAAGTAAGATCTAGTTTATTATTTTAAATGCTTTAAGTTTACTTCTAAAGCATTTGTTAATTCATAACTCTTTTATTTATGAATTATTGAAAGTCGATTCAACTAATCCTTAGTTGATGAACGTGAATTCTAAATTACCTTTGTAAGATTATCCAAACCAAACTTTCTTTGGTGCGGACTCGAATTCAAATTGCTGAGTTGAACAACCCTATTTACTAGGGGAGGTTACTACGCATAGCGTTAAGATGGTTGTGCACAATACATGGTACGAAGGGCTGATCCCCCTAAGTACGAATTAAGGTCCATAGTCTTATTGACTGTTAAAGGTTTAAATAGAAATATTTATAACCTAGGACAAGAGTTCAAAGGTCTTATGACCCTCAGATAGATTCTATATCCAAATTTTAATATTGATAAAGAATTATTATTCAATTCTTTATTATTAAAGCAAGCTAAGTTGTTCAAATTTTCTTAAAGATATTCTTTCATGTATATATTATTGTTAAACTCCAGTGAGCTGTGGTTTGCTCACTCTTGCATTAAATAACAATTTCAGTTAAGGTTGATAACGCTGATGCTCCGTCTACAAGTAAGGGCAAGGGAAAGCAAAGCAAGTGAAGACTTGTTTTTTTTTTAATTGAGAATGATTGTAATAATTGAATGTTATGTTTTATTTTTGCACTTTATTATATTCATGTCAAGGTTAGAGTAACCCTTGGATTGATTTTGAGAAGGTTGTAACCCTTGTTTTAAGGGAGATTTAGTTATTTTAATTTAAGTTGTAGTTTATTTTGCATTATTCATTGGGTAGATATATGTTATATTAGAAAGTGAACACCAAATCATGTGGAAACGAAGTACCCGGATTTGGGGGTGTCACAGGGTGGGTAAATTAACGAGTTTAGTTTTACCGACCTTCCAATTTCCTTCGGGGGATATGCCCTAGAAACGGCTGCATACCTACTTAATAAGGTACCTACCAAATCCGCCCCAAAGACTCCATATGAGATGTGGAAAGGGAGGAAACCAAATCTTAAGCATGTTAAGACTTGGGGTTGTCCAGCTTATGTCAAAAAGTTTGAAAATGATAAGCTACAGACTAAATCCGATAAGTGTAGATTTGTGGGATACCCTAAAGAAACCGTAGGGTATTATTTCTATCATCCAACTGATCAAAAGGTGTTTATTGCGAACCATGCTACCTTCTTAGAGAAAGAGTTTATCCATGAAGGGGTCAGTGGGAGAAAGATATATCTTGAAGAAGTTCAAGAACCACAAGTTACCACGGACCAAAGTCAGGTACCTAACCAAGTAGAAGAACCTACTATACCACACCCTGTTTGTAAATCTGGAAGAGTACCGAAGATACCTGAAAGGTATGGATTCGTAATAGAGGATGACGATGAGGTACACATCATGAATGATGATGATCCATTGAATTACGAACAGGCTATGAGTAATAAAGACTCAGGGAAATGGCTTGAAGCCATGAAATCCGAAATGGACTCCATATATGAAAACAAAGTATGGTCTTTGGTTTCACCACCTAAAGGTATTAAACCTATTGGGTGTAAATGGGTTTTTAAGAAAAAGACTAGAGCAGACGGAAAGGTAGAGACCTATAATGCCCGACTGGTTGCAAAAGGTTTCAAACAAAGACAAAGAGTTGACTATGATGAAACCTTCTCACCAGTAGCCATGCTTAAGTCCATTCGAATTTTGCTTGCGATTGCAGCTTACAACGACTATGAGATCTGGCAGATGGACGTGAAAACGGCCTTCCTCAATGGGAAACTTGAGGAGGATGTGTATATGACACAGCCAGAGGGATTTGTTTCAAAGGTTGGAGCAAATCAAGTCTGTAAGCTGCAACGATCCATTTATGGATTGAAGCAAGCTTCTCGTAGATGGAACATTCGTTTTGATGAGACAATCAAAGAGTTTGATTTTATCAAAAACGAGGATGAACCATGTGTATACAAGAAGGTTAGTGGGAGCGCAGTATCATTCCTTGTATTATATGTTGATGATATATTACTGATAGGGAATGACATTCTTATGTTACAATCCATTAAAATCTGGTTATCTAAAAACTTCTCCATGAAGGACTTGGGTGAAGCATCCTATATTTTGGGGATAAAGATCTATAGAGATAGATCTAAAAGGATGCTCGGCTTATCCCAAGGAACGTACATTGATACGATGCTAAAGAGGTTTAGCATGGAAGATTCCAAAAGAGGTCTCATGCCGATGAGCCATGGAATAAATCTCTCCAAGAAACAGGCCCCAAAGACACCTGAGGAGAGAGACCGTATGAGTAAGATCCCTTATGCTTCTGCAATAGGATCTATCATGTACGGTATGTTATGTACTAGACCGGATGTCGCTCACGCACTTAGTGTAACAAGCAGATACCAGTCGAATCCAGGAGAAGAGCAGTGGAAGGCAGTGAAAAATATCCTAAAGTACTTGAGAAGGACTAAAGATATTTTTCTTGTCTACGGTGGGTCTGAATTAAAACTCGAGGGATTCACGGACTCAAGTTTTCAAACAGACCAAGATGACAGTAAATCTGTTTCAGGGTATGTGTTTACCTTGAACGGAGGTGCAGTGAGTTTGAAGAGTTCCAAGCAGCAAACGGTTGCTGATTCAGTGACAGAGGCAGAGTATTTAGCTGCAAGTGAAGATGCAAAGGAAGCTGTTTGGATGAAAAAGTTCATAACTGAACTTGGTGTGGTTCCTAGCATTGGAGAAGCAGTTCCCGTAAACTGTGACAACACCGGAGCGGTTGCACAGGCTAAGGAACCCAGGTCTCATCAGAAATCTAAACACGTGTTGCGGCGATTTCACTTGATCAGAGAGATCATTGAAAGAGGAGACGTCACCTTGAAGCGTGTAGACTCTCAAGACAATATTGCAGATCCATTTACTAAAGCTTTAACACAACAGCAGTTTGATCGTCACTTAGAGAAGATGGGTATGAGATACCATGGCGATTGGCTTTAGTGCAAGTGGGAGATTGATAGTAGTGTGCATACAAGCCAATCATGTATGATGATAAAGCACATACTTTGTAAACAATCTTATTTATTTATTAATAAAATATTTATTTATTAAAGGCATATAATTATTTACATGGTGCTGTTTTTATAATATGTAAATAACCCATAGTTTTAAGCAATGCTTTTAGAATCATGATGAGATCATGATAATGAGATCTAAATTCTTAGAAAGCTTAAAAACTAAAATAGTTCCCAATTGTGGGATTACTAAAATGGGGATTAGTAAATTCGGATAGATTGGTACATATGTTGCTTGCTCATTGGATGAGGATGACTGATCTCATGGTCATTTGTGTGGAGACACTAAAGCAAGTATGTAGGTGCTTATTGGAGAATAAGTTCACTGAACGTGACTCGCTATGGAATACCTAATGGAGTTTTACTCGCCTGTCAATAGGAATTCCTAATGTGATAGTAGTACATGTGATCCTTGGACTTGAGATCATCATAGTATCTTGTATGTAACAAATTATACTTTGACTAATTCCTTAAGGCCTTTTAAGGCATATATAGGGTATGCTTGGGTGTAATGAGTTACATATGGAGATAACGAATGATCAATAAAGAATCTACCACCTCTAGTAAAAGAGGAGATATGTCCTATGTGATTCGTTAAATGACAACCCAGGAATCCTTGGCCAAGGTAGAATGAAATTAGAAAAAGGTTTCTAATTTGTATTATTTGGAGTTGTGCATTTTCTAATCGAAATACATATGATTAAATAAATTAAGACTTGACAGTAAATCCATGTCTTATATTTAATTGGGACATTGTATGGTGGAAGGATTGAATTGTACGCTAACTATTAACTCACAGGTTTTTTTATGATTAATGTTGAAATCTATATTATCTGGGAAGTCGTTGATCGCTAAGGAGGCTTATCCCTATTGTAGAATAAATGTTATTTATTTAAATAGATTATTAGTTTAATTTATTTATTTAAATAAGATTAGAATTGTTCTAATTGATTTATTCGCAACCGGTTTAATATGGAGAACCTAAAGGGTCACACCATAAAAGGAAGAAGAATTATTTAAGAAGAAAATGGCATGATAGTAATAATGCATTAAGTATAATTAATTTAATCTATGATGATAGAATAAATTAAATAGCTTAATGTTTATTATTTAATATTTTAGAAATATTAAATATAAATTAATAAGAGGAGTCTTATTAATATTATTATTATTATTATTTTAATTCTAAAGGAGTTTAGAAATTAATATAATATCAGTACTCTCTCTCTCAATCCTAATAAAGATTAGGATATAAATTAATTAAAAGTATTTAATTAATTAAATAAATAAAACCCTATTCTAATTGGATTAGGAGGGTTAACTTAATATCTATATAAGAGAGTCTTATATCAGAAAAAAAAAACGTGAATTTTTCAAGAGTTGGGAGTACACATATTCTATAGAGATAGAAACAAGGGTTAAGCCAATAACCCATCTTACTGAGTTCTTCATCTTCCTTGGTGGATCACCGTTAGAGGCCAAACATTTGGGTGGCTGACATTGATCAAGGGAAGGAGCCACTACAGAGGAATCAAAGGAATCAAAGTAGTAGAACTTGTACCTGAGGAAGCTTGGATCTTCAAAGGTATAATTCTGTTTTTCTCCTTCTTCATTCACTGATAATTGATGCACAAGAATGATCATGGTAATGGGTTTATATAAATTTTTGAAAACCTATTTTTTTACGCTTCCGCCCTATTTTATGTGATTTGATTGCATGATTGCGTTACGTACAAACCCAACAGTGGTATGCCCAACCTTCCAATTTCCAATTTTAAACATCGTCTTTATAAATAGAACAACCATTGTTCTTTATAATAACGTCAAAACCTTCCATATCCAATACAGAAATTAAAATAATATTTTTAATAATATTCGGAACATAATAACAATTATTAAGATAAATGGATTTGCCCGAAGGCATTGCTAAACAATAAGTTCCTACAGCTAATGCAGCAACTTTTGCTCCATTTCCCACTCAGTAGGATCACCTCATCTTTGTTCAGCTTTCTACTTCTGACCAGTCCCTGCACAGTATTACATATGTGAGAACCACAGCCGGTATCCAATACCCAAGTAGAATTATGACTTTCAGAAAAATTAATTTCAATCATAAACAAACCTTGATTGGAAGTCGAAGCTTCTCCAAGCTTCTTCTCTGCTAGAAACTTCTTGCAGTTCCTCTTCCAATGTCCCGGCTCATTGCAATGAAAGCACATTCCTTTAGCTGGTTCAGGTTTCTTTTGCTCCTTTTCTTTCCCTTTTCCTTTAGCCTTCTTAGATTTCTTCTTTTCAGAAGACACCTTGGGCCTCTTCCTTTTATTGGAAGAATCTACCATCAAGACATGGTTCTTCTTGGATGAGAAGTGACCTTCTGCAGTTTTCAGCATGTTAAGCAGCTCAGGTAAGCTGACATCTAGCTTATTCATGTGAAAATTAACCACAAATTGCGAGAGGGTCTCAGGGAGTGACTGCAAGACCAAGTCTTGACTCAACTCCCCATCCATGACGAACCCAAGCTGTCCAAGGCGTTCAATCAAATTGATTACCTTTAGAACATGAGTCTCGACGGCAGTGCCCTCGGTCATCCGAGATCGGAAGAGCTCCTTAGATATCTCATATCTAGCAGTCCTACTCTGTTCACCATACAACTCCTTGAGGTGAAGCAGCATAGCAGGAGCATCCATTTTTTCGTGCTGACGCTGAAGCTCGTTATTCATGGATGCGAGCATGATGCATTGAGCCACAGATGCATCATCTTGCCACTTATTGAAAGTGGCAATCTCTTCCTCAGAGGCTGTTTCTGAAACAGATTCAGGGATAGTGGAATTTAGGACATAAGAAATCTTTTCAGCAGTGAGAACAATTCTCAGATTTCTTAGCCAGTCCTCATAATTCGGGCCGGTAAGCTTATTTGCATCAAGTATGCTTCGTAGTGAGATTAGTGATTTTGAATTTATACACTTGACTTACAAGAAAATATATTTCAAATTGAACAAATTAAGAAAAGGAAAAGGGATGATATTAATTATACCTATATGTGGCACTGTAGACTCGGTCATATCAATGAAACAAGATTATCCAAGTTGCATAAAGATGGGCTCCTCGAGCTATCTGATTATGAATCATATCCAACTTGTGAATCTTGTCTCATGGGTAAAATGACTAAATCTTTTTTTAGTGGAAAAGGAGAGAGAGTTACAGAGTTGTTGGCATTGATTCACACAGACGTTTGTAGACCTATGACAACAAGTGCACGGGGTGGGTATTCTTTTTTTATTACTTTCACTGATGATCACTCGAGATTTGGATATGTGTATTTAATGAAATACAAATCAGAATAATTTGAAAAGTTCAAAGAGTTCAGAAGTGAAGTAGAGAAACAAACGGGCAAGAGTATTAAGATACTTCAATCAGATCGAGGTGGAGAACACTTAAGCAGTGAGTTTCTCAATTGTCTCAGAGAAAATGGTATAATCTCACAATGGACTCCTCCAGGTACACCACAGTTAAATGGAGTATCTGAAAGGAGAAATCGAACACTGTTGGACATGGTTCGATCCATGATGAGTTTTACCGACCTTCCAATTTCCTTCTGGGGATATGCCCTAGAAACGGCTGCATACCTACTTAACAAGGTACCTACCAAATCCGCCCCAAAGACTCCATATGAGATGTGGAAAGGGAGGAAACCAAATCTTAAGCATGTTAAGACTTGGGGTTGTCCAGCTTATGTCAAAAAGTTTGAAAATGATAAGCTACAGACTAAATCTGATAAGTGTAGATTTGTGGGATACCCTAAAGAAACCGTAGGGTATTATTTCTATCATCCAACTGATCAAAAGGTGTTTGTTGCGAAACATGCTACCTTCTTGGAGAAAGAGTTTATCCATGAAGGGGTCAATGGGAGCAAGATATATCTTGAAGAAGTTCAAGAACCACAAGTTACCACGGACCAAAGTCAGGTACCTAACCAAGTAGAAGAACCTACTGTACCACACCCTGTTCGTAAATCTGGAAGAGTACCGAAGATACCTGAGAGGTATGGATTCGTTATAGAGGATGACGATGAGGTACACATCATGAATGATGATGATCCATTGAATTACGAACAGGCTATGAGTAATAAAGACTCAGGAAAATGGCTTGAAGCCATGAAATCCAAAATGGACTCCATGTATGAAAACAAAGTATGGTCTTTGGTTTCACCACCTAAAGGTATTAAACCTATTGGGTGTAAATGGGTTTTAAGAAAAAGACTGGAGCAGACGGAAAGGTAGAGACCTATAAGGCCCGACTGGTTGCAAAAGGTTTCAAACAAAGACAAGGAGTTAACTATGATGAAACCTTCTCACCAGTAGCCATGCTCAAGTCCATTCGGATTTTGCTTGCGATTGCAGCTTACAACGACTATGAGATCTGGCAGATGGACGTGAAAACGGCCTTCCTCAATGGGAAACTTGAGGAGGATGTGTATATGACACAGCCAGAGGGATTTATTTCAAAAGTTGGAACAAATCAAGTCTGTAAGCTACAACGATCCATTTATGGGTTGAAGCAAGCTTCTCGTAGATCATGCATACCACTGTTGAAATATACAAGCCAATCATGTATGATGATAAAGCACATACTTTGTAAACAATCTTATTTATTTATTAATAAATATTCATTTAAGGCATATAATTATCTACATGGTGCTGTTTTTATAATATGTAAATAACCCATAGTTTTAAGCAATGCTTTTAGAATCAAGATGAGATCATGATAATGAGATCTAAATTCTTAGAAAGCTTAAAAACTAAAATAGTTCCCAATTGTGGAATTACTAAAATGGGGATTAGTAAATCCGAATAGATTGGTACATATGTTGCTTGCTCATTGGATGAGGATGACTGATCTCATGGTCATTTGTGTGGAGACACTAAAGCAAGTATGTAGGTGCTTATTGGAGAATAAGTTCACTGAACGTGACTCGCTATGGAATACCTAATGGAGTTTTACTCGCTTGTCAATAGGAATTCCTAATGTGATAGTAGTACATGTGATCCTTGGACTTGAGATCATCATAGTATCTTGTATGTAACAAATTATACTTTGACTAATTCCTTAAGGCCTTTTAAGGCATATATAGGGTATGCTTGGGTGTAATGAGTTATATATGGAGATAATGAATGATCACTAAAGAATCTACCACCTCTAGTAAAAGAGGAGATATGTCCTATGTGATTCGTTAAATGACAACCCAGGAATCCTTGGCCAAGGTAGAATGAAATTAGAAAGAGGTTTCTAATTTGCATTATTTGGAGTTGTGCATTTTCTAATCGAAATACATATGATTAAATAAATTAAGACTTGACAGTAAATCCATGTCTTATATTTAATTGGGACATTATAGTAATAATGCATTAAGTACAATTAATTTAATCTATGATGATAGAATAAATTAAATAGCTTAATGTTTATTATTTAATATTTTAGAAATATTAAATATAAATTAATAAGAGGAGTCTTATTAATATTAATATTATTATTATTATTTTAATTCTAAAGGAGTTTAGGAATTAATATAATATCAGTACTCTCTCTCAATCCTAATAAAGATTAGGATATAAATTAATTAAATACTTTTAATTAATTTATATCCTAATCTTTATTAGGATTGAGAGAGAGTACTGATATTATATTAATTCCTAAACTCCTTTAGAATTAAAATAATAATAATAATAATATAAATTAATAAGAGGAGTCTTATTAATATTATTATTATTGGTGACCGGGTTTGAGTTGATGTCCCGATATTGAGATCGGGGATGATCTGACAGTCCGATTGACGATCAGAGTTGGATGTGTTGGGTTTGTATGTAACGCAATCATGCAATCAAATCACATAAATAGGGCGGAAGCGTAAAATCTAGGTTTTCAAAAATTTATACAAACCCATTACCATGATCATTCTTGTGCATCAATTATCAGTGAATGAAGAAGGAGAAAAAACAGAATTATACCTTTGAAGATCCAAGCTTCCTCAGGTACAAGTTCTACTCCTTTGATTCCTCTGTAGTGGCTCCTTCCCTTGATCAATGTCAGCCACCCAAATGTTTGGCCTCTAACGGTGATCCACCAAGGAAGATGAAGAACTCAGTAAGATGGGTTATTGGCTTAACCCTTGTTTCTATCTCTATAGAATATGTGTACTCCCAACTCTTGAAAAATTCACGTACCTTATTTCTGATATAAGACTCTCTTATATAGATATTAGGTTAACCCTCCTAATCCAATTAGAATAGGGTTTTATTTAATTAATTAATTAAATACTTTTAATTAATTTATATCCTAATCTTTATTAGGATTGAGAGAGAGTACTGATATTATATTAATTCCTAAACTCCTTTAGAATTAAAATAATAATAATAATAATAATATTAATAAGACTCCTCTTATTAATTTATATTTAATATTTCTAAAATATTAAATAATAAACATTAAGCTATTTAATTTATTCTATCATCATAGATTAAATTAATTATACTTAATGCATTATTACTATCATGCCATTTTCTTCTTAAATAATTCTTCTTCCTTTTATGGTGTGACCCTTTAGGTTCTCCATATTAAACCGGTTGTGAATAAATCAATTAGAACAATTCTAATCTTATTTAAATAAACAAATTAAACTAATAATCTATTTAAATAAATAACATTTATTCTACAATAGGTATAAGCCTCCCTAGCGATCAACGACTTTCCAGATAATATAGATTTCAACATTAATCATAAAAGAACCTGTGAGTTAATAGTTACCGTACAATTCAATCCTTCCACCATACAATGTCCCAATTAAATATAAGACATGGATTTACTGTCAAGTCTTAATTTATTTAATCATATGTATTTCGATTAGAAAATGCACAACTCCAAATCCTTGCTGCGTATTGGGGAACTGTCATGTCCCCCATGCTTCAGTTCTAGGAACTGAATCTCCATCCTCCCTTCCATGCTCATGGGGAAGTAGTTCTCGAAGAATAGCCGTGTTAACGTAACAACCTCTGTTCTGGCCCTACCCTGGTTGGCCTCCCATCAGTAGTTGGCCTCACCCTTCATCATGTAAGTTGCAAAAGAAGTCTTTTGCGCCTCACCGACATTTGCTATAATAAATGCCTTCTCAATTTCTTTAACCCAAACTTGGGCAGCTATAGGATCCGTAGTTCCATAGAGCTCAGGCGGACTTATAATCTTAAACTCCTTGAAGATAGTCCCCCGACCTACCCCAGGATTAACTCGTACATTATCTCTCGTCCTATTGAGAGCTGTAGCTAATAGGTTTACAAATTCTTGCATCGGGTTATTATTCACTTGCTCCCCCTCGTTATGAGGTTGTTCTTCCTGGTTTCTTCAACGTCTTATCGGTGGCATTTTCTGTTAATTCGAAAACATTTTTGTTATTATTTATTTCCTCATTCGGTTATTATTAACAATTAATAATAACTAAATCACATTGACAAGCATTTCAATAAACTTTTATATTAAGATGCTTCTTCATAGTATAACACTACATCGTTCGTCATTACATGGCTTCAACCATTTACAATATTATCCCGCAATTACTTTCCAAAAGTTGGGATTTACAAAAGACTATCCTTGTTTATATAAAAGAGGATTTTACGTCATTACTAGCTACACAAATATTTACATAGCTAATTCTTCTATACATACTATTGGACTACATCTGCCTCACGACATTCTCGTAATCCGCATCGGCTATACTGGCCACAATGTCCCGGCTAATGGTATGCCGAGTCTGTCCTTCCTCCACAGGATACTCAGCAATCTGATGCTGATAATCCTCATGCGAACTCCTATGTATGTAGGTCATTCACTTATTTTTTGCTTCTTGCTTAGAAGCTCCGCTTTCAATTCCTGGACATCTAGCTTTAAGTCCCGGGACTTTATCCTTGGCCAGCACCTTCTCGTCGTGCTCAACCTCCCAGAAGACCTCTATGTCTTCCTTGTCCTCTTGGACATCGTGAACCTCTTGCTTAAGGTCACGAACTTCTTTTCTCAGTTGGACATTCCTGTCTAACACTGCCATAAACAGAGCCTTCATGGACTCCGCCGGTGTCGACTCTTCCTCCACCTATTCAGTAGGTAGTACCGTATTAATTGGCACTGTCTCCACCTCTTCCCCATATAACAGATGAGATTTTTTTTATGTTGTGATTCTGAGGACAGAATCCTTTTAAGGAGAGAAGATTGTAATAAATGAGAATTTTATATATTAATTTTAATATTTATTGAATTAAATAAATATTTTAATTGATTTATTTATTGAGTTAAATAAATAAATTATGTGATTGTGTAGAGTAATTTAATTAAGTGTAATATATTAATTAAATAAATATTTAATATTTAATTTAATTGGTGTGTAATAATTTTATGGTATAGTTCTAATTTAATAGAGATAATTAAATTAGATGAAGTTTATGTGATAATTGTTAAATGAAATTATAATTAGCGAATAATTATAATTGTTATGTGACATTTTTATGTGGTTAATTGATGTTAGCTTTTAATTAATTAAATTAGAATGTTAAGATTTAATTAATTAAAGTGCAACATTAAAAATATGTGCTAAATGATTTATTAAAAGAATAAAAAGGGTTTTTAATTTAGTTTTACCAAACAAGGCTCTTAAAACTGTTTTTAAAGGGTTTTGTCAAACAAGGCCCTTGCACCTCTTTTAACCTTGTTTTACCAAACATGACCTTAACTACTAAAAAGCTAGTTTTAAAATAAAGTTGTTTTGCCAAACAATCCTTATGGCTTTTAAAATTCAAAAATTGTAACTTATATATTAAATGACATTTATATGATATTAATATATGTATTAAGTTGTCAGTTATACATGTTATATAATTATATGTATAATATGTATATTATATTATATCAGTATAATATACGTTAGTAAATTAGTCTGTTAGAAAAAAAGAAGAAGAAAGAACAGAGAAGAGAAAAATTACAGAGAAAAGGTAGAGAGAAAAGAGAGAAGAAGAAGAAAGAAGAAGGAGGAGGAAATTGTTAATCAAACACACAATTATCACCATCTTCACCTTTCTTTACTAAATCAACAAAAGTATAATTTTTAAAACTTACAGTTTTAAAATTGTATTTCATGTTCTTCGTATCTTCATTCTCTGTAAACATGAAATTTATGAAAAACTGTATAAACGTGAATTATATATGCAATCTATGTTATAAACATGCTTATATATGAATTATATGCATAATTAGATAGTTTAATTCATGTAAACATGATGAACATGAAGATTTCATGTTCATCAAAAGTTGCAGTAAAGTAGTTTTGATGATTGGCTCTTTCAAAATCAAAATTTATGTTCTATGGTATATTGTTGTGGAAATTGATTGTAGTTTATGTTAATATGTGGAGAAACGAATTTAATATGTTTAGAATCATGTGAATTGGTTTAAAAAAAAATTCACAGTATTCAATTTCATCAAGAACACTGAAAATGGTATTTTCTCCAATTTTTACAAAATTAAGAGTTTTAAATTAGGTGTTTTAATGTCTTTATGTGTTAAAACATGTTAGAAACTTAGAATTATATTTTTTGTAAAGTTTATATGAATTATGTTGGCTGAATTTGAAACTTGATGTGGAGAAATAAGCCAAATTGGCTTTTTCTCTTCAAAGTTCGCAAACTGTTAGACTGGTCTGCGCAGTGGCGCGGCCGCACCGCTCCCAAGGCCATTTGGAGCGCAACTGCGCTGGTCCTGCAGATTGGGCAGAAAGCTATTTTTAATTGTACAAAATTATAAAATTTATTATGTAATAAATTATAAAGCATGTTAATAAAATTAAAATGCTAAATGGACAGTAATGAATTATATTAATATAATATAATATGTAATTTTAATTTGAATAATTATAATTAAGAAAAATGTGTAATTTAAATTATAAATTATAATTTAATTAGTGTATGAATTAAATTTGATTAATTATAATCAAAGTAATTGTTTAATTAAATTATAATTGGTTTAAATTATAATTTAATTAATATAAATGCATAAATTTAATTTGATTAATTTTAATCAAAGTACATGTTTAATTTAAATTATAATTTATTTAATTATAATTTTATTTATATAAAATATAATTATAATTTGAAAAATTATAATTAAAGTGAATGATTAATTTAAATTATAATTTGTTTAATTATAACTTAATTAATGTAAGATGTAATTATAATTTGATTTAATAATAATTAAAATAAATTGTTTACTTTAAATTATAATTTGTTTAAATTATAATTTAATTAATATGAGTACCTAATTATTATTTGATTAATTATGTAAACATGTGATGTGATTAATTATGTGATCATTAATTATTTAATAATTAAAAAGGAATGAGTTAACCTAGATGTGTTAACTAATTATGTGAATTAGTTATGTGATAACTAATTTAGATTATTATGGTTAAATATATATGTGTAGGAAGTGTTAAAGAACGTGAGTTGTAACTGTAGCTTGCGCTTGAGGCAAGTTTTCTAAACTCAAACTTGTTATTGTTATGCAAGTTTTTTAAATTCAAATATTTATTGTATTTGAGATTGTCCTTTTATTTCTGCAATGGACAAGTATGTATTTAAAATTCATGATTTACTTAAAGTGACTTTGACTTATTGTTCAAGCAAGGTCCAACTTATCTTTTAAATGCTTTAAGTTTAATTATAAAGCATGAGTTAATTTGTAATTCTTTTATTTAAGAATTTTCCTAAGTTATTGAAAGTCGATTCAACTATTCCTTAGTTGATGAACGTTGAATTCTAAATTACCCTTATAAGCTTATCCAAACAAAACTTTCTTTGGTGCAGACTTGTATTCAAATAATGAGATGAACAACCCTATTTATTAGGGGAGGTTACTACGCAGAAGCGTTAAATGTAGTGCACATACATGGTACGAATGGCTAATCCCCCTAAGTATAAGTTGAGAGTCCATAGTCTAAATGACTGTTAAAGGTTTTAAATAGAAATATTTATAACCTAGGACAAAAGTTCAAGGACTTATGACTCTCAGATGATTTCAATATTCAAAATTCTAATTATTGATGAAAGAATTATTATTCAATTCTTTATTGTTGATGAAAGTAAAGTTATTCAAATCCTTTGAAGCTATCTACGTCATGTCTTTATTATTATTTTATTCCAGTGAGCTGTTGTTTACTCACTCTTGCATATTAAATAACCATTGCAGCTAAGGTTGAAAGTGTTGACGCTCCGTCAACTAGTAAAGGTAAAGGCAAGCTGAACAAGTGAAGACTTATTTTAATTATTGACTGAATTGTAATAAGACTTTAAGTTATATTTTCCTTTTCAGCATCAAATGTTTATGTCAAGGTTAGATAACCCTGGGATTTATTTTGGACAAGGTTGTAATCCTTTTATAAGGAAGATTTTTATTTAAGTATTTATGAAGATTGTAATTCATTTTGCAATTCTTTATTATTGGGTAGATGTATGTTTTATTTAAAAAGTGAACACCAAATCTTGTTGAAACGAAGTACCTAGATTTGGGGGTGTTACAGGTTGGTATCAGAGCTTTAGGTTATGAACCTTAGGTGGGGGAAAAACCTTAGGTAGTAGCCTTATAGGAAGATCGAAAAGATAGATGATAGCTAAAGATAATAAACTACCTTATGTGCTATGTGTTTATGTTTTAGTATTCGAAGAGTGTCAATCGATATCACGTAATAATTAAACTTTAAAATTCTTTTGTCAAGATGACAAACGTTGGAGAGTCCAGTCAGGCTAGAGAGGAGTTACCTTAGGTGCCTAGAGAGGAGGAGCCCCGAGACATCCATGTTGTCTGGGAGCAATTGGTTAGGAGAGAGACATCTTCGTTGATCACTGCAGTTAGTTAGGGATATGAGCTGAAACCTATTCCAGAGGAAGAGGACGAGGATGAGTAAGAGGAGGAAGAGGATCCCGAAGAGGAATTTCCACCTCACTCTACTAGTGCTGAGATGTATGAGGCGATCTACGACCGTAATGTGGAGCTTCAGGAGCTGGTGGACGAGAGTCAGACTACCATCCAGCAGCGGGACGAGACTATCGAGGAGCTGGATAGTGAACTAGGAAACGTGAAGTGGGATTTAATTCACGCAGAGAGTGATAGAGACGATGCACGGGATGAACTAGCGAAGCTGAAGAACGACATCCAAGAGGAGTCAGCAAAGCGCGCCAGAGCGGAGGAAACAAGCTTGAGGGCTATTCAACGAGCCGATCGACCTGAAGACGAGGCTCAAGCAAAGAGAGCCAAGCTGAGGGAAATAGAATACGCATTCCACACCGCTATAGATAGGACCCAGGATCGTGCCTTTTATTACCCAGCTCAGTTCCAAGGTTTACCATGGTACATGGTGGATCCCAGAACAGCATTCCGGGTGATGGAGGAGGAACGCAGAGAGGCAACGCGACGTCTTAACATGCCTAGACAGTAGAGTCTTTAATTATGTGTTTCTTTTTGTAATAAATAAATGTAAATCCCATAATTTGAGATAAGAATGGGATGAGTTAAGAATGTAATCCTGTAACTTTTTCAGTTCAAGAAAGATGATGTGAATAGCAGAAATTCTATTTATTTGATGTTTTATTACGAGTAATGAATAAAAGAAGTTATTGATCTGCTATGTGCTCTTATATGAAATGAATTATTTAAGATGTTTAAGTATGAACTTGAATACTTAAGAATTGAATAAAGGATCTAATAATAATATTTTCTTAACAGAAAATGCCTCCTAGAAGAAGACCTACACGTCAAAACCCCGAGGGTTCGATGAACAACAATAACGATGGGACAAATCCCAATACGATTTAGCAGTTGGTGAACCTGCTGATGGGAGCGCTTGTGAATCAGCCGCAAGTGCAGGGCACGACTTTTAAAGAGTTTAAGGCAGTAGGACCACCGGAGTTCAAGGGATTGATAAACCTGATAGATGCCCAGACTTGGGTAATGGAGATGGAGAAGGTCTTTGAAGTGGCTAGGGTTAGCGAAGACCAGAAGACAGCATTTTTGACTTTCATGTTGAAGTCAGATGCTAGTTTCTGGTGGTAAGCCAACAAGACCAGAGAGGGTGAAGGAGTGATACCGTGGGAGCGTTTCAAAGAGATGTTCTTTAAAATGTACTTTCCCGTGAGCTCGCAGGACCAGCTGGAGGTCCAGTTTCTAGAGCTTAAGCAGGGAGAGATGACGGTGTCAGAGTATGCCGCGAAAGTTAACGAGTTGGCCAGGTTCGCTACATACCCGGTCAGTACTGATGCTAGGAAGGCGAGGAGGTTTGAGCGGGGACTGAAGCCCTGGCTCTACAACAAGGTTTCCATGTTCCAGCTAAACACGTTCGCAGCTGTGCTGGAAAAAGCCATTCTCACTGAAGGAGGGAGTGACGCCGTGACTAAATTCAACTAGAACAAGAAGAAAAAGATTGAGACGGAAAACAAGGCTGGTGGTAGCGGGGCTATCAACCAGAAAAGGAAATGGAACGACAATACCTTTGCTGGGAGTTAGCAGGGAGGCCAGTAGAAGATGAAGTTCGAAGCATGTGCTACATGTGGGAAGAATCACACTGGAGTGTGCATAAAGGGGAAGCGGGTGTGCTTCAACTATGGTCAGGAAGGCCACATTGCGCCAAATTGTCCAAACCCGAAGAAGGGAGCTTGCTACACATATGGATCCAAGGATCATATGGCTCGTAATTGCCCGAAGAAGCCAGCAACAGGGTCAACAGGGAATGGAGGAAATGGCAGCGGCAGCACTCTGACTATCGCTGGACCACTGCAAGCCGTTCGACCCACTGCCCGCGCATTCAACATGACGGTTCAAGACGCTTTGCAGTTAAAAGATGTGGTGGCAGGTATTATTCCGATCAATAGTATAAATGCATATGTATTATTTGATTCGGGTGCTACTTGTTTATTCGTATCTGATGATTTTGCTAAGACCCTAGACTTACCTAAAGAGGAATTAGTTCATCCCTTGAACATAGAGATTGCGAATAGGAAGATTATTCCTGCTAGGTTTTTATACAAGAACTGTAGATTAGACATTAATGGTCAATAATTAAGGGTAGATTTGATTCCGATAAAACTTAGGGAATTCGATGTCATACTGGGGATGGACTGGTTGTTCAACCATGGGGCGGTAATCGACTGTCAGAAGAAGTCGGTAAACCTTAAGACTCCGTCGAAGATAGTGTTCTATGGTACTAAATTGCCTAGATAAGCGAGTTGTCTGACGGTTATGCAAGTCAAGAAACTTTTAACGCAAGGCTGTGTGGGATATCTAGCCTACATAGTAGATACGCGTAAGGAGAGCCCAAAGTTAGAAGAGATATCAGTGGTTAGGGAGTTTGTGGACGTGTTTTTGGACGATTTGTCAGGACTTCCGTCGGATAGGGAGATAGATTTCGTGATCGACTTAGCGCCGGGGACTGCTCTGATTTTGAAAGCTCCGTACCGAATGGCTCCAGTCAAGATGAAGGAACTGATGGTTCAATTGCAAGAATTGCTGGACAAGAAGTATATTTAGTCGAGCATTTCACCGTGGGGAGCGCTAGTTTTATTCATGAAGAAGAAGGATGGATCGATGCGGCTATGCATTGATTATAGGGAATTGAACAAAGTTACGATCAAGAATATGTATTCTTTACCTAATATCGATGACTTGTTCGATCAACTGAAGGGTGCTAGATACTTCTCGAAAATTGATTCGAGAAGTGGGTATCATCAGTTGAACGTGAGAAAGGAAGATATACCGAAGATGGCTTTTAGAACTCGGTATGGTCATTACGAGTTCTTGGTGATACCATTTGGTCTAACAAATGCCCCAGCTGCATTTATGGACTTAATGAATAGAGTGTTTAAGCTATTCCTAGACAAATTCATTTTAGTGTTCATTGATGACATCTTGGTTTATTCCAAGACCGAGGAGGAACAAACTGAACACTTGAGGCTGACCTTAGAATCACTGAGACGAGGGAAGCTTTACGTGAAATTCTCGAAGTGTGAATTCTGGTTAGAACGTGTGCAATTTCTTGGCCACGTGATTGACAAGGATGGGATTTCGGTGGATCCATCGAAGGTTGAGGTTGTAATGAATTGGGATCAGGCGAAGACGCCGTCTGAAGTGAGGAGTTTCTTGGGATTGGGGGGTTATTACCGGAGATTTATTCAGGACTTTTCCAAGATCGCAACTCCGGTGACGAATTTGACTCGTAAAACAGTTAAATTTGTTTGGACGGAAAAGTGTGAGGAAAGTTTTCAAGAATTGAAGAAGAGGTTGAGTACTGCACCTGTGTTGTCTTTACCGGATAGTATGGGAAATTTCATAGTATACAACGATGCCTCACATAAGGGATTAGGCTGCGTGCTAATGTAGAGAGGCAAGGTTATTGCCTACGCATCATGTCAGCTAAAGGATTACGAGAAAGGGTATCCGACCCATGACTTAGAATTGGTGGCAGTAGTGTTTGCTCTGAAGATTTGGAGACACTACCTATATGGAGAAAAGTGTGAGATATACATGGATCATAAGAGTTTGAAATATATCTTCACCCAGAAGGATTTGAACATGCGCCAGAGAACATCGTTGGAACTGATCAAGGACTACGACTGCGAGATACTTTACCATCCGGGTAAAGCTAACGTCGTCGCCGACGCCTTGAGCAGAAAAGGTCGGGAGAAGCTAAATATATTAACTGATCAGGACCAGTTAATAGAAAAGATGACTACGTTGGAACTAGAAGTGAAGTATCCGAAGGAATCGAATGAGAAGCTGTTTCAATTAACTACTGGTTCTACTCTGGTAGACAAAGTGAAAGAAGCATAACTTCACGATGAAGAATGCAAGAAGATCCGGAAGAGAATAGCTGATGGTGAAGAGTTCAAGTTCAAGATTGATAACGAAGGACTGCTACGATTTGAAGGAAGAATCTGGGTACCGCCAGTACTAGACGTCAAAGAGGAGATTTTGAAAGAATCTCACAGTTCGAGATATTCGATTCACCCTGGGAGTACAAAGATGTACCAGGATCTCAGACACCATTTCTGGTGGCCGAATATGAAGAGGGACATTACTGAATGTGTTGCGAAATGTCTAACGTTCCAGAAAGTTAAAGTAGAACATCCGAGACCTAGCGAATTGCTACAACCGTTGGAAATTCCAGTAAGTAAAGTTTCTACTTGGGTATTGGATACCTGTGACGCCCCCAAATCCGGGTACCTTCAAACCCTGGATATGGTGCTACACGGTACTACAATCTACTCATACATTCAATGAAAGACTTCAATAACATGCATGAGTTTATAACTAAATATTACATTCTATTAATTCCCTTCCCAGGTTCTTTATAACCATTACATTTGTTCGGTGTCATAGTATCAGTTATTACAATACTAATACTATGCTATTACAAGGATCACTACTTCTCCATCTTGGATTTACCCTTGTCTTTACCGGATCCTTCGGTCAATTCGCGCTTAGCTGAAAGCATTTAGTTTTAAGCAAGAATGAGCATAAATAGCTCAGCAAGTTCAACAACATTTCTTGAAACCATAAAATCAAGAATTATATGACTTTGTCTTCAATAACTGTACAATAGTTGTGAAGTACTTAAGAATAATCAAAATAACGTTTTGATTCCTTTAAAATCATTCCCAAGGACTTATAGCCTCTTCGGAATCTGTATTGGTCAGCGACCATGAACCATTATTTAGTTTTCATTCATGAAAAGAACAACCCGGCACTTAGGCCGTAAGTTCGATATAGTTTACGAGCACATCCAGGTGATCAGCCTGTAGTACTCTATGTTGATCAACATTTATACATTAAACGTATTTACATTTAATTGGTGGCAACCTCATGTGCCTGTCGAATTAACGACGTAAAAACCTTTGTTTATTCATACTCAGGTTTTCCTGAGAATTCGCACCAAGCAATTGGCATAGGATAACCATATTGTAAATATTCTAGAAGATTTGTGGAAAACCAACCAAAATATTTTAAGTCTCAGTCTAGCCAAATCAAATGGCATCGACTATTCAATAACAGTTTATGCATTAGAAATCATGCACAATGACAGCTTGTCCAACACAAGGTATAGACAAGAATTTAGAAAACTTGCATCAAGCATAACTTGAACAAGGTTCGAAAACTTGCATAACGTAACTTTAATAAAAGATTTAGAAAACTTGCCTTTGCGTCTTTAAACCTTTACGTTTATTCTACCCGGTCTTTATAACTTCTACAAAGCATAACACATAGCATACCAATGAGAATTCACAATTGATATACAATGTATAACTTATCTTCTTCTTCTGGTATAACTTAACTGAATTGTTAATCTAATAACAGTCTTTCAAGTTATTTAACGTTTATTACGGCTTCTTAACATCTATATGTCATAAACTGACTCCCGTCGATCATCATTAAGCATAATGACAGACAAAACCCTAACCGATTCGTTAAGTTAATCACATTCCCATTGGATTCCCATTACCGGACTCCGTATAGAAATTACTTAAGTTTTAACTTCATTCGATGTCATTCATGCATTGCGCACCTCTATTACCTGTTATATAACCTTAAGGCACGCTCACAACTTGATTACGATTCATAGATCACATTATGGATTTCGAGTTTTAAATTTTGCCAACGTTTAATTCATAAAACCATTCTTAAACATGTTATTTACGTGATTTCTCTTCATGAATATTAACCATATAGTTGCCCCATAATTACCATATAGAAAGCTAGGTTAAGAAATATTCACGTCGGAAATTTTTTCCATAAGAGCGCAAAAGTGCCAGCCAAAGGCTTAAAGCCGGCGCTGCCTCGCAGTGTCTAAGCCCTACCTTGGCACTGCAGTGCTGTGTACAAGGGTCTGGGCGGTGCGGCAACGCCGACCCCATATTTTGAAATTTTTAAATTTTCACGAGCTCGTAACACGACCGTTACAACTCGAAATTGGCTCGTTCTAAAGCTAATAGTTCATAAATTCTATGTTCTATGATTTCATCAAGTCGAAATTCATTTCTGAATCCGTTGGAGAGAAATTCGTCGATTAGTCCATTTTTACACGTTCGTTAAACATCCGTGAACGTTCGACGCTCAATTCTTCGTTTTAAGTTCAAATTCATTCGTTCTTGCTCTCGCAAGTCTTATTTACCTAATTACACGTTACGCCATCGAAAACCATTGTTTTCGAATTAAACGGCGACTTTTAACTTCTATTCCAGGAAAATTCACGGTTTCGACGTTTAACGTTTAATCGCGTAACTTTCGCCGAATCTTTGTTATTCATTATTTTTACTTCAAACCAAATGGAATCGATCCATTGGTTGTTCTTTAGTGATTCTAACCATTCTAAACATTTAAGTTTTAATGGTTTCTCATGCTTATCATGCAAATTCTCAAGAATTTGATAAGTTCTTCATTAGTTCCTTAATCATTTAATATGATTTCATTACTCATGGCTTATTAGTGTATTTAATTCACCATTTAGCCAACCTTATGATTTCTTATTAATCATGCTCCACCAATTCACTTCTCTATCAAATCTATATGGAAAGACAATTGAATTATCTAAGTTCTCTTATCATTATACCTTTGGTGTTCTTGTAGATTGAATATGGAGATTCAATTCTCTTCTTGCTTCTTGTTTTCTTTGATTCTTATCAAGGAATGAACTAGCTTCTCTTTTCTCTCTCTCAATATAAGTTCAAATTGATCAACCAACAAATGGCTAGCCAAAGCCTCTTATTTATAGAATTGCAAGGCTTAGGGTAGTTTGGTCATTAGGACCAAACCTCCTTATGCCTATGTATTGCCATGTGAAGCCATGTGCTGTAATTCCCGAGAATTTCTGAATATTAATAATGAATAAATTAATGAAAGTCGAATATTTATTTGAATATAAATATTTATGTGTTATGAGATGAGTTAACTCAATTACTTCAAATTGAATATATAATAATTGAGAAAAGTATGGAGTTTATGATAACCTCGTAGAACGCCTTGTGTGGCACAAGAATGGAATTGATGATGATTTGATAAATTAAAGAAGGAATTAATAAGTGAAGGATTAATTAATAAGTGAAGGATTAATTATTATTGTGAGTAATAAAACATTCATGAGTAAATAATTGATGAATATAATAAGAGTTATATTTATTTAATTATTTGTTGTGTGCAATACATGTGATAATTAATCGTATAATAATATTATTAATTGTGGTTGTGAATAATAAACGGTTAAAGAGTAAATGAATAATTAATATAATGATTACTCAAATAATTGCTAAGTGTAAAGTTATGTAATCACATATTGTATAGTAACTACAACTATATAATATAAAGTATAATGTGACATTTTGATATAACTATGTAAAATAGGAACTATATGGTAAAAGGGAATAAATCACATGAATTACATGGACCCATGTGAATCAATGTTATGTGTACATTGTGCAATATTGAAACAAACTATATTATATAGTGTAGTGTGACACTACAAGGGACTATATTATATGAAAACTATATAATAAGATTAATGAATTGTGTGAGTTATGTAAATAATGCTTAAGTGTCAATAGGTGATGTGTGGCTACATTAAATGTGTACCTCATAAATATTATAGTAAATGAACAATTGTTATTTTATGATTATTTCAATAATTAAATATAACTGGAATAATAATAGAGGTTGTGATAATGTGGTGTGACAATACCCAATTAAATTGTATTAGGTATTATAAAGATGTACATGGGTTATATGATGTGTATAGATATACAACCCCAATTTGCTACAATGTAATAATATTTCCCCACTAAAGCTGCACTATAACTTACAGAAGATTAAAACCTAGGTGAACACATATACATTATGAAGGGACATATATATATATATATATGAAGACCAAAGTAAAATGTAGTTTTATTTCTTCTAAGTTGCTGAGTTTTAGTGAGAGGATGTCCCATATTGAGTGTCAAATTGTCTTTCACGTGTATAGGCTAAGAGCCTATCCCCTTCATCCCCTCTTCTCAGCAAACTAGCAACAATGATGGCAATGATGGAGAGGGGTGTGGCTCCAATAGTGTTCCAACCACTCTCAAATGCCCAACATCTTTTTTTTCCCCCATTGGTTTCAATTGTTGGACAAAGCCTTGGCATGGTTATTGAAATTCCTATAAATTAAGCACTTCTTCCTCATTTCTAAGTTGCTGAGATTTATTATAAGTGAGTGAGGATATTACATTAAGAGTAATCGGATATTAAAGAGGAAGCTCTGCCCAATTCAAAGCTCAAGAGGTATAATCTCTAAACCCACCTTGAAATTCAATCAAATGAAATTGCATAATGTAGTTGAAATTAATGTGTGGGAAATGCTAGCATGAGTTGTAAAGTGTATATATATGTTAGGTATGCAAGGTAGGTGTATGTAAGCATGCTAGCTGAATTATGTTGAAAGAATTTGCTGAAGCTCTGTTCTAGAAGAAAACTGCCTGGGCTGTAACCGAAGTGGCGCGGCCGCGCCACTCCTTAGTACAAACAGGGTGCGACCGCGCCCTTCTGCAGAATGAAATAACAACTTTTATGCTTTCTGATGTATAGAGCATGCTAGTATAACTTCATTATGACTACTTATGTCCCTGATAGTATGACATAAGTTACCTTGCATAGAACCACTTACCAAAGCTTGATTTTTTGAAGGAGACTTAAAGCTTTCAAAAGCAAACTTGTCAAACTAGAACACTTTGAGTTCTGAAAATTCAAGCATGTTTATGTGGTCTATTTATGTGTATATAAAAGCATGATAGAAGATATATGGACTTACCTTACATACTTGAATGGTTTTGACAACCTTCTAAGAGAAATCGTAGAGTTTCAAATACGAACTTGATAAACTATGTGCCCTTTAAATTCTGAACTTGTGAGCATGTTTATGTGGTATGATTATGTATATACAACCATGAAATATGATATGTGTAGTAGCTTTGCATGCGTGGTTGGTTAACATGAGATTTTCAAGAGAAACCTTAAGAGTTTGGAAAATAGTTTTGTTGATAACTACATTATGAACATTCTAAAATTTATGACCATCTTAATAAGGTATCATATGCCTCTAGACATGATTGACATGTATGCCTAGCTAGTCTTATGCATTGTAAACTAGTTGAGCATGGTTTATAACAAGTTTCAAAGAAGTGAAACCATAGAACATGAAATGCATGACTAAAATAACTTGAGCATGTGTAAATAAAGATTATTGACCTCATTGCATGTGTACAATGAGTAGACGTAAGAAACATTGTAATCGAACACGTTAAGCCTCATTAGTTAGAAATTGATAAGACTAGGTTGAAAGCATGATATAAGAATCAAACTTATCATAACATATTTTTTTCTGCATGTGTTACCATTAGATTACGAGGGTGGGCAAGCTAGGCCAAGAAATTAGATGCTCAGCTCTGGTTTGAACTGGGAGCAGCGCGACCGCGCCACTCCCTAGTTCATATCAGGCGCGGCCGTGCCACCTTGCAGAGGAGTCTGGCTATTTTTTTTTAATCTGAGATTGATGCAGGCTTGAATGGTTATCCTAATCTGTAATACATGTCTAGAACATTATTTAAAGTGTCAATGAGCATGATAAGATGAAACCATATAGAATTGATAAATGTTTACAAACTTTCAAATGCTAAGTCAAGTGACGATTACGAATTATGTTAATTGGTTTCATAGTATGTTGTGCTACGTGTATATTAAGTGCGTAATGACAGACGTAAAGGATTATACAACTAAGTTAGAATCGTGTGTGTATGTCTAACTTACATATTAAGTTTGTGTAATCGAATGTACATAACTAATAAATGTCCTATATACATAACTATGTTATAATAGGATTCAGAAAGTGTTGATAAGCTATACTTTGGCAAACTACGCTTAAGGCAAGTATCCGAACTATACTCTTTTATTGAGCAAATTCTCGAACCCTACTCCTTATTGAGTATTGCTTAGACTTGTACTATTATTTGTCGTACGAGTAACCCATTGAAATTACAATTCATGTCTTATGACTCATTGCTTCATAGCTAAGATAAAGTTGATTATATTCTTCGAATTATAATATCAAGTATTAAACTTATAATTGTTCTTATATACATTGAAAGAGCGGTCTATGCCATTTGATTCGGCTAGACCTATATCATGATTAGAAAACTATCCAACCCAATTGATTGGTGCAGAAATCTTGTATTGACTGAGATGAACAACCTTCTTTAAAGAGGAAACTATATTTGTCGGGAGACCGACGTGCGCACTTGAGTACGATTAAATGTTATGCATAATGTAGGGTACTTTAGGCTGATCATCTGTTGTACTTGTTTTATTGGATTATCAGTATATTTCTATTAATTCTAGTAGAAGTTCATAGTCCTTAGTGACTGCTCAGTATTCATTGTTGAGAAATCTTGAATTGATTAAAGCGTTGAATCTTGTTGATATCTTTATGTCCTTAACGACTGTTATTAAAAATTATTGATATTTCTTGCTATCCTTGAACTATCATATCCTGTTATACTCCTTTTTTGGGATTCTAAAACTTTAGTGACCCTTATTGCTATTTACTTGCTGAGCAAACTTGTTGCTCATTCTTACTTTTCCCCTAAAAACATTTCAGTTAAGGCAGAGCAGGGTGGACCTTCGGGCACCAACAAGGGCAAAGGCAAAGCTACGGAGTAGCTTTATTTTATGTAGAACTTTATGATGATTGTAATAAGACCTTATTATATTATGTATTAGTTAAGTATATATATGCTTAAGAGATGTTTAAGCTATGTAATCGATGTTTAGTTGCGAGTCCTTGGGACGTGAATGATTATATTAAATAAATGTAATCTATTCGTAGTATTGTGTTATTCCGATGTGCGATATATTATTATTGTATTAGATTGTAGAACGTGACAAATCGAATTTGAGACTCTGTGGCGGTCCGAATCTGGGGGTGTCACATGTGCTAATATGTTCTAGCACATGTATCCCACATGCCCACCTTGTCATCCCATGTGCCACACATGTGCTAATGGGTTGCCCCATGGGTTTAACCCACCCGTTAACCCATCGATTCGACCCACGGGTTAAATTATTAAATTTAATTTAAATTGAATGTATTTACTTCATATAAAATTTGTATTATACGTCGTATTAATTCTCATATCCTCTTCGTATTATACTCGTATAATATCTCGTATTATACTCGTATTTATTCCGTATAATAACCATTTATTATTATACTTAAATAATTATTCTTAGATTTTTACTTTCCCTAACCATTAGGGTCTTAAGTCCGCAAGCGAAAACTTCGCGAGCCATAAATGAAATATTATTACATATTCCATCTCGTCTTAGAACCCTATCATTACGTGTTTCTCAGAATTTCAATAATAATTCCCGAGTAGAAACAGATGAATAATGATTTCCTTCCCAGAAAACTTTTCTCGGCTAACTTAACTTTTCACGATATATTACCGTCAAATCTTTCGACAGAATGTCATTCCAACATCCCGATCTCCCAAAAAGACTTAGGATTCTCAAACCCTAACATTTAGGGTTGCATCATATGAATAGTGCTTATTTCATCTTTTTTTCGAAAATATTTTATTTTTATCTTATAAATTCATATCAATTAATTCTAGCACGTAGCCAGAATCCTAACCATTTCTGCATTCTCTAAGTCATAGAATGACCTTTGATTAGCTTACTCAGTTTAATAAACAAATAATCAAATTTTATTTAATAAATCAAATAAAATTCATTTACATAAAAGTTTGATTTTTTCGGGCGTTACAATACCTGTTGTGGTTCTCATAAATACAGATTTATGAAGGGACTAAGCAGAAGTAGAAAGGTAAACAAGGGGAAGTCTTCTTGAGTGTGGGAATGGAGCAAAGGTTGGTCCATTAACTGTAGGAACTTATTATTTATCACTGCCTAAAGGCAAGTCCATTAGTTTAAATAATTAACAATTTACTGAATGGACTTTACATACTTGACTTACATAAAAATAATTTTAAATTGAACAAACTAGTAAAAGAAAAGGAGATTATCATTCAAAGAGTTGAATATTTGTATTTGGTGAAATACAAGTCTGAATCATTTGAAAGGTTCAAAGAATTCAGAAGTAAAACTAATTGGCAAGGTATTATGATTCTTCAATTGGATCGAGGAATAAATTCTTGTGCAATAAGTTTTAAGATCATCTTAAATGGTTTTCTTACAATGGACGCTTCCTTATGCACAATAATCGATTAGTGTATCTAAAAGGAAAAATCGTACCTTGTTGGACATGGTGCAGTCCATAATGATTTTACCGACATTCCACTATCCTTCTAGGGTAATGCCCTGGAAACGGCTGCATATCTATAAAATAAAGTAACCTCAAAATCTATCCCCAAGAATTCAGAAGAGTTATGGACAGGGAGTATTCCTAATCTTAAGTATGTTAAGATAAAGGGTTGTCCAACTTATGTGAAAAGGTTTCAAAGGATAAACTTGGGACAAAATTTGACAAGTACAGATTTATGGGACATCCTAAAGTAAGTGTAGGGTATATATTCTATAATCCCACTTAGCAAAAGGTGTTTGTTGCGAAATATGTTACCTTCTAAGATAAAGGTGTTTATCATTGAAGGGCTAGTGGGAGGATAATAGATCTTGAAGGAGTTCAAGAACCACAAATCACTATTTGTCAAAATGAGAAACCTGTAGATAGACCTATTGTACCACAACCGAATTGTAAATCTGGAATAGTATCAAAAATACCTGGGAGGTATGGATTTATCATAGATGATGATGATGAGGTACGCATCATTAAGGATGATGATCTAGTTATATACGATAAGGCTAAGAGTGGTAAACACTCAGAGAAATGGTTAAAGACCATAAAATCCAAAATAGATCTTTGAAGCAATGCTCAAGACCATTTGAATTTTACTTGCGATTGTAGTTTAATATTATTATATCTGGCAAATGGAAGTGGAGACGCCCTTCCTCAAATATATATTATTAGAGGAGAATGTATGTATGATATAACCAGATAAATTTGTTTCAACGGTTGAAGCAAATTATGTATATGAGCTACACCAATCCATTTATGGATTGAAGCAAGCTTCTCAAAAATGGAACATTCATTTTGATGAGACAATCAAAAGAGTTTGAATTTATCAAAAACGATAATAAACCTAGTGTGTACAAAAGGGTCAGTGGGAGCGTTGTGACATTACTAAGTATTATATGTTGATATACTACTAATAAGGAATGTAATACCAATGTTATAATCAGTAAAGATAAAGTTGTCTAAACATTCCTCCATGAATGATTTGGGTAGAACATCCTAAATTGGGGATATAAATCTATATAGATAAATTTAAAAAGGATGCTCGCCTTAACCCAAGGAACGTATATTCATTTGATGTTAAAGGCGTTTAGCATGGCAAACTCCAAAAGATGTCTCATGATGATGAGTCATGGAGTGTATCTCTCTAAAATTGTCCTCAATAAAAGAGAGATTTAAAGTAGTATGAACACAAGCCAATCATGCTTGATGATAAAACATTTACTTTGTAAAAATCTTATTCATTTATTAATAAAAGTATTATTTAATTAAGGTATTTAATTATCAACATTTTGCTGTTATTATAATATGTGATAAACCTATAGTTTTAAGTAATATTTTTAGAATCATGATGATGATCATGCTAATGAGATCTAAATTCTTAGATAGCTTAATACTAAAATTTTTCCCAATCGTTGGATTACTAAAAAGGGGATTAGTGAATCCGGATAGATTGGTACATAAATTGCTTGCTCATTGGATGAGGATGATCGATCTCATAATAATGTGTGTGGAGACACTAAAGCAAGTATGTAGGTGCTTATTGGAAAATACGTACACTGAATGTGGCTCGCTAAGGAATACCTAATGGAGTTTTACTTGCCTGTAAATAGGAATTCCTAATGTGATAGTAGTGCAAGTGATCCTTGGACTTGAGATCATCATTGTATCTTGTGTATGATGAATTATACTTTAACATGTCCTTTAAGACACTTAGGGTATATCAAAGGGTATGATTGGGTGTAATAAGTTATATATGGAGATAATGAATGATCAATAAAGAATCTACCACTTCTAGTAAAAGAAGAGATATGATCTATGTGATTCGATAAATGACAACCCAGGAATCCTTGGCCAAGGTGGAATGAAATTAGAAAGGAGTTTCTAATTTGCATTATTTGGAGTTGTGCATTTTGGAATCGAAATACATATAATTAAATAGAATAAGACTTGATAGTAATTCCATGTCTTATATTTAATTGAAACATTGTATGGTGGAAGGATTGAATTGTACGGTACTTATTAACTCACATGTTCTTTTATGATTACTGTTGAAATCTATATTATCTGGAAAGTCGTTGATTGCTAAGGAGGCTTATCCTTATTGTAGAATAAATATTATTTATTTAAATAAATTATTAGTTTAATTTATTTATTTAAATAAGATTAGAATTGTTCTAATTGATTTATTCACAACTGGTTTAATATGGAGAACCTAAAGGGTCACACCATAAAAGAAAGAATATTTATTTAAGAAGCAAATGTCATAATCGTAATAATAAGTTAAGTGTATTTAATTTAATCTATGGTGATAGAATAAATTAAATAACTCAATATTTATTATTTAATATCTTAGAAATATTAAATATAAATTAATAAGAGGAGTCTTATTATTATTATTACTATTATTATTATTATTTAATTCCTAAAGGAGTTTGGGAATTAATTAATAAGATACGCTCTCTCTCTCATATATATTCCTAATAAGATTAGGAGGCTAATTAATTAAAAGAGTTTAATTATTCCCAATAGGATTGGGAAGCCTAATTAATTAATATGAAACCCTAATCCTAAATAGTTTAGGAGTGTTGCCTACATCTATAAACAAGAAAGTCTTATTATGGAACAAGGTTAAACTTTTTAATTCCAAGAGTTGGGAGAGCACTCTTTTTCTAGAGAGAATGAAACTAAGGTTTAGCCAAACACCCTTCTTCTTGAATTCTTATTCTTTCTTGTTGGATCACCTCTAGAGGTTAAACACTTGGGTGGCTAACGTTGGTCAAAGGAAGGAATCAACCCGGTGGATTCAAGTTGAATGCGAAAAGGAATTGGAGTTGAACTCGTATCTGAGGAAGCTAGTTTCAACGAAGGTATGAATCTAATCTCCATCTATTTCGTTTTAATTAATAACTGTGCATAAAGGATGATCCGGATATATAGTTTATAAAATTTTAAAACTCTGATTTACCATGCTTCCGCTTATTTTATGTAATTTGATTGCGCCATGAATCTTACAAATCTAACAGTGGTATCAAAGTCAAACCTTTATGTAAGTTATTAATTGTTCAGATTTCATATGTATGTTGATATGTGTTTAGAACAATTTTTTTTGGGCATAATTATTTGCATAAAATTATGTTTTTTTAGAGAAAAACTACACAATTCGCGAACTGAAAAAATAATTTCTGGAGACTGGCGCCGCAGCGCCTGATTGTAGTACAATCATGTCGCCGCAGCGCCGGCTCCGTGTTCTGACACTGATGACGTGGCGCCGCAGCGCCTGATGCTAGTTCACTAGCGACGCCACATCGCCTCTCTCTAAAAAAGAAATTAATTTTTTTTAATTTATTTGATTTCTAATTAAAATAAAAAGTTTATTTTAAATTAAAATTTGAATTCCATATTTTTTTAGTAATTCTAAATTTAAATAAAGTAGTTTATTTTTATTTGAAATTGGATTAAAATAAAGATGTTTATTTTAATTAAAATTTAATTTCATGCTAAATAATTAAAATTGAAATTGGATTCTATGATAACTAATTGGAGATGAAATCGAATTCCTTGTTTCCTACAAATAAAGGAGTTTATTTGTGAATTAGGAAAATGGATTCCACGCTTCCTTAAATAAAGGAGTTTATTTAGATATGAATACGATTTCATATTAATCAAAATAAAGGAGTTTATTTTGATAAGAAAATTTCCATGATAGCAAATTGGAGATGAAATTGAATTCCTTGTTTCCTAAAAATAAGGGAGTTTATTTGTAAACTAGGAAAAGAGATTTCATGCTTCCTTAAATAAAGGAGTTTATTTAGATATAAAATAAGATTTCATATTAATCAAAATAAAGGAGTTTATTTTGATAAGGAATTGGATTCCACATATTTTGTTCCTCCCAAAAACGTTTTTAAAAGTTAAAATAAAGAGTTTATTTTGACTTGGAATTGGATTCCATATTATTTAAAATAAAGGAGTTTATTTTTATTAAATAATTTGATTAAAAATAAAGGAGTTTATTTTTATTCAAAAATAGATAAATTAAAACAAAAGGTTTATTTTGATTTAAATTTGGATTAAAATAAAAGAGTTTATTTTAATTCAGAATTAAATTTTATGCTAACTAAAATTGCCCATTAAGTCGATATCAATGTATATATTGAATGTTTATTATTCATGAGATGAATGTTTTATTTATTGATGCATATGTTGATGTGCATGATAATAAATGGGGTTGATTATAGACTATTGACCAATGCGATTGGATTTTATTTTAGTTAGATGCTTGAATGCATGGATTTTTTATAAATGGGGTCTGCGCGCGTACCTCGTCTTCTCTAATTTTTCTTAATGTAAATTTTATCTCCCTCCTATGTACTTCCCCTTAACTGTTGATCAAGGTTTCTATTTATAGTAAATAGTTTTTGTAATAAGAATAATTAGAATTAAATTTTGAAGAATTGGAGACCAGGGAGCAAGGAGCGCGTGAAGACCCATTTGTAATGGAGCCCGGGATTTAAATGTATGAGTTGTAGACACTCGGAATTTTCTGTAGATCTGTTGTAGACAATCGAGATTTTGTGTTCCTGTGAATAACCCTGCAGAAGGGAAAAACAGTCAACTCCGCTCCGGTCGCAATCCGGGAAGTACAGGTCAACCTCGGTCTCAACCCGAGAGGTACATGTCAGCCCCGATCTCAACCCGGAAGGTATAGGTCAGCCCCGGTCTCATCCTGGGAGGTACAGGTCAACCCCGGTCTCAACCCGGGCGGTACAGGTCAGCCACGGTCTCAACCCGGGAGGTACAGCTCATCCTCGGTCTCATCCCAGGAAGTATAGGTCAGCCCCGGTCTCAACCCGGGAGGTACAGGTCATCCCTGGTCTCAACCGGGAGTTATAGGCCAGCCCCGGTCTGAACCCGGGAGGTACAGGTCAACCCCGGTCTCAACCCGGGAGGTACAGGTTAGCCCCGGTCTTATCCCTGGAAGTACAGTTCAGCCCCGGTCTCAACCAAGGAGGTACAGGTTAACCCCGGTCTCATCCCGGGAAGTACAGGTCAGCTCCGTTTCCAACTCGGGAAGTACAAGTCAGCCCCAGCCTCAACCCAGGAAGTACAGGTCAGTCCCGGTCTCAAACCGGGAAGTACAGGTCAGCCCTGGTTGCAATCCGGGAAGTACAGGTCAACCCTGGTCTCAACTCGGGAGGTATAGTTCAACCCCGGTCTCAACCCAGGAGGTACAGGTTAGCCCCGGTCTTAATCCGGGAGGTACATGTCAACCCTGGTCTCAACCCGGGAAGTACATGTCAACCCCAGTCTCAACCCAGGAGGTACAGGTCAGCCCCGGTCTCATCCCGGGAAGTACAGGTCATCCCCGGTCTCATCCTGGGAGGTACAGGTCATCCCCGGTCTCAACCTGGGAGGTCAACTCAACTTCGGAGACAACCCCGGAGCCTCACATCATCTCTAGAGATAAACCACGAAGAACCAAGGCAGCCTTAGAGGCAACCCTGAGATTAAACAGAATCGTCTAGAATCCAAACCTCGGAGACAACCCAGGGAAGTCAGCCGAAGGCCATGCCAGCAATGACGGCAACCCCGGGAGGGGAAAAATGGTCATTTTACCAACTTAAAGCCGATTCGGTCAACCTCAAGCTGAATTATTACCACCAAGGTCAGAACGAACTATAACATTGATCCCGAGTGGAAACAGCGCAAGACAGCTCAATGAATAAACTACGAGGAAATGAAGTCCTGGTTATGAACCCATCTTCTTGAACTCAGAAAAGGTTTAATCCTATGTCATTGCAACACTCTCGGCGAGGGCTTTCCGAAAAGGTATAGCACGCCTCAAACAGACGCTCCTATCAAAAGTTAGAAAGTTTTGAATCTGACCTCGCATTGTTTAGAGTGCACGTACTTCGATGCAATGGGACCCGCCACGTGGGCCCTGCCACATAGAGCCGCAGGTAGATCCGTGGCTATCGCGGGTAGAGCCGCTTCCATTGAGTCTATAAATAATGGTGCACCCCCAGCTCATTTCAAAATTCAGAAACGCTCTGAACCTCTGCCCATTTCATTTCTCGGTCATACTCTTGTACTCCAAACCCAAATTTTATTACTCTAACACATAGGTATACTCATATACTACCACATATCAAAAATTAACCAGTGGAAACGGACGTTTGAAGCCTACTATGTGGCAAAAAGCCCGTGTAGCAGTCCATTATTTCTTTAAATCTCGCAAACTCTACCTTTCAAACGGTTCAAAATAGGTTCAGACAGAATCGGGAAGTTAGAATGGCTGAGATTTACTTAAATCTAGCAGTTTTTCTAGTTTTATTCATTTTTTAGCAACCTCTCGGCCCTTAGATCTCTATCTAGTGGGAACGAGACGCTTTGGCTATGCGCATGCCAGGATTTACTGATGAATCCTTGGTTCTTGCGACATATGGATGTAAATATATCTTTGCTGTACATATTTGAGCTGTGCAGGTTTATTGACTTCCCTCTGTGAGCCTAGGAATCATGGGATTCTGGATTAAACTAATCAGAATCTACTTCCCACGATGGACAAACTCCATTTTACAAATATACCCTGCCTGTTTTTCTATAAAAATGTACTTTTAAAAGACCTTATAGAGGTTATCCGGGTTTAAGGTCTCAACATAGTGAAATAATGGTTTGTCGTGTCAGTGTCACTCCGATGGCTGTTATGCCCATGAGAAGACTGACACTTGTATATATATTTTGTGGTCGAGGATGCTTCGCAGCTCGACAATCACCATTTAAATTGAGCCAAAAGGTTGAAAAAGATAAAAATGGAAGTACCAACATGCTTCAATTCCTACATGAGCGTAAGGGTTTGAACACCTGCTTTCAAAACATCATTTCAATATCTTGTCTAAAAAGGACTTCTGCAAATCAAATCAGACCCTTCGTATGTAGGTTCAACGAAGCACGACCATACTTTCAAATCAATCAAACATAAGGCCCAATTTCTTCCAGCATTCACACACACACATTACAGATTTAAAAGGGAAATATTGAAAAGATGTGGTACCGTATTTTTACGGGAGTTGTGGGGGTGCCTAACACCTTCCCCACACTTAACCAATCCCCCAAACTTAGAACTTCAGTTTCAATGATTCAGTTTCGACAGTGTCCAGCAATTGGGCCTCCTTTCAAATAAAACTCGGTTGAGTTGGTACAACCATTTAAAAACTACCAACTGGCGACTCTGTAAAATGTTCAAATCTTCGACATGATACATGTTGGCCTTTTCCTAAAAAACACCTTCAAAACCTTTTTCACAAAAAAAGATAAAATAAGGGTAGACAAAATTTAGGGAAAGAGAAAGATTCGGGTCCAACTCGAACCAGATTTTTTCCGAACGTCGAAAGGTGGCGACTCTGCTGGGGACAGTAGAGGGCTTAGGCCGTGCTCAAATCTTTTCAAAATTTCCTTTTCATAACTGCGTATGTGTGAATGCTGAGTTTCTCTACATTGAATGAATGCATGAATGCCGCGTCTTTACATTGAATAAATGTGAATAAATGCTTTCCTGCTTTATATTAGTTCTTCGCACAAATATTAGTGCTTCACACCAATGTCATCATATACATATGGTGAGACGCGATGTATGTGAATGTATATTGTGTGATTCCTCCACTAGGAGGCAAACCCGTTGGTGACAGAGTAATGTCTTCTAGGACGTCTAAGTCTTCGGGGCTCATAAAAAGCACCACTCAGATCCGGTCTAGTTAAAAGATCGAATTAATTTCCCCTCTAGTAGATTGCAATGATCTGGGGACCTTCATGCCAAAAAGCCGTGAGAGTAGCCTAAGATAGGTCAACCTCTGATTAACCAAATTCGATGGGAAGCTTCTTCATACATTCCTCTTTCAATTTAATGTAAAGTTTTCAATTCCAATGTAAATATCATAATGTACATTCCATATTTTGTAAATACTATCATATTATCTTGTCATCAAAACAATTGACCTCTGTTTTACGGGATAAGATTAAAAAACACATCATAGCATGCATCCTATCCATACCTACTTAGGAAATTGACACGCCTACGTTATTATAGGTAAAATATTGGTCCTGGCACTAGATTTAAGTCTAAGAAAGCACTAAGTCCAGCTCCAGACATGGCTTCCAGTGCTCATCCTGAATTTACCCCTCTCTCTAAGTAAGAGTTTGAAGGATTGAAGAATCAGATAGTCGAATTGGCTAATTTCTTAAGAGAGAAGAGTAAAGCTCTTAAAGGGAAATAAGCACAGGGTCACACAAAACCAGGTACACCCAGTGGCAGTCAAGAGACCGGGAAGAAGGACACTCAGATTCCTGAACCATAGAATCAGGATAAAACCAACAAAACCCCTAAAATCACCATCCTTGACAAAGAACAGGAAGATGGTGACATTCTGAAGAAAGTCCAACAGATGGAAGAGACCATCCGGTCCATCAAAGGGACTGGGGCATTCGGCAGTGTCAATTACTCTAACTTATGTATTTTCCCCGGGGCTCGTTATAGGAAAAAATTTTAAGTCCCCAATTTTGAGAAATATGATGGATTGGGAGACCACTACACTCACTTAAAGGTATTCATTGGAGAGCTCGGATCCTATGCAGAGGATGAGAAACTCAAAATGCAGTTATTCCAGAAAAGTCTGACCGGAGAGGCTAAAGCCTGGTATGCCCGTCTGGACAATTCAAAAATTCACAGCTGGGAAGAGCTGGCACATGCCTTTCTCAATCAAATACAATTTCCAGTCTCAATTGGCTCCAAGAAGATATTAAATAACCAAAATCAAGAAACAGAACACTGAGTCATTCAGAGAATATACTCAACGCTGGAGACAAATGGCGGCACAAGTCACTCCACCTATGTCTGAGTCTGAGATAGTCATGACCTTCATTGGCATTCAAGAAGCTCCGTATTATGAAAGGGTCCGAGCAGGCATAGGAAAGCCATTCTCGGAGATGATTAAAGACGACAAAATGGCAGAAATGGGGCTCAAGTCTGGGAAGATAAAGGATCTGACCGCCTTAGAAGTTGTTGCCGAGCATATTCAATCCGGGAGTTATGGGAATAATCCCCGGAGGACACACAAGAAGAAAGATGAAGAAGTTTCCTTAATATTTCAAGGACAGAATCAGACGGGTGATTCAAGTAGTATGCCCATTCAAAAGAGGAGCTATTCTCCTTTTCAAGCTCCAGCACAACCTTCAAACCTGCCATTCCAGAAAAATGTGGAGGCCAGGCGTCGAAGAACGTTTACCCCCTTAGGGGATTCACTCGAGAATGTGCTAAAACTGTTGACGGCACAGAAAAAGATTTTGCAACTCCTTCCACCAACCAATACCGGTGGACAAAATTTTGACCCAAGCAAAAAGTGTGCCAACCATTCCGGAGCTCCGGGCCATGATACACAAGATTGTTGGTCTCTCAAGCATAAAATCCAGGACTTGATAGACAATGGAGAGATCGTGGTGACCAAACCTGAGCAACCGAATGTACAAGATAATCCCTTCCCTCAGCACAAAGAAGAAAGTGTCAATATGATTAACACGCAAAGTGGAGAAGGATCCAAATACCTCTAATATGTCGGAGAAACCACTCAATCTAGAAATAGTAGCCTAGATAGTTGGGAGTTATCAGAAAGGTGATTCCTGATAGAACAGAAGATCAAGTCTATAAAGGAACAGATTGGACAATTGGCAGAGCTGGTTATATACCAACATCAGATAACTAAGCAGCTGATAAATTAGACCAACCAATAGGAAATAAGTCCTCCTACACCGGATATTAGTCCCATTGCTATGAGGGACCATTACAGGTTTCATGAACATAAACCTTGGGCCAACAAGGTGGCTAAGGAGGAAAAGTTTCAATTAGATACGAAGTTTGCCTTCCAGAGAAATTTCACCAATCTGAACCAGCCGATGAAGGAGATCCTCCAAATGTTAATCAATGAGGGAATGGTTACAGATCGGTTACCCTCGGTAAACCCTCAATCCAAAAAATTCAAGCCTGACAGGATCTGTCAATATCACTCCAATGCACCCGGTCATGACACCAAAGATTGCTGGGGACTTCGTCACTTAATTCAGAATCTGATTGAAAGCGGTGAACTGATTAGGGGGAATCAGGATTATGGCCTCCCAGATGAAGAAACTCTCTTTATTCCCACTACGTGGAGTCAGGATACAGTGACTTATTTCCTATGATAAGGAGCCAGCCCCCACACCCCTAATGCTACCAGGGAAAGGGGTCCAAAAAACATAAAATCCTATGAAGTTGGCGGTGCCCGAACCTTTGATATTACCATTCAGACCCCAGTATCTAGTGATCAGTCTAAAGAAAGTCCCATGGAAATATGGGAATGATGAAGGTTCCACCTTAAACAAAATTACCATCGTACCAAAGGAGAATCCATTGTACCTGCCTCAGCGGGTGATCAAATCAGTTATTAAGGCCAAAGGGAAGGTGGCTGAAGAGAAAATCGAAGAGTTCCTCAGTAAAATGGGACACAATGAAATCAAAGTGGTGCAAAGTCTAAAAGATGCACCCAAGCAGATGTCCATCCTATATCTGGTCTTATCATCGGTGGATCATCGCAACATTCTGGTGAAAGTACTGGAGGAGGCCCACCTGCCAAAGACAGTGGATGTTGGGAAATTCCGTCACGTGAAAGAACACATCTTTATCAGCATTGTGATATCTTTCACTGGTGATGATATACCTGCAGAGGGGATGGGTCATCGCAAGTCCCTGCATATAGCAGTAATGTCATCAGGATATGTGATCGGAGGGGTGCTGATAGATGGAGGATCGTCCCTAAACATCTGTCCCTACGATACCTGATGAGTAGGTTAAAAACCTACTAAATCTGTATTTCTTAGCTTGATATATTGTTATTACTTAAGTAGTGCATGTTACTTTTCATGTTTTATGTGAATTTACAGGCAAGGAGCGTAGCTGGGTAAATGGGAAGAACGCAGGCTAAAAGTAGTGATCGAACAGCTAGGCGCAGGGTGCACTAGGAATGTACTAGAATTGGCACGGGCGACACCGGATTGCGGAACTGGCCTAGTAGCGCGTGGCGCGCCAGTCTACAAGGGATTCAAATGCGGGGTGCGCGTGGCAGACGGGATTGATTTAGATTTGGTCATTTAAAACATCAAGTTGAGTTGGAAAAGGATTGCAGACTTACCTATTTGTATTAAGGTTTTTTTAGACTATAAATATTAGCTATTCTCTTAGTAGTAAATCATATTTTATCTAGGAATTCTTGGAGGCTATTCAAACCCTAGTTTTGAAGAATCAAGGCATGTCAGGCTAAATTACTCTATTCAATTCTGAAGGGATGTTGAACCTTATTTTCAATTAATAGTTTGATCAAGTTTATTCTATTTATTCTTCCGTGTATGAGATTTATTCTGTTTATCTACATAAACTTTCTTGTATGCTATTCAGTTGACTAATTTGGTTTCTGCAGGATTAAATTAGTAAATTGATATCAACTGCTAGATTAAGATATATATTAAGCAAACGATGTATATCTAATCATAAGTAGCAATTAAAGATATTTGATTGTGGTCAAGCTTTTGAATATTATTAAGATTTTTAGAAGGCAAGTTAAATAATTCTTGATTGTGTAATTATTGCTTGGAATAATCTAATTCTCATTCTTCATGCTTCTATTGTATTAAATCTAGATTGATAGCTCTAGATTGTATGATAGTTAGGATCTTTTGTTGGCGATCGTCGCATTAGATTTACATATAAGGAGAATTTTGGATAATTAGCGATCACGGTTATCTAGGGTTATTAATCTTATTGAAAGATAAATATTGTAAACACTTGGTTAAATCATAATTGTGAAAAGGAGATACTGAACTGAAGAATTAAAGCTTTTTACTCATTGATATTTCTTTTAAATTCACTTTTGTTAATTCAACTTTTCAACTAAAAATCCCCAATTCATTAGGAAAAACATGGATAAATATAAAATAAATCACTCTCTGTGGGATCGATCCTTGCTTATTACTATACTAATTCTTGAGTTAGTGGAATAGAAGTAAGGTAAATTTTGTAGTGCTAAACGACAGTTACCAAATTTTAGCGCCTTTACCAGGGAGTGTTATTTGTTTTTATTTATTCAATTATTTTCATTTTATTTTTTTTATGCCTCGATCCTCTCACTATCTTGAATTGAAATTTAATCAAGAAATAGAGAGAACCGCACGAAGGCTTAGGAAGGAAGCTCGAAAAACCCAAGGTCCACTTGCAGATTCCAACGAAGCTCCCTCACCAGGCCTCAACATCGCACTCACACTACTTTCAGATCATTCTTCGAGTGAGTCAGACGAGGAGATGGCGATGCCAAATAACAGGACTTTAAAGGAGTTGTCAACTCCTAATCTCACTCAACAACCTCTGTGTATTGAATATCCTGCTTTAAATGCTGCATTTGAATTGAAATTTGGACTAATTCACCTTTTGCCTACTTTTCGTGGTCTTACATGTGAGGATCCGTACAAGCATTTGAAGGAGTTTCATGTTGTGTGCTCAACCATAAAGCCACACAATGTTACGGAGGAGCAGATAAAACTGACAGCTTTCCCATTCTCACTGGGGGATTTAGCAAAAGATTGGTTTTATTATCTCCCCTCGGGATCAATACAATCATAGAATGACATGAAAAGGCTATTTTTGGAGAAATACTTTCCTTCTTCAAGAGTAGCCAACATAAGGAAAGAAATTTGAGGAGTCCGACAATTCAGCGGTGAAACATTGTATGAATACTGGGAGAGATTCAAAAAGCTTTGCTCCAGCTGTCCACCCCACCAGATTGATGATCAACACCTTATCATTTACTTTTATGAGGAACTTGTACCGATGGATAGGAGTATGATCGACGCTTCTAGTGGAGGAGCATTAGTGGATGAAACACCGGAGGTTGCAAAGAATTTAATTGCAAATATGGCCGCCAATGCACAACAATATGAAACACGGAATGATCATCCAGCACAAAGGGTAAGTGAGGTAAGCACGAGTAATATAGAGCAACAGATTTTTAACTTAACTGCTGTGGTGAAACAATTAGCAACAGGTAACTTGCCGGTTGCAAAGGCTTACGAAATATATTTAATGGCGGGGCACCCTATAGATGCTTGCCCGAAATTATAAGAGGAAGATAATGCACAGCAAGCTAATGCAGTGGGAAATTACTAGGCACAGCCGCAAAGGAAATATGATCCTTTTTCCAATACTTACAATCCAGGATGGAGGGATCATCCCAACTTGAGTTATGGGGGTGCTAGGCCGCAGGCGCAAGGGTTTTACCCAAATAAACCACAATTTCAACCAAATTAGCCACAGTACCAACCTTAACCAGCAGCACCGGCCAATGCTGGAACATCCTTGGAGGACATGTTCAAAGCATTTATGCAAAAGACACAACAGTTTCAACAAGAGATGAAATCTTCCATCCATAGTTTGGAGAGTCAAATGAGCCAATTAGCTACTACTGTGGGTCGATTGGACTCTCAAGGTTCAGGGAAGCTCCCATCTCAGACTGTTATGAATCCTAAGGAGAATGCCAATGCTATAACCTTGAGGAGTGGGAAGCAGATGGATACACCCACAACCATAGTTGAGTTTGAGAAAGAGCAAGCTAAGGAGGAACCAGAAAAATCTAAGATACATCCTAACCCTCCTTGTCAGCTTAAAGATATTCCTTTTCCCTTTCCTCATAGAAATTCTAGAACTTCAAAGAAAGATGAACAGCAAAAAGAAATTCTAGAAACTTTTAGGAAAGTAGAAGTGAATATTCCATTACTTGATGCAATTAAACAAGTGCCACGGTATGCAAAATTTTTAAAAGAATTATTCACTAACAAACATAAATTAGAAAATGATGAAAAAGTCACAGTTGGGGAGAATGTATCAGCTGTTCTTTAAAGAAAAATGCCCTCTAAATGTAAAGATCCAAGCATGTTTACGATCCCATGCAAGATAGGAAACACTAGATTTGAGAAGGCCATGCTAGATTTAGGTGCTTCAATTAATGTGATGCCATTATCTGTTTATAAGTCTCTAAATCTAGACCCTTCGAAAAAATTGGTGTGATTATTCAATTGGCAGATCGTACTAACACTTACCCTCGAGGGGTAGTTGAAGATGTCTTGGTGCAGGTGAACGAACTAATCTTTCCTGTAGATTTTTACATAGTGGATATGGAGGATGATACATCACCGAACCCCTCACACATCTTGTTAGGAAGGCCCTTCCTAAAGATAGCAAGGACTATGATTGATGTGCACAATGGGACCTTAACAATGGAGTTTGATGGGGAAAAGATCCAATTTAGTATCTATGATGCCATGAGGTACCCTTGTGATATTTGTCAAGTTTTTGCAATTGATGTGTGTGACTCTTTAGTGCAGGAAACGTTTGAACAAATTCAGAGAGACAGTTTGGAGGTTGCTATTTCTTGCAGTTTGGACATGGATGGGAAGTATAAACTTGAGCAAAATCTGGAATTGAAGGAAACTGTGGCTGCACTACATTCATTGCCTAAACTCTCAGATAAGCATGTAGTTCAGTTAATTCAATTACCTGTGTCTCACCAAAAACTATTACCATCAGTTGAGAAAGCTCCAACACTTGAATTGAAACAATTACCTGCACACATGAAATATGCATATTAAGGGACTAATGAAACTTTACCTGTGATAATTGCTAGTAATCTAATCAAAGTGCAGGAAGAAAAATTATTGAGAGTCCTCATGGACTACATCACATTATTTGGTTGGACTATAGTAGACATCAAGTGTGACACCCCTAAATCCGGGTACTTCATTTCCAAATTATTTGGTGTTCACTTTCTAATTAAACATACATCTACCCAAATAAAGAATTTCAACTAATTACAACCTTCATAAAAATCTTCCTTTAGAAAGAATGACAACTTGTCCAATAAAATCCCAGGGTTATCTAAACCTTAACATCATTCAAATAACGTAAATGCGAAAAAATAAAACATAACCAACTAAGTCTTATTACAAAAGTAACTTGATATAACAAGCCTTCATTTATTCATCTTTCCTTTTCCTTTACTTGTTGATGGTATGTCAACATTCTTGGTCTCAACTGCAAGTGGTGGTAAAACATGCAAGAGTGAGCAAACAAAAGCTCACTTGAAAATACAACAGTGATATGACATAAGTGAATCGTTTCAAAAGAGTTTAAATAACGTTACTTTCATCCATATAAAGAATTGAATTATAGAAACTTCTGAGGGTCATAAGACCTTGAAGCATTGTCCTAGGTTATAAATATTTCTATTTAATCCTTTAACAGTCAATAAGACTACAGACCATTAACTCGTACTCAGTGGGATCAACCCTTTGTACCATGAATTGTGCACAATCATCTTAACGCTTTCGCATAAAATATCCCCTAATTAATAGGGTTGTTCATTCTCAGAAATTGAATATAAGTCCGCACCAAAGAAAGTTTAGTTTGGATAGATAAGGGAACTTTAGAGTTCAACTATCATCAACTAGGAGTAGTTGAATCGACTTACAGTACTTTACAGTTCAATAATATAAGAATCATGAACCAATTGCAAAATATGACAATAAACTTCATAATAGATAGGCATGCTTTTAGAAACAACTCAAAGCATTCGATAGACTAAGTAGATCTTGCTTGAACAATTAATTCAAGATCATATTAATAAATTAACGCTTTAATACTTACGCTTTATGAATATTGGAGTATGGTATAACTTGTACCACATATAACAAGTTAAGGAACGTAAATGAACTTTCATGATTTATTGAGCAAGGGTTAGGAATTTGTACAATGAAAAGATACAATGAATAGGCTTGTATAGCATTCAAGAGTAGTTTAATGAACTTGCACAATATAAATAACAAGTTTAGAAACTTGCTTAACATAAGAGAATAAGGGTAAGAGAACTTGCCTTAAGCGCAAGCTACACTTTAACAATTACAACCACTTCACAAACACCCTACACATTTATATTACATTCAAACCATCTATTAGTATCCAACTACAACATTTAAACCATCGAACTTCATATCCATGCCCAACTCACAATATAATTTACCACATTGGTTAGTAATTAGTCAAGTACGCGAGTCTATACCCACGGCATACATTCATAAGCCTATAACTCAATGAATCGTGTTGTGTGCCTCGTGAAAACAACACACATACACACACATGTAACACATTCATAATATACTTCAATCTAACTTAAACACATCAAAAACATGTTATCTTATTGCACATTTCACTTTCCAAGTCTTAGAAACAAGTTAGCTTAACAAACAGGGCATAAAAACTCAAAAACCGAAAAACCAAAATCTTTGGGCAGCAGCTTTACCCACAGGGGCGGGTACCCATAGTGTAAAACACCCACTGGGGCGGGTCCTACCTCTTGTGGAGGGGCTGGCTCGCGAATTGGTGGAGAAAAAAGCCAATTTGGCTCATTCCTTCACACCGAATTCGATTTTTCCCAACATGATAAATATAAAACTTGATACTAATAATATTTTAAACTCATTAACATGCTTATAAGATTTAAAATCCATATAACACATAATCAAAATCAAGATTTCATGAGTTTCGAAGAAAAACATAATTTTAAGTGTTCTTGACGAAAATTACTATTACGAACTCGTTTTTCAATCAATTCAAGTGATTCCAATTGTGATAACTCATATTCTTAACATATTAACATAATACATGATCAATTTTAACAATAACTCAAAATCAAATATCAATTTGATAGTTTCAAAAGCCGTTTTTCAGAAATAACTTCACCGAAAATCACTATGAACACACTTCCTATTGTTTATCAAAAATTCATGGATTGAATTGCTAGAACAACCATATAACTCATATATAATCATGTTATATCACATATTACACATAATTCATGCTCACATCAAGGATTTAAAGAAATTTTCAATATAAATTCATAATCTAACACTATGAACGTGAATTTCATAGTGTTCATCATATACTTGTGAATTGAAATTCTTAAACAACTATGAAACTCTCATGTAAACACACACACATATATATACATATCCCATTCACATATCAAAATAACAACTTTCACAAAGAGACTTCCACATAGAATTCTAAAACCATGAAAACATAGAAGAATATGCTTTGAAAACTTATTTTTTACAACAATTGTATTTTGAAAACCCTTTCATGGCATACAATTATATATGAAAACATATGAATACCATATATACATATAATTTCATGATTGTAAAAACCTAATTTGATAAAGAAGAATTACAACACATAAGAATTGAGTACAAGGGTTAGGGTATAACCTTACTAGTTTTAATTAAAGAGAAGAGATGATGAAGATGATGATCCTCTCTTGCCTTCTCAAGCTTTTCTTCCTCTTCTCTCTTCTTCTTCTCTAACAATTCTCTCTAACTCTCTTCTTCTTTTTCTTTCTTTGTTTTGACTTAGGCTTTTAAAAAAACTAACGTATCTTTTAACTTAACATATATTATACAATATACAATATACATATACATATATAATATATGTAACTTATATTATTAATATAGCTAATAAATAATATACTAATTGCTATACTAACTACCATTTATTACATAGGTTTCAAAATTTGAAAAGCCCAAGGCCATGTTTGGCAACCTCTTAGTAAAAAATAGGTTTTTAGTGATAAGGCCTTGTTTGGGTAAAATAAGATTAAATAAGTACAAGGGTCTTGTTTGGTAAAACACTTTAAAATCCTTTTCTAGTCTTTTAATAACTCTTTAAATCCATAGATTAAATATTACACTTATTTAATTAAATTACAACACTCTAATTCAATTAAATAAACTAACATTCACATAATACCAAATTGCCACACAATTGAATTTCCTTTATTAAACATAATTCGTGTAACAAATTATTATCACTTAGCACATAACATTAAATCTAATTAAATTATTCTCAATTAAATTAAAATTATGCTACACCATTGCTAACATATCAATTTAATTAATCATATAGCACTTAATTAAATTGTCCACAACAATCGCACAATTTATTTATTTATCTTCACAAATAAATTTAATAAAATGTTTATTTAATTCAATAAATATTTTCAATTAATATTTAAAATTCTCAATCGTTACAATCTTCCCTCCTTAAAAGGATTCTGTCCCCAGAATCACAACATAAAAAAAATTCTCATAAAAATTCTCATCTGTTACATTCTTCCCCCCTTAAAAGGATTCTGTCCCCAGAATCGATATATAAGGGTTGGACAAATCAATTAAACAAATAATTGAGGATACGATTTTCTCATTACATCTTCGAGTTCCCACGTGGCTTCTTCAGCACTGTGGTTTCTCCAAATTACCTTAGCAGAAGGTATCACTTTATTCCTAAGTACTTGTTCCTTTCTGTCAATAATTTGAACAGGACCCTCTTCATAAGTTAAGTCTTCATCAAAGTGTAAAGGCTCGTATTCTATTACATGTTTATAATCGTGTTTGTAAGGCCGTAACACGGAAATATGAAATACGTTATGAATATTCTCGAGTTTCGGAGGTAATGCCACTTCGTAAGCTACCTCGCCAACCTTTCGTAATACCTCAAAAGGTCCAATAAATCGGGGACTCAGCTTCCCTTTCTTGCCAAATCTAATTTTCCCCTTCCAGGGAGATACCTTCAGGAAAACGAAGCTTCCTGGTAAGAATTCTCGGTTCTGTCAATGTTGATCGGTATATTTCTTCTGTCTGTCCTGAGCAGCAACTAATCTTGTTCTGATCAACTTCATAATTTCAGCAGTTTATTGCACCAATTCTGGTCCCAACAGCTGACGTTCACCGACTTCATCCCAGCACAAAGGGGTTCTGCACTTTCTGCCGTATAACGCTTCGTAAGGCGACATGCCGATACTTGCGTGGTGACTATTGTTGTAGGCGAACTCCACCAACGGTAGATGATCATCCCAGCTTCCTTTGAAGTCCATCACACAAGCTCTCATCATATCCTCAAGCTTCTGAATTGTTCTCTCGCTCTGGCCATCGGTTTGAGGATGGTATGCTGTACTCATTCGCAACTGCGTTCCCAAACATTCTTGCAAACGCTTCTAGAAATTTGACGTACAATGCGAATCTCTGTCTGACACAATCGACACTGGAACACCATGTCGAGAAATAATCTCCTTAATGTACAATTTAGCTAATTGTTCTAAGTTGTACTTAATCCTGATTGGTAAAATGTGGGCTGACTTTGTCAGTCGATCCACAATAACCCATATCGCATTGAAACCTTTTTGAGTCGCTGGAAGACCAACCACGAAATCCATCGTGATATGCTCCCACTTCCACTCTGGAATTTCTAACAGTTGCAGCAATCTGCTAGGTCTCTGGTGTTCTTCCTTGACTCTTTGACAAGTTAGACATTTCGCAACGCATTTAGCAACATCCCTCTTCATATTTGGCCGCCAGAAATGATGGCTGAGATCCTGGTACATCTTCGTACTCCCAGGGTGAATTGAATATCTCGAGCTGTGAGCTTCGCTCAAGATTTCCTCCTTAACTTTTGGTACTAGCGGTACCCAGATTCTACCTTCAAATCGTAGTAGTTCCTCATTGTCGATCTTGAATTTAAACTCTTCGCCATCAGCTATTCTCTTCCGAATCTTCTCGCATTCTTCATCGTGAAGTTGAGCTTCTTTCACCTTGTCCACCATAGTAGAACCAGCGGTTGCTTGAAACAACTTCTCATCCAATTCCTTTGGAAACTTTACTTCCAGCTCTAATCTAGCCATTTGCTCTATTAACTGATCCTGATCAGTTAACATATTCAGCTTCTCCCGACCTTTTCTACTCAAAGCATCGGCAACAACGTTAGCTTTACCCGGATAGTAAAGTATTTCGCAGTCGTAGTCCTTGATCAGTTCCAACCATCTCCTTTGGCGCATGTTCAAATCCTTTTGGGTAAAGATATACTTCAGATTCTTGTGATCTGTGTATATTTCACACTTCTCTCCATATAAGTAGTGTCTCCAAATCTTTAGAGCAAACACTACTGCCGCCAATTCCAAGTCATGGGTCGGATACCCCTTCTCGTAGTCCTTCAGCTGACGTGACGCATAGGCAATGACTTTGCCGCTCTGCATCAACACACAGCCTAATCCTTTATGTGAGGCATCACTATATACCACAAAATTCCCTGAACTATCCGGTAAAGATAATACAGGCACAGTACTCAACCTCTTCTTCAACTCTTGAAAACTCTCCTCACACTTCTCCGTCTAAACAAACTTAACTATTTTACGATTTGTTAACGGAGTTGCGATTTTAGAAAAGTCTTGGATACATCTTCGGTAATAACCATCCAATCCTAAGAAACTCCTCACTTCAGACGGCATCTTCGGCTGATCCCAATTCATTACCTCTTTAACCTTCGACGGATCTACAGAAATACCATCCTTGTCGATCACGTGGCCAAGAAATTGCACACGTTCCAACCAAAATTTGCATTTCGAGAATTTAGCGTAAAGCTTTTCTCGTCTCAGTGCTTCTAAGGTTAGTCGTAAATGTTAAGCATGCTCCTCCTCTGTCTTGGAATAAACCAAGATGTCATCTATAAATACTACCACAAACTTGTCCAGAAATGGTTTGAACACCCTGTTCATTAGGTCCATAAATGCAGCTGGGGCATTCGTGAGACCAAATGACATCACCAAAAACTCGTAATGACCATACCGAGTCCTAAAAGTAGTTTTCGGTATATCTTCCTTTCTCACCTTCAATTGATGATACCCGCTTCTCAAATTGATTTTTGAGAAGTACTTCGCACCCTTCAGTTGATCAAACAAGTCATCGATCCTAGGTAAAGGATACCTATTCTTGATCGTAACTTTATTCAACTCCCTATAATCAATGCAAAGACGCATCGATCCATCCTTCTTCTTCACAAATAAAACAGGCGCTCCCCACGACGAAACGCTCAGTTGGATATACTTCTTGTCTAACAGTTCTTGCAGTTGGACCATCAGTTCCTTCATCTCGACTGGAGCCATTCGGTACGGAGCCTTCAAAATTAGAGCAGTTCCTGGCGCTAAATCGATCACAAACTCTGTCTCCCTATCTGGCGGAAGTCCTGGCAAATTGCTTGAAAAAATGTCCACAAACTCCTTAACTACCGATATCTCTTCTACCTTCGGGCTCTCCTTACGCGTATATGCTATGTAGGCTAAATATCCTACACAGCCTTGCATCAAAAGTTTCTTGGCTTGCATCACCGTCAGACAATTCGCTTGTCTAGGCGATTTACTACCATAGAATACCAACTTCGACGGAGTCGTAAGGTTTACTCACTTCTTCTGACAGTCGATTATCGCCCCATGGTTGAACAACCAGTCCATACCTAGTATGACGTCGAATTCCTCAAGTTTAATCGGAATCAAATCTACTCTAAGCTCCTGACCCTTAATGTCCAGTCTACAATTCCTATAAACACTCCTAACAGGAATAACCTCCCTATTCGCAATCTCTATGCTCAAAGGGTAAACTAACTCCTCTACAGGTAAGTCTAGGGTTTTAGCAAAATCATCAGATATGAATGAACAAGTAGCACCCGAATCAAATAATACATATGCATTTATACTATTGATCAGAATAATACTTGCCACCGCATATTTTGATTGCACCGCGTCTTGCACCGTCATATTGAATGTGCGGGCAGTGGGTCGAACGGTCTATAGTGGCGATGGTCCGGCAACAGTCAGAGTGCTGCCGCTGCCCTTTCCTCCATTCCCTGTTGACCCTGTCGCTGGCTTCTTAGGGCAGTTACGAGCCATGTGATCCTTGGATCCACATGTATAACAAGCTCCTTTCTTGGGGTTTGGGTAATTTGGCGCGATGTGGCCTTCCTGACCACAGTTGTACCACACGCGTTTCCCTTTCATGCACACTCCAGTGTGAGTCTTCCCGCATGTAGCACACGCTTCGAGCTTCTTCTTCTGCTGGCCTCCCTGCTGACTCCCAGCAGAGTTATTGTCATTCCACTTCCTCTTCTGATGGATAGCCCCGCTACCACTAGCCTTAGTTTCCATTTCATTCTTCTTCTTCTTGTCCTGGTTGAATTTAGTCACCGCTTCGCTCCCCCCTTCAGCTAGAATAGCCTTTTCCAGCATGGCTACAAACGTGTTTAGCTGGAATATAGTGACCTTGCTGTAGAGCCAGGGTTTCAGTCCCCATTCAAACCTCCTCGCCTTCCTAGCATCCGTGCTGACCTGGTAAGTAGCGAACCTGGCCAGTTCGTTAAACTTTGCCGCGTATTCCGACACTATCATCGTTCCCTGCTTCATCTCTAGGAATTGGACCTCCATCTGGTCCTGCGAACTCACTGGGAAGTACATCTCGTAGAACATCTCTTTGAAACGTTCCCACGTTATGACTCCTTCTCCCTCTCTAGTCTTATTCTCCTGCCGCCAGAAGCTAGCATCTGACTTCAATATAAAAGTCGCAAATGCCATTTTCTGGTCTTCACTGACCCTAGCCACGTCAAATACCTTTTCTATTTCCATAATCCACTTCTGAGCATCTATAAGGTTTGTCGATCCCTTAAATTCCGGCAGTTCTACTGCCTTAAACTCTTTGAATGTCGTGGCCTGCACTTGCGGCTGATTCGCCATTGCTCCTGCCAGCAGGTTCACTAATTGCTGAACCGCGTTAGGGTTTGTTGCATCATTATTATTGTTGTTCGTCGAACCCTCGGGGTTTTGACGTGTTACTCTTCTTCTAGGAGGCATTTTCTGATAAGAAAATATTATTATTAGATCCTTTATTCAAATCTTAAGTATTCAAGTTCATAATTAAACGTTCGAATAACGTAGTTCACACATAGCACATAAATAATCCTCTTTTATTCATTAGTTGTCATTTAAAATATCAATCAGATAGCATTTCTGCCATTTACATCATCCTTCCTGAACTGAAAAAGTTGCAGGATTACATTATTAACTTATCCCATTCTTATCTCAATTATAGAATTTACTTTATTTACTACAAAAGCAACACATAAACAAAAGCTCTACTACTACTGCTACTGCTACTACTACTATTACTGCTACTGCTGCTACTGCCTAGGCACATTAATACGTCGCACAGCCTCTCTGCGTTCCTCTTCTATTACCCGAAATGCCGTTCTTCGATCCACCACATACCACGGTAAACCCAGGAACTGAGCTGGGTAGTAGAAAATACGGTCCTGAGCTCTTTCTATCGCTGTATGAAAAGCATATTCCGTTTCCCTCAGCTTGGCCCTCTTGGCTTCAGCTTCATCTTCAGCTCGATCAGCTCATTGATTAGCCCTCAAGCTTGACTCTTCAGCTCTGGCACGCTTCCTCGACTCCTCCTGGATGTCTTGCTTCAGCTTTGCCAGTTCAAATCGAGCAGCATCTCTATCAACCTCCATATGTATCAGGTTCCACTGTGCATCTCCCAGGTCACTTGCCATTTCCTCGATCGTATTGTCTCATTGCTGGATAGTTTTCTCGAGATCTCCTACTCGTCCATGAAGCTCTACGTTGCTATCGTAGACTGCCTCGTACATCTCAGCACTAGTAGAGTGAGGTGGGAATTGCTCTTCGGGATCCTCTTCCTCCTCTTCAGACTCGTCCTCGTCCTCATACTCTGGAATAGGTGTCAGCTCACGCTCCCGACCAGCTACGGTGATCACTGGAGATGGCTCTCTCCTAACCAGCTGCTCCCAGACAACATGTATGTCATGGGGCTCCTCCTCTCTAGGCACCTGAGGTACAACCTCTCTAGCCTGACTAGGTTTTCCAACGTTCGTCATCCGGACAAAAGAATTTTAAAGTTTATTATTACGTGATATCGAGCCGTCACTCTTTGAATACCTGAACGTAAACACATAGCACATAAGGTAGTTTATTATATTTACCTATCACATCTATCTTTTCGATCTTACCATAAGGCTACTACCTAAGGTTTCATAACCTACGGTTTTGATACCAACCTGTGACACCCCCAAATTCGGATACTTCGTTTTCACATGATTTGGTGTTCACTTTCTAATTAAACATACATCTACCCAAATAAAGAATTTCAACTAATTACAACCTTCATAAAAATCTTCCTTTAGAAAGAATGACAACTTGTCCAATAAAATCTCAGGGTTATCTAAACCTTAACATCATTCAAATAACGTAAATGCGGAAACATAAAACATAACCAACTAAGTCTTATTACAAAAGTAACTTGATATAACTAGCCTTCATTTATTCATCATTCCTTTTCCTTTACTTGTTGACGGTATGTCAACATTCTTGGTCTCAACTGCAAGAGGTGGTAAAACATGCAAAAGTGAGCAAACAAAATCTCACTTGAAAATACAACAGTGATATGACATAAGTGAATCGTTTCAAAAGAGTTTAAATAACTTTACTTTCATCTATATAAAGAATTGAATTATAGAAACTTCTGAGGGTCATAAGACCTTGAACCATTGTCCTAGGTTATAAATATTTCTATTTAAACCTTTAACAGTCAATAAGACTATAGACCATTAACTTGTACTCAGGGAGATCAACCCTTTGTACCATGAATTGTGCATAATCATCTTAACGCTTTCGCATAAAATATCCCCTAATTAATAGGGTTGTTCATTCTCAGAAATTGAATACAAGTCCGCACCAAAGAAAGTTTGGTTTGGATAGATAAGGGAACTTTAGAGTTCAACTATCATCAACTAGGAGTAGTGGAATCGACTTACAGTACTTTACAGTTCAATAATATAAGAATCATGAACCAATTGCAAAATATGACAATAAACTTCATAATAGATAGGCATGCTTTTAGAAACAACTCAAAGCATTTGATAGACTAAGTAGATCTTGCTTGAACAATTAAGTCAAGATCATATTAATAAATTAACGCTTTAATACTTACGCTTTATGAATATTGGAGTATGGTATAACTTGTACCACATATAACAAGTTAAGGAACGTAAACGAACTTTCATGATTTATTGAGCAAGGGTTAGGAATTTGTACAATGAAAAAATACAATGAAGAGGCTTGTATAGCATTCAAGAGTAGTTTAAAGAACTTGCACAATATAAATAACAAGTTTAGAAACTTGCTTAACATAAGAGAATAAGGGTAAGAGAACTTGCCTTAAGCGCAAGCTACACTTTAACAATTACAACCACTTCACAAACACCCTACACATTTATATTGCATTCAAACTATCTATTAGTATCCAACTACAACATTTAAACCATCGAACTTCATATCCAAGTCCAACTCACAATATAATTTACCACATTGGTTACTAATTAGTCAAGTACGCGAGTCTATACCCACGACATACATTCATAAGCCTATAACTCAATGAATCGCGTTGTGTGCCTCGTGAAAACAACACACATACACACACATGTAACACATTCATAATATACTTCAATCTAACTTAAACACATCAAAAACATGTTATCTTATTGCACATTTCATTTTCCAAGTCTTAGAAACAAGTTAGCTTAACAAACGGGGCATAAAAACTCAAAAACCAAAAACCAAAATCTCCGGGCAGTAGCTTTACCCACTGGGGCGGGTCCCCATAGTGTAAAACACCCGCTGGGGCGGGTCCTCCCTCTGGTGGAGGAGCTGGCTCGCGAACTGGTGGAGAAAAAAGCCAATTTGGCTCATTCCTTCACACCGAATTCGATTTTTTCCAACATGATAAACATAAAACTTGATACTAACAATATTTTAAACTCATTAACATGATTATAAGATTTAAAATCCATATAACACATAATCAAAATCAAGATTTCATGAGTTTCGAAGAAAAACACAATTTTAAGCGTTCTTGACGAAAATTACTATTACGAACTCGTTTTTCAATCAATTCAAGTGATTCCAATTGTGATAACTCATATTCTTAACATATTAACATAATACATGATCAATTTTAATAATAACTCAAAATCAAACATCAATTTGATAGTTTCAAAAGCCATTTTTCAGAAATAACTTCACCGAAAATCACTATGAACACACTTCCTATTGTTTATCAAAAATTCATGGATTGAATTGCTAGAACAACCATATAACTCATATATAATCATGTTATATCACATATTACACATAATTCATGCTCACATCAAGGATTTAAAGAAATTTTCAACATAAATTCATAATCTAACACTATGAACATGAATTTCATAGTGTTCATCATATACTTGTGAATTGAAATTCTTAAACAACTATGAAACTCTCATGTAAACACACACACACACACACACACATATATATATATATATATATATATATACACATATCCCATTCACATATCAAAATAACAACTTTCACAAAGAGACTTCCACATAGAATTCTAAAACCATGAAAACATAGAAGAATATGCTTTGAAAACTTGTTTTTTACAACAATTGTATTTTGAAAACCCTTTCATGGCATACAATTATATATGAAAACATATGAACACCATATATACATATAATTTCATGATTGTAAAAATCTAATTTGATAAAGAAGAATTACAACACATAAGAATTGAGTACAAGGGTTAGGGTATAACCTTACTAGTTTTAATTAAAGAGAAGAGATGATGAAGATGATGATCCTCTCTTGCCTTCTCAAGCTTTTCTTCCTCTTCTCTCTTCTTCTTCTCTAATAATTCTCTCTAACTCTCTTCTTCTTTTTCTTTCTTTGTTTTAACTTAGGCTTTTAAAAAAACTAACGTATCTTTTAACTTAACATATATTATACAATATACAATATACATATACATATATAATATATGTAACTTATATTATTAATATAGCTAATAAATAATATACTAATTGCTATACTAACTACCACTTATTACATAGGTTACAAAATTTGAAAAGCCCAAGGCCATGTTTGGCAACCTCTTAGTAAAAAATAGGTTTTTAGTGATAAGGCCTTGTTTGGGTAAAATAAGATTAAACAAGTACAAGGGCCTTGTTTGGTAAAACACTTTAAAATTCTTTTCTAGTCTTTTAATAACTCTTTAAATCCATAGATTAAATATTACACTTATTTAATTAAATTACAACACTCTAATTCAATTAAATAAACTAACATTCACATAATACCAAATTGTCACACAATTGAATTTCCTTTATTAAACATAATTCGTGTAACAAATTATTATCACTTAGCACATAACATTAAATCTAATTAAATTATTCTCAATTAAATTAAAATTATGCTACACCATTGCTAACATATCAATTTAATTAATCATGTAGCACTTAATTAAATTGTCCACAACAATCGCACAATTTATTTATTTATCTTCACAAATAAATTTAATAAAATATTTATTTAATTCAATAACTATTTTCAATTAATATTTAAAATTCTCAATCGTTACATCAAGGGTAATAGTCCCGCAATGTGCATGCATCGAATTTTGATGGAAGAAAGAGCTAAACCTATGAGGGATGCACAAAGACGATTGAACCCACCTATGATGGAGGTAGTAAAGAAAGAGGTAATAAAATTGCTCGATGCAGGAATCATCGACCCTATCTCCAACAGTCAATGGGTAAGTCCGGTGCTAGTAGTTCCAAAGAAATTCAGAATCACGGTTGTCAAGAATGATAATAATGAGTTAGTGCCCACACGGATGCAAACAGGTTGGAGAGTGTGTATTGACTATAGAAGGCTAAATGTCGTAACTAGAAAAAATTACTTTCCCCTTCCTTTTATTGATCAAATGTTAGAACGATTAGCTTTGCATACTTATTATTGCTTTTTAGATGGTTTCTCAGGTTATAACCAGATAGTGATTGCACCCGAAGACCAAGAAAAGACCACATTCACATGTCCCTTTGGTACCTTTGCCTATCGACGAATGTCCTTTGGACTCTGCAATGCCCCAGGTACTTTTCAAAGATGCATGGTGAGTATTTTTTCTGATCTTTTAGAAGAATGCATTGAGGTATTTATGGATGATTTCACAGTACATGGTGATTCGTTAGATGCCTGCCTAGATAATCTGACATGTGTATTGGATAGATGTTTGGAAACTAACCTTGTGCTAAATTGGGAAACATGTCACTTTATGGTAGAACAAGGAATTGTACTTGGACATCTAGTGTCAGTTAATGGTTTAGAAGTTGATAAAGCAAAAATTGATATTATATCTGCATTGCCTTACCCCGTCAGTATGCGGAGATACACTCTTTTCTTGGTCATGCAAGATTTTATCGCAGGTTTATCAAAGATTTTGCTAAGATAGCATTGCCCTTATGCAAGTTGCTTCAGAAAGATGAGGAATTCCAGTTTCATGATGAATGCAAGGTGGCTTTGATACCATAAAGAAATTGTTGACGTTAGCCCCTATCATTCAACCACCAAATTGGAAGTTCCCATTCGAGATAATGTGTGATGCAAGCAACTATGCTGTCAGCGCCGTCTTGGGCCAAAAGACTGATAAAGCTGTCCATGCCATCTACTATGCTTCTAGAACATTGCATGTGGCTCAGATAAACTCTTCCACAACTAAAAAAGAACTCCTATTTGTTGTATTCGCTTTAGATAAGTTTAGATCATACTTACTTGGTACTAAAGTGATAGTATATTCTGACCATGCTGCTCTCAGGTACTTGCTTACTAAGAAGGAGTCCAAACCTCGAATCATAAGGTGGATCTTGCTGCTGCAAGAATTTGACTTGGAAATTAAAGATAAAAAGGGCGCGGATAACTTGGTAGCGGATCACTTGAGCAGAATTCTTAAGGAGGAAGAAGCACTACCATTACAAGACATGTTTCCGGATGAGCATCTACTTTTCATAGGAAATATAACTCTCTGGTATGCAGACATCGTGAATTATTTGGTAAGTGTGTATTTATCGGGTGAGTTTTCAAAATCCTAGAAAGAAAAGCTTAGGAGTGATGCAAAAAATTATTTGTGGGATGACCCATACTTTTGGAGATTTTGTGCTGATTAGATAGTTAGACGTTGTGTACCTGATAATGAATTCTAATCTATTCTAGCTTTCTATCATTTCTATGCTTGTGGAGGTCATTTTGGACCTAAAAGAACATCACATAAGGTGTTAGAGAGTGGTTTCTTTTGGCCCTCAATTTTCAAAGACTCATATCTATTTTGCAAATCATGTGAAAATTGTCAAAGAACAGGAAATATAATATATACACATCAAATTCCACAAAACCCTATTCTAATTGTAGAAATCTTTGATGTATGGGGTATTGATTGTATGGGACCTTTTTCTGTTTCCTTTGCTAATGTTTACATCTTATTGGCAGTTGATTATGTTTCAAAATGGGTGGAAGCTAAAGCCACCAGGACTGACGATTCTAAAGTTATTGCAGATTTTGTCAGGACTAACATACTTGTCAGGTTTGGAGCACCGCGGGCCATCATTAGTGATCGCGGAACTCACTTCTGTAATAGGGTGTTAGCAGCTTTGTTAAAGAAGTACAACGTTCTTCATAGGGTATCTACATCCTATCATCTGCAAAGTAATGGCCAAGCTGAGGTATCTAACCGAGAGATCAATTCCATCTTGGAGAAAGTAGTCAACCCGAACAGGAAAGATTGGAGTCTTAGATTAGATGATGCACTATGGGCATATAGGACGACATACAAAACTCCAATTGGTATGTCGCCTTATAGGCTGGTGTTCGGGAAACCGTGCCACCTACCTGTGGAGCTAGAGCATAAGGCTTTCTGGGCGATCAAACAATACAATATGAACTTGGATCAAGCTAGCGTCAATAGGAAGTTGCAGTTACAAGAACTCGAGGAGTTGCGTACTGAATCATATAAGAGTTCTAAATTGTATAAGGTTAAGACGAAAGCTTTCCATGATAAGCTGATTTTGAGAAAGAATTTCACTGTTGGACAAAACGTTCTCCTATATAATTCATAATTGAAATCATTTCCAAGTAAGTTACATTCTCGTTGGGGGTCCATTTGTGGTTACTAATGTATTTCCTCATGGTGCTATAGATATAAAAAAATCCAAAAACAGAGAATGTGTTCACGGTGAACGGCCATAGGTTGAAGCCATTTTTGGATAACAGTCAAGTTGAGGAAGTTGAGATATTGACTCTAATGGATTCGGCTTCCGGATAATTCAGTGGACTACAGTCGAGCTAACGACGTTAAACAAGGGCAGCTATTTGGGAGGCAACCCAAACTCTATCCCCTTAGCAGTTTTTATTATTTAAATTTTTATATATATATATTTCATTGTCATAGGTCTAGTATATTCAATCCCTTATGTGATAAAAATTTCAATTCAAATGTGGTAGGATAGCATCGCAAGGGAAAACAAGAGTATCAAAGCAAGCTAACGGGCGCAGGCAGCGCCAACATGCTGAAGAATACCGCGAGAAGCGCGCCACACCTCTAGCGAATGAAGTTTGAAAATGTCAGGATGGCGCGGGCCGCGCTTTGTTGGGCGCGAGGCGCGCTACCATCATAGCTCTTTCATTGACTCGAAGCAGCAAGTGTGGGCCGCGCGATAAATAAAAGAGACCGGGTGCGGGGCGCGCGTGGCAAACGGGATTGATTCAGATTTGGTCATTTAAAATATCAATTTGAGTTGGAAAAGGATTGCAGACTTACCTATTTGTATTAGGGTTTGTTTAGACTATACATATTAGCTATTCTCTTAGTAGTTAATCATCTTTTATCTAGGAATTCTTGAAGGCTATTCAAATCCTAGTTTTGAAGAATCAAGGCATGTCAGGCGAAATTACTCTATTCAATTCTGAAGGGATGTTGAACCTTATTTTCAATTAATGGTTTGATCAAGTTTATTCTATTTATTCTTTCGTATGTGAGATTTATTCTGAATATCTACATAAATTTTCTTGTATGCTATTCAATTGACTAATTTGGTTTCTGTAGGATTAAATTAGTAAATTGATATCAACTGCTAGATTAAGATATATATTAAGCAAACGATGTATATCTGATCATAAGTAGCAATTAATGATATTTGATTGTGGTCAAGCTTTTGAATATTATTAAGGTTTTTAGAAGACAAGTTAAATAATTCCTAATTATGTAATTATTGCTTAGAATAATCTTATTCTCATTCTTCATGCTTCTATTATATTAAATCTAGACTATAGTTCTAGGTTGTATGATAGTTAGGATCTTTTGTTGGCGATCGTCGCATTAGATTGACACATAAGGAGAATTTTGGATAATTAGCGATCGCGGTTATCTAGGGTTATTAATCTCATTGAAATATAAATATGGTAAACACTTGGTTAAACCATAATTGTGAAAAGGCGATACTGAACTGAAGAATTAAAGCTTTTTACTCATTGATATTTCTTTTAAATTCACTTTTGTTAATTCAACTTTTCAAATTAAAAATCCCTAATTCATTAGAAAATACTTGGATAAATATAAAATAAATCACTCTTTGTGGGATCGATCCTTGCTTATTACTATACTAATTCTTGAGTTAGTGGAATAGAATTAAGGTAAATTTTGTAGTGTTGAACGACAGCTACCAATACCTTAGAAAGAATGAAGATCAATCCAAATCGGATCAAGACCAGTCATGTGGTTATTTGGACATTTGATGGATCTCGCCAAGAAGCAGTGGGAGAGATTGAGCTTCCACTGGAGATAGGTCGCCACACTTTTTATGTATCCTTCTAGGTGCTCAACATCACCACCGAATGCAATTTGTTGCTGGGCAGGCCATGGATCAATATGGCAGGAGCCGTTCCATCTATGCTTCATCAGCAACTCAAATACATTATCAATGGTAACCTAATCACGGTAAATGCCAAACCAGAATACCCTATAGGCATACAGGGAGACATGCCAATGATTAGTCTGGATGTAGGGATTGAACCTGCTAGTTTTCAAGCCTTGGAGGTAAGCAATACTCAGTACCTACCAGTTGGGGCACTAGCTCTGAAACCAAGAGTCTCCCCCGAAGTGATGACAGTGGGTCAGGAGATGGTATCTTTGGATTTCTACCTTGGAGAAGGGTTAGGAAAGGATCAGCAAGGTATCAAGAGCCTGGTACAAATCCTGAGTCAATCGAGGAAAGCTGGATTGGGTTACACATTCGGGTCGAACCACCGGAACCCACATAAGCATCCAAAGGCTCATGCTTCCACCATACTATTGCCAAACCTCACTAATGCTTGATTTATGAAGCCAATGAGGAAGATCCCCACTATGATATCAGCCATGTTATTTCCTCCAATCATACCGGTAGGTGAGAGATGTAGACACTCAAAATTTTGCATTCCTGTTACTAACATTACAGGAGGGCAAAATTATCTTTTCAACTCAGATCAACCCCGGTCTCAACTCGGGAGGTACAGATTAACCCCTATCTCAACCCGGGAGTTACAAATCAGCCCCGATCTCATCCTGAGAATTACATGTCAGCCCCGGTCTCATCCCAAGAGGTACAGGTCAGCTCCGGTATTAACCGGTGAAGTACAGGTCATCCCCGATCTCAACCCGGGAGGTACAGGTCATCCCCGGTCTTAACCCAGAAGATTAAATCAACTTCGGAGACAACCCCAAAGCCTCACATCATATCTAGAAACAAACCTGGAAGAACCAAGTCAACCTCAGAGACAGCCCTGAGGACAAATAGGATCGGCTGGAATCCAAACCTCGGAGATAACCTCAGGAAGTCAGCCGAAGGCCATGCCATTACTAAAGGCAACCCCGGGAGGGGCAAAATGGTTATTTTACCAACTTGAAGCCGATTAAGTCAAACTCAAGCCGAATTGATGCCACTAAGGTCAGAATAAACCATAACAATGATCCCGAGTAGAAACCGCGCAAGACAGCTCAACCGACAGACTGCGAAGAATCAAAGACCTGGTTATGAACCCGTCTTTTTGGACTCGAAAAAGGTTTTCTCCCATGTCATTCCGACGAGCTCGGCGAGGGCTTTCTAGAAAGGTACAACATGCCTCAAACGGACGCTCCGATCAAAAGTTAGAAAGTTTCGAATCAGACCTCACATTGCTCGAAGTGCACGTACTTTGAGATGATGGGACGAGCCATGGGACCCCTGCTATATGGAGCCGCACCTCTACTTGCAGCTGCCGCAGGTAGAGTTGCTTCTCCTGGGTCTATATGTGACGCCCCCAAATTCGGGTTCTCTAACCTCGGATTCAGTGCTCACGATACATCATCATAATAAGCATTTTATATACTATTATGGAATAATAAACATACATTGTTCATTATAATAAAGTCTTACAAACATATCCCAAGGTCTATTACCTTAACTTAAACATACCTTACTTAAGTTACATATAATAACACAAAAGGTTTACAAACCATCAAACATAGTATCTCATGATACATATACGTTTATATTAACTATTCCTGAACCTTTCCTTTGCCCTTGTCCTTCTTGGACTATTCTGGCTTAGCTGAAATAAATGTCATGATATAGCAAGGGTAAGCAACTAATTTGCTTAGCAAGTTTAAATATAAAAGAGATATATCATAATTAGTAAAGAATTTAACTTTCAAAGTTCAATCAGATAAATGGATACTGAAAGAACATGAATTAATTTTAATAACTGAATATTCGAATAATTGAATATCAGATGTTGAGTGGTTTAGAATAACCATGAACATATACTAAGGTTGTCAGTATTTAAACTGGTCCTTTTAATAAAGTTTGGTAATCAAGGGGATCAACCTTTCATACCCGGTGAAATATGCATAATCATTCAGTATACTAGCAACAATTTTTTTCCAATAATGCTTTAGTAAAATTATTTTTTTTCTCAGTCAAGAGTTCTTACCATTTCAATTGGTTAGGCACCACTTTAAAAACATATTTGATTTAACAAATTTAAACATGCTTGATCTAGCTGATACAACTAGTATAGATCCATATCATAAATCGTTCATGAATGAAAGAACTTTAACTAATTCACAGTTCCATAATAATAGAACAAAAAATTCAATTGCACAAAGTGCGATTTAACAACAATCAGTAAGGATGTGAATAATCATCAATAACTATTCACTAACATACTTTGGAATATAATTCAAGTTTGAGTTAGAGAACTTGCCTCAATCGTAGTCTACTGCTATACAATCTACTTTAACTTCTTAGAGAAAAGACCTATATTTGATCTTTCAGTTAGTCATAACATAACTAACTTATAATCTCATCATCTTATATTAAATTGTCTAACATTCAAATATATAGTTAAGTATTAGACATTACATTAAATTTTTAGTGTTACTGTTATACTTTAATAATCTTTTAATCACGTCATAACTTATACTTATAAGTTTTTCCTTTATATGTCATCTTAGTAAACTAGATAACATTCTAGTAAACTAAAAATACTATTTCAGTAAACCAGATTACGATTCAGTATTCTGAAATCATAATTTCAGCAGACCAAAATCAAACTCAGTAAATCGAAATCATTTCAGCAATCCGAAATCCAATTCAGCACCCTGAATTCTCTTTTCAGTCTACTACATACCTAATATAGTTTTTGAATACTAAACTCAACAACTATATTTAAAATAACTTAATTCTCTTATTTTATTTTCTCGTTTAATAGTATTAATTATATAATAATATTTTAAACTAATGTTATTAACCTTTTAATAACATTCAAGTCAAATACTACTAATAATATTTCAATCAAATATCATGTAAAAATATTTTAAGTCATTTAATCAATTAATAAACAATTTATTTTAATTATTTTTCTTTTCTTAATTAATCCCTTTTAAATCTTCTAAAATGTCATACACATAACAACTCTTCACCACTGATCGAAATCTTCATCAAAAATCTGCATAAACCATGCTTAAGGGTCTCAAGTCGTAAAATTTTAGTTTCCATATTTTTGACATCATACGTTTAATTAAATTCATTTATCCATATAACATCATTTATATAAAAAATAGCAAAATAACTCCAAAATTATTTCTTTTCTGAAAAGCAGCTATATATAATCTCCATCTACTATATTTAAATAGTCCATAATGGCCAAATATTGCCAGATTTTTCATAAATCGAGATTACCTCCAAAAATTCTAAACTTTTCAGGGTAATCTCCTGTTTTATACATGTACTTCCAGTAAAAATTTCATAATTTTGGGACTCACACACAGAGAGTTATTTGGATAGATGTTTAAAAGTAGTCCTTGACCGTGAAATGCATAACTCTTAATCCGTATGGCCAAAAATTCTCAAACTTTTACAGGACCTACATAACCTCTGATACTAACCCTTCAAATATTTCTCGAATTTTAAAAGCACATAAAGTTAACAAAACTGCCCTCGTGGTAGACTGATTAGAGAGCTTTTTAACCCTCTTTGTCTACTACATGGACTGTTTTGACTCAAACACATACCACGACTTTTCAACACGTGATTTTTGAGTTCTACCACTTGGGTTTTTTAGTCAACACATATATCTAGCACCCCTCTTGGACGAATCGTGAAACGAAGGTGTAGATTTAACATACTATTTGATCAAATGGAGAGAAAGCTAGGGTTTTCTAGCTTTCTAGCAAACCTAGTTTTATTTCTCTTCTTTTGATCACTTTCTAATACTTAATTTAGTTAGATCCATACATGAATCCATATAAAACACATAGATTAAAGAGTTTTATACTTCCAAATAATAAACCCCTTTTTCCATCAAATCCATAAAAGAAAAGAAAATAAAGTCTAAAGATTAGTTTTATACCTTGTTTTCTTAGCCTCTCTTCTTCTCCACCCGTAATATGTGACGAATCTTGGGTGCATTAAGATTAAGCTCTCTTCCTTTCTTTCCACTTCTTCCCACCGAATGCTACCACTCTCTCTTGTCTCTCTCTTTAGTTATTTGTTCTCTCTCTCTTCAACTTAGTAAATGAAGTAAATAAAATGAAAAGTTTTGTTTAATTTACTTAAAGATAAAAAGTATAGATATATAATATAGATATCTATACAATATCTTCCACCAACTTGCTTTCCTCTCTCTCTCTCTCTCATTATACATATGGTTGCTTGCAAGCAATTACTAAAGTGTTGGCCCCATTAATTAATCAACACCTCAAAAGTAACTTACCTACTAAAGTAAAAACAATCACCACATTCTTTCCCCCTTGTTTCCTCTCTATATTTTCTACCACTTAGCCATTTCTTCTCCCCACTTTTGTTTTTATATCAAGATTTAATTAATGACTATAATACCCTTCACAAATGGGCTAAACTTTGAGCATTTAAATAAATTCTTTTGGGCTTGCATTTTTTTTCTTATTTTGCTTACTTACAAAAATGAACTTGGGCTTCCTCTATTAATTAAATTGGGTCATTATTATATTTATTTTATACATGATATATTGGGCTAATTTAATAATTTAATTGCCCTCAAATCAATTTATATACAAGTCCAATGCTTAATTAAATAATTGGGTTCGTTTAAATCACTTACTCTTCTTAATATTTTATCTCGAGCTAATGCTCATTATTATTGATATTTCCATATTATATACCATCAATAATATTAATTCACTTACATAACCCAATTAGACTTGTCGTATTCAAGTTTATTGAGTATATAATTAGGATTTAACACCTTAAATCTATTTTTTGGATTATTAAAATACTTAGGTTAGTCCACTAACTTATTTAACTTATTAGTGAGACTTCCTTTAAATACTATAGCATATTATTCACATAATCACTTAATCACTTAGTCATCCATAATACATTACAGAGTAATTAATATATTTATTTACAATGCAACACAGAAATTCTTGGTTATTACACTATATATATGAGGTGACCCCCAGCTCATTTCATAATCGAAAAACGCTCTAAACCTCTGCCCGTTTGGTTTCTCAGCCTCACTCTTGTACTCCAAACCCAAATTTTATCACTCTAACACGTCGATATACTCATATACTACCACATATCAAAAATTAACCGGTAGAAACGGACGTTCAAATCCTACGATTTGGAAAAAAGCCCGTGTAGCAGTCTATTGTGAGTATTTTTATGATCAGAAAGTTTATATTACTTCATTGCACTTTTATACACTTGCACGTTAAGCTTCACTTTCTGATTATGCCCGGAACTCAGTTCCGTGGCCGTTTTGCTTACGTTTTCGTACATTTTATTACATAAGCTTATTTTCTGGCATTTCTACGGGTCGGATCGTCGATTCGTCGCTCTAACAGCTTTTATATACATATATCTTTGTTTCTAGCAATTTCGTCGGACTGGGTTATCTTCCCAGTCCGGGTTTGGCTTTTTGATGTATATATTTAACTATATATATATACTAACTTTTCAATTCTGTTAAGCCCGGATGTCAAATCCGAGGTAGTTTACTGCTTTTGTATAAATAACTATATATATATATATATATATTTGACTTATTTGGGCCTGGATTTATACTTCGTGGCCTTTTTATTGTTTTAATATATATATATATATATATATATATATATATATTAACATTTACATTCTAGTTCGGCCTGAATCATTCTGTGGCCTTTTTACTACTTTTATAAATATATATATTTACATTTATGTCCGGGCAAAGGATAAAATGTTCGTCGCCCTTTACAGCTTTTCTATATATATATTTACATTCTGTCCAGCCTGGATTACTTCGTGGCTTTTTACAGCTTTTATATATATATATTTCCATTCCAGTCCGGGCATCAGAGTGAAAACCCATCGCCCTTTACAGCTTTTGTATACATATAACTATATATATATATATATATATATATATTCTATTCATTGTGATTAAATTACAACTTTAAATAATCATTTGATATGAATCGACACTAACATCTCTTTGGGTGAACTAGATTTCTTTAAATCTCGCCAATTCTATCTTTCAAACGGTTCAAAATTGGTTCAGACAGAACCGGGAAGCTAGAATGACTGAGATTTACTTAAATCTAGCTATTTTTGTAGTTTTATTCATTCAGGAAGAAACCTCGCGGCCCTTAGATCGTTATCTAGTGGGAGCGAGACGCTTTGGCTACACGCATGCCAAGATTTATTGATGAATCCTTGGTTATTGTGACATTTAGATGTAAATAACCATTTCTGTACATATTTGAACTGTGCAGGTTTTATTGGCCTCCCTTTGTGAGCCTAGGAATCGTGGGATTCGTGATCAAACTGATAAAAATCTGATTCCCACGATGGACAAAATCCACTTTACAAATGTACCCTGCTAGTTTTTCTGTAAAATATACATCCGAAAAACCTTAAAATGGTTATCCGGATTTAAGGTCTCAACATAGTGAAAATATAATTTGTCGTGTCAGAGTCACTCCGATGACTGTCATGCCCATGAGAAGACCGACACTTGTATATATTCTGTGGTCGAGGATGCTTCGCAGCCCGATAATCAACATTCAAATTGAGCCAAAAGGCTGAAAAGATAAAAAAATGGAAGTATCAACATGCTTCAATTCCTACGTGAGCGTAAGGGTTTGAAAATCTGCTTTAAAAACATCATCTTAATAATCTTGTCTAAAAAAGAGACTTTTGCAAATCAAATCAAACCCTTCGTATGTAGGTTCAATGAAGCACGACCATACTTTAAAGTCAAACAAATATAGGTCCAATTTCTTCCAGCATTCACATACATCTATTGCAGATTTAAATGGGAAATATTGAAAAAGATGCGATACCTTATTTTCACGGGAGTTGTGCGATGCCTAACACCTTTCCCACACTTAACCTGTTGGGTTTGTACGTAACGCAATCATGCAATCAAATCACATAAATAGGGCGGAAGCGTAAAAACTAGGTTTTCAAAAATTTATACAAACCCATTACCATAATCATTCATGTGCATCAATTATCAGTGAATGAAGAAGGAGAAAAACAGAATTATACCTTTGAAGATCCAAGCTTCCTCAGGTACAAGTTCTACTCCTTTGATTCCTTTGATTCCTCTGTAGTGGCTCCTTCCCTTGATCAATGTCAGCCACCCAAATGTTTGGCCTCTAACGGTGATCCACCAAGGAAGATGAAGAACTCAGTAAGATGGGTTATTGACTTAACCCTTGTTTCTATCTCTATAGAATATGTGTACTCCCAACTCTTGAAAAATTCACGTGTACCTTATTTCTGATATAAGACTCTCTTATATAGATATTAGGTTAACCCTCCTAATCCAATTAGAATAGGATTTTATTTAATTAATTAATTAAATACTTTTAATTAATTTATATCCTAATCTTTATTAGGATTGAGAGAGAGTACTGATATTATATTAATTCCTAAACTCCTTTAGAATTAAAATAATAATAATAATAATAATATTAATAAGACTCCTCTTATTAATTTATATTTAATATTTCTAAAATATTAAATAATAAATATTAAGCTATTTAATTTATTCTATCATCATAGATTAAATTAATTATACTTAATGCATTATTACTATCATGCCATTTTCTTCTTAAATAATTCTTCTTCCTTTTATGGTGTGACCCTTTAGGTTCTCCATATTAAACCGGTTGTGAATAAATCAATTAGAACAATTCTAATCTTATTTAAATAAATAAATTAAACTAATAATCTATTTAAATAAATAACATTTATTCTACAATAGGGATAAGCCTCCCTAGCGATCAACGACTTTCCAGATAATATAGATTTCAACATTAATCATAAAAGAACCTGTGAGTTAATAGTTACCGTACAATTCAATCCTTCCACCATACAATGTCCCAATTAAATATAAGACATGGATTTACTGTCAAGTCTTAATTTATTTAATCATATGTATTTCGATTAGAAAATGCACAACTCCAAATAATGCAAATTAGAAACCTCTTTCTAATTTCATTCTACCTTGGCCAAGGATTCCTGGGTTGTCATTTAACGAATCACATAGGACATATCTCCTCTTTTACTAGAGGTGGTAGATTCTTTATTGATCATTCATTATCTCCATATGTAACTCATTATACCCAAGCATACCCTATATATGCCTTAAAAGGCCTTAAGAAATTAGTCAAAGTATAATTTGTTACATACAAGATACTATGATGATCTCAAGTCCAAGGATCACATGTACTACTATCACATTAGGAATTCCTATTGACAGGCGAGTAAAACTCCATTAGGTATTCCATAGCGAGTCACGTTCAGTGAACTTATTCTCCAATAAGCACCTACATACTTGCTTTAGTGTCTCCACACAAATGACCATGAGATCAGTCATCCTCATCCAATGAGCAAGCAACATATGTACCAATCTATCCGGATTTACTAATCCCCATTTTAGTAATCCCACAATTGGGAACTATTTTAGTTTTTAAGCTTTCTAAGAATTTAGATCTCATTATCATGATCTCATCATGATTCTAAAAACATTGCTTAAAACTATGGGTTATTTACATATTATAAAAATAGCACCATGTAGATAATTATATGCCTTTAATAAATGAATATTTTATTAATAAATAAATAAGATTGTTTACAAAGTATGTGCTTTATCATCATACATGATTGGCTTGTATGCACACTACTATCAATCTCCCACTTGCACTAAAGCCAATCGCCATGGTATCTCATACCCATCTTCTCTAAGTGACGATCAAACTGCTGTTGTGTTAAAGCTTTAGTAAATGGATCTGCAATGTTGTCTTGAGAGTCTACACTCTCCTCTTTTAATAATTTCTTTAATCAAAGTGCCGCAACACATGTTTAGATTCAAGATGAGACTTAGAAACTATTCCTAGTTCTGTAATGAACTTTTCATCCGAAACATCAACTTGCAGCTTCACTTACAGTTATATACTCTGCCTCTGTCACTGAATCAGCAACCGTTTGCTGCTTGGAACTCTTCCAACTCACTGCACCTCCGTTCAAGGTAAACTCATACCCTGAAATAGATTTACTGTCATCTTGGTCTGTTTGAAAACTTGAGTCCGTGAATCCCTCGAGTTTTGATTCAGACCCACCGTAGACAAGAAAAATATCTTTAGTCCTTCTCAAGTACTTTAGGATATTTTTCACTGCCTTCCAGTGCTCTTCTCCTGGATTCGACTGGTATCTGCTTGTTACACTAAGTGCGTGAGCAACATCCGGTCTAGTACATATCATACCGTAGATGATAGATCCTATTGCAGAAGCATAAGGGATCTTACTCATACGGTCTCTCTCCTCAGGTGTCTTTGGGGCCTGTTTCTTGGAGAGATTTATTCCATGGCTCATCGTCATGAGACCTTTTTTGGAATCTTCCATGCTAAACCTCTTTAACATCGTATCAATGTACGTTCCTTGGGATAAGCCGAGCATCCTTTTAGATCTATCTCTATAGATCTTTATCCTCAAAATATAGGATGCTTCACCCAAGTCCTTCATGGAGAAGTTTTTAGATAACCAGATTTTAATGGATTGTAACATAGGAATGTCATTCCCTATCAGTAATATATCATCAACATATAATACAAGGAATGATATTGCGCTCCCACTAACCTTCTTGTATACACATGGTTCATCCTCGTTTTTGATAAAATCAAACTCTTTAATTGTCTCATCAAAAAGAATGTTCCATCTACGAGAAGCTTGCTTCAATCCATAAATGGATCGTTGTAGCTTACAGACTTGATTTGTTCCAACTTTTGAAATAAATCCCTCTGGCTGTGTCATATACATATCCTCCTCAAGTTTCCCATTGAGGAAGGCCGTTTTCACGTCCATCTGCTAGATCTCATAGTCGTTGTAAGCTGCAATCGCAAGCAAAATCCGAATGGACTTGAGCATGGCTACTGGTGAGAAGGTTTCATCATAGTCAACTCCTTGTCTTTGTTTGAAACCTTTTGCAACCAGTCGGGCCTTATAGGTCTCTACCTTTCCGTTTGCTCCAGTCTTTTTCTTAAAAACCCATTTACACCCAATAGGTTTAATACCTTCAGGTGGTGAAACCAAAGACCATACTTTGTTTTCATACAAGGAGTCCATTTCGGATTTCATGGCTTCAAGCCATTTCCCTGAGTCTTTATTACTCATAGCCTGTTCGTAATTCAATGGATCATCATCATTCATATGTGTACCTCATCGTCATCCTCTATAACGAATCCATACCTCTCAGGTATCTTCGGTACTCTTCTAGATTTACGAACAGGGTGTGTTACAGTAGGTTCTTCTACTTGGTTAGGTACCTGACTTTGGTCCGTGGTAACTTGTGGTTCTTGAACTTCTTCAAGATATATCTTGCTCCCACTGACCCCTTCATGGATAAACTCTTTCTCCAAGAAGGTAGCATGTTTCCCAACAAACACCTTTTGATCAGTTGGATGATAGAAATAATACCCTACGGTTTCTTTAGGGTATCCCACAAATCTACACTTATGGGATTTAGTCTGTAGCTTATCATTTTCAAACTTTTTGACATAAGCTGGACAACCCCGAGTCTTAACATGCTTAAGATTTGGTTTCCTCCCTTTCCACATCTCATATGGAGTCTTTGGGGCGGATTTGGTAGGTACCTTGTTAAGTAGGTATGCAGCCGTTTCTAGGGCATATCCCCAGAAGGAAATTGGAAGGTCGGTAAAACTCATCATGGATCGAACCATGTCCAACAGTGTTCGATTTCTCCTTTCAGATACTCCATTTAACTGTGGTGTACCTGGAGGAGTCCATTGTGAGATTATACCATTTTCTCTGAGACAATTGAGAAACTCACTGCTTAAGTATTCTCCACCTCGATCTGATCGAAGTATCTTAATACTCTTGCCCATTTGTTTCTCTACTTCACTTCTGAACTCTTTGAACTTTTCAAATGATTCTGATTTGTATTTCATTAAATACACATATCCAAATCTTGAGTGATCATCAGTGAAAGTAATAAAATAAGAATACCCACCCCGTGCACTTGTTGTCATAGGTCCACAAACGTCTGTGTGAATCAATGCCAACAACTCTGTAACTCTCTCTCCTTTTCCACTAAAAGGAGATTTAGTCATTTTACCCATGAGACAAGATTCACAAGTTGGATATGATTCATAATCAGATAGCTCGAGGAGCCCTTCTTTATGCAACTTGGATAATCTTGTTTCATTGATATGACCGAGTCTACAGTGCCACATATAGGTATAATTAATATCATCTCTTTTCCTTTTCTTAATTTGTTCAATTTGAAATATATTTTCTTGTAAGTCAAGTGTATAAAGTCCATTTCGCAAATTTCCAATACCATATAAAACATCGTCTTTATAAATAGAACAACCATTGTTCTTTATAATAGCGTCAAAACATTCCATATCCAATACAGAAATTGAAATAATGTTTTTAATAATATTCGGAACAAAAAACAATTATTAAGATAAATGGATTTGCCCGAAGGCATTGCTAAACAATAAGTTCCTACAGCTAATGCAGCAACCTTTGCTCCATTCCCCACTCGTAGGATCACCTCATCATTGTTCAGCTTTCTACTTCTGACCAGTCCCTTCACATTATTACATATGTGAGAACCACAGCCGGTATCCAATACCCAAGTAGAATTTTGACTTTCTGAAAAATTAATTTCAATCATGAACAAACCTTGATTGGAAGTCGAAGCTTCTCCAAGCTTCTTCTCTGCTAGAAACTTTTTGCAGTTCCTTTTCCAATGTCCCGGCTCATTGCAATGAAAGCACATTCCTTTAGCTGGTTCAGGTTTCTTTTGCTCCTTTTCTTTCCCTTTTCCCTTAGCCTTCTTAGATTTCTTCTTTTCAGAAGACACCTTGGGCCTCTTCCTTTTATTGGAAGAATCCACCATCAAGACATGGTTCTTCTTGGATGAGAAGTGACCTTCTGCAGTTTTCAGCATGTTAAGCAGCTCAGGTAAGCTTACATCTAGCTTATTCATGTGAAAATTAACCACAAACTGCGAGAAGGTCTCAGGGAGTGACTGTAAGACCAAGTCTTGACTCAACTCCCCATCCATGACGAACCCAAGCTGTCCAAGGCGTTCAATCAAATTGATTACCTTCAGAACATGAGTCTCGACGGCAGTGCCCTCGGTCATCCGAGATCGGAAGAGCTCCTTAGATATCTCATATCTAGCAGTCCTACTCTGTTCACCATACAACTCCTTGAGGTGAAGCAGCATAGCAGGAGCATCCATTTTTTCAGTGCTGACGCTGAAGCTCGTTATTCATGGATGCGAGCATGATGCATTGAGCCACAGATGCATCATCTTGCCACTTATTGAAAGTGGCAATCTCTTCCTCAGAGGCTATTTCTGAAATAGATTCAGGGATAGTGGAATTTAGGACATAAGAAATCTTTTCAGCAGTGAGAACAATTCTCAGATTTCTTAGCCAGTCCTCATAATTCGGGCCGGTAAGCTTATTTGCATCAAGTATGCTTCGTAGTGAGATTAGTGATTTTGACATTTTTAAAATTCTGCATGTGAAAAGATAACATTTTAGCAAACATTCATTTTATTAACTTTGCATACCAAAATAAATTTAGGTCTTTATTTTAAATTGGTATCTCCCACTATTTTCATCAAACTATATTACCCTCACTCATATAGTTCGGCAACATCTAATTAAAGATTTGCTAGTGAGATTAAGGATCCCATTTCAAATGTATATAACCTTGTGGATAGCACAACAAGCGATATACAAATAAATAGGTAGACAACTCTTGTCAATTACATCACCATGTAACTCCTTTTATTTTGCCTCTTAAATCATAATGGTCATGTGTGTGCACATCCGAACTAAAATGATTAAGTTAAGTCCAGCCTAGCACTTCCATAAATTCAAAAAAGAAAATTTTTCGTCCTTGTGGATAGCACAACAAGACTAGATCGTTCAATTTTCTTGATAAGCATCAAATGTGATTAATTAACATCTTAAATATTCAATACTCGCCTTGTGGATAGCACAACAAACTCATATTAAATATTTAATACTCTATTAACTAATCATGCTAGAAGGCGACGTTCGATATTCCAAATATCATTTGAACGCTTCAGACTTAATATTATTTCTTTGAGGGGTTTGTTATTATTTGTCTCATCTTTTTAAGCGCATGCACATATATATATAAAATACACGTCATTTTATTAAACATGCGAAGCATGTTTGTATAAAATATAATATATATAATATTTAGCATGCAATATAGAATACTATATTCTACCCGGATTGATTATGGACTTTTATTCTAGTTTGGTTCACTAGAGCCACCAAGTGAACCAAAAGGTCAAACCTAGGAGTGCAAGAATTTAAATTTAAATATAACTATTACATTTAAACCCTGGCTCCATACAAATGAGTCTTCACGCGTTCCTTGCTCCTCGGTCTCCAATTTCTTCAAAATGATTCTAACTATCTCTATTACATTAACTATTTAAAATTAAATAGAAACCTTGATCAGCAGTCAAGGGAAAGTACATAGAAAGCAGATAGAATTTACATCGAGAATAAAACTAGAGAAGACGAGGTACACAGACCCCATTTTATAAAACCCATTCATTCAAGCATTCAACCAAAATAAAATCCAATCACATTGGTCATAGTCCATAATCAATCACTTTTATTACCATACATATCATCATACGTATCAATAAAACTTATTCATCTCATGAAAATAAATTCATTCCATATAAGTATTAATATCAGTTAATGGGCAAAAGTTTGCTAAACTTTGTTTTTGGAAAAATAAACTCCTTTATTTCATTCAAAAACAATTCCAAATTAAACTCTTTAATTTTAGCAATTATGAAATCTCATTTCATATAAAATAAACATCTTTATTTGAAACCTTTATTAATTAAATAAACCATTCATTTAATTAAATAAAACAAAAAAAAATTCAGTTCCTGTCCAGTGGCGCAGCTGCGCCAAGAATGTAAAGGGAACCGGCGCAACTGCGCAGAATGAAAACCAGGAACAGCACCCGGCGCAGCTGCGCAGCAATATTGCCTTGTACCGGCGCCGCTGCGCAGCTTCGCAGAATCTGAAAAATTTTTGTTGCCCAGAACTCGATCCAATCGCATATCATACATGTATGGAATCACATAGACTGATAATTAGCACAAGATTGGCTCTGATACCACTGTTGGGTTTGTACGTAACGCAATCATGCAATCAAATCACATAAATAGGGCGGAAGCGTAAAAACTAGATTTTCAAAAATTTATACAAACTCATTACCATGATCATTCATGTGCATCAATTATCAGTGAATGAAGAAGGAGAAAAACAGAATTATACCTTTGAAGATCCAAGCTTCCTCAGGTACAAGTTCTACTCCTTTGATTCCTCTGTAGTGGCTCCTTCCCTTGATCAATGTCAGCCACCCAAATGTTTGGCCTCTAACGGTGATCCACCAAGGAAGATGAAGAACTCAGTAAGATGGGTTATTGGCTTAACCCTTGTTTCTATCTCTATAGAATGTGTGTACTCCCAACTCTTGAAAAATTCACGTGTACCTTATTTTTGATATAAGACTCTCTTATATAGATATTAGGTTAACCCTCCTAATCCAATTAGAATAGGGTTTTATTTAATTAATTAATTAAATACTTTTAATTAATTTATATCCTAATCTTTATTAGGATTGAGAGAGAGTACTGATATTATATTAATTCCTAAACTCCTTTAGAATTAAAATAATAATAATAATAATAATATTAATAAGACTCCTCTTATTAATTTATATTTAATATTTCTAAAATATTAAATAATAAACATTAAGCTATTTAATTTATTCTATCATCATAGATTAAATTAATTATACTTAATGCATTATTACTATCATGTCATTTTCTTCTTAAATAATTCTTCTTCGTTTTATAGTGTGACCCTTTAGGTTCTCCATATTAAACCGGTTGTGAATAAATCAATTAGAACAATTCTAATCTTATTTAAATAAACAAATTAAACTAATAATCTATTTAAATAAATAACATTTATTCTACAATAGGGATAAGCCTCCCTAGCGATCAACGACTTTCCAGATAATATAGATTTCAACATTAATCATAAAAGAACCTGTGAGTTAATAGTTACCGTACAATTCAATCCTTCCACCATACAATGTCCCAATTAAATATAAGACATGGATTTACTGTCAAGTCTTAATTTATTTAATCATATGTATTTCGATTAGAAAATGCACAACTCCAAATAATGCAAATTAGAAACCTCTTTCTAATTTCATTCTACCTTGGCCAAGGATTCCTGGGTTGTCATTTAACGAATCACATAGGACATATCTCCTCTTTTACTAGAGGTGGTAGATTCTTTATTGATCATTCATTATCTCCATATGTAACTCATTATACCCAAGCATACCCTATATATGCCTTAAAAGGCCTTAAGGAATTAGTCAAAGTATAATTTGTTACATACAAGATACTATGATGATCTCAAGTCCAAGGATCACATGTTCTACTATCACATTAGGAATTCCTATTGACAGGCGAGTAAAACTCCATTAGGTATTCCATAGCGAGTCACGTTCAGTGAACTTATTCTCCAATAAGCACCTACATACTTGCTTTAGTGTCTCCACACAAATGACCATGAGATCAGTCATCCTCATCCAATGAGCAAGCAACATATGTACCAATCTATCCGGATTTACTAATCCCCATTTTAGTAATCCCACAATTGGGAACTATTTTAGTTTTTAAGCTTTCTAAGAATTTAGATCTCATTATCATGATCTCATCATGATTCTAAAAACATTGCTTAAAACTATGGGTTATTTACATATTATAAAAATAGCACCATGTAGATAATTATATGCCTTTAATAAATGAATATTTTATTAATAAATAAATAAGATTGTTTACAAAGTATGTATTTTATCATCATACATGATTGGCTTGTATGCACACTACTATCATAACCAAGCCCCCGAACTTAGAACTTCGGTTTCAAAGATTCAGTTTCGACAGTGTCCAGCAATTGGGCCTTCTTTCAAACAAAACTCGAGTGAGTTGGTACAACAATTTCAAATCTACTAACTGGCGACTCTGTAAAACGTTAAAATCGTCGACATGATATATGTTGGCGTTTTCCTAAAAAGCCCCTTCAAAACCTTTTTCATAAAAAGATAAATTAAGGGTAGAAACAAACTTAGGAAAAGAGAAAAAGATTCAGGTCCAACTCGAATCGAATTTTTCCACCGACGTCGACAAGTAGTGACTTTGCTGGGGACAGTAGAGGGCTTAGGCCGCGTTCAAATCTTTTCAAAAAAATTCCCTTTCATATTTTTCGTATGTGTGAATGTTGAGTCTTTAAATTAAATGAATGTGTGAATGTTGCGTCTTTACATTGAATGAATGTGAGTGAATACTTTCCTTCTTTATATTAGTGCTTCGCACCGATGTCATCATATGCATACGGTGAGACGCGATGTATGTGAATTGGTTATATATCAGCATCAGGTAACCAGATAGCTGATAAACCAATCCAACCAGTCTGAAGCAAGTCCTCCTACACTGGAGATCAGCCCCATCGCTATGAGGGATCACTACCGATTTCATGAGCATGAACCCTGGGCCGATAAGTTGGCCAAGGAGGAGAAGTTTTAAGTAGATAGGGAGTTTTCCTTCCAGAGAAATTTCACCAATCTGAACCAGCTAATGAAGGAAATCCTCCAAATGTTGATCAATGAGGGGATGGTTACAAATCTGTTACCCCCAATAAATCCTTGATCCAGTAAATTCAAGCCTGACCGAATCTATCAGTATCATTCCAATGCACCTGGTCATGACACCGAAGATTGCTAGGGACTTCGTCATCTAATTTAGAATATGATTAAAAGCGGTGAACTGATAAGAGAAAATCAAGATTATGGCCTCCCAGATGAAGAAACTCTCTTTACTCCCACTACGTGGAGTCAGGATACAATGGCTATCATTTCCTGTGATAAGGAGCCAGCCCGTACACCTCTAATGCTAATAAGGAAAGGGGTCCAAGGAACACAAAATCCTGTGATGTTGGCGGCGCCTGAACCTTTGAATTACCATTCAGACCGTAGTATCCAGTTATCAGTCTAAAGAGAGTCCTATAGAACTACGGGAATGATGAAGGTTCTACCTCAAACAACATTGCCATCGTACCAAAGGAGAATCCATTGTACCTGCCTCAGCGGGTGATTAAATCAGTCATCAAGGCCAAAGAAAAGGTGGCTGAAGAGAAAATCGAATAGTTCCTCAAAAATATGGGACACAATGAAATCAAAGTGGTGCAAAGTCTAAAAGACGTACCCATGTAGATGTCCATCCTAGATCTGGTCTTATCATCAGTAGATCATCGCAACATTCTGGTGAAAGTACTGGAAGAAACCCATCTGCCAAAGACAGTGGATGCCGAGAAATTCCGTCACGTGGTAGAACACATCTTCAACAGCAATGTGATATCTTTCACTGACGATTATATACCCATAGAAAGGACGGGCCATCGCAATCACTGTATATAGCGATAATGTCATCAGGGTATGTGATCGGAGGTGTGTTGATAGATGGAGGATCATCCCTAAACATCTATCCCTATGACACCTTAGAGAGAATGAAAATCAACCTGAACTGGATTAAAACCAGTCATGTGGTTATCCGGACTTTCGATAGATCTCGCCGAGAGACTATGGGAGAAATTGAGCTTCTTCTGGAGATTGGCCCGCACACTTTTTGAGTATCCTTTCAGGTGATCAACATCACTACAGGATATAACTTCTTGCTGGGAAGGCCATGGATCCACATGGCAGTAGGCGTTCCATCTACCCTCCATCAGCAACTCAAATACATTATCAATGGCAACCTAATCACGATAAATGTCGAACCGGAATACCCTGTCTGCATATAGGGAGACATGCCAGTGATTAGTCTGGATGCAGGGATTGAACCTGCTAGTTTTCAAGCCTTGGAGGTAAGCGATACTCATTACCTACCAGTTGTGGCAAACGCCTTGAAGCCTAAAGTCTCCCTCGAAGTGATGACAGTGGGCAAGGAGATGGTATTTTTGGGTTTCCACCCTGGAGAAGGGTTAGGAAAGAATCAGCAAGGTATCAAGAGCCCGGTGAAAATCTCGAGTCAGTTGGGGAAAGCTGGATTAGGCTATTTATTCGGGTCAAACCACCGGAACCCACATAAGCATCCTAAGGCACATGCTTCCACCATACTATTGTAAAACCTCACTGATGCTGGATGTGTAAAGTCAATGAGGAAGATCCCTGCTGCGGTATCAGCCATGTTGTTTCCTCCAATCATACCGGTAAATGAGAGAAGAGCCCCAAAGCCTGAGGGGGAAAGCAAAAAGGAAAAAGAAAAGTTCCTGTACAAAGGACGATACCCATTTGCTAACATGCGGGTTATCATACACCACGAAGGTATGAACAATGATCTCCCCGACAGTGATGAAGAGGATCAGATCTAAATTCCTCGCATCAAGAAAGAAAAGGGGGCAGTTCAAAGAAAACCCCCAGCTCTGATCTAAAGGATGTCTTAGTCATTATTAGAGATGAGATAGACGACCACATATCTTGTATCCTCCCTATTCATGAGAATCTGACCCTGAATAACTGGAGCAGCATCCCTTGCCTCATTCAAAAAGGGTAAAAGGGCAGAAAGACCATCTGCCCTGTAACAAGCTTTCATTTACTGCTTATTTTAATTGCACAGCTATAGCAGTAACTTTTGTCATGCTTTGTCAAATACTTTGTATGTTCAAACATTTGTATATATTAAAGCGAAAGCATTTTGTTTTCAGGACTCCAAGATTGGATTTGTTTGTCCCTGCTGATGAGATGCCAACCTGTCATAGTGACTATAACTTTGATGTAGAATTAAATTTCGACTTGATGGAAATTGATCAAAAGGAGGAAGATGACTATGAGGTGCCCGAGGAAATCAAGAAATGGGTCGAAGACAAACCCAAACCAAACCTCGACCAAACCACCACTATCAACATAGGAATCTCAAAAAACCTCAAAGAAATCCAGATAGGCATAGACCTTACCCAAGATCAAAAAGCTGACCTGATTGAACTCCTAACACAGTTCCAGGATGTGTTTGTATGGTCACATGAAGACGTGATTGGCCCGTCTACTGATATTATCATCCATCGAATGCCCATCAAAGATGGATTCAAGCCAGTCAAGCAAAAGCTCAGGCGATTAAAACTTGAATGGAGTTTGAAAGTCAAAGAAGAAGTTGTTAAACAATTCAAAGCCAGCATCATCATGGTATCAACATACCCAGAGTGGCTGTCAAACATAGTTCCCGTGCCTAAGCCCGGAGGGAAAGTAAGAGTATGCGTGGATTACAGGGATTTGAACAAAGCCTACCTCAAGGATAATTTCCAGGTACCTTTCATCCACATCTTGATAGACAACACGGCGCAGTACGACATGTTTTCTTTTGTGGATTGCTTTGCTGGTTACCATCAAATCATGGTCGGTGAGGAAGACAGGGAGAAAATAGCTTTCATCACCCCCTGAGGAACTTTCTGCTACAGAGGTTTGTTCTTCAGCCTCATCAATACTGGTGCCACGTATCAGCCAGCCATGATGGCCCTGTTTCATGATATGATGCATAAGAAAATAGAGGTTTATGTGGATGACATTATCGTCAAATCTCGGAAGGAGGACGATCAGCTTGACCATCTCAAGAAGCTGTTCAACAGGTTGCGCAAGTACAACCTCAAGCTAAATCCAGTCAAATGTGCTTTTGGCGTCAAGTCAGACACGTTATTGGGATTTATGGTAAGCAATAGAGGCATTGAGCTGGATCCTACCAAGATAAAAACCATCACTGAGATGCCCGTACCTCGAACAGAGAAGGAGATACATGGATTCTTGAGAAGGATTAACTTCATAAGCCGGTTCATTTCTCAACTCACAACGACTTATGAACCCATCTTCAAGCTACTAAGGAAGAATTCCTCCACCAAATGGAATGCGGATTGCCAAAATTCCTTCCTTGCTATCAAGAAGTAACTGATCGAAGCGCCTGTCTTGGTACCCCCAATGGATGGAGTTCCCCTGTTCATGTACCTGTCAGTCAATGCCAACACCATGGGCTGCATGCTAGGACAAAAAGATGATAGTGCAAGGAGAGAGCTATCTACTACATCAACAAAAGATTTAGCAGCGGTGAACAGAAGTACACACTGATTGAGAAGACATGTTGTGCGTTAGCATGGGCCGCCATGAGGTTACAAAATTATTTGCATGGGCAACCGACCTACCTCATATCCCGTATGGACCTGCTGAAGTATGTATTCAGCAAACCAAGTTGAATTTTCAACTGTCCAAATGGCAATTGATTCTATAAGAGTTCAACATTATCTACGTGACTCAGAAGTCCATCAAAGGTCAAGGCATTGCAGATCAACTAGCCGAAGCACCGTCAGGAGGGTTCGAACCTCTGGAAATATATTTCCCAGATGATAGTATCATGACAATTCAGCAAGGTCTTCAAGAAAATGCAATCCAACCATGGAAAATATATGTCGATGGAGAAGTAAACATGGAAGGTGCCAGAGCTGGGGCAGTCCTTATCTCTGGTACAGGAGAATAATATCCTGTAGCTACCAAGTTACAGTTTGTCAACACCAACAACATGGCTGAGTATGAAGGCTGCATAATGGGGTTGAAATTAGCCCAATCTATGGGTATCCAGCGTCTACTAGTCTTTGGAGATTCTGAGTTGGTTATCAGACAAACCACTGGGGCATATCACACCAAAGAACTGCATTTGCAGCCATATCATTGGCAGGTCGTCAAAATATCCATGGAGTTTGAAGACACAACTTTCATCCATATTCCTCGAGGTAGGAATGACTTCGCTGATGTATTGGCGATGTTGGCTTCCTTAATCCGCATATCCGATAGGAGTGAGATTCCCGACATCAAATTCCTAAACCAGAAGACCCCGACATATGGGAATTACATTGGAGAAGTATCAGATGAGATTCCTCCTATCAAAGAGCCTTGGTATCAAGACATCAAGGAATATCTTTGAGATAAATCTATGCCCGCTGGGGAAAGCCACTCAAAATGAAAGAGGATTCACAAGATGGCCCTGAAGTTCTATCTGAACAGAGACACACTCTACAAAAGGGATGCTAGAATAGGCCTGTTATGATGCCTCGATAAAGAGCAAGCCCAGAGATTGATGGATGAAGTCCATGGTGGAATCTATGGCCCACACATGAGCGGTCATCTGCTGGCCAAGAAGATATTAAGAACAGGACATTATTGGATTTCTCTCAAAGCTGACTGTGACGACCATGTTAAGAGGTGCTATCAATGTCAAGTTCATAAAAATACCATACACGCTCCTCCGAACGATCTACATAACATGAGTTTGCCATGGCCTTTCTCTATGTGGGGAATGGATGTGATAGGCCCAGTAGAACCCAAAGCCAGCAACAAACATCGCTTCATCTTCACTATGATCGATTACTTCACCAAGTGGGTTCAAGCAGCCTCTTTTCCCATAAGTCACCAAAGAGGTAATCATTGGTTTCATCAGAAACAATGTCGTCTGTCTATATGGACAACTGGAAGTGATCGTATCAGACAACACTAAGAATTTGAATAATCAGATGATGAGAGAACTATGCAGCAAGTTCCACATTAAGCATCTCAATTCTGTCATTTATCGGCCCAAAATGAATGGTGCTGTTGAAGCTGCCAATAAGAACATCAAGAAAATCATGTAGAAAATGTCCGCCAATCATAAAGAATGGCCTGACCTATTGGCCAATGTGCACTTCTACCAAGGTTACCCCCTACTCATTGGTCTATGGCATGGAAGCAGTACTTCCCGTAGAAGTAGAAATGGAGTCCCTGAGAGTGTTGATAGACGCTCAGATGGAGGAAGACCAATGGTTGTTAGATCGGTACCACCAATTGTCCCTGATAGATGAAAAGAGGGCTACAACCATTTTTCACGGGCAGTTATATCAACAAAGGATTGCTCGATCCTATAACAAAAAAGTCCGAATACGACAATTCAAAGAGAATGATTTGGTACTGAAGAAAGTTCTGGCCAATCAGGATGAAGCCAAAGGAAAGTTCGCCCCAAATTGGGAAGGCTCTTTCATTGTCAAGGAAGTGTTAACAGGAGGAGCTATCAGATTACAAGAGATAGATGGGAGCGAATTTCCCCAACTCATCAACTCAGACACCATAAAAAGGTATTATGTATGAGACGCATGCATATCGACATCTTGGTCCTGCGAATCAAATCAGTTTCGGTTTTCACTAGAAAAATGGAACTACGAATGACCTGATCTCCCTCAACCCGGGAGTACATAAGCAGCCATTCCTGGTGCGGTTAAACTAAATAAAAACTCAAAAGCTCATTAAACCAAACTCAAAAGAAATATTTCTCAAACCTCTCTCACACAAAATGGAACTATGAATGACCTGATCTCCCTCAGCCCGGGAGGACGTAGGCAGCCATTCACGGTGCGATTTGACCTTCAAGAAAATACAAAAACCAATAAAAACCAGTCCCAAGACACCAAAATCATATAAAACCTAATTCCTATCAAGCTTCCCAGATCAATAGGCCTATCTGAGATATTCTGTGACATCTCACTGTCAATCTATCAAGGAGAAGCTTAACATCAACAATAGCAAGTCATGAAAGAAGTGGTAATTACTCAGCAATGACAATATATATCCAAACAGGGAAGTGAATCAAAATATATTTCTCTAATATATAATATTGTTTGATATATATAATAGCAGTGCCAACATGGCATCTCGTTATGAAGATGGAGGAGCCGCTGCAAGTGTAATACCTCAGCCTCCATACGGGCCAGAACATCCACAGCCATTTGTATAGTAGCACTGTGATTATTAATGTACACACTCATATCGACAATTAGGCCGTGAGTATATGATCAGAGAGTAGTACTATCGACAATGTGGAAATCTCGGGAAGCTATGGCCTCATCCCTCTCTACAAAAGCAGCTTCCCTGGCAATCAAAGTCTCCTCAATCTTGACAAAAACATCTCGAGAAGATCAATCTCATCTCTCTCGACCAATGCCTTGTCTTGAGTGGCTCAAACCTTGTCTCTATCCGTAAAAGCTATATCTCTACCAGATAGGGCAATCAACATTAGCGCCCTAGACTGATCTCGCTCAAAAGTCATCCTGGCTAATGAATCTGCCAAAGCTAGATCTGTCCCGACAGGAATGATCGGCGGGTCACTAACTAAAGCTGCTGTCAGATCCATAAACAAAGCATCCTCTGTAGGAGAATTAGGATCTTCCATAGGCTCCTCCTCATCTGAATCCACAATCGGAGCTGACTGGATGAATACAGTTGATGTTATATCAGCCTCCAACCATGCTGAGTACTTCAAAAAACGATATGGATGGCTAGTAAATAAATCAGCCCTCTCCCTATGAGTCCAACACTCATAAAACCTAATCAGGTCGGCTGATGATATAGAAAAAGCTGACATCCGCTGATCAATAGCCCCCTCAAAATGGTGCAGGCTCTGGAACTGATCAAACTGACACATAACTACCAGAGGATGGTAAGTGGTCAGTCCCCTCAATCCCGCTAGGGGCAAGTAGTCCATGCCAGATGCATGGGTGATAAAGCTATAGGGAGAGACTAGCCCTGAGTAGGGCAGAATCGAAAAAGGATGCACAATATCGGACAGAAAAGCTGACCATGTCTCTACATCCGAACACTCCGTCGGCTGAAAGGAGTATGACATGACTATCTCATAGGTGAAACAATACCCCTGGTGTCTGAAGAAGCCAATCGGGTGCAAATGGGACATGAGCCACACATACAAGAAGACAGAGCTACCTCTAAAAAACCCCTCTAGATGAGTATGGCAATAGGTAGCTAAACTCAGTGTCTCAGCTAATATCATCGGAAGAACGGTGCAACACTGTCTAAGGGCCCAAACCACGACCATCAATCCGACGTCCAAGTGGTCCAAGGGTAGTGGCATATAAATGTAGGCCACAATGCACATCAACAAGACGTCTACACGGGCGAGCTACCACTCATCTACCAAAATGATAAAATCCCCAAAATATCGCTCGTAGCTGTCTAGCTGGCCGAAGCGATCGATCCGAAAGTCTATATGTTGACATTGGTTTAAAAAATCCGTGGGTCAGGTCACAACCCGGATCTTTTAATCTCTTTTCCTAAGTTCTCTCTACCCTTACTCTTTTTATTTAGGAAAAAAGTTTTGAAGGGTTTTTTTAGAAGAAAGGCCAACATGTATCATGTCGACTATTTGGACGTTTTACAGAGTCACTAGTTGGTAGATTTGAAATGGTTGTACCAACTCAACTGAGTTTTGTTTGAAAGAGGCCCAATTGCTGGACACTGTCGAAACTTGATCTTTGAAAACAAAGTTTTAATCTCGGGGGCTTGGTTAAGTGTGGGGAAGGTGTTAGGCACCCCACGACTCCCGTGTAAACATGGTACCATATCTTTTCAATATTTCCCTTTCAAACTGGAATGCGTGAGTGAATGCTGTTTGAAAATTGGGCATATTGATTTGATTGATTGAAAGTAGTGTTTTGCTTCATTGAACCTATATAAGAAGGGTTTGATTTGATTTGCAAAAGCATTTAATTTGATTTACAAAAAGCTTTTCTTTTGATTGAATTGAAAATGATGTTCTGAAAGCTGGTTTATCAAACCCTTACGCTGCCATAGGAATTGAAGCCTGTTGATACTTCCAATTTTATCTTTATAGCCTTAAGGCTGCATGTGAATGGTGATTCGTCAGGCTGCGAAGCATCCTCGACCACAGAATATACAAGTGTCGGTCTCCTCATGGGTATGAAAACCATCGGAGGGACGCTGACATAATAATTAATATTTTTTTATTATCTTGAGACCTTAAATCCGGATAACCGTTTTAAAGTCTGTTTACATGTACATTTTTACAGAAAAATTGGCAGGGTACATTTGTAAATTGAAGTTTTTTCATCGTGGAAATCAGATTCCGTTCGTTTTGATCGTGAATCCCACGATTCCTAGCCTCACATATGAGTAGCCAAAACCTGAACAGTTCAAATTTGTACAGAAATAGATAAATATCCCAATATTGCAAGAATCAAGGATTCATTCAGTAAATCCTGATTCGCATGGCCGAAGCATCTTGTTCCCACTAGATAGCGATATAAGGGATGCGAGGTTTCCTTTGAAGCTGAAACTAGAAAGAAAGCTAGATTTAACGAAATCTCAGCCAATCTAGCTTCCCGATTCAATCTGGAGGTTTTGAACAGTTTGAAAACTAGAATTGGCGAGATTTAAATAAATCTAGTTCGCCTGTAGATATGTCAATGCCTATTCATATAAAATGAATATTTAAAGCAGCAGTTGAATAGAAAGCGAGCAAAGCAATATATATATATATATATATATATATATATATATATATATATATATTGACAGAAATGTAGTCAACCAAGACTGGGAAGAGGACCAGTGATGGTGAAGGCTGCTTATATATGCATAAATATATATAAAAACAATAAAAAGGACACAAAATGATCCAGGCCGAACTGGAATGTAAATATATAGAAAAGTAGTCAACCAGTGACTAGGAAGATAACCCAGTAATGGTGAAGTGTGCAAAAACAATATAAAGGCCACAAAATAGTTCAGGCCAGACTGAAATGTAAATTGCAGAAAAGTAGTCAACCAGTGACTGGGGAGATCACCCAGTATGGCGAAGAGTGCAAAAACAATATAAAGGGCGATGGGTTTTCACGCCGGTGCCCGGACTAGAATTAATATATATATATATATATATATATATATATATATATATATATATATATATATATATTGACAGAAATGCAGTCAACCAATACTGAAAAGAGAACCCAGTTATGGTGAAAATCGCTCATATATGCATAAATATATATAACAGCGGTAAACTACCTCGAATTTGGCATCCGGGCTTGACAGAATTAAAATGTTAGTATATATACAGTTAAAAATATACAAAAAAGAGCCAAACCCGGACTGGGAAGATAACCCAGTCCGGCGAAGTTGCCAGAATGTGTGTGCTAGTGCATTGAAGCTGCTGGAGCTGACAGATCGTCAATCCGAGTTGTAAAAATGCCAGAATATCAGTTTATGTACAAAAATATACCAAATTTTGACGAAAACGGCCACGAAACTAAGTTTCGGGCATTTTTAGAGAACAAAACTTAACGTGCAAGTGTATAAAAGTACGAAGAAGTAATATTCACTTTTGATCGTGAAAATACTTACAATTGACTGCTACACGGGCATTTTATCAAATTATAGGCTCTATACGTCCAAATCTACCGGTTATTTTCTTATATGTGGTAGTATATGGGTATATCTACGTGTTAGAGTGAAAATATTTGGGTTTGGAAGAGGTGTAAAAGTCAAAAAATTGAACTGGCAAAGCTTCGCTGTGTTTTTCTTCTTCTTTTTTTGAAATAATGGGGGGGGGGCACCTCTATTTATAGGCCAGGGAGCCTCCACGCTACTTGCTGCTGCCACAGGTAGAGGTACGGCTCCCCTAGTGGGGCCTGCGGTGCCGGGTTCTGTCGTCTCGAAGTACGTGCACTCCGGACAACGCGCAGTCGAAGTCGAAACTTTCTAACTTTTGATCGGAGAGTCCGTTTGAGGTGTACGATACCTTTTCAAAAAGCCCTTGTTGAGAGTGTTGCAATGACTTGGGATAAAACATTTTTTGGGTTCCAGAAGACAGGTTCATAACCAGGTCTTTGATTCCCCGTAGTTTGTCCGTTGAGCTGTCGTGCATCGTTGCTCTCGGGATCGTCGTTATGGTTTATTCTTACTTTGATGGCATCAATTCGGCTTAATTTTAACTGAATCAATTAAGACTTAATAAAATGACCATTTTACCCCTCCCGGGGTGGTCCTTGGTGGATCTGGCTTCCCAGGGTCATCTCTAGGGCTGAACTGCACTTCTCGGACTTAGACCGGGATGACTCAATATGTCCTAGGTTGATGTCAAGGTTGACCTATACCTCCCAGGTTGATGTCGGGGCTAACTTGACGGCCCGATATTGAGATCAAGATTGATCGGTATCTCTCGGGTTGCTGCCGAGGCTGATTTGAAGACCCGATATTGAGATTGGGTTTTGAACTGACGGTCTGATCGGATATTGGGGTTGATTTAATAGCCCAATATTGAGATTGAGGTTGATCTGACTGTACGATTGATGATTGGAGCTGGATTGATGGTCTGATTGACGATCGGCGTTGGATAGACGGTTCGATAGGAGATCAGAGTTGGATTGACGGTCCGATTGGCGATCGAAGCTGGATAGACGGTTCGATTGGGGATCAGAGATGGATAAACTGTTCAATTAGAGATCGGAGCTGGATTGACGCTCTGATTGGAGATCGGAGCTGGATTGACTGTCCGATTGGAGATCGGAGCTGAATAGACAGTCTGATTGGAGATCAGAGCTGAATAGATGGTCCGATTGGAGATCAGAGCTGGATAGACTGTCCGATTAATAATCGGAGCTGGATAACCGGTCTGATTAGAGATCAGAGCTGGATATAAGGTACGATTGGAGATTAGAGCTGGATTAACTGTCTGATTGACAATCGGAGCTGTATAGATGGTCCGATTGGAAATCAGAGCTGGATAGACGATCCGATTGGAGATCAGAGCTAGATAGACGGTCTGATTAGAGATCGAAGCTGGATAGAAGGTCCAATTAATGATCAGAGCCGGGTAGACGGTCCGATTAGAGATCGAATTTAATTGGAGTACCAATATTGGGGATAGGATTTGACTGGAGTACCGATATTGGGGATCAGATTTCGGTTTACTGGCATTGGTGGCTGAATTTAGGTTTACCGATATTGGTTATCGAATTTAAACTGAATGACCGGCATTTGTAGCCGAATTTGGATTGGAAGCCTAGTATCGGTACTGGGCTTGATTTGATTGACAGCCTTGCCCTCCTATAGTGTTTGTATTGGGGTAAGGAAAATTTCGAGTGTCTACAGATGCCCCTCTTTATCATGTCCATGCAATGTAGTGGAATGGACAGGATAAAGATTAGTAGACACTGGAAATAAAACACATGCTAGAGACATTACGAAGGCTGGGTGTCTTTGAGTTGAACAGGGCTGCTCTCAGTTGCTTACGTCATCTATCTGCTGGGGATAACGTTGTTATGGACAGCCTTTGATATTATTGACAGGTTACCACGAACTATTCTTGTCATTTTTTGTTGGGGATGACGTTATTCACGGTAGCCTGCTTAACTCTGATGAGGATGCTATTATGGTTTGAAACCCATGGTTTCCCGCATCTGTCAGCATTATCAGGGGGCAGATTTCCTCTCTGCTGATGTCGTTTGTGTGTTTTTGAAGGTTCCTCTTACGGGGTCATCCCTCAGGTATCGAGTCACCTTGCTGGGATCTTTCGATGCTTATACGAATTATAGGTTTCACTTGGCAGCTTGCAGTAGGGAGCTGAATATCCAATCTTTTACCTCATTCCCTTTTGAGGATGTGTATAATAGATTCCATCATTGACGATGGATTACTAAAATTATCCTCGTCACCGGATCATTCCCGATGCTTTGTTGGGGCTGAGGAATCGGTTAAACTGTATCGATCAATACACGACGCTTTGCTGGGGTTGTGCCAACGGTTGAACTGTCATCGGTCAGTACCCGACGCTTTACTGGGGTTGTGCCAACGGTTGAACTTGACTTTGGTCTGTACCCGAACTTCGCTGTGGTTGTGCAAGCGGTTGACCTTGACTTTGGTATGTACCTGAACTTCGCTGGTGTTGTGCCAACGATTGAAATTAACTTTGGTCTGCACCTGAACTTTGCTGGGGTTATGCCAACGGTTGAAATTAACTTCGATCTGCACCCGAACTTCGCTGGAATGGAACCAACGGTTGAACTGTCTTCGGTCTGTACCCGAACTTCGAAAATGGCAGTTTTCTGCAGTTTTGCGCAGTTTTTATGCAGTTTTTTTTGTAGTTTGATTTGTTGATCCCTGGACATGGCTCCGGGATGAATACCAAGGGTCTCTATGGGGCTTCCCTTGCTATCAGATTCCCGCTGCTTAAACGCAGATTTTCAGGACAAACCGCTCAATCGCGTAGCGATTTTTCTTCAGATTTGACTCGGCAGCACATAAGAACTCCGTTTTGACCTGAATTGAACTGAGCCCAGGGGAGTGAGACCCACCCTGGGGTGTCGCAGATGGAGGTGCGGCAGCCATAGGTGGGCCCACTTCCACCTGGGCTATTTAATGGGCTGCGAGATTTTTATTTTTCAAGTTTCAGTTTTGAGTTCCAAACGGATTTTGATTTTCTTTTTCGGATCTATGGAGGTTGGACAGCAATTTTTTGAATCTGTCAGTTCCTACATGATCAGCACAGCACAGGTAACATTTTACGTCCTTTTTTCGCAAGTTTTGACCGTTAAAAGCATGCGAACCACTTATGGGCCTTTCAGACGCAATGTATGAAAAATGTATGCTTATATGACCTGCTAAATTTTTTTTGACTACATATGTATTCATATCTAACTATAATGCATGTTTGGATGTAAGAAAATTTAGGTTCTGAGACAGTGCTATTTTGCACTTTTTGACCAGTTTAGTCATCCTTTTTGAGGCCTAGTACGCCTGGATTTTCAACTAAAAATGTCTATGGTAATTTGGCTACCATGTGAGGTTGACTTTTGATTTTTCTTCATAAATATAAATTGTTTCTATTTTTGGGTAGGTGTGCTACTGAATGGCCACCTAGACATGCCTGTGTGCATGTGGACAGTCCATTTTACAAAGGAGACATGCGAAATTTTTCCAAAATCTTAGGCATTGAAAAACATGCATTTTTGACTCTACTGGGGATTTTTGACTGACCCATACAGGTTTTTAGCTTCTTTTGACAACATGCAGTTTTGACTTTATTGGATATTTTTGACCGACCCATACATGTCTTAGGACCTAGAGATATATGCTGGACTAATGGAAAATGATAAGTCATAGGTTTTAGGCTTACCACACCACTTCTGAGGTGATTTGGAGTATTGGTGTATGCGATGGATCGCGATAGACCCAGCAGCTCCAGCAGGGTATCATCAGGTATCAGACGTAGGATGGCTTCTGATGTTCCCCAGCCTCATCCAGCTCGGACACCTCGCAGATTGGTGGAGGTGGTGATTCATCCAGCATAAGACGAACATCCACTTGATATTGATGATGAGGAGGCTCCTTTTGCTACTCCTGTTCCCGCTTAGGTTCCACGTGCGGAGGTCCTAGGCATTGTTGTGTAGACGCAGAAGTTGTTGGGCGACTTGAGTCGCCATCCATCGACATATCTTCATGCCAATGAGGTGACTTGAAGTTTTTCTCTCTAGATTCTTTTCTTCCTTTTTTCCATTCTCGGGGCTCAGGTTTTTAACATGGGTTAATTTTTAGATGCAGGTTCCCGGCTTTACGCAGCCTCGAGGGAACTGGTTTAGCGTGTATTCCCTGTATCACACTTTGCACGAGGATTACAGGGATATCGTAGATGGCTGGGGCTTTCAGGCCTTTTTCTCGATCCTTCCCCGCTGTTGCCCCTGGGGGTATATGAGGGCTTTATCTGAGCGCTGGTTCCACCAGACTTAGTCCCTTCATCTACTATATTACGAGGTGATGATGACTCCAATGGATTGGAGATTTATCACCGACATTGAGTTTGAGGTCAAGCCAGTGCCTATCATGGCTGAAATTACGCCAACTATCATTCGATCCCTGCTGGGAGTCCCTACGACGGCATTCAAGGGTCGGGCGATCTGATCTGGTCCCTTGAGTATAGATGCCCATGATGGGATTTTACAGGAGCCCCCACCTGATGATCAGAGGGCTAGGGATCGCATTCTGAGGCGATTATTTTTGTCAATCATCAGGGGCTATTTTATGACGAACAACTCGTCTACTGTGTCCTTCACCTTGATTAGCGCCACTCGACATGTAGAGCACCTCTATGACTATGATTGAGGCTCCCATACCTTTGCCTATTTTCTTCGTGGCATGCGCATACTTTCGAAGGGTGTGACGGAGGCTGGGTTAGGATTTTACCCATTTTTGTTGGTGAGTACATCTTTTTGTACTTTTTTTATTTCAACATCCATTTTTGTCAGTCTTAGTCACTAAGGACTTTTGATATTTGCATGATCAGCTTTGGGCATTTGGGATGCTTCCTTGCCTACGACCCACTTCTAGCCCTAGGTCTGGAGACTTATCCTCGGGGCCGGAGATGGCATCACTCCACTTTGACGGAGGTTTTGGTTGCTGAGGGATTCACTTACGCCCATTTGCAGTTTGAGCTTTTTACGGCGGGTTCGATCACTTAGACGTCGTATACCTCCAAGTTTTTGACCCTCGGATTCGAGGGAGGCATCCCTACAGGTCGGGAGTTTGTTTTGTCGACCCGCAGAGTCCCTTTCTTGACGGTGGGAGGCTGGGAGCTCTATCTTGGAGAGCATGCCATTAGGAGCATTACGGGGGAGATTTGCATTCCCATTACTCCTCCTGCTTAGCATCATTGACCATTGATCGTGCCATTGACAGATATCCCTATCGAGGGCATAGATGGCTTCGCCTTATCAGAGGGCCCGTACAGCCAGGAGGCCTTTAGCAGTTGGTGGAGTCCTCACACTATTGGAGCTCAGACTCGTGCCACCCAGTTCATGGCAGACATGGTGCCAGGGTTCGTGATGCTGATGGACTGGATCGCTTACCTTAGGGAGCCTACTCATGTAGACCAGATAGCAGATCTGACCAGGGAGTTAGAGCAGGCTTGTTTCTTTATCAGGCACCTTAGCCGAGATCCGTCAGAGGCATCTTCTTTTTACCCATCCAGCTCAGGAGCGGGTCCCTCTTTCGGTCCATTTAGTAGTAGCTATACAGGGGCAGATCCTTCCTTATACAACCCAAATATGCCTAATAGCAGCGATTTTGTATCTACTGAGGAGATGAAGTAGGTCGATCGTTTTGACACTGACGTCTTCTACTTCCTCTGATAGCTATTGGAGCTATATTTTTGGTCAGCCACTGTTTTGGCTATTTGGCAGTTGTGCCATCATTTTGATAGACCATTATATTAGTTGGGTGGTGGTACCCCTATTTCCCTATTTTTTCCTTTCTACTTTATATTATCAAACAGGGATGATGTCCTGCAGTAGATAGTTTGTTGTAGATATTCATGATCTTTTCAATCTATCGCATCATGTTTATATTTGTCATCATGCATATATTATGTCATGTGTATGCATTCAGACAGCTGCGACTTGATTTGACCTCTGGATGGTCTTGTGGTACGGTGCTACAAATGACGTCATCTACGGTTAGCCGTACTGAGCATTCACCACCTTCTGAGGTGGCCACATCATTGAGGTCATGGTATCAGAGTCTTCCCTACCCAGTCAGAGGGACAGTGGATCACATGTTGGGGCATTCGTTAGCCCTTATAGATTTTTGGGTGCCGCCTGGATTTGTTGATGGCATTTTACCCTTTTGGATACCTGAGAGACAAGTGTTTTGCTTCGGGCGGCATGAGTTAACACCGACTCTCGAGGAGTACGAGCGATTTACTGGGTTGGCTCTAGATTTGTCATGTGTTCGTATGGCTATTAGTGATATAAAGAGACCATTTACTTGTATGTCCAGTCTCCGTCAGAGCTTGATTAGGGACGAGATTGTATCTGGACACGTGATCTTGATTGATTTCTTGATCGATCAATTTGGCGAGCTAGACAGCTATAATCGCCATGTTGGAGATTTTATTATTTTAGCAGAGGCATGGCATTTGGCCAGAGTAGACATTTTACTGATGTGTATTGTGGCATACGTCTATATGCCGCTTCGCTTGGATCATTTGGACGTGGGATTAGTAGTTGTGGTTCGGGCCCTTAGACAGGGTAGCACCATCATCCTGATGATATTGGCAGAGACATTTAGATCCGCAACACATTGTAGTACCCATCCAGAGGTTTTTTAGGGGCAGCTCGGTCTTGCTGTATATATGGCTGATGTCCCATATACGACCGATTGGATTTTTCAAGCCTCGGGGTTTTTTCTTTACTCATGAGACATCCACAGTTTACTCCTTTCAGCTTGAGGATTGCATTGATGCAGAGTCATGGTTGGCATTTCTGTCAGATATTGGGCATCCGTTCGCGATCTTGCCATGCTCAGGGCTAGCATCCCCATATAGCTTTATCACCCATGCTTCTAGCCTGGATTATTTTCCCCTAGGGGGATTGAGGGGAGTAACTACCTATCTTCCACTGGCAGTCATGTGTCAGTTCGATCAGCTGCAGAGTTTGCACCATTTTGAGGGGTCTGCTGATCAGAGGACGTCGGTTTCTTCTATGTCATCCATCGACTTGGTTAGAGTATATGAGTGTTGGACTCATCGAGAGAGGGCTAATTTCTCTGGTAGCCATTCGAGTCGTTATCAGGAGTATTCTGCATGGTTGGAGGCATACACAGCAGTTGCAGTAGTAGAGCCTCATTTATCTTTGATTGTGGACTCCGACGAGGAGGAGCCTATGGAGGATCTAGATTCTCCTACCGAGGATGAGCTGTTCACGGGTTTAATAGCAGCTCTAGTGAGTGATCTGTCAGTTCTTCCTGCAGAGATAGATTCGGCTTTAGCGAACTCACTATTCAGGATGACCTTTGAGTGTGATTCAGCTAGAGCGCAGATGTTTGCTGCCTTATTTGGCAGAGATTTAGCTTTTGCTAAGAGAGATGGACTCAGGGTCGCTCTAAATGCTAGATTGATTGAGCGAGAGGAGCTCCGATCTGCCAGAGATGCAGTTGTTGTAGAGCGAGACGAGATTCACTCGGTTAGAGATGCAACATATGTTGAGATCGAGGAGACTTTGATTGCTCAAGACTTAGCTTTTGTGGAGAGGGATGAGGCTATAGCTTCCCGTGATTTTCACATGGTTGATAGTACTGCTCTTCGATCCTACACTCATGGTTTGGTCACCGAGATGAGTGTGACCACAGTGCCACCTTGCAGATGACCGTGGAGGTATTGAGCTATGTGGAGGCTGAGTGGATTGCACTTACAGCTGCTCCCCCATCTTCAGAGAGAGATAACATGCTAGCATTGCTGACCCATTTGTCCTTGGGTTCATAGACTAGCTTTATTTTTCCTACATGGACTAGATCAGCCATTTTTGTCATGTACAGGGCATTATGTATATATTAAACAGTGTTATATATCAGAGAAATATATTTTTGATTCACTTCCGTGATTGAATATGTACTATCATTGCTAAGTGATTACCACTTCTTTTATGACTCGCAGTTGTAAATGTATCTTGAGCTTCTCCTTGATGGACTGACAGTTGAGATGTCAAGGAGTATCTTAGATGGGCCTGTTGACCAAGGTGGCTTGATAGAATTTAGCTTCTATTTGTCTTTGGTGTCTTGGAACTGGTCTTTTATTTATTTTTCATTTTTTCTTGAAGGGCAAATCGCACCATAAATGGCTGCTTATGTACTCCCGGGTTGAGGGAAATTAGGTCATTCGTAGTTCAGGCTGTTTGATTGGAGAGAGGTTTAAAAAGTATTTATCTTAGGTTTTGAGTTTGGTTTGATGAGTTTTTGAGCTTTTTATTTGGTTTGACCGCACCAGAAATGGCTGCCTACGTACTCCCGGGTGTAGGGAGATCAGGTCATTCGTAGTTCTAGCTGTTTAATTGGAGAGAGGTTTGAAAAGTATTTATCTTGGGTTTTGAGTTTGGTTTGATGAGTTTTTAAGCTTTTTATTTGGTTTGACCGCACCAGAAATTGCTGCCTACGTACTCCTAGGTGTAAGGAGATCAGGTCATTCGTAGTTCCGACTTTCTAGTGAAAAACTGAACCTGATTTGATTCGTAGGACCTGGATGCGAGTATGCATGTATCTCAGATGTAGTATCTCTTGATGGTGTCTGAATTGATGAGTTGGGGAAATTTATTCCCATCCATTTCTTGTAGTCTGATAGCTCCCCCTGTCAACACCTCCTTGACAATGAAAGGGCCTTCCCAATTTGGGGCAAATTTTCCTTTGGCTTCATCCTGATTGGCCAAGACTTTCTTTATCACCAAGTCATTTTCTTTGAATTGCCGGATTTAGACCTTTTTGTTATAGGATTTGGCAATCCTTTGCTGGTATAACTGTCTGTGGAAAATGGTTGTAGCCCTCTTTCATCTATCAGGGACAGTTGATGATACCGGTCTTGCAACCACTGATCCTCGTCTATCTGAGCATCGATCAATACTCATAAGGATTCCATCTCTACCTCTATGGGGAGTACTTGCCTCAATGCCATAGACCAACGAATAGAGTGTAGCCCCAGTAGAGGTGCGCATTGATGTCCTGTATGCTAAAAGGGTGAGAGGCAGTAGGTCAGGCCATTCCTTGTGATTGGCGGACATTTTTTGCATGATCTTCTTGATTTTTTTATGGCCGCTTCGACCGCACCGTTTATCTTGGGCCGATAGATAACAGAATTGAGATGCTTGATGTGGAACTTACTGCACAATTCTTTCATTATTTGATTGTTCAGGTTCTTGGCGTTGTCTGATACGATCACCTCCGGTTGTCAATATCGACAGATGATATTATTTCTGATGAAACTAATGATGACCTCTTTTGTGACTTTGGGAAAGGAGGCTCCTTCAACCCATTGGGTGAAGTAATCGATCATGGTGAAAATGAATCGATGACCATTGCTGGCTTTTGGTTCCACTGGACCTATCACATCCATTCCGCACATGGAGAAAAGCCATGGTGAACTCATGTTGTGCAACTCATTCAGAGGAGCGTCGATGGCATTTCCATGTATTTGGCATTGAAAACATCTCTTAACATGATCGTTGTAGTCAGCCTTAAGAGAGATCCAATAATGTCTAGTTCTTAATATTTTCTTGGCCAGCAAATGACCGCTCATGTGTGGACCACAGACTCCACCGTGTATTTCATCCATAAGTCTTTGGGCTTGCTCTTTGTCGAGGCATCTTAATAGTCCTATTCCAGCATCCCTTTTATAAAGTGCATCTCCGCTCAAACAGAACTTCATGGCCATTTTGTGAATCCGCTTTCGCTTAGATTGACTTGCCACATCAGGTGTGGATCCATTACAGAGATATTCCTTGATGTCTTGATACCAAGGCTGCTTGACAGGAAGTATCTCATCTGATACTTCTCCAATGTAATTCCCATATGCCGGGGCTTTCTGAATTGTGAACTTGATGTTGGGCAATCCACTCTTATTGGATATGCGGATTACTGAAGCCAACATTTCAAATGCATCAGCGAAGTCATTCCAACCCTGAGGAATATGAACGAAGGTTATATCTTCGAATTCTCAGGATATTTTGAGGACCTGTCGATGATAGGGTAGCAAATGCAGTTCTTTAGTGAGATACGCGCCAGTGGTTTGTCTGATGACCAGCTCGGAATCTCCGAAGACGAGTAAATGCTTGATAGACATGGATTGGGCTAATTTCAACCCCATTATACAGCCTTCATACTCGGCCGTGTTGTTGGTGTTGCCAAATTGAAGTTTGGTAGCCACAGGATACTGCTTTCCTGCACCAGAGATGAGGACTGCCCCAGCTCCGGCACCTTCCATGTTTACCGCTCTATCAAAATATATTTTCCATAGTTGGACTGTATTCTTTGACTGGAGTTGGTGAATTGTCATGATCCCATCATCTGGGAAATATATCTCCAGGGGCTCGAACCCTCCTGAAGGTGCTTCAGCTAATTGATCTGGAATGCCTTGACCCTTGATTGATTTCTGAGTCACGTAGACAATGTCGAACTGCTGTAGGATCAACTTCCATTTGGACAGTCAGCAATTTAGCATTGGTTTGTTGAATACGTATTTGAGTGGATCCATGCGGGATATGAGGTAGGTCGTATGCTCATGAAAATAGTGTTGCAACCTCATGGTGGCCCATGCTAATGCACAACATGTCTTCTCGATTAGGGTGTACTTCTGTTCACCACTGCTGAATCTTTTGCTGATGTAGTGGATAGCTCTTTCTTTACTGCTATCATCCTTCTATCCTAACATGCAGCCCATTGCATTGTTATTGATGGACAGGTATATGAATAAGGGAACTACATCCCTTGGGGGTGCCAAAATAGGTGCTTCAGTCAACTGCTTCTTGATGGCAAGGAAGGCTTGTTAACACTCCTCATTCCATTTGGTGGAGGAATTCTTCCTTAACAGCTTAAAGATGGGTTCACAGGTTGCTGTGAGCTATAAAATGAAACGGCTGATGAAGTTAATCCTTCCCAGGAATTCCCGTATCTCCTTCTCTGTACGAGGTACAGGCATTTCAGTAATGGCTTTGATCTTGGCAGGGTCGAGCTCGATGCTCCGATTGCTCACCAAGAATCCTAACAGCTTGCCTGCTTTGACGCCAAAAGCACATTTAGCGGGATTGAGCTTGAGGTTATACTTACGTAACCTATTGAACAGCTTCATGAGATGGTCGATGTGATCATCCTCCCTCCAGGATTTAATGATGATGTCATCCACATAAACTTCGATCTCTTTGTGCATCATGTCATGAAAGAGGGCCATCATGGCTCGCTGATACGTGGCTCAGGCATTGATAAGGCCGAATGATAGTTATCTATAGCAGAAGGTTCCCCAGGGAGTGATAAAAGCTATTTTTTCCCGGTCCTCTTCAGCAACCATGATTTGATGATAATCAGCAAAGCAATACACGAAGGAATACATGCCATACTGCGCAGTATTATCGATCAGGATGTGGATGAACGGTACCGGGAAATTATCCTTGAGGCAGGCTTTGTTCAAATCCCGGTAATCTACGCAGACTCGTACCTTCCCTCCGGCCTTAGGCACGGGAACTATATTTGACAGCCATTCGGGGTATGTTGATACCATGATGATTCTGGCTTCAAATTGTTTAACAGTTTCTTCTTTGACTTTCAAACTCCACTCAGGTTTTAATCGCCTGAGCTTTTGCTTGACTGGTTTGAATCCATCTTTGATGGGCATTCGATGGATGACAATATCAATGGATAAGCTAATCATGTCTTCATGTGACCATGCAAATACATCAAGTCAGCTTTTTGATTGGGTGTGAGGTCTGAACCTAATTGGATTTCTTTGATGTTTTCGGAGGTTCCTATGTTGATGGTGATGGTTTGGTCGAGGTTTTGTTTGGGTTTATCTTTAACCCAATCTTTGATCTCCTCGGGCACCTCATAGTCATCTTCCTCCTCTTGATCAATATCCATCAAGTCGAAGTTCATTTCTACATCAAAGTCGTAGTCATTTTGATAGGTTGGCATCTCATCAGCAGAGACACACTCATCCAATGCTTGGGTCCTGCAAACAAAAATGCTTTCATTAATATATATAACTGCTTAAATATATAGAGCATTTGTAAAGCATGACAAAAGTTACTGCTATAGTTGTGCAAGCAAAAGTAAGCAGTAAATGAAAACATGATTAAAGGGGAGATGTACTCCCTGCCCCTTTACCCTTTTTGATCGAGGCAAGGGACATTGCTCTAGTTGTCCAAGGTCAGATCCTCATGAACCGGGAGGATCAGGGATTTGTGATTATCTGTCTTGTCTTGGATAATGACTGAGATATCCTTTATAATAGGGTCAGGTCTCTTCTTTAAACTACTCCCTTTTCCCTTCTTGATGCAAGGAATTTGAACTTGATCCTCGTCGTCGCTATCTGGGAGTTCGTCATTCATGCCCTCGTAGTTGATAATGACCCTCATGTTAGCGAATGGGTCTGGTCCTTCATACAGAATATTTTCTTTCCCTATTTGCTGCCTGCCTCAGGCTTGAGGGCTTTTCTTTCATGGACGGGTATGATTGGAGGGAATAGAATGGCTGATACCACAGCCGGGATTTTCCTCGTAGGTTTCACCCATCCGGCATTTGTGAGGTTTGGCAGCAAAATTATGGAGGCATGGGCCTTGGGATGTTTATGTGGGTTCCAACGGCTTGACCCGGATGAATATCTGAATCCTGCTCTCCCAGTCTGACTTCGGATTTGGACTAGCATCTTTATACCTTGCTTATACTTTCCCAACCCTTCTCCAGGTTGAAAGCCCGAAGATACCATTTCTTTCCCCACTGTCATTACTTCAGTGGAGACTTTAGGTTTTAGGGCTGGTGCCCTGATAGGTAGATACTGAGTATTTCGCACCTCTAGAGCTTGAAAACTAGCAGGTTCAATCCCCGCATCCAGGCTGATCACTGGTATGTCCCCATATATGTAGGCAAGGTATTCTGGTTCGGTATTCACTGTGATGAGACTGCCGTTGATAATGTACTTGAGTTATTGATAGAGGGTGGATGGCACTGCCCCTGCCATGTAGATCCAGGGTCTGTCCAGTAATAAGTTATATCCGGTGGCGATGTTGAGTAGCTAGAAAGATATGTAGAAAGTGTGTGGGCCAATCTCTAGAGGAAGCTCTATTTCCCCCATAGCCTGTCGGCGAGATCCATCAAAGGCCCGGATGACCATATGACTGGTTTTGATCCTGTTTGGATTGATCATCATCCTTTCTAAAGTATCGTATAGACAAATGTTGAGGGATGATCCTCCATCGATGAGCACACCTCCGATCATATATCTGGAGGACATTACAGCTATATGCAGGGACTTGTGGTGGCCCGTTCCCTCTGCCGAGATATCATCGTTAGTAAAAGATATTACATTGCTGTTGAAGATGTGTTCGATCACGTGATGGAAGGTATCCATTGTACGTGGCAAATGAGCTTCTTCTAGTACTTTCACTAGAATGTTGCGATGATCCGCTAAGGATAGGACCAAGTCAAGGATGGACACTTGTTTAGGTGCGTCTTCCAAGCTTTGCACTATTTGATTTCATTGTGTCCCATTTTGTTAAGGAACTCTTTGATTTTCTCTTCAACCACCTTTTCTTTTGCTTTGATGACCGGTTTGATTAACCTCTGAGGTAGGTACAGTGGATTATCCTTTGATAGGATGGTAATACTGTTTGAAGTGGAACCTTCATTAACCCCGTAGTTCCATGGGACACACTTCAGACTGATGATTGGATACTGAGGTCTGAAGGGCAAGATTAGAGGCTGAGGAGCTGCCATTTTCACAGGATCTGGTAGTTCTTGAACCCCTTTCCAGGGCAGTACTAAGGGTTTGAGAGCCGACTCCCCATCGCATGATATAACAGCCACTGTGTTCTGGTTCCATACAGTGGGGATCCAGAGAGTGTCATTGTCTGGAAGATCGAGGATTTGATTTCCCCTTATCAGGTCCCTATTTTCAATCATGTCTTGAATCAAGTTACGAAGTGCCCAGCAATCTTCAGTATCATGGCCGGGTGAATTTGAATGGTACTGACATATTTGGTCAGGTTTGAATTTTCTGGCTCGAGGGTTCAATGGAGGTAACAAGTCTGCAACCATTCCTTTGTTAATTAGCATTTGAAGGATTTCTTCCATTGATTGATTTAGGTTGGTGAAGTTCCTCTAGAATAGGAATTTCCCATCTGCTCGGAGATTCTCTTCTTTGGCCACCCTATTGACCCAAAGATCATTCTCATTAGACTGGTATTGATTTCTCGGGGAAGTGATCTCCGGTGTGGGTGGACGATCGACAATGGACTGGTTGATTTGTTTCACCATCTTCCTGGTGAGCTGATGCTGGTAAACGACCAGTTCTGCTAACAGCTCGATTTGTTCCTTGAGAGACTTTATTTCCTTCTCTATCAGGAATCGCCTTTCAAAAACTTCCCAACTATCTGAGCTAGTGTTTTCGGATTGAATTGATTCTCCCACATAAAGGAGGTAATTGGATCCTTCTCCATTTATGGTGCTGATTATGCTGACATTCTCTTCTTTATGCTGCGGCAGAGGATTGTCTTGCACATGGGGTTGCTCAGGCTTTGTGACCACAATCTCTTTGCTGTCAATCAAATCTTATATTTTGTGCTTGAGAGACCAACAGTCTTGGGTGTTATGGTCTGGAGATCCAGAGTGATAAGCACCCATCTTGCTTGGGTTGAAATTCCGACCATTAGTGTTGGTTGGTGGAAGGAGTTGGACAATCTTCTTCTGGGCTGTCAGAAGTTTGAATGCGTTTTCGAGTGAATCCCCTAGAGGGGTGAAAGTTCTTTGACTCCTAACCTCCATATTTTTCTGGAGTGGAGGGTTTGAAGGTTGTGCTGGATTTTGAAAAGGGGTATAATTATTCCATTTGAATGGGCATACTATTTGATTTGCCCCTTGGATTTTGTCCTTGTAAGACTAAGGACACTTTTTTGTCTTTCTTTTTGTGCACCCTCCGCGGATTATTCCCGTAATTTTTGGACTGGATATGCTCAGCTACAGCTTCGAGGGCGGTTAGATATTTTATCTTCCCAAATTTAAGCCCCAATTCGGCCATTTCGCCATGTTTGATCATTTCAGAGAATGGTTTTCCTATGCCTACTAGGACCCTCTCATAATAAGGCGCTTCTTGGATGTCGATGAAGGTTATGACTATTCCAGATTCAGTCATGGCTGGGGTGACTTGTGCTGCGACCCGTCTCCATCGCTGGGCATTTTCTCTGAATGATTCAGTGTTATTCTTCTTGATCTTGGTAATTTGGTATCTGTCTGGAGCCAGCTGAGATTGGAAGTTGTATTGATCGAGGAAGGCATGGGCCAGTTCTTCTCAACTGTGGATTTTGGAGTTGTCCAAATGGGCATACCATGCTCTCGCCTCTTCGGTCAGACTCTTCTGAAATAGCTGCATTCGAAGCTTCTCGACATAGGATCCGAGTTCTCCAATGAATACTTTTAAGTGTGTGTAAGGATCTCCCGTTCCATCATACTTCTTGAAGTCAGGAGTTTTAAATTTTTCAGGATAACGAGCCCCGGAGAATATACAGAGGTCGGAGTAATTGACACTACCGAATGCCCCAATCCCTTTGATTGATCAGAGAGCTTCCTCCATTTGTTATACTTTCTTCATAATGTCACCAGCTTCCTGTTCTTTGACGAGGGGGGTGATTTCAGGGGTTTTGTTGGTCGTATCCTGGTTTTGTGGTCCAGGAATCTGAGTTTCAGCCTTTTCAGTCTCTTGACCGCCAGCACTACCATCAGATGCTCCCGATTCTGTGTGAGCATGAGATTGTTTCCCTTTAAGGGTCTTGCTTTATTGTCGTAGGAAACCGACTAACTCGGCTATCTGATTTTTCAGTCCTTCGAACTCTTCCCGGGATACCGGGGCGGATTCTGGTTGAGCACTAGAAGCTATGTCCTTGGATGGACTGGGTGCTTTAGATTTAGACCTAGTAACAGGACCAAATTTTACCTACAACAAACTTAAGCGTGTCAATTCTCTGATGTAGGTAAGGACAGGATGCATGATGTGTTTTTTAGATTTGATCCTGCAAAACCGAGGTTAGTTGCTTTGATGGCAGGATGACATGGTATTTTGACAGGGAAAGTAAATCTTTCATTATGATATTTACATTGTGCTCCTTGATAATTGGAGACATAACATGGAATTGAAAGAGGAAGACTTGAAGAAGCTTCCCTTTGGATTTGGTTAATCAGAGCCTGACCTATCTTAGGTTACTCTCGCGGCTTTGTTTTCGGTATGAAGGTTCCCAGATCATCGCAATCTACTAGAGGGGAAATTAATCCGATCGTTCAACTGGAGCGAATCTGGGTGGTACATTTTCATGAGCCCCAGAGACTTAGTCGTCCCCAGAGACATTACTTATCACCGACCGGGTTCTCCTCCTTGTGAGAGGGACACACAACAAACATTCACATACATCGTACCTTACCATAGTGCATATGATGATATGGGTGCGAAGCACTAATTATGGGTGCGAAGCACTAAAAAGTAGGAAAGCATTCATTCACATTCATTCAATTTAAAGATGCATCATTCACTCATTCATTGACTGTTGAGACGCAGAATTTCACGTATTCAATAGTTTTAAAAGGGAAATGTTTGAAAAGATTTGAAAGCGGCCTAAGCCCTCTACTATCCCCAGCAGAGTCGCCACCTGTCGACGTTGGTTTAAAAAGTTCGCGGGTCGGGTCACAACCCGGATCTTTTAATCTCTTTTCCTAAGTTCTCTCTACCCTCACTCTTTTTATTTAGGAAAAAGGTTTTGAAGGGTTTTTAGGAGAAAGGCCAACATGTATCATGACGTTTTACAGAGTTGCCAGTTGGTAGATTTGAAATTGTTGTACCAACTCAACCGAGTTTTGTTTGAAAGAGGCCCAATTGCTGGACACTGTCAAAACTTGATCTTTGAAAACAAAGTTTTGAGCTCGGGGGCTTGGTTAAGTGTGGGGAAGGTGTTAGGCACCCCACGATTCCCGTGTAAACACGGTATCGCATCTTTTTAATATTTCCCTTTAAAACTGAAATGAGTGAGTGAATGCTGTTTGAAAATTAGGCCTATTAATTTGATTGATTGAAAGTAGTGCTACGCTTCGTCGAACCTATATACGAAGGGTTTGCTTTGATTTGAAAATCAATTTTTGATTTGATTTGCAAAATCATTTAATTTGACTTACAAAAAGCTTTTCTTTTGATTGAATTGAAAATGATGTTCTGAAAGCTGGTTTATCAAACCCTTACGCTGCCATAGGAATTAAAGCCTGTTGATACTTTAAATTTTATCTTTATAGCCCTAAGGCTGCATGTGAATGGTGATTTGTCAGGCTGCGAAGCATCCTCGACCGCATAATATACAAGTGTCGGTCTCCTCATGGGTATGAAAACCATCGGAGGGACGCTGACACAACAATCAACAGTTTTTCATTATCTTGAGACCTTAAATCCGGATAACCGTTTTAAGGTCTGTTTATATGTACATTTCTACAGAAAAATTGGCAGGGTACATTTGTAAATCGGAGTTTGTCCCTCGTGGAAATCAGATTCCGATCGTTTTGATCGTGAATCCCACGATTCCTAGGCTCACATATGAGTAGCCAAAACCTACACATTTTAAATTGTACAGAAACAGATAAATATCCCAATATTGCCATAACCGAGGATTCTTTCAGTAAATCCTGGTCCGCATGGTCGAAGCATCTCGTTTCCACTAGATAGCGATCTAAGGGACGCGAGGTTGCTTTTGAAGCTGAAACTAGAAAGAAAGCTAGATTTAACAAAATCTCAGCCAATCTAGCTTCCCGGTTCAATCTGGAGGTTTTGAACTGTTTGAAAACTAGAATTGGCGACGAAATAGTCCAGGCTAGACTGGAATGTAAATTGCAAAAAAGTAGTCAACCAGTGACTGGGGAGATCACCCAGTATGGCGAAAAGTGCAAAAATAATATAAAGGGTGATGGGTTTTCACGCCGGTTCCCGGACTAAATTGAAATATATATATATATTGACAGAAATGTAGTTAACCAAAACTGGGAAGAGAACCCAGTTATGGTGAAAATCGCTCATATATGCGTAAATATATATAAAAGCAGTAAACTAGCTCGGATTTGGCATCCAAGCTTGACTAGAATTGAAATGTTAGTATATATACAGTTAAATATTTACAAAAAAGGGCCAAACCCGAACTGGAAAGATAATCCAGTCCGGCGAAGTTGCCAGAATGTTTGTGCTAGTGCATTGAAGCTGCTGGAGCTGATGGATCGTCAATCCGAGTTGTAGAAATGCCAAAAAATTAGTTTATGTACAAAAATGTACCAAATTTTGATGAAAATGGCCACGGATCTAAGTTTCGGGCATTTTTTGAAAACGAAACTTAACGTGCAAGTGTATAAAAGTACGAAGAAGTAATATTCAATTTCTGATCGTGAAAATACTTATAATTGACTGGTACACGGGCTTTTTGTCAAATCATAGGCTCTATACGTCCAAATCTATCGATTATTTTCTAATATGTGGTAGTATATGGGTATATCTACGTGTTAGAGTGAAAATATTTGGGTTTGGAAGAGGTGTAAAAGTTAGAAAATTGAACTAGCAGAGCTTCGCTGCGTTTTTCTTTTTTTTGAAATGAAGGGGGGCACCTCTATTTATAGACCAGGGAGCCTCCACTCTACCTTCTACTTCTGCAGGTAGAGGTGCGGCTCCCCTGATGGGGCCTGTGGCACCGAGTTTTGTCGTCTCAAAGTACGTGTACTCCGGACAACGCGCAGTCGAAGTCGAAACTTTCTAACTTTTGATCAGAGCATCCGTTCGAGGCGTGCGATACCTTTTCGACAAGCCCTTGTCGAGAGTGTCGCGATGACATGGGATAAAACATTTTTTGGGTCCCAGAAGACGGGTTCATAACCAGGTCTTCGATTCCCTGCAGTTTGTTCGTTGAGCTGTCTTGCGTCGTTTGCACTTGGGATCGTCGTTAGGGTTCATTCTGACTTCGATGGCATCAATTCTGCTTGATTTTGACAGAATTAACTGAGAGTTGATAAAATGACCATTTTTCCCCTCCCAGGGTGGTCCTTGGTGGATCTGGCTTCCCAGGGTCATCTCTGGGGCTAAACTACACTTCCCTAACTTAGACCGGGATGACTCGACATGTCCTGGGTTGATGTCAAGGTTGACCTGTACATCCCGGGTTGATGTCGGGACTGGCTTGATGGCCCGATATTGAGATCGGGATTGATCGGCATCTTCCGGGTTGCTGTCGGGGCTGATTTGTACCTCTCGGGTTGCTGCCGAGGCTAATTTGAAGGCCCGATTTTGAGATTAGGGTTTGAACTGACAGTCCGATCGAAGATCGGGGTTGATTTGATATCTCGATATTGACATTAGGGTTGATCTGACGGTTCGATTGATGATCGAAGCTGGATTGACGGTCCGATTGACGATCAGCGCTGGATAGACGGTCCGATTGGAGATCGGAGTTGGATTGATGGTCTGATTGGCGATCGGAGCTAGATAGACGGACCGATTGGAGATCGGAGATGGATAGACGATTTGATTGGAGATCGGAGCTGGATTAACGGTCCAATTGGAGATCGGAGCTGGATAGACGGTCCGATTGGAGATCGAAGGTGGATAGACAGTCCGATTAGAGATCAGAGCTGGATAGACTGTCCGATTATAGATCGGAGCTGGATAGATTGTCCGATTAGAGATCGGAGCTAGATAGACAGTCTGATTGGAGATCAAAGCTGGATAGACGGTCCGATTAACGATCAGAGCTAGATAACCAGTTCGATTGGAGATCAAAGCTGGATATACGGTCCGATTAGAGATCGGAGCTGGATTGACGGTCCGATTGACGATCGGAGCTGTATAGACAGTTCGACTGGAGATCGGAGCTGGATAGACGGTTCGATTGGAGATTGGAGCTGGATAGACGGTCCGATTGACAATCGGAGATGGATAGACTATCCGATTGGAGATCGAATTTAACTGGAGTACCGATATTGGGGATTGGATTTAACTGGAGTATCGATATTGGGGATCGGATTTGGGTTGACCGGAATTGGTGGCCGGATCTAGGTTTATCGATATTGGGGATCGAATTTGAACTGAATGACCGGATTTGGATTGGAAGCCCGGTATAGGTATCCGGGTTGATTTTATTAACGGCTTTGCCCTCCTATAGTGTTTGTATTAGGGCAAGGAAAATTTCGAGTGTCTATACTATGGATATCACATGTCTTGTAATAATCTCCTCAGTGATAACTCGGTGTCTCAGACCGACATAGTCATAAAAGGTCTCCGCATGTCACTGATGACTGTACGAGCGTAAGGTAGATCCAATGCCAAGTCTGTAAGACGCTCATAGTCCTCTTAGGTAGGAGTCAACTCATGGAGCCCAAAATGGAAAACCTGTCGATCAGGTATCCAGCATAATAAGATGCCATCCACAAACCCATACGGAACCTGGAAAGCTAAAAGGGCTAGAGAATGCCCTAGCATCTGGTCTACTATCCCTCAGACTGTGAGGGGAAGACTGTCATACCACAACTACAATAAAGATTCCACCGAGGACGGTGGCGAGTGCTCAATACGACTGACGGTGGACGACGACATCTATATCACCGTATCACAAGACCATCCAGGGGTCAAATCTAAACTCATCTGTCTAAGTGCATATCCATTACATAATACATGCATAATGACAATGATAAACATGGTGAAATAAATAGGAAATATCATGTATATCTACTATAAACTATCTACTGCAAACATCATCTCTGTCTGCTAATAAAGTGCAAAATAAGGGCACAACCCCCCAACTACTAATATGGGCCTATCAAAATGGGGCACAGCCGCCCAATAACCACACAGTGGCCTATCAAAAGATGTAGCTACAATAGCTATCCAAAAAGATCCAACATATCTACACTCAGGTTATTAACCTACTCCATCTCCTCCGTGGACACAAAGTCTCGGCCATCACGAATGTCAGGGCAGTACAAGGGAGGATCAACCCCTGTATAACTGCTAGAAAATGGACCTATGGAAGGGCCCGCTTTAGAGCTTGATGGATCAAAAGAACATGCCTCTAATGGATCTCTGCCAAGATGCCTGATTAACAAATGAGCTCTCTCCAACTGCTGGGTCAGTCCGATAATCTGGTCCAAGTGAGTAGGCTCCCTAAGGCAAGCTATCCAGTCTATCATCATCATAGACCCAGGAACCATATATGCCATGAACTGGGTAGCACGAGTATGAGCCCCAATAGTGCGAGGACTCCACCAGCTGCTGAATGCCTCCTGGCTGTATGGACCATCTGACAAGGTAAAGCCATCTACGCCCTCCATCAAAATTTTTGTGAGAGGCTGAACTAGTGGCCAATGATGCCAAGTAGGAGGAACACTGGGAATGCAGATCTGCCCAGTGATGCTCCTGATAGCACGCTCTCCTAAATAGAGCTCCCAACCTCCCTCTGTCAAAAATGGGACTCTGCAGGTAGATAATGCAGACTCCCGGCCATTGGGGAAACAGCCCTCAAACCCGACTGTGACGCCCCCAAAATAGGTTCAATACTCAATCCATTCTGAGTCGCCAAATACATGGTATAGAATTCAAATACAATCTTTTATAACATACGGTCGTGCAAACTACGACCACACAAACTGTGAATTTCAATATAAATCGTATATAATACGAAATATAAACATTCAAATTCATTCCTTATTAATTACAAACATTATCCCACTATTTTATAGAATAGTGAGGACTTCTACTGATCTAACTCTGACCATCACTCTGATCCCCGACTAGTCCCCGCGATATTCCCATTTCCTGAAGAGAACAATGGAGAAAAGGGTGAGCTCAACTAGCCCAGTAGAGAATATTATGACTAAGATAATGAATAATAAATTATCGTTAGTCTTCAATAAATCAGATAAAATATAATGGACAACAAGTTTTAGATCAATATTCGTAGCGGAAATAACAATTCATTAGAAGAGTTAAGTAGAGAATGAAGTCCATTATCTTCTATGATTTAAAAGTCCATCATCAATATTTTTTCCCTATAACATCAATCAATATATATCTCAAATCAATATTCATCTTTGCACTACGGCCAAAGATATTCATTTGTATCACCAGTTGGTCAAGTTCATCTCAACACCTTTTCATCTTTGTACTACGGGCCAAAGATATTCATCAAGTAATCATTCATCTTTGCACTACAGGCCAAAGATATTCATCAAGTAATCTTTCATCTTTGCACTACAGGCCAAAGATATTCAGTTATATCACCATTTAGGACTGAGGATGATGAAATACAATATAAGGAACGAATCCAGTGAGATAAAGGACAAGGATTAGGGATTCGTAATTTAGTTTATCCAAGTTCAATAATACTCCGTAATAATCAATTATGGAGCAAAATTAAAGAATGAAGTTCAAAACTTGGATACAATCAAAAAAAATAATTTTTTATTGTAAATAGTAACTCGTGAATAGTAACTCGACATGAAAAGATAAGAATTTCACGAGAAAGTTCAAAAAATTATTCCGGTGAAATGATACTAGATAAAGTGCAAAACTCAAGAAATTTCTGATCATTTCAGGAATTATAGAAGTAATTCTTACCGTAGTAAGTTTAGAGTTAGGAATCTGAAATGAAACAATATACGAAACTACAATTGGATTTTCACCCGTCAGGCGGTAGTCCGCTCAGACAGATTATTTCCACAATTTAATAACAACTGAATACGAAGGGTTATTCACCAGGCATGCGGTAGTCCGCGTAAACAGGTTATTCCCACAAAATAATATAGAATGGAATAACAACAGTATTTCACCATGCATGCGGTAGTCCGCGTAGACAGGTTATTCCAACAGAATAATAAAGAATGGAATAACAACCCTTACGAGTATTGAAAGAAAATAACTCTCTTCATGAATACGAAAGAAATAATACCCCTTACCTTAAAAATTTGGAGACTGCACTAGTGTAATAGCATAATACTCTTCTTCTTTCTCTCTTATTCTCTCTATACTTTCTCTCTCTATAGCTTTAGTAAATTGGCGAGAAATAATGAACAAATGAGCTTCTATTTATAGGCTCAGCAGAGTAAGGGTAAAATAGTCTTTTCATCATAATTTATTATATCATCGCTTACATCATCGATCCTATGACATCATTGCTTACCTCATCGCTCCGATGACATCATTGTTTGCATCATAAGAGTTCAAATTCAATTTGTTCTCTTCCACCAAAATCAATTCAGACTCAATATTCTGGAACTTTAATAATGCATAATAAATAGCCCTTTTATCAGAAAAATTTGAACCTTATGACCATTCTATATAAATTTTAATTATCTACAATTTTGTAAAAGAAAGTTTTTCCAAATTCTGCACTGAAAAATGACCCAAATTTTCATACGGATAATTTTTCCACACTTATCACTCTTGAAAATCTTTAACACACTCAAAATTTCAAAGCCTCCATTTTTGAAATAATGAATTCCACCACATGTTTATATATATATTAAAACATTTATATTTATTAAAAGAAATCCAAAGTTCATTTTCTCTCTTCCACCTCATTTTATTCATATATCGTGAATTTGTTGTAAAAAAATATCATCACTATTATATTATTATATTATCACATTATGCACTTATAATGTAATATTATAATAATATATTTGAATGAATTATTTTATCAGAACAGATAAAATATTCATTCTCGATAATTGTCACTTTTACTAAAAATTCCTTCGTTCAAATTCACATTGAATAAATATTTACTTATCATTTTTATCAATAATTATTAGTCACAAATAATATTACAAAATCATAATAATGACAACCAGGTCGTTCCCAGAAAAGAGGGGGCCTTCCGATAAGGATTTCTCCTTACTGGCGCGCAATTAAATAACCCCTCTTAGACAGAACTTCTTTAGATATTGTCAGTAATGCTATCTAATAATATTATTCAAATAATATAAATTATTGATCTGATAATATAAAAATATTGTGTAGTGACAATTATTGAAACAACAATATAAAATATCAACATAGCAATTATTGAATCAATAAAATAAAATATTGAACAGTAATTACTATAACAATTATTGAGTAATGACTACTTATGTAAGAATCAATAATTAGAATTATTGTGCAATACCGTGTGCTACTTTGCAACACTATTTATTACTGTATTTTAACCACCGGGTATTTCAACAGTTTTAACGGTAATAGTTTTACCGTTATTTTTGTAAAAAAGGTGTTTCTGTCGCTTTCTATATCCGACATTCATTCCGATATGGGGTCCACCAATGACTGCGCCGTCATACGAATATTCTCCGACAAAAAGAATATTCCTCGACCAAATGAATATTCCCCGACACAACAAATATTTTATAACCACTTGCTTACTTTGTAAACTTTGCACATTTTACCCATAACTTATCACATTTATCAAATCAACACCTTACTATTTCAAAATAATATATAAAGAAAATTAAATCTTATTCATAAAATTTGGGGTCTTACAAACTCCCCTCTTTATGAAATTTTGTCCTCGAAATTGACGTACGTACCTGGTATGTCGAAAAGGTGAGGATACCTCGTTTTCATTTCTAATTCTAACTCCCAAGTCATTTTCTCGATATCATGGTTCCTCCACAAAACTTTAACTTGAGGTATAACCTTTGAGCGTAGGGTATGTTCCTTCTTATCCAAGATCTTGACAGGTACCTCCTCGTACGTTAAATCTTCGGCTATCTCGTTTGATTCTAATTCAATAATGTGGTTTGAGTCTTTCACATATTTACGAAGTATGGATATGTGAAAAACGTTATGAACACGAGACATGCTTGGAGGTAAGGCGAGTCTATAGGCCACCTTTCCTACTCGGTCAAGGATCTCAAATGGACCAATAAATCGTAAATCGGTGTCCATAACTTTCTGCAAACTGACCCTTTGGCACGCGATGCTCCGCCTTGACACGTTTACACGTTAAACACCTCGAGATAAACTCCGCGATCTCTTTCTTCATATTGCTCCACCAAATTGTATGTTGACGATCACGATACATTTTGGTACTTCCAGGATGGATTGCGAATGGTGTGTTATGTGTTTCCATCATGATTCTATACTTCAATTTAGAGTCGTTATGAACACAAAGTCTAGATTTGACTCGAAGTATTCCCTCTTCATCGATTCTTGCTTCGAGAATAGTATTTTCTTGCACCTTCTTCTTCATATTCGTCAGCTCCGGATCTGTAGATTGAGCAGCTTTAACTCTATCGATTAAAGCTAGTTCTATGCGTATATTTGGCATCATTACGTGGGTCTCCGAAGTTTTTAACTCTATCTTCATCCTTTGTATATCATACAAAATGGGCTTCGTGTTGACAATATCGCACTTGTACCCTCATATGATCTTCTACTCAACGCGTCAACTACCACGTTCGCTTTTTCCAGGATGGTATTGGATGGTATGATCGTAATCTTTCAACAACTCCAACCAACGTTGTTTTCGCTTATTGAGTTCATTCTAAGTAAAGAAATATTTGAGACTTTTGGAGTATATCAGGATGTTATCAATAATGACAACCACGAATTGATCCAAATATTTGATACCAACTGTGACCCTCATAGTGCTTCAAGTATAGCACCTCGCAATTGGTAGAGCAGGTCATCAATACAAGGTAACGAATACCTATTCTTGATGGTGACATGGTTCAACTCCCGATAGTCTATACAACATCGTCTACTACCGTCTTTCTTCTTTACGAATAAAACAGGAGCACCCCAAGGAGACGTACTAGGACATATAAAATTGATGTCTAACAACTCCTGTAGTTGGACCTTTAACTCCTGAAGTTCAATAGGAGCCATTCGATATGGGGTTTTAGAAATGGGTTTTGTACCGGGCTCAAGGTCAATAAAGAATTCAAATTCACGTTCTGGGGGTAAACCAGGAAGTTCTTCTGGAAATACATCAGGAAACTCATTAAAAACAAAAATATCATTCAAATCTGATGTATTCTTATTTAAATCAGTGACATGGGCAAAGAAAGCTTGACATCCGTTTTTCAATAAACGAATAGCTTTATGACTTGAAATGACATTGACTGATTTTAGTGGTTTGGTGGTTTGAATTCACACAATAGGTTGGTTAGGAATATGAAAACTAACAACCTTACGAAAATAATCAATTTTGGCATGATAAGTGGTTAACCAGTCAATTCTTAGAATCACGTCAAATGTAAGTATTTTCAAAGATACCCAAGTAGGGTGAGGGTACCAATTTGAATCAAGCAAGATTTGTAAACTGTGGATGTAATGAAGGTTTCTCTTAATGGAGTTTCAACAAATAAGTCAAAGTCTAATTTATCAGGAGTCAAGTTCAAATGTTGAGCATAAGTAGGTGAAATAAAAGAATGGGTAGCACCGGCATCTAATAAGGTATAGACTTCGCAAGAGTTTATGACTAGCTTACCCGTGATCACCTCGTTCGGGTTTCTCGCATTTTGGGCAGTCACGACAAACGCTCTTCCAGGAACCACCGACTTTGGCTTGTCTGGGACTGTCTTTGGTTTCACTATCCCAGCTGGTCTTGACTTTGCTATAAAGTTCATTTCACCCTCAACTGCTTCGTCACACTCCTGATCCAAGATTTGAATCATTACTCTTCGATCCATATCGAATTGGGGTTAACCGCTATACACAGGGTAATTCCAAACTCGATGTTGGATTCTCCCAATTGCTGTCCAAAAAGTAAAATCCATGTCGCCTATTTTGGCCTTCTTAGATCGGACGTCTCTTTCTAAAATATCAACGCGTCGTGCGGCCTTTACCCATGCATCTTCAATTCTTACTCGTTCAGTTGCTTCTTCTTTCAGCTGATCGTTGACATTTGCATTTTCAGATTCTAGCTCTAATATCATATGTTCTGCCAGAGAGAGCTTATGTTCAAGCCTCGCATATCGAGTAGCAAAATCTTGAATTTCTGTATCCCTTTCTTGAATTGTTGTATTCCTTTGTTCCACGGCCGCCTGTCGTTCTTCACCTTGTTCTTTTAACTCATAAATACGATTTTGCAGTTCTACATTTCAATCATAAAATTCTCCTAATAAATCTTCCTCAGGTTCCTCTTCTTCCTTACTCTCAGCTGCAACCTCTGCGATTAGCTCGGGTGCAACTATTAATTCTTCACTCACCACATGAATATCTCTAATTTCTTCTTCGCCTGACATCCCATCATTCATCGTTTCTTCAGTAGTGTTGTTTACATGAGGAATATTGCCTTCCTGTTGCACGTTCTCATGGTTGGTGATTAAAGGTGTCTCAACGGTCTCATTCACTACATTGTTTAGATTTTCAGCTGCCATTCTCAAATACTTCCACAAAATAAGGGTTAATCAAACAAATTAACATATCACATATTAACCCTATGTTCCAACTGACCAATTAAATAACAATTAAGCTTAGGTAGGACACACTGGCGAAGGTTTTACTCGTCTCTCCCCTCCTAGTTCTATTCCCAGATCTCCGCCAGAGATCATATCCCTAAGCTCTGATACCAACTGTGACGCCCCCAAAATAGGTTCAATACTCAACCCATTCTGAGTGGCCAAATACATGATACAGAATTCAAATACAATCTTTTATAACATACGGTCGTGCAAACTACGACCACACAAACTGTGAATTTCAATACAAATTGTATATAATACGAAATATAAACATTCAAATTCACTCCTTATTAATTAACGTCATTATCCCACTATTTTATAGAATAGTGAGGACTTCTACTGATCTAACTCTGACCATCACTCTGATCCCCGACTAGTCCCCGCAATATTCCCATTTCCTGAAGAGAACAATAGAAAAAAAGGGTGCGCTCAATTAGCCCAGTAAAGAATATTATGACTAAGATAATGAATAATAAATTATCATTAGTCTTCAATAAATCAGATAAAATATAATGAACAACAAGTTTTAGATCAATATTCGCAGCGAAAATAACAATTCATTAGAAGAGTTAAGTAGAGAATGACTTCTACTATCTTCTATGATTTAAAAGTCCATCATCAATATTTTATCCCTGTAACATCAATCAATATATATCTCAAATCAATATTCATCTTTGCACTACGACCAAAGATATTAATTTGTATCACCAGTTGGTCATGTTCATCTCAACTGTTCATCTCAACACCTGTTCATCTTTGCACTACGGGTCAAAGATATTTATCAAGTAATCATTCATCTTTACACTACAGACCAAAGATATTCGTCAAGTAATCTTTCATCTTTGCACTACAGGCCAAAGATATTCAGTTATATCATAATTTAGGACTGAGGATGATGAAATACAATATAAGGAACGAATCCAGTGAGATAAAGGACAAGGATTAGGGATTCATAATTTAGTTTATCCAAGTTCAATAATACTCAGTAATAATCAATTGTGGAGCAAAATTCAAGAATGAAGTTCAAAACTTGGATACAATCAAAAAAAAATATTTTTTTTACCGTGAATACTAACTCGACATGAAAAGATAAGAATTTCACGAGAAAGTTTAGAAAATTATTCCGGTGAAATGATACTAGATGAAGCGCAAAACTCAAGAAATTTCTAATCATTTCAGGAATTATAGAAGCAATACTTACAGTAGTAAGTTTAGAGTTAGGAATCTGAAATGAAATAATATACGAAACTGCAATTGGATTTTCACCTGTCAGGCAGTAGTCCGCTCAGACAGATTATTTCCACAATTTAATAACAACTGAATACGAAGGGTTATTCACCAGGCATGCGGTAGTCCGCGTAGACAAGTTATTCCCACACAATAATAAAGAATGGAATAACAACAGGATTTCACCATGCATGCGGTAGTCCGCTTAGACAGGTTATTCCAACAGAATAATAAAGAATGGAATAACAACTCTTAAGAGTATTGAAAGAAAATAACTCTCTTCATTAATACAAAAGAAATAATACCCCTTACCTTAAAAATTTGGAGACTGCACTAGTGTAATAGCATAATACTCTTCTTCTTTCTCTCTTATTCTTTCTATACTTTCTCTCTCTATAGTTTTAGTGAATTGGTGAGAAATAATGAAGAAATGAGTCGGCAGAGTAAGGGTAAAATAGTTTTTTCGCTATAATTTATGGCATCATCGCTTACATCATCGATCCTATGACATCATTACTTACATCATCGCTCCGATGACATCATTACTTACCTCATCGCTCCGATGACATCATTGTTTGCATCATAAGAGTTCAAATTCAATTTGTTCTCTTCCACCAAAATCAATTCAGACTCAATATTCTGGAACTTTAATAATTCATAATAAATAGCCCTTTTATTAGAAAAATATGAACCTTATGTCCATTCCATATAAAATTTAATTCTCTACAACTTTGTAGAAGAAAGTTTTTCCAAATTCTGCACGAAAAATGACCCAAATTTACATACGGATAATTTTTTCACACTCATCACTCTTGAAAATCTTTAACACACTCAAAATTTCAAAGCCTCCATTTTTGAAATAATGAATTCCACCACATGTTTTATATATATATTAAAACATTTATATTTATTAAAAGAATTCCAAATTTCATTTTCTCTCTTCCACCTCATTTTATTTATATATCGTGAATTTGTTGTAAAAAAAATATCATCACTATTATATTATTATATTATCACATTATACACTTATAATATAATATTATAATAATATATTTGAATGAATTTTTTTATCAGAATAGATAAAATATTCATTCTCGATAATTATCACTTTTACTAAAAATTCCTCCGTTTAAATTCACATTGAATAGATATTTTCTTATCATTTTTATCAATAATTATTATTCACAAATAATATTACAGAACCACAATAATAACAACTAGGTCGTTCCCAGGAAAGAGGGGGCCTTTGGATAAAGATTTCTCCTTATTGACGCGCAATTAAATAACCCCTCCTAGACAGAACTTCCTTAGACATTGTCAATAATGCTATCTAATAATATTATTCAAATAATATAAATTATTGATCTGATAATATAAAAATACTGTGTAGTGACAATTATTGAAACAACAATATAAAATATCAACATAGCAATTATTGAATCAATAAAATAAAATATTAAACAGTAATTACTGTAACAATTATTGAGTAGTGACTTCTTATGTAAAAATCAATAATTAGAATTACTGTGCAATACCGTGTGCTACTGTGCAACACCGTTTATTACTGTATTTTAACCACCGGGTATTTCAACAGTTTTAACGGTAAAACTTTTACCGTTATTTTTGTAAAAAGGTTATCTCTGTCACTTTCTATATCCGACATTCATTCCGTTGTGGGGTCCACCAATGACTGCGTCGTCGTACGAATATTCTCTGACAAAAGGAATATTCCTCGACCAAACGAATATTCCCCGACATAACGAATATTTTATAACCACTTGCTTACTTTGTAAACATTGCACATTTCACCCATAACTTATCACAGTTATCAAATCAACACCTTACTATTTCAAAATAATATATAAAGAAAATTAAATCTTATTCATAAAATTTGGGGTCTTACACCAACTGTCAAAAAGTCTGAGGTATACGGTACCTATGAGATCGATCCAGCTGTCAAAAGCTTCAAGCTGCAAGCGGGAATGGATGAATCCCTCAGCCACGGGGACCTCCGTCAGAGTGGAGTGGTGCCAACGCCATCCCCGGGGATAAGTATCCAGGCCCAAAGTAGTAGCGGGATGTAGGCAAGGAAGCGTCTCATATGCCTAAAACTGGTTATGTAAATGTCAAAAGTCCTTAGTAACCAAGACCGACAAATGTAAATGCAGAAATCAAAAAGGTACAAGAAAGATGTACTCATCAGTAGAAATGGGTAGAACCCTAACCAAGCCTCCGTCACACCCTCCGAGCGCATGCGCATACCTCAGAGAAAATAGGCAAAGGTATAGGTACCCTAATCAAAGTCACTGAGGTGCTCCACATATCGAGTGGCACTAACCAGGGCAAAGTACACCGTCGCAGAGTTGTCCGCCAGAAAACAACCCCTGATGATCACCAGAAACAATCGCCGCAAGATGCAATCCCTAACCCTTTGATCATCAGGCAGAGGCTCAAGTAAAGCCCCACTCTGGGCATCTACGCTCAAGGGACCAGATCGGACCCTCCGACCCTTGATCGCTGTCGCAAGGACTCCCAGCAGGGACCGAACGGCAGTGGGTGTAATGTCAGCCACGATAGGCACCGGCTCACCCTCAAACTTTATCCCGGTGATGAACCTCCAGTCCATTGGGGTCATCATCACCTCACAGTCCAACAAGTAGAGAGACTGAGTCTGGTGGAACCAGCGCTCAGATAAAGCCCTCACAAAACCCCAGGGGCAAAGGCGGGGAAGAATAGAAAAGAACGCCTGAAACCCCCAAGTGTCAACAATGTCACTGTAGTCCTGGTGTAGACTGTGATACAGAGAATGCACATTAAACCAGTTCCCTCGAGGCTGCGTAAAGCCAGGAACCTGCATCAAAAAATCAACTCATGTCAAAAACATGTGCCCCGAGAATGGCATAAGGAAAAAGGAAAATCCAGAAATAGAAAAAGCTTCAGCCACCTCGTTGGCGTAGAGGAACCTCGAGGGATGAGTACTCAGATCTCCCAGCAGATCCTGGGTTGGCACAACAATGCCTGGAAGCTCAGCAAGTGGGGCTTGACCTAGAACAGGAGCAACAAATGGAGCATCCTCATCGTCTATATCGACTGGCGGCTCATCCTGGGCCGGACAAATCACCGACTCCGCTAACCTACGAGGCGGTCGGGCTGGACATGGCTGAGGAACATCAGAAGCCCTCCTCCGCCTAACGCCTGAAACGATCCTACTGGCACTACCAGGTCTATCTCGATCCATAGCTGGGACAAAGTCTCCAAATCACCTCAGAAAGGTTGTGGTAAGCCTAAAACCTGTGGCTTATGAATTTAAATCAGTACTTTATGCATTTCATAGTCCTAAAACATGCATGGGTCAATTAAAAATTCCCCAGTAGAGTCAAAACTGCATGTTTTTCAAAAGCTAAATGCTAAAAACATGCATGGCAAGTGGAGTCAAAACTACATGTTTATTAAATGCTCGGGCTTTTGAAAATAATTCGCCAGAGTCTCCTTTGTAAAATGGACTGTTCGCATGCACATAGGCATGTCTAGGTGACCATTCAGTAGCACACCTTCCCATAAAACAGAAATAGTTCATATTTATGAAACAATCAAAAATAAACTTCATATGGTAGCCAAATTACCATGGACATTTTTAGTTGAAAATCCAAGCGCACTAGGCCTCAAAAAAGGATGAGTAAACTGATCAAAAAGAGCTAAAATTGACTGTCTCATAATCAAAATTTTCTTACATCAAAACGTGCATTGCAGTAAAATATGCATACTTATGAATTCAAAAAAATTTAGCAGGTCATATAGGCATACATTTTTGATACATTGCGTTTAAAAGCACTCTACATGGTTTACATACTTCTAACGATCAAAACATGAAAATAAAGACTGTAAACGTTACCTGAGATGTGCAGAACACGTGGCCGCTGACGGAATTTGAAAAAAGTTGCCCAAACTTCGTAGATCTGAAAGAGAATCGGATTTTTATCAAAACGAAAAACTGAAAATGACTTATGAGCACTGTTGTCCCCGATTGGGTATGACAATTACGCGCAAGTATACGTGGTCAACAAGTAATAATCAGTAATTACGAATATCGTTCCCACGGAGAATTAACATATAAAAGGTCACCAAACCACTAGTCCATAATCATTTCAGTCTTATTCAAACGAGCGGTAAAGTGTTTTAATTAAAAACTAAATTAACTAGGCAAGTAATTAAACTTAAACTAACTAATCCTAGAGTAAAATTAGATAATGAAGGCTTGAGATCCCAATTTCCCCTAATGATTCATATAAGTCGACATACTTCCAGTTAGGTCAAATTAATCGTCACAGTTTGTTAGCCGAGAACATGAAAGTGAGAGAAAGCTATCTTTCAATGCACCTACTCCATATCACATGCAATCCACAGATGATAGAACGCACATGAACACCCACATTATCTAAACCCATATATGTCTATGTGATTTATAAATAATTAGGGTTTAAGTACAAGTTCTCTATTGACTACGAGTGGCGCTTCGGTATATGTCTATTCTAAGCACAAATCATGCATCCAACGTCATTTGAACATACAATCGCCCGCTACTACGATTAGATCTAAACCTACATTTCGTCTTTCAAGTCCACATAGGTTATCACAGTAATTGGTCTTGAATTAATTAAGCAATTAAAGGACAAATCGTAATAGCCAATCACATAACGATAAACAGGACCAACATGGAAGGAAATTAATATAGACTACTCATCAGGTTCCATTGGTATCTCAAAATATAAACTAACTCATACCATAAGTAGATATACCATCCACATATTGATTAAGCATCATAAGAATACAAATATGAATCAAAGAGAGAATAAGGATAGAAAATGTAAATCTGATTCCTCTTGATCAAAATATGAATCCTTGATGTTCTCCAAATGTTTCAACCATCAAGTCTAATCAAACTCTAGAAAACTAACTACTTTAAACACTAACTTAATCTACTCCTAATCTATACAAGGAAAGTAAAGAGAAGGAAAAGAAGAACAAGAACTAGGGCTAAGCTCCCTTAAGGGGAGTATATAGCCCTGTTATATCTGAAATGAGGCCCCTTATATAGCTTCCAAAATTCTAGTCTGCCTTCCTCTTCACCACACAATCAATCAAAGCTTTAAAAATAAGTCAATCAGCAAGTTGGACCGGCACAGCTGCGCAGGGGAAGAGAGGAAACTTGGCACAGCTGCGCAGCAGGGCTTCTCTTCCAGGCCTCCTGGCACAGCTGCGCAGGGCTTCATGTGCTGCATTTCTGCTTCTTTTGCTGCCTGTTCCTGCACTCATTCCATTCCTTTTATTCATGCTGCTCCATACTCCTTTTACTCAGCCATGCCATTATTTTGTTCCTTTTTAGCCATCTTTTGTCCTTTTAAGCTCAATGCACACCAAGAGAGTTCCACAAACAGAAAACTACAATAGAAAGCATAAACACATGAAAAGCACTAACATACTTGAGTTTAAGCATTGAAATAAGCTAGTTAATATCTGAATAAGTGGTCCTAAAAACCACTTATCAAATACCCCCAAACTTAAACGTTGCTTGCCCTCAAGTAACACAAACAAAATAAAACACAAATGCAATGCAAGTAACTAGAATGTATGCAACCTACACTAGTATGAAAGTGAATCCAAGTATCAGACGAAATTGATATTCAAATGAAATGCCACAGAGAAATCACAAGATAATCAAACAGGAGGCTACCCAAGACAAGACCATAAAGCATATTCTTGCAAATCCAAACCTATCAGCACTGATGTAGTGTCTGTGTGCCTAGAAACCATTAAACATGCTTTTGAACAAATAAATCATATACTATGCTTCTTAGGGGGAAAACAAGTTTCAACTCAAGAAAAATAGTAAATCAGATAAGTTCTAGCTAAACCATGCATTACTTAAGCTAATAGTCAACAAGGGGTTTAATATGCTTATTATGTACACAATCGACTGTGCAATGGCTAGTCTTATTAGGCTATTCAATGATACCCGTGTAGCGAGCTTTTGACCAACGACTCCCAGACAGCGAGGCCTTAGGGCGCTGGGTGTAGAGACACCCCGAGGGCTTACTTGCTCGAATATCAAAGGCCACAGAACTCGACGTAGCCGAAGTGTTTGTTCTATTTCAATATTCTTTTTCTTTTCTTTTTCATTGCATTTTCTTTTCTTTTGTTTTGTTTTTTCCACAAGAGAGTGCGTCTTACGCTCCATCTCTCCAAATAGCATGCATACCCCCTATTTCCCCCAAACTTAAGCTTTTTACAGTCTAGTTATTATCATATGAGAACTGAAACTCTTTCATTAAAACATAAAATTCCCACCAGAAGACAAGTATGTGAAAATTTAAACTAAGCATGTCATGGTGGTTACTCTAGAGTGTTGCCCGGTTACACAGTATCTGACAGATGAGGATTTACATATATGACATTATAAGCACGCTTAAGTCTCAAACTAGTTCAATCAATCAAGCAATTTCAGTTTCCTCATGGGCCAAATAAACAACAAACCAACTGAACTGGATTCATGCAATGTGTCCTAATACAGTTAACAAAACAAAACAAAAATTTTAAGATTTTGACAAGTTTTAACAAAATATGATCTACATGCACTAAATAAACCAACACAGTATGCAAAATGAAATGAACTACACTACATGCAAAAATAAACAAAAATAAACCCTAATACCCCCAAACTTAAAAATTATAATGTCCTCATTGGAGGTAAAAGGTAAAAAGGAACTCCCTTAGTCGGACTCGTAGTCGCCCTCCTCCTCAGTCTGCTCTGGTGGTGTGACTAGAGGAGGGTACTGGCTGCCTGCGCCAAAAGTAGGAAACTCCGCATGTACGCCCAACATCCCGAATGTCCGAGATAGAGACTGGGAAAACTCGGATGTGTAGGTCTGGAAGTCTGTGTATGTGGTGTCCATCCATCTCCTCAGCTGCCTGATCTCCCTCTGATGATTAGTGAACTCTGCGGGAGTCGGTCCGGCTGCCTGCTGAGCCTGCCCTAGAGCACCATCTGCTTCTTCTTCTTCGTCCTCATCATCTGAATCTCCAACAATGAATCCCAGCCCTCGAGGATGAGACTCTGTACCCTCCCAAATAGTGTACTACTGGATGGTTGTATGATCTATATCGCGCATTGGGCACTGCAGCTCCTCATTATCCCAGATCACTCCAGCAGCCAAACATAGGCGTGTAATCACTGAGGCGTGTGGGATCCCTCCTGATGTGCTCCCCCTCATGAACCTCAGCATGGATTGATTGATAATGTGTCCTATGTCAATCCTTTTATTCTTGATGATGCCATACAGTAAGGTAGCTCTCTCAGTAGTGACCTCAGCATGATGGCTAGAAGGGAGAATGCTCTCGCAGATAAAGACGTACCAAGCCTTAGCATACCGACTCAAGGCAGTCTACGGGAAGCTAATTTTTCTGTCTGTGCCTGAGTATGTTGTCCACTTCGTGCCTGGCTTGCACATTTCCTTAATCAGCCTGTCCAAGTCAGTCTCCATCCGCTAAGATTCTGCCCAATTTGTCGGGCCAAAAGGAATAGTGTCCTTTTTGAAGATTTCATTGATTGCCTCCTTTGTATACGGAACCTGTTTCCCCCTCACATAAGATATCCCATTTTATGTCTCGCGGGCGTTTGCATAAAACTCTTTAACGAGGGGTATAGGGGCTGTTAAGGGCGTGGCCGCAACTATCACCCAATCGTGCTCTATAAGCTGCTTCTTAATAAGCCCATCATTGTTGCCCAGTTTTAGTCCCCTCTCCTTCACACAGTTATTTGTATCAAGCATGTTTATGTAGTAGCGCTGGGCTGTCAAGTCAATGAATCCAAAGGCGTCAAGTGCCTCATGGGAACTGCCCTCGCCGTGGTCACTGTTGGGAGGAGGAGAAGGAGGGGATGGGGTTCGAATTCGCTTAGGCATGATAAAATTACTGAGTGCTGATGCCTCAAAAATTTGTAAGAAATAAATAAACCCCAACTGCAAGTAATCTACCAACACTGTCAGAAATTCAGCCCTCAAACTCTATCAAGATGCCTTCACTCTGTCAAATGTATGCCCTCTCTATCCGAACTCGCATCAAATAGTTGGCGATCAACCCTAACTGTCTTTGATGTGCTCTGCAAACTCAGTGACGAATGAATAGTACAAACCCTCTATAAGCCCCCAAAATTTTGTCAAAGGGACACCCACCTTTTGTCAGGTCTTTTATCAAATAGTTGGAGTGCAAACAAATGAAACCCCAAAAGCTGCCCTGCAAACGCCACCCCTCACTGCCTTTTATCAATTGAACAATCTCCTAACAGCTTTGAATAATCTCCAACTTCTCTTGCAAACAATTGTAACCCAAAAAGTTCTTTGGACTTTGCTCAAGCGAGTGATGAGGCAAAGGGTTCCGTAGGAGTGTAGTGGAGGTGAGAGCAGTGAAGATGAAGGATTCTGCTGGAGTGGGGATTCGGTAGGATTAGACAGAAACTAAAAAGGGTTTTTGAATGATGAAATGCTCTGCTTGTTTGAACTTGAGAGAAAGAAACGAATTAAGAGAAGGGTTGAGTTGTGAGGTTTTGGGTTAGTAAGGTACGCAGCCGAATTAAAATGTAAGTTGGGACTGAATTAATTATGTGAGCCGGTTTCACTAAATTCGGTAGACTCCGGATATTTTGCCCGGCGCAGCTGCGTAGGTTGTTAGTACATTTGCGGCGCAGCTGCACAGCCTGTGAATCTCAGCTTCTGGTCTGGAAATCAGAGCGGCCGCTCAGCATATTGGGCTTGACCTGGCGCGGGCGCGCCAAGGCTCAGAAATTCTTTTTCTGCAACTTCTCATGCAATTGACCTTGGGCTTGGTTACCACTTGTATAGAATCTGAAAAAGGCATACAAAAATATTAAATCACTAGATTATCAAAAATTTATTATAACTATTTACAACTATGCGAAAAATTATCATAAAGGGAGAATTATAAACTACGAAGTCCCAAAAATTCCTATATGTGCGTATGTGCCACATACAAGTGCATCAAAAATATGTCCGGTATTTTAAAGTCCCAAAAATGTACGCACTAATGCCTAAGTTTAAAAATGAAGGCACTGAGCTCCAAACTCTAAATTTCTTCAAAAATATACAACTAAATTAAAATGCATATAATTAAGCAAGGGGGAGGGAGAGAGATTTGATGGGGAGCCTCCCATCGAGCGCTCGGTTTATAGTCCGTTAGCTGGACTTTCTCTGTAACACCGCTATCCGATCCCCCGATGATATTTGAGAATCCCTCCATCCATTAAAATTGTCGTGTGAACTTGGAGGCTTCCTATCATGAGAGGCTTCAGATTTAAGTTGCCTAGCACAGGATGTGTATATGAATTCCCCATTTTGAAGTTTGGGGAGCTAGGCACTTCTTCCGTTATGTGTGTAAAGCTATTGGGGCATGGAGGCACAAACAACATAACGGGCTCTTCTTTAATTCTCTCTTCTTCTGACCACCATGGTTTTAGAATTGTAGATTCTTTCATATCCTTGAGATCCATATCTGTGATGTGACTACCAAGGGGGCAAGGGTGTGCAAACTTCACCGAATTGTTCAAATTTGACGGAGAAGGCACCTGGGGTATTGTCATGGTTAGCTCACATTCATTTTTCACGTCCCCAATTGTCTCCTCTATATTCATTGCCTTCAGCTCGTCCAGTTGCAAATGCACTTCCGGTTCTCCATCAGTTTCAGCATCCATATTATAGCACCACGTATTTCGAGGGCCATTACTCACGACTTCAGTCATTGGAGGTACTTGATTTTGAAAATTTTGCATTTTCGTCTCTTATTCAAGCACTTCCTCCTCCCTTAAAGTCGTGCTAATTTGCTCCACCTAAATCTGAAGATTCTCAATCGACTCCTGTTGCTCAATTAAGATCTCCTTCGTTAATGCTACGGAATTTCCCCATAAACTTTCCAGTCTTGCCTTTTCTATTTCAGCCTCAGGATCCATGTACTGAGTCTCACTTGTAGGAGTATTGTTGATTAGGGCCATCTGGTTCTGAAAATTTTGGTTCGATATTTCCTGGCTCCTAAGAATCTCCTCTTGGATTGCTAAGCTCCTATACATGAATTTCATTGTTGACTATTCTTCTTGTAAACACGGAGATTGATATATGGGGTCTGGTGCATACATTGGACTTTGCTCGCAGTATTAGTCTTGATAGCTCGCTAAAGAGTTTGGGTGATACCCCCAATCTTACTAATAATTGGGATAAGCCTCATTGTAGGAGTAATCACCCCCATACTGCTCTTGTCCATAACTGATGGGATCCTGATCGCTCATGTAGTTTCCAGCACCATAATCATAAGTACTTACTGGCTCTCGACTCTGTTGGGCTGTAACACTGTCCAACTTCCTCGAGAGAACCTCTAACTGTCCTAAAAGTGTAGCAATTGGGTTGTGTCCATCATTTCCTGTTTCCCTTGGTTTCTCTTTCCTTGTGTAACACCATGGATAAAATTTTAGATCCATTGTACCCTGAAAAGAGAATATAGGCAAAGAATTAAAATAAAAATAAAGTGTTTAAATAAAGACTAATTTGATTGAAACTAATGTTGGCAAACAGTTATCAAATTAATTCTCTGGCAACGGCGCCAAAAACTTGTTGTCCCCGATTGGGTATGACAATTATGCGCAAGTATACGCGGTCAACAAGTAATAATTAGTAAGTACAGATATCGTTCCCACAGAGAATTAACAGATAAAAGGTCGCCAAACCACTAGTCCATAATCATTTCAGTCTTATTCAAACGAGTGGTAAAGTGTTTTAATTAAAAACTAAATTAACTAGGCAAGTAATTAAACTTAAACTAACTAATCCTAGAGTAAAATCAGATAATGAAGGAAAGAGTTCCCAATTTCCCCTAATGATTCATCTAAGTGTCAGTTAGGTCGAATTAATCGTCACAGTTTGTTAGCCGAGAACACGAAAGTGAGAGAAAGCCATCTTTCAATGCACCTACTCCATATCACATGCAATCCATAGATGATAGAATGCACATGAACACCCACATTATATAAACCCATATATGTCTATGTGATTTACAAATAATTAGGGTTTAAGTACAAGTTCTCTATTGACTACGAGCGGCGCTTCGGTATTTGTCTATCCTAAGCACAAATCATACATCCAACGTCATGTGAACATACAATCGCCCGCTACTACGATTGGATCTAAAGCTATATTTTGTCTTTCAAGTCCATAGGTTATCACAGTAATTGGTCTCGAATCAATTAAGCAATTAAAGCAAAAATCGTAATAGACAATCACATAACGATAAACAGGACCAACATGGAAGGAAATCAATATAGACTACTCATCAGGTTCCATTGGTATCTCAAAATATAAGCTAAATCATACCATAAGTAGATATACCATCCACATATTGAATAAGCATCATAAGAATACAAATATGAATCAAAGAGAGAATAAGGATAGAAAATGCAAATCTGATTCCTCTTGATCAAAATATGAATCCTTGACGTTCTCCAAATGTTTCAACCATCAAGTCTAATCAAACCCTAGAAAACTAACTACTTTAAACACTAACTTAATCTACTCCTAATCTATACAAGGAAAGTAAAGAGAAGGAAAAGAAGAACAAGAACTAGGGCTAAGATCTCTTAAGGGGAGTATATATCCCTGTTATATCTGAAATGAGGCCCCCTATATAGCTTCCAAAATTCGAGTCTGCCTTCCTCTTCACCACACAATTTAATCGAAGCTTTAAAAATAAGTCAATCAGCAAGTTGGACCGGCGCATCTGCGCAGGGGAAGAGAGGAAACTTGGCGCAGCTGCGCAGCAGGGCTTCTCGGTCAGGCCTCCTGGCGTAGCTGCGCAGCAGATAGGCCTTATACTGGCGCAGCTGCGCAGGGCTTCAGGTCTGTATTTCTGCTTCTTTTGCTGCCTGTTCCTGCACTCATTCCATTCCTTTGATTCACTGCTGCTCCATGCTCCTTTTACTCAGCTATGCCATTGCTTTGTTCCTTTTTAGCCATCTTTTATCCTTTTAAGCTCAATGCACACCAAGAGAGTTCCACAAATAGAAAACTACAACAGAAAGCATAAACACATGAAAAGCACTAACATACTTGAGTTTAAGCAGTGAAATAAGCTAGTTAATATCTGAATAAGTGTTCCTAAAAACCACTTATCAAGCACTGCTGCTGCCCAATATAAAAATGCAGGAGGGAGCGGCCTCACCCGCCGCAACGGCAGCTGCACCCCTACCTATGGCTCCCCAGGGTGGGTCCCACCCCCTTTGGCTCGGTCCAGTTCAAGTTGAAATGGAGTTTATATGAGCTGAAAAGTCATATTTGCTAAAAAAATCGCTATGCGATTGAGCGTTTTATCCTGAAATCCTGCGTTTAAGCAGCGGGTTCTTGACAGAGGTGGGAACTTTATGAAATCCATTGGTATTCATCCCAAAGCGATATCCGGGGACTAGTCATGAAAACTACCGAAAAACTGCTAAAAAACTGCACAAAATTGCCAAAAACTGCCACTTTCGAAGCGTTGGATAATGACCGATGACAGTTCAGTCGTTGGCACAACCCCACCGAAGCCTCGGGTAATGACCGATGTCAGTTCAGCCGTTGGCACAACCACAGCGAAGCATCGGGTACTGGCCGATGATAGTTTAGCCGTTGGCATAACCCCCAGCGAAGCGTCGGGTACTGGCCGATGACAGTTCAGCCGTTGGCACAACTCTAGCAAAGCATCGAGTAATGACCGATGACAGTTTAGCCATTGGCACAACCCCAGTGAAGCGTCGGGTAATGACCGATGATAGTTTAGCCGTTGGCACAACCCCAGCGAAGCGTTGGGTAATGACCTATGACAGTTCAGCCATTGGCACAACCCCAGCGGAGCGTCGGGTAATGATCGATGACAGTTCAGTCGTTGGCACAATCCCAACAAAGCGTCGGGTACAGACCGGTGACAGTTCAGCCGTTGGCTCAACTCCAAAAACAGTATATCAATCAATCCCCACAAAGGACAAATGATGGAATCTGTTATACATATCCTCAGAGAGAGCACCAAGAAGGATTGGTGATTCAACTGATAGTAGTGTGCATACAAGCCAATCATGTATGATGACAAAGCACATACTTTGTAAACAATCTTATTTATTTATTAATAAAATATTCATTTAAGGCATATAATTATCTACATGGTGCTGTTTTTATAATATGTAAATAACCCATAGTTTTAAGCAATGCTTTTAGAATCATGATGAGATCATGATAATGAGATCTAAATTCTTAGAAAGCTTAAAAACTAAAATAGGTCCCAATTGTAGGATTACTAAAATGGGGATTAGTAAATCCGGATAGATTGGTACATATGTTACTTGCTCATTGGATGAGAATGACTGATCTCATTGTCATTTGTGTGGAGACACTAAAGCAAGTATGTAGGTGCTTATTGGAGAATAAGTTCACTGAACGTGACTCGCTATGGAATACCTAATGGAGTTTTACTCGCCTGTCAATAGGAATTCCTAATGTGATAGTAGTACATGTGATCCTTGGACTTGAGATCATCATAGTATCTTGTATGTAACAAATTATACTTTGACTAATTTCTTAAGGCCTTTTAAGGCATATATAGGGTATGCTTGGGTATAATGAGTTACATATGGAGATAATGAATGATCAATAAAGAATCTACCACCTCTTGTAAAAGAGGAGATATGTCCTATGTGATTCGTTAAATGACAACCCAGGAATCCTTGGCCAAGGTAGAATGAAATTAGAAAGAGGTTTCTAATTTGCATTATTTGGAGTTGTGCATTTTCTAATCGAAATACATATGATTAAATAAATTAAGACTTGACAGTAAATTCATGTCTTATATTTAATTGGGACATTGTATGGTGGAAGGATTGAATTGTACGGTAACTATTAACTCACAGGTTCTTTTATGATTAATGTTGAAATCTATATTATCTGAAAATGTCGTTGATCGCTAGGGAGGCTTATCCCTATTGTAGAATAAATGTTATTTATTTAAATAGATTATTAGTTTAATTTGTTTATTTAAATAAGATTAGAATTGTTCTAATTGATTTATTCACAACCGGTTTAATATGGAGAACCTAAAGGGTCACACCATAAAAGGAAGAAGAATTATTTAAGAAGAAAATGGTATGATAGTAATAATGCATTAAGTATAATTCATTTAATCTATGATGATAGAATAAATTAAATAGCTTAATGTTTATTATTTAATATTTTAGAAATATTAAATATAAATTAATAAGAGGAGTCTTATTAATATTATTATTATTATTATTATTTTAATTCTAAAGGAGTTTAGGAATTAATATAATATCAGTACTCTCTCTCAATCCTAATAAAGATTAGGATATAAATTAATTAAAAGTATTTAATTAATTAAATAAATAAAACCCTATTCTAATTGGATTAGGAGGGTTAACCTAATATCTATATAAGAGAGTCTTATATCAGAAATAAGGTACGTGAAATTTTCAAGAGTTGGGAGTACACATATTCTATAGAGATAGAAACAAGGGTTAAGCCAATAACCCATCTTACTGAGTTCTTCATCTTCCTTGGTGGATCACCGTTAGAGGCCAAACATTTGGGTGGCTGGCATTGATTAAGGGAAGGAGCCACTACAGAGGAATCAAAGGAATCAAAGGAGTAGAACTTGTACCTGAGGAAGCTTGGATCTTCAAAGGTATAATTCTATTTTTCTCCTTCTTCATTCACTGATAATTGATGCACAAGAATGATCATGGTAATGGGTTTGTATAAATTTTTGAAAACCTAGTTTTTTACGCTTCCGCCCTATTTATGTGATTTGATTGCATGATTGTGTTACGTACAAACCCAACAGTGGTATCAGAGCCAATCTTGTGCTAATTATCAGTCTATGTGATTCCATACATGTATGATATGCGATTGGATCGAGTTCTGGGCAACAAAAATTTTTCAGATTCTGCGAAGCTGCGCCGGTACAAGGAAATATTGTTGCGCAGCTGCGCCGGGTACTATTCCTGGTTTTCATTATGCGCAGCTGCGCCGGTTCCCTTTACATTCTTGGCGCAGCTGCGCCACTAGACAGGAACTGAATTTTTTTTTTGTTTTATTTAATTAAATGAATGGTTTATTTAATTAATAAAGGTTTAAAATAAAGATGTTTATTTTATATGAAATGAGATTTCAGAATTGCTAAAATTAAAGAGTTTAATTTGGAATTGTTTTTGAATGAAATAAAGGAGTTTATTTTTCCAAAAATAAAGTTTAGCAAACTTTTGCCCATTAACTGATATTAATACATATATGGAATGAATTTATTTTCATGAGATGAATAAGTTTTATTGATACGTATGATGATATGTATGGTAATAAAAGGGATTGATTATGGACTATGACCAATGTGATTGGATTTTATTTTGGTTGAATGCTTGAATGAATGGGTTTTATAAAATGGGGTCTGCGTACCTCGTCTTCTCTAGTTTTATTCTCGATGTAAATTCTATCTCCTTTCTATGTACTTCCCCTTGACTTCTGATCAAGGTTTCTATTTAATTTTAAATAGTTAATGTAATAGAGATAGTTAGAATTATTTTAAAGAAATTGGAGACCAAGGAGCAAGGAACGCGTGAAGACTCATTTGTATGGAGCCAGGGTTTAAATGTAATATTATATTTAAATTTAAATTCTTGCACTCCTAGGTTTGACCTTTTGGTTCACTTGATGGCTCTACTGAACCAAACTAGAATAAAAGTCCATAATCAATCCGGGTAGAATATAGTATTCTATATTGCATGCTAAATATTATATATATTATATTTTATACAAACATGCTTCGCATGTTTAATAAAATGACACGTATTTTATATATATATGTGCATGCGCGCTTAAAAAGATGAGACAAATAATAACAAACCCCTCAAAGAAATATTATTAGGTCTGAAGCGTTCAAATGATATTTGGAATATCGAACGTCGCCTTCTAGCATGATTAGTTAATAGAGTATTAAATATTTAATATGAGTTTGTTGTGCTATCCACAAGGCGAGTATTGAATATTTAAGATGTTAATTAATCACATTTGATGCTTATCAAGAAAATTGAACGATCTAGTCTTGTTGTGCTATCCACAAGGACGAAAATTTTTCTTTTTTGAATTTATGGAAGTGCTAGGCTGGACTTAACTTAAATCATTTTAGTTCGGATGTGCACACACATGACCATTATGATTTAAGAGGCAAAATAAAAGGCGTTACATGGTGATGTAATTGACAAGAGTTGTCTACCTATTTATTTGTATATCGCTTGTTGTGCTATCCACAAGGTTATATACATTTGAAATGGGATCCTTAATCTCACTAGCAAATCTTTAATTAGATGTTGCCGAACTATATGAGTGAGGTTATATAGTTTGATGAAAATAGTGGGAGATACCAATTTAAAATAAAGACCTAAATTTATTTTGGTGTGCAAAGTTAATAAAATGAATGTTTGCTAAAATGTTGTCTTTTCACATGCAGAATTTTAAAAATGTCAAAATCACTAATCTCACTACGAAGCATACTTGATGCAAATAAGCTTACCGGCCCGAATTATGAGGACTGGCTAAGAAATCTGAGAATTGTTCTCACTGCTAAAAAGATTTCTTATGTCCTAAATTCCACTATCCCTAAATCTGTTTCAGAAACAGCCTCTGAGGAAGAGATTGCCACTTTCAATAAGTGGCAAGATGATGCATCTGTGGCTCAATGCATCATGCTCGTATCCATTAATAATGAGCTTCAGCGTCAGCACCAAAAAATGGATGCTCCTGCTATGCTGCTTTACCTCAAGGAGTTGTATGGTGAACAGAGTAGGACTGCTAGATATGAGATATCTAAGGAGCTCTTCCGATCTCGGATGACCGAGGGCACTGCCGTCGAGACTCATGTTCTGAAGGTAATCAATTTGATTGAACGCCTTGGACAGCTTAAGTTCGTCATGGATGGGGAGTTGAGTCAAGACTTGGTCTTACAGTCACTCCCTGAGACCTTCTCGCAGTTTGTGGTTAATTTTCACATGAATAAGCTAGATGTCAGCTTACCTGAGCTGCTTAACATGCTGAAAACTACAGAAGGTCACTTCTCATCCAAGAAGAACCATGTCTTGATGGTGGATTCTTCCAATAAAAGGAAGAGGCCCAAGGTGTCTTCTGAAAAGAAGAAATCTAAGAAGGCTAAGGGAAAAGGGAAAGAAAAGGAGCAAAAGAAACCTGAACCAGCTAAAGGAATGTGCTTTCATTGCAATGAGCCGGGACATTGGAAGAGGAACTGCAAGAAGTTTCTAGCAGAGAAGAAGCTTGGAGAAGCTTCGACTTCCAATCAAGGTTTGTTTATGATTGAAATTAATTTTTCTGAAAGTCATAATTCTACTTGGGTATTGGATACCGGCTGTGGTTCTCACATATGTAATACTGTGCAGGGACTGGTCAGAAGTAGAAAGCTGAACAAAGATGAGGTGATCCTACGAGTGAGAAATGGAGCAAAAGTTGCTGCATTAGCTGTAGGAACTTATTGTTTAGCAATGCCTTCGGGCAAATCCATTTATCTTAATAATTGTTATTATGTTCCGAATATTATTAAAAACATTATTTCAATTTCTGTATTGGATATGGAAGGTTTTGACGTTATTATAAAGAACAATGGTTGTTCTATTTATAAAGACGATGATTTATATGGTATTGGAAATTTGCGAAATGGACTTTATACACTTGACTTACAAGAAAATATATTTCAAATTGAATAAATTAAGAAAAGGAAAAGAGATGATATTAATTATACCTATATATGGCACTGTAGACTCGGTCATATCAATGAAACAAGATTATCCAAGTTGCATAAAGATGGGCTCCTCGAGCTATCTGATTATGAATCATATCCAACTTGTGAATCTTGTCTCATGGGTAAAATGACTAAATCTCCTTTTAGTGGAAAAGGAGAGAGAGTTACAGAGTTGTTGGCATTGATTCACACAGACGTTTGTGGACCTATGACAACAAGTGCACGGGGTGGGTATTCTTATTTTATTACTTTCACTGATGATCACTCAAGATTTGGATATGTGTATTTAATGAAATACAAATCAGAATCATTTGAAAAGTTCAAAGAGTTCAGAAGTGAAGTAGAGAAACAAACGGGCAAGAGTATTAAGATACTTCGATCAGATCGAGGTGGAGAATACTTAAGCAGTGAGTTTCTCAATTGTCTCAGAGAAAATGGTATAATCTCACAATGGACTCCTCCAGGTACACCACAGTTAAATGGAGTATCTGAAAGGAGAAATCGAACACTGTTGGACATGGTTCGATCCATGATGAGTTTTACCGACCTTCCAATTTCCTTCTGGGGATATGCCCTAGAAACGGCTGCATACCTACTTAACAAGGTACCTACCAAATCCGCCCCAAAGACTCCATATGAGATGTGGAAAGGGAGGAAACCAAATCTTAAGCATGTTAAGACTTGGGGTTGTCCAGCTTATGTCAAAAAAGTTTGAAAATGATAAGCTACAGACTAAATCCGATAAGTGTAGATTTGTGGGATACCCTAAAGAAATTGTAGGGTATTATTTCTATCATCCAACTGATCAAAAGGTGTTTGTTGCGAAACATGCTACCTTCTTGGAGAAAGAGTTTATCCATGAAGGGGTCAGTGGGAGCAAGATATATCTTGAAGAAGTTCAAGAACCACAAGTTACCACGGACCAAAGTCAGGTACCTAACCAAGTAGAAGAACCTACTGTACCACACCCTGTTAGTAAATCTGGAAGAGTACCGAAGATACCTGAGAGGTATGGATTCGTTATAGAGGATGACGATGAGGTACACATCATAAATGATGATGATCCATTGAATTACGAACAGGCTATGAGTAATAAAGACTCAGGGAAATGGCTTGAAGCCATGAAATCTGAAATGGACTCCATGTATGAAAATAAAGTATGGTCTTTGGTTTCACCACCTGAAGGTATTAAACCTATTGGGTGTAAATGGGTTTTTAAGAAAAAGACTGGAGCAGACGGAAAGGTAGAGACCTATAAGGCCCGACTGGTTGCAAAAGGTTTCAAACAAAGACAATGAGTTGACTATGATGAAACCTTCTCACCAGTAGCCATGCTCAAGTCCATTCGGATTTTGCTTGCGATTGCAGCTTATAACGACTATGAGATCTGGCAGATGGACGTGAAAACGGCCTTTCTCAATGGGAAACTTGAGGAGGATGTGTATATGACACAGCCAGAGGGATTTGTTTCAAAGGTTGGAACAAATCAAGTCTGTAAGCTGCAACGATCCATTTATGGATTGAAGCAAGCTTCTCGTAGATGGAACATTCGTTTTGATGAGACAATCAAAGAGTTTGATTTTATCAAAAACGAGGATGAACCATGTGTATACAAGAAGGTTAGTGGGAGCGCAGTATCATTCCTTGTATTATATGTTGATGATATATTACTGATAGGGAATGACATTCCTATGTTACAATCCATTAAAATTTGGTTATCTAAAAACTTCTCCACGAAGGACTTGGGTGAAGCATCCTATATTTTGGGGATAAAGATCTATAGAGATAGATCTAAAAGGATGCTCGGCTTATCCCAACGAACGTATATTGATACGATGCTAAAGAGGTTTAGCATGGAAGATTCTAAAAAAGGTCTCATGCCGATGAGCCATGGAATAAATCTCTCCAAGAAACAGGCCCCAAAGACACCCCCAAAGACACCTGAGGAGAGAGACCAGTATGAGTAAGATCCTTTATGCTTCTGCAATAGGATCTATCATGTATGGTATGATATGTACTAGACCGGATGTTGCTCACGCACTTAGTGTAACAAGCAGATACCAGTTGAATCCAGGAGAAGAGCACTGGAAGGCAGTGAAAAAATATCCTAAAGTACTTGAGAAGGACTAAAGATATTTTTCTTGTCTACGGTGGGTCTGAATTAAAACTCGAGGGATTCACGGACTCAAGTATTCAAACAGACCAAGATGACAGTAAATCTGTTTCAGGGTATATGTTTACCTTGAACGGAGGTGCAGTGAGTTGGAAGAGTTCCAAGCAGCAAACGGTTGCTGATTCAGTGACAGAGGCAGAGTATATAGCTGCAAGTGAAGCTGCAAAGGAAGCTGTTTGGATGAAGAAGTTCATAACTGAACTTGGTGTGGTTCCTAGCATTGGAGAAGCAGTTCCCGTATACTGTGACAACACCGGAGCGGTTGCACAGGCTAAGGAACCAGGTCTTATCAGAAATCTAAACACTTGTTGCGGCGATTTCACTTGATCAGGGAGATCATTGAAAGAGGAGACGTCACCTTGAAGCGTGTAGACTCTCAAGACAACATTGCAGATCCATTTACTAAAGCTTTAACACAACAGCAGTTTGATCGTCACTTAGAGAAGATGGGTATGAGATACCATGGCGATTGGTTTTAGTGCAAGTGGGAGATTGATAGTAGTGTGCATACAAGCCAATCATGTATGATGACAAAGCACATACTTTGTAAACAATCTTATTTATTTATTAATAAAATATTCATTTAAGGCATATAATTATCTACATGGTGCTGTTTTTATAATATGTAAATAACCCATAGTTTTAAGCAATGCTTTTAGAATCATGATGAGATCATGATAATGAGATCTAAATTCTTAGAAAGCTTAAAAACTAAAATAGTTCCCAATTGTGGGATTACTAAAATGGGGATTAGTAAATCCGGATAGATTGGTACATATGTTGCTTGCTCATTGGATGAGAATGACTGATCTCATGGTCATTTGTGTGGAGACACTAAAGCAAGTATGTAGGTGCTTATTGGAGAATAAGTTCACTGAACGTGACTCGCTATGGAATACCTAATAGAGTTTTACTCGCCTGTCAATAGGAATTCCTAATGTGATAGTAGTACATGTGATCCTTGGACTTGAGATCATCATAGTATCTTGCATGTAATAAATTATACTTTGACTAATTCCTTAAGGCCTTTTAGTATAATGAGTTACATATGGAGATAATGAATGATCAATAAAGAATCTACCACCTCTTGTAAAAGAGGAGATATGTCCTATGTGATTCGTTAAATGACAACCTAGGAATCCTTGGCCAAGGTAGAATGAAATTAGAAAGAGGTTTCTAATTTGCATTATTTGGAGTTGTGCATTTTCTAATCGAAATACATATGATTAAATAAATTAAGACTTGACAGTAAATCCATGTCTTATATTTAATTGGGACATTGTATGGTGGAAGGATTGAATTGTACGGTAACTATTAACTCACAAGTTCTTTTATGATTAATGTTGAAATCTATATTATCTGGAAATGTCGTTGATCGCTAGGGAGGCTTATCCCTATTGTAGAATAAATGTTATTTATTTAAATAGATTATTAGTTTAATTTGTTTATTTAAATAAGATTAGAATTGTTCTAATTGATTTATTCACAACCGGTTTAATATGGAGAACCTAAAGGGTCACACCATAAAAGGAAGAAGAATTATTTAAGAAGAAAATGGCATGATAGTAATAATGCATTAAGTATAATTCATTTAATCTATGATGATAGAATAAATTAAATAGCTTAATGTTTATAATTTAATATTTTAGAAATATTAAATATAAATTAATAAGAGGAGTCTTATTAATATTATTATTATTATTATTATTTTAATTCTAAAGGAGTTTAGGAATTAATATACTATCAGTACTCTCTCTCAATCCTAATAAAGATTAGGATATAAATTAATTAAAAGTATTTAATTAATTAATTAAATAAAACCCTATTCTAATTGGATTAGGAAGGTTAACCTAATATCTATATAAGAGAGTCTTATATCAGAAATAAGGTACGTGAATTTTTCAAGAGTTGGGAGTACACATATTCTATAGAGATAGAAACAAGGGTTAAGCCAATAACCCATCTTACTGAGTTCTTCATCTTCCTTGGTGGATCACCGTTAGAGGCCAAACATTTGGGTGGCTGGCATTGATCAAGGGAAGGAGCCACTACAGAGGAATCAAAGGAATCAAAGGAGTAGAACTTGTACCTGAGGAAGCTTGGATCTTCAAAGGTATAATTCTGTTTTTCTCCTTCTTCATTCACTGATAATTGATGCACAAGAATGATCATGGTAATGGGTTTGTATAAATTTTTGAAAACCTAGTTTTTTACGCTTCCGCCCTATTTATGTGATTTGATTGCATGATTGCGTTATGTACAAACCCAACATCAACCCCCTGTTGCAAACTACCGGTGTAAATTATGGTCAGGATAGGCATCGGAAGCATACACTAAGGTAACTCGGTAATCGAGATATGTCCTCAGTTGAGGAGCCTTCAAAAATGTATAACGGCATCAGCCGAAGGAAAATATGCCCTACGGAGAGTCTTGACAGATGGGGGAAACCATTGGTCTCAGACCAAGGTAGCATTAATAGTATCATCCCTATCAAAGTCAACAGGTCCATCACGGATAACGTCATCCCCAGCAGAAAGAGATGAGAACAATCAGTGATAGCCTCACTCTGATAACATGTCTGTGATATCATCCCAGCAACCGCCTGACAGTGCTGCCCCAAGGGTTATCATGAATAACGTCATCCCAGTAGAGAATGACGTGAACATTAAAGATACCCTAACCCCTCAAAAGAATCTAACATGCATCACATATTATGCCATGCATTGTCTTGCCCTTACATTTGCATTTCTAGTGTCTAACAATCTTTATCCTGTTCATTCCACTGCATTACCTGAACATGATAAAGTGGGGCATCTGTAGACACTTGAAATTTTGCATTCCTATTACTAACCCTATAGGAGGGCAAAACCATCTTTTCAACTCAGAACAACCTTGGTCTCAACCCGGGAGGTACAGATCAACCCCGCTCTCAACCCAGGAGGTACAGGTCAGCCCCGGTCTCATCCAAGGAAGTACAGGTCAGCCCCAGTCTCATCCCAGAAGGTACAGGTCAGCCCCAGTTTCAACCTGGGAAGTACAAGTCATCCCAAGTCTTAACCCGGGAGGTACAGGTCATCCCCGGTCTCAACCCTGGAGATTAAATAAACTTTAGAGGCAACCCCAAAGCCTCACATCATCTCTAGAAACAAACTTGGAAGAATCAAGTTAACCTTAGAGACAGCCCTGAGGATAAATAGGATCGGCTGGAATCCAAACCTTGGAGACAACCCCGGGAAGTCAGACGAAGGCCATGCCAGCACTAAAGGCAACCCCAGGAGGGGCAAAATGGTTATTTTACCAAATTGAAGCCGATTCGGTCAAAATCAAGCCGAATTGATGTCACTAAGGTCAGAATGAACCATAACAATGATCCTGAGTGGAAACCGCGCAAGACAGCTCAACGAATAAACTGCGAGGAATCAAAGACCTGGTTATGAACCCGTCTTTTTGGACTCGGAAAAGGTTTTCTCCCATGTCATTGTGATGCGCTCGGCGAGGGCTTTTCGAAAAGGTACAACACGCCTCAAACGGACGCTCTGATCAAAAGTTAGAAAATTTTGAATGGGACCTCACATTGCTCGGAGTGCACATACTTCGAGTCGACAAGGCCCACCATGGGACCACTGCCTTGTAGAGCCGCACCTCTACTTGCGGCTACCACAGGTAGAGCTTCTTCTTCTGGGTCTATATATATAAGGTGACCCCCAGCTCATTTCATAATCAAAAAATGCTCTGAACCTCTGCCCGTTTGGTTTCTCAGCCCCACTTTTGTACTCCAAACCCAAATTTTATCACTCTAACACGTAGATATACTCATATACTACCACATATCAAAAATTAACTGGTAGAAACGGATGTTCAAAGCCTACGATTTGGCAAAAAGCCCGCGTAGCAGTCCATTGTGAGTATTTTTACGATCATAAAGTTTATATTACTTCATTGCACTTTTATACACTTGCACGTTAAGTTTCACTTTCTGATTATGCCCGGAACTCAGTTCCGTGGCCATTTTGCTTACGTTTTCGTACATTTTGTTACATAAGCTCATTTTCTGGCATTTCTACAACTCGGATCATCGATCCGTCGCTTCTAATAGCTTTTATATACTTATGTCTTTGTTTCTAGCAACTTCGCTGGACTATGTTATCTTCCCAGTCCGGGTTTAGCTTTTTGATGTATATATACTAACTTTTCAATTCTGTCAAGTCCGGATGTCAAATCCGAGGTAGTTTACTGCTTTTGTATGTATAAATATATATATATATATATATATATATATTTGACTTATTTGGGCCTGGATTTATACTTCGTGGCCTTTTTATTATTTTAATATATATATATATATATATATATATATATTAATTATATATATTAACGTTTACATTCCAGTTCGGCCTGGATCATTCTGTGGCCTTTTTACTACTTTTATAAATATATATACTTACATTTATGTTCGGGCAAAGGATAAAATGTTCGTCGCCCTTTACAGCTTTTCTATATATATATTTACATTCTGTCCAGTCTGGATTACTTCGTGGCTTTTTACAGCTTTTATATTATATATATTTCCATTCCAGTCTGGGTATCGGAGTGAAAACCCATCGCCCTTTACAGCTTTTGTATATATATAACTATATATATATATATATATATATATATTATATTCATTATGATTAAATTGCTGCTTTAAATAATCATTTGATATGAATCGGCACTGACATCTCTTTGGGCGAACTAGATTTCTTTAAATCTCGCCAATTCTATCTTTCAAATGGTTCAAAATAGGTTCAGACAGAACCGGGAAGCTATAATGGCTGAGATTTACTTAAATCTAGCTGTTTTTCTAGTTTTATTCATTCAGGAAGCAACCTCGCGGCCCTTAGATCATTATCTAGTGGGAGCGAGACGATTTCGCTATGCGCAGGCCAAGATTTATTGATGAATCCTTGGTTATTGCAACGTTTAGATGTAAATATCCATTTCTGTACATATTTGAACTGTGTAGGTTTTGTTGGCCTACCTTTGTGAGCCTAGGAATCGTGGGATTCGTGATCAAACTGATCAGAATCTGATTCCCACGATGGACAAATTCCACTTTACAGATGTACCCTGCCAGTTTTTCTGTAAAATGTACATCTGAAAGCCTTAAAACGGTTATCCGGATTTAAGGTCTCAACATAGTGAAAATATAGTTTGTCGTGTCAGAGTCACTCCGATGGCTGTCATGCCCATGAGAAGACGGACACTTGTATATATTCTGTGATTGAGGATGCTTCGCAGCCCGACAATCACCATTCAAATTGAGCCAATAGACAACACAGCACAGTACGGCATGTATTCCTTTATGGATTGCTTTGCTAGGTTACCATCAAATTATGGTCGCCAAGGAAGACAGGGAAAAGACAGCTTTCATCACTACCTAGGGAACCTTCTACTACAGACGTTTGTCCTTCGATCTTATCAATGCTGGTGCCACATACCAGCGAGCCATGATGGCCCTATTTCATAACATGATGCATAAGGAAATAGAGGTTTATGTGGATGACATCATCATTAAATCCCGAAAGGAGGATAATCACATCAGCCATCTCAAGAAACTATTCAACAGGTTGCGTAAGTACAACCTCAAGCTGAATCCAGCCAAATGTTCTTTTGGCTTCAAATCAGGCAAGTTGTTGGGATTTTTGGTGAGAAATAGAGGCATTGAGCTGGATACTGCCAAGATAAAAGCCATCACTGAGATGCCCATACCACGAACAGAGAAGGTGATACGCGGGTTCCTAGGGAGAATCAATTTCATAAACAGGTTCATTTCCCAGCTAGCGACTTGTGAACCCATCTTCAAGCTACTAAGGAAGAATTCCTCCATGAAATGGAATGAGGATTGTCCAGAGGCCTTCCTTGCCATCAAGAAGCAACTGATCGAAGTGCCTGTCTTGGTACCACCGAGGGATGGAGTTCCCCTAATTATGTACCTGTCTGTTAATGCCAATGCAATGGGCTGCATGTTAGGACAAAAAAATGATAGTAGCAAGGAGAGAGCTATCTACTACATCAGCAAAAGATTCAGCAGTGGTGAATAGAAGTACACCCCGATCGAGAAGACATGTTATGCGTTAGCATGGGCTGCTATGAAGTTACAACACTGTCTTCATGGGCACAAGACCTACCTCATATCCCGCATAGATCAGCTGAAATACGTATTCAATAAGCTAATATGGAATTTTCAATTGTCCAAATGGCAGTTGATCCTCCAACAGTTCGACATTGTCTACGTGACTCAAAAAGTCCATTAAAGGTCAGGGCATTGCAGATCAACTAGCCGAAGCACCATCAAGAGGGTTTCCCTAGAAACTTACCTCCCGGATGATGGGATTATGACAATTCAGCAAGATCTTCAAGAGAATACAGTCCAATCATGGAAGATGTATTTTGATGGAGCAGTAAACATGGAAGGTGTTGGAGCTGGGGCAATCCTCATCTCGGGTATAGGAGAACAATATCCTGTGGCTACCAAGTTATAGTTTATCAACACCAACAACACCGTTGAGTATGAAGGATGCATAATGGGGTTGAAACTAGCCCAATCCATGGGTATCTAACATCTACTAGTCTTTGGAGATTCTGAGTTGGTCATCAGAAAAATCCACTGGGGCATATCACACTAAAGAATTGCATTTACTGCCCTATCATCGGCAAGTCGTCAAAATATCCATGGAATTTGAAGACATAACTTTCATCCACATTCCTTGGGGTAGGAATGACTTCACCGATGCATTGACAACCTTGGCTTCCTTGATATGTATATCCGATAGGATTGGGATTCTCGACATCAAAATCACAAACAAAAAGACCCCGACATACTGGAATTACTAGATCTCTCTTAAAGTTGACTGTGATGATCTTGTTAGGAGATGCTATCAATGTCAAATCCATGGAAATGTCATCCACGCTCCTCCAAATGTGCTGCACAATATAAGTTCGCCATGGCCTTTTTCCATGTGGGGAATGGATGTGATCGGTTCAGTAGAACCTAAAGCCAGCAACGGACATCGCTTCATCTTCACCATGATCGATTACTTCACCAAGTGGGTTGAAGCTGCCTCTTTTCCCAAAGTCACCAAAGAGGTAATCATTGGTTTCATCAGAAATAATGTCATCTGTCGATATGGACAACCGGAGGTAATCGTATTAGACAATGCCAAGAACCTAATAATCAGATGATGAGAGAACTATGCAACAAGTTCCACATCAAGCATCTCAATTCCGTTATCTATCGACCCAAGATGAATGGTGTTGTCGAAGCGGCCAACAAGAACATCAAAAAGATCATGCAAAAAATGTTCACCAATCATAAAGAATGGCCTGATCTGTTGCCTTTAACCCTGTTAGCATACAGGACGTCAATGCGTACCTCTACTGGAGCTACCCCCTATTCATTAGTCTTTAGCATGGAAGCAGTACTTCCCATAGAAGTAGAGATGGAGTCCTTGCGAGTATTAATAGACGCTCAGATAGATGAAGACCAATGGTTGCAAGAGCAGTACCACCAGCTATCCCTAATAGATGAAAAGAGGGCTACAACCATTGTCCACGGGTAGTTATATCAACAAAGGATTGCTCGATCATACAACAAGAAAGTCTGAATAAGGCAATTTAAAGAGAATGACTTGATATTGAAGAAAGTTCTGGCCAATCAAGATGAAGCTAAAGGCAAGTTCGCCCCTAATTGGGAAGGCCCTTTCATTGTCAAGGAGGTGTTGACAGGAGGAGCTATCAGATAACAATAAATGGACGGGAACAAGTTTCCCCAACTCATCAATTCAGACACCGTGAAAAGGTACTATGTCTAAAACACATGCCAGCCATCATCCTTGTCCTGCAAAGTAATCAAATCAGTTTTGATTTTCACTAAAAACCTGAACTATGAATGACCTGATCTCCCTCAGCCCGGGAGTACGTAGGCAGCCACTCCTAGTGCGGTCAAACCAAACAAAAAACTCAAAACTCATCAAACCAAGTTCAAAAGAGATACTTCTCAAACCTCTCACACAAAACTTGAACTACGAATGACCTGATCTCCCTTAGCCCGGGAATACGTAGGCAGCCATTTACGGTGCGATATAACCTTCAAAGAAAAAAAAACCCAATAAAACCAGTCCCAAGACACCAAAACCTAATAAAACCTAAATTCTATCAATCTCCCTGGTCAACAGGCCCATCTGAGATATTCTCCGACATCTCACTATCAATCCATCAGGAAAAGCTCGTGACACATCAACAACAGCAAGTCATGAAAGAAGTGGTAATCACTCAAAAATGATAATATATAGCCAAACAGGGAAGTGAAATAAAATATATTTCTCTGATATATAATACTGTTTGATATACACTGTGTCCTGTACATGACAAAAATGGTTGATCTAGTATGTGCAGGGAAAATAAAGCTAGTCTATGGACCCATGGATAAGCAGGATAATAATGCCAACATGACATCTCTCTCTGAAGATGGAGGAGCAGCTGCAAGTGCAATACCCTCAGCCTCCATACGAGCAACCACATCCACAGCCATCTGCATAGTGGCACTGTGACCATCGATGAAAGCACTCATCTCTCCAACCAAGCTGTCTGTGTATAACCTAAGGGCTATGCTGTCAGCAATATATACATCTCGAGTGGCTATGGCCTCATCCCTCTCTACAAAAGCAGCAACCCTGGCAATTAAAGTCTCCTCAATCTCGACAAAAGCAGCATCTCGAGAAGATCGAGCCTCATCTCTCTCAACCAATGCTACATCCCGAGTAGCTCAAGCCTCGTCTCTGGCAGCAAAAGTTGTATCTCTACTGGATAGGGAAGTCAACATCAGTGCCCTAGCCTGATCTCTCTTGAAAGTCATCCTAGCTAATGAATCTATCATAGCTGGATCTGTCCCGGCTGGAACGATCGGCGGGTCACTAACTAACGCTGTTGTCAGACCCATAAATAACTCATCCTCTGTAGGAGAATCAGGATCCTCCATAGGCTCCTCCTCATCTGAATCAACAATAAGAGCTGACTGGATGAGCGCGACCACTTCTATATCAGCCTCCAACCACGGTGAATACTCTGGAGAGCAATCTGGATGGCTAGTAGAGAAATCATCCCTCTTTTTATGAGTCCAACACTCATAAATCCTGATCAGGTCGGCTGATGACATAGAAGAAGCTAACATCCGCTGATCAATGGACCACTCAAACTGGTGAAGGCTTTGGAACTGATCAAACTGACCGATAACTGCCAACAGATGGTAAGTGGTCACCCCTCTCAATCTCGCCAGGGGTAAGTAGTCCATGCCGGATGCATGGGTAATAAAGCTATAAGGGGATACTAGCCCTGAGCATGGCAGAATTGAAAAAGGATCCTCAATATCTGACAGAAAAGATGACCATGTCTCTGCATCCGAACACTCCGCTGGCTGAAAGAAGTAGGACATTGATGAGTGGGTTTTATACGTACGAATTCGGTATTATTAAACTTAATTAGTGCTATCCTTAAGTATTTTTAGTATCATCTTATTTGTTTTTGTGTTTATTTCTTGTAGGATGGAGCTGGAGGGTCAAATTGGTCATTTTGGAAGAGAAAAGAATTAAAATTCATTAAAAATCTTTAGAATGGCATTTTTGTAAATATGAGGTCTCAGTCAAGCGCCTAGGTACTTGAATCAGTACAAATTCAAGGGCCTAGGCGCTTGACCTTACTAGCACATTCTGATTTCAAGCGCCTAGGCGCTTGAATCAGTACAAATTTAAGGGCCTAGGCGCTTGGGCACGGCCAGACTTGGAAATTTTGCTGCTATGAAGAATTCTAAGCCAAAAAGGATTCTGAAGAGTTGATTTGGAGAAGGATCATCATAAGGCTATAAAAGGAGAAGAATACACAAGGATTTGGAGGGATATATTCCATTAGATTAGATTAGATTAAAACCCTAGATTAGATTAGAGTGGAAGATTGAAGCAGTTGAAGATCATTGGAGATTCAGAGTGGAGCAAGAAAAATTCAGATTTGCATACCTCAATTCCTAACTTCTCTTTACTTCTATCTTTTTATCTTTCAATGTATAAATAATTGTGGATTATGGATTTTAACTTAAGCATGAGCTAAACTCTATTTTGAGATTATAATAGATCTTGTTGTGTAGTTTACTTTGATATGCTTCCTTGTTAGTCTTGTTCATTGTTATTAGATTGTCTATTATGGTTTGTGAATATTTGCTTAATTTCCTAGCTATCAATTACTGTGATAATCCATATGAAATTGAGAGATGGATTATGGGTTTAGATCTGATCATAATAGCATGTGATTGTGTTTTTTGCATGGCGTTGGAATTCATGATTTGTGTTTAGGATAGAGATATACCTTTACACCACATGTAATCTGAAAAGAACTTGGGCTTATACTCTCTTTAATTGTAATTCAAATAGAGATATAGTGGATTAGTTTATTAGGGTGTTCTACTTAGTTTTATCATCTGTGGATTTAAGTTGATATGGGTATGGTACATCAAGAGATGGTCATATTTTACCTTAGTGTTCTTAATTAACAATCCGAGATAATTAATGTGATTTAACGGGAAGTGTATTGATTTAAATGAAACAATAGGTGAAATTGTAGTCTCAAGTCTTCATATTCTAATTTCATTATAAGGGTAGTTAGAATTAGTTTAATTATATGTTGTTAATTCATAATAGTAATTCATTCGTTTAAATAAGATTAAGTTGGTTACGGGTTAGTATTTGGTGATTTTTATTAAATAATTTCTCGTGGGAATGATACTCTACTTTCACTTTATTACTTGTTGACCACGTATACTTGCGTGTGGTGCGTAACTAGATTTTACCCAACAGACATAGCTATCTCGTGGGTGAAGCAGTACCCCTAATGTCGGAAGAAGCCAATCGGGCACAAATGGGTCATGATCCATACTAACAACAAGACAGAGCTACCTCTAAAAAAACCCTCTGGATGGGTACTTTAATAGGTAGCTGACCTCAATGTCTCGGCCAGTATCATCGGCGGGATGGTGCTACCCTGTCTAAGGGCACAAACTGCGACCATCAACCCAACATCTAAGTGGTCCATGTATATGGGCATGTATAAGTAAGCCAGGACGCACATCAGTAAGACGTCAATCCGTCCTGAATGTCACTCCTCTGCCGAGATAATAAAGTAGTTAGCGTGTCGATCGTAGCTATCCAGTCTACCAAAACGATCGATCAAAAAGTTAATAGAGATCACACGTCTGGAAATGATCTCATTCGTGACTACACTCTGACGTAGACCCGACATCTATAGGAACGGTCTCCTCATATCACTAATAGCGGTGCGGGCGCAAGGCAAGTCCAAATCCAAACCTGTAAGTCGCTCGTACTCCTCCGAAGTCGGAGTCAGCTCATGCCGCCCAAAGTGGAAAACCTGTCACTCAGGTATCCAACAAGATAAAATGTTGTCTAGGAATCCATATGGGACCTGGAAGTCCATAAGGGCCAATGAATGCCCTAACATTCGATCCACTGTCCCTCTTGCTGGGAAGGGCAGGCTATCATACCACGACCTCAAGGACGATGCTACCACGGATGGTGGTAAATGCTCGATGCTACCACGACCTCAAGGACGATGCTACCACGGATGGAAAGGAACGTGGTAGCAGACGCTTTAAGTAGAAGATCATATGCGGGAATGAGTGCGATGATGTCAACACAAAGGCCCATTTTATGTGACTTACAAAGGATGGAGATAGAGTTCAAGACTCCGGGGACCCACATGATGATGTCAAGTTTACGCGTAAAACCAGCTTTGATTGATAAAGTTAAAGCTGCTCAAGCTACAGACCCGGAGCTGATGAAGATGAAGAAGAAGGTGCAAGAAGGTGTTATTCCAGAAGCAAGAATCGATGAAGAAGGAATACTTCGAGTCAACTCCAGACTTTGTGTCCCTAACGATTCTGATTTGAAGTATAGAATCATGATGGAGGCACACAACACACCGTTTGCAATCCATCCTGGAAGTACCAAAATGTATCGTGATTTTCGACATATATTTTGGTGGAGCAATATGAAGAGAGAGATCGCAGAGTTTATCTCGAGGTGTTTAACTTGTCAACGTGTCAAGGCGGAGCATCAAGTGCCAAAGGGTCCATTGCAATCACTTGAGATTCCAAAATGGAAGTGGGAACACATTACCATGGATTTCGTTACAGGTCTTCCCAAGGTTTCTCAAGGCATAGATGCAATTTGGGTTATTGTCGATAGATTAACCAAGTCTGCTCATTTCTTGCTTATACGAGAGACTTATTCACTGGAACATCTTGCTCATATGTACATAAATGAGATTGTGAGATTGCATGGCATGCCAGTATCTATAATTTCGGATCGTGACCCAAGATTTACTTCACGATTTTGGGTCAGTTTGCAGAAAGCTATGGGCACCGATCTACGATTCAGTTCTGCATATCATCCTCAAACTGACAGGCAATCGGAAAGGACTATTCAAACTCTTGAAGATCTATTGAGACTCTGTGTTCTAGACTTCAAAGGGAGTTGGGACAAGTACTTACCATTGGTGGAATTCTCCTACAATAACAGTTATCAGGCAAGTATAGGCATGGCTCCATTCGAGGCGTTGTATGGACGAAAGTGTCGTTCCCCAGTATGCTGGGACGAGGTGGGTGAAGCAACATTGTTGGGACCGGAGTTAGTACGTATGACTACGGAAAAGATTCATATAATCCGACAACGTATACAAAAGGCACAAGATCGACAAAAGAGTTATGCGGATCTTCATCGAAGAGACGTAGAATTTAATGTCGGAGATCATATATTGTTACGTGTTGCTCCATGGAAAGGAGTAACGAGATTCGGGAAGAGAGAAAAGCTCAATCCACTATTCATTGGTCCATATGAGATCCTTGACCGAGTAGGAAAGGTGGCCTATAGACTCGCTTTACCTCCAAGCATGTCTCGTGATCATAACATTTTTTACATATCCATGTTACGTAAATATGTGAAAGACCCAAACCACATTATTGAGTTAGAACCAGACGAGATAGCCGAAGATTTAACGTACGAGGAGGTACCTGTCAAGATCTTGGATAAGAAGGAACATGTCCTACGCTCGAAGATTATACCTCAAGTTAAAGTTTTGTGGAGGAACCATGATATCGAGGAAATGACCTGGGAGTTAGAATCGAAAATTAAAGCGAGGTATCCTCACCTTTTCGACATACCAGGTACGTACGTCAATTTCGAGGACGAAATTTCATAAGGAGGGGAGGTTGTAAGACCCCAACTTTTATGAATAAAGATTTAATTTCCTCTATATATTATTTTGAAATAGTAAGGTGTTGATTTGATAAATGTGGTAAGTTATGGGTGGAATGTTCAAATTTTACAAAGTAAGCAAGTGGTTATAACATATTCGTTGTGTCGGGGAATATTCTTTTGTCGGAGAATATTCGTACGACGGCGCAGTCATTGGTGGACCCCACAACAGAATAATTGTCGGATATAGAAAGCGACAGAAATAACATTTTCACGGCAAAACTTTTACCGTTAAACTATTAAAATACCCGGTGATAAAAATACAGTAATACGCGTTGTTGCAAAGTAGCACACGGTATTGCACAATATCTTTGATTATTGATGCTTACGTAAGAAGTCACTCAGTATTCAATAATTGCTACAGTAGTTGTTGCACAGTATATCATATTATTGATTCAATTATTGTCACAGTATCATCTGCACAATATTTTACATTATTAAATCAATAATGGTCAGTTATATTATTTAAATGATATTATTAGATAGCATTATTGACAATGTCTAGAAAGTTCTTTCTAGAAAAGGGGTTAGTTAATTACGCGCCAGTAAGAAGAAATCTTTATCGGAAGGCCCCCTCTTTCCTGGGAACGACCTGGTTGTCATTATTGTGATTCTGTAATATTAATTTAAATAATAATTGATGAATGATTGATAAAAAAAATTCATTGTGTTAGAAATATTAATGTTAGTAGAAATCGACATTTATTTCGATAATAGTTGATTTTCGGATGTTAAATTGACCAAACGGAGAATTAATCGGATAAATGAGCAATTAATGGGTGGTTAACATGTGGGACCCACTTATTGGTGGATAATAAATAGTTGGTGGGTAGTTGTAGGGGTGGAGGTGCAAGATTTATAAACTTGAGGGACTAAATTAAAATTTAGGCAAAGATGAAGGTACTAAAGTGTAATTAACCAACCTTTTTCTAGCCTATAAATAGCAAGCTAATTTCATTCATTTCTCACCATTCTTGAAGAGCAAAGTTATAATAGTGAGAAAAATTATAGAGAGAAAAAGAAGAAGAGTATTCTGCTACTACACTATTCCAGTATCCAATCTTCTACTGAGGTAATGGGTATTATTTCTTTTATATTCATAAAGAATGCTATTTTCTTTCAATACTCGTAAGGGTTGTTACTCTATTCTTTATTGATCTGTGGAAGTAACCTGTCTACGCGGATTACCGCATGCATGGTGAATAACCCTTTGTATTCTTTCTTTATTGATCTGTGGAAGTAACCTGTCTATGCGGATTACCGCATGCCTGGTGAAAACCTTTTGTATTCATTCAATTCCTTAATAATCTATGGGAATAACCTGTCTACGCGGATTACCGCATGCGTGGTGAATCACCCTTCGTATTCATTTCTATTAAATTGTGGAAATGATCTGTCTACGCGGATTACCGCATGACGGGTGAAAATCCAATTACAGTTTCGTATATTCATTCATACTCGTACGAAATATTATTTCACTGGAATATTGGTCTGAACTTGTTATGAAATTTTCATCTTTTTATGACAAGTTACTATTCACGATAAAAAAAAATTATCTTTGATTGAATCCAAGTTTTGAACTTCATTCTTGAATTTTGCTCCACAATTGATTATTACGGAGTATTAATAAACTTGGATAAATTAAATTATGAATCCCTAATTTTGTCCTTTATCTCACTGGATTCGTTTTTATATTATTTTTCATCATCCTCAGTCTTAAATGATGATACAAATGAATATCTTTGGCCTGTAGTGCAAAGATGAATGATTATTTGATGAATATCTTTGGCCTGTAGTGCAAAGATGATTACCTAATGAATATCTTTGGCCCGTAGTGCAAAGATGGACAGGTGTTGAGATGAACATGACCACTGGTGATACAAATGAATATCTTTGAAAGTAGTATGCATACAAGCCAATCATGTATGATGATAAAGCATATACTTTGGAGGCAATCTTATTTATTTATTAATAAAAATATTCATTTATTAAAGGCATTTAATTATCTACATGGTGCTGTTTTTATAATATGTAAATAACTCATAGTTTTAAGCAATGCTTTTAGAATCATGATGATGATCATGCCAATGAGATCTAAATTCTTAGAAAGCTCTAAAACTAAAATAGTTCCTAATCATGGGATTACTAAAAAGGGGATTAGTAAATCCGGATAGATTAGTACATATGTTGCTTGCTCATTAGATGAGGATGATTGATCTCATAATCATTTGTGTGGAGACACTAAAGCAAGTATATAAGTGCTTATTGGAGAATAAGTTCACTGAACGTGACTCGCTATGGAATACCTAATGGAGTTTTACTCGCCTGTCAATAGGAATTCCTAATGTGATAGTAGTACAAGTGATCCTTGGACTTGAGATCATCATAGTATCTTGTATGTAATGAATTGTACTTTGGCTTATTCCTTAAAGCCCTTTAGGGCATATAAAAGGGTATGCTTGGGTATAATGAGTTACATATGGAGACAATGAATGATCAATAAAGAATCTACCACCTCTAGTAAAGGAGGAGATATGTCCTATGTGATTCGTTAAATGACAACCCAGGAATCCTTGGCCAAGGTAAAATGAAATTAGAAAGGAGTTTCTAATTTACATTATTTGGAGTTGTACATTTTCTAATCGAAATACATATAATTAAATAAAATAAGACTTGACAGTAAATTCATGTCTTATATTTAATTGGGACATTGTATGGTGGAAGGATTGAATTGTATGGTAACTATTTACTCACAGGTTCTTTTATGATTAATGTTGAAATCTATATTATCTGAAAAGTCGTTGATCGCTAGGGAGGCTTATCCCTATTGTAGAATAAATATTATTTATTTAAATAGATTATTAGTTTAATTTATTTATTTAAATAAGATTAGAATTGTTCTAATTGATTTATTCACAACCGGTTTAATATGGAGAACCTAAAGGGTCACACCATAAAAGGAAGAATAATTATTTAAGAAGGTAATGGCATAATCGTAATAATGCATTAAGTGAAATTAATTTAATCTATGGTGATAGAATAAATTAAATAGCTTAATATTTATTATTTAATATTTTGAAAATATTAAATATAAATTAATAAGAGGAGTCTTATTAATATTATTATAATTATTATTATTTTAATTTCTAAAGGAGTTTAGTAATTAATTTAATATTAGTACTCTCATTTATTCCTAATAAGATTAGGAGACAAATTAATTAAATGAATTTAATTAATTATTTCCCATGTGGTGGGAAGCCTAAATTAATTAAAGGAGTTTAATTAATTAAAAGAAATCCCATGTCTAATAGGATTAGAAGGGTTGACCAATATCTATATAAGAGGATTCTTATAATAGATATTACTTGATGCAATTCCAATTGTTGGAGAGTACTCCTTTTCTATAGAGGATAGAAAACTAAGCCAACCACCCTCCTTCTTGATAATTCATCTTCCTTGGTGGATCACCTCTAGAGGCCAAACACTTGGGTGGCTAACGTTGATCAAAGGAAGGAATCTAATCCGGAAATTCAAGGAGATCACGAAGAACAAGGAGTTGAACTAGTACCTGTGGAAGCTTCGTTCTACAAGGGTATGATTCCATAACTTCTTATTTATCGTTTTAAATTTATAATTTGCATAAAGGATGATCCGGGTAATGGTTTTGTAGAATTTTTTTTAAACTCTGATATACCATGCTTCCGCTAATTTTTGCAATTTGATTGCGTCACGATTTCGTATAAACCCAACAATCTTTAGCCCGTAGTGCAAAGATGAATATTTGATTCGAGATATATATTGATTGATGTTACAGGGATAAAATATTGATGATGGACTTTAAATCATAGAATATAGTAGACATCATTCTCTACTTAACTCTTCTAATGAATTATTATTTCCGCTGCAATTGTTGATCTAAAACTTGTTGTCCATAATATTTTATCTGATTTGTTGAAGACTAACGATAATTTATTCTTCATTATCTTAATCATAATATTCTTTACTGGGCTAGTTGAGCTCACCCTTTTCTTTCATTGTTCTCTTCAGGAAATGAGAATATTGCGGGTACTAGTCGGCGAATGGAGTGATGGTCCGAGTTAGAGCTGTAGAAGTCCTCACTATAATTTTTTTAAATAGTGTGATAATAAATGTAATGAGGACTTAGTTTGAATATTAATATTTTTTACATGTCTGTATGGACACTCACAGTTGTGTGGTTGTATTTTGCACGACTGTTTGATATAAAAGATTGTATTTGATTTCTGTACCATGTATTTGGCGACTCAGAATGGGTTGGGTTGATTGGATCAATTCTGGGGGCGTCACATCCTTAGCCTATGCAACCGCTCCGGTGTTGTCACAGTATACGGGAACTGCTTCTCCAATGCTAGGAACCACACCAAGTTCAGTTATGAACTTCTTCATCCAAACAGCTTCCTTTGCAGCTTCACTTGCAGCTATATACTCTGCCTCTGTCACTGAATCAGCAACTGTTTGCTACTTGGAACTCTTCCAACTCACTGCGCCTCCGTTCAAGGTAAACACATACCCTGAAATAGATTTACTGTCATCTTGGTCTATTTGAAAACTTGAGTCCGTGAATCCCTTGAGTTTTAATTCAGACCCACGGTAGACAAGAAAAATATATTTAGTCCTTCTCAAGTACTTTAGGATATTTTTCACTGCCTTCCAGTGCTCTTCTCCTAGATTCGACTGGTATCTACTCGTTACACTAAGTGCGTGAGCAACATCTGGTCTAGTATATATCATACCGTACATGATAGATCCTATTACAGAAGCATAAGAGATCTTACTCATACGGTCTCTCTCCTCAGGTGTCTTTGGGGCCTGTTTCTTGGAGAGATTTATTCCATGGCTCATCGGCATGAGACCTCTTTTGGAATCTTCCATGCTAAACCTCTTTAGCATCGTATCAATGTACGTTCCTTGGGATAAGCCGAGCATCCTTTTAGATCTATCTCTATAGATCTTTATCCCAAAAATATAGGATGCTTCACCCAAGTCCTTCATGGAGAAGTTTTTAGATAACCAGATTTTAATGGATTGTAACATAGGAATGTCATTCCCTATCAGTAATATATCATCAACATATAATACTAGGAATGATATTGCGCTCCCACTAACCTTCTTGTATACACATGGTTCATCCTCGTTTTTGATAAAATCAAACTCTTTGATTGTCTCATCAAAACGAATGTTCCATCTACGAGAAGCTTGCTTCAACCATCGTTGTAGCTTATAGACTTGATTTGTTCCAACTTTTGAAATAAATCCCTCTGGCTGTGTTATATACACATCTTCCTCAAGTTTCCCATTGAGGAAGGTCGTTTTCACGTCCATCTGCCAAATCTCATAGTCATTGTAAGCTGCAATCTCAAGCAAAATCCGAATGGACTTGAGCATGGCTACTGGTGAGAAGGTTTCATCAGAGTCAACTCCTTGTCTTTGTTTGAAACCTTTTGCAACCAGTCGGGCCTTATAGGTCTCTACCTTTCCGTCTGCTCTGTCTTTCTCTTAAAAACCCATTTACACCCAATAGGTTTAATACCTTCAGGTGGTGAAACCAAAGTCCATACTTTGTTTTCATACATGGAGTCCATTTCGGATTTCATGGCTTCAAGCCATTTCCCTGAGTTTTTATTACTCATAGCCTGTTCGTAATTCAATGGATCATCATCATTCATGATGTGTACCTCATCGTCATCCTCTATAACGAATCCATACCTCTCAGGTATCTTCGGTACTCTTCCAGATATACGAACAGGGTGTGGTACAGTAGGTTCTTCTACTTGGTCAGGTACCTGACTTTGATCTGTGGTAACTTGTGGTTCTTGAACTTCTTCAAGATATATCTTACTCCCACTGACCCCTTCATGGATAAACTCTTTCTCCAAGAAGGTAGCATGTTTCGCAACAAACACCTTTTGATCAGTTGGATGATAGAAATAATACCCTACGGTTTTTTTAGGGTATCCTACAAATCTACACTTATCGGATTTAGTCTGTAGCTTATCATTTTCAAACTTTTTGACATAAGCTGGACAACCCCAAGTCTTAACATGCTTAAGATTTGGTTTCCTCCCTTTCCACGTCTCATATGGAGTCTTAGGGGCGGATTTGGTAGGTACCTTGTTAAGTAGGAATGCAGTTGTTTCTAGGGCATATCCCCAGAAGGAAATTGGAAGGTCGGTAAAACTCATCATGGATCGAACCATGTCCAACAGTGTTTGATTTCTCCTTTCAGATACTCCATTTAACTGTGGTGTACCTGGAGGAGTCCATTATGAGATTATACCATTTTCTTTGAGACAATTGAGAAACTCACCGCTTAAGTATTCTCCACCTCGATCTGATCGAAGTATCTTAATACTCTTGCCCGTTTGTTTCTCTACTTCACTTCTGAACTCTTTGAACTTTTCAAATGATTCTGATTTGTATTTCATCAAATACACATATCCAAATCTTGAGTGATCATCAGTGAAAGTAATAAAATAAGAATACCCACCCCGTGCACTTGTTGTCATAGGTCCACAAACGTCTGTGTGAATTAATGCCAACAACTCTGTAACTCTTTCTCCTTTTCCACTAAAAGGAGATTTAGTCATTTTACCCATGAGACAAGATTCACAAGTTGGATATGATTCATAATCGGATAGCTCTAGAAGCCCATCCTTATGTAACTTGGGTAATCTTGTTTCATTGATATGACCGAGTCTATAGTGCCACATATAGGTATAATTAATATCATCTCTTTTCCTTTTCTTAGTTTGTTCAATTTGAAATATATTTTCTTATAAGTCAAGTGTATAAAGTCCATTTCGCAAATTTCTAATACCATATAAAAAATCATTTTTATAAATAGAACAACCATTGTTCTTTATAATAACGTCAAAACCTTCCATATCCAATACAGAAATTGAAATAATATTTTTAATAATATTCGGAACATAATAACAATTATTAAGATAAATGGACTTGCCCGAAAGCATTGCTAAACAATAAGTTCCTACAGCTAATGTAGCAACCTTTGCTCCATTCCCCACTCGTAGGATCACCTCATCTTTGTTCAGCTTTCTACTTCTGACCAGTTCCTGCACAGTGTTACATATGTGAGAACCACAGCCGGTATCTAATACCCAAGTAGAATTATGACTTTTAGAAAAATTAATTTCAATCATAAACAAACCTTGATTGGAAGTCGAAGCTTCTCCAAGCTTCTTCTCTGCTAGAAACTTCTTGCAGTTCCTCTTCCAATATCCCGGCTCATTGCAATGAAAACACATTCCTTTAGCTGATTCAGGTTTCTTTTGTTCCTTTTCTTTCCCCTTTCCCTTAGCCTTCTTGGATTTCTTCTTTTCAGAAGATACCTTGGGCCTCTTCCTTTTATTGGAAGAATCCACCATCAACACATGGTTCTTCTTGGATGAGAAGTGACCTTTTGCAGTTTTCAGCATGTTAAGCAGCTCAGGCAAGCTGACATCTAGCTTATTCATGTGAAAATTAACCACAAACTGCGAGAAGGTCTCAGGGAGTGACTGCAAGACCAAGTCTTGACTCAACTCCCCATCCATGACAAACCCAAGCTGTCCAATGCGTTCAATCAACTTGATTACCTTCAGAACATGAGTCTCGACAGTAGTGCCCTAGGTCATCCGAGATCGGAAGAGCTCCTTAGATATCTCATATCTAGCAGTCCTACTCTGTTCACCATACAACTCCTTGAGGTGAAGCAGCATAGCAGGAGCATCCATTTTTTCGTGCTGACGCTGAAGCTCGTTATTCATGGATGCGAGCATGATGCATTGAGCCACAGATGCATCATCTTGCCACTTATTGAAAGTGGCAATCTCTTCCTCAGAGGCTGTTTCCGAAACAGATTCAGGATAGTTGAATTTAGGACATAAGAAATCTTTTCAGCAGTGAGAACAATTCTCAGATTTCTTAGCCAGTCCTCATAATTCGGGCCGGTAAGCTTATTTGCATCAAGTATGCTTCGTAGTGAGATTAGTGATTTTGACATTTTTAAAATTCTGCATGTGAAAAGACAACATTTTAGCAAACATTCATTTTATTAACTTCGCATACCAAAATAAATTTAGGTCTTTATTTTAAATTGGTATCTCCCACTATTTTTATCAAACTATATTACCCACACTTATATAGTTCGGCAATATCTAATTAAAAATTTGCTAGTGAGATTAAGGATCCCATTTCAAATGTATATAACCTTGTGGATAGCACAACAAGCGATATACAAATAAATAGATAGACAACTCTTGTCAATTACATCACCATGTAACTCCTTTTATTTTGCCTCTTAAATCATAATGGTCATGTGTGTGCACATCCGAACTAAAATAATTTAAGTTAATTCCAGCCTAGCACTTCCATAAATTCAAAAAAGAAAAATTTTCGTCCTTGTGGATAGCACAACAAGAATAGATCGTTCAATTTTCTTGATAAGCATCAAATGTGATTAATTAACATCTTAAATATTCAATACTCGTCTTGTGGATAGCACAACAAACTCATATTAAAAATTTAATACTCTATTAATTAATCAAACTAGAAGGCGACGTTCAATATTCCAAATATCATTTGAACGCTTCAGACTTAATATTATTTCTTTGAGCGGTTTGTTATTATTTGTCTCATCTTGTTTAGCGTGCATGCACATATATATATAAAATACGCGTCATTTTATTAAACATGCGAAGCATGTTTGCATAAAATATAATATATATAATATTTAGCATGCAATATAGAATACTATATTCTACCCGGATTGATTATGGACTTTTATTCTAGTTTGGTTCACTAGAGCCACCAAATGAACCAAAAGGTCAAACCTAGGAGTGCAAGAATTTAAATTTTAAATGCAACTATTACATTTAAACCCGGGCTCCATACAAACGGGTCTTCACGCGCTCCTTGCTCCTTGGTCTCCAATTTCTTCAAAATAATTCTAACTATCTCTATTACATTAACTATTTAAAATTAAATAGAAACCTTGATCAGCAGTCAAGGGGAAGTACATAGAAAGGAGATAGAATTTTCATCGAGAATAAAACTAGAGAAGACGAGGTACGCAGACCCCATTTTATAAAACCCATTCATTCAAGCATTCAACCAAAATAAAATCCAATCACATTGGTCATAGTCCATAATCAATCCCTTTTATTACCATACATATCATCATACGTATCAATAAAACTTATTCATCTCATGAAAATAAATTCATTCCATATATGTATTAATATCAGTTAATGGGCAAAAGTTTGCTAAACTTTATTTTTGGAAAAATAAACTCCTTTATTTCATTCAAAAACAATTCCAAATTAAACTCTTTAATTTTAGCAATTCTGAAATCTCATTTCATATAAAATAAACATCTTTATTTTAAACCTTTATTAATTAAATAAACCATTCATTTAATTAAATAAAACAAAATAAAATTTCAGTTCCTGTCCAGTGGCGCAGCTGCGCTAGGGATGTAAAGGGAACCGGTGCAGCTGCGCAGCATGAAAACCAGGAACAGTAACCGGCGCAGCTGCACAGCAATATTGCCTTGTATCGGCGCAGCTGCGCAGCATCGCAGAATCAGAAAAAAAAAAATTTGTTGCCCAGAACTCGATCCAATCGCATATCATACATGTATGGAATCACATAGACTGATAATTAGCACAAGATTGGCTCTGATACCACTGTTGGGTTTGTACGTAACGCAATCATGCAATCAAATCACATAAATAGGGCGGAAGCGCAAAAACTAGGTTTTCAAAAAATTTATACAAACCCATAACCATGATCATTCTTGTGTATCAATTATCAGTGAATATAGAATGAGAAAAACAGAATTATACCTTTGAAGATCCAAGCTTCCTCAGGTACAAGTTCTACTCCTTTGATTCCTTTGATTCCTCTGTAGTGGCTCCTTCCCTTGATCAATGTCAGCCACCCAAATGTTTGGCCTCTAACGGTGATCCACTAAGGAAGATGAAGAACTCAGGAAGATGGGTTATTGGCATAACCCTTGTTTCTATCTCTATAGAATATGTGTACTTCCAACTCTTGAAAAATTCACGTCCCTTATTTCTGATATAAGACTCTCTTATATAGATATTAGGTTAACCCTCCTAATCTAATTAGAATTGGATTTTATTTAATTAATTAATTAAACACTTTTAATTAATTTATATCCTAATCTTATTAGGATTGAGAGAGAGTACTGATATTATATTAATTCCTAAACTCTTTTAGAATTAAAATAATAATAATAATAATATTATTAATAAGACTATTCTTATTAATTTATATTTAATATTTTTAAAATATTAAATAATAAACATTAAGCTATTTAATTTATTCTATCACCATAGATTAAATTAATTATACTTAATGCATTATTACTATCATGCCATTTTCTTCTTAAATAATTTTTCTTCTTTTTATGGTGTGACCCTTTAGGTTCTCCATATTAAACCAGTTGTGAATAAATCAATTAGAACAATTCTAATCTTATTTAAATAAATAAATTAAACTAATAATTTATTTAAATAAATAACATTTATTCTACAATAGGGATAAGCCTTCCTAGCGATCAACGACTTTTTAGATAATATAGATTTCAACATTAATCATAAAAGAACCTGTGAGTTAATAGTTACCGTACAGTTCAATCCTTCCACCATACAATGTCCCAATTAAATATAAGACATGGATTTACTGTCAAGTCTTAATTTATTTAATCATATGTATTTCGATTAGAAAATGCACAACTCCAAATAATGCAAATTAGAAACCTCTTTCTAATTTCATTCTACCTTGGCCAAGGATTCCTGGGTTGTCATTTAACGAATCACATAGGACATATCTCCTCTTTTACTAGAGGTGGTAGATTCTTTATTGATCATACATTATCTCCATATGCAACTCATTATTCCCAAGCATACCCTATATATGCCTTAAAAGGCCTTAAGAAATAAGTCAAAGTATAATTTGTTACATACAAGATACTATGATGATCTCAAGTCCAAGGATCACTTTTACTACTATCACATTAGGAATTCCTATTGACAGGCGAGTAAAACTCCATTAGGTATTCCATAGCGAGCCACGTTCAGTGAACTTATTCTCCAATAAGCACCTACATACTTGCTTTAGTGTCTCCACACAAATGACCATGAGATCAGTCATCCTCATCTAATGAGTAAGCAACATATGTAATTATGTACCAATCTATCCGGATTTACTAATCCCCATTTTAGTAATCCCACGATTGGGAACTATTTTAGTTTTTAAGCTTTCTAAGAATTTAGATCTTATTAGCATGATCTCATCATGATTCTAAAAGCATTGCTTAAAACTATGGGTTATTTACATATTATAAAAACAGCACCATGTAGATAATTAAATGCCTTAAATGAATATTTTATTAATAAATAAATAAGATTGTTTACAAAGTATGTGCTTTATCATCATGCATGATTGGCTTGTATGCACACTACTATCAATAGGGATGTCTGTAAGCGGCTGAACTAGTGGCCAATGATGCCAAGTAGGAGGAAGAAAGGGAATGTGGATCTGCCCCGTGATGCTCTTGATAGCACGCTCTCCTAAATAGAGCTGCCAACCTCCCTCTGTCAAAAATGGGACTCTGCGGGTGGACAATGCAAACTCCCGGCCAGTGGGAACACCGCCCTCAAACACGACTTTTAAAAAGTCTGAGGTATACAGTACCCACGAGATTGAGCCAGCTGTCAAAAGCTCAAGCTGCAGGCTAGAGTGGGTGAATCCCTCAGCTACTGGACCTCCGTTAAAGTGGAGTGATGCCAACGTCGTCCCTGAGGATAAGTCTCCAGGCCTAAAGTGGTGGCGAGACGTAGGCAAGGAAGCCTCTCATATGCCCAGAACTGACCATGTAAATATCAAAAGTCCTTAGTGACCAAGACTGACAAATGTAAATGCAGAAATTAAAAAGGTACAAGAAAGATGTTCTCACCAGTAGGAATGGGTAAAACCCTAACCAAGCCTCCGTCGCACCCTCCGAGTGTATGTGCATACCTCGAAGAAAATAGGCAAAGGTATAGGTACCCCAATCAAAGTCACTGAGGCGCTCCACATGTCGAGTGGCACTAACCAGAGCAAAGGACACCGTCGCAAAGTTGTCCGCCAAGAAACAACCCCTGATGATCACCAAAAATAATTGCCTCATGATGCGATCTCTAACCCTCTGATCATTAGGCAGAGGCTCAGTCAAAGCCCCACTCTGGGCATCTACGCTCAAGGGACCAGATCGGACTGTCCGACCCTTGAAGGCCGTCGTAGGAACTCCCAAAAGGGACCGAATGACAGTGGGTGTAATATCAGCCACAACAGGCACTGGCCCACCCTCACACTCTATCTCGGTGATGAATCTCCAATCCATAGGCATAATTATCACCTCGCAATCCAGCAAGTAGAGAAACTGAGTCTGGTGGAACCAGCGCTCAGACAAAGCCCTCATATAACCCCAGGGGCAACGAGGGGGAAGGATAGAAAAGAACACCTGAAACCTCCACGTGTTAACAATGTCCCTATAATCCTTGTGTAGACTGTGGTAAAGAAAATACATATTAAACCAGTTCCCTCGAGGCTGCGTAAAGCCAGGAACCTGCATCAAAAGCCAACCCATATCAAACCTGTGCCCCGAGAATGGCAAAAAAAAGAAAGAAAATCTAGAAAGAAGGAAACTTCAGTTACCTCGTTGGCATAAAGGAATCTCGATGGATGGCGACTCAAATCTCCCAGCAGCTTCTGAAGTGACACTACAATGCTTGGAAGCTTTGCCCGTGGAGCTTAAGCTAGGGAAAGAGCAATAAATGGAGCCTCCTCATCATCTAGGTCAACTAGCGGATCAGCCTTGATAGGATGGATCATTAACTCAGCCAATCTACGAGGCAGCTGGGCTGGCCATGGCTGAGGGACATTAGAGACTTTCCTCCGTCTAACTCCTGAAACGACCCTGCTAGCACTCCCTGGTCTATCTAGATCCATAACCTAGACAAAGTCTCAAAATCACCTCAGAAAGGGTGAGGTAAGCCTAAAACCTGTGGCTTATTAATTTATATTAGTATTTTATGCATTTTTAAATACTAAAACATGCATGGGTCAGTTAAAATCCCCAGTAGAGTCAAAATTGCATGTTTATTAAATGCTCATACTTTTGAAAAAATTTCGTCAGAGTCTCCTTTGTAAAATAGACTGTCCGCATGCACATAGGCATGTCTAGGTGGCCATTTAGTAGCACACCTTCCCAAAAACAGAAATAGTTCATATTTATAAAAAAATCAAAAATAAATTTCACATGGTAGCCAAATTACCATGGACATTTTTTAGTTGAAAATCCAGGCTCACTAGGCCTCAAAAGGATGAGTAAACTGATTAAAAAGAGCAAAAAATTAACTGTCTCATAATTCAAATTTCCTTACATCAAAACGTGTATCGCAGTAAAATATGCATACTTATGAAGTCAGAAAATTTTTATCAAGTCATATAAGCATACAATTTTGGTACATTGCATTCAAAAGCACCCTACGTGGTTTACACAATTCTATCAGTTAAAACTGGAAAATAAGGGATGAAAACGTCACCTGGAACTTTCAGAACGCGTGGCCGCTGACGGAATCTAAAAAACGTTGCCCGAACTCCGTAGATCTGAAAAACAAAATCGGATTTCTATAAAAACTCAAAACTAAAAATGAGTTTATGAGCTTGCTGTTGCCTAATATAAATCCGCAGGAAGGAGCGGGCACACCTGCGACTGCCGCACCCCTACCTGCGGCTCCCCAGGGTGGGCCTCGCTCCCTCCGGCTCGGTCCAGTTTGAGTTAAAACGGAGTTTACATGAGCTAAAAAGTTAAATCTAAGAAAAAAATTGCTACGCGATTAAGCGGTCTGTCCTGAAATCCTACGTTTAAGCTGCGAGTTCCTGACAGAGGGTGAAACTTCATGAAAGCCATTGGTAATCATCCCGAAGCAATATATGGGGACCAATGATGAAAACTGCTAAATACTGCTACAAAACTACACAAAACTGCCGAAAACATCCACTTTCGAAGCATCGGGTACAGACCGGTGAAAGTTCAGTTGTTGGCACAACCCCAGCGAAGCATCGGGTACAAATAGGTGACAGTTCAGCTGTTAGCACAACCCCAGCGAAGCATCAGGTACAGACAGGTGACAATGCAGCCGTTGGCACAACTCCAGCGTAGCATCGGGTACAGACCGGTGATAGTTCAGTCGTTGGCTCAACCCTAGCGAAGCATCGGGTACAGACCGGTGATAGTTCAGCCGTTGGCACAACCCCAGCGAAGCATATGGTACAAATCGGTGATAATTTAGCCGTTGACTCAACCCCAATGAAGCATCGAGTACAGACCAGTGATAGTTCAGCCATTGGCTCAACCCCAGTGAAGCATCGGGTGCAGACCGGTGACAGTTCAGCCGTTGGCACAACCCCAGCGAAGCATCGGGTATAAATCGATGCTAGTTCAGCCGTTGGCACAACCCCAGCGAAGCGTCGAGTACAGACCGGTGACTGTTCAGCCATTAGCTCAACCCCAACGAAGCATCGGGTACAGACCGGTGACAGTGCAGTCGTTGGCACAACCCCAGCGAAGTATCGGGTACAGACTGATAACAGTTCAGCCATTGGCACAACCCCAGTGAAGCATCGAAAATGATCCGGTGGCAAAAATAGTATATCAGTCTATCTCCACAAAGGACAGATGATGGAATCTGTTATACAGATACTCAGAGGAGGCACTGAGAAGGATTCGATAGTAATCTTGACTTTGCAAGATGCCATTCGAGGTAGGCGTCCAGAGAATCCACAAAAGTTATCATGAGTAACATCATTCCCAACAGAAAGTGATGAGGACAGTTTGAGATAGCCTATCATTGATATCCTACCAGTAACCGCCTGACAGTGTTTCCCCAAGGGTTATCATGAATGACGTTATCCCCAGCAAAAAATGATGTAAACATTCAATGATAACCCTAACCCCTCAAAGACATCTAACATTCATCACATATCATGTCATGCATTGCATTACATTTGCATTCATCATATTCCCAGTGTCTAACAATCTTTATCCTGTTCATTTCATTACATTACATAAACATGATAAAGAGGGGCATCTGTAGACGCTTGAAATTTTTTGCAGTTCTGTTATAGACAATCGAGATTTTGTGTTCCTGTTATTAAACCTGCTAGAGGGAAAAATAGTCAACTCAGCCCCGGTCGTAATCTGAGAAGTACAGGTCAACCCCGGTCTCAACCCGGGAGGTATAGGTCAATCCCGGTCTCAACCCGGGAGGTACAGGTCAGTCCCGGTCTCAACCCGGGAGGTACAGGTCAGCCCCAGTCTCATCCCGGGATGTACAGGTCAACCCCGGTCTCAACCCGGGAGGTACAGATTAGCCTCGGTCTCAACCCGGGAGGTACAGGTCATCCCCGGTCTCATCTCGAAAAGTACAGGTCAGCCCCGGTCTCAACCCGGGAGGTACAGGTCATCCCCGGTCTTAACCCGGGAGGTACAGGTCAGCCTCAGTCTCAACCTGAGAGGTACAGGTCAACCCCGGTCTCAACCCAAGAGGTACAGATCAGCCCCGGTCTTATCCTGGGAAGTATAGGTCAGCCCCGGTCTCAACCCGGGAGGAACAGGTCAGCCCCGTTCTCATCCTGAGAAGTATAGGTCAGCCCCGGTTTCAACCTGGAAGTACAGGTCATCCCTGGCCTCAACCCAAAAAGTATAGGTCAGCCCCGGTCTCAACCTGGGAGGTACAGGTCAGCCCCGGTCGTAATTCAGGAAGTACAGGTTAACCCCGGTCGCAACTCGGGAGGTACAGGTCAACCCCGGTCTTAACCCGGGAGGTACAGGTCAGCCCCGGTCTCAACCCGGAAGGTACAGGTCAACCCCAGTCTCAACCTAGGAGGTATAGGTTCTCGGTCTTAACCCGAGATGTATAGGTCAGCCCCGGTCTCATCCCAGGAAGTACAGGTCATCCACGGTCTCATCCCAGGAGGTACAGGTCATTCTCGATCTCAACCCGGGAGATCAACTCAACTTCGGAGACAACCCCGAAGCCTCACATCGTCTCTAGAGATAAACCTGGAAGAACCAAGGCAGCCTTGGAGGCAACCCTGAGAACAAACAGAATCGGCTGGAATCCAAACCTTGGAGACAACCCCGGGAAGTCAGCCGAAGGCCATGCCAGCACTGACGGCAACCCCGTAAGGGGTAAAATGGTCATTTTACCAACTTAAAGTCGATTCGATCAAAATCAAGCTGAATTGATACCACCAAGGTCAGAACAAACTATAACATTGATCCCAAGTGGAAACAACGCAAGACAGCTCAATGGATAAACTGCGTGGAAACGAAGACCTGGTTATGAACCCGTCTTCTTGAACTCGAAAAATGTTTAATCCAATGTCATTGCGACACTCTAGGCGATGGCTTTCCTGAAAGGTATAGCACGCCTCAAACAGACGCTCCGATCAAAAGTTAAAAAGTTTCGAATCTGAACTCGTATTGTTCGGAGTGCACGTACTTCGATGCAATGGGACCAGCCACGTGGGCCCTGCCACATGGAGCCACAGGTAGACCCGTGGCTGCCGCGGGTAGAGCCGCTTCCACCGGGTCTATTAATAAAGGTGCACCCCCAGCTCATTTTAAAATTTAAAAATGCTCTGAACCTTTGCCTGTTTCATTTCTCGGCCATACTCTTGTACTCCAAACCCAAATTTTATTACTCTAACACTTAGGTATACTCATAGACTATCACATATCAAAAATTAACCTGTGGAAACGGACGTTTGAAGCCTACTAAGTGGCAAAAAGCCTGTGTAGCAATCCATTATTTCTTTAAATCTCTCCAACTCTACCTTTCAAACGGTTCAAAATAGGTTCAGACAGAACCGGGAAGCTAGAATGGCTGAGATTTACTTAAATCTAGCTGTTTTTCAAGTTTATTCATTTTTTAGCAACCTCGCGACCCTTAGATCGCTATCTAGTGGGAACGAGACACTTTGGCTACGCGCAGGCCAGGATTTACTGATGAATCCTTGGTTCTTGCGACATATGGATGTAAATATATCTTTGCTGTACATATTTGAGCTGTGCAAGTTTATTAGCTTCCCTCTATGAGCATAGAAATCGTGGGATTCTGGATCAAACTGATCAGAATCTGATTCCCAAGATGGACAAACTCCACTTTACAAATGTACCCTGCCAGTTTTTCTGTAAAAATGTACTTCCAAAAGACCTTAAAACAGTTATCCGGGTTTAAGGTCTCAACATAGTGAAATAATAGTTTGTCGTGTCACTGTCACTCCGATGGCTGTCATGCCCATGAGAAGACCGACACTTGTATATATTTTGTGGTCGAGGATGCTTCGCAGCCCGACAATCACCATTCAAATTGACCCAAAAGGCTGAAAAAGATAAAAATGGAAGTATCAATATGCTTCAATTCCTACGTAAGCATAAGGGTTTGAAAACCTGCTTTCAAAACATCATTTCAATATCTTGTCTAAAAAGGACTTCTGCAAATCAAATCAAACCCTTCGTATGTAGGTTCAACGAAGCACGACCATACTTTCAAATCAATCAAACATAAGGCCCAATTTCTTCCAGCATTCACACACACACATTATTGATTTAAATGGAAAATATTGAAAAGATGCGGTACCGTATTTTCACAGGAGTTGTGGGGGTGCCTAACACCTTCCCCACACTTAACTAAGCCCCCGAACTTAGAACTTCGGTTTCAAAGATTCAGTTTCGACAGTGTCCAGCAATTGGGCCTCCTTTCAAATAAAACTCGGTTGAGTTGGTACAACCATTTCAAAACTACCAACTGGCGACTCTGTAAAATGTTCAAATCGTCGACATGATATATGTTGGCCATTTCCTAAAAACCCATTCAAAACCTTTTTCACAAAAAAGATAAAATAAGGGTAAACAAAATTTAGGGAAAGAGAGAAAGATTCGGGACCAACTCGAACCGAATTTTTTTCCCGACGTCGACAATAGTTATATTTAAATTTAATTCTTGCACCCTAGGTTTGACCTTTTGGTTCACTTGGTGGCTTTAGTGAACCAAACTAGAATAAAGTCCACAATCAATCTAGGTAGAATATAGTATTCTATATGTGCATGCTTATTATATATATATATTATAAAATATGCTTCGCATGTTAATTAATATGACGCGTATTTTATATATATGTGCATGCACGCTAAACAAGATAAGACAAATAATAACAAACCCCTCAAAGATTTTATATTAAAGTTTAAATGTTCAAAGATATTTGGAATATCGAACGTAGCCTTCTTGCATGATAAAAAGGATAGAGTATCAATTAATCATTATAAGTTTGTTGTGCACACACAAGACTTATTTTAATTTTTTTTAAATGTTGTTTTATCACATTTGATGCTTATTAAAAGAATTGAGCAATGCTATTTTATTGTTCACACACAAGGACAGTGTTTTTCTTTTCTAGAATATGGAGTGCTAGGTTGGACTTACCTTAAATTATTTTAGTTCGGATGTGCACAAACTTGACCATTATGATCTAAGAGGTAAATACAAGGAGTTACATGATTGATGTAATTGATAAAGAGTTGTCTACCTATTTATTTATATATAGTTTGTTGTGCACACACAAGGCTATATACATTTAAAATGGGATCCTTATTCTCACTAGCAAATCTTTAATTAAATTTGTCAAACTATATATTATTAGGGTAATATAGTTTGAAGAAAATAGTGGGAGATACCAATTTAAAATAAGACCTAATTTATTTTGGTAATTAATAAAAGAATGTATGCTAAAATGTTGTTTAACTACAAATTCATTTACAGAATTTTACAATGTCTAAATTACTATCACTGCATAGCATATTAGTTGCTAATTAACCGAACCGAATTAAATGAATTGGTTAAGGAATTTATGAATAGTTCTCAAGGCTGAAAAGCTATATAATATTTCCTTAATACGCTTATCCCTGCAATGGTTGCAGACAATGCCTCTGAGGAAGAGATTGATACTTTTAAAAAGTAGCAAGATGATGCATATAGTTGGCTCAGTACATCATGCTCGCATCCATGAGTAACGAGCTTCAGCGTCAGCATGAAACTATGAATGCTCCTACTATATTCCTACACTTCAAGGAGTTGAATGTTGAGGAAAGTAGGACTAATAGATATCAGATATCTAAGGAGCTCTTCCGATCTAGTAGAAGAACAATTCAAAGAAGGTATAAGGAAAGGCAAAATACAAAGGATAATAAGAACAAAACTGATACGGATAGCAAAGGAGTTTGTTTCCACTTCAAGAAGCCTTGACACTAGAATAGAAACTGCGAAAAGTATCTTAAAGAGGCTAACCAGATGAAGCATAGTGAAGATTCGATTACAAATACAGGTTTGTTCATAATTAAAATAAATCTTTCAGTAAGTAAAATTTCTACTTATATTGGATACCGGTTATGGTTCTCATAAATACAGATTTATGAAGGGATCAAGCAGAAGTAGAAAGCTAAACAAAGAAAGTCTTCCTACGTGTGGGAATGGCGCAAAGGTTGGTCTATTAACTGTAGAAACTTATTGTTTAGCACCGCCTACAGGCAAGTCCGTTAGTTTAACAATTTACTGAATGAACTTTACATACTTGACTTACATGAAAATAATTTTAAATTGAACAAACTAGTAAAAAAAAAGAGATGATCATTCAAAGAGTTGAACATTTATATTTGATGAAATACAAATCTGAATCATTTGAAAGGTTCAAAGAATTCAGAGGTGAAATTAATTGACAAAGTATTAGGATTCTTTGATCGGATCGAGGAATAAATACTTGTGCAATAAGTTTTAAGATCATCTTAAATGGTTTTCTCACAATGGACATTTCCTGATACATAATAATTGATTAGTGTATCTAAAATAAAAAATTGTACCTTGTTGGACATGGTGCGGTCCATAATGATTTTACCAACATTCCAGTATCCTTCTAGGGTAATGCCCTGAAAACGGCTACATATCTGCAAAATAAGGTAACCTCAAAATCCGTCCCCAAAACTTCATAAGAGTTATGGACAGGGAAGATTCCTAATCTTAAGTATGTTAAGATAAAGGGTTATCCAACTTATGTGAAAAGATTTCAAAAGGATAAGTTTGGGAAAAGATTTGACAAATACAGATTTGTGGAATATCCTAAAGTAAGTTTAGGGTAAATGTTCTATAATCCTACTTAGCAAAAGGTGTTGGTTACAAAACACGCTGCCTTCTAAGATAAAGATGTTTATCATTGAAGTGCTAGTGGGAGGATAATAGATCTTGAAGGAGTTCAAGAACCACAAATCACTATTAGTCAAAAGGAGGAATCTGTAAATAAACATATTATACCACAACTGAATCGTAAATCTGGAATAGTACCGAAGATACCTTGGATGTATGGATTCATCATAAATGATGATGATGAGATACGCATCTTAAAGGATGATGATCCAGTTATATACGATAAGGCTAAGAGTTGTAGACACTCAGAGAAATGGTAGATGATCATAAAATCTAAAATGGATTTTTGAAGCAATGCTCAAGACCATTCGAATTTTACTTGCGATTGTAGCTTATTATTACTAAATTTGGCAAATAGACATGGAGACGCCCTTCCTAAAATATAAGTTATTAGAGGAGAATGTATGTATAATACAACCAGATAGATTTGTTTCAATGGTTAAAACAAATCATGTATATGAGCTACAATAATCCATTTATGGATTGAAGCAAGCTTCTCAACGATGGAACATTCATTTTGATAAGACAATCAAAAGAGTTTGATTTTATCAAAAATGAGAATGAACCTAGTGTGTACAAAAGCGTCAGTGGGAGCGTTGTGACATTACTAGTACTGTATGTTGATATACTACTGATAAGGAATGACATACCAGTGTTATAATCAGTAAAGATAAAGTTGTCTAAACATTCCTCCAAGAATGATTTGGGTAGAACATCCTAAATTGGGGATATAAATCTATATATATAGATTTAAAAGGATGTTCAATTTAACCTAAGGAACGTATATTCATTTGATGCAAAAGGCGTTTAGCATGGCAAACTCCAAAAGATGTCTCATAATGATGAGCCATGGAATGTATCTCTCTAAAATTATCCTCAAGAAAAGAGAAATCTTCTGAGTTACTATCATGTATGCAATAAAATATATAAGACTTGATGTTGATCAATCATATTCTAGAGAAGATCACTGTAAGACAGTGATAAACATCTTAAAGTACTTAACCGACACTAAGGATGTAATCATGATTTATGATGGGTCTGAATTAAACTAGAGGACTAAACAGACTCAAGTTTTCAGACTGACCAAGACGACAACAAATCCACTTTACGGTAAGTCATTACCTTGAAAGGTGGTGCAATGAATTGGAGAAGTTCCAAACAGCAAAAAGTTATTGGTTTAGTGATAAAGACAAAGTATATAACTATAAATGAAGCTGCAAGTTGATGTTTCGGATGAAAAGTTCATAACAGAACAAGGAACAGTTCCTAAGTCTCATCTTGGATCCAAACATGTGTTGTGGCACTTTTATTTTATTAAAAAAATCATAGAAAGAGGAGAAGTCACTGTAGAGATAGTGAACTCTCAAAAATGACATTGCATATACATTTACTGAAGCTTATCCAATAGCAAAATAATCGTCACTTGGAGAAGAAGGGTATTAAATAATATGGCGATTGGCTTTAGTGCAAGTGGGATATTGAAAGTAGTATGCACATAAGCCAATCATGTTTGATGATAAAGCGTTTACTTTGTAATAGTCTTATTCATTTATTAATAAAAATATTATTTAATTAAGGCATTTAATTATCTATATGATGTTGTTATTATAATATGTGATAAACTCATAGTTTTAAGAAATGCTTTTAGAATCATGATGATGATCATGCTAATGAGATCTAAATTCTTAGATAGCTTAAAACTAAAATTGTTCCCAATCGTTGGATTACTAAAAAGGGGATTAGTGAATCCGGATAGATTGGTACATACGTTGCTTGCTCATTGGATGAGGATGATCGATCTCATAATCATTTGTGTGGAGACACTAAAGCAAGTATGTAGGTGCTTATTAGAGAATAAGTACACTGAATGTGGCACGCTAAGGAATACCTAATGGAATTTTACTTACCTGTCAATAGGAATTTCTAATGTGATAGTAGTGCAAGTGATCCTTAGACATGAGATCATCATTGTATCTTATGCATGATGAATTATACTTTGACATGTCCCTTAAGACACTTAGGGTATATCAAAGGGTATGATTGGGTGTAATAAGTTATATATGGAGATAATGAATGATCAATAAAGAATCTACCACTTCTAGTAAAAGAAGAGATATGTCCTATGTGATTCGATAAATGACAACCCAGGAATCCTTGGCCAAAGTGGAATGAAAATAGAAAGGAGTTTCTAATTTGCATTATTTGGAGTTGTGCATTTTGGAATCGAAATACATATAATTAAATAAAATAAGACTTGACAGTAATTTCATGTCTTATATTTAATTAGGACATTGTATGGTGGAAGGATTGAATTGTATGGTAACTATTAACTCACAGGTTCTTTTATGATTAATGTTGAAATCTATATTATCTGAAAAGTCGTTGATCGCTAAGGACGCTTATCCTTATTGTAGAATAAATGTTATTTATTTAAATAAATTATTAGTTTAATTTATTTATTTAAATAAGATTAAAATTGTTCTAATTAATTTATTCACAACCGGATTAATATGGAGAACCTAAAAGGTCACACCATAAAAGAAAGAATATTTATTTAAGAAGCAAATAGCATAATCGTAATAATAAGTTAAGTGTATTTAATTTAATCTATGGTAATAGAATAAATTAAATAGCTTGCTATTTATTATTTAATATTTTGGAAATATTAAATATAAATTAATAAGAGGAGTCTTATTATTATTATTACTATTATTATTATTTAATTCCTAAAGGAGTTTGGAAATTAATTAATAAGATACGCTCTCTCTCTCTCTCTCATATATATTCCTAATAAGATTAGGAGGCTAATTAATTAAAAGAGTTTAATTATTCCAAATAAGATTGGGAAGCCTAATTAATTAATATGAAACCCTAATCCTAAATAGTTTAGGAGGGTTTTCTACATCTATAAATAAGAAAGTCTTATTATGGAACAAGGTTAGACTTTTTAATTCCAAGAGTTGGGAGAGCACTCTTTTTCTAGAGAGAATGAAACTAGGGTTTAGTCAAACACCCTTCTTCTTGAATTCTTATTCTTTCTTGGTGGATCACCTCTAGAGGTCAAACACTTGGGTGGCTAACGTTGATCAAAGGATGGAATCAACCCGGTGTATTCAAGTTGAACGCGAAAAGGAATTGGAGTTAAACTCGTACCTGAGGAAGCTAGTTTCTACGAGGGTATGAATATAATCTCCATCTATTTCGTTTTAATTAATAACTGTGCATAAAGGATGATCCGGGTATATAGTTTATAAAATTTTAAAACTCTGATTTATCATGCATCTGCTTATTTTATGCAATTTGATTGCGCCATGAATCTTACAAACCTAACAGTGGTCGCATGAGTAACTATCATGTATGCAATGAAATATACGAGACTTGATGTTAATCAGTCATATTCTGGAGAAGATCATTGTAAGAAAGTGAAAAATATCTTAAAGTACTTAACTGGTACTAAGGATGTAATCATGATTCATGATGGGTCTGAATTAAAACTAGAGGACTAAACAGACTCAAGTTTGATTAGACTGACCAAGACAACAGCAAATCTACTTTATGATAAGTCATTACCTTGAAAGGCGGTGTAGTGAATTGGAAAGGTTCCAAACAACAAAGAGTTATTGGTTTAGTGATAAAGACAAAGTATATAGCTGTAAATGAAGCTGCAAGTTGATGTTTTGGATGAAAAGTTTATAACAGAACAAGGAATAGTTCCTAAGTCTCATCTTGGATCCAAACATGTGTTATGGCACTTTCATTTGATTAAAGAAATCATTGAAAGAGGAGAAGTCACTATAGAGATAGTGAACTCTCAAAAACGACATTGCATATCCATTTACTGAAGTTATCCAGCAGCAGGATAATCGTCACTTAAAGAGGCAGGGTATTAGATATCATGGCGATTGGCTTTAGTGCAAGTGGGAGATTGAAAGTAATATGCACACAAGTCAATCATGTTTGATGATAAAACATATACTTTGTAACAATCTTATTCATTTATTATTAAAAGTATTATTTAATTAAAGGCATTTAATTATCTACATGATGCTGTTATTATAATATGTGATAAACCCATAGTTTTAAGTAATGCTTTTTGAATCATGATGATGATCATGCTAATAAGATCTAAATTCTTAGATAGCTTAAGACTAAAATTGTTCCCAATCGTTGGATTACTAAAAAGGGAATTAGTGAATCCGGATAGATTGGTACATATGTTGCTTGCTCATTGGATGAGGATGATTGATTTCATGATCATTTGTGTGGAGACACTAAAGCAAGTATGTAGGTGCTTATTGAAGAATAAGTTCGCTGAACGTGGCTCGCTAAGGAATACCTAATGGAGTTTTACTTGCATGTCAATAGGAATTCCTGTAGTCATAGTAGTACAAGTGATCCTTGGACTTGAGATCATCATAGTATCTTGTGTATGATGAGTTATACTTTGACATGTCCCTTAAGACACTTAGGGTATATCAAAGGGTATGTTTAGGTGTAATAAGTTATATATAGAGATAATGAATGATCAATAAAGAATCTACCACTTCTAGTAAGAGATATGTCCTATGTGATTCGATAAATGACAACCCAGGAAACCTTTGCCAAGGTGGAATGAAATTAGCAAGGTGTTTCTAATTTGCATTATTTGGAGTTGTGCATTTTGGAATCGAAATACATATAATTGAATAAAATAAGACTTGACAGTAATTCTATGTCTTATATTTAATTGGGACATTGTATGGTGGAAGGATTGAATTGTACGATAACTATTAACTCACAGGTTCTTTTATGATTAATGTTGAAATCTATATTATCTGAAAAGTCGTTGATCGCTGAGGAGGTTTATCCTTATTGTAGAATAAATGTTATTTATTTAAATGAATTATTAGTTTAGTTTATTTATTTAAATAAGATTAGAATTGTTCTAGTTGATTTATTCACAACTGGTTTAATATGGAGAACCTAAAGGGTCACACCATAAAAGGAAGAATATTTATTAAAGAAGCAAATGGCATAATCGTAATAATAAGTTAAGTATATTTAATTTAATCTATGGTGATAGAATAAATTAAATAGCTTAATATTTATTATTTAATATTTTGAAAATATTAAATATAAACTAATAAAAGGAGTCTTATTATTATTATTACTATTACTATTATTATTTAATTCCTAAAAGAGTTTGAGAATTAATTAATAAGATACTCTCTCTCTCTCATATATATTCCTAATATGATTAGGAGGCTAATTAATTAAAACAGTTTTATTATTCTCAATAGGATTGGGAAGCCTAATTAATTAAAGGAGTTTAATTAATTAATATGAAACCTTAATCCTAAATAGTTTAGGAGGGTTGCCTACATCTATAAATAAGAAAGTCTTATTATGGAACAAGGTTAGACATTTTAATTCCAAGAGTTGGGAGAGCACTCCTTTTCTTGAGAGAATGAGACTAGGGTTTAGCCAAACACCCTTCTTCTTGAATTTTTATTCTTTCTTGGTGGATCACCTCTACAGGCCAAACACTTGGGTGGCAAACGTTGATTAAAGGAAGAAAACAACCCGGTGGATTCAAGTAGAACATGAAAAGGATTTGGAGTTGAACTCGTACCTGAGGAAGCTAGAATCTTAAAGGGTATGAATACTAATCTCCATCGTTTTATTTAATTAATAATTATGCATAAAGGATGATCCGGGTATATGGTTTGTAAAATTTTAAAACTCTAATTTACCATGCTTTCGCTTATTTTATGCAATTTGATTGTATCCATGAATCTTACAAACCTAACAACTAGAGACTCATCTCTCTCAACAAAAGCTGCGTCCCTAGTGGCTCGAGCATCGTCCCTATCAATAAAAGCAGCATCCCTGCCAGAAAGGGCTGTCAACATCAGTGCCCTCGCTTGATCCCTCTCAAAGGTCATCCGAGATAACGAATCTACAAGAGATGGATCTACCGCAGTAGGAGTGCTCGAGGTGTCACTAACCAAGGCTACTGTCAAACCAGGGAATAACTCATCCTCGATGGGAGAATCAGGGTCCTCCATAGGCTCCTCCTCATCAGAATCAATACTCGGAGCTGAGTAAACAACTGTAGCTGATGTAATGTCTGCCTCTATCCATGCAAAATACTCTAAAGACCGACCCGGATGACTAGTCAAAAAATTAGCCCTCTCGTGACGAGTCCAACAATCATAAATCCTGGTCAAGTCAGCTGATTACAAAGATGAAACTGATAGTCGTTGATCCAAAGCCCCCTCAAAGTGGTGAATATCCTAAAACTAATCAAACTGTCCCATGATAGCTAGTGGATAATATGTGGTCAACCCTCTTAAACCCGCCAAGGGTAGATAATCTAGCCAACTGCATGAGTAATGAAGCTATAAGGAGAGCTGAGCCCTGAACAGGGCAAGATCGCAAATGGATGCTTGATCACCGTTAAAAAGGCCAACCACGATGCCGCATCTGTACACTCAGCCGGCTGAAAGGAGTAGGACATGGCTATCTCATGAGTAAAATAGTACCCATGATGTCTAAAAGTGCCAATGGGTCTCAAGTGGGTCATAAACCACACGTACAATAAAACGGCACTACCCCTGAAGAACCCCAGAAGATGGGTATGGCAGAGCCGACCTCAAGGTCTCTGCCAGTATCATAGGCAGGATGGTACAACCCTGTCTAAGAGCATAAACCACTGTGATCAGGCCGATACCCAAGTGATCCATATACAGCGGCATATACAGGTAAGCTGTGACGCACATCAACAAAGTATCTATGCGTGCAATCTGCTAATCCTCTGCAGTAATAGAAAAATCTCCTGAATATCGTGCATAACTATCCAGCCTGCCAAATCGATCAATCAGGAAGTTTACGGACACCACATGCCCCGAAGTAATCTCATCTGTGACGACTCTGCGCCTCAAGCCAGTCAAGGTCATGAACTGTCGTCTTATATCACTAATGGCCATCCTATCACAAGGCCGATCCAATGGCAAACCAGTGATGCACTCATACTCCTCCAATGTTGGAGTCAGCTCATAGATACCAAATCCGAAAACCTGTCGCTCAGGTATCCAGCAAGATAGCATGCTGTCTACGAAGCCCAGTGGTACCGGGAAAGCTAAGATGGTCATAGAATGCCCCAACATCTGATCAAATGTCGCCCTGTCTGTGGGAGGCAAAATATCATACCATAATCTCAAAGAAGAAGGTATTAATGTGGGTGGCATGTGCTCAATACGGCTGACGGTAGATGAAGACACTATAGAACCGTATCATGAGACCCTCCAGAAGTCAATGCTAAACTCACATATCTGAATGCATATCTATGACATAATATATGCATCATAATAAATAATAATTATAAATGACAATAGGATGCAATAGATAGGAAATATCATGCATTTCTAAATACACTGTCTACTGAAAGCATCGTCTCTGTCTGCCATTAAAATGCAAATATAAAAAGTACAGGGAAATGGAGCACAACTGCCTAATAACTAAAAGAGGCCTATCAAAAAAGATAACGAGAAATGGGGCACATCCGCCCAACATCTAACAGAGGCCTATCAAAAGATATAACGAGAAATCTATCAAAAGAAGTCTATGATATCTACATCTAGACGATCAACCTGCTGTAACTCCTACTGAGTCACTGAATCTCTGCCAGAAGGAATGTCTGGTCGATAGAGGGGAGGATTTGCACCAGTATAACTGGTAGAATATAGACCTCCTGAGGGGCCAGCGTCGGAGCTGGAAGGATCAAAAGAATCTGCCTCTGAAGGATTCCTACCAAGGTGTCTAATGAAAAATTGTGCCCGCTCCAACTGCTGGGTCAAACTAAAAATCTGCTCCAAATGAGTTGGCTCTTAAAGGCAAGCTATCCAGTCTGTCATCATAACAGACCCAGGAACCATGTCTGCCATAAACTGAGTGGCACGAGTCTAAGCCTCAATAGTGTTGGGTTTGTACGAAATCGTGACGCAATCAAATTGCAAAAATTAGCAGAAGCATGGTATATCAGAGTTTAAAAAAATTTCTACAAAACCATTACCCGGATCATCCTTTATGCAAATTATTAATTTAAAACGATAAATAAGAAGTTATGGAATCATACCCTTGTAAAACGAAGCTTCCACAGGTACGAGTTCAACTCCTTGTTCTTCGTGATCTCCTTGAATTTTCGGGTTAGATTCCTTCCTTTGATCAACGTTAGCCACCCAAGTGTTTGGCCTCTAGAGGTGATCCACCATGGAAGAGGAATTATCAAGAAGGAGGGTGGTTGGCTTAGTTTTCTATCCTATATAGAAAAGGAGTACTCTCCAACAATTGGAATTGCATCAATCAATATCTATTATAAGACTTCTCTTATATAGATATTGGTCAACCCTTCTAATCCTATTAGACATGAGATTTCTTTTAATTAATTAAACTCCTTTAATTAATTTAGGCTTCCCACCACATGGGAAATAATTAATTAAATTCATTTAATTAATTTGTCTCCTAATCTTATTAGGAATAAATGAGAGTACTAATATTAAATTAATTACTAAACTCCTTTAGAAATTTAAATAATAATAATTGTAATAATATTAATAAGACTCCTCTTATTAATTTATATTTAATATTTCTAAAATATTAAATAATAAACATTAAGCTATTTAATTTATTCTATCACTATAGATTAAATTAATTATACTTAATGCATTATTACGATTATGCCATTACCTTCTTAAATAATTATTCTTCCTTTTATGGTGTGACCCTTTAGGTTCTCTATATTAAACCGGTTGTGAATAAATCAATTAGAACAATTCTAATCTTATTTAAATAAATAAATTAAACTAATAATCTATTTAAATAAATAATATTTATTCTACAATAGGGATAAGCCTCCCTAGCGATCAACTACTTTTCAGATAATATAGATTTCAACATTAATCATAAAAGAACCTGTGAGTAAATAGTTACCATACAATTTAATCCTTCCACCATACAATGTCCCAATTAAATATAAGACATGAATTTAGTGTCAAGTCTTATTTTATTTAATTATATGTATTTCGATTAGAAAATGCACAACTCCAAATAATGCAAATTAGAAACTCCTTTCTAATTTCATTTTACCTTGGCCAAGGATTCCTGGGTTGTCATTTAACGAATCACATAGGATATATCTCCTCTTTTACTAGAGATGGTAGATTCTTTATTGATCATTCATTATCTCCATATGTAACTCATTATACCCAAGCATACCCTTTTATATACCCTAAAGGGCTTTAAGGAATAAGTCAAAGTATAATTCATTACATACAAGATACTATGATGATCTCAAGTCCAAGGATCACTTGTACTACTATCACATTAGGAATTCCTATTGACAGGCGAGTAAAACTCCATTAGGTATTCCATAGCGAGTCACGTTCAGTGAACTTATTCTCCAATAAGCACCTACATACTTGCTTTAGTGTCTCCACACAAATGATCATGAGATCAATCATCCTCATCCAATGAGCAAGCAACATATGTACCAATCTATCCGGATTTACTAATTCCCTTTTTAGTAATCCCACGATTGGGAACTATTTTGGTTTTAAAACTTTCTAAGAATTTAGGTCTCATTAGCATGATCATCATCATGATTCTAAAAGCATTGCTTAAAACTATGGGATATTTACATATTATAAAAACAGCAACATATAGATAATTAAATGCCTTTAATAAATGAATATTTTATTAATAAATAAATAAGATTTTTTACAAAGTACGTGCTTTATCATCATACATGATTGGCTTGTATGCACACTACTATCAAATAGTGCGAGGACTCCACAAGTGATAAAATGCCTCCTGTCTGTGAGAACCCTTTGATAGGGTGAAGCCATCCAAGCCCATCAAGGGAATGTCTATGACCGGCTGAGATAGGGACCAATGATGCCTAGCAGGAGGAGGGAATGGAATACGAATCTCTCCTGTAACACTCCTGATAGCCCGCTCTCCCAATTAGAGCTCCCAACCTCCATCAGTCAAAAGGGGAATCCGACGAGTGGACAATATAAACTCTACCCCATTCGGGAATCCATCCTCAAAACTGACTGTCAAATAATCCGGAGTGTAAGGAACCCACGTGATGGAATTGGCAGTCAATAGCTCCAACTGCAAGCAGGAATGGGTGAAGCCCTCTGCTACAGGGACCTCTGTAAAGGTGGAATAATGCCATCGCCGTCCTCGAGGATAGGTCTCTAGACCTAGAGTAGTAGTCAGGCATAGGCAAGGGAGCCTCTTATATGCCCAAAACTGGAAGTGCAAAAATTAAATGTCCTCAGTGATAAAGATTGATAAACACAAATGAGGGAGATTGAAAGGTGAAAGAGTAATTACCCATCAGCAGGAAGGGATAAAAACCCAGCCAAGCCTCCGTCACGCCCTCAGAGCGTAGGCACATCCCACAAAGAAAATTGGCGAAGGTGAAGGTGCCCCAGTCAAAATTCCTGATGCACTCCACATCTCGAGTACCGTTAACCATAGCAAAAGAGACCGTCGAGGAGTTGTCTGCTATAAAATAACCCCTAATGATGACCAACAATAGTCGTCGAAGAATGCGATCTCTAACCCTCTGTTCATCAGGCAGAGGCTCAGTCAAAGCCCCACTCTGGGCATCTACACTCAAGGGACCAGAACGGACAGTCCGACCCTTAATGGCTGTCGCAGGACTCCCAAAAGGGATCGAACAGCAGCAGGTGAAATGTCAGCCACCAAAGATACTGGCTCACCTGTAAACTCCAACCATATGATGAACCGCTAATCCATCGGTGTCATCATAATCTCACAGTCCAACAAGTGGAGGGACTGAGTCTGGTGGAACCAGCACTTAGATAAAGCCCGCAGATAACCCCAAGGGAAACGACGGGGAAGAATAGAGAAGAAGGCTTCGAAACACTAAGAATTAACGATGGCCTGGTACTTCGGATGAAGAGTATGATACAAGGAGTGGACGCTAAACCAGTTCCCCCTGGGCTGAGTAAAGCCAAGAACCTACGTCAAACGGCAAATCCAGAATAAACCTTTGTCTTGAAATGGCAAAAAGAAAGAAAATCCCAGAATGAAAACGTATGTTACCTCATTGGCGTGGAGATAGATCGAAGGATGACGCCTCAAATCATCCAAAAGCTCCAGAATCGCCACAATGATGGCTGGAAGCTCCCTACGTGGAGCAGCAACAGAAGCGGGGTCCCCAACAGGGACATCCTCCTAGTCGTCCACATCATCTGTCCTGTCAACCTAGATAGGACGAATCACTAACTCAGCCAACCGGCGAGGCTGCCGGGCTGGACGAGGCCGAAGGACATCAGAAGCTCTCCTCCTTCTCACACCTGCAGAGACTCTACGAGAGCTGCCTGGTATATCTGAATCTATAAACTAAATAAAATCTCTAAATCACCTCAGAAAGGGTGAGGTAAGTCTCAAACTTACAGCTTATTAAGATTAAATCATTGTTTCATGCATATTCTAAGTCCTAAAGCATGCATTAGTTAACATACATCCCCAGTATAGTTAAAATTACATGTTCATTAAATGTTTTGGCTCATGAAATTTTTTTGCCAGAGTCTCCTTTGTAAAATGGACTATCTGTATGCACATAGGCATGACTAGGTGGCCATTTAGTAGCACACTAACCCAAAATCATGAGAATTTCATATATATGAAAAGCATCAAAATCAAACTCCCCATGGCAACTAAATTATCTTGTATTTTTATTTGAAAATTCAGGCTCATTTGTCCTCAAATAGGATGAATAAACTGGCCAAAAAGGGCGCCAAATGACTGTCTCAGAAATCAGTTTTTTTCACATCAATACGTTAAACATGGTAAAATATACACATTTACTAAGTTTAAAAAATTTTATAAAGTCATATGAGCATGCATATTCACTATATTGTGTTTAAAAGCATTCTATATGAAATCTGACGTTCTAACGGTCAAAACTTGAAAAGAAATGATGTAAACGTTACCGGTGTTGTGCAAAACGATTGTACGATGACGAAATTTGCAAAAAAACAGTCCGAACTCAATAGATTTGAAGAGGAATTTTTTGATTTTCTATATAGTTCAACTTGAAAATGACTTGTGAAAGCCATGGGGGACTAAAATAGACCCGTAGGGAGCCCTGCGGCGCCCTAAGGTGAGTCCCACCCTCTCCAATTTGGTCCAAATGAGGTTAAAGCAGAGTTCCCAGAAGCTAAAAAGTCAAATCCGGGAAAAAAAGTGCTACGCGATTAAGCATAACAGGCCTGAAACCCTAAATCCGGGTGTCAAACTCCTAATGAAAGAAAATCTTCATGTACGTCATTGGTATGAACCCTGATGTGGCATTTAGAATGCTAATGATATAAATTGCTGAAAGCTGCCTCTGTCAAAGCATCGGGAAGGTACGGCGTTATGAACAGTGGATTTTGAATGCGTCAAAGTATCCAGACTTGTCCGAGGGTATGACTTATCAGAAAGATACCCCCAACATCGATATTAAGTATGTTTGACATCGCAAACCGTTGGCAACAACTCCAGCGTAGCATCGGGAAAGAGCCGATGATGAAAGTCGTTGAGAACTGCTTCAATGAGGGTTAAATTGTCTAATATTGTGAACCGTTGGCGACAACTCCAGCGTAGCATCGGGAAAGATCCGATGATGAAAATCGTGGAAAACTATCCTTCTCGGGGAGAACCGATAATGGAATCTGTTATACAAATCTTCAGCCGAGGCTTCAAATCAGTTCAACCGACCGTTGTAAACTACCGTTCGAGTATGCACCGAGGAGGTTTAGTGATTGTTAAACTCTGCAAACTACCGTTCGATTAGGAATCAAATCAGTTCAACCGACCATTGTAAACTACTATTCGAGTAGGCACCGAGGAGGTTCGATGATGGTCAAACTCTGCAAACTACCGTTCGAGTGGGAATCAAATCAGTTAATCCGACCGTTGTAAACTACCGTTCGAGTAGGCACAGAGGAGGTTCGATGATGGTCAAACTCTGCAAACTACCATTCGAGTAGGAATCAAATCAGTTCAACCGACCGTTGTAAACTACCATCATGGACAACTCCATCCCCAGCAGAAGTGGCGAGAACGGTCAGTGATGGAATATCATGGCAGCTAATGTCGCAGATACATATAGCATATTATATCATGCATTGCATTACATTTACATGTATTATATTTCCAGTGTCTAGCAATCTTTATCCTGTTCATTCTATTGCATTGCATAAACATGATAAAGAGGGGCATCTGTAGACACTTAAAATTTTGCATTTCTGTTACTAACCCTGTAAGAGGGCAAAATCGTCTTTAACCTTCAAGAGACAACCCTGAAAGTCCAAATCACCAAGCCAAAACCCCGACGATAACCCCGAGAGATCAAATCCAACCCCGACGACAACACCGGAAGATCAAATCCAACCCCGACAACAACACTGGGAGACCAGCGATAACCCCAGGATATTAAATCCAACCCCGATGATAACCCCGGGAGATCAAATCCAACCCCAATGACAACACTGGGAGATCAAATCCAAAACCCCAGCGACAATCCCGGGAGATCAAATCCAACCCCGGCGACAACAATGGGAGATTAAATCCAACCCCAGAGACAACACCGTGAGATCAAGTCCAACCCCAGCAACAACCCCGGGAGATCAAAGTCAAACCCCGGCGACAACACAGGGAGATCAAATCCAACCCCAGCGATAACACTGGGAGATCAAGTCAAACCCCGACGAAAACCTCAGGATATCAAATCCAACCCCGGCAACAACACCGGGAGATCAAATCCAACCCGCTGACAACACCAGAAGACCAAATCCAACCCCGACAACAACCCCGGGAGATCAAAACCAAACCCCGGCGATAATCCTGTGAGATTAAATTCAACCTCGACGACAACCCCAGGAGATCAAATCAAACCCTAAAGATAACCCTGGACGTTCAAATAAAACCCCGACAACATCCCCGGGAGACCAAACCAACCTTCGAAGATAGCTCCAAAGCATCAAATCAACTCCGACGACAACTCCGGGAGATCAAATCAAACCCCAGTGACAACCCCGGGATATCAAATCAAACCTGGGAGATGACCCTGAGGAAGAACAGAGTTGGGTGGGATTGAACCTCGGAGACAACCCTAAGAAACTGTCGAAAATCATGTCAATCATAGAGACAACCTCCGGAAGGGCAAAATGGTTATTTTGCCAACTTAACATCAAATTAAGTCAAAATCAAGCCAAATCACTGCCATAAAGGTCGTGCATAACCATAACATCAATCCCGAGTGAAAACAGCACAAGACAGCTCAACAAATGGACTGCGAAGACTTGAAGATCTGGTCATGGACCCATCTTCCCGAATTTAAAAAATGTCAAATCCCATGTCATTGTGTAGCTCTCAAAAAGAGCTTTCCAGAAAGGTATAGCACGCCTCCATTGAACTCGCGGATTGAAAGTTATGAATGTTCGAAGCAGACAGCGCGTTGGTCAGAGTGCACATATTTCGAGACAATAGGACCCACGGGACCGGGCCTACCCGAGAGCCATAGGTAGACCCGCAGCTGCCGCAGGTAGAGCCACGGCTCCCTGGTCTATAAATAAGACCCCCCATCAGCCAAAAAGAAAGAAAAAGGAAATTCCGCCCATTTTTGCTCTTAACCCTACCTACAGTTCTCCAAACTTCGATATTTCTCTTCCTAAACACTTGTATACATATATATACTAACATATCAAGTTTTATCCAGGGGAAATGGAGTTTTCAAGCCTACCAAGTGGTTTAAAGCCTCTATCGATGTACACTATGAGATTTCTCTTGATCTGAAGCTTTTTACTGATTTAACATATATATATATATAGCTTCTGGTTTTGCCTGAATTTCAAATCTGTGGCCTTTTTGGCTTCAATATATGTATATATAAGTTTGTATAAATATTTATAAGTGTTATTTCAGCCTGGATTGCAAATTTGTGGCCTTTATCACTTTTATATATAAATATATATATATATATATATATAAGTGTTATTTAGCTTGGATTGTTAATCTCTGGAATTTTCAGCTTTAATTTTATATATAACTATATATATATATTTACATTAACTCAGTTATGCCTGGATTATAAATTTGTGGCTTTTTCTGCTTTAATATATATATATAACTATATATATATATATTAACTCTATTAGCCTGGATTGCTAATCCATGGCTTTTTCTTGGTTTAATATATATATAATTATATATATATATATATACTAACTCGTTTGGCCTGAATTGCTAATCTGTGGCCTTTTCAGCTTCAATATATATATAAGCATATATATATTTACATTGATCAGTCACGTCTGGATTGTAAATTCGTGGCTCTTTCCAGCATTAATATATGTATATATATATATATATATATATATATATATATATATATATATATTATTCAATGTGATTAAATATAAGTTTTAACTGTTCATTTGATATAATTATGTACTGATGTAAAGTTTGTGGTCCAGATTTATCTAAATCTAGCTATATCTAACTTCCAATTGGTTCAAAAGCTATAAAGCTAGAACCGTTGAGCTAGAATGGCTAAAATTTATTTAAATCTAGTTTTTTTTCTAGTTTTGTAAATATTAAAGCAACTACGCGACCCTAGATCCGTATCTAGAGGGAACAGAAAGCTTTGGCTACGCGCATGTAAGGATTTAACTGATGAATCCTTTGTCTTGCGACGTCTAGATTTTAATTTGCATTTTATTTCAATACATCTGCTGTGCAAACTTTTTGATGATATTTTGTGAGCCTAGGAATCACGGGATCTACGATTAACCACATGGATCTAGATCTGATTCCCATGATGGACAAATTTAAACTGTAAATATGGCTTGCCTGTCTTTTTGTAAATGTAAATCAGAGGGACCTTAAAACGATTATCCAGATTTAAGGTCTCAACATAGTAAATTATGGTTTGTAGTGTGTTAGGAATATACATGAGAATGTTATTCCTATTTATATAAGATTTGATTATGATACAAATAAATGAATATGCAAGTATGCTTGCATTGATAAAAGCTGTAAAGTCCTTTGATAGATAATAGGAATATATGTACAAGGACTTAGAATGAATTGACAAATATGTTAGGTTGATCCTACATAAACAAAACAGCTTTGTAAAGTCCTTCAAAAGAAATGATGTACAAGGACTAGAAATAGAAAGATCAAACTTGTTAGGTTGATCTTATACAATGTAATAGATAGGCATGTCTGGTCGTCGAGCACTGCACCATCCATCGTAGTCTGCCAGGAGAGACAAGGAAGACTCGAGAACTATCAAGGTGGAATCGTAGTCTGCAAGGATAGTAGATCTCGGAGTTCGTAGTCTGCCAGGAGAGACGAGGCAGGATCGTAGTGTGCCGAGAAAAACTTTCTCAAAGCCGTAGTCTGCTGAGGAAGTCATGTTCAGAATCGTAGAGACAGCCTGTCTAAGAGCCGACCGAGTGCCTGCCAAAGCTAAGTCAAGAATCGTCGGCCACACTTGAAGTAGTGGAGTCAACTAATCATATAAGAGGCAGAGATCGTAGTCGAGCCAGATCAGACAAGGACAGCAAGCATGAAGGCAGAAATCGTAGTCTGTCAAGATCTGATCTTGGAGTCGTAGTGTCTGCAGAACCTAATGCAAGATCGTAGTCTGCAGAACTAAGGCCTCAACTAAATGCTCACAACGCCAAGGTAGAATCGTAGTGTCAACACGATTTTTAACAGATGAGCAATCCCAGAATATCCAAAGTATGAAGCCTCTGGTCTAAGCTGTAAAGATACATTTCATCTGAAGGAAACCAGAGAGCACTCAATGAATGGCATGCAAGCAAATAGAAGATCTAAGCAATAACTCAATCAACATCCTGATTGAGTTGTGAAGCCATTCAAGATGAAGTCTTTCACAAGAAAATCAGAAGAAGACTTCAGATATAGTGACTGACTAAAGAAAGTCAGCAAGTGCAGTAGCTGTCAAGATAACAGAAGACAACGATCTTGGGATTAACCAGGATCGTAGTGTTTGCCAAACAAAGCAGGAACTGATGCAGTTTACACAAAGATATTGGCCAGCTTATGAAGAACAAGATGAAAGTGATTAAGCATGGGTCAGACCATTGATGATAGGTAAACGGGAGATTCACTAGGAGAAAAAGAGTTAGGTATGCCACAAATCTGATGTGTCTTTCTATTCAAAAGAGGCCAGAGCAATAAGTCAAGCTATCAGTTCCTGAGATCAGTCAAGGCAAGCAGAAGTGTTAAAGCACTGCACAAGTGAAGGAAGAGGCGTTCTACATTGCAGATCCAAAAAAACACTCTTCATAATCGTAGTGTTGTCTCTAATCAGTCTATGAGCAACATTTAATAAGACACACTATGATCAAGGTCCAAGAACATCTGCATCAGAATCGTAGAGTTCGGTCATCTGAAGATTGAAGCATTGGCAACGGTTTAATATGAAGATTGATATTCGAACGTTGCTAATTGAAAGCATCAATGTAGAAGGACAACTCCCGTAGATTCGAATAAAGGAATCAGAAAGGAGAAATAAAGGTGACTACTAGCCTGACAAGAAAAGGTGACATCTCTGAGGCGGTAGGTGAAGTAGCAGACTGCTGTGTCAGTAAAGTCATAAAGGAGCTGTCACGTCATATCAGCAGTCTACACCAAATAACTCGAGATCTGCGAAACAATTCAAATAGCTTCCAACGGCTATATTCCAACGGGAAGATCATGGAAGGGTATTTAACAGATGAAGTTTCAAAGATCAAGAGTTGCTGAGTTGCAGAATTGTTGAGTTGTTGGAATGCTATATTGTTGACTCTACGAGTTCCACCAGATCTGAACAGAACAAGTCTCAGTGGCAGTGAGACTACGAAAGTGGAAGTGAAGCAGATTTAAAGGACTGAAACAGACTAAAGCTTCACTCAACAACGATGAGGATGCCATTAAAGATGGCGGCTAAGCTGAGAGCCGAGAAGGCCAAGAAGATAGCATTCAGGAAAGTGGCAGAGCACAAAGAAGATCCAGAAAGCCACTCTACGAATCACCACAAAGAAACAAAAGCTGAAGTTGAACAGATGCAAAACCATGTCTGCATATCATTTAAGAAAGGTTCAGGGAATGCTAATTGCCAGACGAAGTCTACCAAAAGCTCAAAGACTTAGTAAACCTAAGTGGTGATGGTGCACAGCTGACATCAGATGAAGATGAGCTAAACAGTATGAAGAACAGCTGCACCAGAGAAGAGGTGGTCCAGACTCTACGCATAATGCAAAGAGGACCACTCCAAGCTGCTAAGTACAAGACATGATAAAGCTTTAAGTCATCGTAGCAGCAAAGCACCAACAACAACTATAACAACAACAAGTAGCCAGGGCCTTAAAGGTCCTTGTCCGGAGGGACTAAACTGAAGTTTCAAGGCTGCTGGCCTTGAAGATTTTGTAGAGAACTAGAGTTCCAAGGCTGCTGGCCTTAAAGAGTTCTTAGTGAACTAGAGGAGTTCCAAGCCTGCTGGGCTTGAAGAGTTCTAAGTGAACTGAAGTTCCAAGGCTGCTGGCCTTGAAGGAATCTAATTGATTCGGGGTACTACTCTTTCCTTAGTGGAATTCATGCTAGTGAAGCAGAAGAGTGGATTAGGAGCTTTAGTCTCTGAACCACTTAAAATCCCTTGTGTCTTTTACATTCAGTCATTTACTTTCTGTCATTTACATTATGTACCTAACTGCTATAACTGCTATGTATGTATTAACTACTTACAACTAAACTAACTCCATGAATAATGTATGAATGTTTGTGAATATCAATGAAGGGGATCTTTTACTTATTCCGCTGTGCTTGAAAAGATTCTTATGTTTGTCATATGCTAATTCATTAGCAATACAAAATAAACTGGAAAAGTATTTGAAATCAAAAAGGATCTATTCAACCCCCCCCCCCCTTCTAGATCTATTGTGTGCCTACTGGGAACTAACAATTGGTATTGGTATCAGAGCAGGTTCTCATGCTATACCCAAAAGCTAATCGCTTTGAGTCTGATCCCAGGCACAAATATTGTTCTAAACTTAGTTTAGTAGTAAGTCACTTGTAAATGCAGATGAGCTCACACGTTGGAAATAATGTGTACAGGTAAATGTGTATATACACCTGAAGCTGCTCAGATTGGTCCATGTTCTTAAATGCCATAGCAACAAGACCAATCCATGTCCAAAGTCAATCTTGTAGTCTGCAGATCAGAGATGGGAAGTCAAGAGGCATCAACAGCAAAGAATCAAGTGTCCACCATTCTGAAAGATGAAAGGCCATACATGCTAAGAAATGTTTATCCAAAGGAGAAAGAAGAATTTATCCAATATGTATTTGGCTAACCAGCAGTTGGATGTGAACCCTGAGGTTCAAGGTTATCAAAGAAATAAAGCTGTCAAGACTTTCCTAGCTTATATCTCCTAGACTATGAATGATTGATCTAAGGTCAAATGGAGCAGCAGGCTGTCAGCATTAAATGCAAAACCCAAAATAGCCACTCTGCTGATGAGAAAGATTTGAAAACCAAAGAAATTGAATCTCCTAATGCTGAAGCCACAAGGAGCCCTTCTACTGATTCAAAGGACATAGAGTCTGAAGAAGAAACATTTGCTCCTCCTGCTGTTGAACCTCAAAGAAGTCTATCTGATGACTCAGAGACTTCAAAATCTGAAGATGAAGAAAGATCTGAATCTCCTGAAGTTGAAACCCCAAAAAGAAGGAAGAGCAACAGATTGCATGCTCAAGCTATTCTAGGAAAGAAAGGAGAATCTTCTTCAGCAATTATTGAACTCAATGATGATGAGGCTGAATCAAAGGAAGAAGATAATCAAATACTGGAACAAACTGATGAGTCAGTTAAGGGAAGTCTGCACCAGTCTGACTCCAAGTCAGGACAGGAAGAAAGTAAAGAAGACTCCAGCTCTGAGGATAAGGAGCCAGAAGATTTTCACATTCCTTGCCCTATTCATCGCAAGAGAAGAATAGTGGTGGAAGTTGATGAAGAACCACTTGATGTACTTCCAGGAAAATGGATTAACCTTGAAAATGAACGGCTGAAAGTGGTAAAGATGACTGCAGCGTATCTACTCAACAATCGTGAAGCTATGAAGCTGGACTCTTCAACCTTGATATATGATCCTGAAATAAAGGACCATGCGATAAGGTGGCTCTATCCTCACATGCTATGTGTTAAGGCATCCCGCACTGGAGACATCAGCTACTTCTCATGGTGCTTTTCTCACCTTCCCAACTTGGAGCTAGTAGCACAAAACTTTCCCAGGGTGAAGAAGTTTGCAACTCTGCTGATCAAAGACAAATCTCACTTCAAGGTCTATCGACATACTAGAAACCATTACATTCCCTATGAATGTCGAGCAGACTCAGATAGCAAAAGGATCATACCAAAGACTATGATCGTAGAGTCCTCTCACTCTACCCATGAAGATAATCAAACTGAGTTTGAAAAGCTCTATGCTGATCCAATAGTGTTGTCTGATAGTCTTCCATCCTTCAACAATGATTGGCACTCCACAATCTACCAGATTCTCACTACCTTTAAAAGACTGTCCAAGAGTGAGAATCGTAAAGTTCAACCTAATGCTCAGCAGAAGGCTAACCAAACAGTTGTTCAGACGGAGAATGAACAACCTGATGCCAGCTCTCTTCAAGAGCAAGAGTTGCTAAAGAATTCAGAAGAACTGAATAAGGAGATCTCTCTCATTGCTGCAGAAGTAAAGGACATATCAACAGGAGAAGGCAATGAGCAGTCAAAAAGGCTTCAAGCCAGACTCTCAGACTTATCCCTCAAGCTTCAACTAAGGGATCAAGTATTTCTGAAGGCTATAAACGATCAAAAAGATGAAGCTCTACGAGCTCAAAAGACTAATGAAGAGCAAATCCTGTCTTTCTCTGACAAGATTAACAATCTGAAACAGTCTCTCTCCCTACAACTTGAGCTAAGCCAACAAGAACTCAAGATTGAGGTTGGTAACTCATCTCACCTGATGGAGCAGCTTATGTCAAACGGGGAGCAGCTCTCACAAGTGATTAATGACAAAAAGGGGGAGAAAAAGAGACATAGAAAGAGGCATTTAAGGAGTGTCAAGGAGAGAAAAATGAAGGAAGAAAAGAAGGCCAAGCGCAGAAAGGCAAAGGAGGAGAAGAAGAAGAAGACAGCAGCAGCAAAAGTAGAGTCATCATCTAAGGGGGAGCCAAAAGATGATGACCCTATGAAGACAGAATCTGAGGGGGAGCCAGACAAAGAAGAAGAGCATGCAATCAAACCAGGGCTTGATCAAGATGAAGAAATGGAGCATGCATCTGAGGGGGAGCAAAGGAAAGAAAGATAAGAAGATGAGTAGCTGATCAACAGACATCCTGGAGACATACATGGAGTGGAAAAGGTACATCTCTATCTAGTTAGGTACGTTCTGGATCCAGGATGTAGAGTGTCATAGTTTATATAATTTCATATTATCATCAATGACATTCATGATTATCTGCTTTAGAAATACAGCTGCTCACTGTATATAAGATTCATTCATCTCATGCATATACACTGATTATTTTTGTCATAATCAAATAAGGGGAGATTGTTAGGAATATACATGAGAATGTTATTCCTATTTATATAAGATTTGATTATGATACAAATGAATGAATATGTAAGTATGCTGGCATTGATAAAAGCTGTAAAGTCCTTTGATAGATAATAGAAATATATGTTCAAGGACTTAGAATGACTTGATCAAATATGTTAGGTTGATCCTACATAAACAAAATAGCTTTGTAAAGTCCTTCAAAAGAAATGATGTACAAGGACTAGAAATAGAAAGATCAAACTTATTAAGTTGATCTTATACAATGTAATAGATAGGCATGTCTGATCGTCTGTAATACCCGAGAATTTCTGAATATTATTAAATGAATATATTAATGGAAATGAATATTTATTTGAATATAAATATATATGTGTTGTGAGATGAGCTCATTCAAATGAATTCAAATTGAATATATAATAATTAAGGAAGAATGTGGAGTTTCTGTTAAACTCGTTGAAATGCCTTGTGTGGTACGAGAATAGAAACAATAACGAGCTTAATTAAGCTTAACTGATAAGCCTTGTGTGGCCTAATTAATTTTCTAATCTAGTTGGGTCATTGAATTAATAATGTATTGGACTTAGGATATATCCAAGCCCAACAACATTAATGTGATATGTTATAAGAATTAAGAGATGTGGCCCAATCAACTTATGTGCTAGATTAAATGATAGGGTCCATGTGCTTTAGTGTGCTTAGTCCAATTGATTTAATTTAGTGTGGCCCAATGTGAAATGTATAATGATAAGAATATGTATATATATACATGTAGACATATATGTATGTAGTTGTATAATAGAGGTTGTAAAATGAAGTGTGACATTGGAATGTGAATGATTATTATATAAAACTATATGATAAACGTAAGCTTAACTTATGTAAATTACTAAGAGGTATGAAAAAGTCTTATGTGACCCCAAGATGTGTGTGGGAGTATTTAAACTGGTATTCTCAACCTACGAGGGAAAATGACATTGAATAAATAAATAATTAATATTAAATGATTATTTTAATATTTATGTAGAATTGGAATAATGAGTTTTATGGAAAATAATACCCAACTAAATTATTCTAGTCTAATGTGAATATTATAATTCTATGTGTGTAATGTATGAGTAAGTGTATATGTATGCTCATTTGTGGGCAAATATCAAATAAACCTATGTATGCTAATAATATGGAATGCTGAGTTTTAAAGATAGTGTCCCAAATTGAGAGTCATTTTCCCCTCTTTTTCATTTTCGTGTGTTTCACAAAGGCTACAAGCCTAGCTTCCTTCTCCTTGTATTCCTCAAGATAGCAATGGAAGCCAATGATGAAGAGGGGTGTGGGCAAAATAGTTGCCATGATTTGCCAAGCTAACTACTCTTCTTTGTCCACCATTCTTCTTCTTCTTCCTTTGGGTTCAAACTCTAGGGCAATGGAATTGTATGGGTTTTCATTTTCCTATAAATTGGAGCCTTCTCTTCTCATTTTGGTTGCTAAAAATCTAAAATTTGTTCAAGTAAAGAGTGAGTGAGTGAGTAATCAAAAGTTAGAAGCAAGTGTTAAGAGTTTCAAGCTATAGAAGGTAACATTCCTATTTTATGTTTTGGTATCATGTTCTTCAAATTCATGTAAATTTCTTGTTAGTTAGTTTGATAATGGATACCATGATGTTAGTCAAGCTCATATACTTGTTGCTAAGGTGTTGAACATGTTCTATGATATCAAATTTCAAGTTTTACAAGTTTTTAGAAATATCTTGAAATACTTGCTTTAATGTCCAAATTGATGAGCTAAATTTGTGGAAATCATGCTATGTATGTTGGGTAGCAAGTTTATGGAGTTTATACATATTGGATATGCTTAAATTTGTTGTTTGATTGTGATTTGGGGTATTGGTTAGCAGCAGGGGAAAGGAATTTTTGAACTGAATGGCTATGCCCGCCCCGACGAGCTTCCTATAAGCCAAAGTGCCGCCCCGGAGGGGTGTGGCCAGGAAATTTTTTTGGCAATGCCGCCTCGACGGGCCTTCTTGTAGTGCAAAGTGCCACCCCAGCGGGGGGTAGCCAGGGAATCAAGATTGTGCTGATATGTTATAAAACCTTACGCCTTTTTGAAATCTAATCTTTTTAGCATGTATTCGCAACTTAGTTTTATGAATACATATGAAATGTGGAATCAAGATACCTTACATGCTTAGCTTGTTGGTCATAAGATTTTAGTATTTGAAAACCAATTGAGTTGAAAACTCTACGACTTGTATTGTGAACTATTGAACAAACTATGATAAGAGACTTTATGCTTCTAGAGATAACCGACATATTCACACATCTTGTTAGACACGTTATAAACTACACAAGCATGAACTAAAAGAGTTTCTAAGTAGAGGGTTATACAACTGAGTCTAATACATGTAATCATGCGTAGAAAGAGGTTGTTTGGCAATGTTATATGGTTTAATGAGCACTATGGTTAGTCTTTGACATAATAAGCTTTCTTGGCTTTGTAAAATGAAGATTTATGAATAGAACTACTTATTGTTGAAAGTAAATATAAAAGACCAAACCTAGTTTAAAAGTTCCTCAACATTTATTGTATTAATGCTTTAAGCTATAATACATGGCTCAAGCAATGTTTTAAGTGTTCAAGTATATAGTAACCTTATGGAACTAAGTTTTGCCAAGGTATTTCTAAGGTTATACATCTATGATTTTAAATGTGTGTCGAATACATAGATAAACATGTGTAATAAAAGTATGTTGATATAAAGAAATGATTAGAAACTATGTTATTTGACTTCATGGTGATTTATAAACTAAACTTTTGTGCTATAAGTAGCAAGATGTATAATGAAGTATGTAAAGAGTGTACAACTAAGTTAGACATTTATGTATGCATTTAAACTTATATATCATGTATGAGTATACGTAACTAATGAATATCCTATACGCATAACTATATTACGATAGATATTCGAAAAGTGTTGATTTATTTAACGTGGATAAACTACGCATAAGGCAAGTATCCTATCCTTGTGTTTACGTTATTCGAGGAACGTTGTAAGCAAGTTCCTAACTCTACTCTTTATTGAGCATTCATTTAGCTTGTGCTCTTATTGTCATACAAGTAAGCTTTAGAGATTGGAATTTAATTATTATGAATCATATACTTCGTGGATAAGATAAAAGTCAATTTATATTCTTCGAACTTTAAATCTTGAGATTGAACTTATAATTATTGTGATCTATGCCATTTGATTCGGCTAGACTTATATTGTTGAAAAGCGACCCAAACCAATTGATTGGTGCGGGATCATGTGTTTGATTGAGATGAATAACCTTCTTTGAAGGGAAAATATATTTGTCGGGAGACCGACGTGCGCACACTTTAGTACGATTGAACGATATACATACCGTAGGGTACTTTAGGCTGATCACCTGTTGTACTTATTTTTGATTGGGTTATCAGTTTAATACTGTTAATTCAAGTAAGAGTTCATAGTCCTTAGTGACTACTCAGTATTCAGTTATCTTGAAATCTTAAATTGATTTAGTATTGAAACATATTGATATTATTCTGTCCTTAGCAACTGTTATTGAGAAATGTTGATATTCTTGTTATCCTTGAACTATCATACTTTGCTATATCCTTTCTAAGACTCGAGAACTATATTACTCACCCTTATTGTATATTACTTGCTGAGCCATTTGTGCTCATTCTTACTTTCCCAAAAATTTTCAGTGAAGGCAGAGCAGGGTGAACCTTCAAGTGTCGATAAATATAGCCTGAGTATTGTGAACTCTATAAATATAGCCTCTTCCCCTTCAAATTAAATTGTTGAGATAGCTTAAGTGTTGAATTGAAAGTGTATTATAAGTTTGTTAACAAGATAGTTTACAAAGAGAGATACTTCAATTGCAGCAAGCTCAACTAGTTAGCAGAGGTATATCACATTGTCTTGTTCTTCATTTTTGTTTCTCTACAAAATTTTAAGATTCTTGATTATGCCAAATTAGATTGTAATTGAATTGTAGAATACTTGTTAAGTGTTATATGAAGCTTCCAAACATAATTGAACTACAACGTGGCTGATTAGAACTGAAATTGTTGTGAAATTTAGAATTTGGCCTAGCTTCTGCCGAAGCAGAATCATTTCAGTTCGGACCAGGTAACCGCGCAGCTGCGCCCTATTTATACTGGGGTGCAGCGTAGCTGCGCCAGGACCAGACTTGAACCTTGCTGGCCGAGACACGGCACAGCTGCGCCCGTTTTGTAATGGGGCGCAGCGCAGCTGCGCCAATCCCCTGTACCAGTTTCCTGACTTTTGCTAAAAATCTGTTATAGTGTAGTTAGTTAACCTGGTTCAAACAAGTATGCTAATAAGTTTGACATGCCTACATGAGTACATTAACATAACGTGAACATGTTTTACTATGTTTGCATGCACAATTGATGAAACGACCTATAGTTTTCAAAATGAGCTTAGAGTTTAAAAAGGGACTTTGACATGTTATATCCATATTGATATTCTGACTTGGTAAGCATGATTATATGGTTTAAGAATGCATGAAAAGCATGTTAACTTGCGTATATATGTTTTATAAGGTAACATGAGCATGTTGAACCTCGTTAGTGAATAATTACTAACGAAAATGTAAGTTTTGAAAGTGAACCTTGGCATGTATGTACCATATCTATATTCTGATTTTTGCGAGCATGTTTATATGGTTGGTTAAGCATGAAAAGTTAGTCTAAGGTGTTATGATTACACTAGCATACATGGTTTGCGTTTAAAACTATTTCAAAGGTTAAAACTTGAAAGTTTTGGAAAACCAAAGTGCATGAAAAAAAGTCATATGTTCTGATATTTTGAGCATACATGAGGGTGCTTTAAAAACATCACTAATATATCATGCATGTGCACACACTTTGTAGATACCATGAAAGATAGTTAAGTACGGATGAACATGAAGTAAGCATGAATTAAGCTAATAACAATACTAGTTATGCGTATATAAAATAGAAACTTGCAAGCATGCCTAAAACAAGTTTTGTGATCACCTCATATGTTTAAAATAACAAGCATGATAACTAATGTGGTTTCATGACCTTGAATGGCCTTAAGTTATTAAAGGTATTAACTTAGAACCTATATCATGTAAAATTGAACGTAAAAAGGTTGAACAAGCATGGAAGGACCCTTCAACATGCATATATGCTATGTGATATCGTATGTTGATGCTTGAATCCAATTCTTGACAGTTAACTTATAGCAATGCTATAACTTACTAAATAAAATATGTTTGGTATTGATGGTGGTCTTATGTGATAATAATGATATGCGAATACGTTTAACTCAAAAAGAGGAACGTTAAGGATAAAAGACAATAAAAGTTATATTAGTCGAGTTTTGTGAATTAGTATGATATTATACATGGTATGACTGTATAGTAAGGTTAAAGACTTACCTTATATGTGGATTGTATATATAAGATAAAGTATGATGTTAAACTATATGACTAATGGATATCATATATATATATATGTAACTATATTACGATAAGGATTCGAAAGTGTTGATTTACTTAACGTGGATAGACTACGCTTAAGGCAAGTTCCCTAACTTACACTCTTTTATTGTGCAAGTATCCTAAACCCTTGCATTAATTTATTCAACGAATATTGTAAGCAAGTACTTGAACTCTATTCTTATTGAATACGTATTTAGTTTATTATTGTGCAAGTGAGTTATTCAAATTATGACTTATTGCATCATAGTTACGATAAAGTCGATTATAATCTTTGAACTTTAATGTCAAGTATTGAACTTATAAAGAGTGGTCTATGCCATTTAATTCGGCTAGACTCATATCATGATTAGAAAGCTATCCAAACCAATTGATTGGTGCGGAGTCTTATATTGATTGAGATGAACAACCTTCTTTGAATGGAAAATATAATTTGTCGGGAGACCGACGTGCGCACTTGAGTATGATTAAATATTATGCATAGCGTAGGGATCACCTGTTGTACTTGTTTTTGTTGGATTATCGGTATATTACTGTTAATTCTAGTAGAAGTTCATAGTCCTTAGTGACTGCTCAGTATTCAATTATCTTGAAATCTTGAATTGATTTAGCATTGAATCATATTAATATTATTCTGTCCTTAACGACTATTATTGAGAACTGTTGATATTATTATTATCCTTGAACTATCATATCCTGCTATACACTTTTGGATTCGAGAACTATATTACTCACCCTTATTGTTATATTACTTGCTGAGTAAACTTGTTGCTCATTCTTGCTTTCCCTAAGAATATTTTCAGTTAAGGCAGAGCAAGGTGGACCTTCAGGAGTCGATAAGGGCAAGGGCAAGGCTACAGACTAGCTAGCCCCTTTTATGTTCTAAATATTATGATGTCGTATTATGTTTATTAAGATGATGTATTAAGACTGTTTCCAAACTATGTTTAAGCTTAAGTAGGGTTATGTAATAAGTCTTTATTTGATATAATTATGTAATCTATTAAGTACTATAGGTTACGAGACTTGGGGGAATAATTATAATAAATCATTGTATATTATTCTAGATCTTTCGCTGTGATTGTATGATTTTAGTTATTTAGTTATTATCGTGAGAAAGTGACAAACCGGATTCGAGAGACCAATGGCGGTCCGAATTTGGGGGCGTCACAGGTTGGTATCAAAGCTGTAGTTATAAACCTTAGGAGCGAGTGTCCTTAGATTATAACTTAAGAGAACTTAGAAATTTGAAAGGAGATAAAACTCATGTAGAGTTTTCCTTGAGAGACTTAGTGTGTTATGAAATGTAACTTCATTCTATACAATGAACTTATGTTTTATTTAACATTCTAATGGAGTTGATGTTTGTTTGTCTAGTGTTTATGATTGTAGGATGGCAGACACAGGAGTGCCTAGTAGAGTGGCCGAGGAGGAGCCTAGAGATATACACGTAGTATACGAGGCGCCTCTAGAGGCTGTGCCAGTTCAGGTAGTTGCACCCTCTGAGTCTAACGACGAGGATGAGATCGAGGTGGAGTTTGATCCAGAGGAGGACGAGCCTATTGAGGATGAACCTACAGAGGAGGAGTTCATGGAGGACTCTTACGAGCCTAACCTGGAGGAGCATATGTTGGGAGAGTACGAGGAGCGTATTTTGGAGTTGGACTGCAGAGTCCAAGAGCTGGAGGCTGAGGCCCAAAAGAGAGAGTCTGAGTTCCAGAAGTTGAGGGACGAGGACCACCAGAGGAAGCTGGCCATGCAGGAGCTAGAGGTAGAAATCGCATACCGCAGGGAGGCAAGGATCCTGATGGGGACCTTGTTTCACATGTCGATGGCTAGGAATGTGGATCTAGCAGGAAAGCTGGAAGAGGTAGAACAGAGGGAGCTGAGTGAGAAGACTGAGAAGGAAGCACTCCGTACCCAGCTAGAGTTGGAGGTTATGGATAGGATCCACTTCGAGGAGAAGTGGGAAGAAGCTAACGAGAGAGCTGACGACCTAGAGGATGAGGTCAGGTGCAAGAAGAGGAAGATGAACAAGATGGGGTATGTGTTCCGTTCAGCTTTTGAGAGAGTGATTGATGGTGTATACCACTACCAAGCGGAGCAGGGACAAACCCTACAAACCTTAAGTCGAGAGCTGATAGCACACATAGCACAGATCAAGTATAAGAGCGCTGTGGAGAGTGGGATGATGGGATGAGACCCTTAGCTAGACTAGCAGTAGCTTTAGTGGTTTTCTTTTGTGATGTACATGTTGTGTTGAAATCCCAACTTTGTGTGTAAAAGTGTAAGATAGTTATGTAAACCCCGAGTAAGCTTTTGTTAAAGGGGTAGTATGTTAGTGTTCCCCATCTTTTGTAATATTAGGGGATATATGTGATAACATTTATAGAAATATGCTAGGGATGATTATGTAATGAAACGATTTGGCATATGAATATAAATGAAGCTTACTTCAGAAAACGTGTTATAAATTTATTCTTTTTAGTATTAAAAGAAATACTTAATTAATATAACTGAGTAATAATAAAATGAAAATTTGTGATGCAGATAATGGCACCAAGACGTAGATTGACTGCACCTGAGGAGTCAGTGAACAATGAGAGGGAACAAGTAGATCCCATCCAAAAGTTAGTAGACTTGTTAGGAGAAGCTCTACGGGGAAGGAACAACGAACCCATTCACCCCAACCCTCAAACAGTACCAGTGACAAACTTCAAAGATTTTAGGAGTGTAGGACCCCCAGAATTCGAGGGTACTACTAACCCGATCATTGCGCAAACCTGGATCAAGGAGATCGAGAAAGATTTCACTATATCTCGTGTGGGTGAAGACCATAAGACGGTATTTGCTACATACATGATGAGAGGCGAAGCAAACTACTGGTGGGAGGCTAATCAGCAGAGAGCTGAGGAAAGAATGATAATATAGGAGAGATTTAAGAAGCTGTTCTTTGAGAACTATTTCCCGAAGAGCATGAAGAACCAAATGGAGGTGAATTTCTTAGAGTTAAAACAAGGTGATATGACGGTGGCGCAGTACGCAGCTAAGTTCAATGAACTAGCGCGATTTGCAAAGCACCAAGTAGGAGATGAAGAGAGGAAGGCGAGACGATTCGAACAAGGGCTGAAGCCTTGGCTGTTCAATAAGGTATCAGTTCTTTAAATTGATTCCTTTGCGACGTTGCTGGAGAAGGCAATCATTGCGGAAGGTGGCAGTGAGGCCTTAAGTCTGTACAATAAGGAGAAGAAAGGAAAGAATACCGGAGGAGAGAACCATAGAGGAGGAAGCAGCAGTGGAGGAAGCAACTTGGGTAAAAGGAAGTGGGAGAACAACAACAACAAAAATAACAACAATCAATCGGGGAATTTTCGTGGAGGTTTTAAGAAAAGGGCAAAGGGATGCCCAAAATGTGGAAAGAATCACCAGGGGCGAGTGCTGGAAGGGACGCGGTACTTGTTACAACTGCGGTCAGGAGGGGCACATTTCGCCCAACTACTCGAATTCGAAAAAGATCCAAGGATGTTTTTCATGTGGCTCGACGGAGCACCGGATCAAGGATCGCCCGAAGAAGGGAAGTGGCGGAGGTAGCAGCCAACAAGGGGGAAACAAGCTAATGATCAGCGGACCGGCACAATCCAACCGCCCAACCGCCCAACCGCTAGGACCTTTAACATAACCGTCCAGGACGCAGTAGCTGCGAAGGACGTGGTGTCAGGTATAATTCCAATCAATGATATAAATGCTTATGTATTATTTGATTCGGGTGCCACCTGTTCTTTTGTATCGGAAGAATTTGCTAGTAGACTTAATATACCCCGAGAAAGATTAGAAAATCCCTTGAACATAGAAGTTGCGAATAAGGAAGTAATCCCTGTAAAATACGTTTACCGAAATTATCACGCAAACATTAGAGAACATGAACTGAGCGTAGACTTGATTCCAATTAGATTGGGAGAATTTGACATAATACTGGGAATGGATTGGTTGTATAACCATGCAGTAATAATTGACTGTCAGAATAAATGTGTGAACCTTCAAACTCCGAGTAAGTCTAAGGTAGTGTTTTATGGTAGCTCATCGCTTAAGCAATCGTGTTGTCTTACAATGATACAGACCAAGAAATTATTAAGGAAAGGATGTGTAGGTTATTTAGCATACATTGTAGATACTCGAAAAAAGGGAGTAGAAATTAAATATATATCCGTAGTGAATGAATTTCAAGATGTATTTCCGGACGATCTGCCTGGTCTTCAGCCAGATAGAGAAATTAAATTCGTAATAGATTTAGCACCGAGAACTGCACCGATTTCGAAAGCTCCATATCGTATGGCGCCAGTAGAAATGAAGGAGTTGATGATACAACTGCAAGAGTTATTAGATAAAGGTTACGTGCGACCGAGTGTCTCCCTGGGGAGCACCAGTGTTATTCGTTAAGAAAAAGGATGGATCAATGAGGCTCTGTATCGATTATTGAGAATTGAATAGAGTAACGATCAAGAACAGATATCCGCTACCAAGGATAGACGGCCTATTTGATCAACTGAAGGGAGCAAAGTGTTTCTCGAAGATAGACCTACGGACAGGTTATCACCAACTAAAAGTACGGGAAGAAGACATTCCAAAGACTGCGTTTCAAACCCGTTATGGACATTACGAGTTTTTGGTAATGTCATTTGGATTGACTAATGCTCCGGCAGCATTTATGGACTTGATGAACTGAGTTTTCAAGTCATACTTGGATAAATTCGTAGTAGTTTTCATCGACGACGTCTTGATCTACTCGAAGACAGAGGAAGAGCACGCCGAAGATCTGAAGATTGTTTTGGAGGCACTAAGGAAGGAGAAGATGTATGCAAAATTTTCTAAGTGTGGATTTTGGATGGAGAAGGTTCAATTCTTAGGACACGTGGTGGATAAGAATGGAATCTCAATAGACCCTGCAAAGGTCGAAGTAGTAAGTAATTAGGAGCAGTAAAAAACACCAACGGAGATAAGAAGTTTCTTAGGGTTAGCTGGGTACTATCGAAGATTCATCCAAGATTTTTCTAAGATAGCAACCCCGTTGACAAATCTGACGAGGAAGACAGTGAAATTTGTATAGACCGACAAATGCGAAGAGAGTTTTCAAGAGTTGAAGAAGAGATTAAGCGAAGCACCTTTATTGTCACTACCAGATGATGCGGGAAATTTTGTGGTGTATAGTGATGCATAGCACAAGGGACTTGGTTGTGTGCTTATGCAGCATGGCAATGTCATTGCATATGCATCACGACAATTGAAGGATTATGAAAAATGATACCCTACTCACGACTTGGAGTTAGCGGCAGTAGTTTTTGCGTTAAAGATTTGGAGGCATTATTTGTACGGAGAGAAATGTGAGATATACACTGACCACAAAAGTCTAAAATATATCTTCACACAGAAGGAGTTAAATATGCGTCAGAGGAGGTGGTTAGAATTGATCAAGGATTACGACTGCGATATTCTTTATCACCCGGGTAAGGCAAACGTGGTTGCCGACGCTCTAAGCAGAAAAGGAAGGGAGAAGTTGTTTCATTTAACGACTCAGGAAGAGTTGATAAGAGAAATGGCAAAATTAGAGATAGAACTGAAAGGACCAGAGAGGTCTGAAGAAAAGTTGTTCGCAATGGAAGCTCGTTCAACCTTGTTGGATAGAGTAAAGGAATCGCAAAAGAAGGATGAAGAGTGCCAGAAAATCAGAAAGAGGATCGTAGAAAATGAAAAAGAAAGATTCCGAATGGACAAAGACGGTATCTTAAGATTCGAAGGAAGAGTGTGGGTACCAACGGTAACCGAGTTGAGAGAAGAGATTTTGCACGAGGCACACAATACGATGTATTTCGTTCATCCGGGAGGCACAAAGATGTACCGAGATTTGAGGCAACATTTTTGGTGGCCCAATCTAAAACGAGAAGTCACAGAGTGCATTAGTGGATGTCTAACTTTCCAGTGCGTTAAAGCTGAGCACCAGCGGCCGAGTGATTTACTACAACCGTTGGAAATACTAGACTGGAAATGGGAGCACATTATGATGGACTTCATGGTGGGACTTCCAGTCATGCAAAAAGGTTATGATGCCATTTGGGTTATCGTGGATCGACTAACGAAGACCGCACACTTTCTACCAATCAAGATCCGCTACAGCTTGAATCAGTTAGTGAGTCTGCACGTAAAGGAGATTGTTTCACGACATGGAGTGCCAGTGTCAATTGTCTCTGATCGAGATCTGCGCTTCACGTCAAACTTTTGGAAAAGTTTACAAGAGAGAATGGGAACACAGTTGAGGTTGAGTACCACTTATCATCCTCAGACAGACGGACAGAGTGAGCGAACTATACAAACGCTGGAGGACATGCTTAGGACTTGCGTGATGGACTTCAAGGGGAATTGGGACGACCACCTACCCTTAATAGAGTTTGCGTATAACAATAGTTACCATGCGAGTATCGGCATGCCACCATACGAAGCACTTTACGGAAGAAAGTGCAGAACGCCGTTATGTTGGGACGAAGTCGGAGAACGACGAATACTCGGACCAGAGTTAGTACAATAAACCGTAGACGTGGTGACAGTGATAAGAGCCAGACTAGTTGCAGCTCATGATCGCCAGAAAAAGTACGCAAACTTGCATCGACAAGACCAGGACTTTAAAGTCGGCAGTTTCGTATTTTTGAAGGTATCTCCGTGGAAGAGAAAAATTCGTTTCGGCAAGAAAGGAAAATTAAGTCCAAGATTCATAGGACCATTCAAGATACTGAAGCGAGTGGGTGAAGTGGCATACAAAGTTGCATTACCACCCGAGTTGGAGCACATCCACAACGTGTTCCACATCTCCGTGTTGCGATCGTACAAGGCCGACTACAAGCACGTGATTTCTTACGAGCCCATTCAAGTGGAGAAGAACTTGGCGTATGAAGAAATTCCTATCCAAATATTAGTTAAGAAAGAGCAAACCTTAAGACATAAAGTTATTTCATCTGTAAATGTACTTTAGCGTAACCACGATGTCGAGGAGGCTACGTGGGAATTAGAAGATAGGATGATGAGGGATTATCCCCATTTATTTGTATAACCTTGTAGCAATTCCAAGGACGAAATTTTTAAAAGGGGGGAGGATATAATACCCGAGAATTTTTGAATGTTATAAAATGAATATATTAATGGAAACGAATATTTATTTGAATATAAATGATTATGTGTTATGAGATAAGTTAACTCAATTGTTTCAAATTGACTTTATGCAATTGAGGGAAATATGGAGTTATGATAAGCTCGTAGAATGCCTTGTGTGGCACGAGAGTAGATTCGATGATGAATTAATTAATTCGAGAATGAAAGAATTATTAAGTGAGCAATTAATCAATATTAATTGTTAATTAATTGTTATTATGAGGAATAGAATATTAATAATGATTAATTTATAGTATGTTGATTATTATTATTGCAAGTAATAGAATAATAATAAGTAACTTGTTTATAAATATAATAAAATTATATTTATTTATTGAGGAATGCGGTAATTAATCACATAATTGTTAATAATTGTTGTTATGGAAATGAATTGTTAATATAGTGATTACTCAATTAATTTTTAAGTGTCAAATTATGTAATAAGTAATTATACATTAAAGTACTTACATCTAGTGTATAAAGAAGTGTGACACTAACATGTGATTTCATACAATATATCAAAACTATATATTAAGATTAAATAAGTTATATGAATACATCATGAGATTATATGACAATGTGAGTGTGTGAACATTAAATTAATATCTCTTGAATATATAATAAACAATTGCTAATGGATGATGATTTCAATATTTAATTGAATAATAAATGAGATAATGTAATGTGATAATATCCGATTAAATTATAACGGTATGATAAAATGTACATGGATTATATGTGTACAAATTACATTTACTACATTATGTGAATTACATTGTGACATTAAATTATAACCTAAGCATATATTATATGCACATAAATACAACTTAAAGTATATAGTAAGTGCAAAATGACTTAAGTGTTGTATATTGCCCAATTGTTGAGCATTGTAGCTTTGTCCCATAATTAGAGTTATCCTCATTCTCTTCTCACGTGAATACTCCAAGCTAGCCTACTCCCTATATTTTCAAACTCAGCAACATAGATGGAGATCATTGCAAGGGGAGTGGCCTTAATAGTGCAAATCAACCACCATCTACCAACTCTTTCATAACCAACATACAATTCTTATTCACATTGGTTTAAGTTGGAGGAGAAAAGCTTTGTCTGAGTATTGTGAACTCTATAAATATAGCCTCTTCCCCTTCAAATTAAATTGCTGAGATTTTGCTTAAGTGTTGAATTGAGAGTGTATTGTAAGTTTGTTAACAAGATAGTTTACAGAGAGAGAGACTTCAATTGCAACAAGCTCAATTAGTTAGCAGAGGTATATCGCATTGTCTTGTTCTTCATTTTTGTTTCTCTACAAAATTTTAAGATTCTTGATTATGCTAAATTAGATTGTAATTGAATTGTAGAATACTTGTTAAGTGTTATATGAAGCTTACAAACATAATTGAACTACAACGTGGCTGATTAGAACTGAAATTGTTGTGAAATTTAGAATTTGGCCTAGCTTCTGTCGAAGCAGAGGCATTTCAGTTTGGACCAGGTAACGGCGCAGCTGCACCCTGTTTATACTGGGGTGCAGCGCAGCTGCGCCAGGACCAGACTTGAACCTTGCTGGCCGAGACACGGCACAGCTACGCCCGTTTTGTAATGGGGCGCAGCGCAGCTGCGCCAGTCCCCTTTACCAGTTTCCTGACTTTTGCTAAAAATCTGTTATAGTGTAGTTAGTTAACCTGGTTCAAACAAGTATGCTAATAAGTTTGACATGCCTACATGAGTACATTAACATAACGTGAACATGTTTTACTATGTTTGCATGCACAATTGATGAAACGACCTATAGTTTTCAAAATGAGCTTAGAGTTTAAAAAGGGACTTTGACATGTTATATCCATATTGATATTCTGACTTGGTAAGCATGATTATATGGTTTAAGAATGCATGAAAAGCATGTTAACTTGCGTATATATGTTTTATAAGGTAACATGAGCATGTTGAACCTTGTTAGTGAATAATTACTAACGAAAATGTAAGTTTTGAAAGTGAACCTTGGCATGTATGTACCATATCTATATTCTAATTTTTGCGAGCATGTTTATATGGTTGGTTAAGCATGAAAAGTTAGTCTAAGGTGTTATGATTACACTAGCATACATGGTTTGCGTTTAAAACTATTTCAAAGGTTAAAACTTAAAAGTTTTGGAAAACCAAAGTGCATGAACCAAAGTCATATGTTCTGATATTTTGAGCATGCATGAGGGTGCTTTAAAAACATCACTAATATATCATGCATGTGCACACACTTTGTAGATACCATGAAAGATAGTTAAGTACGAATAAAACATGAAGTAAGCATGAATTAAGCTAGTAACAAAACTAGTTATGCGTATATGAAATAGAAACTTGCAAGCATGCCTAAAACAAGTTTTGTGATCACCTCATATGTTTAAAATAACAAGCATGATAACTAATGTGGTTTCATGACCTTGAATGGCCTTAAGTTATTAAAGGTATTAACTTAGAACCTATATCATATAAAATTGAACGTAAAAAGGTTGAACAAGCATGGAAGGACCCTTCAACATGTATATATGCTATGTGATATCGTATGTTGATGCTTCAATCCGATTCTTGACAGTTAACTTATAGCAATGCTATAACTTACTAAATAAAATATGTTTGGTATTGATGGTGTTCTTATGTGATAATAATGATATGCGAATACGTTTAACTCAAAAAGAGGAACGTTAAGGATAAAAGACAATAAAAGTTATATTAGTCGAGTTTTGTGAATTAGTATGATATTATACATGGTATGACTGTATAGTAAGGTTAAAGACTTACCTTATATGTGGATTGTATATATAAGATAAAGTATGATGTTAAACTATATGACTAATGGATATCATATATATATATGTAACTATATTACGATAAGGATTCGAAAGTGTTGATTTACTTAACGTGGATAGACTACGCTTAAGGCAAGTTTCCTAACTTACACTCTTTTATTGTGCAAGTATCCTAAACCCTTGCATTAATTTATTCAACGAATATTGTAAGCAAGTACTTGAACTCTATTCTTATTGAATACGTATTTAGTTTATTATTGTGCAAGTGAGTTATTCAAATTATGACTTATTGCATCATAGTTACGATACAGTCGATTATAATCTTTGAACTTTAATGTCAAGTATTGAACTTATAAAGAGTGGTCTATGCCATTTAATTCGGCTAGACTCATATCATGATTAGAAAGCTATCCAAACCAATTGATTGGTGCGGAGTCTTATATTGACTGAGATGAACAACCTTCTTTGAATGGAAAATATAATTTGTCGGGAGACCGACGTGCGCACTTGAGTATGATTAAATATTATGCATAGCGTAGGGTACTTTAGGCTGATCACCTATTGTACTTGTTTTTGTTGGATTATCGGTATATTACTGTTAATTCTAGTAGAAGTTCATAGTCCTTAGTGACTGCTCAGTATTCAATTATCTTGAAATCTTGAATTGATTTAGCATTGAATCATATTAATATTATTCTGTCCTTAACGACTATTATTGAGAACTGTTGATATTATTATTATCCTTGAACTATCATATCCTGCTATACACTTTTGGATTCGAGAACTATATTACTCACCCTTATTGTTATATTACTTGCTGAGCAAACTTGTTGCTCATTCTTGCTTTCCCTAAAAATATTTTCAGTTAAGGCAGAGCAAGGTGGACCTTCAGGAGTCGATAAGGGCAAGGGCAAGGCTACCGACTAGCTAGCCCCTTTTATGTTCTAAATATTATGATGTCGTATTATGTCTATTAAGATGATGTATTATGAATGTTTCCAAACTATATTTAAGCTCAAGTAGGGTTATGTAATAAGTCTTTATTTGATATTATTATGTAATCTATTAAGTATTGTAGGTTGCGAGACTTGGGGGAATAATTATAATAAATCATTGTATATTATTCTAGATCTTCCGCTGTGATTGTATGATTTTAGTTATTTAGTTATTATCGTGAGAAAGTGACAAACCGAATTCGAGAGACTAGTGGCGGTCCGAATTTGGGGGCTTCACAGTGCCTGATAAAGAAACGGGCCTGCTCCAACTCCCTGATCAGATCTGCTATCTGGTCTGCATGAGTAGGCTCCCTAAGGCAAGCTATCCAGTCCGTCATCATCACAGACCCTGGCACCATGTCTGCCATGAACTGGGTGGCACGAGTCTGAGCTCTAATAGTGTGAGGACACCACCAACTGCTAAAGGCCTCCTGGCTGTTCGGGCCCACTGATAAGGCAAATCCATCTATGCCCTCCATAGGGATATCTGTCAATGGCACGGTCAATGGCCAATGATGCCATATAGTAGGAGCAGTGGGAATGCGGATCTCCCCCTGACCGATGACAATTCAGCCGTTAGCACAACCCCAGCGAAGCATCGGCACTGACCGATGACAATTCAACCGTTGGTTTCATTCCCGCGAAGTTCAGGCACAGACCAAAATCTAGTACAGCCATTGGCTCAACCCTAGCCAAGCATCGAAAGGGATCCGATGACGGGAGCAATTATAATAATCCATCACCAATGATGGAATCTGTTATACACATCCTCAAAGCGATCACTGAGGTAGTATCAATCATGTCAACCTCATCAGAATCTACGAAGATATCGCAGAGAACATTATCCCCAGTAGATCAAGACGAGAACAACCTGTGATAGCTCATCTTCGACAACCTCATCCCCATCAAAGTTAAACAGGCTACCGTGAATAACATCATCCCCAGTAGAAAATGACAAGAATAGTTCGCGGTAACCTATCAATAACATCAAGGGCTGTCCATGACAACGTCATCCCCAGCAGATAAATGACGTAAGCAGCTAAGAGCCGCCCCGTTCCATTTAAAGACACCCAACCTTCGTAATGACTCTAGCATTTGTCTTATTTACAGTGTCTACTAATCTTTATCATGTCCATTCCACTACATTGCATGGACATGATAAAGAGGGGCATCTGTAGACACTCAAAATTTTCCTTACCCCTATACGAATACTGCGGGAGGATAAAACTGTCAATCAAGCCAATCCTGGTACCGATACCAGGCTTCCGATCCAAATCCGATCCTCAATATCGGTAAACCAAAATCTGATCCCCAATGTCGGTAAACCTAAATTCGGCCACCAATGCCGGTAAACCCAAATCCGATCCCCAATTTTGGTAAACCTAAATCTGATCCCCAATGTAGGTAAATCTAGCTTTGATCTCTAATCGGACCGTCCATACAGCTTCGATCGTCAATCGAACCATCCATCCAGCTTCGATCATCAATCAGACCATCCATCCAGCTCCGATCGGCAATCGAACAGTCTATCCAGCTCCGATCTCCAATCGGACCGTCAATCCAGCTCCGATCTCTAATCGGACCATCAATCCAGCTTTGATCTCCAATCGGACAGTCAATCCAGCTCCGATCTCCAATCGGACCATTAATACAGCTCTGATCTCCAATCAAACTGTCAATCCAGCTCTGATCTCCAATCAGACCATCAATTCAGTTCTGATCTCCAATCGAACCGTCAATCCAGCTCTGATCTCCAATCGAACCATCAATCCAGCTCCGATCTCCAATCGGACCGTCAATTCAGCTCCGATTTCCAATCGGACCGTCAATCCAGCTCTGATCTTCAATTGAACAGTCAATCCAGCTTCGATCTCTAATCAGACCGTTAATCCAGCTCCGATCTCCAATCGGATCTCCTAACCAGCTCCGATCTCCAATCGAACCGTCAATCCAACTCCGATTGTCAATCGGACAGTCAGATCAACCCTGATCCCAATATAAGGCTATCAAATCCCTGATCTTCGATCGGGCCATCAAGTCAAACCCCGATCTTAATATCGGGCCTTCAAATTAGCCTCGGCAAGTAATCTGAGAGTTACAAGTCAGCCCCGATAGCAACCCAGAAGGTACCGATCAATCTCGATCTCAATATCGGGCCGTCAGTCAGATCCGACATCAACCTAGGAGGTACATATCAACCTTGACATCAACCTAAGATGTGTCACGTTATCCCCGATCTCAGCCCGGGAAGTACAAGTCAGCCCCGGCGACAATCCGGGAGTGTAGTTCAGCCCCAGAGATAACCCTGGGAAGCCAGATCCACCAAGGACCACCCCGAGAAGGGCAAAATGGACATTTTATCAAATCTCAATCGATTCAGTTAAACTCAAGTCGAATTGATGCCATCGAAGTCAGAATGAACCATAACGATGATCCCGAGTGCAAAGGACGCAAGACAGCTCAACGGACAAACTGCGGGGAATCGAAGACCTGTTTATGAACCCGTCTTCTAGGACCCGAAAAATGTTTTATCCTATGTCATTGCAACACTCTCGGCGAGGGATTTCTGAAAAGGTATTGCACGCCTCAAACGGACGCTCCGATCAAAAGTTAGAAAGTTTCGACTTTGACTGCGCGTTCTCCGGAGTGCACGTACTCAGCACTGCAGGCCCCACCAGGGGAGCCGCACCTCTACCTGCGGCAATAGTAGGTAGAGTGGAGGCTCCCTGGTCTATAAATATGAGGCCACCCCCCTCATTTTCAAGAATCCAGAAACGCAGTGAAACTTTGGCAGTTCAATTTTTTGACTTTTACACCTCTTTCAAACCCAAATATTTTCACTCTAACACGTAGATATACCCATATAATACCACATATTAGAAAATAACAGGTAGATTTGGACGTATAGAGCCTACGATTTGGCAAAAAGTCCGTGTAGCAGTCCATTGTAAGTATTTTCACGATCAGAAAGTGAATATTACTTCTTCGTACTTTTATACACTTGCACGTTAAGTTTAGTTTTCTAAAAATGCCCGGAACTTAGTTCCGTGGCCATTTTCGTCAAAATTTGGTATATTTTTGTACATAAACTAATTTTCTAGCATTTCTACAACTCAGATTGACGATCCGTCAGCTCCAGCAACTTCAATGCACTAGCACACACGTTCTGGCAACTTCGTCGGACTGGGTTATCTTCCCAGTCTGGGTTTGGCCCTTTTTTGTATATATTTAATTGTATATATACTAACATTTCAATTCTGTCAAGCCCGGATATCAAATCCAAGGTAGTTTATCGCTTTTATATATATTTACGCATATATGAGCGATTTTCACCATCACTGGTCCTCGTATCAATTTTGGTTGACTACATTTTAGTCAATATATATATATATATATATTTTTTAATTCAGTCCGAGCACCGGCGTGAAAACCTATCGCCCTTTATACTATTTTTGCACACTTCGCCATACTGGGTGATCTCTCTAGTCACTGGTTAACTACTTTTCTGCAATTTACATTCCTGTCTAGCCTGGACTTATTCGTGGCCTTTATATTATATTTTGCACACTTCACCATACTAGGTGATCTTCCCAGTCACTTGTTGACTACTTTTCTGTATATTTACATTCCAGTTCAGCCTGGATCATTCTGTGGCCTTTTTACTGCTTTTATATATATTTATGTATATATAAGCAGCCTTCACCATCACTGGTCCTCTTTCCAGTCTTGGTTGACTTCGTTTCTGTCAATATATATATACATATATATATATATATATATTTTAATTCCAGTCCGGGCACCGGCGTGAAAACCCATTGCCCTTTACAGCTTTTATATATATTTGTATATATATATATATATATATATATATATATATTGCTTTACTCGCTTTCTATTCAACTGTTGCTGTAAATATTCATCTCATATGAATTAACACTGATATATCTGCAGGCGGACTAGATTTATTTAAATCTTGTCAATTCTAGTTTTTAAACGGTTCAAAACCTCCAGACTGAACCGGGAAACTAAAATGGCTGAGATTTCCTTAAATCTAGCTTTCTTTCTAGTTTCAGCTTCAAAAGCAACCTGGCGTCCCTTAGATCGCTATCTAGTGGGAACGAGGTGCTTTGGCTGTGCGGATCGGGATTTACTAAATGAATCATCGGTTCTGGAAATTTTGGGATAGTTATCTGTTTCTGTACAAATTTGAACTGTGCAGGTTTTGGCTATTTACATGTGAGCCTAGGAATCATGGGATTCACAATCAAAACGATCGGAATCTGATTCCCACGATGGACAAACTCTGATTTATAAATGTACCCTGCCAGTTTTTCTGTAGAAATGTACATGTAAACAGACCTTAAAACGGTTATCCGGATTTAAGATCTCCAGATAATGAAAAAAATATCGATTATCGTGTCAGCGTCCCTCCGATGGTTTTCATACCTATGAGGAGACCGACACTTGTATATTCTATGGTTGAGGATGCTTTGCAGCCCGATAAATCACCATTCACATACAGCCTTAAGGCTATAAAGATAAAATTAGAAGTATCAACAGGCTTCAATTCCTATGTCAGCGTAAGGGTTTAATAAACCAGCTTTCAAAACAGCATTTTCAAATCAATAAAAAGAAAAGCGTTTCAAGAAAAATCAAATTAAATGCTTTTGCAAATCAAATCAAAGACTGATTTTCAAATCAAATCAAACCCTTCGTATATAGGTTCAACGAAGCAAAGCACTACTTTCAATCAATCAAATCAATAGGCCCAATTTTCAAATAGCATTCACTCACACATTCCAGTTTTAAAGGGAAATATTGAAAAGATGCGGTACCGTGTTTACACGAGAGTCGTGGGGTGCCTAACACCTTCCCCACACTTAACCAAGCCCCCGAGCTTAAAACTTTATTTTCAAAGATCAAGTTTCGACAGTGTCCAGCAATTGGGCCTCTTTCAAACAAAACTCGGTTGAGTTGGTACAACCATTTTAAATCTACCAACTGGCGACTCTGTAAAACGTTCAAATCGTCGACATGATACATGTTGGCCTTTTTTCCTAAAAAACCCTTCAAAACTTTTTTCCTAAATAAAAAGAGTGGGGGTAGAGAGAACTTAGGAAAAGAGATTAAAAGATCCGGGTTGTGACCCGACCCGCGGATTTTTTAAACCAACGTCGACACTTACTATAGTAAGTTTAGATTTATAAATCTGAAATGAAATAATATACGAAACTACAAATGGATTTTCACCCGTCATGCGGTAGTCAGCGTAGACAGATTATTCCCACAACTTTAATAAAGAATGAATACGAAAGGTTATTCACCATGCATGCGGTAGCCCGCGTAGACAGGTTATTCCCACATATTAATAAAGAATGAATATGAAGGATTATTCACTATACATGTGGTAATCCGCATAGACAGGTTATTCCCTCCGCTTAATAAGGAATAGAATAACAACCCTTACGAGTATTAAAAGAAAATAACATCCTTTACCTTAGTAGGAGGCTGAATACTGATATAGCGTAGTAGCAGAATACTCTTCTTCTATCTCTCTTATTTTCTCTCTATAGTTTCTCTCACTATAGCTTGTAATTATAACTTTGCTCTTCAAAATGGTAGGAAATAATGAATGGATGGAGGAGTATTTATAGGCTAGGAAAAGGTGGCAAATTACAAGGTTAATGACACTTTAGTACCTTCATCTTTACCTCTATTTTTAATTTAGTCCCTCAAGTATCATCAATTTTGCACCACCTCCCCTAATAGTACCAGAATGTGAACCAATAGTTCCTTGCATGTGAACCAATAGTTCCTTGCATGTGAACCAATAGTAATTAATTGCTCATTTATCTGATTAATTGCCAGTTTAATCAATTTAATATCCAGAAATCAACTATTATCGAAATAAATGTCGCTAACATTAATATTCCCAACACAATGGAAATATTTATGTCAATAATTCATCATTAATATTATAACTCACAATATTGACAACCAGATCGTTTCCAGAAAAGAGGGGGCTTTTCGATAAGGATTTCTCCTTACTGGCACGCAATTACATAACCTAACCCGTTTTCTTAACAGAACTTTCTAGACATTGTCAATAATGCTAATAATAATAATATGAGTAATTGTGTCATGTCAATTATTGATTTAATAATATAAAGTATTGTGCAGATGATACTGTGGCAATAATTGAATCAATAATATGAGATACTATGCAGCAACTACTGTGGCAATTATTGAATAAAATACTGAGTGACTTCTCACGTAAGCATCAATAATCAGAGATACTATGCAATACTGTGTGCTACTATGCAACAACGCGTATTATTGTACTTTTATCACCGGGTATTTCAACAGTTTAAGGGTAAAAGTATTGTCGTTATTTTTATAAAAAGGTTATTTCTGTCGCTTTCTATTCCGACAATTATTCTGTTTTGGGGTCCACCAATGATTGTGCCGTCGTACGAATATTCTCCGACAAAAAGAATATTCCCCGACCAAGCAAATATTCCCCAACATAACGAATATTTTATGACCACTTGCTTACTTTATAAAATTTGCACAAATCACCCATAACTATAACATTATAACAAATCAACACCTTACTATTTAGAATAATATATAGAGAAAATTAAATCTTTATCCATAAAAGTTGGGGTCTTACAACCTCCCCTCCTTATGAAATTTCATCCTCGAAATTGATGTACGTACCTGGTATTTCGAATAGGTGAGGATACCTTGCTTTCATTTCATATTCTAACTCCCAGGTCATTTCCTCAATATCATGGTTTCTCCATAAAACTTTGACTTGAGGTATAACCTTTGAGCGTAGAATATGTTCCTTCTTATCCAAGATCTTAACAGGTACCTCCTCATACGTTAAATCTTCGGCTATCTCGTCTGGTTCTAATTCAATGATGTGGTTTGGGTCTTTCACATATTTACGTAGCATGGATATGTGAAAAACGTTATGAACACGAGACATGCTTAGTGGTAAGGCGAGTCTATAGGCCACAGTTCCTACTCGGTTGAGGATTTCAAATAGACCAATAAATCATGGGTTAAGTTTTCCTCTCTTTCTGAATCTCGTAAATCCTTTCCATGGAGCAACATGTAACAATACATGGTCTCCAACATTAAATTCCACGTCTCTTCGATGAAGATCAGCATAACTCTTTTGTCGATCTTGTGTTGTTTGTATACGTTGCCGGATCATTTTAATCTTTTTCTTAGTCATACGTACTAACTCCGGTCCCAACAATGTTGCTTCACTCACCTCGTTCCAGCATACTGGAGAATGACACTTTCGTCCATACAATGCCTCGAATGGAGTCATGCCTATACTTGCTTGATAACTGTTGTTGTAGAAGAATTCTACCAATGGTAAGTACTTGTCCCAACTTCCTTTGAAGTCTTGAACGCAGAGTCTCAATAGATCTTCAAGAGTTTGAATAGTCCTTTCTGATTGCCCTTTCGTTTGAGGATGATATGCAGAACTGAATCGTAAATTAGTGCCCATAGCTTTCTGCAAGCTAACCCAAAATCGTGAAGTAAATCTTGGGTCTCGATCAAAAACTATGGATACTGGCGTACCATGTAGTCTTACAATCTCATTTATGTACATACGAGCAAGACGTTCAAGTGAATAAGTCTCTCGTATAGGCAAGAAATGAGCAAACTTGGTTAATCTATCGACAATAACCCAAATTGCATTTATGCTTTGAGAAACCTTGGGAAGACCCGTAACGAAATCCATGTTGATATGTTTCCACTTCTATTTTGGAATCTCAAGTGGCTGCAATGAACCCTTTGGCACTTGATGCTCTACCTTGACACATTGACACGTTAAACACCTCGAGATAAACTTCGCGATCTCTCTCTTCATGTTGCTCCACCAAAATGTATGTCGAAGATCACGATACATTTTGGTACTTTCAGGATGGATTGTAAACGGTGTGTTGTGTGATTCCATCATGATTTTATACTTTAAATCAGAATCGTTAGGAACACAAAGTCTGGAGTTGACTCGAAGTATTCCCTCTTCGTCGATTCTTGCTTCTGGAATAGCACCTTCTTGCACCTTCTTCTTCATATTCATCAGCTCCGGTTCTATAGCTTGAGCAGCTTTAACTTTATCAATTAAAGCTAGTTCTACGCGTATATTTGTCATCTTCACGTGGGTCCCTGGAGTCTTTAACTCTATCTCCATCCTTTGCAAGTCATACAAAATGGGCCTTTATGTTGATAGCATCACACTTGCTCCCGCATATGATCTTCTACTCAACGCATCTGCTACCACGTTCGCTTTTCCAGGATGGTATTGGATGGTATGGTCGCAATCTTTCAATAGCTCAAGCCAACGTCGTTGCCGCATGTTGAGTTTCTTTTGAGTGAAGAAGTATTTAAGGCTCTTATGATCCGTATAGATCTCCACTTTCTCCCCATACAGGTAGTGTTTCCAGATCTTCAACGCAAAAATGACAGCTGCCAACTCTAGATCATGAGTAGGATAATTACTCTCATATTCTTTGAGTTGTCGTGAGGCATAGGCTATGACTTTCCCATGTTGTATGAGAACACATCCTAAACCTTTGCCTGACTCATCGCTGTAGATGACAAATCCCTCCGAACCAGATGGTATTGTCAGAACAGGTGCTGAAATGAGTTTCCTCTTGAGTTTCTGGAAACTCTTCTCACATTCCTCGCTCCATCCAAATTTTGTATCTTTTCGAGTCAGCTGAGTTAATAGAGAGGTGATTCAAGAAAATCCTTCCACGAATCTCCGATAAGAACCAGCTAAGCCCAGAAAGCTACGTATTTCGGTTACTGACTTAGGTTGCTCCCAACTTTGTATTGCTTCAATCTTCATCGGGTCAACTGATATTCCATGTTTCGATACCACGTGCCCAAGGAATGCTACTTCCTCAAGCCAGAACTCGCATTTCTTCAACTTGGCATATAGTTTGTTTTCATGAAGCTTTTGGAGTATCAGCCTCAAGTGTTGATCATGATCTTCACGTCTTTTGGAGTAAATGAGGATGTCATCAATAAAGACAACCACAAAATGATCCAAATATTCCTTGAATATCTGGTTCATCATATCCATGAAGGCAGCAGGAGCATTAGTCAATCCAAAAGACATGACTAAGAATTCACAATGCTCGTATCGAGTTCTGAAAGCAGTCTTTGGAATGTCATCAGATTTAATCTTTAACTGATGATATCCAGAACGAAAATCGATCTTTGAGAAGAATTTAGCACCTTGCAACTGGTCAAACAAGTCATCAATGCGAGGTAACGGATACTTATTTTTGATGGTGATATGGTTCAACTCTCGATAGTCAATATAAAGTCGCATACTCCCGTCTTTCTTCTTTACAAATAAAACAGGAGCACCCCAAGACGATGTACTAGGACGAATAAAGCCGATGTCTAACAATTCCTGTAGTTGGACTTTTAACTCCTGAAGTTCAGTAGGAGCCATTCGATATGGGGTTCTGGAAATGGGTTTTGTACCGGGTTCAAGGTCAATATAAAATTTAACTTCACGTTCCGGGGGTAGGCCAGAAAGTTCTTCGGGAAATACATAAGGGAATTTATTAACAACAGAAATATCATTCAAATCTGACGTATTCTTGTTTAAATCGGTGACATGGACTAAGAAGGCTTGTCATCCGTTTTTCAATAAATGAATAGCCTTATGACTTGAAATGACATGGATTGATTTTAGTGGTTTGGTTGTTTGAATTCGCATAATAGGTTGGTTAGGAATATGAAAGCTAATAACCTTACAAAAATAATTAATTTTAGCATAATAAGTGGCTAACCAGTCAATTCCTAAAATCACATCAAATGCAAGTATTTTCAAAGAGATAAGATCAACAGGTAAGTGAGGGTGTCAACTTGAATCAAATAGGATTTATAAACTGTGGATGTAACGAAGGTTTCTCCCAACGGAGTTTCAACAGATAAATCAAAGTCTAATTTCTCATGGGTCAAGTTCAAACGATGAGCACAAGAAGATGAAATAAAACAATGGGTAGAACCGGTATCTAATAAGGTATAAACTTCACAAGAGTTTATGATTAGCTTACCCATGATAACTTCGTTCGGGTTCCTCGCATTTTGGGAAGTCAAGACAAACGCTCTCCCTTGAACCACCAACTTTGACTTGTCTGGGACAGCCTTTGGTGTCACCATCCCAGCTGAACTTGACTTTGCTATAGGACACACTCGAGCTATGTGACCTTCCTTTCCATAATTGTAGCACACCTTGGATTGTTGTGTGCAATTTAGACTAATGTGTCCCTCTTGTCCGCATTTGTAACATACGACCGGTGGTCGTTCCCCACCCCTAGAAATGATTTTTGGTGCTGGTGCCGATGTCTTTTCGTTGTCGTTGTTGAATATTCTCTTTTTGAAATTTCCACCTGACTCACTTCTTCTATTATCTTGGCCATGATTACCACCGAAGTGGTTACCATTTCTGGCATGATAATTTCCTCCACGCTGGTTATCATTGCTCCGATGGTTGTTTCCACCGGTACGACTATGGTTGTTGTCCTTTGGTTGAACAGTCTCATTATCTCTCTTTAATAATTGAGCCCTATTCACAACATTTGAATACAAACAAAGTTTATGAGAAATGAGGTATTGACGAATTTTAGGTTTCAAACCTCACAGAAACATTCGTGTCATTCGTTCCTCATTATCCACTAAATGGGATGCAAACCGGGATAATTCAGCAAACTTGGCCTCGTATTGTGATACGATCATATTGTTCTATTCCAGTTTAATGAATTCCACCTCCTTCATATGACGAATACTTTCTGGAAAGTACTTATCGTTGAACAATTCATGGAACTTCTCCCAAGACATCGTAAGTGGGGAAAGCTGAGTACGTTTCACAGATTCCCACCAGTAATCTGCCTCTTCACGCAACATAAAGGTGGCGAAGGGAACCTTTTGCTCCTTTATGCATCCCATGACATCAAATATTTTGGTGATCTACTTAATCCAAGCTTCTACCTTGAGTGGCTCTGGCTTTCCCAAGAACTCCGGCGGTCTCAACTCCTTGAATTGCTTAGAAGTGGCCTGTCATGAGTTACCATTGTTTTCACATACATTTTGAACAGGAGTCTCTCTCGTCTGGTTTCGCATGAATTGTAGAAATCTCTTAAACACCCCATCATTCATCGTTTGGTTGGTGGTGTTGTTTACAGGAGGATTAGTGCCTTCCTGATGCACATTATCCTGTTTATTGATTGGCGGTGTCTCAATGGTCTCATATGCTCCATTGCTTAGATTTTTAGATGTCATTCTCACATACTGCCACAAAACAAGGGTTAATTAAAGAAATTAACATGTCACATATTATCCCTATATTCCGATCGACCAATTAAATAACAAATAAGCTTAGGTAGGACACACTAGCGAAGGTTTTACTCGTCTCTCCCCTCCTAGTTCTATTCCCAGATCTCCGCCAGAGATCATATCCCTAAGCTCTGATACCAACTTTGACGCCCCCAAAATAGGTCCACACAACCCATTTTGAGTCGCCAAATATATGGTACAGAATCCAAATACACATCTTCAAATTCCAACTATTAAACGGTCGTGCAAAATACGACCACACAAATGTGAGCTTTAATACATATATTATTTCGTATATAATACAAAAATATAAACGCTCAAATTTAAGTCCTCATTACAATTATTATCACACTATTTTATAAAATAGTGAGGACTACTATAGCACTATCTCGGACCATCACTCCATTCTCCGACTAATCCCAGCTATGTTCTCATTTCCTGAAGAGAATAATGAAAGAAAAGGGTGAGCTCAACTAGCCTAGTAAAAAATATTATGACTAAGATAATGAAGAATAAATTATCGTTAGCCTTCAATAAATCAGATAAAATATTATGGACAACAAGTTTTAGATCAACAACTGCAGCGAAAATAACAATCCATTAGAAGAGTTAAGTAGAAAATGATGTCTACTATCTTCTATGATTTAAAAGTTCATCGTCAATATTTTATCCCTGTAACACCAATCAATAAATATTTCCAATCAACGATTTATCTATGCACTACGGGCCAAAGATATTCGTTTGTATCACCAGTGGTCATGATCATGCCAAACACATGTCCATCTTTGCACTACGGGCTAAAGATATTCATCAATCAACAGTTCATCTTTGCACTACAGGCCAAAGCTAACTTTTACCACAATTTAAGACTAAGGATGATGAAAAATGATATAAAGAACGAATCAAGTGAGATCAAGGATAAATATTAGAGATTTGTAATTTAATTTATCCGAGTTCAAGAATGTTCAAATTATCAACATGATAATCAATTGTGAAGAAAAATTCAAGAATGATATTCATATATCAAAAATAATTTGGACAGAAAAAGAAACCAATTTTGTCGTGAATAGTACCCAAATGAATAGTACCCCGACATGAAAAGATTAAAATTTCAATAAGAAGTTCAGAACAATATTCCATTGAAATAATATTAGATGAAGCAAAAATCTTAAGCAATTTCTAATCATATCAGGAATTATAGAAGTAATACTTACCATAGTAAGTTTAGATTTATGAATCTGAAATAAAATAATATACGAAACTGTAAATGGATTTTCACCCATCATGCGGTACTTCGTGTAGACAGATTATTTTCATAACTTTAATAAAGAATGAATATGAAAGGCTATTCATCATGCATGCAGTAGTCCGCGTAGACAGGTTATTCCCACAGATTAATATAAAATGAATACGAAGGATTATTCACCATGCATGCGGTAATCCTCGTAGACAGGTTATTCCCACTGCTTAATAAGGAATAGAATAACAACCCTTACGAGTATTGAAAGAAAATAGCATCCTTTACCTTAGTAGGAGGTTGAATACTAAAATAGCGTAGTAGCAGAATACTGTTCTTCTTTCTCTCTTATTTTCTCTCTATAGTTCCTCTCACTATAGCTTGTAATTATAACTTTGCTCTTCAAAATGGTAGGAAATAATGAATGGATGGAGGAGTATTTATAGGCTAGGAAAAGGTGTCTAATTATAAGGTTAATTACACTTTAGTACCTTCATCTTTACCTCTATTTTTAATTTAGTCCCTCAAGTATCATCAATCTTGCACCACCTCCCCTAATAGTACCAGAATGTGAACCAATAGTTCCTTGCATGCGAACCAATATTTCCTTGCATGTGAACCAATAGTAATTAATTGCTCATTTATCCGATTAATTGCCCGTTTGATCAATTTAATATCCAGAAATCAACTATTATCGAAATAAATGTCGATTTTCACTAACATTAATATTCCCAACACAATGGAAATATTTATATCAACAATTCATCATTAATATTATAACTCACAATATTGACAACCAGATCGTTTCTAAGAAAGAGGGGGTTTTCCGATAAGGATTTCTCCTTACTGGCGCGCAATTAAATAATCTAACCTCTTTCCTTGACAGAACTTTCTAGACATTGTCAATAATGCTAATAATAAGAATATGAGTAATTGTGTCGTGTCAATTATTGATTTAATAATATAAAATATTGTGTAGATGATACTGTGACAATAATTGAATCAATAATATGAGATACTATGCAGCAACTACTGTGGCAATTATTGAATGAAATACTGAGTGACTTCTCACGTAAGCATCAATAATCAGAGGTACTGTGCAATACCGTGTGCTACTATACAACAACACGTATTACTGTACTTTTATCACTGGGTATTTCAACAGTTTAACCGTAAAAGTCTTGCCGTTATTTTTATAAAAAGGTTATTTTTGTCGCTTTCTATATCCGAAGATTATTTCGTTTTGGGGTCCACCAATGATTGCAACGTCGTACGAATATTCTCCGACAAAAAGAATATTCCCCGACACAACGAATATTTTATGACCACTTGCTTCATTTGTAAAAATTGTACAAATCACCCATAACTATAACATTATAACAAATCAAAACCTTACTATTTAGAATAATATGTAAAGAAAATTAAATATTTATTCATAAAAGTTGTGGTCTTATAAGGGTCTTAAGGGACATGTCAAAGTATAACTCATCATACATAAGATACTATGACGCCCCCAAATCCGAGTTCCCTAACCTCGGGTTTGGTGCTCACGATCCATCATATATAACACACCTAACTACCCATTCATTAATGAAAAACATCATTCATTACTTGTTTTTAATAAAAACATACTCCAAAACATACTTATATCGTTATTGTTGGGTTTGTACGTAACGCAATCATGCAATCAAATCACATAAATAGGGCGAAAGCGTAAGAAACTAGGTTTTCAAAAATTTATACAAACCCATAACCATGATCATGCTTTGTGCTTGTTATCAATAACAGAAAAGAGAGAACATGGAATTATACCTTTGAAGATCTAAGCTTCCTCAAGTACAAGTTCTACTCCTTTGATTCCTTTGATTCCTCTATAGTGGCTCCTTCCCTTGATCAATGTCAGCCACCCAAATGTTTGGTCTCTAACGGTGATCCACCAAGGAAGATGAAGAACTCAAGAAGATGGGTTATTGGCTTAACCCTTGTTTCTATCTCTATAGAATATGTGTACTCCCAACTCTTGGAAAATTTCACGTCCCTTATTTCTGATATAAGACTCTCTTATATAGATATTAGGTTAACCCTCCTAATCCAATTAGAATAGGATTTTATTTAATTAATTTATATCCTAATCTTTATTAGGATTGAGAGAGAGTACTGATATTATATTAATTCCTAAACTCCTTTAGAATTAAAATAATAATAATAATAATAATATTAATAAGACTCCTCTTATTAATTTATATTTAATATTTCTAAAATATTAAATAATAAACATTAAGCTATTTAATTTATTCTATCATCATAGATTAAATTAATTATACTTAATGCATTATTACTATCATGCCATTTTCTTCTTAAATAATTCTTCTTCCTTTTATGGTGTGACCCTTTAGGTTCTCCATATTAAACCGGTTATGAATAAATCAATTAGAACAATTCTAATCTTATTTAAATAAATAAATTAAACTAATAATCTATTTAAATAAATAATATTTATTCTACAATAGGGATAAGCCTCCCTAGCGATCAATGACTTTCCAGATAATATAGATTTCAACATTAATCATAAAAGAACTTGTGAGTTAATAGTTACCGTACAATTCAATCCTTCCACCATACAATGTCCCAATTAAATATAAGACATGAATTTACTGTCAAGTCTTAATTAATTTAATCATATGTATTTCGATTAGAAAATGCACAACTCCAAATAATGCAAATTAGAAACCTCTTTCTAATTTCATTCTACCTTGGCCAAGGATTCCTGGGTTGTCATTTAACGAATCACATAGGACATATCTCCTCTTTTACTAGAGGTGGTAGATTCTTTATTGATCATTCATTATCTCCATATGTAACTCATTACACCCAAGCATACCCTATATATGCCTTAAAAGGCCTTAAGGAATTAGTCAAAGTATAATTTGTTACATACAAGATACTATGATGATCTCAAGTCCAAGGATCACATGTACTACTATCACATTAGGAATTCCTATTGACAGGCGAGTAAAACTCCATTAGGTATTCCATAGCGAGTCACGTTCAGTGAACTTATTCTCCAATAAGCACCTACATACTTGCTTTAGTGTCTCCACACAAATGACCATGAGATCAGTCATCCTCATCCAATGAGCAAGCAACATATGTACCAATCTATCCGGATTTACTAATCCCCTTTTTAGTAATCCCACGATTGGGAACTATTTTAGTTTTAAAGCTTTCTAAGAATTTAGATCTCATTAGCATGATCAACATCATGATTCTAAAAGCATTGCTTAAAACTATGGGTTATTTACATATTATAAAAACAGGACCATGTAGATAATTAAATGCCTTTAATAAATAAATATTTTATTAATAAATAAATAAGATTGTTTACAAAGTATGTGCTTTATCATCATACATGATTGGCTTGTATGCACACTACTATCAATCTCCCACTTGCACTAAAGCCAATCGCCATGGTATCTCATACCCATCTTCTCTAAGTGGCGATCAAACTGCTGTTGTGTTAAAGCTTTAGTAAATGGATCTGCAATGTTGTCTTGAGAGTCTACACGCTCCAAGGTGACGTCTCCTCTTTCAATGATCTCCCTGATCTAGTGAAATCGCCGCAACACGTGTTTAGATTTCTGATGAGACCTGGGTTCCTTAGCCTGTGCAACCGCTCCGGTGTTGTCACAGTATACGGGAACTGCTTCTCCAATGCTAGGAACCACACCAAGTTCAGTTATGAACTTCTTCATCCAAACAGTTTCCTTTGCAGCTTCACTTGCAGCTATATACTCTGCCTCTGTCACTGAATCAGCAACCATTTGCTGCTTGGAACTCTTCCAACTCACTGCACCTCCGTTCAAGGTAAACACATACCCTGAAACAGATTTACTGTCATCTTGGTCTATTTGAAAACTTGAGTCCGTGAATCCCTCGAGTTTTAATTCAGACCCACCGTAGACAAGAAAAATATCTTTAGTCCTTCTCAAGTACTTTAGGATATTTTTCACTGCCTTCCAGTGCTCTTCTCCTGGATTCGACTGGTATCTGCTTGTTACACTAAGTGCGTGAGCAACATCCGGTCTAGTACATATCATACCGTACATGATAGATCCTATTGCAGAAGCATAAGGGATCTTACTCATACGGTCTCTCTCCTCAGGTGTCTTTGGGGCCTGTTTCTTGGAGAGATTTATTCCATGGCTCATCGGCATGAGACCTCTTTTGGAATCTTCCATGCTAAACCTCTTTAGCATCGTATCAATGTACGTTCCTTTGGATAAGCCGAGCATCCTTTTAGATCTATCTCTATAGATCTTTATCCCCAAAATATAGGATGCTTCACCCAAGTCCTTCATGGAGAAGTTTTTAGATAACCAGATTTTAATGGATTGTAACATAGGAATGTCATTCCCTATCAGTAATATATCATCAACATATAATACAAGGAATGATACTGCGCTCCCACTAACCTTCTTGTATACATATGGTTCATCCTCGTTTTTGATAAAATCAAACTCTTTGATTGTCTCATCAAAACGAATGTTCCATCTACGAGAAGCTTGCTTCAACCCATAAATGGATCGTTGTAGCTTACAGACTTGATTTGTTCCAACTTTTGAAATAAATCCCTCTGGCTGTGTCATATACACATCCTCCTCAAGTTTCCCATTGAGGAATGCCGTTTTCACGTCCATCTGCCAGATCTCATAGTCGTTGTAAGCTGCAATCGCAAGCAAAATCCGAATGGACTTGAGCATGGCTACTGGTGAGAAGGTTTCATCATAGTCAACTCCTTGTCTTTGTTTGAAACCTTTTGCAACCAGTCGGGCCTTATAGGTCTCTACCTTTCTGTCTGCTCCAGTCTTTTTCTTAAAAACCCATTTACACCCAATAGGTTTAATACCTTCAGGTGGTGAAACCAAAGACCATACTTTATTTTCATACATGGAGTCCATTTTGGATTTCATGGCTTCAAGCCATTTCCCTGAGTCTTTATTACTCATAGCCTGTTCGTAATTCAATGGATCATCATCATTCATGATGTGTACCTCATCGTCATCCTCTATAACGAATCTATACCTCTCAGGTATCTTCGGTACTCTTCCAGATTTACGAACATGGTGTGGTACAGTAGGTTCTTCTACTTGGTTAGGTACCTGACTTTGGTCCGTGGTAACTTGTGGTTCTTGAACTTCTTCAAGATATATCTTACTCCCACTGACCCCTTCATGGATAAACTCTTTCTCCAAGAAGGTAGCATGTTTCGCAACAAACACCTTTTGATCAGTTGGATGATAGAAATAATACCCTACGGTTTCTTTAGGGTATCCCACAAATCTACACTTATCGGATTTAGTCTGTAGCTTATCATTTTCAAACTTTTTGACATAAGCTGGACAACCCCAAGTCTTAACATGCTTAAGATTTGGTTTCCTCCCTTTCCACATCTCATATGGAGTCTTTGGGGCGGATTTGGTAGGTTCCTTGTTAAGTAGGTATGCAGCCGTTTCTAGGGCATATCCCCAGAAGAAAATTAGAAGGTCAGTAAAACTCAACATGGATCGAACCATGTCCAACAGTGTTCAATTTCTCCTTTTAGATACTCCATTTAACTGTGGTGTACCTGGAGGAGTCCATTGTGAGATTATACCATTTTCTCTGAGACAATTGAGAAACTCACTGCTTAAGTATTCTCCACCTCGATCTGATCGAAGTATCTTAATACTCTTGCCCGTTTGTTTCTCTACTTCACTTCTGAACTCTTTGAACTTTTCAAATGATTCTGATTTGTATTTCATTAAATACACATATCCAAATCTTGAGTGATCATCAGTGAAAGTAATAAAATAAGAATACCCACCCCGTGCACTTGTTGTCATAGGTCCACAAACGTCTGTGTGAATCAATGCCAACAACTCTGTAACTCTCTCCCCTTTTCCACTAAAAGGAGATTTAGTCATTTTACCCATGTGACAAGATTCACAAGTTGGATATGATTCATAATCAGATAGCTCGAGGAGCCCATCTTTATGCAACTTGGATAATCTTGTTTCATTGATATGACCGAGTCTACAGTGCCACATATAGGTATAATTAATATCATCTCTTTTCCTTTTCTTAATTTGTTCAATTTGAAATATATTTTCTTGCAAGTCAAGTGTATAAAGTCCATTTCGCAAATTTCCAATACCATATAAAACATCATCTTTATAAATAGAACAACCATTGTTCTTTATAATAACGTCAAAACCTTCCATATCCAATACAGAAATTGAAATAATGTTTTTAATAATATTCGGAACATAATAACAATTATTAAGATAAATGGATTTGCCCGAAGGCATTGCTAAACAATAAGTTCCTACAGTTAATGCAGCAACTTTTGCTCTATTTCCCACTCGTAGGATCACCTCATCTTTGTTCAGCTTTCTACTTCTGACCAGTCCCTGCACAGTATTACATATGTGAGAACCACAGCCGGTATCCAATACCCAAGTAGAATTATGACTTTCAGAAAAATTAATTTCAATCATAAACAAACCTTGATTGGAAGTCGAAGCTTCTCCAAGCTTCTTCTCTGCTAGAAACTTCTTGTAGTTTCTCTTCCAATGTCCCGGCTCATTGCAATGAAAGCACATTCCTTTAGCTGGTTCAGGTTTCTTTTGCTCCTTTTCTTTCCCTTTTCCCTTAGCCTTCTTAGATTTCTTCTTTTCAGAAGACACCTTGGGCCTCTTCCTTTTATTGGAAGAATCCACCATCAAGACATGGTTCTTCTTGGATGAGAAGTGACCTTCTGCAGTTTTCAGCATGTTAAGCAGCTCAGGTAAGCTGACATCTAGCTTATTCATGTGAAAATTAACCACAAACTGCGAGAAGGTCTCAGGGAGTGACTGCAAGACCAAGTCTTGACTCAACTCCCATCCATGACGAACCCAAGCTGTCCAAGGCGTTCAATCAAATTGATTACCTTCAGAACATGAGTCTCGACGGCAGTGCCCTCGGTCATCCGAGATCGGAAGAGCTCCTTAGATATCTCATATCTAGCAGTCCTACTCTGTTCATCATACAACTCCTTGAGGTGAAGCAGCATAGCAGGAGCATCCATTTTTTCGTGCTGACGCTGAAGCTCGTTATTCATGGATGCGAGCATGATGCATTGAGCCACAGATGCATCATCTTGCCACTTATTGAAAGTGGCAATCTCTTCCTCAGAGGCTGTTTCTGAAACAGATTCAGGGATAGTGGAATTTAGGACATAAAAAATCTTTTCAGCAGTGAGAACAATTCTCAGATTTCTTAGCCAGTCCTCATAATTCGGGCCGGTAAGCTTATTTGCATCAAGTATGCTTCGTAGTGAGATTAGTGATTTTGACATTTTTAAAATTCTGCATGTGAAAAGACAATATTTTAGCAAACATTCATTTTATTAACTTTTCATACCAAAATAAATTTAGGTCTTTATGTTAAATTGGTATTCTCCCACTATTTTCATCAAACTATATTACCCTCATTCATATAGTTCTGCAACATCTAATTAAAGATTTGCTAGTGAGATTAAGGATCCCATTTCAAATGTATATAACCTTGTGGATAGCACAACAAGCGATATACAAATAAATAGGTAGACAACTCTTGTCAATTACATCACTATGTAACTCCTTTTATTTTGCCTCTTAAATCATAATGGTCATGTGTGTGCACATCCGAACTAAAATGATTTAAGTTAAGTCCAGCCTAGCACTTCCAGAAATTCAAAAAAGAAAAATTTTCGTCCTTGTGGATAGCACAACAAGACTAGATCGTTCAATTTTCTTGATAAGCATCAAATGTGATTAATTAACATCTTAAATATTCAATACTCGCCTTGTGGATAGCACAACAAACTCATATTAAATATTTAATACTCTATTAACTAATCATGCTAGAAGGCGACGTTCGATATTCCAAATATCATTTGAACGCTTCAGACTTAATAATATTTCTTTGAGGGGTTTGTTATTATTTGTCTCATCTTTTTAAGCGCGCATGCACATATATATATAAAATACGCGTCATTTTATCAAACATGCGAAGCATGTTTGTATAAAATATAATAGATATAATATTTAGCATGCAATATAGAATACTATATTCTACCCGGATTGATTATGGACTTTTATTCTAGTTTGGTTCACTAGAGCCACCAAGTGAACCAAAAGGTCAAACCTAGGAGTGTAAGAATTTAAATTTTAAATGTAACTATTACATTTAAACCCGGGCTCCATACAAACGGGACTTCACGCGCTCCTTGCTCCTTGGTCTCCAATTTCTTCAAAATAATTCTAACTATCTCTATTACATTAACTATTTAAAATTAAATAGAAACTTTGATCAGCAGTCAAGGGGAAGTACATAGAAAGGAGATAGAATTTACATCGAGAATAAAACTAGAGAAGACGAGGTACGCAGACCCCATTTTATAAAACCCATACATTCAAGCATTCATCCAAAATAAAATCCAATCACATTGGTCATAGTCCATAATCAACCCCATTTATTATCATACACATCAACATATGCATCAATAAATATCCATTCATCTCATGAATAACAATGCTATTCCATATATGGATCGATGTTATTTAATGGACAAAAGTTTTGCTAAATTTTATTTTTGAAACAAAATAAACTCTTTTATTTTAATCAAAAATAAATCCAAATTAAACTCCTTTAATTTTAGCATTCTGAAATCATATTTCAGATAAAATAAACTTCTTTATTTTAAAATTTTATCAATTAAATAAACAGTTTACTTAATTAATTAAAATCAATTTTCAGGGTCTATCCAGGTACCGGCGCAGCTGCGCCAGTAATGAACTGGGAAGCTGCGCAGCTGCGCCGTTCGCCGCAGAAACTTGCAGAAAACGATTTTTGTCCAGAAAAACGATTCAATTCTCACATCAATTCATACATGGAATTATAAAATTGATAATTAGCACAAAGTTAGGCTCTGATACCACTGTTGGGTTTGTACGTAACGCAATCATGCAATCAAATCACATAAATAGGGCGGAAGCGTAAGAAACTAGGTTTTCAAAAATTTATACAAACCCATAACCATGATCATGCTTTGTGCTTGTTATCAATAACAGAAAAGAGAGAACATGAAATTATACCTTTGAAGATCTAAGCTTCCTCAGGTACAAGTTCTACTCCTTTGATTCCTTTGATTCCTCTGTAGTGGCTCCTTCCCTTGATCAATGTCAGCCACCCAAATGTTTGGCCTCTAACGGTGATCCACCAAGGAAGATGAAGAACTCAAGAAGATGGGTTATTGGCTTAACCCTTGTTTCTATCTCTATAGAATATGTGTACTCCCAACTCTTGGAAAATTTCACGTCCCTTATTTCTGATATAAGACTCTCTTATATAGATATTAGGTTAACCCTCCTAATCCAATTAGAATAGGATTTTATTTAATTAATTTATATCCTAATCTTTATTAGGATTGAGAGAGAGTACTGATATTATATTAATTCCTAAACTCCTTTAGAATTAAAATAATAATAATAATAATAATATTAATAAGACTCCTCTTATTAATTTATATTTAATATTTCTAAAATATTAAATAATAAACATTAAGCTATTTAATTTATTCTATCATCATAGATTAAATTAATTATACTTAATGCATTATTACTATCATGCCATTTTCTTCTTAAATAATTCTTCTTCCTTTTATGGTGTGACCCTTTAGGTTCTCCATATTAAACCGGTTGTGAATAAATCAATTAGAACAATTCTAATCTTATTTAAATAAACAAATTAAACTAATAATCTATTTAAATAAATAACATTTATTCTACAATAGGGATAAACCTCCCTAGCGATCAACGACTTTCCAGATAATATAGATTTCAACATTAATCATAAAAGAACCTGTGAGTTAATAGTTACCGTACAATTCAATCCTTCCACCATACAATGTCTCAATTAAATATAAGACATGGATTTACTGTCAAGTCTTAATTTATTTAATCATATGTATTTCGATTAGAAAATGCACAACTCCAAATAATGCAAATTAGAAACCTCTTTCTAATTTCATTCTACCTTGGCCAAAGATTCCTGGGTTGTCATTTAACGAATCACATAGGACATATCTCCTCTTTTACTAGAGGTGGTAGATTCTTTATTGATCATTCATTATCTCCATATGTAACTCATTACACCCAAGCATACCCTATATATGCCTTAAAAGGCCTTAAAGAATTAGTCAAAGTATAATTTGTTACATACAAGATACTATGATGATCTCAAGTCCAAGGATCACATGTACTACTATCACATTAGGAATTCCTATTGACAGGCGAGTAAAACTCCATTAGGTATTCCATAGCGAGTCACGTTCAGTGAACTTATTCTCCAATAAGCACCTACATACTTGCTTTAGTGTCTCCACACAAATGACCATGAGATCAGTCATCCTCATCCAATGATCAAGCAACATATGTACCAATCTATCCGGATTTACTAATCCCCTTTTTAGTAATCCCACGATTGGGAACTATTTTAGTTTTAAAGCTTTCTAAGAATTTAGATCTCATTAGCATGATCAAGATCATGATTCTAAAAGCATTGCTTAAAACTATGGGTTATTTACATATTATAAAAATAGCACCATGTAGATAATTAAATGCATTTAATAAATAAATATTTTATTAATAAATAAATAAGATTGTTTACAAAGTATGTGATTTATCATCATACATGATTGGCTTGTATGCACACTACTATCAGTTATCCCAAGTTAACTAACCTTAATATAACTTACATACCCTTATATATTCAAAAAGATTTACACTAATTAATTTGCATAATGTAACGTAATCATTAAAAGTCAATAATATCTACTCATATGCCTTGCCCTTGCCTTTGTCCCTGTTAAAACCTTCTGCTACCTCGGCCTTAGTTGAAATATTTGATTTAAGCAAGGGTGAGCAACAAGTTTGCTCAGCAAGTGAAAGTAAATAAAGAATATATATCATGAATAGAAGAGTCTAGCTTCTATAGAACTTCAACAATAATCAAAGGATTTCAAAGTAGCTGAATAATAATTCGTTTTCAATAACAAACCTTTCTTAATTTTATGCTAAATAACATATCAAGGATGAAAGAGTAAAATTCTTTCAAAGATTCAAGCATATTCAAATGAATAAGAAGAATTAATAATGCTGCAACAATATTCAATAAAGTGGGATATTCCTAGATTTCATGATGAGTTATCACAAAGAGATCATGAACTAATAGAGGAATCATTAGTTATTAAAACTAAATTACCTCAGGAATATAAGTTAGTTATAAAAACTATACTATACTCCTCTGCAAGTACCTGGAGTGGCCAACTCTTTTGTACCTTATATTATGCATAATACTCAATAATAGCGCATAGGTCGATATACGACAATAAAGTTTGTTCGACTCAGTCTTACATCATGAGTCTGTACCACAACAATATGGTTTGGATTGCTTTTAAAGAAATACTATGATTTCAATATATAATATCAATATTGATCAAGCCGAAATCAATGGCATAAATCTTCCAATAATAAATCAGTTCATAATAAATAGAACGTTTCATGCTTTAACAAATATTAGTCTCGCCAAAATAATTAGCTGAGACGTGACTTATAAACTGTTCAAATAATAGAACAAGAATCAATTGCACTACGTGCAAATAATAATAATCATTATAGATATGAATAACTATCAATAATTATCCACTAATCATGCTTTAAAAAAACAATAACTCAAGTTTGAGTTAGAGAACTTGCCTGATTCGTTGACTACTGCTACGCAATTTAAGTTAACTTCTTTTGTAAGACCTATCATTAATAAGATCGATCTTTTAATTAGCATCACATATCTTACTCATAGTAATTTATCTAACATATAATCAAATAATCAATCATTAGATAACACCATACGAATACACAAGTCTAAACCTAGCACACATCGAGTCTTTAATAGTATTCAATATAGTATACTAAGTGGTTTCCCACAAACAACCAACAAATTAGTTTTCGTCTCGTCTATACTGTTTTCACAGTGAGTTAGATCGGTTACTAATTCGTATATACCTCTGCTCCCTGAAGGAATTGTTTAGCCCAGATACTATACATTAACCATTAAAGAGTACGACTATACTACCTTAGACTTAACACTTACTCATTCATTTATAAGTTCTTATTATAACTTGGTAAACTATTTATGAATTCAGGAGACTTAATATATCATTTCAACAAACTGAAACCAAACTGTCTTCCCTTCTTAACCTTTTCAGTTTCCATTTCAGCAAGCTAAAATAAAACTGACTTCTCTTCCTGACATTTCAATTTCCATTTCAACACCCTGAATTGTTCATTTCAGAAAGCTGAAATACCCTATTCACGAAAATACCAAAACAGCTTATTATTTTTCTATCCTTTGGCCAATCATATATACATATATTCCATTCACAAAAAGAATTTTTCTGAAATTTTTCAACTCCCTGAAGTATTTTTCAAAAATCCATTTCTAGTTAAAACCTTAAGAAATTAGCTACATCATGCTTAACTCCAAAAATTCCCAACTCTTGGTGGGATCTTACACGTGTTAACGTGATCTTCCAGTTTAAATTTCGTGGCCATCAAAGTTATAGAACTCCGGTTATAGTGGTTTATGTCAAAAAAAACCAAATATTAAAATGGCCATAACTCGGTCAATTTAAGTCGGAATGAACTCATTTTTGGACACAAGCTACTTTATCTCATATATTTTCATGTTCCAAAATATTGCAATTTATTTCATAAATTAAGTTGTTCGAAACTGCCCTTGGCAAATAGTGGCAGCAGTTTTTTGTCATTTTTCAGTTTTGGCGTCCTTTCCTAAAATCAGTCCACACAAAAATCTATAACACCTTTTTAAGTGATTCCACTTGAAAAAGTTAGAAGACTCTTATAACTAAGTCCAAAAATTGACCACACTTAAAAATTTGAAATATAATAGGAGATATGGTCGTTTGAAATTTCATGTTTGCGTTTTCTCAAAATCTGATTTTTAACCTTTTTATGATTTCTAAGAAACCATCCATATTCTCCCATAATAAACAACATAACTCATCATATTACCTACTTGTACCTCATATACTCATAGATATAATATGATCCATGATCTAATTCACCAAATAATCAACAAACACAAGATTAAACACAATCAAGGCTAAGAAAAATTATGGTTTTCTACTTTTGAAAAACCTAACTCTTATTTCACACTTTAGATCTAAATTTTGATTCACAAAAGGGTTAGATCTAAACATGAAACACTATCAAACATATAGATCTAAGGTTTTAAACCTCAAGATCATAACTTTATAAAAATCAAAACTCAAATCAAACAAAAAAGAATTTAGACTATATAAATAGGGATTTCTTATACCTTAGCTTTTCCTTCCTCTCTTTCTTCCAAAGATTGAATTAGAAAACTAAGAACTTTAAAAAAAACTCTCTTTCTCTCCCCTCCTCTCTTGACCGAAATCTTCACTTTCTCTCTCTTGGTTGGTTTGTTTTTGGCTAGCTATGATGAAAGAGAAGAGAAATAGCTTTTGTTTGAATAATAAAGAAAAATGTATAGATATATTACTTGTATCTACACATTTTCACCATCTTGCTTTCCCTCTCTCTCTCTTATTATGCAAAGGGTTGCTTGTAAGAAAGAGCAAATGTGTTGTCTCCATAAAGTGGAGAACACCTAGCACAATTCTTGTCCACTCACAAAAAGTAAAGTGATCACCACATGTTCCCCTCTTTCTCTTCCTTACAAAATTCGGCCAAGTGGCCCTTCTCCACCCAATCTTTTGTTTTATATTAAGCTTTAAGTGTTGGCTTCATAAGGATTGTTACACCTAATAAAGAAAATACCAACTAAAGTGAAAACAATTATCACAAACATCCCCCTTGCTCCTCTCCACCAATTTAGGCCAAGTGGCCATATTATCCTCCCAAATTTTGTTTTATTATATGCTTTATCCAATGACTAAGATACCCCTCCTCAATTGGGCTAGATTTGGGCTTTTATTTAATTTCTTTTGGGCTTGAAATTTAATTCTTTTGGCAACTAATTAAAATGTGCTTGGGCTTCCACCACCAATTAATTGTACCACTAATATACTTGCCATTTACATATAATATTGGGCTAGCTTAAAGATTTAATTGTTCTTAAATCAAATTAACTACAAGTCCAATGCTTAAATAAACAATTGGGCTTGTTTAAATTACTTAATTTACTTGGTCCATTAAATTTATTATCACTTGAACTATTACTCATTATTATTGATATATACATATTCTTATCAATAATTAATTACTTAAAGATTGTAAATCTTGTTAATTTAATAATCAAGGCTAACATTCAAGCTATGTTAATTTCTAACATAACTTATATTACTCTTCCTTGAAAATGATTAAGTATACTTCTTAGTTAATAAATTAACTTTCTAGCTTAATTCACATATACACTTATATGGTTCAAATACTTTCTAAAAAAATTATTCGTAAAAATTACACATATAATCATGTGAAATTCTCGGTCCTTACAGATACTATGATGGTCTCAAGTCTAAGGATTACTTGTACTACTATCACTAAAGGAATTTCTATTGATAGGCGAGTAAAACTTCATTAGGTATTCCTTAGCGAGTCACGTTCAGTGTACTTATTCTCTAATAAACACCTACATACTTGATTTAGTGTCTCCACACAAATGATTATGAAATCGATCATTCTCTTCCAAAGAGTAAGCAACGTATGTACCAATCTATCCGGATTCACTAATCCCCTATTTAATAATATATCGATTGGAAACTATTTTAGTTTTAAGCTATCTAAGAATTTAGATCTCATTAGCATGATCATCATCATAATTCTAAAAGTATTGCTTAGAACTATGATTTTATCAAATTTAAATATAACAACATTATGTAAATAATATAAACGCCTTTAATAAATAAATAAGATTATTACAAAATATATGTTTCATCATATCAAATATAATTGGCTTGTATGCATACTACTTTCATATACTTGTGGACATTTTTTTTTCCAATCTCAGTCATTAATTATATATATATATTACCTTTAGGTCGGTGGATCTCTTCATGTTAGTGGATCTTGTATTATATCATATACATAGTACATGCCCTCTTTAGTCGTTAAAGTGTTTGTTAAAATTTGACTTCTTCCTGATGAGGGGTATATTCGAACCTGTGACCTTTTACAATAAAAGAAAAGATCTTTACTATTAGACTATCATCTTTAGTTTCCCTCTTACTCCATAGAGTATATAACACTTTGTTATGGAATTATTATTATTATTAATATTAATATTATAATGTTATTATAATTATTATTAATAGTCCCCTTTTTCATAGTACCATTTACAAATATTAAAGGAGAATAACTTATATACTACACACTTTATCAATTTTTATTTGTCTTAATTGACTTTTTATGGTCAAATTGACCATATTTACAATCAAAAAAATATTTTTATATTTTAATAGATATAGGCACAAAATTATTATCATAAAAAAATACATCGAATATACTATCAAGGACAACTTATTTGATTTCAAAATTTCTAATGCATTTATTTAGTTATTAATTTTAAAACTGTTCAATTTTATCATAAAAAAATTAATTAGAATAACTAAAGTCAAACGGAGGGAGTATATATTAAGCATAAAATATAAGATTTATATTTATTTAATAATTTAAAATTATATTTATATTTTATGCTTCCGTCAAAAATAATTCAGTTAAAACTACTAAACTTTTGCTTAATTTAAAAATGTTTTTGATTCAAATTTCACTAGTTAGGATCACTTTTGGAGAGACTAAATACCAAATAAATTTTAAATCTATAAAAATATATAATAAGACAATACTTGATCTTTTGGTCTTCGTCAAGATCTTTAGTCTTTATTATCGGCCTAGAATTTAATTAAAAGTAAATCACTTTTTATTCTATTATATAATATTAGGATTAATGTAACTAGAACTAAACTCTTTTTATATGCCTACAAACTTTAATAGTCACTTATTATTCTACAATAATTTTATTTTTTTATAAGAGTCCTTTAGTTACTTAGTGATATAATAAATTTTAACTTAAAAATCATATTTAGGATTTTAGTTTAAATTTCTACTCACTTTTAGTTTCTAAATGACTATATATTCATTATTTCAACAACAATTATATTACTAAATAACTCTATATTAAAAATATAAGAAAATATTATGAGTAAATAATAATTAATATAAAAAATTATAATGTATATTACAAAATATATTAATGATTAAAATTTAGTAAAAAACTTTATTTCATAATGGAGACCTTTAGTTAATTAATGTTAAAAAATTATGACTTATATGTTACTAATTAAAACTTAATTACCTTTTAAAACTAAAATCGTGACGGTAACTTATTATTTTGCTGCAATTTTATTTTTTTATACAATTTATTTAGTTAATTAATTATATAATAAAGTTTGACTTAAACACTACATCTAGGCTTAGGTTTAGACTCAACTTTGAACTCTAAAAATGCATATATAAATATGAAGTCGAAGGATTGAATATAAGAACCAAATATTAAATTTAAAAACTATATAAAAATTTAACATTAAATTAAAAATAACAAAAGAATCACATTAGTAACACTCAATTATAAATATTTGATAATCATATATGATCTATAGCCATTCATTTTTATTAAAATAGTAAGTCAATTTAAAATTCAAAAATTATATTTTATAATCATTATATAAAATAAATTAAAAATTAAAGGGCACTTAGCCTGTTTAAGTTAAAAATACTCCAAATCATGGTTTTAAAACTCGGACTGGACTGCCGGTTCAATCAGTTAAAATCGAAACCGACCGGCACTCCGATTTGATTTGAACCAATAAATTATATTTGGTCAAAAATCGATCGACTCGGTTGAACTACCGGTCGAATTAGTGGTTTAACCGGTAAAACCAGTTAATTGACCAAGTGAACCGATTTTTTGTTTGTATCAAAAATAAAACTATATTAAAATTAACTGTAAGATGCCAACTTTTATGAATAAAGATTTAATTTTTCTTTATATATTATTTTAAAAGAGTAAGGTGTTGATTTGATAAATGTGATAAGTTATGGGTGAGATGTGCGAATTTTATAAAATAAGCAAGTGGTTATAAAATATTCGTTGTGTCGGAAAATATTCGTTTGGTCAAGGAATATTCTTTTTGTCGGAGAATATTAGTACGACGGCGCAGTCATTGGTGGACCCCACAACGGAATGAATGTCGGATATAGAAAGCGACAGAAGTAACCTTTTTATAAAAATAACGGCAAAACTTTTACCGTTAAAATGTTGAAAATACCCGGTGATAAAAATACAGTAATACGCGTTGTTGTACAGTAGCACACGGTATTGCACAGTATGTCGAATTATTGGTTCTTACGTAAGAAGGCACTCATTCAATAATTGTTACAGTAATTACCGTTCAATATTTTATATTATTGATTCAATAATTGCTACAATTGCATAATATTTTATTGATTAAATAATTGCTACGTTAACATTTTATATTATTGATTTAATAATTGTCACTGCACAGTATTTCACATTATCAAATCAATAATTCATATTATTTGAATAATATTATTAGATAACATTATTGGCAATGTCTAGGAAGTGTTGTCTAGAAAAGGGGTTTGGTCACTTAATTGCGGGCCAGTAAGGAGGAATCCTTATCGAAAAGGCCCCTCTTTCCTTGGAACGACCTGGTTGTCAATATTGTAATTCTATAATATTATGAATGATAATTGGTGAATAATAATTGATTATTGATAAAAATGATAAGGAAATATTTATTTCAATTTTGATATAAATGGAGGAATTTTTAGTAGTAGACATTTGTTGAAAGTTGGTATTTTATCTTCTCCGATAAAATAATTCATTCAAATATATTATTATAATATTACATTATAATATTATAATGTGATAATATAATAGTATAATTTATAATTTGAAGTGGTAATATTGTTATAATAAATTCATGGTATAAAATAAAATGAGGTGGAAGAGAGAAAACTTGAATTTGGATTCTTTTAATAATTATAAATGTTTTAATATATATATATATATATATATATATATATATATATATATATAAACATGTGGGATTTTGGTGGTAGCTTGAATTTGTCCAGTATGGAGTGCTGAAGAAATTTTTCCAAAGGTGTGGGCTTGAATTCATCTGTTAGTTTATTTAGTCAACATTGGTGTTTTGGCATTTTTTTAGAAATAGTGTGCTTAGTTAGAAATGAAAATCACACTAGAATCAGAAATTTCTTTCTTTATACTATTGTGCGTATTTCTTGTGAGTATTTAGATATTTTGAGTGTTGATAATAGTGCAAGAATTCTTCAGCATAATATCGATATTCCAGTCAGATCTAGTATTTTACTAAGGTAAAGGATATTATTTTTTTCGTAAATGATGTTATTTCCTTTCAATATTCATAAAGAATATTATTTTCTTTCATATTTCATATTATGAAAGTGATAATATTTCATTTCATATTTCTAAATTTAAACTTACTACGGTAAGTATTGTTTCTATAATTTTTGAAATGATCAGAAATTCTTTGAGTTTTGCGCTTCATCTAATATCATTTCACTAGAATATTGGTCTGAAATTTTTATGAAATTTTTATCTTTTCATGACGAGTTACTATTCACGAGAAAAAAAATTAAGTTATTTTTTTTTCTATCCAAATTATCGTTGATTGTATCCATGTTTTGATCTCTATATTGACAACTTAGATATTTTTGAACTATGGATAAATTCTCTAATATTTGTCCTTGATCTCACTGGATTCGTTCTTTATATCATTTTTCATCATCCTAAGTCCTATATTGTGGTGAAAGTTATCTTTGGCCCGTAGTGCAAAGATGAGTTGTTGATTTATGAATATCTTTGGCCCGTAGTGCAAAAATGGATAGGTGTTTGACATGATCATAACCACTGGTGATACAAACAAATATCCTTTCCCCGTAGTGCATGGATAATTCGTTGATTGAAAATATTATTGATTGGTGTTACAGGGATAAAATATTGATGATGAACTTTATATCATAGAAGATAGTATACATCATTCTCTACTTAACTCTTCTAATGAATTGTTATTTTCGCTGCAGTTGTTGATCTAAAACTTATTGTCCATCATATTTTATCTGGTTTATTGAAAACTAACGATAATTTATCCTTCATTATCTTTGTCATAATATTATTAAATGTTCTAAAAGGCTCTAGGCGGGCGGCCGAGAGGGGCCTAGCGCCTAGAGGGCCTAGGCGGGGCCTAGGCGGAATTTTTTATTTTAAGCCAATTTTAATATTTTATCTTACATTTATCCAAACAAAACAATAATATAAAGCAAAACAATCTATAATAAAGATAATAAAGGCATATGCTTAAAATTCAAACACATATCCATATTGTCAATGTCAAAATTTAAACACAAACATGCAATTGTTCAAAGTTCAAACATATCTTTAACGTATTAGTTTTATTCATAAACAAGATTGCTATTAAATAATAAAATTTAAAATTTCAAGAATTCAATTCAATATTAAAACTTACGAAACTAAACATAAATTTAACAATTATATTGAATTAAACTAAATATTATAAATGTATCATCATTTATATAATTTGAAGTTGGTACAAGTTCAAAAAATTACAACTATAATAAAATTATCTATTTTGACTTGATCTTGTTCACTTCTTGTTGTGATTTGATATGCTACAACTTGCATTATGAATATGATAAATCATTAAAAAAATAAATATGTCAAGATCTGGTTTGGGTAGTTATTAAAATAAAAAAAATCTCTTCGCATAGGCCCTGCATAATTTCTTGTAAGAATTTTTTTGTCGCATTGGGCCTACGCGAGGTGCCAAGGGGGGCCTAGCGCCTAGGCGGGGTGCCAGGGGGGCGTAGCGCCTAGGCGGATCTAGGCGGGAATTTTTAGAACATTGATATTATTTACTGGGCTAGTTGAGCTCACCCTTTTATTTCATTGTTCTTTTTGAGAAATGAGAATATAGCTGGGACTAGTCGGGGAATGGAGTGATGGTCCGAGATAGAGCTGTAGTAGTTCTCACTATTTTTATAAAATAGTGTGATAATAATTGTAATTAGTGAAGAATGAATTTGAGCGTTTATATTTCGTATTATATACGATCTGTATTAAAGCTCACAGTTTGTATGGTCGTATTTTGCACGGCCGTTTTATATAAAAAGATTTGTATTTGGATTCTGTACCATGTATTTGACGACTCAGAATGGATTGAGTATTGGACCTATTTTGGGGCATCACATTAACTATTTTTAATAATATTGTAACTCAATATTATTATTTTTAGCATAGAAAAGGAGATTTTTAAAATTTTATTAATTACTAATAATATACTCCCTCCGTCCCAAATTAATTGCTCAATTTTAACTTTTTTTTAGTCAAATTGACTATTTTTTAAAATTATTTTGTGTACCATTTTTGCCAAAATATAGGTGAAGAGGTTATAATAAAAAAAAGTATATACAATTTACTACTAATACCAATTTTTATAATGTTAAAAATATATTTATACATGCTTAATTATTAATTTTAAAAATAGTCAATTTGACTAAAAAAAGTCAAAATTGAGCAATTAATTTGGGATGGAGGGAGTATATTTTTATGGCTGATTGACACTTCTGTCCCTCCAAGTTGCCACCCACTTTCAAAGTCGTCCCTAAAGTATAATTTTTGTCAGTTAGGTCCTTAAAGTGACATTTTATTGACGTTTCCGTTCCTTCAGCCCAATTTAATCTCAATTCGACCCATTTTGACCAATTTTAACCCAACCCGACCCAGTTTGACCCAACTCAAAATTTTAATATTTTAAAATATAATATTATTTTTAAAACAAGTTTAAAATGATAATTATATTTAACATTTTAAAAAATAATATTTAATATTTTAAAATAAATTATTACTTTAAAATAATAATTATTTTAATATTTTAAAATAAAATATATAGTTTTTTATTGAAAATAAAATATTTTTTAAAAAAAGTTATAAAGATAATTATTATTCTAAGGAAAAAATATTAGAAACTTTTATTTTTTCAAAAAATATTAACTTTTTTTTGTGAAAACAAATTTTTACATAAAAAAATGAAAAAATCACTTTATTTTTTAAAAAATAAATGTTTATTTATGTAACTTTTTTGAATCTATATTTTATGAAACTTTACTCATTTTTGAAAAAAATAAAGTTTCTAATATTATTTTAAAATATTAAATATAATTATTATTTTCAAATTAATATTTTCTTTTAAAGTATTATAATAAATATTATTTAAAAAATATTTAAACTATATATTAAAATAATTATTATTTTAAAAATAATAATTTATTTTAGAATATTAAATATTATTATTTATAAATGGTAAATAACTTAAATGATAAAGATATTAACTTTTTTTTCTGAAAATAATTTTTTACATAAAAAAAAGAAGAAAAAATCACTTTATTTTTTAAAAAATAAATTATTATTTTTTTATGTAATTTTTTTGAATCTATATTTTATGAAACTTTACTCATTTTTGAAAAAATAAAAGTTTCTAATATTTTTTCCTTAGAATAATAATTATATTTATAACTTTTTAAAAATAATATTTTATTTTAAATTAAAAAATAAATACTATTTTCAAATATTAAATATAATTATTATTTTAAAATTAATATTTTCTTTTAAAATATTAATTATAATAGTTATTTAAAAAATATTTAAACTATATATTTTATTTTAAAATATTAAATATAATTATTATTATTATTTTTTTAAAAACTAATATTTTATTTTTAAATATTAAAAATAACTATTTTAAAAATAATAATTTATTTTAAAATATTAAATATTATTTTTTAAAATGTTAAATATAATTATTATTTTAAAAATAATATTATATTTTAAAATATTAAAATTTTGGGTTGGGTCAAACTGGGTCGGATTGGGTTAAAATTGGTTAAAATGGGTCGGGTTGAGATTAAATTGGGCTGAAGGAACGGAAACGCCAAAAAAATGCCACTTTAAGGACCTAACTGACGAAAATTGTACTTTAAGGACGACTTTGAAAATAAATGACAACTTAGAAGGACAGAAGTGCCAATCAGCCATATTTTTATATATTAGTAACCGAGTATCTTTTCCGGTCCCAACCGATTCTATGTGAAAACCTTGCTCCAAACATGCTCATAGTGCAAAATGGAGTAAATTACATCTAGTCAATTATACTCCGGAAAGGACAAACAAACAAACCCACCTACTATCTGCCATTCTAGGGCACGGACAAGCAAGAGAATAGGAGAGAAGAAGTCACCTATGGTTCTTTTGTCACAATTTTTCAGTAATTGATTCTCATATATGCTTGATATATGCTTGTAACTAACTAATTACTTAATTGTACGCAGATGTCGACGACCATTGCCGACGAGCTCTACTCAGAAACTTTGAAGCAATCAAATGTTGAGGTGGGTCAATTGTCTATCGCCGAAACGAAGAACTTTGATTCAAATGGTATGAATTCCAATTTAGAGTACTTCAGCTTTGTAATTGCCCTTTTGGTAACAATTGCATTAATTGATTTATAGTGAGTTTTGTAAGTGATGTGTAGAACATGTTGAAATAGATTTTTTCTACGCTGATGTCACTTGCATATTCCGCTACTTGATCGAGAAAACTGAATTAAACAGAACATCAAAGCATTTTTCTTATTTATTTTTTCTTTTTAATTTTTGGTGCTTTTTGAATAAATAGGAAGGATACTGGCCGATTGCTTAAATGCTGTTCATTTTTCCCATCCATAGAAACTTTTTCTGGCTTATTCCCAAGATGATTAACGTTCTGTTTTTATTATCCATTTAGGAATACATTTTGTTATAGAAACTAAATATGAAATAAAGATACATACTATGACTGTATTTTTAAATGGACATTATGTTGCCAATCTCCTATAGATGTAAGACAATTTTTGAAGAAGAAGAACAACTGAAAAACAATAGAAATAACTCGGGTGAAGCTCCGCACCTCTGTACCCCAAGGATCGTTTGTTTACTTGAGCGATGCTCCGAACATCACTACCCCAAGAGTTTCTCAACCGCATAAGAGAGAAAAATAGCTCATAGATTTCTTGAATAATCAGTAATTTGTAGTGTTATTAACTTGTGGGATTACATTAATATTTATAGAGACTCAAAACACTAATGTTACTTGGGAAAGAATAAATTAACTAAACGACTAAAATACCCTTATTAGTTTTAAAATTCTATCACTATTAAATGTCCTAAATCACCCCTATTAAATAATTATATCAATCACTCTTACATTAAACATAATAAAAAAATCAAATAATAAATATAAAAAAATATTAAATTCGACCTCGAGTTTAATAACACGTTAGAATCATCCATGAAGTTATATGCACCATGAGAAAACATGTTGACGTCGTGGAGAGTTTCATACAAAATGTCTCAAAAATTTTTGGGATGAGTAACGACCAAATGATTACTTTTTTATCCGATTGTGCTGTAAATATACCATCTATAATGATAATCAACGATGTTGGAATTAATAAAAGTATCACCCTGTTGAATTCTTCCATTGTTGAAGTCTTCCATTGTTGATTTGTAAGGGTTTTGTTCCCATAATTATACTCTTTACGATTGCTTTATATACTGTCTTAGTGTCACGGTTCTCGATTAAATGCCAGTGAATGTAAACTTGAAAGCCACACCTTTATAATGTGTTTGTGACTACTGACTTTAGAGAGAGAAGAAAAGAAAGGAATTTAAATTTGTGGGAGAATGGAGAGTGAAAGAAAAGAAATTTAGTTTCTTTCTTTGTGTTTGTGAGTTTTGGAAGGAAATTTTAACCTAAAAGAAAAGATTACTAAGTTACCCTTATGAGATTACATTTAAGAACTATTATAGAAATATTTTTGGTATTTTGGTATGTCATCTAAGTTTTTAATAAAAGACTTAATAAATTTCCTTCCAAATATTCCCAAGTTTGGGAGGAAATTTTTAAAACGTCTCTCTCCTTCACTTTTCTTTTCTCTCAAAAAACTCATAAACAAGGGACGTTTGATCTCTTTCTGAAATTTCTCTCCTTTATTTTCTCTCTTTTTTAAAACTCACAAACACAATTTAGGCATTCATTATTTATTGCATTTGAAATAGCAACGATCTACCTTCTTTCATCGTATTTCGGTAAGAACCTTGAATTAAAGTGTGCTTTTAAGTAGATGTAGCAGTGTAGGTCTTTAATATATCCCGTGTTTCCTCCTTAATGTATGTTAAAGTACACATTAAGTGTATGTTTACTCCATATTGTGATGGGGATGAATTGTGGCATGACGATGGATCGTCATGGAATGGTTCTAACGAGGAATTGGATAAAGCATCTGAATTGGACAGGGAGTGGCAGAGGAGGCGAGAGCAGTTTCACACGGTAACTTAACAAGTTGATATTGATTGCTTGTACTATTATTATTAGGGATTATGTTATATTCCCCTTGTGTGATATCATACTAGATTTGATCAGTACTTTCCATTCTTCATCAATAATTAGACTGGATACCGTGATGGTCTCATGGCGGGTAAAGAAGCTTCTGCACAAGAGGGGTTCAATACTGGCTTTGTTGAATCTGTGTTTGTTGGATACAAATGGGGTCTCGTTAGAGGTGTTACTAGGTAAGCAGTTAAATTTCTTTTGTGATACTATAAACTCAATTTCCTCTTTTCTCCAATATTTGTATTTTGTTTTAACTTTTCTATTTTCGTTTTTTCTGTTTGTCACCTTGATGAAGCGCCCTGGCTTGCCTTCCGGATGCAGTGAGAAAAAGGTTGGTTGAGTATGAGGAAAAAAGAGCTAAATTCCTTAACATCCATGAATCTGTCTATGCTCTTTCAACAACTGATGCACTAAAGTTATTCCATGATGATATGTCCAAAAAATTGGTAAATCAGAGGGATACTGCTGAGTCCAGTTCTCACAAGGAAGAAGGGAGTAATCAAGGTTCAAATGACAATATTCTAGAAACCTTTTATGCCGATATTCAGTCACTTGTTCTTGAATCTCTTGCGTTAGAAGTACATTTAGAGATAGATCACTAAATGTTTTCTACTTTGTAATCCAAGAATTTTTATGTGATGGAAATTGATTCATTTACTTATCTAAATCAACTATTATATATAAAGACACGTCCATAGATCATGTAAGATGACGTAATCAAATCAATTCAATTTGATAAATTGTTCCTTTCAATTTGAAAAATCGGTGAGTTAACTCGGTTAATTAGAAATTGGTCTGATCAATCGTTCTTTTCTTCCTCCTACTCCCGTCTTCCTTTTCTCTTCCACTTTCATCCCCTTTTCCTCTTCCTCTTCCACTTTTAATTGTCAATTCACAAAGTCGTACCATATTGATCCTACACATACCTTTAATTGGCTCTTTGATTATGGATTAATGGAAGACATCTCCGCTGTGTCCTGCGTTCGCTTTCTCACTCTTTCTGCAGTTATTCCGGTCGTCGAGTTGCAGACGAAGCTACCCGATCATAACGAAGGCCGAGCAGCTGTTTCATCTGATAAGTACATAAAGATTAAGCCTCCCCAATTGCTGTATTTCTCCCTCCAAGTCTATATTTACTTTTGCACATGAAAATTTTATTTGTTCCAATTTTACTGATGTCTCTGCTATATGCAAGTTACCTATTTGATAAAATGCCAAACAGATAAAAAAAATATTTGATATTCGCAAGGTTGATTAGCTTCATGGTATTCATTTTTTTACATACCCAACAATTTTGTGTGTTAAGTTTGTATTTATCTCGCTTATTTGTACAGTAAAATCAATCGAGCCATCAAACCTCCAGGTATGTTTAATTTAAGTTTTTGATTATTTTTTTTCAAACAATAATCGCTTTATTGAGAAGTTCAGACTAATGGAACTCAATTCTCTTCCCTCTCTCTAAGTTCCTATCTATCTTGCCGATTTAATTTGTGAATTTAGAAGATAACTTTATATTTAACTTCCCTCAAGTTTGCCTTTGTAAATTTCTTTGTACTTTGATGTATCTCTTAATTTTATGCTACGGTATTGTGTACTTCAAGTTCTTTTTTGACATGAATGTCGGACAAATTACTGAAAACAAATCTGGAATTTTCGATTGATTATGCTTAGTGCCACTGAACTGCCTACACACACTCAATTGTGTACTCCCTATGATGGGGTGGTCAATATGCCTCCTTTGTGCGACAAACTGCACCAAGGTTGTGATGTTATGTTTTGTGCGTTTACTAGATTTCCATGCCTAAGTTATTTCTTTTCTTTATCTTATACATGATGAATTGAATCCTCAGTCTGCTGCATATTGGCCAAGATAATCGATTCAATCTATATAAGCTTAATCAATTTTGGAAGTATGGTGCATCAAGTTTTTTGACAGTTCATATTATGCCTTTAACAGGATGTAAATGGGAGACAATTGACCATGAACATGGCTGCTCCAAAAGGGTACACGGTCTGAACGTCATCAGCTTCAGGTGTTTGAACCCGCTAATGTACAGGGAGTTTATGACAGTGACTTGGGACAATCACGAGGTTTTGGCTTTGTGACGTTGTCTACAAAATCTGGACTGAATGATGCCAGTGCTAACCTTGATGGACAGGTAATAGATTTTTACTATCTTACATTGATTTAGACTCACAATCTTAGAGTTCCAAAGGTTAACTCATTTAGAATTGTTTAGCTTCTTGATAACAATTGACCATTGCATATGAGTAATTAACTTTATTGTTTAGAATTAAGCAAGTCAAATTTCAAATTTGTGGGAAATTTACAGAGTTATGGATAAAACAGATTATATAAGACTGGTTGGGATGCCTAACAAATTAGTTAAGGGAATGTGATTAGGGTGTTCGTTTACAATGTAATTAATTGGTTAAGATTGAGGATTTCAGTTGAACAAAGAACTCGATGGAATTGACTCCGTATTTCCTCCAAATAATAGCTCTGACAAATATGTGAATGCAAACTTTTACTTTTTGCTTGCTTAATATAGCATGATAATCTTAGATATATGGTTAGCAGGCTGTGTATATGTGTGGAATTACATTACTATTCATTATCCATCATGTTACATTGTTGAACAGTCTTTGTGCTAATGTTTATATATGCTATGTCAAAAGTTTTATGATTCCTTCAAGTCCTATGGTTGAGCTGTTATAAATGTTTAGAATTTAGAAGCTTTCTTCCCTTTGCACTACGTCATCTCACTTCCTTTCTCTTCTATTTATTCGACTACCCAATACGTACTCAATAACATAGTTAGAACCAATTTGCTTCATACACTGCTTATGACATTTTAAGGTTATTTTCATTATGCAGCTTCTCATAAGTTTTTATATTAATATCTTAGTTATGTTTTGACCGACTCATTTTGAGTGTGATGAAGTTTTATAATTTCAGTTTATTATATTTGAAAAATGTTTAGACTATAGTTTTGATTTTTGTTTGTTCTACATGCAATCGAGAAAACATGGTGAGATTAGAATGAAAATCTACGTTGACTAAAAGGCTAAAACTATTTAATTTATTATTCATGGTTGTATTTTGGACCATCTTTTAAATAAGTATTGATGCATACTTCAACAATCCATAATTGGGTTTAATCAACCTCATTCTCCGCTCAGTAACATCTGGCTTTGAAGCTCGCTAAAGGTATGCCAAAATTCTACACACTTTTTACTTTTTTGTATTACTACTTTGAGGTTTCATAAATTGAGAGAAATGATTTTATAGAGCTTAAGCATTGCAACTTAATTCATTTGGATAGTGTAGTTGAAGTGTTTGATAAAATGAGGCTAAGAGAATGTTCATAAGGGTCTTTCACTAAACAAAAAGTCATTTGGTATATCTTCTAATTTGTAAGGTGGAAGTAATATTATAGCAAAATCAATATATTTACAAATGCAAGTGATGTCATGCAAAAATGTATTAAAAAGTTTATATGAAGGGAATGTTGTGAAATGATAGATAAAAAAAATTAAGAAGAGAACAAAATATATATATTAATAATTTCTTGTATTTAAGTGGTCATCCACAATTCTTTTGATATCAACTAAAACTTTCGGATGGGATGTGTCTCTCCATCTAATTCCCACACATCTCTCTCTCTCTCTCTCTCTCTCTATATATATATATATATATATATATACAGTTCATTTCAAGGGCTTATTTCTTTATTTTACATATCATGCTCACCACCTTAGCGACGGACCGGACGACGGTTCGGTCCGTCGCTATAGAACATATAAACGGTTTATATGTTAGGCGACGGTTCGATGCGTCGTTAAAAGCTAAAACGATGGTTCTCTGATATACGCGACGGACCAAACCGTCACCTGGTCCGTCGCTAAAGGTGGTGAGCAAGGTATGTAAGATCAAGGGGTATGCCCTTGATCCTTTTCGTGTGTGTGCATATATATATATATAGGGGAAAATGGTTGTACACAGCCGTGTACAATTTTTTTTTACACAGTATATCAAAATGACGTCGTTTGGCCCATTTGTTTTAAAAAGAAAAACAAGGCTCCTCCCAAACTTGCGCATAAGGGCTCTTCTCTCCTCCCAAAACACGGTTCCATTCTTCTCTTCAGATCAGCCAACGTCGGCAACCTCCTCCATTCTCTCCAATTTTTTTTTTTATATTTTTTGCTAAACATTCTCTCCAATTTTCTCTCTTCTAGGGTTTAATTTTCGCCCAATTAGTTCATTTTCGCCCAAGCTTTGCTTCAATTCCAACTGCAAAGAGGTTTTATTCTCTTACTTTTGAACTGGGCTTCAACAGATTTTTGTAGTTGTGTGTTTATATGTATAAAGGACTGATTTTGGCGGGTAGTTATTTCAATTTTAGCACTCTTTGTTTGAAAATCTGCTTGTATTCAGCTTCTTTTGTAAGCTAAGTTAAATATATAAATGGCTATTCTTATCTTTGTTATGCCTTTTCAGATGACGATTATATCTGATCTTTACAAACATGCACTGCACGAGCAATCAGGGGCCTTGTGCCCAGCTGTATAATTTGTTAAAAGAAGCAATAAAGAATATCATATCAAAAGAATGTAGTTTTGAAGCTACTGTTCAAGGAAATATGTTGGAAAGACGAGAGAAAATAATGGATGTGTTACGAATCTCTGGTGTATATGTATTCCATGTTCTGTAAAATGTTGTCTCATTTCTTGTGTGTATTCCTTTTCATTGCTTCTTAGATTCCATATTAGTGTGTATTATTTGTTACAAAGTAGAATTAGGATTATGGAATACCTGCCAATTTTTCTTCCTTTATCTTTTTTCCGTCCTTCCTGGTAACCATCAACTGATTTTCTTTTTGGGTACATCTGTGCTTGTAAGAGATATTGTTACCACTGTACGCAGTTTTATCTTTCAGTCTTCTTTGACTTTTTGGGGATGAAAGCATTTCATCATTTTTACATGAAGATTCTAATTTTTGCTAGTGGTGACTTTTTTTAGGATCAAATATCAAAATCACTTAGAAGTGGGGATTTTAGAATGCAAACATGATTGATTGCCATTTTTCTCTATCAATTTGTAAAAATCATGTCTTTCCAGCAACCATCTCCTATTGCTTCTTCTCAAGCGGATAATGTTATTTCACGACAATCTGAGATGACCATACCATTACAACAATCAGAGTCGGCGTCAAACCTTCATGACACAGAGTAAAAAATTTGGCCAATATTTTGAATTATATTATCAATCGAATTATATGTTCTTTTTTTTATTCCAGTGTTAATTAATGTAGAGGATGACAATACAGAAACTTCGATAGAAGTTCCATATTTTTAATTTTTATTGTTGTTTATGAATAGCAAATCAACATAACAAAGACGACGATAATGAGAGAGAATAAAGGAAAAGACAAGGCCAACAAAAGTATTTTCTTCTTATTCTGACAATGAAAGCATGATGAACATGGCCCATTTACAACTAAACGTATAGATATTAAAATGAATTGTATGTATCAAAGTGGATTTTTTTTAAAGATTGTATAGATATTATATTAGCTTCATCAGTTGTTTGTGTCATTCAGGTCTTTTGGCCTTATTACATTGTATAAGTCATAACTTGATCCCATGTTGAAATCTATAGGTTTTAGTTGAGAGCTCTGCTTGGAGGAGTCTTGGTGCTGATGAGGAAGACGGACTCAAGTTGTCATTTTGCCAGTGCCATGTGGATTAAAATGCTTTCGTGTTTATGTTGTGAAAATATATATACTATGTATAATCAACTACTGTGATTGTTCATGTCGGTTTGTACAAATATAGTGTCAATTTTGTATGTGGCCATCTACTGCAGCTTTGTTAATAGGCTTGTTTTTATGATATGTTTGACTATCATTAACAGAGGCTGATACAAGGATAGTTTGGTGGATGGGGTCTATTTTAGACTTTTGTTGGTTTGAATCAGTTACTAGAGGTGCTCAAGATTTCAATTTGTGAAAGATGTGAAAATTCTTTTACATTGATTATCAACTGAAATTTGAATTCTCAAATGCTTCAAAATACATGTATGCAATTCTATTATTGTATTTAGAGTGGCTAGGTTGGTTGTGTTGGCATTCGTTTAAAAATTTTGATCTGTGTAAATAAAGATCTGCTTGTACACTTTTTGATTGTATAAAGGGTAATCTGGCGACAACAGACATACTGCTAGGCAATTGAGCTGGTGAATGCATTCAAATCGTACCAAGTTAGTTCATCTGCTGAATGGTGCATGGAATCTAAATATACCAGTTGATATTTTTTAATTCAAATGAATGGAGGTGATTAATTTTATCATGTCCATCACCCCACTCATTCAAAAAAAAAATTCTAGGTACATGAGTTTTCTTTAGTAGAACAGTAACCACTAGAATGGTGGTTTCAACAGGATACTAACAGCTTCTACAATCAAGCACCAAAAACTACATATTTAAAAATAAAAAAGAATAACTAACAATACTTGCAGATATCATTGCCCAGGAATATATTTTCTACTATATATAACCAAATTAAAATACTACAAAAACTTTTCTCAACCAAAATGTTGAATTACATCTAAATATCCAAAATTGGATACAAAATTATCCGGGGTTAGCAGGAGTTGAGAAGAACATCTATTCTATTGCGGTCAAAATTTCTTTTCATCTGTGTATTCTATCATTTCCACAACTGACTTTCACAAATGTGAAAAGTAAGGCGTTTATCAAGATTCTTTCAGGTAAACAAACTTCCCTGCATCTTATCAAAAAGTTGCATACTGATGACGTAGAACATACTTCACAACTTCATAAAAGGAAATCACAATTCCAACAGATGGGCCAGCCCGACAAACACGAGGACCAACGCCAGTGAAGAGCCTCCTCATTCCTCCATCCCCGATTCAATCACAAAAAGAATAGGTTTAGCATGCTATACAAGTATTATGGTTGTAAAAGGTACATACTGGAATCACACACAAGATGTGCTGTGAGATGAAAAATCAACCATTTGATTTCTAACTTGACAAAAAGAAATAGGAAAATGCAAAAATCCAGAAGATTAAAAGACCAAATCAAAATTTTTTTATAAACCTTATAAAAAAATCCACATCAAAATTTCGCACAGGTCGAGAAAGGGTAAAGCAAGTGCAAGTCAAAATTTTTTTCCATAACTTATATCAAAATAAGTTTCCAACATTTCGAGAAAGGGTAAAGCAATACTGCAATACTCCCTGCCCACATCAAATTTTCCCGACTTAGCACATCCTTCATATCTTGTGCTTGCATATTTGTCCGATTATCTAAAATGATTAAAGCACATTTATGCCATATAGAAAAATAAAAAGATGAACAATTTGTCTATATTTGTCCGATTATCTAAAAGGATTAAAGCACAAAATGCAAAGGAAAATAAAAAGCACCTATGCCTCCCAATCAAATCAATCTCATTCCCTATAGAAAAATCATTCGTTTGTAGTGCACCTATGCCACTTACAGATAATGCTAACAAATAATTTTCTACAAAATCATTCGTAACAGTAAGTTTCCAGATAAGACGGGCTTACAAATTTTCGGGACTTTTTAGTTGCAATTATAATGATTATAATAGATGTATGGACATAAAGAACGACATGTAGAATGTTGCACTTGTAGTGTTCATATGTGGAAATCTAAGAAAACATTGATGAGGCCCAATAAAAGACTGTATAACTGACTTAGATGGTAAAAACTTAATTAGGAGGTATTAACCAAGATAACGGATGCTCAAGCTGAGAGGATACAAGTCCTTGATGATTTATATCAATTACTTTCTTAATTAGTTATTTAACCTGTACCATCTAAAACACTAATCTAAGCGTGGAAGTTACAAAACAATGTGAATAATACACCATGAAAGCTCAAAGAAAAAACTATAAGTAATCGCCCTAAAATACAAACCCAAATACAATATTTCAGAACATTTCAGAACATCCCTAAAATAAAAACCCAAATACAAAGAACAAAGACTTGAATAGCAAAAACCCAATACAGAAAAATCCAGTACATCCAATATAGAAAAATCCAATACAAATACAAAAAAATCCAATAGCAATAAATTTAACGACGAGAGGAGAGAAAGAGAGGAAACTTCGTTCAACAAATAGTCCTATATTATTAAGAGACCAAGAATTAATATCAGGTAATTTCAAACTTTAAAAAATAATAAGGGAATTCTCAAGGAACCAATTGTATACTAAGGGAGTACCTTCAGGTGTCTTTCTATATAGTCATGTGCGATTCAGTGACTGTGTATATATGTGTAATACTAATCAAGTGATGAACTAAAGCTAAATAACGAATTAAACAAAAATTAATTGTGCCACGATTGTTGCAGAAGAATAGAGGAACAATCGTGGTGAAAAAACCTATTAAAAATTCACCAAATCGCAACATCACTTTTAAAGGGGTCACATAAACCCTAAAAATCATCCGAGGACAAACCCTTACCGAATCGAGGATTGAATCAAGGAGGTCTGAAATAGAAGTCGAGATCGAACTGATGAGCAGCCGTGTTTTCAGATTTGGGAGGAGAAACCCTTATGCGACTGGGGAGGAGATGCGCGATTGAGGAGGATAAGCCCTTATACGGAAGCCGTGTTTTTCTTAAAACAAGTCTTCAAAACGACGTCGTTTTGGAGACTGTAAAAAAAATGCACGAATGTGGATACCCATTTTCCCCATATATATATATATATATATATATATATATATATATATATATATATACACACACACACACACACACCACAAGCTAACCTTCTTCTTAAAACAATTTAAAGCAACTTAAAGCCTTTTAAGGCTCCACCATTTATTTTGGTGGTTACCTTCCAATTATTTTATTTCTAACACTTCCCATTGGATGACCACTTTCTAAGAATATGCCTAATTAAAAATCTTACCAAAGAAAAATCCCGTGGAAAAAAAATTTGGCTAAGGAAAAGAGTACAATATTCTTGTATAACTTCTAGTGTCCGAGGATTGCCTCATTAAAACCTTGCAAAGAAAAATCTAGTGGGAAAAAAACCCTTAGCGAAGGAAAAAGAGTACAATCAGAACATATATATCCTTCAGAAAATTTACTCCCCCTCATGAATAGCACTGTTCATGGTAAAAATATCCTTAAGTCAACGCATGCCAATGTTGTGCACCATCTATTTAAAAGTCGTAGTTGGTAATGGCTTAGTGAACATATCAACTAAATTATCACATGATCGTATCTTTTTGACATCAATATCACCACTCTTTTGAATCTCATGTGTATAACATAATTTTGGTGCAATATGTTTCGTTCTATCACCTTTGATATAGCCTCCCCTAATTTGAGTCATGCAAGCGGCATTATTTTCATATACTATTGTTGGACTATTTATGATTGATAATAATCCACAGTTCTCACGAATATGCTGAATTATCGATCTTAACCAAACACATTCACGACTCGCTTCGTAAATTACAATAATCTCTGCATGATTCGAGGAAGTAGCAGAAATTGATTGCTTAACAGATCTTCATGAAATAGCAGTATTTTCATAAGTAAATAAATATCATGTTTGTGATCGCCCTTTGTGTGGATCAGAAAGGTAACCCGCATCAGCATATCCAACTAACTGTGGTTTTGATCCATTTGGATAAAATAATCCAAAATCAGTAGTCCCATGAAGATATCGTAAAATATGCTTAATTCCATTCCAATGTGTCCGAGTTGGTGCAGAAATATACCTTGCTAGTAAGTTAACTGCAAATGTTATATCAGGTCGTGTGAAATTTGTAAGATACATCAAAGCACCAATTGCACTAAGATATGGTACTTCAGGACCAAGAGTTTTTTCATCATCTTTTTGTGGTCGAAACGGATCTTTCTTGACATTAAGTGACCGACCCACCATTGGAGTGGTCAAAGGATGAGCTTTATCCATGTCATATTTCTTCAAAACTTTTTCTACGTATGTTGATTGATGAACAAGAATTCCATTTGGTAGATGTTCAATTTGCAGGCCAAGATAAAATTTTGTCTTACCAAGATCTTTTATCTCAAATTCATTTTTTAAACAATTTGCTGTTTTTGTTAACTCTTCTGGAGTTCATATAAAACTTAGATCATCAACATATACTGCAATAATAGCAAATCAAAATTCTAATTTCTTGATAAAAACACATGGACAAATTAGATTATTCTCATATCCTTCTTTGAAAAGATATTCACTGAGGCGATTATATCGTATGCGCCTGGATTGCTTTAACCCATATAAGGATCTTTGTAGTTTTGATAGAATACATACTTCAAGATGTAGAATTATATGCTTCAAGCATTTTATATCCTTCAGAGATTTTCATGTAGATATCATTATATAATGATTCATATAGATATGCTGTAACAACATCCATTAATCGTATATCCAAATTTTTTTTTGCTACTAAGCTAATTAAAAATCTAAATGTAATTGCGTCCATTACAGGAGCATATGTTTCTTTATAATCAATATCGGGTCTGTATGAGAAACCTTGTGCTACAAGTCGCGCTTTGTACCTTATAATTTTATTTTTCTTATTTCGTTTACGTACAAATACCCATTTGTATCTAACAGGCATTACACCTTTAGGTGTTCGAACTACAGGTCCAAAAATTTTAGGTTTACTTAGCGAATTTAATTCTGCTTGAATTCCCTCTTTCCACATTGGCCAATCATTTCTACGCTGACATTCATCAACGGTTTGTGGTTCATATTGTTGGGTTTGTACGAAATCATGGCGCAATTAAATTGCAAAAATTAGAGGAAGCATGGTGTATCAGAGTTTAAAAAATTTCTACAAAATCATTACCCGGATCATCGTTTATGCAAATTATTAATTTAAAACGATAAATAAGAAGTTATGGAATCATACCCTTGTAGAACGAAACTTCCACAGGTACAAGTTCAACTCCTTGTTCGTCGCGATCTCCTTGAATTATTCGGGTTAGATTCCTTCCTTTGATCAACGTTAGCCACCCAAGTGTTTGGCCTCTAGAGGTGATCCACCAAGGAAGAGGAATTATCAAGAAGGAGGGTGTTTGGCTAAACCCTAATTTTCTATCCTCTATAGAAAAGAAGTACTCTCCAACAATTGAAATTGCATCAATCGATATCTAAAATAAAACTCCTCTTATATAGATATTGGTCAACCCTTCTAATCCTATTAGATATAGGATTTCATTTAATTAATTAAACTCCTTTAATTAAATAGGCTTCCCACCACATTGGGGATAATTAATTAAATTTATTTAATTAATTTGCCTCCTAATCTTATTAGGAACAAATGAGAGTACTAATATTAAATTAATTTCTAAACTCCTTTAGAAATTAAAATAATAATAATTGTAATAATATTAATAAGACTCCTCTTATTAATTTATATTTAATATTTCTAAAATATTAAATAATAAAAATTAAGCTATTTAATTTATTCTATCAACATAGATTAAATTAATTACACTTAATGCATTATTATGATTATGCCATTACCTTCTTAAATAATTATTCTTCCTTTTATGGTGTGACCTTTTATGTTCTCCATATTAAATCGGTTGTGAATAAATCAATTAGAACAATTCTAATTTTATTTAAATAAATAAATTAAACTAATAATCTATTTAATTAAATAATATTTATTCTACAATACGGATAAGCCTCCCTATCGATCAACGACTTTCCAGATAATATAAATTTTAACATTAATCATAAAAGAACCTTTGAGTAAATAGTTACCGTACAATTCAATCCTTCCACCATACAATGTCCTAATTAAATATAAGACATGGAATTACTGTCAAGTCTTATTTTATTTAATTATATGTATTTCGATTAGAAAATGCACAACTCCAAATAATACAAATTAGAAACTCTTTTCTAATTTTATTCTGCCTTGGCCAAGGACTACTGGGTTGTCATTTAATGAATCACATAGGACATATCTCTTCTTTTACTAGAAGTGTTAGATTCTTTATTGATCATTCATTATCTCCATATGTAACTCATTATACCCAAGCATACCCTTTGATATACCCTAAGGGTTTTTAAGGAATAAGTCAAAGTATAATTCATTACATACAAGATACTATGATGATCTCAAGTCCAAGGATCACTTGTACTACTATCACATTAGGAATTCCTATTGACAAGCAACTATAACTCCATTAGGTATTCCATAGCGAGTCACGTTCAGTGAACTTATTCTCCAATAAGTACCTACATACTTGCTTTAGTGTCTCTAAACAAATGATCATGAGATCAATCATCCTCATCCAATGAGCAAGTAACATATGTACTAATCTATCCGGATTTACTAATCCCCTTTTTAGTAATCCAACGATTGAGACTATTTTAGTTTTAAGCTTTCTAAGAATTTAGATCTCATTAGCATGATCAACATCATGATTCTAAAAGAATTGCTTAAAACTATAGGTTATTTACATATTATAAAAACAGCATCATATAGATAATTAATTGCCTTTAATAAATAAATACTTTTATTAATAAATAAATAAGATCGTTTACAAAGTATATGCTTTATCATCATACATGATTGGCTTGTATGTATACTACTTTCAATCTCCCACTTGCACTAAAGCCAATTGCCATGGTATCTCATACTCATCTTCTCTAAGTGACGATCAAACTGCTGTTGTGTTAAAGCTTTAGTAAATGGATATGCAATGTTGTCTTGGGAGTCTACACGCTCCAAGGTGACGTCTCCTCTTTCAATGATTTCTTTAATCAAAGTGATGCAACACATGTTTAGATTCAAGATGAGACGTAGGAACTATTCCTATTTCAGTAATGAACTTTTCATCCGAAATATCAACTTGCGGCTTCACTTACAGTTATATACTTTGTCTTTGTCACTAAACCAACAACCTTTTGCTGTGTGGAACCTTTCTAATTCACTGCACCGCCTTTCAAGGTAACGACTTACCCTAAAGTGGATTTGTTGTCGTCTTGGTCAGTTTGAAAACTTGAGTCTGTTTAGTCCTCTAGTTTAATTCAGACCCATCATGTGTCATGATGACATCCTTAGTGTCAGTTAAGTACTTTGAGATGCTTATCACCATCTTACAGTGATCTTCTCCAGAATATGACTGATCAACATCAAGTCTAGTATATTTCATTGCATACATGATAGTAACTCATGCAATCTCTCTTTTATTGAGGACAATTATAGAGAGATACACTCCATAGCTCATCATCATGAGACACCTTTTGGAGTTTGCCATGCTAAATGCCTTTAGCATCTAATGAAAATACGTTTCTTGGGTTAAGCCGAACATCCTTTTAAATCTATCTATACAGATTTATATCCCCAATATAGGATGTTCTACCCAAATCATGCATGGAGGAATGTTTAGACAACTTTATTTTGATTGATTGTAGCATAGGAATGTTATTCCCTATCAGTAATATATCATTAACATATAATACAAGGAATGAAACAACGCTCCCACTAACCTTCTTGTACACACATAGTTCATTCTCGTTTTTGATAAAATCAAACTCTTTGATTGTCTCATCAAAATGAATGTTCCATCTAAGAGAAGCTTGCTTCAATCCATAAATGGATCGTTGTATCTCAAATACATGTTTTTCTTCAACCATTGAAACAAATCCATCTGGATGTATCATACATACATTCTCCTCTAATAAGTATATTTGAGGAAGGGCGTCTCCACGTTCATTTTGCCAGATCTAGTAATAATAAGCTGTAATCGCAAGTAAAATCCAAATGGACTTGAGCATTGCTTCAAAGATCTATTTTAGATTTTATGGTCATCTACCAATTCCCTGAATCTTTATTACTTATAGCCTATTTTTAATTCAATGGATCATCATCATCCAATGAGCAAGCAACATATGTACCAATCTATCCGGATTTACTAATCCCCTTTTTAGTAATCTAACGATTGGGAACTATTTTAGTTTTAAGCTTTCTAAGAATTTAGATCTCATTAGCATGATAAACATCATGATTCTAAAATTATTGCTTAAAAGTATGTGTTATTTACATATTATAAAAATAGCAACATGTAGATAATTAATTACCTTTAATAAATGAATACTTTTATTAATAAATAAATAAGATCGTTTATAAAGTATATGCTTTATCATCATACATGATTAGCTTGTATGCATACTATTTTCACATATTCATGATCATTACTTCTGGTAATATCGAGAGCAACTTTGTATGAAAATATGTTATCGACAATAATTTTTTTTCTATCCAATACTTCTCCTGTATGTGCATAATGTATCGAGATATCGTTATTTTCAAGTACATGATCCTCTTCAGGGGATAACTCATCCTTTTCAGGAGATAACTCTTCAAGAGTTTCATTTTCAGGAGATTTTTTTTCATAAGGTTTGGATAAATCAATTATCTTTGTGGTCTGTTTCATGGGTATAACCTCTTTATAGGCTGCAACTTATTTTTCTTGTAATTTTCACTTTCGGGGAATTTTTTCTTTAACACCGATCGGTCTTCCACGCTTCAGGTGTGACTTTGATTCATTTGCTGCTGTATTAACTGATTGTCCTACAGGGACTTCAATCCGTGCTGGAGTATTAGCAGCTGGAATGTGAGATTTCATTATTTTCTTATTGTTTGTGGATGCATCTGGTAATTGATTTGCAATTCCATGCAAATGAATAATCCTTTAAACTTCCAGTTCACATTGATTTATATGAGGATCAAGATGAGATAACGTCGAAACATTCCAAGTAATCTCACGCCGTGCTGCAGGCAACTATTTTCCCCCTAATTGTGGGAAGATTGTTTCATTAAAATTACAATCCTAAAAGTGTGCCTTGAAAACATCACCGGTTAGAGGTTCAAGATATCTAATGATAGATGGGGAATCAAAACCTGTATACATTTTAAGTCTACGTTGAGGACCCATCTTTGTGCGTTGTGGGGGTGCAATAAGTACATATACTGCAAAACCAAATGTGCACAAGTGAAAAATATTTGGTTGTTGGCCAAGAACAAGTTGCGATGGTGAGAATTTATGATAAGTTGGCCTAATGCAAACTAATGACGTAGCATGTAAAATAGCATGACCCCAAGCAGAAACTGATAATTTTGATTTCATAAGCAAAGGTCGAGCAATAATTTGAAGCCTCTTGATAAATGATTCAGCTAAACCATTTTGAGTATGTGTATGGGCAATAGGATGTTCAACATCAGTTCCAATTGACATGCAATAATCATCAAAAGCTTGAGATGTGAATTCACCAGCATTATCTAAACGAATTTTCTTAATTGGATAATCTGGTAATTGTGCTTGCAACCTAATTATTTGAGCAAGAAGTCTAGCAAATGCAACATTTCTAGTAGAAAGTAAACATACATATAACCATCTGATTGATGTATCAATTAAAACCAAAAAATACTTGAATGAACCACATGGTGTGTGTATTGGTCCAAATATATCACCTTAAATTATTTATAAGAAATATGAACACTCAATAATAATATTTAAATGTGATGGTTTGGTAATTAATTTACTTTGATAACATGCATTACAGGGATAATCAATAGGTAAATGAATCTTCTGATTCTTTTAAGGGATGCCCGTGGGAGTTTTTAATAATTCGACACATAATTATTGATCCTGGATGACCAATATGATCATGTCAAAACATAAAAAGCTTTGGATTTGAACACTTATGGTGTATTGCAACATTTATTTCAATTGTTCTCATTGTAGTATAATATAACCCAGAAGAGAAAATATACAGTTTTTCTAATATGAGCTTCTGGCCTGATACTATTAAAGTAATATAAAAAAAATCTTTACTACCATCGTTATTGGTTTTAATATGATAACCATTATAACGTATATTCTTAAAACAAAGCAAATTTCTGCTTGCTTCTGAAGAATACAAAGTATCATCAATAGAAAGTTTTGTGCCATTTGACAACATTATAATCGCTCTTTCAGATACATCAATTAAGTTCGATGAATAATCGTTCTTTCAGAGTCTTCAATTAAGTTTGATGAATAATCACTCTTCTAGAGTCTTCAATTATGCTTGATGAATAATCGCTCTTCTAGAGTTTTCAATTATGTTTGATGAGTTTCTGGCCCATACATCTTTATATATGCAAAGCATAAATTAAACTTTACTACTTGAAACATAAATAAAACATATCAAAATAAAAATACTTATTATAATGCCGTAATATAATGAAATAAAAAATAATTAATTGGTATGAACATTTTTCTCAACATCCTCAAGAAAATCAGAGACATCAAAATGAGTTGTATCAACTTCATTTGGAAAGTCAAGATAATTCATGGGATCTTCAGGATCATTATGATCATTCATAAGATCTTCAAGATCATTATGATCAATAAAGTTTATTTCAATTCCCTTTCCTTTTTCTTTTATGGAGTCTTGGTATAAATTTGTCAAATATTTAGGAGAATGACAGGTACGTGGCCAATGATAACGCCTACGACCACAAACATAATTTTCTCTATGTTTTTCAAATGAGTTTCCATTCTCTTCAGGCAATGGAGTAGAACTGGTTGGGTAAAATTGGTGGTTTTTTTAGCAAAAACTTATTATTTTGTTCAGCTACTAGAAGACATGATATCACTTCAGATATATAATTTCCTTTATCGCTTCAGGGAATATTTTGTGAACTTATGCTCTTGATATTGCTTTCGAGGTATAAAATGTAATAAATATTTTCTCTAACATGTCGTCATCAATATTTTTTTACACAAATCTAATAGTGAGCTTTTGGGAGGATTACAGATTTTGATTCTCATATCTTTCCTCTAAATCATTTCATAAGACAAATGGGTCTTTTACTGTAATGCATTCATATTTTAATTTTTCATGGAGATGATGGCGAATAAAAATCATTAATTTTGCATGATCCTGCAGGGATGCATGATTACCAACCTTAATTGTATCTCCAAAATTCTTTGTCTTTATATGAAGCTCAACATCAAGAGTCCATGACAAGTAATTCTTGTCCAAAATATCAAGGGCAACAAATTTAAGTTTTATAAGATTTGACATCTATATAAATATATAATTTTGTAAGAAATTAAATAACTATATATAAATTTATAGGAAGCCAATAAAAGTATTTAACCCTTCTCTAGTCACTTTCAAAGTGGGGGAATCGGGAGGTGGAATAATTATTTGTTTATACTAATACTACTACTGTAAATCCACGTTTTTTCGAAACCTCGGATCCGGTGCAGTCACTATACTACTAACCAAATACTAACGCGAAACTATTACATCTTTTAATCATTAGTAAAAGAATATAACTTTACGTATTACAATTTAGAATATAAATTCTATTCATATCCAAGATCTCGTCTTTACATCATATTCGATGTTACTAAAATACGGAATAATTTAAACTTTTTCAATCCTCTTGAATAAAATCTTTTTATTGATTTCATAACTTGAATCAATTACAAATCCTTGAATCAACTTTATAATATGATTCATTCTATTTGAGTTATCGTATAACGTTTACAACTCGACTTGATATCCTCTATGTATTAACTAATACATCTCTATAGTACAACAAGTATTAAACAACGTAATCATATATCAAGTACACTCCTAGAACCTAAACAGGGTTTAAACGATAGTCTAAATAGTATTCTCCGTTGCGATACTATCTATCTTTATAAATCAAGAAGCACGAAATCCTTATCGTAAGTCTTTAACCTGCAAAAATAGTTATTTGCAAGAGTGAGCTTGACAGCTCAGCAATTCTAATAGTTTTCATGCATCACATAGCATACAACATCATACTCAGTTCATGCATTTATAAATAATTTATATTTACTACGCATGTTACTTTTCACATAACAAGTATATCATCAAAGATCAACTTTCAATCTCATATACAGTTCATATATAAGTTCACATTATCACAACATAATATAATTCAACTAACAGTTATTGAATTCATATATCAAATAGGAACTGAAAGACTTGCCTGATTCGTAGTTTAACAACTACGACTTAACTGCTTAAAGAATTCTGCACTTCGTGTAATCCTACACAGTTATATAATCATGGATTTATTTCCATTAGTCATACATTCATACTTTCTCAATATAATAATAAGTATTACATTGTTTTCTATCTTGGCTCTTAGAACCTTGTTTCACTTTCCTATCATACGCTTAGTATCGTTAGGTACGTATAGTTATATCTTAACCATACTCAATATCAATATTAACACACTTAACTATTTAAGTGTTCGACACATATTTAAAACTCATAAATCTATAATCCATATTGCTCTTACGTTTCTCAAACCTTATCGAAACCATTACATTCAAACTTTCTAAGTTTCACCTTTTAAAATCCTTGTCGTATTTAAACTAGTCATGCAAGACTACTATGTTCATCATGTTTACATGTTTATAAGGTTACTAACGCAAGTTTGAAAATCTAGCATGCTCATTTTAGTCCAAGTCAAAATCACATGGTTTTCATGCCGGACTTTCATATACCTTAAGTAAATCAAGTTCATGCCTCAAGGGTCAACCACTAATATCATATTACCACATAAAGAGGCCAAACAATACTAAGTAGTTATGCTTGTGCGTATACTACATGTATATACCTTAACCCACATTAGTTCATGCCTTAGAATTTCATTACTTGAATACGTGTGCATAGGTGGTATTCACATTTCAACCAAATGATGCTTATATCAATATGTCTATAGGCATAATGAAATCCTAGTATACATGCTTGCATGATCATAATGTAACTCACATGGTGTTTGATGCTATTACCCTTCACATTCTAAGTTTTCATAAAAATTGCACTAAGTCAACAAAGGTAACTTAGTATATGCAAGGTACCTCGTAGTCATGACTCTTATATATTAGAACACATATATAAGCCACTTATACATGCTCACACACAACGAATCTATTTACAACTAGTTAGTATAGTTCCTCTTTAAAACATGCTCATATAGTTCATCTTCAAAACTTACTTTAAAACATGCTCATATAGTTCATCTTCAAAATTTACTTTAAAACATGCTTCGTTTATGCTAAACTTGGTTTCACGATACCTAATCATGGCATATATACATGTATGATACATGAGTGAGTCTAAGAGTGCTATCACATATGTCCAAAATTTTCAGAATTCAAATATCAAAGTAGCATGTTAAGATTCACGTGCAAAGCGTATACTTTCATTAGTAAGGTTTATTTAACGCGGTCCACATACTCATGTTACCTTATGAAACATGTATACACCTATTAACATGCTTTCCATGCCTTGCTATATCATACTAGTATGCATCAAAAATCAAAACATCAATAACATGCACACATGTCAAAATGGATACAACATGTCAAGCCCCTTTTGAAACTCTAAGTTTATTTTGAAAGCTATAGGTCGTTTCATCAATCGTGTGTGAAATCATATTGGAACACGCTTACACTAGGCTATTGTACTCATGTGTAGGTGACAATAATGTTCCCATGCTTGTTTAACCAATACGGACATGCTATGACTTATCAGTTTGTAACAGAAAATTAAAATCCGGAAAAGGTTGCTGGCGCAGCTGCGCAGCGCCTGGGTATAAACCCGGCGCAGCTGTGCCGTGTGCAGATCAGTCCTGAAGTCTTCCTACTTCGGCAAGACTTAGCCCAAACTCAAAATTTTCTCTACGAAATTTCTTCTAACCATGCCACATTGTATTACTAACATGATTGCTAACTTAGATAATAACTATCAACCATTATTCAATCAATTTAACATGGAATGCAAACATAATTAAGAACTTAGCATTTTCAAGAATTGAAGAACATAGAATGGTATACCTCTGTTAATTGCTTCCTTCTTCTCCAGACTTCTACCACTGATAAATGCTTACTCTCTACTCTTAATTAATTAGAAAATCTCAGCAAGTGTAATAGAAGAAGAGAAGGCTTTATTTATAGGCAACTCAATATCCAGACAAATGTAAAATCTCCCAAATTAAACTAATAAATTTCAAGTTTATATAATGATTAAGGAATGGTGGTTGAGAGTGGATGGATTCAATCATGAACCCCATACCCCTTACCATTATTAGCTAGAAGTGTGAGGAATTTGAGAAGCATCAATAGGCATAGCTCCTAGCCATTCACGTGAGAAGAAATGAGGAGGGACTCACATTTAGGGACAAGAGGAAATCTCAGCATTATCAACATATAAACACCTAATGTTAATACTCAGGCTATATACATGTACATGGCTTATACACTTAGGTTTAAGAAAAATGGGGTTACCATGTAATCCTAATAAATAAATACTACTATCTTGTAGTAAATTTTAACTCACACATATAAAATTCATGTACAATTCATCTCACCGAATATAATTCTTTCGGGTACCATCACAGTGTATTGTCTCCTCTATTATTAAATTTTATTAATTCAATAATTGTTTACAATATATCCATGATATATTATTTTATTGTATACTCAATATACACATCGTCACACACACATCTCATGTAACTCAATAAACTTTACTATATAGTTTATATACCTAAATAACATAGTCACATCGCACTTTACACTTCGTATAATATATAGCTAACTACCATACGTTATACTTTTAATATCGCATGCTTGCACATAAGAATTAACAAATTACTTATCTTATCAATTAATTAATAATAATATTAATAAATCTCTTCCTCGTAAATTAATTATTAACCTCTATAACAATTGATTAGCGTTTATAAATCTTATTATATTTACAATTTTTTTACTCGTTAATCAACATATTATCAAATAATTACTTGATAATATTATATTGTCCATAATAATAATATAATAGGACAATATACCTCATTCCTTATCAATACAATTTTCGATTATATTCATAATCAATCTCTTTATTATTATATTACCACTAGCCATAATAAAAAAGCAATATACTATTATAATAACAATTAATATAGATTAATTAAAAATTCTTCCATCCTTGAATTAATTAATTCATCAACGAATCTATTATCGTGCCACACAGGGCATCTCCCACAAGCTTAATCTTAAGCTTATTATTATTCTCATCACTTACTCATCTCTCACCACATTACTACTTATAACATGTTCAATTAAATTAGAACTATTAAGTCCAAGGTCCATATATAAATATATTACGAATAGAATATTCAAATATTATTTATAACACTTACGGTACAATAGCAACTCAAGTTATTAAAATAACTTAGTTTCCTTTTATAAATTAAACTCCTTTTGAAAATACATTAAAAATTATGTATTTAGCTATAACATAAAATATTATGTTTTCTCCAAATAAAGACATTCATTATTAGAAAATAATTTACTTATTGTCTCATGATATTATTCTTAATATAATATCAAATAACTATATGTACGACACATGTACATATATTATATATAGAAAATAGATAATAAGTTTATTTTCTATTATAATAAATTGTTTCTATCAATTTATTTACATATAGCAAATACGTTTTAATATATTTACTATATTAATTAATCATACCTATTACCTCGTACAAAAACAAATAAGAAAATATTATTATTCAAAAATAACATTTCCTCCTTTTATTAAGACATTCCTGTTCTGTAATTTTCTGTAACGGTTTGGCTTCTACCCACTTGGTCATGTAGCGATGGCTACGATCAGGAAAGTGGCTTGTCTCTTGGCCTTCGGCAATGGTCCCAAAATATCAATCCCCCACATAGCAAATGGGATCGGGGATTAGACCGAGTACAACTCCTCGGGAGGCTGATGAGGGATAGAACTATTTAACTGACACTTAGGACATTTTTTGACGTAGTCCTTTGCTTCTTGGAAGATGGTCGGCCAATAGTATCCTTGCCTCAGAATTTTGTAAGCCAATGACTTGGCTCCCATGTGATCCCCACATATTCCTTCATGCACTTCCTTTAGAGTATACTTGGCTTCCGAAGGTGTCAAACACTTAAGCAATGGAGAAGTGAATGCCCTTCGGTACAGATCCCCGTCAATGAGAACGAAGTTGGAACTCCTGTGCTTGATTTTTCTGGCGTATATGCGATCCGAAGGCAGAACCCCATTGGCCAAATAGGAGATATAAGTTGTAAGCCAACAGTCCAGCCGATCCAAGGCTAATACGTCCACCTTCTGAACGCAAGGTTTATCCAACACTTCCAAGTATATCGAGCCGGTAAAGGAACTTGCTTCGGTTGTAGCCAGTCAGGCCAGGGAGTCTGCTACTGTGTTAACTGATCGGTCAATCCCTTGGCAACTGTGCGAATCGAAGTATGTGAGTCTGTCCTTTACCTCAGCCAGATATTTTGCCATCCTGGCCCCCCGAGCTTCATATTCCTCCGATATCTGTTTAACAACTAGTTGGGAGTCACTATACACCACTAGCTTTTGAACTTCCAGGCTCCAGGCCAACCGAAGTCCAGCCAAAATGGCTTCGTATTTTGCCTCGTTGTTGGTGGTCTTGAACCAAAACCGAATGGCTTGTTGGACCCGGAATCCTTCGGGACTTATCATAATAACCGCTGCTCTGCTGATGTCCAAGTAGATGACCCGTCCACGTAGAGAGTCCATGGAGTTTTTAGCAATTATGCTTCGGTGACCGAAGCTACATCTGGTTCATAGAAAGAGCACTCTACAGCAAAGTCTGCCAAGGCCTGTCCCTTAATTACCGTTCTGGGGTGGTATTCCAGAGCGAATTGAGTTAATTCCATCGCCCATACGACGAGCCGACCCGAGACTTTTGGCCTATGCAGTACTTTCTTCAAGGGTTAATTAGTGTACACTATTATCAACCGACCCTGGAAATAGTGCTGAAGATTCCGACTTGCAATGATCAGAGCATAGGCGAACTTTTCCAGGTTCGGATATCTAGTTTCTCTATCTTGAAGGACGTGGCTGGCATAATAGATCAAGAATTGCTTTCCCCCTTTCTCCCGTACCAATGCTGCCCCCACTGCCATCGAGCTTGCCGCCAGATATAAGTACAATGGTTCTGAAGGGATCGACTTCATCAGCAAGGGTGCCGAGGACAAATATTGCTTGATCCCTTGGAACGCGTCTTCGCACTCAGAGGTCCATTGGAAACTTTTCTCATTTTTTGGCCCCTTCAGAGTGTCGAAGAGCGGCAGGCATCTTTCGGCTAATTTTGACACGAATCTCCGAAGAGCAGCTATCCGACCTGTCAGCCTCTGCACATCTTTATAAGATTTTGGTGATTTCATGTCCAAGATTGCCTGGATCTTCTCCGAGTTTGCCTCGATGCCTCTTTTGTTGATCAGATAACCCAAAAATTTCCTTGAACCCAGGCCGAAGGTACACTTAGTTAGATTCAAACACAGCTTGTGTTTTCAAAATGTTTCAAAGTAGCCTTCTAGGTCCTCCAGATGGTCTTGGACTGACACACTTTTCACAATCATGTCGTCCACATAGACCTCCATGCTTCGGCCTAGCTGTTTTGTAAACACATAGTTCATCATTCGCTGATAAGTGGCCTCGGCATTGAGCAGTCCGAAGGTCATTTCCCGATAAGCATAAATGGCCCGATGTGTGATGAAATTGGTCTTCGGGATGTCTTCCTTCCTCATCGAGATTTGATGATATCCCGAGAAAGCATTCATGAAGCTTAGCATGCAGTACCCCGAAGTGGCATCAATTAACTGGTCAATGTTGGGTAAGGGATAAAAATCTTTTGGGCAGGCTTTATTCAGATCCGTGTAGTCAATGCATATCCTCCATTTCCCGTTCTGTTTCTGAACCAGTATCACATTCGCCAGCCACTCCGGGTAGTTAATTTCGAAGATGAAGTCTGCCTCCAGGAGTTTGGCAATTTCTTCATCAATGATCCTCTGCCTCTCTGGGGAAAAAAATTCTCCTCTTCTTCATGACTGGCTTCTTACTTACAACCTGTACTCTGCTACTGACTTGTCAACCCTGGGCATATCACTAGGTACCCATGCAAATATATCTGCGTACACCTGAAGTAGGTCTATCAACCCGGTCCGAAAGGGTTCTGTCAGTCCCGAACCTATCTTTATCATTTTTTCCTCGTTCCCCGGGATCAACTGCACGTCCTTTGTATCCTCGGTCGGCAGGGCAAGTGGCTCGGTACTACCTTCAGTAAATGGTTCTATTTCAATAGCCACTGTCTTCTTGTACTTGCTTACCCCGACCCCCAAAGAGATCAATGTATTCCGATAACACCTTTGAGCAATGTCAAGATCACCTTTTACCTCCCCAATCCCGCTCGACGTTGGAAACTTGATCTTGAAGTGGGGTATGGACGTGACCGCTTGCAAGGCTGCCAGGGTCGGTCTTCACAAGATTGTATTGTAAGCTGAATCCACCTAGACTACAAAGAATCTGACAATAACCTCCACCTACTGAGGTGTTGTGCCGAACCTAATCGACAGCTTAATGGTGCCCGATACATGCATCGGGTCACCACTGAATCCATACAAGGGTCTTTCTCCCCCCAGTTCCATCTTCTTCCCCTCTAGATCCATCCTTTGGTAGGCATGTGTATACAGTATGTTGACCGAAGACCCGTTGACGATCATCATTCATCTCATGTCCACCGGTCCGACCTGAGCTGTTATCACCAGTGCCCCGTCATGTGATTCTATGGGATTTAAGGGATAGTCTTCATCTGAGAAGGAGATAACTGTCCCCGGGAAGGCCCTGTCCTTCTTTGTCAAGGACCCAACAACTGGTAGTACGGCATCGAGATGCTCACTTTTTTTTTCCAGTCACACGCCCTACTGGACCGCCCAAAATAACATCAATCACTCCTCGAGCAGGCTGGTTCTATTTTGGCTGTGTGTCTCGGGCCTGAACTCTATCTTCCTCCCTTGACTGAGTCTCGGCGTTTTCCCAACTAGTTACATACTGAATCAACTTCCCGTTCTGTATGTTCTTCTCAATCAGATCACCCAAGTCATGGCACTCTTCTGTCGTATGGCCCAAATTTTGATGGTACTGATAAAATTTGTCCTTACCCAGCTTCCCGGGCTTCGACCGCGTCAAGCAGGGCTCATAAAATGGCTTGTTTCTGATGTCATCCAATATCTTGGCTCGATCAGTATTGAGCGGGGTGTAAACCCTGTTGACACTTTTACTTGGGAAGAGTGGTCGGCCACTGCCCGATCCCCCACCATTGTTGTTCTTCCTCCCATGATTATTTGACCTCCCCTGATTGTTGTCTGACCGTTGGTGGGTCTGCTTGTCTCGGTCCTTGGACTTATCGTGAGACTGTGAGTGGGGCCTGAAGTTTTCCATGGCTTTTTCGATGGCAATGAACCCTTCGGCCTAATGAAAAGCTTCAGTCAGGTCCGAGGGTGGATTGATCACCAGGTCTTTCATCAGCTTCTTTGATCTTCCTATATCTAGACCTGTTGTGAAAAACTCCAAGGCCTGTGGTGAATTCAGCTTTGCAACCGACCCCTCAGCTTCCCGAAACCTCTTGACATACGTACCGAGGCTTTCATCCGAACGTTGCCTCACCTGTATGAGAGAAGCGGTGATCTTCCCTTTTCTCATGTTACTCCTGAACCGAGAGTGGAAATTTTCCTAAAGATCATTCCACGAACTGATTATTCTTGATGCCAAAGTCCCCATCCATTCTCTAGCACTCTTCTTCAGGGTGGTTGCAAACATGTGACACTTCGCGGCATCCGAATGCCTGTAATATGTCATGAGTCTGTCATATCCATCTGAATGATCATAAGGGTCCCCCAGTCCATCATATGTCTCCATCGGGGGCATCTTCTTCTTCAGGTCAGTAGTGACCTGATTAATTTCGGGTGAGAAGGGCGAACTGTGGCAGCTCGAGGGTGTTCCCATCTGGTTCTTTGCTGCCAGAAGCTTTTCCAACTCCGTGACTCGTCCGGCGAGGGGGTCAGTTTCCTCTTTACGGGGGGATGGCCTGCGCCTGTCCCTCTCGTATTCGGGAGATTCGATCATCATCTTCTTTCCCGATCGGCCCGGGTGATCAGACTTCCGTTCGAGGGAATGACTCCTTCTTTGGCTCCTCCTTTCCCGAGAGTGACTCCTATGTCTGCTCCTATTCTTTTCAGCCTCATCCTGACGGGGTGATCTGGACCGGCTTCGATGTCTGCGCTTCTTCGATGAGGCCTCCTGTTCCCCGACCACCTTGGCCATTTATAATTCAAGTTCCTCTTGCTGGAGACGTATGGCCAGCATGGCGTCCTTATTCTGCTGTATCTTTATTAACAGAATGAACTGACGCTGGTCCAGGCTGTTCTCCACCCAATCCTTCTGTCGTCGTTCATAGGCTTGGGACTGGTTGACCTCAATATGAGTGTGCTGGGGAATCGGGGTATGCTGACTGAGAACGAAGAGTTGTCGTCGTGCCGACTGGTCGTGTATCGAATTGCCCTCCTAGTTACTTGGTCCCAGTCGGTCCTTGACCGACGCTCTGACCTGAGTCGTCGGGTGAGTCTTGGTCTTTTCCTGGTTTGAAGCACCACCGTCCTTACTGGCCATGTCTTTTAACTGGAAAAGTTTCAGTGATTGTAAAAGCACCAAAAAGCCCTCCTTCTAGCGCCAATGTTAACGCCAAGTTTTGCCGGCGCGTCCAATCACAGAGTCCATGCGCTTGAACCTGCACAATAACTAGTCACACTCGAAGCTTGACGGCTTGGGCCGCCTGGTGATAGCTCCGGTGTGAGAATGAGTACAGGCTAGTCACAAGGTTTAACAACGGAGGCTTTAGTATTTAGTGCTCAAGTGGGTATTACTTGTTAACTTAGGTCAAGCCTTGTATTTATAGCCATCCTCACCGCCTTAAAGTCCACAACCGTATCGGATTAGGACTCCTAAATATGGCAGTCACCATTGTTTGGGTCCCACGCAATCTCCTTTAAGAGTGTAAGTTGGTTGTAACCCCATCACTTTCCTTAGGAGTTGGCACCTAGATAAGATTAAGGTTTGAGGCCTTAACCATTTAGACTCCTTATTGCTTCGGTCTCCACCCGAGGAGTAACCTTCGGTATAGGCCTTATAAACTGGTCTGGACTCCGGCCTGAAGGGCTCGGTAGTCCGATCCCGATCATCACCAATCCAGTCTAAACTCCGGCCCAAAAGGCTCGGTAGTCTGATCCCGAACATCACCAGTAGGGTCTGGACTCCGGCCCAAAGGGCTCGGATACCCTATCCCGGACACTACTATTTCCTTACCTGTCTTCAGCCCATTGGGCCTAATGGACCCTTCTCGGCCCAGGCCTTCAGCCCACGTAGGGGTCAGTGGATTATGTCCGAACACTTACCTTTCTCAAGTCTAACATTTGAGAAAGTTTAAGAAACTAACATTCATTTAAAAATATGAATGAAGTTAGAAAACTTGTCTCAAGCACAGCTACAGCTCATAGTTTACGCTAAACTATTTACTGCAATCCCTATATATCATATAAGGAATAGTACATACACCAATTAGTCATATATTTAACTTACACATTGGTTTAAACTTAACTTTACTTCTATGGCTCTCGTTCTTATAATCTAAGTTTACGCGACCAACTTTACTTTCATTCCTTCGGTATTATGACATACAGAGATGGCATAAACTTTATAACCATCTTTTACGATAGATTTACATTCTCATCTTCTTCTTATAATATTTATAGGATTTAACTCATCCTACACATCTACATACGTGACAAGAATCACCTTTCCATCACACGTATCCATAACTCTATATTTAGCACACCTCGAGTCTCTAACAGTGTTCAATACAGTACACTGTGTGATTTTCCACAAACAACCAATAAACTAGTTTCCCGTCTCATCTACACTGTCTTTCACAGCGAGTTAGATCGGTTGCTAATTCGTATTAACCTTTGCTCTCTAAAGGAATTGTTTAGCCCAGATACCGTACATCAACCATTAAAGAGTACGATTGTACCACAACTTAAACTTAACTTCTTATTCTTATCTTTTATCGTAACTTATCCAAACCATTAAAACTATAATGTTCGTTAAGTTAATTTCCCATTCCTTATGGCTTTCTGACAAATAAATGACATACCTTAGGATTTATTCATTAACGTCTAGGTAATACCATTATTTGTATGCCGAGAACAACCTTCAATGTTAAGACTACGCGTTCATAGCTTTTACACATTTTACATTACCTTATCTTCATATCTTACAACATTCAGTCCATTTGACTCGAAACGTTACTCAAATTATTATTACTAACCCGGCTTGTTCAACATTTATGTTATTCATTACTCTTCATTCTCTTACGTTCAAACCATACATGGTGTGTAGGTTATGCACGTTTAATATACGCGTACACTCAAGACCCTCACGTTAGTTTAACTATTTAACGCTTACGTTTCATTCTAACATTCTTTATCCGATTTACACTCGGACTTTCATTAATCTTATTATCGTTCGTTATGGCTTTCTTGATAATTACATATCTTACTTGCTACACTCATCAACGTCTAAGTCATACAATCAATGTATACTTAGAACGTTCGTCCGACGCGAATACGATTCACGAGGATCGTTTACGTATTGTGCGTTCACGTTGTTCGTCTTTTAAACTTCCATTCAACCTTTACTTAAGGTTTTAATCGCTCTCATTAGTGATCCCTTACATGAACATCACGTTCATCGTCCTCTCATTATGTCTAAGCCATACTGTTCGTTGTATGCTAAGACTGGTCGTTCATCGCAATTACTTTGCGGTTATAGCGTCTATACGTTTTACCCTTAACTCTCATTACGACATTATAACATCGAAATGTTATAAGTCACCCTCGTCCCTCAATGTCTAAGGAATAACAATCATAGCAATCCCACGCATTCGTTTTATCACGAATACGGTCCCCAGATATCGGTTACGTATTTCGCGTTCGTCGTTTTATAACCTTTATTCGACGTTTAGTCGTCAAACTCAAGGTTTTAGTCATCATTCTAGATATTTCTCTTCATGAAAATTACATTCATGTTTGCCCCTTAATTACCATCCAAAAAGTTGGACAACAAAAATTGCCAGTCGGAGAAAATTTTCTTAAGGGCGTTGCGGCGCCACTCTAAGGCTTAATTAAGAATTTGAATAAGTTTGAGACGCCTACTTCGCGGTGTCATAACTTCCTCTCCCGATAACAAAATTGGTCCGTTTCAGAGGCGTTGGAAACCTTGCAACACCTACTAATCATCCCTTGGGATAGATTAACTTTCCCGAGTCTCTAACAAGCCTAAATCTTGGCTCGAAAGTCCTCACTTGCTAAGTTTTTCAACTTTACGTTAAATTTTTGTTCATCCGTAATTCATTCATTCGAACCCGAAATTCGTTCGTTCTTGAGTCCACGATTCACGAAACCCTAACTATTCGGGTTCCTTAACTTACTTTTTACATTCGTTCGTCTTTTACGAAATTTCACCATAACTTAGGTATTAGCTCATTTCAATCCGTTCTTCATGAACGTTTCTATTGTTACTAACCAAACAAACATATATACAATGGGTTTAAACTTGTCCATCAATAACAAGCTCTAATTAGATGGTTTTAAATTTGTCCATCAACAACATTCTTACCGCGTTCTTCGTTCGATCTTTGTGATCTTCGTTTTTAATCGATATTATAATTATGATTCACTTATTACACATTATTTAACGTTATAAGTTTAATAATTCGTCATTATATCATCAGAGAGTTCATATAACTCATCCGAATCGTCCATTAACATCAAGTAATTCCTACTTTCTATGAAAGATTTTAAAGAAGTTTATAAAATAAACTATAAATTCTTATTTCTTCATTTCCTTATGATTAAACCATATAGAAATCATTTCTTAACATCTCTTACTTCTATTTTCATTAAGCTATGTATTTTGACATAGAAGATTTAAAGAAAATTTGAACAAAGGTAAGTTTTAATATCGTTCTTCTTGATTTTTCTTTTGTTTTCTTCTTTCTCGTGGCAAAGCTGACGATTTGCTAGCTTTTCCACTCCCGAGACTTGATAATTTGAGTCCCTCACGTCCTCTCTTCATTTGTCCAGAGTTTCCTCTCTCGATTTTTAGAAAAATGAAGAGTTAAGCTTTTTAATATAGATTTTCAAGGCTAGGGGCATTTTGGTTATTTGGCGACTTTTTTTTACCATTTTACCCCCACCTCCTTACTATTCACGAAGCTTCTACTGGAAGCTTCGTGGTTCCGTCTTTCGAAATTCGTCCGACAGTTTGAAAAACTGCGTTTCTCGAAATCCAAATATTTTTGAATATTTCGTCTTTCCTCTATCGATTAATTTTTACGTTGTAAGAACCTGAAATTTTCTCATAATAATAATAATGTGAATATAGTGAATAATTTTTTTTTACTATATGTGATTTGTGCATGTTTGATGTAACATGTAAATGAGATTTAATAAATATATATTATGTATATGTATTTATTAAGCAATGAAACAATAATTGTTGTGAACAATTGGGATAAGAAAATAAAGAGGTGGTTTAAGTATATAATGTCTATATATATGCTTTAACCAAAGGTATTAAAATAAATTCTTATATGGAATTATTTTAATAAATAAAGGATATTATAATTATTATGATATCTTAATGAGGTAAATAAATTCTTGTTTGAATTTATGAGAATGAGGAAAAGGATATTATATTTTCTTATAATATCTTAAGTAAATATCTTAAGTAAGCAAATAATTATATTTGCATGGGTTATTATGTTTTTGCATATTTATTTTATATTTATAAAATGAATATGTAATTAAGTATTATGTTTTATTTTTGCTATATACTAGTTATATAGTGAAATGGATGAAAGTATATACTTTATATATATTTTCAAGAGATTTAGTTTTTATTTGAGTAAGTAGTAACTTAATTAATTAGATTAAGTTACTAAGATGGTGGTAATTAGAGTATTTAATATAAGAGAGGGTAATTTGGGTGATTTAATAAATCAAGTTAATTAGGGGTTATTCCTTAATAACTAAATTCCTATTACAAGCAAACTGAGGCACCAAGAAACTTGATTTAGGAAATTGCTAAAGTCTTCTTATTCTTCCACCCAAAAACCGTGGCCTTCATCTCCCAATTTGGGTTGAATTTTGAAAATTTTCAAACATAGTAAAGTGAAGAAATTGTGAGTGTGAGGAAGCTTGGGCAAGTTGGAATTAAAGATTTGGATAACTTGGAAGATATCAAGTTGTGATTACTGGGAAATAAGAGATTTAAGTTATGAAATCCATACTTAATATGAAGTAATTAAAGTTATGTAATGGTATAATTTATTTACTAAATTTTCATTATTGGGAGTTTGGTAGCTTAGTATGTATATTTGGATGGGTTTCCTTTGTATTCAATCTAATTTGAATTATGTAAATGTAATATGGAGGTTGAATGATTTTTAAATCAATAGAATGAAAATTTGTTTTTGTTAGTAAACTTTAGTTTACTAAAGTTCATGGTTTTATTGATTTTATACTTGAAATATGTATGGATTCATAAATATAGAGACTTGGTGGATAGGTTGGTATTGTGGGATGACATAAGGATGGAATAGAGGAAAAACTACTAACAATTAGCTAAGAAATGGAATTAAACGGATATTGCATCCATTATGTTTGACAAATGGTCATAACGAACAAACTCAGACAAAAACTTGGAATTTAACGAAGTCAACACTTGGAACAGGTCTTATTATGTTAATAGAGGCTTAGTTGGTAAGTAAGTCGAGTTGAATCGCGTTACAGCCAGTTTTAAACGTAAATCGTAAAGTTGAAAATTAGTGCGAGCAGCTCTTTTAAGCACACTGTTTAGGCATCTTAACATCCTTGAATTATAGTCCTGATATTTTTTAAAAATAATTTGATATACGTACCAAAGTACAACATATCCAAAATCCAGATCAATCGGAGTTATGTGCAGCGCGTGAGAAATTCGTGAAGTGGATGCGTTGACAATAGCATAACAGGCAACAGCAGCCGAGCCAGGCAGAGGCTGAGTGCGCTTGCGCCCGCACGCGCCTTCCCAGCAGCGAGGCGACGAGCTGAACTGCTTCCTGACATGATTTTTGACTACTGTTTTGACACGTTTTCATGTACTATTTTCGCGATTTGTTTTTTTCTTCTAAAAATACTATGTTATGAGGTCTATAACATACTGAAAATTCACTGTTATACAACTTAAAGTTTGAGAATTAAAAATAGGCAAACAAGCATGTCAGAACTAAGATTTGGGCGATGCCGAGCTTCGACGCGTCGTGCATTTTTGACGTTCGAAGTTTCGAATTGCGTTCCAACATAATAATAAGACATAATAAATCTAATAAAGTCCTAAGAGGTGAAATTTGACCAAAAATGATCTTTTATGCCGAGGAATTTCCTTTCGGGTATAAATAACGTATTAAAAATATGTAATAAATATAAATTTACATATTTAAGCGAAATAAAAACTAAAGTGGCCTATAAAAAATTATTTTGCAGTTCAACTAAAAGCGAGAAGCCTTTAAAAATTCGTATCAATCATAGAAAAGAAATTTTGGAATTTTCGGTGTTCAAAATGATATTTTTGAGCCAAGATATATATAACGGTATATATAGCAAAATACGAATATTTGTGTAACGAAAAATTTAGTAGATGTGCAAATGGGATAAAATGTTTATAGATGAGATAATTGTCCGAGTTGACTCATGAACAGATATATATAAGAATAATATATTATTATTATTCAAGAAATAGAATAGTAAATTAAATTTTACTATAAAGGCTAAATATTAGCTATTTAAATATCGAATTCGTGGATAAAGGTATAAAATATTCTTAAAACAAAATATACATGGTTTAAGTTTAAATATGTAAAATATTTACATATCAATATTGTGAGAGACTATTAAATTGTAATAAATGGTTAAAATGAATTATATTTCTAGTTAAACCAATGTAGGTTTTGAAATAGGAATAAATAATATTAGTTGTATAAACTAAAAATTACTAATGATAAATATACATGCATGTTTGTGCTATATTTAATTATCTAATGTGTGTGTGCATGTGAATATAATTATGTAAGAATTGTGGAGCGACTCTAAATTAATTTTTGTGATAATATTCGTATAAGGCAAGTTTCTTAACTTTCTCATATTTAAATTGAGTTTCTTAAACTTTTGCATTTCTCTTATGCAATGATTATTATGTAAATCATAAATTACTCATTTGAAGTAATATTTCAAGTTTAATTATATATAAGCAATTATTTCTTTCTTGTTTATATATAATGCAGTATAGATGGGACTTTTTATTCCAATCAGCTTCGAAAAATGAATGAGATAGTGATGTATGCATTAAATAAAATTTAGTATACATGTATAGTTGAAATCAGTCTAAACCATTTGTTCTGGCTAGACAATTAGATTTAAATATTTCAAATTCTTTTATATTAAGTCTTGAAATATGGTTGGCTAATTAAAGCTGTCCATTTACTGTATTCTTCTAAATGGATTCTAACTGAACAAGAACTTTTCGTAATTTGGGATTATTTTATATATTGCGTCCTGGGGACGGCAAATAAGAATTGAAAGAATTTGTTCCGCTTAGATAGTATTGATCAATGCAGGGCATAAAGGGCTGATCACCCATCGTGCTCGTAAGACCATGTCGGTTCATAGATAAAATTTTTGATTGAACCTTTTTGAAAAGAAAGGTAAGTTCTTGGTTTTGTAACTGCTCAATATATTTAAATCACTACGTCGTTTCAAAAATATGAAACTAGTGTCAGAATTATGTTAAATGCTTTACAGACTTGTTTTACTGTGCAATCGTAATTCGAAGAAAACATTTATTTCTTTTGCATATTAATTGTTAATTATTATACTTGCTGAGCAACTAAATGCTCATTCTTGCTTTATTATAAATGTTTTCAGTTAAGAATGATGAAGCTGAGAGTTTTGAAAAAGATAAGGGAAAGGGTAAAATGTCTGCGTAGTTGGAAATGATCTTATGTAATAGATAGATTTTTGGTGAAATTACTATATACTTATCATGTTAAGAACTATTTAAAGGTTTTCATACTTGGGATAGAAAAACTTTGATGTAATAGTTCTAGTTTATTAATGCATTAAGCTTGTTAATATTTAGTATCGTGGAGCACCAAATACAGGTTTTAAGTACCCGATTTTAGGGGCGTCACATACGCGTTCTTCGAAACTTTGAAAAATTGAAAAACACTTTTTGATACGTTTTCCATCACGTTTTCTCACAACGTAGTTAAGCGAATGAAAAGTACATAACAGTACTTTTCGTCGTTTTTATTTTGTCCGATTCTGCACGTTTTTCAAGAAAAACTTTTATCGGCTAACATAAATTTTCACGGTTTATTACCGACAAATCGTCAGACGAAATGTTATTACGACATACCGAACTCTCAGAAAGGCCTAGGTTATTCAAACACTAACCCTTAGGTTTCGTCGTGTGAATAGTGCTATTTCGTCTTTTTCTCAGAAATATTTTTGTTCCCAGAAATATTTTACTTTTGTCTTGAAAATTCTTACTCATTCATTCTAGCTCATAGCCAGAATACTCCCAGTTTATGATCATCCTAGGTTATAGAATGACTAATAAACACATAACACAAAATATAATTAATAAAAATCTATTTTATTAATTAATAATTCTTTAAACTTAATATCCGGGACAATCTAATTTTTCGGGTTGTCACATCGTCTTTCGAAAATCGTCCGACAGTTGAAAAGCTGCGGTTCTCTATTTTCAAATATTTTTCGTCTTTTCTCTGCATATTAACTTTACGCGTTTTTTAAAAATTTGAAAAATCAAAAAATATTTTTTGATGAATAGTATTTTTTGCGTCCTTTTCCCAAAACATAGTTAAACAATCGAAAAGTGCATAACAATATTTTTTGTTATTTTTATTTCGTCTGATTTCTACACGTTTTTTGAGAATTTTTTTATTGGCTAATATGACTTTTCACGACATATTACCGACAAATCTTCAAACAAAATGTCGTTCCGACATACCGATCTCTCAAAATGACTTACGTTATTCAAACCCTAAATCCTTAGGTTTCATAAGGCGAATAGTGCCTATTTTGTTTTTTTCTCAAAAAATTTATTTCATCGATTTTTTTTTATTTCCGTCTTAAAAATCCTTACTCGTTTTTTCTAGCACATAGCCAGAATCCTCCTATTTTATAATCATCCTAGGTCATAGAACGACTAATAAACACATAACACAGAATATAATTAATAAAAATATATTTTATTAATTAATAATTCTTTAAACTTAACTTTCAGGACAATATAATTTTTCGGGTTGTCATAGTTTTTCTTTACTTCTATTTTCAGTTATGTAAATCTATGATGATGACTTACTTAAGATTTTTGATTTTAAATTCTAGCATTAACTAAATTCCTAATTAAGGCTGTAATTAAACCTTTTATGTTCATGGATTGATTATCTATTTAATTCTAATTATTTATTCATATTGAGTTGTTTATCATATTTTGTGCTTAGTGATTAATTGTCAGGCCAACAATTAGTGGGATACTTTCGAAAGATGCAATCTAGAGTTAGATTTGAATGTGACAGCATGTATTCTTAGTTATTTTCTCGGGTTAAATAACTAGGGTTGTGTATTGAATAGGAATATCTCTTTGCACTGCATGTAACTTGTGGGAATGGGAACTTAATAAATTTGATTCTCTTGTTTTGCGTAGAAATATCACAAGATTAGTTGAATTGAATATTTTTATTTGATCCTTGGAAAATGGCTTTTAAATAATCTTGAATTCCTGCTAACAACTCTAGTGGATTAAATAATTGGATGATTTAGGTAATTGATTCGTGTAACGTAATTGAGAATATTGTAGTCTTAAGCATTTAATATCTGATTTCAACCTTTGTGTTACTTTCTGTTCTTAGTATTAATTTATTTTTAACCATTAATCATAATTGGGATTTGTTTAAATAAAATTGGATTGATAAAAAATTAGTAGTTTAAATTATTAAGCGTAGATTCATGTGGGTTCGACACACTTATTTACCATTTATTACTTATTAATCGTGTATACTTGCACGTAATTGTCTCTATCTGAAATCGAACAACAGAAGGCTTGTTCTTGCAGTAGACAAGCAAAAGCAAGTGAGGTTTTTGAATCCCATAGAAGAGAAAGAAGTTGGTTCTGAGGGGGAGTATAACACGACTACTCCTCACTCACCCAAAGAGTATGTTGCACCTACAAATATTATTGATTCTGTCATTGCAGACATTGTGGTTAGAGTGAGCCCTCTTATTTCTGAGCAACAAGTTGCACCTAGTGAGGGGGAGCTTCAAGAGACTGTATCCTCAATTCCTTCTTTGTCTCCAGAAGCAGAGACAACACTAATAGCTGAAGAAGAAGAACTAGAAGTCGTGATAACTTGTGTAAGGTAAGTTGATCCGAAAGTTGTTTATGAACCCCGTTGCACTTTTTTTACTGAACACAGTGGTCAGCTATATTCCTTTCTTCTGATCATGCTACTATTCCAAGCTCTTCTTCATGATAATCTGAGCTTTATCACCTGGACATTCAAAACTTATCCTAATGTGATGATGATTGCTCAGAATTACCCTCGAGTCTTCAGGTATGCTACGAAGACTCTTTCTGATAAATACTTTTCTTCTTTCCTTAGACATGATAAGATTTATTTTATTCCCAAATTTTTTCGTTCTGTCAAATCGTTATCTCTTAATTGCAATGACAAGGTGGTAGAATCATCCTCTACGATATTTGAGCAACAATGTACTATTATTTTTTTTGGTGAATCATTCGTACATTCTTCATTTATAGAGTCCCAACACTCTACAGATGCTGTAAATAAATCAAATTCTCCAATCCTAGAGTCCCAAAACTCTAGTGATCATCTAATTTTTCCTACATCTCTAGACGTAATGTCCCAACACTCTACGGATAATGTATATAACGAGTGTTCTCTGATCGTAGAGTCACAAAACCCCACAATCGATGTACAAAATCCCAGTTCTCCTACACAAATATCTATTCTAGTTCATCCACCCTCTCCCTCATCAATAAATATATCAAACATTCTTTCAACACCAATAATATCACCTTTACATCACTCCTCACCTAAACAAACTATAAAACATATAACTCCTATAAAGATTGTAGAGCCTCTCACTCATAGAGATGTACCCTCAACCTCCAATAATGAATGTTTTGACCTCACTCTTGCCCTTGAAAATATAAGCCAGAGTGATAAGGTTGGCCAATAAGAAATGATTGAAAGAATATTGGATCGAGTTTTAGAGATCCCCTCAAAACCTCAAGTTCAAAAGCTGATACTCTCCATTACTGACGAAGTCAACAGCAGTATTGGGCGTTCCTCCATAGACATAGAGCAAAACTTGAAGTGCATTACAGACACCTCAGCGAGAGTTCCTAAACAAATGTCTAAGGCCTTTAGGAACGAACTGAAATCTTTTCTCAAGGACATTATTGATAATTTGAAGAAACGGGATGCAATCTTCCTTGAGCGCCTTCAATAACAAAGAGCGATTGTGCTAGTCCTTCAAGAGACTAATAACAAGAAAATTTCCGCTCTCGCTAACGAAGTGTTTGAATTGAGTGCCTCCCTCATCGATTTTAAGGAAATGTACAGACGACAAGTTAAGTAAACCAGACAAACATTTCAGCACACAGACAATGCCATGACACTTTTACATCAGTTGTGACGCCCCCAGAATAGGTCCAATCCAACCAACCCATTATGGGTCCCCAAATACATGGTACAGAATCCAAATACAACTTTTATATCACACGATCATGCAAAATACGATCACACAACTGTGAGTGTCAATACAAATATGTAGAAAATATAAGCATTTAAACTAAGTCCTCATTATAATTATTATCATATTATTTTATAAAAATAGTGAGGACTACTACTACTCTAACTCGGACCATCACTCTGTCCCCCGACTAGTCCCTGCGACATTCTCATTTCTTGAAGAGAACAATAAATGAAAAGTGTTAGTTCCCAAAAGCACGTTAGTTATCTAGAAGGGGGGGGGGGGAGGTTGAATAGATATTTTAAAATTTCTTTGTTTAAAATACTTAGTCAGTATTGGTGATACTGACTGCAGCGGAATATATATTTTGTTCCCCTTTAAGATAATGCAGTTAAGGCGAGATAAACAGTTATAGAAGTTATAACGGATATAGCAGTTATAGCAGTTAATGAGAGACAATGAGACATAGGGTTTTAAGTGGTTCAGAGCCAACGCGACTCCTAATCCACTCTTCTACTCCACGAGTAGGAAATCCACTAAGGAAGTCTTCTTACAACTAGATCACTTAGATCCCTTCAAGGCCAGCAGCCCTGGAACTTCACTTAGTTCACTTTTGAACTCTTCAAGTCCTTTGACTTGGATCTGCTCTTAGTTCACTTCTGAACTCTTCAAGTCCTTTAACTTGGATCTTCACTTAGTTCACTTCTGAACTTCTTCAAGTCCTCTGACTTGGTACCTCACTTGGATAGGCAGTTGATAGTTTGAGGTGTGCTACTTAGTTGCAGTTCAGCTTCTATCTTTCAAAGGACTGAGTAGCGAAGCAAGCTTTCTTCAGTATCGTAGTGTTGCTCGTTGAGTGTTCTTGAGCTTTTTCAATGTATTCTTTCTTTTTACGTCTTGCTTACTTAGTCTGAATCCTTGTCTGATTTTCTTATAAAAGAGCCATTCAAAAATAGCTGTTTTGAATGCTTCCGTTGCTTCATTTAATGCTTTAGACGTTTTCTGTGCAGTGATGTTGACGTCCTGCTTTTCTGCTGCTCTGCCGCCTGGCCCACTGACACAGCAGACTGTATCTTTCACCTAACACCTGAGAAAAGGTGTTTTCTGCAGGCTGCTTTAGTCCTATCCTTAGCTTCTTCAATACGCTTCTTCGATTTGGACTAAGAATGAATATGAAAGTATTGAGACTATCACTTTGTCAACGGCTATAAGCCTTTCTTAATTTGTTGCTCTTCCTCCCTTCATCAGATCTTCAATCTTTGATGTTGACTGGAGGAACACTACGATTATGGTCATTGTGACATAATCGTTGTGTGTTAGCTTTGCACAGCGTGATTCAGACTTCTGCGTAGAGCACACTACAATTTCTCTTAAGCTCTCGGTAGACTACGATTCCTTGCTTGCTTGTCTTGCAGACTTCACACTTCTGATAGCACTCTGTGATTCCCAACTTGGCTCGGTAGATGCTTTTCAACTTTATGACTCTCAGTGTGGCTTCTAAGGCAGACTACGATTCTTTGATGCTTTCACTTGAGCTCGACGTTTCTTGCCTTGGCCTCAGCAGACTTGATTCTTCGATAGACTCCTATTTTGAATATCTTCACTTAAGCTCTATGTTTTCTGCCTTAACTTCTGTAGGCTTGAATCTCTTGGCAGACTACGATTCTTATATGGTCATTCAAGCTCCATGAGTCCTGCCTTGTCTTCTACAGACTTGGCAGACTACGATTCCAAATCTCTTCGTTTAAGCTCCACGATTCTGCCTTGTCTTTCGAATGCTGTCTTTGACACACTATGATTCTGTCAAGACTTTAACTTTTACAGCTCAAATAGATCAACCTAACAAGTTTGATCTTTTCTTCTATACATTCATTTATATAAATGATAAACGTTAAAGCTCAGATCAACCTAACATGTTTGATTTATCATCTAAGTCCTTGTACAATGATTCTCTTAAGGACTGTACACTTAAGCATTTATATTTACTTTCAATATCAAATCTGAATATGCAATTCCCAACAATCTCCCCCTATTTGATGTTGACATAATCAAGGAGATTTAGATCATAGTATCATTTTCTAAATGCATAATGTTAGAAAGTAAATATGGCTTAGTGTTTCAGTGAGCAACTGAAATTTCTAGAAAATAAACATGAATTTATTGATGTTTGAAGAGATATTACATTCAGGCATAAAAACATCAATACAAAATTAAATTTAGGCTTATCTCTATTTTCTTTATCTCTTGCTCCTCAAAGACTCAGCAGCTCTCATCCTTCTAGTTTGCTCATCTCTCCATTCAATATCTTCTAGCTCATATCTGGACTGTGCAGAAGTCATGCCTTGTGAGCCAGAAGCTTGACCTTGATGTCTTTGAAGAGGTATTCCCACTGGAGGCTGCTGCAGATACTGATCAGATCGTGGAGTTTGAACATTTGGACTCCTGGAGTTGCCACCCGACGATTGACCAGTATTCGTTTGCCTCTGCCTTCCCTGCTGCGGAGGTGGTTGAATATGTGTTTGCGTCTGCCTTGGTCTTCCACCTCTGCTTGCCTCTCCTTGCCCAATCTTCTCCCCCTTTATGTCATCATCAAGGGTTCGAATATCGTCTGAGATCCGTCTGACGCCGTCTACCAGGGCATGCATTTGAGTTCTTTGTTGAGAAATGTCACTAGTTTATTCAGCAACTAAAGCCTCAGTGACCCTTCTTTGTTGCTGAAGCATTTTCACGGCATCGTTGTTCTGGGAGATTTGAGCAGCACTGCATTCTTGGAATTGGTTCAAAGCGATACGTAGTGCTGAAATCTGTTCTGCCATCAGCTCATTTTGAGTTTGCTGATTCTTTTGCATTAGCAGCAAGGTTTCTTTCTTCTTCTTGGCCTCTGCAAAATGAATAGCATCTCTTGCCTTGATGCTTTCAGCCATTTCTCTGAAGATCGCCCTCAATGATTTAGTCAGTTCCGTTCCCAAATGTCCTGGCAGAGTCTTGACCGAGTCGAGAATGTTGTTGAATCTATGGTGAAGAGCAAGAGAATGTTCTTCAAGGACCTTTTTAGACTCTGACCCTATTTGACTCAGTGTGGCAGTCAGCTCCTCCTTTGTTGGCATGAGAGCCAATTGATCTAGAATTTGTTGTGTTTCTGGAGGAGGAAGAGTAGTTGTAGTGTGTTCACCTTTCCGTGACAAACTTGCAAGAGCAAGAGTCATGTCAAAGTATTCATTGTTGGAGGAAGATGGAACATCTGCTTGGGTTAGAGGGTTAGGTGTTTGCTGTATTGGAGAATTATTTGGCTCAGATGTATGTGTTTGTGTCTCTTTGAGCTATTCTGGACACTCTACGATTTCTTCTTCTGATTAATCAGCATGCCCGAATCGTAGTCTGTCATCTAAGGTTGGTGTTTCACTGATTGAGTTTGCAAGCATTTCCTTGACAACTCGTGTGACGTGCTCAATCATTTTTAGATGGTTAACGGGTCGCTCAACAAAGATGAGTTGGTTATTTGGTTCATCAGTCAGAGAGTTTTGGGACTCTGTGACTGGAAACTGATTTAGCATTACTTCATCCAGATTCTCCACCACATTACTTTCAACATCCTTCAATACAGCATAAGCAGATATTACAGTTTCTTCATGGATTGGGGAGACTACGTTTTTTTTGATAACTGGTAGCTCCCCCTCAATTTCTGCATTCTCTGGCTCCCCCTCAGCTGTAGCATTCTCTTGATTCTGAGCTTCCAGAGTTTCTTCTTCCTGCGGCTCAGTAATCTGTTTATCCTTCTCATCAGCTCTTTTTCTGTCCTCTTCCCTCAATACTTCCTCATTGATAAGAATGCATTTCTTGACCAATGTCCTCTTCCTCTTGGGCTTGACTGTATTTTCAGAACCTTCTTCAACTTCAGCCCTGTTTGTCTGTTCGGGCTGAGAGGCTGTTGCAGCATCTTCTTCCATACTAGCAGCCCGCATTGATTCTACGATTGGTGAAGACTCCTCAATCGTGGTAAGTGTAGGCTTCCTTGGTCTGTGACTGCGTTTCTTCTTCTTTTGAGCCTCAGCACTTCTTTCAGCCATGTCCTCACTTGTTTCCCTCTTCTTCTTCTTCTCCTTCTCTTTCAGAGTCTCCTCTGATGCTTGAGCTGCCTCAGGAGTAATGGCTCTTTCAGTCATTGAGCCACTAAACTCCATTTCAGCATCAGGGCATGCTTGAGATGCATCAGTGGTTGGGTCTTGGGATTCCTTAGCCACTGTCATACCTTCATTCATTTTCTTTTTTCCTTTGCTTTTTCTGAACAAAGCTTCATCATTTTCTTGATTCATTTCTTCTTCTTCTTCCTCCCTGGCTTCCCTTACAGCAGATGAAGTTGTAGCTTTCATCTTTACGTTCTCTGTTGGGTTTCTCTTCCAGTTCTGAAACAATTGCTGGGTTATCTTTTTGTTGGAGATAATGGAGACACCTTCCTTATCTTCAATTTTGTCACCCAGTGTAGCTTCCAGTATCATGCTGATGAATCTTCCATAAGGCATCTTTGCAGTGCTCTTGGTTTTCTTGGAACTGTTCATCCATGTCCCAAACCACTCCATCAGTAAAGCTCCATAATTGAGTTGAACTTTTAATCGAATAGCTGTCATGAGCTTCAGTTGCTTCTCATTGACAGTATCGTGGCCCAAGCTCTTGCAGCATATGCATTTTCCAACAATTTCAGCAAGAAATTCATATTCTTGTGGAAACTCCTTCTTCTTGTAGCCACTTTTTCCTTAAGTTTTGTTGTGCTTCAGCTTCTTTAGACCTTCATGGAAATCAATTTTCTCCAGTGATGAAAGTCCTTTGTTGACGAAACCTAGGGCTAGGTTTATGCTTTCTGATGTGAACCAAATCTGCTCGCCCTTGACTTTGGTGAGGATGGAGTTTCCTTCAATAACTCCATTGATGTAGAATTCTTTCACCAATTTTGAGAATATCAGAGTGTTAGTGTTGAGAGCATCTTCGAGTCCAGCTTCTTTTAGCAGAGAGAGAACTTTATGAACTTCTGGACTGGCATCCTCAAACCCATCAAAGCATAGCTGAAATCTCGAAACAATTCTGGAAGCAGCCATTGTTATAGATTGATTTTCCTGAAATGAACTTACTTGGCTTAGCTTTATGAAACTTAGGGTTTCGTTTGAGAGAGAGAAACATAGTCTTTTGAAATTCAAAAATGAACTGACATATGACAGTTTAAAATTATTTTAAACACTTTCCTCCATATGTTCAGTGTCGTGGGACACGTGTCGAATTCTACAGAACTCCACGATTTTAATCCATGTGGAAATCTCTGTTCTGCCCTTATCTCCCCCTGAGCTAGTGTGCCCTTGTGAGAAGACTACGAATGTCCAGATCCACTCCATGATTGTTGAGTTCGATCCTTTGCTCGCTTCTTGATCATTGACTCTACGGCTTTCTGTGATGCCTTCTGAAATGGCAAGCCTTCTAGATTAAGGTTGCTCAGGAAGGGCCAACCTCTTAGCTTGACACTAAGGATCAGGTTTGTCCTTGAGACGCTTATCAAAAGGGTTTCTTGGCTTGTTGTTGCTATCACAGTGAGCCTTTATGTCTTAACTGGATCACTCCACGATCGTGGTTCGTCTTAGTCATCTCTATGATTTTGACTTAGCCTTTACATCTGCAAGGTTAGCACCATCTAGAGCATAGAATTTATGGTTGCAAATTTAACATACCTAACTCACTTATTAGTTTATTAAATCAGGATTCATCTAAGGGTTTTGTAAACACATCAGCAAGTTGATTTTCAGTAGGGATGTATTGCAAGGATATTGTCCCATTTTGAATATGATCCCTAATAAAATGATATCTTATTTCTATATGCTTGGTCCTAGAATGTATGACAGGATTATTTGTTATTGCTATAGCACTTGTGTTATCACAGTGTATGGGTATAGATTTGAAATCAAACCCATAATCTGCTAGCTGATTCTTCATCCATAGGATTTGAGCACAACAACTACCAGCAGCAATATATTCAGCTTCTGCTGTTGAAGTTGATACTGAGTTTTTCTTCTTGCTGAACCAGGACACTAGTCTATTGCCTAGTAGTTGACAAGTGCCACTGGTACTTTTTCTATCTATTTTGCATCCTGCAAAGTCATCATCTGAATATCCTGTCAGTTCAAATGAGGACTCTTTGTGATACCATAGACCCAAATAGGGTGTACCTTTAAGATACCTGAAAATCCTTTTTACAGCAGTTAAGTGTGATTCTTTAAGATTGTCTTGATATCTAGCACATATACATGTTTCAAATATTATATCTGGTCTACTGGCAGTTAAGTAGAGAAGGGAGCCTATCATACCTCGGTATTGAGTAATATCAATACTTTTACCTTTTTCATCTTTGTCAAGCTTAGTTGCTGGAGCAATTGGTGTTTTCATGGGAGTAGCTGATTCCATGCCATATTTCTTGAGTAAGTCTTTAATGTACTTGGCTTGGCTTATGAAAATTCCTTCATCAGTTTGTTTTACTTGTAGTCCAAGGAAGAAGTTCAGCTCACCCATCATGCTCATTTCAAACTTGCTCTGCATAAGCTTGGCAAATCTCTTGCACATATTTTCATCAGTAGAACCAAAGATAATATCATCTACATATATTTGAACTAGTAAGACTTTATCTTTGTGTTTTCTAAGGAATAGTGTAGTGTCTACTCTACCTCTAGTGAATCCTTTTTCAATAAGAAAGTTTGTTAGTGTTTCATACCATGCTCTAGGTGCTTGTTTAAGTTCATATAAGGCTTTATCTAATCTATAGACATAATCAGAGAGGGTTGGATTGACAAAACCTGGGGATTGCTCCACGTAGACTTCTTCTTGAAGTTCACCATTTAGGAATGCACTCTTGACATCCATCTGGAATACTTTGAACTTTATGTGAGCAGCAAATGCAAGGAACATTCTGATAGCTTCAAGTCTGGCCACTGGTGCAAAGGTCTAATCGTAGTCTATGCCTTCTTCTTGAGAATAACCTTTGGCCACCATTCTTGCTTTGTCTCTAGTGATCACCCCATCTTCATCCATTTTGTTTCTGAAAACCCATTTGGTGCCGATGACTGGGTGACTCTTTGGTCTTTGAACTAATCTCCAGACTTTTCTTCTTTCAAATTGATTAAGTTCCTCTTGCATGGCTTCAATCCAGGTTGCGTCTAGCATGGCATCTTCAATCTTCTTGGGTTATATTTGAGATAGAAAACTCAAATAGATGCATTCATTCTGAGTTGCAGATCTTGTTCTTATTCTGTCAGTTGGATCACCAATGATTAAATCTTGAGTGTGATCTCTTGCCCACCTGTTCCCTATTGGAACATCAGTTCTGGTGCCTTCTTGTCTGAACTTCTCAAGATTGACTTCTAGTTCTTGTTGTTCAGAATCGTCGTTTGGTTCAGCTCTCTCTACGATTTCTTCTTCGGACACTATGATTCTTTCTTCAAGAACTACTGTCGTAGTGTTGGGCTCGACCACTTCATTCGTAGTGTTAGTATCGTCAATCGTAGTGTCTGGTGGTGTAGACTTCTCCGAGTCTGTTTCATCGAAGCTGATGTGGATTGAGATTTCAACACTTAATGTCTTCTTGTTGAACACTCTATATGCTTTGCTGTCTGTGGCATAACCAAGGAAGATTCCTTCATCTGACTTAGGTTGGAACTTAGTCAGATATTGCTTTCCATTGTTGAGAATGTAGCATGAACAATCAAACACATAGAAGTAACTGACATTTGGCTTTTTTCCTTTCCACAGCTCATAGGGAGTCCTCTTTAGCGTAGAGTGTACAAGAGATCTGTTCTGTGTGTAGCATGCAGTGTTGATGGCACAACGTAAATTATTGTCATAGGGTTCCAACTCTTGAAACATTTTCAGTCCATGATAAACCAACAAACATACACTTAGTAGTCCTAGTGTTGGCTTTAATCACAACCTGGAGTGAGAATACGAGATAAGCAAACACACCCGAAAATGCAAGGGGCCAACTCATGCAAAGGATAAATTAGGATACAATGTGCAAAAGGGGTTATTGCCCCCAAAAAATGGATGAAGGCACCTTTTAATAAGATTACTAGAAGTTGACAGAGCATCCCCCAAAACTCATTACAAACTTTCATGTAAAGTATCCTTGCACGAGCTACTTCAATTCGATTTGGATGGTATATCCTTGCACGAGCTAATTCAATTCGATTTGAGTGCTACATAGGTCATATAGCCCCGTGGTGATCTCTATCTAATTCACTTAACTCATAAGACTTTAATTGTTATTTTCTTCCGTTCCAACTTTCTTAACAGGATGGATGAGAATCTGAAACCAAAAATTAGATGTGGACTTTATAGTCTTTCTTCCAAGCTACTGAATTTTTCTGTCTTTTTCCATTTTTTGTTTCACAAGGTATATGGAATAGATGCTAAGTTATGTGTGATCTGTCCTGAACTCTTTCTTAATAGGCATGATCATCCCAAATAAAACTTCCCAATCCTACTGATACTTCCCAGCCTTAGTATTGATTGTTAGGCTTATCACTTGCAGTTTTTCTCTTTTATTAATCTGTATACCTGTGTTAACTGTTAAGTTACCAATTTCCCTAAAACTATAAGTTGTTAAATACAAGTCGTACGAAGCAGTCACCCTCTCGCTTATGCAGGGAGAGAAACCCGAGGTACATCAAAAAGCAGGAACCAAGCCGAGTGCAAATGCAGTAACTAAATAGGGAATCAAATGCAAGTAGGAAGACTTGGGTTTCCACAAAGCCAGAGTTTTGATACCATGTTAAGTTACCCATTGCTGTAAAAATTGAAAAAATAGATCCACATTTAAAACATGCTTTTTGTTTCCCATGTTAACATGGCTTAACATATATTTGCTTCTCATATATTATAGTTTTTTAAAATATAAAGAACCTTATTCGACTCTTCAGAGTTGAGTGGTTAAAAATCACTCAGATTCTAGCAGAAACCAGATATTTGGCGTCATTTTTGAAACATACATTGCCCCACAAGATTGAAAAAAACTTCCAGTGTACATGAGTAGGATACATATAGTTTTACTCTTTCACTTTTCCTTTGGCTTTATAGTGCACTAGGATGATATAAAATATTCTGACATCCAACATGTCAAAGTAATATTAGCGTGGAATATTTTACAGGTTTTTTCGGTAAAGCTAGACGAGTGGACGGATGAGCAAGTTGACGCATTGGCAGATTTGGGAGGAAATACGGCAGTAAACTTGAAGTATGAAGGTTGCATTCCAGAAAACTTTAGAAAACCAAAACCTGATGCTTCTATAGAGGACCGCTCTTATTTCATTAGGTATTAGAAGTACTACACTTGTCATAAACTTGTACAAATATCACACGGCATTCTGAATCAGCACTACTTTGTTCTCAGGAGGAAGTATGAGCTGCAGCAGTTTTTGACAACTGAAGATTCAATTTCCTGTCCCTTTCCATATCCACCATCTTCCAATTGCAGTTCTTCAAGCTGTAACTCGGGATCTGCCCCAGAAAAGGGAGGTTTTGAGAAAAAAATTTGAGAAGAATAGCAGTCACAAAAGCCATGGTCTCGCGCATGCGTTTCGCAACAGTTGGAGAAGGTCTGAAAAGTCCACTAAGAAGAGCTACTCGATGGTAATAATTTTCTACTTTACTGGATGAGCACTCTTTACATATGCTACAGAATATTTATTAAAGAAAACATATAATATTTATTTTTATTCGTAGATACCTTTTTGTTCTTTTGACTACAAACTGAAAACAATTTCATGTCCTCTTAGATAAGTTCTTAATATTCTTTTAATGAGAACCAGAAGTTTTCAGATGTAATATCGTAAGTCCATAATACAATAATATGTTCAATGTCAACACAAGGTAGGGTAGGATTTTAGTTTGACATATCTGCCTGAAATTTGTTACTCTTATATATTTTCCATAGGCAGGTATGGTTGAATTTATAGGACTAATAAAGGTCAATGTGGTCAGAGGCACCGATCTAGCTGTTCGGGATTTGATAACCAGTGATCCCTATGTCATCCTCTCATTGGGGAGCCAAGTAAGCTTTATTTCACTAATGAACTCGTTTCTTTATTTTAAAGGTGCTAATAAGTGTGATTTTTAAGTAATGAAGCTAATCTCTGAATATGTTGCAGTCAGTGAAGACACGTGTCATTAAAAACAATCTGAACCCTGTATGGAACGAGAGGCTAATGTTGTCAATTCCAGAACACATTCCTCCTCTTAAGTTGGTAAGTCTATTTTCCATAACAAAATAATTTGGTTAGAAATTTCAACAAATAAACTGTTATGAGAATTTCATTGACTCGGTCTATTTTCCTCCTGTTAAATTGCTCATGATACCCTAGACCGGTTACATGTGTTGGGAATTAATTCGAGGCAAACCAAATAATAAAATAAAAAGAGAGAAAACAACACAAGATTTAACTTGGAAAAACCTTAGAAGAAAAAATTATGGGTATCTCCACTATATCAATACTAATGGGCTTACAATTATAAGTTTAACGCCCTAAAACTTAAGGTTACACAACATTATAATCTCCACGGTGCAACTTTTTACACGGTATAAAAGTTGCAAAACCCTCTCCTCCACAATAGTACAACTTTTTTGCATGAAATATAAAAGTTGCAAAAACTCTCTCCCTATCACAAACTCAAAACCCACTAACATTCTCTCTCAACTCTTAGGATACATGATGTTTGGTTGTGCTACACTTCAACAACTAAATATAAGACTTTATTTATAGAGTACCCACAAATCTCCTCTTCCTATTCAAAATAGCACTCCAGTATATGATAAATATCCTACTAAAAATAGGACACCTTCCAAAATAAAACACTTACTAATCCTTTACTGAATAGGATTCGAGGAGTATCCTAACAATTCATCCCTTAACTCGAATCTCCAAATACTTCAATTTCATTACTGTTACCGTTGTCGTAATCGCCACCATTATCTACGCTATCTCGATCATCTTTATCTTCCACATCATCTGAATAATCACCACGACCATATCATCATCCGCATCTTCATCTTCATCTCATCTTCATCTTTATCTTTCAAAGCATCACAACATCCTCACCAACATCTTTATCTTCATCTTTAAAAGCATCACAACATCCTCAACATGATCTTCATCTTCAACATTATCAGCAACATTTACTTCTCCAATAACATCATCATCAACATCATTGTTTTCATCTTCATTAGCATCTCCATCATCTTCATAATCTAGCTAGCGACTGCAACGGTGATCCTCCACAAGCACAAAATATTTTTTTCATCAGCATCATGATGAAACTCAAATCAACTCCTTCAGTTTGCAATCTCTTTATTCCTCGCACTCATGCGTCAATTAATTCCCTCTACATGGGATCCAATCAACCAAACTCTTGATACCACTTGTTGGGAATTAAGTTGACTCAAACCAAATAATAAAAAAGAGAGAGATAAAACAACATAAGATTTAACGTGGAAAACCCTTAAAGGGGAAAATCACGAGTCGGACTCCGGATCTCCACTACATCAATAATAATGAGCTTATAATAATCCTCTCAAATTTTACGCTCTAAAACTTGATGTTACATAATTGTAGACACTCGAAATTTTCTTCAGTTCTGTCGTAGACAATCGAGGTTTTGTGTTCCTGTTACTAACCCTCCGGTCTCAATACCAGGATGCCAACTCAACCCCAGTCTCAATACCGGGATGCCAGTTCAACCCCGATCACAATACTAGGATGCCAGTTCAACCCCGGTTCTTTAAATCTCGCCAATTCTATCTTTCAAACGATTTAAAATGGGTTCAGACAGAACCGGGAAGCCAGAATGACTCAGATTTACTTAAATCTAGCAGTTTTTCTAGTTTTATTCATTCGGAAAGCAACCTCGCGGCCCTTAGATCGCTATCTAATGGGAACGAGATGCTTTGGCTATGCCCATACCAGGATTTATTGATAAATCCTTGGTTCTAGAGACATCTGGGTGTAAATATACATTTTTTGTGCATATTTGAGTTGTGCAGGTTTATTTGCTTCCCTCTATGAGCCTAGGAATCGTGGGATTCACGATCAAACTGATCTGAATCTGATTCCCACGATGGACAAATTCCACTTTACAAATGTACCCTGCCAGTTTTTCTGTAAAAATGTATATCCAAAAGACCTTAAAACGGATATCCGGGTTTAAGGTCTCAACATAATGAGAATATGGTTTGTCGTGTCAGAGTCATTCCGACGGTTGTCATGCCCATGAGAAGATCGACACTTGTATATATGATGTGGTCGAGGATGCTTTGCAGCCCGACAATCACCATTCAAATTGAGCCAAAAGGCTAAAAAGATAAAAAAAATAGAAGTATCAACATGCTTCAATTCCTACGTGAGCGTAAGAGTTTGAAAACCTGCTTTCAAAACATCATTTTAATAATCTTGTCTAAAAGAGAGACTTTTGCAAATCAAATCAAACCCTTTGTATGTAGGTTCAACGAAGCACGTCCATACTTTCAAATCAATCAAACATAGGCCCAATTTCTTCCAGCATTCACACACACATTTTAGATTTAAAAGGGAAATATTGAAAAGATGTGGTACCGTGTTTTCACGGGAGTTGTGGGGTGCCTAACACCTTCCTCACACTTAACCAAGCCCCCAAACTTAGAACTTCGATTTCAAAGATCATGTTTCGACAGTGTCCAACAATTGGGCCTCCTTTCAAACAAAACTCAATTGAGTTGATACAACCATTTCAAATCTACCAACTGGCGACTATGTAAAACGTTCAAATTGTCGACATGATACATGTTGGTCTTTTCCTAAAAAAAACCCTTCGAAACCTTTTTCACAAAAAAGATAAAATAAGGGTAGACAAAACTTAGGAAGAGAGAAAGATTCGGGTCCAACTCGAATCGAATTTTTCCCCGACGTCGACAATAATATTATAATCTCCACAACACAACTTTTAGCATGGAATAAAAGTTGCAAAACCCTAATTTCCACAATAATACAACTTTTTTGCACAAAATATAAAAGCTACAAAAACCCTCTCCCTCACACCCTCTCTCAACTATTAGGATGCTACATGATATTTGGCGCTGCTACACTTCAACAACTAAATATAAGACTCTATTTATAGAGTATCCACAAATCTCCTCTTCGTATTCAAAATAGGACTCCAACATGTAAAAAATATCCTATTAAAAATATGACACTTTCCAAAATAAAACACTAACTAAAAATATTTCTTTCTTTCTATAATAGCAATCCTTTTTCGAAAAGGATTCGAGGAGTATCCCAACGTGAGTAATTTAATGTTGCTGGAGATGCTCTAAGTTCCTTAGTGAATCTCTGAACTGTAGGCTCTAAATATAGAATCATCGGAATCCATTATTTGTGGAAAATCTTTCATTAAAAACTTACTCTCGAGTTCCTTGCCCTTTGGGATTGTGTCCTAGCCTGGGGAGAGGCAATACCCTTTGATAGTCTCCACAACACACTTACGTGAGGTGGTCGTCGCCCGGATCGTTTCTAGCAAAGTCGTAAGGTGAAACGCTCACGACACCTCAACCCAACTTCTATATTGAGACAAGAACCTTGGTACAATCGATCACGCATGGAAGTTGTGTTGAATGAAACATCAATGGCACCTTGACCCCTCGCTTATATGCAAGTTGTAACCTTGGTACAATCACCAATTGATGCGGTAGAAGACGCCACACACAACTATGAATTGTTGTATGATAAGTCAAATTGAACATTCATAGACAAACCATGGATAATTCGAGAGTTCTCAAAGAACCAAAGGAGAATAAACTTACCAATTGTATTGAATAATAATAATGTCTTATGAATTACATTCATGGAGCTTATTTATACTAATAACAATAACCCTAATTCCATAAGAAATAAGAAATCAAAAAGGAATGTAAAACCCTAGCTTATAAATCCACATGGAAATCAAATACTATCTAATATAACTCCTAGATACATTAGAAATATAAAATATACTGAAAATAGATAATTTAGGAAGTAAATCCGCGTCCAAATCTATCAAAATGCGTAAAAACCTAACTGAAACCCGACGAATTAGCCGAGGCGAATCCAGGAAGAGAGGAATGGGCTGGGCCGAGTTCAGAAGGCGCTGGGGCGGATTTGGACAGCGATGAATTTGCCGGGGTGGATTAATTTGCTTTACGAATTTGCCGGGGTGAATCCAATTTTCCTGCTACGACGTCCTTTGGTAAAATGACCATAACTCTCTCGTTTGAACTTCGATCGGGACGATTCAAGAGGCTCCGGAAAGCTAAAGAATATCTCTACAACTTTCATTCTTTAAGGATTGAGAAATTTTGGTTAGATCAAGGTCGAAATTAGGCTTAAAGTGGCTGTTATGTAAATGTCAAGCTGAAAACTCCAAGCTTTTATCTCGATTGCATGATGAACGCATTGCCTTGAAACTTGAATCTTTCTTCTTCGTTCCATGCATTCCAAACTCATGTTTTTGCGTGATAGATTGTAAGCTCCTATCCATGTAATGTACACGGGCTCTATTGACTTGAACTCCAATGTAAGCATCCTTGTGTTGAATTCAGTCCAACTACTCGTAACCATTCGTTGAATCCTTAGAACTTGAGTTGAGTCGTTGTTGCTTGATGTGAGCCTATCAGGATCGTGTCATTCCCCTCCTCTTGAAAAAGGATTTGTCCTCAAATCTGACATCCCCTCCTCTTGAAAAGGATTTATCCTCAAATCTGATCCTACATAAAAACAAACTGAATTAGTAGCATCAAACAGTTCATAATCCCCATTCTCAACTTGCAAATGAAATATACAAACACTAAAAACGCAAGTAAGAATATGAAAAGAATCATCAAAAACTCCAACTCCCGCCAAGAACAAAGCAATGTTTGACTTCCCTCCCGAATTGACATGAGCAATTTGTAGACTAGTTACTTCCCAAATACTAACTATATAAACTAACCTATTATTTAATAAAATAAACGTGAATGCAATGCAAGTAAAAATATGAAAAGTTATATCCCCTCCTGGATCAAATATCAGTATGTAGAACTCTTCACGTAATATAGCCATCCACGTACGAATTCCCGGATCTAAAATCAATATGATGATCTTGGCCATTTCGTAGAAACACATTCTTCAATGCACCTGGATCAAATATCAATATTTGAAACTTGACACATTGCAACCGCCAACTCGCTTGAATTCCTGGATTAAACACAAAACAAAACAAATCAACATGTCCCTTTTGTATAATTGCGAAGAAATCAAATAACTTAAATTCACATGTATAGTTTACTAGAACAAACATCAAAATACTTCCCTGTAGATGTTCTATACATTGCTCGAAATGATTTGCACAACGATTCAGGCTCTTCTCCCCGATGAGCTTGATCCCATCCCGAATATGCAAAAAAAAATTAACCTTTCCCTTTCCATTGACATTAACACAGTCAAGATCAAGTAGTTATATCAATGGAATAAAAAGATCACAATCACAAATTGAAAACTCAATAGCATATCGACGATGATCACAAACAAACTCAACACATGCTAAAGAATTTCCCAAAGTGTTGACAAAAGTCAGAATACAAATTTTCCCATATAAGAACGCAAAATATGTTTCAACAATCTGATGGAAGTATGCAATGCCTTAGCTAATCCAAGTGATCTAACTAAACATGAAAATAAACCATGTCTCAATCCATTTTGACGATAAACACCTTTCAAATAAATACCATATGATAGCACCTCATGCAATGAAATTGCTCGAACGGACAAGCATGATCACTCCCATTGTCAACTAACGACAACTCATGTAAAGATTGACTAGTATGAAAACCTAGCTGAACATATGGATAAGAAAACCTAGAATGAATTTCATGTAAAACACATCATGATCATAAACTAATTCAACAAATATCAAATAACCTCCATAGTTTATGATAAAGACGCCCTCAAAATAGCTGAACACCAATTTCCCAATGAAAGCATGCAAAACATGTTTTAAATAACTCATAAAAATACTAGATGCATTAGTTAATCTAACATAAATAACTATCCACATATACAAGTCATATGTTACAACAATTTCCCATCCATCATACTTTTTCATGCTAATTCGATTAGATATTTTCATCACATGATCATTATCTCATTTAGATAAAACATAAGAACTATGCAATTTATCAAACATATTATCTATGTAAAGAAAATAACGATACTTGTTTACCAATTGCAAATCAACGCATAAGCTCGATATCCTTTCCTTCTTAGGTATTATGACTTCATGAATAGCACCTGAACTCATGCTCTCTCCCACGATACCCTTCTCCATCACACCTCCAACCTGCCTTTGGAACTCCGTCGTTTCCTCGGGAACACTATAAGCTGATCGGTATGGAATGATAGCACCGGGTATGTGATCTCCCAAATGTATAAGAGAAACAATAGAGCTAGAAAAAGAAGAGTTAATCCGGTTAGTATTCAAAAGCGCCGTCTTGTATGAATGTACAATCATTGACTTTTCAAAATACAATTCACTTTCCAACTCACTCTTTTTTTCATAGTCACTTATTTCTCTCTTTTCTTTTTCCTCACTTTTTCTTTCTCTCGTTTGTTTTCAATATCTCTTTTGTTTTCATTCTTACTTTTCTCACTATCTCTATTTTTTCCAAACTCACTTTCAATCTTTTGTTCAATTTCTTTCTGTCGTTCATTTTCACATGTATTTTCTTTTACAAACTCATCTTCTTGATCACTCTCTTTCGGATGTTCACCTTGCTTTTGATCATGGATTTCATCATCTTGCACACGGGAACCCAATAGTTCTCCTTGGACTGCATATTCTTTTTCATCTTCCACCTCCCTCGGCTGATCTTCTTCCTTTTGCGCCTTAAAAGTGTTTTGTAGCCGCATCCAACATTCCATTATCTTACTGAGCTCCTTAGAAATGAATGGTTCCTTATACACCTTAGGAGTTTCTTGTGGTTGTCTCCAATGCGAATCTCCATGCCTATGATCCTTCGTTTAATCATCCCAAGTTGATCGCCTTGAAGGTTGATCTACATGCCTTGGATATGCATCTCCCTCACTACGACTAAACTGAACTGGAACAAACCGCTTCCTCATTACTGCTTTTAATTCTGCCCATGTCTCGATTGGAAGCTCTCCACATCTCCGCTTGCTAATCACAAGTTGATCCCACCATGTAAGTGCATGATCGGAGAACTCTTGAACGCCAGTTTGACCTTCCCACGCTCGGAATAATCATTATAGGCAAACTTTTGATCCATCTTTTTCTTCCATCTCAATAAACATCTGGATCACTCCTTCCTTGGAAAGTATTATTTCGACACCCATAAAAACTTTCATAAATATAATCATACATATTTGCTGCAAAACAAAGGTTAGTGGATAAAGAAAATTTTCCTCACACACTCCCTTACGTGTTTCTCTCAAACAATGTATCACACAATTATGAAACGTTTGTGTATCGTTCTATTGACTTTTACCCTTAATTAAGCTCACACTCGTGCCTTTTACCTATCTAATATTCCCTCTTATAGGTTCTTTTTTGAATTCACCAAAAAATTCACAGTTTCACTATTCAATTCAACTAGAACGTATCAAGAACAAAATATAGGTGTGAATTTCAGAATAGCACAATATTATAAATTGATCGCCTTGTACTCCTCTTGTATGCCTCTTTTGAATTTCAGTTTGTGCTTTCCAGGAAATTGACGATGTTGCTTCGTCGGGATTGATGATGAATGATCAAATGATAGAATGATTGGTTGATAAAATGGTGTGCTACAAGTTTGGTTAGCACAATACAAATTGAAAATTTTCTATACTTTTTTTTAATTCTCATGAATTTTTTTACAATAAATATTAAACAGAAAATTAAAGATAAGTAACTCGTTAGAAAAGCTTAGCTTTGATAACAAATGATAGACTCCACGACACGCTTGCGTGAGGTGGTCGTCGCCCAGATCGTTTCTAGCAAAGTCATAAGGTGGAACACTCACCACACCTTAACCCAGCGTCTATATATAGATGAGAACCTTGGTACAAACGATTGCACAAGGAAGTTGCGTTGAATGGAACATCAATGACAACTTGACCCCTCGCTTACATATAAGCGCCTAAGCGGTAACCTTGGTACAATCAACGATTGATACGGTAGAAAACACCACACACAACTATGAATTGTTGTATGATAAGTCAAATTGAACATTCATAGACAAACCATGAATAATTCGAGAGTTCTCAAAGAACCTAAAGAGGATAAACTCACTAATTGTATTGAATAATAATAATATCTTATGAATTACATTCATGGAGCTTATTTATACTAATAACAATAACCCTAATTCCATAAGGAATAAGAAATCAAAAAGGAATGTAAAACCCTAGCTTACAAATCCACATGAAAATCAAATCCTATCTAATAAAACTCTTAGATACATTAGAAATCTAAAATATATTGAAAATAGATAATTTAGGAAGTAAATCAGCGTCCAAATCTATCAAAACGCGTAAAAAACCCATCTGGAACCCGACAAATTTGCCGGGGCGGATTCGTTGGCCTGAGAATTCGCCGGGGAGAATCCAGGCAAAGAGGAATGGGCTGGGGCGAGTTTAGAAGGCTCTGGGGCAGATTTGAACAGCGACAAATTCGCCTGGCGGATTCATTTGCCTTACGAATTTGCCGGGGCGAATCCAATTTTCCTGCTGCGCCCTACTTTGGTAAAATGGCCATAACTCGCTCGTCCGAACTCCGATTGGGACGATAATAGAGGCTACGGAAAGCTAAAGAATAACTCTACAACTTTCATTCTTTGAGGATTGAGAAATTCTGGCTGGATGAAGGTCGAAATTGGGCTTAAAGTGGCTGTTATGTAAATGGCAAGCTGAAACTCCAAGTTTTGATCTCTGTTGCATGATGAACGCATTGCCTTGAAGCTTGAATCCTTCTTCTTTGTTCCATGCATTCCAACCTCATGTTGTCGCGTGATAGATTGTAATCTCTTATCCATGCAATGTACACGGGCCCAATTGACTTGAACTTCAATGTAAGTATCCTTGTGTTGAATTCAGTTTAACTACTCGCAACCATTCGTTGAATTCTTGAAACTTGAGTTGAGTCGTTGTTGCTTGATGCGAACCCGATCAGGATTGTGTCACCCTTGTTTTTCTTTACCTCTCTAGAGTTATTTTAAGTGGACTTCCTCGAGTGTTTGTTGTATTTTTTTTTTGGTGACGAATTCGTGGGATTTTATCACATCATTTTCTAATTTCATGTGCCTTTATTTGCTGTTCCGCTGGCTATCTAGTATGACAGATGTCTATTTGTGGCCTATGGCAGTAGATATTTGGGATTCCACATTTTACATACTTTGTTAAAATGTTTTTAAATCAGAATATATTCCACTATCGTATCATTGTCAGATTAGAAATTTTGAAATGGATATCAATCCAAATTACCTGTGCTAAGACTCTTCCATGGCGTTGCAAGTTCCTGTTATCCACTAATAATTGATGCGGTAATGACAATATCACCCACTTTGAGTTAGATCTCTTAACAATTTCCTTGATCTCTTAACAATCTAGATATCTGTTAAGCCCAGCTTGTTATGCATATCTGAAAATTGACTCTTATAAGACGATGTAGTAAAAACAACACCACTTGGCATATGATGTCGCAACTCATAAACATATCACACACAATGTGACACTGTATAGGCTTGTTAGGCTTGTTTGGTTAGAGGGAGTTTGGTGTGTTTTGTGCATTTATAAGTTCAAATGCACTCTAAGATCTTGTTGGCCTAAAAACATCTTATTTGAAACAATACTTATTTAACTTACAAACACAACGTTTGGGGCTGAAAATGAACTACACCATTTACCACTTCAAAAGCTGTGCGTGTGGTACGTTTGAAAATTCATTCGCACCACACGTTACCACTTCAAAAGCTGCAAACGCTAGTAACCAAAACCTGATGTCCTTAATTTTCTCACCAACTTTTTTTTTTCATTTGTGAATTTTTTGCATCTCAGACTTGTGGACTCAATCCTGTTGAAAGTTGTTAAAGCTTCTTAATTTACTGCTAAAATATTATTGTCAGTTATTTTGTTTACAAGCTTAATATTGGGACCCAATATCTTATATAGTTAAGACTAATGGATATATCTTGCAGCTTGTATATGATAAGGATACATTCACAAAAGACGATTTCATGGGGGAAGCCGAGATTGATATTCAACCACTAGTCACGTCAGCCAAAGCAACCGAGACTGTTAAACTTGAAGAGTCAATGCAGCTCGGAAGGTTGGTGGCGAACAAAGACAACACCCTAGTAACCGACGGTGTCATCAACCTAATAGATGGGAAAGTGAAGCAGGACATTGTTCTCAAGCTGCAAAATGTTGAAAGGGGAGTGCTACAGATTGAGCTTGAATGCGTTCCTCTCACTCAATAGCTGTCGAATTTCAAAAGAATTAGGCAAAGTGTGTTCTTGTACGACGAAAGTGGACTAAAAGGTAAAAGGGAGCTGAGGAAAAATACCCCAAGTGTCACTTTTGAGCAAATGAAAACACCGGGAAATACCCCATGAAGGAAAATGTGTAAATTGCATCCGTTGGGAATCAGCATTATTCTAAAATTTAGATCAATGTGTTTTTATTCAAGACATTCAAATGATCTGTAAGAAATATTTTTGTGGTGAAGATGGAAAATTGTTTTTGTTCATTCAGTCAAGTATTGAAGATCTTAAAAACATAAACTTTTTTCACATTTTGGCAAAGAGATGAGAAATAGTCCTACCTCTTTTGAGCCTCACTACCGAAGGATATTAGTTCAAGTACAATGAATCATTACATAATCAATCACAACAATCTCTCAATGAAAATAGTTAAGTAAAGGGAAAAGAATGTTCCACAATAAAAGAATCTATGGGTAATAAGAAGGAAATAAAGTCCATAAAGGGAAAAGAATGTTCCACAATAAAAGAAATTGAAATAACAAGAATCGAACATGGAACCTATTGGTTCAGTGTCTCAGTCCTACTTCTGTCCACAAGATAGTAGAGTAACTAGAGTTTTATGGTTCAGTGTCTCAGTCCTACAAATGTACTTTTCGAGTTTTAAAAGTTCATACATTAATGAAATTGATATTTTCACAATTTTTTTTTTATATTTTTACATGAAAAGTATTGTTATAAATGTATAGCGACGCTATAGGATCTATGTTTTCATAAGAAAATATAATTTTCTGTTATGATAATTTAAATTGGAAAAATTGCCTTGTTTAGCTGTTACCAAATGGAATCTCACTAATGATGATGACTCTCTCTCCCTACGAGTTTCTAGACTGATAACAATATGAAGCTGGACATTGCAATCTATTCCTCAACTCCTGTACTGAAGACATTCAAAATTTATTTACTTGAGGTTTTTAGGTCTACTGGGGCTGAATACAATATTTAAAACTTTTGTTTTAATTAATTAATCAGTTTATGCAGCGAAGTAATTAATTTATGAAAAAACCCCTTTTAACCTTTTTGAGAAATCTTAGTTTGATATTGAATAGAATGAATTGGAAAAACAACCCACAAAAGTAAGACCCCCCCCCCCCCCCCAAAAAAAAAAAAAAAAAAGAAAAAGTAAAAAAAGAAAAAAGAAAAAGAAAAAAGTAGGAATAAGAACCCAATAAGTTTTAAGTGGTTCGAGATAATCAACTACCTTTATTCCTCTCATTTTCACATTTGAGAAGAGATCCACCACTATTATAAGATTCATTTAGAATCTATACAAAAGTTCACTAAAACCTTTTATAGTATTTCACTTAGAAACAAATAGGACAATAAGTCAAGAAGAACACTAATCTCTTCATAATCACTTGAAATAAATGGAGGTGGAGTTGTTGCTTGTTCTTCCATCATATCTTTGCAGCTATAATATCAACAATTGATCTTATTCATTCTAAGATTAAGATGAAGCTTTTGAACTTGGGCAATGTTTGTTTCCAAGGATTATAATTCCAGGATTATAATCCCATGAATTATAGGATTATAATCCCGTAATTATAATCCATGAGATTCTAATCCAAGACTATTAATCTTAGGATTAAATAGTTCTAGTCACATGCTTGTTTTTTATGAGATTATTCATGGGATAACTTAAAATAATCCCATATTATGTTTGTTTTTTCTAGGATTAATTAAAGGATTGACTTAAAAAATATCGTTTGAACTATTATACCCTTACCAATAATAACATATTTTAAATTATAATTTAAACTTATTTATACATTAAAAAATAATAAAAAATTAATTAAAAACTTTTAAATAAGTAGTTATCTTATTCAGTTTATATTAATTTTTTTAGAGGGGGCGGGGTGGGGTGGGGTGGGCGGGGGTGGGGGTTGGTGTGGGGGTTGGGGTGGGGGTGGGGGGGGGGGTGGGGGTATACATAATCAGTAAATATTATTTTTTAAGAGGAGAGGGGGTGGGGTGGGGGGTGGGGCGGGGTGGGGTGGCGTGGGGGTGTATACATAATCAGTAAATATTATTTTTTTTAATTTTTATGGGGTGGGGGTGGGGTGGGGTGGGGTGGGTGGGAGTAGAGTGTATACATAATCAGAAAATATTATATTTTAGTGGAGTGGGGTGGGGTGGTGGGGGTGGGCGGCGTGGGGTGGGGTGGGGGGTGGCGGGGTGTATACATAATCAGTAAATATTATTTTTTTGAAGGGGTGAGGGGGTGGGGGGTGGGGGGCAGGTGGGTGGTGTGCTGGGTGGGGGTGTATACATAATCAATAAATATTATTTTTTTGGGGGGGTGGGGGTGGGGTGTGGAGGGTGGGGGCGGGTGGGGGTTGGGCAGGGTCTAAATTGTCAATTCTATTGTCAGTGTAAGCTTTAAATTATATATATCAAATAATTAAATTACGTATATTAGATTACTGGTATATAGTCTTTGTACCGGTAAGTTTTAAGTTGTCGGTTATTAATAACGAATATTGCAGGATATGATGGTCATTTTAGAAAAAGATTGATGTCAATTTTGTCTAGCAATTTTTAATCCCAAATGGTAGGGATTATAATACCAGGTAGAACATGGTATTAAATAATCACTCATCTTAAGCTATTTTATAATCCCGAAACTAATAGTCCAAAGCTCAAATTTAAAAACAAAATAAGACACTTGGGATTAATAGTCTTATCCCAAGTGTAATCCTTGCAAACAAACATTGCCCTAGCTTCCATAATTAGCCAAAGGCTGTGAAATGATCAGTATCCTCTCCATTTCAATTTGAAATGGAGAGTATCCATTTAAAAGTTCAGATTTAAAGTTATTAGATCTAAGGTCTACAAGTTGCCACCTCATTTAAAAGTCGCTAACTTAACTCTAACCACCTCATTTAAAACTCACTAACCTAACTCTGCTCACTTCATTTAAAAGTCACTAACTTAACTCTAGCCATTAATTTAATATAACACTAATATATTAATATTATTATTATTATTATTATTATTATTATTATTATTATTAGCACTTTGTTATTATTATTATAACACTAATAATAATAATAATAATAATAATAATAATAATAATAATAATAATAATAATATATTAGTGTTTTATTAAAATAATAAATAATAATAATAATTTTAAATAATAACAATAATTTTTTAAATAATTTTATTATTGTAATAATAATAATAAAAATAATTTTCACTAATATATTATTATTTTGCACTGTTAGCGCTCCACCACTGAATCTGTACTGTTAGCGCTCCACCATTGAAGATTGTTTTACAGTTAAACAATTTTATTATTGTAATAATAATAATAAAAGTAATAATATATTAGTAAAAATTATTTTTTTATTATTATTACAATAATAAAATTGTTTAACAAATTATTATTATTATTTATTATTTTAATATAACACTTGTCGACGTCGGTGGAAAAATTACGAGTTGAGTTGGACCTGAATCTTTCTCTCTTCCTAAGTTTTGTCTACCCTTATTATTTTTATTGTGAAAAAGGTTTTGAAGGGTTTTTTAGGAAAATGCCAACATGTATCATGTCGACGATTTGAACATTTTACAGAGTCACCAGTTGGTAGATTTGAAAATAGTTGTACCAACTCAACCGAGTTTTGTTTAAAAGGAGGCCCAATTGTTGGACATTGTCGAAACCTGATCTTTTAAAATCGAAGTTCTAAGTTCGGGGTCTTAGTTAAGTGCAGGGAAGGTGTTAGGCATCCCACAACTCCCGTGTAAACACGGTACCGCATCTTTTCAATATTTCTCTTTTAAATCTGCAATGTGTGTGTGTGAGTGCTGAAAGAAATTGGGCCTATGATTGATTGATTGAAAGCATGAAGATGCTTCGTTGAACCTATATACGAAGAGTTTGATTTGATTTGCAAAAGTATCTTTTTTAGACAAGATTACTAAATGATGTTTTGAAAGTAGGTTTTCAAACCCTTACGCTAACATAGGAATTGAAGTATGTCAACACTTCAGTTTTATCTTTTTAGCCTTTAGGCTTAATTTGAATGGTAATTGTCGGGCTGCGAAGTATCCTCGACCACAGAATATATACAAGTGTCAGTCTTCTCATGGGCATGACAGCCATCGGAGTGACTCTGACACGACAAACCATTATTCTTATTATGTTGAGACCTTAAACCCGGATAACCGTTTTAAGGTCTTTCGGATGTATATTTTACAGAAAAATTGACAGGGTACATCTGTAAAGTGAAGTTTGTCCATTGTGGAAATCAGATTCTGATCGGTTTGATCATTAATCCCACGATTCCAAGGCTCACAAAGAGAAGCCAATAAAACCTGCACATCTCAAATATGTACAGAAATATATTTTTACATCCAGATGTTGCCAGAACCAAGAATTCATCAGTAAATCCTGGCTCGCGTATAGCCAAAGCTTCTCGTTCCCACTAGATAGCGATCTAAGGGCTGCGAGGTTGCTTTTATAACTGAAACTAGAAATATGGCTAGATTTAAGTAAATCTCAGCCATTCTAGCTTCCCGATTTCGTATGGACCTATTTTGAACCGTTTGAAAGCTAGAGTTGGCGAGATTTAAAGAAATCTAATTCGCCCGAAAAAATGTCAGTGCCGATTCATATCAAATGAATATTTAAAGCAACTGTAGACACTCGAAATTTTGTTTCCTTGTTACTAACACTTTAGGAGGGCAAAATTATCTTTTGAATCAACCCTAGTCTCAATACCGGGTCATCAAATCAACCCCGGTCTCAATACCGGGTCATTAACTCAAGCCCGGTCTCAATACCGGGCCGTCAACTCAAGCCCGGTCTCAATACCGAGCCATCAATTCAACCCCGGTCTCAATACCGGGCCATCAATTCAACCCCGATCTCAATACCGGGTCATCAACTCAACCCCTGTCTTAATACCGGGCCATCAACTCAACCCCGGTCTCAACACCGGGCCATCAATTTAACCCCGATTTTAATATCGGGCCGTCAATTCAACCCCGGTCTCAATACCGGGCCATCAACTAAACCCTTGTCTCAATACCGGGTCATCAACTCAACCCCGGTCTCAACCCGAAAAGTATAGGTCAACCCCGGTCTCAACCCGGGAGGTACAAGTCATCCCCGGTCTCAACTTGAGAAGTACAGGTCAGCCCCGATCTTAACCTGGGAAGTATAGGTCAGCCCCGATCTCAACCTGGGAAGTACAGGTCAGCCCCGGTATGAACTTGGGAGATACAGGTCAGCCCCAGTCTCAACCTGGGAAGTACAGGTCAGCCCCGGTCTCAACTTGGGAGGTACAGGTTAGCCCCGGTCTCAACTCAAAAAGTACAGGTCAACCCCAGTCTCAACCCGGGAGGTACAGGTCAGCCTTGGTCTCAACCCGGGAGGTCAGGTCAACTTTAAAAACAATCCTGAAGCATCACAACATCTCTAGAGGAAAACCTGGAAGGACTAAGTCAGTCTCAGAGACAACACTGAGGGCAAACAGACTCGAATGGGATCCAAACCTTGGAAACAACCCCAGGAAGTCAGCCAAAGGCTCTGCCGACATTGAAGGCAACCCCGGGAGGGGCAAAATGGGTATTTTACCAACTAAAGCCGAATTGATGCCATTAAGGTCAGAACGAACCATAACAATGATCCCGAGTGCAAACAGCGCAAGACAGCTTAACGGACAAACTGCGGGGAATCGAAGACCTGGTTATGAACCTATCTTCCTAGACCCGGAAAATGTTTTATCCCATGTCGTTGTAACACTCTCGGCGAGGGCTTTCCGGAAAGGTACAGCACGCCTCAAATGGATGCTTCGATCAAAAGTTAGAAAGTGCTAAACTTGACATCGCATTGCACGGAGTGCACGTACTTCCATGCAACGGAACCCGCCGCAGGCCCACACCACGTGGAGCCGCACCTCTACCTAGGGATGTGCAAAAAAACCAGTTTATTTGATTTTTTTGTTTTTCAGACCGGTCCGAACCAGTCGGTTCGGTATAAAAAAAACCGATTCAGTACCGGTACTAAAAACTCGGTATATACCGGTTTTTCGGTACTGGTTTTTGGTACCGAGCTTTTATGGTTCAGTACAAACCGAACCGAACCGGTATATACCGGTTTTCTAAATTTTTTATTTTTTATTATTAATAAATAATTAATAATAATAATAATAATAATACTAAAAAAATAATAATATGAATAAAATAATGATTATAATAATAATAATAATAATATTAATAAAAATAATAAAATAATAATTATATTAATTTTTTGGTTTTTTTCGGTAAAAAATCGGTACTGAACCGGTAAACCGATTTAGTATACCGGTCCAACCAGTAGTATCGGTACCGAAATTTAGCCAATTTTGGTACTTGCTCGGTTCGGTACCGGTCCGGTTCGGTTCGGTAAAAACTGGTTGCACACCCCTACCTCTACCTGCGGCAGCAGTAGGTAGAGTGGAGGCTCCTCGGTCTATATATATGAGGTGACCCCCAGCTCATTTCAAAAAAAAGAAAAATGCTCTGAACCACTGCCCGTTTGGTTTTTCAGCCATTTTCTTGTCTTCCAAATCCAATTTTTTTCACTCTAACACGTAGATATACCCATATACTGTTGGGTTTGTACGAAATTGTGACGCAATCAAATTGCAAAAATTAGCGGAAGCATGGTATATCAGAGTTTAAAAAATTTCTACAAAACCATTACCCGGATCATCCTTTATGCAAATTATTAATTTAAAACGATAAATAAGAAGTTATGGAATCATACCCTTGTAGAACGAAGCTTCCACAAGTAGTAGTTCAACTCCTTGTTCTTCGTGATCTCCTTGAATTTCCGGGTTCGATTCCTTCCTTTGATCAACGTTAGCCACCCAAGTGTTTGGCCTCTAGAGGTGATACACCAAGGAAGATGAATTATCAAGAAGGAGGGTGGTTGGCTTAGTTTTCTATCCTCTATAGAAAAGGAGTACTCTCCAACAATTGAAATTGCATTATCTAATATCTATTATAAGACTCCTCTTATATAGATATTAGTCAACCCTTCTAATCCTATTAGACATGGGATTTCTTTTAATTAATTAAACTCCTTTAATTAATTTAGGCTTCCCACCACATGGGAATAATTAATTAAATTCATTTAATTAATTTGTCTCCTAATCTTATTAGGAATAAATGAGAGTACTAATATTAAATTAATTACTAAACTCCTTTAGAAATTAAAATAATAATAATTATAATAATATTAATAAGACTCCTCTTATTAATTTATATTTAATATTTCTAAAATATTAAATAATAAATATTAAGCTATTTAATTTATTATATCACCATAGATTAAATTAATTTCACTTAATGCATTATTACGATTATGCCATTACCTTCTTAAATAATTATTCTTCCTTTTATGGTGTGACCCTTTAGGTTCTCCATATTAAACCGGTTGTGAATAAATCAATTAGAACAATTCTAATCTTATTTAAATAAATAAATTAAACTAATAATCTATTTAAATAAATAATATTTATTCTACAATAGGGATAAGCCTCCCTAGCGATCAACGACTTTTCAGATAATATAGATTTCAACATTAATCATAAAAGAACCTGTGAGTAAATAGTTACCATACAATTCAATCCTTCCACCATACAATGTCCCAATTAAATATAAGACATGAATTTACTGTCAAGTCTTATTTTATTTAATTATATGTATTTCGATTAGAAAATGCACAACTCCAAATAATGTAAATTAGAAACTCCTTTCTAATTTTATTTTACCTTGGCCAAGGATTCCTGGGTTGTCATTTAACGAATCACATAGGACATATCTCCTCCTTTACTAGAGGTGGTAGATTCTTTATTGATCATTCATTGTCTCCATATGTAACTCATTATACCCAAGCATACCCTTTTATATACCCTAAAGGGCTTTAAGGAATAAGTCAAAGTATAATTCATTACATACAAGATACTATGATGATCTCAAGTCCAAGGATCACTTGTACTACTATCACATTAGGAATTCCTATTGACAGGCGAGTAAAACTCCATTAGGTATTCCATAGCGAGTCACGTTCAGTGAACTTATTCTCCAATAAGCACCTACATACTTGCTTTAGTGTCTCCACACAAATGATTATGAGATCAATCATCCTCATCTAATGAGCAAGCAACATATGTACTAATCTATCCGGATTTACTAATCCCTTTTTTAGTAATCCCATGATTAGGAACTATTTTAGTTTTAGAGCTTTCTAAGAATTTAGATCTCATTGGCATGATCATCATCATGATTCTAAAAGCATTGCTTAAAACTATGGGTTATTTACATATTATAAAAACAGCACCATGTAGATAATTAAATGCCTTTAATAAATGAATATTTTTATTAATAAATAAATAAGATTGCCTCCAAAGTATATGCTTTATCATCATACATGATTGGCTTGTATGCATACTACTTTCAATCTCCCACTTGCACTAAAGCCAATTGCCATGGTATCTCATACCCAACTTCTCTAAGTGACAATCAAACTACTGTTGTGTTAAAGCTTTAGTTAATGGATCTGCAATGTTGTCTTGAGAGTCTACACTCTCCTCTTTCAATGATTTCTTTAATCAAAGTGCCGCAACACATGTTTAGATTAAAGATGAGACTTAGGACCTATTCCTAGTTCTGTAATGAACTTTTCATCTAAAACATCAACTTGCAGCTTCACTTACAGTTATATACTTTGTCTTTGTCACTAAACCAACAACCTTTTGTTGTTTGGAACCTTTTCAATTCACTGCACCATCTTTCAAGGTAAACACATACCCTGAAACAGATTTACTGTCATCTTGGTCTGTTTGAAAACTTGAGTCTGTGAATCCCTTGAGTTTTAATTCAGACCCACCGTAGACAAGAAAAATATCTTTAGTCCTTCTCAAGTACTTTAGGATATTCTTCACTGCCTTCCAGTGCTCTTCTCCAGGGTTTGACTGGTATCTGCTCATTACACTAAGTGCATGAGCAACATCCGGTCTAGTACATATCATACCGTACATGATAGATCCTATTGCAGAAGCATAAGGGATCTTACTCATACGGTCTCTCTCCTCAGGTGTCTTTGGGGCCTGTTTCTTGGAGAGATGTATTCCATGGCTCATCGGCATGAGACCTCTTTTGGAATCTTCCATGCTAAACTTCTTTAGCATTGCATCAATGTACGTTCCTTGGGATAAACCAAGCATCTTTTTAGATCTATCTCTATAGATCTTTATCCCAAAAATATAGGATGCTTCTCCCAAGTCCTTCATGGAGAAGTGTTTAGATAACCAGATTTTAATCGATTGTAGCATAGGAATGTCATTCCCTATCAGTAATATATCATCAACATATAATACAAGGAATGAAATTGTGCTCCCACTAACCTTCTTGTACACACATGGTTCATCGTCATTTTTGATAAAATCAAACTCTTTGATTGTCTCATCAAAACGAATGTTCCATCTACGAGAAGCTTGCTTCAATCCATAAATGGATCGTTGCAGCTTACAGACTTGATTTATTCCAACCTTTGAAACAAATCCCTCTGGCTGTGTCATATACACATCCTCCTCAAGTTTTCCATTGAGTAAGGCCGTTTTCACATCCATCTGCCAGATCTCATAGTCGTTATAAGCTGCAATCGCAAGCAAAATCCGAATGGACTTGAGCATAGCTAATGGTGAAAAGGTTTCATCATAATCAACTCATTGTTTTTGTTTGAAACCTTTTGCAACCAGTCGGGCCTTATAGGTCTCCACCTTGCCGTCCGCTCCAGTCTTTCTTTTAAAGACCCATTTACACCCAATAGGCTTAATGCCTTCAGGTGGTGAAACCAAAGTCCATACTTTGTTTTCATACATGGAGTCCATTTCGGATTTCATGGCTTCAAGCCATTTCCCTGAGTCTTTATTACTCATGGCCTGTTCGTAATTCAATGGATCATCATCATTCATGATGTGTACCTCATCGTCATCCTCTATAATGAATCCATACCTCTCAGGTATCTTCGGTACTCTCCCAGATTTACGAACAGGGTGTGGTATAGTAGGTTCTTCTACTTGGTCAGGTACCTGACTTTGATCCGTGGTAATTTGTGGTTCTTGAACTTCTTCAAGATATATCTTACTCCCACTGACCCCTTCATGGATAAACTCCTTTTCCAAGAAGGCAGCATGTTTCGCAACAAACACCTTTTGATCAGTTAGATGATAGAAATAATACCCTACAGTTTCTTTAGGGTATCCCACAAATCTATACTTTTCGGATTTAGTCTGTAGCTTATCATGTTCAAACTTTTGACATAAGCTGGACAACCCCAAGTCTTAATATGCTTAAGATTTGGTTTCCTCCCCTTCCACATCTCATATGGAGTCTTTGGGGCGGATTTGGTAGGTACCTTGTTAAGTAGGTATGCAGCCGTTTCTAGGGCATATCCCCAGAAGGAAATTGGAAGGTCGGTAAAACTCATCATGGATCGAACCATGTCTAACAGTGTTCGATTTCTCCTTTCAGATACTCCATTTAACTGTGGTGTACCTGGAGGAGTCCATTGTGAGATTATACCATTTTCTTTGAGACAATTGAGAAACTCACCGCTTAAGTATTCTCCGCCTCGATCTGATCGAAGTATCTTTATACTCTTGCCCGTTTGTTTCTCTACTTCACTTCTGAACTCTTTGAACTTTTCAAATGATTCTGACTTGTATTTCATTAAATACACATATCCAAATCTTGAGTGATCATCAGTGAAAGTAATAACATAAGAATACCCACCCCGTGCACTTGTTGTCATAGGCCCATAAACGTCTGTGTGAATCAATGCCAACAACTCTGTAACTCTTTCTCCTCTTACACTAAAAGGAGATTTAGTCATTTTACCCATGAGACAAGATTCACAAGTTGGATATGATTCATAATCGGATAGCTCGAGGAGCCCATCTTTATGCAACTTGGATAATCTTGTTTCATTGATATGACCGAGTCTACAGTGCCACATGTAGGTATAATTAATATCATCTCTTTTCCTTTTCTTAGTTTGTTCAATTTGAAATATATTTTCTTGTAAGTCAAGTGTATAAAGTCAATTTCGCAAATTTCCAATACCATATAAAACATCGTCTTTATAAATAGAACAACTATTGTTCTTTATAACAACGTTAAATCCTTCCATATCCAATACAGAAATTGAAATAATGTTTTTAATAATATTCGGAACATAATAACAATTATTAAGATAAATGGACTTGCCCGAAGGCATTTGCTAAATAATAAGTTCCTACAGCTAATGCAGCAACCTTTGCTCCATTCCCTACTCGTAGGATCACCTCATCATTGTTCAGCTTTCTACTTCTGACCAGTCCCTTGACATTATTACATATGTGAGAACCACAGCCGGTATCCAATACCCAAGTAGAATTTTGACTTTCTGAAAAATTAATTTCAATCATGAACAAACCTTGATTGGAAGTCGAAGCTTCTCCAAGCTTCTTCTTTGCCAGAAACTTCTTGCAGTTCCTCTTCCAATGACCCGGCTCGTTGCAATGGAAGCACATTCCTTTGCTAGCTGGATCAGATTTCTTTTGTTCCTTTATGTTCACTTTGCCCTTGGTCATCCGAGATCGGAAGAGCTCCTTAGATATCTCATATCTAGCAGTCCTACTTTGTTCACCATACAACTCCTTGAGGTGAATCAACATAGTAGGAGCATCCATGTTTTCGTGCTTGACGCTGAAGCTCGTTATTCATGGATGCGAGCATGATGCATTGAGCCACAGATGCATCATCTTGCCACTTTACAATGGTGGCAATCTCTTCCTCAGAGGCTGTTTCTGGAACAGTTCCAGGGACAGGTGAGTTTAGGACATAAGAAATCTTTTCAGCAGTGAGAACTATTCTCAGATTTCTTAGCCAGTCCGTATAATTCGGCCCGGTAAGCTTATTAGCATCAAGTATGCTTCGCAGTGAAATTAGTGATTTTGACATTTTTTAAAATTCTGCATGTGAAAGAAAACAACATTTTAGCAAACATTCGTTTTATTAACTTTGCATACCAAAATAAATTTAGGTCTTTATTTTAAATTGGTATCTCCCACTATTTTTATCAAACTATATTACCCTCACTTATATAGTTCGGCAACATCTAATTAAAGATTTGCTAGTGAGAATAAGGATCCTATTTCAAATGTATATAACCTTGTGGATAGCACAACAAGTGATATACAAATAAATAGGTAGACAACTCTTGTCAATTACATCACCATGTAATTCCTTTTATTTTGCCTCTTAAATCATAATGGTCAAGTGTGTGCACATCCGAACTAAAATAATTTAAGTTAAGTCCAGCCTAGCACTTCCATAAATTCAAAAAAGAAAAATGTTCGTCCTTGTGGATAGCACAACAAGACTAGATTGTTCAATTTTCTTGATAAGCATCAAATGTGATTAATTAACATCTTAAATATGCAATACTCGCCTTGTGGATAGCACAACAAGCTCATATTAAATATTTAATACTCTATTAATTTATCATGCTAGAAGGCGACGCTCGATATTCCAAATATCATTTGAACGCTTCGGACTTAATATTATTTCTTTGAGGAGTTTGTTATTATTTGTCTCATCTTGTTTAGCGCGCATGCACATATATATATAAAATACGCGTTATTTTATTAAACATGCGAAACATGTTTGCATAAAATATAATATATATAATATTTAGCATGCAATATAGAATACTATATTCTACCCAGATTGATTATGGACTTTTATTCTAGTTTGGTTCACTAGAGCCACCAAGTGAACCAAAAGGTCAAACCTAGGAGTGCAAGAATTTAAATTTAAACGTAACTATTACATTTAAACCCGGGCTCCATACAAACGGGTCTTCACGCGCTCCTTGGCTCCTTGGTCTCCAATTTTTTCAAGATAATTCTAACTATTTCTATTACATTAAACTATTTAATTTAAATAGAAACCTTGATCAGCAGTCAAGGGGAAGTACATAGGAGGGAGATAGTATTTTACATCAAGAAAAAAATTAGAGAAGACGAGGTACGCATACCCCATTTAATAAAACCCATTCATTCAAGCATTCAACTAAAATAAAATCCAATCACATTGGTCAAATAGTCCATAATCAATCCCCATTTATTATCATACATATCACCATATATATCAATAAATAAATATTCATCTCATAAATTAAAACATTCCATATATATATGAGTATCATTTAATGGGCAATTTTAAATTGCATGAAATCCAATTTCAAGATTAAAATAAACTCTTTATTTTAATTATAAAATTATTTAGAATATAATATATAAATATATCATATTTATTTTTTAAAAAAGAAGTCACCTTCTTTTATTAAAAGAGTCCTGCAGGTTTATTAAAAGAGTCCTTTCCTGATGGGTCACATTCTTTTTGGAGTAAGAAAGAGACAACACATTTTCTTTGCAGAATTCAAGATTAGCACCCAAAAAAAAAATTTGTGATTCGTCCCAAAAAAAAAAAAAAACGTCATTTTTTTTTCTTTAAAAAAAATAATTTTATATAATAAAATTATGCCCAATAAATTATTTTAAATATATACCCATATGTATATGAAATCAAAAATAAATTAATAATTGCATAAAAGTTTGGCTCTGATACCACTGTTGGGTTTGTACGAAATTGTGACGCAATCAAATTGCAAAAATTAGCGGAAGCATGGTATATCAGAGTTTAAAAAATTTTTACAAAACCATTACCCGGATCATCCTTTATGCAAATTATTAATTTAAAACGATAAATAAGAAGTTATGGAATCATACCCTTGTAAAACGAAGCTTCCACAGGTACTAGTTCAACTCCTTGTTCTTCGTGATCTCCTTGAATTTCCGGGTTCGATTCCTTCCTTTGATCAACGTTAGCCACCCAAGTGTTTGGCCTCTAGAGGTGATCCACCAAGGAAGAGGAATTATCAAGAAGGAGGGTGGTTGGCTTAGTTTTCTATCCTCTATAAAAAAAGAATACTCTCCAACAATTGGAATTGCATCAACTAATATCTATTATAAGACTCCTCTTATATAGATATTGGTCAACCCTTCTAATCCTATTAGACATGAGATTTCTTTTAATTAATTAAACTCCTTTAATTAATTTAGGCTTCCCACCACATGGGGAATAATTAATTAAATTCATTTAATTAATTTGTCTCCTAATCTTATCAGGAATAAATAAGAGTATTAATATTAAATTAATTACTAAACTCTTTTAGAAATTAAAATAATAATAATTATAATAATATTAATAAGACTCCTCTTATTAATTTATATTTAATATTTCCAAAATATTAAATAATAAATATTAAGCTATTTAATTTATTCTATCACCATAGATTAAATTAATTTCACTTAATGCATTATTACGATTATGCCATTACCTTCTTAAATAATTATTCTTCCTTTTATGGTGTGACCCTTTAGGTTCTCCATATTAAACCGGTTGTGAATAAATCAATTAGAACAATTCTAATCTTATTTAAATAAATAAATTAAACTAATAATCTATTTAAATAAATAATATTTATTCTACAATAGGGATAAGCCTCCCTAGCGATCAACGACTTTCCAGATAATATAGATTTCAACATTAATCATAAAAGAACCTGTGAGTAAATAGTTACCATACAATTCAATCCTTCCACCATACAATGTCCCAATTAAATATAAGACATGAATTTACTGTTAAGTCTTATTTTTTTTAATTATATGTATTTCGATTAGAAAATGCACAACTCCAAATAATGTAAATTAGAAACTCCTTTCTAATTTATTTTACCTTGGCCAAGGATTCCTGGGTTGTCATTTAACGAATCACATAGGACATATCTCCTCCTTTACTAGAGGTGGTAGATTCTTTATTGATCATTCATTGTCTCCATATGTAACTCATTATACCCAAGCATACCCTTTTATATACCCTAAAGGGCTTTAAGGAATAAGTCAAAGTATAATTCATTACATACAAGATACTATGATGATCTCAAGTCCAAGGATCACTTGTACTACTATCACATTAGAAATTCCTATTGACAGGCGAGTAAAACTCCATTAGGTATTCCATAGCGAGTCACGTTCAGTGAACTTATTCTCCAATAAGCACCTACATACTTGCTTTAGTGTCTCCACACAAATGATTATGAGATCAATCATCCTCATCTAATGAGCAAGCAACATATGTACTTACTAATCCCCTTTTTAGTAGTCCCATGATTAGGAACTATTTTAGTTTTAGAGCTTTCTAAGAATTTAGATCTCATTGGCATGATCATCATCATGATTCTAAAAGCATTGCTTAAAACTATGGGTTATTTACATATTATAAAAACAGCACCATGTAGATAATTAAATGCCTTTAATAAATGAATATTTTTATTAATAAATAAATAAGATTGCCTCCAAAGTATATGCTTTATCATCATACATGATTGGCTTGTATGCATACTACTTTCACATACTACTTTCGCCGGGCTGGGTTATCTTCCCAGTCCCCAGTCCGGGTTTGACTTTTTTTTGTATATATTTAAATTTATATATACTAACTTTTCAATTCTGTCAAGCGCAGATGTCAAATCTGCGATAGTTTACTGCTTTATATATATATATATATATATATGCATATATAAGCAACATTCACCACACTGGGTTATCTTTCCAGTCTTGGTTTGACTACTTTTCTGTCTATATATATATTTACATTCCAATTCGGCCTGGATCATTCTGTAGCCTTTTTACTGTTTTGGCAACATTCACCACACTGGGTTATCTTCCCAGTCTTGGTTTGACTACTTTTCTGTCTATATATATATATTTACATTCTAGTTCGGCCTAGATCATTCTGTGGCCTTTTTACTATTTTGGCACCATTCACCACATTGGGTTATCTTCCCAGTCTTGGTTTGACTACTTTTTTTTCTATATTTAAATATATTTATATTTCTGTCCGAGCCTCGGAGTGAAAACCCACCGCCTTTTTTTACTGTTTTCTATATATATTTACATTCTGTCCAGCCTGGATCATTCCGTGGCTTTTATACATCTTTTATAAATATATATATATATATATATATATATATATTTACATTTCAGTCTGGGCACCGGCGTGAAAACCCATCGCCCTTTACAGCTTTCGTATATATAATTATATATATATATATATATATATATATTGCTTTACTTGTTTTTTATTAAATTGTTGCTTTAAATATTTATTTGATATGAATCGACACTGACATTTCTGCGGGCGAACTAGAATTATTTAAATCTCGCCAACTCTAGCTTTCAAATGGTTCAAAATAGGTCCAGACAGAACCGGGAAGCTAGAATGGCTGAGATTTATTTAAATCTAGTATTTTTCTAGTTTCAGTTACAAAAGCAACCTCGCAGCCCTTAGATCGCTATCTAGTGGGAACGAGACGCTTCGGCCATGTGCGAACCAGAATTTACTAAATGAATCCTTAATTCTGGCGATATTTGGATATATATATTTTTCTGTACAAATTTGAGTTGTGCAGGTTTATTGGTCTCCCTATGTGAGCCTAGGAATCGTGGGATTCATGTTCTAATTGATCAAAATCTGATTCCCACGATGGACAAACTCCACTTTACAAATGTACCCTGCCAATTTTTCTGAAAAAAAGTACATCCAAAAGACCTTAAAACGGTTATCCGGATTTAAGATCTTAACATAGTGAAAATATGGTTTGTCGTGTCAGAGTCCCTCCGATGACTATCATGCCCATGAGGAGACCGACATTTGTATATATGTTGTGGTCGAGGATGCTTCGCAGCCCGACAAATCACCATTAAAATTGAGCCTTAAGGCTGAAAAGATAAAACTGAAGTATCAATATGCTTCAATTTCTATGTTAGCGTAAGGGTTTGAAAACCTTCTTTCAAAACATCATTCAATAAATCTTTTCGAAAAAAGAAGCTTTTGCATATAAAATCAAACACTTTTACAAATCAAACCAAAGACATTTTGCAAATTAAATCAAATCCTTCGTATATAGGTTCAACGATGCATATACATGCTTTCAATCAAACATATGCCCAATTTTCTTCCAGCATTCACACACACATTACAGATTTAAAAGGGAAATATTGAAAAGATGTGGTACAGTGTTTACACGGGAGTTGTGGGGTGCTTAACACTTTCCCACACTTAACCAAGCCCCCGAACTTAGAACTTCAGTTTCAAAAGATCAAGTTTTGACAGTGTCCAGCAATTGGGCCTCCTTTTAAACAAAACTCGGTTGAGTTGGTACAACTATTTTCAAATCTACCAACTGGAGACTCTATAAAATGTTCAAATTATCGACTTGATACATATTGTCCTTTTCCTAAAAAACCCTTCAAAACCTTTTTCACAATAAAAAGAGTGAGGGTATACATAACTTAGGAAGAGAGAAAGATCCGGGTTGTGACCTGACCCGCAAATGTTTTCCCGACGTCGACAGGTGGCGACTCTGCTGGGGACAGTAGAGGGCTTAGGCCGCGTTCAAATATTTTTAAAAATTTAACTTTTATATCTGTGTATGTGTGAACGCTGCGTCTTTACATTGAATGAATGCGTGAATGCTGCGTCTTTACATTTAATAAATGTGAATGAATGCTTTCCTGCTTTTTAGTGCTTCGCACCCATATTAGTACCTCACACCCATATTAGTGCCTCGCACCCATGTAATCATATGCATAACGGTGAGACACGATGTATGTGAATGTATGTTGTGTAATTCCTCCTTCGGGAGACAAACCAGTTGGTGATAAGTAATGTCTTTGGGGACGGCTAAGTCTCTGGGGCTCATGAAAATGCACTACCCAGATTCGCTCCAGTTGAAAGATCGGATTAATTTCCCCTCTAGTAGATTGCGATGATCTAGGGACCTCATACCGAAAAAGCCGCGAGAGTAGCCTAAGATAGGTCAGCCTATGATTAACAAAATCTGATGGGAAGCTTCTTTATACCTTCATATTTCAATTCAATGTCAAGTTTTCAATTCCAATGTAAAGAAGCACAATGTAAATATTATAATAAAAATTTTACATTCCCTGTTATAATACATCTTGTCACCCTGTCATCAAAATAACTGACCTCTGTTTTGCAGGATAAGATTAAAAAACCACAAAAATACATCATGGCATGCATCATATCCTTACCTACTTCAGGAAATTGACACGCCTACGTTTTGTTGTAGGTGAAAAATTGGTCCTGTCACTAGATCTAAGTCTAAGAAAGCACTTAGTCCATCCACGGACATGACTTCAAGTGCTCAGCCAGAATCCACCCCTGTCTCTAGGGAAGAGTTTGAAGGATTGAAGAATCAGATAGCTGAATTGGCCAGTTTCCTGAGAGAACAAAGTAAGGCTCTTAAAGGGAAGCAAGCCCAAGGTCACACAGAATCGGGAACACCTGGTGGTAGTGGTGGCAGTCAAGAGACCGAAAAGACAGAGACTTAAATTCCTGGACCACAAAACCAGGACACAACCAACAAAACCCCTGAAAACACTGTCCTTAACAAAAAGAAGGAAGCTGATGACATTCTGAAGAAAGTACAGCAGATGGAAGAAACCATCCGGTCTATCAAAGGGACTGGGGCCTTTGGCAGTGTCAATTATTCAGACCTCTGTATCTTCCCTGAGGCCAGTTATCCCGAAAAATTTAGAACTCCTGATTTTGATAAATACGACGGATTGGGAGACCCTTATACCCACTTGAAGGTATTCATTGGAGAACTCAGATCCTATCTAGAGGACGAGAAACTTTGAATGCAGTTATTCCAGAAGAGTCTGACCGGAGAGGCTAGAGCCTGGTACGCCCATTTAGACAACTCCAAAATTCACAGTTGGGAAGAATTGGCCCATGCCTTCCTCAGTCAATACAGTTTCCAATCTCAACTGACTCCGGATAGATACCAAATAACCAAAATCAAGAAACAAAGTACTGATTCATTCAGAGAATATGCTCAATGATGGAGACGGGTTGCAGCACAAGTCACCCCAGCTATGACTGAGTCTGAGATAGTCATAACCTTCATCGACATTGATGAGTGAGTTTTATACTTACGAATCAGATATTGTTTAGCTTAATTATTGTTATCCTTAAGTATTTTTAGTATATTTTTATTAATTTTTGTGTGTATTTCTTGTAGGATGGAGCTGGAGGGATAAACTGTTCATTTGGGAGAAGAAAAGAATTAAAAATCATTAAAATTAGAACTGAGTGACATCGGGAAGTGATTATCGGGAATATATGAAACAGGATTTGGATTATAGTGAGGTGATTGCAACCCTATGTGAACCAAGGACGGAATGGGCATTAACAGATCAGCAAGAAGCACGCCATTTCCCTACAGCAAAGCTAAGCCGATATGGTAAAGCTTGGAATGCCTTCATTTGTGCAAAGTTGATGTCGTGTAGACATATGAGCGATATGATGAGTCAAAGGGCGGCCTTGTTATTTTGCATTGCGAAAGACAAATCAGTTGGCATTGGACAGGTGATCCATGAATCTATCTGGAACAGAATACAGCCATGAACTACAGGCAATTTACCTCACTCGTTTTTAATTACAGCACTGTGTCGGCAAGCAGGGGTTCAATGGAATGATAAGGAAGAGGTTCTGATGCCTTTATCCCCAATTAATCATAAAGCAATGGTTAAATAAAAGATATGGGATGGGGCTGAATCACACCCACGGGGACTGGGATTTATTATTGTTCCCCCAGTACATGTTGAGCAGCCTGTTGAGCATCCTCTTGAGGCCGCAAGTTCAATGCCACCACCTGATTGGGTTGAGAATATACGGAGGGACCTACAACATCATACGAGACGGATTGACTTGGTGGCAACCCAGATACACCAGGGTTTTGATCGTATGGATCGGCAGTAGTCTTGTCTTGCCCAACGTCAAGCATAAATTTATTCTCATTGTACCACGTCGTTGGCAGATATGTTTCACCAAATGAATCCAGCCGGGACTCCGTACCAGTTCACACTCTCCTCCACCTCTGTCAGTGTATCCACCTCCAGACTTACCTCCTCCTAATACCGAAGATGAAGATGCCGGAGAGGAGTAAGAGTTGATCAGGGAAGTCCTCAGCTCTGAATTTAATTACGCTTACACAATGAGGACACTGTGTCATTTAAGTTTGGGGGTGCATTATATTTTGTAGTTAATAGTCTATGCATATAGAGTAGGAGCATGTTGCTTAGTTTACTCATGTTAGTAGTACTTATGCATGTTTTGTTAGAGTTATGTTGAATGTGTCGCATCTAGTTGCATGAATCAAGCAGGGTATGATGTAGTTATTTAATTTTGGCCAATGCTAAGACTGAAGGGATAGTTTGAAACTCAAATAGGATTGAACAGTAATGTGGAGTAATGACTTAAATTGTGAAGTCAATTATGCTTGTCTGAAACTTATAATTAGCAAGGAAAGCACATAACTGACTGTTTGATCAATTTGAGTCAAATCGTTACATAATCTATTTCTGGTAAGAAAAATTGGGATAATATTTGATGAAATCAGTGAAACATTCATGAAGGCGGAAGTTAAGCAAGAAACTAAGTTTGGGGGAATCTTGGGGTGAATCATAAAAAGAAAAAGAAAAAGAAAATCAGAAAAGAGAAAAGAGAAAAATCAAAAAATAGGAATAAATAATTAAACTTGACTGGTTTAGTTTCGTGGTCATTGCTACTTGGGTTATTAGATCCGTAGGGGTGTCTTAACACCTAGTGCCCTAAAGCCAACTGGTTTGGGAGTCACTGGTCGAAAGCTCGATACATGGGTAGCTTTGCAAGCCTAAGGAAACTAGACATTGCACAAGTCGGGTTAAAAAGCGAGATGGAGCATAAAACGCACTCGTACAATAATAAAGTATGTGTATGATAACCCTTGGTGATACCCCTATGCTTAGTAATTGCTTGCATTAGTCGGATTGGTTGTATTAACTGTTTGAGTTTAATAAAAACTAGAGTTTCTTTCTAAGAAGTTGCTTATGTGAGTGATTTGAGTTGTGATTGATTAAAATAGTTGGTTTACACACACACACACATAACATGAGTGACGACAGGCATAATTTGACTAAGTGATTTGAGTTGGAAACTTTATGTTGGTTGGATGTTCTAAATTGAGTATTATGTGTATCTTTGAGGCCTAAAATTGGATGCTGTGTTATTTGGTTGTTTGATTCGTAGGCATATAGTTAGGTTGCATTTGCATCAGTGCATTGCTTGAGGACAAACAATTGATTAAGTTTGGGGGTATTTGATGAGTGAGTTTTATACTTACGAATCAGATATTTTTTTAGCTTAATTATTGTTATCCTTAAGTGTTTTTCAGTATCTTTTTATTAATTTTTATGTGTATTTCTTGTAGGATGGAGCTGGATGGATAAACTGGTCATTTGGGAGAAGAAAAGAATTAAAAATCATTAAAATTGGAGCTGAGTGACATTTTTGTAATTATCTGCTCCTTGTCTAGCGCACAGTGCGCTTGGATTGCACTAAACCTAGCGCCTAGTGCACTAGGCCACGCCCAATGTGGGTTATTTTGCTGCTAAGTTGATTTTGAAAGAGAGAGGAATCTGGAGGAGGGTTTGGGCCAATACAAAAGGAAGAAGACGTCAGAAAAGATGTATTGTGGAAATTCGAAAGACAAGGATTTGCAGAGATAGATCAAAGGAGAACACGAAGGAGATCTACAAAAGGTTGAAGATCAAGTTAGAGATTTGGAGCGGCCTAATAGTTTCTTCTATCTTTAATTTTATAATCTTTGGGATGTTTGGAATATTAATTTGGATGATGTTTTCTTTTGTCATTATGAACTAACTTTTTATTAAGATTGCAACGGAACTTAGGATGTAATTTGAATTGATGCTCCTTATTTGATTTAAGTTAATTATTCTTGAATCGTTTATCATATCTTGTGTTTATTGATTAATTACCTGATCAACAATTACCGTGATAATTCATACGAAATTGGAAAATGGAGTATGAGTTAGATCTAGATATGATAGCATCTGTTCATATAATCTGAATAAGGTTAATATGTTTAGCATATAGGATAGGAATATATCTATATGTCTTTTGCAACCATTGACAGAATATGTGCTTGAAAACCCTAATTATTTTAATTTACATAGGAATATAGTGGATTAATTAGTTAGGGTGTTCCTTGTAAATCTGTTGCGTAACTGCTGGATGTATAAGGATTTGTTTACGTGTCTTTGGAAGAAGTACTTGAATATTATAAAGAATTCTTGGTTAGCAATTCATAGTGATTAAATAATTAAATGAGAAGTATATTAGTTAAATGAAATACTAAGGGAAGTTGTGATCTTAACTTATTCCATCTGCATTCATTCTTGTGACGTTATATTTTAGTTGTTAATTAGAATTCTCAAAATCACAATCATTATTCGTAGTTTAATTTAAGGTTAATTAAATTGAAATTGATATTTGAAAATATTAATCTATTTCCTCGTGGGAACGATATCTGTGCTTGCCAAATGTTACAAACGAACATGTATACTTGCGTGTTTAATTGCTATTAATAAAATAGGCAACAAACATTCAAGAAGCTCCATATTACGAGAGGGTAACCATTATCTGAAATGATCAAGCACGGTGATATGGTCGAAATGGGGCTAAAGTCTGGGAAGATAAAGGACATGGCTTCCTTAGAAGCTGTTGCTGAGCATATCCAGTCCGAAAATTACTGGAGTAATCACCGGAGGGTACATAAGAAGAAAGATGAAGAAGTCTCCTTAGTATTACATGGACAGAATCCAAGGGGCGAGTCAAGCAATATGCCCATTCATAGGAGGAATTATACCCCTTTTCAAGCTCCTGCACAGCCTTCAAACCCACCATTTCAGAAAAATCTAGAGGCCAGGCGTCAGAGAACATTCACCCCATTAGGGGATTCACTCGAGAATTTGCTGAAATTGTTAACCGCACAGAAGAAGATTGTGCAACTCTTTCCACCAATACTGGTGGACGGAATTTCGACCCAAGCAAGAAGTGTGCCTACCATTCTAGATCTTCGGGCCATGACACCCAAGAATGTTGGTCTCTCAAGCACAAAATCCAAGACTTAATTGACAATGGAGAGATTGTGGTAACCAAACCGGAGCAACCACACACGCAAGATAATCCCCTCCCTCAGCACAAAGAGGAAAATGTCAACATGATCAACACAGGAAATGGAGAAGGATCTAAGTACCTCCGTTATGTGGGGGAATTAACTCCATCCAGCAACAACAGCCAAGACAGTTGGAAGTATTCAGAAAGGTGATTCTTGATAGAATAAGAGATTAAATCTATCAAGGAACAAATTGAACAGTTAGCAGAATTGGTTGTATACCAACATTAAATTACCAGACATCTGATAAACCAGACCAACCAGTCTGATGCAAGTCCTCCCACACCGGAGATCAGTCCCATTCCCATGAGGGATCACTACCGGCCTCATGAGCATGAACCCTGGGACGATAAGATGGCCAAAGAGGAGAATTCCCAAGCTGGTAGGAAATTTGCCTTTCAAAGGAATTTCACTAACCTGAACCAGTCGATGGAGGAAATCCTCCAGATGTTAATCAATGAAGGAATGGTTGCAGATTTATTACCTCCATTAAACCCTCGATCCAAGAAATTCAGACCTGATCAAATCTGTCAGTACCACTCCAATTCACCCGGCCATAATACTGAGGATTGCTGGGCACTTCGTAACCTGATTTAGAACATGATTGAAAGCGGTGAATTGATAAGAGGGAATCGGGATTATGGCCTTCCAGATGAAGACACTCTCTTTATTCCCACTGCTTGGAATCAGGATACAGTGGCTGTCGTTTCCTGTGATAAGGTGCCAGTCCTCACACCCTTAGTACTGCCAGGGAAAGGGGTTCAAAACATACAAGATCTTGTGAAGGTGGCCGCACCCGAGCCTTTAATCTTGCCCTTCAGACCTCAGTATCCAGTTATCAGTCTGAAGAGGGTCCCATGGAATTATGGGAACGACGAAGGTTCCACCTCAAACAACATTGCCATTATACCAAAGGATAATCCATTGTACCTGCCTCAGCGGATGATCAAACCAGTCATCAAAGCCAAAGAAAAGGTGGCTGAAGAGAAAATCGAAGAGTTCCTCAATAAAATGGGATACAATGAAATCAAGGTAGTGCAGAGTCTGAAGGATGCACCTAAGCAAATGTCCATCCTAGATCTGGTTCTATCCTCGGTGGAGCATCGTGACATTCTAGTGAAAGTACTGGAAGAAGCCCATCTACCACATTGCCGTGGATGCCGAGAAATTTCGTCACGTAGTAGAACACATTTTCAACAGTAATGTGATATCTTTTACTGACGATGATATCTCTGTAGAAGGGACGGGTCATCGCAAATCCCTACACATAGCTGTAATATCATCCGTGTATGTGATCGGAGGTGTGCTCATAGATGGAGCATCATCTCTCAATATCTGTCCCTATGACACGTTAGAGAGAATGAAGATTAATCCGAACCGGATCAAAACCAGTCATGTGGTCATCCGGGCTTTTGATGGATCTCACCGACAAGCTATGGGAGAAATAGAGCTTCCTTTAGAGATTGGTCCGCACACTTTCTGTGTGTCCTTTCAGGTGCTCAACATCACCACTGGATACAACTTGTTACTGGGTAGGCCATGGATCCACATGGTGGGGCAGTGCCATCCACCCTCCATTAACAACTCAAATGCATTATCAATGGCAACCTCATCACGGTCAATGCTGAACCAAAATACCCTGTCTATATACAGGGAGACATGCCGATGATCAGCCTGGATGTAGGGATTGAACTTGCTAGTTTTCAAGCCCTGAAAGTGAGTGATACTCACTATCTACCTATTGGAGCACCAGCCCTAAAGCCAAAGGTCTCCCTTGAAGTAATGACAGTAGACCAAGAGATGGTATCTTTGGGTTTCCAACCTGGAGAAGGCTTAGGAAAAAACCAACAAGATATCACAAGTCCAGTCCAAATCCCGAGCCAGACAGGGAGAGCCGGATTGGGTTATTCATCCGGATCAAGCCGTCAGAATCTACTTAAGCACCCTAAGGCTCATGTTTCCACCATACTGCTACCCAATCTCACTGATGCTGGTTTCATAAAGCCAATGATGAAGATCCCTACTGTGGTATCAACCATTCTGTTTCCTCCGATCATACCAGTAGGTGAAAGAAAGACCCCAAAGCCTGAGGGGGATAATAAAAAGGGAAAAGAAAAGATCCTGTACGAAGGACGAGACCCATTTGCTAACATGTAGGTTATCATAAACTATAAGGGTATGAATGATGAGAGTCCAGATAGTGACGACGAGGATCTGATTCAAATTCCTCGCATCAAGAAGGGAAAAGGGGGCAGTTCAAAGAAAAACCCCGGCCTTATTGTAAAGGATGTCTCAGTCATTATCCGAGACGAGGCAGACAAGCACAATTTCTTGATTCTCCCTGTTCATGAGGATCTAACCCTGGATAACTAGAGAAGCATCCCATGCCTCAGTCAAAAAAGGGTAAAGGGGCAGAGAGTCTGCCCTGTAACATGCTTTCATTTACTGCTTACTTTTGATTGCACAACTATAGCAGTAACTTTTATCATGTTTTGCCAAATTCTTTGTATATTTAAGCAGTTGCATATATTAAAGTGAAAGTATTTTTGTTTTCAGGACTCCAGAGTTGGATTTGTTTGTCACTGCTGATGAGATGCCAACCTGTCACAATGACTACAACTTTGATGTAGAACTGAACTTCGACTTGATGGATATTGATCAAGAGGAGGAAAATGACTATGGGGTGCCCGAGGAGATCAAAGAATGGGTTAAAGACAAACCCAAATCGAACCTCGGCCAAACCACCACTATCAACATAGGAACCTCCAAAAACATCAAAGAAATCCAGATAGGAATAGACCTCACCCAAGACCAAAAAACCGATCTGGTCAAACTCCTAACTCAGTTTCAGGATGTGTTTGCATGGTTACATGAGGGCATGATTGGCTTGTCTACTGATATTGTCATCCATCTAATGCCCATCAAAGATAGATTCAAACAAGTCAAACAGAAGCTCAGGCGATTGAAACCTGAATGGAGTCTGAAAGTCAAAGAAGAGGTCATTAAACAATTCAAATCCGGTATCATCATGGTATCAACATACCCAGAGTGGTTGTCAAACATAGTCCCTGTACCTAAGCCAGGAGGGAAAGTGCGAGTATGCGTGGATTACAGGGACTTGAACAAAGCCTGCCTCAAGGACAATTTCCTTGTGCCATTTATCCACATCCTGATTGACAATACGGCGCAGTACGATATGTATTCCTTCGTGGATTGCTTTGCTGGTTACCATCAAATCATGGTTGATGAAGAAGACCGGGAGAAAATAGCTTTCATCACTCCCTAGGGAACCTTCTACTATAGACCATTGTCCTTCGGCCTCATCAATGTCGGAGCTACATATCAGCGAGCCATGATAGCCCTGTTTCATGACATGATGTACAAGGAGATAGAGGTCTATGTGGATGACATCATCATCAAATCCCAGAGGGAAGACGATCACATCGACCATCTTAGGAAGTTGTTCAACAGGTTGCGTAAGTACAACCTCAAGCTGAATCCAGCCAAATGTGCTTTTGGTGTCAAATCAGGCCAGTTGTTGGGATTCCTGGTGAGTAGGCTAGGCATCGAGCTAGACCCTGCCAAAATCCAAGCCATCACTGAGATGCCAGTACTGCGAACAGAGAAGGAGATACGTGGGTTCCTTGGAAGGATCAATTTCATAAGTCGATTCATTTCCCAGCTCACAGCAACATGTGAACCCATCTTCAAGCTACTAAGGAAGAATTCCTCCACCAAATGGAATGAGGATTATCAACAAGCCTTCCTTGCCATCAAAAGGCAGCTGGTCGAAGCACCTGTATTGGTACCCCCAAGGGATGGAGTTCCCCTGTTCATGTACTTGTTCGTCAATGCCAATGCAATGGGCTGTATGCTGGGACAGAAAGATGATAGTAGCAAGGAAAGAGCCATCTACTACATCAATAAAAGATTCAGCATTGGTGAGCAGAAGTACACCCTGATCAAAAATACGTGTTATGCGTTAACTTGGGCTGCGATGAGGTTACAACATTATCTCCATGGGCACACGACCTACCTCATATCCCGCATGGATCCACTGAAATACGTATTCAATAAACCAATGTTGAATTATCGACTGTCCAAATGGCAGTTGATCCTACAATAGTTCGATATTGTCTTTGTGACTCAGAAGTCCATCAAAGGTCAAGGCATTGCAGATCAACTAGCCGAAGGCACCATCAGGAGGGTTCGAACCCCTGGAAACTTATTTCCCCGATAATGGGATCATGAAAATTCAATAACTCCAAAAAGAGAATACAGTCCAACCATGGAAAATGTATTTTGACAGAGCAGTAAACTTGGAAGGTGCCGGAGCTGGGGCAGTCCTTATCTCTAGTACAGGAGAACAATATCCTGTGGCTACCAAAATGTAATTTGGCAACACCAACAACACAGCCGAGTATGAAGATTGCATAATGGGGTTGAAGTTAGCCTAATCCATGGGTATCAAACATTTACTAGTCTTCAGAGACTCTGAGTTGGTTATTCGACAAACCACTAGGGCATATCACACCAAAGAACTGCATTTACTGCTCTATCATCGGTAGGTCATCAAAATAACTAGGGGATTTCAAGACATAACCTTCATCCATATACCTCGGGGTATGAATGACTTCGCTGATGCATTGGCGACGTTGGCTTCCCTGATCCACATATCCAATTGGAGTGGGATTCCCTGCATCAAATTCATAAGTCAGAAGGCCCCGACATACGGGAATTACATTGGAGACATATCAGATGAAATACCTCCTATCAAACATCTTTTGTATCAAGACATCAAGGAATATCTCCGAGATGGATCTACACCCGCTGGGGCAAGCCAATTCGAGCTAAAGCGGATTCAAAAAATGGCTATAAAGTTCTATCTGTGTGGAGATGCACTTTACAAAAGGGATGATGGAATAGGACTGTTAAGATGCCTTGTTAAAGAGCAAGCCCAAAGATTGATAGATGAAGTCCATAGTGGAGTCTGTGGTCCACACATGAGCGGTCACCTACTGGCCAAGAAGATATTAAGAATAGAACATTATTGGATCTCTCTCAAAGCTGACTGTGACGATCATGTCAGGAGATGCTTTCAATGCCAAGTACATAGAAATGCCATACACGCTCCTCCAAATGAGCTACACAATATGAGTTCACCATGGCCTTTCTTCATGTAGGGAATGGATGTGATCGGTCCAGTAGAACCAAAAGCCATCAATGGTCATCGATTCATCTTCACCATGATCGATTACTGTACCAAATGGGTTAAAGCTGCCTCCTTTCCCAAAGTCACTAAAGAGGTCATCATTGGTTTCATCAGAAATAATGTCGTATGTCGATATGGATAACCGGAGGTGATCGTATCAGACAACGCCAAGAACCTGAACAATCAAATGATGAAAGAGTTGTGCAGCAAGTTCCATATTAAGCATCTCAATTTCGTCATCTATCGGCCCTAGATGAATGGTGTTGTTGAAGCGGCCAACAAAAACATCAAGAAGATCATGCAGAAAATGTTTGCCAATCACAAAGAAGGGCCTGACCTGTTGCTTCTAACCCTGTTAGCATACAGGACGTCAATGCGCACTTCTATTGGGGCTACCCCCTATTCATTGGTCTATAGTATGGAAGCAGTCCTTCCCATAGAAGTAGAAATGGAGTCCCTGAGAGTTTTGATAGACGCTCAGATGGACGGATTTCAGTGGTTGCAAGACCGATACCACCAACTGTCCCTGATAGATGAAAAGAGGGCTATAGCCATTTTCCACGGGCAGTTATATCAACAAAGGATTGCTCGATCCTACAACAAGAATGTCCGAATGCGGCAATTCAAAGAAAATGACTTGGTGCTGAAGAAAGTTTTGGCCAATCAAGATGAAGCCAAAGAAAAGTTCGCCCCAAATTGGGAAGGCCATTTCATTGTCAAGGAAGTGTTGATAGGAGAAGCTATCAGACTACAAGAGATGGATGGGAGCGAATTTCCCCAACTCATCAATTCAGACACCATGAAAAGGTATTATATCTGAAACACATGCATACCCTCATCCAGGTCCTACAAATTAAATCAGGTTCGGTTTTCACTAGAAGCCGGAACTACGAATGACCTGATCTCCCTCCACCCAGGAGTACGTAGGTAGCCATTTCTGGTGCGGTCAAAGTAAATAAAAAATTCAAAAACTAGTCAAACCAAACTCAAAACACAAGACAAATACTTTTCAAACCTTTCTCACACAAAAAATTGAACTACGAATGACCTGATCTCCCTACACCCGGGAGTACGTAGACAGTCATTTACGGCGTAGTTTGACCTTCAAGAAAAATAAAAACCAATAAAAACCAGTTCCAAGACACCGAAGCCATATGAAACCTACAAACTATCAAGCCTCCTTGGTCAACAGGCCCATCTGAGATACTCTCTGACATCTCACTGTTAATCCATCAAGGAGAAGCTCCAGATATATCAATAACATGAAAGAAATGGTAATCACTCAGCAATGACAATACATATCCAAACAGGGAAGTGAATCAAAATATATTTCTCTGATATATAATACTGTTTCATATATACATAGTGTCCTGTACATGACAAAAATGGCTGATCTAGTATGTGCATGAAAAATAAAGCTAGTCTATGGACCCATGGATAAGCGGGCTAGCAATGCCAATATGGCATCTCTCTCTGAAGATGGAGGAGCAGCTGCAAGTGCAATACCCCCAGCCTCCATACGGGTCAAAACATCCACAATCATCTGTAATGTGGCACTGTGATCATCAATGTATACACTAATCTTGGTAACCAGACCATGAGTATAAGATCGGAGAACAGTACTGTCAGCAATGTTCAAATCCAGGGAAGCTATAGCCTCATCCCTCTCCACAAAAGCAGTATCCCTGGCAATCGCAACCTCCTCAATCTCCTCAAAGGCTGCATCTCTGGTAGATCGAATCTCATCCCTCTCCAAAAAAGCTGCGTCTCTAGCGATCAAAGTCTCCTCAATATCGACAAAAGCAGCGTCTCGAGAAGATCAAGCCTCGTCTCTCTCAATCAATGTCATATCCTGAGCGGCTCGAGCCTGATCTCTCTCAAAGGTCATTCTAGCTAGTGAGTCTGCCAAAGCTGGATCTGTCCCTATAGGAATGATCGGTAGGTCACTAACTAGTGCTTCTGTCAGACCCATGAATAACTCATCCTCAGTAGGAGACTCAATATCCTCCATAGGCTCCTCCTCGTCTAAGTCCACTATCGGAGCTGACTGAATGAATGCAGCTGATGCTATATCGGCCTCCAACCACGCTGAGTACTCTGGAGAACGATCCGGATGGCTACTGGAGAAATCAACCCTCTTCCTGTGAGTTCAACACTCATACACTCAGATCAAAGTAGCAGATGACATAGACAAAGCTGACATCCTCTGATCAACAGCCCCCTCAAATGGATGTAGGCTCTGAAACTGATCGAACTGGCCCATAACAGCCAGAGGATGATAAGTAGTCACTCCCCTCAATCCCACTAGGGGCAAATAGTCCATGCCAGATGCGTGGGTAATGAAGCTATAGGGAGAGACTAGCCTAGAACAGGGCAGAATTGAGAATGGATGAGAAATGTCAGACAAAAATGCTGACCATGACCCCGCTTCTAAACACTCCGCGGGCAGGAAGGAGTAAAATGTGGCTACCTCACAGGTGAAGCAATACCCCTGGGGTCTGAAAAATCCAATCGGTCATAGATGGGATATGAGCCATATATACAATAAGACCGAACTACCTCTAAAAAACCCCTCCGTGTGAGTACTACAGTAGGTGGCTACTCTCAGCGTCTCGACCAATATCATCGGTATGATGGTGCTACCCTGCCTAAGGGCCCGAACCACAACTATCAATCCCAAATCCAAGTGGTCCAAGCGTAGCGGCATATAGACGTAGGCTATGATGCACATCAGCAAAATGTCTATCCTGGCCAAACGCCACGCCTCTGCCGATATAATAAAATCCCCGGCATGCCGATCATAACTATCAAGCTCACTAAACCGATCAATCAAAAAGTCAATGGAGATCACACGTCCAGAGATGCTCTCATCCATAATTACGCTCTGGCGAAGACCTGACATCCGTATAAACGGTCTCCTCATATAACTGATCGTGGTACGAGCGCATAGCACCTCTAAAGCTAAGCCAGTAAACCTCTGGTACTCCTCAAGGGTCGGAGTCAGCTCATGATGCCCAAAGCAAAAGACCTGTTTATCGAGTATCCAACAGGATAAGATGCCATCCACAAATCCGTATGGCACCCGAAAGTATACAAGGGCCAATAAATGCCCCAGCATCTGATCCACTGCCCCTCTGGCTGGGAAGGGCAGGCTCTCATACCACGATCTCAATGATGATGCCACCTCAGACGGTGGTAAATGCTAGATATGGCTAACGGTAGAGGACGACATCTGTATCACCGTATCACAAGACCATCCAGGGGTCAAATCTGAACTCATCTGTCTAAATGCATACACATGACATAATACATGCATGATGATAAATATAAAATATGATGCGATAGATAGGAAATATCATGCATATCTACCATAAACTATCTTTTGTAAGCATCATCCCTATCTGATAATACAAAGTAAAATAAAAAGTACAGGAATATGGGGCACCACCACCCAACTACTAACAGTGGTCAATCAAAATGGGGCACAGCCGCCCAACAGCCAAAACAGTGGTCGACCAAAAGATATAGCAACAATAGCTATCCAAAAAGATCCAAAATATCTACACTCAGGTGGTTAACCTACTCCATCTCCTCCGTGGACACAAAGTCATGGTCATCAGGCATATCTGGGCTGTACAAGGGAGGATTAGTCCCTACAAAACTACTAGAAAATGGACCTGAAGAGGGGCCTGCTCCTGAGCTGGAAGGGTCAAAAGAAGATGCCTCTGACGGATCTCGGCCAAGATGCCTGATAAACAGCTGAGCTCTCTCCAACTGCTGGGTCAGCTCTGTGATCTGTTCCAAATGAGTCGGCTCCCTGAGGCAAGCTATCCAGTCTGTCATCATCACAGACCTAAGCACCATGTCTTGCCATAAATTGGGTAGCACAAGTCTGAGCTCCAATCGTGCGAGGACTCCACCAGCTGTTGAATCCTCCTGGCTGTAAGGGCCCTCTGATAGGGTAAAGCTGTCTATGCCCTCCATAGGGATATCTGTCAGTGGTTGAACCAATTGCCAATGATGCAAAGCAGGAGGAACAATGGGACGCTCCCAGCCTCCCTCTGTTAATAATGGGCCTCTGCAGGTCGACAATGCAAACTCTCGACTAGTGTGGAAGCCTCCCCCAAATCCAACAGTTAAAAACTTAAAGGTATATGGGATCCATGAGATCGTTCCGGCTGTCAAAAGCTCTAACTGCAGGCGGGAATGAGTAAATCCCTCAGAAACTAGTGACCTCCGTCAGATCATTTCGTTCTTCTGTCATCTCGCTCAATGCTTTTATCAACTGGTAATTTAATAATCTTTCTGTGTTCCACATTTCCTCCAAGAAAAAACCTTATCCCTTAAATCTTGAACTTCCCCAGATGCTTGACCTTCTTCGATTACTACTTTGCCTTTTTCCCCATCTTCGATCTTTATTTTTGGCTCCACCTTAGTTTCTTTCGAATCTACCTCTTCCTCTTCATCCAGCTCCATCTCGGGGTACTCGTTATGATCGCTTGCTAGATTTACCACAGGTTCGTCTCTTAAAACTTCCTCAACTATCTCACTCTCAGCTGGTACCTCGGCTAGTGGCATTGGTGCAGCTGGTAACATCTCCTTAACCATCTCATCATCTCCTAACATCCTGTCACCAGTTTTAAATAACTTCATTAGTACATCACTATCAAACAAAATCCATAAACACTTAGTGTCCACATATCTTACTATTGATGAATTTTTCCCAATCCATCACTTAGAACTCTAAATGAGTTTTCTCTATTCTTCTTATGGTTATATTCGTAAGGCTTTTCCCCCACCTAAGGTTTATAACCTACAGCTTTGATACTAACTTGTGACGCCCCCAAATCTGAGTTCCCTAACCTCGAGTTTGGTGTTCACGATCTATCATACATATCACATCTAGCTACCCATTCATTAATGAAAAACATCATTCATTACATGCTTTTAATAAAAACATACTTCAAAACATACTTATATCGTTATCCCAGGTTAACTAACCTTAATATAACTTACATACCCTTATATATTCAAAAGTTTTACATAATTAATTTACATACTGTAACATGACCATTAAAAGTTGACAATAACTACTCTTGAGCCTTGCCTTTTCCTTTGTCCTTGTTAGAACCTTCTGCTACCTCAGCCTTATCTGAAATGTTTTATTTAAGCAAGGGTGAGCAACGAGTTTGCTCAGCAAGTTAAAGTATATAATAAATGATATATATTATGAATGAAAGATTCTAGCTTCTATAGAACTTAAACAATAATCAAAGGATTTCGAAGTAGTTGAATAATAATTCAATCTCAATAATAAAACTTTCTCAAATTTCATACTGAATAACATATCAAGGATGAAAGAGTAAAATTCTTTAAAAGATTCAATAATATTCAAGTGAATAAGAAGAATTAACAATACTGCAACAATATTAAATAAAGTGGGATATTCCCATTTTTCATACTGAGTGATCACAAAAGGATCATGAACTAATAGAAGAATTATTAGTTATTAAAACTAAATTACCTCAGGAATATAAGTTAGTTATGAAAACTAAACTATACTCCTCTGCAAGTACCTGGAGCGGCCAACTCCTTTGTACATTATATTATGCATAATACTTAATACTAGTGCATGGGTCGTTTTACGACAATAAAGTTTGTTTATCTCAGTCTTACATCAAGAGTCCGTATCACAACAATATGGTTTGTTTGGCCTTCACAGAAATATTATGATTTCAACATATAATATCAATATTGATCTAGCCGAAATCAATGACATAGATCTTCCAATAAATTAGTTCATAATAAATAGAATATTTCATGTCTTAACAAATATTAGTCTCGCCAAAACAATTAGCTGAGACATGACTTATAAACAGTTCAAATAATAGAATAAGAATCAATTGCATTACGTGTGAATAACAATAATCATTATAGATGTAAATAACTAACAATAATTATTCATTAATCACGCTTTGAAATTAATAACTCAAGTTGAGTTAGGAAACTTGCAATAAATGCGAATATTCAATAATAATCTTAGATGTGGAATAATCACAATAATTATCCACTACCATGCTTGAAAAATAATAACTCGAGTTTGAGTTTGAGAACTTGCCTGATTCGTTGACTACCGCTACACAATTTAAGTTAACTTCTTTTGTAAGACCTATCATTAATAATGTCGATCTATTAATTAGCATCATATATCTTACTCATAATAATTTATCTAACATGTAATCACATAATCAATCATTAGATAACACCATACGAATACACATGTCTAAACCTAGCACACATCGAGTCTTTAATAGTATTCAATATACTTACTGAGTATACTTACTGAGTGGTTTCCCACAAACAACTAACAAATTAGTTTTCGTCTCGTCTACACTGTTTTCACAGTGAGTTAGATCGGTTACTAATTCGTATATACCTCCGCTCCCTAAAGGAATCGTTTAGCCCAGCTACTATACATCAACTATTAAAGGGTACGATTGCACTACCTTAGACTTAACACTTACTCGTTCTTTTATAAGTTCTTATTATAACTCGGTAAACTATTTATAAATTCAGGAGAGTTAATATATCATATCAGCAAACTGAAACCAAACTGTCTTTCCTTCTTAACCTTTTCAATTTCCATTTCAGCAAGCTGAAACAAAACTGACTTCTCTTCCTGACATTTCAGTTTCCATTTCAGCACCCTGAATTGTTCATTTCAAAAAGCTAAAATATCCTATTCACGAAAATACCAAATCAGCTTATTAATTTTTTATTCTTTGGCCAATCATATATACATATAGTCCATACACAAAAAGAATTTTTCTGGAATTTTTCAACTCCCTTAAGTATTTTTCAACGCCCTTAAGTATTTTTCAAAAATCCATTTCTAGTTAAAACCTTAAGAAATTAGCTACATCATGCTTAACTCCAGAAATTTCCAACTCTTAGCGGGATCTTACATGTGTTAACGTGAGCTTCCAGTTTAAATTTTGTGGCCATCAGAGTTATAGAACTCCGATTATAGCGATTTTCGTGGGAAAAATACAAATATTGAAATAGTCATAACTTGGTCAATTTAAGTCGGAATGAGCTCATTTTTGAACACAAGCTACTTTATCTCATATATTTTCATGTCCCAAAATATTGGAATTTATTTCATATATTAAGTTGCCAAAATTTCCCTCACAATTTTTGGACAGCTTACTTTTAGGCATTTTTCAGATTTTACTTCCTTTACTAAAATCAGTCCACACAAAAATATATAACTTCTTTTTTAGTGATTCCACTTGAAAAAGTTAGAAGACTTATAGATCTAACTCCAGAAATTGACCACACTCAAAAATTCAAAATAGAATGAGAGATATGATCATTTCCATTTCATACTTTGTTTTCTCAAAAATTTGTTTTCAACCTTTTGTGTTTTGTAAGAAACTTTCATGATCTCCCATAAAAACCAACATAGCTCATCATAATTCCTATTAATACCTCATATACTTATGGATCTACTATGATCCATGATCTATTTCATCAAACATTACCAAAAAAAAGATTAAACACAATCAAGGATAAGAAAAATTAGTTTTTCTACATTTTGAACAACCTAGTTTCCATTTCTTAGTTTAGATCCAACTTTTGATCCACAAAAGGGTTAGATCTAAAAATGAAACACTTTTAAACATATAGATCTAAGGTTTTTAAACCTCAAGATAATATCTTTACATGATCCAAAATTAAATCAAAATAAAATGAAAAATAGTCTTATATAAGTACGAATTCTTTATACCTTTGCTTTTTCTTTCTCTCCTTCTTCCTAATTTTTGTTAAGGAACTAAGAGCACAAAAAGAAAAACTTTCCCTCTTTCTTCTCTCTCTCTATATCCGAACTTCTCCCTATTCTCTCTCTCTAGTTCTTTGTTCTCTCTTTCTTTTAACTTAGTAAATGAAGTAAAACAAAATGAAGAGTTATGTTTTAATTTACTTAAAGATATAAAGTATAGATATATAATATATATCTATACAATATCTACATATCTTGCTTTCCATCTCTCTCTCTCTCTTTCATTATGAAAATGATAACTTGCAAGCATATTCAAAAGTGTTGGCCCATTAAAAACTTAACACCTAAAAAGTGAATTACCTAATAAAGTTAAATCCCATCATCACAAACATTTCCCCTTCTTCTTCACTTCCCAATTTCGGCCACTTGGCCCTTTCTTCTCCTCACTTTTGTTTTATATTAAGCTTATCTGATGACTAAAATACCCCTCCCTCATGTGAGCTTAACTTGGGCTTGTAATTAATTCTTTTGGGCTTGCACTTTTATTGATTTGCTTACTAACTTAAACAAACTCGGGCTTCCTCTATTAATTAAATTGGGTCATTATTATACTTGCCCTATACATATAATATTGGGCTAGTTTAATAATTTAATTGCTATTAAATTAAAATTTCTACAAGTCCAATGCTTAAATCAACAATTGGGCTACTTATTTAATTCTTTGGACCATAATACCAACTTAGTTCCATACTCCTTAATTTTATCTTACCCAAATCATTTAGTTAGGGTTTCCACTACACACCTTTGTAAATAAATTTCTTACTCATATATCTTTAATTTCATAACCCAATTAGACTTGCTTTACTTAGGTTATAAAATTAATTATGTGAGATGTATAAAATAAAATTCTTAAGATTAGTATATATTTTTAAATACTATCAGTCTCTTATATTATAACCCTTTAAGTTATTTAATTACCATACCTAATATATGTATTAGGTTACATAACTTTATTCTTAATTCTCTTTATATACAAAATAAATGTATACACATTATATAATGTATATTTATTTAATCACATACATCATTCACATAAGTCATAACATATTTCACTAGTGTATTAACTTAATAGCCCTAATTGGCTTAATAAGTTATAAACACTCACATATTCATATCAATAATTAATTACTTAAAGATTGCAAATTTTTTTAATTTAATAATCAAGGTTAATATTCAAGCTATGTTAATTTTTAGCATAACTTATATTACTCTTCTTTAAAAATGATTAAGTATATTCTTAGTTAATAAATTAACTATCTAGCTTAATTCATATATACACTTATATAGTTCAAATACTTTCTAAAAAAAATTTATTCAAAAAAATTACACATAATCATGTGAAATTCTCGGTCCTTACAACAAGTCACCTCATTAGCATGGAGAAACCATGATGGATGACGACTCAAGTCTTCTAGCAACTCCTGGGTCGGCACAATAATGCCCGGAAACTCCATACGTAGGGCCTGAGCAGGGGCAGAAGCAGTAAAAGGAGCCTGCTCATCACAATATCAATCGGTTGCTCGTCTTGGGCTGGACGGATCACCGACTCTGCTAATCAGTAAGGCGGTCGAGCTGGACGTGGTTGAGGGACATCAGAAGCTCGCCTCCGTCTAACGCCTGAAACTACCCTGCTAGCACTGTCGGGTCTGTGTCGGTCCATCACCTGGACAAAGTCTCCAAATCACCTCAGAAATGGTGTGGTAAGCCTAAAACATGTGGCTTATTAATTTAAATTAGTATTTCATGCATTTTTAAGTCCAAAAACATGAATGGGTCAGTCAAAAATCCCCAAAAGAGTCAAAACTGCATGTTTTTTCAAAAGATAAATCCTAAGAACGTGCACGAGACAGTCAAAAATCCCCAATAGAGTCAAAATTGCATGTTTATTAAATGCTCGGGCTTTTGAATTTTTTTTGCCAGAGTCTTCTTTATAAAATGGGTTGTCCGCATGCACACAAGCATGTCTAGGTGGTCATTCAGTAGCACACCTTTCCAAAAATAGGAACAGTTCATATTTATAAAATAAAATCAGAAGTAAACTTCACATGGTAGCCAAATTACCATGGATATTTATAGTTGAAGATCTAGGCTCGCTAGGCCTAAAAAAGGATGAGTAAACTGATCAAAAAGAGCAAAATATGATAGTCTCAGAATCTGAATTTTCTTATGTTAAAACGTGCATTACAGTAAAATATGCATACATATGAAGTCAGAAATTTTTTAGCAGGTCATATATGCATACATTTTTCATACATTGCGTCTAAAAGCACCCTACGTGGTTTACATCCTTTTAACGATCAAAACTTGCGAAAAAGGGCGTAAAACATTACCCTCGATGCGCTGAACGCTTGGGAACTGACGAAATTTGAAAAAGGCTGCCCGAACTCCATAGATCTGAAAAAGAAAATCGAATTCCTTTTGAAACTCGAAATGAAACTGATTTCAAATGAAATCTCGCAACAAATATAAAGCCATAGGTTGAAGCGGGCCCACCTGCGGCTGCCGCACCTCTACCTGCGGCTCCCCAAGGTGGGCCCTGCTCCCTCCGGCTCGGTTTGGTTCGAGTTAAAATAGAGTTTTATTAGCTGAGAAGTCAAATCTGAGAAAAAATCGCTACGCGATTGAGCGGTTTGTCCTGAAATCATGCGTTTAAGCAGCGTAATCCTGACAGAAAGGGGAACTCCCTGAAAGCCCTTGGTATTCATCCCGAAGCAATGTCCAGGGATCAATAATGAAAAATGCTAAAAAACTGTCGAAAAACTGTGCAAAACTGCCGAAAACTGCCACTTTCGAAACGTCGGGTACTGACCAATGACAGTTCAGCCGTTGGCACAACCACAACGAAGCGTCGGGTACTGAACGATGACAATTCAGCCGTTGACACAACCCCAGCGAAGCGACGGGTACTGACAGATGATAGTTCAGCCGTTGGCACAATCCCAGCAAAGCATCGGGTACAGTCCGGTGATAGTTCAGCCGTTGGTATAACCCCAGCGAAGCATCGGGTACTGACCGATGATAGTTCAGCCATTGGCACAACCCCAATGAAGCGTTGGGTACAGACCGGTGATAGCTCAACCGTTGGCACAAACCCAGCGAAGCGTCAGGTACAGATCGGTGATAGTTCAGCCGTTGGCACAAACCCAGCAAAGTGTCGGGTACAAACCGATGACAGTTCAGCCGTTGGCACAACCCTAACTAAGTGTCGGGTACAGACCGGTGACAGCTCAGCCGTTGGCACAACCTTAGTGAAGCGTCGCGTACTGACCGATGACAGTTCAGCCGTTGGCACTATGACACCCTCAAATCCGGGTACTTCATTTCCACAGAATTTGGTGCTCACTATCTAAATAAAATATAACTACTACCCATAAATAAGGAATGCAAAGTAAATTACAACCTTAATTAAATAGCAAAATCTTCCTTAAAAAGAATTGCAACCTTTTCTAAACATAATTCCAGGGTTATTTAACCTTAACATAAATAATTAATGCGGAAAATAAATATCATAAACATTAAAGTTCTATTACACATCATAATCAAAACAAGTCTTCACTTGTTCATTTTACTCTTGCCCTTACTAGTTAACGGTTCGTCAACTCTTTCGACTTTAGCTGCAAGGGTTATATAATGCAAGAGTGATCAAACAAAAGCTCACTTAGAATAACAATCAATAATAGTGATGACATAAACTGAATACTTCAAATAATTTGGAATAACATTTTTTTCATCAATAATAAAGAATTATATAATAATTCTTCGCCAATATTTAAAATTTGAATATAGTAATCATCTGAGGGTCATAAGACCTTGAACTATGTCCTAGGTTATAAATATTTCTATTTAAAATCTTTAACAGTCTTTTAGACTATATGGACTCTTAACTCGTACTTAGGGGGATCAGTCCTTCGTACTATGTATTGTGCACAAACATCTTAATGCTTTCGCATGGTATCCCCTATTAAATAGGGTTGTTCATCTCAGTATTTGATAACAAGTCCGCACCAAAGAAAGTTTTGTTTAGATAAGCTTAAAAGGAAATTTGGGGTTCAACTATCATCAACTAAGGAGTAGTTAAATCACTTACAATAATAATTCAACAATAAAGAATTATGAAATAACTTATGCTTTAGAATTAAACTTAAATCATTCGAAAGATAAGATAGACCTTGCTTGAACAATTAAGTCAAGGTCGCATTACCCAATAATGAACTTTGATAAGATATTTATTCAATATATAATTTATAGAGAATACAATAACTGGCATATGAATAACAAATTAGAAATATGAAACTTGCTCAAGTAATGTTTGAGTTTAAAAAACTTGTCTCGAGTGCAATCTACAAGTTATACTCACGTTCCTTAATTAATCCTACATATACGTTATTAACAGAAATAATATAAATTAGTTATCATATAACTAATTCACATAACTAATTAACCCATCTAGGTTAACTCATTCCTCTTTAATTATTAGGTTTAATAATTAATTATCACATCACATGTTCATATAATTTAATCAAACTTAAATTATGTATTCATATTATAATTAAACAATTATAATTTAAATCATACATTTACTTTAATTATAATTAATCAAATCATAATTACATATTATACTTTAATAATATAATTTATTACTATCCATTTAGTATTTTAATTTTTATTAACATGTTGTATATTTTATAACATCATTAATCTTATAAAATTTAACCTTTAAAAATAACTTTCTGCACAATCTGCAGGACCAGAGCGGCCGCGCTCCAATAAACCTTGGGAGCGGCGCGGCCGCGCCACTGCGCAGAGTGTTCTGACATGCGAACTGTGTAGAGAAAAAGCCAATTTGGCATATTTCTCCACACCAAATTCTGAATTCAGCACACATAAATCACATAAACTTTTATAAAAACATCAGTTTATGTTTCTAATCATATTCTACCACATAACATCAAAACACTAAATTTAAAACACTAAATTTTGTAAATTTTGAATAAAAGACTTTTTTCAGTGTTCTTGATGAAATTGAATACTGTGAGTTTGTTTTAAAACCAATTCACATAATTACAAGCATATTGAATTTGTTTCTAAGCATGTTATCATAATCTATAATCAATTTATACAATATAATACAATCAAGCATGATATTTGATTTTAAAGGAGCTATCTATCAAAACTAATTCACTATAACTTTTGATGAACATGATTTCTTCATGTTCATCATGTTTAAATGAATTAAACAACTAAATTTATCATACTAATCATATATAAGCATGTTGTGAACACAATTTATACATATAATTCATGTTCATATAAATTTTCATGAAACTCCTATATATAGAGAACTTAAAACACGTAGAACATAAAAACATAATTTTTAAAACTACAAGTTAGGATTATACCCTTTGATTAGTGAGGAAGAAGAAGATGATGATGTTTGTTTTGATTTTTCAAGCTTTTTGCCTTTCCCTTCTTCTTCTTCTCTCTCGCTCTCTGTAAATTTTTTTCTTTGTTCTAACACTGACTAAACTAACGTAGTTTTACAAAATATAAACTGACATATAGATATATTATACATATAATTATATAATATACATAACCGTCAACTATTAATTTCTCTACTTAATACATATATCAGTTATATTTTATTAAAATCAAAAGCGATAAGGCTTTGTTTGGCAAAATCTCATTATTTTTAAAACACAGATTTTTAAAACTTAAGGCCTCGTTCTGTAAAATAGGATTAAAATAGGTGCAAGGGCCTTGTTTGGTAAAACTCTTTAAAAACAGTTTTAAGGGCCTTGTTTAGTAAAACTAACTTAAAAACCCTTTTTATTTACTTAATAATTCCTTTAACAATTACATAAATTAATTATTTAACTCAATAAATAAATTATTTAAAATATTTATTTAATTCAATAAATATTAAAATTCATATATAAAATTCTCATTCGTTACAATTTTCCCTCCTTAAAAGGATTCTGCCCTATAATCACTAAAAAAAATCTTATATGTTACATTCTCCCCCCCATAAAAAGATTCTGTCCCCAGAATGGACATACAGGAAATTAAACAAACAATTGGGGATAGGTTTTCTTCATTACATCTTCGAGTTTCCACATAGCTTCTTCAGCACTGTGGTTCCTCCAGATTACCTTAACAGAAGGTATCACTTTATTTCTAAGTATTTGTTCTTTTCTAATAACTATCTGAATAGGAACCTCTTCATATGTTAAGTCTTTATCGAATTGTAAAGGCTTGTATTCTATCACGTGCTTGTAATCATGTTTGTACGGTCACAACACGAAAATATGAAAAATGTTGTGTATATTATCTAGCTCCGGAGGTAACGCAACCTCGTAAGCCACTTCGCCAACCTTTCGTAGTATCTCGAAAGGTCAAATAAATTGGGGACTCAGCTTCCCTTTCTTGTCAAATAGAATCTTCCCCTTCCAGTGAGATACCTTCAGGAAAATGAAGCTTCCTGCTACAAATTCTCGATTCTGTCGATGTTGATCGGCATACTTCTTCTATCTGTATTGACCAGCAACCAATCTTGTTCTGATCAGCTTCACGATTTCAGCGGTTTATTGCACCAATTTTGGTCCCAACAGTTGTCGTTCACCAACCTCATCCCAGCATAATGGAGTCCTACATTTCCTGCCGTACAATGCTTTGTAAGGTGGCATGCCAATACCTGCATGGTAACTATTGTTGTAGGCGAACTCCACCAACGGTAGATGATCATCCCAGCTTCCTTTGAAGTCCATGACGCAAGCTCTCAGCATATCTTCCAAAGTCTGAATCGTTCTCTCGCTCTGGCCATCAGTTTGAGGATGGTACGCCGTACTCATTCGCAATTGCTTTCCCAAACATTCTTGTAATCGCTTACAGAAATTCGACGTAAAACGCGGATCTCTGTCGGACACAATTGATACCGTTACACCGTGTCTAGAAATAATTTCCTTCACGTATAGCTTTGCTAACTGATCCAAGTTGAATTTAATCTTGATCGATAGAAAATGTGCTAACTTTGTCAGTCGATCCACTATAACCCATATCGCATCGAAACCCTTCTGAGTCGCTGGAAGACCAACCAGGAAATCCATCGTGATATGCTCCCACATCCATTCCAGAATTTCCAGCGGTTGTAATAATCTACTTAGTCTCTGGTGTTCTTATTTGACCTTTTGGCACGTTAGACATCTCGCAACGCATTCAGCCACGTCTCTCTTCATATTCGGCCACCGAAAATGCTGTCTAAGATCCTGGTACATCTTCGTACTCCCAGGGTGAATCGAATATCTCGAACTATGAGCTTCGCTCAAAATTTCCTCTTTGACGTCCGGTACTGGCGGTACCCAGATTCTCCCTTCAAATCGTAGTAGTCCTTTATTTTTAATCTTGAACTTGGTTTCTTCACCATCAACTATTCTCTTCTGGATCTTCTCCCACTCCTCGTCGTGTAGTTATGCTTCTTTTACCTTGTCTACCAGAGTAGAACCAGTAGTTACTTGGAATAGCCTCTAATTCGACTCCTTCGGATACTTGACTTCTAGCTCTAACTTAGCCATCTCTGCTATAAACTGATCCTGTTCAGTTAACATATTTAACTGCTCCTGACCCTTCCTACTTAAAGCGTCGGTAACAACGTTAGCTTTACCTAAATGGTAAAGAATCTTGCAGTCGTAGTCTTTGATAAGTTCCAACCATCTCCTTTGGCGCATGTTCAAATCTTTCGGTGTAAAGATGTACTTCAGACTCTTATGGCCTGTGTATATCTCACATTTTGCTCCATATAGGTAGTGTCTCCAAATCTTCAGAGCAAACACTACTGCCGTCAATTCCAAGTCATGGGTCGGATACCCTTTCTCGTAGTCCTTCAGTTGACGTGATGCATAGGCAATGACTTTGCCGCTCTGCATCAGTACACAGCCTAATCCCTTATGTGAAGCATCGCTGTATACCACGAAATTTCCTGAACTTTCCGGCAATGACAACATCGGTGCAGTACTCAACCTCTTCTTCAGTTCTTGAAAACTCTCCTTACACTTTTCTGTCCAAACAAACTTAATTGTTTTATGAGTCAAATTTATCAACGGAGTTGCAATTTTGGAAAAGTCTTGAATAAACCTTCTGTAGTATCCTGCCAATCCCAAGAAACTCCTAACTTCAGATGGTGTCTTCGACTGATCCCAATTTATCACAACTTCAACCTTCGACGGATCCACTGAAATTCCATCTTTGTCAATCACGTGGCCAAGAAATTACACACGTTCTAACCAGAATTCGAACTTTGAGAATTTTGCATATAGCTTCTCTCGTCTCAGCGATTCTAATGTTATCCTTAAATGCTCAGTGTGTTCCTCCTCAGTTTTGGAATAAACCAAAATGTCATCTATGAACACCACTATGAATTTATCTAGAAATGGCTTAAACACCCTATTCATTAAGTCCATAAATGCCGCTGGTGCATTCGTTAGACCAAATAACATCACCAAAAACTCGTAATGTCCATACCGAGTTCTAAAAGCCGTCGTCGGTATATCCTCTCTTCTTACCTTTAAATGATGATATCCACTTCTCAAATCTATTTTTGAGAAGTATCTAGCAACTTTCAGTAATTCTTGCAGTTGAACCATCAGTTCCTTCATCTCAACTAGAGCCATTCTGTACGGAGCTTTCGAAATTGGTGCAGTCCCCTGTGCTAAGTCGATCACGAACTCTATCTCTCTATCTGGCGGAAGTCCTGGCAAATCGCTCAAAAATACTTCCACAAACTCCCTAACCACTGATATCTCTTCTATCTTCGGGCTCTCCTTATGAGTATCCACTATGTAGGCTAAATACCTTACACAATCTTGTTTCAATAGCTTCTTGGCTTGCAAAATCGTCAGACAACTCGCTTGTCTAGGCGACTTGCTGCCATAAAACACTACCTTCGACGGAGTCGTAAGGTTTATCGATTTCTTCTGATAATCGATTACCGCCCCATGGTTGAACAACTAATCCATACCCAGTATTACATCAAACTCCCCAAGTCTTATCAAAATCAAATCTACCATCAATTCATAACCCTTAATGTCCAATCTATAGTTCTTGTAGACAAACCTAACCGGAATAACCTCCCTATTCGCAATCTCTATGTTCAAGGGGTAAACTAATTCCTCTTTAGGTAAGTCTAAGGTCTTAGTAAAGTCATCAGATATGAATGAACAAGTAGCACCCGAATCAAATAATACATATGCATTTTTACTATTGACCGAAATAATACCTGACACCACATCCTTTGACTGCACAGCATGCTGCACCGTCATGTTGAACGTTCTGGCAGTGGGTTGGATCGCCTGCAGTGGTCCAGCGATAGCCAAAGTGCTGCCGCTGCAATTTCCTCACCCTCCTGCAACCCTCCAGCTGGCTTCTTAGGGAAACTTCTGGCCATGTGATCCTTAGATCCACATGTGTAGTAATCTCCCTTCTTTGGGTTCGGGCAATTCGACGCAATGTGGCCTTCCTGACCACAGTTGAAGCATACTCGCTTCCCTCTCAGGCACACTTCAATGTGATTCTTATCGCATGTAGCACATGCTTCAATCCTTTTCTTTTGCTGGATTCCCTGTTAACTCCCAGCAGATGTGTTATCATTCCACTTCCTTTTCTGGTTGATAGCCCCGCTACCACCAGCCTTGTTTTTTGTCTCATTCTTCTTCTTCTGATCTTGGTTGTACTTGGTCACCGTGTCGCTTCCACCTTCAGCGAGGATGGCCTTTTCTAGCACCGCTGCAAATGTCTTCAGCTGGAACATGGAGACTTTGCTATAGAGCTAGGGCTTTAGTCCCTGCTCGAACCTTCTCGCCTTTTTTTTGTAAGTACTGACCTGGTATGTTGCGAACCTGGCTTGCTCGTTGAATTTTGCGGCGTATTCCGGCACCGTCATCCCTCCATGTTTCTGCTCTAGAAATTGAACCTCCATCTGGTTCTGCGAGCTTATGGGGAAGTACATTTCAAAGAACATCTCTTTGAAATGATCCCATGCTATCACTCCTTCCCCCTCTCTAGTCTTGTTGGCCTGCCACCAGAAGCTAGCTTCCGACTTTAGCATGAATGTCGCGAAAGCTGTCTTCTGGTCCTCGCTAACTCTAGCCACATCGAAGACCTTCTCCATCTCCATTATCCATGTTTGGGTCTCTCTCGGATTCACCGATCCCTAAAATTTTGGCTGTACTACTGCCTTAAATTCCTTAAATGTTGTGCCTTGGACTTGCGGCTGATTCGCAAGTGCTCCTGTCAGCAGGTTCACCAATTGTTGAACCGAATTGGGATTCGTCCCGTTATTGTTGTTGTCGTTGTTATTCGTCGAACCCTCTGGGTGTAGACGCGCGGGTCTTCTTTTAGGAGGCATCTTTCTATTAAGAAATACTCTTATTAGATCCTTTACTCATTTCTTAAATATTCAAGTTCAATTTAAACATTTAAATTAACTCAATTCACATTTTAACACATAGCACGTCAATAAACTTCTTTATTTTATTCATTCTTAGTTTTCAACATAGAATAGATAGCATCTCTTCTATTTACATCATCTTTACAGAACAGAAACAAGTTGCAAGATTACATTATTAACTTATCCCATTATTATCTCAAATACTGGAATTACACTATTATCTAAAAAGAAACACATAATTAATGACTCTACTATCTAGGCATGTTAAGACGTCGCACAGCCTCTCTACGTTCTTCTTCCATCACCCTAAACACTGTTCTGCGATCCACTATGTACCACGGTAAATCTTTAAACCGAGCTGGATAATAGAAAACACGATCCTGGGCCCTATCTATAGCTGTATGGAAAGCATAGTCTATCTCCCTCAGCTTGGCCTTCTTCACTTGAACCTCGTCTTCAGCTCGATCTGCACGTTGAGTAGCCCTCAAGCTCGTTTCCTCTGCTCTGGCATGCTTCGCTGGCTTCTCTTGGATGTCGTTCTTCAGTTTAGCTAGTTCAGCCAGTGCATCATCTCTGTCACTCTCCGCGTGGACTAGATCCCACTTCGAGTTTCCAAGCTCGTCATCTAACTCTTGGATCGTCTCATCTCTCTGTTGTATGGTAGTCCGCTTCTCGTCTACCAGCACCTCCAGTTCTCCGACTCGACCATGAAGCTCCACGTTGCGATCGTATCTCTTCGTACATCTCAGCGCTAGCCGAGTGAAGTGGAAACTCCACTTCAGGGTCCTCCTCCTCATCCTCTGACTCATTCTCATCATCTCGGTCAGATACTGGCTCATGCTCCTGACCAGCTACGGTGATCAATGGAGATGGCTCTCTCTGAACCAACTGCTCCCAGACAAACTGGATGTCTCGGGGCTCCTCGTCCTTAGGCATCTAGGGTAACTCCTCCCTAGCCTGACTGGATTCTCCAACGTTCGTCATCCTGACAATAAAATTTTAAAGTTTAATTATTACGTGTCATCGATCGATACTCTTCGAATACTTAAACGTAAACACATAGCACATAAGGTAGTTTATTATCTTTAACTATCATAACTATCTTTTCGATCTCCTACAAGGCTACTACCTAAGGTTTCCCCCACCTAAGGTTTATAACCTAAGGCTTTAATACCAACCCGTGACACCCCTAAATCTGGGTACTTCATTTCCACATAATTTGGTGCTCGCTATCTAAATAAAATATAACTACTGCCCATAAATAAGGAATGCAAAGTAAATTACAACCTTAATTAAATAACAAAATCTTCCTTAAAAAGGATTACAACCTTTTCCAAACATAATCCCAGGGTTATCTAACCTCAACATAAACAATTAATGCGGAAAATAAATATCATAAACATTAAAGTTCTATTACACATCATAATCAAAACAAGTCTTCACTTGTTCATTTTGCTCTTGCCCTTACTAGTTAACGGTTCGTCAACTCTTTCGACTTTAGATGCAAGGGTTATATAATGCAAGAGTGAGCAAACAAAAGCTCACTTGGAATAACAATCAATAATAGTGATGACATAAACTGAATACTTCAAATGATTTGGAATAACATTTTTTTCATCAATAATAAAGAATTATATAATAATTCTTCGCCAATATTTAAAATTTGAATATAGTAATCATCTGAGGGTCATAAGACCTTAAACTATGTCCTAGGTTATAAATATTTCTATTTAAAATATTTAACAGTCTTTTAGACTATATGGACTCTTAACTCGTACTTAGGGGGATCAGCCCTTCGTACTATGTATTTTGCACAAACATCTTAATGCTTTCGCATGGTATCCCCTATTAAATAGGGTTGTTCATCTCAGTATTTGATAACAAGTCCGCACCAAAGAAAGTTTTGTTTAGATAAGCTTAAAAGAAAATTTGGGGTTCGACTATCATCAACTACGGAGTAGTTGAATCACTTACAATAATAATTCAACAATAAAGAATTATGAAATAACTTATGCTTTAGAATTAAACTTAAATCATTCGAAAGATAAAATAGACCTTGCTTGAACAATTAAGTCAAGGTCGCATTACCCAATAATGAACTTTGATAAGATATTTATTCAATATATAATTTATAGAGAATACAATAACTGGCATATGAATAACAAATTAGAAATATGAAACTTGCTCAAGTAAAGTTTGAGTTTAGAAAACTTGCCTCGAGCGCAAGTTACAAGTTATACTCACGTTCCTTAATTAATCCTACATATACGTTATTAACAGAAATAATATAAATTAGTTATCATATAACTAATTCACATAACTAATTAACCCATCTAGGTTAACTCATTCCTCTTTAATTATTAGGTTTAATAATTAATTATTACATCACATAATCGCATCACATGTTCATATAATTTAATCAAACTTAAATTATGTATTCATATTATAATTAAATAATTATAATTTAAATCATACATTTACTTTAATTATAATTAATCAAATTATAATTACATATTATATTTTAATAATATAATTTATTACTGTCCATTTAGTATTTTAATTTTTATTAACATGCTTTATATTTTAGAACATCATTAATCTCATAAAATTTAACCTTTAAAAATAACTTTCTGCACAATCTGCAGGACCAGCGCGGCCGCGCTCCAATAAGCATTGGGTGTGGCGTGGCCGCACTACTGCGTAGACTATTCTGACAGTATCGCGAACTGTGAATAGAAAAAGCCATTTTGGCTTATTTCTCCACACCAAATTCCGAATTCAACACACATAAATCACATAAAGTTTTATAAAAACATCAGTTTATGTTTCTAATCATATTCTAACATATATAACATCAAAACACATAATTTAAAATCTAAAATTTGTAAATTTTGAAGAAAAGACATTTTTCAATGTTCTTGATGAAATTGAATACTGTGAGTTTGTTTTTAAACCAATTCACATAATTCCAAGCATATTGAATTCGTTTCTAAGCATGTTATCATAATCTATAATCAATTTATACAATATAATACAATCAAGCATGAATTTTGATTTAAAGGAGCCATCTATCAAAACTAATTCACTGTAACTTTTGATGAACATGATTTCTTTATGTTCATCATGTTTACATGAATTAAACAACTAAATTTATCATACTAATCATATATAAGCATGTTGTGAACACAATTTATACATATAATTCATATTCATATAAATTTTCATGAAACTCATATATATATACAGCGAACTTAAAACACGTAGAACATAAAAGCATAATTTTTAAAACTACAAGTTAGGATTATACCCTTTAATTAGTGAGGAAGAAGAAGAAGAAGATGTTTGTTTTGATTTCTCAAGCTTTTTTCCTTTCCCTTCTTCTTCTTCTTCTCTCTTCTTCTCTCTCACTCTCTGTATATTTTTTTCTTTGTTCTAACATTGACTTAACTAACGTAGTTTTACAAAATATAAACTGACATATAGATATATTATACATATAAATATATAATATACATAACTGTCAACTATTAATTTCTCTACTTAATACATATATCAGTTATATTTTTTTTTAAATAAAAAAGCCATAAGGCTTTGTTTGGCAAAATCTGTTTATTTTTAAAAATAGATTTTTAAAACTTAAGGCCTCGTTTGGTAAAACAGGATTAAAATAAGTGCAATGGCCTTGTTTGGTAAAACTCTTTAAAAAAAGTTTTAAGGGCCTTATTTGGTAAAACTAACTTAAAAATTATTTTTATTTATTTAATAAATCCTTTAACACATACTTTCAAAGTTATAACTTATTTAATTAAATCCTAACATTCTAATTTAATTAAATTAAGCTAACATCAATTAACCAAATAAAATTTGTCACATAACAATTATAATTACTCGCTAATCATAATCTCATGTAATAATTTTCACATAATATTCATTTAATTTAATTATCTCAATTAAATTAGAACTATACCATAAGATTGTTTACACAATAATTTAATATTAATATTTATTTAATTAATATATTGTACTTAATTAAATTACTCCACAATAATTTCATAAATTATTTATTTAACTTAATAAATAAATCATTTAAAATATTTATTTAATTAAATAAATATTAAAATTCATATATAAAATTCTCATTCGTTATAATCTTCCCTCCTTAAAATGATTCTGTCCCCAGAATCACTAAAAAAAAATCTCATCTGTTACATTCTTCCCCTTTAAAAAGATTCTGTCCCCAGAATCGACATACAACAAATTAAACAAACAATTGGGGATAGGTTTTCTTCATTACATCTTCGAGTTTCCACGTAGCTTCTTCAGCTCTGTGGTTCCTCCATATTACCTTAACAGAAGGTATCACTTTATTTCTAAACATTTGTTCTTTTCTATCAACTATCTGAATAGGAACCTCTTCATATGTTAAGTCTTTATCGAATTGTAAAAGCTCGTATTCTATCACGTGCTTGTAATCCTGTTTGTACGGTCGTAACACAGAAATATAAAAAATATTGTGTATATTATCTAGCTCCGGAGGTAACGCAACCTCGTAAGCCACTTTGCCAACCCTTCGTAGTATCTCGAAAGGTCCAATAAATTGGGGACTCAGCTTCCCCTTCTTGTCAAATTGAATCTTCCCTTTCCAGGGAGATACCTTCAGGAAAACGAAGCTTCCTGCTATAAATTCTCGATTCTGTTGATGTTGATCAACATACTTCTTCTGTCTGTCTTGAGCAGCAACCAATCTCGTTCTGATCAGCTTCACGATTTCAGCGGTTTGTTATACCAATTTCGGTCCCAACAGTTGTCGCTCACCAACCTCATCCAAGCATAATGGAGTCCTTCATTTCCTGTTGTATAATGCTTTGTAAGGCGGTATGCCAATACCTGCATGGTAACTATTGTTGTAGGCAAACTCCACCAACGGTAGACGATCATTCCAGCGTCCTTTGAAGTCTATGACGCAAGCTCTCAGCATATCTTCCAAAGTCTGAATCGTTCTCTCGCTCTGGCCATCAGTTTGAGGATGGTACACCGTACTCATTCGCAATTGCGTTCCCAAGCATTCTTGTAATCGCTTCTAAAAATTCGATGTGAAACGCGGATCTCTGTCGAACACAATTGATACCGATACATCGTGTCTAGAAATAATTTCCTTCACGTATAGCTTTGCTAATTGATCCAAGTTGAATTTAATCTTGATCGGTAGAAAATGCGCTGACTTCGTCAGTCGATCCACTATAACCCATATCGCATCGAAACCCTTCTGAGTCGCTGGAAGAACAACCACAAAATCCATCGTGATATGCTCCCACTTCTATTCCGGAATCTCCAGCGGTTGCAATAATCCACTTGATCTCTGGTGTTCTGCTTTGACCTTCTGGCACATTAAACATCTCGCAACGTATTCAGCCACGTCTCTCTTCATATTCGGCCACTAAAAATGTTGTCTGAGATTCTAGTACATCTTCGTACTCCCATGGTGTAAAACAATCTCAGCCACATAAACCCACCACAAACAGATCCAACGGTTGTTGACCCATCCCTCAAATAACACTAGTTGAGAGATCCCTCAACTGAAGGGGACTGTATATATATATATATATATATATATATATATATATATATATATATATATATATATATATGTACGTAATTATATTATGATAGGGATTTAAAAGTGTTGAATTACTTTACGTGGATAGACTATGCTAAAGGCAAGTTTCCTTAAACCCGTTCTTGTATTATTTGCAAGTATCCGAACCCTACTTTTATTGTGCAAGTTCTCTAACTTGAACTCTTATTTCATTAAGTCTTATGAAAGTTATTATTCATGTTGAACTTGGTATTGTTCTTGAATATTGTGAAAGTGTCTATGTCATTTGATTCGACTAGACTATATGCATGTTTATAAAACTGTCCAAACCAATTGACTGGTGCGAAAATCTTGAAAACTGAGTTAAACAACCCTTATGGTAAGGGGAGTGTATATTGTTGGAAGCCCCAACACATGCGTGAATATTACTGTGGTGTTATGCATAACATAGAGTATTGTAGACTGATCATCTATCGTACTTATTTCTTTTGGGTTTTCAGTTTAATATTGATGATTCTAGTAGATGTTCGATAGTCCTTAGTGACTGCTCAGTATAAATTGTTTTATCCAGTTGGATACGTTGATAGCCTTTGAACTCATATATCTGTTGATCTATATTGAATTTCATATTCCAAAGATTTGATTCGAGAATTGTTGATATTCGTTGTTCATATTCTGAAACTCTGAATTATCTTAGAGATTATACTTTGATATTTCAAACTCGTGATATAATACTCATCACCCTTATTGTATATTACTTGTTGAGCAATTTGTGCTCATTCTTTCCCTAAAACTTTTCAGTGAAGGCAGTGCAGGTCGAACCTTCGAGTGTTGATAAGGGCAAGGGCAAGGCTACTAACTAGCTTGTTCCTTTATGTTTTAAATATTTTAATGATTGTATTAAGATTGTCTTCGGACTATGTTTAAGCTTAAGTTAGACTATGTAAAAAGTCATTATTTGATATTATTATGTAATCTATTAAGTACTGTAGGTTGCGAGACTTGGGAGAATAATTATAATAAATTATTCTAGATTAGATCTTCCGCTGTGAATGTGTGATTTTAGTTATTATTGTATTACCATGAGAACGTGACGAACTGAATTCGAGTGACCAAGTGGCAGTCCGAATTTAGGGGCGTCACAAGTTGGTATCAGAGCTGTAGTTATAAACCTTAGGAGTGAGTGTCCTTAGATTATAACTTAGGAGAACTTAGAAAGTTAGAAGGAGATAAAACTCATATAGAGTTTTCCTAGAGAGACTTAGTGTGTTATGAAATGTAACTTCATTCTATACAATGAACTTCTGTTTTATTTAACATTCTAATGGAGTTGCTGTTTGTTGTCTTGTGTTTGTGATTGTAGGATGACAGACACAGGTGTACCTAGTAGAGTAGCCGAGGAGGAGCCTAGAGATATACATGTAGTATACGAGGCACCTTTAGAGGCTGTGCCAGTACAGGCTGTTGCACCATCCGAGTCCGACGACTAGGATGAGATTGAGGTGGAGTTTGAACCCAAGGAGGAGCCTATGGAGGACGAGCCAGTCGAGGATGAGCCTTCAGAGGAGGAGCCCATGGAGGACTCCTACGAGCCCAATCTTGAGGAGCATATGTTAGGCGAGTATGAGGAGCGGATCCTAGAATTGGACTGCAGAGTCCAGGAGTTAGAGGCAGAGGCCCAAGAGAGAGATTCTGAGTTCCAGAAACTGAGGGACGAGGACCATCAGAGGAAGTTAGCCATGCAGGAGTTAGAGGTGGAGATTGCTTATCGTAGGGAGGCAGGGATCCAGATGGGAACCCTATTCCACAGGTCGGTGGCGAGAAATGTAGATCTGGCAGGGAAGCTAGAAGAGGTCGAGTAGAGGGAGCTGAGTGAGAAGACCGAGAAGGAAGCACTCCGTACTCAGTTAGAGTTGGAGGTTATGGATTGGATACACTTCGAGGAGAAGTGGGAGGCAGCTAATAAGAGGACTGACGACCTAGAGGATGAGGTCAGGTGCAAGAAGAGGAAGATGAACAAGATAGGGTACGTGTTCCGTTCGGCATTTGAGAGGGTGATTGATGGTGTGTACCACTACCCGGCAGAGCAGGGACAGACCCTACATACTATGAGCCGAGAGCTGGTGGCATATATAGCTCAGATAGAGTATAAGAGTGCTGTGGAGCGTGGGATGATGGGATGAGACCTTAGTCAGTCTAGTATTAGTATTTACTTTATGTGATGTATATACTATGTTGTAATCCCACTTTTTTGTGTAAAGTATGGGATAGTGATGTAAACCCCGTATAAGCTTTTGTTAGAGGGGTAGTATGGTAGCAGGTTGGTATATTCCTGTCTTTTGTGATATTAGGGGATATGTGAAAATATTTATAGAAATATGCTAGGGAAATCATGTAATGAAACGATTTGGCATATGAATATAAATGAAGTTTATTTCGGAAACGTGTTATAAATTTATTCTTTTAGTATTAAAATAAATACTTAAGTAATATACTTGAATAATAATAGAATGAAACTTTGTGATGCAGATAATGGCACCAAGACGTAGATTGACTGCACCCGAAGAATCATTTAACAACGAGAGGGAACAAGTAGATCCCATCCAGAAGCTAGTTGATCTGTTAGGAGAAGCTCTTAGGGGGAGGAACAATGAACCTGTTTGGCCAAACCCTCAGGCTGTGCCAGTAACAACCTTCAAAGACTTTAGAAGTGTAGGACCCCCAGAGTTTGAGGGAACTACCGACCCAATCGTCGCACAAACCTGGATCAAGGAGATCGAGAAGGCTTTCACTATAGCTCGTGTGGGCGAAGACCAGAAGACGGTGTTTGCTATTTATATGATGAGAGGAGAAGCGAACTATTGGTGGGAGGCTAATTAGTAGAGAGCGAGAGAACGGACAATAATATAGGATAGATTTAAGACGCTATTCTTCGAGAACTATTTCCCGAAGAGCATGAAGAACCGAATGGAGGTGAAATTCTTAGAGTTAAAATAAGGTGACATGACGGTGGCGCAGTACGCAGCTAAATTTAACGAACTAGCGCGATTTGCAGAACACCAAGTTGGAGATGAGGAAAGGAAGGCGAGATGATTTGAGGAAAGGTTGAAGCCATGGCTATTCAATAAGGTATTAGTTCTTCATATTGATTCCTTTGCGACATTGCTGGAGAAGGCAATCATTGCGGAAGGTGGCAGTGAGGCCTTAGGTCTGTACAACAAAGAGAAGAAAGGAAAGAATATGAGAGGAGAAAGTTGCGTTGGAGGAAGCAACAATGGAGGAAGTAATTTGGGAAAGAGAAAATGGGAGAACAACAACAACAACAAAAACAACAACAATCAATCGGGGAATTTTCATGGAGGTTTCAAGAAGAAGGCTGAAGGATGCCCAAAGTGTGGGAAGAATCACCAAGGTAAGTGCTGGAAGGGACGTGGCACTTGCTACAACTGCGGACAGGAAGGGCACATCTCGCCCAACTGCCCGAAACCAAAGAAGATCCAAGGATGCTTTGCATGTGGCTTAGCTGAGCACCGAATTAAGGATTGCCCGAAGAAGGGAAGTGGCGGAGGTAGCAGCCAACAAGGAGGGAACAAACTGATGATCGGCGGACCGGCACAATCCAACCGCCCAACCGCTAGAACCTTTAACATGACCATCCAGGACGTGGTGTCAGGTATAATCCCAATCAATGATATAAATGCTTACGTTTTATTTGATTCAGGTGCCACCTGTTCTTTTGTATATGAAGAATTTGCTAGTAGACTTAGTACACCCCGAGAACAATTAGAAAATCCTTTGAACATAGAAGTTGCGAATAAGGAAGTGATCCTTGTAGAATACGTTTATCGAAATTGTCGAGCAAACATTAGAGAACCTGAATTGAGCGTCGACTTGATTCCTATTAGATTGGGAGAATTTGACGTAATACTGGGAATGGATTGGTTGTATAACCATGCCACAATAATTGACTGTCAGAACAAATGTGTGAACCTTCAGACACCAAGTAAGTCTAAGGTAGTGTTTTATGATAGCTCATCGCTTATATAATCGTGTTACGTTACGATGATGCAGGCCAAGAAATTGTTAAGGAAAGGATGTGTAGGTTATTTAGCTTACATTGTAGATACTCGAAAAAAGGGAGTAGAAATTAAGGATATATCCGTAGTGAATGAATTTCAAGATGTATTTTCGGACGATCTGCCTGGTCTTCCGCCAAACAAAGAAATCAAATTCGTAATAGACTTAGCACCAGGAACGGCATCGATTTCGAAAGCTCCATATCGTATGGCGCCAATAGAAATGAAGGAATTGATGATACAACTGCAAGAGTTATTGGATAAGGGTTATATTCGACCGAGTGTGTCTCCTTGGGGAGCACCAGTGTTATTTGTTAAGAAAAAGGATGGATCGATGAGGCTCTGTATCGATTATCAAGAATTAAACAGAGAAACGATCAAGAACAGATATCTGCTACCGAGGATAGACGACTTATTTGATCAACAGAAGGGAGCAAAGTGTTTCTCGAAGATAGACCTACGGACAGGATATCATCAACTGAAGGTACGGGATGAGGACATACCAAAGACTGTGTTTCGAACCCATTAAGGACATTACGAGTTTTTGGTAATGTCATTTGGATTGACTAATGCCCCGGCAGCATTTATGGACTTGATGAACCTGAGTTTTCAAGCCATACTTGGATAAATCCATAGTAGTTTTTATCGACGACATCTTGATCTACTCGAAGACAGAAGAAGAGAACGTCGAACATCTAAAAATTATTTTAGAGGCACTAAGGAAAGAGAAGATGTATACAAAATTTTCTAAGTGTGAATTTTGGATGGAGAAGGTTTAATTCTTAGGTCATGTGGTGGATAAGAATGGAATCTCAGTAGACCCTGCGAAGGTCGAAGCAGTAAGTAATTGGGAACAACCGAGAACACCGACGGAAGTGAGGAGTTTCTTAGGGTTAGCTGGGTACTATCGAAGATTCATCTAGGATTTTTCTAAGATAGCAACCCCGTTGACCAATCTGACGAGGAAGACGGTGAAATTTGTATGGACCGATAAATACGAAGAGAGTTTTCTGGAGTTGAAGAAGAGATTGAGCGAAGCGCCTGTGTTATCATTACCAGATGATGCAGGAAAGTTTGTGGTGTATAGTAATGCATCGCACAAGGGACTTGGTTGTGTGCTAATGCAGCACGGCAAAGTCATTGCGTATGCATCACGACAATTGAAGGATTACGAAAAACGATACCCTACTCACGACTTAGAGTTAGCGGTAGTAGTTTTTGCGTTAAAGATTTGGAGGCATTATTTGTATAGAGAGAAATGTGAGATATACACAGACCACAAGAGTCTGAAATATATCTTCACACAGAAGGAGTTGAATATATGTCAGAGAAGGTGGTTAGAATTGATCAAGGATTATGACTGCGATATTCTTTATCACCTGGGTAAGGTAAAGTGGTTGCCGACGCTCTGAGCAGAAAAGGAAGGGAGAAATTATTTCATTTGACTACTCAGGAAAAATTGGTAAGAGAAATGGAAAGATTAGAGATAGAGGTAAGAGGACCAGAGAGGTCTGAAGAGAAGTTATTCGTAATAGAAGCTCGTCCGACATTGTTGGATAGAGTAAAGGAATCACAAGAGAAGGATGAAGAGTGCGGGAAAATTAGAAAGAGGATCGCCGAAGGCACTAAGATGTACCAAGATTTGAGGCAACACTTTTGGTGGCCCAATCTGAAACGGGAAGTCGCAGAGTACGTTAGTAGATGTTTGACTTGCCAACGCGTCAAAGCAGAACACCAGCGGCTGAGTGGTTTACTTCAACCATTAGAAATACCGGAGTGGAAATGGGAGCATATTACGATGGATTTTGTGGTAGAACTTCCAGTCACACAGAAGGGATATGATGCCATTTGGGTTATCGTGGATCGACTAACGAAGACCGTACACTTTCTACCGATCAAGATCCACTATAGCTTGAATCAGTTAGCTAGACTGTACGTAAAGGAGATTGTTTCACGACATGGAGTGCCTGTATCAATTGTCTCTGATTGAGATCCGTGCTTTACGTCAGATTTTTGGAAAAGCTTGCAAGAGAGGATGGGAACACAGTTGAGGTTGAATACCGCTTATCATCCTCAGACAGACAAACAGAGTGAGTGAACTATACAAACGCTTGAGGACATGCTTAGAACTTGCGTGATGGACTTCAAGGGAAATTGGGACGACCACCTATCCTTAGTCGAATTTGCGTATAATAATAGTTACCATGCGAATATTGGCATGCCACCGTACGAAGCTCTTTATAGAAGAAAGTGCAGAACGCCATTATGTTGGGACGAAGTCGGAGAACGACGAATACTCGGGTCAGAGTTAGTTCAACAAACCGCAGACATGGTGATAATTATAAGAGTCAGACTAGTAGCGGCTCAAGACCGCCAGAAAAAAGTACGCAGATTTATATCGGCAGGACCTAGACTTTAAGGTCGGCTGTTTCATTTTCTTAAAGGTATCTCCATGGAAGGGAAAGATCCGTTTCGACAAGAAAGGAAAGTTGTGTCCAAGATTCATAGGACCGTTCGAGATACTAAAGCGAGTTGGCGAAGTGGCATACAAAGTTGCATTACCACTCGAGTTGGAGCACATTCACAACGTGTTCCACATTTTCGTGTTACGACCGTACAAGGCCGACTACAAGCACGTGATTTCTTACGAGCGCATTCAAGTGGAGAAGAACTTGGCATACGAAGAAATTCTTGTCCAAATTCTAGATAGGAAAGAGCAGACATTAAGAAATAAAGTTATTTCATCTGTAAAAGTACTTTGGCGTAACCACGATGTCGAGGAGGCTACGTGGGAGTTAGAAGATAGGATGATGAGGGACTATCCCCATCTATTTGTGTAACCATGTAGCAATTCCGAGGACGAAATTTTTATAAGGGGGGAGGATGTAATACCCGAGAATTTTCATATATTATTAAATGGATATGTTAATGGGAATGAGAATTTATTTGAATATAAAGGAATTGTGAGTTAACTCAATTATATTAAATTGAATGTTTATGACAATTAAGAAAAAATATGGAGTTTATAATAAACTCGATGAAAAGCCTTGTGTGGCACAGTGATGGGAAATATTAAGGATGATATTAATTAACGAAGGAATTATTAAGTGAACAATTAATCTATATTAACTGTTAATTGTTATTATAGAATATTAATTAATTGTTATAAAATATTAATAGTGATTATTATGTGATTATTATTATTGCAAGAAATATAATAATAATAATGAGCAACGTGTTTATAAATATAATAAGATTTATATTTATATACTGTGCGTGATAAATAACCAATTGTTGTGGGAATTAATAATTTCATTAATTGGCAAGGAGTGGATTAATTAATATTATTGTTAATTAATCAATAAGATGAATAATTTATTTATTTGACATTATGAATAATAAAGCAAATAAGTAAGCTATTAATATAATAAGATTATATTGATTGTTATGTACAGGTATGCAATAATTAATAATATAAAGTATATGGAATACAACTATATTATATAGTGTAGAGAAACACTTAAGTGTGACCATGCAAGTATATTTAAACTATATTATATGATTGTACATGTTGAAACTATATGTTATGAATACATCATAATGCCTATGTGACAATGTGAGTGTGTATACAATAAAATAATATATCATGAATATATTGTAATCAATTTTTGATTGTAGAATTTAATAACAAAGGAGATAATGTAATGTGATTATATCCGAGTAAATTATACCGGTATGATAAAATGTACATGGATTATATATAAATTACATTCACTACATTGTAACATTATTTCCTTATTGAAAACTATATTATGACTCTAAATGAATTTACTACCTAAGTATACATATATACCTAAGTGTATGATATATGTATGTGTATATAGCCTAAGTATGTATATATGCATGTTGCTAGAAGGCTGAGTTGTTTTTCTTTGTCCCTTAATGATAGTCACTTTCCCTACATGTGAAATACTCATGAGGCCTAAGCCTATTTTCTCAAACTCACAAACTCAGCTTGCTAGCTATCATCATGAAGGAGAATGGCTGATTGCTACAACTTTACTATTCCACCAACTAACTCACCAACTTCTCCTTAACCTATATACAAACCTTCAATCCGTTAGTTTGATTCATGAGAAGATTGCATTGTCTGGGTATGGATTCCTCTATAAATTGAACTCTCTCCCTCACAAATTCACTTGCTGAGATTTTGCTCAAGTTTATATTAAGAGTAATACATACATTAGTGATATTATTCTAGAGTTGTAAGAATTGAATAGCAGCAAGCTCAATCATTTATAGAGGTATAATTACAGAATTCTTGGTTCTTCATTTTCTGTTTCTGCAAATTTTTTGAGATTTCTTAATTCTTGGTTATGTCGAATTGGATTGTGATTGGGATATAGAACACTTGTTTAGTAGTTATAAGAACTTATATACATGTTTAGTATGCAATGCAACTTGGTTACAGTCAGAATTATTGTGAAATTTGGAAATTGGGTTTGTGGTTTACCGATTGCAGGAACTGTCTGCCGCTGGCCAAGAGCCGGCGCAGCTGCGCCAGTCTTGTACTGGGCAGCTGCGCAGCTGCGCCAGCAGCCTGTTCCAGATTTTGATTTCCTGCTTAAAATCTGCTAAGTGTTGGTCAATTGTTATGGCTTAAATCAGCATGCAAGCATGTGTTATGTGTATATATGAACATGTTAAACTAATGTGAGCATGTGATATTAGGATTGCATGCTTGAATGGTGAGGTTATAGATTTCACAATGAACTTAGAGTTTCAAAATAGACATTGACTTATTATGTCTGTTTTGATGTTCTGACTTTTGATGCTTGTTAGTATGGCCTAGAAACACATGAAATGAATGTTGACTTGCGTATACATGTTTCATAATATGACGTGAGCATGTTAAACCTCAATTAGTAAACATTTCGAACGAAAATGGAAGTTTTAAAAACAAACTTTGACATGTGTGTGACACATTGAGGTATTAATTTTGCAAGCATGTTAGAATGGTTTAGCAATGCACGAATAACCCGTTAACTTGTGTTTATATGATTCATAAGGAAGCATGAACATGTTGGACCTATTAGTAAGCCTTACTAATGAAAATACAAACTTGAATGTGAATGTTAACTTGCTACCTTGAAAGTTGGATTTTGAAATTTATGGACATGATAGATAGCACACGTAGACTCACTCATATATCATGCATATATGCCTACCATGCTAGATATCATGAAATCAAGTTAAGTCTAAATGAAGCATATTTTCAAACTAATAACTATGATAGTTACATGTATGAGGTGTGAATACTCATAAGCATGCCTAACACGAGTTATATGATTTCCTTATGTGTTTCAAAGGCGAACATGTTAGACTTTGTAATTTCATGACCTTGAATGGCTTAAAGTTATTGAAAGTATTAACTAGAATCTACATCACGTATATTTGAAACGAGGAAAGGTTGAACAAGAATGAAAGTATCCTTTAATAAGTATACATACTATGTGATATCATATGTTATGTGATACTTAAGTCCAATTGACGGTTAACTTACAATAATGCTATGACGTGCTAAAAAGAGTATGTTTGCTATTTGTTGTGATCTTATGTGATATTAATGATATGAGAATATGTTAAACTCAAAAGGAGGAACATTAAGGATAAAAGTTATATTAATATAATACTATAAATGGTATAACTTGTAGCTAGGTTAAAACCTAGCTTATGTGTTGATCGTATATCCGAAGATAAGATATGATGTTAAATTATTTGACTAATGGATATCATATATATGTACGTAATTATATTACGATAGGGATTTAAAAGTGTTGAATTACTTTACGTGGATAGACTACGCTAAAGGCAAGTTTCCTTAAACCCGTTCTTGTATTATTTGCAAGTATTTGAACCCTACTTTTATTGTGCAAGTTCTCTAACTTGAACCCTTATTTCATTAAGTCTTATGAAAGCTATTATTCATGTTGAACTTGGTATTGTTCTTGAATATTGTGAAAGTGTCTATGCCATTTGATTCGGCTAGACTATATGCATGTTTATAAAACTATCCAAACCAATTGACTGGTGCGAAAATCTTGAAAACTGAGTTGAACAACCCTTATGGTAAGGGGAGTGTATATTGTTGGAAGCCCCAACACACGCGTGAATATTACTGTGGTGTTATGCATAGCATAGAGTATTGTATACTGATCATCTATCGTACTTATTTCTTTTGGGTTATCAGTTTAATATTAATGATTCTAGTAGATGTTCGATAGTCCTTAGTGACTGCTCAGTATAAATTGTTTTATCCAGTTGGATACGTTGATAGCCTTTGAACTCATATATATCTGTTGATCTATATTGAATTTTATATTTCAAAGATTTGAATCGAGAATTGTTGATATTCGTTGTTCATATTCTGAAACTCTGAATTATCTTAGAGATTATACTTTGATATTTCAAACTCGTGATATAATACTCATCACCCTTATTGTATATTACTTGCTAAGCTATTTGTGCTCATTCTTGCTTTCCCTAAAACTTTTCAGTGAAGGCAGAGAAGGGCGAACCTTCGAGTGTTGATAAGGGCAAGGGCAAGGCTACCAACTAGCTTGTTCCTTTATGTTTTAAAAATTTTAATGATTGTATTAAGATTATCTTCGGACTATGTTTAAGCTTAAGTTAGACTATGTAATAAGTCGTTATTTGATATTATTATGTAATCTATTAAGTACAATAGGTTGCGAGACTTGGGGGAATAATTATAATAAATTATTATAAATTATTCTAGATTAGATCTTCCGCTGTGAATGTGTGATTTTAGTTATTATTGTATTACCATGAGAACGTGACGAACCGAATTCGAGTGACCAAGTGGCAGTCCTAATTTGGGGGCGTCACAATAGTCCTTCAATTGACGTGTTGCATAGGCAATGACTTTGCCGCTCTACTGTCAGTACACAGCCTAATCCCGTATGTGAAGCATCGCTGTATACCACAAAATTTCTTGTACTATCCGGCAATGACAACACCGGTGCAGTACTCAACCTCTTTTTCAATTCTTGAAAACTCTCCTCACACTTTTTTGTCCAAACAAACTTAACTGTTATACGAGTTAAATTTGTCAACGGAGCTGCGATTTTGAAAAAGTCTTGAATAAACCTTTTGTAGTATCCTGCCAATCCCAAGAAACTCCTAACTTCAGACGGTGTCTTCGGCTGATCCCAATTCATCACAGCTTCAACCTTCGACGGATCCATTGAAATTCCATCTTTGTCAATCACGTGACCATTAAATTGCACACGTTGTAACCAGAATTCGCACTTCGAGAATTTCGCATATAGCTTCTCCCGTCTCAGCGATTCTAATGTTAGCCTTAAATGCTCAGTGTGTTCCTCCTTAGTTTTGGAATAAACCAAAATATCATATATGAACACCACTACGAATTTATCTAGAAATGACTTAAACACCCTATTCATTAAGTCCATAAATGCCGCTGGTGCATTTGTTAGACCAAATGACATCACCAAGAACTCGTAATGTCCATACCGAGTTCTAAAAGTCGTCTTCGGTATATCCTCTCTTCTTACCTTCAACTGATGATATCCACTTCTCAAATCTATTTTTGAGAAGTATCTAGCACCTTTCAATTGATCGAATAAGTCATCGATCCTAGATAAAGGATACCTATTATTGATCGTGACTTTGTTCAACTCCCTATAATCAATGCATAGCCTCATTGATCCATACTTCTTCTTTACGAATAATACTGACGCTCCCCACGGTGAAACGCTCGGTTGAATATACTTCTTGTCCAGTAATTCTTGCAGTTGAACCATCAGTTCCTTCATCTCGACTGGAGCCATTTTGTACGGAGCTTTCGAAATCGGAGCAGTCCTCGGTGCTAAGTCAATCACGAACTCTATCTCTCTATCTGGCGGAAGTCCTGGCAAATCGCTCGAAAATACTTCCACAAACTCCCTAACCACTGATATCTCTTCTATCTTCGGGTTCTCCTTACAAGTATCTGCTATGTAGGCTAAATACCCTACACAACCTTGTTTCAATAACTTCTTGGCTTGCATAATCGTCAAACAACTCGCTTGTCTAGGCGACTTGCTGCCATAAATCACTACCTTCGACGGAGTCGTAAGGTTTACCAATTTCTTCTGATAATCGATTATCGCCCCATGGTTGAACAACCAATCCATACCCAGTATTACATCAAACTCCCCAAGTCTTATCGGAATCAAATCTACCCTCAATTTATAACCCTTAATATCCAATCTACAGTTCTTGTAAACAAACCTAACAGGAATAATCTCCCTATTCACAATCTCTATGTTCAAAGGGTAAACTAATTCCTCTTTAGGTAAGTCTAAGGTCTTAGCAAAGTCACCAGATATGAACGAACAAGTAGCACCCTAATCAAACAATACATATGCATTTATACTATTGACCGAAATAATACCTGACACCACATCCTTTGACTACACAACATCCTGCACCATCATGTTGAACGTTCTGTTAGTGTGTTTGACCGCTTTCAGTGGTCCAGCGATAGCCAAAGTGTTGCCGCTACCATTTCCTCTCCTTCCTGCCGACCCTCCAGCTGGCTTCTTAGGGCAACTTCAAGCCATGTGATCCTTAGATCCACATTTGTAGTAAGCTCCCTTCTTCGGGTTCGGGCAATTCAGTGCAATGTGGCCTTCCTGACCACAGTTGAAGCATACTCGCTTCCCCCTCAGGCACACTCCAGTGTGATTCTTACCTCATGTAGCACATGCTTTAATTCTTTTCTTCTGCTGGCTTCCCTGTTGATTCCCCGCAGATGTGTTATCATTCCACTTCCTTTTCTGGTTGATATCCCCCCTACCACCAGCCTTGTTTTCTATCTCATTCATCTTCTTCTTTTGATCTTGGTTGTACTTGGTCACCGTGTCGCTTCCACCTTCAGCGAGGATGGCCTTTTCTAGCACCGCTGCAAATGTCTTCAGCTGGAACATGGAGACTTTGCTATAGAGCTAGGGCTTTAGTCCCTGCTCGAACCTTCTCGCCTTCTTTTTGTTAGTACTGACCTGGTATGTTGCGAACCTGGCTTGCTCGTTGAATTTTGCGGCGTATTCCGGCACCGTCATCCCTCCATGTTTCTGCTCTAGAAATTGAACCTCCATCTGGTTCTGCGAGCTTATGGGGAAGTACATTTCAAAGAACATCTCTTTGAAATGATCCCATGCTATCACTCCTTCCCCCTCTCTAGTCTTGTTGGCCTGCCACCAGAAGCTAGCTTCCGACTTTAGCATGAATGTCGTGAAAGTTGTCTTCTGGTCCTCTCTAACTCTAGCCACATCGAAGACCTTCTCCATCTCCATTATCCATGTTTGGGTCTCTCTCGGATTCACCGATCCCTAAAATTTTGGCTGTACTACTGCCTTAAATTCCTTAAATGTTGTGCCTTGGACTTGCGGCTGATTCGCAAGTGCTCCTATCAGCAGATTCACCAATTGTTGAACCGAATTGGGATTCGTCCCGTTATTGTTGTTGTCGTTGTTATTCGTCGAACCCTCTGGGTGTAGACGCGTGGGTCTTCTTTTAGGAGGCATCTTTCTATTAAGAAATACTCTTATTAGATCCTTTACTCATTTCTTAAATATTCAAGTTCAATTTAAACATTTAAATTAACTCAATTCACATTTTAACACATAGCACGTCAATAAACTTCTTTATTTTATTCATTCTTAGTTTTCAACATAGAATAGATAGCATCTCTGCTATTTACATCATCTTTACTGAACAGAAACAAGTTGCGAGATTACATTATTAACTTATCCCATTATTATCTCAAATACTGGAATTACACTATTATCTAAAAAGAAACACATAATTAATGACTCTACTATCTAGGCATGTTAAGACGTCGCACAGCCTCTCTACGTTCTTCTTCCATCACCCTAAACACTGTTCTGCGATCCACTATGTACCACGGTAAATCTTTAAACCGAGCTGGATAATAGAAAACACGATCCTGGGCCCTATCTATAGCTGTATGGAAAGCATAGTCTGTCTCCCTCAGCTTGGCCTTCTTCACTTGAACCTCGTCTTCAGCTCGATCTGCACGTTGAGTAGCCCTCAAGCTCGTTTCCTCTGCTCTGGCATGCTTCGATGGCTTCTCTTGGATGTCGTTCTTCAGTTTAGCTAGTTCAGCCAGTGCATCATCTCTGTCACTCTCCGCGTGGACTAGATCCCACTTCGTGTTTCCAAGCTCGTCATCTAACTCTTGGATCGTCTCATCTCTCTGTTGTATGGTAGTCCGCTTCTCGTCTACCAGCACCTCCAGTTCTCCGACTCGACCATGAAGCTCCACGTTGCGATCGTATCTCTTCGTACATCTCAGCGCTAGCCGAGTGAAGTGGAAACTCCACTTCAGGGTCCTCCTCCTCATCCTTTGACTCATTCTCGTCATCTCGGTCAGATACTGGCTCATGCTCCTGACCAGCTACGGTGATCAATGGAGATGGCTCTCTCTGAACCAACTGCTCCCAGACAAACTGGATGTCTCGGGGTTCCTCGTCCTTAGGCATCTAGGGTAACTCCTCCCTAGCCTGACTGGATTCTCCAACGTTCGTCATCCTGACAATAAAATTTTAAAGTTTAATTATTACGTGTCATCGATCGATACTCTTCGAATACTTAAATGTAAACACATAGCACATAAGGTAGTTTATTATCTTTAACTATCATCACTATCTTTTCGATCTCCTACAAGGATACTACCTAAGGTTTCCCCCACCTAAGGTTTATAACCTAAGGCTTTAATACCAACCTGTGACACCCCTAAATCCGGGTACTTCATTTCCACATAATTTGGTGCTCGCTATCTAAATAAAATATAACTACTGCCCATAAATAAGGAATGCAAAGTAAATTACAACCTTAATTAAATAACAAAAATCTTCCTTAAAAAGGATTACAACCTTTTCCAAACATAATCCCAAGGTTATCTAACCTCAACATAAACAATTAATGCGGAAAATAAATATCATAAACATTAAAGTTCTATTACACATCATAATCAAAACAAGTCTTCACTTGTTCATCTTGTTCTTGCCCTTACTAGTTGATAGTTCGTCAACTCTTTTGACTTTAGATGCAAGGGTTATATAATGCAAGAGTGAGCAAACAAAAGCTCACTTGGAATAACAATCAATAATAGTGATGACATAAACTAAATACTTCAAATGATTTGGAATAACATTTCTTTCATCATTAATAAAGAATTGAATAATAATTCTTCGCCAATATTTTGAATTCGAATATAGCAATCATCTAAGGGTCATAAGACCTTGAACTATGTCCTAGGTTATAAACATTTCTATTTAAAACCTTTAACAGTCTTTTAGACTATATGGACTCTTAACTCGTACTTAGGGGGATCAGCCCTTCGTACCATGTAATGTGCACAAATATCTTAATACTTTCGCATGGTATCCCTTATTAAATAGGGTTGTTCATCTTAGTTTTTGATAACAAGTCCGCACCAAAGAAAGTTTAGTTTGGATAAGCTTAAAAGGAAATTGGGGTTCAACTATCATCAACTAAGGAGTGGTTGAATCACTTACAATAATAATTCAACAATAAAGAATTATGAAATAACTTATGCTTTAGAATTAAACTTAAAGCATTCGAAAGATAAGATAGATCTTGCTTGAACAATTAAGTCAAGGTCGCATTACCCAATAATGAACTTTGATAAGATATTTATTCAATATATAATTTATAGAGAATACAATAACTGGCATATGAATAACAAATTAGAAATATGAAACTTGCTCAAGTAAAGTTTGAGTTTAGAAAACTTGCCTCGAGCGCAAGCTACAATTGACAATGAAACACCGTCTCTAGAATTCCCAAGCATTCTTGTAATTGCTTCCAAAAATTCGACGTGAAACACGGATCTCTATTGGACACAATTGACAACGGAACACCGTCTCTAGAAATACTTTCCTTCACGTATAGCTTTGCTAACTGATCCAAGTTGAATTTAATCTTGATCGGTAGGAAATGTGATGACTTCGTCAGTCGATCCACTATAACCCATATCGCATCGAAACCCTTCTGAGTCGCTGGAAGAACAACCACAAAATCCATCGTGATATGCTCCCACTTCCATTCCGGAATCTCCAGCGGTTGCAATAATCCACTTGATCTCTGGTGTTCTGCTTTGACCTTCTGGCACGTTAGACATCTCGCAACGTATTCAGCCACGTATCTCTTCATATTCGGCCACTAAAAATGTTGTCTTAGATTCTAGTACATCTTCGTACTCCCATGGTGGAAAACAATCTCAGCCACATAAACCCACCACAAACAGATCCAACGGTTGTTGACCCATCCCTCAAATAACACTAGTTGAGAGATCTCTCAACTGAAGGGGACTGTATATATATATATATAAATTTCAGTCTGGGCACCGGCGTGAAAACCCTTCGCCCTTTACAGCTTTCGTATATATAATTATATATGTATTTACTTGTTTTTTATTAAATTATTGCTTTAAATATTCATTTGATATGAATCGGCACTGACATTTATGTGGGTGAACTAGATTTATTTAAATCTCGCCAACTCTAGCTTTCAAATGGTTCAAAATAGGTCCAGACAGAACCGGGAAGTTAGAATGGCTGAGATTTATTTAAATCTAGTATTTTTCTAGTTTCAGTTACAAAAGCAACCTCGCGGCCCTTAGATCGCTATCTAGTGGGAACGAGACGCTTCGGCCATGTGCAAACTATGATTTACTGAATGAATCCTTGGTTCTGGCAATATTTGGATATATATCTTTTTCTGTACAAATTTGAGCTGTGCAGGTTTATTGGCCTCCCTATGTGAGCCTAGGAATCGTGGGATTCATGATCCAATTAATCAGAATCTGATTCCCACGATGGACAAACTCCACTTTACAAATGTACCCTGCCAATTTTTCTGAAAAAATGTATATACAAAAGTCCTTAAAACGGTTACATGGATTTAAGGTTTCAACATAGTGAAAATATGGTTTGTCGTATCAGAGTCCCTTCGATGGCTATCATGCCCATGAAAAGACCGACATTTGTATATATGTTGTGGTCGAGGATGCTTCGCAACCCGACAAATCCCCATTTAAATTGAGCCTTAAGGCTGAAAAGATAAAACTGAAGTATCGATATGCTTTAATTCTTATGTTAGCGTAAGGGTTTGAAAACCTTCTTTCAAAACATCATTCAATAAATCTTTTCGAAAAAAAAACTTTTGCAAATCAAATAAAATATTTTTGCAAATCAAATCAAAGACTTTTTGCAAATTAAATCAAACCCTTCGTATATAGGTTCAACGATGCATAAACATGCTTTCAATCAAACAAAGGCCTAATTTTCTTCCAGCATTCACACACACATTGCAGATTTAAAAGGGAAATATTGAAAAGATGTGGTACCGTGTTTACACGGGAGTTATGGGGTGCTTAACACCTTCCCACACTTAACCAAGCCCCCGAACTCAAACTTTGTTTTCAAAGACCAAGTTTCGACAATGTCCAACAATTGGGCCTCTTTTCAAACAAAACTCGATTGAGTTGGTACAACCATTTCAAATCTACTAATTGACGACTCTGTAAAACGTTCAAATCGTAGACATGATACATGTTGACCTTTTCCTAAAAAACTCTTCAAAACCTTTTTCACAATAAAAAGAGTGAGGGAATACATAACTTAGGAAGAGAGAAAGATCTGGGTTGTGACCCGACCCGCGAATTTTTTCCTGACGTCGACAACAACAATTTAATCAAAATAAGTAATAGCATATATATATATATAGTTATATATACAAAAGCTATAAAGGGCGATGAGTTTTCACTCCGATACTCGGACTGGAATGTAAATATATATATATATATATATATATATATATTTATAAAAGATGTAAAAAGTTACGGAATAATCCAGGCTTGATAGAATGGAAATATATATATATAAGTTGTAAAGGGCGGTGGGTTTTCACTCCGATGCCCGGACTAGAATAGAAATATATATATATATATATATATATATATATATATATATAAGCTGTAAAAAAGCCACGGAGTAATCCAGGTTGGACAGAATATAAATATATATATATAAAAAAGCTGTAAAGGGCGACGAACATTCTATCCTTTACCCGGACAGAAATGTATATATCTATATATATTTATAAAAGCAGTAAAAAGGCCACAGAATGATCCAGGTCAAACTTGAATGTAAAAAATAATATATATAGTTAATATATATATATATATATATATATATATATATTAAAGCAATAAAAAGGCCACGAAGTATAAATCCAGGCCCAAATAAGTTAGAAACAATATATATAGTTATATATATAAAAGTAGTAAACTACCTTGGATTTGACATCCGGGCTTGACAGAATTGAGAAGTTAGTATATATACAGTTAAATATATACATTAAAAAGCCAAACCCAAACTGGGAAGATAACCCAGTTCGGCGAAGTTGCTAGAAATGAAGATATATGTATATGAAAGCTGTTAGATGTGACGGATCGACGATCCGAGTTGTAGAAATGCTAAAAAATGAGTTTATGTACGAAAATGTACAAAGAGTAAGCAAAAACGGCCACGAAACTGAGTTCCGGGCATAACCAGAAAGTGAAACTTAACGTGCAAGTGTATAAAAGTGCAATGAAGTAATACAAACTTTTTGATCATAAAAATACTCACAATGGACTGCTACACGGGCTTTTTACCAAATCGTAGGCTTTAAACGTCCGTTTCTACTAGTTAATTTTTTATATGTGGTAGTATATGAGTATATCTACGTGTTAGAGTAATAAAATTTGGGTTTGGAGTATAAGAATGGGGCTAAAAAACCAAACGGGCAGAGGTTCAGAGCGTTTTTCTATATAAAATGAGCTGGGGGTGCACTCATATATATAGACCCGATGGAAGCGGCTCTAACTGCGGAAGTCGCAGGTAGAGGTGCGGCTCCATGTGGCAGGGCCCACGTGGTGGGTCCTGTTGCATTAAAGTACGTGCACTTTGAGCAATGTGATGTCAGATTCGAAACTTTTTAACTTTTGATCAGAGCATCCGTTTGAGGTGTGTTGTACCTTTCCGGAAAGCTCTAGCCTAGAGTGTCACAATGAAATGGGAGTAAATCTTTTCTGAGTCCAAAAAGATGGGTTCATAACCAGGTCTTCGATTCCTCGCAGTGTGTCCGTTGAGCTGTCTTGTGCTGTTTCCACTCGGGATCATTGTTATGGTTCTTTTTAACCTTGGTGGCATCAATTCGGCTTGAGTTTGACCGAATTGACATTAAGTTGATGAAATGACCATTTTCCCCTCCCGAGGTTGCATTCAGTGCTGGCATGGCCTTTGGCTGACTTCTCGGGGTTGTCTTCGAGGTTTGGATCCCAACCGATTCTTTTTGTCCTCAGGGTTGTCTCTGAGGCTGACTTGGTTCTTCCAGGTTTATCTCTAGAGATGATGTGAGGCTATGGGGTTATCTTCGAAGTTGAGTTGTCCTCCCGGGTTGTGATCGGAGCTCGACCTGACCTTCTGGATTGAGATCGGGGATGACACGTACCTCCGGGGTTGAGATCAGGGCTGACCTGTACCTCCCGGGTTAAGACCGGGGTTGACCTATACTTCCTGGGTTGAGACTGGGGATGACCTGTACCTCCCGGGTTGAGACTGGGGCTGATCTATACTTCCCAAGTTGAGATCGGGGCTGACCTGTACTTCCCGGGTTGAGACTGGGGATGACCTGTACCTCCCGGGTTGAGACCGGGGCTGACCTGTACCTTTCGGGTTGAGACCGGGGCTGACCTGTACTTTCCAAGTTGAGACCGGGGATGACCTGTACCTCCTGGGTTGAGACCGAGGCTGTCTTGTACTTCTCGGGTTCAGACCGGGGCTGAGGTGAAATAGACGATTTTGCCCTCCTACGGGGTTAGTAACAGGAATGTAAAAAATTTGAATGTCTACAACAAGACTGAAGAAAATTTTGAGTGTCTATAGATGCCCCTCTTTATCATGTTCATGCAATGCAGTGGAATGAACAGGATAAAGATTGCTAGACACTAGAAATGCAAATACAATGACAAGGAAATGCATGGCATGATATGTGATGAATGTTAGATGCCTTTGAGGGGTTAGGGTTATCATTGAATGTTCACGTCATTCTTTGCTGGCCCTTGGGGGCAGCACTGTTAAGCGGTTACTGGTAGGATATCACTAATAGGTTATCAGAGTTAGGCTATCACAGATTATTCTCGTCTTTTTCTGCTTGGGATAACGTTATCTGTGATGGACCTGTCGACTCTGATGGGGATGATATTATTGATGCTACCTTGGTTTGAGACCAATGGTTTCCCTCGTCTGTCAATACTATCTGTAGGGCATATTTTCCTTCGACTGATGCCGTTGTACATTTCTAAAGGCTCCTCCGCTGGGGACATATCTCGGTTACCGAGTTACTTTAATGGGTGCTTTCGATGCCTATCCTAACGATAATTTACACCGGTAGTTTGCGATAGGGGGTTGAATCACCAATCCTTCTTGGTGCTCCCTCTAAGGATGTGTATAACAGATTCCATCATCTGTCCCTTGTGGGGATAGATCAATATACTATTTTCGCCACCGGATCATTCCCGATGTTTCGCTGGAGTTGAGCCAACGGCTAAACTGTCACCGGTCTGTACCCGACGCTTCACTGGGGTTGAGCCAACGGCTGAACTGTCATCGGTCAGTACCCGACGCTTCGCTGAAGTTGAGCCAACGGCTGAACTATCATCGGTTAGTACCCGACACTTCGTTGGGGTTGAGCCAACGACTGAACTGTCATCGGTCAGTACCCGACGCTTCGCTGGAGTTGAGCCAACAGCTGAACTGTCATCGGTTAGTACCCGACGCTTCGCTGGGGTTGAGCCAACGACTGAACTGTCATCGGCCAGAACCCAACGCTTCGCTGGGGTGGTGCCAACGACTAAACTGTCATCGGTCAGTACCGGATGCTTTGTTGGGGTTGTGCGAACGACTGAACTGTCATCGGTCAGTACCCGACGCTCCGCTGGGGTTGTGTCAATGGCTGATCTGTCATCGGTCAGTACTCGACACTTCGCTTGGGTTGTGCCAACGACTGAGTTGTCATCGGTCAGTACCTGACGCTTCACTAGGGTTGTGCCAACGATTGATCTGTTATCGGTCAGTACCCGACGATTCGTTGGGGTTGTGCCAACGGCTGAACTGTCATCGGTCAGTACCTGACGCTTCGAAATTGGCAATTTTCAGCAGTTTTTCAACAATTTTCATAATTGGTCCCCGAATATTGCTTCGGGATGAATACCAATGGCTTTCATGAAGTTCCTCTTTCTGTAAGTAATCCGCTGCTTAAACGCAGGATTTTAGGACAAACCGCTTAATCGCGTAGCGATTTTTTCTCAGATTTGACTTTTCAGCTCATATAAACTCCATTTTAACTCGAACTGGACCGAGCCGGAAGGAGCGGGGCCCATCTTGGGGAGCCACAGGTAGGGGTGCAGCAGCCGCAGGTAGGCCCACTTTTTCCTGCGATTTTAAAATGGGCAGCGGGAGCTCTCATAAGTTATTTTTAGTTTTGATTTTCTATAGAAATCCAATTTTCTTTTTCAAATATATGGAGTTTGGGCAGCTTTTTTTAGATTCCGTCAGCGGCCACGCGTTCTGCACATCTCAAGTAACGTTTACATTCTTTCTTTTCAAGTTTTGACCGTTAGAACTTTGTAAACCACATAGGGTGCTTTTGAACGCAATGTATCAAAAATGTATGACTTGCTAAAAATTTTCTGACTTCATAAGTATGCATATTTTAATGCAATGCACGTTTTGATGTAAGAAAATTTGAATTGTGAGAGACAGTTAATTTCAGCTCTTTTTGATCAGTTTACTCATCCTTGTTGAAGTCTAGTGAGCCTGGATTTTTAACTAAAAATGTCCATTGTAATTTGGCTACCATGTGAAGTTTATTTTTGATTTTTTTCATAAATATGAACTGTTTCTATTTTTAGGAAGGTGTGCTACTGAATGGCCACCTAGACATACCTGTATGCTTGCGGAACAGTCCATTTTACAAAGAGACTGGCAATTTTTTTTTAAAAGCCTGAGCATTTAATAAACATGCAGTTTTGACTTTACTGGGGATTTCAATTGACCCATGCATGTTTTAGGATTTAAAAATGCATAAAATACTAATTTGAATTGATAAGCCACATGTTTTAGGCTTACCTCACCCTTTCTGAGGTGATTTGGAGACTTTGTCTAGGTGATGGATTGAGATAGACCTGGGAGTGCTAGCAGGGTCGTATCAGGAGTTAGACGGAGGAGAGCCTTCGATGTTCCTCAACCACGGCCAGTATGGCCACCTCGTAGACTGGCTGAGTCAGTGATCTGTCCGATCCGGGCTGAGCCGCCGGTGGACATAGATGATGAGGAGGCTCCATTCGCTACTCCTGCCCCAGCTCAGGCTCCATGTGCTGAGCTCCCAGGCATTGTTGTGCCAGTCCAGGATCTGCTGGGAGATTTGAGTCACCATCTATCGAGGTTCCTTCATGCCAATGAGGTGATCGAATTTTCCTTCTTTCTGGGTTTTCTATTTTTCTTTTGCCATTCTCGGGGCACAGGTTTTTGACATGGGTTGGCTTTTGATGCAGGTTCCTGGCTTCAGGAAGCCTCGAGGGAACTGGTTTAATGTGCATTCTCTTTACCACACTCTGCACCAGGATTATAGGGTCATTGTTGACATTCAGGCATTCTTTTCTATCCTTCCCCGCCATTGCCCCTGGGGTTTTATAAGGGCTTTGTCCAGGCGCTGGTTCTACCAGACTCATTCTCTCCACTTATTGGATTGCGAGGTGATGATGACGCCGATGGATTGGAGGTTCATCACTGGGATAGAGTTTGAGGGTGAGTCTATGCCTGTTGTGGCTGACATTACACCCACTGCATTCCGGTCACTACTGGGAGTTCCTACGATGACGATCAAGGGTCAGACGGTCCGATCTGGTCCCTTGAGCATAGATTCCAAGAGTGGGGCTGTGCTTGAGCCTTTGCTTGATGATCAGAGGATTAGGGATCGCATCCTGTGATGATTATTTTTGGTGATCATCAGGGGTTGTTTCCTGGCGGATAACTCTGCGACGGTGTCCTTTGCGCTAGTTAGTGCCACTCGATATGTGGAGCGCCTCAGTGACTTTGATTGGGGTACCTACACATTTGCCTATTTTCTCTGAGGTATGAGCATGCGCTCGTAGGGTGTTATGGAGGCTTGGTTAGGGTTCTACCCATTCTTGCTGGTGAGTACATCTTTCTTGTACCTTTTTGATTTCTGCATTTATATTTATCAGTCTTGGTCACTGAGGACTTTTGATATTTATATGGCCAGTTCTGGGCATATGAGAGGATTCATTGCCTACATTCCGCTACTACTTTAGGCCTAGAGACTTATCCTCCGGGACGGCGTTGGCACCACTCCACTTTGACGGAGGTCCCTGTAGCTGAGGGATTTACCCATTCCCGTATACAACTTGAGCTTTTGACAACTGGATCGGTCTCATGGGTCCCATATACCTCAGACTTTTTGATAGTTGAGTTTTAGGGTGGTTTCCCCACTGGCTGGGAGTATGCATTATCTACCCGTAGTGTCCCATTTTTGACAGAGGGAGGTTGGAAGATCTATTTAGGAGAACGTGCTATTAGGAACATCATGGGGCAGATCCATATTCACATTGTTCCTCATGTTTGGCATCATTAACCACTAGTTCAGCCACTCACAGACATTTCGATGGAGGGCGTAGATGGCTTTACCCTGTCAGAGGGTCCATACAGCTAGAAGGTATTTAGCAGCTGGTGGAGTCCTAGCACTATTAAGGCTCAGACTCGTGCTACCCAGTTCATGGCAGATATGGTGTCGGGATCTGTGATGATGACAGACTGGATAGCGTACCTCAGGGAGCCTACTCATTTGGACCAGATTACAGGACTGACCCAGCAGTTGGAGAGAGCTCATTTGTTTATCAGGTATCTTGGCAGAGATCCATCAGAGGCATCTTCTTTTGATCCTTCTAGCTCTGGAGCGGGCCCTTCTACAGGTCCATTTTCTAGCAGTTATATAGAGGCTGATCCTCCCTTGTACCGCCCTGACATTCCTGATGGCCGAGACTTTGTGTCCACGGAGGAGATGGAGCAGGTTAATAACCTGAGTGTAGATATTTTGGATCTTTTTGGATAGCTATTGTAGCTATATCTTTTGATAGGCCACTATTTTGGCTGTTGGGCGGATGTGCCCCATTTTGATAGTCCACTGTTAGTAGTTGGGGGGTTATGCCCCATATCCCTGTACTTTTTATTTTGTACTTTATTAGCAGACAGAGATGATGCTTACAGTAGATAGTTTATTATAGATATGCATGATATTTCCTATCTATTGTATCATATTTTTCATTGTCATTATGCATATATTATGTCATGGATATGCATTTAGATAGATGAGTTCAGATTTGACCCCTGGATGGTCTTGTGATACGGTAATACAGATGTCGTCATTGACAGTTAGCCGCATCGAGCATTCACCACCATCTGTGGTGCCATCATCGTTGAGGTCGTGGTATGATAGCCTGCCCTTCCTAGCCAGAGGGACAGTGGATCGGATGTTAGGGCATTCATTAGCCCTTGTGGACTTCTAGATTCTATATGGATTCCTAGATGGCCTCTTATCCTGTTGGATTCCTGAGAGGCAGCTTTTTCGCATCGGGCGGCATGAGCTGACTCCGACTTTGGAGGAGTACGAGCGGCTTACTAGTTTGTCTTTGGACTTGCCTTGTGCTTGCACTACAATTAGTGATATAAGGAGACCTTTCCTGCGAATATTCGATTTACGTCAGAGTGTAGTTACGGATGAGATCGTTTCTGGACGGGTGATCTCGATTGACTTCTTGATCGATCGTTTTGGTAGACTGGACAGCTACGATCGACATGCTATGGATTTTATCATCTCGACAGAGGCATGGCATTCAGCTAGGATAGATGTTTTGCTGATGTGCATTGTGGCCTATATATACATGCCATTATATTTGGACCATTTGGACCTGGGCTTGATGGTCGTGCTCCGTGCCCTTAGATAGGGTAGCACCATCCTGTCGATGATACTGGCCGAGACATTGAGGTCAGCTACCTATTGCAGTACCCATCCAAAGGGGTTTTTTAGAGGCAGCTCTATCCTTCTGTATGTATGGCTCATGACCCATTTGCATCCGATTGGCTTCTTCAGACATCAGGGGTACTGCTTCTCCCATGAGATAGCTATGTCCTACTCCTTCCAGCCAGCGACACCGGCGCAGATGCGCTGGGTTTATACCTGGTACCTGCGCAGCTGCGCAGGGTCCTAGGTTCTGTTTTTGGTCAGACCCCGGCGCAGCTGCGCCGGGTTTATGCATGTTAGCTGCGCAGCTGCGCAGGGACTGCACCAGCAGCTTTGTGTTTTGTTGTGATTTCTGTCCATGCTAGCATATGATATCACTTTGGGCAGGCTTGAATACCGATTTACTTAGGGTGTATGAGTTCTTTAATACAACGTACACATTGGTGAGCATGCTAGCACATATTAGATAAGGAAACCCCGTGTTTTGTAAAATAAACTTATGGTTTCGAACATGAACTTTGAGGCCGTGTGACAGTTATAGTTGGTGCCTTATGTTAAAATCTAGGCGTGAGAGTTTGACTTAAATATGCTTGAACATGAGTTTAACATATAGTTGAGAGTCCCTTTTTGCAAATCATGACTTGCTTTAGTTACATAATATATATTTTCTAAAGGAAGTAGGAAACATTAATAATGAAGTTGATGCAGGCGTATTGTTGAAGTCATGAGTGTATATAAACATAAAGAATGATTTAAGGTTGTATTGCATGTGCTAAACTACTTTGACTTGGTTTAAAATGATTTCAAAGGAGAACTATGACAATTTTGTAAACTAAGTTGCTTGAACATGGTATATCTAGATTCTTATATTTTTGAGCCTACATGCTAGTGTTTTAACATCACTTAGATGGCATATATGTGCACACACCTTGTTAGACACTATGAAAGTTAGTTAAGCATGAATTAGACATATTTTAAAGCAAGAAAAGATGCTAGTCATGCGTATATGATGAAGATATTTGTAAGCATGTGCATTAACATTATTATGACACCTCGCATGAAAAGAGTAGCCTTTCATGATTAGTTAAGCATGATAAGGATTGTGGAAATAAAACTTAGAAAGTTTAAAAGTAAGATGGACAACATTGAGTCACTTGCATTCTAACTTTATGTGCAAGCAAGATAGAACTTGTAGGCCTCTTGTCATGATTGATATGCGCACCCCGCTAGTTAACCGTATTATGCACTGTACGAGCATGTTTTGAAGTAAGTTTTGAAGACGAACTATACTAACTATATGTAAATAGATAGAATGTATGTGAGCTTGTGTATTTAAAGGATGATAGTAAGTACGTATGGTTAAAGTATACGTATACGTACATAGTTATTTTAAGAATACGATAAGAAAGTAAGACAAAGGTTCTAAGAACCAAGTTAGACAACAATGTAATCCTTTACTATTACATTGAGAATGTGTGGATACATATAACTAATGAGTGTGATCTCTATGGTTAATATAACTGTGTAGGATACACAAAGTGCAGAGATTCTTAAGCAGTTAAGTCGTAGTTGTTAAACTACGAATCAGGCAAGTCTTTCAGTTCTTATTTGATATATGAATTCAATAACTGTTAGTTGAATTATATTATGCTGTGATAATGTGAACTTATATATGAACTGTATTTGAGATATAAATGAGATTGAAAGTTGATCTTTGATGATATACTTGTTATGTGAAAAGTAACGTGCATAGTAAATATAAACTGTTTATAAATGCATGAACTGAGTATGATGTTATATGCTATGTGATGCATGAGGACTGTTAGAATTGCTGAGCTGTCGAGCTCACTCTTGCAAATAACCACTTTTGCAAGTTAAGGATTCACGGTAAAGATTTCGTGCTTCTTGATAGATAAAGATAGATAGTATCGCATTGAAGAATATTACTTAGATTATTGTCTGGACCATGTTTAGATTCTAGATGATGTACTCGATAGTTGCTTACACTGTTTAATACTTGTTGTATTGTAAGAATGTATTAATTAATACATAGAGGATATCGAGTTGAGTTGTAAACGTTATACGATAACTCAAATAAAATGAATCATATTTTATAATTGATTCAAGGATTGTAATTGATTCAAAGTTATGAAATCAATAAGAAGAATTTATTCAAAGGATATTGAAAAGTTTAAATTATTCCGTATTTTAGTAATATCGAATATGATGTAAAGACGAGATCTTGGATATGAATAAAATTTATATTGTAAATTGTAATAAACAAAGTTGTATTCTTTTACTAATGATTAAAAGATGTAATAGTTTGACGATAGTAGTATCGTGACTGCACCGAATCCGAGGTTTCGAAGGAACGTGGATTTAGGGGCGTCACAGGTTGGTATCAAAGCTGTAGGTTATAAACCTTAGGTAAGTGTACCTTAGACTATAGCCTGAGAAAGGAAAAGATAAGATTAAAATATATACGTGAAGATTCAAAGAAGAATCTTGAAATATCTAGAGAATGAGAAACAGGAGTTTCCTAACTTCGGTAATAAAAATGTTAAGACTATGCCTATAAGATGTATATGACGAAGATAGTGAGAATAAACTCGGATGGAGTTTAGTTGATAGTAGGGAAAGAACCCTGAGGTAAAGCGATGATCACGATGTGATCAGATTGAACTGTGAAATGATAGATAGTCTGTAACGACTAAGTGTGTATAGCTTGATGCTATGAGAGAATGTACTATAAAAAGTACGAGATGAACTCATGAGGAGTTATATGTGATGAACGTAGAAAGCTCGTAACGAGCAAGTGATAGAGTAAGATAGAGTTAAGTGTTGGATTTCTATTGAGGACTCATGTCATGGCTTAGTTGTACAAACTTTTGTATGGGCAGAAGTTTTGTGCTTGCACTGAGTGCGTCACATTGATAATCGTTAGAATGTTAGTGTCGCGGTATCATTATACATATGGTGGAAAGGTGATTCTTTTCTCATATTTATTTTGATAGATAGAGGTTTCTAAGATGTAATTAGATAATATTAAGATTAGGTGCGAGTTCTCAAGACTCATGCTTATGACAAGCTCGTGACTCATAATCGTATGATGGAATCCCTCAGCGAATGGACGACTTTGGTCTGACTAGGATAAGTTCCTACACCCATATGATTGTGGTAAGTTCCTGAACTTCCATGGTGTGGTAAGTTGGTGAACTGTACTGAGAATAGATATATTATATAAGAGTTTTGGAATAGTGAGCATTGATGGTAGTAAGAGATTGAAGTGATGGAGAAATTTGGATTTTTCTAAATCTTCTAGCTACGCTAGATTTTCAAAGTTTATTGACTTCGTGCTAGTGCTTGCACTTCGGTTTTCTTGAGAAAAACATTGAGTCGGGTGACTGAACCAATGAGTTTTAAAAACAACACCGTTATTCGTATGTCTAAGCTATTTGTTTCGGCTAAGACAAAAATAATTTGAAAATCTTTCAAAATGTATTTTGACCATATGCATCATTTGATATGATGTAGAATGGTAAACGATGGAGTCATCAATGCAATCGAACCTAGTGTAGGTTGTGATCGAAAGATCGTCAGCCCACTATGGTATGACGTAATATGACAAAGTCATAAAATGGCGGAATCCTCAACGTACTATTAAGTTGGTGCGGCATCATGACGTCATAAAACGGTTTTTGGTTTTTCTTTCGAATTATGAAAAGTGACTAAATTATTTCGATTGATGTCCGAATTGTTGATAAGAGTCTAAGCTATTTGATTCGGCTAGGCGACTGTTGAAAAGAGATTATAGAATTCAAGCATTCTTGTGTATTTATGCCAAACCAGATTGCTCTGGTGCGGATTTTGATGTTGAAAAGCTGAGGTGAACAACCCTATAAGGGAACATGTTTTCGGGGACAATGGTTCCGAGCGTAACGCATATAGTCGTTACAAAACACTACGTTGCGGCCCAATGTAGTGGTACAATAGGTTGGCCACCTAATGTACGCGTGGAGGGTGTTTTCAGTCTTTGTGATTGATAAACACTCTGGTTTGTAATGTGAAGAATTGTGTTGAAGTATTAGTAAACCTGTGGAAAAGTTCACGGTCTTGTGACCCCTCAGCACAAATTTGGAATCTGAGTTATTCATACTACTTCTCGATTATTGAAAAAAAAAATCGTGGAAGATTCTTATTCTTCTTAAGGATGAATATAGTAAGTAGATGCTCCTTAGAAAGGAGAAAGTGATAGAATGCAATTGAGAAAGTTATAATAATATAACTTCTGAAAAAAGAATGGATAAAATTATTCTAAAGAATATGTAATATTCGGAATAGCACCGAGTAGAGGAAGTTTAGGTGATTCCGAGGACGGAATCCTTATAAGGGGGAAAGGATGTAAGAACCCGGATTTTCAGAAATTATTAAATAAGGATTTAATAAATAAAATTCTTAAACCGTGAGATGGGTTCTAATAAAAAGATATATATGTGATATGAGGTATGTGGTATTATATTACATAGGGTAATATGGACTATGTAATATATGTTTTTGTGATTAATGAATATATTATTAATATATATTTGTTATTTATTTTAGAGACGATTCAATTGAGGTAAAGGAAGTGGATAAATTCCTATCGATATTAAATAATTTATAGAATTATTTTATCATAGTAAGTTGGTGACACTAAATATCCTTAATGTATAATCACCATATTCTTGTGTATGTGTACTAATAACTCGTATGTTTATAATATAGGTTATTAATAGCACTTAAGCTATCCGTGAATAGGTTTGGATAGTGAAGCATGAGTTAGTTAAGAAATTAACTAATAAGAATAAATATTGATTAATTCATAGTTGAGAGTTATATTATGGGGTAATATAATATTAATATTGAACTTTAATGATATGGTGCAGTGTTTAATTTACTTAAGTAAATGAGTGAATTAATAAGTGTGTTGAATATGTAATTATAGTTGATACTTTTATATTTATTACTTAGAATAGTACTATGTGAGAAAGTCTAATGTACGAATAACATTAAATATGTATATATACGTTATTAAAGGGAGATGAAAATCATTATATCTTTAAATGAATATTTAATATTTGAAGAAATTGTGTTGGGGATAATTTATAGAAAAGAAAGAGATATGAATTTTCTAATAAAGGATATTAAAATAGTTTCTAATGTTGAATTATTTTAATAAAAGAGGGAATGTTATTTTTGAATAATAATATTACCTTATATGTTTTAGTATGATGTAATAAGTGTGATTAATTAATATGGTAAATACATTAAAACATATTTGCTATATATAAATAAATTGATGGAAACAAATTATAGAAAATAAACTTATTACCTATTTTCTATATATAATGTACAGGTGTCGTACATATAGTTATTTATTATATTAAGAATATTGTCTTGAGACAATAAGTAAATTATTTTCTAATTAAAAATGTCTTTATTTGGAGAAAACATAATATTTTATGTTATGGCTAAATACATAATTTCTAATGTATTTTCAAGGGAGTTTAATTAATGAAAGGAAACTAAGTTATTTTAATATATTAAATAACTTAAGTTATTATTTGATCGTGAATATTATTATTTGAATAATTAATAGAGTATATATATTAATTATTATAAGCGTAAAAGTTATACTTATTATAAGTATAATTAATTGAGGTAGTTTAGCATTTTAATAGCTTGAGTTATTATATTGCCGTAAAGGTTATATAGAATATTTGAATATTTCCATTCACGATATATTTATATATGTGAACCTTGTGATTTAATAGTTCTAATTATATTGAACATGTTATAAGTAGTAAGTGATGGGAATAATAATAAGCTTGAGATTAAGCTTGTGAGAAATGCCTTGTGTGGCACGATAATAGATTCGGTAATGAATTGATTAATTCGAAGATGGAAGAATTATTAATTAAACTAATTAATCTATATTAATTGTTATTATAATAATATGTTGAATTATTATTATTGCGAGTGATAGCATGATAATAAGTATATTTGTTATAAATATAATAAGATTTATATTTATTTATCGTGATAATTAACTATATAAATGTTAATTAATTGTTATGAAAATTATAATTCCATTGATTAATGAGAAATAGATTAATTAATAAAATAAGTAATTTATTAATGTGCAAGCATGCGATATTAAAATATATAACGTATGATAGTTAACTATATGTTGTACGAAGTGTAAAGTGCGACGTGACTATATAAGCTATATAGTAAGGTGATAGAGTTACATGAGATGTGTATATAATGCAGTGTGACGCTTTAATATAGCTATATTATATGTATATATTATATAGTATGATTGGTTGCATTAAGAGAGTTACATAATATTATTGCTTATGTAACATGATATGTGTGGGTAGACCTTAAGGAATACCCTATTAACATATAGCAATTCTTAAATTGATAATGGTTTCTATAAGATATTATAACTGTATTAATAACCGTTATAATGAGTAATACCCGATAGAATTATATCCGGTAGGATGAAATGTACATGAATTTATATATGTGCAAGTTAAAATTTACTATACGATAGTATTATTGGGACTACATTGTGACACATTAATTTATAACATAAGTTATATGGGATGAAATGTATACATAATTTATATTACCTAAGTGTATATATTAAATGTAGAGGTGTATGACCCAAGTGTGGAACTACATTGCAAATGCTGAGTATTGTGCCTTGTCCCTTATTATTAGTCACATTTCCCTCCCACGTGACTACACTGTGAAGCTAACTCCTTATTTCTTCCTCAAACTCAGCAAACTCCCTAGCTTCATAGCTCATCATGCATGGGGAGTGGGTGTTATGATGGGATTCAACCACCCATTACCTACCCTTTCATAACCAACATACAATCCTAATTTACGTTGGTTTAATTTGAAGAACAAGAGCAATATCTGGACATTAATTGCTCTATAAATATGGACTCTCCTTCTCCATTTTTCCATTGCTGAGAATTGATTAAGTATGAAATTGAGAGCATATATAGAGTGAGTAATTATATACACATCAGTAGAGGAAGTGTGAATTAGCAAGCTAATTGCAAAGGTATAATATACTTTTCTTGTTCTTCATTTTAAGTTTACTGTCAAGTTCCAATTCTTGAAATTGAGCATGGATGGATTAATTGTTGAGTAAGAATAAGTTGTTAAGTGTTATATGAAGTTATAAGCATGATAGAATTGTTATATAGTTGCTTAGAATCGAATTTGCTGTGAACATTCTGAGTTGGACTGGTTTCTGCCGAAGCAGAGCATTCACTGGCTTGGCCGGACACCGGCGCAGATGCGCTGGGTTTATACCTGGTACCTGCGCAGCTGCGCAGGGTCCTAGGTTCTGTTTTTGGTCAGACCCCGGCGCAGCTGCGCCGGGTTTATGCATGTTAGCTGCGCAGCTACGCAGGGACTGCACCAGCAGCTTTGTGTTTTGTTGTGATTTCTGTCCATGCTAGCATATGATATCACTTTGGGCAGGCTTGAATACCGATTTACTTAGGGTGTATGAGTTCTTTAATACAACGTACACATTGGTGAGCATGCTAGCACATATTAGAAAAGGAAACCCCATGTTTTGTAAAATAAACTTATGGTTTCGAACATAAACTTTGAGGCCGTGTGACAGTTATAGTTGGTGCCTTATGTTAAAATCTAGGCGTGAGAGTTTGACTTAAATACGCTTGAACATGAGTTTAACATATAGTTGAGAGTCCCTTTTTGCAAATCATGACTTGCTTTAGTTACATAATATATGTTTTCTAAAGGAAGTAGGAAACATTAATAATGAAGTTGATGAAACTTGTGATATTAAATTCTGATATTTAACACAGGCGTATTGTTGAAGTCATGAGTGTATATAAACATAAAGAATGATTCAAGGTTGTATTGCATGTGCTAAACTACTTTGACTTGGTTTAAAACGATTTTAAAGGAGAACTATGACAATTTTGTAAACTAAGTTGCTTGAACATGGTATATCTAGATTCTTATATTTTTGAGCCTACATGCTAGTGTTTTAACATCACTTAGATGGCATATATGTGCACACACCTTGTTAGACACTATGAAAGTTAGTTAAGCATGAATTAGACATATTTTAAAGTAAGAAAAGATGCTAGTCATGTGTATATGATGAAGATATTTGTAAGCATGTGCATTAACATTATTATGACACCTCGCATGAAAAGAGTAGCCTTTCATGATTAGTTAAGCATGATAAGGATTGTGGAAATAAAACTTAGAAAGTTTAAAAGTAAGATGGACAACATTGAGTCACTTGCATTCTAACTTTATGTGCAAGCAAGATAGAACTTGTAGGCCTCTTGTCATGATTGATATGCACACCCCGCTAGTTAACCGTATTATGCACTGTACGAGCATGTTTTGAAGTAAGTTTTGAAGACGAACTATACTAACTATATGTAAATAGATAGAATGTATGTGAGCTTGTGTATTTAAAGGATGATAGTAAGTACGTATGGTTAAAGTATACGTATACGTACATAGTTATTTTAAGAATACGATAAGAAAGTAAGACAAAGGTTCTAAGAACCAAGTTAGACAACAATGTAACCTTTACTATTACATTGAGAATGTGTGGATACATATAACTAATGAGTGTGATCTCTATGGTTAATATAACTGTGTAGGATACACAAAGTGCAGAGATTCTTAAGCAGTTAAGTCGTAGTTGTTAAACTACGAATCAGGCAAGTCTTTCAGTTCTTATTTGATATATGAATTCAATAACTGTTAGTTGAATTATATTATGCTGTGATAATGTGAACTTATATATGAACTGTATTTGAGATATAAATGAGATTTAAAGTTGATCTTTGATGATATACTTGTTACGTGAAAAGTAACATGCGTAGTAAATATAAGTTGTTTATAAATGCATGAACTGAGTATAATATTATATGCTTTGTGATGCATGAGGACTGTTAGAATTGCTGAGCTGTCGAGCTCACTCTTGCAAATAACCACTTTTGCAGGTTAAGAATTCACGGTAAAGATTTCGTGCTTCTTGATTGATAAAGATAGATAGTATAGCATTGAAGAATATTACTTAGATTATTGTCTGGACCATGTTTAGATTCTAGATGATGTACTCGATAGTTGCTTACACTGTTTAATACTTGTTGTATTGTAAGAATGTATTAATTAATACATAGAGGATATCGAGTTGAGTTATAAACGTTATACGATAACTCAAATAGAATGAATCATATTTTATAATTGATTCAAGGATTGTAATTGATTCAAAGTTATGGAATCAATAAGAAGAATTTATTCAAAGGATATTGAAAAGTTTAAATTATTCCGTATTTTAGTAATATCTAATATGATGTAAAGACGAGATCTTGGATATGAATAGAATTTATATTCTAAATTGTAATAAACAAAGTTGTATTCTTTTACTAATGATTAAAAGATGTAATAGTTTGACGATAGTAGTATCGTGACTGCACCGAATCCGAGGTTTAGAAGGAATATAGATTTGGGGGCGTCACAGCTGCCTACTTACTCCCGGGTTGAGGGAGATCAGGTCATTCGTAGTTCAATTTTTTGTGTGAGAGAGGCTTTAGAAGTGTCCCTTTTGAGTTTGGTTTGATGAGTTTTTGAGTTTTTTGTTTAGATTGACCACACCAGAAATGGCTGCCTATGTATTCCTGGGTTAAAAGAGATCAGGTCATTCGTAGTTACGCTTTTCTATTGAAAACCGATACTGATTTGATTCGTAGGACCAGGATGTTGGTATGCATGTGTTTCATACATAGTACCTTTTTATAGTGTCTGAATTGATGAGTTGGGGAAATTCACTCCCGTCCATCTCTTGTAATCTGACAGCTCCTCCTGTCAACACCTCTTTAACAATGAGGGGGCCTTCCCAATTAGGAGCAAACTTGCCTATAGCTTCGTCTTGATTGGCTAGGACTTTCTTTAGCACCAAATCGTTCTCTTTGAATTGCCGTATTTAGACTTTCTTGTTGTATGATCGAGCAATCCTTTGCTGATATGACTGCCCGTGGAAAATGGCTGTAGCCCTCTTTTCATCTGTCAGGGACAGCTAGTGGTACCGATCTAACAACCACTGGTCTTCCTCCATCTGAGTGTCTATCAACACTCTCAGGGACTTCATTTCTACTTCTATGGGAAGTACTGCTTCCATGCTATAGACCAATGAGTAGGGGGTAGCCCCAGTAGAAGTGCGCATTGACGTCCTGTATGCTAACAGGGTTAGGGGCAACAGGTCAGGCCACTCTTTGTGATTGGCAGACATTTTCTACATGATCTTTTTGATAGTTTTGTTGGCCGCTTCGACAGCACCATTCATCTTGGGTTGATAAATGATATAATTGAGATGCTTGATGTGGAACTTGCTGCATAGTTCTCTCATCATCTGATTGTTTAGGTTCTTGGCATTTTCTAATACGATCACCTCCGGTTGTCCATATCGACAGACGACATTATTTTTGATGAAACCAATGATGACCTCTTTGGTGACTTTGGGAAAAGAGGTAGCTTCAACCCACTTGGTGAAGTAATCGATCATGGTGAAGATGAATCGATGACCATTACTGACTTTGGGTTCTACTGGGCCTATCACATCCATTCCCCACATGGAGAAAGGCCATGGCAAACATATGTTGTGTAGCTCATTTGGAGGAGCGTGTATGGAATTTCCATGGATTTGGCATTGGTAGCACCTCCTAACATGATCTTCGGAGTCAGCTTTGAGAGAGATCCAATAATGCCCTGTTCTTAATATCTTTCTGGCCAGCAGATGATCTCTCATGTGTGGACCACATATTCCACCATGGATTTCATCCATCAATCTCTGGGCTTGCTCTTTATCAAGGCATCGTAACAGGCCTACTCCAGCATCCCTTTTGTAGAGTGCGTCTCCGCTTAGATAGAACTTCATGGCCATTTTGTGAATCCACTTTCATTCAGCTTGGCTTGCCCCAGCGTGTGTAGATCTATCTCGGAGATACTCCTTGATGTCTTGATACCAAGGCTGTTTGATAGAAGGTATGTCATCAGATACTTCTCCAATGTAATTCCCGTATGTTGGGGTCTTTTGTCTTGTGAATTTGCTGTCGGGAATCCCACTCCTATCGGACATGCGAATCAAAGAAGCCAACATTGCCAATGCGTCAGCGAAGTCATTGCTACCCCGAGGAATATGGATGAAAGTTATGTCTTCAAACTCCATGGATATTTTGACGACCTGCAAATGATAAGGCATCAAATGTAGTTCTTTGGTGTGATATGCCCCAAAGGTCTGTCTAATAACCAATTCAGAGTCTTCAAAGACTAATAGATACTTGACACCCATGGATTGGGCTAATTTTAACCCCATTATGTAGCCTTCATACTCAGTTGTGTTATTGGGGTTGACAAACTGCAGCTTGGTAGCCACAAGATCTTGTTCTCCTATACCAGAGATAAGGACTGCCCCAGCTCCGGCACCTTCCATGTTTACTGCTCCATCGAAATATATTTTCCAATGTTGGACTGCATTTTCCTGAAGACTTTGCTGAATTTTCATGATACCATAATCTGAAAAATAAGTCTCTAGAGGTTCGAATCCTCCTGATGGTGCTTCGGCTAGTTGATCTGCAATGCCTTGACCTTTGATGGACTTCTGAGTCACGTAGACAATGTCGAACTGCTGTAGGATCAACTGCCATTTGGACAGTAAATAATTCAACATTGGCTTGTTGAATACGTATTTCAGTAGATCCATGCGGGACTATGAGGTAGGTCGTGTGCCCATGCAGATAGTGTTGCAACCTCATGGCGGCCCATGCTAACGCACAACATGTCTTTTCAATAAGGGTGTACTTTTGCTCACCGCTGCTGAATCTTTTGCTAATGTAGTAGATAGCTCTCTCCTTGCTACTATCATCTTTTTGTCCCAACATACAGCCCATGGCGTTGGCATTGACGGACAGGTACATAAACAGGGGAACTCCGTCCTTTGGGGGTACCAATACTGGTGCTTCGATCAGCTGATTCTTGATGACAAGGAAGGCTTTATGACAATCCTCATTCCATTTGGTGGCGGAATTCTTCCTTAGTAGCTTGAAGATGAGTTCACAAGTTACTGTGAGCTGGGAAATGAATCAGCTTATGAAATTGATTCTCCCAAGGAACCCGCGTATCTCCTTCTCTATTCGAGGTACTGGAATCTCTGTGATGGCTTTAATCTTGGCAGGATCTAGTTCATTGCCTCTGTTGCTCACTAGGAATCCCAATAACTTGCCTGATTTGACACCAAAAGCACATTTGGCTCAGCTTGAGGTTGTACTTATGCAACCTGTTGAATAGCTTCCTGAGATGGTCAATGTGATCGTCCTCCTTCTGGGATTTGATGATGATGTCATCCACATAGATCTCTATCTCCTTATGCATCATGTCATGAATTAGGGCCATCATAGCTCGATGATATGTGGCCCCGGCATTAATGAGGCCGAAGGATAGTCGTCTGTAGCAGAAGATTCCCTAGGTAGTGATGAAAGATGTTTTCTCCCTGTCTTCCTCAGCGACCATAATTTGATGGTAACCAGCAAAGCAATCCACAAAAGAATACATGTCATACTGCGCCGTGTTGTCGATCAGGATGTGGATGAAAGGCACAGGGAAATTGTCATTGAGGCAGACTTTGTTCAAATCCCTGTAATCTACACATACTCGTACTTTCCCTCCGGGCTTAGGCACTAGAACTATATTTGACAGCCACTCCAGGTATGTTGATACCATGATGATGTCGGCTTTGAATTGTTTAACGACCTCTTCTTTGACTTTCAGACTCCATTCAGGTTTCAATTGCCTGAGCTTCTGCTTGACTAGCTTGAATCCATCTTTGATGGGCATTCGATGGATGACAATATCAATAGACAGGCCAATCATGTCTTCATGTGACCATGCAAACACATCCTGGAACTGTATTAGGAGTTCAATCGGGTCGGCTCTTTGATCTTGGGTGAGGTCAATGCCTATCTGGATTTCTTTGAGGTTTTCTGAGGTTCCTATGTTGATAGTGGTGGTTTGGTTGAGGTTTGGTTTAGGTTTGTCTTCGACCCATTCTTCGATCTCCTCGGGTACCTCATAGTCATCTTCCTCCTCTTGATCAACTTCCATCAAGTCAAAGTTCAGTTCTACATCAAAGTTGTAGTCACTGTGACAGGTTGGCATCTCATCAGTAGGGAAAAACAAATCCAATCTTGGAGTCCTAAAAACAAAATTCTTTTGCTTTAATATATACAACTGTTTAAACATACAAATCATTTGGCAAAGCATAACAAAAGTTACTGCTATAGCTGTGTAATAAAACAAGCAGTAAATGAAACCATCTTATAGGGCAGACAGACTCTCTGCCCTTTTACCCTTTTTGAATGAGGCAAGGGATGCTGCTCCAGTTATCTAGGGTTAGATCCTCATGAACAGGGAGGACCAAGGAATTGTGTTCGTTTGCCTCATCTCGGATGATGACTAAGAAATCCTTTAGATCAGAGCCGGGACTCTTCTTTGAACTGCCTCCCTTTTCTTTATTGATGAGAGGAATTTGAATCTGATCCTCATCGTCACTGTCTGGGATATCATCATTCATACCTTCATAGTGTATGAGAACACGCATGTTAGAAAATGGGTCTCGTCCTTCATACAGGAACTTTTCTTTTCCTTTTTTTCTCTCCCCTTCAGGGTTTGGGCTCTTTCTCTCACATACCGGTATGATTAGAGGAAACAACATGACTGACACAACAGCAGAGATCTTCCTCATTGGCTTCACAAACCCTACGTCAGTGAAGTTTGGCAATAGTATAGTGGCAGTATGAGCCTTAGGATACTTGTGTGGGTTCCGGTGGTTTAACCCGGATGAATAGCCCAATCCGGCTTTCCCCGACTGACTCGGGATTTTCACCGGGCTCTTAATTCCTTGTTAATTCTTTCCTAACCCTTTTCCAGGGGTAAAACCCAAATATACCATCTCCTGGCCCACTGTTATCACTTCGGGGGAGACTTTAGGCTTCAAGGCTGGTGCCCCAACTGGTAGGTACTGAGTATCGCTCACCTCCAAGGCTTAAAAACTAGCAGGTTCAATCCCTAAGTCCATACAAATTATTGGAATGTATCCCTCTATACAGACAGGGTATTCTGGTTCGGCATTCACCGTTGTAGACACTCAAAATTTTCCTTGCCCCAATATTAACACTGTAAGAGGGCAAAATCGCCAATCAACTCAAATTCGGCCACCAATGTCGGTCCTTCAATTCAAATTCAGCCACCAATGCCGATCCTTCAATTCAAATCCGACCGCCAATGCCAGTCCTTCAACTCAAAACCGGCCGCCAATGCCGGTCCTTAAACCTAAATCTGATCCCCAATATCGGTAAACCTAAATCCGATCACCAATATCAGTACTCCAGCCAAATTCGATCCCCAAAATCGGTAATTCAGCTAAATCCAAACACCAATGTTAGTACTCAATCCAGCTTCGATAGTTAATTGGACTGTTCATCCAGCTCTGATAGTTAATCGGACCGTCTATCCAGTCCCGATAGTCAATCGGACCGTCTATCCAGCCCCGATAGTCAATCGGACCGTTTATGCAGCTCCGATAGTCAATCAGACCGTTAATCCCAGTTCCGATCGACAATCAGGTCGTCTATCCAGCCCCGATAGTCAATTGAACGTCTATCCAGCCCCGATAGTCAATCGGACCATTCATCCAGCACCGATCGTCAATCGGACCATCAATCTAGCTCCGATCGTCAATCGGACCGTCAGATCAACCCCGATCTCAATATCGGGCTATCAACTAAACCCCGATCATTGATCGGGCCGTCAATTCCAACCCCGATCTCAATATCAGGCCTTTAAATCAGCCTTGGCAGTAACCTACAAGGTACAAAGCAGCCCCCGCATCAACCCGGAAGGTACCGATCAATCCCGATCTCAATATCGGGCCGTCAAGACAGCCCCGGTCTTAACCCGGGAGGTACAGGTAAACCTGGACTTCAACCCAGGACATGTTAAGACATCCCTGATCTCAGCCTGGGAAGTACAGATCAGCCCCGGCGTTAATTCAAAAAGTGCAATTCAGCCCCAGAGACAACCCTGGATCCATCAAAGGCCGTGCCGACACCACAGGCAACCTCGGGAGGGGCAAAATGGTCATTTTGTCCAACTCCCAACCGATTCGGTCAAACTCAAGCCGAATTGATTCCATCGAAGTCAGAATGAACCACAACAACGATCCCGAGTGCCACAACGCAAGACAGTTCAACGGACAGACTACGGAGAATCGAAGACCTGTTTATGAACCCGTCTTCTCGGACTCGGAAAATATTTTATCCCATGTCATTACGCAACGAAGCTCTACCTGTCTAATTTTTTGACTTTTACACCTCTTCCAAACCCAAATATTTTTACTCCAACACGTAGACAAACCCATATACTACCACATATCAAAAAACCACCGGTAGATTTGGACGTTTAAAGCCTACGATTTGGCAAAAAATCTGTATTGCAGTCCATTGTAAGTATTTTTGCGATCAGAAAGTCAATACTACTACTTTGCACTGTTTTTCACTTGAAGTTTCATCTTCCAAATATGCCTGGAACTTAGTTCCGTGGCCATTTTGTCAAAATTTGGTATATTTCTGTACATAAACGCAGTTTTTTGCATTTCTACAACTCGGATTGACGATCCGTCAGTTCCAGCAACATCACACATTTTTGGCAACTCTGCCGGACTTGGTTGTCTTCCCAGTCCGGGTTTGGCCCTTTTTTGTATATATTTAACTGCAAATGGACTAACATTTCAATTCTGTCAAGCCCGGGTGTCAAATCTGTGGTAGTTTACCGCTTTTATATATATCTATGCATATATAAGCGAATTTCACCATCACTGGTACTCATATCAGTCTTGGTTGACTACATTTCTGTCAATATATATATATATATTTATATATTTTTAGTCCATCCTGGATTACTATTTTTGCACACTTCGCTATACCGGGTGCTCTCCCTCGTCACTGGTTGACTACTTTTCTGTCAATTTCAATTCCAGTACGGGCACCGGCGTGAAAACCCATCGCCCTTATTACTATTTTTCTATATATATATATATATATATATATATATATATATTTCATTTCTGTCACAGCCTGGATTATTTCGTGGCTATTTACAGTTTTTTTTTATATAAATATATATTTCAATTCCAGTCCGAGCTTGCGAGTGAAAACTCATCGCCCTTTTACAGCTTTTGTATATATATAATTATATATATTGCTTTACTCAATTTATTCAACTGCTGCATTTAACATTCATTTGTATATGAATCTGCTCTGACATATCTGCGGGCGGACTAGATTTATCCAAATCTCACCAATTTTAGCTTCCAACGTTTCAAACAGGTCTCGATAGAACCTGGAAGCTATAATGGCTGAGATTTTTTTAAATCTAGTTATTTTTATAGTTTCAGCTTTGAAAGCAAACTCGCGTCCCTTAGATCGCTATCTAGTGGGAACGAGACGCTTTGGCCATTCGCAGCCAGGATTTATTGATGAATCCTTGGTTCCATTGCGACGTGGTGATGTATATATATCCATTTCTGTGCAGATTTGAACTGTGCAGGTTTATTGGCTACTCATATGTGAGCCTAGGAATTGTGGGATTCAAGATCAAATCGATCGGGATCTAATTCCCACGATGGACAAACTCCAGTTTACAGATGTACCCTGCCAGTTTTTTCTGTAAAATGTACATACACAAACCTTAAAACGGTTATCCGGATTTAATGTCTCATCATAGTGAAATGTCAATTATCATGTCAGCATCCCTCCGATGGTTTTCATACCTATGAGGAGACCGACACTTGTATATTCCTGTGGTCGAGGATGCTTCGCAGCCCGACAAATCACCATTCACATGCAGCCTTAAGGCTATAAAGATAAAAATTGAAAGTAGCGATACGCTTCAATTCCTATGTCAGCGTAAGGGTTTGATAAACCAGCTTTCAAAACATCATTTTCAAATCAATCAAAAGAAAAGCGTTTCAAGAAAATTAAATTAAATGCTTTTGCAAATCAAATCAAAGACGAATTTTCAAATCAAATCAAACACTTCGTATATAGGTTCAACGAAGCTTGTCAAAGCTTTTAATCAATTAAATCAATAGGCCCTACTTTCAAACAGCATTCACTCACGCATTCCAGTTTTAAGGGAAATATTGAAAAGATGTGGTACCGTGTTTACACTTACATGGGAGTTGTGGGGTACCTAACACCTTCCCCACACTTAACCAAGCCCCCGAACTCAAAACTCCGATTTTAAAGATCAAGTTTCAACAGTGTTCAGCAATGGGGCCTCTTTTCAAATCAAACTCGGTTGAGTTGGTACAACCATTTTCAAATCTACCAACTGGCGACTCTGTTAAAATGTTCAAATCGTCGACATGATACATGTTGGCCTCTTTCCTAAAAAACCCTTCAAAACTTTTTTCCTAAATAAAAAGAATAAGGGTAGAGAGAACTTAGGAAGATCGATTTGACGAAACCCGGGTTACGAACCAACTCGCGGGGTTTTTAAATTTTCCAACGACGACATGTGGTGACTCTGCTGGGGACAGTAGAGGGCTTAGGCCGCTTTCTAATCTTTTCAAACATTTCCCTTTCAAAACTATTGAATGCGTGAAATCCTACGTCTCCACAGTCAATGGATGAGTAAATGATGCGTCTTTACATAGAATGAATGTGAATGAATGTTTTCCTGCTTTAGTGCTTTGCACCCTTATTAGTGCTTCGCACCCATGTCATCATATGCATAACGGTGAGGCACGATGTATGAGAATGTATGTTGTGTGTCCCTCTCACAAGGAGGATAACCCGGTCGGTGTTAAGTAATGACTCTGGGGACGATTAAGTCTCTAGGGGAGCCTCATGAAAATACACCACTCAGATTCGCTCCAGTTGAACGATTGGATTAACTTCCCTTCTAGTAGGTTGCGATGATCTGGAAGCTTTTATGCCAAAACAAAAGCCGCAAGAGCAACCTAAGATAGGTCAGCCTCTGATTAACCAAATCCGAAGGGAAGCTTCTTCATGCCTTCCTCTTTCAATTCCATGTCAAGTCTCCAATTACTGAGGATCACAATGTAAATATCAATAATGAAAGATTTACTTTCCCTATCAAATACATGCCATCCTGCCATCAAAACAACTAACCTCGATTTTACAGGATAAACACTAAAAAACATATCATGCATCGAATCTTTACCTACCTCAGGAAATTGACACGCCTACGTTTTGTTGTAGGTGTAAAAATTGGTCATGTCACCAGATCTAAATTCAAGAAAGCACTCAGTCCATCCGCGGACATAGCTTCAAGTGCTCCACCGGAATTCACCCCTGTCTCCAGGGAAGAATTCGAAGGACTGAAAAATCAGATTGCCGAGCTAGCCGGTTTTTAGGAAGAACAAAGTAATGCCTTTAAAGAGAAACAATCTCAAGCTCATCCAAAACCAGGAGCATTTGGTAGTGGTGCTGGCGGTCAAGATACTGAAAAGGCTGAAACTCAGATTCCTAGACCACAAAACTAGGACACAACCAACAAAACCCTTGAAATCACCCCCTCGTCAAAGAACAGGAAGCTGGTGACATCATGAAAAAAGTACAATAGATGGAAGAAACCCTTCGGTCTATCAAAGGGACTGGGGCGTTGGGCAGTGTTACTCTGACCTCTGTATATTCCCCGGGGCTCGTTATCCCAAAAAATTTCAAGTCCCTAATTTTGAGAAATATGACAGAATGGGGGATCCTTACGCACACCTGAAAGTCTTCATCGGAGAACTCGGATCCTATGCTGAGGATGAGAAGCTTCGAATGAAACTATTCCAGAAGAGTCTAACCGGAGAAGCCAGAGCTTGGTATGCCCGCTTGGACAACTCCAAAATTCACAGTTGGGAAGAACTGGCCCATGCCTTCCTCAGCCAGTATAATTTTCAATCACAGCTGGCTCCAGATAGATACCAAATAACCAAAATCAAGAAGAAGAATACTGAATCATTCAGAGACTATGCCCAACGATGGAGACGGGTAGCAGCACAAGTCACCCCAGCCATGACTGAATCTAAAATAGTCATGACCTTCATCGATATCTAAGAAGCACCTTATTATGAGAGGGTCCTAGCAGGAATAGGAAAACCATTCTCTGAAATGATCAAGCATGGCGAGATGGCGGAAATGGGGCTCAAATCCGGGAAGATAAAAGATCTAACCGCCCTCGAAGTTGTCGCCTAACATATCCAATCCGAAAATTACGGGAGTAATCCCCGGAGAAGACGAAGAAGTCTCCTTGGTCTTACAAGGACACAATTCAAGGGGCGAGTCAAACCACATGCCCATTCAAAAGAGGAACTATACCCCTTTTCAAGCTTCAACACAGCCTGCAAACCCTCAATTCCAGAAAAATATGGAAGTCAGGCATCGAAGAAATTTCACCCCACTAGGGGATTCCCTCGAGAATGTGCTCAAACTTCTGACATCTCAGAAGAAGATTGTTCAACTTCTTCCACTGACCAACACTAACGGAAGGAACTTCGATCCTAACAAGAAATGTGCTTATCGTTCTGGATCTCCAGGCCATGATACTCAAGACTGTTGGTCTCTCAAGAACAAAATTCAAGACTTAATTGACAGCGGGGAAATTGTGATAACAAAGCGTGACCAACCCCATGTCCAAGACAATCCTCTCCCACAGCACAAAGAGGAAAATGTCTACATGATCAGTACCTCAAATGGAGAAGGATATAAATACCTCCGCTACATTGGGGAACCAAGTCAATCCAATCTTAGTAGCCCAGAGAGTTGGGAAACTTTTGAGAAGCGATTCCTGAGGGAGCAAGAAGTTAAGTCTCTCAAGGAACAAATTGAGCAGTTGGCTGAACTGGTCGTCTACCAGTATTAACTCACCAGGAAGATGCTGAAGCAAATTTATCAATCCAATGACAGTCATTCTCCTCTGGCGAAAATCAATTCCATCCCCAATAGGGATCATTGCCGGTTGCACGAACAACCAATGGTAAAAAATGAGCATACCCAAGAGGGTAGATAATTCTGGTTTCAAAGGAACTTCACCAATCTGAATCAATCAATGGAAGAAATCCTCCAAATGATAATCAACGAGGGGATGGTTGCGGATCTATTACCCCCTTTAAACCCTCAATCCAGAAAATTCAAACCTGGCCAAATATGTGAGTACCATTCCAATTCTCCCGGCCATGATACAGAAGAATGTTGGGCACTTAGTAATCTAATTCAATACCTGATTGAGAAAGGTGACCTAATCAGAGGAGATCAAATCCTCAACATTTCAGATAAAAATAGCCTCTGGATCCCGAATGCATGGTACCAGGACACAGTAGTTGTCGTATCTTGCGATAAGGAATCAATCCTCACACCCCTAGTATTGACAGGGAAAGGGGTCCAAGAATTCCAAAATCCTGTGAAAGTGGTTGCACCTCAACTTCTAATCTTGCCCTTCAGACCTCAATATCCAATCATCAGTCTGAAGAAGGTCCCATGGAACTACGGGGACATTGAAAGCTCTACTTCAAACAACATTTCCATCCTGTCAAAGGATAATCCATTGTACCTGCCTCAGCGGGTGATTAAACCAGTTACCAAAGCAAAAGAAAAGGTGACTGAAGAAAAGATCAAAGAGTTCCTCAACAAAATGGGACACAATGAAATCAAGATAGTGCAAAGCTTGAAAAATGCACCCAAGCAAGCGTTTATCCTCGACCTGGTCTTATCATCAGAAGACCATCGCAACATTCTAGTGAAGGTACTAGAAGAAGCCCATCTACCACACACGGTAGACACAGAGAAATTCTGTCATGTGATAGAACACATCTTCAACAGCAATGTGATTTCCTTCACAGACGATGATATCCCGGTAGAGGGAAGGGGCCACCACAAGTCCCTGCATATAGCTGTAATGTCCTCCTGATATGTGATTGGAGGTGTGCTCATCGATGGAGGATCATCCCTCAACATCTGTTCATACGATACCTTAGAAAGGATGAAGATCAATCCGAACCGGATCAAAACCAGTCATATGGTCATCCGGGCTTTCGATGGATCTTCCCGCCAGGCTATGGGGGAAATCGAGCTTCCTTTAGAAATTGGTCCACAAACCTTCTACGTATCCTTCCAGGTTCTCAACATCGCCACTAGATACAATTTGCTATTGGGCACACCATGGATCCACATGGTAGGGGCAGTGCCATCCACCCTCCATCAGCAACTCAAGTACATTATTAACGGCAGCCTCATCATAGTCAATGTCGAACCAGAATACCCTACCTATATACATGGGGACATGCCGGTGATTAGCCTGGACGCGAGGATAGAGCCTGCAAGTTTTTAAGCTTTTGAGGTGAGCAATACTTAATATCTACCAATCGGGGCACCAGCCCTAAAACCTAAAGTGTCCACTGAAGTAATGACCGTAGGCTAAGAAATGGTATCTTCGGGTTTCCAACCTGGAGAAGGGTTGGGAAAGGATAAGCAAGGTATTAAGATGCAAGTCCAAATCCCAAGTCAGATGGGAAGAGCAAGATTGGGATATTCATCCGGGTCAAGCCACCGAAATCCACACAAACATCCCAATGCTCATGCCTCTATAATTCTGCTCCCAAACCTTATAAATGCCAGATGGGTGAAACCTACGAGGAATATCCCTACGGTGGTATCAGCCATACTATTTCCTCCAATCATACCTGTCCATGAAAGAAAAACCCTCAAGCCTGAGGCAAACAGCGAAAAGGGAAAAGAAAAGATCTTATACGAAGGACGAGACCCATTCGCTAACATGAGAGTCATTCTCAACTACGAGGGTATGAATAACGAACTCCCCGACAGTGACGACGACCATGTCCAAATTCCTCACATCAAGAAGAGGAATGATCCACAGAAAAGCCTTGGCCCTATTCTCAAGGATGTCTCAGTCATCATTCAGGACGAGGCGGACGAGCACAATTTCTTGATTCTCCCAATTCATGAGAATCTGACACTGGACAAATGGAGCAGTGTCCCTTGCCTAAGTCGAAAAGGTTAAGGGGGCAGAGAGTACATCTGCCCTTAATCATGCTTTCATTTACTGCTTACTTTTGATTGCACAGCTAGAGCATTAACTTTTGTCATGCTTTGCAAATGCCATGTGTATTTAAGCAGTTGTATATATTAATGAAAGAATTTTTGTTTTTAGGACCCAAGCATTGGATGTGTGTGTCTCTGCTGATGAGATGCCAACCTGTCAAGATGACTCCGACTTGGATGTAGAATTGAACTTCGACTTGATGGATATTGATCAAGAGGAGGAAGATGACTATGAGGTGCCAGAGTAGATCAAGGAATGGGTCGAAGACAAACCCAAACCAAACCTTGACCAAACCTCCACCATCAACATAGGAACCTCCGAAAACATCAAAGAAATCCAAATAGGTTCAGATCTCACACCAAATCAAAAAGCCGACCTGATCAAACTCTTAACACAGTACCAGGATGTGTTTGCATGGTCACATGAAGACATGATCGGTCTATCCATAGACATTGTCATCCATCGACTGCCCATCAAAGAAGGGTTCAAACCAGTCAAGCAAAAACTCAGGCGATTAAAACCTGAGTGGAGTCTCAAAGTCAAAGAAGAAGTCGTTAAGCAATTCAAAGCCGGGATCATCATGGTATCAACATACCCTGAATGGCTATCAAACATAGTCCCCGTACCTAAACCGGGAGGGAAGGTACGAGTATGCGTGGATTACCGAGACTTGAACAAAGCCTTCCTCAAGGACAATTTCCTAGTGCCTTTTATCCCCATTCTAATCGACAATACTACGCAGTATGGCATGTATTCATTCGTGGATTGCTTTGCTAGTTACCATCAAATCATGGTTACTGAGTTAGACCAGGAGAAAACATCCTTTATCACTCCCTGGGGAACCTTCTGCTATAGACGACTATCCTTCAGCCTCATCAATGCCGGAGCAACGTATCAGCGAGCCATGATGGCCCTCTTTTATGATATGATGCACAAAGAAATAGAAGTCTATGTTGACGACATCATCATCAAATCCCGGAGGGAGGATGATCACATAGACCATCTCAGGAAGCTGTTCAACAGGTTACGCAAATACAACCTCAAGCTAAATCCCTTCAAATGTGCTTTTGGCGTCAAAGTAGGTAAACTGTTAGGATTCCTGGTGAGCAATCGGTGCAACGAGTTAGACCCCACCAAAATCAAAGCCATTACTGAGATGCCCGTACCTCGTACAGAGAAGGAGATACGTGGATTCCTGGGAAGGATCAACTTCATAAGTAGATTCATTTCCCAACTCACAGCAACCTGTGAGCCCATCTTCAAGCTGTTAAGAAAGAATTCCTCCACCACGTGGAATGAGGATTGTCAACAAGCCTTCCTTGCCATCAAAAACTAGCTGATTAAAGCTCCTGTTCTGATACCCCCAAGGGAGGGAGTCCCTTTGTTCATGTACCTGTCCGTCAATACCAATGCAATGGGCTGCATGTTAGGACAGAAGGATGATAGTAGCAAGGAAAGAGCCATCTACTACATCAGTAAAAGATTCAGCAGTGGAGAACAGAAATATACCCTGATCAAAAAGACATGTTGTGCATTAGCATGGGCCTCCATGAGGTTGCAACACTATTTGCATGGGCACACGACCTACCTCATATCCCGCATGGATCCGCTCAAATATGTATTTCAACAAACCGATGTTGAATTGCCGACTGTCCAAATGGCAGTTAATCCTACAATAATTCGACATTGTCTACGTGACTCAGAAGTCAATCAAGGGTTAAGGCATTGCAGATCAATTAGCAGAAGCACCTTCAGGAGGGTTCGAGCCCCTGGAGACCTATTTCCTGGATGATGGGATCATGACAATTCAACAACTCTAGTCTGAGAATACAGTCCAACCATGGAAAATGTATTTCGACGGAGCAGTAAACATGGAGGGTGCCGGAGCTGGGGCAGTCCTCATCTCTGGTACAGGTGATCAATATCCTGTGGCTACCAAACTTTAATTTGGTAACACCAACAACACGACCGAGTATAAAGGCTGTATCATGGGGATGAAGCTAGCCCAATCCATGTCTATCAAACACCTACTCGTCTTCGAAGATTCCGAGCTGGTCATCAGACAGACTACCGGCACGTATCTCACCAAAGAACTGCATTTGCTGCCCTACCATCGGCGAGTCCTCAAAATATCTCAGGAATTCGAAACAATAACCTTCGTTCACATTCCTCGGGGTTGGAATGACTTCGTTGATGCATTAGCAATGTTGGCTTATTAATCCACATGTTCGATATGAGTGGATTTCCCAACATTCAGTTCACAATTCAGAAAGCCCCGACATATGGGAATTATGTGGGAAAAGTATCAGATGAAATACCTTCTGTCAAGCAGCCTTGGTTTCAAGACATCAAAGAATATCTCCGTGATGGATCCACACCCGCTAGTGCAAGACAATCAGAGCGGAAACGGATTCTCAGAATGGCCATGAAGTTCTATCTGAGCGGAGACGCACTTTATAAAAGGGATGCTGGAATAGGCCTATTAAGATGCCTCGACAAGGAGCAAGCCCAAAGACTAATGGATGAAGTCCATGGCGGAGTCTGTGGTCCACACATGAGCGGCCATCTGCTGGCCAAGAAGATAATCAAAACAGGACATTACTGGATCTCGCTCAAAACTAATTGTGATGATAACGTCAAGAGATGCTTTCAATGCCAAATACATAGAAATGCCATTCACGTTCCTCCAAATGAGTTGCATAACATGAGTTCACCATGGCCTTTCTCTATTTAGGGAATGGACGTAATAGGTCCAGTGGAACCCAAAGCCAGTAATGGTCATCGATTCATCTTCACTACGATCGATTACTTCACCAAATGGGTAAAAGTAACCTCTTTTCCCAAAGTCACAAAAGAGATCATCATCAGTTTCATCAGAAATAATGTCGTCTGTCGATATGGACAACCAGAGGTGATCATATCAGACAACGCCAAGAACCTAAACAATCAAATGATGATGGATCTGTGCAGTAAGTTTCACATCAAGCATCTCAATTCTATCATCTATCGGCCCAAGATGAACGGCGTGATAGTAGTGTGCATACAAGTCAATCATGTGTGATGATAAAGCACATACTTTGTAAACAATTTTATTTATTTATTAATAAGATATTCATTTAAGGTATTTAATTATCTACATGGTGCTATTTTTATAATATGTAAATAACCCATAGTTTTAAGCAATGCTTTTAGAATCATGATGAGATCATGCTAATGAGATCTAAATTCTTAGAAAGCTTAAAAACTAAAATAGTTCCCAATTGTGGGATTACTAAAATGGGGATTAGTAAATCCGGATAGATTGGTACATATGTTGCTTGCTCATTGGATAAGGATGACTGATCTCATGGTCATTTGTGTGGAGACACTAAAGCAAGTATGTAGGTGCTTATAGAGAATAAGTTCACTGAACGTGACTCGCTATAGAATACCTAATGGAGTTTTACTCGCCTGTCAATAGGAATTCCTAATGTGATAGTAGTACAAGTGATCCTTGGATTTGAGATCATCATAGTATCTTGTATGTAACAAATTATACTTTGACTTATTCCTTAATGCCTTTTAAGGCATATATAGGGTATGCTTGGGTATAATGAGTTGCATATGGAGATAATGTATGATCAATAAAGAATCTACCACCTCTAGTAAAGAGGAGATATGTCCTATGTGATTCGTTAAATGATAAGGTAGAATGAAATTAAAAAGAGGTTTCTAATTTGCATTATTTGGAGTTGTGCGTTTTCTAATCGAAATACATATGATTAAATAAATTAAGACTTGACAGTAAATCCATGTCTTATATTTAATTGGGACATTGTGTGGTGGAAGGATTGAATTGTACGATAACTATTAACTCACAGGTTCTTTTATGATTAATGTTGAAATCTATATTATCTAGAAAGTCGTTGATCGCTAGGGAGGCTTATCCCTATTGTAGAATAAATATTATTTATTTAAATAGATTATTAGTTTAATTTATTTATTTAAATAAGATTAGAATTGTTCTAATTGATTTATTCACAATCAGTTTAATATGGAGAACCTAAAGGGTCACACCATAAAAGGAAGAAGAATTATTTAAGAAGAAAATGGCATGATAGTAATAATGCATTAAGTATAATTAATTTAATCTATGGTGATAGAATAAATTAAATAGCTTAATATTTATTATTTAATATTTTAGAAATATTAAATATAAATTAATAAGAGGAGTCTTATTAATATTATTATTATTATTTTAATTCTAAAGGAGTTTAGGAATTAATATAATATCAGTACTCTCTCTCAATCCTAATAAGATTAGGATATAAATTAATTAAAAGTGTTTAATTAATTAATTAAATAAATAACCTATTCTAATTGGATTAGGAGGGTTAACCTGATATCTATATAAGAGAGTCTTATATCAGAAATAAGGTACATGAATATTTTCAAAGGTTGGGAGTACACATATTCTATAGAGATAGAAACAAGGGCTAAGCCAATAACCCATCTTCTTGAGTTCTTCATCTTCCTTGGTGGATCACCGTTAGAGGCCAAACATTTGGGTGGCTGACATTGATCAAGGGAAGGAGCCACTACAGAGGAATCAAAGGAATCAAAGGAGTAGAACTTGTACCTGAGGAAGCTTGGATCTTCAAAGGTATAATTCCATGTTCTCTTTTTCTGTTATTGATAACTAGCACAAAGCATGATCATGGTTATGGGTTTGTATAAATTTTTGAAAACCTATGTTTCGCGCTTCCACCCTATTTATGTGATTTGATTGCATGATTGCGTTACGTACAAACCCAACACAGCGCTGTCGAAGTGGCCAACAAAAACATCAAAAAGATCATGCAGAAAATGTCTGCCAATCACAAGGATTGGCCTGACCTACTGCCTCTCACCCTGTTAGCATACAGGACTTCAATGCGCACCTCTACTGGGGATACCCTCTATTCGTTGGTCTATGGCATGGAGGCAGTACTTCCCATAGAAGTATAGATGGAATCTTTACGAGTGTTGATCGACGCTCAAATAGATGAAGATCAATGGTTGCAAGACCGGTATCATCAGCTGTCTCTAATAGATGAAAAAAGAGCTACAGCTATTTTCCACAGACAGTTGTACCAGCAAAAGATCACCAGATCCTACAACAAAAAGGTCCGAATTCGGAAATTCAGAGAAAATGACTTGGTGCTAATGAAAATCCTGGCCAATCAAGATGAAGCCAAAGGAAAATTTGCCCCAAACTGGGAAGGCCCTTTCATTGTCAAAGAAGTGTTGACTTGGGGCGCTATCAGACTGTAAGAGATGGATGGGAACGAATTTCCCCAACTCATCAATTCCGACACTGTGAAAAGGTACTACATCTGAAGTATATGCATACCCGCATCCGGGTCCTACAAATCAAATCAGGTTCTGCTTTTCACTAGAAAGTCGAAACTACGGATGACCTGATCTCCCCCAACCCGGGAGTACGTAGGCAGCCATTTCTGGATGCGGTCAAAACCAAATAAAAACTCAAAAACTCATCAAATCAAACTCAAAATCCAAGATAAACTTTTCAAACCTCTCCAACCACACAGCCAGAACTACAAATGACCTGATCTCCCTCAACTCGGGAGTACGTAGGCAGCTATCTACGACACGGTTTGACCTTCAAGAAAAAACTAAAAAAATAAAGACCAGTTCCAAGACACCAAAGACAAATAAAAGCTAAATTCTATCAATCCTATCCTGGTCAACAGGCCTATCTGAGATACTCCCTGACATCTCAACTATCAGTCCATCAAGGAGAAGCTCAAGATACATCAATAACTGCGAGTCATGAAAGAAGTGGTAATCACTCAGCAATGACAATACATCTCCAGTTAGGGAAGTGCATCAAAAATATCTTTCTCTGATATAGAAAAACTGCTTTATATACATAATGCCCTGTACATGACAAAAATGGCTGATCTAGTCTGTGTAGGAAAAATAAAGCTAGTCTATGGACCCAAGGACAAGCGGGTCAGCAATGCCAGCATGGCATCTCTCTCTGAAGATGGTGGAGCAGCCATAAGTGTAGTCCACTCAGCCTCCATACAGCCCAGAACATCCACAGTTATCTGCAAAGTGGTAGGGTCATCAATATAAGCACTCATCTCGGTGACCAAACTATGAGTGTAAGATCGAAGAGCAGTACTATCAGCAATGTGGAAATCATGGGAAGCTATAGCCTCACCCCTCTCCGCAAAAGCTGTGTCTCAAGCAATCAAAGTCTCCTCAATCTTAACATATGCTGCATCCCTAGCCTGAGCGGATCTCATCTCGCTCTATAACTGCAGTATCCAGAGCAGAGTGAAGCTCCTCCCGCTCAATCAATCCAGCATCCAAAGCGGCCCTGAGTTCATCTCTCTCAGCAAAAGCTAAATCTCTGCCAGATAAGGCAGCCAACATCTGTGCTCTAGACGAGTCTCGCTCAAAGGTCATCCTGAATAGTGAGTCTGCTAAAGCCGAATCTGTCCCCACAGGAATGGTTAGGGAATCGCTAACCAGAGCAGCGATCAAGCTCGTGATCAGCTCATCCTCGGTAGGAGAATCTGGATCCTCCGTGGGCTCCTCCTCATCTGAGTCCACACTAGGAGATGAAGAAGCCACTACTACCACTCCTATCTCTGCCTCCAACCACGCAGAATACTTCGTAGAACAGCCCGAATGGCTACTAGAGAAATCAGCCCTCTCTCGATGAGTCCAACACTCATATACTCAGACCAAGTCGGCGGATGACATGGAAGAGGCCGACATCCTCTGATCAGCAGACCCCTCGAAATGGTGCAAACTCTGCAACTGACCAAACTGACACATAATTGCCAAAGGATGATAGGTAGTCACTCCTCTCAAACCCACTAGGGGCAAATAATCTAGGCCAGATGCATGAGTGATAAAGCTATATGGGGATGCTAGCCCTGAGCATAGCAAGATCATAAACGGATGCTCAATATCCGACAGAAATGCCGACCAAGACTCTGCATCAATGCACTCTGCAGGCTGAAAAGAGAAAGCTTTGGATGTCTCGTGAGTAAAGCAAAAACCCCTAGGCCTGAAGGATCCAATCGGTCGTATATGGGACATCAGCCATATATATAGTAAGACCGAGCTGCCCTAAAAAACCCCTCTGGATGGGTACTACAATACGTGGCGGATCTAAATATATCAGCCAATATCATCGGGATGATGGTGCTACCCTGTCTAAGGGCTCCAACCACTACTACCAATCCCACATCTAGATGATCCAATCGCAACGGCATGCAGACATATGCCACAACACACATTAGCAGGATGTCTATCCTAGCTGCATGCCATGCCTCTGATGAACAAACAAAATCTACCAATTGGCGACTCTGTTAAAACGTTCAAATCATCGACATGATATATGTTGGCCTCTTTCCTAAAAAATCCTTTAAAACCTTTTTTCTAAATAAAAAGAATAAGGGTAGAGAGATCTTAGGAAGATCAATTTGAGGAAACCCGGGTTACGAACCGACCTGCGGGGTTCTTAAATTTTCCAACATCGACAACCGTGATCAGGTTGCCAATTATAATGTATTTGATTTGTTGATGAAAGGTGGATGGAACATCTCCTACCATGTGGATCCATGGCCTGCCCAATAATAAGTTGTATCCGGTGGTAATGTTGAGCACCTGGAAGGATACATAGAAAGTGTGTGGACCAATCTCTAGAGGAAGCTCAATTTCTCCCATAGCCTCTCGGTGAGATCCATTAAAAGCCCGAATGACCACATGACTGGTTCTGATCCGTTTTAAGTTAATCTTCATTCTTTCCAAGGTGTCGTAAGGATAGATGTTTAGGGACAATCCTCCATCTATCAGCACACCTCCGATCACGTACCCTGATGACATCATTGCTATATACAGGGACTTACGATGGCCCGTCCCTTCTGTGGGTATATCATCTTCAGTGAAAGATATCACGTTGCTGTTAAAGATGTGTTCTATCACGAGACTGAATTTCTCGGCATCCACTGTCTTTGGCAGATGGGCTTCTTCCGGTACTTTTACCAGAATGTTACGATGATCCACTGATGATAAGACCAGATCTAGGATGGACATCTGCTTAGGTGCATCTTTTAGGCTTTGCACCACTTTGATTTCATTGTGTCCCATTTTGCTGAGGAACTCTTTGATTTTCTCTTCAGCCACCTTTTCTTTTGCCTTGATGACTAATTTGATCACCCGCTGAGGTAGGTACAATGGATTCTCCTTTGGTACGATGTCAATGTTGTTTAAGGTGGAACCTTCATCATTCTCGTAGTTCCATGGGACTCTTTTCAGACTGATCACTGGATACTGGGGTCTGAATGGCAATATCAAAGGTTCTGACGTCACCAACTTTACAGGATTCTGTGCTTCTAGGACCCCTTTCCCAAGTAACATTAGGGGTGTGAGGGCTGGCTCCTTATCACATGAGATAACAATCATTGTATCCTGACTCCATATAGTGGGAATAAAGAAAGTTTCTTCATCCGGGAGGCCATAATCCTGATTCCCTCTTATCAGTTCACCATTTTCAATCATGTTCTGAATTAAGTGATGAAGTCCCCAGCAATCTTCGGTGTCATGACCGGGTGCATTGGAGTGATACTGACAGATTCGATCAGGCTTGAATTTTATGGATCGAGGGTTTACCGGGGGTAACAGATCTGCAACCATTCCCTCATTAATTAATATCTGGAGGATCTCTTTCATGGACTGGTTTAGGTTAGTGAAATTCCTCTGAAAGGCAAATTCCCTATCTGCTTGGAACTTCTCCTCCTTGGCCATCTTGTCAACCCAAGGTTCATGTTCATGAAACCGGTAGTGATTCCTCATAGCAATGGGGCTAATCTCAGAGGTAGGAGGACTTGCTTCAGACTGATTAGATTGGTTTATCAGCTGTCTGGTTACCTGATACTGATAAACGACCAGCTCTGCTAACTATCCAATATGTTCCTTGATAGACTTAATCTCCTATTTTATCAGGAATCGCCTTTCTGATAACTCCCAACTGTCTGGGCTGGATTGAGTTTATTCTCCGACATATTGGAGGTATTTGGATTCTTCTCCATTTTTAGTGCTAATCATGTTGACACCCTCCTCTTTGTGCTGAGGGAGGGGATTGTCTTGTACATGTGGTTGCTCCGATTTGGTCACCACAATCTCTCCATTGTCAATCAAGTCTTGGATTTTGTGCTTGAGAGACCAACAGTCTTGTGTATCATGGCCCGGAGATCCGAAATGGTAAGCACACTTTTTTGCTTGGGTTAAAATTTCGTCCACCGGTATTGGTTGGTGGAAGGAGTTGCACAATCTTCTTCTAGTGTCGTCAACAGTTTTAGCACATTCTCAAGTGAATCCCCTAACAGGGTAAACGTTCTTCGATGCCTGGCCTCTAAATTTTTCTGGAATGGCGAGTTTGAAGGTTGTGCTAAAGCTTGAAAAGGGGAATAGTTCCTCCTTTGAATGGGCATGATGCCTGAATCACCCCTCTGATTTTGTCCTTGCAATACTAAGAAAACTTCTTCGTCTTTCTACTTGTGTGCCCTCCGGGGATTATTCCCATAACTCCCGGATTGAATATGCTCGGCAACAACTTCTAAGGCGGTCAGATCCTTTATCTTCCCAGATTTGTGCCCCATTTCTACCATTTCGCCGTGCTTGATCATTTCTGAGAATGATTTTCCTATGCCTTCTAGGACCCTTTCATAATACGGGGCTTCTTGAAAGTCGATTAATGTCGTGACTATCTCAGACTCAATCATAGGTGGAGTGACTTGTGCTGCCATTCGTCTCCAGCGTTGAGCATATTCTCTAAATGACTCAGTGTTTTGTTTCTTGATTTTGGTTATTTGGTATCTGTCGGGAGCCAGTTGGGACTGCAAACTGTATTGATTAAGGAAGGCATGTGCCAGCTCTTCCCAGCTGTGAATTTTAGAGTTGTCCAGACGGGCATACCAGGCTCTAGCCTATCTGGTCAGACTTTTCTAGAATAACTGTATTCGGAGTTTCTCGTCCTCTGCATAGGATCCGAGTTCTCCAATAAACACCTTTAAGTGAGTATAAGGGTCTCCCAATCCATCGTATTTCTAAAAATCAGGGACTTGAAATTTTTCAGGGTAACAAGCCCCAGGGAAAATACATAAGTCATTATAATTGACACTGCCAAATGCCCCAATCCCTTTGATAGACCGGATGGTTTCTTCCATCTGTTGGACTTTCTTCATAATGTCACCAGCTTCCTGTTCTTTGTCAAGGATGCTGATTTCAGGGGTTTTGTTGGTAGTATCCTGGTTCTGTGGTCTAGGAATCTGAGTATTTGTTTTTTCAGTCACTTGACTGCCACCGTGTGTTCATGGTTCTGTGTGACCCTGTGCTTGTTTCCCTTTAAGAGCTTTACTTTGCTCTCTGAGGAAATTGGCCAATTCGACTATCTAGTTCTTCAGTCCTTCAAACTCTTCCCTAGAGACAGGGGTGGATTCTGGCTGAGCACTAAAAGTTATGTCCGGAGATGGACTTAGTGCTTTTTTAGACTTAGATCTAGTGACAGGACCAATTTTTCACCTACAACAAAACGTAGGCGTGTCAATTTCCTGAGGTAGGTATAGATAGGATGCATGCCATGATGTGTTTTAAAGGTTTTTTAATCTTATCTTGCAAAACAGAGGTCAGTTGTTTTGATGACAGGATAACATAACAGGATTTACAAAACATGGAATGTATATTATAATATTTACATTGTGCTATTTACATTGAAATTAAAAACTTAACATTGAATTAAAAGAGGAAGGCATGAAGAGGCTTCCCTTCGGATTTGCTTAATCAGAGGCTGACCTATCTTAGGCTACTCTCGCGGCATTTTCGGCAAGAAGGTCCCCAGATCATCACAATCTACTAGAGGGGAAATTAATCCGATCTTTCCACTGGAGCGGATCTGAGTGGTGCTTTTTCATGAGCCCCAAAGACTTAGCCGTCCTCGAAGACATTACTCTGTCACTGACGGGTTTGCCTCCTGGTGGAGGAATCACACAACATACATTCACATACATCGCATCACACCGTATGCATATGATGACATTGGTGCGAACCACTAATAAAGCAGGAAAGCATTTGTGACGCCCCCAAAATAGGTTCAATACAGAACCCACCTATTCTGGGTCGCCAAGAAATACATGGTACAGAATCCAAATAAAAATCTTCAAATTATAACTTTTAAACTGTCGTACCAAATACGACCACAGTTAAACTGTGAGTTTCAATACAAATACAGTATCCAGACTCCAAATCAAAGATACGTTACATAAAGGTACAGTCAATTAATGTTTTAGGAATTAAAATCTTTAGAAAATACTCAAGGAAACCTTCGTGCATGGGAGGCCATGCATCTAAGCTATAATAGATATCATAGGACTTGAGAATTAACCTTGGTTGATCTAATAGACCCCAAAGAAAAATGAGAATATTACTATCTTGTTCATTCCAATGGTGGGTCTTCTCTTACCATATAATTATCTCTGTTGTCTCAAACTGAGAATTATATTCTAACCGTACTCCAAGATTATATAGGTAGTGTTTATGGATATAATCAACAAGTGGATGTGCACAACCATGTCTTATGATAACATGAAATCGTATGTGGTTAGACATCTTGCATGATAGTGGCAAAACACCCTTCCAAAGTTGGGTTCACCTCACCTAAGTCGGGTCACCAAAATCAATGCTTAAATGACGTATAAAATACTACACACACATTTAAAGTTCTCATTAAAATTATTTCCATACTGGTTGGTAGGAAATTTCAACAGTTATAGACCCTCGTTCTATTCTCCTGTTATCACCGCTCGACCCAGCTACACTCTTATTACCTGAAAGGAATTGTGAAGCAAAAGGGTGAGCACAAATAGCCCAGTAAAGAATATCATAACTAAAGATAATCAAATTATTAATAGCATTCGTCAGTAATAAATCAGAGATTTAGAATATATGGTAGATGATAAAACTTTTCAACCATAGTTGCAGCGGAACGAACAATCCATTAGAAGAGTCAAATAGACCATAATGTATATTATCTTCTCTATGTTAAAAGTCCACCAACAATGTTTTATCCCTGTAACATCAATCGACAATTCCTGTCCACAATCATGTGAATAATTCATAATCACAATTGTGTTGCAAAATTCCTCTTCGCACCCAGGACGAAGATAATTTTTATCACCTGTCTTTACCTGAAACACCAAATATCATGGTTATATCAAATCACAGTTCCTGTTCATAATCATGCTAATCAATTCATCTTTGCACTACGGGCCAAAGATATTCAACAATTAATCATTTATCTTTGTACTACAAGCCAAAGATATTCATCAATAGCACATCTTTGCACTACATGCCAAAGATATTCACAAATCAATCGTTCATCTTTGCACTACAGGCCAAAGATATTTATCAATAGTTTATCTTTGCACTACAGGCCAAAGATATACATAAATCAACAGCTCATCTTTACACTACAGGCCAAAGATATTCAAATCTCAAAGAAATATCTAATCATTTCAGAATTTATAGAAATAACATTTATAACCATGTTGATCAATTCACCTTTGCACTTAAGCTAAAGATATTCAATTGCAAACTCAATGGTCATGATCATACCAGTCAACAATTCATCTTTGCACTACTGGTCAAAGAGATCCTATAGTCATGGTCATACCAATAATCTACCCATCTTTACACTCAAGTCAAAGAGAACTTCCATCACCATGATTATAAAAATGTTATATATGACAGTAAGAACAATATAATCAAAACATGGATCTAATTTCAAGAGTAAGATTCATAAATCAAAGATAATTTAGACACAAAAAAAATATTATTTTTTTACCGTGAATAGTATCCCGTGAATAGTAACTCGTAAATAGTAACTCGTGAATAGTAACTCGTGAATAGTAACCCATGAATAGTAATCCATGAATAGTAACTCGTGAATAGAAACTCATAAATAGTAACTCGTGAATAGTAACTCTGACATGAAAAGGTAAAATTTTCATAATAAAGTTCAGACCAATATTCCGGTGAAATGATATTGAAAGAAATAACATCATTTACAAAGAAAATAACTTCCCTTACCATCCCTTACGAATACGAAAACAATAATACCCCTTACGAGTATAAAATCACGTCCTTTACCAAAATACCCTTTCACAAAAATATTATCATTTACGAAAAATAATATCATTTATGAAAAATAATATTATTTACTAAAAATAACCCCTTTTACGAAACATAATAACATCCCTTACAACAATGATATCCCTTACCTTAGTAGAAGAGTAGTTTTGATTGAAATATCAGATATTATGTTGAGAAAAATCTTGTACCGTAATCCACACTCAAAATACTCCTATCCTCACAAGAAATACGCTCAACATTATAGAGAGAAAATTTTCTGATTCTGGTGTGATTTTTATTTCTAACTAAGCACCCTATTTATAGGAAAAACTCAGTCTGCCATAGTTGACAAAACCCTCTGCGGTGGCTTCTCAGCTCACCAACCAAGAATTCAAGCAGCCTCCTCATTTGAAATAATCAGCATTTTATTCCACAAAAAAATAAAAGTGGAGCCCACCCATATTTTTAATAAAATATTTATTTTCGAAACTTCAATAATTCATAATAAATAACTATTTTATCAGAAAAATACGAATCTTATGTTCATTCCATAGGAATTTTAATTCTCTACAACTTTGTAGAAGAAAAATTTTTCAAATTCCGAACGAAAAATGTACGAAATTTACATACGAATGTTTTTCAATTTTCTTTTTCTTTTTCTTTCTCTTTCCTCCTTTTCCATATTATTCCACTAACTCTCTCTCTCTCTCCCCCCTTTTCTTCTTTTCTCATCCCCACCATTTCTTCCACACACACACACACATATACACACACACGTATATATATATATATATATATATATATATAATTATTAAAAATTCAAATTCCATTTTCTATCTTCCATCTCATTTACTCATAAACCATGAATTTATTGTAAAAATATATCACCATTATTATATTAATATATTCTCACATTATACACTTATAATATAATATTATAATAATATATTCGAATGAATTATTTTATCAAAAAAGATAAAATATTAATTTTTTAACAATTGTCACTCTACTAAAAATTATTCCATTTATATCCACATTGAATAAATATTTCTTTATCATTTTTATCAATAATTAATTATTCACAAATAATATTACAGAATCACAATATTGACAACCAGATCATTCTCAGGAAAGATGGGGCTTTCCGATAAGGATTTCTCCTTACTGGCGCGCAATTAGATTAACCTAACCCCTTTCCTCGACAGAACTTCCTTAGACATTGCAAATAATGCTATCTAATAATATTATACAAATAATATAAATTATTAATTTGATAATTTGAAATACTGTGCAATGACAATTATTGAATCAATAAAATATTATGCAATTATCAATGTAGCAATTATCGAATCAATAATATAAAATATTGAACAGTAATTACTGTAATAATTATTGAGTAGTGACTTCTTACGTAAGAATCAATAATTAGAATTGTTGTGCAATACCATGTGCTACAGTGCAACACCACATATTACTGTTCTTTTAACCACCGGGTATTTCAACAGTTCTAACGGTAACAACTACGCCGTTATTTTTAGAAAACTCATTCTTGTCATTTTTTTCATTCGACAGTTATTCCGTTGTGGGGCACACAAATGGCTGCGCCGTCGTACGAATATTCCCCGACAACAAGAATATTCCACGACCAAACGAATATTCCCCGACACAATGAATATTTTATTACCACTTGCTTATTTTGAAAAATTTACATACATCACCCTCAACTTTAACATTTTATCAATTTAATCATTTACTAAATAATAATTATAAGAAAATTTGAATACTTCTATTTCATAAAATCCAGGGTCTTACAATCTCCCCTCCTTATGAAATTTCGTTCCCGAAATTTACGTACCTGGTATTTCGAAGAGGTGATAATACCTTACTTTTATTTCAGATTCTATCTTCCCTGTCATTTCTTCTGTATCATGATTTCTCCATTGCTCATTCTAGAATACAGCTTCAAAACAAAGGTTAATTAACATATCACAATTTGTCATCTTATCAAGTAAGAAAATTTAGCTTAGGTTAGTCACACACTAGCGAAGTATATTACTCGTCTCTCCCCTCCTAGTTCTAAACTCAGATCTCCGCCAGTAACCATATCTCTAAGCTCTGATACCATTTGTGACGCCCCTAAAATAGGTTCAATACAGAACCTACCTATTCTGGGTCGCCAAGAAATACATGGTACAGAATCCAAATAAAAATCTTCAAATTCTAACTTTTAAACTGTCGTACCAAATACGACCACAGTTAAACTGTGAGTTTCAATACAAATACAGTATCCAGACTCCAAATCAAAGATACGTTACATAAAGGTGCAGTCAATTACTGTTTTAGGAATTAAAATCTTTAGAAAATACTCAAGAAAACCTTCGTACATGGGAGGCCATGCATCTAAGCTATAATAGATATCATAGGACTTGAGAATTAACCTTGGTTGACCTAATAGACCCCAAAGAAAAATGAGAAAATTACTATCTTGTTCATTTCAATGGTGGGTCTTCTCTTACCATATAATTATCTCTGTTGTCTCAAACTGAGAATTATATTCTAACCGTACTCCAAGATTATATACGTAGTATTTATGGATATAATCAACAAGTGGATGTGCACAACCATGTCTTATGATAACATGAAGCCATATGTGGTTAGACATCTTTGTATGATAGTGGCAAAACACCCTTCCAAAGTTGGGTTCACCTCACCTAAGTCGGGTCAACAAAATCAACGGTTAAATAACGTATAAAATACTACACACACATTTAAAGTTCTCAATAAAATTATTTCCATACTGGTTGGTAGGAAATTTCAACAGTTATAGACCCTCGTTCTATTCTCCTGTTATCACCGCTCGACCCAGCTACACTCTTATTACCTGAAAGGAATTGTGAAGCAAAAGGGTGAGCACAAATAGCCTAGTAAAGAATATCATAACTATAGATAATCAAATTATCAATAGCATTCGTCAATAATAAATCAGAGATTTAGAACATATGGTAGATGATAAAACGTTTCAACCATAGTTGCAGCGGAACGAACAATCCATTAGAAGAGTCAAATAGACCATAATGTCTATTATCTTCTCTATGTTAAAAGTCCACCAACAATGTTTTATCCCTGTAACATCAATCAACAGTTCCTGTCCACAATCATGTGAATAATTCATAATCATAATTGTGTTGCTAAATTCCTCTTCGCACCTAGGACGAAGATAATTTTTATCACCTGTCTTTACCTGAAACACCAAAGATCATGGTTATACCAAATCACAGTTCCTGTTTATAATCATGCTAATCAATTCATCTTTGCACTACGGGCCAAAGATATTCAATAATTAATCATTCATCTTTGCACTACAGGCCAAAGATATTCATCAATAGCTCATCTTTGCACTACATGCTAAAGATATTCACAAATCAACCGCTCATCTTTGCACTACAGACCAAAGATATTTATCAATAGTTCATCTTTGCACTACAGGCCAAAGATATACATAAATCAACAGCTCATCTTTGCACTACAAGCCAAAGATATTCATCAATAGTTCATCTTTGCACTACAGGCCAAAGATATTCAAATCTCAAAGAAATATCTAATCATTTCAGAATTTATAGAAATAACATTTATAACCATGTTGATCAATTCACCTTTGCACTTAAGCTAAAGATATTCAATTGCAAACTCAATGGTCATGATCATACCAGTCAACAATTCATCTTTGCACTACTGGTCAAAGAGATCCTATAGTCATGGTCATACCAATAATCTACCCATCTTTACACTCAAGTCAAAGAGAACTTCCATCACCATGATTATAAAATGTTATATATGACAGTAAGAACAATATAATCAAAACATGGATCTAAATTCAAGAGTAAGATTCATAAATCAAAGATAATTTAGACACAAAAAAAATATTATTTTTTTTACCGTGAATAGTACCCCGTAAATAGTAACTCGTGAATAGTAATTCATGAATAATAACTCGTGAATTATAACTCGTGAATAATAACCCATGAATAGTAACTCGTGAATAGTAACTCATGAATAGTAACTCGGGAATAGTAACTCTGACATGAAAAGGTAAAATTTTCATAATAAAGTTTAGACCAATATTCCGGTGAAATGATATTGAAAGAAATAACATCATTTACAAAGAAAATAACTTCCCTTACCATCCCTTACGAATACGAAAATAATAATACCCCTTACGAGTATAAAATCACGTCCTTTACCAAAATAACCTTTCACAAAAATTTTATCATTTACGAAAAATAATATCATTTATGAAAAATAATATTATTTACTAAAAATAACCCCTTTTACGAAATATAATAACATCCCTTACAACACTGATATCCCTTATCTTAGTAGAAGGGTAGTTTTGATTGAAATATCGGATATTATGTTGAAAAAAATCTTACACCATAATCCACACTCAAAATACTCTTATCCTCACAAGAAATACGCTCAATATTATAGAGAGAAAATTTTCTGATTCTGGTGTGATTTTTATTTCTAACTAAACACCCTATTTATAGGAAAAGCTCAGCCTGGCATAGTTGACAAAACCCTCTGTGGTGGCTTCTCAGCTCACCAACCAAGAATTCAAGTAGCCTCCTCATTTGAAACAATCAAAAATTTATTCCACAAAAAAACAAAAGTGGGAGCCCACCCATATTTTTAATAAAATATTTATTTTCGAAACTTCAATAATTCATAATAAATAGCCCTTTTATCAGAAAAATACGAATCTTATGTTCATTCCATAGGAATTTTAATTCTCTACAACTTTGTAGAAGAAAGTTTTTCTAAATTTCGAACTAAAAATGACCGAAATTTACATACGGATATTTTTCAATTTTCTTCTTTTTCTTTCTCTTTCCGCCTTTTCCATATTCTTCCACTAACTCTCTCTCTCTCTCTCCCCCCTTTTCTTCTTTTCTCATCCCCACCATTTCTTCCACACACACACACATATACACACACACGTATATATATATATATATATATATATATATATATATATATATATAATATTTATAATTATTAAAAATTCAAATTCCATGTTCTATGTTCCATCTCATTTACTCATAAATCATGAATTTATTGTAAAAATATATCACCATTATTATATTAATATATTCTCACATTATACACTTATAATATAATATTATAATAATACATTCGAATGAATTATTTTATCAAAAAAGATAAAATATTAATTTTTTAACAATTGTCACTCTACTAAAAATTCTTCCATTTATATCCACATTGAATAAATATTTTCTTATAGTTTTTATCAATAATTAATTATTCACAAATAATATTACAGAACCACAATATTGACAACAAGGTCATTCCTAGGAAAGAGGGGGCTTTCCGATAAGAATTTCTCCTTACTGGCGCGCAATTAGATTAACCTAACCCCTTTCCTCGACAGAACTTCCTTAGACATTGCCAATAATGCTATCTAATAATATTATTCAAATAATATGAATTATTGATTTGATAATTTGAAATAGTGTGCAATGACAATTATTGAATCAATAAAATATTATGCAATTATCAATGTAGCAATTATTGAATCAATAATATAAAATATTGAACAGTAATTACTGTATAATTATTGAGTAGTGACTTCTTATGTAAGAATTAATAATTAGAATTACTGTGCAATACCGTGTGCTACAGTGCAACACCGCATATTACTGTTCTTTTAACCACCAAGTATTTCAACAGTTCTAACGGTAACAACTATGCCGTTATTTTTAAAAAACTCATTCTTGTCGTTTTCTTCATCCGACAGTTATTCCGTTGTGGGGCCCACAAATGGTTGCGCCGTCGTACAAATATTACACGATCAAACGAATATTCCCCAACACAATGAATATTTTATTACCACTTGCTTATTTTGAAAAATTTACATACATCACCCTTAACTTTAACATTTTATTAATTTAACCATTTACTGAATAATAATTATAAGAAAAATTGAATACTTCTATTTCATAAAATCCGGGGTCTTACAGCATTTATTCACATTTATTAAATGTAAAGACGCATTATTCACACATTCATTCAATGTAAAGACACAGCATTCACACATACGCAGTTATGAAAATGGAAATTTTGAAAAAATTTGAGCGCGGCCTAAGCCCTCTACTCTCCCCAGCAGAGTCGCCACCTGTCAACGTCGGTGGAAAATTTGCGAGTCGAGTTGGACCCGAATCTTTCTCTCTTCCTAAGTTTTGTCTACCCTTATTCTTTTTATTGTGAAAAAGGTTTTGAAGGGTTTTTTAGGAAAAGGCCAACATGTATCATGTCGACGATTTGAACATTTTACAGAGTCGCCAGTTGGTAGATTTGAAAATAGTTGTACCAACTCAACCGAGTTTTGTCTAAAAGGAGACCCAATTGCTGGACACTATCGAAACTTGATCTTTTGAAACCGAAGTTCTAAGTTCGGTTGTTTGATTAAATGTGGGGAAGGTGTTAGGCACCCCACAACTCCCGTGTAAACACGGTACCGCATCTTTTTAATATTTTCCTTTTAAATCTGCAATGTGTGTGTGTGAATGCTGAAAGAAATTGGGCCTATGATTGATTGATTGAAAGCATGGACATGCTTCGTTGAACCTATATACGAAAGCTTTGATTTGATTTGTAAAAGTATATTTTTTAGACAAGATTATTAAAATGATGTTTTGAAAGCAGGTTTTCAATCCCTTACGCTAACATAGGAATTGAAGTATGTCAACACTTCAGTTTTATCTTTTTAACCTTTAGGCTCAATTTGAAAGCATCCTAAACCACAGAATATATACAAGTGTCGGTCTTCTCATGGGCATGACAGCTATCGGAGTGACTCTGATACGACAAACCATTATTCTCATTATGTTGAGACCTTTAAACCGGGATAACCGTTTTAAGGTCTTTCAGATGTACATTTTACAGAAAAACTGGCAGGGTACATCTGTAAAGTGAAGTTTGTCCATCGCGAAAATCAGATTCTGATCAGTTTAATCATGAATCCCACGATTCCTAGGCTCACAAAGAGAAACCAATAAATCCTGCACAGCTCAAATATGTACAGAAATATATTTTTACATCCAGATGTTGCCAGAATCAAGGATTTATCAGTAAATCCTGACTCGCGTATAGCCAAAGCATCTCGTTCCCACTAGATAGCGATCTAAGGGCCGCGAGGTTGCTTTCATAACTAAAACTAGAAAAATTGCTAGATTTAAGTAAATCTTAGCCATTTTAGCTTCCCGGTTCAGTATGGACCTATTTTGAACCGTTTGAAAGCTAGAGTTGGCGAGATTTAAAGAAATCTAGTTCACCCAAAAAAATGTCAGTGCCGATTCATATCAAATGAATATTTAAAGCAACAATTTAATCAAAATAAGTAATAGCGTATATATATACAGTTATATATATAAAAGCTGTAAAGGGCGATGGGTTTTCACTCCGATGCCCGGACTGGAATGTAAATATATATATATATATATATATATATTTATATTTATAAAAGCTGTAAAAAGCCACAGAATAATCCAAGCTTGACAGAATGAAAATATATATATATATATATATATATATAAGCTGTAAAGGCGATGGATTTTCATTCCGATGCCCTAACTGGAATGGAAAATATATATATATATATATATATATATATATATATTTATAAAAGTTGTAAAAAGCCACAGAGTAATCCAGGCTGGACAGAATGTAATCTTAGTCATTTTTAAAAATCAAAAGTTGTTGATCTTTCTTTGTTCAAGAAGTCACCTAGTCTCTTTGTATAAACCACCCTCCATCGCCATAGGTCCCTGTCCAGCCTTTGTAAGTCTCGAGAGCGTGAGCAGTTTTGGCTTTCTGGGAATCACTAGATGATAGGATATGTGTTTATGTTAAGCAAAGAAAGGGGTATGTATGGAAGAACACAGATATATTAAAAACTTTAATTTTTAATTATGAGTAGATTATTCAGGTCTAGTTCGTCGGTTAGTAATAGATCTTCACTTCCTCCTGTTCCAAACATAGTTAACCAAGAAGAACACAGTTATGAAAATATTAATCAAACCCTTAGTAACTGGAACATACCTAGTGTGTCCCCTAAGGAGATTTACCAGTCAACTTTTATTGATAATTTTAAAACTGATTATAATGTTAAAACAGTTGAACGTGTTTATGCTATTAATAAAGAATACAAAAATTGTAGTCTTCTTTCTCCTGAGGTTATTAATAAACATCGTAAGAAAGGCTATAATTTTATTCATATTGGCTTAGTTCAGGTTGCGGTTAAACCATTAACTATTAAAGGAATAAACTCAAGTGTCTTTTTATGTTTAAGAGATGCTCGATATCTCAATTATGCTCCAAGTATAATTGGAATCATGGAGTCAAGTCTGCACGATGGTCCTATCCATTTTAATTGCTTTCCTGACCTTCCATTGAGTTTATCTGATATTAATTTATTAAAAGCTTTAACTCTAAATATTAAAACTGCAGGCGAGATAACTCAAATGATTGAGGGTTCTCAACCTATAGCTTTAATATACAGAATTTATTATAAGGTAATGAAAACTAATTTAAATATTCATGCTCTTAATAAAAGTCCTAAAGATCATACTGTGCTAATTCAAAGCAGTACTAGTAGCGCTAATATCCAAACCCCAAAGACCATTCTTTGGAAAGATATTACGTTGCCTAGTCAGTGGATTCTCCCCCAAGAGATTCCACAAAAACCAGTTAATAATAATTTAGAAAATTTAGAAAATATTAAACAATTTTCTGATGGTACTGTTCGAGTCAGTTTCGAACGCACTAAAAGACCTTTAATTATAGAAGAGTTTACTAATTCTTCAGTTCCTTCTGTTTCAAGAAGAGATACCGAAGTTTTAAGTGACTTTTTTATTCCGGATATTAAAATGAAAGGTGTTTTGAATCAGGGACAGACAAGTCATCCTTGTTACACTCCAGCCTTTCGTGCTGAAGATGAACAAGATTATGTGTCTCCTACAGCTTCTGTAGGCCCTACTCCCTCTAATTTTGAAGCCCCTATTAATCACCAGTTAAGAGTTATGACTAAAGTTGCTAAGTTAGATTTAGATTGGGATAGTCTGGTTGCATATTTCAATTCCAAATCTAATCAGGATAAACGCCATGCTTTTCGTAATATCTATGATAAGCATGACCGTGATAAAATTATTCATAATTGGAAAAAATATGTTAAAATCAATTTACATTTTACTGACTGGTATGATAAATATCACTCACAGTGTAAAGTTCTTACTAAAAGTCAGTGGATGAAAGAGGATAAGTCTAAGATTTTAGCTTCCCATCCTCCTTTAGAAACTGTTCTTTTACAGGTTAAAAATGCTTCTGTTGTTGCTAGCCCTTTTAAGGTTGCTGATGGTAAAACTGATGATAAAAAGATTATTGAATAAAATAATTTCACTAATCAGTATTTAGCCACCATAGGTAAACAGCTTGATAAAATTGAAGAAAAATTTGATCATGCTTTGGTTAAAAATCCTCAAGAAAAGCTAGATCAACCTTTATTGACTCTCCCTTCTGACAGAGAATGAAAGGGATTGCCCAATAAAGATTCTGACCTAGTTAAAAGTATTGATAAGTTAATTAAAAGAATTGGCTCAAGCTCAGGTGAACCCAGTGGAACTGTTGCCATCATTGATCAGATCCAAGAATCTGACAATGAAAGCAATAGTGATTCAGAAGAAGTTTCAGATGTAGCTTCTATCCCTGATCTTACTGAACAATTAAATAAATTAACTTTTAATAACACTAGTATTACAAGAAATTGGTATTCTAGACCAACTCCCCCTGATCTTCAGTATGTGGAAAAGAATCTAGATAATCAATTTTCTGTTTCGTCTAATAAAATTTATGAATGGAATATTGATGGTTTTAGTGAACATCAGATCCTTACCAAAATGAATCATATGTCTATGGTTGCCAACAGCTATATTACAGCGTTTAACAGTCTTACTCAGTCCGATATCGTTGAAATATTAGCTAATGGATTTACTGGTGTACTTCGTTCTTGGCGGGAAAAACACCTTGATGAAGATGCAAGGACGTCTATTATCCATGCTCGCCAGTTAGATGATAATGGTCAGCCTATCTTCCGGGAAGATGTTGGCTTTGGTATTCCGGATGGTATTAATACTCTAATTTTCACAATAATAAAATATTTTATAGGAACTCCTAGTAATATCACTGAAAGAATTCATGACCAACTTAGTAATCTCACCTGTCCCACTTTAAGTGACTTTAGGTGGTACAAAGATGTTTTTATTTCTCGGGTTATGATGAGAAATGATAGTAACAAACCTTTTTGGAAGGAAAAATTTGTTAATGGTCTTCCTAGCCTGTTTGCTCACAAGGTTAGAGAAGAACTAAGTAAAACCCTTGGATATATTGATTATGATAACCTGACTTATGGTGATATAATTAGCTATATTCAAAAAATTGGATTAAAAATGTGTATTGACTTTAAAATTGCTAAACAAGCCGCTAAGGATAAAAGGAAAGCTAAATATGAGCTTGGTACTTTTTGTGAACAATATGGTTTGCCTCCTATTGCTCCTTCGAGAAGAAAGCATAGGAAAAGGCAAGTTGAGAGTCATAAAAAACGTAAGCATCATAAGAAGCGTTCTAGTCAGTCTAATAACAAAGATAGTTATTACGAGAAACCTAAGTCAAGAAAAAAAACACATAATAAAAAAACTAATGATAAGAGTAAAATTACCTGCTATAATTGTGGTAAAAATGGTCATTATAAAAATGAATGTAAGTTAAAACAGAAGTTAAGTCAATTAAATATTTCTGCTGAAGATACTGAAATTTTTTTCGAGTTAATTAGAATTTAGACTGATGATGATAATGATCATTCTGATATCCCCTTTTCTTCAGGTAATGAAGAAAATAGTCAGACTCCTACTGAGGATAATGAAGTTACCCTTTGTACTGATAATTGTAGATCTGACTGCTGTAAAACTATTAACGTCCTTAACAAAGAAGACCAAGAAAGTTCTTTGTTAATTGAATTAATTAGTAAACTTACGGATGAAGATTTAAAATTACAGTATATGAAACAATTAAAGGACCTATTTAATAAAAACAATTCTGGCAAAGGTAAGGTAATTAGAGGTAAAGATAAACCTGTAATTAGCCTTAATAAAACCCTTGAAAGATTTAAAACTGCTGAGAGAGAGATCACCCTCCCAGAATTAAATCAAGAAGTCAACAAACTTAAAAAAGAGATTACTGGTCATAAGACTGAAATTTCTGACTTAAGAAAAGATATGGCTAATTTAGCCTCTAAAGGTTCAGAACTCCACATTTCTGATTCCTCTGATAATGATGACCAACCTGAGTCTTCAGGAGTCATGAATGATGATTCTTTATTAATGGTACAAGGTAATTCACTAAAAAGATTAAAAGATATTACTATTCAAAAATGGTATATCATGGTTCGTTTAATGGTTGATGGAACCTTTGCTATTCAACTTCCTGCTCTTGTTGATACTGGTGCAGACCTTAATTGCATACAGGAAGGTCTGATCCCAACAAAGTTCTATGTTAAAACCAGTGAACGGTTAAACTCTGCTAATGGTAGTAGTATGAAAATAAAATATAAACTACCTAAAGTTCATATTTGTCAAAATAATATGTGTTTTAAAACTTCTTTTGTTTTAATTCGCAACTTGACTGATAAGATAATTTTAGGATTACCGTTTATATATTTATTATATCCATTTACTACTAGTAATAACGGATTAACAACTGAGCATCTTGGGCAGAAAGTGGTATTTGAGTTTATCACTCAACCTAAGGACAGAGATTTGAAATTTATTCAGGATGAATCTATTTCAAAATCACTCAATCTGTTAAACTGCAAAACTTCACAGTTAAAATATTTAAAACAAGAAATCAAATATAAGCAGGTTGAGGATCTTCTCCTCCTTGATAAGATTCAAGATAAGATTGAAGAGCTTCGGGTGTTTATGGTTAAAAATTTGTGTGCTAATTCGCCCAATGCCTTTTGGCATCGTAGGAAGCATGTGGTCAGATTACCTTATGCTAAGGAATTTAAGGAGCACCTAATTCCTACTAAGGCCAGACCTATCCAAATGAGTCATCAACAAATGGAATTATGTAAGCAAGAGATTAATGATTTGCTTGCAAAAGGCCTAATAAAACATAGTAAGTCTCCTTGGTCTTGTCCAGCCTTTTATGTTAACAATGAAGCTGAAAAAGAGAGAGGAGTCCCTCGCCTAGTTATTAATTATAAGCCTCTTAACAAGGTTCTTGAATGGATTAGGTATCCCCTACCCAATAAAGAAGACCTTCTAAGTCGACTTAGTAATGCTACTATTTTTAGTAAGTTTGACCTTAAGTCTGGGTTTTGGCAAATCAGTATTCATCCTAGTGATAGATATAAAACTGCCTTCATTACTCCCTTTGGTCATTATGAATGGGTTGTTCAAGCATTTGGCTTGAAGAATGTCCCCAGTGAATTTCAAAATATTCTCAATGAAATTTTGAATCCCTTCAGTCACTTTATCATTGTTTATATTGATGATATTCTGGTTTTCTCCAAGTCAATTGATGAACACTTCAAACACTTAAATTCGTTCTTCAAAGCCATTAAAATAAATGGTTTGGTTCTTTCACCAACCAAGTGCAGTCTGTTCCAAGTTAGAGTTAAGTTTCTTGGTCATGATATTCATCACGGTTTGGTTCGTCCAATCCAAAGAGTCATCCAATTTGCTGATAAATTTTCTGACAAAATTACTGATAAAACTCAACTCCAGCATTTTTTAGGATCTCTTAATTACGTCGGCAAGTTTTATCAAAATCTAAGAAAAATTTGTAAACCTTTGTTCCTCCGTTTACAGAAGAATCCTTCTCCTTGGACTGATGAGCATACTGCCATCGTTCAACAAGTTAAGAAATATGTTAAGGTTCTTCCTTGCCTTGGCATATCTAATGAATCCGCTTTCAAAATTGTTGAAACTGACGCCTCCGAAATTGGCTTCGGTGGTATCCTGAAGCAGAAATTAACCCCTGCTTCATCTGAGCAAATTGTTCGATTCCACTCTGGCGCGTGGAATCAAGCCCAATTAAATTATAGCACAATTAAAAAAGAAATTTTAACTTTGGTTTTATGTATTAGTAAATTTCAAAATGATTTATTAAATCAAAAGTTTTTAGTTCGCATTGATTGCAAGTCAGCCAAATATATTTTAGAGAAAGATGTTAAAAATATAGCTGCTAAACATATTTTTGCCAGATGGCAATCTATTTTAAGTATTTTTGATTTTGATATTGATTATATTAAAGGCAGTGGTAATTCAGTTTCTGACTTTTTAACTCGAGAATTTATTAATTCAGGTACCCCTCAAATTCAAAATGAGTGTGAGAGGATCCAGTAAAAGTGTTCGGGCCCCTGGCCCTCCTGGCCCTGACCCGCCTTGTCAGAAGCCCATGGGAGCTGTAATCCCTCATCCAGTTACACCTCTTACTGTAGTTAATAGGTTTACCCCTCTTGTTTTTGGAACAAAGCCCTATAGTTCGGCTCTGGTCCAGCCTCCTCGGATGATTGATCCTTTTGCTTCGTCCAGTAATCCTACTGCTGGTCAACGTACTCAAACCGAGTACATCCCTGTTTATTCCACCAATTTATTTCATATTGAAAGACATATGAAATCAATTGATGATCCTATTAAATTGGCTGCCCAGTTCTTCCCAACTGGTTGGCATTTCATTCCCCTGGCTCCTTATAAATCTCTTATGTATTATAAGGATGTCTTGCTTCAAAATCAGTCAATTCTTATTAAACCTATTTACGATAGAAATGATTCCTCGAAAATCATCTATCATTCTTTATATATTAAACAGATTATCACCATGCCAAACTGGGGTAATCATCCGTCAGATTTAAGACAGTTAGAAGGTCATGATAGCCAGTTCTGCTATTATGATTACATGGAAGCTTGGAACAGGGTTTTTCTGTTTCAAACTCCATCGTTTAGTCATTCGTGGTTCATACAATTTGACCACAAGTTCAAAAGTCAAATCCCTCATTGGTGCGTTTTATGGTGGGAACGATTTGGTCTCATCTATAAAATTCTTCCAATTGAGCTCTAGTCAGTCTTAAATGTTTTTAGCTCTAGGGTTCCGGTTGTGCAGTCCAATTGCTGCGTACCAGTTATTCTTCATTTCGTTAGTAAATATAAAGTTCCATGGATTCTTAAATGGAGCTATGAATTTTATTCTCCTATTGCTAATGTTGCCCTTTCCTCGGTTGTTTCATCCGAAAAAGATGATTCTCGTTCTAATCTCAGTCAAATTACTCATGTTACTTGAGAATTTGCAGTTAAATGATGGGATAAGTTTGATCCTTATCGCATTGTTGGTCAAGTTCAGAAGGAATTTCCTAATCCTTCCCCTATTCAAACGGTTCCTCCTCTAAAGGAATCATCCTCTAGTAAATCAAAATCCAAGAAATCTTCAAAGCTTGATTTTGAGGATATTGAGCATTGTACAGATAACGAGTTAAAACAGTTATCTCGTCTTATTAAAAAACGAATGGATAAACTCAGTGAGGACTCAATTCCCTCTGTCTGTTCATCCTCTTCGTCCCATTCTAGTCATCATTCTAGTCATAATGATCCATACGGAAGCATCTCTCTTCAAGATGCTCAGGACCCATTCGCCTAGTATCCCTACAGTTACATTGGTCAGCCTCTTTGCAAGATGCTCCTGCCCGCGCAGCCCGTGCTCCTTTGTTCAAAGTAGCCGAAAGCATGTGTTGAGTCATTTGTCGTCTTGTATGAGTCTTGTCCTGTTTGTCGGCCATCTGTGGTCGATTAGTCAAAAGTTATTCTGTTTTGTATTTTTGAGTCTGTATTTTATTCAAAACGCGTCTATAATAGTGAAAAGCTGATTGTAATAGTCAAAAGTTGTAATGATGCTTTCATCTTTTGATAAAGCATTACTGTTATGTAATAGTCATTCATGTTTTGTTATCATTGAGTTGTATTAGTGACGCCTTTTCTCTTCCTATATAAGAGAGGCTTGGTCATTTGTTTGAGGCAGGATTTAGTAATCCAATAGAGAGCTTGTGAAGACTTAGATTCCTATCTAACGAATCTTCAGCACTCTTGCCTTCTTCCTTAGTCATGTTAAGTTTCTATAATCGAGTCTGTTTGTAAGTAAACCCCAGTTATTTGTTTGTAATTATTTCAATATTCAATAAAGTTTAATTTCTAAAACTCTTGTTTATACTTATGAACTGCTATATAGAAAAGTTGTAAAGGGTGACGAGCATTCTATCCTTTGTCCGGACAGAAATTTAAATATATATATATTTATAAAAGCAGTAAAAAGGCCACGGAATGATCTAGGCCAAACTGAAATATAAATAATAATATATATAGTTAATATATATATTAAAGCAATAAAAAGACCACGAAGTATAAATCTAGGCCCAAATAAGTCAGAAAATATATATATATATATATATATATATATATAAGCAGTAAACTACCTCAAATTTGACATCCGGGCTTGACAAAATTAAAAAATTAGTATATATACAGTTAAATATATACATTAAAAAGCCAAACTCGGACTGAAAAGATAACCCAGTCCGGCGAAGTTGCTAGAAACGAAGATATATGTATATAAAAGCTGTTAGAAGCGACAGATCGACGATCTGAGTTGTAAAAAAGCCAAAAAATGAGTTTATGTACGAAAATGTACAAAAAGTAAGCAAAAAGGGCCACGGAACTGAGTTCCGAGCATAATCAGAAAGTGAAACTTAACGTGCAAGTGTATAAAAGTGCAATGAAGTAATATAAACTTTCTGATCGTAAAAATACTCATAATGGACAGCTACACGGGCTTTTTGCCAAATCGTAGGCTTTAAAAGTCTGTTTCTACCGGTTAATTTTTGATATGTGATAGTATATTAGTATATCTATGTGTTAGAATAATAAAATTTGGGTTTGGAGTACAAGAATGGGGCTGAAAATCAAACGGACAGAGGTTCAGAGGGTTTTTCTATATAAAATGAGCTGTGGGTGCACTCATATATACAGACCCGGTGGAAGCGGCTCTACCTGCGGCAGCCGCAGGTAGAGGTGCAGCTCCACGTGGCAGGGCCCAGCTAACGGGTCCCGTTACATCGAAGTACGTGCACTCCGAGCAATGCGATGTAAAATTCGAAACTTTTTAACTTTTGATCTGAGCGTCCGTTTGAGGCGTGCTGTACCTTTCCGAAAATCTCTCGCCGAGAGTGTCGCAATGACATGAGAGTAAACCTTTTTTGAGTCCAAAAATACGGGTTCATAACCAGGTCTTCGATTCCTCGCAGTTTGTCCGTTGAGCTGTCTTGCGCTATTTTCACTCAGGATCATTGTTATGGTTCTTTCTGACCTTGGTGGTATCAATTCGGCTCGAGTTTAATCGAATCGACTTTAAGTTGGTAAAATGACCATTTTGTCCCTCCCGGGGTTGCATTCAGTGCTGGCATGGCCTTCGGCTGATTTTTCGGGGTTGTATTCGAGGTTTGGATCCCAGCCGATTCTATTTGTCCTCAGGGTTGTCTCTGAGGCTGACTTGGTTCTTCGAGGTTTGTCTCTAGAGATGATGTGAGGCTTCGGGGTTGTCTCCGAAGTTGAGTTGGCCTCCCGGGTTGTGACCGGAGCTCGACCTGACCTCCCGGATTAAGACCGGGGATAACCTATACCTCCCGGGTTGAGATCGAGGCTGACCTGTACCTCCCGGGTTGAGACCGAGGCTGACCTGTACTTCCCTGGTTGAGATTGGGGCTGACCTGTACCTCACGGGTTGAGACCGGGGTTGACCTGTACTTTCCGGGTTGAGACCGGAGCTGGCCTGTACCTCCCGGGTTGAGACCAGGATTGACCGGAGCTCGACCTGACCTCCCGGATTAAGACCGGGGATAACCTGTACCTCCCGGGTTGAGACCGAGGCTGACCTGTACCTCCCGGGTTGGGACCGGGGCTGACTTGTACTTCCCTGGTTGAGATTGGGGCTGACCTGTACCTCACGGGTTGAGACCGGGGTTGACCTGTACTTTCCGGGTTGAGACCGGAGCTGGCCTGTACCTCCCGGGTTGAGACCAGGATTGACCTATACCTCCCGGGGATGACCTGTACCTCCCGGGTTGAGACTGGGGCTGAGGTGAAATAAATGGTTTTGCCCTCCTGCAGAGTTAGTAACAGGAATGCAAAAAAATCAAATGTCTACAACAGGACTGAAGAAAATTTCGAGTGTCTACAACACTAATATATTATTATTATTATTATTATTATTATTATTAGTGTTATAATAATAATAATAACAAAGTGCTCATAATAATAATAATAATAATAATAATAATATATATATAATAATATATTAGTGTTATATTAAATTAATGGTTAGAGTTAGATTAGTGACTTTAAATGAAATGACTAGAGTTAGGTTAGTGGATTTTAAATGAGGTGGTTAGAGTTAAGTTGATGACTTTTAAATAAGGTAACAACTTCTAAATATTAAATCTAATAACTTTAAATCTAAACTTTCAAATAGAAACTTTACATTTCAAATTAAAATAAAGAAGATCCTAATCCGTGAAATTGGCCAACGGTTTGTTAAATCCAGTAGCGAATTGAAGCTGGTAATGAACTGGCCCCCTAAACTTCTTCCACAGAATATAGTTTATTTTTCAAAGTAGCCGTTACACCTCCTCCTCCCCCAATTAAATATACCAAATAACTCCACAGACAAACCCTGTTTCTTTCGCTAAAAGCTCCCTCAGTAACCTGTCTCTCTCTAAACACACACATATATATGGAATTTTTTAACATGTGCTTTAAGGGTACATACTAAGTACACAATTCAAGAGAATATTCTCTTAAATTGTGTGCTTATTCTCTTGAACTTAATGCAAATGCAGAAATCAAAAAAATATACACACAATTCAAGAGAATATTCTCTTAAACTGTGTGCTAGCATGTGTCCGACACATATTAAGAGGACCCTATATATATATAAATAGATTACAAATTAAATCATATTCATACCCATATAATATAGAAGAATCATTCTTTCTTCTTTATATAAATTTGTTTCTTTTTTTGTATCTTCTGCAACTTCTCTCTATATATTTCCACTTAATTCTTGCCTCCATTACTATTTCTCACACATTTTTTCTCCTCATTTTCTCTCTCTAAAAACCAAGAACACCCTCTTCCCGTTTTCTCTACTTCCCCAATTCTTCTACTCAAACTTCAAAATTATTAACACAATGAATCCTTTGTCAACATCATTATTATCCTCCACAACAAGCACCACTAGCAGCAGCACCAGCAGCGAATCCGACGAAAGCCCATCACAATCGCTCCGATTCGATATCCATGGTCTCAAGAATCAAATTCCAATCATACCCAGTTTGGGATTCCAATCATATAAGTCCCTTGCAATTCTTTCGGGTCATATTGGATCCGTTTGTTGCTTGGCCTTATGTGGGGAATTCATCCTAAGTGCTTCACAAGGTAAGGATATAATTGTTTGGCAGCAGCCGGATTTAAGGCAATTTACAAAATTTGGGCAGGGAGATGGATCTGTAAAGGCACTTGTAACGGTAGGAAATAAGGTTTTTACAGCCCATCAAGATAGTAGAATAAGGGTGTGGAAGGTTTCAAGAAGCTCTGAAAATGTTTTTAGGCTAATTGATACTCTTCCCACTACTAAGGATTATTTGGGGAAATTTATGAAACAAAGTAATTATGTGCAAACTAGGAGGCATCATAAGCAGTTGTGGATTGAGCATAAGGATAGTATTTCTTGTTTGGCTGTTTTTGATGGGTTTATCTACTCGGGTTCTTGGGATAAGACCCTGAAGGTATGGAGGATTTCGGATTTGAAATGTGTCGAATCGATTAAGGCACATGATGATGCAATAAATGGGATTGTAGCAAGCAACAATGGGGTTGTTTATTCAGCCTCTGCGGATGGAAAAATCAAGGCATGGGGGAAGGAGGGGAAAAATGGCTCACATTGCTTGAAGGGGATTTTGCAGGGACATAAAGATGTTTCATTGAATTCCGTGATGGTATCGGATGATGGGAAGGCGGTTTATGGAGGGGGTTCTGATGGATTTGTGATGGGGTGGTTGGGGAATGGAGGGTTTGATAGTTGGGAGGTTGTTTGTGAGGTGAAGGCGCATAAAATGGCTGTTTTGTGTATGTGTTTGAGGGGGGAGATTTTGTGTAGTGGATCAGCTGATAAGAGTATTGGGATTTGGAGGAGGGAGATTAATGGTGGGCTGTTTAGAGTTGGGATTATAAAGGGGCATGAAGGGCCTATTAAGTGCTTGCAAGCTTCACGTAATAGTGTTGGAGGGGGGTTTGTGCTATATAGTGGAAGCCTTGACAAGAGTTTAAGAGTTTGGTGGGTGCCTAAGCACTCATTTGATGAACAAAAGGACAGTTCTACACAACTTAGTAGAGAGAAAAGTTTGGTTTCTTTGTGTTAGGGTGATTTTTCTGAAGTTGTAAGGTGATATAGCATTTGGTCCCTTTTTCAGTGTCTCAAGTGCTGCTGCTTCTTTTTTCCTTCTTATTTTTTGTATAGTCATCTTAGGAACACAAAAGAGTTCATGGTTTGGAGGTTTGAGACGGAAGGCGAAAATCTTAGCCTTGCTTCCTCGTGTTGCTGTTGGTTTTCGGAGTCTTGCAGCTGGTTTAGGTTTGATGAAAGGAATGAAGGTGAAAAATATTAGGACATACACATAGATAATATGGTTTGTTCTGTTTTGTTTTGTTTTTTTTTTGTTCCACATGGTTCTTTACATATTCTTGGAATTGTAATTAGAGTTTGAGTGATCCAATTTAATAAAAGGATTTATCAGTGTATGACATTTTCTCTAATCAATGTTTCTTTAAATGTCAGTTTAAATCCTGATAATGTTTTATCAGTGTATGTATGACATATTGATAGTTTGTGTTTCATTTGTGTTTGATTGGATTCTCCATGGATTCTTTGTTGTCAAAACAGTCCTTCTACACATATCTATGATAATTTCTCTTTGACAATTTCTATGATAATTTAAGATGGGAAATGATATCTTGTGACTTTTTGTATGGATTTCTTTTTTATTATTAGCTAGGTAAATAAAATATCAGTGGTAACTCTTTTAAAAAAATATGTAATATTGTAAGTCAACCTTATAATCCTATTAAATCTCGTGTATTAATATATTTTTCAATTGTCTTTTTGTCTACTGACAATTTCTATGATAATTTAATATGGGAAATGATATTTTGCGACTTTTTGTATCGATTTTTTTATTATTAGTTTAGGTGGTGAATAAAATATCAGTGGTAACTCTTTTAAACTAGATATGTAATATAGTAAATCAACCTTATAACAAATCTCGTGTATTAATATATTTTTCAATTATAATTCGACACAAAACTTTGACAATACCTAACATGACTCATTTTAAGATATGATATCAACCCAAAAACATGAAACGACCATCCATATCATTTGTTTTGTTATTCCTCCATCATTCTCACACAAATGTAGCAAACAAATGTTAGACTCAAATGGCCAAGAAAAGAGTATCTAGAAAAAAATGAACCAGAACTTTTCTCAAGTGTCTGCTTTAATATATTCCCTTGCTATATTAATCTGTCCTTCTCAGATTTGTTGCTAGCTAAGTGGCAGCGATTGTCCTCTACGTAAGAACACCCTAAACCTTGGACAACAAAACATTAGTTTACATCAATCATTCTGTAGTAAAGCAACGGTTTGAACCAAGAAATAGGGAATGCTGTTGAACCAACTACCTTTTTGATCATTTTTTTAGGGTATGCATCCTTTAGGTCATTTGATTCTAATCTTCGTCGTTGGTCTATCTCCTCCGCGTTTGAACTTTATACTCTTGTAGGCTCCATTTATTCAGTAAATCTCTGCATTGCGGAAAAAAGTTGGGTTTCCTGTTTGTTTTCTTATCGAACTATGTGTTTGTTCGTTTACTAGCTTGTGGAGCTTTTAGTGCATTGCTGTTCGTCTACAAGCAGTTTATTTAACTCACAAATGCGCGTATGAAAACTAACGCAGAATACCATTTTTATTGCGATTGTCAAACACGCTAAATACAACCGCTGCAAACTCTATAAACGATGGTAACCGAGCATACCTTATAACGTGTAATTCATCCTGGTCAAAGTAAGATCACCGTCAGTAATCATGGCAAATTGCTACCTTAACCGAACTTTCAAATCATGCTTTATTTTACTCTTTCAAACCAAACCATCTCTTGCTAACATTTTAAAGAAATTTCCATAAGAAATTTTAAAGACAGACAGGAACAGAGGAGTTTCTTTAGGTCCATTTGAAAATAAGCAAGAAGCTTCAACAAACAAAGACACAACTTACAAGCAATGCTGCCACCCCTACTCTATTTTTCAATTGTCTTACAAACTCTGGGGGACCATAAAAAATGTTCAGGCAACCAGGTAAAGCACTTTTAGGCAAAAAGGAAAAAGAAAAAAAATCAATTGTTTAATTACATAATGGCAGTTCCTTTTGGAGTAATGGATGCTCAAGTCATGTAAAATTTGGTACTTTTTTAAATTTTTTATGTAAAAAATAAAATTAAATAGGAATAAGAAAAGGGGAGGAAATAAAGGGAAAAGATAAAGTGGCCTAACAAATAGCATCTTCAAAAGAAAATTATATTACTAAATAACACAAAGTGAGATCTGAAGATATCTTAGATATCACTTTAAATTACACTTATTATTTATTTATTTATAACTATTAGAACTGCACTTGTTGATACACATTAATTTTAATTAAAGTTATGCTTTTCTTTTTTTTCTTTTTTTTTCTGTTTACTTGAACTATTACAGAAATGCATTTGTCGATATAAACACTAATAAGCTTAATGATATTAACCAACGTTTGGTTTATGTTATAATAATTGACATATTTTTTTAATAACATATATATATATATATATATATGAAGGCTATAATTTATGAAGTTTGTTAAGTAATCAAAATTATTAATAAAAAAAATCAGTTTTTATGACTATTGACATTGCCAGAGCAAAAAAAAATACCGTTATAGTAAATATGTATTGAGCGACCTTTTGTAATTGTTCTAACGATACTTAACACTTGGACAATATTTTTTACTCTGACAATAATATTTTTGCGTTGCCGATATGAATCGCCTTATTTATTTAAGTTGAACTTTGCAATGAGACCTTTGTGTGTTTATCCTGCCTCAGTTGTTCTTCTATAAATATGCTTTTCAAATTTTTATAATTTTGTTTGCTTAAGACAAAATCTAAGATTATTCAAGGCCTTTAGAAACCCCATAAATACGGGATTATGATCATCTCCATTTTAATTTGAAATGGAGAGTCTCCATTTAAAGGTTCAGATTTAAAGTTATTAGATCTAAGGTATAGAAGTTGTCACCTCATTTAAAAGCCACCAACTTAACTCTAACTGCCTCATTTAAAATCTACTGACCTAACTGTAGTCACTTCATTTAAAAGTCAATAACCTAACTCTAACCATTAATAATAATAATAATAATAATAATAATAATTATTATTATTATTATTATTATTATTATTATTATTATTATTATTATTATTATTATTATTATTATTATGAGTACTTTATTATGTCCCTCATTGGTTTTTTAATAATTATTTTATTATTATTATTATTATAATAAAATTGTTTAACAAATTATTATTATTATTAAAATTATTTATTATTATTTTAATATAACACTAATATATTATTATTATTATTATTACAATAATAAAATTGTTTAACAAATTATTATTATTATTTAAAATTATTATTATTTATTTATTATTTTAATATAACACTAATATATTATTATTATTATTATTATTATTATTATTATTAATGTAATAATAATAATAATAACAAAGTTAAATCTTGTAGTCCTCTTCAATCACCTCACTTGTTAATTTAATTAATTTAGGGAATTGTTAATCTAACAACTTTTTAAAATAATTTTTATTTTTACATAAACGTGAAAATCATTTAATATCAACATTAATTTAATTAAAAATATTTAAATATTTCCTGAAATATCAATTTGGGACTTTTGAAACGGCTTACTATCTTTGTCATTTTTCTTTTTGCTATATTTTGTCATTTTTTACCTTTCTTACAATTTTATTTCTTTAAAACAAATTGTTGGGTCTCCAACTTTTAGGTTTATTTTGATGATAACAATAATTAGTAAATAAATTAATTAAAAGGGTAGAATCCTCTCTATAGGATTTTTTTATTATAATTGTTTTAATTATCTTATTTACTTTGACCAAAAATATTTTCTAAATCTTATTTAATTGATTGTCTTGATTTTGATTTTTTAAAGTGTTAAAACAAATGGGTCACTTATATTGGGACAATATTCTTGTAGAGAATTTAATTGGTCTTGATTTGGAATTGATGAGTAAAATATGGTGGGACCCATAGTAATTAAATGGAAATGAAACATTTTGCTTGAAAAAATGATGTTGCTTTATCGTTGCTATATTGATAAAATCCATGTGGCTTGAATTAATGGGTCCACGAAATTTATATTGCAAAAACTTGCTAGTTGACCGAATTGCTTAAATTAATGATAAGAGTGACCAAAGATAGTTGGTTGAGCTTGTTGAACGAAATTTAGCTTGCTGGGAGAAATTTTGGAAGGTTAAGTGGGACCCATGGTATTTAATTGAAGGAGCATGCATGTATATATAAGTATTATATATATATATATATAGTGTGTGTGTATATATATATATATATATATATATATATATATATATATAATCATTACACATGCATATAAGTATTATATATTTTTTATATACATAAACCATATATGTATATATGTATCATATAAATTTATTTAACATATATGTAAAAGTATGATCGTAAGCATTAAAAATTGTGTGTGTGTATATATATATATATAGGGTGATAATCCATAGCAACCGGTTGCTGAAAATACTGTTCAGCAACCAACTTTTGGACCATTGATTTGAAGGAGCAACAGCTAAAATTGAAAATATTCCTCCCCTGCCGCATGAGCCTGTTGCGGCAAGCACTATAGGCCAAAAAGGGTCCGCGAAATTACATGCATGCCCTCCTATTATCCAAATACATATGGCTATTTACAAAAGTAACCCCATATATGTTCAGCAATAGATGCCATGTTCACAAGCTGCCGGTTTGCTCATTGTTGACAAGACCGTTCGCGGGGCCCACTGACATTAATGAGACAAGTTGCAAATAAAAGTCTTGCCTATTTACAAAACTAACCCCATATATATTCAACAATGCATGCCATGTTCACAAGTTTCCGATTTTTATTATCATTATTATTATTGTTATTTTTATTATGATGATGATGATTATTATTGTTATTATAATTATAATTATTACTAAAATTATTACTATTATTATTATTAGTATTATTATTGTTATTTTTATTTTTTTTATTATTATTATTATTATTATTATTATTATTATTATTATTATTATTATTAAGACTACTACTACTACTACTACTATTATTATTGTATCTTTATTACTAATAATACTACTACTACTACTACTAATAATAATAATAATAATAATAATAACAATAATAATAACAATAATAATAATTCTAATAATAATAATAATAATAACAACAACAATAATAATAATAATAATAATAATAAAAATAATAATAATAATAATAATAATAATAATAATAATAATAATAATAATAATAATAATACTACTACTACTACTACTACTACTAATAATAATAATAATAATAATAATAATAATAATAATAACAATAATAATACTTATCATAATAATAATAATAACAATAATAATACTAATACTAATAATAACAATAATAATAATAATAATAATAATAATAATAACAATAATAATAATAGTATTACTACTACTACTACTACTAATAATAATAATAAAAATAAAAATAAAAATAACAATAATAATAATAATAATAATAGTAATAATTTTAGTAATAATTATAATTATAATAACAATAATAATAATCATCATCATAATAAAAATAACAATAATAATAATGATAACAAAAATCGACAACTTATGAACATGGCATGCATTGCTGAATATATATGGGGTTAGTTTTGTAAATAGGCAAGACTTTTATTTGCAAATTGTCTCATTAATGTCAGTGGGCCCCTGCGAACGGTCTTGTCAACAATGAGCAAACCGGCAGCTTGTGAACATGGCATATATTGCTGAACATATATGGGGTTACTTTTGTAAACAACCATATGTATTTGGATAACAGGAGGGCATGCATGTAATTTGGCGGACCCTTTTTGGCCTATAGTGCCTGCCGCAACAGGCTCATGCGGCAGGGGAGAATATTTTTGATCTCAGTCGTTGCTCCTTCAGATCAATGGTCCAAAAGTTGGTTGTTGAACAGTATTTTGAGCAACCGGTTGCTATGGATTATCACCCATATATATATATATATATATATATATATATATATATATATATATATCTGTATAAAGCTTGCTTGCATGTGCATTATATATATATAAATATACAAACCGAGCATGCATGCATGTATCCTATAAAAAACGCGTGTGTGCTGGCAAAAATTTTACCGTGTAGCTTCAACATGTGGTCAAAATAAATAAATGCTAAGTAAAATTTTGCCTGGTTAAAATTTTGAGATCTGATCTGTTTGGCAATCCGTGTACATTTTTTCATCTAACCGTTGAAATTCAAAAATAAACCATCCGGGCCATGCATTCAAAATTAATTTCACAAATTACCATTTTGCCCCCGACTTCAAAAATTTATAAATAGAAGGCTTTTCTTTCATTTTCAATTTGCCAATTCACAATCAAAGAAATGTTTATACTCCTCGTACAGACTCTCTCTCTCTCTAAGAAGCTTTCTCTCTTCTTACAAAAGTTCTGATTATTTGAGAAGAGAAAATTGGTCCAAGTAATTGAGATAAGTCATTTGAGTTTACTTAGTTGAATTATTTCTTACTTGTTTTATACTTACAGATATACAAATATATATTGTTATACATAATTTTATATATCTATATTTCATCTATTTATCAAATAAAAAGATTACTTAATCTGACGCCGCAAGGCTACGGAGATACACCTCTACGGAGAGGAATTCGAACCGTACGATTCCTTATAGTCTTAAGTAACTTTTTATTGATATTATTTATATAAATATCGTAAATAGATACGACACTTGATGGTTCAAAACGACACAGTGATATTCCTCCAAAAAGAGTGAACTATCCGAACCGGATTTGAAAATCGTAGTGATCTATTGAAAGTATTTATATAAATATCAATTGTGAGAATTATAAATATTGTCATACTTAGACGTCGCAAGGCTACATGAGACATTCCTCTTAATGAGGAATTCATACCGTACGATTTCTTATAGTACTAAGTGACTTTGTTTATAATCTGTCACATAATAGATAAAATATAAAATATATATTATCTGAGTTAAACAAGTATATTTGTTATATCAAGTTGTGCTTAATTAATTAAATTGTTATACTTGATAATTATTACTTAAATTGATTTATTCTTTTAAATACAAGTACTTGAACACAAAGGCATTTATATAATACTTGTCAGAAAATATATGAGTTAAACAAACATATTTGTTATATCAAGTATTGCTTAACTAATTTATTTATTATACTTGATATCTGTCATCACAAGTATTTGATCATAAATTCATTTATTTATAAATACTTGTTGCATAATATAAAAGTTATTTAAACTTTTATATCACAAACTTAAATGAATGTATTTGCTTAAATAGAATCATATTTGATTCAAAGCTTAAAACAACTTATTTGCTTACTTAGAAGCATTTTTCACACAAAATATAAAAGTTATTTAAACTTTTATAACAGTGCATAATTTACATATTCGCTTATACAGAAGCAGTTTTGAGCTAAAGCTAAAATTGATATATCTGCTTATTCAAGAAGCACTCTTCACACAAAATATAAAAGTTATTTAAACTTTTATAACGGTACATAATTTACATATTTGCTTACACAGAAGCATTATTTTATCAAAGCATAAAATTATTTTCTGCTTACAAAGAAGCATATTTTCTCAAGTATAAAAGTCTTTGAGCTTTTATAAATATATATGATCTTTAAATTGCTATCTGCTTATTTGAGAAGCATCCATTTGTACTAAATTTTATCTGCTTATTTGAGAAGCATTTCGTTGTAAATTTTATTAAACACTTTGTAAAAGGGAAAATGTTAGGGTTAGTTTATATTATGTACCTGTGAGAAAGACGAGTAATTCTTCGACCAAGATCAGAGTCTTAGAGAGGTCAGCTGGGAGTTGGGTCTCTAGTGAACTTGTGAGGTGGGGAAGAGGCTTTTGTTTCAAGACCAGATCATAGAATAGAACTGAACTCAAAAGAAAATACAACTAAGCTTCAGGACGGAGGTGAGAGCTTGCTGTCCAAGAGAGGTAGTTGTGAATAATTGGAAGTTTGTCTATAAAACTTTGTAAAGGCTTCTCCGCCTGTTGAAGGAGTATTTATTATTGATAATAATAGGATCTCAAGTCCTGGAGAGGAGCTTGAGACTAGACGTAGCAGCATACCCTGGATGTATGTTGTGAACCAGACAAATCTCTGTGCATTGTGTGATTGAATTTTTACTGTCTTGCATATTAATTTTTAACACTGCAAATTAATTATCTAAAAATTTAAAAAGGCCTAAGATAATTTTTTAAATATGTAATAATCTATTCAATCCCCCTTCTAGATTATTATTGGACTTTCAATTGGTATCAGAGTTGTGCTCTTTAACTTGTTTGTTGAGTAAATACAGGCATACCTAAGAGTAGATCCATCTATGACCTACAATGCTACTGGTTACGGAGAAGGACTATCAATGACCAGACCTCCACTATTTGATGGCACAAATTTTGCCACCTGGAAAAATAGATTCAAAATTTATGCCAAATCTCAAGGAATCAAAATTTGGTGTGCCATAGAACGAGGTGTAAAAGTTTCTACAAAAAAATTATCGGAGAAAAGATCATTTAAAAAGATGTTGATGAGTTCACTACTGATGATGAAAAGGCTATGAACATAGCATCCATAGCTGAACAAGTGCTGACTAGTGCTCTCATTGAAAAAGAGTACAAAAGAGTTAGCAATTGCAAGAATGCAAAAGAAATATGAAAAAAGTTGATTCTGACCTATGAAGGAACCAATCATATTAAAGAAACCAGAAAAGATGCTCTAATCCAGGAGTATGAAAATTTTAAAATGGAAGAAGGTGAAAAGATCATTGATATGGAAACATGTTTTTCTAGAATCATTGATGAACTGGAACATCTAGGGTAGGCATATACTACTAATGAGAAAAATAGAAGAATTCTCAAATCCCTTCCATCCATCTGGAAAATGAAGGTTTGCTATTAAGGAAAGACAAGACCTAACTACTTATCCTCTTGATAGCCTTATTGAAAATCTTCGTGCCCACGAAGTCGACATGTTAGTCGAAAAATCAGGAGCGGATACAGATCGCATAAAGAAATGAATTTCTTTTAAAGCTTTACTTGTAGATCAAGAAAGATATGATGAAGAAGCTGAGTAAATTGCAAATCTATGTTTAATGGCAAACAATGAGTCATCACCAAGATCTGAGGTAAATTCTGAATATCAATTACCTAGCACTTCATTTGTCACACATAGTTTAGATAATATAAGTACAGAACATCATGAACTACAAGAAGCTTATAATTATTTATATGAAGAGAATGAAATTATTAAAGAAGAGTTTATTAAATTAAAAATTTCATTACAAAAATTAATTAAAATTAACAAAAATATTGAAATAGAAAATAAAAGTTTAAATAAAGAAAAAGAAGAATTAAAAAATGATTTTTCAGAAAGTTTATTACTAAAGAAAGAATTAGAAGATTTAAGAAAAATAAATAAAGATCTGGAGATAGAAAATTCAACACTTGCTGTAATTAATGAAAATACTCAAATACAAAATCAAGTGTTAAGTGAAGATATTAAAAATCTCAAGCTTGAAAATTCATCTCTAAAGAAAGAATTAGAAAAACAAAGTGAAGATTCTTCTTTAATAAATCAAATTAAAATTTTAACTAAAGAACGTGATGTTTTAAGCACTATTGTTATTAAATTCACAAAAGGGAAAGAAAACCTTGATGTCATGATTAATCAACAAAGATGCGAATTTAACAAAGAAGAATTATGATATATTGGAGAATTTAGTAAAATAAAAGATAAAGGACTTTATCATGTTAAAAGTAAAAAAAAAAGAAAGTCATGTATCTCCCTTTACTAAATGTTCTTACTGTAACAGAAATGGTCATTCTTTTCATATGTGTAATGCTCGAAATAGAAATTATAAGGAAAAAATGATTTGGGTACCAAAAGGAACATACATTGCACCAATCATTAAAAATACAAGGAAAGAGTTTTATAATTATCAGAGTCAAAAATCTTATAAAACTTTTCATCAAAATTTTCAGGAGATAAAAATAGAGTAAATCATGCATCTTATAGACCTGTTACTAATAAAATGCTCGTATCTACTAAGATTGATTATCCTGTACCCATTTTTGTAAAGGAAAACACAAATATTCCTTATACAAAATGAAAAACTAACCCAAAGGACCCTTCTTATTAAAGGGTACCGGTTCGTGAAATTGATAAATATTGCAGGTACATCTTGGAGATGACTCTAGTTAAAATAAATGATGACATAATTGTTGGGTCTATTGGTATTACTTTGTGAAATGATGAGTAATGATTTTGAAATGAGCATGAAGGGAGAGTTAAACTTCTTCCTAGGATTGCAAATCAAACCAGGTGAAAAAGATTCTGACTATGAAGGTCATCATGATTGTTAAAAGAAAAAAGTTACAATTTTCTCATAATTATTTGTGCATTAAAATATATTTTTAAACAAATTTTTTTTGATTAAATTTGATATTTTAATATAATAGAAATATTTAAATGTGTAGAATTTTAAAATATTTATACTTTTATTTTTATTTTTTAAAAAAATATTATTATAAATATATTTTAATATTCATTAATTATATTTAATATTTAAATCTATTCTGTTTAAATATATATATATATATATATATATATATATATAATAGATTTAATGTGAAACATTCATTTAAATTTTTATAACATCTAACGGTAAATAATCTCCATTTGTGTATATTAATTTGAGCTAATCAGAAGCAACAACACAATATTTGTTAGATTCTAACATCTCTTTCTGCAGGCTCTAAAAAATACTCTATAATATTCTTTCCCCCCATTTTTTTATGATGACAAAGGGGGAGAAGAAAAATATTATTGAGGAGAAGAAAAATTATTAAATTATTTATATATTATTTTTTATGCTATCACATGCTATATACATGAACTGTTATATATTGTTGCATGTTAGTTTTTCAAAAATTTAAATTTTTTAATTGCATAAATTGAGGGGGAGCTTTTATAGAAAATATTTTTAGTTGATTGTCATCATTGAAAAGAGGGAGATTGTTGGGTCTCTAACTTTTAAGTTTATTTTGATGATAACAATAATTAGTAAATAAATTAATTAAAAGGGTAGAATCCTCTCTATAGGATTTTTTTATTATAATTGTTTTAATTATCTTATTTACTTTGACTAAAAATATTTTCTAAATCTTATTTAATTGATTGTCTTGATTTTGATTTTTTAAAGTGTTAAAACAAATGGGTCACTTATATTGGGACAATTTCTTATAGAGAATTTAATTGGTCTTGATTTGGAATTGATGAGTTAAATATGGTGGGACCCATAGTAATTAAATAGAAATGAAACATTTTGCTTGAAAAAATGATGTTGCTTTACCGTTGCTATATTGATAAAATCTATGTGGCTTGAATTAATGGGTCCATGAAATTTATATTGCAAAAACTTGCTAGTTGACCGAATTGCTTAAATTAATGATAAGAGGGACCCAAGATAATTGGTTGAGCTTGTTGAACGAAATTTAGCTTGCTGGGAGAAATTTTGGAAGGTTAAGTGGGACCCATGGTATTTAATTGAAGGAGCATGCATGTATATATAAGTATTATATATATAGTATATATATATATGTAATCATTACACATGCATATAAGTATTATATATTTTTTATATACATAAACCATATATGTATATATGTATCATATAAATTTATTTAACATATATGTAAAAGTATGATCATAAGCATTAAAAATCGTGTGTATATATATATATATATATATATATATATATATATATATATATATATATCTGTATAAATCTTGCTTGCGTGTGCATTATATATATATATATATATATATATATATAAATATACAAACCGAGCATGTGTGACGTCTCCAAATTCGGACCGCCACTTGGTCACTCGAATTCGGTGTGTCACGTTCTCATGGTAATACAATAATAACTAAAATCACACATTCACAGCGGAAGATCTAATTTAGAATAATATACAATGATTTATTATAATTATTCTCTCAAATCTCGCAACCTACAATACTTAATAGATTACATAATAATATCGAATAAAGACTTATTTCATAATCCTACTTTTGCTTAAACATAGTCTTAATATAACATAACACTTTTAAACATAAAGGAACAAGCTAGTCGGTAGCCTTGCCCTTGCCCTTATTTTTCCCAGAGACACTTCCATGTTCCGCCTTAACTGAAAGGTTTTAAATAAGTACGAATGAGTACAAATTGCCCAGCAAGTAATATACAACAAGGGTAAAGAGTTTTATAACACGAGTTTGAAATATCAAAGTATAATCTCTAAGATAGTTCAGGGTTTCAGAATAATATCATGAATAACGAGTCTCAACAATGCTTGAATCAAATCTTTGGAATATGAAATGATAGTTCAATATAGATCAACAGATATATATATGAATTCAAAGGCTATCAACGTATCCAACTGGATAGAATAATTTATATACTGAGCAGTCACTAAGGACTATTGAACATCTACTAGAATTACCAATATTAAACTGATAACCCAAAAGAAACAAGTATGATAGATGATCAGTCTACAATACTCTATGTTATGCATAACCACAGTAATATTCACGCGTGTGTTGGGGCTTCCAACAATATACACTCCCCTTAGCATAAGGGTTGTTCAACTCAGTTTTCAAGATGCCACACCAATCAATTGGTTTGAACAGTTTTTATAAACATGCATATAGTCTAGCCGAATCAAATGGCATAGACACTTTCACAATATCCAAGAACAATACCAAGTTCAACATGAATAATAGCTTTCACAAGAGTTTAAACATACTAGCTCAAATGAACGAGTAAGATAACTTGCATTCAAAGAGATAAGGTTTAGATACTTGCTTTACAATATCCGTTGAATAAAATAATGCAAGGGTTAGGATACTTGGACTATAAATGAGTGTAAGTAAGGAAACTTACCTTAAGCGTAGTTTATCCACGTAATTTAATCAACACTTTTCGAATCCTATCGTAATATAGTTATGTATATACGATATCTATTAGCCATATAGTTTAACATTATATCTCATCTTGTATATACGATCAACACATAAGCTAAGTTTTAAACTAGCTACACAGTTATATAGTATCATATTAATATAACTTTTATCCTTAACGTTCCTCCTTTTGAGTTAAAACACATTCTCATATCATTAATATCACATAAGATCACAACAAATAGCAAACATAATCTTTCTAGTACTTTATGGCATTATTGTAAGCTAACCGTCAAATCGGATTCAAGTAACAACATATGATATCACATAGCATATATACATGTTAAAGAGTCTTTCCATGTTCGATTATACATGCTATAGTTCTAAATCATGATTTCTAACGACTTAGGGTCAAGAAACGCCATGAGTTCCCGTAAGTTATCATGCTTGTCATGTAAACATGTAAAGTGCTCACATTTTAGACATGCTTGCAAGTTTTTATTTCATATACACATCGTGGGTATTGTCACTTAGCTTAAATCATGCTTTATTCGTGTTTATTTAACTATCAAGGCACCTAATGTGGTATGTACACATGTATATATGTATGACACATTAGGGAGGTTCGAAGGTACTATCAAACATGTCCACGATTTTCAGAATCTAGGCTTCGATATATCATGTCAAGATTTACGTTTCAAACTTACACTTTCACTTAGTAAAATTCGCAAATGAAGTCCACATGCTCATGTCATATTATGAAACATATATAAGCAAATCAACATGCCTTCCATGCATTTCAAAGTCATTTAAACATGCTCATAACATCAGAATGTATATATGGCATTCACATATCCATATCCACCTTCAAAACTTACATTTTTGTTAGGAAGGCGCACTAGTTAGGTTCACATGTTCATATTATATCACGGAACCTATATAGATAAGCTAACATGCACTTCATGTGTTTCTAGGTCAGGCTAACGTGTCTCAAAAATCAGAATACTATTATGGTATTTATATATCAACGTCCCTTTTTAAAACTCTAAGTTCATTTCGAAAATCATATACTTTTCGTTAACCATGCATGCTAATATAATAAAATATGCTTACATTGCCTCATTATATTCATATGTATATATATATATATATATATATATATATGTTACACAAGCTAGCATGCTGTTTTAAGCCATACCAATTGACTAACACATAGCAGAAAACAAGCAGGATGCAACCAACTGATGCAAGGGGCCTGCATAGCTGCGCTGCGCCTGGGTATAAACCCGGCGCAGCTGCGCCGTGTGCAGTTCGAACCAGGAACAGCCTGCTTCGGCAGGTTTCCAGGCCAAATGCCAAATTTCTTTCACGAAATCGGTTTAACACAGCCACATAGTACTTCTATTATACTTATAAGTCTATATAGCAACTAAGAACATGTTCCAATATAATTTAGCATGAATTGCAACAAGAATCAAGAATTTGAATTTGACAGAAAAATGAAAACGAAGAACATGGATATTGTCGTATGAATTTGATTGCTAGTAAGCCACATTGTATACTCATATGATTGTAAGTCTTATACAACAATCAATAAACAATTTCCCATCACAACTTCATGGATTCCATACTAAGTCCAAGTAATTGAAATTCTTGACAGAGAATGAAAATTAAGAACAAGGGATGTATACTATACCTCTGTATCACGAATTAAGCTTGCTAATGCTGCTAAATCTAGAATGCTCACACTGATGCTATACTAGCTCTCAACTAACACTTATACAAATCTCAGCAATTGAATTATGAAGAGGGAGAGCTTATATATATATAGAAATGAATGTCCAGACATTGTTATTGTTCTTCATATTAAACATCGTAAATTAGGATTGTATATTGGTTATGAAATGGTAGGTAATGGTTGTTGAAACCAATCATGATTCCCTCATCCTTGTTCATTATTTGCTATGAAGCTATGAAAGGCCAGTTGCTGAGTTTGGGGAGAAGAAGAAGGAATAGCTTCTAGCCTTTATGTGTTACACGTGAATGAGAAGTGAGGAGCAATTGAGCAATCAAAGTGGGACAAGGAAACTCAGCATTCTAGCAATAAGGAAATACCATATATTATACACTTAACACACATATATACATATCATGGCTTAAGTTCATTTAGGGCATACATGAATTTAGAAGGTCACTACAACATTTCATGGTAGTACATTGGGGTACATATTTATATAATCCATGTACATTTTTAATAATGCCAATTTATGAGTTAATTAAATGGTGACATACTACATTATCATAAATCTCATTATTCTTATTATTTCAATTATGTACTTATTGAAATAATTATTGTTATTTCTTATTCACATACTTTAATATACCATATATTTCATAGTCTTACTAAAGTGTCACATTAAACTTTATATTTTATATAGTTCCTTGTGTTGTCACATATGTAACTTATAATTCTTTTTTTTACTTTATTATATAGTTTCTGTATATAATATAGTTACTACAAGGTGTCACACTACATATTCTTTTTAATGTAGTTACTAGACCTTACCATATACTTTGCACACATTAATTAAATAGATAATACATACTCTAATTATGTAATTTACTTTTCTCATCAATTAATTAATAATATGATATTAATTAATTTTTCACTCCCTAATTTAATCATCTCTTATTTAAACCAATTACTTAAATCTTTATTCTCATGCCACACAAGGCATTATCACAATTCTCATCACAAATCACATTCGTATAAATTCAATTTAACTTAGTTAAATTATTCATTTCACAGCACATCAATATTTATATTTAAATAAATATTCATTCTCTTATTTTGTCAAAATAATATTTATTCATGAAATTCTCGGTTCTTACAGCATGCATGAATGTATCCTATAAAAAACATGTGTGCTGGCAAAATTTTTACCGTGTAGCTTCAACATGTGGTTAAAATAAATAAATGGTAAGTAAGTAAAATTTTGCCCGGACAAAAATTTGAGGTCTGATCTGTTTGGCAATCCGCGTACATTTTTTTTCATCTAACCGTTGAAATTCAAAAATAAACCATCCGGGCCATGCATTCAAAATCAGTTTTCACAAATTATCATTTTGCCCCCGACTTCAAAAATCTATAAATAGAAGGCCTTTCTTTCATTTTCAATTTGCCAATTCAATATCAAAGAAAAGCTTATACTCCTCCTACATACTCTCTCTCTCTAAGAAGCTTTCTCTCTTCTTACAAAAGTTCTGATTATTTGAGAAGAGGAAATTGGTCCAAGTAATTGAGATAAGTCATTTGAGTTTACTTAGTTGAATTATTTCTTACTTGTTTTATACTTATAGATATACAAATATATATTGTTATACACAATTTTATATATCTATATTTTATCTATTTATCAAATAAAAAGATTACTTAATCTGACGCCGCAAGGCTACGGAGATACACCTTTACGGAGAGAAATTCAAACCGTACGATTCCTTATAGTCTTAAGTAACTTTTTATTGATATTATTTATATAAATATCGTAAATAGATACGACACTTGATGGTTCAAAACGACACAGTGATATTCCTCCAAAAAGAGTGAACTATCCGAACCGGATTTGAAAATCGTAGTGATCTATTGAAAGTATTTATATAAATATCAATTGTGAGAATTATAAATATTGTCATACTTAGACGTCGCAAGGCTACAGGAGACATTCCTCTTAATGAGGAATTCACACCGTACGATTTCTTATAGTACTAAGTGACTTTGTTTATAGTCTGTCACATAATAGATAAAATATAAAATATATATTATCTGAGTTAAACAAGTATATTTGTTATATCAAGTTGTGCTTAATTAATTAAATTGTTATACTTGATAATTATTACTTAAATTGATTTATTCTTTTAAATACAATTACTTGAACACAAAGGCATTCATATAATACTTGTCAGAAAATATCTGAGTTAAACAAACATATTTGTTATATCAAGTATTGCTTAACTGATTTATTTATTATACTTAATATCTGTCATCATAAGTATTTGATCATAAATTCATTTATTCATAAATACTTGTTACATAATATAAAAGTTATTTAAACTTTTATATCACAAATTTAAATGAATATATTTGCTTAAATAGAAGCATATTTGATTCAAAACTTAAAACAACTTATTTGCTTACTTAGAAGCATTTTTCACACAAAATATAAAAGTTATTTAAATTTTTATAACAATGCATAATTTACACATTCGCTTATACAGAAGCATTTTTGAGCTAAAGCTAAAATTGATATATCTGCTTATTCAAGAAGCACTCTTCACACAAAATATAAAAGTTATTTAAACTATTATAACGGTGCATAATTTACATATTTGCTTACACAGAAGCATTATTTTATCAAAGCATAAAATTATTTTCTGCTTACAAAGAAGCATATTTTCTCAAGTATAAAAGTCCTTGAGCTTTTATAAATATATATGATCTTCAAATTGCTATCTGCTTATTTGAGAAGCATCCATTTGTACTAAATTTTATCTGCTTATTTGAGAAGCATTTCGTTATAAATTTTATTAAACACTTTGTAAAAGAAAAAAGGTTAGGGTTAGTTTATATTATGTACCTGTGAGAAAGACGAGTAATTCTTCGACCAAGATCAGAGTCTTAGAGAGGTCAGCTGAGAGTTGGGTCTCTAGTGAACTTGTGAGGTGGGGAAGAGACTGTTGTTTCAAGACCAGATCATAGAATATAACTGAACTCAAAAAAAAAATACAACTAAGCTTAAGGAGGGAGCTGGGAGCTTGCTGTCCAAGATAGGTAGTTGTGAATAGTTGAAAGTTTGTCTATAAAACTTTGTAAAGGCTTCTCCCCCTGTTGAAGGAGTATTTATTACTGATAGTAAGAGGATCTCAAGTCCTGGAGAGGAGCTTGAGACTTGACGTAGCAGCATACCCTGGATGTATGTTGTGAACCAGACAAATCTTTATGCATTGTGTGATTGAATTTTTACTGTCTTGCATATTAATTTTTAACACTGCAAATTAATTATTTAAAAATTCAAAAAGGCCTAAGATAGTTTTTTAAATATGTAATAATCTATTCAACCCTCCTTCTAGATTATTATTGGACTTTCACAAATTTATCATAAGAGTCGCTTTTATTTGTTGTTTTATTATTTAGTTGGAAACAATTGGGAAACCTAAAAGGTTTTTATTTATTTTTTATTTTTTATGTTGTTTCAACTTGCATTATTAAAAAAAATAACGAAATAACATTATTACAATGTTACAATTTAATCTACGGATGGCATTCTTGTCAATTTAAATTAAGAAGAGTGTTATAATAATAATAATATATTAGTATTATATTAAATTAATGGCTAGAGTTAGGTTAGTGACTTTTAAATGAAGTGACTAGAGTTAGTTATTGGGTTTTAAATAAGGTAGTTAGAGTTAAGTTAGTGACTTTTAAATGAGGTGGTAACTTCTATACTTTAGATCTAATAATTTTAAATCTGAACCTTTAAATGGACTCTTCATTTCAAATTGAAATGGAGAGGATCCTGATCCATAACTACGGAACTACTACACCAAAACATTGTGACCTGTCGTGCTAGTCCACCATTATTATGCAAATATAATTAAATTTTAGATAAAAATGCTAAGAACATATTTTTTCGCCAAATGAATTAAGGAATCTTTTCTGCCGAGGTAGGGTTCTTCTCGTTTTAATTGTCGTTTTTAATCAATATATTATGTTCCTAATAATAATTTTATTTCATTTAGGGCCATTATCAAGCCTAAAAAGCTAAACATAATTTAGCTTATTTTATACAAAAGTACTAATAGTTATAGGCAGGAAATTAAAAGAAATAGGGGCTGCGGTTGAACCAACCCGCCTATTAAGAGATTTTTTGTAGGTATTGCTTTATAGTGTTCAATGATTCTTGTCTCTACATCCTTTACTTTTGTTTTCATACTCAAATTCGAATCCAGGCAGTTTAAAATGAAAAGTTGATTCGAATAGCTTACAAAAATAAATTGCACTTAGTCCGTCTTTATAAAATACAACTTATTTCTATAAATATTGTTCAAATAGACGACACATTTTGAAGTGTCTTAAATCAAGATCCTATTCGAATCCTAATTATCCTTCCATATCAAAGTCGATATACATTTGTAAACAAACTACTTTTAACTTTTAAAAAGAAAACTTTACTTTTCTAAACATATCCCTAACATCCGATAAAATATAATAGTTGTGGCATGGTAGTACTCAATCTATCTAGTACAGACCTAATGACACATCTTATTAGGAATTTCATGTAACATTTATAGTCTAAAAATATAAATATATATTTAATTTTGGAAATGAGAGTTTCACGACAACCTTATAAGAAAACTTTCAGCAAAGTCTACCCTAATGCTACGTTTGGATTGGGGTAATGAAGGTGGGAATGAGATGACTCATTCCTATAGAATGAAAAAAAATTGTGTTTGTTTGCGATTGGAATAGTTCTTAATTTATGAATTTTATTCTTTGGGGAGGAAGAGTATGGAATAACTCATTCCAACTAGAATGGAATAAATTATTCTATTTTTCATTCCATTTCTTCAATCCAAACGTAACATAAAAACTTCAAAAGTAAATAAAAACATCTTCTTAAGAAGAAATATGAAAGGTGACCTTGCAGAAGCTTACTTCCTGTACAATGTGATCATTAGAAATCTATTATGTAACAGCCTCTGCATTTTATTGTCAACAATAAACCATACCTAATCAACCTTATCAATCCCCTCTCCATTTATGAACTATTTCCATTGACTAAACATTCTATGAAGGTATTATTTCATTAAACAAAAATAACCATTAATTATGTTTAAAATTTATTCTGAGGTTATTAATCTTTGATTTTCTTTGACTTGGATCATGGAACCTATTGAAGAGAAATTCATAAAATATAAACAATAAATAGAGAAATAAAATTACTTACTCATTCAAAGCAACGATACAATCGTATGTATATATTAAAAATGAGGGATAACTTTTGTGTTGGTTCTCATTTAGTCCCTTAACTAATTTTTTGTGTATTTCGTACTCAAACTATATAAAAATTTCATGTTAGTCCCAAAATATGGCTATTTTTCAGGTTTAATCCTTAGGCTATAGTTTCTTTTTATATTTGGTCCTCAAATTATTGTTGTTTTTCATATTAAGTCCTCTTTAACTGCTCTGTTTTGTGAGGTTAGACTAATTTTGTAGAAATTATAGTGTTTGAGGAGAAAATATGCAAAAGAAAAATTGTTAAGGGATAATATAATATGAAAAATAACTATAATTTGGAGTTAACAAACTGACGAGTGACCACAAAAAAGATCAAGCAACTAGGCTAAGCAAAAAGATTTTTTAGAAAAAAAATAAAAATTGGCTAAATATGCTGCACAGAAATGCCACTTTCAATAAATCTGAATGGTAGTTCCTTTTGGAGTAATGGAAGATTAAGTCATAAACCTTGTTAGAATAAAATAGAAATGAAGAAGAATTCAACTTCAAACACCATAAAGGCACAAGAAAGGGAAAGTTAAAGAGGCATAATAATTAATATAGACAGTTAGCCAAGACCAATTCTGCAAAACTTTTTCCATGAGAAGAATTGTTTATTGAATCAAAATGTTCAAATTAAGTAATATACACCAAATCAAAAATCAGATTCTTTTCCTTTCGGATACCAAACAGGGGATTAAGTGCTTTCTAAGGTAGGAATCTTGGCTAAATGCAATCAAGTACGAAAAGAAGACATAAATTTTAAGAAGGAAATATCAGACAAGCAAAGCTAATAGATTAGCTATTAACCCTAGTCTCCGCCTCATAAAGGAGAGAAAAAAAGCTGCAACGCAGACTTAGAAAATATATGGCAAAACTAAAAATTTAACGACGGTAGTTGACAAATTTTATTTAATATATTATTGAACGTTTAATTTTTTAAATTATTTCATTGAATTAATTATTATTTTAGAATTAGGTTATTCTGTGAACTCTTGACTGTCGACTGTTAAATTTTGCCCTATGTGGACGTTAAAAAAAATGGCATGGCTTATTCTTAGTTTCTTTCTCTCTCCTCTCCTCTCCTCTCCTCTCCTCTGTCCATTTTTTTCCCTTGCCGCCTCCGCCACCATCTTCCCCCATCGCCACCATCTTTTTCTGCCAGTGTCACCATCTTCTTCCTCTATCACAACCGCCACCATCTTCTTCCCGCGCCGTCACCACCGCGTCAACCACCGCTTCATCCTCCTCTACTAACAATCAGTCCATCCCCTTCTACATATATGTCTACATATCCTTCTCTCTATATATAAATATGTGTGTTCATACCTCTCTCTTGTGCGTTCTCAGGACGTTAAAATCAGCTTCGTATTTGACTCGACGAGGGCACGAATTGATTGCAAAAATTAGTTAAAATCAACTTCATATTTGGATTAGCTTTAGAGAAGGTATTCTTTTCTCTCTCCTCCTCTTGTCTCTCCACACCTCTCCAATACCAAACCATCCCCCCCCCCCCCCCCCCAGATCTCTGTAACAAACTGATAAGTTCAGTTTGCTATTTTAAGCAAGTAGCAGCGACAATTCACAAGAAATAAGGAAGAATTAGATAGAATCAGAAGGAGGGAGTAGAAATGGAGGGAGATATAGATAGATTTAGAGGAATTTTAAGAGAGGAAAACAATATCAATTTCATTCATATCCCTTCCATACCATGAGCTCAGTACATATATACTCCAATTAACGAATGTCTAGATTTACTCCAGCTCAGCCATATGACTGCTAACAGCAAACATGCTGAAGAAATGAAGATAGAATGGAAAATACTATCTTACCCTTGATTAATAAAAGAAAAGACATTATTGACCCTCCTAACCAACTTACCCACCTTACAGTCTACCCCCCATGAGAACAACCTTGTCCTCAAGGTTGGAAGTGGGGAAACTTCTTGTGGAACTCATTCCAGTCTTCCCAAGTTGCTTCATCTAGTAAGGTGTTAGAACATTGTACCAATACTTCAATTGAGTTTGCATTGTTCTATTTAATCATCTTCCTGTCCATAATGGCCACAGGCTCCACCAGAAATTGACCCTGCTCATCCAACTGAGGAAGAACTACAGAAGTAGTGTACTTAGAACTGACCTTTTTCTTCAAAAGGGACACATGAAAGACAGGGTGAACCTTAGCTGGAGCTAGCAAGCTGAGCCTATAGGCCACCTTTCCCACCTTTTCTGTAATCTGATAGGGACCAAAATATTTTGAAGAAGCTTTCCAAACTTAGTTTGAGTGAGAGTAGTTTGCTTGTAAGGCTTGATCCTTAGGTACACCCAATCGCCTACAAGAAAAATTCTTTCACTTCTTGCTTTGTCTGCATAAGTCTTCATTCTGGACTGAGCTGCTGTCAGATTTTGCTTTAACAGCTGCAATAGTTGAGTTCTTTCCCTGCAGAATGACTTGGTAGTAGGATCCTTAATTTGGCCATATTGATGGAAGTTGAGATGAGGAGGCTTGTAACCATATAATGCTTCGAAAGGGGTCACCTTAAGCCCACTGTGGTAATGAGAATTATACCAAAACTCAGTTAGTGGTACCTAAGTAGACCAATTACTAGGCCTGTTAGCAGTCATGCACCTTAGATAGCATTCTAGCACCTGATTAAGCTTCTCAGTCTGGCCATCAGTTTGGGGGTGGTATGAGGTGCTTAAATGAAGTTTAGTTCCTACTAGTTTAAACAGAGATTGCCAAAACAGACTGATGAAAATTTTATCTATGTCAGACACAATAGTTGAAGGAAATCCATGTATTTTGTAAACCTGATCAATGTATACTTGGGCTAGATCTGGAGCAGAAAAAGAATGATGGAGAGGAATGAAATGTCCATATTTGGTTAGTCTATCCACCACTACCCATATGACTGATTGCCCTTTGGATTTTGGCAAACCTTCAATAAAATCCATGGATATATCATTCCATGGTTTGTCTGGAATAGGTAAGGCATGCAGTAAACCTGGATAAGCTACATTTTCATGCTTGTTTTGTTGGCAGACATCACAGCCCTTTACATATTGGACCACATCACTCCTCATTTTAGACCAGAAAAAATACTTACTAATCCTCTCGTAGGTTCCAGTGATACCAGAATGACCCCCAACAGGAAACTCATGAAATTCAGATAAAAGCTTGGCCCTTAGTGCTTCATTTGGACCAACTACCAACTTCTCTTGAAACTTTAATCTTCCATTCTGGAAGCAGTAACCAGGTAAGGATTGAGGGTCTAATTGGAGCTGCAGGATAAGATCCTTAAGCCCTTGGTCAGCTTCCCAAGAGTGCAGAATTTCCATGATCCACTGAGGAGTACAAGTAGATAGTGTTGAATAGCTTATTTCAGGATCAGGACCAGTTGTCTGTCTTGATAGGCAGTCTACTGCTACATTTTCTTTTCCCCTTTTATACACAATTTCATAATCTAAACCCATCAATTTGGTAATCCACTTTTGTTGGTTAGTGGTGGTGATCCTTTGATCAAGCAAATACTTAAGACTGTGATGATCGGTTTTGATTAACACTTTATTTCCCAATAAGTAGTGCCTCCATTTATTGACAGCATACACCACATCCATTAATTTTTTCTCATATGTGGACCATCCCAAATGTTTAGGTGATATAGCCTTGCTCAAGTAAGCTATAGGTCTACCTTGTTGCATCAAAACTACTCCCAGCCCATAATAAGAAGCATCAGTTTCTAAAGTAAATGGTAATTTGAAGTTGGGCATAGCTAGGACTGGTGCTTCCACCATAGCATCCTTCAAAGTTAGAAAGGCAGCAGTGGCACCCTCATTCCAATGGAAATTATTCTTTTTTTAGTAAATCAGTCAAAGGTTTGCTAATAAGGCCATAGTTCTTAATGAACTTCCTGTAATAACCAGTTAGACCTAAGAAGCCCCTCAAACTCTTAATGTTCTGAGGCATTGGCCAATCTTTCATACAACTGATCTTCTCAGGGTCAGTGGACACTCCCTTCTGGGTGATGATGTGTCCAAGGTACTGGACCTGTTTTGTTCCAAATAGACACTTGCTCCTCTTTGCACATAAAGAATGATCCTTAAGCAGCTGTAGGGTCATTTGCAGATGTTGAAGGTGTTCCTCATAGCTAGAACTATACACTAGGATGTCATCAAAGAATACTAGGATAAACTTCCTCAAGTAGGGCTTAAAGATGTGATTCATTAAGGATTGGAAGGTGGCTGGGGCATTAGTGAGCCCAAAAGGCATCACTAAGAATTCAAAATGCCCAGTGTGTGTTCTAAAGGCAGTTTTAGTAATATCTGGGGGGTGTACCTTGATTTGGTGATAACCTGACCTGAGGTCCAACTTGGAGTACCATTTAGAGCCATGCAATTCATCTAAGAGCTCATCAATAGCAGGGATGGGGAACTTATCTTTAACTGTCATCTCATTCAAGGATCTATAGTCAACACACATTCTCCATGTCCCATCCTGCTTCTTTACTAGTAGCACTGGAAAGGCATAAGGACTTGTACTTGGCTGAATTATTCTAGAAACCAATATTTCATTAACAATCTTCTCAATCTCTTCCTTCTGTACATAAGGATATCTATAAGGTCGAAGGTTAATTGGTTGGCTACCCTCTCTTAGATTGATATGGTGATTGTGAGTTCTATCTAGTGGCAGCCCTTGTAACTCCTTAAATACCTCCGAAAAATTCTGCAACAAGGAGTCCAGTTGGGAGCTATCCTTATTTTCCACATCACTTGTATCACTTGTGGCTGCCCCTGGTTTGTTAGTAGATTGGTCTTCCTTATCTGGATTATTGGAGCTCATCCCAAAGAGGTAACCAAAATACCCATGTGTTGCTGCATTCAAGGTTTGCTAAAACTCCCTAGAAGACATGAGCTGAACAGTAGGAGTAACCTCATCTGTTTCACCCTTGAGTACTATTGTCTTATGGTCCTTCAGAATTGATAACTGGAGTTGATCAAAGTCAAAAGTAACAGGGTTAAAGTGCTTTAGCCATTGCACACCCAAAACAACATCTATTCCTCATAAAGGCAAGACTCTAAAGTCAGTAACAAAGGACTCCTCTTGAACTGACCAAGCCAACTGTGTACATTCCTGCAAACTTTTTACCTTGAATCCATCAGCTACAGATACTGTCATAGGTTTAGTATTTTTAGTAGAAGCCCTAATCCATTTGGCAGCTTGGGGATCTAGAAAATTATTTGTACTACCACTGTCAATCAATATCTTTAAACATTTTCCATTTGCCAATCCCACAATCCGAATGGTGTTATTTATCCTGTGTCCAGACAAGGCATGTAATGTAATGTGAGCCTCATAGATCTTACATTCATTATCATCTGGAGGTTTATCCTCTTCACAGCATTGTTCCCCTTCTTCACTGTCACAGTCCTCTTGAGAAGGTAGAATTAAAAATAGGTGTGGTTTCTTGCATTGGTGGCCCACAGTGTAAGGCTCATCACAAGAATAGCACAATCTCTTCCTCCTTTTTTCTGCAATCTGTTCTCTAGTTAGTCCTTTGATAGGCAAATTCCTCCCACTCTCCATATTATTCACAACAGTGTTAGTCACTCCAGGTAGACCAGCTCCTACTGGTTTATTCCCCAACACAAAACTGGGCTTCTGTTGGCCACCAGGCATCCCCATTTTAAATCCCATTTTGCTCCTTTTAACCCATGCTTCTAGCTTTGCTTCTTCAATTCTAGCCATTCTAATCACCTCCTTGAGGGATGGTAATTTGAACTCCTGAATGCCCAACCTTATCTCCTCTTTGAGTCCACCCAAGAAACAGTCCATTAAAAAAGCTTCGTTCAAGGAGGGGCTTTAATTCTTCAAACTTCTTCCTATACTCATCCACAGTTCCCAACTGCTGCACATTTTTCAATTCCCCTATAGGATTCATTTGATTTTTTGGATTGAACCTAGCCACAATTTCATCCACAAACCCATCCCAAGACAATTCTGGACCCCCTTGCACAAACCCAGAGTACCATTCTTCAGCCTCTCCTTCCAAATTCATGATGGCTAAGTGAAGTTTTTGGCTATCAACCACTGAATGGTAAGAAAATAATTTATTGCAATTTCGGATCCATGATCTAGGATTAGTACCATCAAATCTGGGGAATTCAAACTTGATTGATTTGAATATGTTAGGAGTACCCTTCTCATCCTAATTTTGATTCTCAAAAGTCCCTAGGACTGAACTAATAGGAATATGTGGATTACCTGGGTTATTTGGTAGAGGAGGTATCCTAACTGAGAGCAAAGCATCAAAACCTTTCATCATCTGCTCCATCTGCTGTTTCATCTTCTCCTCGAAATCCAGCTTCAAGCTGCTGACAGAGTCATCCAACCAAGTCTGCAACCTCTGAATGGCTTCAGCCTGCTCACCAGCAAAACCTTCCAAATTAGTGATTCTCTGTGTTATTGGCCATATATGGATTCGTTAAAGGCTTTGATACCAATTGTAACAAACTGATAAGTTCAATTTGCTATTTTAAGCAAGTAGCAGCGACAATTCACAAGAAATAAGGAAGAATTAGATAGAATCAGAAGGAGGGAGTAGAAATGGAGGGAGATATAGATAGATTCAGAGGAATTTTAAGAGAGGAAAACAATATCAATTTCATTCATATCCCTTTCATACCATGAGCTCAGTACATGTATACTCCAATTAACGAATGTCTAGATTTACTCCAGCTCAGCCATGTGACTGCTAACAGCAAGCATGCTGAAGAAATGAAGATAGAATGGAAAATACTATCTTACCCTTGATTAATAAAAGAAAAGACATTCTCCTAACCAACTTACCCACCTTACAATCTCTTCCCACACCCCAATCTCTCACATGGACTGAAGATTCCCAAACTCTAAACCTCCCAGAAAATGAAGAAGGGACATACCAAAATACCCTCTCCCTACAATTACACCACCTAGATTCTCTCACCTCCCTCAATAATGTCAACGCCACCCCAGACGCCCTCTTCACCCTCCGCCTCCACCGCGATGCCGCCATCGTCGCCGTCAAAACCAACGCCGCGCGCAGTGGCTGCAAAGGAGATAGACAAACTACGATGGTAAGTTATAGAGATTTGCAGAGTAGACAAAACAAATATATATATATATATATATATATATATATATATATATATATACACACACACATATAGATATAGAGAGAGAAGAAAAGTTTAATATGTTTCCTACTTTGCTTTTGAGACACTGTGACGAACGAGATTTTTGTAATTTAAATTGAATATTTATTGAATTAAATAAATATTTTTCGATGATTTAATTATTGAGTTAAATAATTAATTGATGAATTTGTGGTAGATTAATTTAATTATATGTGTTACATTGATTAAATTAATGTGGAGAAATTTTTATATTCAATGATGCATTTAATTGAGCTTAATTGATTTAATATATTAATTAATAAGCATAATGTTATTCTAATTAATTTAATAATTAATTAGAGAATTAATGATTTGATATAATTAATAAATAAGAATTTTAATTATGTGACTAGGTGATTTAATGTGGATTTATGCTATTTTTATTTAATTGATGTAAATAACATTATTTGATTAAATTGGGTGTGACATTAATTAACTATACAATAAAAGCTTTAATTAAATTAAATGGAAAGGAGGAATAAGGGACAAACAAACAAAGCCTTATTGGGGTTGGGGTCAGTTAACCCATTATAGGATTAACTGACGACCCATGACTCCACTACTATTATATACGTATATGCATATTAGACCTTATATCTTGTATCTTATATCATATACGTATTATTATTATTTTCATCAAAGAAAGGCTAGAGAGAATCTGAGAGAGAAATTGTGAGGAAAATAGTGAATTGAAGAAGAATTAGTGAGGGATCATCATCCTTGAATCATCTTAACAAGTAGCAAGGGTAAATTCTTCAAACTAAACTCTTAAGTTCATGCTCATATACCTTCTCCATGAAAGTTATTTTAGTTCTCTGTAAAGTGAGTTTGATGGCCAATTTGTTAAGAAATTGATTATATATGTTTATTGGCATGTATAATCCAATTCTATATGATTTGTATACGAATTAGAGTAATTAAAATCATGAATATATGCTTTAATTAAAGATTTGAAAAGTTACAGAGTTATCCATTTACGTGTTTTAAAATTCTCTGAGAATGGAAAATTTTATATTTGTTCATGATATGGCTATATATATATTAATTGATGTTCATAACATGTTGTATATCATATATGCATAAATTACAATGGTTAATTTCATATAATTATTTGGTAATTGAGATTTTCAAAGTTTCAGAACATAAGAATGGCCCATATGGCCCTTATGTACCAAATTTACATACCTTACACGTTTATTTAACTTAAATTGATGATGTAATATAATTATACACGTTTAAACGAACAAAACGGAAGTTAAACGAACGGATTCGGTGTTATAACGAATCCGTAACGTTGAATTTCTTGTTTTTCTTTCAAAACTTTATAAAGTATGAAAACAGTGAATTTGATTGCTATAACTTGTGTAATTATGTGATTTAGAATGCTAAGATCATGCTAGAAATGTTGTATAGTATTTTTGTGAAGTCCATACTTCATGGGTAGCAATTAAATTGTTGTGGTAGCATTAAATGGTGAATTCTGGACCTGGTTCTCTGTTATTCGTGAACTGCAGATTCTGAAACTGGCGTGTGAAGCTGCAGCGCCAACTTTAAGCCTAAGAGTGGGGCTGCAGCGCCAGTGGAGCTGCAGTGCCAGCTTTAAGCCTAAGATTGGGGCTGCAGCGCCAGTGGAGCTGCAGTGCCAGACTTAAGCTTAAAGTCCGAGCTGCAGCACCAGTGGAGCTGCAGCGCCATTTTTAGTTCAAATGGTGGAGCTGCAGCTCCACTTGGCAGACTTTGCCCAGAAATGAGATTTTAATTGTTCAAGTCCAGGAAATGTAATAGTAACCTAATCTAATGAACATAAAAATGTGTTAGACATATAATGGAATGTTAAAATAGATTCTTAACATGTCAATGAGGTACTTACATGTTTAATTGAACTGTTGAACGCATAGTTAGCTAGTTGTTCGTGAAATCTAATATTTTGTGAAGACAAATGTTGTGATTTGATTAGTATAATCATAATCAGAGTTTAGACAAAAGAGAATGAACTTATGATGCTAGTTACGTTATTGATTAATGTGTATTGTGAATGTATTGGTGTGTAGGACTTAATAAAGAACGTTAATTATAAATTGTAGCTTGTGTAAGAGGCAAGTTTTCTATCCTTAAACTTGTTTAATATTTTGCAAGTTTCCTAAACTTAAACCTTACTTTTACATCGAGCAAGTTCTTATCCTTGTTTATTCAAGTTAAGATTTTCATATGAGATATTGTTATTCCTTTAAGTATTACTTCAGTTATACAATACTTATTCGATTGTATACTCTTGAGATTTATTGTTCAAATTGAATATCGATGTTATTGTTGAATCTTATAGGACTAGTGAACCCTTATTGATTCGACTAGTCCATAGTTGATGAACGTTTCAAATTCTAAAATACTTATTAAGCTTATCCAAACCAAACTTCCTTTGGTGCGGACTCTGATGTCAAAACTGAGATGAACAACCCTATAAAGGGGATTATTTACGCTTTAGCGTTGAGATATTGTGCACAGTATGGTACTAAGGGCTGATCCCCCTAAGTACGAGAAGTAGAGTCCATAGTCTTATGACTGTTAAAGGTTTAAAGTATAAACACTTTACAAACTAGGACATTGTTCGAGGTCCTATGACCCTCAGATGTTCTTTTGATTCCTGTTATTTATCTTCTACTCAAAAGTTGAGTTTCTTTATTCAGATGTCTTTGATTCACTCGCATGTTATTATATTGTTGTCATATTATTATACTTGTGGGCAATCGTGCTCACTCTTGCGTAATAATAACATTGCAGTTAAGAATGAAAGGTCCGACGAGCCTTCTACTAGTAAAGGCAAGGGCAAGGTCAACAAGTGATGAAGACTTATTGTTTATTTTATATATTTATGTTTCAGCTTTATGTTAAAGTTGTGTAAGACTATTTATTTATTTACGTTTCCGCATCAGATGTTTAAGGTTAGTATGACCTGGGATTGATGTATTTATTTTCAGATGTTGTAACCCCATAAGGGGAGGATTATTTCTATCTATTGCATGGTTTACATTTATTATGGGTAGATAGATAGATGATATTTGTACAGTGAACACCAAATCCCGTGGAATTGAAGTACCCAAATTTGGGGGTGTCACAGACACTTCCCTCTTTCTAAACTATTTCTGATGTGGAAAAGCTCTCCTTCAACTCGTATGTTTGAAGAAGGGAGAGGCAGAGGAGAGTAGATGAGAGAGAAAGAAAGTAAGTAAGAATAGGCCATGCCATTTTATTTTATTTTTCTTTTCTTTTTCACGTGTCCACGCAGGAAAAGATTTAACAGTGGTGAGCCAGAGTTAACAGAATGACCTAATTTTAAAATAATAATTAATTCAATAGGGTAATTTGAAAAATTAAAAGTTCAGTAGTGTATTAAATAAAACTTGCCAACTACAGTGGTTAAATTTGCCGAAAATATATTATTATTCAGCAAAAAACTGTTTACTACAGCTGATAAACATCCTTAAATATTCCAGTAAAAACAACCCTAAAAACTCCTATGACTATTAAAAGTCACATGAAATCTTACTAGACTTCTGGAAAAATTAAAAGAAACGCCCAAAATTGACTCTAAAAATCATATTATAATTACTAGGATATGTCGACGCCGGGAAAATATCCGCGGGTCGGGTCACAACCCGAATCTTTCTCTCTTCCTAAGTTATGTCTACCCTTTCTCTTTTATTTATGAAAAAAGTTTTGAAGGATTTTTTAGGAAAAGGCCAACATGTATCATGTCGACGATTTGAATGTTTTATAGAGTCGCCAGTTGGTAGCTTTGCCATGGTTGTACCAACTCAACCGAGTTTTGTTTGAAAAGAGGCCCAATTGCTGGACACTGTTGAAACTTGATCTTTGGAACCGAAGTTTTGAGTTCGGGGGCTTGGTTAAGTGTGGGGAAGGTGTTAGGCACCCCACAACTTCCGTGTAAACACGGTACCGCATCTTTTCAATGTTTTCCTTTAAATCTGCAATGTGTGTGTGTGAATGCTGGAAGAAATAGGGCCTATGCTTGATTAGAAGAATGTTTATGCATCGTTGAACCTATATACGAAGGGTTTGATTTGATTTGTAAAAAGTCTTTGATTTGATATGCAAAAGTGTTTGATTTGATTTGCAAAAGCTTCTCTTTTCGATAAGAATATTAAATGATGTTTTGAAAGAAGGTTTTCAAACCCTTACGCTAACATAGGAATTGAAGCATATCGGTCCTTCAATTTTATCTTTTCAGCCTTAAGGCTCAATTTGAATGGTGATTATCGGGCTGCGAAGCATCCTCGACCACAAAATATATACAAGTGTCGGTCTTCTCATGGGCATGACAGCCATCAGAGTGACTCTGACATGATAAGCCATATTTTCACTATGTTGAGACATTAAATCCGGATAACCGTTTTAAGGTCTTTCGTATGTACATGTTTTACAGAAAAACAAGCAGGGTACATTTATAAAGTGGAGTTTGTCCAACGTGGGAATCAGATTCTGATTAGTTTGATCATGAATCCCATAATTCCTAGGCTCACATAGGGAAGCCAACAAACCTGCACAGCTCAAAATATGCACATAAAATGTATATCTACATCCAGATGTCGCCAGAACCAAGGATTCATCAGTAAATCCTGGCTCACACGTGGCCGAAGCATCTCGTTCCCACTAGATAGCGATCTAAGGGCCGCAAGGTAGCTTTTATAACTGTAACTAGAAAAATGCTGGATTTAAATAAATCTAAGCCAATCTAGCTTCCCAATTCTCCCTGGACCTATTTTGAACCATTTGAAAGCTAGAGTTGGCGAGATTTAAAGAAATCTAGTTCGCTCGCAAAAATGTCAGTACTGATTCATATCAAATGACTATTAAAGCAGCAATTTAATCGTACTGAGTAAAGCAATATATATATAATTATATATATGAAAGCTGTAAAGGGCGATGGGTTTGCACTCCGATGCCCGTACTGAAATGTAAATATATATATATATATATATATATATATATATATATATATATATATATAAAAGCTGTAAAAAGCCACGGAGTAATTCAGGCTTGACAGAATGGATATATATATATATATATGTATAAAAGTGATAATGGGCGGTGGGTTTTCACTCCGATGCCCGGACTAGAATGGATATATATATATATATATATATATATAAAATTATAAAAGCTGTATAAAAGCCATGGAATGATCCAGGCTGGACAGAATGGAAATATATATATATATATATAAAAGCAGTAAAGGGCGAAGGGTTTTCACTCCGATACCCGGACTGGAATCGAATATATATATATATATATATATATATATATATATATTTATAAAAGCTGTGTAAAAGTCACGGAATGATCCAGGTTGGACAGAATGGAAATATATATATATATATATATATATATATATATATATAAAAGCGATAAAGGGCGGTGGGTTTTCACTTCGAGGCCCGGACGAAAATATATATATATATATATAGAAATTTGATCAGGTCCGGGAGTCTGGATCTTGCTAAAATGCGGACCCTTTTTTTTTTGTTTTTTTAAAAATAACTAATAAAAAATGTGTAATATTTTATGGAACTGAAATTTTTTCATAATACAGTGTTTTGGGTGTGATTTGGATACATATAACAAAACAGGTTGTATAGACTGTACAGACCTATTTTGTTATATGTATCCTCATCACACCCAAAATACTGTATTATGAAAAATTTTCAGTCCCATAAAATATTATACATTTTTTATTAGTTGTTTAAAAAAAAAACCAATTTTTTTTTTTTGCATTTTAAGAAGGTCCAGGAGTCCGGACCTGATCCGACCTCTATATATATATATATATAAAAGCAATAAAAAGGCCACAGAATGATCTAGGCCGAACTGGAATGTAAATATATATATTTATAATTAAATATAGACAATAAAATAGTCAAACCGAGACTGGGAAGATAACCCAGTCTGATGAAAGGTGTATATATATATATATATAAAAGCAGTAAACTACCGCGGATTTGACATCCGGGCTTGACAGAATTGAAAAGTTAGTATATATACAGTTAAATATATACAAAAAAAGCCAAACTCGAACTAGAAAGATAACCCAGTTCGGCAAAGTTGCTCAAAACAAAGATATTAGTATATAAAAGCTGTTAGAATCGACGGATCGTCAATCCGAGCTGTAGAAATGCCGAAAAATGCGTTTAGGTACTAAAATGTACCAAAAGTTAACAAAAAAAGGCCACGGAACTGAGTTCCGGGCATATTTAGAAAACAAAACTTGATATGCAAGTGTATAACAGCGTAATGAAGTAAGATAAACTTGCTGATCGTAAAAATACTCACAATGGACTGCTACACGGGCTTTTTGCCAATTCGTAGGCTTTAAACGTCCAAATCTACCGGTTAATTTTTGATATGTGGTAGTATGTGGGTATATCTACGTGTTAGAGTGAAAAAATTTGGGTTTAGAAGACAAGAAAATGGTTGAAAAACCAAACGGGCAAGGGTTTAGAGCGTTTTCTAATTCTTCAAATGAGCTGGGGGTGAGTTCATATTTATAGACCTAGGAGAAGCGGGTCAACCCGCGACTGCCGCGGGTCCACCTGCGGCTCCACGTGGCAGGGGTCCCGTGGAGGGTCTCGTCGCCTTGAATACTTGCACTCCGAGCAATGTGAGATCCGGTTCGAAACTTTCTAACTTTTGATCGGAGCGTCCGTTTGAGGCGTGCTATACCTTTCCAAAAATCCCTCGCCGAGCGCGTCGCAATGACATGGGAGAAAACCTTTTTCGAGTCCAAAAAGATGGGTTCATAACCAGGTCTTTGATTCCTCGTAGTTTGTCCATTGAGCTCTCTTGCGCTGTTTCTACTCAGGATCATTGTTATGGTTTGTTCTAACCTTAGAGGCATCAATTCGGCTTGAGTTTGACCAAATCGGATTTAAGTTGGTAAAATAACCTATTTTTCTCTTCATGGGGTTGCCTTCAATGTCGGCATGGCCTTCAGCTAACTTCCTGGGTTGTTTCCAAGTCTTGGATCCCATTCGAGTCTGTTCGTCCTCAGTGTTATCTCCGAGGCTGACTTGGTCCTTCCAGGTTTTCCTCTAGAGATGTTGTGATGCTTCAGGATTATTTTTGAAGTTGATCTGACCTCCCGGGTTGAGACCGAGGCTGACCTGTACCTCCCGGGTTGAGACCGGGGCTGACCTGTACTTCTCGAATTGAGACCGGGGCTGACCTGTACCTCCCGAGTTAAAACTGGGGCTGACTTGTACCTCCCGAGTTGAGACCGGGGCTAACCTGTACCTCCCAGGTTGAGACCGAGGCTGACCTGTACCTCTCGGGTTGAGACCGGGGCTGACCTGTACCTCCCGGGTTGAGACTGGGGCTGACCTGTACCTCTGGGGTTGAGACCGGGGCTAACCTGTACCTCCCGGGTTGAGACTAGGGCTGACCTGTACCTCCTGGGTTGAGACCGGGGTTGAGTTGATGGCCCAGTATTGAGACTGGGGTTGAGTTGATGGCCCGGTATTGAGATCGAGGCTGATTTGATGGCCCGGTATTGAGATCGGGGTTGATTTAACGACACGGTATTGAGACCGGGGTTGAGTTGATGGCCCGATATTGAGACCGGGGTTGAGTTGATGGCCCAATATTGAGATCGGGGTGTATTTGACGACCCGGTATTGAGATCGAGGTTGAGTTGATGGCCCGGTATTGAGACCGGGGTTGATTTGAAAAGATAATTTTACCCTCCTACAGTGTTAGTAATAGGAAAACGAAATTTCGAGTGTCTACAGATGCCCTTCTTTATCATGTTCATGTAATGTAGTGGAATGAACAGGATAAAGATTACTAGACACTAGAAATGCAAATGCAATGACAAAGCAATGCATGGCAGGATATGCGATTAATGTTAGATACCTTTGAGGGGGTAGGGTTATCACTGATTGATTACGCGAGTTTCTGCTGGGGATAACATTACCCGTGATAACCGTTGTTGCAGTATTATCATGCAGTCGCGGGTAGGACATCAAAGTTAAGCTATCATAGACTATTCTGATCACTTTCTGCTGGGAATGACGTCCTCCATGATAGCTTTGTTGACTATGATGGGGATGACATTATTGATGCTACCTTGGTTTGAGACCAATGGTTTCCTATGCCTGCCGATACTCTTCATGGGGCATATTTTCCTTCCGGTTGATGTTGTTGTACCTTTCTGTCAGTTTCTCCTCTGGGGATATATCTAGGTTATCGAGTTACCTTAGTGTGTGCTTTTGATGCCTATCTTGATGATAATTTACACCGGTAGTTTGCAATAGGGGGTTGAATCACCAATCCTTCTTGGTACTCCCTCTGAGGATGTGTATAACTGATTCCATCATCGGGGATAGATTATTATATTGGTTTCGTCATCGGATCACTTTTGATGCTTCGCGGGGGTTGCGGCAAAGGCTGAGGCGTCGCTGGGGTTGAGCTAACGGCTGAACTGTCACTGGTCTGTACCCGACGCTTCGCTGGGGTTGTGCCAACAGTTGAACTGTCATCGGTCAGTACCCGACGCTTCGCTGGGGTTGTGCCAACGGCTGAACTGTCTTCGGCTTGTACCCGACGCTTCGCTGGGGTTGAGCCAACGGTTGAACTGTCCTCAGTCTGTACCTGACGCTTCGCTGGGGTTGAGCCAACGGTTGAACTATCCTCAGTCTGTACCCGACGCTTTGCTGGGGTTGAGCCAATGGCTGAACTGTCACCGGTCTGTACCCGACGCTTCTATGGGGTTGAGCCAACGGTTGAACTGTCTTCGGTCTGTACCCAACGCTTCGCTGGGGTTAAGCCAACGGCTGAACTATCCTCAGTCTGTACCTGACGTTTCGCTGGGGTTGAGCCAACGGCTGAACTGTCATCGGTCAGTACCCGACGCTTCGCTGGGGTTGTGCGAACGGCTGAACTATCATCGGTCTGTACCCGATGCTTCAAAAGTGATAGTTTTTGACAGTTTTGGGCAGTTTTTCAGCAGTTTTTTAGCATTCTTCATTATTGATCCCCGAACATTGCTTTGGGATGAATACCAATGGCTTTCAGGAAGCTCCTCTTTCTGTCAGGATTCCACTGCTTAAACGCAGGATTTCAGGACAAACTGCTCAATCGCGTAGCGATTTTTTCTCATATTTAACTTTTCAGCTCATATAAACTTCGTTTTAACTCGAACTAAACTGAGTTGAAGGGAATGGGACCCATCCTTGGGAGCCAAAAGTAGAGGTACTGCTGCCATAGGTGGGCCCGCTTCTACGTATATTTTTAAAATGGGCAGCAGCGAGCTCATTAACTCATTTTCATTTCGAGTTTCAAACGGAATTCGATTTTCTTTTTCAGATCTACGGAGTTCAGGAAGCTTTTTTCAAATTCCGTCAGTGGTTGCGCATTATGCACATCCTAGGTAACGTTTTACATCCTTTTTTCACAAGTTTTGACCGTTAAAAGCATGTAAACCACGTAGGGTGCTTTTAGACGCAATGTATGAAAAATATATGTCTATATGATCTGCTAATTTTTTTTTGACTTCATAAGTATACATATCTTACTGTAATGCACGTTTTGACGTAAGAAAAATCAAATTCTGAGAATGTTATATTTTGTTCTTTTTGATCAATTTACTTATCCGTTTTGGGGCCTAGTGAGCCTGGATTTTCAACTAAAAATGTCCATGGTAATTTGGCTACTATGTGAATTTTACTTTTGATTTTATTTCATAAATATGAACTGTTCCTATTTTTGGGAAGGTGTGCTACTGAATGGCCACCTATGCCTGTGTGCATGCAGACAGTCCATTTTACAAAGGAGACTCTGGCAAAAAAAATTCAAAAGCCCAAGCATTTAATAAACATATAATTTTGACTCTACTGGGGTTTTTTGACTGACCCATGCATGTTTTTAGGATTTAGCTTTTTGAAAAACATGTAGTTTTGACTTTACTAGAGATTTTTGACACCCATGCATGTTTTTAGGACTTAGAAATGCATAAAATACTTTAAATTAATAAGCACCACACCCTTTCTGAGGTGATTTGGAGACTTTGTCCAGGTGATGGACCGAGACAGACCCGGCAGTGCTAGCAGGGTAGTTTCAAGAGTTAGACAGAGATGAGCTTCTGATGTTCCTCAGCCATGTCCAGCTCGATCGCCTCGCAGATTAGCTGAGTCGGTGATTCGTCAGCCCAAAATGAGCCACCGATTGATATAGATAATGAGGAGGCTCCTTTTGCTGCTCCCATCCCAGGTCAGGCCCCACGTGCGGAGCTTCCGGGCATTGTTGTGCCAAACTAGGAGTTGCTGGGAGACTTGAGTTGTCATCCATCGCGATTTCTTCACGCCATTGAGGTGACTTGAAGTTTTCTTCTATCTGGATTCTCTTTCTTCTTTTGCCATTCTCGGGGCACAGGTTTTTAACATGTGTTAGTTTTTGATGCAGGTTCCCGGCTTTACGCAGCCCAGAGGGAACTGATTCAACGTGCACTCCCTCTACCATACTTTGCACCAAGTGTACAGGGATATCGTTGACGGCTGGGGGTTTAAGGCCTTCTTCTCTATCCTTCCCCGCCGTTGCCCTTGGGGTTATATAAGGGCTTTATCTGAGAGCTGGTTCCACCAGACTCAGTTTCTTCACTTGTTGGACTGCGAGGTGATGATGATGCATATGGATTGGAGGTTCATCACCGGTATAGAGTTCGAGGGTGAGCCTGTGCCTATTATGGCCAACATTACACCCACTGTCGTTAGATCCCTGCTGGGAGTTCCTTTGCCGGCGCTCAAGGGTCGGACGGTCCAATCTGGTCCCTTGAGCATAGATGCCCAGAGTGGGGCTTTACTTGAGCCTCCTCCTGATGATCAGAGGGATAGAGATATCATCCTGAGGTGATTATTTCTGGTGATCATCCGGGGTTGTTTTTTGTGGACAACTCATCGACTGTGTCCTTTGCTCTGGTCAGTGCCACCCAATATGTAGAGCACCTCAGTGACTTTGATTGGGGTTCCTACACCTTTGCCTATTTTCTTCGAGGTATGCGCATGCTCTCGGAGGGTTTGACGGAGGCTTGGTTAGGGTTCTACCCATTTTTGCTGGTGAGTACATCTTTCTTGTACCTTTTTGATTTTTGCATTTACATTTGTCAGTCTTGGTTACTGAGGACTTTTGATATTTATATGGCCAGTGCTGGGCGTATGAGAGGCTTCCTTGCCTCCGGCCCGCCACTTCTTTAGGTCTAGCGACCTATCCCCAGGGACGGTGTTGGCATCACTCCACTCTGACGGAGGTCCCTGTTGCTGAGGGTTTTACTCATTTTCCCCTGCAGTTGGAGCTTTTGACAGCCGAAGCGATCTCGTATATCCCATATACCTCCAAGTTTTTGATAGTTAGATTTGAGGGAGGCTTTCCCACTGGTCGGGAGTTTACATTGTCGACCCGCAGAGTCCCGTTTTTGACAGTGGGAGGCTGGGAGCTCTATCTAGGAGAGCGTGCTATCCAGAGTATCACGGGTCAGATTTGTATTCCCTTTGTTCCTCCGGCTTGGCATAATTGGCCATTGATCCAGCCACTGATAGATATCCCTATAGAGGGCATAGACGGCTTTGCCTTATCAGAGGGCCCTTACAGCCAGGAGGCATTTAGCAGTTGGTGGAGCCCTCGCACGATTGGAGCTCAGACTCGTGCTACCTAGTTTATAGCAGACATGGTGCCAGGGTCTGTGATGATGATAGACTGGATAGCTTGCCTCAGGGAGCCTACTCACTTGGACCAGATTATAGGGTTAACCCAGGAGTTGGAGAGAGCTCATTTGTTCATCAGGCATCTTGGCCGAGATCTATCAGAGGCATCTTCTTTTGACCCTTCCAGCTTAGGAGCGGGTCCCTCATCAGGTTCATTTTCTAGTAGTTTTGCAGGGGCTGATCCTCCCTTGTACCGCCCAGACATGCCTGATGATCGCGACTTTGTGTCCACAGAGGAGATGAAGCAGGTTAACCACGTGAGTGTAGATGTTTTGGATCTTTTTGGATAGCTATTGTAACTATATCTTTTGATCGGCCACTGTTTTGGCTGTTGGGCGGCTGTGCCCCATTTTAATAGACCACTGTTAGTAGTTGGGTGGTGGTGCCCCATATTCCTGTACTTTTTATTTTACTTTGTATTATCAGACATGGATGATGTTTGCAGTAGATAGTTTATTGTAGATATGCATGATATTTTCTATCTATCTCATCATGTTTATCATTGTCATTATGCATGTACTATGTCATGTGTATGCATTTAGACAAATGAGTTCAGATTTGACCCCTGGATGGTCTTGTGATACAGTGATACAGATGTCATTCGTCCACCGTTAGTCGTATTGAGCACTTACCACCATCTGTGGTAGCATCATCCTTGAGATCGTGGTATAAGAGCCTGCCCTTCCTAGCCAGAGGGGCAGTGGATCAGATGCTAGGGCATTCATTGGCCCTCGTAGACTTTCAGGTTCCGTACGGGTTCGTAAATGGACTTTTACCCTTTTGGACACCCGAGAGATAGGTTTTTCGCTTTGGGCTGCACGAGCTGACTCCGACTTTAGAGGAGTATGAGCGATTCACTGGTTTGGCATTAAACTTACCATGCGCTCGCACTGCGATCAACGACATGAGGAGACCATTTCTTCGGATGTCTGGTCTACGTCAGAGTGTAGTCTCGGATGAGATCGTTTATGGACATGTGATCTCTATAGACTTCTTGATCGATCATTTCGGCCGGCTAGACAGCTACTATCTACATGCTGGCGATTTTATTACTTCGGCAGAGGCATGGCATTTGGTCAGGATAAATGTTTTGCTATGTGCATAGTAGTCTACGTCTATATGCCCCTTCATTTGGACCACTTGGATGTCAGATTGATGGTCGTGGTTCGGGCCCTTAGACAGGGTAGCACCATTCTTTCGATGATATTGGCCGAGACGCTAAGAGTAGCCACCCACTGCAGTACCCACCCAGAGGGGTTTTTTAGAGGCAGTTCGGTCTTGCTGTATGTATGGCTCATGTCCCATTTATGACCGATTGGATTTTTCAGACATCAGGGGTACTGTTTCACCCGTGAGATAGCCATGTCTTACTCCTTTCAGCCAGCAGAGTGTACCAACGCAGAGATATGGTCAGTATTTCTGTTTGATATTGTGCATCCATTCTCGATTTTTCCATGCTCAGGGCTAGTCTCCCCCTATAGCTTCATCACCCACGCATCTGACATGGACTATTTGCCCCTAACGGGATTGAGGGGAGTGACTACTTACCATCCTTTGGCTGTTATGGGCTAGTTTGATCAGTTCCAGAGCCTGCATCAGTTTAAGGGGGCTATTGATCAGAGGATGTCAGCTTCGTCTATGTCGTTTGCCGATTTGATTAGAGTGTACGAGTGTTGGACTTATAGGGAGAGGGCTAATTTCTCCAGTAGTCATCCGGATCTTTCTCCAGAGTACTCAGCGTGGTTGGAGGCAGATATAGCCTCAGCTGCATTCATCCAATTAGCTCCGATAGTGGATTCAAATGAGGAGGAGCCTATGGAGGATCCTGATTCTCCCACTGAGGCTGAGTTGTTCATGGGTCTGACAGCAGCACTAGTTAGTGATCCACCGATCAGTCCTGTCGGGACAGATCCTGCTTTGGCAGACTCATTATCCAGGATGACCTTTGAGAGAGATCAGGCTAGAGCGCTGATGTTGACTGTCCTGTCTGGCAGAGATATAGCTTTTGCAAAGAGAGATGAGGCTCGAGCCACACGAAATATGACATTGGTTGAGAGAGATGAGGCTCGATCTTCTCGAGATGCTGCTTTTATCGATATTGAGGAAACTTTGATCACCAGGGATGCAGCTTTTACGGAGAGGGATGAGATTCGATCTGCTAGAGATGCAGCCTTTGAGGAGATTGAGGAGGTTTTGATTTCCAGGGATGCTAGTTTTGTGGAGAGGGATGAGGCCATAACTTCTCGGGATTTCCATATTGTCGACAGTACTGCTCTTCGATCTTATACTCATGGCCTGGTTGTCGAGATGAGTGTTTATATTGATGATCACAGCGAGACTATGCAGATGGCTGTGGATGTTCTGACTCCTATAGAGGCTGAGGGTATCGCACTTGCAGCAGCTCCTCCATCTTTAGAGAGAGATGTCATATTGGCATTGCTTTCCCGCTCGTCCATGGATCCATAGACTAGCTTTATTTTTCCTGCACATACTAGATTCGCCATTTTTGTCATGTACAGGACACTATGTATATATCAAACAGTATTATATATTAGAGAAATATATTTTGATTCACTTCCCTGTTTGGATATGTATTGTCATTACTGAGTGATTACCACTTCTTTCATGACTTACTGTTGTTGATGTATCTTGAGCTTCTCCTTGATGGACTGACAGTGAGATGTCGGAGAGTATCTCAAACAGGCCTGCTGACCAAGGAGGCTTGATAGAATGTAGGTTTCATATGGTTTCGGTGTCTTAGAACTGGTTTTTATTGGTTTTTGTTTTTTCTTGAAGGTCAAACCGCACCGTAAATGGCTGCCTACGTACTCCCGGGTGTAGGGAGATCCGGTCATTCGTAGTTTAATTTTGGTGTGAGAGAGGTTTGAGAAATGTCTCTTTTGAGTTTGGTTTGATGAGTTCTTTTTTAATTTTTTGTTTGGTTTTACCGCCTTAGGAATGGCTGTCTACGTACTCCCGGGTTGAGGGAGATCAGGTCATTCGTAGTTTCGGCTTCTAGTGAAAATCGAACCTGACTTAATTTACAGGACCAGGATGTGGGTATACATGTGCTTCAGACATAGTACCTTTTTATGGTTTCTGAGTTGATGAGTTGGGGAAATTCGGTCCCGTCCACTTCTTGCAATTTGATAGCTCCTCCTGTCAATACCTCCTTGACAATGAAAGGGCCTTCCCAATTAAGGGCGAACTTTTCTTTAGCTTCATCTTGATTGGGCAAAACTTTCTTTAACACCAAGTTGCTTTCTTTGAATTGCCATATTCAGACTTTCTTGTTGTAGGATCGAGCAATCCTTTGTTGATATAACTGCCCATGAAAAATGGTTGTAGCCCTCTTTTCATCTATCAGGGACAGTTGGTGGTACCGGTCTTGCAACCACTGATCTTCGTCCATCTGAGCGTCGATTAACACTCGCAAGGACTCCATCTCTACTTCTATGGGAAGGACTACTTCCATGTCATAGACCAATAAATAGGGGGTAGCCCCAGTAGAGGTACGCATTGATGTCATGTATGCTAACAGGGTTAGAGGCAGCAGGTCAGGCCATTCTTTGTGATTGGCGGACATTTTTTGCATGATCTTTTTGATGTTTTTGTTGGCTGCTTTAACAGCACAATTCATCTTGGGCCGATAGATGACGGAATTGAGATACTTAATGTGGAACTTGCTACATAGCTCTTTCATCATTTGATTGTTCAGGTTCTTGGCGTTGTCTGATACGATCACCTTCGATTGTCCATATCGACAGACGACATTGTTTCTGATGAAACCAATGATGACCTCTTTGATGACTTTGGGAAAGGAGGAAGCTTCAACCCATTTGGTGAAGTAATCAATCATGGTAAAGATGAAATGGTGACCATTGCTGGCTTTTGGTTCTACTGGACCGATCACATACATTCCCCATATGGAGAAAGGCCATGGTGAACTCATGTTGTGTAGCTCATTTGGAGGAGCGTGTATGGCATTTCCATGTACTTGGCATTGAAAGCATCTCCTAATATGATCGTCACAGTCAGCTTTGAGAGAGATCCAATAATGTCCTATTCTTAATATCTTCTTGGCCAGCAGATGACCGCTCATGTGTGGACCACAAACTCCACCGTGGACTTCATCCATCAATATTTGGGCTTGCTCTTTATCAAGGCATCTTAACAGGCCTATTCCAGTATGTATAATGCATCTCCGCTCAGATAGAACTTCAGGGCCATCTTGTGAATCCGCTTCTGCTTGGATTGGCTTACCCCAGCGGGTGTGGATCCATCTCAGAGATATTTCTTGATGTCTTGGTACCAAGGCTATTTCATAGGATATATTTCATATGATATGTCTCCAATATAATTCCCATATGTTAGGGTCCTATCGGATATGTGGATCAAGGAAGCCAATGTCACCAATGCATCAGCGAAGTCATTCCTACCCCGAGGTATATGGATGAAGGTTATGTCTTAAAAATCCAGAGCTATGTTAACGACCTGCCTGTGATAGGGCAGCAAATGCAGTTCTTTAGTGTGGTATGCCTCAGTGGTTTGTCTGATAACCAATTCAAAGTCTCCAAAGGCCAGTAGATTTTTGATACCTATGGATTGGGCTAACTTCAACCCCATTATGCAGCCTTCATACTCGACTGTGTTGTTGGTGTTGCCAAATTGCAGTTTGGTAGCCACAGGATATTGCTCTCCTGTACTAGAGATAAGGACTGCCCCAGCTCCGACACTCTCCATGTTTATCGCTCCATCGAAATATATTTTCCATAGTTGGATTGTATTTTCTTGTTAGATTTGTTGAATTGTCATGATCCCATCATCCGGGAAATAAGTCTCTAGGGGCTCGAACCCTCATGTTGGTGCTTCATCTAATTGATCTGCAATGCTTTGACTTTTGATGGACTTTTGAGTCACGTAGACAATGTCGAACTGTTGTAGGATCAACTGCCATTTGGACAGTCGACGATTCAATATTGGCTTGTTGAATACGTATTTTAGTGGATCCATGCGAGATATGAGGTAGGTCATGTGCCCATGGAGGTAATGTTGTAACCTTATTGTGGCCCATGCTAACGCACAACACGTCTTTTCGATCAGGGTGTACTTCTGTTCACCACTGCTGAACCTTTTGCTGATGTAGTAGATGGCTCTCTCCTTGCTACTATCATCTTTTTGCCTCAGCATATAGCCCCATTGCATTGGCATTGACAGACAAGTACATAAATAGGGAAACTCCATCCCTTGGTGGTACCAACACTGGTGCTTCAATCAGCTGCTTCTTGATAGCAAGAAAGGCTTTCTGACAATCCTCATTCTATTTGGTGGAGGAATTCTTCCTTAGTAGCTTGAATATGGGTTCACAAGTTGATGTGAGCTGGGAAATGAACCTGCTTATGAAATTGATCCTTCCCAGGAACCCGTGTATCTCCTTCTCTATTCGGGGTACTGGCATCTCAGTGATGGCTTTGATTTTGGTAGGGTCTAGCTCGATGCCTCGATTACTCACTAGGAATCCAATAAATTGCCTGATTTGACGCTAAAAGCACATTTGGCTGGATTTAGCCTGAGGTTGTACTTACGTAACCTGTTGAACAGCTTCCTGAGATGGTCAAGGCGATCATCCTCCCTCCGGGATTTAATGATGATGTCGTCCACATAAACCTCTATCTCCTTGTGCATCATGTCATGAAATAGGGCCATCATGGCTCGCTGATATATAGCACCGGCATTGATGAGGCCGAAGGATTGTCGTCTATAGCAGAAGGTTCCCCAGGGAGTGATGAAAGCTATTTTTTCTCTGTCCTCTTCAGCAACCATGATCTGGTGGTAACCAGCAAAGCAGTCCACAAAAGAATACATGTCGTACTGCGCCGTGTTGTCTATCAGGATATGGATAAAAGGTACTGGGAAATTGTCCTTGAGGAAGGCTTTGTTTAAATCCCGGTAATCCACGCATACTCGTACCTTCCCTCTGGGTTTAGGTACATGAACTATATTTGACAGCCACTCTGGGTATCCTGATACCATGATGATACCAGCTTTGAATTGTTTAACGACCTCTTCTTTGACTTTCAAACTCCATTCAGGTTTTAAACGCCTGAGCTTCTGCTTGAATGGCTTGAATCCATCTTTGATGGGCATTCAATGGATGATAATATCAATAGATAGGCCAATCATGTCTTCATGTAACCATGCAAACACATCCTGGAACTGTGTTAGGAGTTCGATCAGGTCAGTTTTTTGATCTTGTGTAAGGTCTAAGCTTATCTGGATTTCTTTGATGTTTTTGGAGGTTCCTACGTTGATAGTGGTGGTTTGGTCGAGGTTTAGTTTGGGTTTGTCTTTGACCCATTCTTTGATCTCCTCAGGTACCTCATAGTCATCTTCCTCCTCTTGATCAATATCCATCAAGTTGAAGTTCAGTTCTACATCAAAGTTGTAGTCACTGTGACAAGTTGGCATCTCATCAGCAGTGACAAACAAATCCAATTCTGGAGTCCTGAAAACAAAAATGCTTTCACTTTAATAGATGCAACTGCTTAAATATACAAAGCATTTGGCAAAGCATGACAAAAGTTACTGCTATAGATGTGCAATCAAAAGTAAGCAGTAAATGAAAGCATGTTACAGGGCAGATGGACTCTCTGCCCTTTTACCTTTTTTAACTAAGGTAAGGGACACTGCTCTAGTTATCCAGGGTTAGATCTTCACGAACAGGGAGGATCAAGGAATTGCACTCGTCTGCCTAGTCTCGGATAATGACTGAGACATCCTTTACAACAGGGCCAGAGTATTTCTTTGAACTGCCCCCTTTTCCCTTCTTAATGCGAGGAATTTGAATCTGATCCTCGTCATCACTGTCTGGGATCTCATCATTCATACCCTCGTAGTTTATGATAACCCGCATGTTAGCAAATAGGTCTCGTCCTTCGTACAAGATCTTTGCTTTTCCCTTTCTGCTATCACCCTCAGGCTTTGGAGATTTCCTTTCCCCGACCAGTATGATTGGAGGAAACAACATGGCTGATATCATAGCGGGGATCTTCCTCATTGGTTTTATGAAACCAGCATCAGTGAGATTTGGCAGAATTATGATGGAAGCATGAGCCTTAAGGTGCTTATGTGGATTCCGGCGGCCTGACCCGGATGAATATCCCAATCCGGCTCTCCCTGACTAGCTCAGGATTTGTACTAGACTCTTAATATCTTGCTGATTCTTCCCTAACCCTTCTCCAAGTTGGAAACCCAAAGATACCATCTCATGGCCCATTGTCATCACTTCAGGGGAGACTTTAGGCTTCAAAGCTAGTGCCCCAACGGGTAGATATTGAGTATCACTCATCTCCAAGGCTTGAAAACTAATAGGTTCAATTCCTGCATCCAGGCTGATTACCGGCATGTCTCCTTGTATGCAAACAGGGTATTCCGGTTCGGCATTCACCGTGATTAGGTTGCCATTGATAATATAATTGAGTTATTGATGGAGGGTGGATGGCATTGCCCCTGCCATATGGATCCATGTCCTGCCCAACAACAAGTTGTATCCAGTGGCGATGTTGAGCACTTGAAAGGACACATAGAAAGTATGCGGACCAATCTCCAAAGGAAGCTCTATTTCTCCCATAGCTTGTCGGCGAGATCCATCAAAAGCTCGGATAACCATATGACTGGTTTTGATCTGATTCGGGTTAATCTTCATTCTCTCCAAGGTGTCGTAGGGACAGATGTTGAGGGATGATCCTCCATCTATGAGCACACCTCCGATCACATACCCGAAAGATATCATTGCCATTTGTAATGACTTTCGATGACCCATTCCCTCTGCAGGTATATCATCGTTAGTAAAAGATATCACATTGCTGTTGAAAATGTGTTCTACCACGTGTCAAAATTTCTCGGCATCCACGGTAAGTGGTAGGTGGGCTGCTTCCAATACTTTAACCAGGATGTTGTGATGATCCACTGAGGATAAGACCAAATCTAGCATGGACATCTGCTTGGGTGCGCCTTTCAAGTTTTGCACCACTTTGATTTCATTGTGTCCCATTTTACTGAGGAACTCTTCTATTTTCTCTTCAAACACCTTTTCTTTGGCCTTGACGACTGATTTGATCACCCGTTGAGGCAGGTATAAGGGATTATCCTTTGCTACAATGGAAATGTTGTTTGAGGTGGAGCCTTCGTCATTCCCGTAGTTCCATAGGACCCTCTTTAGACTGATAACTGGATATTGAGGTCTGAAGAGCAACATTAAAGGCTTGGGTGCAACCACCTTCATAGGATTTTGTGTTTCTTGGACCCCTTTCCCTGGCAGTACTAAGGATGTGAGAGATGACTCCTTATCATAGGAAATAACAGCCACTGTATCCTGATTCCATGTAGTGGGAATAAAGAGAGTTTCCTCATCTGGGAGGCCATAATCCCTATTCCCTCTTATCAATTCACCGCTTTCAATCATATTCTGAATTAGGTTACGAAGTTCCCAGCAATCCTCAATATTATGGCCAGGTGCATTGGAGTGGTACTGACAAGTTTGGTCAGGCTTGAATTTCCTAGATCGCGGGTTTAATGGAGGTAATAAATCTGGAACCATTCCCTCGTTGATAACATATGGAGGATTTCCTTCATCGGCTGGTTCAGGTTAGTGAAATTCCTTTGAAAGGCAAATTTCCTACCAGCTTGTAAATTCTCCATTTTGGCCATCTTGTCGGCCCAGGGTTCATGCTCATAAGATATTCTTTCATGACTTTATTATTGTTAAACCCCAGTGAGCTGTGGTTTGCTCACTCTTGCATTAAATAACAATTTCAGTTAAGGTTGATAACGCTGATGCTCCGTCTACAAGTAAGGGCAAGGGAAAGCAAAGCAAGTGAAGACTTGTTTTTTTATATTTAATTGAGAATGATTGTAATAATTGAATGTTATGTTTCATTTCTGCACTTTATTATATTCATGTCAAGGTTAGAGTAACCTTGGGATTGATTTTGAGAAGGTTGTAACCCTTGTTTTAAGGGAGATTTAGTTATTTTAATTTAAGTTGTAGTTTATTTTGCATTATTCATTGGGTAGATATATGTTATATTAGAAAGTGAACACCAAATCATGTGGAAACGAAGTACCCGGATTTGGGGGTGTCACAGGTTGGTATCAAAGCTGTAGGTTATGAAACCTTAGGTGGGGAAAAACCTTAGGTAGTAGCCTTATGGTTAGATCGAAAAGATAGATGTGATAGGTAAAAGATAATAAACTACCTTATGTGTCTATGTGTTTACATTTTAGTATTCGAAGAGTGACGATTCGTTATCACGTAATAATGAACTTTAAAATTCTTTTGTCAGGATGTCGAATGTTGGAGAACCTAGTCAGGCTAGAGAGGATGTACCTCAGGTGCTTAGAGAGGAAGAGCCCCGTGACATACATATTGTCTGGGAGCAGCTGGTTAGGAGAGAGCCATCTCCAATAATCACCGTAGCTGGTCGGGAGCGTGAGCTGATACCTATTCCAGAGGATGAGGACGAGGACGAGTCTGAAGAGGAGGAAGAGGATCCCGAGGAGGAATTCCCACCTCACTCTACTAGTGCTGAGATGTACGAGGCAGTCTACGATAGCAATGTGGAACTTCAGGGACGAGTAGGAGATCTCGAGGAGACTATTTAGCAGCGGGACGAGACTATCGAAGAGATGGATAGTGAACTAGGAGATGCACAGTGGAACCTGATACATATGGAGGTCGAGAGAGATGCTGCTCGATTTGAACTGGCAAAGCTGAAGCAAGACATCCAGGAGGAGTCAAGGAAGCTTGCCAGAGCTGAAGAGTCAAGCTTGAGGGCTAATCAACGAGCCGATCGAGCTGAAGGTGAAGCTGAAGCCAAGAGGGCCAAGCTGAGGGAAACGGAATATGCTTTTCATACGGCGATAGAGAGAGCTCAGGATCATATTTTCTACTACCCAGCTCAGTTCCAAGGTTTACCGTGGTATGTGGTGGACCGAAGAATGGCATTTCGGGTAATGGAAGAGGAACGCAGAGAGGCTGTGAGACACATTAATATGCCAAGGCAGTGGTAGTAGTGGTAGTAGTAACAGTAGTGGTAGAGTTTGTTATGTATTGCATGTTTTGTAATAAGTAACGAAAATCCCATAATTTGAGATAAGAATGGGATGAGTTAATAATGTAATCCTGCAACTTTTCCAGTTCAGGAAGGATGATGTAAATGGCAGAAATGCTATCTGTTTGATGTTTTTAAAACTACGACTGATGAATAAAAGAATTTTATGGACGTGCTTGGTGTTCTATGTGAATTGAATTATTTAAACATTTAAGTATGAACTTGGATACTTAATAATTGAATAAAGGGTCCAATAATAATATTTTCTTAACAGAAAATGCCTCCTAGAAGAAGAGTAACGCGTCAAAATCCCGAGGGTTCGACGAACAACAACAATAACGATGGGACGAATCCCAATTCGGTTCAGCAGTTGGTGAACCTGTTGACCGGAGCTTTTGCAAATCAATCGCAGATGTAGGGTACTACTTTCAAGGAATTCAAGGCAGTAGGACCGCCTGAGTTCAAAGGATCGACTAACCCTATCGAAGCTCAGACATGGGTTATGGAAATGGAGAAGGTATTTGACGTGGCTAGAGTAGGAGAAGACCAAAAGACAACGTTCGCGGCTTTCATGTTGAAGTCGGATGCAAGTTTTTGGTGGCAAGCTAACAAGACTCGAGAGGGAGAGGGAGTCATCACGTGGGAACGTTTCAAGGAAATGTTCTATGAGATGTACTTTCCAGTGAGTTCGCAGGACCAGATGGAGGTCCAGTTCCTAGAACTTAAGCAAGGAGGGATGACGGTGTCCGAGTATGCTGCTAAGTTTAACGAGTTGGCCAGGTTCGCTACATACCAGGTCAGCACTGATGCTAGGAAAGCGAGAAGGTTTGAGTGGGGACTAAAGCCTTGGCTCTACAGCAAGGTTTCCATGTTCCAGCTGAATACCTTTGCAGCGGTGCTGGAGAAGGCCATACTTGCTGAGGGAGGAAGCGAAGCGGTGATGAAGTTCAACCAAGATAAGAAGAAGAAGAATGAGGTAGAAACCAAGTCTGGGGGTAGCAGCGCTGTGAACCAGAAGAGGAAGTGGTCTGATAATAGCTCTGCTGGGAGTCAGCAAGGAAGTCAGCAGAAGAGGAAGTTCAAAGCATGTGCTACATGCGGTAAGACTCACACTGGCGTGTGCATGAAGGGGAAGCGGGTGTGCTTCAACTGTGGTCAGGAAGGCCACATCGCGCCAAATTGCCCAAAACCGAAGAAGGGAGCTTGCTTTACATGTGGATCCAAAGATCACATGGCTCGCAACTGCCCGAAGAAGCTGACGGCAGGGTCAACAGGGAGTGGAGGGAATGGAAGCGGCAGTACCGTTACTATTGCTGCACCATTGCAAGCTGTTCGACCCACTGCACGGACATTCAACATGACGGTGCAGGATGCTGTGCAATCAAAAGACGTGGTGTCAGGTATTATTCCGGTCAATAGTATAAATGCATATGTATTATTTGATTCGGGTGCTACTTGTTCATTCATATCTGATGATTTTGCTAAAACCTTAGACTTACCTGTAGAGGAATTAGGTTACCCTTTGATCATAGAGATTGCGAATAGGGAGGTTATTCCTGTTAGGAGCGTTTATAAGAACTGTAGATTGGACATTAAGGGTCAGGAACTTAGAGTAGATTTGATTCCCATTAAACTTGGGGAATTCGATGTTATACTGGGTATGGATTGGTTGTTCAACCATGGGGCGGTAATCGACTGTCAGAAGAAGTCGGTGAACCTTACGACTCCATTGAAGTTGGTGTTCTATGGTAGCAAATCGCCTAGGCAAGCGAGTTTTCTGACGATTATGCAAGCCAAGAAACTTCTGACGCAAGGCTGTGTAGGATATCTAGCCTACATAGTAGATTCGCATAAAGAAAGCCCGAAGGTGGAGGAGATATCGGTAGTTAAGGAATTTGTGGACGTTTTTTTCGAGCGATTTACCCGGACTTCCGCCAGATAGGGAGACAGAGTTCGTGATCGATCTAGCGCCGGGAACTGCTCCAATTTCGAAGGCTCCGTACCGAATGGCTCCAGTTGAGATGAAAGAACTGATGATTCAACTGCAAGAATTACTGGACAAGAAGTATATTCAACCAAGCGTTTCGCCGTGGGGAGCGCCTGTCTTATTCGTGAAGAAGAAGGATGGGTCGATGCGTCTTTGCATTGATTATAGAGAGTTGAATAAAGTTACGATCAAGAATAGGTATCCTTTACCTAGGATCGATGACTTGTTTGATCAACTGAAGGGTGCGAGGTACTTCTCAAAAATTGATTTGAGAAGCGGGTATCATCAGTTGAAGGTGAGAAAGGAAGATATACCGAAAATAGCTTTTAGAACTCGGTATGGTCATTACGAGTTCTTGGTGATGTCATTTGGTCTCACGAATGCCCCAGCTGCATTTATGGACCTAATAAATAGGGTGTTCAAGCCATTTCTAGACAAGTTCGTGGTAGTGTTCATAGATGACATCCTGGTTTATTCCAAGACCGAGGAGGAGCATGCTGAACACTTACGACTAACCTTAGAAGCCCTGAGACGAGAGAGGCTTTACGCTAAATTCTCGAAATGCAAATTTTGGTTGGAACGTGTGCAATTTCTTGGCCACGTGATCGACAAGGATGGTATTTCGGTAGATCCGTCGAAGGTTGAAGCTGTTATAAATTGGGAACAGCCGAAGACGCCGTCCGAAGTGAGGAGTTTCTTGGGATTGGCAGGTTATTACCGGAGATTTATTCAAGACTTTTCTAGAATCGCAACTCCGTTGACGAATTTAACTCGTAAAACAGTTAAGTTTGTTTGGACGGAGAAGTGTGAGGAGAGTTTTCAAGAGCTGAAGAAGAGGCTGAGTACTGCGCCTATATTGTCTTTACCAGATAGTTTCGGAAATTTCGTAGTATATAGCGATGCCTCACATAAAGGATTAGGCTGTATATTGATGCAGAGCGGCAAAGTCATTGCCTATGCGTCACGTCAGCTGAAGGATTACGAGAAGGGGTATCCAACCCATGATCTAGAATTGGCGGCAGTAGTGTTTGCCCTGAAGATTTGGAGGCACTACTTATATGGAGAGAAGTGTGAAATATACACAGATCACAAGAGTCTGAAGTATATATTTACCCAGAAGGATTTGAACATGCGCCAAAGAAGATGGTTGGAGCTGATTAAAGACTACGATTGCGAGATACTTTACCATCCGGGTAAAGCTAACGTTGTCGCTGACGCTTTAAGCAGGAAAGGTCGGGAGAAACTGAACGTATTAACTGATCAGGATCGGTTAATAGAACAGATGGCTAGATTGGAGTTAGAAGTGAAGTTTCCGAAAGAATCGGATGAGATGTTGTTTCAAGTAACCATTGGTTCTACTTTAATAGACAAAGTGAAAGAAGCACAACTTCATGATGAAGAATGTGAAAAGATTCGGACGAGGTTAATTGATGGCGAAGAGTTCAAGTTCAAGGTCGATAATGAAGGACTGTTACGATTTAAAGGTAGAATCTGGGTACCGCCAGTACCAGAGGTCAAAGAGGAGATTTTGAGCGAAGCTCATAGTTCTTGATATTCTATTCACCCTGGGAGTACGAAGATGTACCAGGATCTCAGGCATCATTTCTGGTGGCCGAATATGAAGAGGGACGTTGCGAAGTGCTTAACGTGCCAGAAAGTCAAAGAAGAACACCAGAGACCAAATGGACTGCTGCAACCGTTAGAAATTCCAGAGTGGAAGTGGGAGCATATCACGATGGATTTCGTGGTAGGTCTTCCAATGACTCAGAAAGGATTTGATGCGATATGGGTTATAGTGGATCGACTGACGAAGTCAGCCCACTTTCTGCCAATCAGGGTTAAGTACAACCTGGATAAGCTAGCGAAGCTATACGTGAAGGAAATTATTTCTCGACATGGTGTTCCGGTGTCGATTGTGTCCGACAGAGATCCGCGTTTTACGTCGAATTTCTGGAAGTGTTTGCAAGAAGGTATGGGAACGCAATTGCGAATGAGTACAGCGTATCATCCTCAGACTGATGGACAAAGAGAAAGAACGATTCAGACACTTGAGGATATCCTAAAAGCTTGTGTGATGGACTTCAAAGGAAGCTGGGAGGATCATCTACCATTGGTGGAGTTTGCCTACAACAATAGTTATCATGCGAGTATTGGCATGCCGCCTTACGAAGCATTATACGGCAGAAAATGCAGAACACCTTTGTGCTGGGATGAAGTCGGTGAACGTCAATTGTTGGGACCAGAATTGGTACAACAAACCGCCGAAATTGTGAAGCTGATCAGAACGAGATTAGTTGCTGCTCAAGACAGACAAAAGAAGTATGCCGATCTTAATTGACAGAACCGAGAATTCTTACCAGGAAGTTTCGTTTTCCTGAAAGTATCTCCCTGGAAGGGGAAAATTCGATTCGGTAAGAAGGGGAAGCTGAGTCCCCGATTCATTGGACCTTTTGAGGTATTACGAAAGGTGGGCGAGGTTGCTTACGAGATTGCATTACCTCTGGAGCTCGAGAATATACATAATGTCTTTCATATTTCTGTATTAAGACCTTACAAGCACGATTACAAACATGTAATAGAATATGAACCTTTGCTATTTGATAAAGACTTAACGTATGAAGAAGTGCCTGTTCAAATAGTTGATAGAAAGGAACAAGTATTTAGGAATAAAGTGATACCTTCTGTTAAGGTAATTTGGAGAAACCACAGTGCTGAAGAAGCTACGTGGGAACTCGAAGATGTTATGATGAAATCTTATCCGCATTTATTTGATTAGTTTTGTGTAACCCTTATATACTGATTCTGGGGACAGAATCCTTTTAAGGGGGGAAGAATGTAATAGACGAGATTTTTTTTTTTTTTTTTTTTGTGATTCTGGGGACAGAATCCTTTTAAGGAAGGAAGATTGTAACGATTGTGATTTTATATTTAATTTTAAATATTTATTGAATTAAATAAATATTTTATGTGATTTATTTATTGAGTTAAATAAATAAATTATGTGATTTATGGAGTGATTTAATTAAGTGTATATATTAATTAATTGAATGTGTACTGCTTATTTAATTAATGTATATTAATTTTATATTATAATTCTAATTTAATTGAGATAATTAAATTAGATGAATTATGTGATGAAGTGTTACATGAATTATAATTAGCGAGTAATTATAATTATGTGGCAATTTTATGTGATTTATTGATGTTAGATTTTAATTGATTAAATTAGATGATTAATATTTAATTAATTAAAATGTGACATTAAAGTATGCGTCAAATGATTTATTAAAATAAAAAGAAAAGGATTTTTTTTTAAAATGATTTTTACCAAACAAGACCCTTGCTTTTGTTTTAAAAGACTGTTGCCAAACAGGGCCCTTACACTAGCTAAACCTAAATTACCTAAACCATGTTTGGAGTTAATAAAAACTAGTTTCTAATTTTTCTTGTAGCCAAACAAGCCAAGTTGGCTTTTGAATTTTGTAACTTACGTTATAATTAGTAGTTAGTGCATATACTTATTATATGGGAGTTACATATATTATATATTACTTGTGTTATATATTATATGTATATACTATCAGTACGTTAGTTTTTCTAAAAGTTAGTCTAAAGCTAAGAAAAAAGAGCAGAGAAAATAACAGAGAAGAAGATAGAGAGAAGAGGAAGAGGAAGAAAAGGTATAGCTTGAGAAGCTTGAAGGGAATCACTATCATCTTCTTCTTCAATCATCTAAGCAAAAAGGGTATTATTTCAATTTCTTTATATTTCTATGTGTTTTCTTTATAATATTCATGAATATGAGTTCTCTGTGTTTATGATTTAGCATGAAAGTTATACAAATATGATGTACATATATAAATTGTGTTTATAATGGTTATTATATGAATTGTATGTCATGATCAAGGATTTTCAGAAATCAAAATTTTGTCAGAACATGTTTTAATGGAGAAATTGATGTTCTTATGATTTTGTATGTTATTGGCCAATTTTAGAGTAAAAGTTATGATTTGATTGTGTGTTAATATGCCTATTTAGAATTGTTGTGATAATATCTTTAATTTCAAACATAATGCATGTTTTATAAGTGGAATTGGTAAGAAAATTTTATTACAGAGAATTATTTTATGAAAATATGAGTTTTCATAAAAATGGCCAAAATAGATTTTCAAAACTTATGATTATCATTGTTTAAATGATTTTGTATTTTGGAAGCATGCTTTATATATGTGTAATAGCGTATATATGTTTTACAGAGTCTATAGTACTGTATTTTTGGCGTTGTTGGCTTGTATGGGTTAATCGGTGAAGCAGAGTAACGTGGCTGTCTGCGTCTGGCCGAGTTGCTGCGCAGCTGCGCCGGCAGCAAGGCCAGGATCAGCGCAGCTGCGCCGCTTGTCCTTCCCAGATTCCTTCCCTGCGCAGCTGCGCCGGTTTAAAGGCAGCTGGCTGCGCAGCTGCGCCGGGCACAGTGCTTGGGCAGTGAGTTTTGCTTGCTTGTACAGTTTATTTTAAAGACCTTAGTTTAATTTTTCATGGATAAAGGGATATATATTTTGAATGATGTAACATGTTGTTATATGATTATGACAATTTCATGTTTGAAAAATAAAATAAATTTTGAAAACCTAATATGATATTTAAAACTATAATTGTTTAATAAGTTACTTAATTATAATTTTATTAATTATAATTAAGAGTAAAGGTGTAATTTAAATTATAAATTTTGTGAAATTATAAGGTATAGAAGTTTAATTATTTTAATTTAAATTATAATTTATGTAATTATAATTTAATAAATGCATGTTTAATTGTGAATTTTTAATTGATAATTACATAATTAATTATAAATTGTGTAATTATAATGCATGTTATAGTTTAATTAATTATTGATTATAATTGATAAATGCATGATTAATTATAAATTGTGTAATTATAAATGCATGAATGTGGTTTAATTGATTTTAAATTATAAATTGTTTATAATTTAAAAGGTAATGATAATTTAAGTAATTATAATTTGATTAAGTGTTTGAATTATAATTGTTTAATTATAATTGAGTTAAATACATAATTAATTTAATTATGTGAATATGTAGGTGATGTAATTAACTATGTGATGGTTGATTATTATTACTATTTAATCAGAATGTGAGTTAACCATGAGGGTTAACCACTTATGTGAATTAGTTACGTGTTAACTAATTTAGGTTATTGTGATTGAATATATATGTGTAGGAAGTATTAAAGTACGTGAATTGTGTTAAGTAGCTTGCGCTTGAGGCAAGTCTTCTAAACCCTAAACTCGTTAATTTTACGCAAGTTTTCTAAACCCTAATCTTGTATTGATTTTATATGATCTCTTGAATTCATATATTCATTGTTGAGAATGTCCTTTCCATTTCAGTATTGGACAATTGTTTATTTAATTGAAATGGTCTTAACTTATTGTTCAAGTAAGATCTAATTATTATTTTAAATGCTTTAGGTTTACTTCTAAAGTATATGTTAATTCATAATTCTTTTATTTTGAATTATTGGAAGTCGATTCAACTAATCCTTAGTTGATGAACGTGAATTCTAAATTACCCTTGTAAGTTTATCCAAACCAAACTTTCTTTGGTGCGGACTTGAATTCAAATTACTGAGTTGAACAACCCTATTTACTAGGGGAGGTTACTACGCATAGCGTTAAGATGTTTGTGCACAATACATGGTACGAAGGGCTGATCCCCCTAAGTACGAGTTAAGGTCCATAGTCTTATTGACTGTTAAAGGTTTAAATAGAAATATTTATAACCTAGGACAAGAGTTCAAAGGTCTTATGACCCTCATATAAATTCTATATCCAAATTTTAATATTGATAGAGAATTATTATTCAATTCTTTATTATCGAAGCAAGCTAAGTTGTTCAGATTTTCTTAAAGATATTATTTCATGACTTTATTATTGTTAAACCCCAGTGAGCTGTGGTTTGCTCACTCTTGCATTAAATAACAATTTCAGTTAAGGTTGATAACGCTGATGCTCCGTCTACAAGTAAGGGCAAGGGAAAACAAAGCAAGTGAAGACTTGTTTTTTTTATTTAATTGAGAATGATTGTAATAATTGAATGTTATGTTTTATTTCCGCACTTTATTATATTCATGTCAAGGTTAGAGTAACCCTGGGATTGATTTTGAGAAGGTTGTAACCCTTGTTTTAAGGGAGATTTAGTTATTTTAATTTAAGTTGTAGTTTATTTTGCATTATTCATTGGGTAGATATATGTTATATTAGAAAGTGAACACCAAATCATGTGGAAACGAAGTACCCTGATTTGGGGGTGTCACAGGTGCGCCGATTATAGGGCAACTGGCTGTGCAGCTGTGCCGGACACAATGCTTAGGTAGTGAAGGTTAGCTAATTGTGCAGTGTTGATTTTGAACCTAGTTTAATTATGCTATGACAGTGAGCATGTATCTAGTTGCTACAACATGTTGTTAACATAAATTTGACAAATTTATATTTAGAAAAGAAAAGAGGTTTGAAAACCTTAAAGTATGATTTGAATTATTATTTAAATGTGATATATGATTATAATTTAAATAATTATAATCAAAAGTAAATGTTTATTTTAAATTATAATGAATAAAGGTTGATTTATTAGATGTTAATTTAAATTATAATTTATGTAATTATAATTTAATAAATGCATGCTTAATTGTGGATTTTAAATTGATAATTACATAATTAATTATAAATTGTGTAATTATAATGCATGGTATAGTTTAAGTAATTATTAATTAAATTGATAATTACATGACTAATTATAAATTGTATAATTATAAATGCATGAATGTAGTTTAATTGATTTTAAATTATAATTATTTATAATTTAAATGGTAATTATAATTTGATTAAGTGTTTGAATTATAATTATTTAATTATAATTTAGTTAAATACATAATTAATTTAATTATGTGAGTATATGTGTGATGTGATTAACTATGTGATAGTTAATTATTATTGTTTATTTAATTAGAGTGAGTTAACCATGAGGGTTAACCACTTATGAGAATTAGTTATGTGTTAACTGATTTAGATTATTATAATTGAATGTGTATAAGAAGTATTAAAGTATGTGAATTGAATTAAGTAACTTGCGCTTGAGGCAAGTCTTCTAAACCCTAAACTCGTTAATTTTATGCAAGTTTTCTGTACCCTAAACTTGTTGATTATATACAAATTCTTGAATTCATATATTCATTGTTGAGAATGTCCTTTCTATTTCTGTATTGGACAATTGTTTATTTAATTGAAATGATCTTAACTTATTGTTCAAGTTAGATCCAGTTATTATTTTAAATACTTTAAGTTGATTCTAAAGCATATGTTAATTCAAAATTCTTTTATTTATGAATTATTGGAAGTCGATTCAACTAATCCTTAGTTGATGAACGTGAAATTCTAAATTATCCTTGTAAGCTTATCCAAACCAAACTTTCTTTGGTGCGGACTTGAATTCAAATTACTGAGTTGAACAACCCTATTTACTAGGGGAGGTTACTACGCATAGCGTTAAGATATTTGTGCACAATACATGGTACAAAGGGCTGATCCCCCTAGGTACGAGTTAAGGTCCATAGTCTTATTGACTGTTAAAGGTTTAAATAGAAATATTTATAACCTAGGACAAGAGTTCAAAGGTCTTATGACCCTCAGATAATTTCTATATTCGAATTTTAATGTTAATAGAGAATTATTATTCAATTCTTTATTATTGAAGCAAGCTAAGTTGTTCAGATTCTTTTAAATATATCCTTTCATGTCTATGTTATTGTTAAACTCCAGTGAGCTGTGGTTTGCTCACTCTTGCATTAAATAACAATTTCAGTTAAGGTTAACAACGCTGATGCTCCGTCTACAAGTAAGGGCAAGGGAAAGCAAAGCAAGTGAAGACTTGTTTTTATTATATTGAGAATGATTGTAATAAGACTTGAATGTTATGTTTTTGTTTTCGCACTTTATTATATTCATGTCAGGGTTAGAGTAAACCGAGATTATCTTGAAAAGGTTGTAACCCTTGTTTTAAGGGAGATTTATCTATTCTAATTTAAGTTGTAGTTTATTTTACATTATTCATTGGGTAAATGTATGTTATATTAGAAAGTGAACACCAAATTATGTGGAAACGAAGTACCCGAATTTGGGGGTGTCATAAAGGGTAACATTATGAACGTAGATCTTATCCCGATTAGGCTTGGAGGCTAGTCAATTATGGGGCTGTAATTGATTGCCAGAGGAAGTGTATCAACCTTATGACCCTCGTCAAAGGTTGTGTTTTATGGCAGTAAATCGCCTAGACAAGCGAGTTTTCTGACGATGATGCAGGCCAGGAAGTTGTTAAGACAAGGCTGTGTAGGATATTTAGCCTACATAGTCAATAGCCGTAAAGAAAACCCGAAAGTGGAAGATATACCAGTCGTGAGGGACTTCATAGACGTATTTTTGGATGATCTGCCAGGACTTTCGCCAGATAGAGAGGTTGAGTTTGTGATCGATTTGGCGCCAATGGACGGCCCCAATATCGAAGGCACTGTACCGGATGGCTCCGGTAGAGATGAAAGAGTTGATGGTACAACTGCAAGAGTTACTGGACAAGAAGTACATCCAACCTAGCGTATCACCGTGGGGAACGTCGGTGTTGTTTGTAAAAAAGAAGGACGGGATGATGCGGCTTTGCATCAACTACAGAGAACTGAATAAGGTCACAATTAAGAATCGATATCCATTACCGAGGATCGACTATCTATTTGACCAATTAAAGGGTGCAAGTTACTTTTCAAAGATAGACTTGAGGAGTGGCCAGAGGATGTTCTGAAGACAGCATTTAGGACTCGATATGGTTAATACAAATTTTTGGTAATGTCATTTGGTCTAACGAATGCTTCTGCAGCATTCATGGGCTTAATGAATGGAGTGTTCAAGCCGTTTTTGGACAAATTCATGGTGGTCTTTATCGATGACATTTTGGTATACTCGAAGACCAAGGAAGAACATGTAGAACATCTAAAGTTAATATTAGAGGCGTTGAGAAGAGAGAAGTTGTACGCCAAATTTTTAAAATGTGAATTTTGGATTGAAAGAGTGTAATTTCTTGGACATGTGATCGACAAGGATGGAATTTTGGTAGATCTCTCTAAAGTCGAAGCTGTGATGAACTGGGATCAGCCGAAAACACCGTCGAAAGTGAGGAGTTTTCTTGGATTGGCGGGTTATTATAGAAGATTCATTCAGGACTTTTCCAAGATCGCAACTCCGCTGACGAATTTGACTAGGAAATCGGTGAAATTCGTTTGGACGGAGAAGTGTGAGGAAAGCTTCCAAGAGTTTAAGAAGAGGTTGAGTTCAGCACCTGTGTTATCTCTTTCGGACGACACAGGAAATTTTGTGGTTTATAGTGATGCGTCGCATAAAGGACTTGGCTGTGTGCTTATGCAAAACGGCAGGGTCATGTCATATGTGTCACGACAATTGAAAGACTATAAGAAGGGGTATCTGACCCATGACTTGGAGTTAGCTGCAGTGGTATTTGCTTTGAAAATGTGGAGACACTATCTTTATGGGGAGAAGTGTGAAATATATACAGACCACAAGAGTCTGATATATTTTTTTACACAGAAGGACTTGAATATGCGCTAGAGAAGGAGGTTGGAGTTAATTAAGGACTATGACTATGAAATCTTATACCATCCGGGTAAGGCTAATGTGGTTGCCGACGCCTTAAGCAGAAAGGGTCGGGAGAAATTGATGATGTTGACTGCTCAGGAGGAGCTAATTTCAGCAATGGAAAAGCTGGAATTGGAAGTGAAGTATCCGATGGAGATTGACAAGAAGTTATTTCAGATGCAAATTGGTACAACCCTATTGGATAAAGTTAAGGAAGCTCAACTTCAGGACGAAGAATGTGAGAAGATTAAGAAAAAGATATCTGAAGGAACCGAACCGAGATTCAAGATAGACAGTGAGGGACTACTGAGATTTAAGAACAGAGTTTGGGTACCATCAGTGCCAGAGATTAAGGATGACATTTTGAGTGAGGCTCATAGATCACGGTATTCGATTCACTCCGGTAGTACCAAGATGTACAAGGATCTTCAACAGTACTTTTGGTGGCCAAATTTGAAACGAGATGTTGCTGAGTGTGTAGCAAAGTGTCTGACCTGTCAAAAAGTAAAAGAAGAACATCAGAGGCCGAGTGATTTGCTACAACCCCTGGAAATCCCAGAATGGAAATGGGAACACATTACGATGGATTTTGTGGTTGGCCTTCCGACGACTCAGAAAGGCTACGACGCAGTATGGGTTATCGTTGACCGACTGACGAAATCCGCACACTTCCTTCCAATCAAAATTAGATTCAACTTAGACCAGTTGGCAAGGCTATATGTGAAAGAGATTGTTTTGAGGCACGGAGTTTCGATGTTAATTGTTTCCGACAGAGATCCGCGCTTCACATCGAACTTCTGGAAGTGACTACAAGAATGCATGGGGACACAGTTGAGAATGAGTACGGCTTATCACCCACAGACAGACGTGTAGAGCGAAAGAACGATCCAGACATTGGAAGATATGCTGAGAGCATCCATTATGGATTTCAAAGGCAACTGGGATGACCACCTACCGCTTGTGGAATTCGGTTACAACAACACTTACCACGCTAGTATTGGCATGCCGCCTTACGAAGCGTTGCACGAAAGAAAATGCAGAACCCCGCTATACTGGGATGAAGTTAGAGAGAGACAACTACTAGGTCCAGAACTGGTACAGCAGACAACAGAGATAGTCAGGGTAATCAGAACAGGACTGGTAGCAACTCAGGATAGGCAAAAGAAATACGCCGATCCACACCGTAAAAATGTTGAGTTTGAATCGGGTAGCTTTGTATTTTTGAAAGTCTCTCCATGGAAGGGGAAGATCAGATCGAAAAGAAGGGAAAATTGAGCCCAAGGTTCATTGGACCCTTTGAAGTACTGCGAAGGATTGGAGAAATTGCGTATGAGGTAGCCTTACCTCCGGTGCTAGAGAATATCCACAACGTCTTCCATGTTTCAGTTTTACACCCCTACAAACCCGATTACAAGCATGTGATTGAATACGAACCCCTACATTTTGAGAAAGACTTATCCTATGAAGAAATTTCTGTTCAGATCGTTGACAGGAAAGAACAAGTCCTCAGAAACAAAGTTATACCTTCTGTTAAGGTAATTTGGAGGAACCACAATGCTGAAGAAGCTACGTGGGAACTCGAAGAGCATATGATGAAGAATTACCCACATTTATTTACTTAATTTATGTGTATGCGATTCTGGGGATAGAATCTTTGTAAGGGGGGAGAATGTAACGGGACGAAATTTAATTGAACCGTGATTCTGGGGACAGAATCCTTTCAAGGGGGGAAAGATGTGACAAACGAGATTTTTGTAATTTAATTTGAATATTTATTGAATTAAATAAATATTTTTTAATGATTTAATTATTGAGTTAAATAATTAATTTATGAATTTATGGTAGATTAATTTAATTATATATGTTACATTGATTAAATTAATGTGGAGAAATTTTTATATTCAATGATGCATTTAACTGAGCTTATTTGATTTAATATATTAATTAATAAGCATAATGTGTTCTAATTAATTTAATAATTAATTAGAGATTTATGATTTGACATAATTAATAAATAAAAATTTTAATTATGTGACTATGTGATTTAATGTGAATTTATGCTATTTTATTTAATTAATTTAAATACCATTATTTGATTAAATTGGGTGTGACATTAATTAACTATATAATAAGAGTTTTATTAAAATAAGAGAAAAGGAGGAATTAAGGGGCAAGCAAACAAGGCCCTAAGGGGAGTTGCACCAGCTAACCCAATACGGAAAAACTGACGCCACTCACCCATTACTCGACCACTATACATATTATACGTATTACTCTATACATATATCCTATACACCAGTTTTATATTTTATATATTACAAACGTTAGAGAATAGAGAGAAAACAAAGAGAGAAAAGTTAGAGAGAAAGTTGGAGAATTAAGGCAATTGTTATCAAACAGAGACTGCAAGGGTAATCCCTACATCCCAATTCTTATTCACGTATTATATTTCTCCATCACTGCATATTTACAAGTTGTGTGAAATTGTGATTTAAAGCTTGAATTGGTGAATTATGTGTATACACATGTTAATATAGGATCATAACATGTTTCTACCAATTAAAGTATGTTCATACATGTATAAATTGGAGTTTGAAAAGTTACAGAGTTTTCCATTTACATGCTTTAAAAATTCTTTGTGAATGGGAAAAATTGATATTTGTTCATTATATGGCTATATGTGTGTTTATAACATATTATATGCCATATATGCATAACTTTAGTGATTAAACCATCGAATTTTGTTTATATTGGGTTTTCAAAATTACAGAGTCGTATATATGGCCATATAGCCCTTACGTACAAATTTTATACCATGAATCGATGGTTTAACTTTGAACTAACACGTACATATGATTGTACACGTTTATACGAACAAAACGAAAGTTAAACGAACGGATTCGGTGTTATAACGAATTCGCAACGTTGAATTTCTTGATTTTCCTTCAAAACATGATTAAGTATGAAAAATAGTGAAATTATATGATTTGATTCAAATAATTGTATGTTTTAACTCATTAAAATCGTGCTAAAAGGGTTGGGTAATGATTATATGTGTATTATAGTGTCTAGGTATGCTTAAATTCATGTGTGAATAAATTAATTGGATGTTTTGGCCAAGTTTTTTTTCCTCGCGAACCTCAGAATTTGGAACTGGCATGTCGCGCCGCAGCGCCAGCTCCAGACCTTAAGGTCCGCGCCACAGCACCACTATGTAGTTTGTCCAGAAATGAGAATTTTAATTGTTTTAGTCCAGGGAATGTAATAGTAATCTAATCTAATGAACATAAAAATGTGTTAGACATATAATGGAATGTTAAAATAGATTCTTATCATGTCAATGAGGTACTTACATGTTTAATTGAACTGTTGAACGCATAGTTAGCTAGTCGTTCGTGAAATCTAATATTTTGTGAAGACAAGTGTTGTGATTTGATTAGTATAATCATAATCAGAGTTTAGACAAAAGAGAATGAACTTGTGATGCTAGTTACGTTATTGATTAATATGTATTGTGAATGTATTGGTATGTAGGACTTAATAAAGAACGTGAATTATAAATTGTAGCTTGTGCAAGAGGCAAGTTTCCTAAACTCAAACTTTAATTTTACATTGAGCAAGTATCCTATCTCTAACTTATTGTTATTAAGCAAGTTTCTTAACATTCTAAGTTAGTCATTTATCAAGTCTTAGACTTGTGTTCTATATCGAGCGAGCTCTTGTTTTTAATTGTTCAAGTTCAAAGGTTTCATATTTGATGCTATAACTCTTTTAAGCATGATTCAGCTATATAATACTTATTCGATTGTATACTCTTGAGATTTACCATTCAAGTTGAATATCGATGTTATTGTTGAACTTATAGGACTAGTGAACCCTTATTTATTCGACTAGTCCATAGTTGATGTACGTTCTAAATTCTAGAATACTTATTGAGCTTATCCAAACCAAACTTCCTTTGGTGCGGACTCTGATGTCAAAACTGAGATGAACAATCTTGTAAAGGGGATTATTTACGCTTTAGCGTTGAGATATTGTGCACAGTATAGTACTAAGGGTTGATCCCCCTAAGTACGAGAAGTAGAGTCCATAGTCTTATGACTGTTAAAGGTTTGAAGTTTAACACTTTACAACCTAGGACATAGTTCGAGGTCTTATGACCCTCAGATGTTCTTTTAATTTCTGTTATTTATCCTCGAGTCAAAAGTTAAGTTTCTTTATTCAGATATCTTTGATTCACTCGCATGTTATTATATTATTGTCATATTATTATACTTGTGGGCAATCGTGCTCACTCTTGCATAATAATAACATTACAGTTAAGAACGAAAGGTTCGACGAGCCTTCTACTAGCAAAGGTAAGGGTAAAGTCAACAAGTGATGAAGACTTGTTGTTTATTTCATATGTTTATGTTTCAGACTTGTATTCAGTTGTGTAAGACTTAATTATGGTTTATGTTTCCGCATTTGAGATTTAAGGTTAGTATGACCTGGGATTGATTATGTATTTCTGTTCAGATGTTGTAACTCCATAAGGGGAGGGTTTATTTCTATCTATTGCATGGATTGCATTTATTATGGGTAGATAGAAAGATGTTATTTGTACAGTGAACACCAAGTCCCGTGGAATTGAAGTACCCGAATTTGGGGGTGTCACATTGATCATACATCCATTCAGAAGTACATTATTTGGGATGGTGCCGAGTCTCACACTCGAGGCCTTGGCTTTATTTTGCGAGATTCAGAAGAGGAAAAAGAAGAAGAAAATGCTCCAGTACCTGCTCCACAGGTAGTAGGGCCACCCCCCGAAGACTATGCTAGATAGGAGCAGGAAATACGCCATTTGAGGAAACGGATGGATACGATGTACTTTGATTTCCAGACTTACACAACAGTGTTTTCTCAGGCCTTGTCTCATGCCTTCGAGATGAGTGGCGTACATGCAGAGTTCCCAAAATTCGGCACAGGCAACTCCTATCCTCCAATGAGGACATTGTAATTTTCAAGTTTGGGGGTATTAGGTTTTTATCATTGTTATTATATTTGCATCTAGTTTAATTCACATAGTGCATGTTTCATTTAGTTTTACTTGTCAGTTTATTTTGAAAATTAATAAAAAAATATTGTTTTATTTGTGCATTTAGATTTGTAATCATATTGCATGAATCCAAGTTTTCAGTTGTTTGAAATTCATTTGGCCTATGATGAGATTGAAATTACATAATTTTTATACAGTTTTGATGACTTAGGCTTGGTGGTATGGTTATAACATGATGTGAATCTTTATCTATTTTAATCTGATGTAACCGAATAGCACGTTAGGGTGACCATTATGATTTGCTCAGTCTAAATGATCACATACTTGTCTGCTGGCAGGAAACGTGTGTTTTAATGATAGAGATTTAGTAAACAGTTAGTAAAGACTAGGACTAAGCAAAAGCTTAAGTTTGGGGGAAAACAAAGGGTATTCATGATATATTAATAAATAAATAAAAATGAAAAAAAAGTATTGAATAAACACTTTGGCTAGTTTAGTTTTGTGGCCTTTGATACTTGAGTAAGTACGCCCTAGGGGATGTCTCTACACCCAGCGCCCTTAAGCCATCTGGCTTGGGAGTCGTTGGTTGAAAGCTCGCTAGCTACACGGGTATCACTGAAAAGCCTAAGAGAACTAGACATTGCACAGTCATGTGTAAACACGGGAAAGTGCGATTATCACCCTCGTGAGTAAATAAAAGCATACTAAGCCCCTTGCTGACTCTTAGCTTAGTTGTTGCGTAGTCTTGGTTAGAGCTTAATGTGTTTACTGCCTTTCTTGAGTTGAAACTGTATTTTCCCTCTAAGAAGCATATTATATGAAGTAATTGTTCTTTAACAAGTTTAAAGGTTGCTAAGCACACACACACACACACACACTACATCATTGATGACAGGTTTTGATTTGCAGAATAATATGCATTATGGCCTTGTTCTTGGTTGGATTTTCTGTTTGAAGATTTTTTGTAGTTTCTCTGAGGCAATTCTTGTGAAGTTCAATCTGACTGATATTTGGATTCGTTAGAATTTTAGTTTATATTGCATTCAGTTTAGTTAGTGCATTGCATTTTGTTTTGTTCCTTGAGGACAAGCAACTGTTTAACTTGTTGGGTAAAATCTAGTTACGCACAACACGTAAGTATACGTGGTCAACCAGTAATAGAGTGAAAGTAGAGTATCGTTCCCATGAGAAATTATTTAATAAAAACTACTAAGTACCAACCCGTAATCAACTTAATCTTATTTAAACAGTTGATTCCTGGTTTAAGAATCAAAATATATAATTAAACTAAGACTAACTACCACTAGTTTGAAACCAGATAATGGAAACTTAAGATCAAAATTTCACTTATTGCTTCATTTGGATTAATACACTTCTCATTAATTATACTCACTATTCCAAATTTTTAATCAAGAACACTAAAATAAATATAACAATCTCTCAATGCACTATACCCATATCAACTTAAATCCACATATGATAGAAATAAGATGAACACCCTAATTAACTAACCCATTATATATCTATGTGAATTACAATTAAATAGGGTTTTTAACGCAAGTTCTTTATCAGATTACATGCGGTGCATATGTATATTTCTATCCTAGACATAAATTATGAATTCTAACGCCTTGCAGAAAACATAATCATATGCTATTACGATCAGATCTAAATCTATACTCCATCTCTCAAGTTCGTATAGATAATGACAGTAATTGCTTGCTAGACAATTAAATAATTAAGCCCAAATCATAATAGACAATCCCTAGAATAGATCATAATAATTAATAAATAAACATATTTAAATAAACTACACAACAAGGTCCATTGTAATCTTAAATAGAAATTAGTTCATAATTGAAATAAAATCCACGATCCACAATTGAGAAAGCATTCAAAATATAAAGTAAAAGATAAGAAAAAGAATAGAATCTATAGACGAAATCCTTCTTCTCTTCTAATCTCCTGCCTTGAATTCTTCGTGCTAGCCAATTTCTTCAAGTCTCTGAGTCTGAATATCAAAACTAGGGTTTTTTTTTCTAAAACTAATCTACAGGAATCTAATAGAATAGAATGGAATAGAAATCCACCCTTTACATACTGAAAATATGCTTAATATAGGCCAAAGTTCGAGTGCATCCTTCCCTAAGAAATAATGCAATTAGCCAGATTAAATGAAAAATCAACTGCTGGAATAAACACTGGCGCAGCTGCGCTGCCTGCTAGCTTAAATTGGGCGCAGCTGCGCTACAGGGCATTCCCGGCTTGAGTAGATTTTGGCCCGCTGCGCTGCACCCAAGGCAAATTTTAGCTCAGCTGCGCCGTACACCATATTATATTTTCTGCTTTCTGCTGCTACAGCATCACTACTATTGCCATCACTTCCATATTTGTTCCTTTTAGCATCCTCACATCCCTTTTAGCTTCAAAGGTCACCAAGAGAGTTTCCAAACATGAAATCTACAAAAGAAATCAAAAATGCATGAAAAACTACTACATCATACGAGTTTAAGCAATAATTAAAGTTAGTTGACATTTATATAAGTAGGTATAAAACTACTGATCAAATATAAACTTCTATATTTTAATGGTTTCACTTACTTATCATTAACATTCTCAAGATTTTAATAGTTTTTTCATTAGGTTCTTAATAAATTATTATGATTCCACTTATTCATAGCTTATTAGTGTTTTAAGTCCACTACAAGGCCATCCTTATTACTTCTTACATATCATGCTCCACCAATTCACTTCTCTATTAATTATATATTGAAAGAAAAATGAACACAATCAATTTTCTTAACATTATACCTTTTGTTGTTCTTGGAGTTCTTGATATAAAACTCAACTAGTCCTTGATTGCTTTGTTTCTTACCATCTTCTCTCTCTCTCTCTCTCTCAATATAGTAGTTTGTTCAAGTTTGTTAAACCACCAAATGACCAACAAGCTCCTCTAGTTTGCAAGACCAATGGTGGTTTGGTCTTTTAAGCAAACCTCTACAAGCCCATGTCAAGCCCACGTGCTATCACATGCACCACACATGTCATCCCATATCTCCCCATGTCCCCCCATGTGCCCTATGGGCCCCTCATGGGTTGCCCCAGGGGTTTAACCCACCCGTTAACCAATCGGTTCAATCCACGGGTTTGGTTATTAGAATTAATTCAAATTAGACACATTTACTTTGTATAAAATTTGTATTATACGTCGTATTAATTCTCGTATCCTCTTCATATTATACTCGTATTCATTCCGTATAATAATCATTATTAGTATACTTAACAATTTTATTCTTAGGTTTTACTTTCCCTAACCCTTAGGGTTTTAAGTTCTCACGTGAAAACTTTGTGAGCCATAACTGAAATATTATTAGATATTCCATCCCGACCTTAAATCCTATCACTATGCGTTTCTCAGAAATTCAAAAATAATTCCCGAGCAGAAATGGATAAATATTGATTTTACGAAAATTCCTCGAAAAACTTTTATTTTCGTATTGGAAATTCAAATCAATTATTTCTAGCACGTAGCCAGAATCCTAACCACATTCGCATCCTCTAGATCATAGAACAACCTTTAATTAGCTTACTCACTTAAAGAAACATATAATTATATTTTATTCAATAAAATCAAATAAAATTTATTTACATAAAAGTCTAATTTTCTCGGGCATTACATTTTCTCCCCCCCCCCCCCCCATATAAGAATCTGTCCTCAGAATTACAATACAAGTTAATCAAATAGACGGGGATATCTCTTCTTCATCTTGTCTTTGAGTTCCCACGTTGCTTCTTCGGCATTGTGGTTCCTCCATATCACCTTCACTGAAGGTATTACTTTGCTTCTCAAGACTTGTTCTTTCCTATCAATAATTTGAATAGAAACTTCTTCATACGTTAAGTCTTTCTCAGCCTGAATAGGTTCGTACTCATAATGATGACATATCACTGAATAAGTTCAATTGAATTGAATAACATTTCTATCATCGATAATCAAGAATTTAATATAGAATTTAGAATTCATCTGAGGGTCATAAGACCTTGAACTATGTCCCAGGTTATAAATATTTCTATTTAAACCTTTTATAGTCGTTAGACTATATCGACTCTTAACTCGTACTTAGGGGGATCAGCCCTTGGTACCATGTATTGTGCATAAACATCTTAACGCTTTCTCATGGTAATCCCCTATTAATAGGGTTGTTCATCTCAGTATTAATTAACGAGTTCGTACCAAAGAAAATTTGGTTTGGATAAGCTCAAAGGGTAATTTAGAGTTCAACTATCATCAACTAAGGAGTAGTTGAATCAACTTACAATAATATAAGAGTTCGATAACAAACTTAAAGCATTTGAAAGATACAATAAAACCTTTCTTGAACAATTAAGTCAAGATTACATTATTTTCAATAATGAACTTCAATAAGATATTTGTTCAATATGGAAATTAGAGTACTTGCTCATTTGATAACAATCGAGAATAAGATAACATGCATAAAAAAAATAAGAAAGGATAGAACAACTTGCCTCGTGCGTTAGCTACACAATTAATACTCACGCTTCTCTAATACCCTACACATACCATTAGAATTGTAATGCCGATTAGCTACACTAACATTAACTTAACAAGTTCAATTCCAACTTAGTTGAACTCGTTATCTTAGTTCAAGTTCTGACCATCATCATACACAACTCTAAAACCACAAGTCTTAGTAAAGCAACACAACACTTAATCAACATCTCTAGACTTTATCAAATAATAACTTAAAGTTTTCACAACTTAGTTACTTTTCAATTTGAAATCATCAAATACATGTTAATAATATGCTATAGCAACTTGTTACGTGTCTAACACATAACCATCATCATTAGACCAAATCAGATTGGGTTTTAAAGACTAAACAAACAAGTAAAGTAAACTTCCTATTCTCAGAGTCGGGCGCAGCTGCGCTTCCCTAAGCCTTGGCACCGGCGCAACTGCGCCGGTGCTCGACTCAGGAAACTCAGCAGGCGCAGCTGCGTCATTCCTACCTTTGCTGCCGGCGCAGCTGTGCCGGAACGCAAAGAGGAACATTGCAGGCTGCTCTCTGCTGCACTGTTCTTCCCCAAAACTCCACAAACGGCAATTCAAAGCTACCCCAAAAATATAAACCTTATATATGCAACAACACACATGCATAGTATGACTCCAACAACAAAAACCATCTAAGCAACCAAAATCAAAGGTTTTTAAATCCAAATTTTGCTATTTTTCCAAAACTCATACATTTAGCTAAATAATTTACCATGGATTCAATTTTTAACCAAATCAATCCATAGCACATGCATTATTTTTTTTTTATAAAGATAATATCATAAACAACTCTCAATTTGCAGATTAAAACATAATTAAACTATCAATTTTCACTCTAAAAATCAACCAAAACATGTAAACTCCATAAGAACACAATTTCTTCATTTAAAACTTGTTTTATAATATCTTGATTTCTGAAAATCATTTATAGCATACATATAATGAATTATAAACATCTACTAATTCATATAACACTTATCTAACCAAATTATCAACTACAAATTCTAATTATCATGAAAACTCAAGAACACAAAAAAAACTAAGAACAAATAGTTGAATTACTACCTTAATCCTTGATTATGCTTTGTTAGATGATGAGAATAGTTCTGATAATCTCCTCTTGATTCTCAGAATCACCAAAATCCTCTCAATCTTCCTCTTCCAAACTCACAGAGTATATTTTTCTCTCTTTCAAACTCTCTGTTTTTCTCTTCTCTCCTTCTATACTAACTTAGCTATATTACGTAACATATTAAACTGATATATGATATACCATGTTAAAAATGTATAAAGCCTACTTATGTTATATCAGTTACGTAAACAGAAAATCAATTCCATCAGTTTTAAAATTCAAAAGTCAAAAGGCTTTGTTTGGAAATACACTTTAAATCTTCTTTTAATTTATTTTAATAACTAACATATCATATAGTTAATTTGTCACACCTCAAATACATCATTTAAACTCAAAATAAACTAAAGTCAATATCAACTCATTAATTAACTTGCCACATAATTATAATTCCCAATAAATCATTTAAAATTATAATTTTACTTAACAACTATTAAATCTCTAATTTAATTATTAAATTAAATTAGAACAGCATTACAGTTGTTAAAAAATTCATTTAATTTAATTATCTCATTGAAATTAGAACTTTAACTATACAATTACCCCACATTAATTTAATTAACATATAACACTTAATCAAATTAATCTACAACAATTTCATCAAACATTTATTTAACCCATAAATAAATTAACTAAAATATTTATTTAGTTCAATAAATATTTAAATTAAATACAAAAATCTCGTTCTTTACATTCTTCTCTCCTTAAAAGGATTTTGTCCCCATAATCACAACTAAAAAAAACTCATTCGTCACATTCTTCCCCCCCCCCCCTTAAAATGATTATGTCCCCAGAATCGTTATACAAGAAAATTAAGTAAATAATTGGGGATAGGTTTTCATCATAACATCTTCGAGTTCCCACGTAACTTCTTCAGCATTGTGGTTCCTCCAGATTACCTTAATAGAAGGTATCACTTTATTTCTAAATACTTGTTCTTTCCTGTCAACTATCTGAACAAGAACCTCTTCATAAGTTAAGTCTTTATCAAACTGCAACGGCTCATACTTTTATCACATGCTTGTAATCATGTTTGTACGGTCGCAACATAGAAATATGAAATACATTATGAACATGATCTAACTCCAGAGGTAACGCAACCTCATAAGTTAATTTGCCAACCCTTCACAGTATCTCAAGAGGTCCAATGAATCTGGGACTCAGTTTTTCCTTCTTGCCAAATCGAATCTTCCCCTTCCAGGGAGATACCTTCAGAAAAATGAAGCTTCCCATTTCAAACTCTCAATTCTGACGACGATAATCGGCATATTTCTTCTCTCTGTCTTGAGCAGCAACTAACCTCGTTCTGATCAGCTTCACGATCTCAGCAGTTTGTTGAACCAAAACCGGTCCCAACAGTTGACGCTCACCGACCTCATCCCAGCATAATGGAGTCCTGCATTTTCTGCCGTATAATGCTTCATAAGGCGGCATGTCAATACTTGCATGTTAACTGTTGTTGTAGGAGAACTCCACCAATGGTAGATGATCATCCCAGCTTCCTTTGAAGTCCATAACACAAGCTCTCAGCATATCCTCTAAAGTCTGGATTGTTCTCTAGCTCTGGCCATCAGTTTGAGGATGGTACCCGTACTCATTCGCAATTGCGTTCCCAAGCACTCCTGTAATCGCTTCCAGAAATTCGACGTGAAATGCAGATCCTTGTCTGATACAATTGATACCAGAACACCGTGTCTAGAAATAATTTCCTTAACGTACAACTTTGTCAACTGATCCAAGTTGAATCTAATCTTGATCGCTAAGAAATGCGCTGACTTCGTCAGTCGAACCACGATAACCCATACTACATCAAAACCCTTCTAAGTCGTTGGAAGACCAACCACGAAATCCATCGTGATATGCTCCCACTTCCATTCTGGAATCTATAGAAGTTGTAGCAATCCACTTGGTCTCTGATGTTCTGCTTTGACTTTTTGATATGTTAGGCATTTTGCAACCCACTCAGCAACGTCTTTCTTCATATTCAGCCACCAAAAATATAGTCTGAGATCCTGGTACATCTTCGTACTCCCAGGGTGAATTGAATATCTTGAACTGTGAGCTTCACCAAAAATTTCCTCTCTGATTTCTGGTACTGATGGTACCCAGATTCTCCCTTCAAACCGTAGCAGTCCATCATTATCAATCTTGAACTTCATCTTTTCACCAACGGTTACTCTCTTCCAGATCTTCTCACACTCATCATCATGTAGTTGTGCCTCTTTCACCTTGTCCACCAAGGTTGAACCGGTAGTTACTTGAAACAGTTTCTCATCTGACTCCTTCGGATACTTAACTTCCAACTCCAACTCAGTCATCTCATTTATCAACTGTTCCTAAGCAGTTAGCAACATTATCTTCTCTCGACCCTTTCTGCTTAAGGCGTCGGCAACTACATTCGTTGTACCTGGATGGTGTAGAATCTTGCAATCGTAGTCCTTGATAAGCTCCAACCATCTCCTTTGGCATATTTTAATCTTTCTATGTAAAGATATACTTCAAACTCTTATGGTCTGTATATATCTCACATTTCTGTCCATATAAGTAGTGTCTCTATATCTCCAGAGCAAACACTACTGCTGCCAATTCCAGGTCATGGGTCGGATACCCTTTCTAATAATCCTTCAGCTGACGTGATGCATAAGATGAAATAACTTTGTCGTTCTGCATCAGCACACAACCTAATCTTTTATGTGAAGCATCACTGTATACCATAAAATTTCCTGTACTATCAGGCAATGCCAACACAGGCACAATACTCAACCTCTTCTTCAGTTCCTGAAAACTCTCCTCACACTTTTTCGTCCAAACGAACTTCATCATTTTCAGAGTCAAATTTGTCAACGGAGTTGCGATTTTGGAAAATTCTTGTATGAATCTTCTGCAGTAACCTGCCAATCCCAAGAAACTCCTAACTTCTGACGGTGTCTTCGGCTGATCCCAATTCATCACAACTTCAACCTTTGACGGATCTACCGAAATCCTATCTTTGTCAATCACGTGACCAAGAAATTGCACACGCTCTAAATAGAATTCGCATTTCTAGAATTTTGCATACAACTTCTCCCGTCTCAGCGATTCTAATGTTAGCCTCAAATGTTCGATGCATTCCTCTTTAGTTTTGGAATAGACCAAAATGTCATATATGAACACCACTACGAACTTGTCCAGAAATGGCTTAAACACCCTATTCATTAGGTCCATAAATGTTGCTGGTGCATTCATTAGACCAAATGAAATCACCAAGAATTCATAATGTCCATACCATATTCTAAATGACGTCTTTGGTACATCATCTCTTAATACCTTCAACTGATGTTACCCGCTTCTCAAATCTATTTTTGAGAAGTATCTAGCTCCTTTCAGTTGATCGAACAAATCATCGATCCTAGGTAAATGATATTTATTCTTGATCGTGACTTTGTTCAACTCCCTATAGTCAATGCAAAGCCGCATTGATCCATCCTTCTTCTTCACGAACAACACTGGAGCTCCCCACGGCGATACGCTCGGCTGAATATACTTCTTGTCCAGCAATTCCTGCAGTTGAACCATCAACTCCTTCATCTAGACCGAAGACATTTTGTATGGGGCTTTTGATATTGGAGCAGTCCCCGGTGCTAAGTCGATCACGAACTCTATCTCTCTATCTGACGGAAGTCCTAGAAAATCACTCGAAAACACGTCCACAAACTCCTTAACCACTGATATTTCTTCCATCTTTGGACTCTCTTTACGAGTATCCACTGTGACGCCCCCAAATCCAGGTCCCTATAACCTCGGACTTGTTACATTACGGTACTTCATCTTCATACATATTCTATAAACTAATGCGGAATAAATAAATATAAATTGTTTATTTCACGTGATTTTATAACATTTTCCAAGGTCTATTGACCTTAACTGAATACGTACCTTAAGTAACTAAAAAGGTTTACAACATCATTTGTATATGATAACTAAATAGTTATGAATGCGTAATAATCTACTCGTTGGAATTTGCCTTTGCCTCTGTCATTTCTTCGAGCCTTCGTCTTAATTTGAAATTTGTTATCATGATATAGCAAGGGTGAGCAACTACTTTGCCCAGCAAGTTTAAATACAACAAGGATATATCATGATTTAAAGAAAGAATAAGCTTTCCAGTTTTCAACAATATAATAATTAGGAAAGAGCATGAATCAAAATTTCAATAATTGAATGACTGAATCAGTAATGTTTAATGTCAACAAGGACCATGAACAACTTTAACTGAACCTTATGGTAATGAAGGTGATCAGCCTTTCATACTTAATGAACATATGCAACATGCACCAAGTGAGAATCAATAATCAATATAGATTTTAATAATCAACAATAATTATTCACTAACATGCTTTGAAAATATAACTCAAGTTTGAGTTAAGAAAAACTTGCCTGTACCGTCGATTACTGTGATAACCCGAATACTTACAAGATAGTGAATTATGAAGTATATGAATTCTACGAGTAGAGTATATGGTAATGATCCTTAGAAAGGAAATGAACAAGTTAAAGAATATATAATATTTGATATAATTGTGTTTAATTGAAGGTTATATAATAAATCCTAAAATTTGTTGAAGGAATGAATGGAGTAGTATATATATAAAACTTTTGTTGAGATAATGTGTTGAAGTTATTCAACAATAAAATTTTGAAAGATATTTTGTGAAAACCGAGTAAGAGGGGTTTCGTTGATTCCGAGGACGAAATCCTTATAAGGAGGGAAGGATCTGACGTTCCGAATTTTTAAGAATTTATAAATGAGAATTTAATAAATAAAATTCTTATTATGAGATGTTCTGAGTTTGAGAATGTGTATATGTGTCATATATTGTGAAATATGTGATTTGGTGTGAAGAGCATTTTATATATTAATTTTAATATTTATTGAATTAAATAAATATTTTAATTGATTTATTTATTGAGTTAAAAAAATAAATTATGTGATTGTTATGGAGTAAATTTAATTAAGTTTATATATTAATTAAATGAATATTTAATATTTAATTTAATTAATATGTAATAATTTTATGTTATAGTTCTAATTTAATTGAGATAATTAAATTAGATGAAGTTATGTGGCAATTGTTACATGAAATTATAATTAATAAGTAATTATAATTGTTATGTGATTAATTGATGTTAATTTTAATTAATTAAATTAGAATGTTAAGATTTAATTAATTAAATTATAACATTAAAAATATGTGTTAAAGGATTTATTAAAAGAATTAAAAGAATTTTTAAAATCGTTTTCCAAAACAAGGCCCTTGCACCGTTTTAAATTCGTTTTGCCAAACGGGGCCTTAACTACTAAAAGCCTGTTTTTTTTAAAATAAATTATTTTTGCCAAACAAGCTTTACGACTTTTTAAATTCCAAATGTGTAACCTATGTATTAAGTGCAATTATGGTACTTATTATGGTCATTATGTAATATAAGTTACATATGTTATATTTATGTTTTATATGTATAATATATGTAAAATATATTATATGTATATTACGTTAGTTAGAATTAGCCAAGTGTTAGTCTTTTAGAACAAAAGAAAATACAGAGAAAGAAAAGAGAAGTTAGAGAGAAAAGAAGAGAGAATAAGAAGAGAAAAGGAGGAAGGCTTTGAGAGAAAGTCCTTGTTAAACCTCATTATCATCTTCCTCACTAAGCATCAAGGGTATAATTTTAACCCTTGTATTTAAATATTATGTTTTATGTTCTTCATTATTTATTTTTCTGTAAATTGAGTTTTATGAAATTAGTGTAAACATTAATTTCTAATATGTGAATTGTGTCAATATATGCTTATAATTAATTTATATGCTTAATTATAATGTTTAATCCATGTATATATGATGAACATGAGGGATTCATGTTCATCAAGAAGTTACAGTGAAAATATTTTGAAAATATATAATTTTCTTTAAAATAAAAAAAAAATCAAGTTTAATTGTTGATTGTTGTACAAATTGATTTTGGATTCTTGTTAAATTGTCAAGAAACGAATTCAATGTGAATTGAATTGTGTGTTTTGATTGAGAAATAAACTTACAGTGTTCAATTTTATCAAGAACACTGAAAAATAGTTTTGATCCAAAATTTTCAAAATTAAGAGTTTTGATTATGTGTTTTGATGATTAAATATGTTAAAACCTGTTAGAAACTTAGAATTTATGTTTTCCATAAGATTGATATGAATTATGTTGACTAGAATCAGAATTTGGTGTCGTGAAATAAGTCAAATTGACTTTTTCTCTGCACAGTTCGCAAACCAAAAGTGAGCCGCTGCAGGGGGCCCGCCCCGGCGGGCCTTGCAAGGCATAATACCCCCGCCCCAACGGGGGGGGGGGGGGGTGTGTGCAGAAAAGAAAACTTGGTTTGTTTTGTGCAGTTTTGTTCGTATCATGAAAAGTTAACCTAATGTGGTAAACTTGATGACATGATAAGCATACATTAAAATGCTAAATAATAGTAATGAATTATATGAATAAAATATAATACGTAATTATAAGTTGAATAAATTATAATTATAGTAAAGGTTTAATTTAAATTATGATTTGATAAAAGAATATAGTTTGATTAATTTTTAAACAAAGTAAGTGTTTAACTTAAATTATAATTTGTGTAATTATAATATAATATGTAATTATAATTTGAATAATTATAATTAAGGTAAATGTGTAATTTAAATTATAGTTTATTTAATTATAATTTAATGAGTGCATGGATTGAAATTGATTAATTATAATCAAAGTAATTATTTAATTTAAATTATAATTGGTTTAATTATGATTTAATTAATATAAATGCATAAATGGAGTTTGATTAATAAATGTTTAATTTAAATTATAATTTATTTAATTATAATTTAATTAATATAAAATGCAATTATAATTTGATTAATTATTATTGAGGAGAATGTGTAATTTAAATTATAATTTTTTAAAATTATAATTTAATTAATACAAGTACGTAATTATTAGTTGATTAATAATGTGAAAATATAATATGATTATGTGATATGATTAATTATGTGATAATTAATTATTAAATTAATAATTAAAGAGGAATGAGTTAACCTAAATGGGTTAACAAAAAATGAGAATTAGATATGTGATAATTAATTTATATTATTAATTATACATATAATTTGACAGTGTGTTAAACAAATGGGAGAGAATTATGAAATGTAAAGTAGAATTTACTTAAACGATTTCTAAGCGTTGCTATGTGACTAATAGTTGATGTGTATGGTAATATGTTGTGTAGGATTCATGAAGTGCAGATAATTATAAGATTTTTTTCGTTAATTGGTAATCTACGAGCCAGACAAGTCTTTCAGTTCCTAATTGCTATGTGAACTAAATGATGAACTATTTTAAATTTGTATTGCAAAGAGCATGATATGTTGTAAGTATGAAATGATAAATTCAATTTATGACTTTATTGATTGAGTAAAGAATGTTGATTGAATAAGGAACTCAATCTTTATACTTGTTATATGAATTAAAGCATGCATGATATGTTAGTCTAATGATTATGATGTACAAGATGAGCATGTTATTTATGTGCTATGTGATGCATGAAAACTGTTAGATCTTGCTGTGCTGTCGAGCTCACTCTTGCAAATAACCATTTTTGCAGGTCAAGGTTTTAAGGTAATGATACGTGCTAAGTGAATTATAGAGATCCATATTCACGAAAATTACTTATTTTAGATGAGAATGCATTTAATGTTTTGATTGTAACATAATTATTGAATTGTAAGTTGAGCTATCCGATGTATAGTGGATATTGCTTTGTGATGTAAGGCTTTGTATAGTAACTTCGATGTAGTGATTCATATAATAAATTTGAATCAAAGATATGTTACGTTAAGGTTGAGATTCAGGGTAATAAAGAAAGAAATATATAAAATTTTTAATTATTTAGCATTTTTAGTGATTGTATGATCGAATAATGATGTAAAGTTAGAATAATGTTGTATTGTTAACGATCGATGTCAAGAATTGTATTGTTTGAATTTTGGGGTCGTTACAGTTTGTATCAAAGCTGATAGGTTTTACACCTTAGGTAAGAGTACCTTAGGCTATGACTTTAGGTTATAAGAAGTTAAGTTTAAGTTACGTGTGATAAAAAGGTGATTCTTTTCACATACGTAGATATATAGGATGAGTTAAGTCCTAGAAATGTTATAAGAAGAAAATGAGTATAACGAGGAATAAAAACTCGAATAAAATATTGAACTTTATGAATGAAATTAAAAATTCTTAAAGGAAAAGTTGATAAATAAACAAGAAGATTTAAAGAAAAATCTTGAAGAGATATAGAGATAAAAATAAGGAGTTGCCTAACTCCAATAATCAAGATGACGAATAATGATGAATAGATAAAGTCTATAAGATTAAAAGTATAATGGAATCATGATATGATGTGATGAATAGGTAAAGATAAGAAGATTGTAAAACAAAACGATCATGAGATAAGAAAATAATCATAAGGGAGATGATTATAGAATAAGATCACGACGTGATCTTTTAAAGTTGTAAAAGACAGATGGTCTGTAATGATTGAATAATTATAGTTTGATGCTATAACGAGAAGGTAATGTGATATAGTATGAGATAAACTCACGAGAAGTTATAAATGATGAGATACAGAAAATCTGTATCGAGCATAGAGCGAGAAGTTATGAGCAAGATAGAGTTAAGTGGAATTTCAACTGAGAGCTCATGTGGTGGCTGAGTTATACAAACCTTTGTATGGACTGTGGTTTTGTGCTTACACTTGGTTTATCACAGGGGTAATCATTGAAATGTGGTGTCGCGCTATCGATATATATATGGTGAGAAGGTGATTCTTGTCCCATGTTTATAGTTGATAGTTAGAGGTGATATTAAGATTAGATTAAATGATATTAAGGTTAGGTGCGAGTTCTTAAAACTTATACTTATAATAAGTTTGTGACTCATAATCATATGTATATTTTTGAACCCCTAAACATATGGACAGTCTCTTATTAGTTCTTTGACTACGTATTGCTAAGACAAGTTCTTAAACGCGTATTATTGTGGTAAGTTCCTGAACTTCCAAAGTGTGGTAAGTTTGATGAACTATACTGGGTATAGAAAGGTTATGGTATAGAAAGCATTGATGTTGTTGAAGATGGATAGAATGATTAAGTAATAAAACGGTGGAGTAAATATTTTAAATTGATGTAAAAAAAAATTATATTCTAAATCTCCTAGCGTTGCTAGATTTTCAAAATTTATTGACTTCGTGCTGATGTTGCACTTCTATTTTCTTAAAAAATATTGGATAAAATGATTGAACTAATGGATTTTTAAAATAGTGCTATTATTCGCATGTCTATGCTAATTGCTTCAGCTAGACAAAAATGATTTGAAATTTTCAAAATGTATTTTATATATTCAATGCATCATTTAATATGATGTAGGAATAGTAGTCGAGGAAGTCATCAATGCTGTTAAACCTAGTGTTGGATGTGATCGTAGGATCGTCAGCCCACTATTGTATGATGTAGTATGACGACGCCATGTAATGACGAAATCCTCAACGTACCATTACTACGGTATGGTATCAGGATATTATAAAAAGATTTATTTATTTTAGTTTCCTTGAACTATAAAAAAAAAATTATTGAGTTGGTTAAAAATATATATATATATATATATATATATATATATATTCCGATTGATGTCTGAATTGTTCCTAGAAGTCTATGCTACTTGATTCAGCTAGACAAGTATTGAAAGATGTTTATGAAATTCGAGCGTTCGTGGTCAAACTATGCCAAACCAAATTATTTTGGTGCGGATTCAAATGTTAAGAAGCTGAGGTGAACAACCCTATAAAAGGGGACATGTTATCGGAGATAATAGTTCCGAGTGTAACGCATATAGTCGTTACGATGTACTATGTTTGTGCACGACGTAGTGGTGCGATAGTCTGATCACCTAGAGCACCGATGTAGGATGTTTACAATCTGTGTGATTGTTAAACAATTTGTTAGAAAGGTTTATAGTGTGAATTACCGGGGGTGAAGCACTATTAAACCTAAAGATAAGTTCAAGGTCTTGTGACCCCTCAGCATGATTTGGAATCTTTTAAATTCCTGAGTTATTTATATCGCTTCCCAATTATTGAGCAATTGTGGAAGATTCTTATTATTCTGAAGATGAATGTGGCAAGAAAGATATTCCTTAGAAAGAACTAGTTGTAGAACGCAACAATTCAGTGAATAAAGATTAACGTAAAATCTATTTTGATAGATTGATATACGAAGATTAATGATTAAAAATTTCGAGGACGAAATTCTTAGAAGAAGGGGTGAATGTGATAACTCGAATACTTACAAGATAGTGAATTATGAAGTATATGAATTGTACGAGTAGAGTATATGGTAATGATCCTTAGAAAGGAAATGAACGAGTTAAAAAATATATAATATTTGATATAATTGTGTTTAATTGAAGGTTATGTAATAAAACCTAAAATTTGTTGAAGGAATGAATGGAGTAGTATATATATAAAACTTTTGTTGAGATAATGTGTTGAAGTTATTCAACATTAAAATTTTAAAAGAGATTTTGTGAAAACCAAGTAAGAGGGGTTTTGTTGATTCCGAGGATGGAATCCTTATAAAGAGGGAAGGATGTGACGTTCCGGATTTTTAAGAATTTATAAATGAGAATTTAATAAATAAAATTCTTATTATGAGATGTTTTGAGTTTGAGAATGTGTATATGTGTCATATATTGTGAAATATGTGATTTGGTGTGAAGAGTATTTTATATATTAATTTTAATATTTATTGAATTAAATAAATATTTTAATTAATTTATTTATTGTGTTAAATAAATAAATTATGTGATTGTTATGAAGTAAATTTAATTAAGTTTATATATTAATTAAATGAATATTTAATATTTAATTTAATAAATATGTAATGATTTAATATTATAGTTCTAATTTAATTGAGATAATTAAATTAGATAAAGTTATGTGGTAATTGTTACATAAAATTATAATTAGCAAGTAATTATAATTGTTATGTGACAATTTTTATGTGATTAATTGATATTAACTTTTAATTAATTAAATTAGAATGTTAAGATTTAATTAATTAAAGTATAACATTAAAAATATGTATTAAAGGATTTATTAAAAGAATTTTAAAAAAAATTAAAACCGTTTTCTCAAACAAGGCCCTTGCACCGTTTTAAATCCGTTTTGCCAAACTGGGTCCTTAACTACTAAAAACCTATTTTTTTAAAATAAATTATTTTTACCAAACAAGCCTTAGGGCTTTTTAAATTCCAAATATGTAACCTATGTATTAAGTGCAATTAAGGTACTTATTTTGGTCATTATGTAATATAAGTTATATAAGTTATATTTATGTTTTATATGTATAATATATGTAAAATATATTATATGTATATTACGTTAGTTAGAATTAGCCAAGTGTTAGTCTTTTAGAACAAAAGGAAATACAGAGAAAGAAAAGAGAAGTTAGAGAGAAAAGAAGAAAGAATAAGAAGAGAAAAAGAGGAAGGCTTTGAGAGAAAGTCCTTGTTAAACCTCATCATCATCTTCCTCACTAAGCATCAAGGGTATAATTTTAACCCTTGTATTTTAAAGATTATGTTTTATGTTCTTCATTATTTATTTTTCTGTAAATTGAGTTTTATGAAATTAGTGTAAATATTAATTTTTAATATGTGAATTGTGTCAATATATGCTTATAATTGATTTATATGCTTAATTAGGATGTTTAATCCAAGTGTATATGATGAACATGAGGGATTCATGTTCATCAAGAAGTTACAGTGAAAATATTTTGAAAATATATAATTTTCTTTAAAATCAGAAAAAATCAAGTTTAATTGTTGATTGTTGTACAAATTGATTTTGGATTCTTGTTAAATTGTCAAGAAACGAATTCAATGTGAATTGAATTGTGTGTTTTGATTGAGAAATAAACTTACAGTGTTTAATTTTATCAAGAACACTGGAAAATAGTTTTTATCCAAAATTTTTAAAATTAAGAGATTTGATTATGTTTTTTGATGATTAAATATGTTAAAACCTGTTAAAAACTTAGAATTTATATTTTCTATAAGATTGATATGAATTATGTTGACTAGAATCAGAATTTGGTGTTGAGAAATAAGTCAAATTGACTTTTTTTCTGCACAGTTCGCAAACCAAAAGTGAGCCGCTGCAGGGGGCCCGCCCCGACAGGCCTTGTAAGGCATAATACCCCAGCCCCGACAGAGGGTGTGCAGAAAAGAAAACTTGGTTTGTTTTGTGCAGTTTTGTTCGTATCATGAAAAGTTAACCTAATGTGGTAAACTTGATGACATGATAAGCATACATTTAAATGCTAAATAATAGTAATGAATTATATTATTAAAATATAATATATAATTATAATTTGAATAAATTATAATTATAAGAAAGGTTTAATTTAAATTATGATTTGATAAAAGACTATAGTTTGATTAATTTTTAATCAAAGTAAGTGTTTAACTTAAATTATAATTTGTGTAATTATAATATAACATGTAATTATAATTTGAATAATTATAATTAAGGTAAATGTGTAATTTAAATTATAGTTTATTTAATTATAATTTAATGAGTGCATGAATTGAAATTGATTAATTATAATCAAAGTAATTATTTAATTTAAATTATAATTGGTTTAATTATGATTTAATTAATATAAATCCATAAATGGAGTTTGATTAATAAATGTTTAATTTAAATTATAATTTATTTAATTATAATTTAATTAATATAAAATGCAATTATAATTTGATTAATTATAATTGAGGAGAATGTGTAATTTAGATTATAATTTGTTTAAATTATAATTTAATTAATACTAGTACGTAATTATTAGTTGATTAATTATGTGAAAATATAATATGATTATGTGATAATTAATTATTAAATTAATAATTAAAGAGGAATGAGTTAACCAAAATGAGTTAACTAATTATGAGAATTAGATATGTGATAATTAATTTATATTATTAATTATACATATAATTTGACAGTGTGTGTTAAACAAATGGGAGAGAATTATGAAATATAAAGTAGAATTTACTTAAACGATTTTTAAGCGTTGCTATGTGACTAATAGTTGATGTGTATGATAATACGTTGTGTAGGATTCATGAAGTGCAGATAATTATAAGATGTTTTTCGTTAATTGGTAATCTACGAGCCAGGCAAGTCTTTCAGTTCCTAATTGCTATGTGAACTCGATGATGAACTATTTTAAATTTGTATTGCAAAGAGCATGATATGTTATATATGTTGTAAGTATGAAATGATAAATTCAATTTATGACATTATTGATTGAGTAAAGAATGTTGATTGAATAAGGAACTCAATCTTTATACTTGTTATATGAATTAAAGCACGCATGATATGTTAGTCTAATGATTATGATGTACAAGATGAGCATGTTATTTATGTGCTACGTGATGCATGAAAACTGTTAGATCTTGCTGAGCTGTCGAGCTCACTTTTGCAAATAACCATTTTTGCAGGTCATGGTTTCAAGGTAATGATACGTACTAAGTGAATTATAGAGATCCATATTCCCAAAAATTACTTATTTTAGATGAGAATGCATTTAATGTTTTGATTGTAACGTAATTGTTGAATTGTAAGTTGAGCTATCCGATGTATAGTGGATATTGCTTTGTGATGTAAGACTTTGTATAGTAATTTCGATGTAGTGATTCATGTAATAAATTTAAATCAAAGATATGTTATGTAAAGGTTGAGATTCAGGGCAATAAAGAAAAAAATATATAAAAATTTTAATTATTTCGCATTTTTAGTGATTGTATCATCGAAGAATGATATAAAGTTAGAATAAGGTTGTATTGTTAACGATCGATGTCGAGAATTGTATTGTTTGAATTTTGGGGTCGTTACAATTACTGCTACGCAATCTAATTTAATCTCTTTATTGTAAAGACCTATCATTGTTAAGATTGATCTTTCAATTAGCATAACATACTTTATGTCACAATACTATTACTTTATAAGTAAATTATCTAATATTTAACTATATAATCAAATATTAGATAACACCTTAACATCATACGTATTATCAATTCTAAACCTAGCACACATCGAGTCTTTAACAGTGTTCAATACAGTATGCTGAGTGGTTTCCCACAAACAACCAACAAACTAGTTTCCCATCACGTCTACACTGTTTTTCACAGCCAGTTAGATCGGTAGCTAGTTCGTATATACCTCCGCTCCCTGAGTGAATCGTTTAGCTCATATACTATACATCAACTATTAATACTACTTTAGATTTAACACTTACTCTTTTATTTTATAAGTTCTTCTTTATAATCCATTAAGCCGAATACCAAATCCAGCAACCTACATTCAACCCGAATTTTAATTCAGCAACTTGGATTCACTAATTCAGCAAACTTAATACACCAATTCAGCAAGCTGAATACAAGCTAACATAATTAATTCAGCAAACCGAATTCAAATTGTATTCTCTTTTTAACATATTAAATTTCCAAGTCATCATAGTATACATTCAATATGGCATATTGAATGTCTAATCACTAACTTAACTCCTCTTTTAAACTCTCATTTAATATTATTAATTATTTAATAATATTCAAATTATTTAATAATATTATTAATCATTAAATAATATTTTAAATCAATAATTTCATAACACTTTAATCCAAATATTATCAATCACTCAATAATATCTTAATCTAATATTATTAATCTTTTAATAATATTTGAATTATTTATTAAACATTAAAAATAATTTATTTTAATTGTTTAATATTTCCTAATTTATTTATTTAACAACCATACAAGGCCATAAACATAATGTCTCATCATCAATGACCAAAACCCCTTTCAAAAATCTGTATATACCATATTTAGGGTTCTCAAGTCATAAAATCCTATTTTTCATATTTTAACATTAAATAATTAATTAAATTTATTTATTCATAACTAAATCATTTTCATGAAAAATACCAAATCATCTTATTATTTTCTTATCTTTTGGCCACACATATATACATATATTCCACACACAAAAATACTTACTCTGTAACCTTTCAATTTCCTTTAGTATTTTTTAAAAGTCCGTTTTTAGTTCGTCACATTAGAAAATTAGCTATATTATGCTCAACTCTAACAATTTTCAACTCTTGTCAGATCTTACATGTATTAACATGAACATTCAGTTTAAATTTCGTAGCCATCAGAGTTATACAACTCCAGTTATAGCGATTTTCGTCGAAAAAACTCAAATATTGAAATGACCATAACTCGGCCGATTTAAGTCGGACTAATCTCATCTTTGGACAGGAGCTACTTTATATCATATATTTTCATGTCTCAAAAGGCAAACATTTATTTCAATAATTAAGTTGCCAAAACTGCCCCTGGAAGTTTTAGGCAGATTATTTTTTAGTTTTTTTTTCAAATTTTGGCTACTTTGCTAAAAACTATCCATACGGAAATCTACAAGGAATTTTGCAGTGATTCCACTTGGATATGTTAGACGACTCATAGATCTAACTCAAGAAATTGACCACACTCAAAAAATTAGAAATAGAATGAGAGATATGATCGTTTGAATTTCATGTTTTGTTTTCTCAAAAATCTAATTTTCTAACCTTTGTGTTTTGTAAGAAAACTTCCATGATCTCTTGATTAATCAAACATTAACCAACATAGTACATCCTAATACCTCTTATACTCATGGATCTATCATGATCCATGATCTATTTCATCAAACCTTAACCAAATCCAAGCAAACCATAATCTATGCTAAGAAAAAAAAATAAAGACTAGGGTTTTCTATCTTTTTGAAAATCTAGTCTCCTTTTCTTGCTTTAGATCCAACTTTTGATCCTCAAAAGTGATAGATCTACACATTACACACTATAAATCATGTAGATCTAATGTTTTGAAACCTTGAATTTACATCCCATCAAAAATAAATTAAAGAAAAGGAAATAAACTAGTTTTTGGGTGTTTTATACCTTTGATCTACTTGATCTTTTTCTTCTATGGTTGATGAGGAACCTTTGAGCACACAAAACCCTCTCCTTTTCCTTCTCTATGGCTGCTAAAATTCTCTCTCTCTTGCCTCTCTCTTCTTTTATTTTAGTTAGCAAAAATGAAAGTAAGAGATGAAAGAGAAAGTATATTTTATGTGTTGGCAAAAATAGATAGATATATTATGTATATCTATGTATAATCTCCCAATATCTATTGCTCCTTTCTCTCTCTCTCTCTCTCTCATTTAGCTTGTAAGCTTGGTTAAAAGATTTCTTGCAAGCTTTTCCTTACTTGTAGAGTTGGTTAAATAGGGTGGATGAATAATAGAGTGACACCTTGCATAGTTGGTAAGGAGTTAGTAAACTAAATCATTACTTACATGCACCTCTTTTCTCTTCCTTCCTCTCTTATGGCCAATATAGTCAATTTCTACATTTCCTACATTTAACTCAAGTATGGTTAGTTCCTAACCATAGTTATTCTATTAGCACATATCCCTTTATTTTGGGCAAATAAATTAAATTCTCATTGGGCTTCTCTAATTAAAATGTTTGGGCCATAAAAAATAGCATGGTCCAATACTTTTAATTTTATCTTACCCTACTCATTTAATTAAAAAAAAATTTCCACTCATTTTGAATTTAATTAATTACTCGTGTGCATTAAATTTTATAACCCAATTAAGCTTACTTTTATTAGGTTTAAAATAAATAATAAATTGAGATAAAAAAATAAATTCTCTTAGATTAGGTCACTAATATATATAATTAAAATACAAGGACCATTAATTAAAGATAACCCTTTAGGTTATTTAATTTTAATACATAATTTATAACATTAGGCAACAAATTTTTCTTTTTTTAAAATTTCTATCATTCTCATTTAATTTCTTTACATTGCTTAAGAATTTAACTAAAACCACATAGGTTCTCTAAAAAATTTAATTAATTCTGAAATTCCTATCTAGGTTTTATTTTTTTAACATTTATTTTAATCACTCAAGATCTTGTAAATTTTCTGGTTGTCACATTCCACCCCCCCCCCCCCTTATAAGGATTTCGTCCCCGGAATCAATATTCACCAAAAATAGGTTTTCATTTTAACCTTTATTTAATCACATTCGATTACACTCATATTTAATGAGTTCGTGCTATCTCCTTCTATGAGGATCACTTCTATCTCCACATGCTGCCATGACTATTCACTAGGAGTTTTCACAATTATTCAATAATTATGAAGTATAATACATAACTTGGAAAGGTTTTAACAGAAATTCATCTGCAAACCGTTTTATCTGGACACCAACTTGTGTAAATTTGATACCAAGTGCATTAACTTGACACCAACTTGTGTCAATTTGATACCAACTTGTATCACGTAATGCTGACACCAACTTATGTCGGATACCAGCTTGTAGCCATTTGATACCAACATAACATAAGATTCAGCACCAAAATAATTTGGTTTGGCATAAACTCTCAAATAATACTTGAATTTCATAAACATTTGTCTAGCTGAATCAAATAGCTTAGACGTATACCAATAATTCGAATATCAATCGAAATATGTATCTGGCCAAATTCAATTGGCAATAAATTATCTTTAAAATTCGAATATCAATCGAAACATGTATCTGGCCAAATTCAATCAGCACTGTATTTATAGTCCATTTGAGGATTCTGTCATTTTGTGACTTTGCCATATTATATCATATCATAGTGGACTGACGATCCTTAGATCACATCCGACACTAGGCAATACTACATTGATGACTCCATCATTTTTATCATCTTTGCACCAGGTTCCATGATGTATTGATGATATATAAAATACATTATGATATTTCAAATTATTTTTGTCTAGCCGAAACAATTAGCGTAGACTCTTCTTTATAAAGTGCAAAACCATTGAAAAATCATTTTTGGTGTTATCATACCGCAACAAGTAACATTGTGATAATGGCTCGAAGTCCATCTCCACACCCTTGTCACCATGTTTTGAGGATAACAAAAATTCATTTTATTTTGACAAAGGCACTTCAGTGCGAATTTAGCTTGATTTCAAAAATTTCGATGTCTAGCATAATTAGAAGATTTAAAATACATATGCTTCCACCATCAACTTCAGTTTTCTCCATTGATCCATTGCTTAATAATTATCTATTTTATCACCATTAAAACTTACTACACTAAAAATCCTCAATTCTTCATCCACAACTATTCTATACCCCAATATAGTTCATCAAACATACCACACGTTACGAGTTCAGGAACTTACCAAAATAATATGAGTTTAGGAACTTATCCTAGCAATACGTAGTTCAAGAACAAACTAGGAACTGGTCATATGCTTAGGGGTTCAAAAACATACCATACGATTATGAGTCACAAACTTACCATAAGCATGAGTTTTAAGAACTCGCCCCTAATCTTATATTCTATACCTATCCGTTATACACGTGAGAAAAGAATCATCTTCTTAACATACATATAGCGAATGGCGCGACACCAATATTTCAATGATTATCAATGTGATAGACTAAATAGTCGTTAGACTAAGTACAAAATCCCCGCCCATATAAAGTTTTGTACAACTCAGCTATCACATGAGTCCTCAATCGAAATTCCACATAATTCTAGTCATAGCTTACTCTTTGCTAAATACGAATTTTATTTAATCTGGGTCTTTAGCCATTATTACTCTTTGCTGAGTTTGCATAGTATAATTCCATAGTACAATTTTTCGTACAACAATTCTGCTATAAAGTTTTCAATCAATCGATTGATCCTCTGTCCTCCTATGACCTCATCAGATCACATTGTGACCTTTTCTTATAATCGTGTTATATTACGATTCTTTCCTATCTTATGATCGTTTTATTTTACGATCTTCTTATTTACTGATGAATGTCCTAAATTCATCTCTTAACACTTAAACTCTATTTGAGTTTATTCCTTATTCTCATCTCTGTTGTTATAGCCTAAGGTAACCCTACCTAAGATTAATAACCTACAGCTTTGATACCAACCTGTGACGCCCCCAAATCCGGCTCCCTAGAATCTCGGACTTGGTACGTTAAGGTACTTCATCTTCATACATATTCTTTAAACTAATGCGGAATATCTAAACATAAATTATTTATTTAACGTGATTCTATAACATTTCCCAATGTCTATTAACCTTAACTGAATACGTACCTTAAGTAACTAAAAAGGTTTACAACATCATTTAAATATGATAACTAAATAGTTATGAATGCGTAATAATCTACTCGTTGGAATTTGCCTTTGCCTCGGTCTTTCTTCTAGCCTTCGTCTTAATATGAAATTTGTAATCATGATATAGCAAGGGTGAGAAGCTACTTTGCCCAGCAAATTTAAATATAACCAGGATATATCATGATTGAAAGAAAGAATAAGCTTTTGAATTTTCAACAATATAATAATTGTGAAAGAGCATGAATCAAAATGCCAATAATTGAATGACAGAATCAATAATGTTTAATGTCAACAAGGACCATGAACAACTTTAACTGAACCTTATGGTAATGAAGGTGATCAGCCTTTCATACCTGATGAACATATGCAACATACACTAAGTGCAAATTAATAATTAGTATAGATGTGAATAATCAACAATAATTATTCACTAACATGCTTTGAAAATATAACTCAAGTTTGAGTTCAGGAAAACTTGCATGTACCGTCGATTACTGCTACGCAATCTAATTTAATCTTTTTATTGTAAAGACCTATCATTGTTAAGATTGATCTTTCAATTAGCATAACATACTTTATCTCACAATACTATTACTTTATAAGTAAATTATCTAACATTTAACCACATAATCAAATATTAGATAACACCTTAATATCATATGTATTCACAATTCTAAACCTAGCACACATCGACTTTTTTTACCAGTGTTCAATACAGTAGGCTGAGTGGTTTCCCACAAACAATCAACAAACTAGTTTCCCGTTTCGTCTATACTATTTTTCACAGCAAGTTAGATCGGTAGCTAGTTCGTATATACCTCCGCTCCTTGAGTGAATCGTTTAGCCCAGATACTATACATCAACTATTAGTACTACTTTAGATTTAACACTTACTCTTTCATTTTATAAGTTCTTCTTTATAATCCATTAAGCCGAATACCTAATCCAGCAACTTAGATTCAAACTTAATTGCTATCCAGCAACCTAGATTCATTAATTCAGCAAACCTAATATACCAATTCAGCAAGCTGAATATAAGCTAACATAATTAATTCAGCAAACCAAATTCAAACTATATTCCCTTTTTAACATATTAAATTTCCAATTCATTATACTATACATTCAATATGGCATATTGAATGTCCAATCACTAACTTAACTTCTCTTTTAAACTCTCATTTAATATTATTAATTATTTAATAATATTCAAATCATTTAATAATATTATTAATCATTAAATAATATTTTAAGTCAATGATTTAATAACACTTTAATCCAAATATTATCAATCACTCAATAATATCTTAATATAATATTATTAATCTTTTAATAATATTTTAATAATTTATTAAACTTAAAAACAATTTATTTTAATTTGTTTAATCTTTACTAATTTATTTATTTAACAACCATACAAGGCCATAAACATAATGTCTCATCATCAATGACCAAAATCCCTTTCAAAAATCTGTATATACCATATCAAGGGTTCTCAAGTCATAAAATCCTATTTTTCATATTTTTAAAATTACATAATTAATTTAATTTATTTATTCATAACTAAATCATTTCAGAAAAAGTATTTTTGCAAAATACAAATTTTATTTAATCCGGGTCATTAGCAATTATTATTTTTTCCTGAGTTTGCATAGTATAATTTCATAATATAATTTTTCATACAACAATTCTGCTATAAAGTTTTCAATCAATCGATTGATGCTCTATCCTCCTATGACCTCATCAGATCACGTTGTGACCTTTTCTTATAATAGTGTTATATTATGATTCTTTCCTATCTTATGATCGTTTTTTTTACGATCTTCTTACTTTAATGATGAATGTCCTAAATTCATCTCTTAGCACTTAAACTCTATTTGAGTTTATTCCTTATTCTCATCTCTGCGGTTATAGCCTAAGGTAACCCTACCTAAGGTTAATAACCTACAGCTCTGATATCAACGTGTGACGCCCCCAAATCCGAGTTCTGAAAACCTCGTACTTGTTATGTTACGGTACTTCATTTTCATACATATTCTATAAACTAATGCGGAATATATAAACATAAATTGTTTATTTCACGTGAGTCTATAACATTTTCCAAGGTCTATTGACCTTAACTGAATACGTACCTTAAGTAACTAAAAAGGTTTACAACATCATTTGCATATAATAACTAAATAGTTTTGAATGCGTAATAATCTACTCGTTGGAATTTGCTTTTGCCTCTATCTTTCTTCGAACCTTCGTCTTAATCTGAAATTTGGTATCATGATATAGCACGGGTGAGCAACTACTTTGCCTAGTAAGTTTAAATACAACAAGGATATATCATGATTGAAAGAAAAAATGAGCTTTCGAATTTTTAACAATATAATAAATGTGAAAGAGCATGATTCAAAATGTCAATAATTGAATGACTGAATCAATAATGTTTAATGTCAACAAGGACCATGAACAACTTTAACTGAACCTTATGGTAATGAAGGTGATCAGCCTTTCACACCTGATGAACATATGCAACATACACTAAGTGCGAATCAATAATCAGTATAGATGTGAATAATCAACAATAATTATTCACTAACATGCTTTGAAAATATAACTCAAGTTTGAGTTAAGGAAAACTTGCATGTACCGTCGATTACTGCTACGCAATCTAATTTAATCTTTTTATTGTAAAGACCTATCATTATTAAGATTGATATTTTAATTAGCATAACATACTTTATCTCAAAATACTATTACTTTATAAGTAAATTATCTAACATTTAACCACAAAATCAAATATTAGATAACACCTTAATATCATACGTATTCACAATTCTAAACCTAGCACACATCGACTTTTTTACCAGGGTTCAATACAGTATGCTGAGTGGTTTCCCACAAAGAACCAACAAACTAGTTTCCTGTCTCGTCTACACTATTTTTCACATCAAGTTAGATCGGTAGCTAGTTCGTATATACCTCCGCACCCTGAAGGAATCATTTAGCCTAGATACTATACATCAATTGTAATATTCGAGATTATTATGTCTTTTAACAATTATCAATAAACGAATTTATGTGAAATTTTGGTGTGTTTTTTGTTATTTAGATGTATATGCGTTATACATACATGTGTTATTTTATGATATGTGATGAGGAGTATTTAAATGATTGGTTTAGTTTAATTCAACTATTTAAATAGGTTAAGTATGGAATTAATTCTATTAATTTCGTGGGATGGCTTTAAAGCATGATTTTGTGATCAGAGTGGAATTTAGAGACGCGGACTGCGTATTTGAGTCCGAGACGTCAAATTTAGTCAGGTTAGACTGTAACCACGAAAATGTGTCACAGGTTGACTTTTTGGTCAAAGTCAATCGGTTGACTTTTTCGGGTAAAAAGTCAACCACGAATTTCGGAGAGGATTTTGACGAAACAGATAGTTCCATGACGTTCGGGACGTCGACTTTAGTAGAAATCGATATAAGTATCGCAACGTTTTGCTACGAGGGGCAAAATGGTCAAAAAGATTATTTAATTGATTATAATAATATTTTATGTGGTACAAGTCAGCAGCTGGTGGGACCCTTGTGACTCACGAATTGGGACAAGGGAAGGAGTATACGTATATTACATATAGCTAAGGAGGGAGTACTTCATTTTACTCCTTAAAACCAAAAATCCTTTCATTTTCTCTAACCCCCACATTCTTCTTATTTAATTTGCTAAACTAATGTTCTAACTTAATGTTGTAACTGCTGAATTGAGAATGGAAGAGGCAAGGGAAGCTTATACTAATGATTTCTATATATACTCTCCACCTAAAATTCTATTTCTTTCTTTTGTAAAATATCCTACCGTGAGTGAAGTTGAGAGTGAGAGAGGAAAGAGCTTGAGAGGGTGGCGAATTCTGGAGTTTGCAGAGACTAACCAAGCAAAGAGAGTCATTAGAGGAATTCGAAAAAAAGAATTCATCAAAGAGGTAGCCATGAACTCTCTTTTTCATGTTCTTAAGTAAAAATGAGAAAATATGCATATGAGACCTTGCAAATGATTTGTTTTGATTTTGTGAGGCTATGTTCATGTTGGTTACTGATATGTGGGTGTAGAGAACGAAAGTTCTGGTTTAATTCATGTCTCTTACACGTTGAATCGTATGAATTTATGCCATGCATGCTAAGTGTTTGCTAAAATGCCTCTTAGATGTCAAATTGTTCAAATCATGGTAATTTAGTGAAGTTAAAGGTTGGGTTACGTGTATATATGTTAGTATGTGTGGTTTGGACAGTAGGAATCAACCTCATGCATGCTAGAATCAAAATCACAAAATTTGTCAAAGATGGTTTAACATAGAATCTGTGACTTTTCGGGTTTTTCGGAGCCTTGGAATCATGGTTTCTATGACCCGATTAGTGGGTGTAATAATTTTGTAAAATACTGTGTAGTATGATGTATAACCTGACCAAATTTCATAAGAAACGGAGTTAAATTGAGCAAGTTATGATTTTCGAGAGCAAGCATGTTGGAAATAAAAATCTGCAAATTTCTGGGTTTTCCAGAATTTTTCTAAGTGTTAGAACCTGTTCTGGCACGCTTTTCAAGGTAGCCGGTTCGTGGTCTTAATTTGCTATTTTCTGGAATGTGATATTTTTGTAAAATAGTATGCTAGATGAAGTATGTTGTGTCCAAGTTTCGTGGTCATATCATGTATGTTTTAATCGGAATTAATTCGCTAAGATGGCTGCTCAAAACTCCAAAAAATTTCTAGGCATGAAGAGCAGCGTAGCTGCGCCGTTCATACAGCTTAACGATGCGCAGTTGCGCCACTCAAAGATGGGTTCCGGGTTTTCCAGGCAGCGCAGCTGCGCCGGTAACACGGCTTGAGGCTGCGCAGCTGCGCCGGTCCGGGTCGGTCCGGGTCGGGTCTGATCCGGGTCGGGTCGGACCGGGAAAAATTCCAGAAACTTATTTTTACTCAGATTCTCATATTGAACCACTTTATCTATATGACGCAACATGTTATATGATTAAATTAGTTTGATGATAGCATACGTGGTAGTTGATTCATGAAATTATAATGAAAGGAAATCATTTTATTTCGAATTAGAGTTCAAGAACCTAATGGCTTAATGTGACACATATGATTAGGTTACGTGAAGGTTAATTGCTAGCTTTAACGATAGCAGACGTATCAGGCAAGTTTCCTAGCCTTAATTTCTATTGGGTATTTATTCAATCCTAACTTATTTTTATCTCAGTGAGGGTAAGTATTGAACTTGTGCTAGCTATTTATTCGTGCAAGTTCCTTTGTTGTGAAATTCAATTATCTTGCAAGCTTATCGATGATTACTCAGTTATTATTCTAACAACTATGCTTATAAGTTTCATGTCATTATCGAACTGTTTCTAAGTATGTTTCCTGGCCTTTGTTTTCGGCTAGTTATTATTGATGAAAAATGATTTAATTCAAATCTTTCGAAGCTATTTAATGTTTACCAATCCAAATTGCTTTGGTGCGGTCTCGCATGAATACTAAGATGAACAACCGGAATAAACGGGAAAACAGATGTTGGGCATATAGTCCCATTTATGCTTATGCAGTTTAAACTTTATACTTGTGCACAATGTAGGGTACAATAGGCTGATCACCTGGAGTACTTGCAGAGACCGTTTACAATCTATTTGATTGTTAAATTGTCTGATGGTTTTCGATGAAAAAAAGTAACGTTCAGGGTATTTAACACCCCTTAGTATGCTATGGAGAATTCTAAACTCTTATCTTTGATATTCTTGTTTAACACTTGATAATTCTTTCAACTGTTGAGATATTGTCATACAGATGTTTTTACTCCTGATGTATGTTTTCAAACTTCTTTATATACTTGCTGGGCAATTTGTGCTCATTCTTGCTTAAACCTTTTAGTTAAGGATGAGAAGGCTGAGGGCTCGGGCAAGGACAAGGGGAAGACTAAGATGAAATGATGCTAGTTACCTTATAAAATAAGTTTATATTTCCGCATATGATGTAATGTAGCGATAAACGCTAAGTTTAAGTTTTGGTTTATTAAAGGTTGTAAAAACTTGGGATTTTATTTTGAGTAAGTACGTAATAGTTATAATATTACTATTATTATTGCTGGAGTTTACTTAGATAGATGATGATGTATGTTGTATCGTGAGCACCATGTCCTGTAATCGATGTTACACGGATTTGGGGGTGTCACAGGTTGGTATCAGAGACGTAGGTTATAAACCTTAGGTGGGGAACCTTAGACTATAACCTTAGGGAAGTTAGTGGAGGTAATAAGGAGATGAACTCACGTAGAGTTCTAAGTGTAGCGTCGACTCTATTTTTTCTAAAAACAAAAATCAATATCTATTTTAAAAATATTAATCGAGTTCTTTGTCTTGATCGTAGGATGTCAGGAGAAGAGGAGGTTAGAAATATTCACGTTGTGAGTGAGCAGTTGGTGACAGCTGTACCTGAGCCTATAGCTGAGGCAGCAGCTGAGTCAGACCCAGAGGAATATCCTGAAGAGGAAGAGGAGCCCGAGGAGGACTCCGAGGAAGCACCTGAGGATGGTTTACTAGATGAGTTGATGGATAGGATTACAGATTTGGACGATAAGGTCCATGAGTTGGAGGAACTGTATCAGGGGGAGAAGCAGGCTGCAGCATTGCTTGAGGCATTGGTGCACCACCTGATAATTAGGAATGGGGATCTGGCTGACAAGTTGCGAACAGCAGGTCAGAAGGTGGACAGGCTGAAAGACGAGAAAGAAGCTATCAGGACCCACTTGGGACATACCATTAATGGGCTAGAGTCAAGGATTCAGAGTCTCCAAACTGACAAGCAGATCATTACCACATTATGGGAAGATGAGAGAAGAGGCCGTGCTCAGGCCGAGAAGCTAACAGGCGAGTTAGAAGGAGAAGTAAGAGATAAGAAGGTTAGGATGGATAGAATGAAGTACGCGTTTAAGTCAGCACATGGGAGGTTCCAGCATAGGGTGTATCACTTTCCACGTGAGGAGTACCGGTCTAGACATGCCATAAGCCGTGGGCTGGTGCTGGAGATAGCGGATGAAGAGCATGAAGACGCCATTAGGCGGGGTCTTTAGTTTGTTGGTGTTAAACTTTTACTACTAACGTGTAGAACGCTTATCTATGAAATAAAACTTGGTTTCCAGTTTCACTAAATAGGATGGTTTAAGTGATATAAATGGCTTGATGCCATTAGACGATGAAATACTTTGGGTATTATGTTTATAAATAAATATGCTGTTATTTAAATATGTGATGTGATGATTAAGTTTTATATGAATTATATATGCTGTAGGAATAAGTTATGAGATGATGACATTAAGTTTATTTAAACAGAAAGATGGCTAGAGGAAGACGTCGTCAAGTACCAGAAGGGTCAGGCGGTAATGCTGGGGGTCCACCGAACCCCATGCAATAATTTGTCGACATGTTAGCTGGGGCACTTCAGAATCGAACCCCGAATACCAATAACCCTCCAGCGGGTCAGGTGGCACACTTTAAAGACTTCAAGATCGCGGGACCACCTTAGTTCAAAGGAACCACCGAACCTATCGAAGCCCAAACTTGGATTAAGGAAATTGAAAAGGGGTTCGCTATCGCCCGAGTAGGAGATGATCAGAAAACAATCTTCGCCACGTATATGCTGAAGGGTGAAGCCAACTACTGGTGGGAGGCAAACCAGACCAGGGCTGGAGAAGGTGTGATACCTTGGGAAGGGTTTAAGAAGATATTTTTTGAGAATTACTTTCCTGCGAGTACGCAGAGTCGGATGGAGATGCGATTCCTAGAGCTGAAGCAAGAAGACATGACGGTACCCCAATATGCCGCAAAGTTTAACGAACTGGCGAGGTTCGCACCTCATCAGGTCGACACTGAGGAGAGGAAAATGAGGAGGTTTGAGTAGGGTCTCAAACCATGGTTATACAGTAGACTTTCGGTGTTGTAGACGAACAGCTTCGCGACTCTCCTGGAGAAGGCTATAATTGCGGAGGGCAGAAGTGAAGCCCTAATGAAGTTTAATAAGGAGAAAAAGAAGAAGAATGAAGGAGGGAATCGCGGGGAAGGTAGCAGAAGCAGTGGTGTAAACAAGAGGAAGTGGAACAACAACAACAGCAATAACAATTTCAACTCGGGAAACTCTGGGGGAAAACCAGGGGAAACAAAGAAGAGGACTGAGGCATGCAAGGAGTGTGGGAGGAATCATTCGGGTGCATGTCTAAAGGGGAAGAATGTCTGTTTCAATTGCGGGCAAGAGGGGCATATTTCTCCCAATTGCTCTGCACCAAAGAGGAATGGATGCTTCAACTGTGGAGCATTAGATCATCAGGCAAGGAATTGCCCAAAGAAGAATTCAGCAGGAGGAAATGGAGGAAGGGGACCAAGCGGTGGAAATCTCCAAATTATTGGACCACCAACTCAAAATCAACCAACAGCAAGGACTTTCAACATGACGGTTCAGGATGCAGTCGCATCCAAGGACGTGGTTTCAGGTATCATTTCGGTCAATGATATATCTGCTTACATATTATTTGATTCAGGTGCTACTTGTTCCTTCGTGTCGTATGAATTCTCCCAACGATTAAACTTACCCCAGGAAGAATTAGAATATCCTATGAACATAGAAGTCGCTAATAAGGAAGTCATTCCCGTTAACCATATCTATAGGAATTGTGTTGTAGATATCAGGGGGTATAAGTTACCAGTGGATTTAATTCCAATTCAAGTAGGAGAATTTGATGTAATTCTAGGAATGGATTGGTTATTTAACCATGGAGCGATGATAAATTGCCAGAATAAGTGTATAAACCTTATGACTCCAAATAAGTCTAAGGTAGTGTTCTACGGGAGTAAGTTGCCGAGACACTCGAGTTGTCTGACGGTGATGCAAGCGAGGGAGTTACTAAGGAGGGGATGTGTAGGATATTTGGCCCATATCATCGATACACAGAAAGAAGGGAAAGGGATGGGACAGATACCAGTAGTGTATGAATTTTTGGATGTATTTCCGGAAGAATTACCAGGACTTCCACCTGATAGAGAGATCGAATTCGTTATAGATTTAGTATCGGGAACGGCCCCTATTTCGAAAGCCCCATACAGAATGGCACCTGCAGAGATGAAAGAGCTGATGGTACAGTTACAGGAATTATTGGATAGAAAGTATATTCAACCGAGTGTGTCTCCTTGGGGAGCACCAGTTTTATTTGTGAAAAAGAAGGACGGATCGATGAGACTTTGTATCGACTATCGAGAGTTGAACAAAGTGACGATCAAGAACAAGTATCCGTTACCTAGAATAGATGATCTGTTCGATCAGTTGAAGGGAGCGAAATATTTTTCCAAGATCGACTTGAGGACGGGATATCACCAGTTGAGGGTGAGGAAGGAAGATGTTCCTAAGACAGCATTCAGGACTCGTTACGGTCACTACGAGTTCCTGGTGATGTCATTTGGGTTAACAAACGCGCCGGCGGCATTTATGGATATGATGAATCGGGTATTCAAGCAATACTTAGATAAATTCGTAGTTGTGTTCATAGATGATATCCTGATCTATTCCAAGACTCCAGAGGAGAATGCTGAACACTTAAGGTTGGTATTAGAGGCATTGAGGAAGGATAAGTTATACGTAAAATTTTCAAAGTGTGAGTTTTGGTTGGAGAAAGTTCAGTTTCTGGGTCACGTGATCGACAAGGATGGAATCTCCGTGGATCCAGCAAAGGTGGAAGCGGTACAAAATTGGGAACAACCAAAGACGCCGACTGAAGTAAGAAGTTTCTTAGGATTGGTAGGCTATTATAGACGGTTTATCCAAGATTTTTCGAACATAGCAGGAACGTTGACGAATTTAACGAAGAAGTCTGTAAAATTTATATGGACAGAGAAGTGTGAAGAAAGTTTCCAGGAGCTTAAGAAAAGATTGAGTGAGGCACCGGTTTTGTCTTTACCAGACGATATTGGTGATTTCGTAATTTTTAGTGATGCGTCTCACAAAGGACTTGGCTGTGTGCTTATGCAATATGGTAAAGTTATTGCGTATGCATCGCGTCAGTTGAAGGATTATGAGAAGGGATATCCTACCCATGACCTGGAATTGGCAGCGGTAGTATTTGCCCTGAAGATTTGGAGGCACTATTTATATGGTGTAAAGTGTGAAATATACACGGACCATAAAAGTCTGAAGTATATCTTCACGCAGAAGGAGTTGAATATGAGACAGAGAAGATGGTTGGAACTAATAAAGGATTATGATTGCAACATCTTATATCATCCGGGGAAAGCTAACGTTGTCGCAGATGCTCTAAGCAGAAAGGGCAGTGGCAGGTTGGCAATGTTAACGGCTCAAGAGCAGTTGATTAAGGAAATGGCCGGTTTGGAACGCGAGGTAAAGAGTCCAAGTGAGTCGGATGAGAAGTTGTTTGCAATGGAGGTTCGACCGACTCTATTGGACAAAATCAAGAAAGAACAAAGCAGCGATGAAGAATGTGAGAAGGTGAGGAAAAGAATTTCAGAAGGGGAGGAGCTTAAGTTCAATGTGGGTGGTGATGGACTATTAAGATTTGAGAGGAGAATTTGGGTGCCTGCGGTATCTGAGTTAAAGGAGGAAATCTTGCAGGGAGCTCATAGCTCAAGTTACTCAATTCACCCGGGAAGCACAAAGATGTATCAGGATCTTTGACAACATTATTGGTGGCCCAATATGAAGAGAGAAGTGGCAGAGTGCGTCAGCAGATGTTTGACATGCCAGAGAGTTAAGGCGGAACATCAGAGACCGAGCAGGTTACTTCAACCATTAGAAATTCCGGAATGGAAATGGGAGCATATCACGATGGACTTCGTGGTAGGACTTCCAAATACACAAAAAGGTTACGACGTAATTTGGGTAATCGTTGATCGATTGACCAAGTCAGCGCATTTCTTGCCAATTAGGATCAGATATACCTTGGATCAGTTGGCAAAGCTCTATATCAAGGAGATTATTTCCAGGCACGGCGTACCTGTATCAATTGTGTCAGATCGCGATCCGCGGTTCACAGCTAATTTCTGGAAAAGCTTTCAAGAACGCATGGGAACGCAACTGAGGTTGAGCACCGCGTATCATCCTCAAACAGACGGGCAGAGTGAAAGAACTATTCAAACATTGGAGGACATGCTGAGAGCATGTGTTATGGACTTCAAAGGAAGCTGGGATGACCACCTACCGTTGGTGGAATTTGCATACAACAATAGTTACCACGCGAGCATTGGGATGCCACCTTATGAAGCTTTATATGGAAGAAAATGTAGAACGCCATTGTGCTGGGATGAAGTGGGAGAACGTAAATTGCTAGGGCCAGAATTAGTGCAGCAAATTGCAGATGTGATCAAAGCAATACGAGCGAGATTAGTGATAGCTCAGGATCGACAGAAGAAATATGCTGATCAACATCGGCAACAACGAGACTTCGACGTCGGCACTTATGTGTTTCTAAAGGTTTCACCTTGGAAAGGGAAAATGAGATTTGGGAAGAAGGGAAAACTTAGTCCCAGATTTATAGGACCCTTTGAAGTGTTAAGGCGAGTCGGTGAGGTAGCTTATGAAATAGCTTTACCTCTGGAGTTAGAACATTTACACAACGTGTTCCACGTATCAGTTTTACGACCTTATAAACGGGATTACAAGCATTTCATAGAGTATGAACCCATCCAATTTGAAAAGGACCTAACCTATGAAGAGGTTCTAGTACAGATAATTGATAGAAAAGAACAAGTGTTGAGAAATAAGATAATACCTTCTGTTAAGGTAGTATGGAGGAACTACAACGCCGAAGAGGCTACGTGGGAACTCGAGGAGAAAATGATGAAAAACTACCCTAGTCATTTTGTTTGATATTTAATGATTCCGGGGACGGAATCCTTATAAGGGAGGGTGAATGTAATATCCGAGATTATTATGTCTTTTAACAATTATCAATAAACGAATTTATGTGAAATTTTGGTGTGTTTTCTGTTATTTAGATGTATATGCGTTATACATACATGTGTTATTTTATGATATGTGATGAGGAGTATTTAAATGGTTGGTTTAGTTTAATTCAACTATTTAAATAGGTTAAGTATGGAATTAATTCTATTAATTTCGTGGGATGGCTTTAAAGCATGATTTTGAGATCAGAGTGGAATTTAGAGACGCGGACTGCGTATTTGAGTACGGGACGTCGAATTTAGTCAGGTTAGACTGTAACCACGAAAATGTGTCACGGTTGACTTTTTGGTCAAAGTTAATCGGTTGACTTTTTTGGGTAAAAAGTCAACCACGAATTTCGGAGAGGATTTTGATGAAAAAGATAGTTCCATGACGTCCGGGACGTCGACTTTAGTAGGAATCAATATAAGTATCACAACGTTTTGCTACGAGGGACAAAATGGTCAAAATGATTATTTAATTGATTATAATAATATTTTATGTGGTACAAGTCAACAGCTGGTGGGACCCTTGTGACTCACGAATTGGGACAAGGGAAGGAGTATACGTATATTACATATAGCTAAGGAGGGAGTACTTCATTTTACTCCTTAAAACCAAAAATCCTTTCATTTTCTCTAACCCCCACATTCTTCTTATATAATTTGCTAAACTAATGTTCTAACTTAATGTTGTAACTGCTGAATTGAGAATGGAAGATGCAAGGGAAGCTTATACTAATGATTTCTATATATACTCTCCACCTAAAATTCTATTTCTTTCTTTTGTAAAATATCCTACCGTGAGTGAAGTTGAGAGTGAGAGAGGAAAGAGCTTGAGAGGGTGGCGAATTCTGGAGTTTGCAGAGACTAACCAAGCAAAGAGAGTCATTAGAGGAATTCGAACAAAAAGAATTCATCAAAGGGGTAGCCATGAACTCTCTTTTTCATGTTCTTAAGTAAAAATGAGAAAATATGCATATGAGACCTTGCAAATGATTTGTTTTGATTTTATGAGGCTATGTTCATGTTGGTTACTGATATGTGGGTGTAGAGAACGAAAGTTCTGGTTTAATTCATGTCTCTTACACGTTGAATCGTATGAATTTATGCCATGCATGCTAAGTGTTTGCTAAAATGCCTCTTAGATGTCAAATTGTTCAAATAATGGTAATTTAGTGAAGTTAAAGGTTGGGTTACGTGTATATATGTTAGTATGTGTGGTCTGGACAGTAGGAATCAACCTCATGCATGCTAGAATCAAAATCACAAAATTTGTCAAAGATGGTTTAACATAGAATCTGTGACTTTTCGGGTTTTTCGGAGCCTTGGAATCATGGTTTCTATGACCCGATTAGTGGGTATAATAATTTTGTAAAATACTGTGTAGTATGATGTATAACCTGACCAAATTTCATAAGAAACGGAGTTAAATTGAGCAAGTTATGATTTTCGAGAGCAAGCATGTTGGAAATAAAAATCTGCAAATTTCTGGGTTTTCCAGAATTTTTCTAAGTGTTAGAACTTGTTCTGGCACGCTTTTCAAGGTAGCCGGTTCGTGGTCTTAATTTGCTATTTTCTGGAATGTGATATTTTTGTAAAATAGTATGCTAGATGAAGTATGTTGTGTCCAAGTTTCGTGGTCATATCATGTATGTTTTAATCGGAATTAATTCGCTAAGATGGCTGCTCAAAACTGCAAAACTTTTCTGGCATGAAGAGCAGCGCAGCTGCGCCGTTCATACGGCTTAACGATGCGCAGCTGCGCCACTCAAAGATGGGTTCCGGGTTTTCCAGGCAGCGCAGCTGCGCCGGTAACACGGCTTGAGGCTGCGCAGCTGCGCCGGTCCGGGTCGGGTCTGATCCGGGTCGGACCGGGAAAAATTCCAGAAACTTATTTTTACTCAGATTCTCATATTGAACCACTTTATCTATATGACGCAACATGTTATATGATTAAATTAGTTTGATGATAGCATACGTGGTAGTTGATTAATGAAATTATAATGAAAGGAAATCATTTTCTTTCGAATTAGTGTTCAAGAACCTAATGGCTTAATGTGACACATATGATTAGGTTACGTGAAGGTTAATTGCTAGCTTTAACGATAGCAGACGTATCAGGCAAGTTTCCTAGCCCTAATTTCTATTGGGTATTTATTCAATCCTTACTTATTTTTATCTCAGTGAGGGTAAGTATTGAACTTGTGCTAGCTATTTATTCGTGCAAGTTCCTTTGTTGTGAAATTCAATTATCTTGCAAGCTTATCGATGATTACTCAGTTATTATTCTAACAACTATGCTTATAAGTTTCATGTCATTATCGAACTGTTTCTAAGTATGTTTCCTGGCCTTTGTTTTCGGCTAGTTATTATTGATGAAAAATGATTTAATTCAAATCTTTCGAAGCTATTTAATGTTTACCAATCCAAATTGCTTTGGTGCGGTCTCGCATGAATACTAAGATGAACAACCGGAATAAACGGGAAAACAGATGTCGGGCATATAGTCCCATTTATGCTTATGCAGTTTAAACTTTATACTTGTGCACAATGTAGGGTACAATTGGCTGATCATCTGGAGTACTTGCAGAGACCGTTTACAATCTATTTGATTGTTAAATTGTCTGATGGTTTTCGATGAAAAAAAGTAGCGTTCAGGGTATTTAACACCCCTTAGTATGCTATGGAGAATTCTAAACTCTTATCTTTGATATTCTTGTTTAACACTTGATAATTCTTTCAACTGTTGAGATATTGTCATACAGATGTTTTTACTCCTGATGTATGTTTTCAAACTTCTTTATATACTTGCTGGGCAATTTGTGCTCATTCTTGCTTAAACCTTTTAGTTAAGGATGAGAAGGCTGAGGGCTCGGGCAAGGACAAGGGGAAGACTAAGATGAAATGATGCTAGTTACCTTATAAAATAAGTTTATATTTTCGCATATGATGTAATGTAGCGATAAACGCTAAGTTTAAGTTTTGGTTTATTAAAGGTTGTAAAGACTTGGGATTTTATTTTAAGTACGTAATAGTTATAATATTACTATTATTATTGCTGGAGTTTACTTAGATAGATGATGATGTATGTTGTATCGTGAGCACCATGTCCTGTAATCGATGTTACACGGATTTGGGGGTGTCACATCAACGATTAAAGAGTACGACTGTACTACTTTATATTTAACACTTACTCTTTCATTTTATAAGTTCTTCTTTATAATCTATTAAGCCGAATACCTAATTCAACAATCTAAATTCAAACTTAATTTCAATCCAGCAACCCTGGATTCATTCAAACCTAATACAATAATTCAGCAAGCCGAATCCACCAATTTAACAAGCTGAATACAAGCTAACATAATTAATTCAGCAAATCGAATTCAAACTATATTCCTTTTTTAACATATTAAATTTCCAATTCATCATACTATACATTCAATATGGCATATTGAATGTCCAATCACTAACTTAACTCATCTTTTAAACTCTCATTTAATATTATTAAATATTTAATAATATTCAAATCATTTAATAATATTATTAATTATTAAATAATATTTTAAATCAATGATTTAATAACACTTTAATCCAAATATTATCAATCACTCAATAATATCTTAATCTAATATTATTAATCTTTTAATAATATTTTAATCATTTATTAAACTTAAAAATAATTTATTTTAATTGTTTAATCTTTACTAATTTATTTATTTAACAACCATACAAGGCTATAAACAAAATGTCTCATCATCAATGACCAAAACCCCTTTCAAAAATCTGTATATACCATATATAGGGTTCTCAAGTCATAAAATCCTATTTTTCATATTTTTAAAATTACATAATTAATTTAATTCATTTATTCATAACTAAATTATTTCCATGAAAAATTCCAAATCATCTTATTATTTTCTTATCTTTTGGCCACACATATATACATATATTCCATACACAAAAATTCTTTTTCTGGAATTTTTTAATTTCTTTTAGTATTTTTCAAAAGTTCGTTTTTAGTTCGTAACTTAAGAAAATTAGCTATATTATTCTCAACTCCAAGAATTCCCAACTCTTGAAAGAATCTTACACGTATTATCATGAACTTCTAGTTTAAATTTCGTGGCCATCGGAGTTATAGAACTCCAGTTATAGCAGTTTTCGTCGGAAAAAGCTAAATATTAAAATGACCATAACTCGGTCGATTTGAGTCGAAATAAGCTCATCTTGGGACATGAGCTACTTTATATCATATATTTTCATGTCTGAAAAGTCAGGAATTTGTTTCGATAATTAAGTTGCCGAAACTGCCTCTGGAAATTTTAGGCAGATTGCTTTTCGGTTTTTTCCAGATTTTGCCTACTTTGCTAAAAACTGTCCATACAGAAGTCTACAAATGAATTTTGCTATGATTCCACTTGTATATGTTATAAGACTCATAGATCTAACTCAAAAAATTAACCACACTCAAAAATTCGAAATAGAATGAGAGATATGATCTTTTGAATTTCATGTTACATTTTCTCAAAAATTTGATTTTCTAACCTTTATGTTTTGTAAGAAAACTTCCATGATCTCTTGATTAATCAAACATTAACCAACATAGTACATCCTAATACCTCTTATACTTATGGATCTACCATGATCCATGATCTATTTCATCAAACCTTTACCAAATCCAAGAAAAACATAATCTATGCTAAGAAAAAAAAATAAAGACTAGGCCAAGAGGGCGCAAGGATAAAAGATACATGAGAGAGAAGAGTGGCGCATACAATCTGAATCACAACTATAGTATAACTATAAGAAATGATAACAGCAATTCGTATGAATTAATAACAGTTTATAAATAAATAAACTTTTATTGAATGAAAAGATTTACAAACAGATAACTAAAGATAACTTACAAGTAGACTCGATTATAGAAAGTCTAACATGGTATAACTAAGAAGAAGGCAAGAGGGTTAAAGATTAGTCAGATGGGAATCTGAGTCTTTCTAAACTCTCTATTGGATTTCTAATCCTGCCTTATACAAATGACTTCGCTTCTCTTATATAGGATAAGAAAAGGCAAACTGATTATAACTCAATAATTACAAAACATCTTTAACTATTTAAGAACAGTAATGCTTTTACAAAAGACATAAACATTATTGAACCTTTTGACTAAATACAGACGCATTATTACAACTTTTGACCAAAATGACCAGATGACCGACAAAAAAAACACGACTCAGCTAAAATACAAACCGACTTTACTTTAACTTTCGGCTACTTTTGAAAAAGGAGCACGCGTAGATGACTATTTTGAAAGCAATAGTCTCTGTCTGCCGCTTGTAACCTTATGTGACTGTAGGCATCCTAGGCAAAAGGATCCTGAGCATCTTGGAGGCTAATGCTGCCGTATGGATCATCTGGACTAGATGCTTCATGACTGGATTTTGACGAGGATGGTGAGCAAATTGAGGGAACACTATCCTCATTGAGCTTATCAACTCATTTTTGAATGAGCCGAGCTAACTGTTTTAACTCAGCGTTAGAACAATGAACAATATCTTCAAAATCTTATTTTGTCTGAGAAGATTTTTTGGATTTACTAGAGGAAGAATCCTTGGGAGGAACTGATTTAATAGGGGTAGGGTTTAACGAAAATTCCTTCTGGACTTGACCAATGATGCGATAAATATCAAATTTATCCCACCATTTAATACAAAACTCACGAGTCACATAAGTCAATTGACTAATATGATTACGAGTGATAATTGTTTTGTCCTTAGCTGACTCAAGATCAATTTCAACAATAGGGGAATAAAAACCATAATTCCATTTAAGGATCCATGGAACCTTATACTTACTGATAAACTGAAGAAGAACAGGAATACAATCATTTTTAGGATTGCAAGGACTTTTACAGGAAAAAAAGTTAAGAACTGATTGGAGCTCAATGGGCAAGACACTATAAGTGAGACCAAATCTTTCCCACCATAGAGTAAACCAATGAGGAATTTGACTTTTGAATTTATGGTCAAATTGGACGAACCACGAATGACTGAAAGAGGGAGTTTGGAACAATAAGACTCTGTTCTAAGCTTCCATATAATCATAATAGCAAAACTGGCTATTGTGATTATCTCACTGACGAAGATCGGACGGATGATTACCCCAGTCAGACATGGAAGTAATTTGTTTAATATATAGAGAATGATAGATGATTTTAGAACTATCATTTATATCAAAAATGGGTTTAACATGGATTGACTGTGTTTGGAGAAGAATATCCTTATAATACACGAGGGATTTATAAGGAGCAAGAGGAAGAAAGTGCCAACCAGTTGGGAAGAACTGGGCAGCCAATTTAACTGGATCGTCAACAGATTTTATATGAGATTCTATATGAAATAAATTGACTGAAAAAATGGGGACATACTGAGAATGTGTTTGTTGACCAGAGTTAGGGTTACTAGAGGAAGACGAAGTAAAGGGGGACCTAGGTGACTGGGCCAAAACCGTATTATAAGGCTTTGGAATAGTACCAAGAATAGTATACCTATTAGGTACATCAACAGGAGTAACTGGGGTAACTGGATGAGGGATTACGGCTCCCTTAGGCCTTTGACTTGGGCCAGAAAAGGGCCGAACAGCATATGTTCCCACCTTTCACACTAATTTGTTTTGAGTAACTGAATTAATGAATTCTCTAGTAAGAAAATCAGGAACAGAATTTTGACTTCCTTTAATATATTCAATATCGAAATTAAAAATGCTTAAAAGAGATTGTCATCGGGCAAAAATGTGCTTAGCAGCAATGTTTTTAACATCTTTTTCTAAAATATATTTAGCTAACTTGTAGTCAATTCGAACCAAAAATCTTTGATTTAATAAATCATTTTAAAATTTACTAATACATAAATCTAATGCTAAAATTTCTATTTTAATTGTACTATAGTTAACTTGAGCCTAATTTCACGCACCAGAATGAAACCGAACAATTTGTTCAGGGGAAGCAGGAGTTAGTTTCTGCTTCAGAATGCCACCAAAACCAATTTCAGAGGCATCGGTTTCAACAATTTTAAACGCATATTCATTGGAAATACCAAGGCAAGGCAAAACCTTAACATATTTTTTAACTTGTTGGACGATGGAAGTATGTTCATCCGTTCAAGGAGGAGGATTTTTTTGTAAACGAAGAAATAAAGGTTTACAAATTTTTCTAAGGTTTTGATAGAATTTACCAACATAATTTAGAGATCCTAAAAACCGCTGAAGTTGAGTTTTGTCAATGATTTTGTCTTGGAATTTATCTATGAATTGAATAACTCGTTGAATAGGACGAACTAGACCACGATGAATATCATGACCTAGAAATTTGACTTTTGTTTGGAACAAACCATATTTTGTAGGAGACAGAAGCAAACCATTAACTTTGATTGCTTTGAAGAACGAATTCAAATGCTTGAAGTGTTCGTCGATTGTCTTGGAAAAAACTAAAATATCATCAATGTAAACAATGATGAAATGACTTAATGGATTCAAAATTTCATTAAGAATAGTTTGAAATTCACTGGGGGCATTTTTAAGACCAAAAGCTTGAACAACCCATTCATAATGACCAAAGGGAGTGGTAAAAGAAGTTTTATACCTATCGCTAGGATGAATACTAACTTACCAAAACCCTGACTTGAGGTCGAATTTACTAAAAATGGTAGCATTACTAAGCCGACTAAGTAGATCTTCTTTGTTAGGTACAGGATACCTAATCCATTCTAAGACCTTGTTAAGGGGCTTGTAATTAATAACTAGTCTGTGAACACCTCTTTCTTTCTCAGCTTCATTATTAACATAAAAAGCTGGACAAGACCAAGGCGATTTACTATGTTTAATAAGTCCTTCTGCAAGCAAGTCGTTAATCTTTTGTTTGCAAAGTTCCATTTGCTGATGACTCATTTGAATAGGTCTAGCCTTAGTAGGAATTAGGTGTTTCTTAAATTCCTTAGCATAAGGTAACCTAACCACGTGCTTTCTTCTGTGCCAGAAAGCATTAGGAGAATCAGCACATAAGTTTTTAGTCATAAACACCCGAAGTTCTTCAATCTTATCTTGAACCTTATCAAGAAGAAGAAGATCTTCAACTTGTTTATATTTAATCTCTTGTTTTAAGAATTTTAACTGAGAAGTTTTACAGCTTAATAGATTAAGTGATTTTAAAATAGATTCATCTTGAATAAATTTCAAATCCCTTTCTCTGGGTTGAGTAATGAATTCAAAAATAACCTTTTGACCTAAATGCTCAGTTGTTAAACTATTATTACTAGTAGTAAATGGATATAATAAATATATAAACGGGAGTCCCAAAATAACATTATTTGTCAAGTTACGAATTAAAATAAAAGATGTTTTAAAACACATATTATCTTGGCAAATATGAACTTTAGGAAGTTTATATTTTATTTCCATCATACTACCATTAGCAGAATTTAATCGTTCACTAGTTTTTTTATAGAACTTAGTAGGTATCAAACCTTCTTGAATGCAATTAAGATCCGCACCAGTATCAACCAGAGCAGGAAGTTGAATTGCAAAAGTTCCATCAATAACTAGTCGGACAATTATATACCATTTTTGAATGATAATGTCTTTTAACTTTTTAATGAACTACCTTGAACCATAAGAATTGACTCATCTTCTTTGACATTAGAAGATTCAGCTTCTTCATCATTTTCTGACGAATCAGATATGTGAAGCTCTGAACTTTTAGTCGCCAAAGTAGCCATTTCTTTGTGTAACTCAAAAATCTCTGTCTTAAAACCCGAAATTTCCTTCTTAAGTTTATTGACTTCTTGGTTTAACTCGGGAAGGGTGACTTCTCTATCCGGGGATTTAAATCTTTCAGAAGTTTTATTAAGGCTAATGATAGGCTTATCTTTACCTTTAATGACCTTATTCTTACCAGAATTGTTCTTAGAGAATAATTCCTTTAACTGTTTCATGTACTACAATTTTAACTCTTCGTCAGTAATTTTACTAATTAACTCAATTAACAAAGAGCTTTCTTGGTCATCTTTGCTAAGAACATTAATAGTTTTACAGCAATCAGACCTGCAATTATCAGTACAAATAGTGACTTCGTTTTCTTCACAAGGAGTTTGATTATTTTCATCATTACCAGAGGAATAAGGAATATCAGAATAATTGTTACTATCAACATCATTCTCAATCTTCATTAGCTCTAAAATCTTATCAGTGTCTTCGACAGAAATATTTAACTGACTCAATTTTTGTTTAATTTTATACTCACTTTTATAATGACCCTTTTTACCGCAATTATAACAAGTAATTTTACTCTTATCCTGGGTTTTAGAAGTAGATTTTTTACTATGTGATTTCTTTCGTGACTTGGGTTTTTCATAATAATTGTCTTGATTTTTTGACTGACTAGATCGTTTCTTATGATGCTTTCCAGTTTTGCATTTTTTAATTTATTTCTTCCGATGCTTTCTTCTAGAGGGAGCAACAGGAGGTAAACCATATTGTTTGCAAAACGTGCCAAGCTCATACTTTGCCTTTTTCTTGTCTTTACTAGCTTGTTTGGCAATTTTTAAATCAATACACATTTTGAAACCAATCTTTTGGGTATAGCTAATTATGTCACCATAAGTCAGGTTATCATAATCAATATATCCAAGAGTTTTGCTAAGTTCTTCTCTGACTTTGTGAGCAAACAAATTAGGAAGACCATTAATAAATTTCTCTTTCCAAAAAGGTTTGTTACTATCACTACGCATCATGACTAGAGAAATAAAAACATCCTTGTACCACCTAAAATCACTTAGAGTGGGACAAGTGAGATTACTTAACTGATCATGAATTCTTTCAGTGATATTACTAGGGGTTCCAATAAAATATTTTATTATAGTAAAAATTAATGTGTTAACACCATCTGGAATACCAAAACCAATATCTTCTCTGAAGATAGGTTGACCATTGTCATCTAACTGGCGAGCATGAATTATAGAATTCCTTGTATCTTCATCAAGGTGTTTTTCCACCAAGAACGAAGAACACCAGTGAAACCATTAGTTAATATTTCAACTATTTCAGGCTGTGTCAAACTGCTGAAAGATGTAATATAACTATTGGCAACCATAGACAAATGATTCCTTTTAGTAAGTATTTAGTGTTCACTAAGACCATCAATATTCCATTCATAAATTTTATTAGAAGAGACAGAAAATTAATTATCTAGATTATTTTCCTCATACTGAAGGTCAGGAGGAGTGGGTCTAGAGTACCAATTTTTTGTAATACTAGCATGATTAAAGGATAACTTGTTTAACTGTTCGTTAAGTTCTGGGATAGAAGCAGTTTCAGATTTAATATCTTATTGACTAATGCTTTCATCATCAGAATCTTCAACTTGATCGATGATAGCAACAGTTCCACTAGCTTCACCAGAACCTGAACTAATCTTTTTAAGAAGCTTATCTATAGTTTTAATTAAATCAGAATCCTTATTAGGCAATCCCATTCCTTCTCTTTTTTCTGGGAGAGTTAATAAAGGCTGATCTAATTTTTTATCAGGATTTTTAACCATAGAATGATCAAAATTTTCTTCAATTTTATCTAACTGTTTACCAATTGTAGCCAAATACTGATTAGTAAAATTATTTTGTTCAATAATTTTCTTTTCATCAGTTTTTCTATCAGCAACTTTAAATGGACTGGCAACAACTGAAGTATTTTTAACATGCAAAAGAACAGTTTCTAAAGGAGGATGACTTGCTAAAATTTTAGATTTATCCTCTTTTGTCCACTTATTTTTAGTAAGAACTTTGTATTGTGAATGATATTTTTCATACCAATCATAAAATGTAATGTTCTCTTGATTAATCTTAATAAATTTTTTCCATTTATTAACTATTTTATCTCTGTTATGTTTATCGTATTTATTACGAAAAGCATGCCTTTTATCTTTATTAGATATGGAATTAAAATTTGCAACCAGATTGTCCCAATCTAATTTAAATGGTTTAGTAATGACTCTTAACTGATGATTAATAGGGGCTTTAAAATCCGAAGGGGTCGGTCCTACAGAAGTAGTAGGAGAAATATCTTGTTCTTCTTCTACTAGATTAGTAGGAGTATAAACTAAACCAATATGAATAAAATTATAACCTTTCTTTTTATGTTTATTAATAACATCAGAAGAAAGAAGGTTACAATTTTCATATTCTTTGTTGATCGCATAGACACGTTCAACCGTTTTAACATTATAATCAGTTCTAAAATTATCAATAAAGGTTGACTAATAAATCTCTTTAGGAGATTCCAATTACTAAGAGTTTGATTAATGTTTTCGTAACTATGTTCTTCATGGTTGACTATGTCTGGAACCGGAGGTAGTGCTGATCTATTGCTAACTGAAGAACTAGATCTGAATAATTTGCTCATTATAAAAATTTAATTTTTTTTAATAATTCTATGTTCTTCCATACATACCCTTCTTTCCTTAAGCAGACGCATACTTATGTCCTAGGTCAAATACCCGACACTGTTCCACACTGAGACTTACAAAGGGCAAAAAGACCGGGGCGAACACGGTGTTCTACAGAAAGAGCTTAGGTGATTTCTTGAACAAAGAATCAAAAGAAAATTTTTGATTTTCAAAAATGAATTTGATTAAGCAGATTAAGATCAACACTTAGTAAACAAACAACACATGGCTCTGATACCAAGAGGGCGGAAGGATAAAAGATACATGAGAGAGAAGAGTGGTGCATACAATTTGAATCACAACTATAGTATAATTATAAGAAATGATAACAGGAGTTCATATGAATTAATAACAGTTTATAAATAAATAAACTTTTATTGAATGAAAAGATTTACAAACAGATAACTGAAGATAACTTACAAGTAGACTCGATTATAGAAAGCCTAACATGGTATAACTAAGAAGAAGGCAAGAGGGTTAAAGATTAGTCAGATGGGAATCTGAGTCTTTCAAAACTCTCTATTGGATTTCTAATCCTGCCTTATACAAATGACTTAGCTTCTCTTATATAGGATAAGAAAAGGCAAACTGATTACAACTCAATAATTACAAAACATCTTTAACTATTAAGGTACAGTAATGCTTTTACAAAAGACATAAGCATTATTGAACCTTTTGACTAAATACAGACACATTATTACAACTTTTGAATAAAATACAGACGCATTATTACAACTTTTGACTAAAACGACCAGATGGCCGACAAATGAAAATGACTCAACTAAATGACAAACCGACCTAACTTTAACTTTCGACTACTTTAGAAAAGAAGCACGCGGTGCTGATGACCTTTTTGAAAGCAACGGTCTCTGTCTGCCAGCTTTCACCGTGACTGAGGGCATCCTAGGCAAAAGGATCCTGAGCATCTTGAAGGTTGATGCTGCCGTATGGATCATCTGGACTAGAAGCTTCTTGACTGGATTTTGACGAAGATGATGAGCAAATTGAGGGAACGCTATCCTCACTGAGCTTATCAACTCATTTTTGAATGAGCCGAGCTAACTGTTTTAACTCAGCGTTAGAACAATGATCAATATTCCCAAAATCTAATTTTGTCTAAGAAGATTTTTTGGATTTACTAGAAGAAGATTCCTTAGGAGGAATAGATTTAATAGGAGTAGGATTAACCGAAAATTCCTTCTAGACTTGACCAATGATGCGATAAATATCAAATTTATCCCACCATTTAATAGAAAACTCATGAGTCAAATAAGTCAATTGACTAATATGATTGCGAGTAATAATAGATTTATCTTTGGCTGACTCAAGATTAACTTCAGAAGTAGGAGAATAAAACCCATAATCCCATTTATGGATCCATGGAATTTTATATTTACTGATAAACTGAAGAATAACTGGAATACAATCATTTTTGGGATTGTTAGGACATCTAAAGCAAAAATGAGTAAGAACTGACTGGAGCTCAATAGGCAAGATGCTATGGATGAGACCAAATCTTTCCCACCATAGAACAAACCAATGAGGAATTTGACTTTTAAATTTGTGGTCAAACTGAATGAACCACGAATGACTGAAAGAGGGAGTTTGGTACAAGAAGACTCTGTTCCAAGCTTCCATATAATCATAATAGCAAAACTGGCTATTGTGATTATCTAACTGACGAAGATCAGACGGATGATTACCCCAGTCAGACATGGAAGTAATCTGTTTAATATATAGAGAATGATAGATGATTTTAGAACTATCATTTCTATCATAAATGGGTTTAACATGGATTGACTGTGTTTGGAGGAGAATATCCTTATAATACACGAGGGATTTATAAGGAGTAAGAGGAAGAAAGTGCCAACCAGTTGAGAAGAACTGGGCAGCCAATTAAACTGGATCGTCAATGGATTTTATATGAGACTCAATATAAAATAAATTGACTGAAAAAACGGGGATGTACTGAGAATTAGATTGTTGACCAGGGTTAGGATTACTAGAGGAAGACGAAGCAAAGGAATCAATGGGCTTTGGTGAATCGGCCAAAACCGTATTGTAAGGCTTTGGAACAGTACCAAGAACAGTATACCTATTAGCTACATCAATAGGAGTAACTGGGGTGACTAGATGAGGGATCACGGCTCCCTTGGGCCTTTGACTTGGGCCAGAAGAGGGCCGAACAGCATTATTCCCACCTCTCACACATTTGTCTTGAGTACATAAATTAATAAATTCTCTAGTAAAAAAATTGGGCACGGAATTTTGACTTCCTTTAATATATTCTATATCAAAATCGAAAATACTTAAAAGAGATTGTCATTAAGCAAAAATATGCTTAGCAGCAATGTTTAACATCCTTTTCTAAAATATATTTAGCTGACTTACAGTCAATTCGAACCAAAAATCTTTGATTTAATAAATCGTTTTGAAATTTACTAATGCATAAAACTAAAGCTAAAATCTCTTTTTTAATTGTACTATAATTAACTTGAGCCTGATTCCACGCGCCAGAGTAAAATAGAAACAATTTGTTTAGAGGAAGCAGGAATTAATTTTTGCTTCCGAATACCATCGAAACTAATTTCAGAGGCATCAGTTTCAACAATTTTAAACGCAGATTCGTTGGAGATGCCAAGGCAAGGCAAAACCTTAACATATTTTTTAACTTGTTGGACGATGGAAGTATGTTCATCAGTTCAAGGAGGAGGATTTTTTTGTAAACGAAGAAACAATGGTTTACAGATCATTCAAAGGTTTTGATAGAATTTACCAACATAATTCAGAGATCCTAAAAACCGCTGAAGTTGAGTTTTATCAATGATTTTATCTGGGAATTTATCCGCGAACTGAATAACTCGTTGAATAGGACGGACTAGACCACGATGAATATCATGACCTAGGAATTTGACTTTTGTTTGGAACAAACTACATTTTGTAGGGGATAGAACCAAATCATTTACTTTCATCGCTTTGAAGAACGAATTCAAATGTTTGAAGTGTTCATCAATTGACTTGGAGAAAACTAAAATAGCATCAATGTAAACAATGATGAAATGATTGAATGGATTCAAAATTTCATTAAGAATATTTTGGAATTCACTAGGGGCATTCTTAAGACCAAAAGCTTGAACGACCCATTCATAATGACCAAAGGGAGTGGTAAAAGCAGTTTTGTACCTATCGCTAGGATGAATACTAACTTGCCAAAACCCTGACCTGAGGTCAAATTTACTAAAAATGGTCGCATTACTAAGCCGACTAAGGAGGTCTTCTTTGTTAGGTAAAGGATACCTAATCCATTCTAAGACCTTATTAAGGGGCTTATAATTAATAACTAGTCTAGGAACTCCTCTTTCTTTCTCAGCTTCATTATTAACATAAAAGGCTGGGCAAGATCAAGGGGATTTACTATATTTTATTAAACCTTTTGCAAGTAGATCATTAATTTCTTGCTTGCAAAGCTCCATTTGTTGATGATTCATCTGAATAGGTCTAGCTTTAGTAGGAATCAAGTGTTCTCTAAATTCCTTAGCATAAGGTAGCCTAACCACATGCTTTCTTCTATGCCAGAAGGCATTAGGAGAATTAACACAGAGGTTTTTAATCATAAACACTCGAAGTTCTTCAATCCTATCTTGAATTTTCTCAAGAAGGAGAAGATCCTCAACCTGTTTATATTTAATCTCTTGTTTTAGGAATTTTAACTGTGAAGTTTTACAGCTTAACTGATTTAACGATTTTAAAATAGATTCATCTTGAATAAATTTCAAATCCCTTTCTTTGGGTTGAGTAATGAATTCAAACACTACTTTCTGACCCAAATGTTCAGTCGTTAAACCATTATTACTAGTAGTAAATGAATATAATAAATATATAAACGAAAGTCCTAAAATAATCTTATCTGTCAAGTTGTGAATTAAAACAAAAGAAGTTTTAAAATACATATTATCTTGGCAAATATGAACTTTAGGAAGTTTATATTTTATTTCCATCATACTACCATTAGAAGAATTTAATCGTTCACTAGTTTTTTTATAGAACTTAGTAGGTATCAAACCTTCTTGAATGCAATTAAGATCCGCACCAGTATCAACTAGAGTAGGAAGTTGAATTACAAAAATTCCATCAATAACTAGATGAACAATAATATACCATTTTTGAATGGTAATGTCTTTTAATCTTTTTAATGAATTACCTTGAACCATAAGAATTGGCTCATCTTCTTTGACATTAGAAGATTCAGCTTCTTCCTCATTATCTGATGAATTAGATATGTGAAGCTCTGAACTTTTAGTAGCCAAAGTAGCCATTTCTTTGCGCAAATCAGAAATCTCAGTCTTAAGACCAGAAATTTCCTTCTTAAGTTTATTGACTTCTTGGTTTAATTCGGGAAGGGTAACTTCTCTATCAGATGTTTTAAATCTTTTTAAGGTTTTATTAAAGCTGATAACAGGTTTATTTTTACCCTTAATAACCTTATTCTTTCCAGAATATTTTTTAGAAAACAAATCCTTTAACTGTTTCATGTATTGCAATTTCAACTTCTCGTCAGTAATTTTACTAATTAACTCAATTAACAAAGAGCTCTCTTGGTCATCTTTGCTAAGAACATTAATAGTTTTACAGCAGTCAGACTTGCAATTATCCGTACAAAGAGTGACTTTATTTTCTTCACTAGGAGTTTGATTATCTTCTTCATTACCAGAGGAATAAGGAATATCAGAATAATTGTTGCTATCAACATCATTCTCAATCCTTATTAACTCTAATATTTTATCAGTGTCATCGACAGAAATATTCAACTGACTCAATTTCTGTTTAATTTTACACTCACTCTTGTAATGACCCTTTTTACCACAATTATAACAAGTAATTTTACTCTTATCCTGAGACTTAGAAGTAGATTTTTTACTATGTGATTTCTTTCGTGACTTGGGTTTTTCATAATAATTGTCTTGACTTTTAGACTGATTAGACCGCTTCTTATGATGCTTACCAGTTTTGCGTTTTTCATTTTGTTTTTTTCTATGCTTTCTCCTGGAGGGAGCAATAGGAGGCAAACCATATTGTTCGCAAAATGTGCTAAGCTTATATTTAGCTTTTTTCTTGTCTTTAGCAGCTTGTTTAGCAATTTTGAAATCAATACACATTTTTAACCCAATATTTTGAATATAGCTGATTATATCACCATAAGTAAGGTTATCATAATCAATATATCCAAGAGTTTTACTAAGTTCTTCTCTAACTTTGTGAGCAAATAAATTAGGCAGACCATTAACAAACTTCTCTTTCCAGAAAGGTTTGTTACTGTCACTACGCATCATGACTCGAGAAATAAAAACATCTTTGTACCACCTAAAATCACTTAATGTGGGACAAGTGAGATTACTTAACTGATCATGAATTCTTTCAGTGATATTACTAAGGTTCCAATAAAATATTTTATTATAGTAAAAATTAATGTGTTAATACCATCAGGAATACCAAAACCAATATCTTCTCTGAAAATAGGCTGACCATTGTCATCTAACTAGCGAGCATGAATTATAAAATTCCTTGCATCTTCATCAAGGTGTTTTTCTCACCAAGAACGAAGAACACCAGTGAAACCATTAGTTAATATTTCAACTATTTCAGGCTGTGTCAAACTACTGAAAGATGTAATATAACTATTGGCAACCTATAGACAAATGATTCATTTTGGTAAGAATCTGATGTTCACTAAGATCATCAATATTCCGTTCATAAATTTTATTAGAAGAAACAAAAAATTGATTTTCTAGATTCTTTTCCTCATACTGGAGATCAGGAGGGGTAGGTCTAGAGTACCAATTTTTTGTAATACTAGCGTGATTAAAGGTTAACTTGTTTAACTGTTCGTTAAGATCTGGGATAGAGGCAGTCTCAGATTTAATATCTGATTGACTAATGTTTTCATCATCAGAGTCTTCAACTTGATCGATGATAGCAATAGTTCCACTGGCTTCACTAGAACTTGAACTAATTTTTTTAAGTAACTTATCAATGGTTTTAACTAGCTCAAAATCTTTATTAGGCAATCCCATCCCTTCTCTTTTTTCTGGGAGAGTTAATAAAGGCTGATCTAATTTTTTATTAGGATTTTTAACCATAGAATGATCAAACTTTTCTTCAATTTTATCTAACTGTTTACCAATTGTAGCTAAATACTGATTACTAAAATTATTTTGTTCAATAATTTTCTTTTCATCAGTTTTTCCATCAGCAACTTTGAATGGACTGGCAACAACTGAAGTATTTTTAACATGTAAAAGAATAGTTTCCAATGGAGGATGCCTTGCTAAAATTTTAGATTTATCGTCTTTCGTCCACTGACTTTTAGTAAGAACTTTACATTGTGAATGATAATTTTCATACCAATCATAAAATGTAAGATTCTCTTGATTAATTTTAATAAATTTTTTCCATTTATTAACTATTTTATCTCTGTCATGCTTATCGTATTTACTACGAAAAGCATGCCTTTTATCTTTATTAGATATGGAATTAAAATCCGCAACCATATTTTTCCAATCTAATTTAAATGCTTTAGTGATGACCCTTAACTGATGATTAATAGGGGCTTCGAAATCTGAAGGGGTCGGTCCTACAGAAGTAGTAGAAGAAATATCTTGTTCTTCTTCTACTAGATTAGTAGGAAGTATAACAAGGATGACTGGTTTGACCCTGGTTCAAAACTCCTTTCATTTTAATATCAGGAATAGAAAAATTACTTCAGACTTCCGTATCTCTTCTGGAAATAACTGAAGGAACTGAGGAATTAGTAAATTCTTCTATTATCAAAGGTCTTCTAGTACGTTCAAAACTAACTCTGACAGTACCATCAAAAAATGGTTTAATATTTTCTAAGTTCAATAAATTATTAATAACTGATTTTTGTGGAATTTCTTGAGGTAAAATCCACTGACTATGTAGCGTAATATCTTTCCAAAGAATAGTCTTTGGAGTTTGGATATTTGCGTTATTAGTACTGCTTTGAATTAAAACAGTGTGATCTTTTAGGCTTTTATTAAGAGCATGAATGTTTAAGTTGGTTTCGATAAATATAAACCGGTAACTTCAGTTTCTATTTAAATGAACTCAAGTGTTAGAGTTCATTAGATTTTGTTTAGACAAACCTCATAGAGGTTCTCTCCTCCTTCTCTCCCCCTTCTCTCTAGTTAGAAGAAGGTCGAAGCCCTTATTGTTTCGGCCTCCCTTAGTAAACATTTCCAGACTAATGTAATCCTTTCCCAAATGTTTATAAATAAAAGAAAGAGATTACTTTACTGATTCACCGGTCATCTTCTTTAAGTTCATAAATTATTTTAAGTTTAAAGTTTTATTTAAACTTTTCGTCCGCTGTTAAATTTGAAAACCTAGTTTTCTTTTCTTGATTTAGATCCAACTTTTGATCCTTAAAAGTGATAGATCTACACATAACACACTATAAATCATGTAGATCTAAGGTTTTGAAACCTTGGATTTACATCCCATCAAAAACAAATTAAACAAAAGAAAATAAACTAGTATTTAGGTGTTTTATACCTTTGATCTACTTGATCTTCTTCTTCTATGGTTGATGAGGAACCTTTGATCACACAAAGCCCTTTCCTTTTCATTCTCTATGGCTGCCAAAATTCTCTCTTGCCTTTCTCTTCTTTTGTTTTAGTTAGCAAAAATGAAAGTAAGAGATGAAAGAGAAAGTATGTTTTATGTGTTGGCAAAAATAGATAGATATATTATGTATATCTATGTATAATCTCCCAATATCTATTGCTCCTTCTCTCTCTCTCTCATTGAGCTTGTAAGATTGGTTAAAAGATTGCTTGTAAGCTTTCCTTACTTGTAGACTTGGTTAAATAGGGTGGATGAATAATAGAGTGACACCTTGCATAGTTGGTAAAGAGTTAGTAAACTAAATCATTACTTACATGCACCTCCTTTCTCTTCCTTCCTCTCTTATGGCCAATATAGTCATTTCCTATATTTTTTACATTTAACTCAAGTATGGTTAGTTCCTAACCATAGTTATTCTATTAGCACATATCCCATTATTTTGGGCTAATAAATTTAATTCTCATTGGGCTTCTTTAATTAAAATGTTTGGGCCATAAAAAATAGAATAGTCCAATACTTTTAATTTTATCTTACACTAATCATTTAATTAGATTTTTTATTCCACTCATTTTGAATTTAATTAATTACTCATGTGCATTAAATTTTATAACGCAATAAATCTTACTTTAATTAGGTTTAAAATAAATAAGAAATTGAGATAAAAAATTAAATTCTCTTAGATTTGGTCACTAATATATATAATTAAAATACAAGGACCATTAATTAAAGATAACCCTTTAGGTTATTTAATTCTAATACCTAATTTATAACATTAGGCTACAAATTTTTCATTTTTAAATTTTTTTATCTTTCTCATTTAATTTCTTTACATTGCTTAAGAATTTAACTAAAACCATACAGGTTCTCTAAATTTTTTAATTAATTCTCAAATTCCTATCTAGGTTTTATTCTTTAACCTTTATTTTAATCACTCAAGATCTTGTAAATTTTTGGGTTGTCACATCCACTATGTAGGCTAAGTACCCTACACAACCTTGCTTCAATAACTTCTTGGCCTGCATAATCGTCAGACAACTCGCTTGTCTAGGTGATTTGCTGCCATAAAACACTACCTTCGACGGAGTCGTAAGGCTTACAGACTTCTTCTGGCAATCGATTACCGTCCCATGGTTGAACAACGAATCCATACCCAGTATAACATCAAACTCCCCAAGTTTATCGGAATCAACTCTACCATCAACTCATGACCCTTAATGACCACTGTACAGTTCTTGTGTACAAACCTAACAGGAATAACCTCTCTATTCACAATCTCTATGTTCAAAGGGTAAATTAATTCCTCCTTAGGTAAGTCTAAAGTCTTAGCAAAGTCATCAGATATAAATGAACAAGTAGCACCCGAATTAAATAATACATAAGCATTAATACTATTGACTGAAATAATACCTGACACCATATCCTTCGACTGCACAGCATCCTGCACGGTCATGTCAAATGTTCTGGGAGTGGGTCGACTCGCCTGTGGTGGTCCAGCAATAGTCAAAGTGTTGTCGCTGCCATTTCCTCTCCCTCCTGTCGACCCTCTAGCTAGCTTATTTGGGCAATCTCGGGCCATATGATCCTTAGACCCGCATGTGAAGCATGCTCCCTTCTTCGGGTTAGGACAATTTGGCGCAATATGGCCTTTCTGACCAGAGTTGAAACATACTCGCCTTCCCCTCAAGCACACTTCAGTGTGATTCTTCCCGCATGTAGCACATGCTTCAATTCCTTTCTTCTATTGGCTTCCCTGTTGACCCCCAGTAGAACCACTGTCGTTCCACTTACTCTTCTGGTTGGTACCACTACCACCAGCATTATTTTCAGTCTCATTCTTCTTCAAATCCTGGTTGTATTTGGTCAAGGCATCGCTTCCACCTTCCACGATGATCGCCTTTTCCAATACAGCTGCGAATGTATACAGCTGGAACATGGAGACCTTACTGTATAACCAGGGCTTCAATCCCCGCTCGAACCTTCTTGCTTTCCTTTCATCAGTACTGACCTGATACGTTGCAAACCTTGTCAGCTCGTTGAATTTTACAGCATACTCTGGCACTATCATCGGTCCCTGCTTCAACTCTAGAAATTGAACCTCCATTTGGTTCTACGAGCTTATCGGAAAATACATTTCAAAGAACATCTCTTTGAATTGGTCCTATGCTATCACACCTTCTCCTCCTCGAGCCTTATTAGCCTGCCACCAGTAGCTAGCCTCTGCTTTCAGCATGAATATAGAAAAAATTGTTTTCTGGTTGTCATTAATCCTGGCCACATCAAAGACCTTCTCCATTTCCATCACCCACGTTTAGGCCACTATCGGGTTCGCAGACCCTTTGAATCCAGGCGGTCCTACTGCTTTGAATTCCTTTAATGCAGCAGCTTAAACTTGCGGCTGATTCGCAAGTGCGTCTGTCAGTAAATTCACCAGTTGTTGAACCGGATTGACATTAGCCTCACCATTGTTGTTGTTGTTTGTAAAACCCTCTTGTTGTTGACTTACTAGTCTTCTTCTAGGTGGCATCTTTCTGTTAATATATATTCTTATTAGATCCCTACTCATCTCTTAAATATTTAAGATTAACTTAAACATTTAAAATAAATCAATTCACACTTCAACACATAGCACTTCAATAAACTTTGTTATTTATTCATTCATAGTTTTAAAACATAGAATAGATAGCATCTCTTCTATTTACATCATCTTTCTTAAACTGAAACAAGTTGTAGGATAACATCAGCATCTTATCCCATTATTATTTTAAATTCTAAGATTTACAATTATTTAATACATAAATGAACATATAGTTTATTACTCTACTCTCTAGGAATGTTAAGACGTCGCACAGCCTCTCCACGTTCTTTTTCCATCACCCGAAACACTGTTCTACGATCCACCATGTAACACAAAAAATCCTTGAACTGAGCTGGGTAATAGAAGACACGATCCTAGGCCCTGTCTATAGCCGAATGAAAAGCATAGTCTGTCTCCTTCATCTTGGCCTTCTTCGCTTGCACCTCGTGCTCGGCACGATCTGCACGTTGAGTAGCCTTCAAGCAATCATCCTCCGCTCTGGCACGCTTCGCTGACTCCTCTTTAACGTAGTTCTTCAGCTTCTCTAGCTCAACCAGTGCATCATCTCTCTCACTCTCCACGTGAACTAGATCCCACTCCACGTTTCCAACACGCTCGTCCAGATCTAGAATCGTCTTCTCCTTCTGCTGTATAGTAGTCTGGCTCACATCTACCATTTCCTCTAGCTCTCCAACTCTACCCTACAGCTCAATGTTGCGGTCATAGACTTCCTCCTACATCACAGCGCTGATAGAGTTAGGTGGAAATTCCTTTTCAGGATCCTCCTCCTCTTCCTCTGACTCATCCTCATCATCTCGGTCAAAGACTGGCTCATGCTCCTAACCCACTATTGTGATCAATGGAGATGGCTCTCTCTGAACTAACTGGTCCCAGATAGTCTAGATGTCTCAGGCTCCTCATCCCTAGGCATCTGGGGTAACTCCTCCCTAGCTTAACTGGACTCTCCCACATTCGTCATCGTGACACAAAATTTTAAAGTTCAATTATTACGTGATATCGATCGATACACTTTGAGTACATAAACGTAAACATATAGCACGTAAGGTAGTTTATTATCTTAACTATCATCACTATCTTTTCGATCTCCTATAAGGCTACTACCTAAGGTTCCCCACCTAAGGTTCATAACCTAAAACTCTGATACCAACTTGTGACACCCCGAAAGCTGGGTACTTTATTTTCACAGAATTTGGTGTTCGCTATCAAAATAAAACATAACTAACTGCCCAGTAAATAAGGAATCCAAAATAAATTAATAATTTACAACCTTAATAATTAAAATCTTCCTTATAAAAAGGATTACAACTTATCAAAAATGTTCCCAGGGTTTCTAACCTTAAACATCATCAATTCAGAAAATAAACATCATAAACAATATATTAAAGTCTAATTACATATCATATCATAAATATGAACAAGTCTTCACTTGTTCATCTTGCCCTTGCCTTTGCTAGTTGATGGCTCGTCAACTTTATCAACATTGGTTGCAATGGTTAAATATATGCAAGAGTGAGCAAACAAAAGCTCACTTGAAATAACAATCAATAATGATGACATATCACTGAATAAGTTCAATTGAATTGAATAACATTTCTATCATCAATAATAAATAATTTAATATAGAATTTAGAATTCATCTGAAAGTCACAAGACCTTGAAGTATATCCCAGGTTATAAATATTTCTATTTAAACCTTTAACAGTCGTTAGACTATATGGTCTCTTAACTCGTACTTAGGGGGATCAGCCCTTTGTACCATGTATTGTGTACAAACATCTTAACGCTTTCGCATGGTAATTCCCTATTAATAGGGTTGTCCATCTCAGTATTAATTAACGAGTCCAAACTAAATAAAATTTGGTTTGGATAAGCTTAAAGGTTAAATTAGAGTTCAACTATCATCAACTAAGAAGTAGTTGAATCAACTTACAATAATATAAGAGTTCGATAACAAAAGAATTATAAAATAACTATGAGTCATAACAACAGACATCATATTCAACAGTCATGCTTTAGAAACAAACTTAAAGCATTTGAAAGATACAATAAAACCTTGATTGAACAATTAAGTCAAGGTTACATTATTTTTAATAATGAACTTCAATAAGATATTTGTTCAATATGGAAATTAGAGTACTTGCTCATTTGATAACAATAGAGAATAAGATAACATGCATAAACGTAAACAAGAAATGATAGAACAACTTGCCTCATGCGTTAGCTACATAATTAATACTCATGCTTCTCGAATACCCTACACATACCATTAGAATTAGTAATGCCGATTAGCTATACTAACATTAACTTAACAAGTTAAATTCTATCTTAGTTGAACTCATTATCTTAGTTCAAGTTCGGACCATCATCGTACACAACTCTAAAACCACAAGTCTTAGTAAAGCAAGACAACACTTAATCAACATCTCTAGACTTTATTAAATAATAACCTAATGTTTTCACAACTTAGTTACTTTTCAATTTGAAATCATCAAATACATGTTAAGAATATGCTATAGCAACTTGTTACGTGTCTAACACATAACCATCATCATTAGGCCCAATCAGATTGGGTTTTAAAGACTGAACAAATAAACAAATAAAGTAAACTGCTTGTGCTCAGAGTCGGGCGTAGCTGCGCTTCCCTAAGCCTTGGCACCGGCGCAGCTGCGCTGGTGCTCGACTCAGGAAACTCAGAAGGCGTGGCTGCGCCGTTCCTGCCTTTGCTGCCGGCGCAGCTGCACTGGAACGCAGACAGGAACGTTGTAGGCTGCTCTCTGCTGCACTGTTCTTCACCAAAACTCCAACAAACGGTAATTCAAAGCTACCCCAAAAATATAAACCACATATATGCAACAACACACATGCATAACATGACTCCAACAACAAAAACCATCTAAGCAACTAAAATAAAAGGTTTTTAAATCCAAATTTTGATATTTTCCTAAAACTCATATATTTAGCTAAATAATTCACCATGGATTCAATTTTCAACCAAATTAATCCATAACACATGCATTGTTTTCGTTTTTAAAGATAATATCATAAATAACTCTCAATTTGCAGATTAAAACATAATTAAACCATCAATTTTCACTCTAACAATCAGCCAAAACATGTGAACTCCATAAGAACACAAATTCTTCATTTAAAACTTGTTTTATAATATCTTGATTTTTGAAAATCATTTATAGCATACATATAATGAATTATAAACATCTACTAATTCATATAACACTTATCTAACCAAATCATCAATTACAAATTCTAATTATCATGAAAACTCAAGAACACAAGAAAAACTAAGAACAAAGAGTTGAATTACTACCTTAATCCTTGATTATGCTTTGTTAGATGATGTGAATAGTTCTGATAATCTCCTTTTGATTCTTAGAATCACCAAACTCCTCTCAATCTTCCTCTTCCAAACTCACAGAGTATATTTTTCTCTCTTTCAAACTCTATGTTTTTCTCCCCTCCTTCTATACTACCTTAGCTATATTACGTAACATATAAAATTGATATATGATATACCACGTTAAAAATACATAAAGCCTACTTATGTTATATCATTTACGTAAACAAAAAATCAATTCCATCAGTTTTAAAATTCAAAAGCCATAAGGCTTTGTTTGGCTAAACACTTTAAATCTTCTTTTAATTTATTTTAATAACTAACATATCATATAGTTTATTTATCACACCTCAAATATAATATTTAAACTCAAAATAAACTAAAGTCAATATTAACTCATTAATTAACTTGCCACATAATTATAATTCTCAATTAATCATTTAAAATTATAATTTTACTTAACAACAATTAAATCTCTAATTTAATTATTAAATTAAATTAGAACAACATTAAAATTATTAAACAATTTATTTAATTTAATTATCTCAATTAAATTAAAACTTTAACTATAAAATTACCCCACATTAATTTAATTAACATATAACACTTAATCAAATTAATCTACAACAATTTCATCAAACATTTATTTAACCCATAAATAAATCAACTAAAATATTTATTTAGTTCAATAAATATTTAAATTAAATACAAAAATCTCGTTCCTTACAACTTGAAAAAGGTAAGAAAACTTGCATTCGCTTCTTCAATCTATTAAGTTACTTTACTTTGAATCTTTACCACTTCTACAAGATATAAAAACGTAGTATATCAATTAGATTATTACAACTGATATACATTGTGTAACTATCTTCTCATTTCGGTATAACTTATTCGAATTGTTAAACTAATAACATCCGTTTAAGTTAATTAACATTCTTCACGGTTTATTAACATTTATAAGCCATAAACCGACTCTCGTCGATCATCGTTATGCACAACGACCGACGAAACTCTAACCGGTTCGTTACGTCCATCACATTCCCATCGGATTCCCATCATCGGACTCCGTATGGAAATTAAGTAAGTTTTAACTTCACTTGATATCATTCAAGTACCACGCACCTCTGTTACATGTTATGTAACCTTAAGGCACGCTCACAACTCGATTACGATTCACGGTTTACATTATCGGATTTTGAGTTTTAAATTTAAATACGTTTTGTCAACGTTTAATTCTTAAAACCATTCTTAAATATGTTGTTTAAGTGATTTCTCTTCATGAATATTAACCATATACTTGCCCCATAATTACTATATAGCAAGCTAGGTTAATAAACATTCACGTCAGAAAATTTTTACTTAAGGGTGATGTAGCACCAGCTATAGGCTTAAAGGCAGCGCTGAGGCGTTGTCTCGCAGAGAAATTCCCCTGCCTCGACACTGCGGCCATGGAAACAAAGGTATGGGCGGCGCTGCGGCGCCAGCCCCCAGCCTCAGAAAATTTTTGCAAAATTTGAATTTTACGAGCTCGTAACATAATCGTTACAACTCGGAATTGGCTTGTTCCAAAGCCAATAGTTTACAAATTCCATGTTTTAAGATTTCATTCATTCAGAATTCATTTCTGAATCTGTTGGCGAGAAATTTTCCAATTAGTCCATTTTTACGCGTTCGTTAAACATTCGTGAACTTTCAACGCTCAATTCTTCGTTTTAAGTTCAAATTCATTCGTCCTTGCTCTCGCAAGTCTTATTTACGTAATTATACGTTACGCATTCGAAAACCAAGGTTTCTGAATCAAACGATGACTTTTGACTTCTATTCTGGGAAAATTCACGATTCGACGCTTAACGTCTAATCACGTAACTTTCGTCGAATCTTCCTTATTCAATATTTTTACTTCGAACCAAATGGAATCAATCCATTGGTTATTCTTTGATGATTATTATCATTCTAAACATCTAAGTTTTAATGATTTCCATTGTTCACTAACAATAGTTTTCAACGCTTTCTTCTTTAAGTCTTCAGCCATTTAATTATAGTTTTAATAGTTAATGATTGTTAATGGTCTATAGTCCACTAGTAACCACCTTATCACTTCATACCAATCATGCACCACCAATCATAGTTATCTATCAATTATATATTGAAGGAAGATGGGAATTTAGAATTTAAATAAGTATACCTCTTTGTGTTCTTGGTTGTTCTTGAATTGGTCCTTAAGTTATGAAGATAACTTTGCTTCTTGATACTTCTCTTTCTCTTGCTCTTAGCTCTTTCTCTTCTCTCTCAATATGTTATCAACTTTGTAAACCAACAAATGACCAACAAAGCTCCTTATTTATAGGTTTTGCAAAACTTAGGGCAATTTGGTTATTAAGACCAAACCTCCTCTTGCCATGTGAAGCCCATGTGCTAGCATGTTCTAGCACAAGCACCCCACATGCCCGCATATGTCCCCTCATGTGCTCATGGGTTTCCCCATAGGTTTAACCCACCCGTTTACCCATTGGTTCGACCCACGAGTTTGGTTATTAAATTAATTTAAATTGAACTTTTTTACTTCGTATAAAATTTATATTATACGTTGTATTAATTCTCATATCATCTTCGTATTATACTCGTATAATATCTAGTATTATACTCGTATTCATTCTGTATAATAATCATTTATTATTATACTTAACCAATTATTCATAGGTTTTACTTTCCTTAACCCTTAGAGTTTTAAGTCCTCACGTGAAAACTTCGTGAGCCATAACTGAAATATTATTAGATATTCCATCCCGTCTTTAAATCCTATCATTACACGTTTCTCGAAAATTCAAAAATAATTCTCGAGCAGAAACGGATGAATAGTGAATTTACGGAAATTCCATAAAAAACTTTTATTTTCGTCTTGTAAATTCATATGATTTAATTCTAGTACGTAGCCAGAATCCTAACCATATTCACATCTTCTAGGACATAGAACGACCTTGAAATAGCTTACTCACTTTAATAAACATTTATTAAATTTTATTCAATAAAATCAAATAAAATTCGTTTACATAAACGTCTAATTTTCTCGGGCGTTACATTCTCCCCCCCCCCCCTATAAGAATTCTGTCCCCAGAATTACAATACAAGTTAGTTAAATAGATGGGGATATGTCTTCTTCATCTTGTCTTCCAGTTCCCACACTGCTTCTTCGGCATTGTGGTTCCTCCATATCACTTTCACAGAAGGTATGACTTTGCTTCTCAAAACTTGTTCTTACGTATCAATCACTTGAATAGGAAACTCTTCATGCAAAATTCACCAAGTGTGAATTTTGGTTAGAGAGAGTGTAGTTTTTGGGGCACGTCATCGACAAGGAAGTGATTTCATTAGATCTAGCGAAGGTGGAAGGAATGATTAATTGGGAACAACCGAAAACGCCGACTGAGGTGCGGAGTTTCTTAGGGTTAGCGGGTTACTATCGGAGGTTCATCCAGGACTTCTCGAAGATAGCTACTCCGTTGACAAATTTGACATGGAAGAACGTGAAGTACGTGTGGACAGAGAAGTGTGAAGACAGCTTTCAAGAGCTGAAGAAGAGATTAAGTCAAGCACCGGTATTGTCCTTACCGGATGAGAGGGGAAATTTCGTAGTTTATAGTGATGCGTTGCATAAAGGACTGAGTTGCGTGCTCATGCAGCATGGAAAGGTCATTGCGTATGCATCTAAGCAGTTAAAGGAGTATGAGAAAGGTTATCCTACTCATGACCTTGAACTTGCCGCAGTGGTTTTCGTCATAAAAATTTGGAGGCATTACTTATATAGGGAGAAATGTGAGACATACACAGATCATAAAAGTCTGAAGTATATCTTCACACAGAAGGAGTTGAATACGTGGCAGAGAAGGTGGTTAGAGTTGATAAAGGATTACGACTATGAAATCATGTATCACATATGGAAGGTGAATGTGGTGGCCGACGCCTTAAGTAGGAAGGGTCAAGAGAAACTGTCGATGTTAACAACTCATGATGAGTTGATAACAGAGATGGCAAGGATGGAATTAGAAGTACAATGTCCAAGTGAGGAAGGGGAGAAGCTATTTGTGATAGAAGTTCAACCCACAATAGTGGAGAAGGTGGAGGAAGTGCAACTCAGAACTGATAAGTGCGAACAGATAAAGTGTGACGCCCCCAAATCCGGGTCCTAAGAGCCTCGGACTTGGTACGTTACGGTACTTCATTATCATACATATTTTATCATCTAATGTAGAATAATAAACATATATTGTTTATTTCACATAATTCTATAATATTTTTCCAGGTTTATTAACTTTAACTGAATACATACCTTCAAAATTATAAAAGGTTTACATAAGATAACAAAATAGTTATTCGCATAACAATCTATTATTGTACTTTGATCTTGTCTTTGATCTTCTTCAAACCTTCGTCTTAATCTGATATTTAATATCATGATATAGCAAGAGTGAGCAACGACATTGCTCAGCAAGTTTAAATTCAATAAAGATATATCATGATTGAAAGAAGAATAAACTTTCAAGTTTTCAACAACATAATAATTATGAAAGAGCATGAATCAAAATGTCAATAATTGAATGATTGAATCAATAATATTTAATATCACAAGGACCTTGAACAACTTTAATTGAACCTTAGGGTAATGAAGGTGATCAGCCTTTCATACCTGATGAATATATGCAACATGCACTAAGTGCGAAATCAATAATCAGATTAGATGTGAATAATCAACAAAATTTATTCACTAACATGCTTTGAAATATAACTCGAGTTTAAGTTAGGGAGCTTGCTTGCATAGTCGATTACTGCTACGCAATCTAATTTATCTCTTTATTGAAAAGACCTATCAGTTATAAGATTGATCTTTCAATTAGCATATCATACTTTATCTCGTAATACTATTACATCATAGTAAACTATCTAACATTTAACCACATAGTCAAATAGTAGATAATTCCTTAACACCATACACATTTGCAAGTCTAAACCTAACATACATCGAGTCTTTAATAGTATTCAATACAGTATACTGAGTGGTTTTTCACAAATAACCAACAAATTAGTTTTCGTCTCGTCTACACTGTTTTCACAATGAGTTAGATCGGTTGCTAATTCGTATATACCCCCGCTCACTAAAAGAATGGTTTAGCCCAAATACTATACATCAACTATTGTAGAATATGACTGTACTACTTTAGACTTAATACTAATCACTCACTTTATAAGTTTTTATCATCTTATATTAACTTGTCTAACATTCAATCACATAGTTAAGTATTATCATTATACTTTGATAATCTTTTAATCATGTCATAACTTATACTTATAATTTTTTTCTTTATATGTTATCTTAGTAAACTAGATAATATTTCAGTAAACTGAAAATACTATTTTAGTAAATCAGATTACATTTCAGCATCCTGAAATCACTATTTCAGCCGACCATAATCCACTTCTGCATACTGAAATCATTTCAGTAACCCGAAACCAATTTCAGTTCCCTGAATTCTTCTTTCCAACATATCACATACATAATATAGTTCCTTGAATACCAAATTCAACAATTATATTTAAAATAACTTAATTTCTTATTTTAATTTCCCGTCGAATATTATTAATTATGTAATAATATCTCCAAGCTAATCTTATTAACTTTTTAATAACATTCAAGTCAAATACTACTAATAATATTTCAATCTAATATCATTAGTCATGTAAAATATTTTAAGTCATCTATTAAATAAATAAATAATTTATTTTAATTATTTTTCTTTCCTTAATTAATTCGTTTAATCATTTTAAAATGCCATACACATAACAACTCTTCACCACCCGACCCAAACCATCATCACAGATCTGTATAAACCATGTTTAAGGGTCTCAAGTCGTAAAATCTTAGTTTTCATATTTTTCACATCATATATTCAATTTAATTCATTTATCCATATAACATTATTTATATGAAAAATACCAAATCAGTTTCAAAAATATTTCTTTTCTAAGATTTGGCAGAATATAGTTCCATATTGAACATATATTTTTTTCGGAATTTTTTAAGTACATTACTATATTTAAATAGTCTATAATAGCCAAAACTTCTCAGATTTATCATATATCGAAATTAACTCCAAATATTCTAAAATTTACAGGGTAAGCTCCTGTTATATACATGTACTACCAGTAAAACTTTCATAATTTGTAGACTTATACACAGAGAGTTATTTTGGTAGCTTTCTAAAAATAGCCCTTAGCCGTAAAATCCATAAATCTCAAACCGTATGGCCAACAATTCCCAAATTTTTACAGGACCTGTATAACCTCTGATATTATCACTTCAAATTTTTCTTAAATTTTTAAAGCAAATAAAGTGGACGAAAATGCCTCCGTTCTAGACTGGTCCAAAAAGTTTATTCCTTTTTTAGAAAAATGGGATTGTTTTGGTTAAAACGGCCACTACGGCTTGTAACTCAACATTTTTAAGTGCTACCACTTGGGTTTATTAGTAAACAGCTATATCTAGTACACCACTTTGACAGATCGTAAAAAGAAGGTGTAGATCAGAAAAGGTGGACATCCAAAGCACTTCAAATTTAAGGTTTTATAAACTAGAAAAATTATTTTTTTTTCCAAACAAATTAACACCCAATATGGGTAGATCCATACTTGAATCCATATAAAACACATAGATGAAAGAGTCTAAACATCCTATTCATAAACCCTCTTTTTTCATTAGACTATTGAAAGAGAAGAAAATAAAAAATAGTTTATACATTTCCTTGTTAGCTTCTTCTTCTTCTTCTTCTTCTCCCTCTATGGAGAATTTTTTCTTCTCCTTTTCTCCACCTAAGGGCTGCCACCCCTCTCTTCTTTTCTCTCCCTCTTCTCCCGTTCTTTCTTTTTCTTTTCTCTTTTGCTCTCTTTCTTATCTTTTCTTACAAAATAAATTGAGATATTAAGTTTTCTAGCCAAAATAAATGATTAGATATCCTATAATATCTATCCATATCATTCCTAATCTTATCCCTTTCTCTCACTCATCATTATTTGTAAAGATAAGTTCAAATGTGGCTCCATAAATTATGTGACACTTAGCACCTCTTTGTCCACAAAAAAATAATTATCACATACCCTTCCCCCTTTCATCTCCTACAAATTTTGGCCACATGGCCTTGTACATTCAATTGATTTATTTTATTAAATACTTTATTTAATGCCTAATATACCCCTTTTTAAATGTGCTAAACTTGGGCCATCCTTTTAATTTTTTTTGGGCTTGGATTTTTTTTATTATTTTGCTTACTAACTATAATGCACTTGGGCTTCAACCAATAAATAAATTGTGTCATTATAATACTTGTCCCATATATGATATTTTGGGTTAGATTAATAATTTAATTGCCCTTAAATCACTTTATCTACAAGTCACATGCTTAATTAAATAATTGGGCTTGTTTAAATAATATATCCTCCTTAGTCCATTAAATTTATTATTCACTTGAACTCTATTTAAATTCTTGGGCTATGACATTATTATAGTCCAATACTTTTAATTCTATTATATCATAATCATTTGATTAGGATTTTTATTTTCCACCTTTGCAAATAAATTCTTTACTCATGAATATTTAATTTCATAACCTAATTAGACTTGGTTATAAAATTAATTATTTGAGATGAATAAAATAAATCGCTTAGGGTTAGTATATATTTTTATATACTAACATTATCCCATAATATAACTCTTTAGATTATTTAATTATCAAACCTAATATATATATTAGGCTACATAACTTTATTCTTAATTCTCTTTTATATACAAAATAAATGTATACACAATATATAATGTATATTTATTTAATCACATATATAGTTCACATAAATCACAATATATTCCACTTCTAACTCCAATTTTGACTTTTCTCCATAAAAGTCAACTGTTGACTTTGACCAAAAAGTCAACCCTTACGCATTTTGTATTTTATGTCTTTTCTGACTAAACTTGACGTTCTGGACGCAACCGAGCAGTCCGTGCTTCAAAATTCTATCTCTAACTCCAATTTTGAGTTTTAACTTACTCCCTTTTTATTGTTAATCATATATTAGCTAATGACTTTATACTTATTCATCTTCGTATTTACCAGTTAAGGCCAACATTCAAACTATGCTAATTACTAACATAATTTTTATCTTGATTTTCATATCCTTAACTTAATTCATCATCCCTCTTGCTAAAATATATAGCACCTTACTAAGTGTGTGTCTGTGTGTATATATATATATATATATACATACATACATACATACATACATACATAGACACATATTTGTTTATCCTCATAGCATCTCTTCATGTAAAATTTTATTTCCTTAATAAAATATCCACATGTACCTATATAACATTTCTTACACCATTTCTAGGGTTTTGGAATTTTGTAACCCATATTTTCTTTATTCTAATTTAAATAGCAAACCTTATAGGTTCTACTTAAAAATTTTAAATACATCCTCAAATTTTCATCTGGGTTTTATTCTTTAACCTTTATTTTAATCATTTAAAATCTTATAAATTTTTGAGTTATCACATTCACCCTTTCTTCTAATAATTTTGTCCTCGAAATTACAGTCTACTACTCTCTACTCCTTTTATTCATCAAAACTAGATTTTCAAGTTAACCTTTACCTGACTTCATGCTCAATTTAATGAGTACATCTTGCTTCCTTCTATGAGGAGCTCTGCTACCATCACATTCTTCTATGACTTGTCTCTAAGGAGTTAAAACTTTTTATATCGTACTGAGGGGTCATATAGACCATGAACTCTCAGGTTTAACGGTATTCACCGTAACCAAATCTGTTAACCATGTTGTACTTGGTATGTTTACAATCACGAAGAAGGTAAACTATCGATACGGGTACGTTAGGTGATCAATCTATTGTATCTTAGTTCTCAGAACGGTTGTATGCGTTCAAAGATTAGAATATATTATCCAACCAGTACATCCCCATTTTTCGGGGTTGTTCATCTCAGTCTTAACATCAGAGTCTGTACTAAAATAATTTGGCTCGGGATAAATTCTCAAAGAGATACTTGAATTTTCATAAACATTTGTCTAGCTGAATCAATTAGCTTAGATGTATATCAATAGTTCGAAAATTAATTGAAATATGTGTTTGGCCAAATCCAATTGGCACTTAACTTTTCTTTAAAATTTTGAAAATTATTTTATGACGTCATGATACCGCATTGTATTTACAGTACGTTTGAGGATTTCGTCATTTTATGACTTTGTCATACTAAATCGTACCATAGTGGGCTGACGATCCTTAGATCACATCCAACACTAGGTAATTCTGCATTGATAACTCCATCATTTTTATCATCTCTACATCAGGTTCAATGATGCATTAATGATATAAAAATATATTTTGATATCTCAAATTATTTTTGTCTGGCCGAAACAAATAGCGTAGACCCTTCTTTAAACAGTTCAAAACCATTGAAAATCATTTTTGGTGTTATCATGCCGCAAAAGGTAACAATGTGTTAGTGATTCGAAGTCCACTTTTACACAATTGTAACCATGTGTTGATGATAACAAAAATTTAGTTTTATTTTTAAAAGCACATCAGTGCGAATTTAGCTTGATGTCAAAAATTTGAAGCACAGCTAGAAGATTTGGAACCTATGCTTCCATCATCAACTTTAATTGCTCTAATGATCAATTGCTTAATAATTCTATCTGTTAAAAATTCTCAATTCTTCATCCACAACTTTTCTATATCCCAGTATAGTTCATCAAACATACCACACGTTAGGAGTTCAGGAACTTTCCACAATAATATGAGTTTAGGAACTTATCCTAGCAATACGTAGTTCAAGAACCAATCAGGAACTGTCCATACGCTTAGGGGTTCAAAAATATACCATATGATTATGAGTCACAAACTTACCATAAGTGTGAGTTTTAAGAACTCGCACCTATCTTATATTATCTACTTATCCATATAATTATGAGAAAAGAATCACCTTCTCGTCATAGATATATCGATAGCGCGACTCCATTATTTCAATGATTATCAATGTGATAAACTAAGTAGTCGTTAGACCAAGCACAAAACCCCCGCCCATACAAAGGTTTGTACAACTCAGCTATCACATGAGTCCTCAACTGAAATCCCACATAATCTTAGTCTTTTCTTTGCTCAATACGAATTTCATTTAATCCGTATCTCATCATCCTTTTCAACTCTTTTGAGTATAACTCTTACTATATCATAGTACCATATTCGTATAGCAATTATGCTATTAAGTCTTCAATCAATAGATTGATCATCTGTCCTCCTATGACCTCATCAAAGCTCGTTGTGATCTCTTCTTATAATCTATTATATTACGATTCTTTTCTATCTTATGATCGTTTTATTTTATGATCTTCTTTTCCTTTAATCATATTATATTATGATTTTACACTTTTCATCTTATAGACTTTGTCTATTTATTATCACTTTTCATCTTTATTATTGGAGTCAGGTAACTCCGAATTCTTATCTTATAATTCTTCAAGATTCTTCCTTAAATTTTATTTATCATTTTCTTATCTTTAATGATGAATTTCCTGAATTCATCGCTTATCATTTAAATTCGATCTGAGTTTATTCCTTATCCTCATCTCTACAGTTATAGCCTAAGGCAACACTACCTAGGGTTTATAACCTACAACTCTGATACCAACCTGTGACGCCCCCAAATCCGGGTCCCAAGAACCTCGAACTTGGTACGTTACGGTACTTCATTATCATACATATTCTATCATCTAATGCGAATAATAAACATATATTATTTATTTCACATAATTCTATAATATTTCCCCAGGTTTATTAACCTTAACTAAATACATACCTTTAAAATTACAAAAGGTTTACATAAGATAACAAAATAGTTATTCGCATAACAATCTATTATTGTACTTTGATCTTGTCTCTGATCTTCTTCAAACCTTCGTCTTAATCTGATATTTAATATCATGATATAGCAAGAGTGAACAACGACTTTGCTCAGCAAGTTTAAATTCAATAAAGATATATCATGATTGAAAGAAGAATAAACTTTCAAGTGTTCAACAACATAATAATTATGAAAAAGCATGAATCAAAATGCCAATAATTGAATGACTGAATCAATAATGTTTAATGTCACAAGGACCATGAACAACTTTAACTGAACCTTAGGGTAATGAAGGTGATCAATCTTTCATACCTGATGAACATATGCAACAAGCACTAAGTGCGAATCAATAATCAGTTTAGATGTGAATAATCAACAATAATTATTCACTAACATGCTTTAAAATATAACTCGAGTTTGAGTTAGGGAACTTGCCTGCATAGTCGATTACTTCTACGCAATCTAATTTATCTTCTTATTGAAAAGGCCTATCAGTTATAAGATTGATCTTTCAATTAGCATATCATACTTTATCTCGTAATGCTATTACATCATAGTAAACTATCTAACATTTAACCACATAGTCAAATACTAGATAATTCCTTAACACCATACACATTTGCAAGTCTAAACCTAACATACATCGAGTCTTTAATAGTATTCAATACTGTATACTGAGTGATTTCCCACAAACAACCAACAAATTAGTTTCCATCTTGTCTACACTGTTGCTAATTCCTATAAACCTCCGCTTACTGAAGGAATTGTTTAGCCTAGATAATATACATCAACTATTGTAGAATACGACTGTACTACTTTAGACTTAATACTTAATCACTCACTTTATAAGTTCTTATCATCTTATATTAACTTGTCTAACATTCAATCACATAGTTAAGTATTAGACATTACATTATAGTCTTAGTATTATCATTATACTTTGATAATCTTTTAATCATGTCATAACTTATACTTATAAGTTTTCTCTTTATATGTTATCTTAGTAAACTAGATAACATTTCAGTAAACTGAAAATACTATTTCAGTAAATCAGATTACATTTCAGCATCCTGAAATCACTATTTCAGCAGACCATAATCCACTTCAACATACTGAAATCATTTCAATAACCTGAAACCAGTTTCAGTACCCTGAATTCTTCTTTCCAACATATCGCATACATAATATAGTTCCTTAAATACCAAATTCAATAACTATATTTAAAATAACTTAATTTCTTATTTCAATTTTCCGTCGAATATTATTAATTATGTAATAATATCTCCAAGCTAATGTATTAACTTTTTAATAACATTCAAGTCAAATACTACTAATAATATTCCAATCAAATATCATTAGTCATGTAAAAATATTTTAAGTCATCTATTAAATAAATAAATAATTTATTTTAATTATTTTTCTTACCTTAATTAATTCATTTAAGCATTTTAAAATGCCATACACATAACAACTCTTCACCACCCGACCCAAACCTTCATCACAGATCTGCATAAACCATGCTTAAGGGTCTTAAGTCGTAAAATCTTAGTTTCCATATTTTTTACATCATATATTCAATTTAATTCATTTATCCATATAACATCATTTATATAAAAAATACCAAATCAGTTCCAAAAACATTTCTTTTCTAGGATTTAGTAGAATATAGTTCCATATTGAACATATATTTTTCCCAGAATTTTTAAAATACATTTACTATATTTAAATAGTCCATAATAGCCAAATCTTCTCAGATTTATCATAAATCAAGCTTAACTCCCCAAATTTGAAATTTATAGGGTAAGCTCCTGTTATATGCATGTACTTTCAGTAAAAATTTCATAAGTTTTAGACTTATACACAGAGAGTTATTCGGGTAGCTTTCTAAAAATAGGCATTAGCCGTAAAATCCATGACTCTCAAACCGTATGACCAATAATTCCCAAATTTTTACAGGCCCTGTCTAACCTCTGATATTATCACTCCAAATTTTTTTTAATTTTTTAAAGCACAAAAAGTGGACGAAAATGCCACCGTTTCAGACTGGTCCAAAATAGTTTATTCCTTTTTCAAAAAAATAGGACTATTTTGGTTAAAACAGCCACTACGGCTTGTAAACTCAATATTTTTGAGTGCTACCACTTGAGTTTATTAGTCAACACCTATATCTAGCACCCCTATTCGACGGATCGTAAAAAGAAGGTGTAGATCAAAAACGGTGGACATCCAAAGCACTTAAAAGTTAAGGTTTTATAAACTAAAAAAATTATTGTTCTTTTCTTTTATTTTCCAAACAAATCAACACCCAATATGGATAGATCCATACTCGAATCCATATAAAACATATAGATGAAAGAGTTTAAACATCCCATTCATAAACCCTCTTTTTCCATTAGATTATAGAAAAAGAAGAAAATAAAAAATAGGTTTATACCTTTCCTTGCTAGCTTCCTCTTCTTTTTCTTCTCCCTCTATGGAGATTTTTTTCTTCTCCTTTTCTCCCCCTAAGGGATGCCGCCCCTCTCTTCATTTCTCTCCCTCTTCTCCCGTTCTTTCTTTTTCTTTTTTTTTTCCTCTCTTTTTCTTATCTTTTCTTACAAAATAAATTGAGATATTAAGTTTTCTAGCCAAAATAAATGATTAGATATCCTATAATATCTATCCATATCATTCCTAATCTTATCCCTTTATGTCACTCATCATTATTTATAAAGATAAGTTCAAATGTGGCTCCATAAATTATGTGACACTTAGCACCTCTTTGTCCACAAAAAAATAATTATCACATACTCTTCCCCCTTTCATCTCCTACAAATTTCAGCCACATGGTCTTGTACATTTAATTGATTTGTTTTATTAAATACTTTATTTAATGCCTAATATACCCCTTTTTAAATGGGCTAAACTTGGGCCACCCTTTTAATTTTTTTTGGGCTTGGATTTTTTTATTATTTTGCTTACTAACTATAATGCACTTGGGCTTCCACCTATAAATAAATTGTGTCATTATAATACTTGTCCCATACATGATATTTTGGGCTAGATTAATAATTTAATTGCCATTAAATTACTTTATCTACAAGTCCCCTACTTAATTAAATAATTGGGATTGTTTAAATAATATATCCTCCTTAGTCTATTAAATCTATTATTCACCTGAACTCTATTTAAATTCTTGGGCTATAACATTATTATAGTCCAATACTTTTAATTCTATTATACCCTAATCAGTTGATTAGGGTTTTTATTTTACACATTTGCAAATAAATTTTTTACTTATTAATATTTAATTTTATAACCCAATTAGACTTGGTTATAAAATTAATTATTTGAGATGAATAAAATAAATCGCTTAGGGTTAGTATATATTTTTATATACTAACATTATCCCATATTATAACCCCTTAGGTTATTTAATTATCATACCTAATATATATATTAGGTTACATAACTTTATTCTTAATTCTCTTTTATATACAAAATAAATGTATACACATTACATAATGTATATTTATTTAATCACATACATAGTTAACATAAATCACAACATATTCCACTTCTAACTCTAATTTTGACTTTTTTCATAAAAGTCAACTGTTGACTTTTACCAAAAAGTCAACCCTTAAAAGTCAACTGTTGACTTTGACCAAAAAGTCAACCCTTACACATTTTGTGTTTAATGTCTTTTCTGACTAAACATGACGTTCTGGACGCAACCGAGCAGTCCGTGCTTCAAAATTCTATCTCTAACTCTAATTTTGAGTTTTAACTTACTCCCTTTTTATTGCTAATCATATTAGCTAATGACTTTATACTTATTCATCTTCTTATTTGTCAGTCAAGGCCAACATTCAAATTATGCTAATTACTAACATAGTTTTTATCTTGATTCTCATATCCTTAACTTAATTCATCATCCCTTTTGCTAAAATATATAGCACCTTACTAAGTATATACATATATATATATATATATATATATATATAAATATACACATATTTGTTTATCCTCATAGCATCTCTTCATGTAAAATTTTATTTCCTTAATAAAATTTTCACATGTACCTATATAACATTACTTACACCATTTCTAGGGTTTTGGAATTTTGTAAACCATATTTTCTTTATTCTCAATTAAATAGCAAATCTTATAGGTTCTACTTAAAAATTTTAAATACATCCTAAAATTTCCATCTAGATTTTATTCTTTAACCTTTATTTTAATTATTTAAAATCTTCTAGATTTTTGAGTTGTCACATAAAGAAGAAGATTGCAGATAGTACCGAAGATACATACAGTCTTAATAACTAAGGGTTTTTAAGATTTGAAGGAAGAATTTGGGTTCCATGTGAGCCGGAGTTGAAAGTGGAGATAATGGACGAAGCACATCACTCGAGGTACTCGATCCATCCTGGTAGTACTAAGATGTATCAAGACCTTCAAACAAATTTTTGGTGGACAAACATGAAGAAGGAGATAGCAGTGTATGTCAGTAGGTGCTTAACTTGTCAGAAAGTTAAGGCTAAACATCAACGACCCAGTGGTTTGCTACAATCATTGGAGATTCCGGAGTGGAAATGGGAGCATATCACGATGGACTTTGTGGTCGGACTTCTGACGACGCAAAAAAGATACGACGCTATTTGGGTAATAGTGGATCGTTTGACAAAGTCATTTCCTTTCCTGTCGATAAGGGTCAAGTATAACATAGACCAGTTAGCCAAGCTTTATGTCAAGGAGATCGTTTTGAGACATGGAGTACCAGTTTTGATTGTGTCAGATCACGACCTGCGATTCACCTCGAATTTTTAGAAAAGCTTGCAAGAGCAGATGGGAACGCAGCTGAGGTTGAGCACGACGTATCATCCACCGACGGATGGACAAAGTAAGAGGATAATTCAAACGCTAGAAGATAAATTAAGGTCTTGCATTATGGATTTCAAGGGGAGTTGGGACGATCATCTACCGTTGGTAGAGTTCGCCTACAACAACAGTTGTCACGCTAGTATAGGCATGCCGCCTTACGAAGCGTTATATGGACGGAAGTGTAGAACTCCACTGTGCTGGGATGAAGTAGGAGAGCGTCGAATGTTAGGGCTAGAAAGGTACAAACGGAGAAAGTGGTTAAGTTGAAACAAACGTGGCTAGTAGCAGCTCAAGACAGGCAGAAAAAGTATGCCGATCAACATCGAAAGAATAAAGAATTCGAAGTCGGTTCGTATGCATTCCTGAAGGTGTCGCCTTGGAAGGGGAAGATACGCTTCGGGAAGAAGGGAAAGTTAAGCCCTAGGTTTATAAGACCTTTTAAAATTTTGAGAAGGGTAGTAGAGGTAGCATATGCAATAGCATTACCTCTAGAGTTGGGACATATCCATAACATGTTTCACGTATCGATATTACGTCCCTATAAGCTGGATTACAAGCACGTAATCGAGTATGAACCTATCCAAGTCGAGAAAAACTTAACGTATGAAGAGGTTCCTATTCAACTGATTGATAGGAAAGAACAAGTTTTTGGAAGCAAAGTCATACCTTCCATGAAGGTGATGTGGAGGAACCAAAATGCCGAAGAAGCAACGTAGGAACTCGAAGACAAGATGAGGAAGGCTTATCCTCACTTATTTGACTAACTTGTATCGAAAATTTGGGGACATAATTCTTATAAGGGGGGAGGATGTAATGCCCAAGAAAATCGAATGATTGTGTAAATGAATTTTATTTGATTTATTGAATAAAATTATATTATTTGTTTATTAAACTGAGTAAGCTAATAATAGGTCGTTTTATGACCTAAAGAATGCAGAAATACTTAGGATTCTGGCTACATGCTGGAAATAAATGATATGAATTTATAAGACGAAAATAAAAGTTTTTCGAGGATTTTCCATAAAATCACTATTTGTCCGTTTCTGCTCGGGAATTATTTTTTAATTTTCGAGAAGCGCGTAATGATAGGATTTCAAGACGGGATGGAATATCTAATAATATTCTAGTTATGGCTCACGAAGTTTTTACGTGAGGACTTAAAACCCTAAGGGTTAAGGAAAATGAAACCTAATGATAATTAGGATTAAGTATAATAATAAATGATTATTATACAGAATGAATACGAGTATAATACTAGATATTATACGAGTATAATACGAATAGGATACGAGAATTAATACGATATATAATACGAATTTTATACGAAGTAAATACATTCAAATTAAATTAAATTTATTAACTAAACCCGTGGATCGAACCGATGGGTTAACGGATGGGTTAAACCCATGGGGTGACCCATGGGGCAACCCATGAGCACATGAGTGGCACATGGGGGGATATGGGTTGACAAGGAGGCCATGAGGGGTGCATGTGCTAGCACATGCTAGCACATGGGCAAGATATGGAAAAAGGAGGTTTGGTCCTAATGACCAAACTACCCTAAGCCTTGCAAATTCTATAAATATAGGAGTTCATTGGTCATTTTGTTAGTTGATCAAATTGAGCACATATTAAGAGAGAGAGAGAGAGAGAGAGAGAGAGAGAGAGAGAGAGAGAGAGAGAGAGAGAGAAGAGAAGCTAGCTTATTGCCTTTGATAAGAATGAAGCAAACCAAGGAGCTAAGAAGTAATTAAATCTCCATATTCAATCACCAAAGATCAACAAAGGTATAATGATAAGAAAATTATGATAATTCATTGTCTTTCAATATAGAATTAATAGAGAAGTGAATTGGTAGAGCATAAATAGTAAGAAGTCATAAGGTTGGCTATATAGTGAACTAAGAACACTAATAAGCCATGCATGATGAAATCGTATTAATTGATTAAGGAACTAATGAAGAACTTATCAAACTCTTGAGAGTTTGCATTATAAGCATGTGAAACCATTAAAACATAGATGTTTACATTGGTTAGAATCATTAATAAACAACCAATGGATTGATTCCATTTGGTTCGTAGTTAAACTATTGAATAACGAAGATTCGACGAAAGTTACGTGATTAGATGTTAATTGTCGAAACCGTGAATTTTTCGTAATAGAAGTCAAAAGTCGCAGTTTGAATTGAAAACGATCGTTTTTGATGGCGTAATGCATAATTAGGTAAATAAGACTTGCGAGAGTAAGAACAAACTTATTAGGACTTTAAACGAAGAATTAAGCGTCGAACGTTCACAAACGTTGGACGAAAGTGTAAAAATGGACTAATCGGCAAATTTCTCACCAATGGATTCAGAAATGAATTCTGACTTGACGAAATCGTAGAACATAGGATTTATGAACTATTGGCTTTGGAATGAGCTAATTCCGAGTTGTAACGATCGTGTTATAAGCTCTTAAATTTCATAAAATTAAAAGCTTTTTTGAAGAACAGGGCTGGCGCCGCGGCGCCACAGCGCCGCCCAAGTAGTAGTCCCCAGTGCCGCAGCGCCAGTCTGGGGAAAGGACCCTGTATAGGGGGCGCCACAGCGCCGCTTGGCAAGGCAAACTTGGCGTCGCAGCTCCGAGACAGGGAAAAAGTTACTGCGAGCCAGCGCCGGCTTTAAGTCTATGTCTAGCGCTGCAGCGCCTTTAAGTAAATTTTTTTCGACATGCCTGTTTGTTAACCTAGCTTGTAATAACCCAATATTTTTATATAATTAAATAAGAAATTTTGCGTATAATTTTTTTTAAATATTATTTCTATCAAAATAAGGGTGGAAATACGTGCAAGGTAAAGAATATGTATATATATGATAAATATATATTTATTTATCGCGTGAATGATTTTAAATAAATTTTTCGATAAAGGAATTATTGATTATTATAAATTATATTCTTATAATTAATTAATTTTGATAGTGAAAATATTTTATTATTTATTTTTCATGAAAATATGATTAATATATTATTTAAATAATATAAGAAAGGATTCTTAGAATTATTATAATAATTATTTTATTATATGAATTTATCAAGATTAATTAAGTTAATTATTTTAACTTAATTAATAATGGTATATAAGGTAAAGTGTGATTATAGATCAAAACCCTAATGTTGATCTATGTTATGAAATTTCATGAATTAATACAATTATTATATAATTGTATTTAAAAAGAAAATATATTTATGTTATGAATAATAAGAAATTATTTTCTTAAGAGATTTGAATATTAAATGTGATTATTAATTATATTTGTATTCAATATATATGTAAGTATATTAATACAAGTTATGATTATGAATTTTATATATAATTATGATAATTAACATAATTATATGAATATATGTTAAGAATTTATTTATTTATTTTATTTAAATATTAAACATAATAATTGATTACGTTGTATTTAATTGAAAGTATGTATATTATGTGATTAAGGATAATAATTAAGAAACCCTAATTCATAAAGTTGGGAACCCTAATTATAGCAAGAAACTCTAATTTTTACAAACCCTAATTATTATTTGAAAAACCTAAATTTTTTTTATTAGTGTGCTCTAATTAAATTTTTAATTAATTCCTACTTAATTTTTCAAACCCTAGAAATTATTTGGGAAACCTTAAGGTTTAAAATCTATTGATTAAACCCTAGATTCAAGCACCATGGACAAGAATACCCTTAAAAAGATTTGTTAGTTTACTAAAATACTATTTTGAATTTATTTAATTGAGCTAGCTTGCAAATCTTTACAAGATATATGGTAGGATTTTCACACATGCCAAATCTCCTCTTATTAACCACAAATTGACACCTAGCAAGATTAGATTCATTGAATCAAAGATAAGATTTGCAAAAGAAAAAAAGAGTAAAGAAACACTTCATTATTTTCATACACACAAGCCAAGTTCTTTTCTCTCTCTAAGACCCATGAAATTCTCTCTCTAACTTGGTCACAATATCAAACAATAACATCCCATACACTAAATCATAACAGATCCAAGTCAGAAATCAGAAAATTGGTTCAAGAAAGGTATAAAATCCTAACCAAGCTAGATATTTAATTTTTCGTAAAATGTTATGATTAAGTGTTAAAATATGTTCTATGATATGTTAATAAGTGATCTGAGTTGAGAAATAACATTTCTATAACATCTAGATGCACGAAAAATAGAATTTTTGAAAACTACATGAACCCTAAAAAGCTGTCTGACAGGCTAAAGTCGGGGCCAATAGATCTCATACTGTTCATCATATGTTGTGTTTATGTGTTTGTATGTGTTCTATGACATGTTATTAGTATTCTGAAAGTGGAATCATGATTATAATATGTGTAGATTGAAAGATATGAACGGTCAAAACCCGTTGACCGAACACGAAATTGAGTTTTCTGGGTAACCCAGAAAACTGAAGAACGTGTTCTGGCAGTGACTTTGACCGGCTTTGATCTTGTAACTAGAAGGCTGTTAGAATGTAAACTTGTGTTTAGCTTGTACTCTGACATGAGGACTACAAGTCCAGAGCACTCTCGAATCTTAGAAAATAATGGATCGAAAGTGGTAGACGGTCGTCGTTGACCGTCCAGATTTGTTTTTGGGTAACCCAGAATTCTTGAACAGCGTCCTGACTAGTTTTTGTAAAATCTAGATCTTTCTTTGTGTTGATATTTGGACTATATAAGTGCTCGAATAGTGTACCCTGGTAGTTATACTACAAAACTCGACGTCTAACACACCCAAACCATGATCAGACTGCAAGATCTAAGGCCAACAAGTGCGTTGACCGGCATTGACTTTATGTTTCTGGGCAGCCCAGAAACTGAAAAACAGCCTTGGGTGGTTGGTTTGACCGGCCACTGAATCCGGTATAAATATTTGTTGATAGTGAAATGAACATGTATGTGTAGTGTTACACTAGTACTACAAGCTCATCACACTTAATTACCCAAAAACCGATCATGTTGTCAGTAAATTTCGGTCAAACTAGGACATTTGGCATTGACCTGGGCTGTTCTTGAGTTGATCAAGAACACCTATAGCAACAGTTTTCGTCGCTATAGCCCTTTAGCGATTGTTTTTAATTAAAATTAGTTATATTAATTAAAATAAATAGAAATAATAGAAATTAATTATTAAAAATTCATGAAATAATTTTAAAATATAAAAATTAACTTTTAATATTTTGACATAAAATTCATTAATATTTTAATTTAATTAAATATTAATGATATTTAATTTATTTAATAATTATATTAAATAAATTAGTTAAAAATTATTTTAATATATTAAAAATCATTTTAAATGATATTAAAGTATAAAAAAATATTTTAAGTTATAATAAATGACTTTTAATATTTTGAGAAAAATTTCATTAATAATTTAATATTAATTATAATAAATTTATTTAATAAATATATTAAATAAATTAATTAAAAATGTTATTTTAAAAATGATATTAAAGTTCTAAAAGGTATTTTAAGTTATAATAAATAACTTATAATATTTTGATAAGAATTTCATTAATATTTTAATATTAATGATAATAAAGTTATTTAATAATTGTATTAAATAAATTATTTAAAAATGATTTAAATATTTTATAAATCATTTAAAGGTGAAATAAATGTTTTAAAAATATTTTAAGTTATAATAAATAACTTTTAATATTTTGATATGAATAGCATTAATATTTTAATATTAATGGTAATTATTTAAAAATAATTTTAATATCTTAAAAATCATTTAAAGGTAATATTAAGGTTTTAAAAATATTTTTAGATTATAATAAATAACTTTTAAATTATTGACATGAAGTTCATTAATATTTTAAATTATTTAAATATTAATGATAATGAAATTATTAACAATTAAATCATTAAAAATGATGAAAGTGTTTGAAAAATCATTATAAATGATTATAATGTTTGGAAAAATATTATAACTGATAATTAAATTATCTATTATAATATTTAAGTTTTTAAATAAAGTTTTATTAAAAATAAATTTAGTAATTATCTGATAATGCAATCGGGATGCCGAAACGATACCGAACTCAAACCAATCGACATAGTTTGACTAGGTATACATTCTTATGTGTTGTAATGACTGACATAAATATGTAATGATATGTTTAAGCAGTATTATGTGTTAAGTTGTATTATTCTAATTAAAAGAATAATTCTATTGATGATAGGACTTCATATTAAAGATAAAAGCGTAAGCTATACTACGTAGCAGTAATCAACTATCAAGGCAAGTATCTGAACTATTCTCTTTCATTATGCAAGTAGTCTAACCTTACTCAAAATTTTATATTGAGCAAGTATCCAATACAAAGCATGTTCATGAATAATTATTGTAAATTATTCATATCCATAATGATAATTCATGATTCGTTTATGAAATTATTCTCATATAGTGAATTTTTATTCAATTCAGTTATTAATTATTAATATCTCATTATTGTCTGTTATCATACAAGTGTCCCCACTTGTATGAACTGTTGTTTTCCTACAAGAACTCTTGAACTTGAAATGCTTTGATATGACAAATCTTGTTATATACTATTAAAGTTCGGTAGGTATTTATGACTGTCTAACCTATTTGACTCGGCTAGACATAGTTCGAATTGTACTGTTGAATAGTATTGATTATGATAAAGTCGTCCAACTGAATTGTTTAGTTATGACTTCAGACTGAGTATGAACAACCCTTAAATGGGGAAATTATTTATGTGCCCAAGGCAAACAGAGTGAACGAATTTATCTTTCAAACAGATAGTATTGATCAATACAGGACATAACGGGGCTGATCACCTTACATGTCCGTAAGACCAGAGCGGTTTGCAGATGAATTTCTGTTTAAACCTTTTCAAAAATGAAAAATAGAAGTTCATGGTCCATTGACCGCTCAACATTTATAGTCACTACGTCGTTTCAAAATTTTAAACGATTTGATATGTTATTAAGATATGATTCGAAAGACTTCACAGCTATTGCTTCGTTGTAGAAGTATACCTCAAAGAAAACATTTATTTCTTTCAGCTAAAGTTTATTAACTGCTATTACTTGTTGAGCAATTGAATGCTCATTCTTGCTTTAAATTAAATGTTTTCAGCTAAGCGTGATCAACCAGAAGGCTCTGGCAAAAACAAAGGGAAAGGAAAGCTACAAGAATAGGTTTATGATATCGTGTGTAATAGTTATACTTTTTTAAGATGATAATATTTAATATCTATTATGTAATGAATGTTTTAAAGGTCGTGTACATGGGATTAGACAACTCTGATATGTAAATTAAGTTTGTTTATTTATATTATTATTATTCCGCTCAAAGAAATGATATCGTGTAGCACCAAGTTCGGGTTTCAAGTACCTGGATTTGGGGGCGTCACATAGCTTGCTACATGGTAATTATGGGGCAAACATATGGTTAATATTAATGAAGAGAAATCACTTAAACAATATGTTTAAGAATGATTTTAAGAATTAAACGTTGACAAAATGAATTTAAATTTAAAAGTCAAAATCCGATAATGTGAACTAGGAATCGTAATCGAGTTGTGAGCGTACCTTAAGGTTGTATAACATGTAATAAAGGTTCATGATGCGTGAATGATATCAAATGAAGTTAAAACTTAATTTCTATACGGAGTCCGAGAATGAGAATCCGATGGGAATGTGATTAACGTAGTGAATTGATTAAGGTTTTGTCTATCGTTGTGCTTAACAATGATCGACGAGAGTCAGTTTATAACATATAGATGTTAATAAGCCGTAAAAAAATGTTACACAAATTGAACAAATGTTATTAGTTTAACAATTCGGCTAAGTTATACAAAAAGGAGAAGATAGGTTATACATAGTATATCAATTGTGAATACTCATTTGGTATGCTATGTGTTTATGCTTTGTAGAAGTTGTAAAGATCAAGTAGCGTACATTTAAAGGTTAAAGACGCAAAGGCAAGTTTTTTAAACTCTTGTCTATACTTTATGTTGGATAAGTTGTCATTATGCATGATTTCTTATGCATAAACTGTTATTGAATAGTCGATACCATTTGATTCGGCTAGACTGAGACTTAGAGTATTTTGGTTAGTTTTTAAATCATTCCAAAATAATTACGATGTTGTTATCCTATGCCAATTGCTTGGTACGGATTCTCAGGTAAGCCTGAGTGTGAATAAACAAATATTTTTACGTCTTTAATTCAACAGGCACGTGAGGTTGCCACCAATTAAACATAAATACGTTTAATATATGAGTGTTGATCAACATAGAGTACTACAGGCTGATCACCTGGATGTGTTTGTAAGCTATATTGAACTTACGGCCTCAGTGCCAGGTTGTTCCTTTCACGAATAAGAACTAAATGATGGTTCACGGTCGTTGACCAACATAGATTCCGAAAAGGCTATAAGTCCTTGGGAATGGTTTTAAAGGAATCAAAATGTTATTTTGATTATTCTTAAGTACTTCATAACTATTGTACAATTATTGAAGACAAAGTTATATGATTCTTGATTTTGTGGTTTCCAGATTTGTTGTTAAACTTGCTGAGCTATTTATGCTCATTCTTGCTTAAAACTAAATGATTTCAGCTTAGTGCGAACGGACCGAAGGATCCGATAAAGACAAGGGCAAGTCCAAGATGGACAAATAGTGATCCTTGTAATAGTATAGTATTAGTATTGTAACAATTGATATTATGACACAGAACAAATGTAATGGCTATAAAGAACTTGGGAAGGGATTACTATAATATAATATTTAGTAAACATATGCGTGTTATTGAAGTCTTTCATTGAATGTACGTGTAGATAGTAGCACCTTGTAGCACCATGTCCTAAGGTTTGAAGGTACCCAGATTTGGGGGCGTCACATATTGGTATCAAAGCTTTAGGTTATAAAAATTAAGGGAAAAAACCTTAGGCTTTAACCTTGAGAAGGGAAGTAGAAGTTAGAAGTAAGTCAACTCTACCGAAGTTTTAAAGAAGAAAGTAACCTTAAATATATTAAATGTGATATGTGTTTATAAAATTTGATTGTGTACTAATCAATTTATTTGTGTCTTATTGTAGATACCAAGAATTATGGACATGTATAATAAAATACATGAAGTTAGTGAGGACTCAGTCAACTTTGTAGAGGTTGTACTGATGCTGATAGCAGAGGTGCTGGTAGTGATTCTAGAGGAAACTGATGAGGATGAGGAGGATTCGTCTGAATACTTTGATAACTTTGACTTTGCATCATTGTTTGATGGTATGTCAGAGGAAGAAGAGGAGACTGTGCCGATTAATACGGTACTGCCTATTGAGGACGGTGGAGACAGTATCGATTAATCCGGTATTGCCTACTAAGGAGGTGGAGGAGTCGACACCGGCGGAGTCTATGAAGGCTCTATTCATGGCAGTGTTAGACAGGAACGTCCAACTGAGTAAGGAAGCGTGACCTCAAAAAGGAGGTTCATGATGTTGTTGAGGAAGGCAAGACAGTTCGAGCAGGGATTAAAACCCTAGCCCTTTAGCTGGATATCAGTATTCCAAAGTGTTACCTTTGGAGCCGTGTTAGAGAAGGAGATTATAGCAGAGGGTGGTAGTGAGGTGTTGACCCAATTCCACAAGGAGAAAAAGTACAAGGGTAAGACTGACGTATCAGTCCAAATTAAGGGAACCAGTGGGAGTGGCCAGAAGAGGAAGGGTTTTAACTTCAGGAATACTGGAGTAAAGCAAGAATATCCTAAGAGGCGGATGGAGGCATACAAGACTTGCGGGAAGGCTCATCTGGGAGTCTGTCTCAAGAGAAAAGCAGTGTGTTACAACTGCGGACAGGAAGGGCATATTTCGCCTAACTGTCCCAGTTCGAAAAGAATCGTGGTTGCTTTGTGTGTGGATCTACGGACCACATGGCATGTAACTATCCAAAGAAAGGTTCGGATGGTGGGAAAGGACTTAGCGGTAGTAAACTAGCGATGGGTGGCGCAATACCACAGGGTAGACCAACTGCCCGCACTTTTAATATGACGGTCCAGGATACAGTTGCATCAAGCAATGTCGTAGTAGGTATTATCCCAGTCAACAACATAAATGCGTATGTATTGTTTGATTAGGGTGCTACATGTTCGTTTATAGCATGTGCATTTGCTAAACAGTTAGGATTATTCCCCGAAAGACTTTTAATACCTTTGAATATTAAGGTAGCAAACGAGGAAGTAATTCTGTTGATTGTGTTCATAGGAGTTGTTGTGTAGATATTAGAGGTAACAAATTATCGGTAGATCTTATACCGATAAAATTGGGATAATTCGATGTAATTATCGGGATGGACTGGTTGTTTAACCATGGAGCAATTATAGATTGCCAAAATAAAGTGTGAACCTTTAGATTTGTAAGAAACCCAAGGTAGTGTTCTACGGTAGTAAATCACCGGGACGCTCTTGTTGTCTAACTATGGCGCAAGCCAGGAAATTGTTAAGAAAAGGATGTGAAGGTTACCTGTGCTATGTTATGGATACCCAGCGATTGGGAGTAATATTGGAACAGATACCTATAGTCAATGAATATGCGAACGTCTTTCCGAGTGATTTTCCAGGTCTTCCACCCGACAGGGAGACTGAATTTGTTATAGATGTTATGCCAGGGACGACACCAGTTTTGAAGGCAACGTATCGTATGGTGCTAGTGGAATTCAAGGAGTTGATAATTCAGTTGCAAGAACTTTTAGACAAGAAGTACATTCAACCGAGTGTTTCTCCATGGAGAGCACTAGTATTATTTGTAAAGAAAAAGGACGTATCGTTGAGGCTTTGTATCGACTATCGAGAGTTGAACAAACTAACGATAACGAATAAGTATCCATTACCCATGATTGATGATCTATTTGATCAGTTAAAAGGGGAAAAATATTTTTCTAAAATAGATTTACGGACGGGGTATCACCAGTTAAAGGTTAGAGAGTTGGATGTACCTAAGACAGCATTCAAGACTCGTTACAGTCATTATGAGTTCCTGGTGATGTCGTTTGGGTTAACGAATGTGCCAGCCGCATTCATGGATATGATGAACAGAGTGTTTAAACAGTATTTAGACAAGTTCGTCGTAGTGTTCATTGATGATATTCTAGTCTATTCCAAGACGAAAGAAGATCACGCTGAACATTTAAGATTAGTGTTGGAAGCACTAAGAAAGGAGAGGTTGTATGCGAAATTCACTAAGTGTGAATTTTGGTTAGAGAAAGTGCAGTTTTTGGGGCACATCATCGACAAGGAAGGGATTTCAGTAGATCCAGCGAAGGTGGAAGCAGTGATTAATTGAGAACAACCCAAAACGCCGATTGAGGTACGAAGTTTCTTAGGGTTAGCGGGTTACTATCGGAGGTTCATCCAGGACTTCTCGAAGATAGCTACTCCATTGACAAATTTAACACGGAAGACCATGAAGTACGTGTGGACAGAGAAGTGTGAAGACAACTTTCAAGAGCTGGAGAAGAGATTGTGTCAAACACCGGTATTGTCCTTACCGGATGAGACGGGAAATTTTATAGTTTATAGTGATGCGTCACATAAAGGACTGGGTTGCGTGCTCATGCAGTATGGCAAGGTCATTGCGTATGCATCTAGGCAGCTAAAGGAGTATGAGAAAGGTTATCCTACACATGATCTTGAACTTGTCGCAGTGGTTTTTGCCTTAAAAATTTGGAGGCATTACCTATATGGGGAGAAATGTGAGATATACACAGATCATAAAAGCATGAAGTATATCTTCACAGAGAAGGAGTTGAATATGAGACAGAGAAGGTGGTTGGAGTTGATAAAGGATTACGACCGTGAAATCCTGTATCACTCAGGGAAGGCGAACGTGGTGGCCGACGCCTTAAGTAGGAAGGGTCAGGAGAAATTGTCGATGTTAACAACTCAAGATGAGTTGATAACAGAGATGGCAAGGATGGAATTAGAAGTGCGATGTCCAAGTGAGGAAGGGGAGAAGCTGCATGCGATAGAAGTTCAACCCACAATAGTGGAGAAGGTGAAAGAAGTACAACTCAGAACTGATGAGTGCGAACGGATAAAGAAGAAGATTGCAGACAGTACTGAAGATACGTATAGTCTTAAAAACGATGTGTTATTAAGATTTAAAGGACAAATTTGGGTTCCGTGTGAGCCAGAGTTGAAAGATGAGATAATGGATGAAGCACATCACTCGAGGTACTCAATCCATCCTGGTAGTACCAAGATGTATCAAACCATCGAACAAATTTTTGGTGGACAAACATGAAGACGGAGATAGCAGAGTATGTCCGTAGGTGCTTAACTTGTCAGAAAGTTAAGGCCGAACATCAACGACCCAGTGGTTTGCTTTAATCATTGGAGATTCCAAAATGGAAATGGGAGCATATCATAATTGACTTTGTGGTAGGACTTTCGACGATGCAAAAAGGATACGATGCTATTTGGGTAATAGTGGATCGTTTGACAAAGTCGGCTCATTTCTTGCCTATAAGGGTCAAGTATAACTTAGACCAGTTAGCCAAACTTTATGTCAAGGAGATCGTTTTGAGACATGGAGTACCAAATTCGTTTGTGTCATATCGCGACCCGCGATTCACCTAGAATATTTGGAAGAGCTTGCAAGAGCAGATGGGAACGCAGCTGAGGTTGAGCACGGCGTATCATCCACAAACGGATGGACAAAGTGAGAGGACATTTCAAATGCTAGAAGACATGTTAAGGTATTGCGTTATGGATTTCAAGGGGAGTTGGAACGATCATCTATCATTGGTAGAGTTTGCCTACAACAACAGTTATCACGCTAGTATAGGCATGCCACCTTACAAAGAGTTATATGGACGAAAGTGCAGAACTCCACTATATTGGGGTAAAGTGAAGAGCGTCGAATGTTAGTGCCAGAAATGGTGCAACAAACGACAGAAGTGGTTAAGTTGATACGAACGCGGCTAGTAGCAGCTCAAGATAGGCAGAAAAAGTATGCCAATCCACATCGAAAGAATATAGAGTTCAAAGTCGGTTTGTATGCATTCCTGAAGGTCTCGCCTTGGAAGGGAAATATACGCTTTGGGAAGAAGGTAAAGTTAAGCCCTAAGTTTATAGGACCTTTTGAAATTTTGAGAAGGGTAGGAGAGGTAGCATATGTGATAGCATTACCTCCAGATATAGGACATATCCATAACGTGTTTCATGTATTGGTATTGCGTCCCTATAAGCTGGATTACAAGCACGTAGTTGAGTATGAAACTATCCAAGTCGAGAAAGACTTAACATATGAAGAGGTTCCTATTCAAGTGATTGATAGGAAAGAACAAGTTTTGAGAAGCAAAGTCATACCTTCGGTAAAAGTGATATGAAGGAACCACAACGTCGAAGAAGCAACGTGGAAACTCGAGGACAAGATGAGGAAGGCTTATCCTCATCTATTTGACTAACTTGTATCAAAATTCTGAAGACATAATTCTTATAAGGGGTGGAGAATGTAACGCCCGAGAAAATCGAACGATTATGTAAATGAATTTTATTTGATTTATTAAATAAAATTATATTTTTTTTATTAAACTAAGTAAGCTAATAAAAAGTCGTTCTATGACCTAAAGAACGCATAAATGGTTAGGATTCTGGCTACGTGCTGAAAATAAATGATATGAATTTATAAGATGAAAATAAAAGTTTTTCGAGGATTTTCTGTAAAATCACTATTCATCCATTTCTGCTCGGGAATTATTTTTGAATTTTGGAGAAACGCGTAATGATACGATTTCAAGACGAGATGGAATATCTAATAATAATCTAGTTATGGCTCACGAAGTTTTTATATGAGGACTTAAAACCCTAAGGGTTAGGGAAAGTGAAACCTAATGATAATTAGGATTAAGTATAATAATAAATGATTATTATACAGAACGAATACGAGTATAATACTAGATACTATACGAGTATAATACGAAGAGGATACGAGAATTAATACGACGTATAATATGAATTTTATACGAAGTAAAAACATTTAAATTGAATTAAATTTATTAACTAAACCCGTGGATCGAACCGATGGGTTAACGGGTGGGTTAAACCCATGGGGTGACCCATGGGGCAACCCATGAGCACATGAGGAGCACATGAGTGGCACATGGGGGGATATGGGTTGACAAGAAGGCCATGAAGGGTGCATGTGCATGCACATGGGCAAGACATGGACAAAGGAGGTTTGGTTCTAATGACCAAACTAACCTAAGCCTTGCAAATTCTATAAATATAGGAGTTCATTGGTCATTTTGTTGGTTGATCAAATTGAGCACATATTGAGAGAGAGAGAGAGAGAGAGAGAGAGAAGAGAGAGAGAGAAGAAAAGCTAGCTTATTGCCTTTGATAAGAATCAAACAAACCAAGGAGCTAAGAAGTAATTGAATCTCCATATTCAATCACCAAAGATCAACAATGATAAAAAAATTATGATAATTCATTATCTTTCAATATAGAAATAATAGAGAAGTGAATTGGTGGAGCATGAATCGTAAGAAGTCATAATGTTGGCTATATAGTGAACTAAGAACACTAATAATCCATGCATAATGAAATCATATGAATTAATTAAGGAACTAATGAATAACTTATCAAACTCTTGAGAGTTTGCATGATTCGCATGTGAAACCATTAAAACATAGATATTTACATTGGTTAGAATAATTAATAAACAACCAATGGATTGATTCCATTTGGTTTGTGTAAATATATTGAATAACGAAGATTCGGCGAAAGTTACGTGATTAGACGTCAATCGTCGAAACTGTGAATTTTTCGTAATAGAAGTCAAAAGTTGTCATTTGAATAGGAAACGATGGTTGTCGATGGCGTAACGTGTAATTAGGTAAATAAGACTTGAAAGAGCAAGAACGAATGCATCCGGACTTAAAACGAAGAATTGAGCGTCGAACGTTCACGAACGTTGGACAAAAATGTAAAAATGGACTAATCGGCGAATTTCTCGCCAACGGATTCATAAATGAATTCCAACTTGATAAAATCGTAGAACATAGGATTTATGAACTATTGGCTTTGGAATGAGCCAATTCCGAGTTGTAACGATTGTGTTACGAGCTCGTGAATTTTATAAAATTAAAAGTTTTTCTGAAGACCTAAGTAGTAGTCCCCAGCACCGCAGCGCCAGTCCGGGGAGAGGACCCTGCATAAGGGGCATCGCAGCGCCGCTTGGCAAGGCAAACTTGGCGTCGCAGCGCCGGGACAGGGGAAAAGTTACTGCTAGCCAGCGCCACAGCGCTGACTTTAAGCCTATGTCTGGCGCTGCAGTGCCCTTAAGTAAAAAAATTTCGACATGCATGTTTGTTAAACTAGTTTGCTACATGGTAATTATGGGGCAAGCATATGGTTAATATTAATGAAGAGAAATCACTTAAACAACATGTTTAAAAATGATTTTAAGAATTAAACGTTGGCAAAACGTATTTAAATTTAAAACTCAAAATCCTATAATTTGAACTAGGAATCGTAATCGAGTTCTGAGCGTACCTTAAGGTTATATAATATGTAATAAAGGTGCATGATGCATGAATGACATAAATGAAGTTAAAACTTACTTAATTTCTATACGGAGTCCGAGAACAGGAATCCGATGGGAATGTGATTAATGTAGTGAATCGATTAGGGTTTTGTCTATCGTTGTGCTTAACAATGATCGACGAGAGTCGACTTATAACATATAGATGTTAATAAGCCGTAACAAATGTTAAAGAACTTGAACGGATGTTATTAGTTTAACAATTCGGCTAAGTTATACAAGAAGGAGAAGATAGGTTATACATTGTATATCAATTGTGAATTCTCATTTGGTATGTTCTGTGTTTATGCTTTTTAGAAGTTGTAAAGATCAAATAGCGTACATTTAAAGGTTAAAGACGCAAAGGCAAGTTTTCTAAACTCTTGTCTAGACTTTATGTTAGACAAGTTGTCATTATGCGTGATTTCTTATGCATAAACTATTATTGAATAATCGATGCCATTTGATTTGGCTAGACTGAGACTTAGAGTATTGTGGTTGGTTTTTAAAAATTTCCAAAATAATTACGATGTTGCTATCCTATGCCAATTTCTTGGTACGGATTCTCGGGTAAGCCTGAGGGTGAATAAACAAATGTTTTTACGTCGTTAATTCGACAGGCACGTGAGGTTTCCAACAATTAAACGTAAATACGTTTAATGTATGAGTGTTGATCAATATAGAGTACTACAGGCTGATCATCTGGATGATCTCGCTAGCTATATCAAACTTACGGCCTCATTGCTGGGTTGTTCCTTTCACGAATGAGAACTAAATGATGGTTCACGGTCGTTGACCAACACGGATTCTGAAAAGGCTTTAAGTCCTTGGGAATGGTTTTAAAGGAATCAAAACGTTATTTTGATTATTCTTAAGTACTTCATAACTATTGTATAGTTATTGAAGACAAAGTTATATGATTCTTGATTTTGTGGTTTCAAAATTTTTTGTTGAACTTGCTGAGCTATTTATGCTCATTCTTGCTTAAAGCTAAATGATTGCAGCTAAGAGCGAATGGACCAAAGGATCCGGTAAAGACAAGGGCAAGTCCAAGATGGACAAATAGTGATCTTTGTAATAACATGGTATTAGTATTGTAACAACTGATATTATGACACAGAACAAATGTAATGGTTATAAAGAACCTGTGAAGGGATTAATAGAATGTAATATTTAGTAAACTCATGCGTGTTATTGAAGTCTTTCATTGAATGTTTGAGTAGATAGTAGCACCGTGTAACACCATGTCCAGGGTTTGGAGGTACTCGGATTTGGGTGCGTCAGAATCACGATCTGACACAATCAAAACTGGTACTCCATTTCTTGAGACAATCTCATTGACATAAAGCTTAGCTAACTGGTCCAAGTTATACTTGACTCTTATCGGCAAAAAGTGAGCAGACTTAGTCAAACGATCCACTATTACCCAAATAGCGTTATATCCTTTCTGCGTCGTTGGAAGTCCCACCACAAAGTCCATTGTGATATGCTCCCACTTCCATTTTGGAATCTCCAATGATTGTAGCAAACCACTGGAACGTTGATGTTCGGCCTTAATTTTCTGAAAAGTTAAGCATCTACTGACGTACTCTGCTATCTGTCTCTTCATGTTTGGCCACCAAAAGTTCTGTTAAAGGTCTTGATACATCTTGGTACTACCAAGATGAATCGAGTACCTCGAGTGATGAGCTTCATCCATTATCTCCTCTTTCAATTCCGGCTCACACGGAACCCAAATTCGTCCTTCAAATCTTAATAACCCTTTGTTATCAAGACTACACTTATCTTCCGTATTGTCCAAAATCTTCTTCTTAATCTGTTCGTACTTCTTATTTCTGAGTTGTACTTCCTTCACCTTTTCCATGATTGTAGTTTGTACCTCTATTGAAAATAGCTTCTCTGCTTCTTCACTTGGGCATCTGACTTCTATCTCCATCATTGCCATCTCTGTTATCAACTCATCCTGAGTTGTTAACATCGACAGTTTCTCCCGACCCTTTCTACTTAAAGCGTCGACCACCACATTCGCCTTCCCTGGGTGATACAAGATTTCACAGTCGTAATCCTTTATCAACTCCAACCATCTCCTCTGCCTCATATTCAACTCCTTCTGTGTGAAGATATACTTCAGACTTTTATGATTTGTGTATATCTCACATTTCTCCCCATATAGGTAATGCCTCCAAAATTTTAAGGTGAAAACCACTGCGGCAAGCTCCAAGTCATGAGTAGGATAACCTTTCTCATACTCCTTTAACTGCCTACATGCGTACACAATGACCTTGCCATGCTGCATGAGCAAGCAACCCAGTCTTTTATGCGAAGCATCACTATAAACTACAAAATTCCCCGTATCATCTAGTAAAGATAATACAGGTGCTTAACTTAGCCTCTTCTTCAACTCTTAAATGATGTTTTCATATTTCTCTGTCCACACGTACTTCACTGTCTTCCTTGTCAAATTTGTCAACGGAGTAGCTATCTTCGAGAAGTCTTGAATGAACCTCAGATAGTAACCTGCTAACCTTAGGAAACTCCGCACCTCAGTCGGTGTTCTCGGTTGTTCCCAGTTAATAACTGCTTCCACCTTTGCCGGATCCACTAAAATCCAGTCCTTGTCGATGACGTGACCCAGAAACTGCACTCGCTCTAACCAAAATTCACACTTAATGAATTTTGCATACAACGTCTCCTTGCATAGTGCTTGCAGAACTAATCATAAATGTTCAACGTGATCTTCTGGCGTCTTTGAGTATACTAGAATATCATCAATGAACACTATGACGAACTTGTCTAAATACTGTTTGAACACTCTGTTCATCATATCCATAAATGTGGTTGGCGCATTAGTTAACCCAAACGACATGTGACACCCCCAAATCTGGGTACTTCAATTCCACAGGATTGGGTGTTCACTGCTCAATCATAACACATCTATCTACTCATAATAAATGAAACTCATAAATAAATAAAAATCCTCCTCTTAAGGGGTTACAACATCTGAACGAATAAATCCCAAGTTAACTAACCTTATTCATCAAATGCGGAAACATAAATAAATAATTAAGTCTTAAACATAATATCACAAGTCTTTAAACAAAATAATCTCAAATAAATAAACAAGTATTCATCACTTGTTTGCTTTGCCCTTTCCTATTCTAGTGGATGGCTCGTTAATCCTTTCAATCTTAGCTGCAATGTTATTATGCAAGAGTGAGCAACGATTGCCCACAAGTATAACAATATAATAATAATAATAACATGTGAGAAAGCAATGAATTTTGAATAATAGACAGCTCGACTTTTGAATCAAGATTAGAAACAAGAATCAAAAGTGAATATGAGGGTCACAAGACCAAGAAATATGTCCTAGGTTATCAAGTATTTCTACTTTAAAGCTTTAACAATCGTAAGACTATATGGACCTCACTTCTTGTACTTAGGGGGATCAGCCCTTAGTACCATATATGTGCACATCATCTCAACGCTAACGCTTAAATAATCCCCTATAAAGGGTTGTTCATCTCAGTTTGACAACAGAGTCCACACCAAAAAAAGTTTGGTTTGGATAAATTCAATAACAGTTCTAGAATTTAGAACGCCAATCAACTATGGACTAGTCGAATAAATAAGGGTTCGCTAGTCTTTCAAGGTTCAATAATAAAATGATACTTCAATCAAATATTGAATCTCAAAGCTATACAATTGAATAATTATTGTATAACCGAAGTATTGCTTTAAAAAGAATTATAATATCTCATTCGGAGTCAAAAACTTGAATGAATAACGTTAAGAATTTGCTCAATAAAAGTATAGGATTTATAACTTGCGAAATGTAAAAGTAAGGTTTAGGAACTTGCCTCGTGCGCAAGCTACAATTATAAATTATGTTCCTTAATTAATCCTACATACCATTACATTCACAATACTAATTAATTCTAAGTCTGATTATACTCATCGAATCACAAACATCAGTTCTTGAACACGATATTAGACTTCACGAATAACGACTTTAAACCACGTATTTAACTTATCAATTAATCACGTAAAACATCATTGAAAAGTTAATAAATTGTTTTAACATCTCAATATATGATTAACACGTTATCATGTTCATTACATTAGTTTTTAAAATGCATTTCTGAACTTTGACCACTTAAATAAAATTCTCTGAGCTATTCTGCTGGCCAGCGCTGCTGCGCCCGATTTGAACTGGGGAACGGCGCTGCGGCGCCTAGTCTACGTCAGCAAGCCCTTGGCCTGATGCTACAGTGCTTGGGTTCCTTTACAGAAATGGCGATGCGTCTCTGTGACACGTCAGCCATCACTGGCCTGGCGCTGCAGCGCTTGGTTCCTTTACAGAACCGACACTGTGGCACCGTGACACGTTAACCAGCACTAGCCTGGGGCTGCAGCGCATGGTTTCTTCACAGAACCGGCATTGCGGCGCCGCGACACAGTGCAGTTTGACAGTGTTGGCGAAGAACACAGAAATAAGCCAATTTACATCAAAGTCATAATCAAACATCAAATTTAGTGTTACCCATACATTCTGAACTTAACAGAAGCATTATATAACGTTCTTAGCATGCTTTTAACAACTTAAATCACATAAACAATCAAACTAGAACACATAATTTTCATGTTCTTGATATTTTTCATAGTTTTGATAATTTTCATGAAATCATGCATTACTGATTCGTTATAACACTGAATCAGTCCGTTTAAATTTCATTCTCTTCGTTTTTACATGTATAATCATAATCAACCATCAATTTTCAAATTAATAGACAATTGAAGCATGAATTTTTGTAAATATAAACCATATCCATGAGTTAACACTATGTAACTGTAACGCCTGAGAAAATCGGACGTTTATGTAAATGAATGTTATTTAGTTTTATTGAATAAAATTTTAATATTTGTTTATTAAAGTGAGTAAGCTATCTCAAGGTCGTTTTATGACTTATAGAAGGCAGATGTGATTAGGATTCTTGCTACGTGCCAAAAATAAAGGAATTGAATTTCCAAGACAAAAATAAAAGATTTCCAAGAACAAAAGTATTTTTGAGAAAAAGATGAAATAGGCTTTATTCACAATGTCAAACCCTAAGGGTTAGGGTTTGAGAATCCTAAGCCTTTCGGGGAGATCGGAATGTCGGAATGACATTCTGTCAAAAGATTTGACAGAAATATACCGTGAAAAATTGAGTTAGCTGAGAAAAGTTTTTTCGAAAGAAAATCACTATTCATCTATTTTTGCTCGGGAATTTTATTTGAATTTTTGAGAAATGCGTACTGATAGGATTTAAAAACGGGATGGAATATATAATAATATTCCAGTTATGGCTCACGATGTTTTAGCGTGAGGACTTAAAACCCAAAAGGTTAGGAAGATTAAAACCTAATAATAATTGGTTAAGTATAATAATAAATAATTATTGTGACGCCCCCAAATCCGAGTACCTTCAAACCCTGGATATGGTGCTACACGGTACTACTATCTACTCATACATTCAATTGAAAAACTTCAATAACACGCATGAGTTTATTAAATATTACATTCTATTAATCCCTTCACAAGTTCTTAGTAACCATTACATTGTTCTGTGTCATAATATCAATAATTACAATACTAATACTATACTATTACAAGGATCACTACTTGTCCATCTTGGACTTGCCCTTGTCTTTATCGGATCCTTCGGTTCGTTCGGTCTTAGCTGAAATCATTTAGTTTTAAGCAAGAATGAGCATAAATAGCTCAGCAAGTTAAACAACATATCTTGAAACTACAAAATCAAGAATCATATCATTAGGTCTTCAATAACTGTACAATAGTTATGAAGTACTTAAGAATAATCAAAATAATGTTTTGATTCCTTTAAAACCGATCCCAAGGACTTATAGGCTCTTTGGAATCTGTGTTGGTCAACGACCATGAACCATCATTTAGTTCTCATTCATGAAAGGAACAACCCGGCACTAAGGTCGTAAGTTCGATATACCTTACGAGCACATCCAGGTGATCAGCCTATAGTACTCTATGTTGATCAACACTCATACATTAAAAGTATTTTCGTTGAATTGGTGGCAACCTTATGTGCCTGTCGAATTAGCGACGTAAAAACATTTGTTTTATTAATGCTCAGGTTTACCTGAGAATCCGTACTAAGCAATTGGCATAGAATAACACATCGTAATTATTTTATAAAGATTTGTGGAAAACCAACAAAAATATGCTAAGTCTCAGTCTAGCCGAATCAAATGGCATCGACTATTCAATACTTGTTTATGCATAAGAGATCATGCATAATGACAGCTTGTCCAACCATAACTTATAGACAAGAGTTTAGAAAACTTGCCTTTGCGTCTTTAAACCTTTACGTTTATTCTACTCGGTCTTTACAACTTCTACAAAGAATAAACACATCGCATACCAATGAGAATTCATATTTGATAAACAATGTATAACCTATCTTCTCCTTCTTGTATAACTTAACCAAATTGTTAAACTAATAACCTTCTTTCAAGTTATTTAACGTTTATTACGGCCTATTAACATATATATGTTATAAACCGACTCCCGTCGATCATCAATAAGCATAATAACAAACGAAACCCTAACCGGTTCGTTACGTTAACCACATTCCCGTCGGATTCCCATTATCGAACTTGGAATAGAATTTATATGAGTTTTAACTTCATTTAATCTCAATCATGCATCACGTACCTTTATTACATGTTATATATGTTGGGTTTGTATGTAACGCAATCATGCAATCAAATCACATAAATAGGGCGGAAGCGTAAAAACTAGGTTTTCAAAATTTATACAAACCCATAACCATGATCATGCTTTGTGCTTGTTATCAATAACAGAAAAGAGAGAACATGGAATTATACCTTTGAAGATCTAAGCTTCCTCAGGTACAAGTTCTACTCCTTTGATTCCTTTGATTCCTCTGATAGTGGCTCCTTCCCTTGAATAATGTCAGCCACCCAAATGTTTGGCCTCTAACGGTGATCCACCAAGGAAGATGAAGAACTCAAGAAGATGGGTTATTGGCTTAACCCTTGTTTCTATCTCTGTAGAATATGTGTACTCCCAACTCTTGGAAAATTTCACATTCCTTATTTCTAATATAAGACTCTCTTATATAGATATTAGGTTAACCCTCCTAATCCAATTAGAATAGGGTTTTATTTAATTAATTAATTAAATACTTTTAATTAATTTATATCCTAATCTTTATTAGGATTGAGAGAGAGTACTGATATTATATTAATTCCTAAACTCCTTTAGAATTAAAATAATAATAATAATAATAATATTAATAAGATTCCTCTTATTAATTTATATTTAATATTTCTAAAATATTAAATAATAAACATTAAGCTATTTAATTTATTCTATCATCATAAATTAAATTAATTATACTTAATGCATTATTACTATCATGCCATTTTCTTCTTAAATAATTCTTCTTCCTTTTATGGTGTGACCCTTTAGGTTCTCCATATTAAACCGGTTGTGAATAAATCAATTAGAACAATTCTAATCTTATTTAAATAAACAAATTAAACTAATAATCTATTTAAATAAATAACATTTATTCTACAATAGGGATAAGCCTCCCTAGCGATCAACGACTTTCCAGATAATATAGATTTCAACATTAATCATAAAAGAACCTGTGAGTTAATAGTTACCGTACAATTCAATCCTTCCACCATACAATGTCCCAATTAAATATAAGACATGGATTTACTGTCAAGGATTAATTTATTTAATCATATGTATTTCGATTAGAAAATGCACAACTCCAAATAATGCAAATTAGAAACCTCTTTCTAATTTCATTCTACCTTAGCCAAGGATTCATGGGTTGTCATTTAACGAATCACATAGGACATATCTCCTCTTTTACTAGAGGTGGTAGATTCTTTATTGATCATTCATTATCTCCATATGTAACTCATTACACCCAAGCATACCCTATATATGCCTTAAAAGGCCTTAAGGAATTAGTCAAAGTATAATTTGTTACATACAAGATACTATGATGATCTCAAGTCCAAGGATCACATGTACTACTATCACATTAGGAATTCCTATTGACAGGCGAGTAAAACTCCATTAGGTATTCCATAGCGAGTCACGTTCAGTGAACTTATTCTCCAATAAGCACCTACATACTTGCTTTAGTGTCTCCACACAAATGACCATGAGATCAGTCATCCTCATCCAATGAGCAAGCAACATATGTACCAATCTATCCGGATTTACTAATCCCCTTTTTAGTAATCCCACGATTGGGAACTATTTTAGTTTTAAAGCTTTCTAAGAATTTAGATCTCATTAGCATGATCAACATCATGATTCTAAAAGCATTGCTTAAAACTATGGGTTATTTACATATTATAAAAACAGCACCATGTAGATAATTAAATGCCTTTAATAAATAAATATTTTATTAATAAATAAATAAGATTATTTACAAAGTATGTGCTTTATCATCATACATGATTGGCTTGTATGCACACTACTATCAATCTCCCACTTGCACTAAAGCCAATCGCCATGGTATCTCATACCCATCTTCTCTAAGTGACGATCAAACTGCTGTTGTGTTAAAGCTTTAGTAAATGGATCTGCAATGTTGTCTTGATAGTCTACACTCTCCTCTTTCAATGATTTCTTTAATCAAAGTGCCGCAACACATGTTTAGATTCAAGATGAGACTTAGGACCTATTCCTAGTTCTGTAATGAACTTTTCATCTAAAACATCAACTTGCAGCTTCACTTACAGTTATATACTTTGTCTCTGTCACTGAATCAGCAACCGTTTGCTGCTTGGAACTCTTCCAACTCACTGCACCTCCGTTCAAGATAAACACATACCCTGAAATAGATTTACTGTCATCTTGGTCTGTTTGAAAACTTGAGTCCGTGAATCCCTCGAGTTTTAATTCAGACCCACCGTAGACAAGAAAAATATCTTTAGTCCTTCTCAAGTACTTTAGGATATTTTTCACTACCTTCCAGTGCTCTTCTCCTGGATTCGACTGGTATCTGCTTGTTACACTAAGTGCGTGAGCAACATCCGGTCTAGTACATATCATACCATACATGATAGATCCTATTGCAGAAGCATAAGGGATCTTACTCATACGGTCTCTCTCCTCAGGTGTCTTTGGGGCCTGTTTCTTGGAGAGATTTATTCCATGGCTCATCGGCATGAGACCTCTTTTGGAATCTTCCATGCTAAACCTCTTTAGCATCGTATCAATGTACGTTCCTTGGGATAAGCCGAGCATCCTTTTAGATCTATCTCTATAGATCTTTATCCCCAAAATATAGGATGCTTCACCCAAGTCCTTCATGGAGAAGTTTTTAGATAACCAAATTTTAATGGATTGTAACATAGGAATGTCATTCCCTATCAGTAATATATCATCAACATATAATACAAGGAATGATACTGCGCTCCCACTAACCTTCTTGTATACACATGGTTCATCCTCGTTTTTGATAAAATCAAACTCTTTGATTGTCTCATCAAAACGAATGTTCCATCTACGAGAAGCTTGCTTCAACCCATAAATGGATCGTTGTAGCTTACAGACTTGATTTGTTCCAACTTTTGAAATAAATCCCTCTGGCTGTGTCATATACACATCCTCCTCAAGTTTCCCATTGAGGAAGGCCGTTTTCACGTCCATCTGCCAGATCTCATAGTCGTTTATAAGCTGCAATCGCAAGCAAAATCCGAATGGACTTGAGCATAGCTACTGGTGAGAAGGTTTCATCATAGTCAACTCCTTGTCTTTGTTTGAAACCTTTTGCAACCAGTCGGGCCTTATAGGTCTCTACCTTGTCGTCCGCTCCAGTCTTTCTTTTAAAGACCCATTTACACCCAATAGGCTTAATGCCTTCAGGTGGTGAAATCAAAGTCCATACTTTGTTTTCATACATGGAGTCCATTTCAAATTTCATAGCTTCAAGCCATTTCCCTGAGTCTTTATTACTCATATCCTGTTCGTAATTTAATGGATCATCATCATTCATGATGTGTACCTCATCGTCATCCTCTATAACGAATCCATACCTCTCAAGTATCTTCGGTACTCTTCCAGATTTACGAACATGGTGTGGTACAGTAGGTTCTTCTACTTGGTTAGGTACCTGACTTTGGTCCGTGGTAACTTGTGGTTCTTGAACTTCTTCAAGATATATCTTACTCCCACTGACCCCTTCATGGATAAACTCTTTCTCCAAGAAGGTAGCATGTTTCGCAACAAACACCTTTTGATCAGTTGGATGATAGAAATAATACCCTACGGTTTCTTTAGGGTATCCCACAAATCTAAACTTATCGGATTTAGTCTGTAGCTTATCATTTTCAAACTTTTTGACATAAGCTGGACAACCCCAAGTCTTAACATGCTTAAGATTTGGTTTCCTCCCGTTCCACATCTCATATGGAGTCTTTGGGGCGGATTTGGTAGGTACCTTGTTAAGTAGGTATGCAGCCGTTTCTAGGGCATATCCCCAGAAGGAAATTGGAAGGTCAGTAAAACTCATCATGGATCGAACCATGTCCAACAGTGTTCGATTTCTCCTTTCAGATACTCCATTTAACTGTGGTGTACCTGGAGGAGTCCATTGTGAGATTATACCATTTTCTTTGAGACAATTGAGAAACTCACTGCTTAAGTATTCTCCACCTCGATCTGATCGAAGTATCTTAATACTCTTGCCCGTTTGTTTCTCTACTTCACTTCTGATCTCTTTGAACTTTTCAAATGATTCTGATTTGTATTTCATTAAATACACATATCCAAATCTTGAGTGATCATCAGTGAAAGTAATAAAATAAGAATACCCACCCCGTGCACTTGTTGTCATAGGTCCACAAACGTCTGTGTGAATCAATGCCAACAACTCTGTAACTCTCTCCCCTTTTCCACTAAAAGGAGATTTAGTCATTTTACCCATGAGACAAGATTCACATGTTGGATATGATTCATAATCAGATAGCTCGAGGAGCCCATCTTTATGCAACTTGGATAATCTTGTTTCATTGATATGACCGAGTCTACAGTGCCACATATAGGTATAATTAATATCATCTCTTTTCCTTTTCTTAATTTGTTCAATTTGAAATATATTTTCTTGCAAGTCAAGTGTATAAAGTCCATTTCGCAAATTTCCAATACTATATAAAACATCGTCTTTATAAATAGAACAACCATTGTTCTTTATAATAACGTCAAAACCTTCCATATCCAATACAGAAATTGAAATAATATTTTTAATAATATTCGGAACATAATAATAATTATTAAGATAAATGGATTTGCCCGAAGGCATTGCTAAACAATAAGTTCCTACAGCTAATGCAGCAACTTTTGCTCCATTTCCCACTCGTAGGATCACCTCATCTTTGTTCAGCTTTCTACTTCTGACCAGTCCCTGCACAGTATTACATATGTGAGAACCACAGCCGGTATCCAATACCCAAGTAGAATTTTGACTTTCTGAAAAATTAATTTCAATCATGAACAAACCTTGATTGGAAGTCGAAGCTTCTCCAAGCTTCTTCTCTGCTAGAAACTTCTTGCAGTTCCTCTTCCAATGTCCCGGCTCATTTCAATGAAAGCACATTCCTTTAGCTGGTTCAGGTTTCTTTTGCTCCTTTTCTTTCCCTTTTCCCTTAGCCTTCTTAGATTTCTTCTTTTCAGAAGACACCTTGGGCCTCTTCCTTTTATTGGAAGAATCCACCATCAAGACATGGTTCTTCTTGGATGAGAAGTGACCTTCTGCAGTTTTCAGCATGTTAAGCAGCTCAGGTAAGCTGACATCTAGCTTATTCATGTGAAAATTAACCACAAACTGCGAGAAGGTCTCAGGGAGTGACTGCAAGACCAAGTCTTGACTCAACTCCCCATCCATGACGAACCCAAGCTGTCCAAGGCGTTCAATCAAATTGATTACCTTCAGAACATGAGTCTCGACGGTAGTGCCCTCGGTCATCCGAGATCGGAAGAGCTCCTTAGATATCTCATATCTAGCAGTCCTACTCTGTTCACCATACAACTCCTTGAGGTGAAGCAGCATAGCAGGAGCATCCATTTTTTCGTGCTGAAGCTGAAGCTCGTTATTCATGGATGCGAGCATGATGCATTGAGCCACAGATGCATCATCTTGCCACTTATTGAAAGTGGCAATCTCTTCCTCAGAGGCTGTTTCTGAAACAGATTCAGGGATAGTGGAATTTAGGACATAAGAAATCTTTTCAGCAGTGAGAACAATTCTCAGATTTCTTAGCCAGTCCTCATAATTCGGGCCGGTAAGCTTATTTGCATCAAGTATGCTTCGTAGTGAGATTAGTGATTTTGACATTTTTAAAATTCTGCATGTGAAAAGACAACATTTTAGCAAACATTCATTTTATTAACTTTGCATACCAAAATAAATTTAGGTCTTTATTTTAAATTGGTATCTCCCACTATTTTCATCAAACTATATTACCCTCACTCATATAGTTCGGCAACATCTAATTAAAGATTTGCTAGTGAGATTAAGGATCCCATTTCAAATGTATATAACCTTGTGGATAGCACAACAAGCGATATACAAATAAATAGGTAGACAACTCTTGTCAATTACATCACCATGTAACTCCTTTTATTTTGCCTCTTAAATCATAATGGTCATGTGTGTGCACATCCGAACTAAAATGATTTAAGTTAAGTCCAGCCTAGCACTTCTATAAATTCAAAAAGAAAAATTTTCGTCCTTGTGGATAGCACAATAAGACTAGATCGTTCAATTTTCTTGATAAGCATCAAATGTGATTAATTAACATCTTAAATATTCAATACTCGCCTTGTGGATAGCATAACAAACTCATATTAAATATTTAATACTCTATTAACTAATCATGCTAGAAGGCGACGTTCGATATTCCAAATATCATTTGAACGCTTCAGACTTAATATTATTTTTTTGAGGGGTTTGTTATTATTTGTCTCATCTTTTAAGCGCGCATGCACATATATATATAAAATACCCGTCATTTTATTAAACATGCGAAGCATGTTTGTATAAAATATAATATACATAATATTTAGCATGCGATATAGAATACTATATTCTACCCGGATTGATTATGGACTTTTATTCTAGTTTGGTTCACTAGAGCCACCAAGTGAACCAGAAGGTCAAACCTAGGAGTGCAAGAATTTAAATTTTAAATGTAACTATTACATTTAAACCCGGGCTCCATACAAACGGGTCTTCACGCGCTCCTCGCTCCTTGGTCTCCAATTTCTTCAAAATAATTCTAACTATCTCTATTACATTAACTTATTTTAAAATAAAATAGAAACCTTGATCAGCAGTCAAGGGGAAGTACATAGAAAGGAGATAGAATTTACATCAAGAATAAAACTAGAGAAGACGAGGTACGCAGACCCCATTTTATAAAACCCATACATTCAAGCATTCATCCAAAATAAAATCCAATCACATTGGTCATTGTCCATTATCAATCCCATTTATTATCATACACATCAACATATGCATCAATAAATATCCATTCATCTCATGAATAACAATGCTATTCCATATATGGATCGATGTTATTTAATGGACAAAAGTTTTGCTAAATTTTATTTTTGAAACAAAATAAACTCTTTTATTTTAATCAAAAATAAATCCAAATTAAACTCCTTTAATTTTAGCATTCTGAAATCATATTTCAGATAAAATAAACTTCTTTATTTTAAAACTTTATCAATTAAATAAACAGTTTACTTAATTAATTAAAATCAATTTTCAGGGTCTGTCCAGGTACCAGCGCAGCTGCGCAGGTAGACGGAAGTAGCAGTTTTTGCAGACCGGCACAGCTGCGCCAGTAATGAACTGGGAGGCTGCGCAGCTGCGCCATTCGCCGCAGAAACTTGCAGAAAACGATTTTTGTCCAGAAAAACGATCCAATTCTCACATCAATTCATACATGGAATTATAAAATTGATAATTAGCACAAAGTTAGGCTCTGATACCACTGTTGGGTTTGTATGTAACGAATCATGCAATCAAATCACATAAATAGGGCGGAAGCGTAAAAACTAGGTTTTCAAAATTTATACAAACCCATAACCATTATCATGCTTTGTGCTTGTTATCAATAACAGAAAAGAGAGAACATGGAATTATACCTTTGAAGATCTAAGCTTCCTCAGGTACAAGTTCTACTCCTTTGATTCCTTTGATTCCTCTGATAGTGGCTCCTTCCCTTGAATAATGTCAGCCACCCAAATGTTTGGCCTCTAACGGTGATCCACCAAGGAAGATGAAGAACTCAAGAAGATGGGTTATTGGCTTAACCCTTGTTTCTATCTCTATAGAATATGTGTACTCCCAACTCTTGGAAAATTTCACATTCCTTATTTCTAATATAAGACTCTCTTATATAGATATTAGGTTAACCCTCCTAATCCAATTAGAATAGGGTTTTATTTAATTAATTAATTAAATACTTTTAATTAATTTATATCCTAATCTTTATTAGGATTGAGAGAGAGTACTGATATTATATTAATTCCTAAACTCCTTTAGAATTAAAATAATAATAATAATAATAATATTAATAAGACTCCTCTTATTAATTTATATTTAATATTTTTAAAATATTAAATAATAAACATTAAGCTATTTAATTTATTCTATCATCATAGATTAAATTAATTATACTTAATGCATTATTACTATCATGCCATTTTCTTCTTAAATAATTCTTCTTCCTTTTATGGTGTGACCCTTTAGGTTCTCCATATTAAACCGGTTGTGAATAAATCAATTAGAACAATTCTAATCTTATTTAAATAAACAAATTAAACTAATAATCTATTTAAATAAATAACATTTATTCTACAATAGGGATAAGCCTCCCTAGCGATCAACGACTTTCCAGATAATATAGATTTCAACATTAATCATAAAAGAACCTGTGAGTTAATAGTTACCGTACAATTCAATCCTTCCACCATACAATGTCCCAATTAAATATAAGACATGGATTTACTGTCAAGTCTTAATTTATTTAATCATATGTATTTCGATTAGAAAATGCACAACTCCAAATAATGCAAATTAGAAATCTCTTTCTAATTTCATTCTACCTTGGCCAAGGATTCCTGGGTTGTCATTTAACGAATCACATAGGACATATCTCCTTTTTTACTAGAGGTGGTAGATTCTTTATTGATCATTCATTATCTCCATATGTAACTCATTACACCCAAGCATACCCTATATATGCCTTAAAAGGCCTTAAGGAATTAGTCAAAGTATAATTTGTTACATACAAGATACTATGATGATCTCAAGTCCAAGGATCACATATACTACTATCACATTAGGAATTCCTATTGACAGGCGAGTAAAACTCCATTAGGTATTCCATAGCGAGTCACGTTTAGTGAACTTATTCTCCAATAAGCACCTACATACTTGCTTTAGTGTCTCCACACAAATGACCATGAGATCAGTCATCCTCATCCAATGAGCAAGCAACATATGTACCAATCTATCCGGATTTACTAATCCCCTTTTTAGTAATCCCACGATTGGAAACTATTTTAGTTTTAAAGCTTTCTAAGAATTTAGATCTCATTAGCATGATCAACATCATGATTCTAAAAGCATTGCTTAAAACTATGGGTTATTTACATATTATAAAAACAGCACCATGTAGATAATTAAATGCCTTTAATAAATAAATATTTTATTAATAAATAAATAAGATTGTTTACAAAGTATGTGCTTTATCATCATACATGATTGGCTTGTATGCACACTACTATCAATATAACCTCAAGGCACGCTCACAACTCGATTACGATTCATAGTTCACATTATCAGATTTTGAGTTTTAAATTTAAATACATTTCGTCAACGTTTAATTCATAAAATCGTTCTTAAACATGTTGCTTAATTGATTTCTCTTCATGAATATTAACCATTTATTTACCCCATAATTACCACATAGAAAGCTAGGTTTAGAAATGTTCACGTCGAAAAAAATTTCCCTATGGGCGCGGCAGCGCCAGTACAATGCTTAAAGCCGGCGCTGCAGTTCTGCCTCGCAGTGTCTCAAACTGCCTTGTCGCGGAAGAGCTGGAAACAAGGGTCTGGGAGGCACGGCAGCGTCGGCCCCTAGATTCTGAAAATTCTGAATTTTGACAAGCTCGTAACATGATCGTTACAACTCAGAATTGGCTCATTCCAAAGCCAATAGTTCATAAATTCTATGTTCTATGATTTCAACAAGTCAGAATTCATTTCTGAATCCGTCGACGAGAATTTAGCAGATTAGTCCATTTTTACGCGTTCGGTAAACGTTCGTGAACGCTCGACGCTCAATTCTTCGTTTTAAGTCTGAACTGGTTCGTTCTTGCTTTCGCAAGTCTTATTTACCTAATTACACGTGATGTAATAGAAAACCATTATTTTCGAATAACACGGCGACTTTTGACTTCTGTTCCGGGAAAATTTACAATTCGACGATTAACGTCTTATCGCGTAACTTTCGCCGAATCTTCGTTCTTCGATATTTTTACTTCAAGCCAATTGGAATCAATCCATTGGTTGATTATTAAGGATTCTAACCATTGTAAATATCTATGTTTTAATGGTTTTACATGTTTATCATTCAAATTCTCATGATTTGATAATCCTTCATTAATTCCTTTAATCAATTTAATATGATTTCATCATGCATAGCTTGTTAGTGTTCTTATTTCACTATATAGCCAACCTTATAACTTTTTATCTCACATGCTCCACCAATTCACTTCTCTATCAACTTTATATTGAAAGACAAAGGATTTTACACAATTTTCTTATCATTATACCTTTGATGATCTTTGTATGCTTAAGTATAGAAACTCAATTACTTCTTAGCTCCTTGGTTTGCTTGATTACCTTACTCAAGAAATGAACTAGCTTCTCTTCTCTCTCTCTCTCTTAATATAAATGTCAAATTTGATCAACCAACCAAATGAAGAGCAAAGCTCTTGTATTTATGGAATTTGCAAGCTTAGGGTAGTTTGGTCATTAGGACCAAACCTCCTTTGACCCCATGTCTTGCTATGTGAAGCTATGTGCTAGCATGTGGTAGCACATGCACCCCACATGCTCCACATGTCACCACATGTGCCCATGGGTTTCCCCATGGATTTCACCGACCCGTTAACCCATCGGTTCGACCCACGGGTTTAGTTATTAAAATCGATTCAAATTCAATGTGTTTACTTCGTATAAAATTCGTGTTATACGTCGTATTAATTCTCGTATCATCTTCGTATTATACTCGTACAATATCTCGTATTATAAGCATATTCATTCCGTATAATAATCATTTATTATTGTGACGAACATGATTTTTGTAATTTAATTTGAATATTTATTGAATTAAATAAATATTTTTCGATGATTTAATTATTGAATTAAATAATTAATTGATGAATTCGTGGTAGATTAATTTAATTATATGTGTTACATTGATTAATTTAATGTGAAGAATTTTATTATTCAAAGTATGAATTTAATTGAGCTTATTTGATTAAATGAATTATTTAATAAGCATAATGTTATTCTAATTAATTAGTGATTTGATGATTTGACATAATTAATAAATGAGAATTTTAATTATGTGACTATGTGATTTAATGTGAAATTATTCTATTTTATTTAATTGATTTAAATAAGATATTATATTAATTGCTTAATTGGGTGTGACATTATTTAACTATATGATAAGAATAAATTTAAATTAAATGGGAAGGAGTTATTAAGGAACAACCAAACAAGCCCCTAAGGGGAGTTGGACCAGTTAACCATGACGTAGTAACTTACCCACTAACTTGTCAGTTGAATACAATACGTGATATTATATACATATATCATATATACATTAGTTTTATTTCATATTCCTATCAGAAGAAAAAGAAGAGAGAAACTTAGAGAAGTTGAGAGAGATTGAGAGTTAATTGAGAGAGATTGAAGATTGAGAGAAGAAGAGTACTTGAATCATCATCACAATCTAGCAGGGTAATCACTTAACCCAAACTTAAATTATATTCTTATATTTTTATGGAAAAACTATTCAAGTTGTGATGCCCCCAGAATTGGTCCAATCAATCCAACCCATTCTGAGTCGCCAAATTCATGGTACAGAATTCAAATACAATCTTTTATAACATACGGTCGTGCAAACTAAGACCACTCAAACTGTGAATTTCAATACAAATCGTATATAATACGACATATAAACATTCAAATTCACTCCTTATTAATTACAATCATTATTCCACTATTTTATAGAATAGTAAGGACTTCTACTGATCTAACTCTGACCATCACTCTGATCCCCGACTAGTCCCCGGGATATTCCCATTTCCTGAAGAGAACAATGGAAGAAAAGGGTGAGCTCAACTAGCCCAGTAAAGAATGCTATGACTAAGATAATGAATAATAAATTATCGTTAGTCTTCAATAACTCAGATAAAATATAATGAACAACAAGTTTTAGATCAATATTCGCAGCAGAAATAACAATTCATTAGAAGAGTTAAGTAGAGAATGAAGTTTACTATCTTCTATGATTTAAAAGTCCATCATCAATATTTTATCCCTGTAACATCAATCAATATATATCTCAAATCAATATTCATCTTTGCACTACGGCCAAAGATATTCATTTGTATCACCAGTTGGTCATGTTCATCTCAACACCTGTTCATCTTTGCACTAATTTCCCAGGTGAGAGTACCAATTTGAATCAAACAAGATTTGTAAACTGTGAATGTAACGAAGGTTTCTCCTAACGAAGTTTCAACAGATAAGTCAAAGTCTAATTTCCCAGGTGTCAAGTTCAAACGTTGAGCACAAGCAGGTGAAATAAAAGAATGGGTAGCACCAGTATCTAATAAGGTATAGACTTCGCAAAAGTGTACGATTAACTAACCCGTGTAAAATCCGTTCGGGTTCCTCGTATTTTGGGTAGCCACGACAAACGCTCTTCCAGGAACCACCAACTTTGACTTTTCCGGAACAGCCTTTGGAACCACCATCCCCGCTGGACTTGGTTTTGCTACAAGACAATCTCGAGCTATATGACCTTCCTTTCCACAGTTATAAATACCTTGGATTGTTGTGTGCAGTTGGGGCTGATGTGTCCCTCTTGCCCGCATTTGTAGCATACGACCGGTGGTCGTTCTCCTCCCCTATAAACAGTTGATGTTGGTTCTGCTGTCGATGCTTTCACGTTTTCATTGTTGTACCTTCTCTTCTTGAAATCTCCCCCCGACTCACTTCTTCTATTATCATGGCCACGATTACCACCGGAGTGGTTATCGCTTCTGGTATGATACTTTCCTCCCTGCTGGTTGTCATTGTTCTGATGACTGCTGCCACCGGTACGACCTTGGTTGTCGTCCCTTGGTTGAACATAATCATCATCTCGTTCTAATAACTGGGCCCTGTTCACTACATCCGAATATAGAAAAAATTTATGAGAAATAAGGTATTGACGAATCTCAGGTTTCAAACCTCTCAGAAACATCCGCGTAATACGTTCCTCATTCTCCACCAAATGAGGTGCAAACCGGGATAACTCCGCGAACTTAGCCTCGTACTGGGACACAGTCATGTTGTTCTGTTCCAGTCTGATAAACTCTACCTCTTTCATGTGACGAATACTTTTTGGAAAGTACTTGTCATTGAATAGTTTTTGGAACACCCCCCAAGACATCTTGAGTGCGGCAGGTTGGGTACGCTTCACAGATTCCCACCAGTAATCTGCCTCTCCACGAAACATAAAGGTGGCAAATGGAACCTTCTGTTCCTCCGTGTATCCCAAGACATCAAATATCTTAGCAATTTGCTTAATCCAATTTCCTGCCTTGATTGGATCTGGCTTTCCCTGAAACTCTGGTTGTCCCACCTCTTTAAACTGCTTGGCAGTGACAAGCCGCGAGTTATTATTTCCACCTGTATTATGAACACGAGTTTCTCTCATCTAGTTTTGCATGAACTGCAAAAAGCTTCTAAACATCCCGTCATTTATTATTTCTTCGGTAGGGTTGTTTACAGGAGAATTGTTGTCTTCCTGTTGCACGTTCTCTTAGTTGGTGATTAAAGGTGTCTCAACGGTCTCATTCACTCCATTGTTTAGATTTTCAGTTGCCATTCTCAAATACTGCCACAAAATAAGAGTTAATCAAATAAATTAACATATCATATATTAACCCTATGTTTTAACCGACCAATTAAATAATAATTAAGCTTAGGAAGGACACACTAGCGAAGGTTTTACTCGTCTATCCCCTCCTAGTTCTATTCCCAGATCTCCGCCAGAGATCACATCCCTAAGCTCTGATACCAACTGTGACGCCCACAGAATTGGTCCAATCAACCCAACCCATTCTGAGTCGCCAAATACATGGTACAGAATTCAAATACAATCTTTTATAACATACGGTTGTGCAAACTACGACCACACAAACTGTGAATTTCAATAAAAATCGTATATAATACAAAATATAAACATTCAAATTCACTCCTTATTAATTACAATCATTATCTCACTATTTTATAGAATAGTGAGGACTTCTATTGATCTAACTCTGACCATCACTCTGATACCCGACTAGTCCCCGCGATATTTCCATTTCTTGAAGAGAACAATAGAAGAAATGGGTGAGCTCAACTAGCCCAGTAAAGAATGTTATGACTAAGATAATGAATAATAAATTATAGTTAATCTTCAATAACTCAGATAAAATATAATGGACTAACAAGTTTTAGATCAATATTCGCAGCAAAAATAATAATTCATTAGAAGAGTTAAGTAGAGAATGAAGTCTACTATCTTCTATGATTTAAAAGTCCATCATCAATATTTTATCCCTGTAACATCAATCAATATATATCTCAAATCAATATTCATCTTTGCACTACGGCCAAAGATATTCATTTGTATCACCAGTTGGTCATGTTCATCTCAACACCTGTTCATCTTTGCACTACGTACCAAAGATATTCATCAAGTAATCATTCATCTTTGCACTACAGGCCAAAGATATTCATCAAGTAATCTTTCATTTTTGCACTAAAGGCCAAAGATATTTAGTTATATCACCATTTAGGACTGAGGATGATGAAATACAATATAAGGAACGAATCCAGTGAGATAAAGGACAAGGATTAGGGATTCATAATTTAGTTTATCCAAGTTCAATAATACTCCGTAATAATTAATTGTGGAGCAAAATTCAAGAATGAAGTTCAAAACTTAGATACAATAATTTTTTTTATCGTGAATAGTAACTCGACATGAAAAGATAAGAATTTCACGAGAAAGTTTAGAAAATTATTCCGGTCAAATGATACTAGATGAAACGCAAAACTAAAGAAATTTCTGATCATTTCAGGATTTCTAAAAGCAATACTTACCGTAGTAAGTTTTGTGTTAGGAATCTGAAATAAAACAATATCCGAAACTGTAATTAGATTTTCACCCGTCTGGCGGTAGTCCGCTTAGACAGATTATTTCCACAATTTAATAACAACTGAATACGAAGGGTTATTCACCAGGCATGCGGTAGTCCGCGTAGACAGGTTATTCCCATAGAATAATAAAGAATGGAATAACAATAGGATTTCACCATGCATGCGGTAGTCCGCGTCGTCAGGTTATTTCAACAGAATAATAAAGAATGGAATAACAACCCTTACGAGTATTGAAAGAAAATAACTCTCTTCATGATTACGAAAGAAATAATACCCATTACCTTGATAATTTGGAGACTGCACTAGTGTAATAGCAGAATACTCTTCTTCTTTCTCTCTTATTCTCTCTATACTTTCTCTCTCTATAGCTTTAGTGAATTGGTGCGAAATAATGAAGAAATGAGCTTCTATTTATAGGCTCGGAAAAGTAACGGTAAAATAGTCTTTTCGTCATAATTTATGACATCATCGCTAACATTATCGATCCTATGACATCATTGCTTACCTCATCGCTCCGATGACATCCTTGGTTACCTCATCGCTCTGATGACATCATTGTTTGCATCATAAGAGTTCAAATTTAATTTGCACTCTTCCACCTCGTTTAACTTTTATACCATGAATTTACTATAATAATGTTACCATTCTAATTATAAAAATCATACTATTATATAATCACATCATACTACTATAATGTAATATTATAATAACATATTTGAGTGAATTATTTTTTCAGAAAAGATAAAATACTAATTTTCAACCAATGTCACATGTTAAAAATTCCTCTGTTAAAAATCCACATTGAATATATATTAACAATTAATTATTTACAAATAATATTACAGAACTACAATATTGACAATCAGGTCGTTCCCAGGAAAGAGGGGGCCTTCCGATAAGGATTTCTCCTTACTGGCGCTCAATTAATCAACCCCTTTATTAGACAGAACTTCCTTAGACATTGACAATAATGCTATCTAATAATATTATTCAAATAATATGAATTATTGATTTGATAATTTGAAATACTGTGCAATGACAATTATTGAATCACTAATATAAAATAGCAAAGTAGCACTTATTGATATAAAATATCAACGTAGCAAATATTGAACCAATAAAATATTATGCAATTATTGAATCAATAATATAAAATATTGAACAGTAATTACTGTAACAATAATTGAGTAAGTGCCTTCCTACGTAAGAATCAATAATTCAAAATACTGTGCAATACCGTGTACTACTGTGCAACATAGCGTGTTACTGTATTTTAACCACCGGGTATTTCAACAGTACTAACGGTAATAACTACGCTGTTATTTTATAAAAAGATTATTTATGTCGCTTTCTATATCCAACAGTTATTCTGTTGTGGGGTCCACAAATGGTTGCGCCGTCATACGAATATTCTTCGACAACAAGATTATTCCACGACCAAACGAATATTCCCTGACAACAATGAATATTTTATAACCACTTGCTTACTTTGAAATATTTGCACATTTCACCCATAACTTATCATTTTTATCAAATCAACACCTTACTATTTCAAAATAATATATAAAGAAAATTAAATCTTATTCATAAAATTTGGGGTCTTACACAAGTCCTATGTGATTGAAGAAATTTATAATTGGTGGGTATATGATGATATATATGTTAGTATATGTATATTATATGGTGTAGACACTCAAAATTTTCCTTGCCCCAACACTAACACTGAAGGAGGGCAAAGCCGTCAATCAAATCAACCCCTGTACCGATACCGGGCTTTCAATCCAACCCCGGCCTCAATGCCGGTCCTCCAGTTCAAAACCTGCCACCAATGCTGATCCTTCAACCTAAATCTGATCCCCAATATCGATGAATCTAAATCTGATCCCCAATATCGGTGAACCTAAATCCGATCCCAAATATCGGTAAACCTAAATACGATCCCCAATATCGGTAAACCTAAATACGATCCCCAATATCGGTGAACCTAAATATGATCCCCAATATCGGTGAAACTAAATTCGATCCCCAATATAGGTCAACCTAAATCCGATCCCCAATATCGGTCAACCTAAATATGATCCCCAATATCGGTAAACCTAAATTCGATCCCCAATACCAGTAAACCTAAATTCGATCACCAATGTCGGTACTCCAGTAAAATCCGATCACCAATGTCGGTACTCCAGTCAAATCAGACCACCAATGTCGGTACTCCAGTCAAATTCGATCCCCAATATCGGTACTCTAGTCAAATCAGATCACCAATATCGGTACTCCATTAAACTCTGATCGTCAATCAGACCATCTATCCAGCTCTGATCGTCAATCGGACCACCTATCTAGCTCCAATAGTCAATCAGACCGTCTATCCAGCTCTGATCGTCAATCGAACCGTCAATCCAACTCTAATCTCTAATCGGACTGTCAATCCAGCTCCGATCGTCAATCAGACCGTCTATCTAGCTCCGATTGTCAATCGAACTATTAATCCAGCTCTGATCTCCAATCGGACCGTCAATCCAGCTCCGATCGTTAATCGAACCGTCTATCCAGCTCCGATCGCCAATCGGACCGTCTATTCAGCTCCGATCATCAATCAGACTGTCAATCCAGCTCTGATCTCCAATTGGGCCTTCAATCCTACTCCGATCATTAATCGAACCGTCTATCCAGCTCCGATCATCAATTGGACAGTCTATCCAGATTTGATCGCCAATCGGATCGTCTATCCAGCTCCGATCATCAGTCGGACCGTCAAATCAACTCTGATCTCCAATCAAACTGTCAGATCAACCCCTATCTCAATATCGAGCAGTTAGCTTAAACTCGGTCACCAATATCGGGACAACCACATCCCTGATCAATCATATCGAGATGTCAACTCAGCCCCGGTCTCAACCCGGGAGGTACAGATCAGCCTCGACAGCAACTTAGGAAGTGCAGGTCATCCCCGGCAGCAATCCGAGAAGTCAGGACAACCTCAGGCACAAACCTGAAGCATCACAACACCTCTAGAAGAAAACCTGGAAGGACCATGTCAGCTTCAGATGCAACACTGACGACGAACAGACTCAAATGGTATCCAAATCTTGGAAACAAGTCCCGGAACTCGACCAAAGGCCGTGCCAACACTGCAGGCAGCTCCGATAGGGGCAAAACGGTCATTTTATCAACTCTCAATTGATTGGATCAAACTCAAGCTGAATTGATGCCAACAAAGTCAGAACAAACCATAACGACGATCCCGAGTGCAAACAGCGCAATACAGCTCAGCGGATAAACTGCGGGGAATCAAAGACCTGGTTATGAACCCGTCTTCTTAGACACGGAAAATATTTTATCCCATGTTATTGCGACACTCTCGGCGAGGGCTTTCTGAAAAGGTATTACACACCTCAAACGGACGCTCTGATCAATAGTTAAAAAGTTTCGACTTCGACTGCGTGTTGTCCGGAGTGCACGCACTTTGAGACGACTGAATCCAACACCGCGGGCCCCACCAGGGGAGCCGCACCTCTACCTGCGGCAGTAGCAGGTAGAGTGGAGGCTCCCTGGACTATAAATAAACGTGCCCCCTTCATTTTCAAGAATCCCGAAACGCAGCGAAGCTCTGCCAATTTAATTTTCTGACTTTTACACCTCTTCCAAACCCAAATATTTTCACTCTAACACGTAGATATACCCATATACTACCACATATCAGAAAATAACCGATAGATTTGGAAGTATAGAGCCTACGATTTTGCAAAAAGCCAGTGTAGCAGTCCATTGTAAGTATTTTCACGATCAGAAATTGAATATTACTTCTTCGTACTTTTATACACTTGCACGTTAAATTTCGTTTTCTAAAAATGCCCGGAACTTAGTTCCGTGGCCGTTTTCGTCAAAATTTGGTACATTTTTGTATATAAATTGATTTTCTGGGATTTCTACAACTCGGATTGACGATCCATCAGCTCCAGCAGTTTCAATGCACTAGCACCTACGTTTTGGCAACTTCGCCGGACTGGGTTATCTTCCCAGTCTGGGTTTGGCCCTTTTTTGTATATATTTAACAGTATCTATAGTAACATTTTAATTCTGTCAAGTCCGGATGTCAAATCCGAGGTAGTTTACCGCTTTTAATATTTACGCATATATAAACGACTTTCACCATAATTGGGTTCTCTTCCCAGTATTAGTTGACTACATTTTTGTTAATATATATATTTATATATATTTCAATTACAGTCCGGGCACCGGCATGGAAACCCATCGCCCTTTATTCTATTTTTGCACACTTCGCCATACTGGGTGATCTCTCCAGTCACTGGTTGACTACTTTTCTGTACATTTACATTCTAGTTCGGCCTCGATCATTCTGTGGCCTTTTTACTGCTTTTATATATATTTATGCATATATAAGCAACCTTCACCGTCATTGGGTTCTCTTCCCAGTCTTGGTTGACTACATTTTTGTCAATATATATATATATATATATATATATATATATATATATATATATATTTCAATTACAGTTTGAGCACCGGCGTGAAAACTCATCGCCCTTTTTACTATTTTTCTATATATATATATTTCTGTCAAGCCTGGATCATTTCGTGGCTTTTATACAGCTTATATATATATATATATATATATATATATATATATATATATAATTAAATTCCAATTCGGGCTTGCGCGTGAAAATCCATCGCCCTTTACAGTTTTCTGCATATATATAACTATATATATACTGCTTTGCTCATGTAATTCAATTATAGCTGTAAATATTCATCTTATATGAATTAGTGTTGACATATCTGCGGGCGAACTAGATTTATTTAAATCTCACCAATTCTAGTTTTCAAACCGTTCAAAACCTCCAGACTGAACCGAGAAGCTAGAATGGCTGAGATTTCCTTAAATCTAGCTTTCTTTCTAGTTTCAACTTCAAAAGCAACCTCGCGTCCCTTAGATCGCTATCTAGTGGGAACGAGAAGCTTTGGTCGTGCGGACCAAGATTTACTGAATGAATCCTCGGTTCTGGCAATTTTGGGATATATATCTGTTTCTGTACAAATTTGAACTGTGCAGGTTTTGGCTATTCATATGTGAGCCTAGGAATCGTGGGATTCACGATCAAAACAATCGAAATCTGATTCCCACGATGGACAAACTCCGATTTCCAAATGTACCCTGCCAGTTTTGCGGTAGAAATGTACATGTAAACAGACCTTAAAACGGTTATCTGGATTTAAGGTCTCAACATAATGAAAAAATGTGGATTGTCGTGTCAGCGTCCCTCCGATGGTTTTTATACCCATGAGGAGACCGACACTTGTCTATTTTTTGTTGTCGAGGATGCTTCGCAGCCCGACAAATCACCATTCACATGCAGCCTTAAGGCTATAAAGATAAAATTGAAAGTATTAACATGCTTCAATTCATATGTTAGCGTAAGGGTTTGATAATCCAGCTTTCAAAACATCATTTTCAATTCAATCAAAAGAAAAGCTTTTGTAAATAAAAGTAAATGCTTTTGCAAATCAAATCAAAGACTGATTTTCAAATCAAATCAAACCCTTAGTATGTAGGTTCAACGAAGCAAAGCACTAATTTCAATCAATCAAATCAATAGACCCAATTTTCAAAACAGCATTCACTCACGCATTTCAATTTTAAGAGAAATATTAAAAAGATGCGGTATCGTGTTTACACGGGAGTTGTGGGGTGCCTAACACCTTCCCCATACTTAACCAAGCCCCCGAGCTCAAAATTTTGTTTTCAAAGATTAAGTTTAGACAGTGTCCAGCAATTGGGCCTCTTTCAAACAAAAATCAGTTGAGTTGGTACAACCATTTTCAAATCTACCAAGTGGCGACTCTGCAAAAAGTTCAAATCGTCGACATGATACATGTTAGCCTTTCTCCTAAAAAACCCTTCAAAACCTTTTTCCTAAATAAAAAAAGTGAGGGTAGAGAGAACTTAGGAAAAGAGATTACAAGACCCGGGTTGTGACCCGATCCGCAGATTTTTTAAACCAACGTCGACAGGTGGCAACTCTGCTGGGGACAGTAGAGGGCTTAGGCCGCTTTCAAATCTTTTCAAACATTTCCCTTTCAAAACTATTGAATATGTAAAATTCTGCGTCTCCACAGTCAATGAATGAGTGAATGCTGCGTCTTTATTAAATATATGAAAGCTGCGTCTTTACATTAAATGAATGTGAATGAATGCTTTCCTGCTTTTTAGTGCTTCGCACCCATATTTAGTGATTCACTCCGATGTCATCATATGCACAACGGTGAGGCACGATGGATGTGAATGTATATTGTGTGTCCCTCTCACAAGGAGGAAAACCCGGTCGGTGATAAGTAATGTCTTTGGGGACGACTAAGTCTCTGGGGCTCATGAAAATACACCACCCAGATTCGTTCCAATTGAACGATCAGATTAATTTCCCTCTAGTTGATTGCGATGATCTGGGGGCCTTCATTCTGAAAACAAAGCCGCGAGAGTAACCTAGGATAGGTCAGCCTCTGATTAACCAAATACGAAGGGAAGCTTCTTCATGCCTTCCCCTTTTAATTTAATATTAAGCCTCCAATTACCGAGGAGCATAATGTAAATATCATAATGAAAGATTTACTTTCCCTGTCAAAATACCATGTCATCCTGTCATCAAAATAACTAACCTCGATTTTGCAGGATAAAATCTAAAAAACATATCATGCATCCTGTCCTTACCTACATCAAGAAATTGACACGCCTACGTTTTGTTGTAGGCAAAAATTGGTCCTGCTACTAGGTCTAAGTCTAAAGCACCCAGTCCATCCACGAACATGGCTTCAAGTGCTCAACCAGAATCCACCCCGGTATCTAGGGAAGAATTCAAAAGTCTAAAAAATCAGATAGCCGAGTTAGCCGATTTTCTCCGAGAACAAAGCAAGGCCCTTAAAGGGAAACAATCTCATGTTCACACAGAACCAGGAGCATCGGGTGGTAGTATTGGCAGTCAAGAAACTGAAAAGGCCGAAACTCAAATTCCTGGACCACAAAACTAGGACACGACCAATAAAACCCCTGAAATCACCTCCCTCGTCAAAGAATAGGAAGCTGGTGACATTTTGAAAAAAGTACAACAAATGGTAGAAACCGTCCGGTTTATCAAAGGGACTGGGGCATTTGGCAATGTGAATTACTCCGACCTCTGTATATTCTCCGGGGCTCGTTATCCTGAGAAATTCAGAACCCCTAAGTTTGAGAAATACGATGGAGTGGGAGATCCTTACACACACCTGAGAGTATTCATTGGAGAACTCGGATCCTATGCAGAGGACTAGAAGCTGTGAATGCAGCTATTTTAGAAGAGTACCGGAGAGGCAAGAGCCTGGTATGCCCCTCTGGACAACTCCAAATTCCACAGCTGGGAAGAACTAGCACATGCCTTCCTCGGCCAGTACAGTTTCCAATCTCAGTTGGCTCCCGACAGATACCAGACAACCAAAATCAAGAAACAGAACACTGAATTATTAAGAGAATATGCCCAGCGATGCAGACGGGTCACAACACAAGTCACCCCAGCCATGACTGAATTTGAAATAGTCATGACCTTCATCGACATCCAAGAATCTCCTTATTATGAGAGGGTCCTAGTAGGCATAGGAAAACTATTCTCTGAAATGATCAAACACGGAAAAATGGCAGGAATGGGGCTCAAATCTGGGAAGATAAAATATCTAACCGCCCTCACAGCTGTCGCTGAACATATCTAGTCTGAAATTACTGGAGTAATTCCCGTAGGGTCCACAAAAAGAAAGACGAAGAAGTATCCTTAGTGTTACAAGGACAAAATCCAAGGGGCGAGTCAAACAGTATGCTCATTCAAAGGAGGAATTATACCCCATTTTAAAATCCAACACAGCTTTCAAATCCTCCATTTCAGAAAAATATGGAGGTCAGATGGTGAAGAACTTTCACCCCTCTAGGGGATTCACTTGAGAACGTATTCAAACTTCTGACAGCCCAGAAGAAGATTGTTCAACTCCTTTCACCAACAAACACTAATGGACGGAATTTTGACCCATGCAAGAAGTGTGCTTATCACTCTGGATCTCCAGGCCATGACACCCAAGACTGTTGGTCTCTCAAGCATAAAATACAAGACTTAATTGACAGCAGAGAGATTGTTGTCACAAAGCCTAAGCAACACCATGTGCATGACAATCCTCTGCCACAGCATAAAGAGGACAATGTCAACATGATCAGCACCACAATTGGAAAAGGATCCAATTATCTCCATTATGTAGGAGAATCAATTCAATCCAACAACACCAGCCCTGATAGTTGGGAAGTTTTTGAAAGGCGATTCCTGATAGAGAAGGAAATAAAGTCTCTCAAGGAACAAATCGAGCAGTTAGCAGAACTGGTCGTTTTCCAGCATCAACTCACCAGGAGAATGGTGAAACAAATCAACCAGTCCATTGTCGATCATCCTCCCACACCGGAGATCACTTCCCCGAGAAATCAATACCAGGTGAATGAGAATGATCTTTGGGCCAACCGGGTGGCCGAAGAAGAGAATCTCCGAGCAGATGGGAAATTCCTATTTCAGAAGAACTTCACCAACCTAAATCAATCAATGGAAGAAATCCTTCAAAAGCTAATCAATAAAGGAATGGTTGCAGACTTGTTACCTCCATTTAACCCTCGAGCCAGAAAATTCAAACCTTACCAAATATGTCAGTACCATTCAAATTCACCCGGCCATGATACTGAAGATTGCTGGGCACTTCGTAACTCGATTCAAGACATGATTGAAAATGGGGACCTGATAAGGGGTAATCAAATCCTTGATCTCCCAGACAATGACACTCTCTGGATCCCCACTGTATGGAACCAGAACACCGTGGCTGTCATATCATGCGATAAGAAGTCAATCCTTAAACCAGTCATCAAAGCAAAAGAAAATGAGGCTGAAGAGAAAATCAAAGAGTTCCTCAAACAGATGGGACACCATGAAATCAAAATAGTGCAAAGCTTCAAATATTTTTAGGGAAAGTAAGAATGAGCACAAATTGCTCAGCAAGTAATATATAATAAGGGTTTGTAATATAATTCTCAACTCTCGAAAGGGTAAAGCAAGGTTTGATAGTTCAAGGATAACAAGAATATCAACAGTTCTCAATAACAGTCACTAAGGACAGAATAATATCAATGTGATTCAATAATAAATCAATTCAAGATTTCAAGATAACTGAATATGAGTAGTCACTAAGGACTATGAACTTCCACAGGAATTGACAGTAATAAACTGAAAATCCAACAAAAACAAGTACAACAGGTGATCAGCCTAAAGTACCCTATGTTATGCATAACACTCAATCATACTAATGTGCGCGCGTCGGTTCTCCGACAGTTATATTTTGTTCTTCTCAGTCAAATACAAGATCCCGCACCAATCAATCGGTTTGGGTCGCCTTTCAATAATATAAGTCTAGCAGAATCAAATGGCATAGATACTTTCATAATATTCAAGAACAATACCAAGTTCAACATGAATAATAGCTTTAATGAAATAAGAGTTCAAGTATGCTAATTCAATTCAAACGATTAAGTAAAGAACTAGTTCGCAATATACAAGGATAGAATACTTGCACCGTAAAAGAGTGTAAGTTAGGAAACTTGCCTTTAGCGTAGTTTATTCACGAAAAGCAAATCAACACTTTTAAATTCATATCGTAATATAGTTACGTATATATATGATATTCATTAGTCATATAATTTAACTTCACATTTTATCTTCGAATATACAATCAACACATAAGCTAAGTTTAACCTAGCTACACAGTTATATAGAATAAAATTTCTATCCTTAACGTTCCTCCTTTTGAGTTTAAACACATGCTCATATCATATAAGATCGCAACAATTAGCAAACATGCTCTCATATTATTAATATCACATAAGACCTCAATCAATACTAAATATATTTCATTTTAGCAAGTTATGACATTCTCATAAGTTAACCGTCAAAATCGGGTTCAAGTAACATCATATAATATCACGTAGCATGTATACATGTTTAAGGGATACTTTCATGCTCGTTCAACCTTTTCACGTTCAATTTACATGATATAGGTTCTAGCTTTACATCTTTAGACAATTTAAGGCCTTACAATATCATGATATCATGTATACCATCATGCTTGTTATTTTAAACATACGAGGTGATCGCATAGCTCGTTTTAGGCATGCTCACAAGTAGTTATATTATACACGTATTACCATCCTAAATTTACCTTTACATGTTAGGGTCTTAGTTTAGGATTTCTAAGAACTTAAGGCCAAATATGGTCATGCAATCACAACGTATACAATTAATCATAGATACTTGCGAGAAGGTTATATCAATTGTAATATACATCCTTGCGATTGTCCACATCATTTATTCTTAACTAGCATTGTTCATTACTTTAGAAACATGCCTAAACTCACGCTTGGTTTACTACCGTTATATCAAACATATAAGAGTCATGCTTAGAGACATAATGAATTTAAATATGCTATCTTAGATTCTTAGAACTCATCTATTCATACTAATGCAATTGGTTTTGAAAACATATCCAAGGTTGCCTTCGAAATCATTTTAACATGAATGATGGAATATAACATATCCAAGACAACTTTAAAACTCTTATCACATGTAATTAAGTTATGTCATCATCTTTAAAAAAAAATCAGAACCTACATCATGTAGCATTCATGTATATTAACTTTAACATATCAAGCTTTTTCTTGAAAACTTCTCTAACACAAGGTATAACAAGTTTGGTCGTGAACAAAGATGCTATAACCACTATATCATACTTACGTATATCTGAATCAAGCACGTATACAACACAATAAGTTCAGAATTCATAGAACATGTATTACTTCAAAGTTTGTTTCTTTTTAAAATACTAAGTTTATCTCGTAAACCATATGCTTTTCGTTAACCATGTATACTAGTATAATACAACATGTTTACATCACCTTAATATATTCATATACATGTGTAACACAAGCTAGCATGCAATCTTAAGCCAAATCAAACCATTAGTACGTAGCAGAAAACAAGCAGAATCAATCAACCATTTCCAGTGACCGGCGCAGCTGCGCTGCGCCACAGTATTAAACCGGCGCAGCTGCGCCGTGTCTGGTTCGTCCCAGAGAGTTCCCAGTTTTGGCAGGTTCCAGGCCAAATCATGAAATTACTTTACGAATTTGATTGCAAGCAGCCATATGACAGTCTAAACATGTATATTAGCTAGTATAACAACTAAAAACAATTAATAAACATTACTTACTCACATAATTATGAATTACATACCCAATTCAAGACTTAGTATCTTGACAGTAATCTTAAATGAAGAACAAGAAAGCAATATTGTAATTCCAACATGTATATAAGTCCATATAACAACTAAACAAGCTTTCTATGATTCAATTAGCATGTATTGCATCCAAAATCAAGAAGCTTGAAATTTACAGAGAATAAGAAATGGAGAATCAAGAATGTAGTTTATACCTCTTAAAGCTTAGTTTGCTTAACTTCTATTTTCTGCAATTGCTAGACTTCTCTAGCTCTCTATATCTCAGCAACTCACACTTCTCAACTTAGAATTTGACAGGCAATTTTTACAATAACGGGAAATGAAGAATGGAGCTACCTTTTTATAGAGGAATTGTTATCTAGTTAATGGCTTTGCTCAAAGGTTAGAATTCGTGAGGTAGAAGAAGAGAACAATGGGTAATAAGGAGTTGCTCAACTACTCTTCCTCAGCCATATGCTTAGCAATCATCACCATAGAGTATAGCTGCTCAAGTTTACGCAATGGGATTATAGGCCACTGTTTGGCCACCGTTGGAGCAACTGATGGGTCTTATATCTCAGAAATCTTGCTTAGTTTGGTCCCAACAATGTAATTTTAATGCATGTCATTACTATAAATGGAAGGTTTAGGGATTATATGTACTCTTATCATTTAACCCATGTACATTGGTTTCACATTGTTCAATAATTAATGAAGATAACATAAGATAGTTAAGTATTATTAAATTATTTACCATATATTCATGATGTCTCACTTTAATACATATTCACATTATTACCTAGGCATCATGATGTATTCATAACACATAGTTTTACTATGTACAATCATGTAGTATAGTTTAAATATACTTGCACATAATAATTAATATAATCTTATTATGTTAATAACTTCACTTATTTATTTCATTATTCGTAATGTCAAATAAATAAATTATTCATCTTATCAATTAATTAATACTACCTCCGTCCCACAATAAGTGCTTTTTTAGGCTTAACAATTTTTACCAAAATAAGTGATGTGTTAGAACTCCAATACAATTTTTACAATATTTGTCCATATGTGTCCTTATGCATCCAATGGTATTTATTGGGAAGTTGAAAGGTTGAAGAAAGAGAAAGAGAGACCACAAGGCAATAGAAAAAGTGTCAAACAAAACAAAAAAAGTATATTAAGGGTATTTTTGTCATTTTAGCTTATGTATTGGTTTGTATAATTTAAGCTAAAAAAAGCACTTATTATGGGACGGATGTAGTAATATAATTAGTCCATTCCTCATAATTATTAATAACACTTAATTAATAATCATAGGATTAATTATCACATTAACAAATATAATTCCCAGCATATTTATAAATAAGTGGTTTATTATTATTATATTTCTTGCAATAATAATAATCACATATTATTAATCAATCAAAGTTAATATTCCACAACAATTAATTAATATTCTACAATAACAATTAATTAATATTCTACAATTAATAATTAATATAGATTAATTGTTCGCTTAAATTAATATAATCATTCTTATATTATGTCACTGTGCCACACAAGGCTATCAACGAGTTTATCGCAAACTCCATAAGTTTCTCAATTATTATTATTCAATTTTATATAATTGAATTAATCCTTCTCACAACACAAAATCATTTATATTCAAATAAATTCTCATTTTCAGTAATATATTTATTTAATAATATTAGGAAATTCTCGGGTATTACAAAGATTCTCTGGAGGAATCATGCAGTCGAAGAAGCTACGTGGGAATTAGAAGAGAAGATGAAAGCGAATTATCCATTTTTATTTGAGTAACCTTAATTTTACAATTTCGAGGACAGAATTTTTATAAGGTGGGAGGGATGTAAAGACCGTGAATTTTAAACTTCATTATTAATTTAATATGTGATTTAAATTTTTATGAGTTAGTTTTGGGAGCATATTTAAACCTTATGTGGTTATGTGATTATGTGAGATAGAGCCTATGCAATTAATTGCTAGGAATATTTAAAGGAAGTCACTAATGGTTTATTTAAATTAGTAGACTAGCCCTGAGATTTTTATATCAGAGAATTGAAAGAATTGTTATTAATTAAATATTCAATTTAATTGAATATAGTGAAAGGATTTAAATGCATTGATTAATTTCATTTATGAGTAATTAATTGATAATATGTCGATTAACTATTATTGTGAATAAATAATATATTATTGAGCGAAGGATTAATAAATATAATATTTACTTGATTAATTAAATTGTGCAAGCATGCGATCTATTAAACCTTTAATATATGGTAGATAACTATATATTATATATAGTACAAGGTGACACATTAATATGTCTATATATTATATATATAGACTACGTAGTAAACTTAATTGCATTTTTATGAATTTTATAATAAGGTGTACATGAGGGTGTGTGACAAGAAGTGAACATTAATGTATACCCTATTAATATATAGTAATATCAAATAAACAATTGTTATTTGATAATGATTTTAATAAGTTATTATGATTATAATAATAATAACCGTTGTGATAATAATAATACCCAATTACCTTATAGTTGGCATTAAGAAAAATGTATATGGATTATATGATTGGTGTATAGGTGGTACCTATTGATACATTGTATTATTAGTTGTTCATTTGAAATGACATTGTGACACTAATTAAATGTATAACCTAAGTATACATGAAATAAAGTGTGTATATTATTTAACCCAAGTATATTTATAATGTGTATAGATGTATATTTATAACCAAGTATGAGCATACATTATACACCCATTTGCATGTTGCTGAGATTTTTTTTATCCCATAACGTGAGCTCAAATTCCTCTTCACGTGAGAAGCTAGCCTATTCTATATCTTCCTCAAATTCACAAATCTAGCTCATGATTGTAAGAGATGTGGGATTCATGATTGAATCCACCAACTCTCAGTAACTTCTTCTTATCCATTATACAATCTTGCAATCCTTTGAATTGATTTGGAAGATAATAGTATTGTCTGGTTATTGAATTGGCTATATATAGAGTCTTCTCCTTCATCTTTTAAGTTGCTGAGATTTTCATTTAAGTATAGAATTGATAGTAAGTTTTGAGAGAGATTATCAGTAAGGGAGAATTGTTTAGCAGCAAGAGGTATAATCAATTATGTCATGTTCTTATTTTCTGTAAATTCTAAATTCTTGAAATTCATACATTCTTGATTTCATTTGAATTGGATGACTATTGGTTAAAGATATGCTTGCTAAGTGTTATACAAACTTCTAAATATGTTAGAATTTCAGTGTGTTATGTTAGAAATGAATTTCGTAATTGTTTTCTGAATTGGGTTTGTAGAACTGTCGAAGCAGTCTGTCTCTGCTTCTGGCCGGAGCCCTGCGCAGTTGCGCCAGTTATGTACTGGCCAGCGGCGGAGCTGCGCCAGGCCTGAAAACCAAATTTTCATTTTCTGTTAAGCTGCTGCCATGACTAACATATGGTACCTTGTTAGAGCAAGCATGTAAACTGGATTAGCACACACATATATGAGTACATACATGTAATATGAGCATGTATAACTATGTTAGTACACTCTATTGATGAAAGGGTTTAAAAGTTTACGAAATAAACTTTGAACTTGTTAAAGTAAACTTGTCATGAGCATATGTGTACCATGTGTATATTCTGATTTTATGAACTTGATAGTATGGTTTATATTGACATGAAGAGCATGTTGAAAGTGTTAATCATGCACTAGCATACTTGATTGAAAGTTAAGACGATTTCAAAAATAAGAAACTTAAGAACTTGAAAGCAAACTTGACCAAGACTTATGTCTTGTATATTCTGACCATTTGAGCATGTATTTGTGGCTTTAATATATGTTTTAAATGCATAAGAGTTGTATGTCGAGATGCCTTGCATATACTTAGTTGACTTAGTGTGATTTTTCAATGGAAAATCTAGAATGTGAAAACTAATGACATCAATTACCATGAGAATTATGTTATGATTACGCAAGCATGTATATTAGAATCTCATTATGCCTATAGACATGATGACATGAGTGTCATTTTGATTAAACATATTTTTCACCTATGCACACATATTCATGAAAAGGAAATTTCTAAAATATGAGCTACGTGAGTAAAGTATACATGTGTTGTTTACACACAAGCATGACTACTGAATATCGTTTAGCCTCGTTATGTGGTGATATGACTTTAATAGTTGACCCTTGAAGCATGAACTTGATTTTTGCTTAAAGCATAAGGATGTCCGACATTGAACCTTATCACTTAGAATTACGGACTGAACCTTGCAATATGTGTATCTTAAACTGTATTGCATGATTAAATTGAAGTGCTATGTGTTCAAGCCTATATTGATGCATAGTAACTAGGTAATCTAATGTTATTAAATCTAAGATATGATTAGATTGACTTACGTGAATTATATGATAGACTTATATGATAAGTAGATTCTTGTGAAGTGTAGACTCATATTAGTTTACATATACTAATTGGAAGGACCGACTTGTTAATGTTAGGTCACTCCAACGCAATTTAATTAAAGCTAGAACTTATTTGTAGCTGAGCAAACAGGCAAGTCTCCGAACTTCACTCTTTGGTTGTGCAAGTTCCTTTGAACCCGTTCTTGTATTATTTGCAAGTTCCCTATCTTACACAACTTTGAATATTGTGCAAGTTTCTGAACTTCACTCTTTATTGTGCAAGTTTTCTATCCTTCTCATATTGTATTGAGTAGGTTATTATTATGTTGCAAGTTACTTATTGACGATTGAATTTTATTTCCAAGCATGCTTTAGGTGGTTTAATTACTTTACCATTATTCCACATTGATCTTATTAATTTTTGCACTTGGTGCATTTGAGTTCGTACAGTCTTGGACTTGTACATTGTTTAAAGTTCTATAATTCTTGAACTACGTCAGATAGAGTCTGAACCCTTGTTCGGTCAGACAATTGTATGAAATTTTATAAAACCAATCCAAACCAATTGATAGTAAGGATTCTTAGACTGAAAGAACCCCCGTTATATATATAGGGGAGTACCCTAGGTATCTAATGTAAGATACAAACAGCAGAGTTGAATGTTATGCATATACATAGCGTACGCGAGGCTGATCCCCTCAAGTACTTATTCTGTAGCCATTAACCAAAGGGTCAATCAGCTATTGATTCCATTGGAGTTTTATAGTTCAAAGACTACTTGACTATCAGTTATTCTAAAATCAATTATTATCCTTACTTCTGATATTCATATTGTTGAATTCATTGTTAGATATTTTTCATTCATTATGATATATCCTTTATTGTTGTATTTAAACTTGCTGAGCAAACTTGTCGCTCATTCTTGCTATATCATGACTTCTATTGCAGTTAAGCCCGAGACTTCAGGGAAGGACAAGGGTAAAGGAAAGATCTAGGAATAGTTTGCAAAGAGCAGACTTTGTCTTATGATTAGTTTAATTACTTTTATGTAATATGAACCCTAATGACTATCCTAGGGTATGTTTGTATGTTTGTATTAAGGTTATTGAATCTTGGGACACCTTTTGAATGAACGACATACATTTATTATTTTCCGCATTTAGTTATTGTATGTTGTTTAGAGGTGGATATTTGTATTGTATCGTGATGACCGAATCGGGGTTAGAGAACCCAGATTTGGGGGTGTCACACACACTCTCTCCCTCAAACTCTCTCTAACCTTTCTCTGATGAAATATACGTTATATGATATGAATATAACTTAACTGATAATATATAAGGTTTAGTGTTATACATATATATATACATATAATATAAACTGACGATGTAATGGTTGTCAGTTAATCCCCACTATGGATTAACTGTTCCAACTTCCTTAAGGCCCTGTTTGGTTTGTCCCCTTATTCTTCCTTTCTCCTTATTTTAATTAAAGTGTTTATAATATAGTTTAATTGTCACACTTTAATTAATCAAATAATCTTATTTAAATTCAATTAAATAAAACATACTAATCCACATCAAACCACATTATCATATAATTAAAATCCCCATTTATCAATTATGTCCAATTATTAAATCTTTAATTAATTATTAAATTAATTAGAATAATATTATGCTTATTAAAAAATTCATTTAATCGAATAGACTCAATTAAATACATACTTTGAACTAAAAAAAAATTTCACATTAATTTAATCAATGTAACAAATATAATTAAATTAATATAACACAATTCCATCAAACAATTATTTAACTCAATAATTAAAACATCGATAACTGAATACATAAATCATCAAAAATATTTATATAATTCAATAAATATTTAGATTAAATTACAAAATTCTCGTTTGTTATATTTTCCCCCCTTTAAATGGATTCTGTCCCCAGAATCACGGCTTAATTAAATTTATCCCGCTACATTCTCCCCCTTACAAAGATTCTGTCCCCAGAATCGCTTACACATAAATTAAGCAAATAAGTGTGGGTAAGCCTTCATCATATGTTCTTCAAGTTTTCACGTAGCTTCTTCAGCATTGTGGTTCCTCCATATTACCATAACAGAAGGTATCACTTTATTTCTGAGAACTTGCTCTTTTCTGTCAACAATCTTAACAGGAACTTCTTCATAGGACAAGTCTTTCTCCAATTGCAGGGGTTCATAATCAATCACATGTTTGCAATCGGGTTTATATAGACGTAACACTGACACACGAAAGACGTTGTGGACATGCTCTAGCGCCGGAGGTAGGGCTACCTCATATGTGACTTCTCCGATTCTTCGCAGCACCTCAAAGGGTCCAATGAACCTCGGGCTCAATTTCCCCTTCTTGCCAAATCTGATCTTTCCCATCCTGGGAGAGACTTTCAAGAAAACAAAGCTACCCGATTCAAATTCAACATTCTTGCGGTGTGGATCGGCGTATTTTCTCTGCCTATCCTGAGAAGCCACCAATCTTTTTTGGATCACCTAGACGATCTCGGCTATCTATTGTACCAATTCTGGACCTAGCAATTGTCTTTCGCCAACCTTATCCCAGTACAATGGAGTTCTGCACTTTCTACCGTACAACGCTTCGTAAGGCGGCATGCCAATACTTGCGTGGTAACTGTTGTTGTAATCGAACTCAACGAGTGGTAAGTGATCATCCCAGTTTCCTTTGAAATCCATGATGCACGCTCTTAGCATATGTTCTAGTGTCTGGATCGTCCTTTCACCCTGCCCGTCGATATGAGGGTGATATGCCATACTCATTCTCAATTGCGCCCCTATACATTCATGTAGTCGCTTCTAGAAATTTGATGTGAAACGCGGATCATTATCGAAAATAATCGACACTAGAACTCCATGCCTTGAAACAATCTCCTTCACATACAGCTTTGCCAACTACTCTAGGTTGAATCTGATCTTGATCGAAAGGAAGTGTGCGGATTTAGTCAGTCGGTCAACGATAGCCCATACTACGTCGTAGCCTTTCTGAGTTGTCGGAAGGCCAACTACGTAATCCATAGTAATATGTTCCCATTTCCATTCTGGGATCTCTAAGAGATTTAGCAAACCACTCGGCCTCTGATGTTCTGCCTTCACTTTTTGACATGTCAGGCACTTGGCAACACAATCGGCAATATCTCGTTTCATATTCGGCCACCAGAAATGCTGTCGTAGATCTTGGTACATCTTGGTACTTTCGTGGTGAATCGAATACCGTGAAGTATGAGCCTCGCTCAGAATTTCCTCTTTAATCTCTGGCACTGGCGGTACCCAAACTCTGCTCTCAAATCTCAACAGTCCCTCATTGTCTACCTTGAATTTTAGTTCATTTCCTTTGGATATCTTCTTCTTTATCTTCTCACAGTCTTCATCTTGAAGTTCTGCTTCCTTAACCTTATCTAGCAAAGTTGTACCAACTCTCAGCTGGAATAACTTTTTGTCAGACTCCATAGGATATCTCACCTCCAATTCCAGCTTTTCTATTGCTGAAATTAACTCCTCCTGGGCAGTCAACAACATTAATTTCTCCCGACCCTTTCTGATTAAGGCGTCAGCAACCACATTTGCTTTACCCGGATGGTATAAGATCTCGCAATCATAGTCCTTTATCAATTTCAACCACCTTCTCTGGCTCATATTCAAATCTTTTTGTGTAAATATATATTTCAGACTTTTGTGGTCTGTATATATTTCAGACTTCTCTCCATAGAGATAGTGTCTCCATATCTTCAAAGCAAATACCACTGCGACCAACTCCAAACATGGGTCGGATACCTCTTCTCGTAATCCTTCAACTATCGTGACGCATACGCAATAACCCTGTCATTTTGCATAAGCACACAGCCTAGTCTTTTATGCGACGCATCACTGTACACAAAATTTCTTGTGCTATCCAGAAGAGATAACACAGGTGCCGTACTTAGCCTCTTCTTAAGCTCTTGGAAGATTTCCTCACAATTCTCCGTCCAAACGAATTTCACTGATTTCCTAGTCAAAATCGTCAGCGGAGTTGCGATCTTGGAAAAGTTATGAATGAATCTTCTATAATATCCTGCCAATCCAAGAAAACTTCTCACTTCTGACGGTGTCTTCTGCTGATCCTAGTTCATCACGGCTTCAACCTTGGAGGGATCTACTGAAATTCCGTCTTTATCGATCACATGTCTAAGAAATTATACCCGCTCAATCCAAAATTTGCATTTTGAAAATTTGGCATACAACTTCTCTCTTCTCAACGCCTCTAATGTCACCTTTAGATGTTCAACGTGTTCCTCCTTGGTCTTCGAATATAATAAAATGTCATCGATAAACACCATCACAAATTTATCTAGAAACTATTTGAATACTCTGTTCATTAGGTCCATAAATGCTGTAGGAGCATTTGTTAAACCAAATGACATCACTAGAAATTTGTAGTGACCATATCGAGCCCTAAACGTTGTCTTCGAAACATCCTCTGTCCTTACCTTCAACTGATGGTAACCACTTCTCAAGTCTATCTTTGAGAAGTATCTTGCACCCTTCAACTGGTCAAACAGGTCGTCGATCCTAGGCAACGGATACTTGTTCGTAATTGTGACCTTGTTTAACTCGCTGTAGTCAATGCATAGCTACATCGTCCCGTCCTTCTTCTTAACAAATAACACCGGTGCTCCCCACGGCGATACGCTCGATTGAATATACTTCTTGTCCAAAAGCTCTTGCAACTGTACCATCAATTCTTTCATCTCTGCCGGAGCCATACGGTATGGTGCCTTTGATATTAGAGCCATTCCTGGCGCCAAATCGATCACGAACTCTACCTCGTAAATCATCCGGAAATATGTCCACAAAGTCTCTTACGACTGGTATTTCCTCCAGCTTCGGGTTCTCTTTACGACTATCAACTATGTAGGCTAAATATCCTACACAACCTTGTCGCAACAACTTCCTGGCCTGCATCATCCTCAGACAACTCGCTTGTCTAGGCGACTTGCTTCCATAAAACACAACCTTTGACGGAGTCATAAGGTTAATACACTTCCTCTGGCAATCAATTATTGCCCCATAATTGAATAGCTAATCCATTCCCAGAATAACGTCGAATTCCCAAAGTCTAATCTGAATAAGATCTACGTTCATCACATTACCCTTAATATCCACCCTACAGTTCTTGTGTACATACTTAATAGGAATCACTTCCCTATTCGCAATCTCTATGTTCATAGGGTATTCTAACTCGTCCTTAGGCAATTCTAAGTTCTTAGCAAAGTCATCGGATATAAATGAGCAAGTAGCACCCGAATTAAATAATATATAAGCATTAACTTTATTGATCGTAATGATACCTGACACCACATCGCGAGACTGCACAGCATCCTGTATTGTCATGTTGAATTCCTGGCAGTAGGTTAGTTTGTTGCGGTCAGTCCTGTAATCGTCAGAGCGTTCCCACTGCTGTTTTCCCTGTTTCCCCCTGCTCCGGTCCCTCCAGATACTTTCTTGGGACAGTCCCTTGCCAAGTGGTCCTTACACCTATATGTGAAGCAGGCGCCCTTCTTATGGTTAGGGAAATTAGATGCTATGTGGCCTTCATGACCATAATTGTAGCGAACTCGTTTTCCCTTTATACAGACCCCCAGGTGGTTCTTCCCGCAGGTCGGACATGCTTCTACCCTTTTCTTCTGGCTTCCCTGCTGATTCCTGGTCGATGAGCTATCATTCCACCTTCTCTTCTTACTACTGCCTCCACCATTGTTGCTACCACTCACCTTATTACCTTCTACTTCGCTCTTCTTCTTCTTCTTCTCTTGGTTGTACTTGGTCATAGCGTCGCTTCCACCTTCAGCGATGATAGCCTTCTCCAACACTCCTGCAAAGGTGTTCAACTAGAACATCGACACCTTGCTATACAACCAGGGCTTCAGTCCCTATTCGAATCTTCTGGCCTTCCTCTCATCAGTGTGCACTTGGTATGTGGTAAACCTAGCCAGATCATTGAATCTTGCAGTGTAATCTAGTACAGACATATTGCCCTGTTTTAGCTCCAGAAATTGCACCTCCATTTGGTTCTGTGAGCTTGTCGGGAAGTACATCTCGAAAAACATTTCTTTGAACCTCTCCCAGGTGATCGAACCTTGTCCACCCCTGACCTTGTTTGCTTGCCACCAATAACTGGCCTCTGCCTTCAGCATGAACGTTGCGTAAGCCGTCTTCTGATCTTCACTCACTCTAGCAATGTCAAAAACCTTCTCCATCTCCAATACCCAAGTCTGCGCCTCAATTGGGTTCATGGATCCCTTAAATTTTGGCGGTCCCACAGCCTTGAAGTCTTTGAATGAAGTATTCAGTGGAGCTTGCGGCTGGTTGTTCAGAGCTCCTGTCAAAAGATTCACCAACTGCTGAGCGGGGTTGGCGTTGGTATTGGCATCGTTATCATTAGTCGACCCTTCTTGGGCTGGTTGATGGTTAGGGCGTCTTCTCGGCGGCATATTTCTGTTAAGATATACACTTATTAGATCTTTATTCATTCCCTTAAATATTTAAGACTTAGCTTAAACATTTTATGACAATCACATAACCCATATCATCTCAAATAAACTTTGATATTTTATTCAATCAAAAGTTTTTAAACATAAGAAAGATAGCATCACTACTATTTACATCAACTATCCCCAGATAAAGAATCTTCAGGATTTAAATCATCAAAATATTCCTTTGTTTATAATCCCATCGGAATTTACATTATTAACTAATCAAAGAAATATTCACATAATCATGTTGTTCCTATCACGGCCTACTAAGGCGTCGAACAGCTTTGCTGTGCTCTTCCTCCATAATGCGGAACATCATCCTACAATCCAGCATATACCAAGGTAGATCCTCGAACTGCACTGGATAGCACATAACCTGATCCTAGGCGTTATAAATCACGGTCTGAAATAAATAGTATGTTTACTCGATCTTAGCCTTCTTTGCCCAATTGTTATCTTTAGCAATCTCTGTACGTCGTGAAGGCCCTCATCCAAGCATCCTCTGCTATGGCAAGCTTCGCTATTTCCTCACGTAAATTATTCTTCAGCTTCTCTATCTCTTCTGAGTTCTGTTTACCTTGGCCATTTTCATGAACCAAGTCCCACTCCACGTCTCTAAGACGTGTATACAGAGTCTCAACCTCACCATCCTTCTGTTCGATGGTAGTCCACAGAGTAACTACCTGCTCTTTCAGCTCCTAAACCGTATCCGATAACTCTATGTTGCGGTCATACAGCTCGTCGTACATCTCAGCACTGATAGAGTTCGGTGGGAACTCATCAGGGTCTTCATCCTCCTCCTCAGCTGCCTCAACTTCAACCTCAATCTCCTCAGAGTCAAACACCGACTCATGTTCCCGACCAACTACAGTGATCAAAGGAGATGGCTCTCGACGAACCAACTGCTACCAGACTGTATGAATGTCTCGGGGCTCCTCCTCAATAGCCACTCGGGGTACAACCTCCCTAGGCTGACTGGATCCTCTAACATTCGATATCCTGACAATCAAAATTTTAAGTCTTTAGTTATTACATGATGCTAATCGATACTCGCGCAAGTATATAAATATAAACACATAGCACATAAGGTAATTAGTTATCTTTCTTAGAACTCGATAAGAGTTATCATTACTATGTTATCGAAGGCTACTACCCTAAGGTTTCCCCCCCCCCCCAACCTAAGGTTCATAACCTACAGCTCTGATACCAACTTGTGACACCCCCAAATCCAGGTACTTCAATTTTCATGGGATTTGGTATTCAATGTACAAATATCATATATATATATATATATATATATCCATAATAAATGCGAAAACATAATTAAATAGAAATCATCCCCTTAAGGGGTTACAACATCTGAAAAACTGAATCCCAGGTCACACTAACCTTAATACATCGAGTGCGGAATAAAAAGAAACAAATAAGTCTTAAACATCACAACATAAGTTTTAAATAAATATTCTCAAATAAAATATCAAGTCTTCATCACTTGTTAACTTTGCCCTTGCCTTTGCTAGTAGAAGGCTCGTCGGACCTCTCGTTCTTAACTGCAATGTTATAACAATTTAATAGTAATAATAACATGCGAATAAGTCAAAGAGTTCTGAATAATAGAAAGCTCGGCTTTTGAATCAAGAATGAATGACAAGAATCAAAAGTACATCTGAGGGTCATAAGACCATGAACTATGTCCTAGGTTGTCAAGTATTTCTACTTTAAACCTTTAATAGTCATTAGACTATATGGACTATACTACTTGTACTTAGGGGGATCAGCCCTTAGTACCATACTGTGCATAATATCTCAACGCTAAAGCGTAATTAATCCCCAATAACAGGGTTGTTCATCTCAGTTTGACATCAGAGTCCGCACCAAAGGAAGTTTGGTTTGGATAAGTTCAATAACAGTTCTAGAATTTTGAACGTTCATCAACTATGGACTAGTCGAATTTGTGATAACCCGAACACTTATAAGATACTGAATTATGAAGTATATGAATTCGACGAGTAAGGTATATGATAATAATCCTTGGAAAGAAAATGAACGGATTAAAGAATATATAATACTCAAAATATAATTGAGTTCAAGTGAAAGGTATGAAATAAAACCTAGAATTTGTTGAAAAAATGAATGTAGTAGGAAATATAAAACCTATACTAAGGTAATGTGTTGAAGTTATTCAACGATAAATGTTTTTAAAGAGATTTGATGGAAACCTGAGTAAGGTAGGGTTTCGGTGATTCTGAGGACGAAATCCTTATAAGGAGGGAAGGATGTGACAACCCGGATTTTCAAAAAATTATTATAATAAGAATTTAATAAATAAAATTCTTATTACGAGATGTTTTGAGTTTGGATATGTGTATATATGTGTTATATGTGGTGAAGTATATGATGTGGTGTGAATATAGAATATAGAATATATATATATATATATATATATATATATATATTTATAGGTTGGAGGAATGAGGTTTAGTAGTTAATTTATTTTAACTATTAAAGAAGGGGAACGAAATTGTTTGAAAAGGGAATTAAGTTAATTATGTTGGAAGTTATATTATTGAATAATATAACTTGATTATTATGCCTTGTTGGCACTATAATTGTTGTGAATTAAATTTCATAAATAATGAGAGTAATTCACTTAATTAAAATAGTGAATTAATATAAATATAATTATTTTAATAAAATATGAATGTAATATATTACATGTAAGAGTAATACATTTATGTAATGACTTAATATATTATATTTAGCTAAGTGAATGTAAATGGGTATGAGAATGAGAAGAACCAATATAATTATAAATAAATATTGGTGTTAGAATAAATGAATAAAATAAATATTCAATGGAAATAAGTATGGAATAATTTATTTAAGTATGATGGTATTAAATAAATTGATTAATATTTAAGTAGTGATTAGATGTATGGATTAAATAAATTGTATTGAGATAATTTATGCGAGGAAAGGAATTAAATAATTATATATTATAATTATATAATATATGTGAGTTAATTAAAATAAAGGGAATAAATATTAACTATTTTAATGGAAATATTTATTCTAATAGAGATGTTTATTTTAGTTACAAAGGTAATTTCATAATTTATAGTTTAGTAATTATACATGTTATAATTGCATAATTACTTAATGAGGCTAAATAGTTTAACAATAAAATAAAGGTATGACAAATGGGTCTTATAATAAGAGATTTATAATAATAAATTAAAAAGGTGTTATTTGATACTAGCCAAACAAGGTCTTATGACCTTTGATATTTTAAACAGCTATTTGTATTTTAACTGATGCGTTAAAAATATTATTAAGGCTTTGTCAGTTTTATTCACGTAAAAATATTCCTAAGGCTAAGAAGAAGAAGAACAGAGAAGAAGAGAGAGCCTAGAGGAAAAATTGAGAAGATGTTTTGTAAAATCAAAGAAGGAAGATGATTCAACCAAAGTTGCTCTAATCGTCTAGATAATCTAAACAAGAATCAAAGATAATAATCTAGCTTTGAGTTCTTAGTTTTATTTTCTTGAGTATTCCTTGAAAAGTTGGATTTCTACGGTTAATTCGTTGAGGAATTGGTTATAGATGTTAATGGATATGTTTAATATGCTTTATATCATCTAAAAGTGATTTTTAAGAAATCAAATTCATAAAGATGTGTTAGAAGATGAAGAAATTTGGGTTATGGCTTAGTATATGTATTTTGATCTATTTTAAGGCTTAAATTGATGGTTAGATCATGTATATAACCTTAAATTGATGATGTATTATGATAGTACTCGAAAAAATGAAAACAAACCAAGTTGAACGTGTCAAAACAGATGTAAAACGAATTCGTAGTGAATGAATTCGCTAAATATATGTAAAACATGAAAAATTAGCATCAACATTGAATTGTAGCCCTTAAAAGAAATTGTTAATGTTTTAAAAGTTTTATAATTATCATACAGATGAGTAGTTCAGTGTTTCACGAATCCATAGAGTCGAAAACGGACTCAATCGGATGTGTATAGCTTGATTTATGATGATTGGAAGGAGAAAAGGGTTAGAAAATTCGCCAGAAACACAAAATGGAAAAAAAATTCACGTAGCACGCTGCCAGGGGCGTAGCTGCACTGCCTCCAAGGCTATTTGGGGCGTAGCTGCGCCGGGAGGAAAAGTCAGTCCGGGACTATTTTGACCTCCTGTGGTAAAATGGCCATTATTTTTTCATACGAACTCGGATTGAGGTGATTCAAGATGATCCGGAACGAGAACGAGTAGACCTACAACTTTTGTTTTTTAAGTGTTTCAATTTGAGGTCGTTACCTAGGGTCAAAATGGTCATTTGTGGGATTGATGTGTTTTTGGAGGCAATCGAGGGGCGTCGGGCATGCACGTATGCACATGTAATGCTCCCGACCATGTAAAATGATGTTCTAACATCCATAACATGACTAGTATGTATTATAATGATACTTAACATTAATCCTTAAGTATTAGACAATTCGTATGGGCGTGCTAAACGTGCGCAAATGCGTGTCATTTGGGCGTTCGAATAGGCAAGTTTGATGTACGGACTTGCAAGCGTCGCAACGCCGTAACGAGTGTGTATGACCTTGTTTAACATTATGTTTTCAATAAGAATGAAATATTATAGAGTAATGTAACCAAATATAGGAGCATGCAAAACACATGCAAAAGAGGCGAGTTAGGCGTGTGAAGTATAAACGTCGAAACGTCGTGTAATGTGGTAATACACTTAAATAGTGTTTCGATTCTAATGTAACGAACATTATTATATATGAAATGTGGTTAATATAAAACCAATAGGTAGTCCTAGCAACACTTAAACACTTGAATGAATTTTGAATATTATGAAAAAGAAATATAGTGAAATATAAATCGATAGTTAACACAATCAAATTGAACATTGTGTATTGATAATAGGAAGGGTTATGAGATGTAGAGTAAAGTTTACATTACAATTAATATGCTTTGATATGTGACTAATAGTTGATGTGCATGATTATATAATTGTGTAGGGCACGTGAAGTGCAGATATCTATAAGCTGTTAAACTGTTATTGGTAAACAACGATCAAGGCAAGTCTTTCAGTTCCTATTTTCTACGTGAACTTGATGATGAACTATTTTAAATTGTTTTGCAAAGAGCATGATATGTTGTAATCATGAAATATTAAAGTCAATTTATGACTACATTGATTGATTAAAGAATGTTGATTGAGTAAGGAACTCAATCTTTATATTTGTTATGTGAAGTAAAGCATGTATGCCACGTTACTTTAATTATTATGAGATGTATGTTGAGCATGTATTTATGTGCTATGTGATGCATGAAAGCTGTTAGATCTTGCTGAGCTGTCGAGCTCATTCTTGCAAACAATCACTTTTGCAGGTTAAGGATTCAAGGTAACGCTATGTGCTACTTGAAAGAAATGAATCAGATGTAATGCATGATGATTTATATACTTTGGCTGAATTGTTATTATTTTGGACCCTGTTTAAGGTTTCAGATAATGTAGTTGATAATGTATGATGGTTAACAGATGTTGAGTTATAAAGTTTAAATTTTACCCGATGTATAAGGGTTATTGAATGTGGTTGTAAGTTTTAGTTTATAATAACTCTGACGAAGCGATTCATGAAATAAAGTTGAATCAAAGTTATGTAATGATAAAGGTTGAGATTCAGGGATAATAAAGAAGGAATAATATAAAAGTTTTAAATATTCCGTATTTTTAGTGATTGTATCATTGATTAATGATGTAAAGTCTGAATAAGGATGTATTGTTAACGACCAATGTCGAGAGTTGTATTGTATGGATTTTGGGGTCGTTACAGAATCAATAAGGGTTCGCTAGTCTTACAAGGTTCAACAATAATTGATATTCAAATCAAATAATAAATCTCAAGAGTATACAATCGAATAATTATTGTATAACTGAAGTAATACTTTAAAGAACTGGTAATATCTCATATGAAACTTAAATTGAATGAACAAGAATAAGAACTTGCATTATGATAATAGTTCAAAAATAGAAAGCTTGTTCAATAACTGATTTGAGTTTAGAATACTTGCTCAATTTAAAGAGTATAGATAGGAAAACTTGCGTAATATAAAAGTAAGGTTTAGAAAACTTGCCTCGTGCACAAGCTACAAAAATAATTACAATTCACTTCCTCAACGTCCTACACAATACATTACGTTTACAACATCGATTAGTTCCATTACCACTCCGTTTAACTGTTGAACTTCTCACTTAAGTTCAACTTAACAACTTGGTTCACAAATCTTAACTTGTTAACTAACCACATAACGTGAATTTGAATCACAACATGCATACCACTTAATATGAACTCTTAGACAATCATAATCAAGTCTTACGACATCAATATCCAAGTTCACACATAGTTTGTTAACATGAAACTACAAATTGTCTTATACATGTCAACCATACGTTATAGCACTGAATTACATGCTCATCATGCTATTAGGCTCATTAGGTTCAGTATGTTAAACTAACTTGTCATGTTATGGATCAATACGCAAAAGAAAACCAAAATTTTATTTTTCTCTGTACCCCCCCCCCCCCCGCCCTGCTAGGGCGGGGGATTAGGGCCAGCTGGGGCAGGTGTGGTTCGGTAAGAGGCCCGCTCGGGTGGGTCTAGAGCCTGCTGGGGTGGGGGTGCCTCGGCTGGGCCAGTTACAGTTGGCAAAAAATCGTAGAGGATGCCAAATAAATCCAAATTAAACTAATACAGTGATTCTTAATGTTACCTATGAAGTATAAACTTCACATGAACATCATATAATGATTCTAACATGCTTTTAACACTTTAGATCATGTAATTACTCAAATTAAAACACTTAAATTCACTATTTTTGGTATTTTGCAAGGTTTCGAGAGAAATCATGAAATTTAACGTTACAGATTCGTTATAACTCCGAATATGTCTATTTAAATTTCGTTTTTGTTCGTTTAAACATGCATAATCATAATCAACTATTAATTTTAAGTTAAATAAATAATTAAAGGATGAAAAATTGTACATAAGGGCCATATTCATGTTCTTCATACTTTTCATACTCTATAACTCATGAAATTTTGATTAAAGCATAATTACATGAAATTGATTATTTTAAAACATGAGTACATGATAGAAAACATGTTATGAACATGTATTAGTACAAATATGATCATATCTCAAGTATTCATCACAAAAATTGTTACAGAGAACTTCAAGATACGTTAATGGAGAAATGTTAAGAACATAAATTTATAACTCAGATAAAGGAATTACCCCCTTGCTTATCTGTTGAGATTAGATGATATATAGATGATGAAAGCTTCCTTTGATTCTTCAAACTTATTTCTTAATTTCACAGACTCTCTCCCTCAAACTCTCTCTAACCTTTCTCTGATGAAATATACGTTATATGATATGAATATAACTTAACTGATAATATATAAGGTTTAGTATAATACATATACATATACATATAATATAAACTGACGATGTAATGGTTGTCAGTTAATCCCCACTATGGATTAACTGTTCCAACTTCCTTAAGGCCCTGTTTGGTTTGTCCCCTTATTCTTCCTTTTCTCCTTATTTTAATTAAAGTGTTTATAATATAGTTTGATTGTCACACTTTAATTAATCAAATAATCTTATTTAAATTCAATTAAATAAAACATACTAATCCACATCAAACCACATTATCACATAATTAAAATCCCCATTTATTAATTATGTCCAATTATTAAATCTCTAATTAATTATTAAATTAATTAAAATAACATTATGCTTATTAAATAATTCATTTAATTGAATATACTCAATTAAATACATACTTTGAACTATAAAAATTCTCCACATTAATTTAATCAATGTAACACATAATTAAATTAATTTACCACAATTCCATCAAATAATTATTTAACTCAATAATTAAAACATCGATAACTCAATACATAAATCATCAAAAATATTTATTTAATTCAATAAATATTTAAATTAAATTACAAAATTCTCGTTTGTCACAGCAGCGCCCGTAACTCAAATTTTTTCGACGCGGACATTTTTTAACCTAACTTTTCACGCGGTAATTATGGGGCAAGTATATACTTAATATACATGGAGAGAATTCATTAGCAACATGTTTAACGAGGATGTTAGGAATTAAACGTTGATTAAAAGTATTTAAACTTAAAACTCGAAATCCAAAAATGTAAACTGTGAGTCGTATTCGAGTTTAACGCACGTCTTAAGGTTATATAGCATGTAATAGATGTGCGTGGTACGAAAATGATATGAAATGAAGATAAAACTTATGAAATTTCTATATAGAGTCCGATAACGGTAATCCGGGGGAAATATGTCCGAGTTAACGAACCGATTAGGGTTTTGTCTGTCGTTGTGCTTAAACGATGATCGACGAGTGTCGATTTATGACATATGAATATTAATAAACTGTAACTAATGATAAATAGCTTAACGAATGTTATTAGTTTAACAATTTGGCTAAGCTATGCAAGAAAGAGAAGATAGTTTACACAATGTGTATCAATTATGGTAACCTAATTAGTATGCTATGTGTTTATATCATGTAGAATCTGTAAAGACCCAAGTAAAGTAGACTTAAAAGGTTGAAGACGCTTGAGGAAAGTTTTCTAAACTATTGTTTACCCTTTAAGTTGGAGAAGACGTCAATATGCATAATTTCCTATGCATGAACTATTATTGCATAGTCGATGCCATTTGATTCGGCTAGATTGAGATTTAAAGTATTTTGGTTGATTTTTCATAAATCTTTCAAAATATTCATAGTGTTGCTATCCTATGCCAATTGATTTGGTACGGATTCAAAGGTAAGCCTGAGTATGAATACACAAAGGTTTTAAAGTCGTTGAATCGACGGGCACGTGAGGTTGCCAAAACTTAAACATAAATATGTTTAACAAAATGAATGTTAATCAACATAGAGTACTATAGGCTGATCACCTAGATGTGCTCGTAAGCTATATCGAACATGTGGTCTTAGTGTCGGGTTGTTCTTTTCATGAATGAAACTAAAGAGAATGTTCATGGTCTTTGACCAGCTCATATTTTCTAAGTGACTATATGTCCTTTGAAATGGTTTTAAAAGAATGGAAAACTCTATTTTGATTATTCATAGTACTTTATAACTATTGTACAGTTATCGAAGATATGATCATATGATTTTTGATTTTGTGGTTGCAGTATATATAATGTTTAAACTTGCTGAGCTAGTTATGCTCACTCTTGCTTAAATTATATGATTGCATCTAAGAATGAACGGACTGAAGGATCCGGTAAGGATAAAGGCAAAGCCAAGATGGATAAATAGATTTTCCTTGTAATAACATAGTATTATTTTTATAATAAATGATATTATGAGACAGAACGAATGTAATGGTTACAAAGAACCTGTGAAGGGATTACTATGATGTAATATTTAGTAAACTTATGCTTGTCATTAAAGTCTTCAATTGAACGTATAAGTAGATAGTAGCACCGTGCATCACCATATCTGTGGGTTGAAAGTACCTAGATTTGGGGGCGTCACAGGTTAGTATCAAAGCTATAGGTTATAAAACTTAAGGGGGGAACCTTAGGCTATAACCTTGAGAAGAGAATTAGAAGTTAGAAGTAAATAAACTCGAGTAGAGTTTCAAAGAAGAAAGTAACCTTAAACATATTAAATGTGATATGTGTGTATAATAACTTGATGTTGTGCACTAATCAAGATATTGTGTCTTATTGTAGATGTTAGGAGATGTTGCCATGCATAGAGACATATATGTAGTAAGCGAGAAATCTGTCAACCTAATAGAGCTAGTACTGATGCCAATAGCTGAGGTATCTATTGTGAACATAGAGGAGACTGATCCAGAAGGGGAGGATCCGTCCGAGCATTCTAACGACCTTGGATTTACATCGTTATTCGATGGTATGTCTGAGGAGGAAGTAGAGATGGTATCATTTAACACGGTATTACCTACTGAGGAGGAGGAGCTGACACTGGCAGAGTCAATGAAGGCATTGTTTAAGGCGGTGTTAGATAGGAATGTCCAGCTGAGTAAGGAGGTTCGTGATCTTAAGGAGGAAGTTCATAACATACAGGAAGATAAGGAGGACATGGAGACTTTTTGGGAGGTGGAGTACGATGAGAAAGTGCTAGCCAAGGATAAGGTTCGGGATCTAAAATATAAGGCCCAGGAACTTAAAGTAGAGCTGCTGAGCAAGAAGCAAAAGATCAGTAGAATGTCCTCTATTCATAGGAGTTCACATTTAGATTACCAGCATCAGGTTGCTGGGTATCCGATGGAAGAAGGGTAGACTAGGCAAACTATCAGCCGGGATGTGGTGGCCAGTCTTGCCAAGGCGGATTACACTAATGCCATTAGGTAGATGTAGTCTAGTAGTACCTAGAGAAAGAATAGCTATGTAAATATTTGTGTAGCTTTGTAATGATGTAAAAACCTCTTTTGTATAATCAAAGGGTAGTCTTTTGTAAATCCCAATTTTTGGAAAGCAATTGCGGGATAGTCTTGTAAATGGTTAAGGCTATGTAATGACGAATGTTTATAGTATTATACTACAACAAGGAAGCATATTAATATAAGAAGTTTAATGAAATACTTGGTAATGTATTGGAGTTATTATTAACTATGAATAATAATCAACTAAAAGAAATAAATAATGATGAAATTGTATTTACATTAACAGAAAATGCCGCCAAGAAGACGACAGAGAAATCAAGAAGCAGAGCCTCATAATGTGGATGAGCAAAAGGGTTAGAATAACCCTATGTAGGAATTTGTAAACCTAATAATTGCGGCCTTTAATAGGACCGGAGGGAATGTACAAGTTAATCTTGGGGTAGTAGGCGTCACTACTTTTAAGTATTTAAAGAGCGTAGGTCCGCCTGAGTTCAAAGGAACTACGGATCCTATCGTAGCCCAAAACTTACAAATGTCAGAGAAGAGCAAAAGACTCCTTTTGCTACCTATATGATGAAGGGAGAGGCCAACTTTTGGTGGGAGGCGAACCAGAGTAGGGCTGGAGTAGAAAACGCTATGTGGGAACAATTTAAGAAGATTTTCTTCAAAAACTATTTCCCTACGAGCTTTTAGAGTAGGATGGAAGTTAAATTCCTAGAGTTGAGGCAGGGGGACATGACAGTTCCCCAATACGCTTCCAAGTTCAATGAACTGGTGAGATTTATGCCACATCAGGTGGACACAAAAGTGAGGAAAGCGAGAAGATTTGAGCAAGGTTTGAAACCTTGGCTCTATAGTTGGGTCTCAATGTTCTAGAATGAGATCTTTGGAACCGTGTTGGAGAAAGCTATAATAGTTGAGGGGGGTAGTGAGGCTTTGAGCCTGTACAACAAGGAGAAGAAGAATAAGAATAAGTTTGACAGGGGAGTCAAAATAGAGGGAGCTAGCGATAACGGAAGTGCACCGAAGCGGAAGGGATTCAACTAGGGGAATACAGGGGTGAAGCAGGGTGATCCTAAAAGGAGGATTGGGGCGTGCAAGACGTGTGGGAAGGCTCATCTTGGAGTCTTCCTCAAAGGTAAAGTTGTATGTTATAATTGTGGGCAGGAAAGGCACATCTCGCCTAACTGTCCCAACCCTAAGAAAAACTTTGGATGTTTTATGTGTGGGTCTACGAACCACATGGAAAAGAACTGTCCGAGGAAGGGGTCGGATAGTGTGAAGGGAGCTAGTGGTTGTAAGCTAGCAAATAGTGGTTCTGTACCACAGGGTAGACCGACGACCCTTACATTTAATATGACGGTCCAGGATGCGGTTACATCAAGTGATGTAGTAGTAGTTATTTTCCCAATCAACGATACAAATGCATATGTACTATTTGATTAGGGTGCTACTTGTTCTTTTATAGCATGTGAATTTGCTAAACGGTTAGGATTACTCCCTGAAAAACTTGTGATACCTTTAAATATTATGGTAGTAAATGAAGAAGTAATTCCTGTCGATCTTATTCATAGGAGTTGTTGTGTAGATGTAAGAGGTAACAAATTGTCGGTAGATCTGATACCGTTAAAATTGGGAGAATTTGATGTAATTCTCGGGATGGATTTGTTGTTTAACCTATGGGGAGATTATCAATTTTCAAAAGAAAAGTGTAAACCTTTGAACTGCAAAGCAGCCCAAGGTAGTTTTCTACGGTTGTAAATCACCAGGACACTCTTGTTGTCTAACCATGACATAAGTCAGAAAGTTGCTAAGGAAAGGATGTGTAGGATACCTGTGCCATGTTGTTGATACTTAACGAGTGGGAGTAACATTGGAACAGATACATATAGTCAATGAATTTGCAGACGTGTTTCTGAACAAATTGTCGGGTCTTCCACCCGATAGAGAGATCGAATTCGTAATAGATGTTGTGTCAAGAACGACACTAGTTTCGAAGGCATCGTATCGTATGGCACTGGTAGAATTGAAGGAGTTCATGATTCATTTACAAGAACTGTTAGATAAGAAGTACATTCAACCGAGTGTCTCTCCACGGGGAGCGCCGATATTGTTTGTAAAGAAAAAGGATGGATCGTTGAGACTTTGTATCGACTATCGAGAGTTGAACAAACTAAAGATAAAGAATAAATACCCATTGCCCAGGATCGAAGATCTTTTTGATCAGTTAAAAGGGGAAAAGTATTTTTCTAAGATAGATTTGCGAACGGGGTATGTAAGAACCCGAATTTTTAGATATTATTAAATAAAGATTTAATAAATAAAATTCTTAAACTGTGAGATGGGTTCGAATAAGAGTATATATATGTGATATGAGGTATGTGGTATTATATTACATAGGGTAATATGGACTATGTAATATGTGTTTTTGTGATTTATAAATATATTATTAATATATATTTGTTACTTAGCGTAGAGACGTTTCAGTTGAGATAAAGGGAGTGGATAAAATTATCTATATATATTAAATAATTTATAGAATTATTTTATCATAGTAAGTTGGTGACATTAAATATCCTTAATGTATAATCACCATATTCTTGTGTATGTGTATTAATAACTAGTATGTTTATAATATAGGTTATTAATAGCACTTAAGCTATCCGTGAATAAGTTTGGATAGTGAAGCATGAGTTAGTTAAGGAATTAACTAATAAGAATAAATATTAGTTAATTTAAGTTGGGAGTTATATTATGGAATAATATAATGATAGTATTGAACCTTAATTAACTATGGTGATATAGTATAGGGTTTAATTTACTTAAGTAAATGAGTGAATTAATAAGTGTGTGGAATATGTAATTATAGTTGATACTTTTATATTACTTAGAATAATAATATGTGAGAAAGTCTAATGTGCGAATAACGTTAATAAATATATATACGTTATTAAAAGGGAGATGTAAATTATTATTTTATTTAAATAATTATTTTATATTTCTAATAAAGGGTATTAAAATAATTTCTAATGTTGAATTATTTTAATAAAAGGAGGAAATGTTATTTTTGAATAATAATATTACCTTATATGTTTTTGTATGAGGTGTGATTGGTTAATATAGTAAATATATTAAAACGTATTTGCTATATGTAATTAAATTGATGGAAACGATTTATTATAATAGAAAATAAACTTATTATCTATTTTCTATATATAATATATGTACATGTGTCATACATATAGTTATTTGATATTATATTAAGAATAATATCATGAGACAATAAGTAAATTATTTTCTAATAAGGAATGTGCTTATTTGGAGAAAACATAATATTTTATGATATGGCTAAATACATAATTTTAAATGTATTTTCAAGGGAGTTTAATTAATGAAAGGAAACTAAGTTATTTTTAATATATTAAATAACTTAAGTTATTATTTGATCGTGAATATTATTATTGGAATAATTAATAGAGTATATATTAATTATTATAAGTGTAAAGGTTATACTTATTATAAGTATAATTAATTGAAGTAGTTAGCATTTTAATAGTGTGAGTTATTGTATTACAGTAAAGGTTATATAGAATATTGGAGTATTTCCATTAACGATATATTTATATATGTGAACCTTGTGACTTAATAGTTCTAATTATATTGAACATGTTATAAGTAGTAAGTGATGAGAATAATAATAAGCTTGAGATTAAGCTTGTGAGAAATGCCTTATGTGGCACGATATTAGATTCGGTAATGAATCGATTAATTCAAGGATGAAAGAATTATTAATTAAACAATTAATCTATATTAATTGTTATTATAATAATATGTTGAATTATTATTGTTGCGAGTGATAGCATGATAATAAGTATATTTGTTATAAATATAATAAGATAATTAACTATATAAATGTTAATTAATTGTTATGGAAATTATAATTCCATTGATTTATGAGAAATAGATTAATTAATATTATTATTAATTAATAAAATAAGTAATTTATTAAGGTGCAAGCATGCGATATTAAAATATATAACGTATGATAGTTAACTATGTGTTGTACGAAGTGTAAAGTGCGACGCGACTATATAAGCTATATAGTAAGGTGATAGAGTTACATGAAATGTGTATATAATGCAGTGTGACGCTTTAATATAGCTATATTATTTGTATATATTATATAGTATGATTGGTTGCATTAAGAGAGTTACATAATATTATTGCTTATGTAACATGATATGTGTGGGTAGACCTTAAGGAATACCCTATTAACATATAGCAATTGTTAAATTGATAATGGTTTCTATAGGATATTATAACTGTATTAATAACCGTTATAATAATGAGCAATAGCCGATAGAATTATATCCGGTAGGATGAAATGTACATGAATTTATATATGTGCAAGTTAAAATTTACTACATGATAGTATTATTGGGACTACATTATGACACATTAATTATAACTTAAGTTATATGAAATGGAATGCGTATAACTTCAATGTATATGTAATGTATATATATAACCCAAGTATGGTATACACTATATATAACAATAGTAAGTTAATTTGCCAGTTGCTGAGTTATTTATTGTCCCACATTATGTGCCCATCTCATTTCTCCTTCACGTGATATGCTCCAAGCTAGTCTACTTCCTACTCCTCAAACTCAGCATTCCATAGCAAATGATGAGCAAGGGTGAGGAATTCATGATGAGTTCCACCCACTCTCACCAACTCTCCCTTATCCATTGAACAAGCTTGCATTCCTTTGGTTTAATTTGAGGTGGAATTGTAATGTCTGTGTAAACATCTGCCTATAAAATGAAGCTCTTCTCCTTCATCTTTTCATTTGCTGAGATTTTGCTTAAGTGTTAAGTGGAGAGCATTGCATACCTTAGTAATAGCATTCTAGAATTGAGAGAGAATTTAGTAACAGCAAGCCCAAGTTGTTAGCAGAGGTATAATATACCTTTCATGTTCTTCAATTCATGTTTTTTGAAATTCTGTAAATTTCTAATTCTTGAATTGAGTATGGAATCCATGATTATGTGATCAAGCAATGGTTGTTAATTGCTCCTTAGTTGCTATACTAGCTTATATATATGTTTAGACTGTTATATGGCTGATTAGAATCAAGTTCGTATTAAGTTTCTGTGTTTGGGCTGGAAAACTGCCGAAGCAGGCTGCTCTCTGGCATGAACCAGACACGGCGCAGCTGCGCCGGTTTATAACTGAGGCGCAGCGCAGCTGCGCCGGTCCCCTGTCCCAGTTTCTGTTTTCTGTTAAGTACTGATAAGTGCTAGCATGCGATATATAATTAGAACAAGCATGTGGACATAGATAACATACATATATGATTACTTTAATATGAAATGAGCATGTTTAACGATATCAGTACACACGATTGAAGAAAAACTTATAGTTTTGAAATGAAACTTATAGTTTCGATTGTGAACTTAGACACATATGTAATATGTATATAATATGATATTTTAAACATGATAGTATGGTTTATATTGACATGAAATGCATGCTTAAAGTATTAACCGTACACTAGTATTGGAAGTTAAGACAATTTCCGAAATAATAAACTTAAGACTTTCGAAAACGAACTTGACCAAGACTAATGTCTTTTAGATTCTGATCAGTTGAGAATATTTATGTGGTTTAAATATGAGTTTCTAGTGCATATGAAATAAATATAGATGCCATGCATGTACTATGATGCCTTTGTTGACTTAGTGTGATATCCAATGAAAAGCTTAGAGTGTGAAAGCTAAGGACATCAATTACCATATGAATTATGTTATGATCATGCAAGCATATGCATTAGGATGTCATTATGCCTATAGACATGTTGACATGAGTATCATTTGATGAAGCATTGATATCACCTATGCACACGTATTCAAGAAATAAAATTCTAAAGCATAGACTATGTGATTAGGTATACATGTGTAGTATAAGCACGAGCATGCCTACTTAGTATTGTTTAGCCTCTTTATGTGGTAATATGACCTTAGTAGTTGGCCTTGAAGCATGGACTTGAATTACTTAAGGTATATGAAAGTCCGACATAAAAATCATGTAACTTTGAATTTGATTTGAACGAGCATGCTAGTCTTTAAAACTTGAGTTAATACACTTATAAACATGTATGCATGATGAACATAGTAGCCTTGCATAACTAGTTTAAGTATGACAAGGATATTAAAGGGTGAAACTTAGAAAGTTTGAATGTAATGGTTTTGATAAGGTTTGAGAAACGTAAGAGCAATATGGATTATAGATTTATGAGTTTTAAATATGTGTCGAATACTAAGATAGTTAAGTGTGTTAATATTGATATTAAGTATGGTTAAAGTATATCTGTACGAACCTAGCTATACTAAGCGTATGATAAGGAAAGTGAAACAAGGTTCTAAGAACCAAGTTAGACAACAATGTAACCTTTATTATTACATTGAGAATGGGTGGATACATATAACTAATGAGTGTGATCTCTATGGTTAATATAACTGTGTAGGATTACATGAAGTGCAGATATTCTTAAGAAGTTAAGTCGTAGTTGTTAAACTACGAACCAGGCAAGTCTTTCAGTTCCTATTTGATATATGAATTCAATAACTGTTGGTTGAATTATATTATGCTGTGATAATGTGAACTTATATATGAACTGTATATGAGATATAAATGAGATTGAAAGTTGATCGTTGATGATATACTTGTTATGTGAAAGTAACATGCGTAGTAAATATAAATTGTTTATAAATACATGAACTGAGTATGATGTTGTATGCTATGTGATGCATGAAAACTGTTAGAATTGTTGAGCTGTCGAGCTCACTCTTGCAAATAACCACTTTTGCAGGTTAAGGACTTACGATAAAGACTTCGTGCTTCTTGATTGATAAAGATAGATAGTATCGAATTGAAGAAGTACTATTTAGATTATTGCTTGAACCCTGTTTAGATTCTGGAAGTATTACTTGATAGTTGTTTACACTGTTTAATACAGGTTGTGTTGTAAAGATGTATTAGTTAATACATAGAGGATATCAAGTCGAGTTGTAAACGTTATACGATAACTCAAATATAATGGATCGTATTTTATAATTGATTCAAGGGTTGTAATTGATTCAAGTTATGAAATCAATAAAAGATTTTATTCAAGGAGGATTGAAAAAGTTTAAATTATTCCGCATTTTAGTAACATCGAACATGATGTAAAGATGAGATCTTGGATATAAATAGAATTTATAATCTAAATTGTAATAAACAAAGTTGTATTCTTTTACTAATGATTAAAAGATATAATAGTTTGACGATAGTAGTATCGTGACTGCACCGAATTCGAGGTTTCGAAGGAACGTGGATTTGGGGGCGTCACAGGTTGGTATCAAAGCTGTAGGTTATAAACCTTAGGTAAGTGTACCTTAGACTATAACCTGAGAGAGGAAAAGATAAGATTAAAATATATACGTGAAGATTCAAAGAAGAATCTTGAAATATCTAGAGAATGAGAATCAGGAGTTTCCTAACTCCGGTAATGAAAATGTTATGACGATGTCTATAAGATGTATATGACGAAGATAGTGAGAATAAACTCGAATGGAGTTTAGTTGATAGTAGGGAAAGAACCTTGAGGTAAAGCAATGATCACGACGTGATCAGATTGAACTGTGAAATGATAGATAGTCTGTAACGACTAAGTGTGTATAGCTTGATGCTATGAGAGAATGTACTATGAAAAGTACGAGATGAACTCATGAGGAGTTGTATGTGATGAACGTAGAAAGCTCGTAACGAGCAAGTGATAGAGTAAGATAGAGTTAAGTGTTGGACTTCCATTGAGGACTCATGTGATAGCTTAGTTGTACAAACTTTTGTATGGGCAGAAGTTTTGTGCTTGCACTGAGTGCGTCGCATTGATAATCGTTGGAATGTTAGTGTCGCGGTATCATTATACATATGGCGGAAAGGTGATTCTTTTCTCATATTTATTTTGATAGATAGAGATTCTAAGATGTAATTAGATAATATTAAGATTAGGTGCGAGTTCTCAAGACTCATGCTTATGACAAGCTCGTGACTCATAATCGTATGATGGAACCCCTCAGCGAATGGACGACTTTGGTCTGACTAGGATAAGTTCCTATACCCATATGATTGTGGTAAGTTCCTGAACTTCCATGGTGTGGTAAGTTGGTGAACTGTACTGGGAATAGATATATTATATAAGAGTTTTGGAATAGTGAGCATTGATGGTAGTGAGAGATTGAAGTGATGGAGGAATTGGATTTTCCTAAATCCTCTAGCTACGCTGGGTTTTCAATATTTATTGACTTCGTGCTAGTGTTTGCACTTCGGTTTTCTTGAGAAAAACAAAAAAACAACACCGTTATTCGTATGTCTACGTTATTTGTTTCGGTTAAGATAAAAATGATTTGAAAATCTTTCAAAATGTATTTCGACCATGTGCATCATTTGATATGGTGTAGGATGGTAAAACGATGGAGTCATTAATGCAATCGAACCTAGTGTCGAAGTGATCGTAAGATCGTCAACCCATTATGGTAAGATGTATTATGGCAAAGTCACAAAATGACGGAATCCTCAACGTACTACTAAATGGTGCGGCATCATGACGCCATAAAAAGATTTTTGGTTTTCTTTCGAATTATGAAAAGTTGACTAAATTATTTCGATTGATGTTCGGATTATTGATAAGAGTCTAAGCTATTTGATTCGGCTAGGCGACTTTGAAAAGAGATTATAGAATTCCAGCATTCTTGTGTATTTATGCCAAACCGGATTGCTCTGGTGCGGATTTAGATGTTGAAAAGCTGAGGTGAATAACCCTATAAAGGGGACATGTTTTCGGGGACAATGGTTCCGAACGTAACGCATATAGTCGTTACAAAACACTACGTTGCGGCCCAACGTAGTGGTACAATAGGCTGGCCACCTAGAGTACGCGTGGAGGGTGTTTCCAGTCTTTGTGATTGATAAACACTCTGGTTTGCAGTGTGAAGAATTGTGTTGAAGCATTAGTAAACCTGGAGAAAAGTTCACGGTCTTGTGACCCCTCAGCATAATTTGGAATCTGAGTTATTCATACTACTTCCCGATTATTGAAAAATCATGGAAGATTCTTATTCTTCTGAAGGATGAATGTTGTAAGTAGAATGTTCCTTAGAAAGGAGATAGTGGTAGAATGCGATTGAGAAAGTTATAATAATAAAACTTCTGAAAAGAGAATGAATAAAATTATTCAAGAGAATATGTAATAATCGGAATAGCACCGAGTAGAGGAAGTTTCGGTGATTCCGAGGACGGAATCCTTATAAGGGGAAGAGGATGTAAGAACCCGAATGTTTAGATATTATTAAATAAGGATTTAATAAATAAAATTCTTAAACTGTGAGATGGGTTCGAATAAGAGTATATATATGTGATATGAGGTATGTGGTATTATATTACATAGGGTAATATGGACTATGTAATATGTGTTTTTGTGATTTATAAATATATTATTAATATATATTTGTTACTTAGCGTAGAGACGTTTCAGTTGAGATAAAGGGAGTGGATAAAATTATCTATAGATATTAAATAATTTATAGAATTATTTTATCATAGTAAGTTGGTGAAATTAAATATCCTTAATGTATAATCACCATATTCTTGTGTATGTGTATTAATAACTAGTATGTTTATAATATAGGTTATTAATAGCACTTAAGCTATCCGTGAATAAGTTTGGATAGTGAAGCATAAGTTAGTTAAGGAATTAACTAATAAGAATAAATATTAGTTAATTTAAGTTGGGAGTTATATTATGGAATAATATAATGATAGTATTGAACCTTAATTAACTATGGTGATATAGTATAGGGTTTAATTTACTTAAGTAAATGAGTGAATTAATAAGTGTGTGGAATATGTAATTATAGTTGATACTTTTATATTACTTAGAATAGTAATATGTGAGAAAGTCTAATGTGCGAATAACGTTAATAAATATATATACGTTATTAAAAGGGAGATGTAAATTATTATTTTATTTAAATAATTATTTTATATTTCTAATAAAGGGTATTAAAATAATTTCTAATGTTGAATTATTTTAATAAAAGGAGGAAATGTTATTTTTGAATAATAATATTACCTTATATGTTTTTGTATGAGGTGTGATTGGTTAATATAGTAAATATATTAAAACGTATTTGCTATATGTAATTAAATTGATGGAAACGATTTATTATAATAGAAAATAAACTTATTATCTATTTTCTATATATAATATATGTACATGTGTCATACATATAGTTATTTGATATTATATTAAGAATAATATCATGAGACAATAAGTAAATTATTTTCTAATAACGAATGTGCTTATTTGGAGAAAACATAATATTTTATGATATGGCTAAATACATAATTTTAAATGTATTTTCAAGGGAGTTTAATTAATGAAAGGAAACTAAGTTATTTTTAATATATTAAATAACTTAAGTTATTATTTGATCGTGAATATTATTATTGGAATAATTAATAGAGTATATATTAATTATTATAAGTGTAAAGGTTATACTTATTATAAGTATAATTAATTGAAGTAGTTAGCATTTTAATAGTTTGAGTTATTGTATTAAGCTAGCCAAGTAATGTCCTGGCTGCTCAGCTGCTGGCGGGGTTATGTTCTGCATTGCTTCTGTTAATAGGTTAATGAAGCTCTGCATTGGGTTAACGTTTCCCCCTCCACCATTGCTAACAGATCCTTCCTCCCTCTGGTTCCGCGAAAATTCCCTAGGCGGCATGATCCTGAGGAAAGGAAGAAAACTTAGTCGTTACGTGATATGCTATTCAAGTTAGCATTAAGAAGTTTAGGACGTCTATCAACCATAGCTGATTTAAATAAACAACTTCAGTATCACAATAAGACTCGATGGATATCCTCAATCCATCACCTACAAACTCTACTTGAGTTTTCTACTAAGGTTATAACTTAGGTTTCGCATTCCTAACATTTATAACCTAAAGATTTGATACCAACCTGTGACACCCCGAATCCGGGTCTTCTGACCCTGGTCCGGTCGCCACGATACAATACTAACATCCACCTCTAACAACATACGAAAACTAAAAATGCGGAATATAATAGACGTACGTCGTTCATTCAAAAGGTGTTACTAGTCCCAAGATTCGATAACCTTAATACATCAATACAAACATACCCTAGAATAAACATTAGGGTTCATATTACATTAATAGTAATTAAACTAGACATAAAGATAAAGTCTGCTCCTTGCAAACCATCCTAAATCTTTCCTTTACCTTTGTCCTTCCCTGAGGGCTCGGGCTTAACTGCAATATAAGTCATGATATAGCAAGAATGAGCAACAAGTTTGCTCAGCAAGTTTAGATACAATAATAAAGGATTTATCATGATGAATGGAAAAATATCTGACAACGATTTCAACAAAATGAATATCTTAAAGATTCAACAATATGAATATTAAAACGATTCAATAATATGAATATCTGAACGATTCAACAATATGAATATCTGAACGAATCAGTACGAATAATAGAATGATTCAATAATATGAATATTTGTAAGGTTCAACAACCTGCATGATTTAACACTATGAACATCTGAACAATTTAACAATATGAATATTAAACGCAAAGATAATAATTGCCTTTAGAATGACTGATAGTCGAGTAGACTCTGAACTATAACTTTCCAATGGGTTCAATAGCTAATTGACCCTTTTTAGAATTACTGGCTTCTGGCTACAGAAACTTAGTACCTCGAGGAGATCAGCCTCGGGCACAACGTGAATATGCATAACACTTAAATTTGCTTACTCGTATCATATATATTAGATACCTGGGCACACTCCTACATATGAGGGGTGTTCTATTCCGTCTAAGAATTCTTACCATCAATTGGTTTGGATAGCTTCAAAGAAAATTTCATACACTAGTAAAGGTTCAGACTCTTACTGACATGGTTCAAGAAATTTAGAACCTTGAATAATGTACAAGTCCAAGACTGTACGAGCTCAAATGCACTAGGTGCGGACATCAATAATATCGATGTGGAATAATTGATAAGTAATTAAACCACTAAATAACATGCTAGGAAATAAAGTTCAAGCAATTAAGTAAACAACTTTCGATTCAACAATAACCTACTCAATATAATATGAGAAGGATAGAGAACTTGCACAAAGTGAAGTTTAGAATTTGCACAATATAGGAATTTGTGTAAGTTCGGGGAACTTGCACAATACTCAGCGTGTGAAGTTCGGAGAACTTGCACAATACTAGATTTCCTTGCATAAAATAAATGCATAGGCTTAGACACTTACAACATCAAAGAGTGAAATTCGAGGAATTTCACCATAATAGATCACTTGCATAAAGTAAATGCATAGGTTAGGATATTTGCTGACAACGCTCTTTGAGTAAAGTAAACACAAAGATAAGATACTTGCACAATATACGAGTTTGTATAAGTTTAGAGAACTTTCGTAATAAAGAAATGAAGTTCGGGAATTTGCAAAATAACCAAAGTGTGAAGTTCGGGGAACTTTCACAATACTCAAAATGTGAAGTTCGGAGAGCTTTCACAATACAATAATAATCTGCTCAAAACTGTTGGGTTTGTACGAAATCGTGACGCAATCAAATTGCAAAAAATAGCGGAAGCATGGTATATCAGAGTTTAAAAAAATTTCTACAAAACCATTACCCGTATCATCCTTTATGCAAATTATTAATTTAAAACGATAAATAAAAAGTTATGGAATCATACCCTTGTAGAACGAAGCTTCCACAGGTACTAGTTCAACTCCTTGTTCTTCGTGATCTCCTTGAATTTCTGGATTAGATTCCTTCCTTTGATCAACGTTAGCCACCCAAGTGTTTGGCCTCTAGAGGTGATCCACCAAGGAAGATGAATTATCAAGAAGGAGGGTGGTTGGCTTAGTTTTCTATCCTCTATAAAAAAGGAGTACTCTCCAACAATTGGAATTGCATCAAATAATATCTATTATAAGAATCCTCTTATATAGATATTGGTCAACCCTTCTAATCCTATTAGACATGGGATTTCTTTTAATTAATTAAACTCCTTTAATTAATTTAGGCTTCCCACCACATGGGAAATAATTAATTAAATTCATTTAATTAATTTGTCTCCTAATCTTATTAGGAATAAATGAGAGCACTAATATTAAATTAATTACTAAACTCTTTTAGAAATTAAAATAATAATAATAATAATAATATTAATAAGACTCCTCTTATTAATTTATATTTAATATTTCCAAAATATTAAATAATAAATATTAAGCTATTTAATTTATTCTATCACCATAGATTAAATTAATTTCACTTAATGCATTATTACGATTATGCCATTACCTTCTTAAATAATTATTCTTCCTTTTATGGTGTGACCCTTTAGGTTCTCCATATTAAACCGGTTGTGAATAAATCAATTAGAACAATTCTAATCTTATTTAAATAAATAAATTAAACTAATAATCTATTTAAATAAATAATATTTATTCTACAATAGGGATAAGCCTCCCTAGCGATCAACGACTTTCCAGATAATATAGATTTCAACATTAATCATAAAAGAACCTGTGAGTAAATAGTTACCATACAATTCAATCCTTCCACCATACAATGTCCCAATTAAATATAAGACATGAATTTACTGTCAAGTCTTATTTTATTTAATTATATGTATTTCGATTAAAAAATGCACAACTCCAAATAATGTAAATTAGAAACTCCTTTCTAATTTCATTTTACCTTGGCCAAGGATTCCTGGGTTGTCATTTAACGAATCACATATGACATATCTCCTCCTTTACTAGAGGTGGTAGATTCTTTATTGATCGTTGTCTCCATATGTAACTCATTATACCCAAGCATACCCTTTTATATACCCTAAAGGGCTTTAAGGAATAAGTCAAAGTATAATTCATTACATACAAGATACTATGATGATCTCAAGTCCAATGATCACTTGTACTACTATCACATTAGGAATTCCTATTGACAGGCGAGTAAAACTCCATTAGGTATTCCATAGCGAGTCACGTTCAGTGAACTTATTCTCCAATAAGCACCTACATACTTGCTTTAGTGTCTCCACACAAATGATTATGAGATCAATCATCCTCATCTAATGAGCAAGCAACATATGTACTAATCTATCCGAATTTACTAATCCCCTTTTTAGTAATCCCATGATTATGAACTATTTTAGTTTTAGAGCTTTCTAAGAATTTAGATCTCATTGGCATGATCATCATCATGATTCTAAAAGCATTGCTTAAAACTATAGGTTATTTACATATTATAAAAACAGCACCATGTAGATAATTAAATGCCTTTAATAAATGAATATTTTTATTAATAAATAAATAAGATTGCCTCCAAAGTATATGCTTTATCATCATACATGATTGGCTTGTATGCATACTACTTTCAATCTCCCACTTGCACTAAAGCCAATCGCCATGGTATCTCATACCCAACTTCTCTAAGTGACGATCAAACTGCTGATGTGTTAAAGCTTTAGTTAATGGATCTGCAATGTTGTCTTGAGATTCTACACTCTCCTCTTTCAATGATTTCTTTAATCAAAGTGTCGCAACACATGTTTAGATTCAAGATGAGACTTAGGACCTATTCCTAGTTCTGTAATGAACTTTTCATCTAAAACATCAACTTGCAGCTTCACTTACAGTTATATACTTTGTCTTTGTCACTAAACCAACAACCTTTTGTTGTTTGGAACCTTTTTCAATTCACTGCACCATCTTTCAAGGTAAACATATACCCTGAAACAGATTTACTGTCATCTTGGTCTGTTTGAAAACTTGAGTCTGTGAATCCCTTGAGTTTTAATTCAGACCCACCGTAGACAAGAAAAATATCTTTAGTCCTTCTCAAGTACTTTAGGATATTCTTCACTGCCTTCCAGTGCTCTTCTCCAGGGTTTGACTTGTATCTGCTCATTACACTAAGTGCATGAGCAACATCCGGTCTAGTACATATCATACCGTACATGATAGATCCTATTGCAGAAGCATAAGGGATCTTACTCATACGGTCTCTCTCCTCAGGTGTCTTTGGGGCCTGTTTCTTGGAGAGATGTATTCCATGGCTCATCGGCATGAGACCTCTTTTGGAATCTTCCATGCTAAACCTCTTTAGCATTGCATCAATGTACGTTCCTTGGGATAAACCAAGCATCCTTTTAGATCTATCTCTATAGATCTTTATCCCCAAAATATAGGATGCTTCTCCCAAGTCCTTCATGGAGAAGTGTTTAGATAACCAGATTTTAATCGATTGTAGCATAGGAATGTCATTCCCTATCAGTAATATATCATCAACATATAATACAAGGAATGAAACTGCGCTCCCACTAACCTTCTTGTTCACACATGGTTCATCGTCGTTTTTGACAAAATCAAACTCTTTGATTGTCTCATCAAAACGAATGTTCCATCTACGAGAAGCTTGCTTCAATCCATAAATGGATCGTTGCAGCTTACAGACTTGATTTGTTCCAACCTTTGAAACAAATCCCTCTGGCTGTGTCATATACACATCCTCCTCAAGTTTCCCATTGAGGAAGGCCGTTTTCACGTCCATCTGCCAGATCTCATAGTCGTTATAAGCTGCAATCGCAAGCAAAATCCGAATGGACTTGAGCATAGCTACTGGTGAGAAGGTTTCCTCATAGTCAACTCCTTGTCTTTGTTTGAAACCTTTTGCAACCAGTCGGGCCTTATAGGTCTCTACCTTGCCGTCCGCTCCAGTCTTTCTTTTAAAGACCCATTTACACCCAATAGGCTTAATGCCTTCAGGTGGTGAAATCAAAGTCCATACTTTATTTTCATACATGGAGTCCATTTCGAATTTCATAGCTTCAAGCCATTTCCCTGAGTCTTTATTACTCATAGCCTGTTCGTAATTCAATGGATCATCATCATTCATGATGTGTACCTCATCGTCATCCTCTATAACGAATCTATATCTCTCAGGTATCTTCGGTACTCTTCCAGATTTACGAACAGGGTGTGGTATAGTAGGTTCTTCTACTTTGTCAGGTACCTGACTTTGATCCGTGGTAATTTGTGGGTCTTGAACTTCTTCAAGATATATCTTACTCCCACTGACCCCTTCATGGATAAAATCCTTTTCCAAGAAGGCAGTATGTTTCGCAACAAACACCTTTTGATCAGTTGGATGATAGAAATAATACCCTAAAGTTTCTTTAGGGTATCCCACAAATCTACACTTATCGGATTTAGTCTGTATCTTATCGTTTTCAAACTTTTTGACATAAGCTGGACAACCCCAAGTCTTAACATGCTTAAGATTTGGTTTCCTCCCCTTCCATATCTCATATGGAGTCTTTGGGGCAGATTTGGTAGGTACCTTGTTAAGTAGGTATGCAGCCGTTTCTAGGGCATATCCCCATAAGGAAATTGGAAGGTCGGTAAAACTCATCATAGATCGAATCATGTCCAACAGTGTTCAATTTCTCCTTTCAGATACTCCATTTAACTGTGGTGTACCTAGAGGAGTCCATTGTGAGATTATACCATTTTCTTTGAGATAATTAAGAAACTCACCGCTTAAGTATTCTCCACCTCAATCTGATCGAAGTATCTTTATACTCTTGCCCGTTTGTTTCTCTACTTCACTTCTGAACTCTTTGAACTTTTCAAATGATTCTGACTTGTATTTCATTAAATACACATATCCAAATCTTGAGTGATCATCAGTGAAAGTAATAAAATAAGAATACCCACCCCGTGCATTTGTTGTATAGGTCCACAAACGTCTGTGTGAATCAATGCCAACAACTCTGTAACTCTTTCTCCTTTTCCACTAAAAGGAGATTTAGTCATTTTACCCATGAGACAAGATTCACAAGTTGGATATGATTCATAATCAGATAACTCAAAGAGCCCATCTTTATGCAACTTGGATAATCTTGTTTCATTGATATGACCGAGTCTACAGTGCCACATGTAGGTATAATTAATATCATCTCTTTTCCTTTTCTTAGTTTGTTCAATTTGAAAAATATTTTCTTATAAGTTAAGTGTATAAAGTCCATTTCGCAAATTTCCAACACCATATAAAATATCGTCTTTATAAATAGAACAACTATTGTTCTTTATAACAACGTTAAATCCTTCCATATCCAATACAGAAATTGAAATAATATTTTTAATAACATTCGGAACAGAATAACAATTATTAAGATAAATGGACTTGCCCGAAGGCATTGCTAAATAATAAGTTCATACAGCTAATGCAGCAACCTTTGCTCCATTCCCCACTCGTAGGATCACCTCATCATTGTTCAGCTTTCTACTTCTGACCAGTCCCTTCACATTATTACATATGTGAGAACCACAGCCGGTATCCAATACCCAAGTAGAATTTTAACTTTCTGAAAAATTAATTTCAATCATGAACAAACCTTGATTGGAAGTCGAAGGTTCTCCAAGCTTCTTCTTTGCCAGAAACTTCTTGCAGTTCCTCTTCCAATGACCCGGCTCGTTGCAATGGAAGCACATTCCTTTGCTAGCTGGATCAGATTTCTTTTGTTCCTTAATGTTCACTTTGCCCTTGGTCATCCGAGATCGGAAGAGCTCCTTAGATATCTCATATCTAGCAGTCCTACTTTGTTCACCATACAACTCCTTGAGGTGAATCAACATAGTAGGAGCATCCATGTTTTCGTGCTGACGCTGAAGCTCGTTATTCATGGATGCGAGCATGATGCATTGAGCCACAGATGCATCATCTTGCCACTTTACAATGGTGGCAATCTCTTCCTCAGAGGCTGTTTCTGGAACAGTTCCAGGGACAGGTGAGTTTAGGACATAAGAAATCTTTTCAGCAGTGAGAACTATTCTCAGATTTCTTAGCCAGTCCGTATAATTCGGCCCGGTAAGCTTATTAGCATCAAGTATGCTTCGCAGTGAAATTAGTGATTTTGACATTTTTAAAACTTTGCATGTGAAAAACAACATTTTAGCAAACATTCATTTTATTAATTTTGCATACCAAAATAAATTTAGGTCTTTATTTTAAATTGGTATCTCCCACTATTTTTATCAAACTATATTACCCTCACTTATATAGTTCGGCAACATCTAATTAAAGATTTGCTAGTGAGGATAAGGATCCCATTTCAAATGTATATAACCTTGTGGATAGCACAACAAGCGATATACAAATAAATAGGTAGACAACTCTTGTCAATTACATCACTATATAACTCCTTTTATTTTGCCTCTTAAATCATAATGGTCAAGTGTGTGCACATCCGAACTAAAACGATTTAAGTTAAGTCCAGCCTAGCACTTCTATAAATTCAAAAAAGAAAAATGTTCGTCCTTGTGGATAGCACAACAAGACTAGATCGTTCAATTTTCTTGATAAGCATCAAATGTGATTAATTAACATCTTAAATATGCAATACTCGCCTTGTGGATAGCACAACAAGCTCATATTAAATATTTAATACTCTATTAATTTATCATGCTAGAAGGCGACGTTCGATATTCAAATATCATTTGAACGCTTCGGACTTAATATTATTTCTTTGAGGGATTTGTTATTATTTGTCTCATCTTGTTTAGCGTGCATGCACATATATATATAAAATACGCGTCATTTTATTAAACATGCGAAGCATGTTTGCATAAAATATAATATATATAATATTTAGCATGCAATATAGAATACTATATTCTACCCAAATTGATTATGGACTTTTATTCTGGTTTGGTTCACTAGAGCCACCAAGTGAACCAAAAGGTCAAACCTAGGAGTGCAAGAATTTAAATTTAAATATAACTATTACATTTAAACCCGGGCTCCATACAAACGGGTCTTCACGCGCTCCTTGCTCCTTGGTCTCCAATTTTTTCAAGATAATTCTAACTATTTCTATTACATTAAACTATTTAATTTAAATAGAAACCTTGATCAGCAGTCAAGGGGAAGTACATAGGAGGGAGATAGAATTTTACATCACGAAATTTTTTTTTAGAGAAGACGAGGTACACAGACCCCATTTAATAAAACTCATTCATTCAAGCATTCAACTAAAATAAAATCCAATCACATTGGTCAAATAGTCCATAATCAATCCCCATTTATTATCATACATATCACCATATATATCAATAAATAAATATTCATCTCATGAATTAAAACATTCCATATATATATGAGTATCATTTAATGGGCAATTTTAAATTGCATGAAATCCAATTTCAAGATTAAAATAAACTCTTTATTTTAATTATAAAATTATTTAGAATATAATATATAAATATATCATATTTATTTTTTAAAAAAGAAGTCACCTTCTTTTATTAAAAGAGTCCTGCAGGTTTATTAAAAGAGTCCTTTCCTGATGGGTCACATTCTTTTTGGAGTAAGAAAGAGACAACACATTTTCTTTGCAGAATTCAAGATTAGCACCCCAAAAAAAAAATTGTGATACGTCCCAAAAAAAAAAAAAAAAAAAGTCATTTTTTTTTCTTAAAAAATAATAATTTTATACAATAAAATTATGCCCAATAAATTATTTTAAATATATACCCATATGTATATGAAATCAAAAATAAATTAATAATTGCATAAAAGTTTGGCTCTGATGCCACTGTTGGGTTTGTACGAAATCGTGACGCAATCAAATTGCAAAAATTAGCGGAAGCATGGTATATCAGAGTTTAAAAAAAATTCTACAAAACCATTACCCGGATCATCCTTTATGCAAATTATTAATTTAAAACGATAAATAAGAAGTTATGGAATCATACCCTTGTAGAACGAAGCTTCCACAGGTACTAGTTCAACTCCTTGTTCTTCGTGATCTCCTTGAATTTACGGATTAGATTCCTTCCTTTGATCAACGTTAGCCACCCAAGTGTTTGGCCTCTAGAGGTGATCCACCAAGGAAGATGAATTATCAAGAAGGAGGGTGGTTGGCTTAGTTTTCTATCCTCTATAAAAAAGGAGTACTCTCCAACAATTGGAATTGCATCAAGTAATATCTATTATAAGAATCCTCTTATATAGATATTGGTCAACCCTTCTAATCCTATTAGACATGAGATTTCTTTTAATTAATTAAACTCCTTTAATTAATTTAGGCTTCCCACCACATGGGAAATAATTAATTAAATTCATTTAATTAATTTGTCTCCTAATCTTATTAGGAATAAATGAGAGTACTAATATTAAATTAATTACTAAACTCCTTTAGAAATTAAAATAATAATAATAATAATAATATTAATAAGACTCCTCTTATTAATTTATATTTAATATTTCCAAAATATTAAATAATAAATATTAAGCTATTTAATTTATTCTATCACCATAGATTAAATTAATTTCACTTAATGCATTATTACGATTATGCCATTACCTTCTTAAATAATTATTCTTCCTTTTATGGTGTGACCCTTTAGGTTCTCCATATTAAATCGGTTGTGAATAAATCAATTAGAACAATTCTAATCTTCTTTAAATAAATAAATTAAACTAATAATCTATTTAAATAAATAATATTTATTCTACAATAGGGATAAGCCTCCCTAGCGATCAACGACTTTCCAGATAATATAGATTTCAACATTAATCATAAAAGAACCTGTGAGTAAATAGTTACCATACAATTCAATCCTTCCACCATACAATGTCCCAATTAAATATAAGACATGAATTTACTGTCAAGTCTTATTTTATTTAATTATATGTATTTCGATTAGAAAATGCACAACTCCAAATAATGTAAATTAGAAACTCCTTTCTAATTTCATTTTACCTTGGCCAAGGATTCCTGGGTTGTCATTTAACGAATCACATAGGACATATCTCCTCCTTTACTAGAGGTGGTAGATTCTTTATTGATCATTCATTGTCTCCATATGTAACTCATTATACCCAAGCATACCCTTTTATATACCCTAAAGGGCTTTAAGGAATAAGTCAAAGTATAATTCATTACATACAAGATACTATGATGATCTCAAGTCCAAGGATCACTTGTACTACTATCACATTAGGAATTCCTATTGACAGGTGAGTAAAACTCCATTAGGTATTCCATAGCGAGTCACGTTCAGTGAACTTATTCTCCAATAAGCACCTACATACTTGCTTTAGTGTCTCCACACAAATGATTATGAGATCAATCATCCTCATCTAATGAGCAAGCAACATATGTACTAATCTATCCGGATTTACTAATCCCCTTTTTAGTAATCCCATGATTAGGAACTATTTTAGTTTTAGAGCTTTCTAAGAATTTAGATCTCATTGGCATGATCATCATCATGATTCTAAAAGCATTGCTTAAAACTATGGGTTATTTACATATTATAAAAACAGCACCATGTAGATAATTAAATGCCTTTAATAAATGAATATTTTTATTAATAAATAAATAAGATTGTCTCCAAAGTATATGCTTTATCATCATACATGATTGGCTTGTATGCATACTACTTTCAAAAACAACATGAGAAGGATAGGAACTTGCACAAATAAGGTGAAGTTTAGAATCTCGCTTACTCGAGTAATTGAATAAAGTGGTGCAAAGATTTAAAATATTTGCACAATAAAAGTAGGGTTCGGATACTAGCTTATAATATCCGTTGAATAAAGTAATACAAGGGTCTAGGGTACTTGCATTCAATATCACAATTAAATGAAGTTAGAAAACTTGCTTACAATATCTGTTGAATAAAGTGATGCAAGGGTCTAGGAAACTTGCTCAAATATAACTTGAGGAAGATAGGGAACTTGCAAATAATACAATAACGGGTTCAAAAGAACTTGCACAATCAAAGAGTGAAGTTCGGGAACTTGCCTGTTTGCTCAGCTACAAATAAATTCTAGCTTTAATAAAACTGCGTTGGAACGACCTAGCATTAACAAGTCGGCCTCTCCAATTAGTATATATAAACTAATATAAGTTCACACATACAAGACTCAAGTCATTATATAATTCTATCACGTAGTTCACGTAAGTCAATCTAATCCTGTCTTAGATTTAATAATTTTAGATTGTCTAGTTCATATGCATCAACATAGGCTTGAACACATAGCAATTCCAGTTACTGATATAAATCAATGCATATGTTTATCTAACTCAAGTTCGAAAGCTAATATATTCATTCTATGTCCACTTCAAGACCACATGTTTGTATGTCGGATATTCACATACTTTAAACAATATAAGTTCATTCTTCAAGATTGGTTACTAAAGTCATGTTATTACATAACAAGGTCAAACAATACTTAAGTAGTTATGCTTGTGCGTATACTACAAGTGTACACTTTAATCGTCATAACTCATGCCTTAAGAATCCACTTTCTATGAGTATGCGTGCCTAGTTGAAATCTGTGTTTAACCAAGTGCGGTTCATGTTAATATGTCTATAGGTATAATGACATCCTAATAAACATCCTTCCATGCACACAACATGACTCACATGGTATTTAACTTTCAAATCTTAAGTTCTCTTTTGAAAGAGTTGAAATCTTGCAATCGTGCATGCTAGTGTGTCCAACACTTTAAACGTACATATATAGAACATACCGTTAGGTTCATAAAATCAGAATTTATATCTCAATGTAACATGCCAAGTCCATGTTCAATGCTCACGTTTCGTTAGTAAGTTTTCCCTAATGAGGTCTAACATGACCGTGCACATTTTTAAACATGTATATACCAATTATCATGTTCTTCATGCCTATCTAGGTCATACTAACATGCTCGTTAAATTAGAATGCATACACAATATCTACATGTTAAAGTTCACCTTTGAAACTTATATGTTTCGCTAGAAATGTTTAATAGTGGGGTTCACATGCTCATATTCTATTATGAAACCCGTATACCAAAGTCAACATGCCTCCCATACAATTCTAAGTCATACTATCATGCTTGCAAGGTCAGAATACTATCATGGCAAGTATACATATCTAGTTTGTTTCCATATTCGAAGTTAGTTTATGAAACGCTAAGTTTATTTCAAACTATAATTACTTGTGCAACTATTAGTGAAACATGCTTACATTGCCTCAATACATCCATATATATATATATCACTCATGCTAGTATGCTTAATCCAAACTAGTACCATAAGTTAGCATGAGCAGAAAGTAAAACAGAAAGCAAAACTGCAGACAGGCACTGGCGCAGCTGCGCACGCTGGCGGCCAGGCCTGAGGCAGTGCAGTTTTCGGCAGACTGTAAACCCAACTCAAATTTTCCAACGAAATTTATCCCAGCCACCATGCAATACATTTCTAACATAGTAGTAAACTATCATAGCATCTAATAAGCATACTCAAATCAATCAAAGCATACTCAATTCAAGAATCAAAGAATTAGAATTTTACAGACTTTGAACAAAGAATGGGAGTATACCTCTGTAATTGCTTAAATTGGGTTTACTGCTATAATGATCCTTACAATGCTGCTATCATACTCTCCCACTAATATGAAAATCTCAGCAAATGAATGAAGGAGAAGGGAATAGTTCTTATATAGCCAATTTCTTACCCGGTTCCAAGCTTTGTTCACCAAATCAAAACAAAGGATTGCTAGATTACATAATGGATAAGAAGAAGTTGGTGAGAGTTGGTGAGAGTGGGTGGAACTCATCATAAATCCCACTCCCCTTATAATGATTATGGCTAGCTTGGATGAATTTGAGAAGAAGAAGATAGAGTAGCATAGCATGTGGGTTCACGTGTATGAGAAATAAGAGAGCAATTGGGCACATAATATGGGACAACCAATTCTCAGCAAATGGAAGCAACTTGGATGCAATATACTACATTATTATTCTATATATACCATGCTTACTTAGGCTATATCATGTATACACATTTTATTTCATGTAAATACTTAGGCTATAATTAAATTAAAGTCACAATTTCAATGAGCAATTAATAATATGATGCATCAAGTAAGGTATATGCATATATTCCATGTACATTATCTATTAACACCAAATATAAGGTAATTGGGTATTATTATAATAATAACTGTTATTATAATAATTATAATAACTTATTGAAATCATTTATCAATTAATAATGTTATTGATATAATATAAAGTAATAGGGTGTTCATTAAAATTCTACCCACACATATTATGTTACATAAGTCATACTATTATGTCATTCACATAATGAAATTACTCTTACCATATAGTCAATATATATAACGTATAGTCATATTGACGTGCCACCTTGCATTATATAATATAAGGGTAATCCACCATATATTATAGGTTTACATATCACATGCTTGTATAAAACAATAAATCAATTAAATATAATATTATTATATTTATTAATATCTTACTTATTAATTATTATTTATTCATAATAATTATAAATCAACAACAATAATAATTTCATACGTTATCAATTAATTACTCAAATATAAATAATTAATCACGATTAACTCTCTACACTATATTCAAGAAATTTGAATATATAATTTACTAACACTCTTATTAATATTCTGATATAAAAGTCTCAGGGTTAATCTACTAATTTAAATAACCATTAGTGATTCCCTTTAATAAAAATTCTAGCATTTATTTGCATAGGTTAAATTCACATAAGCACATAACCACATAAGGTTTAAATAAAATTAACTCTCAAAAATTTTAAATCACAGATAAAATTAATAAGAAGCTTAAAATTCATGGTCGTTACAACTGAGACCTAGTGCAGTGTGGGAGACGACTCAGCTGTCGGGCAGTTGTACGCTGTGCCGACATCTTGAATGCCTCGCCCTCCCAAATAAGGCACATCTGCTCCCACACCGCAGCACCAATGAAATCTGGCCGGACATCTCTAACTGTCTGTCCATTAGCCATCTTGGTCTGGGCCTTCTTCTTCCAGTCGTAGACCCACTTGTGCCAATTCATCTCGAGATACTTCCTGAGAACAGTGCTGCAATGGGCTTCCTGCCCATCTTCGAAGCGATAATATCTCTGTAGTACAATATATGAATATCAGCAGTTACTTAGTAGACAACATAAAGCAAAGCGGTAAATAAATATTCAAAAGCACAAGTTAAAACTAACATATAAATGAATGACTTCTTACCCTAAACTCAGCAATAATCAGCCCACGTGTGCGGTCATCTACATCCGCCCACCTCATCCACGGGCTGGAGAATCGGTTGCGGACGATCCCAAGCAACGTGTTCCTTGGCGTCGCGTCAAGGATACTAAAATTGAAATTATTAAATTTGCAAATTACAAAGAATATATAAGAACTAAATAATTAATACAAACAAAATGTTAAATATGAAATTACCTAGTAGTCCCGACACGGCATAGAAGCGGCGCCTGGGGCGGATTCCCTAGCGATCCACGTGCTAGTCCCCGCGGAGGCTTACGTCGATCACCTATATAGTGAAATACAACAATATTTATATAAACGAATATAATGTCAATATTATATAAAATTAAAAACACTAAGATGTATAACAACAAAACATGTAATTATACCTAATGATCCGTCTTGATCATCACCAGCACTACCTCCACGACCCCCACGACCTGAACTACTAGCACGCCCACCACGATCGCCGTGTGGTGTACGCGCCATATCTATATATATACTGTCAAATCGTCATCAAGAGGATAACATGCGGATACAACTAAAAGGATACAACATAAATATCAGAATCGTCATGCACATACAACTAAAAGGATACAAAATGCAACATTCAGATATACCTAAAAAGAGACAACTATTACATTTAAATACAACTAAAAGGACATAAAGAGTATATACTCCTAATCATTTATATCATCAAAGCCATCAATATCAGAATTGTCATCTTCGAGCAGTAGATCTTCACTATCGTTGTCATCACCATCTTCGTCATCCTCAACGATTTCTTCAATTATATCTACCTCCTCAACAACATCGTCTTCACTTTCGACAGCGACAACATCATCCTCTTCTTCACTAGACTCACTAATAATTGTCACATCAGCAGGTGTGACACTAGTAGACTCGACTTGTAAAGGTTTATAGTCTGGACGAGGAGCTGTGCCTTGAAAACCACAGGCTTTGGTGGTTATAACAGCATGCCATGGGCATGCAGGAGTCTTAACACTCCGCGCGTAGTACACCTATGTTGCTTGACTTGCTAAAATAAAAGGTTCGTCCATACCAGTCATTAGTCTTAGTTTTGACTTAACGTTAACAGTCACCCGTCCTGATTTTTTATCTACTTTAACTCCATTCTCAACATCAAACCAATGACAATTGAAGCAAACTAATTCTTTATGACCCCAATATTTGAGAACGACAACTTCTAGTAATCGTCTATACCAGTCATCCCAAATGTTATCGTAGCAGCTACCTTTCACCACAACACCAGAATCAGCAGAAGCGACTTCCCCAATATCGCAACACTTAAATCTGTAACCGTTGATAATGCAGCATGTATAAGTATCTACAGATCTTTTAGGGCCGTCGGCTATAAGCTTTAGCCGATTGTCAGCTAACTCATCTGTGAGGACCTAATGTACATTAACACAACGTATTCTAAAGTTAATTACGCCATAAGAATAAATCTATGATTGTAGATTCATTGAACTTGTAAAGGTTAGACTTACATGATCTTTAAACCATTGTACAATTTATCCATTTCTCAAATTTTGCAAATCCCCGTCCGATATACTCGGATTCGCTTCACATACTTCAGCATCATATTGACTGCAACACAGTTATATACTTAATGTGTTTGTAAAGGAACTTGACACAGTTACACCAGACATATATAGTTACGACTACTTACTTAATGTATGGCGCTAATTCATTCATGTTGACAAGTGCATACAATGTGGCAGCTGCATACTCACTATCAGTCAAGAATCGCCTTTTTTTACTGCAAAATGGGTATACAGGATGACTAAAGGCCTTTAATTCTCCATTTTCCTCGTGCGCAACAGCCTCATTTCGACGTAAGCAATTGTGCTTCGTCTGAACATTAGGCTCAAAGTACAACGAGCAAAAATTAACAAGTTCCTCCATAACATAACTTTCAGCAATTGACCCCTCTACACGGGCTCTATTTTTCACCTTTTACTTTAGACATCGCATATACCTATGTGATATATAGATTAGCAAACAAGAATGAACATTTTACCGTATTAAAAACATTAATGTCATTACCTCTCGAATGGATACATCCATCTATATTGCACGGGACCGCCAAACTTAGCTTCGTATGGGAAGTGAATAGGCAAATGCTCCATTGAATCAAAAAATGATGGAGGGAAGATCATTTCTAACTTGCACATTATTTCCACTATCTGCATCTCCATTTTATCTATGTCTTTGAGCTGGAGCTCCGTCAAGCATAGATCTCTGAAGAAATTAGAAAGCTCTATCAGTGCTTCAACCACACGTTTCGGTAACAAGTCAATAAATGCCACAGGATCAACTTCTGCATGAATACGTGACAATCATGACTTTTGAGACCCCGAAACTTTAGCTCTTTGACTTTACAACACCTTGCTATATTCGAAGAATACCCATCTGAGAGCTTCAGTCCACTAATCCAATTATATATCAATATCAACTGTTCCCTGATCAAAGTATATTCAGCTTTAGGCGTTACTGTCTTACTACCCTCCTGATACAGCCACAGATCTTCCCTAATGTTCATTTCTACCAAATCAAGCCTCGACTTGTTGTTGTCCTTTGTTCTACCACTGGCATCTAGGACTGTATAAAAAATGTTATCAAATACGTTCTTCTCAGTATGCATCAGATCTAAACAATGACGGATGCAGAGTGTAGACCAATAAGGCAGGTCAAAGAACATAGATCTGTGTGTCCAGTTGTGAACCTTGCCGTAACCATAAGCTCGCTCTAATCTGTTATTCTTCCCTGGAGGTGGAAACTTCAAATGACTAATCTAACTCAACACTGCTGACCCAGAAAGATGGCCAGGTACTTGACGTTTCTCTGTTTTTTGATTAAATTTTCTACTCATCCGTCGATAACGATGTTCAATCGACAAAAACTGTCTGGATGTTGCATAGAAACTCATTTCCCCCCCCCCCCATATTTGAGCCGCATAGCTTTAACTAACCCCATGCACACGGGACATGGCAAGCCCCCGTGAGTCGACTATCCACTGATTATTCCTAACGCCGGGAAGTCATTTATTGTCCATAGTAAAGCTGCCCTCATGTCAAAGTTTTTCTTAAGAGATACATTGTAAGTTTGAACCCCTTTTTCCCACAACATCTTCAACTCATCAACTAACGGCCTGAGGTATACATTAATGTCTTTACTTGGACTCTTATCACCCGAAATCAGTAAAGGCATGAACATGTAGGGATCTTTCATGCACATCAAAGGCGGGAGGTTATACACAGCAATAATCACCGGCCAAGTTGAGTAGGGCTTTGTGTAAGGACCGTTAAACGGATTAAACCCATCCGTAGCAAGTCCAAGCCTAACATTACAAACCTCTTCAGCAAATGAGGGGTGCTTGTTATCAAAATTTTTCCACTCAAGCTCATCTGCCGGGTGCATCAATTGACCTACGACTATGTCTCGTGTAGAGTGCCACCTCATATCCTCGGCGGTATGTGTTGACATGAACAACCGCTGAAGCCTTGGCTCAATGGGAAAGTAATGTAAGATCTTTCTCGGCACGTCTTTTGACTTTTTCTTACACTGTTCATAGTATCTACTTGTACTGCAAATATCACATGACCTCTTATCATTATTGATATCACCGTAATACAACATATAGTCATTCTCACAAGCATCAATCTTCTCATACCCTAGATTGAGCCTTTTGACCATTTTTTTCACATCAAAGTACGACTCTGGTAACTTATTGCCTGCAAGTAAGCACTCCTTCATAATGTTTAGCAGTTTATTAAAACCTCTTTCGCTACATTCATGCTCGTTCTAGAAGTGTAAAAACTTAGTCACTACAGATAAGACGGTGTACTTTTCGTGCCCGTCATACAATGACGTCTCTGATTCCTGCAATAACTCATAGAAAACCTTAGCCCCGTCATTCGGCTCTTGCTCAGTGCTACCGTCATCCATATCTGTATTCCACTGGAAGTATGAACCAGCTGCTTCGACTATCATATTAGTACAATCAAAGGTTTTGTCACCTCTGGATTTCGGTTTTGATTCATGTTCATCCAACTAGGTTTCCCCATGATAGATCCATGTCGTATAACCTTGCTTGAACCCATACGCAAATAAGTCGCACATGACATCACTCATTTCCTTCCACACTTCATTCGCACACCTCTTACAAGGACATCTGATCTCATCGCCACTGACGTGCTCAAATGTAAAATTGATAAACTGTTCAACCCCACTACGGTATTCAGAGCTAAGCCCACTCTTATCTGTGGCTACCCTACGTTCCATCCAACTTCGATCAACAGACATCTTGGACAACGCACTATGGGCAGCTATATATGAGGAAAAACAAAACACAAATAGGAGGATTAATGTCTATGCATACATATGAGTGTCCTAACTTCATCTCCACTCTAACGGGTCAAGCTTCTATCCCATTCCCGAATGCATTGCCCCACCTGATGCCAACAACACGAACACATCTTTATATTTTAAGAAATTTCGGCAGCACCTCCCCATAATCTTCAAGTACACAAAATAGACTACCACGTCGTAGCCTAAATATGCACCCGAAGAACATCAAGAGATACTCACCGAAAATTCTCAAAATATAAAGACGTGCTCAAGCCGTTAACACCGACCTAAGTGGGATCGAAACATTCAGGAACAGTCCCAAAATGGGGACTATTCGAGGTTCACTTCTATTAAGTGAATCTCGAACGGGTTTCTAAGCTTCCTAAACTATATGGAAATATATGCAAATGCAATAATCACAATGATAAGTTTGAATATTGAAACAATATTCTCTTTGGAGTATTAAAAAGAAAAGAATGGCAGTCCTTCAGCTAGATATATAAGAAACACGCAATACACACATATCATCTTGCTTTTTTGTTTATCTAATTTTACAAATTTCAGTTGAATTATTGATTTGGTGTATGATTTTCGATGGCAGAGAGTTGGTTTATGATTTCTTATCCCCTTCTAGTATATAACATCAAAGAGATTGTTAGGTTTTGTTAAAATAAGCTTTCTTGATCATCTCTTTAAATGTCTCTAAGATAAAACCTATATAAGAACCCATAAATACATTATTTTGTCATTTTACTTTTAGATTTTAAAAATATCATTTTTAGGTAATGTCAAATATATTAATTAATTGCTAATATCCATATCACAATATCCACACGCGTCGGTTAAAACTAATGAGAAAATAGATTTGAAAATAGATGTTATAAGAACCCATAAAACCTATATTTTGTTTCTTAGTATGGGTAGCCCTTATTTTGTCATTTTACTTTTAGATTTTAAAAATATCATTTTTAGGTAATGTCAAATATATTAATTAATTGCTAATATCCATATCACAATATCCACGTGCGTCAGTTAAAAACTAATGAGAAAATAGATTTTCTTTCTTAAATTTAAAGTTTAATATGAAAAATTTATACTTGGTTTGTTAAAAATAGTATAAAAGTGTAAGTTCAGTTATTAAGTTCTAACATTATAGTAATTAATATATATCACTATTAAACTAATAATATATGTACACAATAATAATTAAAGCACTCAGCACACAAAATAAAAACAGAATGACAAGTAAGGGAACTAAATCAGAGCATACATGATATGCAAATTTATAAATTAATATAAAATCAAAGCATACCTGAACTTAATTTAAGAATTGGGGTTTTTTCAATTCAACTAGACAAATTGGGGGATGAATTAGGGATAAGGGAAACTGAAACTTACCGAGATTTCGGTCGTCGGAGATGGACTTGACGACGGCGGCGAGAAGGAGCAGAAAGACGATGGCTGGGAGCTCAGGCGACGGAAGCAGGAAAGGGAGGGAAAGAAAATTGCTCGCTTGAATGAGAGAAATAAGACACTGCAAATTTTTAAACAGACTCATTCCCGACGGCTAAGCCGTCGTTCTACTTCCCGTCGTTATGGACTCATTACCGACGGTACTCCCGTCGTGAATATATTTTAACCCCGTCGACTATGAGTTTCCCTCGGGCGCCAAATTTTTTTTGCCAAATTCTGGCCCAGGAAAGAACATTCTCGATGGGGCTCATTTTCGTCGGTTATGCCGTCGCCAGTGACCTCATTCTCAACGGGCACAAAGCTATCGCTAATGGGGCAGTCGCCAATGACCAATTTTCTTGTAGTGTTAAATTAACACATAATACTGCTTAAACATGTTGTCACATAGTCATTTCAGTCATTAAAACACATAAGAACGTATACCTAGTCAAACTATGTCTATTTAGTTTGAGTTCGGTATTGTTTTGGCATCCCGATTGCATTATCGGATCATTAACGAATTTATTTTTCATGAAACTTTGTTCAAGAACTTAAATATTATATTAGATAATTTAATTATCATTTATAATATCTTTTCAAACATTAAAATTATTTATAATGATTTTTCAAATACTTATATCATTTTTAATGATTTAATTGTTAAATAATTTCATTATCATTAATATTTAAATAATTTAAAATATTAATGAACTTCATGTCAACACTTTAAAAGTTATTTATTATAATCTGAAAATATTTTTAAAACCATAACATTACATTTAAATGATTTTTAAGATATTAAAATCATTTTTAAATAATAACCATTAATATTAAAATATTACTGTATTTGATTTCCAAATATTTAAAGTTTATTATAACTTAAAACATTTTTAAAATATTAATATTACTTTCAAATGATTTTTAAAGTATTAAAATTATTTTTAAGTATTTACTATTAATATTAAAATATTAATGTTATTCATATCAAAATATTAAAAGTTATTTATTATAACTTAGAATATTTTTAAAATATTTATTTCATCTTTAAATGATTTATGAAATATTTAAATCATTTTAAAATAATTTATTTAATATAGTTATTAAATAAATTCATTATCATTAATATTAATATATTAATAAAAATTTTATCAAAATATTATAAGTTATTTATTATAACTTAAAATACTTTTTAAATCTTTAATATCATTTTTAAAATATTAAAATCATTTTAACTAATTTATTTAATATAATTATTAAATAAATTTATTATCGTTAATATTAAAATATTCATGACATTTATCTCAAAATATTAAAAGTCATTTATTATAACTTCAAATATTTTTTAATACTTTAATATCATTTAAAATGATTTTTGAATATATTAAAATCATTTTTAACTTATTTAATTAATATAATTATTCAATAAATTTAATATCATTAATATTTAGTTAAATTAAAATTTTAATAAAATTTATGTCAAAATATTAGAAGTTAATTTTTATAACTTCAAATAATTTTTAAAATTATTTTATGAATTTTTAATAATTAATTTTTATTTATTTCTATTTATTTTAATTAATATAATTATTTTTTTATTAAAACCGTCGCTAAGGGCCTATAGCAACAAAATCTGTCGCTATAGGTGTTCTTGAGCCTCAAGAACATTCATATTCAGTGTTCTAGGTGCCATGTTTGACCATTCTTAATTCTCAGCCTTTGTTGTTTCTGGATTAGCTAGGACATTGATCTTGTAGTGTTTATGTAACACTACAAGTATCAACAATAATCCCAGTCATATCTCACTACATATGCAAGATCCAAGCTTGCGAAGTAGCTGTCAGAAGCTTTCTGGGTTTTCTGGGTTGCCCAGAAACCCAGACAGCTTCGAGTGCCCACTTTGTGGCTCAATAATCTTAGGGTTCTGGCTATCAATTTGGTGTTTGAGTGCTTCAAACATGTAGTCCTCATGTCAGAGAACAACTACATAACACTATCTCAGTCCAACTACATCACAATCTCCAGATTTGAACCGGTCAAACCCTGTCAAAAAAATTATTTATTCGGTTTCTAGAATTTCCAGAAAACCTAGTTTGTGTTCGAACAGCCTACTTTGACCATCAACTACTTCGATCCTGTTTGTGATTTAAGGGATCTAAAGGCATGGATCTACAGTTTATATAACAGGTTACAACTTAGATACAACAATACAAACAAATCTCATAACACCTGACAGATCCAAGCTTTTGAAAACCATGTCAGACACTGATGAAGGATTTTCGGGTTACCCAAAAACCACTGTCATGGTCGGTCAACTGACTTTGACCATCAATAACATGTAATCTGGACATGGTATGACCATGATTCCAATTCCAGATTATAGTCCACATATCATACTACAAGTTTATAACTTAAAACACAACAAATCATTAATAGGGAAGGATCTAAGGCCTCTGACATTTGCTTGTCAGACAACAAATTAGTTCATGCAGTTTTCAAAAATTTTATTTTTCGTGCATCTAGATGTTATATAAATGTTATTTCTCAACCCAGATCACTTATTAACATATCATAGAACATATTCTAACACTTAAACATAACATCTAACGAAAAATTAAGGATTTAGCTTGGTTAGGGTTTTATACCTTTTCTTGAGCAAATTTTGATTTCTATTCCTTGATTCTGACCTTGGCTTGCTATGAGGTGTTTTGAGTTTATCTTGTGACTTAGTTTGGGAGAAAATTTCGTGGTCTAGAGAGAGAAAAAGAGAAGCTTGAGTGTTTGAGAAAATATGAAAGTTTCTTTTTTTTCTTTCTTTAATTCCTACACTTTGATTCAATGTATTTGGTTGATGCAAGGTGCCACTTTTCAGATGGAGAGAATGATTTTAAGCATGTGTGATATCTACAAAGATCTTGGCACAATATCTTGTAAAGATTTGCAAGCAACTTAATAAAACAAAACCAAAAATATTATTTTTCTAATTAATAAATCCCTTCAAGGGTATTCTTGACCATAACACTTAATTCTAGGGTTTAACCCTTAGGTTTTATCCCTTAGGGTTTCTCAAATATTTTCTAGGGTTTAGAAAATAAACTAAGAATTTAATAAAAATTTAATTAAATCACACTAATTTAAAATTAGGGTTTTAAATAGATAATTAGAATTTTGTAAAAATTAGGGTTTCTTGCTATAATTAGGGTTCCCAAATTTATGTATTAGGGTTTTCTAATCATTATCCGTATTACCATAATATCCACACTTTCATTTAAATACTAACATATTAAATATTATATTTAATATTTAAATAAAATAAAATAAATAAATTCTTAACATATATTCATATAATTATGTTAATTATCATAATTATATATAAAATTCATAATCATAACTTATATTAATATACTTACATATATTTGAAAACGAATATAGTTAATACTAATATTTAATATTAAAATTTCTTAAGAAAATAATTTCTTATTATTAATAACATAAATACACTTTCCTTTTTAATACAATTATACAATAATTGTATTAATCCATGAAATTTCATAACATAGATCAAAATTAGGGTTTTGATCTATAATAATACTTTACCTAATATATCCCATTATTAATTAACTTAAAATAATTAACTTAATTAATCTGGATAATTTCCTATAATAAAATAATTATTATAATAATTCCAAAAATCTTTTCTTATATTATTGAAATAATATATTAATCATATTTTTATGGATAATAAATAATAAAATATTTTACTATCAAAATTAGTTTATTATAAGAATATAATTTATAATAATAAACCATTCCTTTATCAAAAAATTTATTTAAAAATATTCATGCAATAAATAAATATATATTTATCACATATTCGTTACCTTACACATATTCCCATCTTTATTTTGATAGAAATAAATTTTAAAAAAAAAATTATACTCAAAATTTCTTATTTAATTATATCAAAATATTGGGTTATTACATAATTAAGGACTCTACTGTCTAGGCACGATAAGACGTTGGACAGCCTCTCTGCGTTCTTCCTCCATCACCCGAAACGCTGTCCTTCGATCCACCACGTACCATGGTAAACCTTGGAACTGAGCTGGGTAATAGAAGACACAATCCTGGGCCCAATCTATGGCCGTATAGAATGCGTATTCTGTTTCCCTCAGCTTGGCCCTCTTATCTTCAGCCTCGTCTTCAGCTCGATCGGCTCGTTGAGTAGCCCTCAAGCTTGTCTCTTCAGCTCTGGCACGCTTCGTTGACTCCTCTTAGATGTCTTATTTCAGCCTTTCTATCTCGGCTCGGACCTCGTATCTATCATTCTCTACGTGAATTAGCTTCCATTGCGCTTTTCCTAGCTCACTATCCATCTCTTTGATAGTCTCGTCCTGCTGCTGGATGGTTTCTTTGAGCTCTCCGACTCGACCATATAGCTCCACGTTACTGTCGTAGACTGCCTCGTACACCTCCGCACTAGTAGAGTGAGGTGGGAATTCCTCTTCGGGATCCTCTTCCTCCTCTGACTCACCCTCGACCTCCTCCTTTGGAATAGGTGTCAGCTCATGCTCTCGACCAGCTACGGTGATCACTGGAGATGGTTGTCTCCTAACCAGCTGCTCCCAGACAACATGGATGTCTCGGAGTTCCTCCTCCCTAGGCACCTGAGGTAACTCCTCTCTAGCATGTGCTACACTTCCCGCATGTAGCACATGCTTCGAGCTTCCTTTTCTGCTGGCCTCCCTGCTGACTCCCAGCAGAGGTGTTGTCGTTCCACTTTCTTTTTTGATGGATAGCCCCGCTACCACCAGCCTTGTTTTCCGTCTAAATCTTCTTCTTCTTGTCCTGGTTGTATTAAGTCACGGCGTTACTCCCTCCTTCAGCGAGAATGGCCTTCTCCAACACGGCTATAAACGTGTTCAGCTGGAACATGGAGACCTTGCTGTAGAGCCAAGGTTTCAGTCCCTGTTCAAACCTCCTCGCCTTCCTAGCGACAGTGCTGACCTGGTAAGTAGCGAATCTGGCCATGTCGTTAAACTTTGCGGCGTATTCCGACAACGTCATCCCTCCATGCTTCAGCTCTAGAAATTGGACCTCCATCTAGTCCTGCGAGCTAACAAAAAAGTACATTTCAAAGAACATCTCTTTGAAACGCTCCAACGGTATCACTCCTTCACCCGCTCTGGTCTTGTTTGCTTGCCACCAGAAACTAGCATCCGACTTCCACATGAAAGTCACGAATGTCGTCTTCTGGTCTTCACCGACTCTAGCAACGTCGAAGACCTTCTCCATTTCCGTTACCCACGTCTGGGAATCTATAGGGTTTTTCGATCCCTTGAACTTCGCCGGTTCTACTGCCTTAAACTCTTTAAAGTTGTGCCCTGAACTTGCGGCTGATTCGCAAGTGCTCCTGTTAGTAGGTTCACCAACTGCTGAACCGAGTTGGGATTCGTCCAATCATTATTGTTGTTGTTCGTCAAACCCTCAGGGTTTTGACATGTAGGTCTTCTTCTAAGAGGCATTTTCTGTTAAAAAATATTACTATTAGCTCCTCTACTAAATTCTTAAGTATTCAAGTTCAACTCTAAACATTTAAATAACTCAGTTCGTATCTGAACACATAGCACATCAATAACTTTTTTTATTCATTACTCGTAGTTTTTAAAAAGTATAGAATATATAGCATCTCTACTATTTACATCATCTTTCCTGAACTTGAACAAGTTGCAGGATTACATTATTATCTCATCCCATTCTTATCTCATATTATGGGATTTATATTTATTACAAAAAGAAACACATAATTAAGGACTCTACTGTCTAGGCATGTTAAGACGTTGCACAGCCTCTCTGCGTTCTTCCTCCATCACCCGAAACGCTGTCCTTCGGTCCACCACGTACTATGGTAAACCTTGGAACTGAGCTGGGTAATAGAAAACACGATCATGGGCCCTATCTATGGCTGTATGGAATGCGTATTCTGTTTCCCTCAGCTTGGCCCTCTTGGCTTCAGCCTCGTCTTCAGCTCGATCAGCTCGTTGAGTAGCCCTCAAAGTTGTCTCCTCAACTCTGGCACGCTTCATCGACTCCTCTTGGATGTCTTATTTCAGCCTTGCTATCTCGGCTCGGACCTCGTCTCTATCATTCTCTACGTGAATTAGCTTCCACTGGCTTCTCCTAGCTCACTATCCATCTCTTCGATTGTCTCGTCCTGCTGCTGGATGGTTTCTTTGAGGTCTCCAACTCGACCATGTAGCTCCACATTACTGTCATAGACTGCCTCGTACTCAGCACTAGTAGAGTTAGGTGGGAATTCCTTTTCGGGATCCTCTTCTTCCTCTTCCTCCTCTGACTCATCCTCGTCCTCCTCCTTTGGAATAGGTGTCAGCTCATGCTCTCGACCAGCTACGGTGATCATTGGAGATGGCTCTCTCCTAACTAGCTGCTCCCAGATAACATGGATGTCTCGGGGCTCCTCCTCCCTAGGCACCTGAGGTAACTCCTCTCTAGCCTGACTGGACTCTCCAACGTTCGTCATCCTGACAAAAGAATTTTAATGTTTATTATTACGTGATATTGAGTCGTCACTCTCCGAATACTTAAACGTAAACATATAGCACATAAGGTAATTTATTATCTTTACCTATCACCACTATCTTTTCGATCTTCCTATAATGCTACTACCTAAGGTTTTTCCCCCACCTAAGGTTCATAACCTACTGGTTTGATACCAACCTGTGACACCCCCAAATCCGGGTACCTCGTTTCCACAAGATTTGGTGTTCACTTTCTAAATAAATCATACATCTACCCAATAACAAAGAATTGCAAAATAAATTACAATCTTTATAAATACTTAAATAAAATCTTCCTTATGAAAAAGGATTACAACTTAGTCCAAAATTTTCCCAGGCTTGCTAACCTTAACATAACAAATAAGTGCGGAAATAGAATATTATAAACTAATCTTATTACAATCAAGATTGAAAACAACAAGCCTTCACTTGCTCATCTTTCCTTTCCCTTTACTTGTTGACGGTATGTCAACATTCTCGGCTTTAACTACAAGAGTTATAAAAATACGCAAGAGTGAGCAAACAAAAACTCACTTGAAATATACAATGATATGCCATGACTGAATATCTTAAAGAGAGTTTGAATAACTTTACTTTCATCAAAAATAAAGAATTGAATAATAATTCTTTCATCATTTCTAAAGTTCGAATATAGAATTTATCTGAGGGTCATACTACCATGAACTATGTCCTAGGTTATAAATATTTTTTATTTAAACCTTTAACAGTCATTAAGACTATGGACCTTTAACTCGTACTTAGGGGGATCAGCCCTTCATACCATGTCTTGTGCACAAACATTCAACGCTTTTGCATAGTAACCTCCCCTAATAAATAGGGTTGTTCATCTCAGTATTTGAATACAAGTCCGCACCAAAGAAAGTTTGGTTTGGATAACTAAAAGGAAATTTAGAGTTTCTCATCAACTAAGAAGTAGTTGAATCGACTCACAATACTTTAATAGTTCGATAATATAAGAATCATGAACCAATGTAAGATACAACAATAGATTTCATAATAACTAGACATGCTTTGGAATAACTGAAAGCATTTGAAAGATTGGTGGATCTTGCTTGAACAATTAAGTCAAGATCACAACATTATGACAATAACTTCAATACTTGTGCTTTATGAACATTAGAATACAATATAACTTGTACAATACATAACAAGTTAAGAATCGAAAATAAACTTGCATGATATAATGAGCAAGGTTAGAAACTTGCACAATGAAAAAATACAATGATAAAACTTGCATAGCGTACAAGAACGGTTTAGAAAACTTGCATAATATAAACAACAAGTTTAGATATAGGAAACTTGCGTAACGTAAAAGAATAAGGATTAGAAAACTTGCTCAAGTAAAAGATAAGGAGTAGAGAACTTGCCTCAAGCGCAAGCTACACTTTAATAATTACAAACACTTTCACAATTACCCTACACATTATAGTACATTTAAAACATCTATTAGTACTCAACTATAACGTTTAAACCGTTGAACTTCATACTCAAGTCCAACTCACAACGTTGTTTGCAACATAGGTTGCTAACTAGCCACATACGTGAGTCTATATTCACGACATACATTTCACAAGCTTATAACGCTTTAAATCATTATGTGTACCTTATGAAAGTGATACACCCATACACATGTAATACATTCATATAAGACTTCAAGTTATCTTAAACACATCAAAAGTAGGTTATCTCATTACCTATTACACTTAACAAGTCATGAAAATAAGTTAGCTAAACAAACGCGGCATGAAAACTTAACGAAGCGAAAACAAATTTCGCGGACAGCATGGTGCCCCGCTGGGGCGGGTCCTCCATGTGTTAAAGCCCCGCTGGGGTGGGGCCCACTGCTGTGGGAACCCCCTAGCTCGAGAACGACAGAGAAATAAGCCAATTTGGATTATTTCTCCACACCAAAGTTCGATTTTTCTCAACATGATGAACATGAAACTTGATAAACAAAATTTTGGACTCTTTAACATGATTATAACATATAAAATCCTTACAACACATAGTCAAAATCAGATTTTTCATGATTTTTTTGAAGAAAACTACAATATCAAGCATTCTTGACAAAATTTGCTATTACGAATTCGTTTTTCAATCAATTCATGTTATTCCAATTTCAATAACTCTAATTCTTAACATATTAACATAACCAATGATCAATTTAAACAATAATCCATAATCAAACACCAATTTGATAGTTTAAAAAGGCTATTTTCAAAATTTGTTCACAGTAAATTACTATTAACATGATTTCTTCATGTTCATCTTAATTACGTGGATTAAATTATTAAAACAACTATATAACTCATATAATAAAATCAATATATATATATATATATATATACATCACATATATACATCATGATCACATAATTTACACAAAAAGGCTTTTATAGAGAAGTTCTTTTATGAAGAAACATGGAATATGTAAAACACAAAATAGAGAAGATTTAAGCATGGAGATTATACCCTTTTCAAGCTTGGATAGCAGAAGAGATGGAGATGATGATGATGGTAACCTCAAAGCTTTTCTTCCTCTTCTTCTTCCTTTTTCTTCTTTTCTCTCTAGACTACTCTGTATTCTCTCTAACTTTTCTCTGTTTTGTTCTAACACTGACCAATTCTAACTTAACGTATATCTATATTACTTAACTGATAATATAATATAGATATAATAGACATAGCATATAAATGTAAATATAAAAATATATATATATATATATATATATATAACTTACAAATTATAATTGCATAAAATAACTCCTACAATAATTACATAGGTTACACTTATTTGAATTTAAAAAGACATAAGGCTTGTTTGGCAAAAGCTGTTTATTTTTAAAAACTAACTTTTTGAGCTTAAGGCCCTGTTTGGTAAAATATGATTAAAACAAAAGTAAGGGTCTTGTTTGGTAAAACCTTTTAAAATCCTTTTCTTTATTTTAATAAATTCTTTTAACACATACTTTAAATATTACACTTTAATTAATTAAATTTTTAACATTCTTATTTAATTAATTAAAATCTAACATCAATTAATCACATAAAAAAATTGTCACATAACAATTATAATTACTCGCTAATTATAATTCATGTAACACTCATCACATAACTCATCTAATTTAATTATCCCAATTAAATTAGAACTATACTATAAAATCAATACATATTAATTAAATTAAATATTAAATATTCAATTAATTAATATATAAATCTTAATTAAATCACTCTACAAATTCACATAATTTATTTATTCAACTCAATAAATAAATCACATAAAATATTTATATACTCAACAAATATTAAAATTTAATATATAAAATCTCAATCATTACAGTCATGACTATCTCAGATTCATTCATGGCTGGGGTGACTTGTGCTGCCACCTGCCTCCATCGTTGGGCATATTCTCTGAATGATTCAATGTTCTTTTTCTTAATTTTGGTTATCTGGTATCTATCTGGAGCCATTTGAGATTAGAAGCTGTATTGACTGAGGAAGGCATGAGCTAACTCTTCCCAACCGTGAGTCTTAGAGTTTTCCAGATGGGCATACCAAGCTCTGGCTTCTCCAGTCAAACTTTTCTGGAATAGTTGCATTCGAAGCTTCTCGTCCTCTGCATAGGATCCAAGTTCTCCGATGAACACTTTCAGATGTGTATATGGATCTCCCAATCCATCATATTTCTCAAAATCAGGAGTTCGAAATTTTTCAGGATAACGAGCCTCGGGGAAAATACAAAGGTCAGAGCAATTAACATTGCCGAATGCCCCAGTCCCTTTCATAGATCGAAGAGTTTCTTCCATTTGTTGTACTTTCTTAAGAAGGTCACCAACTTCCTGTTCTTTGTTGAGGGTGGTGATTTCAGGAGTTTTGTTGGTTGTGTCCTGGTTTTGTGGTCCAGGAATCCGAGTCTTGGAATTGTCGGTTTCTTGACTACCACTACCACCAGGTGCTCCTGGTTCTGTATGAGTTTGGGTTTTCTTCCCTTTAAGGGCCTTGCTTTGTTCTCTCAGAAAATCGGCTAGTTAAGCCATCTGATTTCTCAGTCCTTCGAACTCTTCCCAAGATACAGGGGTGGATTCTGTTTGAGCACTCGAAGCCATGTCCATGGATGGACTTAGTGCTTTCTTAGGCTTAGATCTAGTGACAGGACCAATTTTTCACCTACAACAAAACGTAGGCGTGTCAATTTCCTGAAGTAGGTAGGGATAGGATGCATGATGTGGTTTTTAATTTTATCTTGCAAAACAGAGATTAGTTGTTTTGATGACAGGGTGGCAAGAAATAAATATTGAAAACTGGACATTGAATTGAAAGAGGAAGTCATGAAGAAGCTTCACATCGGATTTGGTTAATTAGAGGCTGACCTATCTTAGGCTACTCTCGCGGCTTTTTTGGCATGAAGGTTCCCAGATAATCGCAATCTATTAGAGGGGAAATTAATTCGATCTTTCAATTGGAGCGAATCTGGGTGGTGCATTTTCATGTGTAGGAATTTCGGCACTTAAACGCAGCGAAAATTAAAATTTTTCGAAACCCTAAAATAGGATCCATGCGAAAATATATTAATTCAGAGGTTTAGATTTATTTTACAGATTATCCAAGCTTGAATGGAGACGGTGGAATTTCTGGAATAGCTTCGAATCTTCAATGCAATCCAAAGGAACTGCGTCTCTACGGTATCCACACGAACGTCCCGCGAACCATCACACAATTTGCAGCAAAGAGAACTGCGGTACTAGCCGCCAAGATCTGGATTTCGGAGCTTTTCTCTCTAGTCTATCTCTAAGAGCAACTAGGATTTTGTTATAATGATTACCCTAAAAACGGCTGATATATCATATATATAGCAGTTAAAGGAATTATCCAAAACCTAATTCAATTAGAAAAGTAAAATCCGAATTTATATATATTATATCTTAATTAAGTCTTACTTAATTAATATAAATATATATAAATTATCCTATTAATTTAAATTCGTAATTTACAATTTAAATTAATTCTCTTTTAATTACGTTCTAAGTGTGTGACCCTATAGGTTATTACTACGTTGGCAATAATTTTAAAATCATATTATAAAATTATAAACAGTGAGCGGCATCTAGTAATGCATCACTGCTACCCAAGTAATAATAAGATCAGTGATTCGATGCAACCTTTTTGTGACCAATGTTTCAATGTAATTTAATCCTTTTAACCTTGACATCCTAGATTAAACTCGAGTCATGGAATGTTTCATACTCTTCATAATTTAATCTGAGTTTTCTTGATTAATGAGTATACTATATGAAATAAATCACTATTTGAGCATGGCCATGCATTTCATAGTCCTACTCAATCAAGAGGTCTGTGGATATCACCCCTAATATATAAGAGGGTTAAATTCCATCTAGATCACTCATATTCCTCACACGATTCATGATGTACCCAATAATTACCTTTATTGTCCACCCTATCAAAGGTGACCTTTGATAATATCAAAGTACATAAATTCTCGTGTAGTAATACAGTGATTTTAGGTCGGAAGATCATTACATCATTGTCACTATGAGAATTGCTTATGACACTTTGCATAATGCTCCACGTAGAATTCTCATGGTGGGTCTGTCCAGTACATTGTTCTCTAACATGTACCTATGCATTGACTCAATATCTCATATCTTTATGACTAATGAGATTTAGCCATCAGTCAATCCACATACTAGTCTCAATGTATCATTGTTGTCCCATTAACAATGACACTCAACTAGGGACATTTAAGAATAATGATACTAATTGTAATTATATGATCTCATGTTCAAGTCACATACTTGAAGCCATATAATTTGTATCACTATTCTAAGGACTTTTATTATGCTAACATTTATATAACGCAGTAAATAAAACCATAATAAAATAATTCATTTATTCAATCAAGTATAATATCAAAAATGTTAAGTAATTACATCAAAGAATTGGCCTCTAGGGCATAAACTCTAACAATGAGCCCCAAAGACTAAGCCGTCCCCAGAGACATTACTTATCACCGACGGATTTTGCCTCCTTGTGAGAGGAACACACAACATACATTCACATACATCGCCCTCACCGTATGCATATGATGACAGTTGGTGCGAAGCACTAATATAGGTGTAAAGAACTAAAAAGTAGAAAAGCATTTATTCACATCCATTCAATGTAAAGACGCAACATTCAAGCATTTAATTATATATATTTCGATTAGAAAATGCACAACTCCAAATAATACAAATTAGAAACTCCTTTCTAATTTCATTCTGCCTTGGCCAAGGACTATTGGGTTGTTATTTAACGAATCACACAAGACATATCTCTTCTTTTACTAGAAGTGGTAGATTCTTTATTGACCATTCATTATCTCCATATGTAACTTATTAAACCCAAGCATATCCTTTGATATACCCTAAGGGTCTTAAGGAATAAATCAAAGTATAATTCATTATATACAAGATACTATGATGATCTCAAGTGCAAGGATCACTTGTACTACTATCACATTAGGAATTTCTATTAACAGGCAAGTAAATATCCATTAGGTATTCCATAGCGAGCCACGTTCAGTGAACTTATTCTGTAATAAGCACCTACATACTTGCTTTAGTGTCTCCACACAAATGATCATGAGATCAACCATCCTCATCTAATGAGCAAGCAACCTATGTACTAATCTATCCGGATTTACTAATCCCCTTTTTAGTAATCCAACGATTGGGAACTATTTTAGTTTTAAGCTTTCTAAGAATTTAGATATCATTAGCATGATCAACATAATGATTCTAAAAATATTGCTTAAAACTATGGGTTATTTACATATTATAAAAAATAGCATCATGTAGATAATTAAATGCTTTTAATAAGTGAATAATTTTATTAATAAATAAAGAAGATCGTCTCCAATGTATATGCTTTATCATCTTACATGATTGGCTTGTATGCATACGACTTTTATGATCAATATGATTGAATGCCTTGGACAGCTTGGGTTCGTCATAGATGGGGAATTGCGTCAAGACTTAGTCTTGCAGTCACTCCCTGAGACCTTCTCGCTGTTCATTAAAAATTTCCACATGAATAAGTTAGATGTCAGCTTGCCTGAATTACTTAACATGTTGAAAACTGCATAAGGTCATTTCCCATCCAAGAATAACCATGTCTTAATGGTGGATGATTCTTCCAAGAAAAGAAAGAGGCCCAAGGTATCTTCTGAAAAGAAGAAATCTAAGAAGGCTAAGGGCAAGGTGAACGGAAAGGATCAAAAGAAACTTGATCTAGCTAGCAAAGGAATGTGCTTCAATTGCAACGAGCCGGGTCATTGGAAGAGGAACTGCAAGAAGTTTCTGGCAGAGAAGAAGCTTGGAGGAGCTTCGACTTCCAATCAAGGTTTGTTCATGATTGAAAATAATTTTTCTGAAAGTCAAACTTCTACTTGGGTATTGGATACCGGCTGTGGTTCTCACATATGTAATACTGTGTAGGGACTAGTCAGAAGTAGAAAGCTGAACAAGGATGAGGTTGTCCTACGAGTGGGAAATAGAGCAAATGTTACTGCATTAGCTGTAGGCACTTATTGTCTAGCACTGCTTACAGGCAAATCCGTTTATTTAAATAATTGTTCTTTTGTTCCGAATATCATTAAAAAGATCATTTCAATTTCCGTATTAGATATGGATGGATTTGACATTATAATAAAGAAGAACAGTTGTTCTATTTATAAAAGTAATGTTTTATATGATGTTGGTAATTTGCAAAATAGAATTTACATACTTGACTTGCATGAAAATATATTTCAAATAGAACAAACTAAGAAAGGAAAAGAGATGATGTTAATTAGCCTTATATGTGGCATTGTAGACTCGGTCATATCAATGAAACCTTAGAGCGTGTAGACTCTCAAGACACCATTACAGATCCATTTACTAAAGCTTTAACACAACAGCAGTTTGATCGTCACTTAGAGAAGATGGATATGAGATACCATGGCGATTGGCTTTAGTGCAAGTGGGAGATTGAAAGTAGTATGCATACAAGCCAATCATATATGATGATAAAGCATATATTAATAAAAGTATTTATTTATTAAAGGTATTTAATTATCTACATGATGCTGTTTTTATAATATGTAAATAATCCATAGTTTTAAGAAATGTTTTTAGAATCATGATGTTGATCATGCTAATGAGATCTAAATTCTTAGAAAGCTTAAAACTAAAATAGTTCCCAATCGTTGGATTACTAAATAGGGGATTACTAAATTTGGATAGATTGGTACACATGTTGCTTGCTCATTGGATGAGGATGATTGATCTCATGATCACTTGTGTGGAGACACTAAAGCAAGTTTGTAGGTGCTTATTGGAGAATAAGTTCACTGAACGTGACTCGCTATGGAATACCTAATGGAGTTTTACTTGCCTTTCAATAAGAATTCTTAATGTGATAGTAGTACAAGTGATCCTTGGACTTGAGATCATCATAGTATCTTGTATGTAATGAATTATACTTTGACTTATTCCTTAAGATCCGTAGGGTATATCAAAAAGTATACTAGGGTATAATAAGTTACATATGGAGATAATGAATGGTCAATAAAGAATCTACCACTTCTAGTAAAAGAAGTGATAAGGTTTAGCCAACCACCCTCCTTCTTGAATAATTCCTCTTCCTTGGTGGATCACCTCTGGAGGCCAAACACTTGGGTGACTAACGTTGATCAAAGGAAGGAATCTAACTTAAAAATTCAAGGAGGTCATGAAGAACAAGGAGTTGAACTCGTACCTGTGGAAGCTTCGTTCTACAAGGGTATGATTCCATAACTTCTTATTTATCGTTTTAAATTAATAGTTTTCAGAAAGGATGATCCGGGTAATGGTTTTGTAGAAATTTTTTAAATTCTGATATACCGTGCTTCCGCTTATTTTGTAATTTGATTGCGCCCATAATTTCGTACAAACCCAACAATCCTCTCATAGTAAGGTGCCTCTTGGATGTCTATGAAAGTCATCACCATTTCAGTTTCTGTCATAGGCGGGCTGACCAGTGCTATCATACGCCTCCATCTTTGGGCATATTCACGGAAATACTCAATACTCTACTTTTTGACTTTAGTCACTTGGTATCAATCCGGTGCCATTTGTGACTAAATTTTGTACTGATTTAGGAAGGGTGGGATAACTCTTCCCAACTATAAATTTTGGCATTGTCAAGTCGAGCGTACCATGCTCTGGCTTCTCCAGTTAGGCTTTTTTGAAATAACTGCATTCTCAACTTCTCATCCTCTGCATAGGATCCGAGTTCTCCAATATATACCTTCAGGTGGGTATAAGGATCTCCCATCCCGTTGTATTTTTCAAAATCTGGGACTTGGAAGTTGTCTGGATAACGAGCCCCTGGAAAAATACAAAGATATGAGTAATTGACAATTCCATAGGTTCCAGTTCCTTTTATTGAACGGATGGTTTCTTCCATTTGTTGGACTTTCCTTCGAATATCGCCAGTTTCCCGATCTTCCCTGAGATTCGTGATTTCAAGGGGTTTGTTGGTTCTTTCACTGGATCGAGGTTGATGTATCTGCATTTCCCCCTTTTTGTCAGCACTTTGATTGACACCCTGTGAGGAGGACTCTGTTTGATTGAGCGTTGTCTGGCCTTGAGTGCTTTTACTTTGTTCTTTTAGGAGGATAACCAACTCTGCTATTTGATTCTTAAGTCCCTCAAACTCTTTTCGAGATACTGAACCTGATTCGTGTTGGGCACTTTCAGCCATGTCAGGTGGATAAGCTTTGTGCCTTCTTAGATTTTAACCTGATAATGAGACTAATCTTGCCTACAAGGAGAGTAGGTGTAAGAACCGTGAATTTCATGAATAATTAAAAATTTTCTTTTATTTGATATAATAAGAAAATGAATAATACTTGAACATAAATGTTTGTGAGTTACGAGAGAAGTAATTCGATTATATTAAATTGAATTTTTAATAATTAAGGAAATATAGAGAATGACGATGAACTCGTAGAATGCCTTGTGTGGCATGAGAATGAAAATGGTGATCATTTAATTAATTCAAGAGAAAAATCAATAAGTGAAGGATTAATTAATATTACATTGTTAATTAATCATTGTGATTAGTAAATAGCCTACTAATGAGTAATTGTTAATAATATGTTTGCGAGTACGTAATTGATGAATATGATAAGAGTTATATTTAATTGATTATTTGTTGAGTGCAATACATGTGATAGTTAATCGTACAATAATGTTATTAACTGTTATTATGAATAATAATCGGTTCAAGAGTAAATGAATTATTAAGTGAATAATTAATCTATATTAATTGTTAATTATTATTATGAGAAATATAATAATAATCTATTGATTTAGTATTTTTGCAAGTAATGATTGGATACTAAGAAAATGGTTTATAAATATAATAAGATTTATATTTATTCAACTTGATAATTAATCATATAAATATTAGTTAATTACTATGGAAATTAATAACTTCATTAATTTATGGGGAATAAATTGATTAATATTTTTTTATTAATTGATTAATTGCCATTATGAATAATAAAAATAAGTAAGTTATTAATATAATGAGATTATATTAATTACTATGTGCAAGCATGCAAAGTAAATGTATAATATATAATAGCTACATATATGTTATATGAAGTGTAATGCAATGTGACTATACAATTGTATATAAACTACATTACAATGTGACTATACATATAGGACTATATATTATGATTAATTAATTAAGTTGTATGAATATATCATGAGGTTATGTGACATTGTTAAAATAGTACATCACAAATATATTATAAACAATTGTTGATTAATAAAATCTAATAATAAAGGAGACAATGTTATATGATAAAATGTACATGGATTATATATGTACGAATTACATTTACTACATTGAAATGTTACTTATTCATTGAAATACATTGTGACATTACATTATAACCTAGGTATACATTATATAACCTAAGTAGACTTATATATGTAACCTTAGTATGTGAGATTTGCAAAATGCTGAAGATATGTTGCTTTATCCCAATATGAGAGTCATAATTTTTCCTCACGTGAAATACTCAAAGTCTAAGCCTACTCTTTCTTCTCAATTTCAACAAACTCTCATAGCTTCATAGCTTATGATGGGCAAGGGAGTGGGATTCACGATTTCCTTCACCAACCATCTACCAACTCCTTCTTAACCACCATGTAATCTAACATTACCATTGGTTTAATTTGAAGAACAAATACATTGTCTGTGTAATTGAAATTCTATAAATGTAGCCTCTTCTCCTTCAATTTGATTTGCTGAGAATTTTCCTAAGTGTAGAAGTGATAGCAAATTATATATTAGTAATAAGCATTCTGAGAATCGAAGGAATTGTTAACATCAGAGGTATAACCACATACTGTTGTTCTTCATTTTCATTCTCTGTCAAAACTTCCTATTCTTGAATTTTAATTATGCCAAATTGGATTATAATTGGGTTGTAGAACACTTATATAGTTGTTATATGAATTTATATGCATGTTGGGATTGCAATATGGTTGCTTAAAACTATTGTTGTGATGGAATTTTGAGGTGTGGCCTGAAACCTGCTGAAGCAGGAAAAATTCTGGCTTGAACTGCTTACGGCGCAGCTGCTCCGGCATTACACTGCGGCGCAGCTGCGCTGCGCCGGTACCCTGCACCAACTTTTGATTTTTATTTCTTAATCTGATCAACTCTAGCATACTGATATAATTTGAACATGCATGGGAATAAGTTTAACAAGACTATTTAGGTTCCTTGGCATAGCATGAATGAGTTGGTTGGTGTTAGTATGCATGAAAATAGGCTTGAATGAAACTAATGAACTTAAGTTCTAATTTTTGTAAACATGTGTACATAGGATAGCATACGCATGATTTCTGAAAATAAATAAGCATGAGTTGTGGTCCTTTATTCATGACCAAGTGGTTAAGCATTGAGCTAGCGAACTTTTTCAAATAAAAGAAACTTGACGATATCAAAGCTAATATGTATGAATATTACACGATATATGCTCTAACCTTGTAAGCATGTTTGGGTGGTCTAGATATGCATGAAGATCATGATAACATGTGTATATATGTGTCATGAAGTAGCATGAGTATGTTTGGTTATGTTAGGATATAATTACTAAAGAAAGTATACGTTTTAAAAAAGAGACGTAGAAAGTATACGTTTTAAGTATGATATTAATATTTTAACCATATGAGCATGATAATATACTTATATGACTAATTATGACCATAAGTTAGCATGATTAGTAATACATTGTTTCCTTGCTCGTGTCCAATTGTTTAAACTTAAACTAAATGGTTTTTCAAAGGAAACTTGATATATTTGAAACTAATATCTATGAATACCATATAAGACATGTTCTAACCTTGTGAGCATGTAAATTTGACTTAACTACCTATGCAATGTGTATATAAGGTGTTGAGTTTATGCTAGCAATCATGATTAAGTCGTAACGATTTCAAAAGTAAAGTTCGGACTTTTTGCAAACTAAGTTGCATGATCATAGTGTAATAACATCGCTAATATATCATGTATGTACACATACTTGTTAAAAACAATGCGAGTTAATCGAGTATGAGGTTGATTAAGTTTTTAAAAAAACCAATAACGGTGCTAGTTATATATGTGTGATGTGAATACTCGTGAGCATGCATAGCTTGGGTTATATGACTACCGTATATGTCTAAATAGCAAGCATGATAACTTATGTGAATGTTGCGTTCATGACCGAACAGAAACCATAAGGCAACAGCTCAGCCTTGGCTTGGCCAGAGGGCTGCGCAGCTGCGCCGGCCCTAGGCTTAGCCATGGCGCAGCTGCGCCATACTGGAATCAGGATTGAGTCAGTTTGTTGATCTGATTTTTGACAGTTAGCTTATATGATTACTTTAACTTGTAGTATATGACCAGTATGCTAAGTAATGTGTTAAGAGGCATGCTAAGTGATAGAATTGAACGTTTGATTATAAACTTCCCAATGATAAGTCTAAAAGGTGTTTGTGAACTATAAAGCAACGATTAGAAACTATGTTGATGACTTTATGATGTCTTATAATCTGATGTCGTGCTACGTATGTACAAGTACGTAATGACATACTATGAAGATGTTTAAACTTAAGAGAGGAAATTTCATGGAGAATAATAACATAATCGGTTAAGCGTTATGATTTAATACAATGCTATATGTGGTAAACCTATGTAGCAAGGATAAGACTTATGTAATCATTGCTTATATGAGGTAGTATATGTTGATTAACTGTGTAACTAATGGATATAATTATGTTACTTGATTCTGTAATGTCTTATAAACTAATTATGTGTTAAGTGTATGTGTAACTTACATATCGAGCTTGCGTACCGAATGTATTTAGCTAATGAATATTCTATACATGTAAATATGTTATAATAGGATTCGAAAAGTGTTGATAAGCTTTACGTTGGTAAGCTACGCATAAGGCATGTTCTCTAACTTACACTCTTTTAAAGTGCAAGTTTCCTAACTTACACTCATTTACAGTGCAAGTATATGAACAATACTTTTATTGTGTTGTAAATATCCTATCCTTGTGGTTACTTATTCGAGGAACGTCATAAGCAAGTTCCCTAACTTATACTCTTTCATTGTGCAAGTTTCCTTGAAACCGTTCTTGTATATTAATTACAAGTATCTGACTACTCTTTTATTGAGCAAGTATTTGATTCATACTCTTTATTGAACACATATTCGAGCTTGTACTAACTTTGGTCGTACGAGTAAATAGGTGCTAGAATAATTCTTACCTTACAAACTTATGTTTCATAGTTTGATTTAAATCACGATTATATTCTTCGAATTATTGTTGCGAATACTGAACTCATAAATTGTTCTTATATACATTGTTGAAATTGTCTACGCCATTTAATTCGGCTAGACCAATATCATGAATTAGAAAGCAATCCACACCAATTGCCTTGGTGCGGACTCTTATAAATTGACTGAGTTGAACAACCCTTGTAAAAAGGGGAACTATATAGTCGGGGTGCCGACAGTGGTGTGGTAGGTTATGCATAACTCCAGGTACGATAGGCTGATCTCCTAATTGTACTTGGTTGGATTACCAGAAATATTTTTGTTGATTCTAGTAGAAGTTCGTGGTTCTTAGAGACCACTCAGTATCCAGTATTTATTTACTTGGAACTTTGAATTCTTTGGATTCTTTTATAAATCCTTGGTCCACAGCGACACTTAGTGATATCTATTCATTCACTTGAAATTGTTGAAACTTTTGAATCCTTTAATAACTCCTCGACCCGTAGTGGTCCTTATTCAACTTCACATAATAAATTTGGAAGTCATTGCTATTTATTTTGTTCACAACATTCTTAATTAAAATCCTGAGTGATTAATTACCGTTTTACCCTTGAGATTTAGAACTGTATATATTCCTGTTCACATTTATTGGCATATTACTTGCTGAGCAAATTTGTTGCTCACTCTTGCTTCCCATAAACATTTCAGTTAAGGCAGGGCAAGGTGGAACCCCAGGACAAGACAAGTGAGAAGGCAAGGCTATGGAGTAGCTGTGCTTTTCTATCTTAGGATGTTTTCGTTATGTAGTATTAAGACTTATTTTAATGTTATGTATTAAGAAATGTTTGGTTTAAGTTATGAAGTGTATTAGTAATAGTTTTGAGGCTTGGGACGAGAATATTTATGTTATATCAATGTAAATTATTCTGTTATTCCATTGTTTGAGATTTTAGTTGTTATTAGAATTAGTACGTGATGACCCGAATTCGAGATTAGTGACGGTCTGAATTTGGGGGCGTCACAGGTTGGTATCAAAGCTGTAGGTTATAAACCTTAGGTGCGAGAGTCCTTAGGATATAACCTTAGAAGAATTTAGAGAATAGAAGGAGATAAAACTCATGTAGAGTTTTCTTAGAAAGCTAGAAGTGTTATGAAATATATTTTCATTCCATAACAATGAAATTATGTTTTATTCGAAGATGATCATAAAGTTATTGGTTTTGTGCTTATGGATGTCAGAGATAGGTAAACCTAGTAGTGTCATGGAGGAGGAACCACGTGATATACATGTGGTGTCCGCAACACCCCTTGAAGTTAAGCCTTTTACAGCAATAACCTTAACCTAGGAGGGGATGGAATCAGAATCTAAGCAGAAATCCATGGTGAAAGTTTTCTTTCAGGATTGAGGCATGTGTGAGTTACTTTAAGATGAAGAATAAGATACAATAGTGGAAGGCGAAGTTCTAAAACTTCAGTTTAGTAACTAACAGATATAGACATAGTGAAGGTAGTAGGTAGATAGTGGAATAAGTGTCACGAATGATACGATAAATATTTATAGATGTGAAACAGTGTTATAGATCCCAATTATAGGGATACTGTGGGAAGTATCTTTCTAAGCCCAACTTTAGTGGTACCCGAGAGGGCTATGTATTGAGACTAGCAGAGTGCTATACGATGTGATATGTTTTCTTGTGGCATGTTTTTATTAAACGTACGTGTAGTAACCAGATTATGTTATATAATAACATGGGAGAATAGACATAAAACTTATACGTCTTAAGAAGTATTAAATGTTTAACAAAGAGATGATAATACAATTTTATTTCTACGCAGAGAAATGTCAATACCTCAAGGAGGAGAGACTCGTTAAGCAACGGAGAATGGAGATAGGTAACTGAATCAAGAACCCTTACAACAATTAGTAGACCTTATAGTAAATGTTTTTGAAGAAGGAATCAATGATTATAAGAAGAGGCAGACGAAAACTTCTGAGGTAGGAAAAGATACTAATTTGACTAAAAAAGAGAGGTTAATAATTCAAAGAAAGCGAACGAAGGTATGATGGAAGAGAGTAGTAGTGGTAGCAGTAAGAATTTCAAGAGGAAGTGGAATAAGAATAAGTATGTACAAGGAGAAGGACAACTATGGAAGAAGAAGATAGAAGCCTTTAAGGAATGTGGAAAGAACCACATGGGAGCGTGTTTGAAAGGAAAATATGTATGTTATAAGTGCGGTGTGAAGGGTCATATTTCTCCTAACTATCCTAGGGAGGAGAAAACCAAAGATTATTTTGCGTATAAATCTGAAAAGCGTCAGATACGTTATTGGCAGGAGGAAACAATCGAGAAGGGAAACAGAAACAAAAGAAAACGGGACAACAACAACATCAACAACAATCCAAGGGGAAGTCACCAAGAAGGACTCAAGAAAAAGAATAAGGTTTGCCCAAAATGTGGAAAGAGTCATCAAGGAGAGTGCTGGAAGGGACGAGGCGTTTGCTATAACTGCGGCCAGGAAGGGCATATTTCCCCGAATTGCCCAAACCCGAAGAAGATCAGAGGATGCTTTGCTTGTAAGTTAACAAATCATCAGGTTAAGAATTGCCCAAAGAAAGGAAGGAAGGAAGAAGACAGCAACAAAGGAAGCTATAGCGGGAAGCCGTCAATAATCGAACTAGCTCAATCGAGTGAACCAATGTCAAGTAAGACTAACGTTATGATACATGATGCAGTGGCGTTCCAAGTCTTGATGTCAGGTGCTGTCTTAATCTATAATATAAATGCGTATATATTATCTAAACCGAGTGCTATCTTTCCCTTTTGCATCTGAAGAACTGTGAGATGGCTAAGTTACCCCAAGAACGATTAGAAAATCCTTTAAACGTAGAAGTTGCGAATAAGGAAGTAATTTCCGTAGAAATTTGTTTGTCGATATTATTGCGCATAAATTAGGGAACGTAAGCTAAGCATAGATTGGGTTCCGATAAAATTTGGAAAGTGTGATGGGATACTAAAAATGGACTGATTATATAACCATACTACGATAATTGATTGTTAGAGGCTGACCTATCTTAGGCTACTCTCGCGGCTTTTCGACATGAAGGTCCCCAAATCATCATAATTTACTGGATGGGAAGTTAATCCGATCTTTTAATTGGAGCGGATCTGAGTAGCGCCTTTCCTGAGCCTCGCAGGATTAGTCTCCTTTGAGTCCAGTAATCAAACGCCGACGGGTTAGCCTCTTGGCGGAGAAATCACACAACATACATTCACATACGACGTGAAATGATGATATTGTGCGAAGCACTAATATTTAAAGCAGTAAAACATTTATTTATATTCATTCAATGTAAACACAACATCCACACACATGCAGATAAAAACGGAATTCTTGAAAAGATTGAAATACGGTTTAAGCCCTTTGTACCATGCTCCATAGAGTCGCCACCTGTCGACGTCGGGAAAAATCTTTGGGGATCCTTTTTCCTATGTGTTTTCTACCCTTGTTGTTTTCTATTTGATTTGTTTGATCTGAAGGGTGAATTTTTAGGAAAAGGCCGACATATAATGTCGACGATTTGAAAAGTTTGATTTTACAAAGTCGCCAGTTGGTATGTTTGAAATGATTGTACCAACTCAACCGAGTTTTATTTGAGAAGTTTTGAAAGTAGGCCCAATTAATGGACTCTATTTAACTTGGCCTTAGAAACCGAGATTCATAGAGTTCGGAGGCTTGATTAAGCGAGGGGAAGGTGTTAGGCACCCCCTGACTTCCGTGAAATACGATTACCGCATCTTTTCAATTTTCCTAATTTATTTGCAATGTGTGTGTGTGTGTGCTTGTAATAATTGGGCCTAAGTGCTTTATTTGGAAGTAGTGCAATGCTTCGTTGGACTTATATAAGAAGGGTTTGATTTATTGGAAAAGTCCATTTTTAGATAAGATATGAAAATGATGTTTTGAAAGTTGGTTTTCAAACCCTTTTGCTAACATAGGAATTGAAGCCTTTTGATATTTCTATTTTATTATGCATTCAGCAGATTTTGATTATATTGTCGGGATGCGAAGCATTCTCGACCAAATAATATATACATCAGTGTCGGGCTCCTTATGGGCATGAAAGCCATCAAAATGACCCGAGCACTACAAACCATAATTTACTATGCTGAGACCTTAAATCCAGATAACCGTTTTAAGGTCCTTCTAATTTACATTTACAAAAGACAAGCAAGCTGTATCTACAGTTTGAATTTGTCCATCATGGGAATCGGATCTAGATCTATGTGGTTAATCGTAGATCCCGTGATTCCTAGGCCAACAAAATATCAGCAAAAGCTTGTGATAAGTAGGTTTTATACCTACTTATTGGACGCCAACTTACTGTGATTATGGCTTAAACTCAAGCACTTTAGTGTCTTTTAATGCGTTTATCTTTGTTTTGCATGTCTTAGGCAGGAAACTCCAAAAAGAAGGAAATGGTATGATAAAGGCATGGAATGGCATGAAAATGAGCATAAGGAAAGAACTCGGCAAAAAGGCTGGTAAATTGGCATGAAAACGAACAAAGTGGCATGGTATGGGCAAAAGCAAGGTGGAGAGCCTATGTGGAGCAAAGGAGAGCTTAGCATGAAGATGGTTTGGGGTGAGGAACATATAACAATGGCATTGATACATAGCACAAGTGAAGGGCAAAGAAGCATAAGAGAAAGAAAAGGATTGTGCATGAAAACCAAAGGCTAAAAAGTGCATCAGCTGCAAAACATGGCTCGCGCGGCCGCACCTGAAAACCAAAGAGCATCCATGCCCCCGTGCTGTGTTGCAGGCCAGAGAGGCATTCTAGGTATTGGCGAGCCTGCGCCGGGAAAGCCTTGCTGGGGCGCACGACCGCGCCGGTCAGCATTGAGTTCGCTCAGCTGCTTGTAATAGATAAAAAAGTTTTTATTGCAAAAGAAAAAAGAGGACTTAGCAAATTATCTGACTTTACATTTAACTTTCAAGTGGGGGTTCCTATTTTCTAATGTTAGAGAGTTTGAAGGTTTTGGAGGCTTCTCTTCTTCTTCCTTCTTGCTCTAGTAGTATTTACATTTCTAGGGTTCATTGAAGATCTTATTGGTGGTCTAAACTCAAGCTTGAAACGTTCTATTGGAAGAGAACCATCAAGATTTGCAATTCTATTCTCTCTATTCTCTCTCTTATTTAGATTGTTGAAATGCTTGGTTTGAATCCCATAATGGTGGGTAGTTCAGTGATGAACTAACTTCCATTATGGGATTCTAATGGATTCTATTTGCTAATTCTAGGGTTTATGCCTCGTTGATATATATGGATGAAAATGTATGGTTTGCCTTACACGGTTGCTTTGTATGCCTAGATGCCTGATCAACATCTACTCTAATAGTTTATATGGACTTGAAAAATGAAGTGTAAACTGAGATTTCTCCATGTTAGCATATGTTTGTGAAACTTGCAATGGATGAGTTTTGTGATTCGCTAGCCGCAAGAAATATACCGTATGGCCGTATGTAGTCTAATGGGAGCTTTTGCTTAAATTGGTTTAGCTTGTAAATCGCATAGAAATATTGTGGTTTAGGCTTTACCAATGTTCATGTGATTTCTATCTTAATTGTGGACATTATATGATTTGGACTTGGTGTATTGAAAAATAGCCCTGTCTCACATTCGTGCTCCCGGCTAGCATTCCTATGTGATTATTCATATTTGACATGAGGTGTGGTTAACCTAGATGACGCATTAGATGAAGTTAGGATCCCATATTCCTCTAATTTGAACCCCTCGTTTGTTAATTGGTTAAGTCTAGTTTAAATTCAGTATAATTAATTAAAGAACACTATGACAACCATTTAAGCAGACAAAGATAACCAATGGACTGTTGCATGATAGATTAGGCCTGACTCCTTTCTCCGTGGGACGATCTCGACTTACCGAGTTATTACTTGTCGACTGTGAACACTTGCACGTGTTTTTGTGTCCGTTTTTGTTAACACATAAATGACACAACAAGTTTTTGGCACCGTTGCTAGGGATTACGGTTTTAGCTTAATTCTATTGACATCAGTTTTCGTTAAATTTGACTGACTTGAATAAATCTCTTCTTATCTCATTTCTAATTTTATTTTTATTTTTTTTTACTTGTGTTTCAGGTACTCGTGGATAGTTTATGCACAATCGAGCCTGAAATCCTGAATTAGTGCCTCACCAAGAGCACGTCAACGGTCGAATGTGGAGGGCAAATATCCAAAATACCAATCCACGAGTAGAACTTGAACAACCTCACCCAATGGCTGAAGAGCAGAGAGCAAATAACAGGGCCTTACAAGACTATTCCATTCCCAAACTCACTAATCTGCAATCAAGTATTGTGAGGCCAGCAATTGCGGCGAACACTTTTGAGATAAAGCCAGGAACATTGCAGATGATACAGAACAATCTCCAATTTTGCAGTGCACCTTCTGAAGACCCCAACGAGCATATCATGACCTTCATAGAAATATGTGACACGTTTAAATACAACAACGTCCCAGATGATGCAGTGAAACTTAGAATATTCCCTTTCACCTTGAAGGATAAGGCGAAAAGTTGGTTGCATTCATTACCTTCAGGGTTAATAACTATATGGGAAGACTGTGCTCAGAAATTCTTGACTAAGTTCTTCCCTATAGCTAAGACTGCTGCCATGAGGAGAGACCTGAGTACCTTTTCACAGCATCTAGGGGAAACGTTGTATGAAGCTTGGGAACGTTATAAGGAAATGCTAAGGAAGTGTTCGCACCATGGCATGCCAGAGTGGATGGTGATAAACTCTTTCTACAATGGGTTGGGATGGCAATCAAAGGCCAATTATTGACACTGCATCGGGGGGAGCTATCTGGACTAAAGATTTCCCAACAGCGTATGAGCTCTTTGAGACCATGGCGGCGAATGAGTATTGAAATCCAACGGCCAGGATGGTACCATCGAAAGTTGCAGGGATGTTAGAGGTAGATGCCATTACGGAATTTTCTGCCCAAATGGCAGCCATGGCAAAGAAGATTGATTCATTGGCGGAACACAAAGTCAAGACAGTTGCTTATGTCTGTGAGATTTGTGAGGGGTCACATCAAACAGACCAATGTGCTATTAGTACAGAATCAGTACAGTTTGTGAGCAACTACCAAAAACCCCATAATTAGTTTCAAAATTCTTACAATCCCAATAATAGGAATCATCCTAACTTTAGTTGGAGTAATACCCAGAATGTCCAACAGCCCCATCCTCAAACATCTCAGCCACAATACAATACATCACACCAACAAAACCAATATCAATCGGCTCAACAACCACAACAATAATTTCAATCTCAATAACAGTATCAACCACAACAATCTCACCACCAGTATGAACCAAACCCCACCTACCCTCCTAGTTTTCAACAACAACATCATCCCCCACCTGTACCTCAGCCAGAAAAGAAGTCAGAGGAGAGAGTGGAAATAGATGAACTTAAGTTAATCGTGAAGAGCCAAGCTATATCTCTCAAGATGATGGAGACTCAAATTGGTCAAATTGCCAATGCGGTTCTCAATCAACCTCAAGGGACTCTTCCTAGTAATTTAGAGACGAATCCAGGGAAAAGGGAGGGAAAGGAGCAGTGCCAAGCTATCACCCTAAGATCTGGGAGGCAAACTTCAGATTTGCAGGCTGGCGCAACCGCGCCCTAGGAAGGCCAAAACCTGGCGCGAACGACCCAAGATGCAGAAAATCCTGAGATAATTTTGGCTGTTGGAAATGATGGAGGAAAGGTTGTTGCAGCAGATAAGGAGGAAACCACTGAGAAAATCATAACCAAACCACCACCTGTTCCTTACCCACAGAGATTGCATAAGCAAAGGGACGGCAGACAGTTTGCTAAGTTTTTGGAGGTGTTTAAGAAACTGCAGATAAACATACCCTTCGCAGAGGCATTAGAACAAATGCCAAGTTACGCGAAGTTCATGAAGGGTATTCTGTCAAGGAAGAAACGATTAGGGGACTTTGAGATAATGGCCTTAACAAAAGAGTGCAGTGCATTATTACAACGCAAACTACCAAAAAAGCTTAAGGACCCGGGCAGTTTCACAATACCTTGTTCCATTGGAAAATTGTATTTCAACAAATGCCTTTGTGACTTAGGAGCAAGTATAAATTTGATGCCACTGTCAGTATTCAATTAACTGGGATTGCCGGCTCCCAAGCTGATAAATGTATCACTACAACTTGATGACAGATCCATCACTTATCCTAGGGGTATTGTTGAAGATGTTTTGGTCAAAGTTGATAAGTTTATCTTCCCAGCTGACTTCATCATTCTTGATTACGAAGAAGACAGAAATATACCAATCATCCTTGGGAGACCTTTTCTTGCCATAGGGTGAACTCTTATAAACGTCTAGAAGGGGGAGTTAACAATGAGAGTGTATGATCAAGAAGTCACTTTCAACGTTTTTAAAGCTATGAAATTTCCCACCGATGAGGAAGAGTGCTTCCGAATTGATTTGATAGATAGAGTGTTGAATGAAGGAGTTGGAAATCTGGTTGATACTGAGCCTTTGGAGAGTGCTATATTTGGAGATTCAGAGATGGAGGATACTAAAGTTACTAAATATGTACAAATTCTTGACACAGCACCAAAGATGCAAAAGTTTAAGATGCCTATCGAGCCACTAAAACTTTCTGGGGAGACATCAGAACGACTCAAGCCTTCTCTTGAGATGCCTCCAGATCTTGATCTTAAACTTCCTCCAGATCATTTAAGGTATACGTTTTTAAGTGAATCTTCGAAGTTGCCTATTATTATTTCTGCTTCACTAACATCTTGTTAGGAAGAAAGACTGCTACGGGTACTAAGAGAGTTTAAATCGGCAATTGGGTGGACCATAGCAGACATAAAGGGGATCAGCCCAATATTTTGTATGCATAAAATCCTGCTGGAAGATGATAGTAAACCATCAGTGGAGCAACAACGCAGACTGAATCCTATCATGAAGGAAGTGGTTAAGAAGGAAATATTAAAGTGGTTAGATGCAGGGATTATTTATCCAATATCAAACAGCTCTTGGGTGAGCTCGGTGCAATGCGTGCCGAAGAAAGGGGGTATGACTGTGGTATCCAACGAAAATAATGAGCTAATTCCGACTAGAACAGTGACGGGGTGGAGAGTCTGTATGGACTACCGCAGATTTAATAAGGCTACGAAGAAAGATCATTTTCCCCTCCCATTCTTTGATCATATGCTAGATAGACTGGCCGGTCGTGAATACTACTGTCTTCTGGATCGGTACTCAGGATACAATCAAATAATGATAGCCCCAGAAGACGAAGAAAAGACTACCTTTACTTGTCCTTATGGTACATTTGCGTTCAGGAGGATGTCTTTCGGGTTGTGCAATGCCTCGGCTACCTTTCAGAGGTGTATGATGGCTATTTTCTCTGATATGGTTGAGCACAATGTTGAAGTCTTCATGGATGATTTTTCTGTCTTTGGAGACTCCTTTGACCTGTGTTTGGAGAATTTGGTAATGGTGCTAAAACGGTGTGTTGAGACGAATCTAGTTCTGAATTGGGAGAAGTGCCATTTCATGGTACAAGAAGGTATCATTCTGGGACATAAGGTTTTGAAGAAAGGATTAGAGGTTGACAGGGCTAAGTTGGAAACTATTAAGAACTTGCCTCCGCCTATTTCTGTAAAAGGTGTTCGTAGCTTCTTGGGACATGCAGGCTTCTATCGTCGGTTTATAAAGGACTTCTCAAAGATTACAAAGCCACTTTGCAGTTTATTAAAAAAAAGATGTCCAATTTCAATTCGATGAGGAATGCATGATTGCATTTGAACACTTAAAGAAGAAGTTGACTACGGCACCAGTGATTACAGCTCCGGATTGGGACCTTCCGTTCGAGCTGATGTGTGACACAAGCTATTTTACTATGGGAGCTGTATTGGGCCAGTGTAGGGATAAGGTCTTCCATGTTATATACTATGCTAGCAAGACCCTTACTGATGCCCAGTTAAACTACACTACTACAGAAAAAGAGCTTTTGGCGGTGGTGTGCGCATTCGATAAGTTCTGTGCTTATTTGATTGGGACTAGAGTGATTGTGTACACTGATCATGCAGCAATACGATATTTGATAGCCAAGAAAGATGCTAAGCCCCGTCTGATCAGGTGGATACTTCTGTTACAAGAATTTGACTTAGAGATCAAGGATAGGAAGGGGACAGAGAACCAAGTGGCGGACCACTTGTCGCGATTGGAGAATCCGGGAAGGAATGTAAATGACAAAGTTATGATCAACGAGTCCTTCCCAGACGAGCAATTTTTTGTGGTGAAAGGCGAAGTGCTATGGTTCGTAGATTTTGCAAACTTCCTAGTAGGCAATATCATCCATTCTGACTTGACTAGGCATCAAAAGAAGAAGTTTTTACATGATGTGAAATGGTTTATTTGGGATAAGCCGTACTTGTTCAAGCAGTATGCTGATCAGATGATTAGAAGGAGCATTCCATATAGCGAGATGGAGAGTATACTACAGGATTGCCACGCATCAGTATATGGAGGTCACTATCAAGGCGAAAGGACAGCGGCAAGAGTTTTGCAAGCATGTTTTTATTGGCCGACTATCTTCAAGGATGCTTACAGCTTTGTCCAAAGATGTGATAGATGTCAGAGGGTAGGAAATAATTCAAAAAGAAATGAAATGCCCTTAAATATAATCCTCGAGGTGGGGATCTTTGATGTCTGGGGGATAGACTTTATGGGACCGTTCATTTCATCATGTGGGAACTTATATATCTTTCTGGCAGTCGATTACGTATCCAAGTGGGTGGAAGTGGTAGCTCTACCGACGAATGATGCTAGGGTGGTTCTGAGGTTTATATAAAAGAGCATTTTCACGAGGTTCGAAACTCCTAGGGCTATAATTAGCGATGAGGGCACCCACTTTTGCAATCGCCAGTTTATAGCTTTGTTGGCTAAGTATGGGGTAAATCATCGAGTAGCTACAGCTTATCACCCCCAAACCAATGGCCAAGCCGAAGTGTCGAATCGTGAGGTGAAACAAATACTGGAAAAGATTGTGAACCCCACAAGGAATGATTGGTCGCTGAAACTGGATGATGCAATATGGGCTTACAGGTCTACCTACAAAACAACGCTGGGTATGTCACCGTTTTAGCTTGTGTATAGAAAAGCTTGTCACCTTCCTCTAGAGCTTGAACATAAAGCTTATTGGGCAATCCATAAGTAGAACTTCGAGTTAAAGGCTGCAGGGGAGAAACGTCTACTCCAACTCAATGAATTGGACGAATTTCGATTGCAGGCTTATGAAAATTCCAAATTGTACAAGGAAAAGGTGAAAAGGTGGCATGATCGCAAGATTATGGAAAGGACATTCGAGCCGGGGGCAAGCAGTGCTATTATTCACTTCCAGACTTAAACTCTTCCCAGGAAAGCTCAAGTCAAGGTGGTCAGGGCCTTTCACTTTCAAGACTGTATATCCACACGGTGCAATAGAGATTTTTGATAAGGACCCAGATAACCCCTTCAAAGTCAATGGACAGACGCTAAAGCATTACTATGGTGGCTATTTTGACAGACAGGAGGTCGCCTCAATCCTTTCGACAACTTGATCGAATGAGACAGAGTCTAGCTTATGGACTGTAAACAAGCCCTAGATGGGAGGCACCCTATCATCTCTATCTCTTCCTTTTGTTTAATTCTTGTATTGCTTTTCTATACATTTCTCTCCCCTGTTTAATTCTGGTGACTTATCTCTATAATTTCTCTTCCCCAGTTTAATTCTAAGCATTTTGAAAAAGTTTACCTATTTTTGAACATTGTGGTGTTAGAATGCTCATCGCCTACATTTTTGAACATTAGGCATGTAGCATGAAAATTTTGGGAGTTAGATACTCATTGTATATATATCTACGGGATTTACATGATTTATTGCCTACATTTTTGCAATTAGGCATAGTTGCACAAATTTTTGGAGCTGGAAGCTCTTTGGACATATATTGGACGTGTTAGCATTTTGCATAGAAACCTCTAGCAAATTTTTGGGAAATCACATAGAAAAGATTCATACATAGCATTGCTAAGGCATAGCAGTTCATTCATCTTACACATGCAAATTAGATAATGGAATCAAGCAACGTTTAACTGTTGTTGCTTTATGTGTAGGTGAGATAAAGAGTCCAAGTTACTTCTTATACCTTCACTAAGTTGATGTAGAACAAGAACAGAAAGAAAAAAAATTTAGCCAGGTTAAGGGGTTGCGCGCCCGCCCGCCAACCTCAGGGTGTTTACAGGCGCGCCCACGCCAATCTTCAGCAAACCAGAGAACAGCCCTGACCCGCGCGGCCGCGCGACACACCAAGCCTAAGCCGGCACGCCCGCGCCCATACCCAGACAGACGCGGGCTAAAATGTTTTAAAAAAATGGTTCCTTCCTTTATATCATATATCTATTGCAGCCAGCCCTTTCTCTTATATAAACCCGATCCCTTATTCCCTACTAGTCTAGACCCTCTTGCTTTGAATCCCTCTATCTCACGATCCTTCATCTATCACAATCACGTATTCTTTCCCTCCCCCTCTCTCATACATAACCAATCAGATCCTCATCAAATCCTCACTCCTAATTTAGGGTTCTATTCGATCAAAAGTCAGAGATTAGTTGGGTTGATCATCAATTCCAGTTAGAGTTCGTTCAATTGGTGTGGAGAGATACAAGATTGGGGGAAATTCTTCATCATCAAAGTTAGGGTTGCGATTTGAATTCTCAGAAAAGCAAGTTTAGGATGAAGTTTTGTTGAGGCTAGGGTTTGGGTCATCACAAGGCTTTCAGAAATAGGTTTGGGGGTTGTTGTTCCAGCATTCATCTTCAGGGGTCTATCTGCTACCAAGTGTCTGAACATTCTCCATGGGTCCTAAGCGCTCACGATCTGCCGCCTCCGCTTCCACTGCTTTGCCTATGCACGGTGCCTCGGACGACGACATCGTTATAGATTTAATAAAATTTGTTAGTATTGAGGCCCAAATCAAATATTATCGGATCGCGGCCAAATTCGTTTTGAAGGAGCGAGGTCTAAAGCCGACCAAAGAGGATGGCGATATGAGGGCAATGATTCGAGAAATGAAATGGCAGGGTATTTGTGCATCGCCACCGCCGGTGCCATTGGCTTTAGTTCGAGAATTTTACGCCAACGGAAGTATCACACAAAGCAGCAGGTCTTTTGTTCTGGGGCAAACCATTGATTATCGCCCGACAGCGATCAGAGAGGTGTTTAATCTTCCTCCTCCCCCAGCTGGGCAAGCGAATTGGGTAGAAGAGAATAGATTGAGACTGACTTAGATCAGTTGATCCGTAATTTGTGTGCCCCTAGGCACCGTCTGGAAGATTAAGAAAGACACTACGGATGAATACACCACTTTCCCCGCATCTGCCATGAACCGTTATGCCAAAGCCTGGAATTTTCTCTTATGTGCGAATTTGATGCCATCCCAACATCAGCACAAAGTGACAGTTGAGCGAGCTATCATCCTGTGGGGGATTATCACTGGAAAATATGTCGATGTCAGGCATTTGATAAATCAGAACATGCTGCGTTTCATGCGAGGTAGTACTACAGGGTCGATTCCACACGCTTCTGTGGTGGCTCATCTGTGTGCTGCAGCAGGCATCGACTGGGACGATAAGCAAGTTTAAATGCCAACCGGAGACGTCACTCATGCCACTATAAAGAATTTTATGGATTGGGTGGGAGGAAAAATAGACCCACGCGGAAAAGGTTTCATTGTGACAGCACCTCCGCCAGTCCCGCCCCCACAACCGCAGCCAGAAGAGGTAGCAGCCCCTCCTCCAGTAGGTCAGAGTCGCCAAATTCATCATATTGAGAGAAAGCTTGACTCCCTGCATGGAAGCTTTGCTGTGTTCGCTGATGGGTTGTCACGTGCACTTGATGAGGCCTTCGCACAGCAGGGCACAATGCTGGAGTGGCCTGTTTTCGATTCCGAGATGTCTTATCCACCGCCAGATGCACCACCCGAGGAGGGTGGCCATGCCGAGCAGTAGGGGAGTATTCCTGACCCTTTACCTTCAATGGGGACATTGAATAATTCTAGTTTAGGGGTATTGGGTGTAGTTAGTAGTTTATTGCATTTGTTTTAAATGTTTGCATCTAGTTGTAATTGTATAATAGTTGCATCCTAGTTAATTGCATTTTGCATGTTAGGTTGTGTATAGTAGTTGCATTTTTTTTATTCGTGTTAGCATCCTAGTTTGTTAGTTTGAATTTTTCATAAAAATTATTCAGTTTTATTTCATTTTGTTTGTTTAGTATGTGTTCAATTGCATTGCATTGCATAGTCCCATTGTTTAGCCTTTTGAATTCTGACTTGGCCGATGATGACATTGAGTTATGATAGATTCTTGAACTCTGTTAGTTGCTTAAGCTCAGTTATATTTTTATACATGATGTAATCAAGACCTGTTACTTTGATGTCACCGGAGCATATTGTGTCTTTATTTGCTTGTTGGCTAGGTTAGTGCATGCTTGTCTTCTAAGGGGAAAAATTTTATTTTTAATTGCTAGAATGGTGTAATAAAAGCAATAATGACCTTAACAACACTGGAATACAAGTCTGATGAAAAACTTTGGGTATGCATGCTATAAAGAGAGATGGAGCGTAAGACGCACTCTCTTTTTTTAAAAGAAAAAAAAAATTGAGAAAAAGAATATAAAAATAGAATAAACACCTTAGCTAGCGAAGTCTTGTGGCCTTTGATACTCGATCAAGTACGCCCTAGGGGATTGTCTCAGCACCCAGCGCCCTAAGGCCGTCTGGTCTGGGAGGCGTTGGTCGAAAGCTCGTTAAATGGGTATCATTGAAAAGCCTAAGAAGGCCTAGCATTGTATAGTCGGGTGAATAAAAGCATAATAAACCCTTGTTAAGCTTCAGCTTGTATCTTTGTGTTGGTTTGGTCATTGTTTGGTCTTCATGAGAAAGTGTTAACTTAAAACCTCAATTTTTCCTTCCTTAGAAGTATAGCATGTGAAATCTTTGCCTTTATCAAGCTTGTTCATGACATTGCACACACACACTACATCTGAGTAGCAGGTTGTGATTTACAGATTGTATATCTATATAACTGTAGCTTGAGTCGATACATTGATCATTGTTCTTGTTATCTCTCTGAGGCGAATCTGATTGGAATTCATATGATGGTTGTTACTTTGGGATTCATTTTCATGTAGTTAGTTACATATCATGTAGTTGTATTTGTGTCTTTGCTTGAGAGCAAGCAATAGCTCAAGTTTGGGGGTATTTGATAAGTAGGTTTTATACCTACTTATTGGATGCCAACTTACTGTGATTATGGCTTAAACTCAAGCACTTTAGTGTCTTTTAATGTGTTTATCTTTGTTTTGCATATCTTAGGCAGTAAACTCCAAAAAGTAAGAAATGGTATGATAAAGGCATGGAATGGCATGAAAATGAGCATAAGGTATGAACTTGGCAAAAAGGCTGGTGAATTGGCATGAAGACGGACAAAGTGGCATGGTATAGGTAAAAGAAAGGTGGAGAGCCTATGTGGAGCAAAGGAGAGCTTAGCATGAAGATGGTTTGGGGTGAGGAACATATGACAATGGCATTGATACACAGCAGAAGTGAAGGGCAAAGAAGCATAAGAGAAAGCAAAGGATTGTGGATGAAAGCCAAAGGCTAAAAAGTGCATCAGCTGCAGAACATGACTAGCGCGACCGAGCCTAAAAACCAAAGAGCATCCACGCGCCCGCGCTATGTTGCAGGCCAGAGAGGCATTCTGGGTATTGGCGTGCCCGCGCCGGGAAAGCCTTGCTGGGGCGCGCAACCGCGCCGGTCAACATAGACTTCTCATTTTGTTTGCTCAGCTGCTTGTAATAGATAAAAATGTTTATGTTGCAAAAGAAAAAGGAGGACTTAGCATATTATCAGACTTTACATTTAACTTTCAAATGGGGGTTCGTGCTCCCATTCGTGCTCCCGGCTAGCATTCCTATGTGATTATTCATATTTGACATGAGGTGTGGTTAACCAAGATGACGCATTAGATAAAGTTAGGATCTCATATTCCTCTAATTTGAACCCCTCGCTTGTTAATTGGTTATGTCTAGTTTAAATTGAGTATAATTAATTAAAGAACACTGTGACAACCGTTTAAGCAGACAAAGATAACCAATGGACTGTTGCATGATAGATTAGGCCTGACTCCTTTCTCCGTGGGACGATCTCGACTTACCGAGTTATTACTTGTCGACCGTGTACTCTTGCACGTGTTTTTGTGTCTGTTTTTGTTGACACATAAACGGCACAACAGCTTGCACAACAGATATATTGAAATAAAATACAAATTAAAATTTAGACGTCGCAAGACAAATGATTCATCCGTTAAATCCTTGCATGCGTGTAGCTAAAGCTTCCCGTTCACTCTAGATATGGATCTAGGGTCTTGTAGTTGATTTAATATTTACAAAACTAGAAAGAAATCTAGATTTAAAAAAATCTTAGCCATTCTAGCTTAACGGTCCCAGTTTTATAGATTTTGAACCAATTGAAAGTTAAATATGGCTTGATTTAGATAAATCTAGTCAATAAAGTTTACATTAGAACAAATTTACATCAAATGAACAATTAAAACAAATATTTAATCATATTGAATAAATAATATATATATATATATATATATATATATACTTATATATATTAAAGTTGGAAAGAGACACGAATTTACAATCCATGCGTGACTGATCAATGTAAATATATATATATATATATATATATATATATATATTTATATATATATTAAAGCTGAAAAGGCCACGGATTAGCAATCCAGGCCAAACGAGTTAATATAAGTATATATATATATATATATATATATATATATATAATTATATATATTAAAGCGAGAAAAAATCACGGATTAGCAATCCAGGCTAACGGGGTTAATAAAAATATATATATATATATAGTTATATATATATATATTAAAGCAGAAAAAGCCACAGATTCATAATCCAGGCATGACTGAGTTAATGTAAATATATATATATGGGAGCAATTCAAGAGCATAACTCTTAAAAAATATAACAAGCATAATACCTTTAGCGACGGACCAAATCGTCGCCTGTCCGTCGCCATAGGTCCGTCCGACTCCATAGGTCTTATTCGACGGACAATATATAGCGACAGACAGACATATGGCGACGGACGGACCTATGACGACGGACGGACCTATGGCGATGCATTTAGAGACGGTTTGGTCCGTCGCTAAAGGGGAGTTATGCTCTTTAAGGAGCTATGCTCTTTAAGAGTTATGCTCTTGATCCTTGCTCTCTCTCTCTCTCTATATATATATATATATATATATTTAAGTTGAAAATGCCATAGATTAATAGTCCAGGCTAAATAACACTTACAAATATATATATATATATATATATATACACTTATATATATATATATATATATATTAAAGCGATAAAAGCCACATATTTGCAATCCAGGCCGAAATAGCACTTATAAATGTCTATAGATACTTATATATATATATATATATATATATATATATTGAAGCTAGAAAGGCCACGGATTTGAAATCCAGGTGAAACCAGAAGCTATAAATACATATATATGCTCATATATATATATATATATATATATATATATATATATATGTTAAAGCAGTAAAAAGCTTCAGATCACCAGAAATCTTACAGTGTATAGCGCTAGAGGCTTTAAACCACTTGGTAAGCTTAAAAACTCTGTTTTCACCGGTTAAAACTTGATATGTTAGTATATATATGTATCCACGTATTTTGGAAGAGTACAATTGAAGTTTGGAGCACTGTAGGTAGGGTTATAAGAGCTGAAATGGGCAGAATTTCCTCTATTTTTCTCTTTTTTCTTTTCTTTTTTGGCTGATGGGGGGTCTTATTTATAGACTCGATCAGCCGCAGGTCTACTTGCGGTTGTTTCTGGTGGGTCCCGCCTGGTGGGTCCCGCTATCTCGAATTACGTGCACTCCGACCGATGCGCAATCTGCTTGAACCTTCATAACTTTTGATCTGGGAGTCCTTATATGAAGATGTGCCATATCATTCCGAAAAGCTCTTTTCGAAAGCTACGCAATGAAAAGAGACTTTACCTTTTCTGAATCCGAGAAAATTAATCCATGACCGGATCTTCAAGTCTTTGCGGTCAATCCGTTGATGCTGTCTTGTGCTGTTTTCACTCGGAATTGATATTATGAGTCTGCATGACCTTCCTAGCAGTTATTTGACTTGATTTAATGTTGAGTTGGCAAAATTACTCTTTTTCCCTTCCGAGTTTGTTCTAGGCTTGACGTGGTTGCAGCTGCCTTTCTCGGGGTTATCTCCGAGATTTGAATGCTATTATCTCTATCTTCCTCGGGGTCGTCTCCGTGGTTGATTGGATATACCACGGGGCTGTGTCTGGGGTTTGATTTGATGTTGTGATCCTCCGGGGTTGTTATTCAGAGTGAAAAAAGACGCTTTTGCCCTCATGTATGGTGAGTAACAGGAAAACAAAATTTTGAGCGTCTACAGTAAGCATGCAGTAATAGAATACTATATTCTACCTAGATTGATTATGAACTTTATTCTAGTTTGGTTCACTAGAGCTACCAAGTGAACCAAAAGGTCAAACCTAGGGTGCAAGAATTAAATTTAAATATAACTATTATATTTAAATCCCGGGATCCATTACAAACAGGTCTTCAAGTGCTCTTTGATCCTTTGTCTCCAATTTTTCAAAAAATTATTTCTAGCTATTCCTATTACAAGATTATTTACAATAAATAGAAATCTTGATCAGCAATCAAGGGAAAGTACATAGGAGGGATATAAAATTTACATTAAGAAAAATTAAAGAAGACGAGGTACGCAGACCCCATTTATAAAACTCATACATTCAAGCATCCAACTAAAATAAAATCCAATCACATTGGTCAATAGTCCATAATCAATCCCATTTATCATCATACAAATCAATATATGCATCAATAAATAACATTCATCTTATGAATAATAAATCCATTCCATATATGCATCAATATCAATTTAATGGGCAATTAGAAATTTACTAGAAATACAATTTTGAAACAAAATAAACTCTTTTATTTTAATCAAATTTTAAATTATAATAAACTTCTTTATTTTATTTTATCCATTTTTGAATAAAAATAAACTAATTTATTTTTAATCAAATTCCAAATTAAAATAAACTCTTTTATTTTAATTAACAAGGAATCTAATTTCAAGTACAAAATAAACTCCTTTATTTTAAATTAAAATTGCTGGAAAAATAAAATATATTGAATCCTATTCCTTATCAAAATTAAAAATCTTTAAATTTTAGAAAATATGGAATCATATTCCATATGTGAATAAACCCCTTTATTCTATGAAACATGGAATCCTATTCCATATATGAATAAACTCCTTTATTCAAGTTAACGTGGAATCCTATTCTAAGTTAAAGTAAAACTTTTATTTTTAATCATATTCCAATTCAAAATAAACTTTTTATCTTAATTAAAATAATTAAAATAAAAATAAAAATTTTCCAAAATCCAACGGCGGGCGCGCTTGCGTCCGAAATGAACTGGGACGCGACGCGACTGTGCTGTAACCCCAGAAACGTTTTATGGGTTAGAGCGTGGCCGCGCCGCGTCGCAGATAGGCCTTGAAGAAAATTTTACCCAGAAAATTTGATCCAATCGAATACCAATTCATACATGGAATCATCAAGAACGATAATTAGCACAAAGTTAGGCTCTAATACTACTGTTAGGTTTGTATATAGCGCGATTACATAATCAAATTATATAAAAGGTGTGGAAGCACGATAAAACGGAATTTAAAACTTTTCATACAAACCATCAGCATATATGATCATACTTTGTGCTTAATTATCAATCAATAGAAAAGAGATGAAGATCAGATTCATACCCTTGTAGAAACCAGCTTCCTCAGGTACGAGTTAACCTCCAATTTCATTTTACGTTCAAGTTGAATCTATCGTGTTTGATTCCTTCCTTTTGATCAACATTAGCCACCCAAGTGTTTGGCATCTAAAGGTGATCTACTAAGGAAGAAGAAGAATTCAAGAAGGTGGGTGTTTGGAAAAAGCCTAGTTTCTATATCTATAGAAAACGTATATTATCCCAACTTTTGGAATAAAGCGTGTAACCCCAATCCATAATAAGACTTTCTTATTTATAGATATAGGCAACCCTCTCTCCTAAACCATTTAGGAATAAAGTTTTATTTTAATTAATTAAACTCTTTTAATTAATTAGGCTTCCTAATCTTATTGTGAATAATTAATTAAACTCTTTTAATTAATTAACCTCCCAATCTTATTGGAATATGAGATAGAGTACTTTTATTAATTAATTCCCAATCTTCTTTAGGAACTAAATTAATATTAATAGTAATAATAATAATAAGACTTTCTTATTAATTTATATTTAATAATTTCAAAATATTAAATAATAAATATTAAGCTATTTAATTTATTCTATCAACATAGATTAAATTAAATACACTTACCTTATTATTATAATTATGCCATTTGCTTCTTAAATAAATATTTTTCCTTTGATGGTGTTGATAGTAGTGTGCATACAAGCCAATCATGTATGATGATAAAGCACGTACTTTGTAAACAATCTTATTTATTTATTAAAAAAAATATTCATTTATTAAAGGCATTTAATTATCTACATGGTGCTGTTTTTATAATATGTAAATAACCCATAGTTTTAAGCAATGCTTTTAGAATCATGATGATGATCATGCTAATGAGATCTAAATTCTTAGAAAGCTCTAAAACTAAAATAGTTCCCAATCGTGGGATTACTAAAAAGGGGATTAGTAAATCCGGATAGATTGGTACATATGTTGCTTGCTCATTGGATGAGGATGATTGATCTCATGATCATTTGTGTGGAGACACTAAAGCAAGTATGTAGGTGCTTATTGGAGAATAAGTTCACTGAACGTGATTCGCTATGGAATACCTAATGGAGTTTTACTCGCCTGTCAATAGGAATTCCTAATGTGATAGTAGTACAAGTGATCCTTGGACTTGAGATCATCATAGTATCTTGTATGTAACAAATTATACTTTGACTTATTCCTTAAGACCTTTTAAGGCATATATAGGGTATGCTTGGGTATAATGAGTTACATATGGAGATAATGAATGATCAATAAAGAATCTACCACCTCTAGTAAAAGAGGAGATATGTCCTATGTGATTCGTTAAATGACAACCCAGGAATCCTTGGCCAAGGTGAAATGAAATTAGAAAGGAGTTTTTAATTTGCATTATTTGGAGTTGTGCATTTTCTAATCGAAATACATATAATTAAATAAAATAAGACTTGACAGTAAATCCATGTCTTATATTTAATTGGGACATTGTATGGTGGAAGGATTGAATTGTATGGTAACTATTAACTCACAGGTTCTTTTATGATTAATGTTGAAATCTATATTATCTGGAAAGTCGTTGATCGCTAGGGAGGCTTATCCCTATTGTAGAATAAATATTATTTATTTAAATAAATTATTAGTTTAATTTATTTATTTAAATAAGATTAAAATTGTTTTAATTGATTTATTCACAACCGGTTTAATATGGAGAACCTAAAGGGTCACACCATAAAAGGAAGAATAATTATTTAAGAAGGTAATGGCATAATCGTAATAATGCATTAAGTATAATTAATTTAATCTATGGTGATAGAATAAATTAAATAGCTTAATGTTTATTATTTAATATTTTGGAAATATTAAATATAAATTAATAAGAGGAGTCTTATTAATATTATTACAATTATTATTATTTTAATTTCTAAAGGAGTTTAGTAATTAATTTAATATTTAGTACTCTCATTTATTCCTAATAAGATTAGGAGACAAATTAATTAAATGAATTTAATTAATTATTCCCATGTGGTGGGAAGCCTAAATTAATTAAAGGAGTTTAATTAATTAAAAGAAATCCCATGTCTAATAGGATTAGAAGGGTTGACCAATGTCTATATAAGAGAAGTCTTATAATAGATATTAGATTGATGCAATTCCAATTGTTGGAGAGTACTCCTTTTCTATAGAGGATAGAAAACTAAGGTTAAGCCAAACACCCTCCTTCTTGATAATTCCTCTTCCTTGGTGGATCACCTCTAGAGGCCAAACACTTGGGTGGCTAATGTTGATCAAAGGAAAGAATCTAACCCGAAAATTCAAGGAGATCACGAAGAACAAGGAGTTGAACTAGTACCTGTGGAAGCTTCGTTCTACAAGGGTATGATTCCATAACTTCTTATTTATCGTTTTAAATTAATAATTTGCATAAAGGATGATCCGGGTAATGGTTTTGTAGAAATTTTTTAAACTCTGATATACCATGCTTCCGCTAATTTTTGCAATTTGATTGCGTCACGATTTCGTACAAACCCAACAGTGGCATCAGAGCCAAATCTTTATGCAATTATTAATTTATTTTTGATTTCATATACATATGGGTATGTATTTAAAATAATTTATTGGGCATAATTTTATTGTATAAAATTATATTTTTTAAGAAAAAAAAAAGTCTTTTTTTGGGACGAATCACAATTTTTTTTTTTTGGTGCTAATCTTGAATTCTGCAAAGAAAAAGTGTTGTCTCTTTCTTACTCCAAAAAGAAGGTGACCCATCAGGAAAGGACTTTTTTAATAAACCTGCAGGACTCTTTTAATAAAAGAAGGTGACTTTTTTAAAAAAAAAAATATGATATATTTATATATTATATTCTAAATAATTTTATAATTAAAATAAAGAGTTTATTTTAATCTTGAAATTGGATTTCATGCAATTTAAAATTGCCCATTAAATGATACTCATATATATATGGAATGTTTTAATTCATGAGATGAATATTTATTTATTGATATATATGGTGATATGTATGAAAATAAATGGAGATTGATTATGGACTATTTGACCAATGTGATTGGATTTTATTTTAGTTGAATGCTTGAATGAATGGGTTTTGTTAAATGGGGTCTGCGTACCTCGTCTTCTCTAATTTTTTTTTCTTGATGTAAAATTCTATCTCCTTCCTATGTACTTCCCCTTGACTGTTGATCAAGGTTTCTATTTAAATTAAATAGTTTAATGTAATAAGAATAGTTAGAATTATCTTGAAGAAATTGGAGACCAAGGAGCAAGGAGCGCGTGAAGACCCGTTTGTATGGAGCCCGAGTTTAAATGTAATAGTTATATTTAAATTTAAATTCTTGCACTCCTAGGTTTGACCTTTTGGTTCACTTGGTGGCTCTAGTGAACCAAACTAGAATAAAAGTCCATAATCAATCCGGGTAGAATATAATATTCTATATTGCATGCTAAATATTATATATATTATATTTTATGCAAACATGCTTCGCATGTTTAATAAAATGACGCGTATTTTATATATATATGTGCATGCGCGCTAAATAAGATGAGACTAATAATAACAAACCCCTCAAAGAAATAATATTAAGTCCGAAGCGTTCAAATGATATTTGGAATATCGAACGTCGCCTTCTAGCATGATAAATTAATAGAGTATTAAATATTTAATATGAGCTTGTTGTGCTATCCACAAGGCGAGTATTGCGTATTTAAGATGTTAATTAATCACATTTGATGCTTATCAAGAAAATTGAACGATCTAGTCTTGTTGTGCTATCCACAAGGACAAATATTTTTCTTTTTTGAATTTATGGAAGTGCTAGGCTGGACTTAACTTAAATCATTTTAGTTCGGATGTGCACACACTTGACCATTATGATTTAAGAGGCAAAATAAAAGGAGTTATATAGTGTTGTAATTGACAAGAGTTGTCTACCTATTTATTTGTATATCGCTTGTTGTGCTATCCACAAGGTTATATACATTTGAAATGGGATCCTTATTCTCACTAGCAAATCTTTAATTAGATGTTGCCGAACTATATAAGTGAGGGTAATATAGTTTGATGAAAATAGTGGGAGATACCAATTTAAAATAAAGACCTAAATTTATTTTGGTATGCAAAATTAATAAAATGAATGTTTGCTAAAATGTTATTTTTCACAAGCAGAATTTTAAAAATGTCTAAATCACTAATCTCACTACGAAGCATACTTGATGCAAACAAGCTTACCGGGCCGAATTATGAGGACTGGCTAAGAAATCTGAGAATTGTTCTCACTGCTGAAAAGATTTCTTATGTCCTAAATTCAACTGTCCCTGAATCTGTTTCAGAAACAGCCTCTGAGGAAGAGATTGTCACTTTCAATAAGTGGCAAGATGATGCATCTGTGGCTCAATGCATCATGCTCGCATCCATGAATAACGAGCTTCAGCGTCAGCACGAAAAAATGGATGCTCCTGCTATGCTGCTTCACCTCAAGGAGTTGTATGGTGAACAGAGTAGGACTGCTAGATATGAGATATCTAAGGAGCTCTTCCGATCTCGGATGACCGAGGGTACTGCCGTCGAGACTCATGTCCTGAAAGTGATCAATTTGATTGAACGCCTTGGACAGCTTGGGTTCGTCATGGATGGGGAGTTGAGTCAAGACTTGGTCTTGCAGTCACTCCCTGAGACTTTCTCGCAGTTTGTGGTTAATTTTCACATGAATAAGCTAGATGTCAGCTTGCCTGAGCTGCTTAACATGCTGAAAACTGCAGAAGGTCACTTCCCATCCAAGAAGAACCATATCTTGATGGTGGATTCTTCCAATAAAAGGAAGAGACCTAAGGTATCTTCTGAAAAGAAGAAATCCAAGAAGGCTAAGGGAAAGGGGAAAGAAAAGGAACAAAAGAAACCTGAACCAGCTAAAGGAATGTGCTTTCATTGCAACGAGCCGGGTCATTGGAAGAAAAACTGCAAGAAGTTTCTGGCAGACAAGAAGCTTGGAGAAGCTTCGACTTCCAATCAAGGTTTGTTCATGATTGAAATTAATTTTTCAGAAAGTCAAAATTCTACTTGGGTATTGGATACCGGCTGTGGTTCTCACATATGTAATAATGTGAAGGGACTGGTCAGAAGTAGAAAGCTGAACAATGATGAGGTGATCCTACGAGTAGGGAATGGAGCAAAGGTTGCTGCATTAGCTGTAGGAACTTATTATTTAGCAATGCCTTCGGGCAAGTCCATTTATCTTAATAATTGTTATTATGTTCCGAATATTATTAAAAACATTATTTCAATTTCTGTATTGGATATGGAAGGATTTAACGTTGTTATAAAGAACAATAGTTGTTCTATTTATAAAGACGATGTTTTATATGGTATTGGAAATTTGCGAAATGGACTTTATACACTTGACTTACAAGAAAATATATTTCAAATTGAACAAACTAAGAAAAGGAAAAGAGATGATATTAATTATACCTACATGTGGCACTGTAGACTCGGTCATATCAATGAAACAAGATTATCCAAGTTGCATAAAGATGGGCTCCTCGAGCTATCCGATTATGAATCATATCCAACTTGTGAATCTTGTCTCATGGGTAAAATGACTAAATCTCCTTTTAGTGGAAGAGGAGAAAGAGTTACAGAGTTGTTGACATTGATTCACACAGACGTTTGTGGGCCTATGACAACAAGTGCACGGGGTGGGTATTCTTATTTTATTACTTTCACTGATGATCACTCAAGATTTGGATATGTGTATTTAATGAAATACAAGTCAGAATCATTTGAAAAGTTCAAAGAGTTCAGAAGTGAAGTAGAGAAACAAACGGGCAAGAGTATAAAGATACTTCGATCAGATCGAGGCGGAGAATACTTAAGCGGTGAGTTTCTCAATTGTCTCAAAGAAAATGGTATAATCTCACAATGGACTCCTCCAGGTACACCACAGTTAAATGGAGTATCTGAAAGGAGAAATCGAACACTGTTAGACATGGTTCGATCCATGATGAGTTTTACCGACCTTCCAATTTCCTTCTGGGGATATGCCCTAGAAACGGCTGCATACCTACTTAACAAGGTACCTACCAAATCCGCCCCAAAGACTCCATATGAGATGTGGAAGGGGAGGAAACCAAATCTTAAGCATGTTAAGACTTGGGGTTGTCCAGCTTATGTCAAAAAGTTTGAACATGATAAGCTACAGACTAAATCCGAAAAGTGTAGATTTGTGGGATACCCTAAAGAAACTGTAGGGTATTATTTCTATCATCCAACTGATCAAAAGGTGTTTGTTGCGAAACATGCTGCCTTCTTGGAAAAGGAGTTTATCCATGAAGGGGTCAGTGGGAGTAAGATATATCTTGAAGAAGCTCAAGAACCACAAATTACCACGGATCAAAGTCAGGTACCTGACCAAGTAGAAGAACCTACTATACCACACCCTGTTCGTAAATCTGGGAGAGTACCGAAGATACCTGAGAGGTATGGATTCGTTATAGAGGATGACGATGAGGTACACATCATGAATGATGATGATCCATTGAATTACGAACATGCCATGAGTAATAAACACTCAGGGAAATGGCTTGAAGCCATGAAATCCGAAATGGACTCCATGTATGAAAACAAAGTATGGACTTTGGTTTCACCACCTGAAGGCATTAAGCCTATTGGGTGTAAATGGGTCTTTAAAAGAAAGACTGGAGCGGACGGCAAGGTGGAGACCTATAAGGCCCGACTGGTTGCAAAAGGTTTCAAACAAAGACAAGGAGTTGATTATGATGAAACCTTTTCACCAGTAGCTATGCTCAAGTCCATTCGGATTTTGCTTGCGATTGCAGCTTATAACGACTATGAGATCTGGCAGATGGACGTGAAAACGGCCTTCCTCAATGGGAAACTTGAGGAGGATGTGTACATGACACAGCCAGAGGGATTTGTTTCAAAGGTTGGAATAAATCAAGTCTGTAAGCTGCAACGATCCATTTATGGATTGAAGCAAGCTTCTCGTAGATGGAACATTCGTTTTGATGAGACAATCAAAGAGTTTGATTTTATCAAAAATGACGATGAACCATGTGTGTACAAGAAGGTTAGTGGGAGCGCAATTTCATTCCTTGTATTATATGTTGATGATATATTACTGATAGGGAATGACATTCCTATGCTACAATCGATTAAAATCTGGTTATCTAAACACTTCTCCATGAAGGACTTGGGAGAAGCATCCTATATTTTGGGGATAAAGATCTATAGAGATAGATCTAAAAGGATGCTTGGTTTATCCCAAGGAACGTACATTGATGCAATGCTAAAGAGATTTAGCATGGAAGATTCCAAAAGAGGTCTCATGCTGATGAGCCATGGAATACATCTCTCCAAGAAACAGGCCCCAAAGACACCTGAGGAGAGAGACCGTATGAGTAAGATCCCTTATGCTTCTGCAATAGGATCTATCATGTACGGTATGATATGTACTAGACCGGATGTTGCTCATGCACTTAGTGTAACGAGCAGATACCAGTCGAATCCTGGAGAAGAGCACTGGAAGGCAGTGAAGAATATCCTAAAGTACTTGAGAAGGACTAAAGATATTTTTCTTGTCTACGGTGGGTCTAAATTAAAACTCGAGGGCTTCACAGACTCAAGTTTTCAAACTGACCAAGATGACAGTAAATCTGTTTCGGGGTATGTTTTTACCTTGAACGGAGGCGCAGTGAGTTGGAAGAGTTCCAAGCAGCAAACAGTTGCTGATTCAGTGACAGAGGCAGAGTATATAACTGTAAGTGAAGCTGCAAGTTGATGTTTTAGATGAAAAGTTCATTACAGAACTAGGAATAGTTCCTAAGTCTCATCTTGAATCTAAACATGTGTTGCGGCACTTTGATTAAAGAAATCATTGAAAGAGGAGAGTGTAGACTCTCAAGACAACATTGCAGATCCATTAACTAAAGCTTTAACACAACAGCAGTTTGATCGTCACTTAGAGAAGTTGGGTATGGGATACCATGGCGATTGGCTTTAGTGCAAGTGGGAGATTGATAGTAGTGTGCATACAAGCCAATCATGTATGATGATAAAGCACGTACTTTGTAAACAATCTTATTTATTTATTAAAAAAAATATTCATTTATTAAAGGCATTTAATTATCTACATGGTGCTGTTTTTATAATATGTAAATAACCCATAGTTTTAAGCAATGCTTTTAGAATCATGATGATGATCATGCTAATGAGATCTAAATTCTTAGAAAGCTCTAAAACTAAAATAGTTCCCAATCGTGGGATTACTAAAAAGGGGATTAGTAAATCCGGATAGATTGGTACATATGTTGCTTGCTCATTGGATGAGGATGATTGATCTCATGATCATTTGTGTGGAGACACTAAAGCAAGTATGTAGGTGCTTATTGGAGAATAAGTTCACTGAACGTGATTCGCTATGGAATACCTAATGGAGTTTTACTCGCCTGTCAATAGGAATTCCTAATGTGATAGTAGTACAAGTGATCCTTGGACTTGAGATCATCATAGTATCTTGTATGTAACAAATTATACTTTGACTTATTCCTTAAGACCTTTTAAGGCATATATAGGGTATGCTTGGGTATAATGAGTTACATATGGAGATAATGAATGATCAATAAAGAATCTACCACCTCTAGTAAAAGAGGAGATATGTCCTATGTGATTCGTTAAATGACAACCCAGGAATCCTTGGCCAAGGTGAAATGAAATTAGAAAGGAGTTTTTAATTTGCATTATTTGGAGTTGTGCATTTTCTAATCGAAATACATATAATTAAATAAAATAAGACTTGACAGTAAATCCATGTCTTATATTTAATTGGGACATTGTATGGTGGAAGGATTGAATTGTATGGTAACTATTAACTCACAGGTTCTTTTATGATTAATGTTGAAATCTATATTATCTGGAAAGTCGTTGATCGCTAGGGAGGCTTATCCCTATTGTAGAATAAATATTATTTATTTAAATAAATTATTAGTTTAATTTATTTATTTAAATAAGATTAAAATTGTTTTAATTGATTTATTCACAACCGGTTTAATATGGAGAACCTAAAGGGTCACACCATAAAAGGAAGAATAATTATTTAAGAAGGTAATGGCATAATCGTAATAATGCATTAAGTATAATTAATTTAATCTATGGTGATAGAATAAATTAAATAGCTTAATGTTTATTATTTAATATTTTGGAAATATTAAATATAAATTAATAAGAGGAGTCTTATTAATATTATTACAATTATTATTATTTTAATTTCTAAAGGAGTTTAGTAATTAATTTAATATTTAGTACTCTCATTTATTCCTAATAAGATTAGGAGACAAATTAATTAAATGAATTTAATTAATTATTCCCATGTGGTGGGAAGCCTAAATTAATTAAAGGAGTTTAATTAATTAAAAGAAATCCCATGTCTAATAGGATTAGAAGGGTTGACCAATGTCTATATAAGAGAAGTCTTATAATAGATATTAGATTGATGCAATTCCAATTGTTGGAGAGTACTCCTTTTCTATAGAGGATAGAAAACTAAGGTTAAGCCAAACACCCTCCTTCTTGATAATTCCTCTTCCTTGGTGGATCACCTCTAGAGGCCAAACACTTGGGTGGCTAATGTTGATCAAAGGAAAGAATCTAACCCGAAAATTCAAGGAGATCACGAAGAACAAGGAGTTGAACTAGTACCTGTGGAAGCTTCGTTCTACAAGGGTATGATTCCATAACTTCTTATTTATCGTTTTAAATTAATAATTTGCATAAAGGATGATCCGGGTAATGGTTTTGTAGAAATTTTTTAAACTCTGATATACCATGCTTCCGCTAATTTTTGCAATTTGATTGCGTCACGATTTCGTACAAACCCAACAGGTGTAACCCTTTAGGTTCTCCATAATAAACCGGTTATGAATAAATCAATTAGAAAAATTTTAATCCCATTTAAAAAAAATAACATTTATTCTATAATAAGGGTAAGCCCCCTTAGCGATCAACTATTTTTTCAGATAATATAGATTTCAACATTAATCATAAAAGAACCTTTGAGTAAATAGTTACCGTACAATGCAATCCTTCCACCATATAATGTCCCAATTAAATATAAGAAATGAAATTACAGTCAAGTCTTATTTTATTTAATTATATGTATTTTGATTCTTAAATGAACAAATCCAAATAATGCAAATTAGAATCTCCTTTCTAATTTCATTCCACCTTGGCCAAGGATTCCTGGGTTGTCATTTATCGAATCACATATGACATATCTCTTCTTTTACTAGAAGTGGTAGATTCTTTATTGATCACATACCCTTTGATATACTTTAAGGGTCTTAAGGGACATGTCAAAATATAACTTATCATACACAAGATATTATGATGATCTCAAGTCTAAGGATCACTTGTATTACTATCACTACTGGAATTTCTATTGACAGACAAGTAAAACTCCATTAGTATTCCTTAGCGAGCTACGTTCAATGAACTTATTTTCTCCAATAAGCACCTATATACTTGCTTTAGTATCTCCACACATATGATCACGAGATCAATCATCCTCATCCAATGAGCAAGCAACGTATGTACCAATCTATCTGGATTCACTAATCCCCTTTTTAGTAATCTAATGATTGGGAACAATTTTAGTTTTTAAGCTATCTAAGAATTTAGATCTCATTAGCATGATCATCATCATGATTCTAAAAGCATTGCTTAAAACTATGAGTTTATCACATATTATAAAAATAACACCATGTAGATAAATTAACGCCTTTAAATATATAATTCTTTTATTAATAAATGAATAAGATTGTTACAAAGTATATGATTTATCATCAAACATGATTGACTTGTGTGCGTACTACTTTCAGAAGCATCCAACACAATCGTTTGGCTAAATGATTGAACCGACCGGTTCGTGTCTCGGCATAATATGTGACTGAGGTGAGAACGTACGGGGCGACACCGTTGGTTTTATTAGCATCTTGAGTCCATCGCTTGTGTATCAATTCTTCAGGAATCTGAAGCAAATTTTTTGAAGTTAGTAGCCTGAGAATGTGACGGCATATAGTACCAGAATGTTCAAATATTTTTGAATTACATTTCACTATCCCGGTTTCTATATATTGCACAACTGTGAAATACCTACAGCGAGATTGAGGAACAATCACTTTGAACACCAAGTAGTTTTGTGAATCAGAAGTTGACAACTCAAGCACCTTTTTAGAAGTTAACTTGTGCAATTTTGTCAGTTAAATTTGAAAACACCATAACATTTCTTTAGTATATATTTTAGCTGTATGCATCTCTAACGGATCTCTAATAACAAATTTCCTTGCACGATTTACTGTAATATAATCATATTGTTTCTCTCTGATGTACTGCTTCTCAATAGCTTTCTTGGACTTTAAAACAAAATCTCTAATCCCCGTGGAAGTATTGAAAAATTCATCAAAAAAACTGTTCATACTTTCATTCCTAAAAGTAGTAGTCATTCCCGACGCGAAGAAATTTTTTGAATACACCCCAATCCATTTTTATTTTAATTCATACAAATATTTAAATCATTAGTGAGTCTACAGGCCTTAGTTTTGAAGCAATACATTTTATCTGTCCTCAAATTCTTGAATAGTCAGATACTTAAAAACGCAGTAGTTAAAATCTGACTTAAAAGTTGGATATGATGAATAGATATGCCCAAGTTTTTCAGGATATTTTTTTACTAATATGGCAGGTGTAGGATTGCGAAAACATAATCAAAGCATACAATCAAATTGTAAACGCAAGGGAAGCATGCAAAATAGCAATTTAATTTATTTTGCAATCCCAATGTATAGCCTTATGAAACATCATTAATTGAGGAAGGATAAAGATAAACCTTTGAAGAGAATCAAAGATTCGATGTAGACTTCAAATTCCAATCCTTGCTCCTTCGCGATTTCTCCAATTCGAGGATCACACGCTCGTGTCAAAGTGTATGCAACGCCCAAGAGGTATCCACCAAGAGTAATAAATTGAAGATTTGATTTTAGACTCAACTAGGTCTTGGATGGCTGGTCCTATTTCTCACTATCCTAACAACTTAGGTTTTGAGAATACTTGCAAAAGAGAAGCAAGATGCATGAGCATTAGTCTTTCCCACAATAAGACTTCTCTTATTTAAAGACTAACTCTAATCCTAAACCTTTTAGAAGTTAGGGTTTTGATTTAATTCCCAATCTAATTAGGAACAAAATAAAATAATAATAATAAGACTCCTCTTATTTATTTATAATCTAGTATTTCTCCAAATACTTAATTATAAATATTAGTATTTCTCCAAATACTATATTATTATTATTTAGTCAATTTAATAATAATATTAGTAATAATAATAATAATAATAATAATAATAATAATAATAATAATAATAAGATGGCTAATCTTATTAATTTATAATATTAGTATTTCTCTAAATACTTAATGATAAATCTTGAGCTATTTAATTTATTCCACTAATAAATTAAAAACACTTGATTTATTATTATTAAGTCAATCAATTCTAAAATCATATTTCTCCTTTTGTGGTGTGACCCTCTAGGTTCAATATTAAGCTAGTAGTAGCATAAATAAATTAGAACAATTCTAATATTATTTATAATGAATTAAACTCCTTTAATTCAAATATAAATAAATAATATTTATTCTACATCATGAGTGACACCTTATAAATAATGTATCATGACTATCCAGATAATATGAATTCAACGTTAATCCAAAGATTATCACAAAGAATACAAAAAATCTATTTCGTGAATAGTTACCGTACAATTCAATCCTTCTACCACACAATGTCCTAATCAAATATAAAATATGGAATTACTGCCAAGTTTTATTTATTTGATTATGATTATAAAATGTACAACAATACTATAGATACTCAAAATTTTGCATTCCTGTTACTAACCATGTAGGAGGGAAAAACCATCTTTTATCTTCTGGAGACAACCTTGAAAGTCTACAACATCAAATCAAACCCCCGGAGTCAACCCCGGGAAACATCAAATCAAACCCCTGGAGACAGCCCCGATAAACATCAAATCAAACCCCAGAAGACAGCCCCGGGAAACATCAAATGAAACCCCCGGAGACAGCCCCGAAAAACATCAAGTCAACCTCAGAGACAACCCTGAGGACAGACAAGCAGTCAAACCCCGGAGATAATCTTAGGGGAAGACAGCTGCAGTAACATCAAGTCCGCAGACAAACCCGGAAGGCCAAAAGAGTAATTTTTCCAACTTTACATCAATATTGATCAAACCACTATGAATCAGGACGTATAGAGCCATCACAGCAATCCCGAGTACAAACTGTGCAAGACAGCTCAACGGACTGATTGCGATGACTTGAAGATCTGGCTATGGACACATCTTCCTGAATTCAGAAAAGGTTAAACCCCATGTCATTGCGTAGCTCTCGGAAAGAGATTTTCGGAAAGGTATGACATGCCTCCATAGATTTTCTTGAATTGCAAGTTATGAAGGTTTCAAGAAAACTTCACGTTGATCGAGGTGCATGTACTTTGAGGCAGTGAGCCCCACCATGCCCAGCCACAGGTCTACCTGCGGCTGCCGCGGGTAGAGCCGCGGTAGGCCGGGCCTATATATACCCTCTCCCCCTTCAGTTTCTAGGAGAAGAAGATAGAAAAAAATAGAGAAGAATAGGAGAGAAGAGAGAGAGAAAGGGGCCATGAGAGAGAGAAGGAGCTTGTATCTTACTCCGATTTCTATAAAACTTCTTTGTAAACACTCTTATACATATATACTACAACATATCAAATTTTAACTGGTGGAAATTGAGTTTTGAGGTGCCAGAAGCCATTCGATAGCCATTCTCGTGCAATACTGTAAGATTTTGTCAGATCTGCTCTCTAAGCTTACTCTAATATATATATATATATATATATATATGTGTGTGTGTGTGTGTGTGTGTGTTTGTGTGTGTGTGTGTGTGATATATATATATAGTTAGTAGTTTATATTTGTCAGATCTGACTTTTTAACCGTTTATTTCATGTAAATAGTCAATATTTATGCTTTATTGACTAGATCTGTACCAGATCTAGCAAAATCTAGCTTTTAACTGGTTCAAAAGTTGTGAAACTTGAACTTGGACGCTAGGATGGATGATCTGTACAGATCTAGTTTTCTTTCTAGTTTTTATAATTATTTAGCAACCACGTGACCCTAAAGATGTATCTATAGGAAACTGGAAGCTTTGGGCTACTCGCATACAAGGATATAACTGATGAATCCTTCGTTCAGCGATGTCTAGAATAGATATATATTTTATTGCAATATATTCATTGTGCAGGCTGTTTCAATGATATCATGTGAGCCTAGGAACCACAGGATCAATGATTCAATCAATGGATCTAGATCCGGTTCCCGTGATGGACCTTTTGAGTTGTACAGTTAGCTTGCAAATCTTTATACTTGTAAAACTAGGGGCTTAAAACGGTTATACGGGTTTAAGGCCTCAAAATAGTGAAAAATATGGTTTGTGGTGCTCGGGCATACATCGATGACTTTCATGCCCATAAGAAGCCCGACACTTATATATATAATATTTATATATTTTTGAAGATGCTTCGCATCTCGAGAATAAAATCAAAATAAGACAAATATGGAATAAAATGAAAGTATCAAAGCTGTTCAATTCCTATGCGAGCGAAAGGGTTTGAAAATCTCTTTTCAAAACATCACTTTCATATTCTTGCTTAAAAATGAACTTTTCAATAAATCAAACCGTTCGTATATAGGTTCAACGAAGCACATCACTACTTTCAAATAAAGCACTTGAGCACAATTATCTACATCATACACACACACACTTCACATGCTTAGGGAGTGAAAAGACACGATAACCGTGTTTCACGAAAGTCGGGGGGGGGGGTGCCTAACATCTTCCCCTCGCTTAAGCAAGCCCATGAACTCTATGAATCTCGGTTTTCAAGACCAATTAAACGGAGTCACATATTTGACCATATTTCAAAAAACCTTTCAAACTCCAGATGAGTTGATACATCCATTTAAACTTATATCAACTGGCGGCTTTGTCTAATTTGGCCAAATCATTAAAAACAATCTTTTCAAATCGTCGACATTGTGTGTCGGTCTTTTCTAAAATCTCACCCTTTATGAAAGATAAAATCAAATATAAAACATATAAAGGGTAGGGAACCCAATAGGAAATTTTCCCGGCGTCGACATGTGGCGACTCTGTTGGGAAAAGTAGAGGGCTTAAGCCGCATTTCAATAGTTTCAATTCCTTTATTTGCATGTGTGTGAATGTTGTCTTTACATTGAATGGATGTGAATGAATGCTTTATTTATAATGTTTTATATTAGTGCTTCGCACAATGTCATCATATTACATACAGTGAGACGCGATGAATATATGTTGTGTGATTCCTCCACCAGGAGGCAAACCCGTCGATGGTTGATTACTAGACTTAAGAGGAGAATAATCCAGCGAGGCTCAAAAAGGGCGCCACTCAGATCCGCTCTAATTGAAAGATCAGATTAACTTCCCATCTAGTAGATTACGATGATCTGGGAACCTTCATGCCGAAAATCCCGTGAGAGTAAACCTAGATAGGTCAGCCTCTGATAAACCAAACGCGTATGGAAGTCTCTTCATTCCTTCCCTCTTTCAATACATGTACACTTTAAATCCTGTCAAATATTAAATGTTGTAAATATTAATTCTTTTCAAATCTATTGTCAAATATCAAATCCTGTTATGATATCCTGTTATCAAAACAACTGACCTCTGTTTTGTAGGAAAACATTAAAAACTAAAAATTGACACATTGTATAGCATGCATTTGGGAGCTGTCGTTTACACTCCTAAATTAATCTCACTTTCACTTTACAAATTTAAGCAATTAGCACAGTAGTAAGCAAGGATCGATCACACAGAGAGTGATTTATTTTATATTTATCCTATGGTTTCTAATTAAAAGGGAGTTTTGAATTGATTAAACTAAATTATCAAAAATAAAGTAATAAGAATTAACAATGAATAAAAAGCTTCAGTTCTTCAGTTCAGTATCACCTTTTCACAATTATGGAGTAACCAAGTTGTACAGTATTTACCCTTCAATGAAACTATTAGCCCTAGATAGCAACAAACTCTGCTACCCGAAATTCTCCTTAGATCGTCACTGTATGAAACAAACTCTTCACCAGATTCTAACTGTAATATAACTTAGAACAAGCTCTCTAGATTTAATATAACAGAAGCATTAAGAAATAGAGAGTTAGACTAATCCAAGCAACAAACACATAAGCTCGATTTATTTAATTTGTTTCCTGATAACCCTAGTAATACACAAAAGCTTGTCCACAATCAGGTATTACTAATTGCTACTTGTGATGAAAACAGATATCAATTACACGTAATACCAATCTTAATCTTGCAGATGATTTCAATTCACTAATTTAATCCCGCAGAATCACGTTAGTAAATTGAATAACATACAAGAAGTTAAAGTAGATTATCAGAATAAATCTCATGCAAGATGAAATAAATAACGTAAATTTGATCAAACCGTTAATAATGAACAAGGTTCAACATCCCTTCCGAACAGAATTGAAAGAATTAGTTCATGACTCCAAGCAATCCTAGATCTAATATGAAAAAAAATAAGAAGATGAAAAAAAATAACAGAGAATATGGATGATATCTCCTATTTATAACTATTATGATCTAAGCCTTCCATAACCTAGCTACCTTCCATACCCTAGCTGCTGATAAGTAGATTGTATGACCACTTATTCGGATAGTAACCAACTCATTTTGTTGCTTAAACTCAAGTATCGTTGTGTGTTTATGTGTTTTTGCTTTGTTTTGTGATTTTTAGGTTTAGAAACTCTCCAGGTGCAAATTGAGCTTAAAAGGGCAAAAAGAACGCTTAAATGGGGCAAAGCACTGAAATGGGCTTAAAGCATGAAGATAGCATGGGTGAGGAAGCAATGAAGGTGATGCCACGAGTTTAGAGGCCAAAAGGAGCAAGAATGGCATTCGAAGCAAAAATGGGAAGGAAATGCAATCCGGACATCGTTTGGGGGGTTTATGTTCATTTCTTGTTCTTGGATTGGAGCTTAGTTCATATTGTAGAGCATCTTCTAATCTTTCCAGAACATCTTGAATCATCCCAATCGGAGTTCGGAGGCGAGAGTTATGCCCCGTATACCAACGGACGTTAAACTCTACGGTTTTGGGTTTCTATTGCACAGCTGTCACTTGGAGCTGAATTTCAGCCTTCCTCTATCCATTATTTCTCAATGCTCAAAGAATGAAAGTTGTATAGCTCTTCGATAGCTTCGATTTGACAGGTGGCAGGCCTCGTAACTCCTCCCGGATCAAACGTTATGGCCGTTTTACCAGAGAACTCTGCAGTAGAAAAACCTTGGCGCTGGCGCGCGGATTCTAGTGCAATTTTGGGCGCGGCCGCGCCAGTCCCCCAGTTGTGCCAGACTTGACTTTTCAATTGAACGGGACTTGGCTTTTGATTGGGATATAAGGGGGCTCGTTTTGGGGAAGAAAGGGTATTATATATTGGCCCTAAGCCCTAGTTCCTCTCTTTTCTTCCTTTCCATCTTGTTTAGTCTAGATTAGGAGTAGATTAGAGAGTAGATTAGTGCTAGTTTAGTTAGTTAGTTAGATTCTAGGGTTAGATTAGAGAAGAAGATTGAAGCAAGAGATTGACATTGAAGATACACACTTGGAGAAAGAACAAAGATTTGTAATTTCTATCTCTTCACTCTCCTTGTATTCAATTTGTATTTGGATAATGTATAATCTAGTTGTGGATAATATATTCGAGTTGTCTATGACTTAAATCATATTGTGAGGTTTCAATGGAACCTAATGAGTAGTTTAATTTGATATTCCTTCCATGATGGTCTTATTTGATTACTATGTGTTTGTCTATTGCGATGTATGCTTTCATTGCTTAATTGAGTCATGACCAATTACTGTGATAACCCACATGGGATTGAAAGACAAAGTGTGGGTTTAGATCTAATCGTAGTAGCGGGCGATTGTACGTTCACATGGCGTTAGACGCATGATTTGTGCTTAGGATAGACATATACCGAAGTGCCGCTCATAGTCAATAGAGGACTTGACCTTAAACCCTATTTATTTGTAAACACCATAGACATATAGGGGTTTAGATAATGTGGGTGTTCACGTGCGTTCTATCGTCTGTGGATTGCACGTGATATGGATTAAGTGCATCGAAAGATGGCCTTCTCTTACCTTCGTGTTCTCGGCTAACAACTGTAATGATTAATTTGACCTAATTGGAAGTGTGTCGACTTAGACGAATCATTAGGAAAAATTGGAATCTCTTATCTTCATTATCTGATTTTACTCTAGGATTAATTAGTTTAAGTTTACTTCCTTGCCTAGTTTAAAGTAGTTTTAATTCTTTCTATTTACCACCCGTTTAAATAAGACCGAGATGATTATGGACTATTGATTTGGTGACCTTTTATCTGTTAATTCCTCGTGGGAACAATATTTGTACTTTCACTTTATTACTTATTGATCGCGTATACTTGCGCATTAATTGTCGTTATATAAAACGGACAACAGCTGCCTTCCTTGATTATGCCGAGTCCTATTCGCGAAAGGATTTTGCTGGGCTCTTTCCGCCTACCCGCCCCAGCGGGGGTCTTCAAGGTCACATCCCCCGCCCCAATGGGAGTTCATACTGTCCGGCTTTGTAATTAGCTTCCCCCACTACATGACATCTTATTCCTTTTAGAAGCTGCTAGCAACGTGATGAGGATTGTATGTTCGGGGTCCATTACATGATATAATATATGCTGATTATGATTTTAATTGCGATGCTTTGGAAACGGCTGATTGGCACTTCTGTCCCTCCAAGTTGTCACCCACTTTCAAAGTCATACCTAAAGTACCATTTTCGTCAGTTAGGTCCTTAAAGTACCATTTTATTGGCGTTTCTGTTCCTTCAACCCATTTTAACCTAAATCCGACCCATTTTGACCAAGTTTAACCCAACCCGACCTAGTTTGACACAACCCAAATTTTTAATATTTTAAAATATAATAATATTTTTAAAATAAGTTTAAAATAATAATTATATTTAACATTTTAAAAAAATAATATTTAATTATTTAAAATAAAGTATTATTATTAAAATAATAATTATTTTAATATTTTAAAATAAAATAATTATTTTAAAAATAGTTATTTTTAATATTTAAAAATAAAATATTAGTTTTTTAAAAAAATAAAAAAAATAATTATATTTAATATTCTAAAATAAATATTTTTTATTTTTAATATTATGAAAGAAAAAAATATTTCTGTAAATATTATTTTTAAAAATAATATTAAATTTTAAAATATTAAAAATAATATTTATTTTAGAATATTAAAAATAATATTTATTTTAGAATATTAAAAATAATAATTATTTTAGAATATTAAAAATATTAATTATTTTAGGAATTTTATAAAAAAAGAGATTGAATAATTATTATATTTATATTTATATTTATTTAATTTTTTAATATTTACTTTTAATATTCTAAAATAATTATTATTTTTAATATTCTAAAATAAATATTTTTAATAATTATTGTTTTTGAAGAAAAAATAATATTTAATATTCTGAAATAATTATTAAAAAATTTAAAAAATTATTATTTAATAATTATTATTATTTTATAATATTAAATATAATATTTATTTTAGAATATTAAAAATAATATTTATTTAATAGTATTAAAAATAATAATTATTTTAAATTTTTTTGAATAATTATTATATTTATATTTATTTTAATTTTAATTTTAATTTTTAATATTTACTTTTAATATTATAAAATAATTATTACTTTTAATATTCTAAAATAAATATTTTTAATAATTATTGTTTATGGAGGAAAAATAATATTTAATATTCTGAAATACTTATTAAAAAATTATTATATAATAATAATAATTATTAAGATTATTTTAAATTTTAAAATAATAATTATTAAGCTTATTTTAATTTTTAAAATAATAATTGTTAAGATTATTTTAATTTTTTTAATAATTATTAACTAATAATTTTTAATAATTTTTAAATAATTATTTTAGAATATTAAATATTATTTTTCCTTCAAAAATAATAATTATTAAAAATATTTATTTTAGAATATTAAAAATAATAATTATTTTAGAATATTAAAAGTAAATATTAAAAAATGAAAATAAATATCAATATAAATATAATAATTATTCAAAAAAAATTTTATACAAAAACTAAAATAATTAATATTTGTAATATTCTAAAATATTTATTATTTTTAATATTCTAAAATAAATATTATTTTTAATATTTTAAAAGTAAATATTATTTTTAAAAATAATATTTACAAAAATATTTTTTACTTTTAAAATATTAAAAATAAAAATTATTTATTTTAGAATATTAAATATAATTTTTATTTTTATTTTTTTAAAAAACTAATATTTTATTTTTAAATATTAAAAATAACTATTTTTAAAATAATTATTTTATTTTAAAATATTAAAATAATTATTATTTTAATAATAATACTTTATTTTAAATAATTAAATATTATTTTTTAAAATTTTAAATATAATTATTATTTTAAACTTATTTTAAAAATATTATTATATTTTAAAATATTAAAATTTTGAGTTGGGTCAAACTGGGTCGGGTTGGGTTAAACTTAGTCAAAATGGGTCGGATTTAGGTTAAAATGGGTTGAAAGAACAGAAACGCCAATAAAATGCCACTTTAAGGGTCTAACTGACGAAAATGATACTTTAGGGATGACTTTAAAAGTGAATGACAACTTGGAGGGACAGAAGTGCCAATCAGCCCTTTGGAAACAGTGAGCTATTAGGACAACTAGGAATTAGTGAGCTGCTAGGATTTCCTTTGCATAGCTGGTGATCCATGGGCTGCCCATTCATCAATCCCTGGCCCACATGTAATTCATTTGCAAGCTGTTGACGTAACCCCATATAGCATTCAATTCGTGACCTACTAGGATATTTAGTTGCCGATCTTGCTTGCATTTTCGTGGCCCACTCCTTGGAAGGAATTGAACATGTAATTTAATTACTTGCTATACTCTCCTTTGCATGTAACCGTGGCCTATGTGGCATCCAGCAATTCGTGACCCACTAAGAATTGCTTTGCTTTAATTTGGTAATTGTATGAACCCGTGAGCTGCTTGCTTTCTCCCATTAAAACTATTAAAGCTGCTCAATCCTTTGCCCAATTGGAATTTGCATAGGAATTCTTAAGCTACTACATTTGGAATGTATTACATGGCCCACTCCATGATATCCTGTAGCTTGCCAATTTCGTGTGGTGCTTGGACTCTTAAGCCATGTGCATTCCTTTAGAAGCTAGGAACCTTAAGCTGCTAGGACAATTATCTGCTTAGCATAGGAATTCGTGCAAGGCTAGTCTCCTTCCCCCACGTGAGCTGCTACTTGACTTGTGATAACGTGCTTGGAAGTTAATTTAGAATAGGAACACACAAGCTGCTAGACTCATTTGTTATATATAAAAACCGTGGGCCCATGTGCTTTCCTTAGTAATTAAATTGCAAGCTCCTTGTTGCTGACATATACCAAGTGAATTGCATGGACCTTAGTTGCCGAATTGGGTCAGCCCAATTGGTCCCAAATTGAGCTCCAATTTGTCCCGTTTCAATATCCTAGCTCTAAATAATCCTAAAATCAATAAACATAGTAATTAAGCTCATATCCACATGAAACATGTAATAAAACTAAATATAAAGGAATAATAATCATCGAATATTATGTACTTATCAAATTCCCCCACACTTAGCCTTTTACACGTCCTCGTGTAAACCAAAAATTTGATTTCCAAAAACAATTCTATTCAACCATTATGTCAAAAGATTTTAAGATCAAATAAAGATTATCAACACTAAACCCACAAAAACATAATCAACGCTTCATCAATCAACTCAAGATAAGCACCTTGGCACTTCACCAATGAATTTTATTAAGTTAAATTGTAATCATATAAGCCCTCTTCTATGATCCACACACTTACTCAACTTAGTTACCGTAAAGCAAAAACTGTGCACACCACTCAAAAACTCAAAACATATATTTTATTTCTACTTTATTTTTTTACCAGAACCTTTTTATTCTTCATCTTTGTTTCCGGTTAATGCATTTTATACTCCGTTTCACCTTCTTCAATCTTTCTTTTGTAAGTGAGTGCATTTTATGCTCTATCTCACTTATTCGCACGTGTTTATGGGAGAGTGCGTTTTACGCTCCATTTCATCCCACCACATGACTTCTCTTTTGCTTCTTTTTCTCTTTTTCAACAATTTCTTTAATTTTCAACTTTCTTGATTTTTCACACGGTCCTGCAAAAAGCATAAGCAGTTCAATAGTTCTAGAGCATGAGATTAGTGCACATAGACAACTCCACAGATAACTAAGTCAACTAAGCATATATCACATGCTTAAGTACTCATGAGACACAAATTCAATTCAAATCAACTACTATGGATCATGACTTAGTTTTTCTCAATCATTAACCAATTAAGCATTAAACAGATTTTGAATTTTTCACATTGATTTCCATTTTTTTTTTACTTTAACCTTCGAACACATAGGCAAATAGAATAATGGAATCCAAATTTTTCAAAAATTTTCACAAGGCATCAACTTTCCAAGTTTCCTATCAAAAACGGCGAATCAATATCCCTAAAAATAAAATAAAAACCTAAATCATCGCCCCACACTCAAACCTGGCATTGTCCCCAATGGAAGAAAATTATGCAAAGAAGAAAGGACTACTACTAACAAATTAAAAAGAAAAGGGATAGAAAGATCTAATCTGAATTCTTGGGTTGCCTCCCAAGCAGCGCCTTTGTTTATTGTCATTGGCTTGACTTCTTCTTCTCTTCTATGTAATTGGACTTGTGAAATTTAAGTGGACTGGTAGCAGTTTCATCCTTAATTGAGGAAAATTGTATACTTCATGATCCTACTCCTTTCCAGCCACTAAATCCTCCTCGTATAATTGTATTCGATCAAAAGATTCCTGCACTGAATAATCCACAACATCAATAACAAAAACAGATTTATCATTACAAAGACACCTTTTAGACTCATCGACGTTGAACTGGAACTTTGTACTGTCCACTTTCATGGTAAAGGTACGATGGTGTGTATCATTTATTGTTTCTGTTGGTTGTATTGATGGAGATAAATTCACGTCTTTCTTATAGAGATCTGCAGAACTTATCAAATCATTCCCCTCTTCCTCTTGTTCCTTCTCCTGATCAAATTCTGTGACAACCCGAAAAATCGGATTGTCCAGAAATTAAGATTAAAATATTAATAATTAATAAAAGTAATTTTATTGATTATTATTCTGTGATATATGGTTATTAATCATTCTATGACATAGGATGACTAGAAATGGGGAGGATCCTGACTACGAGCTAGAATGAACGAGTAAGAATTTTCAAGATGAAAATAAATGATTTCCGGGAATAAAAATATTTTTGAGAAAAAGACGAGATAAACACTATTTATTAAACCCTAAGGGTTAGGGCTTGACCCTAAGGGTTAGTGTTCGTTGAACCCTAAGTTCGTTCGAGAGTTCGAAATGTCGGAATGACATTCTGTCGAAAGATTTGACGGCAATATGTCGTGAAAAGTTAAGTTAGTCGTGAAAAGTTAAGTTCGTCGAGAAAAGTTTTCTCGAAAAAAAAATGACAAAAATCACTATTCATCAGTTTCTGTTCGAGAATTTATTTTGAAATTCTAGGAAACGCGTAATGATAGAATTTTGAGACGAGATGGAATATATAATAATATTTCATTTATGGCTCGCGAATAATAAGAGAATGAAGAACGTATAATGTGAAAAGCCGAGTTAGTGTTAATAACTTGGATAAACGTTCCGGGTCGTATGGACCGGACGTGGTAAGGGAATGTAATGAAAAAATAGAAGTAATGAACGTAAGGTTAGTCGCGTAAACTTATATCGCAAGAACGCGAACCATACGAAGTAAAGTAAAGATAAGCTAATGCATAAGTCAAGTATTTGACTAATGGATATTTGTTATTCTTTATGTGATATATAGGGATTGTGATGAATGATAAGGCGTAAGAATTACGCAGTGCTAAGGCAAGTTCCTAACTTCATTCATTTTCATATGAATGTTAGTTTCTTAACTTCCTCAGATGTTGAACATGAGGAAGAAATTTCGAATGTGCAAATGTGCGATATTTGTACAAGATGGTATTATGGATGAGGCCCTGTGCCACAATGTTAACACTTCGGTGTTTTTATGAAATAAGCTGTTCTGTGATTGAACTGTTAAGTGTAAAGGAGTTCGGTTTATTCATGAACCGTTTTTGTTAAGTCTGTGCTAATGATTCTAGCAAAACAAAATGTGTATGGAAAAGGTAGAATGATAAAAGTATGACATGTGAAATATGATGTATATTTTAAAAAGGATATGAATCAGAACGTATTCCTATTATTCGAGCTGCTTCATAACCATTGTGCGGTTATTGAAGTCTTAAAAGAATTTTGATTCTTGAGTTGTTAATATTCAACTACTATGACTTGCTGAGCAATTGAATGCTCACACTTGCTTGAAATAAAAATATTTTCAGTGAACGACGGTAGTATGTGTTAAAGGACCTGACGAAGATCAAGTGGATCGATGTCCTGCTATGGTGAGAGGCTATGGTTGCGAATACCATGAGCATCACAAGATGAAGTACTGTTCATGTTATGAACGAGCGTGAAGATCAAGTCGAGACTTGTAGAATAGTGTGATTAAAACTACTCTGTAGGTATGGTGACTAGTTAAGTCACAGATGTAATGTGATAAGAATAATGTAATTACCATTATTTTTAATGAAGGAACGTTTTGAGGTAATTGAACCTGGGAATGTGTGAATATATCATGTATCTTCAGGATATGATGATGTATGTATGGAATGGGAAGTATCGTAACACACGAAATTCGGGAAAAAAAATAGGCCGGATTTCGGGGCGTCACAGATTGGTATAAGAGCTGATAGGTTATAAACCTTAGGTAGGAGTACCAAGACTATAGCCTGAGAGAGAACGGTAAGAAAATCGTTGAGAGAAACGATTACAGAAAGAGATCACTACGTGATCTCATTAAATCGTAAGAACAGGTTTCCTGTTAAACGATGGATGAGTTATGCTAATTGCTATAATGAAAAGGTACTGTGAGATGGTACAAGGGAAAGAACTCGGTAGGGTTGTAAGGGATAGTATACGAATTAAAGAAAATTCGTCGTAAGTAAGAGAAGTTAGAGGGTAGTAAATTTCAGTTGAGGACTCATGTGATAGTTGAGTTGTGTGAACTTTTGTTATGGGCAAGTGTTTGTTCTTTGGTGTAACAACCACTCAGTCTATTACCATGATAATCATTGGAATATTAATGTTGCGCTATCGATATGTATATAACGAGAAGGTGAATCTTTTTTCATGTGCACATGTGATAGTAGAATGTATTAAGTTAGGTGCGAGTTCTTGAAACTCATACTTATAAAAAGTTTGTGACTCATAGTTGTATGCTATGTTTCTGAGCCCTGAGCATATGGACAGTCCTTGATTTGTTCTTGGATTACATACTGTGAAGATAAGTTCTTAAACACATATGGTTGTGAAAAGTTCCTAAACACATAAAGTGTGGTAAGTTGATGAACTATACTAAGGTATAGGAAGTAAGACTGAAAAAAGTTGTTTTCAGTATTGATAACACTATAGTTTCTAGAAGAGGTTAATATTGTCGCAAGTATGACAATGAAGGAAGAGGAAGGAAGAGGAAGGAAGTAGAAAATTCCAAGTCTTCTAGCTATGCTAGATTTTGAAATTATTGACATCATGCGGATGTGTATATCTTTTGATCGAAAATATTGGTTTCAACTTTTGGAAACCAATGGATTTTAAAAGAAGTATTCTTTGTATGTCTAAGCTAATTGTTTCGGCTAGACAAAATTTGATTTGAAACATCAAAATGAATTTTATATTATCTGTGCATTGAAGGCATAGGTGGTGAAAAGACGGAGTTAGTATTACATCTGAACATACCTTAAAGTGTATGATAGTATGTAGTATGACAAAGTCAGAAAATGACGAAGTCCTCAACGTGCTGTAAATCAGTACGGTATCACGATGTCATTTCACATTTTGAGTTATTGTGAAAGAATTTAAAAAGAGAAGTCGATGTCAACTGATTGACTAGATGACTGTTTCAAGTTGGAGTCCAATTTATTGATGGTCTGAGCTATTGATTTGGCTAGAAAAATGGTTTATCATGTTTAAAAGAAATCAATCTTTCTTTGAGAAGTTGTCCCAAGCTAAATTGTTTTGGTACGAAATATGACAAATAAGTCTGAGGTGAACAAACCCACCGTTTTGGGGTTGTACAATAGGTTGATCACCTAATGTAGCGGAAGAGGTAGTTTACATTCTTTGTGATTGTAAACTGACCGACAAAGAATTGGTTCTCGATAAATACCGACAAATCAAGTTCAATGGTTCATGGTCTCTAGGACCCCTCAACAAAATGTTTTAAAAGGAATCTTATATATTCCTTGTCGTTCTTTCAAACTTCATAATTAGTGTGTAGATTATGAAGATTACTGAATGGGGAAGATAAGAAGTATGAGGCCTTAGTGCCAGTATGTTCCTTTATAAATATAAAGGCAACGTATGAAACGGTCCTGAATGGACGTAGGATGATAACTTCTATAAAGAGAAGTTAGGTTATGGCAACAATTTCGAGGGCGAAATTTTTAGAAGAATGGGTGAATGTGATAACCCGAGATTTTAGAAGTATAGCTGTCAGGATATATATCATCTGACAATTATAACAAGATAATGATCCTTGGGGGGGAAGGATGTAGAAGAGAAAATGAGAAGGAATGACTAGGTAAATACCTAACTGAATTGTATGTTGAGATTTTTCAATATAAATAAGAAGAGTTAAGGTTAACTCTTCGTCGAGGGGTGGTAAGGATAACGCATCAGGGTATGGATATGGTTTGGGAAATTCCGAGGACGAAATTTTTATAACGAGGGAAAAATGTGACAACCCGAAAAATCGGATTGTCCAGAAAATTAAGATTAAAAATTTAATAATTAATAAAAGTAATTTTATTGATTATTATTATGTGATATATGGTTATTAATCATTCTATGACATAGTATGACTAGAAACGGGGAGGATCCTGGCTACGAGCTAGAATGAACGAGTAAGAATTTTCAAGACGAAAATAAATAAGTTTTGGGAATAAAAATATGAAATAAGCACTATTTATTAAACCCTAAGGGTTAGGGTTTGACCCTAAGGGTTAGGGTTCGTGGAACCCTAAGCTCGTTCGACAGTTCGGAATGTCAGAATAACATTCTGTCGAACGATTTGACGGCAATATGTCGTGAAAAGTTAAGTTAGCCGATAAAAGTTTTTTAAAAAAGAAAATGACAAAAATCACTATTCATCTGTTTCTGTTCTGGAATTTATTTTGAAATTTTGAGAAATACGTAATGATAGGATTTTGAGACGAGATAGAATATGTAATAATATTTCATTTATGGCTCAGCGAAGTTTTTGCGTAGGGACTTAAAATCCTATGCGTTAGGAAAAGTAAAATCAATGATTAAATTGATTACGTATAATAATAAATGATTATTATATAGAATGAATACGAGTATAATACGAGTTATTATACGAGTATAATACGAGGAGGATATGAGAATTAATATGTCGTATAATACAAATTTTATACGAAGTAAATAGATTTAATTAGAATTAAATCTAAGAATTTAAACTCGTGGGTCGAACCGGCAGGTAAACGGGTGGTTTAAACCCATGGGGCAACTCATGACCCATATTTGCATGTGGGGGGACATGGGGGAGCACATGGTGGTATGTGCTAGCACATGGGAGGCACATGGGCTCAAACTTGGGCACAAAGAAAGGGTGAGGAGGTGGGAATAGTGAGGAGGTTGGGCCTAAAAGACCCTTAAGCCCTTGGTCTTGCTTTGCCTATAAATACAGGGCTTGGCCCTTCATTTTTCTTGTTTGAAATCCCACCAACTCATATGAAAGAGAGAGAAGAGAAGAGAAGAGGGAAGAGCTTGGACATGTAACCAAGAAGCAAAGAGAAGTTAGCTTAAGACTTTGTCAAGAACACAAAGTCTAAGAGTTCAAGAACACTTAAAAGGTATAAGTGTTAAACCTTAATCTTTATCTTTCTTTAATTTTAAAGATTGATAGAGAAGTGAAAATTGACAAAGCATGCATGTTAGAAAGTATGGAGATTGGTATTAGTGGACTTTAACACACTAAGAACTAAGAACAAGTGAAAACCATAGTTAAATGGTTAAGAATTAATGAAAAAATGAGTTAAAACCATAATGATTGGTTAATGAATGAAAAAGATGTTAGAAGACGTTAGTGGACGATTCAGATGAGTTATATTAACTCTTCGATGTTATAAGGTTGGATTATCAAACTTATAACATTAGAATACGAGAAAACGTAAAATTATAATCATAACATTGATTACGAACGAAGAACACGAAGAACGTAATGAAGAAAACCATTAAAACTTAGATGTTCAATATGGTTAGAATCTTGAAGGAATAACCAATGGATTGATTCCATTTGGTTGGACGTAGAAATAATGAGAAACGAAGTTTACGTGGAAGTTTACGCTATTAGACGTTAAGCGTCGAAATCGTGAATTTCTCGGAATGAAAGTCAAAAGTCACCGTGTGATTCAAAAACGATTATTTTTTATTGCAACACGTGTAATTATGTAAACAAGACTTGCGAGAGCAAGAACGAACGAATTCAGAGTTAAAACGAAGAAACGAGCGTCGAACGTTCACGAACGTTCGACGAACACGTAAAAATGGACTAATCGGCGAATTTCTCGTCGACGGATTCAGAAATGAATTTCGACTTGATAGGATGGTAGAGCATGTCGTTTATGAACTTTTGACTTTGGAACGAACCAATTCCGAGTTATAACGATCAAGTTACGGACTCCAGAATTTCAGAATTTTCAAAGACTTAGAAAATTTTTCTAAGTTGCAGAGCTAGCGCCGCAGCGCCAGCCAATAGGCTTAAGCCGGTGCCGCAGTGCCACATCCAGTAGAAAGCTCTGGAGAGTAGCGCTGCAGCGCCACTCCAAGGGTAATATCTGGTGCCGCAGCGCCAGTATGTGAGAAAAGTTAACATTGTTAATAATTACTTAACCTTTTGCATATCATTAAGGGGCTAGTAAATGATGTAATGTAAGCTTTAAACAACATGTTTAATCAATGTTTATGAGAGTTAAACGTTGAACAAACGTAATTGAACTTAAGCTTGGAAACATTAACCAATGTTTAAGTTGAAGAACAAGTTAAGATCTCGTTAATCATCATACTTAGTGATAATTGATGAGAGTTTGAGTGAACATAGAATTCACTTAATATAACAGTTAAACAAGTGATTTAAACCTTAAGTAAAGGTTGAATGAGATTAAGAGACGAGTAACGTGAACGCAGGATACGTGAACGTTTCTAGTGAATCGTATCGACGTTAAGGGAACGTTCTAAGTATACATTAGTTGTATGACTTAGACGTTAACAAGTGTTGGCATAGTAAGATATAATGAGCCGTAATGAACGGAAATAAGAGAATAAAGAACGTATAATGTGAATAGCCGAGTTAATGTTAATAACTTGGATAAACGTTGCGGGTCGTATGGACCGGACGTGGTAAGGGAATGTAATGAAAAAATAGAAGTAATGAACGTATGGTTGGTCGCGTAGACTTATATCGCAAGAACGCGAACCATACGAAGTAAAGTAAAGATAAGCTAATGCATAAGTCAAGTATTTGAATAATGGATATTTGTTATTCTTTATGTGATATATAGGGATTGTGAGGAATGATAAGGCGTAAGAAGTACGCAGTGCTAAGGCAAGTTCCTAACTTCATTCATTTTCATATGAATGTTAGTTTCTTAACTTCCTCAGATGTTGAACATGAGGAAGAAATTTCGAATGTGGAAATGTGCGATATTTGTACAAGATGGTATTATGGATGAGGCCCTGTGCCACAATGTTAACACTTCGGTGTTTTTATGAAATAAGCTGTTCTGTGATTGAACTGTTAAGTGTAAAGGAGTTCGGTTTATTCATGAACCGTTCCTGTTAAGTCTGTGCTAATGATTCTAGCAAAACAAAATGTGTATGGAAAAGGTAGAAGGATAAAAGTATGACATGTGAAATATGATGTATATTTTAAAAAGGATAGGAATCAGAACGTATTCCTATTATTCGAGCTGCTTCATAACCATTGTGCGGTTATTGAAGTCTTAAAAGAATTTGATTCTTGAGTTGTTAATATTCAACTGCTATGACTTGCTGAGTAATTGAATGCTCACACTTGCTTGAAATAAAAACATTTTCAGTGAACGATAGTAGTATGTGTTAAAGGACCTGACAAAGATCAAGTGGATCGATGTCCTGCTATGGTGAGAGGCTATGGTAACGAATACCATGAGCATCACAAGATGAAGTATTGTTCATGTTATGAACGAGCGTGAAGATCAAGTCGAGACTTGTAGAATAGTGTGATTAAAACTACTCTGTAGGTATGGTGACTAGTTAAGTCACAGATGTAATGTGATAAGAATAATGTAATTACCATTATTTTTAATGAAGGAACGTTTTGAGGTAATAGATTCTGGGAATGTGTGAATATATCATGTATCTTCGGGATATGATGATGTATGTATGGAATGGGAAGTATCGTAACGCACAAAATTCGGGCAAGAAAAATAGGCCGGATTTCGGGGCGTCACAAATTCTATATGACTGTCTGTTCCTGAAGTAAGCACTGAATCCTCATGCTCCTCTTCGTCAAATCTCTCAACAAACTGAGGAGGTAACTCCCCTAAACCTTGAGATTCTAACCTTCCTACTGTGGTTGCAAGCTAACCAACTTGATCCCTCAGACCTTGAACAGAAGTTCTTGTCTCCTACTGGAACTGATGTGTCTGACTCATGAACTGTAGTGTTTGGCTCATAAATACCTTGAACATATCCTCCATAGATGTCCCAGAATTGACAGGTACTTTGTAGCTCAAGTCGTGATGATCTCTCCATCCGAAATTGTGAGTTTCTGCCCAAGGATCACACTGATGTGGACTTTGTCCGGAGAATGTCCCCACATAATTAAGTTAATGAACAATTACATCCTCTTGCACTATGGGACAACCATTTGTTGCATGCCCTGATATTGAACAAATTCCACATACTTTTACAACCGGCACGTTTCCTGTTGTTAATTGTTGCACCACAGCAGTTAAGTTAGAAATCTATTGTACCAATTCACTCGTACTTACCTCACTTACCCTTTGTGAAGCATGATCATTCCTTGTTCCGTATTGTTGTGAGTTAGCAGCCATGTTTGCAATCAGATTTCTTGCAGCTTCTGGTGTCTTATCTACTAATGCTCCTCCGCTAGCCACATCGATCATACTTCTTTCCATTGGTATCAGTCCCTCGTAGAAGTACTGAATCAAGTGTTGCTCATCGATTTGGTGGGGAGGGCAGCTGTAGCACAACTTCTTGAACCTTTCCCAATACTCGTAGAGAGTTTCTCCATTGAACTGCTTGATTCCACATATCTCATTCCTTGTATCGGCAACTCTTGATGCAGGAAAATACTTCTCCAAGAATAGCCTTTGCATATCAGTCCATGATCGTATCGATCCTGAAGAAAGATAGTATAACCAGTCTTTAGCCAAATCTGCTAAGGAGAATGGAAATAGTCTAAGCTTGATCTGCTCCTCTTTCACTCCTTGTGATTTCATCGTAGAACACACCACATGGAACTCCTTTAGATGCGTATATGGATTTTCACCTGTAAGACCACGAAAAATAGGCAAAAATGAATTAGTCCGTAGTTAAGTTCAAAAGTAACATCTAAGGTAGGATATTCAATACACAAGGATGGTTGATCAAGGTCTGGAGTAGCCAGTTCTTTTAAAGTCCGGTTGTTGTTCTGCACCACCATCTTTTTCTTTTTAAGTGTTGGAACAAGAGCTTCTTTTGTATCTGCAGTTTTCTCTATCTCTTGATCAAAATTAGAGTGAGAGGATTGATTCTTAAAACAAAAAGAAAAAGAAAAATAAAATAATAAAAATAAATGAAAACAAAGAATAAACAAAAATAAATAACACTCCCCGGCAACGGCGCCAAAATTTGGGAGCTGTCGTTTACACTCCTAAATTAACCTCACTTTCACTTTACAAATTCAACCAATTAGCACAGTAGTAAGCAAGGATCAATCTCACAGAGAGTAATTTATTTTAAATTTATCCTATGATTTCTAATTAAAAGGGGATTTTGAATTGATTAAACTAAATTATCAAAAATAAAGTAATAAGAATTAATAATGAATAAAAAGCTTCAGTTCTTCAGTTCAGTATCACCTTTTCACAATTATGGAGTAACCAAGTTGTATAGTATTTACCCTTCAATGAAACTATTTGCCCTAGATAGCAACAAGCTCTGCTACCCGAAATTCTCCTTAGATCGTCACTGTATGAAACAAACTCTTCACCAGATTCTAACTGTAATATAACTTAGAACAAGCTCTCTAGATTTAATATAACAGAAGCATTAAGAAATAGAGAGTTAGACTAATCCAAGCAACAAACACATAAGCTCGATTTATTTAATTTGTTTCCTGATAACCCTAGTAATACACAAAAGCTTGTCCACAATCAGGTATTACTAATTGCTACTTGTGATGAAAACAGATATCAATTACACGTAACACCAATCTTAATCTTGCAGATGATTTCAATTCACTAATTTAATCCCGCAGAATCACGTTAGTAAATTGAATAGCATACAAGAAGTTAAAGTAGATTATCAGAATAAATCTCAGGCAAGATGAAATAAATAAAGTAAATTTGATCAAACCGTTAATATTGAACAAGGTTCAACATCCTTTCCGAACTGAATTGAAAGAATTAGTTCATGACTCCAAGCAATCCTAGATCTAATATGAAAGAAAATAAGAAGATGAAAAAAAAATACCAGAGAATATGGATGATATCTCCTATTTATAACTATTATGATCTAAGCCTTCCATACCCTAACTGTCTTTCTTGATTATGCCGAGTCCTATTCGCGAAAGGATTTTGATGGGCTCGTTCCGCCTACCAGCCCCAGCGGGGGTCTTCAAGGTCACATCCCCCGCCCCAGCGGGAGTTCATTCTGTCCGAATTTGTAATTAGCTTCCCCCCACTACATGACATCCTATTCCTTTTAGAAGCTGCTAGCAACGTGATGAGGATTGTATGTTCGGGGCCCATTACATGATATAATAGATGCTAATTATGATTTTAATTGCCATCATGCTTTAGAAACCGTGAGCTATTAGGACAACTAGGAATTAGTGAGCTGCTAGGATTTCCTTTGCATAGCTGATGATCCGTAGGCTGCCCATTCATCGATCCCTAGCCCACATGTAATTCATTTGCAAGCTGCTGACGTAACCCCATATAGCATTCAATTCGTGACTTACTAGGATATTTAGTTGCTGATCTTGCTTGCATTTTCGTGGCCCACTCCTTGGAAGGAATTGAACATGTAATTTAATTACTTGCTATACTCTCATTTGCATGTAACCGTGGCCCATGTGGCATCCAACAATTCGTGACCCACTAAGAATTGCTTTGCTTTAATTTGGTAATTGTATGAACCCGTGAGCTGCTTGCTTTCTCCCATTAAAACTATTAAAGCTGCTCAATCCTTTGCCCAATTGGAATTTTCTTAGGAATTCTTAAGTTACTACATTTGGAATGTATTGCATGGCCCACTCCATGATATCCTGTAGCTTGCCAATTTCGTGTGGTGCTTGGACTCTTAAGCCATGTGCATTCCTTTAGAAGCTAGGAACCTTAAGCTGCTAGGATAATTATCTGCTTAGCATAGGAATTCATGCAAGGCTAGTCTCCTTCCCCCACGCGAGCTGCTACTTGACTTATGATAATGTGCTTGGAAGTTGATTTAGAATAGGAACACACAAGCTGCTAGACTCATTTGTTATATATAAAAACTGTGGGCCCATGTGCTTTCCTTTAGTAATTAAATTGCAAGCTCTTTGTTGCTGACATATATCAAGTGAATTGCATGGACGTTAGTTGCCAAATTGGGTCAGCCCAATTGTTCCCAAATTGAGTTCCAATTTGTCCCGTTTCAATATCCTAGCTCCAAATAATTTTGAAATCAATAAACACAGTAATTAAGCCCATATCCACATGAAACATGTAATAAAACTAACTATAAAAGAATAATAATCATCGAATATTATATGTACTTATCACATGCATCCGGTTAATATTTATCAAGACTAAACTACCTACTTTTATTGTAGGCAAGATTGGTCCCATTACTAGATCCAAATCTAAAAAGGCACAAAGCCTATCTACTGAAATGGATGAGAGTACCCAACAGGGGTCAGGTTTTGTGTCTCGAGAAGAGTTCGAAGGACTCAGAAATCAAATAGCAGAATTAGCTGTTTACCTAAAAGAATAAAGTAAAAGTACTTTAGGGTCAACAGATAGACACTCAACCAGAGTCCTCCGCACAAGGTGGCAGCCATGGTACTGAGAAGAAGAAGAAAGCACAGATACCCGAACCTCAAACCAACAAAACTCCTAAAATCACTAATCTCAAGGAAGATCGAGAAACTGGTGATATCCGGAAGAAAGTCAAACAAATAGAAGAAACCATCCAGTCAATCAAAGGGACTGAAGCTTATGGTAGTGTTAACTACTCAGATCTCTACATCTTTCCCGAGGCCCGTTATCCAAACAAGTTCCAGATTCGAAATTTTGAAAAATACGACGGATTGGGAGATCCTTACACTCATTTGAAAGTATATATTAGAGAACTTGGATCCTATACCGAGGATGAAAAGCTGAGAATGCAGTTGTTTCAGAAAAGCCTGACCAGATAAGTTAGATCCTGGTACACTTGACTGGACAACTCCAAAATTCATAGCTGGGAAGAGCTAGCCCATGCCTTCCTAAATTAATATAGCTTCCAATCACAAATGGCCCTGGATCGATACCGAATTACTAAGGTTAAAAAGCAGAACAGTGAGTCTTTCCGAGAATACGCCCAAAGGTGGAGAAGGATGGCAGCACTAGTCATTCTGATAATACAAAAATTGAGATGGTAATGAAATTCATTGACATACAGGAAGCTCTATTCTATGAAAGGGTCATAGCAGGCATAAGAAAACATTCTCAGAGATCATTAAACATGGAGAAATGGCTGAGATGGGATTGAAGTCTAGAAAGATTAAAGACCTCACTGCTTTGGAAGCCTGAGCACATTCAAGCCGAAAATTATGGGAATAATCCTCGGAGAGTTCATAAGAAGAAAGAGGACGATGTATCCTTGATACTCCAAGGTCAAACTCAGAAAGGCAATTAAAACCTGCCCCTTCAGAGAAAAAATTATTCCCTTATCCAAGAATCTGCGCAATCTTCAAATCCTCCGTTTCAAAGAGCCAGAGAGGTTAAACGTCGGAAAATATTTACTCCCTCAGGGGACTCACTTGAGAATGTACTAAAGCTTCTGACAGCACAAAAGAAAATTGCTCAGCTCTTCCCCCAGCCAATCCAAGTGGGAAGAATTTTGACATAAGCAAAAAATGTGCTTACCATTCTGGGGCTCCTAGCCATGATACCCAAGAATTTTGGTCTCTAAAGCACAAGATCCAAGATATGATAGATAGTGGTGAAATTATGGTGATAGTACCAGAGCAGCCACATGTTCAAGATAACCCTTTGCCTCAACACAATGAGGAGGGGGTCAACGTGATCAGTATAGGGAGCGGAGAAGGTTCGAAGTACCTCAAATACGTAGGGGACTCTTCCCAAACAAACAAGGATAACTCTGATAAATAAGGGTATTTAGAAGATCGGTCTCTGATAGAATAAGAAATGAAGTCTATCAAGGAACAAATTGGTCAATTGGCAGAACTGATGGTACACCAACACCAAGTAACTTGACAGTTGATAACTCTGGTTAACTAGCGGAGAACAAATCCTCCTACGCCTAAAATTCTTCCAATTGCAAAGAAAGATCATTATCGATTTCATGAACATAAAACCTGGGCAGCTAAAGTTGCCAAGGAAGAAAGATCTCGAGCTCATAAAGAGTTTGCCTTTAAAAGAAAGTTCACTTCTTTGAATCAGCCTATGGAGGAAATTCTCCAGAAGTTGATCAACGAGGGAAAAGTCACAGAGTTGTTACCCCCAATGGACCCTCGATCAAGGAAGTTCAACGCTTCTAAAATATGTCAATATCATTCCAACAATCCTGGTCATGATACAAAAGAATGTTGGGGACTTCGTCACTTAATTCAGAACCTGATTGAAAGCGATGAGCTGCTAAGAATAAGTCAGGATAAGGGCTTTCCTGATGAAGAAGCGATATTTCCTCCCATAACATGGAGTTTGAAAGAAATTATGGAAGTCATTTCCTGTGAAAAGGACACCATTGCAGTACCTTTGACAATTCAAGGAAAGGGGGCAAAGGAGGAAAGAATCTTGTGAAATTCGCTACACCAAAACCACTGATGTTGCAATTCAGACCACAATATCCCTTAATCAACCTGAAAAAAGTCCTATGGAATTATGGGGAGAATGAGGGATCAACATCTAATCACACTGTTGTTATATCAAAGGAAAATCTATTGTATCTACCTCAGCGAGTGATAAAGCCAGTCATTAAAACCACCGGGGGAGTGCCCGAAGAGAAAATTAAAGAATTCCTCAACAAAATGGGGCATAATGAAGCCAAGGTGGTGCAAAGATTAAAAGAGGTACCCCAACAGATATCCATTCTGGATTTGGTATTGTCTTTGGAAGATCATCGCAAAATCTTAATGCAAGTACTGGAAGAAGCGTATCTGCCAAAGGTGGTGGATATAGAAAAATTCCATCACTTGATAGATCACATCTTCAACAACAATGTGATATCTTTCACTGATGATGACATACCTACAGAGGGGACTGGTCATTGCAAGTCATTACATATAGCAGTGATATCCTCTGGATATGTGATAGGATGTGTGTTGATAGATGGAGGATCTTCCTTGAACATCTATCCCTATGACACTTTGGAAAGAATGAAGATCAATCCAAATCGAATCCAGAGCAGTCATATAGTCATAAGAGCCTTCGATGGGTCACGATGAGATGCTGTAGGAGAAATAAAACTACCAGTAGAGATTGGCCCGCATACTTTCTACGTATCCTTCCAAGTGTTGAGCATCACCATGGGATATAATTTACTGTTGGGAAGACCGTGGATCGATATGGCAGGAGCAGTCCCGTCCACCCTTCATCAACAGGTCAAATATATCATTAATGGCAATCTGGAAACTATTAATGCCGAACCAGAGTATCCAGTCCATGTGCAAGGGGATATACCTTTGATCAGCCTCAATGAAGGAATTGAGCCAGCCGGCTTCTAAGCCTTCGAAGTGAGCAACACTCATTATCGGGAGATTGGGACCCCAACCTTAAAGCCAAAAATCACTTCCGAAGTAATGTCCGTCGGTCAAGAATGATATCCTTGGGTTTTTGGTCTGGTCAAGGGCTAGGGAAAAATCAGCAAGGGGTCAAAAATTCAATTCAGATACCTAGCCAGACAGAAAAGACTAGATTAGGCTATTCCTCCTATGGATCAAATCACAAGAACCCGCACAGACATCAGTCGATTAATTCATCCACTATGCTGATACCAGATCTCACGGATGTAGGATTCGTGAAACCTATAAGGAAAATCCCTACTTCTTTGTCCAGCATACTGATTCCTAAAGTTAAGCTGGTCAGTGAGAAAGAAATCCAGATTCCTACTAAGGACATGAAGGAAAGGAATGAGAGATTCCTACAAGAAGTTTTAGACCGGTTTGTAAAGATGTTTTTCTTGGCACATACTGAGGGTATGAACAATGATATCCCATATGATGATTATTCAGAAGATCAACCCACGATCCCTCGCATAAACTAGGTTAAGGAAAATATTCCAAAGAAAGACGTTGACCCTGATGTGAATTCAGCTCTGGTCATCATCAAAGAAGAGGTGGATAACAGCAACCCCTTTATCACAGCTATCAACAAAGACTTGTCCCTGGACAACTGGTGTAACACTCCTTGCATCAGTTAAAAAGGGTAAAAGGGAAGAAAGTGCATCTGCCTTGAAGTGTAGATATTATTTACTGCTTGCTTTTGTAGCGTAGTGCTAGTAGTTACTTTTGTTATGCTTTTACTAACACTTTGTATGATTAAATAGTTTTACATATTAAATGAAAGCATTTTATTTTCAGGACTCCAAATTTGGATTTGTTTAGCCTTGCTGATAAATTGCCAAGTCTCAATAATTACTATGACTTTGATGTAGAGCTGGATTTTGACTTGATGGGAATTAATCAAGAGGAGATAGATGACTATGAGGTGCATGAGGAGATCAAAGAATGGGTCAAAGACAAGCCCAAACCAAACCTTGATCAAACCACCACTGTCAATATCGAAACCTCAAAAAACCCTAAAGAAATCTAAATAGGAAGTGACCTTACCCCAAACCAAATAAAATACCTGATTGACCTCCTAACCCAGTTCAAGGATGTGTTTGCATGGTCACATGAAGACATGATTGGTTTGTCTATGGATATTATCATTCATCGGCTGCCCATTAAAGAAGGATTCAAACCAGTCAAATAGAAACTCAGAAGATTGAAACCCGAGTGGAGCCTGAAAGTCAAAGAAGAAATTTTCAAGAAATTTAAAGCAGACACTATCATGGTATCAATCTACCCTGAATGGTTGTCCAATATAGTTCCTGGGCCTAAGCCCGAAAGGAAGGTACGCGTATGTGTCGATTATCGGGATTTAAATAAAGCCTATCTTAAAGATGACTTCCCAGTACCTTTCATCCACATATTAATGGACAACACATCGCAATTTGGTATGTACTCATTCGTTGACTACTTCTCCGATATCATCAAATCATGGTTGCAGAAGAAGATAGGGAGAAAGCAACCTTTATCACTCCCTGGGGAACCTTTTGCTATAGGCAATTATCTTTTGGCCTTATTAATGCTGGTGCCACATATGTGCGAGCCATGATGGCCCTTTTTCATGACTTGTTACACAAGGAGATATAGGTTTATGTGGATGCTATCATCATCAAATCTAGAAGGGAAGATGACCACGCCGACAATCTCTGAAAGCTATTCAGCCGGCTCCGCAAATACAACTTGAAGGTGAACCCAGCCAAGTGTGCTTTTTGGTGTCAAATATGGCAAATTATTGGGATTTTTAGTAAGCAACAGAGGCATTGATCTGGATCCTACAAAGATTAAAGCCATCACTGAGGTGCCTGTACCCCAAACAGATAAGGAAATACGAGGATTTCTTGGGAGAGTCAATTTCATAAGCATATTCATCTCTCAACTCACTGCAACCTGTGAGCCCATCTTTACACTTTTGAGGAAAAATTTCTCAAGAAAGTGGAATAAAGACTGTCAAAAAGCCTTCCTCTCAATCAAGAAGTAGTTGATTGAAGCTCATGTTTTGGTACCTCCAAGGGACAAAGTTCCCCTGTTCATGTATATATCAGTCAATTCTAATGCTATGGGCTGCATGCTGAGGCAGAAAGATGATAGAGGCAAGGAAAGTGCTATCTATAACCTCAGCAAGAGATTTAGTATCTGTGAGCAGAAATACACCTTGATTGAAAAAACTTATTGTGCTTTAGCATGGGCCGCCATGAGATTACAACATTATCTTTATGGGCACACAACCTATCTTATATCCTGTATAGATCCTCTGAAGTACATATTTAGCATGTATGTTAAATTGCCAGTTTTCCAAATGGCAAGTAATCCTCCAGCAATTTGATATCATCTACGTAACTCAAAAGTCCATCAAAGGTCAAAGAATTGCGGATCAATTGGCCGAAGCACCATCAGGGAATTTTGAACCCTTGGAAACTTATTTCCCAGATGATGGGATATTGACAATTCAGCGAATCCATCAAGAAGATATAGGCCAATTCTAGAAATTTTACTTCGACGGGGCTATAAATATTGAAGGTGCAGGAGCCGGGGTAGTTATTGTATCTATTACGGGAGAATAGTATCTCATGGTCACTAAACTGCAGTTTGTCAACACCAACAACACAGTCGAGTATGAAGGTTGTATAATGGGATTGAAACTAGCCCAATCCATCGGTATCGAACGGTTAGCGGTCTTTGGAGATTTCGAGTTTGTCCTCAAACAAACCATCGGGGTATATCACACCAAAGAATTGCATTTGTTGCCCTATCATCGGCAGGTTATCAAGATGGCTATGGAATTTGAAGAAATTTCCTTCATCCACCTCGAAATAGAAATGATTTCACAGATGCGTTGGCAATATTGGCTTCCTTGATCCACATATTCGATAGGAGGGGAATTCTTGATATCAAATTTGTAAGCCAAAAGGCACCCGTCTATGGGACCTATATTGGAGAAGTATCAGATGAGCTACCTCCCATCAAACAGCCTTGGTAACAGGACATCAAAGAATATCTTTGTGATGGATCTACGCCCCCTGAGGTAAGTCAAGCTGAAAGAAAGCGGATCCATAAAATGGCTATAAAATTCTACTTAAGCGGAGATGCACTTTACAAAAGATATGCTGGAATAGGCCTTTTAAGGTGCCTAGACAAAGATCAAGCCCAAAGACTTATGGATGAAGACCACGATGGAGTATGTGGTCCACACATGAGCGGTCCTTTGCTTGCCAAAAAGATATTAAGAATAGGACATTACTGGATTTCTCTTAAAGCCGACTGTGACGATCACGTCAGGAGATGTTATTAATGCCAAGTTCATGGGAATGCCGTTACCGCTCCTCCAAATGAACTACACTGTATGAGTTCGCCATGTCCCTTTTCTATGTGGGGGATGGACGTAATCTAACCAATTAAGACCAAAGCCAGCAATGGTCATCGGTTTATCTTCACCATGATCGACTACTTCACCAAATGGGTAGAAGCTGCCTCCTTTCCCAAAGTCACCAAAGAGGTAATCATCAATTTCATCAAACCCAATGTAATCTGTCGATATGGACAAACGGAGGTGATCGTATCAGATAATCCTAAGAATATGAACAACCAGTTGATGAAGGAATTATGCAGTAAATTCCATTTCAAACATCTTAATTTCGTCATCTATCGTCCCAAGATGAATGTTGTTGTCGAAGTAGTCAGCAAAAATATCAAAAAGATTATGCAAAAGATGTCCGCCAATCACAAAGGATGGCCTCATTTGTTGCCTCTGACTCTGTTAGCCTACAAAACGTCAATGCGCACCTCTACTGGGGCTACCCCCTATTCATTGGTCTATGGCATGGAAGCAGTACTCCCTGTAGAAGTGGAAATAGAATCATTAAGAGTGTTGATAGATGCTCAGATGGAAGAAAATCAATGGTTGCAAGAGCAGTACCATCAGTTATTTCTGATAGAGGAGAAAAGGGTTGCAGCCATCTTCCATGGTCAGTTGTATCAAAAAAGGATTGCTCGGTCCTACAATAAGAAGGTCCGGAACTAGGAAGATCCTTTCATTGTCAAGGAAGTATTGACATGAGGGGCCATCAGATTGCATGACATGGATGGGGAGGAATTCCTCCAACTTATCAATTCAGACAACAGGAAATGATACTATGTCTGAGATGTCTGCAAACCACCATCCTGGTCTGGTGAAAAAAAAATCATCAATTCAGGTCTTAAATGCTAGGCTTGAACTACGTAAGACCTGATCTCCCTCATCCTTGGGAGTATGTAGGCAGCCATCTATGGTGCGATCTAACCTTCAAAACAAAACAGCCAAACACTTTACCTATAAACTCAAATATCCAATCAAATACCAGTCTCAAGACACCAAACCCTACATAAACCCAAAATCTATAAAGCCTCCATGATCAACGAACCCTTCTGAGTGACCCTCTGACATCTCAATATCAGTCTATCAAGAAAGAGTTCGTGGTACATCAAGATAGCAAGTCACAGAGAAAGTGGCAACCATCAAGCAAATGTCAAAGCATATCCAAAAGGGAAGTGAATCAAAATATATTTTCTTGACATAAAATATTATTTAATATATACAATGTGTCCTGTACATTAAAAAAATGGCTAACCTAGTCTATGCAGGAAAATGAAAGCTAGTCTATAAACCCGCGTTCAAACGGGACAGCAAATCCAACATCGCATCCCTCTCTGAAGATGGAGGTGCATCTCTAAGCTCCTGTCCTGCAGTCTCAATACAAGATAGAAGATCTACGGCCATATACAGAGTTCACCATGATCATCCATGAATGCACTCATCTCTGCAATAATATCTTCCGTATAGGATCTGAGAGCAGCACCTTTAACAATAGAAGCATCCTTGGCAGCTCGGGCCTCATCCCTCTCTAGATAAGCAGCATCCTTGCCAGATAGGGTCGTCAACATCAGTACCCTAACCTGATCCCTCTCAAAGGTCAGAAGTTGTATCATCTACTCTAAAGACTCTACAGGAAGTGGGGGAGCAGCAACTGAAGAGTTAGGAGTGGCACTGACCATAGCTGTTGTCAAACCAGCAAATAACTTGTCCTCTGTAGGAGAAGCGGGATCCTCCATAGGCTCCTCCTCATCTGAATCAGTGCTAGGCTCTGAATAAATAGCCATAGTCGATGCAATGTTTGCCTCCAGCTATGCAAAATACTCTGAAAAATGACCAGGATGACTCTCTAAAAAATCAGCCCTCTTTCGATGAGTCCAATAATCATATACTTTGGCTAGATCATCCTCTGACAAAGACAAGGCTGATGATCATTAATCTGAAGCTCCATCAAAAGTATGAACATCCTAAAACTAATCAAACTATCCCATGACAGCTAGTGTATGGTACATAGTCACTCCTATCAGACCAGCCAATGGCAAGAAGTACATACCCACTGCGTGAGTAACAAAAGTGAAAGGAGAACTAAATCCTGAGTAAAGCAAGATGGAGAAGGGCTCCTCAATCGCTACCATAAAAATAAACCAAGATGCCGCATCTATATAGTCAGATGGTCAAAAAGAATAAGATATAACTATGTCATGTATAAAGCAATATCCAAGACGTCTGAAAGTGCCAATCGATCTTAGATGCGTCATAAACCAAATATACAATAATACGGCACTGCCTTTGAAAAACTCAGTAGGACGAGTACAATAAAATGAAGCCGATATCAAGGTCTCTGCCAAAATTATAGGAAGAATGGTGTGATCCTCCCTCAGAGCACTGACTACGGCAATAAAACCAATGACCAGATGATACATGTACAACAACTTGTACAGATATGATACGAAACACATCAAGAAAGTGTCTACTCGAGCAATCCTCCAATCCTACTCGAAAATGGTAAAATCCCTTGAGTACACAAAATAGCTATCTGCAGATCCAAAACGGTCGATCAAGAAGTCCATGGACACAACGTGCCCTGATGTGATCTTGTCCAAGACGATCGTACGTCGTAAACCTGTCAAAGTCATAAACTGCCATTGCAACTCACCAACAGCCACTCTAGCACAGAGCCTATCCAGCTGTAAACTGGTGATATGCTCGTAATCTAGTGTAGGGGTCCTCTCATGGGTACCGAATCTAAACACCTGCCTCTCGGGAATCCAAATGAGATATCATGCCCTCTATAAAGCCCACCGGGACTTGGAAAGTCAAGAAGAACATTGAATGTGTCAACATGCGACCCGTGACTATTCGATCTGAATTAGGAAAGCTATCATACCAACTCAAGGCCAAGGCTATCACTGTAGGTGGAATATTCTCAATACGGATGGTGGTGGATGAAGACATCTGTAGAACCGTATCATGAGACCATCTATGGGTCAATTCTAACTCATCAAAATAAATGCATATCTATGACATATAATACATGCATCATAAATAAATGACAGTATGGTGCAATAAATAGAAAGCATTGTATATACATTTCTAAATACATCATCTGATAAAGATAAAAATACATCATCTCTGTCCACAACTAAAAATAAAAAGTACTGGGAAGTGCGGCACATCCTCCCAATAGCTAACAGAGGCTTATCAAAAGAGATAACGAAAGCATATCAAAAGAAATCTATGATATCTACAACATCTACCCGATCAACTTGCTGTAACTCCTCCTGAGTCACCGTATCTTTGCCAAAGGGAATATTGGGTCGATACAGAGGGGGATCTACTCCAGTGAAACTATCAGAATATGGGCCACCTGAGGGACTAGCGCTAGAGATGGGAAGATCAAAAGAATCTACCTCCGATAGATCTCTACCTAAATGTCTGATGAAAAAATGCGCCCAGTCCAACCTCTGGGTCAAGCTCGCGATCTGCTCCAACTGGGTAGGCTTTCTGACACATGCAATCTAGTCTGTTATCATCACAGACCCAGGTACCATGTTCGCTATGAACTGAGTCGCAGGGTTTTGAGCCCCAATGGTACGAGGAGTCCACCATCGATAGAAGGCATCCTGAGTATGAGGACCCTCTGATAAAACAAAGCCATCTAAGCCCATCAGAGGAATCTCTTTGACCGGCTGAGATAAAGACTAGTGGCATCTAGCAGGATGTAGATATGGAATACAAATCTCCCATGTAATGCTCCTAATAGCTCGCTCTCGCAAGTAGAGCTCCCAGCCTCCCTCAGTCAAGAAAGGGATTCGATGAGTAGATAATGCATACTCTGCCCCGGTCAAAAATTCGTTCTCGAAACCTACTATTAAATGATCCGGAGTATAAGGAACCCGTGTGACGACGTCGGCGGTGAACAACTCCAACTATAAGCTAGAATGACTAAACCCGTTTGCCACAGGGAACTCTTCCAAAGTGGAATAATGCCAGCACTATCCCATCGGATAGGTCTCCAGATCTAAGGTAGTAACTGGGTGTAGGCAAGGGAGCCTCTCATATGCCAAAAACTAAAAATGCAAAGATTAAATGCCATCAGTTATTAAGATTGACAACCCGAGCGAGGGAAATTGAAAGATAAAAGGGAAATTACTCACCAGCAAAAATGGGTAAAAACCTAGCCAAGCCTTTGTCAAGCATTCTGAGCGTAAACACATCCCTCGAAGGAAATAAACGAAGGTGAACGATCCCCAGTCAAAGTCTCTGATGCGATCCACATCACGGGTGGAGCTGGCTAAAGCAAAGGAGACCGTCGAGGAGTTGTCCACTAGGAAACAGCCCCTGATGATAATCAAGAATAATTGCTAAATAATGCGATCTCTATCCCTCTGATCAGAAGGCAGTTGCTTAGACAGGGCTCCATTCAAAGCATCAATGCTTAGGGGAACAGAGCGGATCGCCCGACCTTTAAAGGCCGAAGGAGGACTCTTAATAGGGATCAAACTGCAGCCAGTGAAAATTTAGCCACTAAAGGCACCGGCTCTCTATGAACTCTAATCTTGTAATGAACTGCCAGTCCATCGGTGTCATCATCACCACACAATCTAATAAATGGAGAGACTGAGTTTGATAAAACCAGCGCTCAGATAAAGCCCTTAGATAACCCCATGGGCAGCGGCGGGGAGCAATAGAAAAGAAAGCCTGGAAACCCCAGTAATGGACGATCACTTGATACTACGGATGAAGGGTCTGATATAAGGAGTGAACTAGTTCCCCCTGGGCTAGGTAGATTCGGGAACCTATGTCAATTTCAAATAAAGATTAAACCATGCCCCCCCCCCCCCCCCCCCCCCCGCAAAAGGAAAAAAGAATAAATTCAAAAATGAAAATTTTCATTACCTCATTCGCATAAAGGTAGACCGATGGGTGACGTCTCAAATCATCAAGAAGATCAGAAATCAACACATTAATACCAGAAAGGCCTCGACGTGGAGTAGAAGAAGAAGAAGTGGGGTCCACAACTTGAACATCCTCCTCCTCGTCTATAGCATCCGTCCTACTAACTCTAATGGAACGAATCATCGACTCGGTCAACCGATGAGGCTGTCGTGCCGGACGAGGTAAAGGGACATTAGAAGCCACCCTTCTCACACCTGAGGAAACCCTGCGAGAGCTACTCGGTTTATCTGAATCCATAACCTAAACAAAATCTCTAAATCAGCTTAGAAAGAGTGAGGCACGTTTTAAATTTAAAGCCCATTAAATTCAAGTCATTACATCATGCATGGTCTAGGTGTGTAAACTTGCATTATTTTAACATACATTCCTAGTAGAGTTAAATTTACATGTATATTAAATGCCCAGACTCGTGATTTTTTTTTGCCAGAGTCTTCTTTGTAAAATGGACTATTCACATGCACATAGACATGACTAGGTGGCCATTAAGTAGCACACCAACCCAACATCATGAGCATTTCATATGACATATGAGAAACATTACAATTAAACCCACAATGGTAGCCAAATCACCATGTGCATTTTTTTATGAAAATTCATGTTCATCTATCCTCAAATAGGATGACTAAACTAGTCAAAATGGGTGAAAATAACTGTCATAAAAATGGATTTTTTTCACATTAAAATGTTTAACATGGTAAAATACAAGTATTTACTAAGTCCGTTCATTTTTATTGAGTCATATATGCATACATATGTGATACATTGTGTCATTCCATCAAATCTGGCATAAGTTTCGAAAAGGAAGAGACATCGATACATTAAGACGACCAGTCACAAGGATGAAATGGAAATTATCCTAAGATGCAAACCTTCAGCAACTCCTCACTCCTAAAGTGCGAAAAGACTTGATCTCTTTTGACCTACAGAAGAATAGGGGCGACCGTCATGAAAAAGTCCATCTCATACCCGATGATCTGTTCCTTGAGCAAAAGGGCACAGATTAAACCTCACAGATCAAGCCAAATCTAGTTAAAGCCATCACATCACCAACTATCACAAGCCCTTGAGTCCAATTCAGTGGAATCTGCAGGCCTTTCGATATCAACCATCAAAGTCAATTGCGCCCACAAGTTAAAAATAATGATTGGGGTATCCAAACATCAAGGCCCATATCCACTACCTGTTCACCATGTGGGTTATGAGATAAAAGACTCTTACGATCTCGGCATCTTATCAGCCCATCTGTTAAACATACAACAAAGTAATCACCCTAGATAACAAGCAAGACCGAGGTAATTTCAAAATCGGCGACAACCCGATTTTGTGGCCTTTACAACAAGACTGGGGCAATTTTAGAAATTGCGACAACTCAACACTGGGGAATTTATCAACCATCCAATGAAAATGCACCAGTCGGCACCATCAGCATGGTCTGTCATCATCAAAGCCTCCGTTATTGGCGATCTGGTATGATAAATTGGTCTTTTCTAATCATAATTTTCTTAGAATACTGTGATCCACTGATAAGGTACGACTCTTTCATCTCCTTATGTGCTTTCAATTTTAAGTTACATGTATTGGCAATGGTATACATGTTGAGTATAGATAAATCTTGCTTTAGAATCTTAGAAAAAGGTTTTAAAAAAAGATGAGATTTTTGCTTAACTTGTTATGAATTGGATTAATTCTGATAAGCATCTGTAGAGCAAGAATCATGGGAACGATTAGAGAATTAAGACAATATAATCTTTTGATTAGGCACGACATCTTAGTTTAAAGCGCTTTTTAGAACAAACTTGACCTCATATGTATGTCTGCACTTTGTGATTGACCTAACTCTTAGTTGTGGGGTATGAAACTGTGGCAACAGTGATGACAATTAGTAGCCAGCCTAATGTCTCGAATCGTGGCCTGGGTTACTCGAGTTATTAAGCCTGAGGTGTGGCTTTACACCTGGTGCCCTAAAGCCATCTGGTTTTGGAGTCACCGGCCCAACGCTCGTTACATGGGTAACTCAGTGCCTAAGAAAATGAGCATTACAAGAAGAAGAAGGCAACACCTGAGAAGATCTGAATCGCGGCCTAGGTTACTCGAGTAATTAAGCCTGAGGGGTGTCTCTACACTTGGTGCCCTAAAGCCATCTGGTTTGGGAGTCACCGGCCCAACAATCGCTACACGGGTAATTTAGAGCCTAAGAAAATGAATCTTGTACAAGCTCAGGCGAGGATCAAACAGAGTAGACCGCCCGACTTGTCTCGAAGTGTGGACTTTATTACTCTAGCCAGTAAACCCGAAGGGGTGTCTTAACACCTAGTGTCCTAAAACCGTCTGGTTTAGGAGTCATTGGTCCAAAACTCGTTACATGGGAAACCCTGAATAGCCTAAAAAAATGAGACAAAGTTAAGTGAGGAAAGCAAAAAAAATTTAGCAACATAAAAATGAGATCATCTAAAGTCATAGAAGAGAAACCCCTACTAAGGGTTGCGTCATTCATAGTACACATGTCATATAATGTTAAATTTTTGAAGAGCGGTGTCTAGAGCGAAGATAAGGTGTCTCTGATAAAAAGAGATGAGACTTTTAAATTTGATCCTACCCATGAAAAATGACCATGGATGCTTAAAAGTTTTCTTACGATTTCATAACTTGTCAAATGAAAATTTTGATTTCCTTAGGAAAAATTCATTTTCATACTCAATTTCAAGATCTTTAGCAATAAGATAAAAGCTTAGTGAATACAAACATTTAATTTCATAAACTTTAACTTCAAATGCCTCATTCACAAGATCATGCTAATCCCGAAGGCCCGAGCCGTCAAGCTTTTGGCACATTTTGTTATTTGTCTAACGTGCAGGATATTGCTTACTCTGGATGTGGTCAACAAATCGAGTTTCTTCTATGAACCCCAGTAACAACATGCGAAAGAGCTGGGGCATTTCGCCATTTAATGAAATGGAAGGAGTCTACGGTGGGACCAAGCTCCTCATCAAAAGAAAAGGGAGAACTTCTGAAAAAAATCAAGGCGACATAAGCTTGTCTCTTCACAAAAAGGGAAAAATTCTCAAGAGAGTCCTTAACTCAAAAAAAATAGATGCTCAATGACAAAAGGTCTAGCAAATGAAGTCCACATCATCAAAAGTGTCAATCTGTGTCAAGTCTTCATAAATCAAGGCCTTTGCACTGAATTTCAAATTTGGGGAGTGGAAGAACGGACCACATCCTCCAGGGCGTCAGCCACGCCCTGGTCATCAGCTAAGCCAGTATCTAATCCAGCAGGGGTCGCAAGTAAAGAGCTCGCCCCTTTTTATAATTAATGACCAAACCGTTGGGGTCAATCCAGCGTAGCAACGGGGAAGGATCCGGTGATGTAAGCCGTTGAACACTAATTCAGCAAAGATATCAGGATATCTCCTAGTAAAGCCATCAGCGTTTGAACCGCCAAAGGGACCAGCACGAGGTCCAGATTCAGAATGAAAAATAGAAGCCTCTGCGAGATTCCCACCAAGACAACATATGAAAGGGGAGCATCCAAATCTGCTCTACAAATGACAAAAGGAGTCATACGGGAGTTGGAGGTTATAGGCCTATTAGAATCCATGGTTGGAAAAAACTCCAAATCGCCTCAGAAAGTGTGAGGTATGGTTCTACATCAATTCAATTAAGCATATGCATCAACCTAGGACAAATTAAGATCATCACATCATGCCTGGTCTGCACATGTGCAATGAGCGCTATATCAACTCACATCTCCATTAAAAAATTAAGCATGCATACCCAGTAAAGTTAAATATGCAAACACATTAAATACCAAGACTCGTGGAAAAATTATGCTGTTGAAAACTACCGTTCGAGTAGGCATCGAGACAATTCGGTGAGATAAATCTTTGTAAACTACTGTTCGAGTAGGCATCGAGGCAGTCCGGTGATCAACCATTGTCAACTACTATCAGGGTAGGCATCGTTGTCAACTACCAGCAGGGTAGGCACTATTGTAAACTGCCAATGTAAACATCAGAAAGATCAGATGATTTCAGAACATCATCTCCGGCGAAAATATAGAAAACATTTTTAGTTTATCTTTCATCAAACAAGCATCGGTAACACGATAGAAATCAAACCGGTGGAGTCAACACCAGCATAAACATCAGCAACACTGATGAAAGTCAACCATTGAAATCAGCCCTAACACAGGCATCATCCATGACCGGTAACGATAAGCGATTTGCGATGCGATATGCGATTTGCGATGCGATTTGCGATACGATATGTGATTTACGAAATGCGAAATGCGATTTGCAAAAACATTTTAAACATTTATTGCATTGTGATTTGCATCATTAAATATACATCTTGTTATATTTTAAGTGTCTAGTAATCTTTGCCATGTTCATTTCATTGCATTGCATAAACATGACAAAGAGGGGCATCTGCAGATACTCAAAATTTTGCATTCCTGTTACTAACCCTGCAGGAGGGTAAAACCGTGTTTTTCCTTCCGGTCACTACACCGGGATGTCATGTCAAACCTCGACAACACCGGGATGTTAAGTGAAGCCCTGGTGACAATATCGGGATGTCAAGTAGCCTCGGCAACAACCCCGAGATGTCAAGCTCAACCCCAGTGTCTATACTGGGATGTCAAGTCAAACCCCAGCAACACCGGGATGTCCAGTGAAGCCCCAATGACAATACCGGGATGTCAAGCAACCCCAGTAACAACCCCGGTATGTCAAGCTCAACCCTGATCGCTATACTAGGATGTCAAGTCAGCCCTGGTCACAATACCGGGATGTCAACTCAGCCCCGGTTATAATACCGGGATGTCAACGCAGCCCCGGTCATAATACCAGATGTCAACTAAACCTCAGCGACAACACTTGGATGTCAAGTCAAGGCCCAACGACAACCCAGGAGGTACAATAACCCGAAAGACAACACCGGGAGATCCAATTCAGCCCCGATCACAACACCGGGAGATTCAATTCAGCCCTGGTCACAATCCTTGAAGCATCACATCATCCCCAGAGACAATCCTGGAGAAACCAAATCAACCTCGGAGATAACCTTGAGGACGAACAGAGTCGGCTGTATTCAAAACCTCGGAGACAACCCCGAGAAAACAGTCAAAGACCGTGCCAGTACATGAGACAACCCCTGGAGGGGCAAAATGGTCATTTTACCAACTTAAAGCCAATCCGGTCAAAATCAAGCCTAATTGATGCTATGAAAGTTAGAAAGAACCATAACATTGATTCCGAGTGAAAACATCACAAAATAGCTCAACGGACAAACTGTGAAGAAACGAAGATTTAGTTATGAACCTGTCTTCTTGGACTTGGAAAAGGTTTAGTCCCATGTCATTGTGATGCCCTCGGTGAGAGCTTTTCGGAAAGGTATAGCACGCCTCAAACGGACGCTCCGATCAAAAGTTAGAAAGTTTCGAACCTGACATCGCGTTGCTCTGAATGCACGTACTTTGAAACGATGGGACCCACCATGTGGGCCCTGCCACATGGAGCCGTAGGTAGACCCGCGGCTACCGTAGGTAGGCCTTCTTTTATCGGGTCTTTAAATACAAGTGCCCCTAGCCAAAAAAGAAGAAAAAAAATAGAAAACGCTTTGAAACTCCGTCTATTTCGTTTCCTAGCTCGACTTTTAGTACTCCAAACCTAGATTTTATCACTCTAACACGTAGGTATACTCATATGCTACAACATACCAAAACTTAACCTGTGGAAACGCTCGTTTGAAGCCTACGAAGTGGACAAAAACCTGTGTAGCAGTCCATTATAAGTATTTTTACGATCAGAACTTGTTTTCTACTTCAATGCGTATTTATACACATGCAAGTAAAGTTTCATCTTCTGATTTTTCTCAGAACTCAGTTTTGTGGCCATTTTGCGTACTTTTTAGTACATATATACGTTTTTTCGCATTTGCACAGCCCGGATCAACGATCCGCGGCTTTTACCCGCTTCTATATATATATATATATATACACACATGTACTAACTTGCACGGCCTGGATCACTGATTCGTGGCCTTTTAACTTTTTTATGTACATATTTAACTATATATATACTAACTTTTCAATTCTATCAAGCCTGGATAGGAAATTCGTGGCAGTTACTGCTTATATATATATATATACTATATATATATATATATATATAATTTTTTTGACTTCGTTTGGCCTGGATTGCTAATTCGTGGCCTTTATTGCTTTAATATACATATACTAACTTTATATATTAATATTTATATTTCAGTTTGGCCTTGATTAGAAATTTGTGGCCTTTTTACTGCTTTTATACATATATATATTTCCATTTTGTTGAGCCTGGATCATTCCGTGGCTCTTTTACAACTTTTGTAATATATATATATATATATATATATATATATATATATATATATATATATTTACATTCCGTCGAGCCTGAATTAATTCATGGCTCATTTACAGCTTTTATATATATATTTCAATTCTGTCCGGGCATAAAATTTGAAATTCATCGCCCTTTATTGCTTTTATATATATATATTTATATATATTTTTATTCTGTCAAGCTTGGATTACTTTGTGGCTTTTTACAGCTTTTATAAATATATACATATACATTTGCATTCTAGTACGGGCCTGAGAGTGAAAACCCATCGCCCTTTACAGTTTTCGTATATATATATAATTATATATATATATATATATATTTTATTCATTGTGATTAAATTTCTGCTATAAATATTCATTTTATATGAATTGGCACTGATATCAATTATGGCAAACTAGATTTCTTTAAATCTAGCCCTTTCTACCTTTCAAAGGGTTCAAAATAGGTCTAACCGGAACCGGGAAGCTAGAATGGCTAAGATTTATTTAAATCTAGCTTTCTTTCTAGTTTTATTCATTTTAAAGCAACCTCGTGGCCCTTAGATCGCTATCTAGTGGGAACGAGAAGCTTTGGCTATGCGTATGCCAGGATTTGACTGATGAATCTTTGGTTTTTGGAACGTATAGATGTAGATATACATTTTCTGTGCATATTTGAGCTGTGCAGGTATTCTTGGCTTCCCTCTGTGAGCCTAGGAATTGTGAAATTTATGATCAAATTGATCAGAATCTGATTCCCACGATGGACAAACTCCACATTACAAATGTACTGTGCCAATTTTTCTATAAAAATGTACATCCGAAATACCTTAAAACGGTTATCCATGGTTAAGGTCATGAACATAATGAAATAATGGTTTATCGTGCCAGAGTCACTCTGATGGCTATCATGCCCATGAGAAAATCGACACTTGTATATATTTTATGGTCGAGGATACTTTGCAGCCCGATAATTCACCATTCAAATTGAGCCAAAACACTAAAAAGATAAAAAAAAAAAAAATGGAAGTATCAACATGCTTTAATTCCTATGCTAGCGTAAGGGTTTGAGAACCTGCTTTCAAAACATCATTTTAATATCTTGTCTAAAAAAGACTTTTGCAAATCAAATCAAATGCTTCGTATATAGGTTCAACGAAGTACAACAATACTTTCAAATCAAACAAGCGTAGGCCTAATTTCTTCCAGAATCCACACACATACCTTGCAAATAAAAAAGAAAATATTAAAAAGATGCGGTACAGTGTTTTCACTGGAGTTGGGGGGTGCCTAATACCTTCCCCCCACTTAACCAAGCCCCTAAACTTTAGAATTTCGGTTTCAAAACTAAGTTTCGACAGTGTCCAGCAATTGGGCCTACTTACAAACAAAACTCGGTTGAGTTGGTACAACCATTTCAAATCTATCAATTGGCGACTCTGTAAAATCGTCGATATGATACATGTTGGCCTTTTCCTAAAAAACTTCACCCTTCATAAAACAGATAAGGCAATAAGGGTAGAAAACAAAAGACTTAAGAAGAGAGAAAGATTCAGTCAAATGCGACATAATTTTTTTTTAGGTCGACACCGTCGTTGCCCTTGGGGTTATCTGCGGGATTTATCTAAGCGCTGGTTCCACCAGACCCAGTCTCTTCACTTGTTGGATTATGAGATTATGTTGACAACGATAGATTAGAGATTCATCACAGGGTTGGAGTTTACAGGTGAGCCAGTTTCTTTTGTGGGTGACATTTCTCCTGCTGGCGTTTAATCCCTTTTGGGAGTTCCCTCAATGGCCATCAAGGGTCGGACTGTCCGTTCTGGGCCCTTGAGTGTTGATGCCCAGAGTGGGGCTTTAATTGAGCCTCTGCCTGATGATTAGAAGGGTTAGAGATCGCATTCTTTGGCAACTGTTCTTGGTCATCATCAGGGGTTGTTTCATAGCAGACAACTCCTCGATGGTCTCTTTTGCTCTGGTTAGCGCTACTCGAGATGTGGAGCACATCAGGGATTTTGACTGGGGCACCTTCACCTTCGCCTATTTTCTTCGTGAGATGCGCTTACGCTCTGAGGGCATAACGGAGGCTTAGCTGAGTTTTTATCCCTTCCTGCTGGTGAGTAATTTCTCTTTCACCTTTCAGTCTCCCTCATTTATGTTTATCAATCTTTATCACTAAGGACATTTGATTTTTGCACTTCTAGTTTTGGGCATATGAGAGGCTCCCTTGCCTACGCCCGGCTACTACTCTAGGTCTAGAGAGCTATCCTCAAGGACGGCTATGGCATTATTCCACCTTCACAGAGGTCTTTATAGCAAAGGGGTTTACTCATTCCCGTTTGCAATTGGAGCTATTGACCACCGCTTCCATAACGTGGGTTTCGTACACCCCTGATTATCTGACAGTTGGCTTTGAGGATGGATTACCAAAAGGATTAGAGTTTATATTATCCACTAGTCGGATTTCCCTTTTGACTAATGGAGGTTCGGAACTCTACCTGGGATAACGGGCTATCAGAAGCGTCACATGAGAGATTTGTATTTCATTCCTTCCTTCTGCTAGGCAACATTGGTCCATATCTCAGCCAGTCGCAAATATTCTCCTGATGGGCTTAGATGGCTTCACCCTATCAGAGGGTCCTCACAGTTAGGAGACACTTTATCGCTGGTGGAGTCCTCGCACTATTGGGGCTCAGACTCGTGCCACTCAATTCCTGGAAGACATAGTTCTTGGGTTTATGATGATGATAGATCGGATAGCCTACATTCGAGAGCATACTCATTTAGAGCAGATTACTAGTTTGACCCAGCGATTAGAGAGGACACAATTTTTCATCAGGCACCTTGGCAAGGATCCTTTAGAGGTAGATTCTTTTGATCCTTCTAGCTCCGACGCTGGCCCCTCAGGAGGTCCATATTTTGGCAATTATACTAGTGTAGACTCTCCCCTTTATCGGACCGACATCCCCTATGGCAGAGATTTAGTGACCCAGGAGGAGTTGTAGCAGGTTGATCGTCTAGATGCAAATATCATAGACTTCTTTTGAGAGATTTCTCATTATATCTTTTGATAGGCATCTATTAGATATTGGGCAGTTATGCCCCATTTCTCGTTATCTCTTTTGATAGGCCTTCGTTAGTCATTGGGTGGTTGTGCCTCATTTCCCTTTACTTTTTATATTTGCATTTTAGTGGCAGGAAGAGATGATGCTTTCATTAGACAGTGTATTTAGAAATGCACGTATGCTATTTCTTATATATTGCATCCTATTGTCATTTATCATTATCATCTATCATGATGCATACATTATGTCATGGATATACATTCATATAGGTGAGTTTAGTATTGTCCCCTGGATGGTCTCATGATACGGTTCTACATATGTTTTCATATATCGTCAGCCGTATTGAGCACATGCCACCCATATTAATAGCCTCTTCTTTCAGATCGTGGTATGACAGTTTGCCTCCCACAGACAGGACGACAGTTAATCAGATGTTGGGGCATTTTTTGGTCATCTTGTCTTTCCAGGTACCACTGGGCTTCGTAGACAGTATGCTATCCGGTTGGATACCTGAGCGACAGGTTTTCAGATTTGGTATCTACGAGCTAACTCCCACGTTGGAGGAGTATAAGCGCATCACTGGTTTTCCATTGGATCGACCTTGTGTTAGGATGGCCGTCAACGATATGAGACTGACAGTTCATGACCTTGACTGGCTTGCGGTGCAGAGTCGTCATGGATGAGATTACTTTGGGACATGTGGTGTCCTTGGATTTTCTGATTGATTGATTTGGATCGTTAGATAGCTATCTACTGCACTCATGAGATTTTTCCATTACTGAGGATGTGTGGAGGGCTGCCCGAGTAGATGCTTTATTGATGTACGTTGTGGCTTATCTATACATGCCATTGTATATGGACCATATGGATATCGGCATGATCACAGTGGTTCCCGCTCTCATACAGGGTGGTACCATCCTGCCCATGATACTGGCAGAGACCTTGAGGTAGGCTACATTCTGCCATACCCATTCTATGGGGTTCTTCAAGGGTAGTGTCGTTTTATTATACGTGTGGTTCATGACACACTTGAGACCTATCGACACTTTTAGACATCATGGGTACTATTTTACTCATAAGATAGCCATGTCCTATTCTTTTCAGCCGACTAAGTGTACAGATGTGGCATCTTGGTTGGCCTTTTTGACGGCGATCGAGCATCCATTTGCGATCTTGTAATGCTCATGACTCAGCTCTCCTTATAGCTTTATTAATTATGCAGTTGGAATGGATTATCTACCCCTGGTTCGTCTGAAAGGGGTGACCACATATCATCCACTAGCTGGCATGGGATAGTTCGGCCAATTTTAGAATAGTCACCACTTTGATGGGGCTATAGATCAGTGATTATCAGCTTCATCTCTGTTAGCAGATGATTTGACCAGGATTTATAATTATTGGACCCGTTGCGAGAGGGCTAATTTTTTTACTAGTAAACCTGGTCATTCTTTTGAGTACTCTGCATGGCTAGAGGCAGACATTTCATCGGCCGTGGTTGTTCACTTGGAGCCAAGTATTGATTCTGATGAGAAGGAGCCTTTAGAGGACCCTGATTCTCCCACCGAGGACGAGTTATTTGCTGGTTTGACAGCAGCTTTGGTCAGTGACCCCCATAGCACTCCTACTGCGGTGGATCAATCTCTTATAGATTAATTAGCTCGGATGACCTTTGAGAGGGATCAGGCGAGAACACTGATGTTAACAGCTCTTTCTGGCAGGGATGCTGCTATTATTGATAGGGACGATGCTCGAACCACTCAAACGCAGCTTTTGTTGAGAGAGATGAGACTCTAGTTGCACGGAATACTACTTTTGTTGAGCGAGATGAGGCTCTAGCTATCCAGGATGTTTACATCGCTGATAGTACTGCACTTAGGTCCTATACACATAGCATTATTGCAGATATGAGTGCATTAATAGATGATCATGGTAGCACTATGCAGATGGTTGTGAATCTTCTAGCTCGCATGGAGACCTTAGGGTAGGAGCTTACAGATGCACCTCCATCTCTTGAGAGGGATGCCATGCTGGACTTGATATCCTATTTTTTATAGACTAGCTTTCATTTTCCTGAATGGACTAGGTCAGCTATTTTTGTCATGTACATGATACATTGTATAGATTAAACAGTATCATATGGCAGAGAAATATATTTTGATTCACTTCCATTTTGGATATATATTGTCATTACTGAATGATTACCACTTTTTTCATGAATTGTTGTCTTGATGTATCATGAACTTTTCATTGATGAATTAACATTGAGATGTCGGAGAGTACCTCAGAAGGGCCTGTTGATCAGGGAGGCTTTATAGTATTAGGGTTATATATGGGTTTTGGTGTCTTAGGACTGGTTTACAATTGGGTTTTTGAATTTATAAGGAAAATTATGTTTGTTTTTTCTTTTGAAGGTTAGACCGCACCATAAATGGTTGCTTACGTACTCCCATGGATCGGGGAGATCAGGTCATTCGTAGTTCAGGCTTTGCCTGAATGGTTGAAAAGTTCTTATTTGGGTTGAAGCTTGATTTGATGGATTTTTGGATTTTTGGATTATTTTTTTGTTTGGTTTGACCGCACCATAGCTAGCTACCTACGTACTCCCATAGATTGGGGAGATCAGGTCATTCATAGTTCAGGCTTGGCTGAACAGTTGAAAAGTGTTTATTTGGGTCTAAGCTTGATTTGAAGGGTTTTTGGATTTTCTTTTGTTTGGTTTGACCGCACTATAGATGGTTGTTTACGTACTCTAATAGATTGGGGAGATCAGGTCATTCATAGTTCAAACTTCTAGTGAAAACCTGAATTGATTTGATCTTTTTTCTTTCTTTTCTTTTTTTTTCAGGACCAGGATGATGGCTTATAGGTGACTCAGAGATAGTACCTCTTCACGGTGTCTGAATTGATGAGCTGAGGAAATTCTGTCCCATCCATTTCTTGTAATCTGATGGCTCCTCCTGTCAACACGTCTTTGACAATGAAAGGTCCTTCCCAATTCGAGGTAAACTTTGCCTTTGGCTTCATCTTGATTAGCAAGGACTTTCTTCAATACCAAGTTATTTTCTTTAAATTGCTGAAGTCAAACTTTCTTTTTGTATGACCGAGCAATTCTTTGCTGACATAATTGCCCTGAAATATGGTTGTAGCCCTTTTTCATATATCAAGGATAACTGGTGGTATTGCTCTTGCAACCACTGGTCTACTTCCATCTGAACATCTATTTATACCCTCAATGACTCTATTTCTACTTCTATGGGGAGTACTTCTTCCATGCCATAGACTAATGAGTAGGTGGTCGCCCCAGTGGAAGTACGCATTAACATTTTATAGGCTAGTAGAGTCAGAGGCAATAGATCAGGCCATCCCTTGTGATTGGCGGACATTTTTTGCATGATTTTCTTGATTATTCTTATTGGCCGCTTCAACAGCACCATTCATATTAGGAGGATAGATGATAAAGAGATGCTTAATCTGAAACTTGCTGCATAATTCTTTCATCATTTGGTTGTTTAGATTCTTGTCATTGTCGGGCACGATCACCTCAAGTTGTCCATATCGACAGATTACATTTTTTTTGATGAAACCACTGATTACCTCTTTGGTGACTTTGGGAACAAAGGCAGCTTCAACCCATTTGGTGAAGTAATCGATCATGGTGAAGATAAATCGATGACCATTGCTGGCTTTGGGTTCTATTGCCCCAATCACATCCATTCCCCACATGGAAAAGGGTCATGGCAAACTCATAATGTGCGACTTGTCATTGGTAGCATCTTCTGACGTGATCATCACAGTCAACTTTAAGAGAGATCCAGTAATGCCATGTTCTCAATATTTTCCTGGCAAGTAAAGGACCGCTCATGTGTGGACCACAGACTCCACCGTGGACTTCCTCCATCAATCTTTGGGCTTGATCCTTATCCAGGCATCTTAAAAGGCTTATTCCAGCATCCCTTTTATAAAGCGCATCTCCGCTCAGATAGAATTTCATAGCCACCTTATGAATCCGCTTTCTTTCAGCTTAACTTGCCCCGGTAGGCGTAGATCCATCTCGAAGATATTCTCTTATATCTTGGTACCAAGGATGTTTAATAGGAGGTAGTTCATCTGATATTTCTCTAATGAAATTCCAATATGATGGGGCCTTTTGGCTTGTAAATTTGATGTTGGGAATTCCCATCCTATCAGATATGTGGATCAAGGAGGCCAACGTTGTCAATGCATCAGCAAAGTCATTCCTACCTCGAGGGATGTGGATGAAGGTTATTTCTTTAAACTCCATGGCTATCTTGATAAATTGTCGATGATAGGGCAGCAAATGCAATTCTTTAGTATGATATGCCCCGGTGGTTTGTTTGATAACCAACTCAGAATTTCCAAAGACCAGTAACCATTTGATATCCATGGATTGGGCCAGTTTCAAACCCATTATACAGCCCTCATACTCAGCTATGTTGTTAGTTTTGACAAACTGCAATTTAATGGCTATAGGATACTGTTCTCCTGTAAGAGATATAAGAACTGTCCCTGCTCCGACACCTTCCATGTTCATGGCTCCATCCAAATACAATTTCCAACATTGGACTGTATCTTCTTGAGGGATTTGTTGAATTGTCATTATCCCATCATCCGAAAAATAAGTTTCCAAATGTTCGAAATCCCCTGATGGTGCTTCGGCCAATTGATCCGCAATTCCTTGACCTCTGACAGACTTTTGAGTCACATAGATGATATCAAATTGTTGAAGTATCAATTGCCATTTTGACAATCGATAATTCAACATTGGCTTGTTGAATACGTACTTAAGAGGATCCATGTGGGATATGAGCTAGGTCGTGTGCCCATGCAGATAATGTTGTAATCTCATGGCGGCCCAAGCTAACGCACACCAGGTTTTTTTCAATCAAAGTGTACTTCTGTTCTCTGCGACTGAATCTTTTGTTGAGGTAATAGATAGCTCTCTCCTTGCTTCTATCATCTTTTTGTCCCAGCATACAACTGATGAGTTGGTTTTATACCTATGAATCGGTATTCATTTTAGCTTGAGTCTTAGTGTTTTTAAGTATTTATCTTAGCATTTTACTCGGATTTATGTTATATTGACAGGAAACAAAATGGATGCTAAAATGGCTAAAAGGACAAATTGGAGCTACATTGGGACCAATAAGGCTTGACCCAATTCGGCAAGTAAGGACCAAGGGATCAGATAGTGCATGCATTAGATGGGTTGGGTTGCCATGCAAAGCCCAAGTAGTAAAAGGATTAACGAAGGCAATTGATTCAAGTGGCCACGAATTGAGATTAGGAGCAGCCCATTTTCGAAGTCAGCCATGAAGGAGCCACTCATGAAATCATGAAGCTAATGATAAGACTTTCAGGCAGCTGGCATGTTGTTCTTCTATTTTGATATTGGTGTAACAAGGCGCATGATGGGTCACGCATGCAAGTGTCAGCAAAGTGGGTTCGAATGGGAGCAGCTTGGGGATTCTATGTCTATGTAGATCAGAGTGTTGCATGGTTAAATGGTAAGGAATTAGCAAGCATTATGAAAAGAAGTTAACTAGCAACTAATATATTGAAAGTGGGCCACGAAGTTGGTGATGGAATACAGTAGCAGCTTGCATAGGAGGGATTCATTCTATGTCACATTAATGAAGCACATGGGCCCACGGTCACAAGCAGCTAACAATGCAAGATTCAACATATATGTGGGAGTTATTTAGCTAGCCGCATGAAATAAAGAATACAAGTCATCATGAAATTAAAGCAAGCAAGATGGCTAGATAGAAGTAAACCCCGCGGGGGCGGGTGATTAACACAAGAGCCTCCCGCTGGGGCGGGGAGGCGCAAGGGCTGAACCGAATTTTCGTTCCCAAGACAGATTTGGGCTGGAAAAGAAGGGGACTAAGACACGACGCATGGAGGTGCTGAGTATAAAGAGTATATATATAGATAATATAATACATAATACCTAGCCACCGTAAGAGGCACTAATTATTGGATCTTAACTTAGAGCGGAGACTTGAATCATCAAGGGAACGTGACGAACGCAGGGTTGGAGCGGAGATTGGTGATACGATTCTGAATTTTATTACCTCTTTCTCTTTATATCTTGTAATCATTATGTTTCTTATGATGAGAATTATGGGTTTTAATTCATTTAATATGAACTATTTCCTTTTTAAGCCTACAACGGATCTTTGATTGTAATGGATGACCAAGTATTTTTAAACTCAGTTTGTGGATGTTATTCCCAGGTTATTCACTATGTGTGTGATTCATTTATATAATTGCCTGATCAACGATTATTCTATCATTTCTTATGAACTTGTGAAGGAACATAGGAGATTAGAACTGGTCTAGTGACATATGTTGGTGATTTCTGCGTAGATAAAAATTGTGATTCGTGTTTAGGATAGATGTATTCCTTTACGCCATATGTAATCTGAAAGAAAACTTGATAATAAATTCTTGTTAATTGTAATTCACATAGAAATATAGTGAATTGGTTAAGTAGGATGTCTTGCTTGAATCTATCATATGTGGATACAAATGAGTATGGATATTATGCATCGTGAGGTGGTTTTATCTACGTTAGTGTTTTCGATTAATAATTTGGGGGTAACTGAAATAAATTGGGGAAAAGGATAATTATCAACAATGCAATCATAAGTGAACTTGTGGGCTTAACTCTCTCAAATTTGTTAAATTCTTGATTTAGTGTACGATTGTTCTAAGTAATAATTTAGTTATAAAAACGTCACATGACCGTTAGTTTGATAAAGTTGAAATACTATAAAATTGGTAATTGTTTGATAGAGCAATAATTATTGTCTCTGTGGGTACGATCTTTGATTTATCACTGTATTACCTGTTGACCATGTACACTTGCGTGTTGCGCGTAGAAAATACACAACAGCAACCCATGGCGTTGGCATTGACTGACGGGTACATAAACAAGGGAACCTCATCTCTTGGGGGTACCAAGATAGGGGCTTCGATCAACTGCTTCTTGATGGAAAGGAAGGCTTTTTGAGAATCTTCATTCCATTTCATGGAGGTTTTTTTCCTTAGCATCTTAAAGATGGGTTCACACGTTGCCGTGAGTTGAGAGATGAATCTGCTTATGAAATTGATTCTCCCCAGAAATCCCTGTATTTCCTTTTCTGTTCGGGGCACGGGCATCTCGATGATGTCTTTAATCTTAGTGGGATCCAGCTCAATGCCTCTGTTGCTTACTAGAAATCCCAATAACTTGCCTGATTTGACACCAAAAGCACATTTGGTCAGATTCAGCTTTAAGTTGTACTTGCGCAACCTGTTGAAAAGCTTTTTGATATAGCTGGTGTGGTCATCTTCCTCCCGGGATTTGACGATGATATCATCCACATAAACCTCTATTTCTTTGTAAATCATGTCATGAAAAAGGGCCATTATGGCTCGCTGATAGGTGGCACCGGCATTGCTAAGGCCGAAAGATAAACGTCTATAACAAAAGGTTCCGCAAGGAGTGGTGAAAGGCTGTTTTCTCCCTGTCCTCTTCAGCAATCATGATTTGATGATACCAGGTAAAACAGTCAACAAAAGAATACATGTCATACTATGTCGTGTTGTCAATCAGTATGTGGATAAAAGGTATTGGGAAGTTATCTTTGGGATAAGTTTTGTTTAAATTCCTGTAATCCATGCATACTCGTACCTTCCCTCCGGGTTTAGGCATATGAACTGTATTGGATAGCCACTCAAGGTTGGTAGACACCATGATGATGTCGGCTTTGAATTGCTTGACAATTTCTACTTTGACTTTCAGACTCCACTCAGGTTTCAATTGCCTGAGCTTCTGCTTGACTGGCTTGAATCCATCTTTAATGGGCAGTCGATGAATGACAATATCAGTAGACAAACCAATCATGTCTTCATGTGACCATGTAAATACATCTTGTAACTGAGTTAAGAGTTCAATCAGGTCTTTTCTTTGGTTTGAGGTAAGGTCCATGTCTATCTGAATTTCTTTAGGGTTTTCTGAGGTTCCGATATTGACAGTGATGGTTTGATCGAGGTTTGGTTTGGGTTTATCTTAGACCCATTCTTTGATCTCCTTGGGCACCTCATAGTCATCTATCTCCTCTTGATCAATCCTCATCAAGTCGAAGTCCAGTTCTACATCAAAGTTATAGTCACTGTGAAAATTTGGCTTCTCATCAACAAGGCCAAACAAATCAAACTCTGAAGTCCTAAAAACAAAATTCTTTCACTTTAATATGTGGAACTGTTTAATTATACAAAGCAATTAGCAAAAAGCATAACAAAAGTAACTGCTATCGCTGTACAACAAAAATAAGCAAAAAATAAAACCACGCGCAGACACTCGAAATTTTGCATTCCTGTTATAGATGCTCGAAAATTTTACATTCCTATTACTAACCCTACAGGTGGGCAAAACCATCTTTTCAATCCCGGTCTTAATACCGAGATGTCAGATCAGCCCCGGTCTCAATACCGGGATGTCAGTTCAACCCCAGTCTCAATACCGGGATGCCAGTTCAACCACGGTCTTAATACCGGGATGCCAGTTTAACCCCGGTCTCAATATCGGGATGTTAGTTAAGCCCCGGTCTCAATTTCGGGATGCCATTTCAACCCCGGTCTCAATACCGGGATGTCAATTCAGCCCCGGTCTCAATACCGGGATGCCAGTTTAACCCCGGTCTCAATACCGGGATGTCTCAACCCCGATCTCAATATTGGGATGCCAGTTCAACCCCGGTCATAACCTGGGAGGTATAGGTCAACCCTAGTCTCAATACTAGGATGTCAGTTCAACCCCGGTCTCAATCCGAGAGGTAATGGTCAACCCCGGTCTCAATACCGGGATGTCAGGCCAACCCCGGTCTCAACACGGGAGGTACTGGTCAACCCCGGTCTCAACCCGGGAGGTACTGGTCAACCCCGGTCTCAACCCGGGAGGTATAGGTCAACCCCAATCAAAAACCGGGAGGTACAGGTCAACCCCGATCATAACCCGGGAGGTACAGGTCAACCCCGGTCTCAACCCGGGAGGAACAGGTCAACCACGATCTCAACCCGGGAGGCCAAATCAACTTCAAAGACAACCCCGAAGAGTCCCATTATCCCCAGAGACAACCCTGGGAAGACAAGTCAACCTCGGAGATAACCCTGAGCACAAACAGAATCCGCTAGGATCCAAACCTCGGAGACAACCCAACAATCGAAGACAGTGCCAGTACAGGAAACAACCCTTGGAGGGGAAAAATGGTCTTTTTACCAACTTGAAGATGATCCGGTCAAAATCAAGCCGAAATTTATGCCATCAAGGTCAGAAAGAACCATAACGTTGATCCCGAGTGAAAACAACGCAAGACAGCTCAACGGATAAACTGAGGGAAAATAAAGACCTAGTTATGAACCCGTCTTCTTGGACTCGAAAAACATTTAGTCCCATGTCATTGTGACACTCTCGGCGAGCACTTTTGGAAAGGTATAGAACTCCTCAAACGGACGCTCCGATCAAAAGTTAAAAAGTTTCGAATCTGACCTCGTGTTGCTTGGAGTGCACGTACTTCGAGGCGACAGGACCCACCACCCAAAACCCTGCCACACGACATCGTAGGTAGACCCGTGGCTACCTTTGGTAGAGCCGCTTCCATCGGGTCTATAAATATAAGTGCACCCCATGCCAAAATTAATTCATAAACGCTTTGAAACTCTGCCCATTTCATTCTTAGCCCGACTTCCTGTACTCCAAACCTTGTTTTTATCACTCTAACACGTAGATATACTCATATACTACAACATACCAAAACTTAACCTATAGAAACTAACGTTTGAAGCCTACGATTTGGCAAAAAGCCCGTGTAGCAGTCCATTGTCAATAGTTTTACGATCAGAAAGTTCATACTACTTCATTGCGCATTTATACACTTGCAAGTTATGTTTTGTTTTTTGATTATGCCCAGAACTCAGTTATGTGGCCGTTTTTGCTTACGTTTTCGTACATTTTATTTTATAAACACGTTTTCTAGCATTTACAAAGCCCGGATCGTCGATCCGCGACTTTTAATAGCTTTTATACATATACATATACATATATATCGACTTCGCCGGACTGGGTTATCTTCCCAGTCCTGGTTTGGCTTTTTTGTATATATTTAACTATATATATACTAACCTTTCAATTTGTCAAGCCCGGATGTCAAATCTGTGGCAGTTTATCGCTTTTATATATATAACTCTATATATATATATATAAAAATTTCTGACTTATTTGGGCCTGGATTTTGACTTCGTGGCCTTTTTATTGCTTTAAAATATATATATATATACATATATATATATTGACTGTATATATTAATATTTACGTTCCAGTTTGGCCTGGATTATTTCTTGGCCTTTTTATCGCTTTTATAGATATATATATATATATATATATATATATATATATATTTACATTTCTGTCTGGGCATAGGATTGCAAATTTGTCGCCCTTTATAGCTTTCATATATATATTTCTATTCTGTTGAGCCTGGATTAATTTGTGGCTCTTTTATAGATTATATATATATATATATATATATATATATATATATATATTTACATTCTGTTCAGCCTGGATTACTCCGTGGCTTTTTATAGCTTTTATATATATATATATATATATATATATATATATATATATATATATATATATATAAGCTGGAAAGGGCGAGAGTGCAAACCCATCGCCCTTTACAGTTTTCGTATATATATAATCATATATATTCTTTATTCATTGTGATTAACTTTCTGCGGTAAATATTCATTTGATATGAATCGGCGCTGACATCTCTTCGGGGAAACTCGATTTCTTTAAATCATGCCAATTCTATCTTTCAAACGGTTCAAAATAGGTCCAGACAGAACCGGAAAGCTAGAATGGCCGAGATTTATTTAAATCTAGCAGCTTTTCTAGTTTTGTTCAAAACAAAAGCAACCTCGCGACCCTTAGATAGCTATCTAGTGGGAACGAGACGCTTTGGCTACGCGCAAGCCAGTATTTGACTGATGAATCTTTGGTTTTTGCGACGTCTGGATGTAAATATCCATTTTCTGTGCATATTTGAGTTGTGCAGGTTTTATTGGCTTCCCTCTGTGTGCCTAGGAATCGTGGAATTCATGATCAAACTGATCAGAATCTAATTCCCACGATGGGCAAACTTCATATTACAAATGTACCCAGCCAGTTTTTTTGTAAATGTACATCCGAAAGACCTTAAAACGGTTATCCATGTTTAAGGTCTCAACATACTGAAATAATAGTTTGTCGTGCCAGAGTCACTCAGATGGCTGTCATGCCCATGAGAAGACCGGTACTTGTATATATTTTGTGGTCGAGGATGCTTCGCAGCCTGACAATCACCATTCAAATTGAGCCAAAAGGCTGAAAAAGACAAAATGGAAGTAGCAACAGGCTTCTATTATTATGAGAGCATAATGGTTTAAAACCCGGCTTTCAAAACATCATTTCAATATCTTGTCTAAAAAGGACTTTTGCAAATCAAATCAAACCCTTCGTATATAGGTTCAACGAAGCAAATCACTACTTTCAATCAACAAACGTAGGCCCAATTTCTTCCAGTATTCACACACACATTGCAAATAAAAAGAGAAATATTGAAAAGATACGGTACCGTGTTTTCACGGGAGTTGTGGGGTGCCTAACTCCTTCCCTACACTTAACCAAGCCCTCGGACTTAGGACTTCGGTTTCAAAGATTCAGTTTTGACAGTGTCCAGCAATTGGGCCTACTTTCAAACAAAACTTGATTGAGTTAGTACAACCATTTCAAATCTACCAACTGGCGACTCTATAAACGTTCAAATCGTCGACATGATACATGTTGGCCTTTTCCTAAAAAACTCTTCACCTTTTTTCATAAAAAGATAAAAATAAGGGTAGAACCAAGACTTAGGAAAAAAGAGAAAGATCCGGGTTCCGACTAAACATATTTTTTCACCGACGTCGACACCACGCTTCAAGGCAGATGGACTTTCTGCCCTTTTACCCTTTTTGACTGATGCACGGAGTGCCGCTCTAATTATCTAGACTCAAGTCCTCATGAACATGGAGGATAAAAGAGTTATTATCGTCAGTCTCCTTTTTGATGATGACTAAGATAACATTTCCATCAAAGTCGGCATTCCTCTTTGGGGTACTCTCTTTATCTCTGTCCATACAAGGGATTGGGAGTTGATCTTCTGCATAATCATCATCTGGGATATCATTGTTCATTCCCTCAGTGTGCACTAGAAAATGCATCTTTGCAAACGGGTCTCATCCTCCCCTCCGAAACTTTTCCTTCCTTTTTTTACTTTCCCCATTAGGCTTCAGGACTTCTTTTTCAATGATCGGTTTAATCTTCGGCATCAGCATACTAGCGATGACAACATGAATTTTCCTCATAGGCTTCATAAATCATGTATCAGTGAGGTTTGGTAATAGCATGGTAGAGGCAGGAATCGGTGGATGCTTGTGCGGGTTCCAGTGGTTTGATCCAAAGGAATAGCCTAATCCAGCCTTCCCTGTCTGGCTAGGGATTTGAACTGGGATTCTGATTCCTTGCTGACTTTTTCCTAACCCTTTTCCAGGGCAGAAACTAAAGGATATCATTTCCTGACTGACCGTCATCACTTCGGTGGAAACTTTTGGCTTTAAGGCTGGCGACCCAATAGATAGGTATTGAGTGGTGCTCACTTCAGGGGCTTGAAAACTGGCGGGCTCAACCCCCTCATCGAGACTAATCACATGCATATCACCTTGTGTATAGACAGGATACTCTGGCTCGGCCATTTAAAGTTATCAGATTGTCAATAATGATGTATTTTAGTTGTTAATGAAGGTTGAACGGAACTGCTCCTGCCATATGTATCCACGGTATTCCCAACAGTAAATTCTATCCTGTGGTAATGTTTAGTATCTAGAAGGATATGTAGAAAGTATGGGGTCCAATCTCCAATGGAAGTTCTATTTCTCCCACAGCCTCTCGGCGAGATCCATTAAAAGACCTGATGACTACATGACTAGTCCGAATTCGATTTGGATTAATCTTTATTCTCTCTAATGTGTCATAGGGATAGATGTTCATGGATGATCCTCCATCTATCAGCACACCTCCTACCACATATCTTGAGGACATCACTGCTATGTGCAATGACTTGCAATGACCCGTCCCTTCTGCGGGTATGTCATCATTAGTGAAAGATATCACATTACTATTGAAAATGTGCTCTATCACATAATGAAACTTCTCAGTATCTACCGTTTTTGGAAGATGTACTTCCTCCAGAACTTTCACTAGAATCCTGAGATGATCTTTCGAAGATAAGACCATTGTAGACACTCGAAATTTTGCATTCCTGTTACTAACCCTGCAGGAGGGAAAAAATGTCTTTTACCTTCCAGAGGCAACCCTGGAAGTCCAAATCATCAAGTCAAGCCACGGCAACAAACCTGGGAGAAACAGTAACCCCGACGACAACATCGGGATGTCAAGTCAGGCCCCGACGACAACCCCAGGAGATACAGTAACCTCGACGACAACACCGGGATGTCAAGTCAAGCCTCAGTGACAACCCCGAGAGATACAGTAACCCCGGCGACAACACCGGGATGTCATGTCAAGCACTGATGACAACCCCGGGAGATACAGTAGCCCCGACGACAACCCCAAGAGTTCAAGCCAAACCCCGGAGATAACCCCGAGAGATCAAACCAACCTTTGGAGAGAGCCTTGAAGCATCAAATCATCCCCAGAGACAACCTCAGAAGACCCAAATCAACCTCGGAGACAACCATGAGGAAGAATAGAGTCGGCTAGGATCAAACCTCGGAGATAATCCCGAGAAAATAGTCAAAAACATTATCAATCCGGGCGACAACCCCTAGAAGGGAAAAATGGTCATTTTACCATCTTGATGTCAAGTTACTCCAAAATTAAGCCAAATTGATGCAATAAGGGTCAGAAAGAGCCATAACATTAATCCCAAGTGAAAATAGCACAAAACAGCTTAACGAACGGACTGCAAAAATTCAAAGATCTAGTTATGGGCCTATCTTCCAAGATTCAGAAAAGGTCAAATCCTTTGTCATTGTGTAGCTCCCGGAAAGGGCTTTTCAGAAAGGTATAGCACGCCTCAAACGGATTCCCGAATTGAAAGTTATGAAGGTTCGAAGCAGACATCGCGTTGCTCGGAGTGCATGTACTTCGAGACAACGGGACCCATAGGAGTGGGGCCCACTCGAGCAGCGGCACCTCTACCCGCAGCTGTCGCGGGTAGACCCGGTACTATTTTGGTTTATAAATAAGTCCCCCACCTTGTAAAAAAAGAAGAAGAAAATTAGAAAAATACCTAGAAACTCCTCCCATTTCGACCTTTAGCCCTACTTCTAGTACTCCAAATATCAATTTTATTCTTCCAATATGTTTGCATATGTATATTCTACAACATAACAAAAATTAACCAGTGGAAACAGAGATTTGAAGCCCTCCGAGTGTCAAAAAGCCTGTAGAGTTGTCCATTAAAAGTTTTTTTACAATCAGAAGTTATTTTCTACTTTATCATACATATGTGAACATGCATATGAAATTTTAGCTTCTGGTTTTGCCCAGTTCTCAAATTCATGGCCTTTCTAACTTACTTTTTAGTATATATAAGTATATATATACGTTTTTCTTTGTTTGCACATCTTGGATTGTTAATCTGTGGCTTTTACTTGCTTATATATATATATATATATATATATACTAACTTGTTCGGCATGGATTGCTAATTCGTGGCCTTTTCAGCTTTATTATATATATAACTGACTATCTATATACTAACTTTCAATTTTGTCAAGTCTGGATTATAAATCCGTGACATTTACTGCTTTTATATATACGTAACTATATATATATATATATATATATATACATATAAAAAAATTATTCTGACTTCGTTTGGCCTAGATTGAAAATTCGTGGCATTTTACTATATATATATATATATATATATATACATTTCAGTCGAGCCTGGAAATTTGTGGCCCTTTACAGCTTATATATATATGTATATATATATATATATATTTACATTTCAGTAGAGCCTGAATTAGAAATTCGTGGCTTTTTACCGTTTTTATAAATATATATATATATATATATATATATATATATATTTACATTTCAGTCGAGTCTGGATTAGAAATTAGTGGCTCTTTACAACTTTCACACACACACACACACACACACACACACACACACACACACACACACACACACACACATATATATATATATATATATATATATATATATATATTGTAGACACTCAAAATTTTACATTCCTGTTACTAACCCTACAGGAAGGAAAAACCGTCTTTTCAACTCATGTCAACCCCGGTCTTAACACGGGAGGTACAGGTCAACCCCGGTCTCAACCCGGGAGGTTTAGGTCAATCCCGGTCTCAACTCGGGAGGTACAGGTCAATCCGGGAGGTATAGATCAATCCCGATCTCAACTTGGGAGTAACAGGTCATCCCCGGTCTCAACCCGGGAGGTACAGGTCAACCCCGGTCTCAACCCGGGAGGTACAGGTCATCCCCGGTCTCAACCCGGGAAGTACAGGTCAACCCCGGTCTCAACTCGGGAGGTACAGGTCAACCCCGGTTCAACCCAGGAGGTACAGGTCAACCCCGGTCTCAACCCGGGAGGTACAGGTCAGACCCGGTCATAACTATGGAGGCCAACTCAACTTCGGAGACAACCCTGAAGCCTCATAACATCTCCAGAGGAATACCAGGAAGGACCAAATCAGCCTTAGAGACATCCATGAGGACAAACAGAATAACCTGGGATCCAAACCACAAAAACAACCCCAGGAGGTCAGCCGAAGGCCATGCAAGCATTGAAGGCAACCCCGGGAGGGGCAAAACAATTATTTTATCAACTTGAAGCCGATTCAATCAAATTGAAGCCGAATTGATGCCACTAAGGTTAGAACAAACTATAACAATGATCCCGAGTGGAAATAGAGCAAGACAGCTCAACGGACAAACCACGAGAAATAAAAGACTTAGTTATGAACCCGTATTTTTGGACTCGGAAAAGGTTTTCTCCCATGTCATTGCAATACGCTCGGCGAGGGCTTTCTAGAAAGGTACAGTACGCCTGAAACGGACGCTCCGATCAAAAGTTAGAAAGTTTCGAATCGGACCTCACATTGCTCTGAGTGCACATACTTCGAGACGACAGGACCCGCCACGGGACCTTTACCACATGGAGCCGCACCTCCACCTGCGGCTGCCGCAGGTAGAGCTGCTTCTCCTAGGTTTATATATATAAGGTGACCCCCAGCTCATTTTAAAAATAGAAAAACGCTCTGAACCTCTGCCCGTTTGGTTTCTCAGCCCCACTCTTGTACTCCAAACCCAAATTTTATCACTCCAACACATAGATATACTCATATACTACCACATATCAAAAATTAACCGGTAGAATCGGACGTTTAAAGCCTACGATTTGGCAAAAAGTCCGTGTAGCAGTCCATTGTGAGTATTTTTATGATCAGAAAGTTTATATTACTTTATTGCACTTTTATACACTTGCACGTTAAGTTTTACTTTCTGATTATGCCCAGAACTCAGTTCCGTAGTCGTTATTGCTTAATTTTTGTACATTTTAGTAGATAAACTCATTTTTCGGCATTTTTACAACTCTGATCATAGATCCGTCGCTTCTAACAGCTTCTATATATATATCGTTGTTCTTAGCAACTTCTCCGGACTGGGTTATCTTGTCAGTCTGGGTTTGGCGTTATTATATATATATTTAACTGTATATATACTAACTTTTCAATTCTGTCAAGCCCGGATGTCAAATCCGAGGTAGTTTACTACTTTTATATATATAACTATATATATATATAATTTTTTCTGACTTACTTGGGCCTGGATTTCTACTTCGTGGCCTTTTTATTGCTTTAATATATATACTAACTGTATATATATTAACTTTTTACATTCCAGTTTGTCCTGGATCATTCTGTGGCCTTTTTATTGCTTTTATACATATATATATATTCATTTCTGTTCGGGCAAAGGATAAAATGTTCGTCGCCCTTTACAGTTTATATATATATATATATATATATGTATATATATATATTTACTTTCTGCTAAACCTGGACAATTTCGTTGCTCATTTACAGTATATATATATATATATATATTTTAATTCTGTCGAGCCTGGGTCATTCTGTAGCTCTTTTACAGCTTTTATATATATTTCTATTCCAGTCCGGGCATAGGATAAAATGTCCGTCGCCCTTTACCACTTTTCTATATATATATTTACATTCTGTCCAGCCTGAATTATTCTGTGGCTTTTTACAGCTTTTATATATATATATATATATATATATATATATATATATATATATACATTCTAGTTTGGGCATCAGAGCGAAAATCCATCGCTCTTTATCGTTTTTATATATATTTCCATTCTGTCAAGCTTGGATTACTCCGTGGCTGTTTACAGCTTTTATAAATATATTTATATATTTACATTCCAATTCGGGCATCAGAGTGAAAACCCAACGCCCTTTACAGCTTTCATATATATATATATATATATATATATATATATATATATCTTTTATTCATGGTGATTAAATTGCTGCTTTAAATATTTATTTGATATGAATCGTCATTGACATCGCTTTGGGCGAACTAGATTTCTTTAAAGTTTGCAAACTCTACCTTTCAAATGGTTCAAAAAAGGTTCAGACAGAACCAGGAAGCTAGAATGGCTGAGATTTACTTAAATCTAGCAGTTTTTCTAGTTTTATTCATTTTTAAGCAACCTCGCGACCCTTAGATCGCTATCTAGTGGGAACGAGATGCTTTGGCTACTTGCAGGCCAGGATTTACTAATGAATCCTTTGTTCTTGCGATATATGGATGTAAATATATCTTTGCTGTACATATTTGAGCTGTGCAAGTGTATTGGCTTTCCTCTGTGAGCCTAGGAATCGTGAGATTCTTGGTCAAACTGATCAGAATTTGATTCCCACGATGGACAGACTCCACTTTACAAATGTACCTTGCCAGTTTTTTTTTTATAAATTATACATTCAAAAGACCTTAAAACTCTTATCTGGGTTTAAGGTCTCAACATAGTGAAAATATGGTTTGTCGTGTCAGAGTCACTCCGATGGCTGTCATGCCCATGAGAAGACTGACACTTGTATATATTTTGTGGTTGAGGATGCTTCGCACCCCGACAATCACAATTCTAATTGACCCAAAAGGCTAAAATGATAAAAATGGAAGTATCAACATGTTTCAATTCCTATGTTAGCGTAAGGGTTTGAAAAGCAGCCTTGCCAAACATCATTTTAATAAATCTTGTCTAAAAAAGAGACTTTTGCAAATCAAATCAAACTTTTCGTATATAGGTTCAACGAAGTATGTCCATGCTTTCATTCAAACAAACATAGGCCCAATTTCTTTCAGCATTCACACACACATTGCAGATTTAAAAGGGAAATATTGAAAAGATGCGGTACTGTGTTTACACGGGAGGTGTGGGGTGCCTAACATCTTTCCCACACTTAACCAAGCCCCCGAACTTAGAACTTCGGTTTCAAATATCAAATTTGGACAGTGTCTAGCAATTGGGCCTTTTTTCAACCAAAACTCGGTTGAGTTGGTACAACCATTTCAAAACTACCAACTGGCAACTCTGTAAAATGTTCAAATCGTCGACATGATACATGTTGGCCTTTTACTAAAATACCATTCAAAACCTTTTTCACAATAAAAAGAATAAGGGTAGACAAAACTCAGGAAGAGAAAAGATACGGGTTCGAACCCGACCCGAATTTTTTCCCAACGTCGACAGGTGGCGACTCTGTTGGGGACAGTAGAGGGCTTAGGCCGCGTTCAAATCTTTTTTAACATTTCCCTCTCATATCTGCGTATGTGTGAAATGCTGCATCTTTACATTGAATGAATGCGTGAATGCTGCGTCTTTACATTGAATGGATGTGAATGAATGCTTCCCCACTTTATTAGTGCTTCGCACCCATATTAGTGCTTCGCACCCATGTCATCATATGCATATGGTGAGACGCGATGTATGTGAATGTATGTTGTGTGATTCCTCCACCAGAAGGCAAACCCATCGGTGACAGATTAATGTCTTCGAGGATGGCTAAGTCTTCGGGGCTAATGAAAAAGCACCACTCAGATTAGCTCTAGTTGAAAGATCGGATTAATTTCCCCTCTAGTAGATTGAGATGATCTGAGGACCTTCATGCCGAAAAAAGCCGCGAGAGTAGCCTAAGATAAGTCAGCCTCTGATTAACCAAATCCGATAGGAAGCCTCTTCATGCCTTCCTCTTTCAAATTTAATGTCAAGTTTTCAATTCCAATTATAAATGTCATAATATACATTTCATGTTTTGTAAATCCTATCATATTATCCTGTCATCAAAACAACTGACCGCTGTTTTGCAGGATAAGATTAAAAAACCTTGAAAAACACATCATGGCATGCATCCTATCCTTACCTAGCTCAGGAAACTGACACGCCTACGTTTTGTTGTAGGTAAAAAATTGGTCTGGTCACTAGATCTAAGTCTAAGAATGCACTAAGTTCATCTCCGGACATGACTTCCAGTGCTCATCCAGAATCTACTCCTGTTTGTAGGGAAAAGTTTGAAGGACTGAAGAATCAGATAGCCGAATTGGCCAGTTTCTTGAGAGAGCAGAGTAAAGCTCTTAAAGGGAAACAAGCATAGGGTCACACAGAATTAGGAACACTCGGTAGCAGTCAAGAGACCGGGAAGACAGACACTCAGATTCCTGGACCATAGAACCAAGACACTACCAACAAAACCCCTAAAATCACCATCCTTAAAAAAGAATAGGAAGCTGGTGACCTTCTACAGAAAGTCCAATAGATGGAAGAAACTATCCGGTCTATCAAAGGGACTAGGGCATTTGGCAGTGTCAATTATTCAGACTTATATATTTTCCCTGGGGCTCTTTATCCTGAAAAATTTTGAGTCCTTGATTTTGAGAAATACGATGGATTGGGAGACCCCTACACTCACTTAAAGGTGTTCATTGGAGAACTTGGATCCTTTGCAGAGGATGAAAAACTCTGAATGCAGTTATTCCAGAAAAGTCTGATCGGAGAGGCTATAGCCTGTTATGCCCGTCTGGACAATTCTAAAATTCACAGCTGGGAAAAGCTGGCACATGCCTTCCTCAATCAATACAGTTTCCAGTCTCAACTACCTCCAGACAGATATCAAATAACCAAAATCAAGAAAAAGAACACTGAGTTATTCAGAGAATATGCTCAACGCTGGAGACGAATGGCGGCACAAGTCACTCCACCTATTATTGAGTCTGAGATAGTCATGACCTTCATCGACATTCAAGATCCTCCGTATTATGAAAGGGGCCTAGCAGGCATAGGAAAGCCATTCTCGAAAATGATAAAACACGGTGAAATGGCAGAAATGGGCTGAAATATGGGAAGATAATGGATCTGATCGCCTTAGAAGCTGTTGCCGAGCATATTCAATCCGGGAGTTTTGGGAGTAATCCCCAGAGAAAACATAAGAAGAAAGACAAAGAAGTGTCCTTAGTATTGCAAGGACAGAATCAGAGAAGCGAGTCGAGTAGTATGCCCATTCAAAGGAGGAACTATTCCCCTTTTCAAGCTCCAGCCCAATCTTCAAACCCGCCGTTCTAGAAAAATATGGAGGCCAGGCGTCGAAGAACGTTCACCCCCTTAGGGAATTCACTCAAAAATGTGCTAAAACTGTTAACGGCACAGAAAAAGATTGTGCAACTCCTTCCACCAAGCAATACAGGTGGACAGAATTTTGACCCAAATAAGAAGTGTGCCTACCATTCCGGATCTCCGGGCCATAATACACAAGACTGTTGGTCTCTCAAGCAAAAAATCAAAGACCTGATAGACAATGGAGAGATTATGGTGACAAAACCAGAGCAGTCGCACGTACAAGACAATCCCCCTCCCTCAGCACAAAGAAGAGGGTGTCAACATGATTAGCACGCAAAATGGAGAAGGATCCAAATACCTCCAATATGTCAGAAAATCAACTCAATCCAGCCCAAACAGTTGGGGGTTATCAGAAAGGCGGTTCCTGATAGAACAAGAGATTAAGTCTATCAAGGAACAAATTGGACAGTTAGCAGAGTTGGTCATATACCAACATCAGATTACTAGACAGTTGATAAACCAGACCAACCAGTCTGAGGTAAATCCTCCCACACCGGAGATCAGTCCCATGAGGAATCATTATTGGCTTCATGAATATGAACCCTGGGACGACAAAATGGAGAAGGAGGAGAAGTTCCAGGCTGGTCAGGAATTTGCCTTTCAAAGGAATTTCACCAACTTGAATCAACCTATGAAAGAGATCCTCCATATGTTAATCAATGAGGGAATGGTTGCAGACTTATTACCCCAAGTAAATCCTCGATCCAGGAAATTCAAGCCTGACAAGATCTATCAGTATCACTCCAATGCTCCCGGTCATGACACTAAAGATTGCTGGGGACTTCGTAACCTGATTTAGAATATGATTGAAAGCGATGAACTGATTAGAGGAAATCAAGATTATGGCCTTCCTGATGAAGAAACTCTCTTTACTCCCACTGCGTGGAGTCATGATACAGTGGCTGTTATTTCCTGTGATATGGAGCCAGCCCCACACCCTTAGTATTGCAAGGGAAGGGGGTCTAAAACCCTGTGAAGTTGGCAGCGCTCGAACCTTTGATATTACCATTCAAACCCCAGTATCCAGTGATAAGTCTGAAGAAAGTCCAATGGAACTATGAGAATGATGAAGGTTCCACCTCAAACAACATTACCAACGTACCAAATGGGAATCCATTGTACGTGCCTTAGCGGGTGATCAAATCAGTCATCAAAGCCAAAGGGAATGTGGCTGAAGAGAAAATTGAAGCCTCAGTAAAATGGGACACAATAAAATCAAAGTGGTGCAAAGTCTAAAAGATGCACCAAAGCATTTCCTTCCTAAATCTGGTCTTATCATCAGTGGATCATCACAACATTTTGGTGAAAGTACTGGAGGCCCACCTGCCAAAGATAGTGGATGTTGAGAAATTTCGTCACATGATAGAACATATCTTTGACAGTAATGTGATATCTTTCACTGACGATTATATACCCGCATAAGGGACTAGCCATCATAAGTCACTGAACATAGCGGTGATGTTATTCTGGTATGTGATCGGAGGGGTGCTGATAGATGAAGGATTGTCCCTAAACATCTATCCCTATGATACTTTAGAGAGAATGAAGATCCATCCAAATCAGATCAAGACCAGTCATGTGGTTATCCGGGCTTTCGATGGATCTCACCGAGAAGCCGTGGGAGAGATTGAGCTTCCACTGGAGATAGGTCCACACACTTTCTATTTATCCTTCCAGGTGCTCAACATCACCACCGGATACAATTTGTTGTTGGGCAGGCCATGAATCTACATGGCAGGAGCCGTCACATCAACCCTTCATCAGCAACTCAAATACATTATCAATGGTAACCTAATCACGGTGAATGCCGAACCAGAATACCCTGTAGGCATACAGGGAGACATGCCAGTGATTAGTCTGGATGCAGGGATTGAACCTGCTAGTTTTCAAGCCTTGGAGGTAAGCGATACTCAGTACCTACCAGTTGGGGCACCAGCTCTGAAACTAAGAGTCTCCTCTGAAGTGATGAGAGTGGGCCAGGAGACAGGTATCTTTGGGTTTTTGCCCTGGAGAAGGGTTAGGAAAGGATCAGCATGGTATCAAGAGCCCAGTGTAAATCTCGAGTTAGTCAGGGAAAGCTGGATTGGGTTACACATCCGGGTCGAACCATCAGAACCCAAATAAGCATCTAAAGGCTCATGCTTCCACCATACTATTGTCAAACCTCACTGATGCTGGATTTGTGAAGCCAATGAGGATGATTCCCACTGTGATATCAGCCATGTTATTTCCTCCAATCATACTAGTAGGTGAGAGAAAGACCCCAAAGTCTGAGGGGGATAGCAAAAAGGGAAAAGAAAAGTTCCTGTACGAAGGACGAGACCCATTTGCTAACATGCGGGTTCTCATACACTACGAGGGTATGAACGATGATCTCCCTGACAGTGATGAAGAGGATCAGATCCAAATTCCTTGCATCAAGAAAGAGAAGGGAGTCAATACAAAGAAAAACCTCAGCCCTATTTTAAAGGATGTCTCAGTCATTATCTGAGATGAGGTAGACAACCACGAGTCTTGTATCCTTCTCATTCATAAGGATCTGGACAATTGGAGCAGCGTCCCTTGCCTCACTCAAAAAGGGTAAAAGGGCAGAAAGACCATCTGCCCTGTAACAGACGTTCATTTACTACTTATTTTGGTTGCACAGCTATAGCAGTAACTTTTTTCATGCTTTGCCAAATGCTTTGTATGTTTAAACAGTTGCATATATTAAAGTGAAAGCATTTTGTTTTTAGGACTCCAGAATTGGATTTGTTTGTCCCTGCTGATGAGATGCCAACCAGTCACAGTGACTACAACTTTGATGTAGAACTGAACTTTGACTTGATGGAAGTTGATCAAGAGGAGGAAGATGACTATGAGGTGCCCGAGGAAATCAAAGAATGGGTCGAAGACAAACCCAAACCAAACCTCGATTAAACCACCAATGTCAATATCGAAACCTCAGAAAACCTCAAAGAAATCCAGATAGGCCTAGACCTCACCACAGATCAAAAAGTCAACCTGATTAAAATCTTAACACAGTTCCAGGATGTGTTTGCATGGTCACATGAAGACATGATTGGCTTGCCTACTGACATTGTCATCCATCGACTCCCCATCAAAGATGGATTCAAGCCATTAAACAAAAGCTCAGGCAATTAAAACCTGAATGGAGACTGAAAGTTAAAGAAGAGGTTGTTAAACAATTCAAAGCCGGCATCATCATGGTATCAACATACCTAGAGTGGCTCTCAAACATTGTTCCTGTATCTAAGCCCGGAGGGAAAGTACGAGTATGCGTGGATTACAGGGATTTGAACAAAGCCTGTCTCAAGGACAATTTCCATGTACCTTTCATACATATCTTGATAGACAACATGGCACAGTTTGACATATATTCCTTCGTAAAATCCTTTGCTGGTTACCATCAAATTATGGTCGTTGGGGAAGACAGGTAAAAGACAGCTTTCATCACTCCCTGAGGAACCTTCTGCTACAAACGCTTGTCCTTCGGTCTTATCAATGCTGGTGCCACATATCAGCGAGCCATGATGGCCCTATTATTTGACATAATGCATAACTAAAATAGAGGTTTATGTGGATGACATCATCATTAAATCCCGAAAGGAGGATGATCACATCAGCTATCTCAAGAAACTGTTCAATAGGTTACGTAAGTACAACCTCAATCTAAATCTAGCCAAATGTGTTTTTGGCGTCAAATCAGGCAAGTTGTTGGGATTTTTGGTGAGTAATAGAGGCATTGAGCTGGATCTTGTCAAGATTAAAGCCATCACAGAAATGCCCGTACCTTGAACAAAGAAGGAGATACGTGGATTCCTGGGAATGATCGACTTTATAAGCCGATTCATTTCCCAGTTCACAGCGACTTGTGAACCCATCTTCAAGCTACTAAGGAAGAATTCCTCCACGAAATGGAATGAGGATTGTCAAGAGGCCTTCCTTTCCATCAAGAAGCAAATGATTGAAGCGCCTGTCTTGGTACCACCGAGGGATAGAGTTCCCCTATTTATGTACCCGTCTGTCAATGCCAACACAATGGGCTACATGATAGGACAAAAAGATGATAGTAGCAAGGAGAGAGCTATCTACTACATCAGCAAAAGATTCAGTAGTGGTGAACAGAAGTACACCCTGATCGAGAAGACATGTTGTGCGTTAGCATGGGCCGCTATAAGGTTACGACACTATCTTCATGGGCACACGACCTACCTCATATCTCGCATGGATCAGCTGAAATACGTATTCAATAAGCCAATGTTAAATTGTCGATTATCCAAATGGCAGTTGATCATCTAGCAGTTCGACATTGTCTACGTCACTCAGAAGTACATTAAAGGTTAGGGCATTGCAAATTAACTAGCCGAAGCACCATCAGGAGGGTTTGAACCCCTGGAAACTTACTTCCCAGATGATGGGATCATGACAATTCAGCAAGATCTTAAAGAGAATACAGGCCAATTATGGAAGATGTATTTTAATGGAGCAGTAAACATGGAAGGTGCCAGAGCTGGGGCAGTCCTCATCTCTGGTACAGGAGAACAATATCATGTGGCTACCAAGTTGTAGTTTGTCAACACCAACAACATAGCTGAGTATGAAGGCTGCATAATGGGGTTGAAATTAGCCTAATCCATAGGTATCCAACATCTACTAGTCTTTGGAGATTTTGAGTTGGTCATCAGACAAACCACCGGGGCATATCACACCAAAGAACTGTATTTGCTGCCCTATCATCGGCAGGTCATCAAAATATCCATGGAATTTGAAGACATAACTTTCATCAACATTCCTCGGGGTAGGAATGACTTCGCCGATGCATTGGCAACCTTGGCTTCCTTGATCCACATCCGAACGAAAGCGGATTCACAAGATGGCTATGAAGTTCTAACTGAGCGGAGAAGCACTCTACAAAAAGGATGCTGGAATAGGCCTGTTACGATGCCTCGATAAAGAGCAAGCCCAGAGATTGATGGATGAAGTCCACGATGGAATCTGTGGTCCACATATGAGCCGTCATCTGCTGGCCAAGAAAATATTAAGAACAGGGCATTATTGGATCTCTCTCAAAGCTGACTGTGTGATAATGTCAGGAGATACTATCAATGTCAAATCCATAGAAACGCCATCCACGCTCCTCCAAATGAGCTGCACAATATGAGTTTGCCATGGCTTTTTTCCATGTGGGGAATGGATGTGATCGGTCCAATAGAACCTAAAGCCAGCAACGGACATCGCTTCATCTTCAACATGATCGATTACTTCACCAAGTGGGTTGAAGCTACCTCTTTTCCCAAAGTCACCAAAGAGGTAATCATTGGTTTCATCAGAAATAATGTCGTTTGTCGATATGGACAACCGGAGGTAATCATATCATACAATGCCAAGAACCTAAACAATCAGATGATGAGAGAACTATGCAGCAAGTTCCATATCAAGCATCTCAATTCCGTCATCTATCGACCCAAAATGAATGGTGTTGTTGAAGCGGCCAACAAGAACATCAAAAAGATCATGCAAAAAATGTCCGCCAATCATAACGAATGGTATGATCTGTTGCCTCTAACCCTGTTAGCATACATGATGTCAATGCGTACCTCTACTGAAGCTACCCCCTATTCATTGGTATATTGCATGGAAGCAGTACTTCCCATAGAAGTAGAGATAGAGTCCTTGCGAGTATTAATAGACGCTCAGATGGATGAAGACCAGTGGCTGCAAGAGCAGTACCACCAACTGTCCCTGATAGATGAAAAGAGGGCTACAACCATTTTCCACAGGAAGTTATATCAGCAAAGGATTGCTCGATCAAACAACAAGAAAGTCCGAATACGACAATTCAAAGAGAACGACTTGATATTAAAGAAAGTCCTGGACAATCAAGACGAATCTAAAGGCAAGTTCACCCCTAATTGGGAAGGCCCTTTCATTGTCAAGGAGGTGTTGACAGGAGGAGCTATCAGATCATAAGAAATAAACGAGAACGAATTTCCCCAACTCATCAATTCAGACACCGTGAAAAGGTACTATATCTGAAACACATGCCAGCCATCATCCTGGTCCTGCGAATCGATCAAATTAATTTTGATTTTCACTAGAAACATGAACTTCGAATGACCTGATCTCCCTCAGTCCGGGAGAACGTAGGCAGCCACTCCTGGTGCTATCAAACCAAACAAAAAACTTAAAACTCATCAAACAAAGTTCAAAAGAGACACTTCTCAAACCTCTCACACAAAACTTGAACTACGAATGACCTGTTCTCCCTCAACCCAGGAGTACGTAGGCAGCCATTCACAGTACGGCCCATTTGAGATATTCTCCGACATCTCACTGTCAATCCATCAAGGAGAAGCTCATGATACATCAACAACAGCAAGTCATGAAAGAAGTGGTAATCACTCAGCAATGACAATATATAGCCAAACAGGGAAGTGAATCAAAATATATTTCTCTGATATATAATACTGTTTGATATACACTGTGTCCTGTACATGATAAAAATGGCTGATCTAGTATGTGTAGGGAAAACAAAGCTAGTCTATGGACCCATGGACAAACGGGATAGCAATGCCAATATGGCATCTCTCTCTGAAAATAGAGGAGCAGCTGCAAGTGCAATACCCTCAGCCTTCATACGAGCAAGCACATCTACAACCATCTGTATAGTGGCACTGTGACCGTCGATGAAAGAACTCATCTCTCCAACCAAGCTGTCTGTATATGACCTAAGAGCAGTACTATCGGTAGTGTGGAAATCTCGAGAAGCTATGGCCTCATCCCTCTCTACAAAAGCTGCATCCCTGGCAATTAAAGTCTCCTCAATCTCGATAAAAGCAGCATCTCGAGAAGATCAAGCATCATCTCTCTTGACCAATGTCGTGTCCCGAGTGGCTCAAGCCTCGTCTTTATCCGCAAAAGCTATATCTCTACCAGACAGGGCAGTCAACATCGGCGCCCTAACCTGATCTCGCTCGAAAGTTATCCTAACTAATGAATCTACCAAAGCTGGATCTGTCCCAGCAGAAATGATTGTTGGGTCACTAACTAAGGCTGCTGTTAAACCTATGAACAAATCGTCCTCCGTTGGAGAATCAGGATCCTCCATGGGCTCCTCCTCATCTGAATCCACAATCAGAGCTGACGGGATGAATACAGCTAATGCTATATCGGTCTCCAACCACGCTGAGTACTCCGGAGAATGATCTGGGTGGCTAGTAAAGAAATCAACCCTCTCCCTATGAGTCCAACACTCATAAATCCTGATTAGGTCGGCTGATGACATAGAAGAAGCTGACATCTGCTGATCAATAGCCCCCTTAAAATGGTGCAGGCTCTGGAACTGATCAAACTGACCCATAACTGCCAGAGGATGGTAAGTGGTCACTCCCCTCAATCCCGTTAGGGGCAAGTAGTCTATGCCAGATGCATTGGTGATAAAGCTATAGGGGGAGACTAGCCCTAAGCAGGGAAGAATCAAAAAAGGATGCACAATATCTAACATAAAAGTTGACCATGTCTCTATATTCGAACACTCCGTTAGTTGAAAGGAGTATGACATGGCTATCTCATGGGTGAAACAATACACTTAGTGTCTGAAGAAGCCAATCGGGCGCAAATGGGACATGAGCCACACATACAACAAGACTGAGCTACCTCTAAAAAACCCCTCTAGATGGGTACGACAATAAGTAGCTGACCTCAGCGTCTCAGCCAATATCATCGAAAGGATGGTGTAACCCTGTCTAAGGGCCCGAACCACAACCATCAATCCGACGTCCAAGTGGTCCAAGGGTAGTGGCATATAAATGTATGCCACAATGCACATCAATAAGATGTCTATACAGGCGAGTTGCCACTCATGTACCAAAATGATAAAATCCCCAGAATGTCACTCGTAGCTGTCTAGCCGGCCAAAGCGATCAATCAGAAAGTCTATGGATATCACATGTCCTGCAATAATCTCCTCAGTGATAACTCGGCGTCTCAGACCCGACATAGTCATAAATGGTTTCCACATGTCACTAATGGCTGTACGTGGTTTCCACATGTCACTAATGGCTTACGAGCGCAAGGAAAATCCAATGCCAAGCCTGTAAGACGCTCATACTCCTCTAAGGTAGGAGTCAACTCGTGGAGCCCAAAATGGAAAACCTGTCGATCAGGTATCCAACATGATAAGATGCCATCCACAAACTTATACGAAACCTAAAAAGCTTAAAAAGCTAGAGAATGCCCTAGCATCTGGTCTACTATCCCTCTGGTTATGAGGGGCAGACTGTCATACCATGACTGTAATGAAGATTCCACCTAGGACGGTGGCGAGTGCTCAATACGGCTGACGGTAGACGACGACATCTGTATCACCGTAACACAAGACCATCCGGGGGTCAAATATGAACTCATCTGTCTAAGTGCATATCTATGACATAATACATGCATAATGAAAATGATAAACATGATGCAATCGATAAGAAATATCATGCATATCTACAATAAACTATCTACTGCAAGCATCATCTCTGTCTGCTAATAAAGTGTAAAATAAAAAGTACAGGGATATGGGGCACAACCCCCCAACTACTAACAGTAGCATATCAAAATGGGGCGCAGCCGCCCAACAGCCAAAATAGTGGCCTGTCAAAAGATATAGCTACAATAGCTATCCAAAAAGATCCAAAATATCTACACTCAGGCTGTTAACCTGCTCCATCTCCTCTGTAGACACAAAGTCTCTGCCATCAAGAATGTCAGGGCGGTATAAGGTAGTATCAGCACCTGTACAACTGCTAGAAAATAGACCTGTGGAAGGGCCCGCTCCGGAGCTGGATGGATCAAAAGAAGATGCCTTTGATGGATCTCGGCCAAGATACTTGATAAATAAATGAGCTCTCTCCAACTGCTGGGTCAGTCCGGTAATCTAGTTCAAGTGAGTAGGCTACCTGAGATAAGCTATCCAGTCTGTCATCATCACAGACCCCAACACCATATCTACCATGAACTGGGTAGCATGAGTCTGAGCCCTAATAGTGCGAGGACTCCACCAGCTACTGAATGCCTCCTGGCTGTATGGACCCTCTGACAGGGTAAAGCCATCTACGCCCTCCATCGAAATGTCTGTGAGTGGCTGAACTAATAGCCAGTGATGCCAAGCAGGAGGAACAACGGGAATGCGGATCTGCCCCGTGATGCTCCTGATAGCACGCTCTCTTAAATAGATCTCCCAACCTCCCTCTATCAAAAATGGGACTCTGCGGATAGATAATGCATATTCCCGGCCAGTGGGGAAACCGCCCTCAAACCCGACTAATAAAAAGTCTGAGGTATACAATACCCATGATATCGATCCTACTGTCAGAAGCTCAAGCTACAGGCGGGATGGGTGAATCCCTCAGCCACGGGGACCTCCATTAGAGTGGAATGGTGCCAACGCCGTCCCCGGAGATAAGTATCCAGGCCTAAAGTGATAGCGGGACAAAGGTAAGGAAGCCTCTCATATGCCCATAACTGACCATATAAATAACAAAAGTCCTTAGTGACCAAGACTGACAAATGTAACTGCAGAAATCAAAAAGGTACAAGAAAGATGTACTCACCAGTAGAAATAGGTAGAACCCTAACCAAGCCTCCGTCACACCTTTCGAGCTCATGCACGTGCCTCGGAGAAAATAAGAAAAGGTGTAGGTACCCCAATCAAAGTCACTGAGGCGCTCTACATATTGACTGGCACTGACCAGGGAAAAGGACACCGTCGCAGAGTTGTCTGCCAGAAAATAACCCTTGATGATCACCAGAAACAATCGCCGCAGGATGTGATCCCTAACCCTCTGATCATCAGGCAGAGGCTCAAGAAAAGCCCCACTCTAGGCATCTACGCTCAAGGGACCAGATCAGACCATCCGACCCTTGATCGACGTCGCAAGAACTCCCAGCAAGGACCGAACGACAGTGGGTGTAATGTCAGCCACGACAAGCACTAGCTCACCCTCAAACTCTATCTCGGTGATGAACCTCCAATCCATCGGGGTCATCATCACCTCACAGTTCAACAAGTGGAGAGAATGAGTCTGGTGGAACCAGCGCTCAGATAAAGCCCTCATAAAACCCCAAGGGCAACAGCTATAAAAAATATAAAAGAACGCCTGAGACCCCTAGGTGTCAACGACATCCCTGTAATCCTGGTGCAGAGTGTGATACAAGGAATGGACATTGAACCAGTTCCCTCGAGGCTGCGTAAAGCCATGAACCTGCATCAAAAACTAACCCATGTCAAAAACTTGTGCCCCGAGACTGGCATAAGGAAAAAAGAAAATCTAGAAAAAAGCTTCAGTCATCTCGTTGGCATGGAGGAACCTCGAGGGATGATGACTCAGATCTCCCAGCAGATCCTAGGTTGGCACAACAATGCATAGAAGCTCCGCACGTGGGGCCTTACCTGGAACGGGAGCAACATATGAAGCATCCTCGTCGTCTATATCGACCGGCAGCTCATCCTGGGCCGGGCAAATCACCGACTCCACTAACATGCGAGGCGGCGTCGTGGCTGAGGAACATCAGAAGCTCTCCTCCGCCAAACGCCTGAAACAACCCTGCTGGCACTACCAGGTCTATCTCGGTCCATAGCCGGGACAAAGTATCCAAATCACCTCAAAAAGGGTGTGGTAAGCCTAAAACCTGTGGCTTATGAATTTACATCAGTACTTTATGCATTTCTAAGTCCTAAGACATGCATGGGTCAATTAAAAAACACCCAGTAGAGTCAAAACTACATGTTTTTCAAAAGCTAAATCCTAAAAACATGAATGGGTTAGTCAAAAATCCCCCGTGGAGTCAAAACTGCATGTTTATTAAATGCTCGGGCTTTTTGAATTTTTTTTGCCAGAGTCTCCTTTGTAAAATGGATTGTCCGCATGCACACAGACATGTCTAGGTGGCCATTCAGTAGCACACCTTCCTATAAAACAAAAACAATTCATATTTATGAAAAAAAATCAAAAAATAAACTTCACATGGTAGCCAAATTATCATGGACATTATTAGTGGAAAATCAGGCTCACTAGGCCTCAAAAAAAGATGAGTAAACTGATCAAAAAGAGCAAAAATTGACTGTCTCAGAATCTAAATTTTCTCACATTAAAACTTGCATTGTAGTAAAATATGCATACTTATGAAGTCAGAAAATTTTTAGCAGTTCATATAGGCATACATTTTTGATACATTGCATTTAAAAGCACCCTACGTGGTTTACATACTTCTAACAGTCAAAACTTGAAAAGAAAGGATGTAAACGTTACCTGAGATGTGCAGAACGCGTGGCAACTGACGGAATCTGGAAAAAGTTTCCCAAACTCCATAGATCTGAAAGAGAAAAGTAGATTTCTATCAAAACGAAAAAACTAAAAATAACTTACGAGCTCTACTGCTGCCCAATATAAAAACGTAGGAGGTAGTGGCCCCACCCGTGGAAGCCTTACCTCTACCTGCGGCTCCCTAGGGTGGGCCCCACCCCCTCCAGTTCGGTTTTATTTGAGTTGAAACAGAGTTTATATGAGCTGAAAAGTCAAATCTGAGAAAAACTCGCTACGCAATTGAGTGGTTTGTCCTAAAATCCTGCGTTTAAGCAACAGATTACTAAAAAAAAAGAGGAACTTCGTGAAAGCCATTGATAATCATCCCGAAGCAATATCCAGGGATCAATGATTAAAACTGCTGAAAAACTGCCTAAAAACTGCGCAAAACTGCCAAAAACTGCCACTTTCAAAGCATTGGGTACTGACCGATGACAATTTAGTCGTTGGCACAATCCCAGCATAGCGTCGGGTACTGACCAATGACAGTTCATCCGTTGGCATAACTCCAGCGAAGCATCGGGTACTGACCAATTATAATCCAGTCGTTGGCACAACCCCAACAAAGTGTCGGGTATAGACCGATGACAATTCAGCCGTTGGCACAACCACAGCGAAACGTCGGGTACAGACCGATGACAATTCAGTCGTTGGCACAACCCCAGCGAAGCGTCGGGTATAGACCGTTGGCACAATCGCAGCAAAGCGTCGGGTATTGACCGATGACAGTCCAGTCGTTGGCACAACCCCAGCAAAGCGTCTGGTACTGACTGATGATAATTCAGCCGTTGGCACAACCCCAGCGAAGCGTCGGGTACTGACCAATGACAGTTCAGCCGTTGGCACAACCCCAGCGAAGCGTCGGGTACTAACAGATGATAGTTCAGCCATTGGCATAACCCCAGCGAAGCTTCGGGTACAGACTGATGACAATTCAGCCATTGGCACAACCCCAACGAAGCGTCGGGTACTTACCGATGACAGTTCAGTCATTGGCACAACCCTAGCGAAGCGTCGGGTACAGACCGATGACAATTCAGTCGTTGGCACAACCCCAGCGAAGCGTCAGGTACAAACCGATGACAATTTAGCCATTGGCACAACCCCAGCGAAGCATTGGGTACTGACCGATAACAGTTCAGCCGTTAGCACAACCCCAGCGAAGCGTCGGGTACTTCCCGATGACAGTTCGGCCGTTGGCACAACCCCAGCGAAGCGTCGAGTACAGCCCGATGACAGTTCAACCGTTGGCTTAACTTCAGCGAAGCATCGGGAATGATCCGGTGGTGAAAGTAGTATATCAATCTATCCCCACAAACGACAGATGATGGAATCTGTTATACACATCCTTAGAGGGAGCACCAAGAAGGATTGGTGATTTAACCCCCTGTTGCAAACTATCGGTGTAAATTATCGTCAGGATAGGCATCGATAGAGCGCACTAAGGTAACTCGATAATCGAGATATGTCCCTAGTGGAGGAGCCTTTAGAAATGTATAAAGGCATCAGCCGAAGGAAAATATGCCCTACGGAGAGTATTGACAGGCAGGGGAAACCATTGTTCTCAGACCAAGGTAGCATCAATAGTATCATCCCTATTAGAGTCAACAGGTCCATCACAGATAACGTCATCCCCAGCAGAAAGAGACGAAAACAATCTGTGATAGCTTAATTCTGATAACCTGTCAGTGATATCATACCAGTAACCGCCTGACAGTGCTGCCCCAATGGTTATCATGAATGACGTTATCCCCAATAGAGAATGACGTGAACATTCAATGATAAGCCTAACCCCTCAAAGGCATCTAACAGTCATCACATATCATGTCATGCATTGCCTTGCCCTTACATTTGCATTTCTAGTGTCTAGTAATTTTTATTCTGTTCATTCCACTGCATTGCATGAACATGATAAAGAGGGGCATCTTTAGACACTCAAAAATTTGTATTCCTGTTACTAACCCTACAGGAGGGCAAAACTATCTTTTCAACTCAAGTCAACCCCGATCTCAACCCGGGAGGTACAAGTCAACCCGGGTCTCAACCTGGGAGGTACAGGTCAACCCCGGTCTCAACCCGAGAGGTACAGGTCAACCCCAGTCTCAACCTGGGAGGTACAGGTCAACCCCGATCTTAACCCGGGAGGTACAGGTCAACCTCAGTCTCAACCCGGGAAGTACAAGTCAACCCTAGTCGCAACCTGGGAGGTACAAGTCAACCTCAGCCTCAACCTGGAAGGTACAGGTCAACACCGGTCTCAACCCGAGAGGTACAAGTCAACCCCGATCTCAACCCGGGAAGTACAGGTCAACTCCGGTCTCAACCCGGGAGGTACAGGTCAACCCCGGTCTCAAACCAGGAGCTACAGGTCAACCTAGTCTCAATCCGGGAGGTACAGGTCAGCCCCGGTCATAACCAGGGAGGCCAACTCAACATCGGCGACAACCTCAAAGCCTCATAACATCTCCAGAGGAAAATCTGCAAGGACCAAGTCAGCCTCAAAGACAACCCTTAGGACAAACAGAATCAACTAGGATCTAAACTGTGGAAACAACCCCATGAGGTCAACCGAAGGCCATGCCAGCATTGAAGGCAACCCTGGGAAGGGCAAAATGACCATTTTATCAACTTGAAGCTGATTCGATCAAACTCAAGCTGAATTGATCCCAGTAAGGTCAGAACAAACCATAACAATGATCTCGAGTGGAAACAGCGCAAGACAGCTCAACGGACAAACTGTGAGGAATCAAAGACCTATTTATGAACCCGTCTTTTTGGACTCGAAAAAGGTTTTCTCCTATGTCATTGCGATGCACTCGGCGAGGGCTTTTCAAAAAGGAATAGCACGCCTCAAACGGATGCTCCGATCAAAAGTTAGAAAGTTTTAAATTGGACCTGACATTGCTCGGAGTGCACGTACTTTGAGACAATGGGATCTGCTACTGGACCCCTGCCACGTGGAGCCGCACCTCTACCTGCGGCTGCCGCAGGTAGAGTTGCTTCTCCTATGTCTATATATATGAGGTGACCCCCCAGCTCATTTTAAAAATTAAAAAACGCTTTGAACCTCTGCCTGTTTGGTTTCTTAGCCCCACTCTTGTACTCCAAACCCAAATTTTATCACTCCAACACGTAGATATACTCATATACTACCACATATCAAAAATTAACCTGTAGAAACGGACATTAAAGCCTATAATTTGGTAAAAAGCCCGTGTAGCAGTCCATTGTGAGTATTTTTATGATCAGAAAGTTTATATTACTTCATTGCACTTTTATACACTTACACGTTAAGTTTTACTTTCTAATTATGCCCGGAACTCAGTTCCGTGGCCGTTATTGCTTACTTTTGTACATTTTCGTACATAAACTCATTTTCTGGCATTTCTACAACTCGGATCGTCGATCCGTCATTTCTAACAGCTTTTATATACATATATCGTTGTTCTTAGCAACTTCGCCGGACTAGGTTATCTTCCTAGTCTGATTTTGACTTTTTTTATGTATATATTTAACTGTATATATACTAACTTTTCAATTTTGTCAAGCCCGAATGTCAAATCCGAGGTAGTTTACTACTTTTATATATATAACTATGTATATATATAATTTTTTTTGACTTATTTGGGCCTGGATTTCTACTTTGTGGCCTTTTTATTGCTTTTATAAATATATATATATATATTTACATTTCTGTTCGGGCAAAGGATAGAATGTCTGTAGCCCTATACAGTTTATATATATATATATATATATATTTACATTCTGCTGAGCCTGGACAATTTCGTGGCTCATTTACAGCTTTTATATATATATATATATATATTTCAATTCTGTCAAGACTGGATCATTCTGTGGCTCTTTTACAGCTTTTATATATATATTTCCATTCAAGTACAGGCACATGATAAAATGTCCGTCGTCCTTTACCGCTTTTGTATATATATATTTATATTTTGTCTAGCGTGGATTATTACATGGCTTTTTACCCCTTATATATATATATATATATATATATGTATATATATATATATATATATATGTATATATATATATATATGTATATATATATATATATATATATATATATATATATATATATGTATATATATATATATATATCGCTTTTATATATATTTCCATTCTGTCAAGCCTGGATTACTCCGTGGCTGTTTATGGCTTTTATAAATATATATATATATATATATATATATATATATATATATATATATATATATACATTCAAGTCCTGGCATCGGAGTGAAAACCCATCTCCCTTTACAGCTTTTATATATATATATATATATATATATATATATATATATATATCTTTTATTCATGGTGATTAAATTGATGCTTTAAATATTCATTTGATATGAATCGTCACTGAAATCTCTTTGGGTGAACTAGATTTCTTTAAATCTCGCCAACTCTACCTTTCAAATGGTTCGAAATAGGTTCAGACAGAACCGGAAAGCTAGAATGGCTGAGATTTACTTAAATCTAGCAGTGTTTCTAGTTTTATTCATTTTTAAGCAACCTCGCGGCCCTTAGATCGCTATCTAGTGGGAACGAGACGCTTTGGCTACACGCAGGCTAGGATTTACTCATGAATCCTTGGTTCTTGCGACATATGGATGTAAATATATCTTTAATGTCTATATTTTAGTTGTGCAAGTTTATTGGCTTCCCTCTGTGAGCCTAGGAATTGTGGGACTCTTGATCAAACTGATCAGAATCTGATTTCCACGATGGACAGACTCCACTTTACAAATGTACCCTGCCAGTTTTTTTTTATAAAATTATACATTCAAAAGATCTTAAAACGGTTATCCGGGTTTAAGGTCTCAACATAGTGAAAATATGGTTTGTCGTGTCAGAGTCACTCCGATGACTGTCATGCCCATGAGAAGATCCGCACTTGTATATATTTTGTGGTCGAGGATGCTTTCGCAGCCCGACAATCACCATTCTAATTGAGACAAAAGGCTAAAGAGATAAAAATGGAAGTATCAACATGTTTCAATTCCTATATTAGCGTAAGGGTTTGAAAAGCAGCCTTTCAAAACTTCATTTTAATAAATCTTGTCTAAAAAAGAGACTTTTGCAAATCAAATCAAACCCTTCGTATAAATGTTCAACGAAGTATGTCCATGCTTTCAATCAAATAAACATAGGCCCAATTTCTTCCAGCATTCACACACACACATTGCAGATTAAAAAGAGAAATATTGAAAAGATGCGGTACAGTGTTTACACGGGAGTTGTGGGGTGCCTAACACCTTCCCCACACTTAACCAAGCCCCCGAACTTAGAACTTTGGTTTCAAAGATCAAGTTTCGACAGTGTTCAAGAATTGGGCCTCTTTTCAAACAAAACTCGATTGAGATGGTACAACCATTTCAAAACTACCAATTGGCGACTCTGTAAACATTCAAATCATCGACATGATACATGTTGACCTTTTCCTAAAAAATCTTTCAAAACCTTTTTCACAATAAAAAGAATAAGGGTAGACAAAAAAACTTAGGAAGAGAGAACCCAATTTTTTTCCGAATGTCGACATATATATATATATATGTATATATGTACATATATATATATATATTTACCTAGCTCAGTCTGGCCTGGATTGGAAATTTGTGGCCCTTTATAGTTTTATATATATATATATATATATATATATATTATTTATTCAATGTGATTCAATATCTGTTCTAAAATATTCATTTGATATGAATCTATTTTAATGTAAATTTGGTGGATTAGATTTATCTACATCTAGCCCTTTCTAACTTTCAAACAGTTCAAAATCGGTCAAGCCGGAACCGGGAGAGCTAGAATGGCTAAGATTTATTTAAATCTAGCTTTTTTTCTAGCCTTGTAAATAATAGAGCGACTACGCGACCCTAGATCCATATCTAGTGGGAACGGGAAGCTTTGGCTACTCGCATGCAAGGATTTGACTGATAAATCCTTTGTTTTGAGACGTCTAGAGTACAATTTGCATTCTTTGTGAACATCTTGGCTGTGCAGGTTTCTTGATCATTCTTTGTGAGCCTAGGAAATTTATGGGATTAATGATCAACCACACGGATCTAAATTCAATTCCAATGATGGACAACTTTGTATTGTAAATACATCCTGCCAGTTTTTCTATAAATGTAAATCATATAGACCTTAAAATGGTTATTCGGATTTAAGGTCTCAACACAGTGCACTGTGGTTTGTCGTGCTTAGGTCACTTCGATGGCTGTCATGCCCATAAGAAGACCAGCACTTGTATAGACATTCTGTGGTCGAGGATGCTTTGAATCTCGACAATAAACATCTAAATCAAGCCGAGTGCAAAATAAAATAAAATGGAAGTATCAAAAGGCTTCAATTCCTATGAGAGCGAAAGGGTTTGAAAACCATCTTTCAAAATGTCATTTTCATATCTTTGTCTAAAAATAGACTTTTCAAATAAATCAAAACCTTTGTATATAGGTCCAACGAAGCACGACACTACTTTCAAATCTAGCACGTAGGCTCAATTACTTCCAGCATACACATACATTGTAAATAAAAAATGAAAAAATTGAAAAGATGCGGTAACTGTGTTTCACGGAAGTTGGGGGGTGCCTAACACCTTCCCCCCCGCTTAACCAAACCCCCAAACTTTAAGAATCTCGATTTCCAAGGCTAAGTTTTGACAGCCTCCAGTAATTGGGCCTACTTGTAAAAACAAACAAAAATCGGTTGAGTTGGTACAACCATTTCAAATCTACCAACTGTCGACTCTGTAAACCTTTTAAATCGTCGACATGATACATGTTGGTCTTTTCCTAAAAATTTCACCCTTCATAAAACAGATAAGACAACAAGGGTAGAAAACCATAATTTAGGGAAAGGAAGATCTGTCCAAAGAGAAGGTTTTTCTACAACGTCGATAGGTGGCGACTCTGCTGGGGATAGTAGAGGGCTTAAGTCTCACTTCAAATCTTTTCAAAATTTCTCTTTTTTATCTGCGTGTGTGTGGATGTTGTGTTTTACATTAAATGGATGTATATAACTGCTTTACTGCTTTATATTAGTGTTTCGTACAATGTCATCATTTCATATGGTGAGACACTATGTATGTGAATGTATGCTGTGTGATTCCTCTACTAAAAGGCGAACCCGTCAGTGATTGATTATTGGACTCAAAGGAGACTAATCCTGCGAGGCTCAGGAAAGACACCACTCAGATCCGCTCCAATTGAAAGACCATATTAATTTCCCCTGGAGTAGATTGCGATGATCTGGGGACCTTCATGCTGAAAAGCCGCTAGAGTAGCCTAAGATAGGTCAACCTCTAATTAACCAAATCCGAAGGGAAGCCTCTTCATGCATTCCTCTTTCAAATCAATTTAAATTGCAAATTCAATGTAAATTTTAAATACATTTCATTGTAGATCCTGTCATACTATCCTATTATCAAAACAACTGACCTTTGTTTTGCAGGAAAAGATTAAAAAACTTTGAAAATAAACACATTTGCATAGCTTGCACCCTGTTGATATATATACATCAAAATTAACACACCTACTTTTATTGTAGGAAAAAATTGGTCCCATCACCAGATCAAAATCCAAGAAAGTACTAAGCCAATCTCCAAATATGTCTTCAAGTGCTCAACCTGAATCCACCCCTGTCTCTAGGGAGGGGTTTGAAAGATTAAAGAACCAAATAGCGGAATTGGCTATTTTTCTCAAAGAACAAAGCAAAATTCTTTAGGGTAAACAAACCTCCGGTCATACAGAATCATCTACACCCGGTAGCAGTCAAGATACCGGCAAGAAAGATACTTAGATTTTGTAGCCTTAGAACCAGTATCTGACCAACAAAACCCCTGAAATCATCAACTTCAACAAAGAGTAGGAAGCTGGTGATATCCTGAAAAAGGTCCAACAAATGGAAGAAATAATCCGGTCCATCAAAGGGACTGGGGCATTTGGAAGCGTAAATTACTCATATTTATATATATTCCCAGGGGCTCATTATCTAGACAAGTTTCAAGTCCCTGATTTTGAAAAATATGATGGATTAGGAGATCCCTACACCCATTTAAAAGTATTTATTGGAGAACTCGGATCCTATGTAGAGGAAAGAAACTCAGGATACAGTTATTCCAGAAATCGGATCCTGGTATGCTCGACTGGACAATTCAAAATTTCATAGCTGGGAAGAGTTAGCACATGCCTTCCTCAATCAATACAGCTTCTAATCTCAAATGGCTCCAGATAGATATCAAATCCCTAAAGTTAAGAAGTAGAGTACTGAGTCATTCAAAGAGTATGCCCAATGATGGAGACGGATGGCGGCACAAGTTACCCCGTGTATGACAAAGACTGAGACAGTCCTGACTTTAATCGACATCCAAGAAGCTCCATATTACGAGAGAGTTCTGGCAGGTATAGGAAAACCATTCTCAGAGATGATCAAACATGGAGAAATGGCCAAAATGGGTCTAAAGTCTAGGAAGATAAAAGATCTTACCTCTTTGGAGGCGGTGGCCGAGTATATTCAATCTGGAATCTATGGCAAGAATCCTAGGAGAGTACACAGGAAGACGGAAGAAGAGGTGCCCTTGATACTTCAGGGACAGAATCAGAGAGGCAATTCAAGCAGCATGCCCATTCAAAAGAGAAACTATTCCTCTTTTCAAGCTCTTGCACAACCTTCTAATCCTCCCTTTCAAAAAATTGGAGAGGTCAGACGTCGAAGAACGTTCACACCCTTGGGGGATTCACTAGAAAATGTGCTGAAGTTGCTGACAACACAAAAGAAGATTGTTCAACAACTTTCGCTGGCCAGTTCAAGCGGACGGAATTTTAACCCGAGTAAAAAATGTGCATACCATTCTGGAGCACCAGGCCACGATACACAAGACTGTTGGTCTCTCAAGAACAAAATCCAAGACTTAATAGATAACGGAGAAATTGTGGTGACAAAGCAAGAGCAACCACACGTGCAAGATAATCCTCTCCCTCAATACAATGAGGAGAATGTCAATATGATTAGCACGAGAAACAGAGAAGGATCAAAATATCTCCGGGATGTTGGAAAGTCAACTCAATCAAGTACTAATAACCCAGACAATTGGGAGTTCTCAGAAAAGCAGTTCCTGATGGAACATGAAATTAAATCTATCAAAGACCAGGTTGGACAACTGGCAGAACTGGTGGTGTGTCAACATCAGATAACGAGGCAGTTGATAAATCAGACCAACTAACAAGAAACAAATCCTCATACTCCTGAAAGTAGTCCCATTGCCATGAGGGATCATTATCGGTTTCATGAGCGTGAATCCTGGGCCGACAAAGTTGCCAAGGAGGAAAAGTTCCAAGCCAATAAGGAAATCACCTTCAAGAGGAACTTCACTAATCTGAATCAGCCTATGAAAGAAATCCTCCAAATGCTGATCAATGAGGGGATGGTTATAAATTTGTTACCCCCGGTGGACCCTCGATCCCAAAAATTCAAGCCTGATAGAATCTGTCAATAACATTCCAACACACTCGGTCATGACACTGAGGATTGTTAGGGACTTCGTCATCTAATTTAAAACCTCACTGAAAGAGGTGAGATGATAAAAGTAAATCAAGAGTGTGGTTATTTAGATGAGGAAGCACTCTTTATTCCTATGGCAGGGAATTATAAAGAAGTAGTGGCTGTTATTTCCTGTGAGAAGGATATAGCCATAACACCCCTAGTACTGCAAGGAAAAGGGGTCTAAGAAGGAAAGAATCATGTGAAAGTGGCTGCGCCCGAACCTCTAATATTTCCCTTCAGACTGCAATATCCTGTAGTCAGCCTGAAGAAAGTCCCATAGAACTATGGGAAAGATGAAGGAACAACATCAAACAACATTGCTATTGTACCAAAGGAAAACCCGATGTACCTGCCTCAGCGAGTGATCAATTCCATCAGTAAAGCTAAGGGAAGAGTGTCTGATGAAAAAATTGAAGAATTTCTCAGCAAAATGAGGCATAATGAGATCAAAGTGGTACAAAACTTGGAAGAAGCACCCAAAAAGATATCTGTTCTGGATCTGGTCTTATCCTTGGAGGATCATCGTAAGATTCTGGTGAAAGTACTGGAGGAAGCACATCTGCCGAAGACGGTGGATACTGAGAAATTCCATCACATGATAGAGCACATTTTCAACAGTAATGTGATATCTTTCACTGATGATGATATACCCGCAAAAGGGACGGGTCATTGCAAGTCACTGCATATAGTAGTGATGTCCTCAGAATATATGATCGGAGGTGTGATGATAGATTGAGGATCATCCCTGAACATCTACCCCTACAACACCTTGGAGAGAATGAAGATCAATCTAAATTAAATTCGGATTAGTCATGTAGTCATACAAGCTTTCGATGGATCTCGGCGAGAAGCTGTTGGAGAGATTGAGCTTCCACTGGAGATTGGGCCCCATACTTTCTATGTATCCTTCCATGTACTTAACATTACCACCAGATATAATTTATTGTTGGGAAGACCGTGGATCCACATGGCAGAAGCAGTTTCATCCACCCTTCATCAGCAACTCACGTACATTATTGATGGCAACCTAATCACGGTAAATGTCAAACCAGAATATCCTGTCTGCATACAGGGCGATATGCCGGTATTCAGCCTCGATAAAGGGATTTAGCATGTCAATTTTCAAGCTCTGAAAGTGAGCAACACTTAATACTTACCTATCGGGGCACCAGCCTTAAAACCAAAAGTTTCCATCGAAATAATGACTGTAGGTCAAGAAATGGTATCCTTAGGATTCTGCCCTGGAGATGGGTTAAGGAAAAATCAACAAGGAATTAAAAGTCCAGTGCAAATCCCTAGCCAGTCAAAGAAGGCCGGATTAGGCTATTCATCCAGATCAAACAGCCGGAACCCACACAAGCGTCCAACGATTCCTGCTTCCACTATCTTGCTGTCAAACCTCACTGATGCCTGAAAGTAGTATGCATACAAGTCAATCATGTATGATGATAAAGCATACACTTTGGAGACGATCTTATTTATTTATTAATAAAAGTATTCACTTATTAAAGGCGTTTAATTATCTACATGATGCTATTTTTTATAATATGTAAATAAACCATAGTTTTAAGCAATGCTTTTAAAATCATGATGTTGATCATGCTAATGAGATCTAAATTCTTAGAAAGCTTAAAATTAAAATAGTTCTCAATTATTGGATTATTAAAAAGGGGATTAGTAAATCTGAACAGATTGGTATATATGATGCTTGCTCATTGGATGAGGATGGTTAATCTCATTATCATTTGTGTGGAGGCACTAAAGCAAGTATGTAGGTGCTTATTGCAGAATAAGTTCACTGAACGTGACTCGCTATGGAATACCTAATAGAGTTTTACTTGCCTGTCAGTACAAATTCCTAATGTGATAGTAGTACAAGTGATCATTTGACTTGAGATCATCATAGTATCTTGTGTGTAATTAATTATACTTTGACTTATTTTTAAGACCCTTAGGGTATATCAAAGGGTATGCTTAGGTCTAATAAGTTACATGTGGAGATAATAAATGGTCAATAAAGAATCTACCACTTCTAGTAAAAGAAGTGATATGTCCTATGTGATTCGTTAAATGATAACCCAATAGTCCTTGGTCAAGGCATAATGAAATTAGAAAGGAGTTTCTAATATGTATTATTTGGAGTTGTGCATTTTCTAATCGAAATACATATAATTAAATAAAATAAGACTTGACAGTAATTCTATGTCTTATATTTAATTGGGACATTGTATGGTGGAAGGACTGAAATTGTACGGTAACTATTTACTCACAGGTTCTTTTATGATTAATGTTGAAATATATATTATTTGGAAAGTCGTTGATCGCTAGGGAGGCTTATCTTTATTGTAGAATAAATATTATTTATTTAAACAGATTATTAGTTTAATTTATTTATTTAAATAAAATTAAAATTATTCTAATTTATTTATTCACAACCGGTTTAATATGGAGAAGCTAAAGGGTCACATCATAAAAGGAATAATAATTATTTAAGAAGGTAATGGCATAATCGTAATAATACATTAAGTATAATTAATTTAATCTATGGTGATAGAATAAATTAAATAGCTTAATGTTTATTATTTAATATTTTAGAAATATTAAATATTAATTAATAAGAGGAGTCTTATTAATATTAATATAATTATTATTATTTTAATTTTTAAAGGAGTTTAGAAATTAATTTAATATAAGTATTCTCATTTATTCCTAATAAGATTAGCAGACAAATTAATTAAAGGAGTTTAATTAATTAAATCTTAATATGTTGGGAAGCCTAATTAATTAAAGGAGTTTAATTAATTAAATGAAAATCTATGTCTAATAGGATTAGAAGGGTTGACCAATATCTATATAAGAGGAGTCTTATGTTAGATATCAGTTGATGCAATTTCAATTATTAGATAGTACTCCTATTTTATAAAGGATAGAAACATAGGGTTTAGCCAACCACCATCCTTCTTGTATAATTCATCTTTCTTGGTGGATCACCTCTAGAGGTCAAATATTTGGGTGACTAACGTTGATTAAAGGAAAGAATCTAATCCGAAAATTCAAGGAGATCACGAAGAACAAGGAGTTGAACTCGCATCTGTGGAAGCTTCGTTCTACAAGAGTATGATTTCATAACTTCTTATTTATCGTTTTAAATTAATAATTTGCATAAAAAATAATCCGGGTAATGGTTTTGTAGAATTTTTTTTAAACTCTGAAATACCATACTTCTGCAAATTTTGCAATTTGATTTGCGCCCATGATTTCGTACAAACCCAACAGTGGCATTAGCGCCAAACCTATATGCAAGTATTAATTATTTTGATTTTATATACATATGGGTATGTATTAAGAATAATTTATTGGACATAGTTAGTTGTATAAATATCTTTTTTTATGGAAGAAAGAAAAAAAACGGAAACAATCTTTTTTTTTCTTTCGCTGTTGGGTATTTCCGTGGTAGTGGGCATTAAAGGGTGACTCACGAATTCTCCTAGAATAAAAGGCTGAAGGATTTCTAAAATTAGTTAATGCTTTCAAAAGTGACCTGAAGCCTGTAGGATTTCAAAAGAAAGGAAAGAAGTCATAGTTTATATATATATAAACATGAAACAGCAAGATGTATTGATTACAAAAGGGATATGAACACTTTGATTTGTTTTAAAAGTGATCCCCTGCATTCACTTTTCTATATATATATATATATATATATATCATATTTTCAATAATTTTATAATTAAAATAAAGAATTTATTTTAATTTTGAAATTGAATTTATGCAATTTAAAATTGTCTATTAAATAATACTTATATATATATATATGGAATAATTTTTATTAATGAGATAAATTTTATTTATTGATGCATATGGTGATATGTATAAAAATAAATGGGGTTGATTATGGACTATTGACCAATGTGATTGAATTTTATTTTAGTTGAATGCTTGAATGAATGGATTTTATTAAATGGGGTCTGCGTACATCGTCTTCTCTGATTTTTATTTTTATGTAAAAATTCTATCTCCCTCCTATGTACTAGTTTAAATGTAATAGTTACGTTTAAATTTAAATTCTTGCACTTATAGGTTTGAACTTTTAGTTCACTTGGTGGTTCTAGTGAACAAAACTAGAATAAAAGTCCATAATCAATCCGGGTAGAATATAGTATTCTATATGTGCATGCTAAGTATTATATATATTATATTTTATGAAAACATGTTTCGCATGTTTTAATAAAATGACGCGTATTTTATATATATATGTGCATGCGCGCTAAACAAGATGAGACAAATAATAACAAATCCCTCATAGAAATCATATTAAGTCTAAAACGTTCAATGATATTTAGAATATCAAACGTCGCATTCTAGCTTGATAAATTAATAGAGTAATAAATATTTAATATGAATTTGTTGTGCACACACAAAGTAAGTATTAAGTATTTAAGATATTAATTTAATCACATTTGATGCTTATAAAGTTAATTGAACAATATTATTTTGTTGTGCACACACAAAAATAATATTATTATTTTTTTGAATATATGGAGTGCTAGGATGGACTTAACCTAAATTATTTTAGTTCGGATGTGCATACACTTGACCATTATGATCTAAGAGGCAGAATACAAGGAGTTACATGTTGATGTAATTGACAAGAGTTGTCTATCTATTTATTTATATATCGTTTGTTGTGCACACACAAGGCTATATACATTTGAAATGGGATCATTATTCTCACTAGCAAATCTTTAATTAGATGTTATCGAACTATATCAGTGAGGGTAATATAGTTTAAAGAAAATAGTGGGAGATACTAATTTAAAATAAGACCTAATTTATTTTGGTATATAAAATTAATTAAATGAATGTTTGCTAAAATATTATCTTTTCACATATAGAAATTTTAAAAATGTCGAAATCACTAATTTCACTGCGTAGCATACTTGATGCTAACAAACTGACCGGACCGAATTACATGGACTGGTTAAGGAATTTAAGAATAGTTCTCACTGCTGAAAAGATTTCTTAGGTCCTAAATTCACCTATCCCTGTAACTGTTCCAGAAACAACCTCTGAGGAAGAAATTGACACCATTGTAAAGTGGCGAAATGATGCATCTTGAGCTCATTGCATCATGCTCGCATCCATGAATAACGAGTTTCAACGTCAGCATAAAAACATGGATGCTTCTACTATATTGCTTCACCTCAAGTAATTGTATAGTGAACAAAGTAGGACTACTAGATATGAGATAACTAAGGAGCTCTTCCGATCTCGGATGACCTAGGACAAAGCCGTTGAGACTCATGTCCTAAGGGTGATCAATCTGATTGAACGCCTTGGACAACTTGGTTTTGTCATGAATGGAGAGTTGAGTCAAGACTTGGTCTTGCAGTCACTCCAGAGACCTTCTCGCAGTTCGTTATTAATTTCCACATGAATAAGTTAGATTTCAGCTTGCCTGAATTACTTAACATGTTGAAAACTGCAGAAGGTCACTTCCCATCCAAGAAGAACCATGTTTTAATGGTGGATTCTTCCAAGAAAAGGAAGAAGCCCAAGGTATCTTCTAAAAAGAATAAATTCAAGAAGGCTAAGGGCAAGGTAAACACAAAGGAACAAAAGAAACCTGATCCAGCTAACAAAGGAATGTGCTTCCATTGCAACGAGCCGGGTTACTAGAAGAGGAACTGCAAGAAGTTTCTGGCATAGAAGAAGCTTCGACTTTCAATCAAGTTTTGTTCATGATTGAAATCAATTTTTCAGAAAGTCAAAATTCTACTTGAGTATTGGATACCGATTGTGGTTCTCACATATGTAATACTGTGCAGGGACTAGTCAGAAGTAGAAAGATAAACAAGAATGAGGTTGTCCTACGAGTGGAAAATGGAGCAAAGGTTGCTGCATTAGCTGTAGGCACTTATTGTTTAGCACTGCCTACGGGCAAGTCCATTTATTTAAATAATTATTATTTTATTTCGAATATCATTAGAAATATTATTTCAAATTATGTATTAGATATAGATGAATTTGAAATTATAATAAAGAACAACAGTTATTCTATTTATAAAAATAATGTTTTATATGGTGTTGTTAATTTGTGAAATGGACTTTATATAGTTGACTTGCATGAAAATATACTTCAAATAGAACAAACTAAGAAAAAAAGAGATGATGTTAATTATACCTATATGCGGCACTGTAGACTCGGTTATATCAATGAAATAAGATTATCCAAGTTGCATAAGGATTGGCTCTTAGAGCTATCCGATTATGAATCATATCTAACTTGGGAATCTTGTCTCATGGGTAAAATGACTAAATCTCCTTTTAGTGGAAAATGAGAAAGAGTTACAGAGTTGTTAGCGTTGGTTCACACAGACATTTGTGGACCTATGACAACGAATGCACGGGGATGGTATTATTTTATTACTTTCACTGATGATCACTCAAGATTTTGACATGTGTATTTAATGAAATACAAATTTGAATCATTTAAAAAGTTCAAAGAGTTCATAAGTGAAGTAGAGAAACAAATGGGCAAGAGTATTAAGATTCTTTGATCAGATCGAGGTGGAGAATACTTAAGTGGTGAGTTTCTCAGTTGTCTCAAAGATAATGGTATAATCTCACAATGGGACCCGCCAGGTACACCACAGTTAAATGGAGCATCTGAAAGGATAAATCGAACATTGTTGGACATGGTTTGTTTCATGATGAGTTTTACCGATCTTCCAATTTCATTCTAGGGTTATACCCTAGAAGCAGCTTCATGTCTACTAAATAAGGTCCCCTCAAAATCCGTCCCCAAGACTCCATATGAGATGTGGACAGGGAGGAAACCTGGTCTTAAGCATGTTAAGATTTGGGGATGTCCAGCTTATGCGAAAAGGTTTCAAAATGATAAGCTTGGGACAAGATCTGATAAGTGCACGTTTGTGGGATATCCTAAAAAAAGTTTGGGATACTATTTCTACAATCCTACTGAGGAAAAGGTGTTTGTTGCAAAACATGCTGCCTTCTTGGAAAATGAGTTTATTCTTGAAAGGGCTAGTGGGAGGAAACTAGATCTTGAAGAAATTTAAGAACAATAAACCACTACAGATCAATTGGATGAACCTGTTCAAGTAGAGACACCTACTGTACAACACCCTATTCGTAAATCTGGAAGAGTACCGAAGATACCTGAAAGGTATGAATTCGTCATAGATGATGACGATGAGGTACACGTCATGAATGATGATGATCCATTGAATTACGAACATGCTATGAGTAATTAAGACTCAGAGAAATGGTAGATGACCATAAAATCTAAAATGGATCTTTAAAACAATGCACAAGACCATTTGGATTTTACTTGCGATTGCAACTTATTATTACTAGATATGGCAAAATGGACGTGGGGACGCCCTTCCTCAAATATGCATTATTAGAGGAGAATGTATGAATGATACAACCAGATGGATTTATTTCAATGGTTGAAGCAAATCATGTATATGAGTTACACTAATCCATTTATGGATTGAAGCAAGCTTCTTAAAGATGAAACATTCATTTTGATGAGACAATCAAAAGAGTTTGATTTTATCAAAAAATGAGAATGAACCTAGTGTGTACAAAAGGGTCAGTGGGAGCGCTATGACATGACTAAGTATTATATGTTGATATACTAATGATAAGGAATGATATTCCTATGCTACAGACGATTATAATAAAATTGTCTAAACATTCCTCCATGAATGATTTGGGTAGAACATCCTACATTGGAGAAATAAATATGTATAGATAGATTTAAAAGGATGCTCGGCTTAACCTAAGGAACGTATATTCATTAGATACTAAAGGCTTTTAGCATAGCAAAATCCAAAAGGTGTCTCATGATGATGAGCCATGGAGTGTATCTCTCTAAAATTGTCCTCAATAAAAGAGAGATCGCATGAGTTACTATCATGAATGCAATGAAATATATGAGACATAATGTTGATCAGTCATATTCTGAAGAAGATCATTGTAGGATAGTGATAAACATCTTAAAGTACTTAACTGACACTAAGGATGTCATCATGGCACATGATGAGTCTGAATTAAACTAGAGGACTAAACAGACTCGAGTTTTCAGACCAACCAAGACGACAACAAATCCACTATAGGGTAAGTCGTTACCTTGAAAAGTGGTGCAGTGAATTGAAAAAGTTCCAAACAGCAAAAGGTTGCTGGTCTAATGACAAAGATAAAGTATATAACTGTAAGTGAGGCTGCAAGTTGATATTTCGGATGAAAAATTCATTACCGAACCAGGAATAGTTCCTATGTCTCATCTTGAATCTAAACATGTGTTGCGGCACTTTGATTAAAGAAATCATTGAAAGAGGAGAAGTCACCTTAGAGCGTGTAGACTCTCAAGACAACATTGCAGAACCATTTACTAAAGCTTTAACAAAATAGCAGTTTGATCGTCACTTAGAGAAGATGGGTATGAGATACCATGGTGATTGGCTTTAGTGCAAGTGAGAGATTGAAAGTAGTATGCATACAACCCAATCATGTATGATGATAAAGCATATACTTTGGAGACGATCTTATTTATTTATTAATAAAAGTATTCACTTATTAAAGGAGTTTAATTATCTACATGATGCTGTTTTTATAATATGTAAATAAACCATAGTTTTAAGCATTGCTTTTAGAATCATGATGTTGATCATGCTAATGAGATCTAAATTCTTAGAAAGCTTAAAACTAAAATAGCTCCCAATCGTTGGATTACTAAATAGGGGATTAGTAAATCCAGATTGGTACATATGCTGCTTGCTCATTGGATGAGGATGGTTGATCTCATGATCATTTGTGTTGAGACACTAAAGAAAGTATGTAGGTGTTTATTGGAGAATAAGTTCACTGAACGTGACTCGCTATGGAATACCTAATGGAGTTTTACTTGCCTGTCAATAGAAATTCCTAATGTGCTAGTAGTACAAGTGATCATTTGACTTGAGATCATCATAGTATCTTATGTGTAATGAATTATATTTTAACTTATTCATTAAGACCCTTAGGGTATATCAAAGGGTATGCTTGGGTCTAATAAGTTACATGTGGAGGTAATGAATGGTCAATAAAGAATCTACCACTTCTAGAAAAAGAAGAGATATATTATATGTGATTCGTTAAACGACAACCCAATAGTCATTGGCTAAGATATAATGAAATTAGAAAAGAGTTTCTAACATGCATTATTTGAAGTTGTGCATTTTCTAATCGAAAAACATATAATTAAATAAAATAAGACTTGACAGTAATTCTATGTCTTATATTTAATTGGGACATTGTATGGTGGAAGGATTGAAATGTACAGTAACTATTTACTCACAGATTATTTTATGATTAATGTTAAAATCTATATTATCTGAAAAATCGTTGATCGCTAGGGAGGCTTGTCCTTATTGTAGATTAAATATTGTTTATTTAAATAGATTATTAGTTTAATTTATTTATTTAAATAAAATTAGAATTGTTCTAATTGATTTATTCACAACTGGTTTAATATGAAGAACCTAAAGGGTCACACCATAAAAGGAAGAATAATTATTTAAGAAGGTAATGGCATAATCATAATAATGCATTAAGTGTAATTAATTTAATCTATGGTGATAGAATAAATTAAATAGCTTAATGTTTATTATTTAATATATTAAAAATATTAAATATTAATTAATAAGAGGAGTCTTATTAATATTATTATAATTATTATTATTTTAATTTCTAAAGGAGTTTAGGAATTAATTTAATATAAGTACTCTCATTTATTCCTAATAAGATTAGGAAGCAAATTAAATAAAGAAGTTTAATTAATTAAATCCCAATATGTTGGGAAGCATAATTAGTTAAAGGAGTTTAATTCATTAAATGAAAATCTATGTCTAATAGGATTAGAAGGGTTGACCAATATCTATATAAGAGGAGTCTGATGTTAGATATCAGTTGAAACAATTCTAATTGTTGGAGAGTACTCCTTTTCTATAGAGGATAGAAAATTAGAGTTTAGCCAACCACCCTCCTAGTTGAATAATTCATCTTTCTTGGTGGATCACCTCTAGAGGCCAAAACTCTTGGGTGACTAACGTTGATCAAAGGAAGAAATCTAACCCAAAAATTCAAGGAGGTCACGAAGAACAAGGATTTGAACTCGTACCTGTAGAAGCCTCATTCTACAAGGGTATGATTCCATAACTTCTTATTTATCGTTTGAAATTAATAATTTGCATAAAGGATGATCCGGGTAATGGTTTTGTTGAAATTTTTTTAAACTCTGATATACCATGCTTCCGTTAATTTTGCAATTTGATTGCTCCCATGATTTTGTACAAACCCAATAATGCCGAGTTTGTGAAACCAATGAGGAAGATTCCTACTATGGTGTCAGGCATGCTGTTTCCTCTAGTCAAACTAATTAGTTAGAGAAGAGTCCGAAAACCTGATGGGGAAAGAAAAAAGGGCAAAGAAAAGTTCCTGCATGAAGGACGAGACCCATTTGCCAACATATATTTTTTGATGCACTACGAGGGAATAAATGATGATATTGAAAGTAGTATGCATACAAGCCAATAATGTATGATGATAAAATATATACTTTGGAGACAATCTTATTTATTTATTAATAAAAGTATTCACTTATTAAAGCGTTTAATTATCTATATGATGTTGTTTTTATAATATGTAAATAACCTATAGTTTTAAGCAATACTTTTAGAATCATGATGTTGATCATGCTAATGAAATCTAAATTCTTAGAAAGCTTAAAACTAAAATAGTTTTCAATTATTGGATTATTAAATAGGGGATTCGTAAATCCGGATAGATTGGTACATATGTTGCTTGCTCATTGGATGAGGATTATTGATCTCATGATCATTTGTGTAGAGACACTAAAGCAAGTATGTAGGTGCTTATTGGAGAATAAGTTCACTGAACGTGATTCGCTATAGAATACCTAATGAAGTTTTACTTACCTGTCAATAGAAATTCCTAATGTGATAGTAGTACAAGTGATCCTTGGAATTGAGATCATCATATTATCTTGTGTGTAATGAATTATACTTTGACTTATTCCTTAAGACCCTTAGGGTATATCAAAGGATATGCTTGGGTGTAATAAGTTACATATGGAGATAATGAATGTTCAATAAAGAATCTACCACTTCTAGTAAAAGAAAAGATATGGCCTATGTGATTCATTAAATTACAACCCAGTAGTCCTTGGCCAAGGCATAATGAAATTAGAAAGGAGTTTTTAATTTGCATTATCTGGAATTGTGCATTTTCTAATCGAAATACATATAATTAAATAAAATAAGACTTGACAGTAATTTCATGTCTTATATTTAATTGGGACATTGTATGGTGGAAGGATTGAATTGAACGGTAACTATTTACTCATAGGTTCTTTTATGATTAATGCTGAAATCTATATTATATGGAAAGTCGTTGATCGCTAGAGAGGCTTATCCCTATTGTAAAATAAATATTATTTATTTAAATAGATTATTAGTTTAATTTATTTATTTAAATAAGATTAGAATTGTTCTAATTGATTTATTCACAACCGATTTAATATGGAGAACCTAAAGAGGTCACACCATAAAAGGAAGAATAATTGTTTAAGAAGGTAATGGCATAATCGTAATAATGCATTAAGTGTAATTAATTAATTTATGGTGATAGAATAAATTAAATAGCTTAATGTTTATTATTTTATATTTTGGAAATAAAATATATAAATTAATAAGAGGAGTTTTATTAATATTATTACTATTATTATTATTTCTAAAAGAGTTTAAGAATTAAGTTAATATAAGTACTCTCATTTATTCTTAATAAGATTAGAAGCCAAATTAATTAATCCCAATATGATTGAGAAGCCTAATTAATTCAAGGAGTTTATTTAATTAAATGAAAACCTATTTCTAATAGGATTAGAAGGGTTGACCAATATCTATATAGGAGGAGTCTTATGTTAGATATCAGTTGATGCAATTCCAATTGTTGGAGAGTACTCCTTTTCTATAGAGGATAGAAAACTAGAGATTAGCCAATCACCCTCCTTCTTGAATATATCCTATTCCTTGGTGGATCACCTCTAGAGGCCAAACACTTAGGTGGCTAACATTGATCAAAGGAAGGAATCTAACTCAAAAATTCAAGGAGATCAAGAAGAACAAGGAGTTGAACTCATGCATGTGGAAGCTTCGTTCTACAAGGGTATGATTTCATAACTTCTTATTTATCGTTTTAAATTAATAATTTGCATAAAGGATGATCCGGATAATGGTTTTGTAGAAAATTTTAAACTCTGATATACCATGCTTTCCCTAATTTTTGCAATTTGATTACGCCCATGATTTCGTACAAATCCAACAGTGGCATCAGAGCCAAACCTTTAAATAATTATTAATTTTTTTAATTCCATATATATGTATGGGTATGTATTTAGAATAATTTATTGGGCATAATTAATTATATAAAATTATTTTTTTATGAAGAAAAAAAAAACGAAACAAAAATCGCGAAACGCTGATTAATTTCGTGGATCCTATTTTGATTTTCAAAAGTGGAGTTCCGTCTTCGGGTGGGTTATTAATGTGTGTGTATATATATATATATATATATATATATATATATATATATAATAGTTAATAACATGTTATCACCATCCTGATGGTATTATATATATATATATACACGGATATATATATATATATATATATATATAATATTCTTAATAATTTTATAATTAAAATAAAGAGTTTATTTTAATCTTGAAATTGGATATCATGCAATTTAAAATTGCCCATTAAATGATACTCATATATATATGGAGTGGTTTTAATTCATGAGATGAATATTTATTTATTGATGCATATGATGATATGTATGATAATAATGGGGGTTGATTATGGACTATTGACCAATGTAATTGAATTTTATTTTAGTTGAATGCTTGAATGAATGAGTATTATTAAATGGGGTCTGCGTACCTCATCTTATCTAATTTTTCTTGATGTAAAATTATATCTCCCTCCTATGTACTTCTCCTTGACTGCTGATCAAGATTTTTATTTAAATTAAATAGTTTATGTAATAGGACTAGTTAGAATTATCTTGAAGAAATTGGAGACCAAGGAGCAAGGAGCATGGAGCATGTGAAGACCTGTTTTGTAATGGAGCTCAGGTTTAAATGTAATAGTTACGTTAAAATTTAATTCTTGCACTCCTAGGTTTGATCTTTTGGTTCACTTGGTGACTCTGATAAACCAAACTAGAATAATAGTCCATAATCAATCCGGGTAGAATATAGTATTCTATATGTGCATGCTAAGTATTATATATATTATATTTTATGCAAACATGCTTCGCATGGTTTAATAAAATAACGCGTATTTTATATATATATATGTGTGTGTGTGAGTGTGTGTGTGTGTGTGTGTGTGTGTGTGTGTGTGTGCATTCGCGCTAAACAAGATGAGACAAATGATAACAAATCCCTCATAGAAATCATATTAAGTCTAACGCATTCAAAGATATTTGGAATATCGAACGTCGCCTTCTAGCATGATAAAATTAATAGAGTATTAAATATTTATAATGAGTTTGTTGTGCACACACAAGGCAAGTATTAAGTATTTAAGATATTAATTTAATCACATTTGATGCTTATAAAGAAAATTGAACAATATTATTTTGTTGTGACACACAAGAAAAATATTTTTCTTTTTTTAATATATGGAGTGCTAGGTTGGACTTAACTTAAATCATTTTAGTTCGGATGTACACAAACTTGACCATTATGATCTAAGAGGCAGAAAACAAAGAGTTACATGTTGATGTAATTGACAAGAGTTGTCTACCTATTTATTTATATATAGTTTGTTGTGCACACACAAGGCTATATACATTTGAAATGGGATCCTTAATCTCACTACCAAATCTTTAATTAGATTTTGCCGAACTATATATATGAGGGTAATATAGTTTGAAAATAATAGTGGGAGATATCAACTTCAAATAAAACCTAATTTATTTTGGTATATAAAATTAATTAAATGAATGTTTGCTAAAATATTATCTTTTCACATGCATAAATTTAAAATTGTCAAAATCACTTATTTCACTGCAGAGCATACTTGATGCTAACAAACTAACAGGCCCGAATTACACGGACTGGTTAAAGAATCTAAGAATAGTTCTCACAGCTGAAAAGCTTTCTTATGTCCTAAATTCACATGTCCCTATAACTATTCCAGAATAAGCCTTTTAGTAAGAGATTGCCACTATTGTAAAGTGGCAAGATGATGCATTTATGGCTCAATGCATCATGCTCTCATCCATGAATAACTAGCTTCAGCGTCAGCATGAAAATATGGATGCTCTTACTATGTTGCTTCACCTCAAGGAGTTGTATGGTGAACAAAGTAGGACTGCTAGATATGAGATATCTAAGGAACTCTTTCGATCTCGGATGACCGAGGGCATTGCTATTGAGAGTCATGTCCTAAGGGTGATCAATCTGATTGAATGCCTTGGACAACTTGGGTTCGTCATGAATGGGGAGTTGAGTCAAGACTTAGTCTTGCAGTCACTCTTTAAGACCTTCTCGCAGTTCATTGTTAATTTTTACATGAATAAGTTATATGTCAGCTTGCCTGAATTACTTAACATGTTGAAAACTGCAGAAGGTCACTTCCCATCCAAGAAAAACCATGTCTTAATGGTGGATGATTCCTCCAAGAAAAGGAAGAGGCCCAAAGTATCTTCTGAAAAGAACAAATCTAAGAAGGCTAAAGGCAAGGTAAAAGTGAAGGATAAAAAAAAACCTGACCCAGCAAGCAAAGGAATGTGCTTCCATTGCAACGAGCCGGGTCATTGGAAGAGAAACTGCAAGAAGTTTCTGGCAGAGAAGAAGCTTCGACTTCCAATCAAGGTTTGTTCATGATTGAAATTAATTTTTCAGAAAGTCAAAATTCTACTTGGATATTGGATACCAGCTGTGGTTCTCACATATGTAATACTGTGCAAGGACTGGTCAGAAGTAGAAAGCTGAACAAGGATGAGGTTGTCCTACGAGTGAGAAATGGAGCAAAGGTTGCTGCATTAGCTGTAGGCACTTATTGTTTAGCACTGCCTACAGGCAAGTCCATTTATTTAAATAATTATTATTTTGTTTCAAATATAATTAGAAATATTATTTTTATTTTTGTATTAGATATGGATGGATTTGCCATTATAATAAAGAACAACAGTTGTTCTATTTATAATTTTATATTGTGTTGGTAATTTGCGAAATGGACTTTACATACTTGATTTGCACGAAAATATATTTCACACAGAACAAACTAAGAAAAAAAAGAGATGCTGTTAATTATACCTATATGTGGCACTTTAGACTCACTCATATCAATGAAACAAGATTATCCAAGTTGCATAAGGATGGGCTCTTAGAGCTATCCGATTATGAATCATATCCAACTTGTGAATATTGTTTCAAGGGTAAAATGACTAAATCTCCATTTAGTGGAAAAAGAGAAAGAGTTACAGAGTTGTTAGCGTTGGTTCACACAGACGTTTGTGGACTTATGACAACGAATGCACGATGAGGGTATTCTTATTTTATTGATGATCAGTCAAGATTTGGATATGTGTATTTACATACAAATCTAAATCATTTGACAAGTTCAAAGTGTTCAGAAGTAAAGTAGAGAAACAAAAGGGCAAGAGTATTAAGATTCTTCGATCAGATCGAGGTGGAGAATACTTAAGCGGTGAGTTTCTCAATTGTCTCAAAATTAATGGTATAATCTCACAATGGACTCCACCAGGTACACCACAGTTAAATGGAGTATCTGAACAGATAAATCGAACATTGTTGGACATGGTTTGTTTCATGATGAGTTTTACCGATCTTTCAATTTCATTATGGGGTTATGCCCTAGAAGCGGCTGCAAATCTACTAAATAAGGTCCCGTCGAAATCCATTCCCAAGACTCCATATGAGATGTGGACAGGGAGGAAACCTGGTCTTAAGTATGTTAAGATTTGGGGATGTCCAGCTTATGTGAAAAGATTTTAAAATGATAAGCTTGGGACAAGATCTGATAAGTGCACGTTTGTGGGATATCTTAAAAAACGTTTGGGATACTATTTCTACATTCCTACTGAGCAAAAGGTGTTTGTTTCAAAACACGCTGCCTTCTTGGAAAAGGAGTTTATCATTGAAGGAGCTAGTGGGGGGAAAATATATCTTAAAGAAATCTAAGAACTATAAACCACTACAGATCAATTGGATGAACCTGTCCAAGTAGAGACACCTTCTGTACAACACTCTATTCGTAAATCTAAAAGAGTAGCGAAGATACCTTAGAGGTATGGATTCATCATAGAGGATGACGATGAGGTACACATTATGGATGATGATGATCCATTGAATTGCGAATAGGCTATGTGTAATAATGTCTCAGGAAAATGGTAGATGACCATAAAATCTAAAATGGATTTTTGAAGTAATGCTCAAGTCCATTTGGATTTTACTTGCGATTACAGCTTTTTATTACTAGATCTAGCAAAATGGACGTGGAGACGCCCTTCCTCAAATATACATTATTAGAGGAGAATGTATGTATGTTACAGCGAGATGGATTTGTTTTAATGGTTAAAGCAAATCATGTATATGAGCTACAACAATCCATTTATAGGTTGTAGCAAGCTTCTCAAAGATGGAACATTCATTTTGATGAGACAAACAAAAGAGTTTGATTTTATCAAAAAATGAGAATGAACCTAGTGTGTACAAAATGGTCAGTGGAAGCGCTGTCACATTACTAAGTATTATATGTTGATATACTACTGATAAGGAATGATATTTCTATACTACAATCGTTCAAAAGAAAGTTTTCTAAACATTCCTCCATAAATGATTTGGGTAGAACATCTTACATTGGGTATATAAATCTGTATAGATAGATTTAAAAGGATGTTCGGCTTAACCAAAGGAACGTATATTCATTATATGCTAAAGGCGTTTAGCATGGCAAACTCCAAGAAATGTCTCATGATGATGAGCCATGGAGTGTATCTCTCTAAAATTATCCTCAATAAAAGAGAGATCGCATGAGTTACTATTATGTATGCAATGAAATATACGAGACTTGATGTTGATCAGTCATATTCTGGAGATGATCACTGTAGGATAGTGATAAACATCTTACAGTACTTAACTGACACTAAAAATGTCATTATGATACATGATGGGTCTGAATTAAATTAGAGGACTAAACAGACTCAAGTTTTCAGACTGATCAAGATGACAGTAAATCCACTTTAGGGTAAGCCGTTACCTTGAAAGGTGGTGCAGTAAATTGAAAAGGTTCCAAATAGGAAAAGGTTGTGGTTTAGTGATTAAGACAAAGTATATAACTGTAAGTGAAGCTGCAAGTTGATGTTTCGGATGAAAAATTTATTACAGAACTAGGAATAGTTTCTAAGTCTCATCTAGAATCCAAACATGTGTTGTGACAGTTTGATTTAAAAAATCATAGAAAGAGGAGAAATCACTATAGATAGTGAACTCTCAAGACAACATTTCAGATCCATTTACTAAAGCTTTAACACAACAACAGTTTGATCGTCACTTAGAGAAGAAGGGTATGAGATACCATGGTGATTGGCTTTAGTGCAGGTGGGAGATTGAAAGTAGTATGTGATAGTAGTGTGCATACAAGCTAATCATGTATGATGATAAACCACATACTTTATAAACAATCTTATTTATTTATTAATAAAATATTTATTTAAGGCATTTAATTATCTACATGGTGCTGTTTTTAATAATATATAAATAACTCATAGTTTTAAGCAATAATTTTAGAATTATGATGAGATAATGCAATTGAGATCTAAATTCTTAAAAAGCTTAAAAACTAAAATAGTTCTCAATTGTGGGATTACTAAAATGGGGATTAGTAAATTCAGATAGATTGGTACATATGTTGCTTGCTCATTGGATGAGGATGACTGATCTCATGGTCATTTGTGTGGAGGACACTAAAGCAAGTACGTAGGTGCTTATTGGAGAATAAGTTCACTGAACGTGACTCGCTATGGAATACCTAATGGAATTTTACTCGCCTGTCAATAGAAATTTCTAATGTGATAGTAGTACAAGTGATTCTTGGACTTGAGATCATCATAGTATCTTGTATGTAACAAATTATACTTTGACTTATTCCTTAAGGCCTTTTAAGGCATATATAGGGTATGCTTGGGTATAATGAGTTGCATATGGAGATAATGTATGATCAATAAAGAATCTACCACCTCTAGTAAAAGAGGAGATATGTCCTATGTGATTCGTTAAATGATAACCCAGGAATCCTTGGCCAAGATAGAATGAAATTATAAAGAGGTTTCTAATTTGCATTATTTGGAGTTGTGCGTTTTCTAATCGAAATACATATGATTAAATAAATTAAGACTTGACAGTAAATAGGTCTTATATTTAATTGGGACATTGTATGGTGGAAGGATTGAATTATACGGTAACTATTAACTCACAAGTTCTTTTATGATTAATGTTAAAATCTATATTATCTGGAAAGTCGTTGATCGCTAGGGAGGCTTATCCCTATTGTAGAATAAATGTTATTTATTTAAATAGATTATTAGTTTAATTTATTTATGTAAATAATATTAGAATTATTCTAATTGATTTATTCACAACCGGTTTAATATGGAGAACCTAAAGGGTAACACCATAAAAGGAAGAAAAATTATTTAAGAAGAAAATGGCATGATAGTAATAATGCATTAAGTGTAATTAATTTAATCTATGGTGATAGAATAAATTAAATAGCTTAATATTTATTATTTAATATTTTAGAAATATTAAATATAAATTAATAAGAGGAGTCGTATTAATATTATTATTATTATTATTTTAATTCTAAAGGAGTTTAGGAATTAATATAATATCAGTACTCTCTCTTAATCCTAATAAGATTAGGATATAAATTAATTAAAAGTGTTTAATTAATTAATTAAATAAAAATATATTCTAATTTGATTAGGAGGGTTAACCTAATATCTATATAAGAGAGTCTTATATCAGAAATAAGGTACGTGAATTTTTCCAAAGGTTGGGAGTACACATATTCTATAGAGATAGAAACAAGGGTTAAGCCAATAACCCATCTTCCTGAGTTCTTCATCTTCCTTGGTGGATCACCGTTAGAGGCCAAACATTTGGGTGGCTGACATTGATCAAGGGAAGGAGCCACTACAGAGGAATCAAAGGAATCAAAGGAGTAGAACTTGTACCTGAGGAAGCTTGGATCTTCAAAGGTATAATTCCATCCTCTCCTTCTATGTATTGACTGATAATTTTTGCACAAGAAAGATCATAGTTCAAGGTTTGTAAAAAAAATTTAAAATCTGATTTTTCATCCTTTCCGTTGCGTTTATGTAATTTGATTGCATGCTTATGTTTCTAGCAAACCCAACAGTGGTATCTGAGCCAATCTTGTGCTAATTATCAGTTTATGTTATTCCATACATGTATGATATGCGATTGGATTGAGTTCTTAGTCAACAAAATTTTTTCAGATTCTGCGAAGCTGTGCAGCTGCGCCGGTGCAAGGCCTTCTTGCTGTGTCGGTGTCTGTTCCTGGTTTTCATGCTGCGCATCTGCGCCGGTTCCCTTTACATTCCTGGCGCAGCTGCGCCACTGGACAGGAACTGGAAAATTTTTCTTTTGTTTTGATTAATTAAATAAATGGTTTGTTTGATTAATAAAGGTTTTAAATAAAGATGTTTATTTTATATGAAATATGATTTCAGAATTGCTAAAATTAAAGAGTTTAATTTAGAATTGTTTTTGAATGAAATAAAGGAGTTTATTTTTCCAAAAACAAAGTTTAGCAAACTTTTGCCCATTAACTGATATTAATATATATATGGAATGAATTTACTTTCATGAGATGAATAAGTTTTATTGATATGTATGTTAATAAAAGGGATTCATTATGGACTATAACCAATGTGATTGGATTTTATTTTGGATGAATGCTTGAATGTATGGGTTTTATAAAATGGGGTCTGCGTACCTCGCCTTTTCTGGTTTTTTTTTCTTATTGTAAATTCTATCTCTCTCCTATGTACTTCCCCTTGACTGTTAATCAAGGTTTCTATTTAAATGAAATAGTTTATGTAGTAGGATTAGTTAGAATTTTTGAAGAACTGGAGATCAAGGAGCAAGGAGCGCTTGAAGACCCATTTGTATGGAGCCCAGGTTTAAATATAATCGTTACGTTTAAATTTAAATTCTTGCACTCCTAGGTTTGACCTTTTTGGTTCACTTGGTGGCTCTAGTGAACCAAACTAGAATAAAAGTCCATAATCAATCCGGGTAGAATATAGTATTCTATATTACATGCTAAATATTATATATATTATATTTTATACAAACATGCTTCGCATGTTAAATAAAATGACGCGTATTTTATATATATATGTGCATGCGCGCTAAACAAGATGAGACAAATAATAACAAACCCCTCAAAGAAACAAGATTAAGTCCGAAGCGTTCAAAGATATTTGGAATATCAAACGTCGCCTTCTAGCATGATAAATTAATAGAGTATTAAATATTTAATATGAGCTTGTTGTGCTATCCATAAGGCGATTATTGAGTATTTAAGATGTTAATTAATCACATTTGATGCTTATCAAGAAAATTGAACGATCTAGTCTTGTTGTGCTATCCACAAGGACGAACATTTTTTTTTTGAATTTATGGAAGTGCTAGGCTGGACTTAACTTAAATCATTTTAGTTCGGATGTGCACACACATGACCATTATGATTTAAAATACAGAATAAAAGGAATTACATGGTGATGTAATTAACAAGAGTTGTCTACCTATTTATTTGTATATCGCTTGTTGTGCTATCCATAAGGTTATATACATTTGAAATGGGATCCTTATTCTCGCTAGCAAATCTTTAATTAGATGTTGCCGAACTATATAAGTGAGGGTAATATAGTTTGATGAAAATAGTGGGAGATACCAATTTAAAATAAAGACCTAAATTTATTTTGGTATGAAAAGTTAATAAAATGAATGTTTACTAAAATATTGTCTTTTTCACATGCAGAATTTTAAAAATGTCTAAATCACTAATCTCACTACGAAGCATACTTGATGCAAATAAGCTTACCGGGCCGAATTATGAGGACTGGCTAAGAAATCTGAGAATTGTTCTCACTGCTGAAAAGATTTCTTATGTCCTAAATTCAACTGTCCCTGAATCTATTTCAGAAACAGCCTCTGAGGAAGAGATTGGCACTTTCAATAAGTGGCAAGATGATGCATCTGTGGCTCAATGCATCATGCTCGCATCCATGAATAACGAGCTTCAGCGTCAGCACGAAAAAATGGATTCTCCTGCTATGCTGCTTCACCTCAAGGAGTTGTATGGTGAACAGAGTAGGACTGCTAGATATGAGATATCTAAGGAGCTCTTTCGATCTCGGATGACCGAGGGTACTGCCGTCGAGACTCATGTCCTGAAAGTGATCAATTTAATTGAATGCCTTGGACAGCTTAGGTTCGTCATGGATGGGGAGTTGAGTCAAGACTTGGTCTTGCAGTCACTCCCTGACACCTTCTCGCAGTTTGTGGTTAATTTTCACATGAATAAGCTAGATGTCAGCTTGCCTGAGCTGCTTAACATGCTGAAAACTGCAGAAGGACACTTCTCATCCAAGAAGAACCATGTCTTGATGGTGGATTCTTCCACTAAAAGGAAGAGGCCCAAGGTGTCTTCTGAAAAGAAGAAATCCAAGAAGGCTAAGGGAAAGGGGAAAGAAAAGGAACAAAAGAAACATGAACCAGCTAAAGGAATGTGCTTTCATTGCAACGAGCCGGGTCATTAGAAGAGGAACTGCAAGAAGTTTCTAGCAGAGAAGAAGCTTGGAGAATCTTCGACTTCCAATCAAGGTTTGTTTATGATTGAAATTAATTTTTTTGAAAGTCATAATTCTACTTTGGTATTGGATACCAGCTGTGGGTCTCACATATGTAACACTGTGCAGGGACTGGTCAGAAGTAAAAAGCTGAACAATGAAGAGGTGATCCTACGAGTGGGAAATGGAGCAAAGGTTGCTGCATTAGCTGTAGGAACTTATTGTTTAGCAATGCCTTTGGGCAAGTCCATTTATCTTAATAACTGTTACTATGTTTCGAATATTATTAAAAACATTATTTCAATTTCTGTATTGGATATGGAAGATTTTGACGTTATTATAAAGAACAATGGTTGTTCTATTTATAAAGACGATGTTTTATATGGTATTGGAAATTTACAAAATGGGCTTTATATACTTGACTTGCAAGAAAATATATTTCAAATTGAACAAACTAAGAAAAGGAAAAGAGATGATATTAATTATACCTACATGTGGCACTATAGACTCGGTCATATCAATAAAATAAGATTATCCAAGTTGCATAAGGATGGGCTCCTAGAGCTATCCGATTATGAATTATATCTAACTTGTGAATCTTGTCTCATGGGTAAAATGACTAAATCTCCTTTTAGTGGAAAAGGAGAAAGAGTTACAGAGTTGTTGACATTGATTCACACAGACGTTTGTGGACCTATGACAACAAGTGCATAGGGTGGGTATTCTTATTTTATTACTTTCACTGATGATCACTCAAAATTTGGATATGTGTATTTAATGAAATACAAATCAGAATCATTTGAAAAGTTCAAAGAGTTCAGAAGTGAAGTAGAGAAACAAACGGGCAAGAGTATTAAGATACTTCGATCAGATCGAGGTGGAGAATACTTAAGTAGTGAGTTTCTCAATTGTCTCAAAGAAAATGGTATAATCTCACAATGGACTCCTCCAAGTACACTACAGTTAAATGGAGTATCTGAAAGGAGAAATCGAACACTGTTAGACATGGTTCGATCCATGATGAGTTTTACCGACTTTCCAATTTCCTTCTGGGGTTATGCCCTAGAAACGGCTGCATACCTACTTAACAAAGTACCTACCAAATCCGCCCCAAAGACTCCATATGAGATGTGGAAGGGGAGGAAACCAAATCTTAAGTATGTTAAGACTTGGGGTTGTCCAGCTTATGTCAAAAAGTTTGAAAATGATAAGCTACAGACTAAATTCGATTAGTGTAGATTTGTGGTATACCCTAAAGAAACTGTAGGGTTTTATTTCTATCATCCAACTGATCAAAAGGTGTTTGTTGCGAAATATGCTGCCTTCTTGGAAAAGGAGTTTATCCATGAAGGGGTTAGTGGGAGTAAGATATATCTTGAAGAAGTTTAAGAACCACAAGTTACCACGGATCAAAGTCAGGTACCTGACCAAATAGAAGAACCTACTATACCACACCCTATTCGTAAATCTGGAAGAGTACCAAAGATGCCTGAGAGGTATGGATTCGTCATAGAGGATGACGATGAGGTACACATTATGAATGATGATGATCCATTGAATTACGAACATGCTACGAGTAATAAAGACTCAGGGAAATGGCCTGAAGCCATGAAATCCGAAATGGACTCCATATATGAGAACAAAGTATGGACTTTGGTTTCACCACCTGAAGGCATTAAGCCTATTGGGTGTAAATGGGTTTTTAAGAGAAAGACTGGAGCAGAAGGGAAGGTAAAGACCAATAAGGCCAGGCTGGTTGCAAAAGGTTTCAAACAAAGACATGGAGTTGACTATGATGAAACCTTCTCACCAGTAGCCATACTCAAGTCCATTCGGATTTTGCTTGTGATTGCATCATATAACGACTATGAGATCTGGCAGATGGATGTGAAAACGGCCTTCGTCAATGGGAAACTTGAGGAGGATGTGTTATATGACACAGCCAGAGGGATTTATTTCAAAAGTTGAAACAAATCAAGTCTGTAAGCTACAACGATCCATTTATGGGTTGAAGCAAGCTTCTCGTAGATGGAACATTCATTTTGATGAGACAATTAAAGAGTTTGATTTTATCAAAAACGAGGATGAACCATGTGTATACAAGAAGGTTAGTGGGAGCACAGTATCATTCCTTGTATTATATGTTGATGATATATTACTGACAGGGAATGACATTCCTATGTTACAATCAATTAAAATCTAGTTATCTAAAAACTTCTCCATGGAGGACTTGGGTGAAACATCCTATATTTTTGGGATAAAGATCTATAGAGATAGATCTAAAAGGATGCTCGGCTTATCCCAAGGAACGTACATTGATACGATGCTAAAGAGGTTTAGCATGGAAGATTCCAAAAAAGGTCTCATACCGATGCACCATGGAATACATCTCTCCAAGAAACAGGCCCCAAAGACACCTGAGGAGAGAGACCGTATGAGTAAGATCCCTTATGCTTCTACAATAGGATCTATCATATACGGTATGATATGTACTAGACCGGATGTTGCTCACACACTTAGTGTAACGAGCAGATACCAGTCGAATCCAGGAGAAGAGCACTGGAAGGCAGTGAAGAATATCCTAAAGTACTTGAGAAGGACTAAAGATATTTTTCTTGTCTACGGTGGGTCTGAATTAAAACTCGAGGGATTCACGGACTCAAGTTTTCAAACAGACCAAGATGACAGTAACTCTGTTTCAGGGTATGTGTTTACCTTGAACGGAGGCGCAGTGAGTTGGAAGAGTTCCAAGCAGTAAATAGTTGTTGATTCAGTGACAGAGGCAGAGTATATAGCTGCAAGTGAAGCTGCAAAGGAAGATATTTGGATGAAGAAGTTCATAACTGAACTTGGTGTGGTTGCTAGCATTGGAGAAGCAGTTCCCGTATACTTTGACAACACCGGAGCGGTTTCACAGGCTAAGGAACCCAGGTCTCATCAGAAATCCAAACACGTGTTGCGGCGATTTCACTTGATTAGAGAGATCATTGAAAGAGGAGACATCACCTTAGAGCGTGTGGACTCTCAAGACAACATTGCAGATCCATTTACTAAAGCTCTAACATAATAGCAGTTTGATCATCACTTAGAGAAGATGGGTATGAGATACCATGGCGATTGGCTTTAGTGCAAGTGGGAGATTGATAGTAGTGTGCATACAAGCCAATCATGTATGATGATAAAGCACATACTTTGTAAATAATCTTATTTATTTATTAATAAAATATTCATTTAAGGCATTTAATTATCTACATGGTGCTATTTTTAATAATATGTAAATAATCCATAGTTTTAAGCAATAATTTTAGAATCATGATGAGATCATGCTAATGAGATCTAAATTCTTAAAAAGCTTAAAAACTAAAATAGTTCCCAATTGTGGGATTACTAAAACGGAGATTAGTAAATTCGAATAGATTGGTACATATGTTGCTTGCTCATTGGATGAGGATGGCTGATCTCATGGTCATTTGTGTGGAGACACTAAAGCAAGTATATAGGTGCTTATTGAAAAATAAGTTCACTGAACATGACTCGCTATGGAATACCTAATGGAGTTTTACTCCCCTGTCAATAGGAATTCCTAATGTGATAGTAGTACGAGTGATCCTTGGACTTGAGATCATCATAGTATCTTATATGTAACAAATTATACTTTAACTTATTCCTTAAGGCCTTTTATGGCATATATAGGGTATGCTTGGGTATAATGAGTTGCATATGGAGATAATATATGATCAATAAAGAATCTACCACCTCTAGTAAAAGAGGAGATATGTCCTATGTGATTCGTTAAATGACAACCCAGGAATCCTTGGCCAAGGTAGAATGAAATTAGAAACAGGTTTTTAATTTGCATTATTTGGATTTGTGCGTTTTCTAATTGAAATACATATGATTAAATAAATTAAGACTTGACAGTAAATCCATGTCTTATATTTAATTAGGACATTGTATAGTGGAAGGATTGAATTATACGGTAACTATTAACTCACAGGTTCTTTTATGATTAATGTTGAAATCTATATTATCTGGAAAGTCGTTGATCGCTATGGAGGCTTATCCCTATTGTAGAATAAATGTTATTTATTTAAATAGATTATTAGTTTAATTTATTTATTTAAATAAGATTAGAATTATTTTAATTGATTTATTCACAACCAGTTTAATATGGAGAACCTAAAGGGTCACACCATAAAAGAAAGAAGAATTATTTAAGAAGAAAATGGCATGATAGTAATAATGCATTAAGTGTAATTAATTTAATCTATGGTGATAGAATAAATTAAATAGCTTAATATTTATTATTTAATATTTTAGAAATATTAAATATAAATTAATAAGAGGAGTCTTATTATTATTATTATTATTATTATTATTATTATTTTAATTCTAAAGGAGTTTAGGAATTAATATAATATCAGTTCTCTCTTTCAATCCTAATAAGATTAGGATATAAATTAATTAAAAGTGTTTAATTAAATAAAAAATATTCTAATTGGATAAGGAGGGTTAACCTAATATCTATATAAGAGAGTCTTATATCAGAAATAAGGTACGTGAATTTTTCTAAAGGTTGGGAGTACACATATTCTATAGAGATAGAAACAAAGGTTAAGCCAATAACTCATCTTCCTGAGTTCTTCATCTTCCTTGGTGGATCACCGTTAGAGGCCAAATATTTGGGTGGCTGACATTGATCAAGGGAAGGAGCCACTACAGAGGAATCAAAGGAATCAAAGGAGTAGAACTTGTACCTGAGGAAGCTTGGATATTCAAAGGTATAATTCCATTATCTCCTTCTATGTATTGACTGATAATTGATGCACAAGAAAGATCATGGTTAAGGGTTTGTAAGAAAATTTTAAAATCTGATTTTTCATCCTTTCCGCTGCGTTTATGTATTTGATTGCATGCTTATGTTTCTAGCAAACCCAACAGTATGAATATAAGCCAATCATGTATGATGATAAAGCATATACTTTGGAGACAATTTTATTTATTTATTAATAAAAGTATTCACTTATTAAAGGCTTTTAATTATCTACATGATACTGTTTTTATAATATGTAAATAACCCATACTTTTAAGCAATGCCTTTAGAATCATGATGTTGATCATGCTAATGAGATCTAAATTCTTAGAAAGCTTAAAACTAAAATAGTTCCCAATCGTTGGATTACTAAATAGGGAATTAGTAAATCCGGATAGATTGGTACATATGTTGGTTGCTCATTAGACGAGGATGATTGATCTCATGATCATTTGTGTGGAGACACTAAAGCAAGTATGTAGTTGCTTATTGGAAAATAAGATCACTGAACTTGAGTCGCTATGGAATACCTAATGGGGTTTTATTTGCCTGTCAATAGAAATTCCTAATGTGATAGTAGTACAAGTGATCATTTAACTTGAGATCATCATAGTATCTTGTGTGTAATGAATTATACTTTGACTTATTTCTTAAGACCCTTAGGGTATATCAAAGGGTATTCTTGGGTCTAATAAGTTACATGTGGAGATAATGAATGGTCAATAAAGAATCTACCACTTCTAGTGAAAGAAGAAATATGTCCTATGTGATTCATTAAATGACAACCCAGTAGTCCATGGCCAATGTATAATGAAATTAGAAAGGAGTTTCTAATATGCATTATTTGGAGTTGTGCATTTTCTAATCGAAATACATGTAATTAAATAAAATATAACTTGATAGTAATTCCATGTCTTATATTTAATTGGGATATTGTATGGTGGAAGGATTGAATTGTACGGTAACTATTTATTCACAGTTTTATTTATGATTAATGTTGAAATCTATATTATCTGAAAAGTCGTTGATCGCTAGGGAGGCTTATCCCTATTGTAGAATCAATATTATTTATTTAAATAGATTATTAGTTTAATTTATTTATTTAAATAAGATTAGAATTATTCTAATTGATTTATTCACAACCGGTTTAATATGAAAAACCTAAAGGGTCACACCATAAAAGGAAGAATATTTGTTTAAGAAGGTAATGGCATAATCGTAATAATGTATTAAGTGTAATTAATTTAATCTATGGTGATAGAATAAATTAAATATCTTAATGTTTATAATTTAATATTTTGGAAATATTAAATATAAATTAATAAGAGGAGTCTTATTAATATTATTGTAATTATTATTATTTCTAAAGGAGTTTAAGAATTAATTTAATATTAGTACTCTCATTTATTCCTAATAAGATTAGAAGACAAATTAATTAAAGGAGTTTAATTAATTAATCCCAATATGATTGGGAAGCCTAATTAATTAAATGAAAACCTATTTCTAATAGGATTAAAAGGGTTGACCAATATCTATATAAGAGGAGTCTTATGTTAAATATCAGTTGATGCAATTCCAATTATTGGAGAGTACTTCTTTTCTATAGAGGATATAAAACTAGGGTTTAGCCAACCACCCTCCTTCTTAAATAATTCTTATTCCTTGGTGGATCACATCTAGAGGCCAAACATTTGGGTGGCTAACGTTGATCAAAGGAAAGAATCTAACCCGCAAATTCAAGGAGATCACGAAGAACAAGGAGTTGAACTCGTACCTGTGGAAGCTTCGTTCTACAAGGGTATGATTCCATAACTTCTTATTTATCGTTTTAAATTAATAATTTGCATAAAGAATGATCCGGGTAATGGTTTTGTAGAAATTTTTAAACTCTGATATATCATGCTTCCGTTAATTTTTGCAATTTGATTGCTCCCATGATTTCGTTCAAACCCAACAAATATCCCAGACGATGATGATTCGGAAGATCAAATCTGAATCCCTCGCAACAAAAAGGATAAGGGTAGCAGTTCAAAGAAGAACCCCGGCCCTGATATGAAGGATGTCTTGGTCATTATCAAAGAGGAGACAGACGACAACAACTCCTTTATCCTCCCTATTCATGAGGACATGACTCTAGACAATTGGAGCAGCACTCCATGCCTTAATCGAAAAGGGTAAAAGGGCAGAAAGTCCATCTGCCCTAGAGCATGGTTTTATTTACTGCTTATTTTTGTTGCACAGCGATAGCAGTTACTTTTGTCATGCTTTTGCTAAATGCTTTGTATGATTAAACAGTTTCATATATTAAAGTGAAAGCATTTTATTTTCAGAACACCAGAACTGGATTTGTTTGTCCCTGCTGATGAGATGCCAAATTTTCACAGTAACTACAACTTTGATGTAGAACTACACTTTGACTTGATGGAGATTAATCAAGAGGAGATAGATGACTATGGGGTGCCCAAGGAGATCAAAGAGTGGTTCGAAGATAAACCCAAGCCAAACCTCGATCAAACCACCACTATCAATATCGGAACCTCAAAAAACCTTAAAGAAATCCAAATAGGTATGGACTTTACCCCAAACTAAAGAGCCGACTTGATTGAACTCTTAACTCAATTCCAGGATGTCCAACATAGTTCCAGTGCCTAAGCCCGGAGGGAAGGTTCGAGTATGCGTGGATTACCGGGATTTGAACAAAGCTTATCTCAAAGACAACTTCCCAGTACCTTTTATCTATATTATGATAGACAACACGGCACAATATGGCATATATTCTTTTGTTGACTGTTTTACCGGATACCATCAAATCATGGTGGCTGAAGAGGACAGGGAGAAAACAGCCTTCATCACTTCCTGGGGAACCTTTTGCTATAGACGTTTGTTCGTCTGCCTTATCAATGCCGGTGCCACATAATAGCAAGCCATGATGACCCTGTTTCACGTCATGTTGCACAAGGAAATAGAGGTATATGTGGATGACATCATCTTCAAATCCCTGAAGGAGGATGAACACATCAGCTATCTCAAAAAGCTTTTTAACAGGTTGCGCAAGTACAACCTAAAGCTGAATCCGGCCAAATGTACTTTTGGTGTCAAATCAGGCAAGTTGTTGGGATTTTTAGTGAGCAACAGAGGCATTGAGCTAGATCCCGTAAAGATTAAAGCTATCACCGAGATGTCGGTGCCCCAAACAGAAAAGGAAATACGGTGATTTCTGGGGAGAATCAATTTCATAAGCAGATTCATCTCTCAACTCACTGCAGTGTGTGAACCCATCTTTAAGCTGTTAAGGAAGAATTCCTCCATAAAATGGAATGAAGATTGTCAAAAAGCTTTACTTTCCATTAAAAAGCAGCTGATTGAAGCACCTATTTTGGTACCCCCCCCAAGGGATGAGGTTCCCCTATTTATGTACCTATCAGTCAATGCCAACGCAATGGGCTGTATGCTGGGGCAGAAGGACAGAGAAGCAAGGAAAAAGCTATCTATTACCTCAACAAAAGATTCAGCAGTGGCGAGCAGAAGTACACTTTGATTGAAAAGACCTGTTGTGCGTTAGCATGGGCCGCCATGAGGTTACAACATTACCTGCATGGGCACACGACCTAGCTATCTCATATCCCGAATGGATCCACTGAAGTACGTATTCAGCAAAACCATGTTTAATTGTCGATTTTCCAAATGGCAATTGATCCTACAACTGTTCGACATTGTCTACATGACTCAGAAATCTATCAAAGGCCTGGGGATTGCAGATCAATTGGCCGAAGCACTGTTAGGGGATTTTGAACCCTTGGAAACTTATTTTCCAGATGATGGGATCATGACCATTCAGCAAATCCCTCAAGAAAATACAGTCCAGTATTGGAGAATGTATGTTGATGGAGTAGTGAACATGGAAGGTGCCGGAGCTAGGGTAGTTCTTGTCTCTGTTACAGGAGATCAGTATCCTATAGCCATTAAGCTGCAATTTGTCAACACCAACAACATAGCTGAGAATGAAGGGTGTATAATGGGGTTGAAACTAGCTCATTCCATGGGTATTAAACGGTTACTAGTCTTTGGGGATTCTGAGTTGGTTATCCGACAAACCACCGAGGCGTATAACACTAAATAGTTGCATTTGCTACCGTATCACCGGCTAGTTATCAAGATATCCATGGAGTTTGAAGAAATAACCTTCATCCATATCCCTCGAGGTAGGAATGACTTTGCTGAAGCATTGGCAATGTTGGCTTCCTTGATCCACATATCTGGTAGGATGGGAATTCCCAATATCAAAATTACAAGCCAAAAGGCCCCGACATATGGGAATTACATTGGAGAAGTATCAGATGAATTACCTCCTATCAAACAGCCTTTGTACCAAAAGATAAAAAAATATCTGCGAGATGGATCTACACCAGCTGGGGCAAGTCAAGCTGATCGAAAGCGGATTCATAAGATGGCTGTGAAGTTCTATCTGAGCGGAGACGCACTCTATAAAAGGGATGCTGAAATAGGCCTTTTAAGATGCCTAGATAAGGATCAAGCCTAGAGACTGATGGATGAAATCCTTGGTGGAGTCTGTGGCCCACACATGAGCGGTCATTTGCTGGCCAAGAAGATATTGAGAACCGGGCATTATTGGATCTCTCTCAAAGATGATTGTGATGATCACGTCAAGAGATGCTACCAATGCTGTGACAACCAAAGAATTTATAAGATTAATAAAGTCTTAAATGATTAAATAAAGGTTAAATAATAAGACCTAGACTGGAAATTTAGTATGAATTTAAAATTTTGTGAATGACTTATATGATTTTGTGATTATATGTGTGTACAGTATGTGGTTAAGGGTAAAGAGTAACATGGGAAAGCCCTAATATTATATTAAGAACTTTAATATTCAGATATAAAACCCTAACTATTGATTTGAAACCCTAGTTTAGTTGATGAAAATCCTAACCCTAATTAGGAATAGGGATTTTATAGTTAATACAGTCATTATAATTGTATCTATGATTGTGTGTGTATAGTAAGGGATTTATAATCAAATGCTGATCAGATAAGGTATAACCTTAGTAAACCCTATTAGTAGATTAGAAACCCTAATCTGCAGTTAGAAAATCCTAATTTCTTATTTAGGAATCCTAAACCCTAATTTGTAAACCTTAATGGTAATTAGCAAATCCTAATGTTATTTATCAAACCCCAAGGGTTAAATTTTAAGAGAAACATCGAAAATGATCGAAATACCTTTAAAGTTATGTGGAAAATTATTAGAATACCCTTTTGGAGGCGAAATGACCGAACTACCCTTAAAATTGTGTGGAAAATTATTAGAATACCCTTTTGGAGGTGAAATGACCAAATTACCTTTAAAATTATATGTGAAATGAACAAAATACCCTTCAATCTATGTCAACTTAAATCAACCAATCAGAGAAGAGATGATAAAAGCATGACATCATCCTTAAAGAAACACAGATGATGCAAGCATGACATCAGTATTAAATAAAACACAAAAAGTGATGTCATCATGATGATGTCATCATGATGATGTCATTATGATGTCACCGAGGGACTAAAGTGCAATTAATGAGGTACTAAAGTATAATTAACCAGGGTACCAAACTGTAATAAGTCGGGGGCAAACTATAAAAAATCGAGCCCCTAACGTGCAATTATTGAAACTATGTTTTTCTATAAATAGGAGCCATTTCTCTTCATTTTTTTTCAAAACCAAAACTATGGTTAGAGAGAGAGAGAAGAATTTTGGTAGAGAGAGAGGAAAGTTTTTGGTGAGTTTCAAGATTTCAAAGGATTAGTTAAAGCTTGCAACTCCAAGAGGTATTTACTCTTGTGGTTATTATGTTCATTATTCTTTATATATTTAGTAAAAATTATACTTTTACAAGAAGTTATAATGTCCGATTTATTTCTCTTATAAAGTAAAAAATATACTTTTATAAGCAGTTATAATATCCGATCTATTTCTCTTATAAAGTAGAAAATATACTTTTATAAGCAGTTGCTATGTCCGATTTTCTTCAATTATTTAGTAAGAATACTCATGTTATAAGGAGTTATAATGCTGAAATTATCTCAAATAGAATAGTAGAATATTTATTTTATAAAACAGTCATAATGCTCGATTTATTTCAAATATAGTACACGAATATTCATTTTTACAAGCATTTATAATGCTCAATTTATTTAAATATTAATGATATTAAATTTATTTAATAATTTTATTAAATAAATTACTTAAAAATGATTTTAATATTTTAAAAATTATTTAAAATGATATTAAAGTATTAGAAAATATTTTAAGTTATATTGAAGAACTTTTAATATTTTGGGATGGAATTTCATTAATAAATTAATATTAATGATAATAAATTTATTTAATAATTATATTAAATAAATTATGTAAAAATAGTTTTAATGTTTTAAAAATCATTATTAAATAAAATAAATTATTTAAAAATAATATTGATGATTTAAAAATTATTTTAAATAGTTATTAAATATTTAAAAATAATATTAATAACTTAAAAATCATTTTAAATGATATTAAATCATTTAAAAATTATTCTGATCATTTGAATTTTTTTATAAATAATAACTAAAATATCTAAATAGGATATTAAAACTTTTTAAAAAAGTTTATCGAAAAACTAATTCGATAGATATTCAATAAAGCTATAAAATACCGAACGGACTCCAAAATCAACCAAGACACTAATAGTTTAATTAAAAATTAATTGTTATAATTTCTAATGACTGTTATAACATATATAGATTGCAAGTATACTTTCAAATAACTTAAGTAGCCGATCGTGATAAAAGGCAAGTTTTTCTAACTTCATTTAATTTCAATATTAAATGTAAGTCCTATAAATTGATATACGAAATTGTTATAACCATTATTCGTTATATCTATAATTTGAAAAAAGTTATGACTTATTGTTCAAGCATAACCAAGACATATGAACTATTACTTGCATAAATTATTTTGATTTGATATCAAAGTATAGACTGTAGTGAAATTAATATTGTTTGGTACAAATATATATACTGATACTATCAATGATCGGGAGTTTTACATTGACCGGGTGGTTATCAATGACCAACAGTTTTACATTGACCAGGTGGTTATTAATGACCGACAGTTTGACATTGACCGGGTGGTTGTATAGGGAAACCAATATTATTTGGTACAAATATATATACTGATACTATCAATGACCGACAGTTTTACATTGACCGGGTGGTTATTAGTGACCGACAGTTTTACATTGACCGGGTGGTTATTAATGATTGGCAGTTTGACACTGATCGGGTGATTGTATAGGATGATATGCATACTCCTAGCTGGTGTGGTTGACCAAATCAACCCGGGTTGCTAAGTCTATATGACTGACAGAAACTCGTAATATGTGGGGTTTGACAGATCAAACCTCAATATATATATGTGGAAAAACTCTGAACTATATGTTCATTCAATTGATCAGATTCAGTGTGAGTATAATATATCACTTGTTTAAAACTTGCTGAGCTTTCTGTAGCTCATCCTTACAAATATTCTTTTCCTTTACAGCTTTAGCAAACATATCAAAAGTTCCAAAGTTCAATCATGTGGATGGAATAACTCTGTTAATTTAAATTTTGGTTATATCCTTGGAGACTCTGATGTAATAGTAAGTTGGAATTTACTGTAAGCCAATTTAAGAATATGTAATATATTATTATCTTTATCAATTGTTTAATTTTTACCTTTCTAGAACATAGGAAGAAGTATAGTATCTATATGAACTATACATCTGAATTGGGAGTATTGAAAGATATTGTGGTTCTCTAATGCACTGAGGTCGGTCGCACTCCTCAGATTCCAAGAACGACCCTAACATTAATACTACGATTGTTAGATAAATAGGAATTATTGATATAAAAGAAATATCCGTGAGATTATAAACCTATTCATCCAAGTGAGGGTATCCCAACACAGTAAATCTTCTGATGAGAACTACTGTTTGTTGTGGAATACTATGAATCTTGGATTGATAGGAATTATTATCTTATAGAATATTTACGTGAGCACCAAATCTGATATAGGGAATGTAGAGAATTTGGGGGCGTCACAATTTGGTATCAAAGTAGTAGGTTATAACCTTAGGGCCAAAAAAATATCAAGAAGATCATGCAAAAAATGTCCTCCAATCACAAAGGATGGCCTGACCTATTGCCTCTGACTCTGCTGGCCTACAAAATGTCAATGCGTACTTCTATTGGGGCTACCCCCTATTCACTAGTCTATGGCATGGAAGTAGTACTCCCCATAGAAGTAGAAATGGAATCATTGAGGGTGCTAATAGATGCTCAGATAGAAGAAGACCAGTGGTTGGAAGAGCGGTACCACCAGTTGTCCCTGATAGATGAAAAGAGGTCTACATCCATCTTTCACGGGCAGTTATATCAGCAAAGGATTGCTCGATCATACAACAAGAAAGTTTAACTCCGGCAATTCAAAGAGAACAACTTGGTACTGATGAAAGTCCTTGCCAACCAAGATGAAGCCAAAGGAAAGTTTGCCCCAAATTGGGAAGCCCCTTTCATTGTCAAAGAAGTATTAATAGGAGGAGCCATCAGATTGCAAGAAATTAGCTCATTAATTTAGACACCGTAAAGAGGTACTATGTCTGAAGCACCTGCAAGCCATCACCCTGGTCCTGTGAAAAAATTAAATCAATTCAGATTTTTACTAGAAGCCGAAACTACGAATGACATAACCTCCCTCAACCCAGGAGTACGTAGGCAGTCATTACCTGTGCGGTCAAACCAAACAAAAAGTTCAAAAACCATTCAAACTAAACAAAATGTTCAAAAACCCTTCAAACCAAACCAAAAATTTCAAAAACCCTTCAAACCCAAATAAACACTTCCAAACCATTCAAGCAAAGCCTGAACTACAAATGACCTAATCTCCCTCAACACGGGAGTACGTAGGCAACAACTCTTGGTGCGGTCTGACCTTCAAAGAAAAAAAAAACTAACAAAAACCAGTCCCAAGACACCAAAATCCTATAAAGCCCAAATACTATCAAGTCTCCCTTGTCAACAGGCCTTTTTGAGGTACTCTCTGACATCTCAATGTCAATCCATCAAGGATTAGCTCATGATACATCAAGACAGCAAGTCATAAAAAAAGTGATAATCACTCAACAATGACAATACAAATCTAACAGGGAAGTGAATCAAAATATATTTCTCTGCTATATAATACTGTTTGATATATATAATGTATCATGTACATGACAAAAATGGCTGATCTAGTATGTGCAGGAAAATTAAAACTAGTATATAAGCCCATGGATAAACGGGATAGCAAGGCCAACATGGCATCCCTCTCAGAAGATAAAGGAGCAGTTGTAAGCCCATGTCCCACGGTCTCCATGCGAGTAAGAATATCCACAGCCATCTGCATGGTGCTGCTATGACCGTCTATGAAGGTACTCATATCAGCGATAAGGCTGTGTGTATATGACCTGAGTGCAGTGCTATCAAAAATATAAACATCCCGAGTAGCTAGGGCCTCATCCCTCTCAATATAAGCAGCATCCCGGACAACTAAAGCCTCCTCAATCTCAATAAAAGCTGCATCCCAAGTAACTCGAGCCTCTCTCTATCAGCAAAAGCTTTATCCCTGCTAGAAATGGTTGTCAACATCAGCGCTTTAGCCTGATCCTTCTCAATGGTCATACGAGCTAACGAATAAATATGAGCTGGATCTGTCCCAATAGGAACGCTCGGTGAGTCACTGACTAAAGCTGCTGTCAACCATCAAATAGATCATCCTCGGTGGGAGAATCAGGATCCTCCATAGGCTCCTCCTCGTCAGAATCAATGCTCGAAGCTGACTAGATAATCGAAGCCAATGCAATATCTGCCTCCAACCATGTAGAGTACTCTGGAGAACGATCTAGATGGCTAGTAGAAAAATCAGTCGTCTCCCTATGAGTCCAACGCTCATAAGTTATGGTGAGGTCAGCTAACGACAAAGATGAAGCTGATATTCGCTGATCCATAGTCCCCTCAAAGTTGTGGATGTCCAGAAACTGATCAAACTGTCCCATGACAGCCAACGAATGATATGTGGTCACCCTCTCAAACCCGCCAGGGGCAGGTAGTATATGTCAACTGCATGAGTGATAAAGCTGTAAGCGGGGCTAAGCCCTGAGCAACGAAGGATCGAAAAGGAATGCTCGATCGACGTCAAAAAGGCCAACTATGATGCCGCATCTATACACTTCACCGGCCGAAAGGAGTAGGACATGACTATCTTATGAGTTAAGCAATACCTATGATGTCTCAAGGTGCCGATGGGACTCAAGTGTGTCATGAACCACACGTACAGCAAATTGGCGCTACCCTAAAAAAAACCCACTGGATGGGTACGACAAAATGTGGTCGAGCTCAAGGTCTCGGGTAATATCATCGGCAGGATAGTGCAACCCTGTCTGAGAGCACGAACTACTACCATCGAGCTAATGTCCAAGTGGTCCATATAAAAGTGGCATGTACAGATAAGCTATGATGCACATCAACAGAACGTCCACACGTACAAACTGCCACTCATCTGAAGGGATGATGAAGTCTTTTGAATATTGCTCGTAGCTATTCGGTCAACTAAAGCGATCGATCAAGAAGTCCAGGGACACCACGTGCCCTGCAGTAATCTCCTCAGTGATGACTCTGTGCCTCAGACCCGTCATAGTCATAAACGGTCGTCTCATGTCACTAATAGCCATCCTAGCGCAAGGCAAATCTAACTCCAAACCCGTGAGGCGCTCATACTCTTCCAGCGTAGGGGTCAGCTCATGGAGGCCAAATCTAAAAATTGGCGCTCAGGTATCCAACAGGATAACATGATGTCCACAAAGCTCAGTGGAACCTGAAAAGATAAAATGGCCAAAGAATACCCCAGCATCTGATCAACTGTCCCCCTGTCTATGGGAGGCAAACTGTCATACCAAGCTCTTAATGAAGATGCTATTAGAGAATGGGGCAGATGCTCCATACGACTGACGGTAGATGAAGACATCTATAGAACCGTATCATGAGACCATCTAGGGGTCAAATCTAAACTCACATGTCTAAGTGCATATCCATGACATAATACATGCATAATGACAATGATAAATGACAATAGGATGCAATAGATAGGAAATATCATGCATTTCTAAAATACACTATCTACTGAAAGCATCATCTCTGTCTGCTCAAAAAATGCAAAAATAAAAAGTACAGGGAAATGGGGCACAACCGCCCAATGACTAACAGAGGCCTATTAAAAGATATAACGAGAAATGGGGCACAACCACCCAATATCTAACAGAGGCCTATCAAAAGATATAGCGAGAAAACTATCATAAGAAATCTATTATATCTGCATACAGGCGATCAACTTGCTGCAGCTCCTCCTAAGTCACGGAATCTCAGCCATTGGAAATTTTTGATCGATACAAAGAAGGATCGACACCTACATAGCTGCCAAAATATGGATCTGCTGAGGGGCCAGCTCCAGAGCTGGAAGGATCAAACGAATCTGCCTCTGAAAGATCCCTGCCAAGGTGCCTGATAAAAAACTAAGCCCTCTCCAACCGTTGGGTCAATCCTGAAAGCTGCTCGAAATGAGTGGACTCTCTGAGGCAAGCTATCCAGTCTGTTAACATAAAAAACCCTGGAACCATGTCTACCATAAACTACGTAGCAAGAGTCTGAGCCCCAATAGTGCGAGGACTACACTAGCTATGAAATGCCTCCTGGCTATAAAGACCCTCTGACAGGGTAAAGCCATCTATGCCCATCAGGGGAATATTTGTGAGTGGCTGAGCTAATGGCCAATGATGACAAGCATTAGGAACAAAGGGAATACGGATCTCTTTCGTGATGCTCCTGATAGCACGCTCTCCTAGATAAAGCTCCCAACCTCCCTCAGTCAAGAAGGGATTCCGACGAGTGGCCAATGTAAACTCCATCCCAGTCGAAAAGCCATCCTCGAGCCCAACTGTCAGATAGTCCGAGGTGTAAGGAATCCACGTGATAGAGTCGGTAGTCAACAGCTCTAGTTGCAAGCAGGAATGGGTAAATCCCTCTGCTACAGGGACCTTCGTCAAAGTGGAGTGATGCCAACGCCGTCCCCTCAGATATGTCTCCAAGCCCAAAGTAGTGGCAGGGCGTAGGCAAGAGAGCGTCTCATATACCCAAAACTGGAAGTGCAAAGATCAAATGACCTCAGTGGTAAAGATTGATAAACATAAAATGAGGAAATTGAAAGGTGAAAGAGAAATTACTCACCAGCAGGAAGGGATAAAAACCTAGATAAGCCTCTGTCACGCCCTCAGAGCGTAGACGTTTCCCACGAAGAAAATAGGCAAAGCTATGGGTGCCCCAATCAAAATTCCTGAGGGGCTCCACGAATTGAGTAGCGCTAACCAGAGCGAAAGACACCATCGAGGAGTTGTCTGTAATAAAAAAAACCCTTGATGATCACCAAGAACAGTCGCCGGAGAATGCGATCTCTAACCCTCTGATCATCAGGCAGAGGCTCAGTCAAAGCCCATCTCTGTACATCTATACTCAAGGGACCTGAACGGAAAGTCTGACCCTTGATGGCTGTCGCAGGAACTCCCAAAAGGGATCGAACTGTAGTAGGTGAAAGGTCAGCCACCAAAGGCACTGGCTGCCCTACAAACTCTATCCCCGTGATGAACCTCCAGTCTATAGGCGTCATCATCACCTCACAATCCAACAGATGGAGAGACTGGGTCTGGTGGAACTAGCGCTCAGATAATGCCATCAGATAACCCCAGGGGCAACGACAGAGAGGAATAGAAAAGAAGGCCTCAAAACCCCAAGTGTTAACGACGGCCTGTTACTCCGAATGCAGAGTATGATATAAAGAGTGGACGCTAAACCAGTTCCCCCTGGGATGCGTAAAGCTGGGAACCTGCATCAAATAACAAATCCAGATTAAACCTGTTCCCTAAAATGGAAAAAGAAAAAAAGTCCAGAATGAAAACTTCAGTCACCTTATTGGCATGAAGGTATATCGAGGGATGGCGTCTCAAATCGCCCAAAAGCTCATGAATAGGCACAACGATGGCTGGGAACTCCCTGCGCGGAGCATGAGTTAGAACGGGATCCACGAATGGGACATCTTCGTCATCCACATCATCCGTCATCTCAGCCAGGATCGGATGAATCACAGACTCAACCAACTAGCGAGGCGGCCGAGCTGGACGAGGCTGGGGAACATCAGAAGCTCTTCTCCGCCTCACACCTGCAGTGACCCTGCTAGCAATGCTTGGTCTATCTGGCTCCATAACCTGGATAAAGTCTCTAAATCACCTCAAAAAGGTGAGGTAAGCCTTGAACCTATGGCCTATTCAAATTAAATCCTTGCTTCATGCATATTTTAAGTCCTAAAGCATGCATTAGTTAACATACTGTTGGGTTTGTACGAAATCGTGGCGCAATCAAATTGCAAAATTTAGAGAAAGCATTGTATATTAGAGTTTAAAAAATTTCTGCAAAACTATTACCCGGATCATCGTTTATGCAAATTATTAATTTAAAACGATAAATAAGAAGTTATAGAATCATACCCTTGTAGAATGAAGCTTCCACAAGTACGAGTTCAACTCCTTGTTCTTCGTGATCTCTTAGAATTTTTGGATTAGATTCCTTCCTTTGATCAACGTTAGTCACCCAAGTATTTGGCCTCTAGAGAGATCCACCAAGAAAGAGGAATTATCAAGAAGGAGGGTGGTTGGCTAAACCCTAGTTTTCTATCCTCTATAGAAAAGGAGTACTTTCCAACAGTTGGAATTGCATCACCTACTATGTAATATAAGACTCCTCTTATATAGATATTAGTCAACCCTTCTAATCTTATTAGACATAGGGTTTTATTTAATTAATTAAACTCCTTTAATTAGTTAGGCTTTTCAACATATTGGGATTAATTAATTAAACTCCTTTAATTAATTTGCCTCTTAATCTTATTATGAATAAATGAGAGTACTAATATTAAACTAATTCCTAAACTCTTTTAGTAATTAAAATAATATTAATTATAATAATATTAATAAGACTCCTCTTATTAATTTATATTTATTATTTCTAAAATATTAAATAATAAACATTACGCTATTTAATTTATTATATCACCATAGATTACATTAATTACACTTAATGCATTATTACGATTATGTCATTACATTCTTAAATAATTATTCTTCCTTTTATGGTGTAAGCCTTTAAGTTCTCCATATTAAACCGGTTGTGAATAAATCAATTAGAATAATTTTAATCTTATTTAAATAAATAAATTAAACTAATAATTTATTTAAATAAATAATATTTATTGTACAATAGAAATAAGTCTCCCTAGCAATAAACGACTTTTTAGATAATATAGATTTTAACATTAATCATAAAAGAACCTGTGAGTAAATAATTACCGTACAAATCAATCCTTCCACCATATAATGTCCCAATTAAATAAAAGACATGAAATTACTGTCAAGTTATATTTTATTTAATTATAAGTATTTCGATTAGAAAATGCACAACTCCAAATAATGCATATTAAAAACTCCTTTCTAATTTTATTTTGCCTTGGCCAAGGACTACTGGGTTGTCATTTAACGAATCACATAAGACATATCTCTTCTTTTACTAGAAGTGGTAGATTCTTTATTGACCATTCATTATCTCCACATGTAACTTATTACACCCAAGCATATCCTTTGATATACCCTAAGGGTCTTAAGGAATAAGTTTAAGTATAATTCATTACACACAAGATACTATGATGATCTCAAGTCCAAGGATCACTTGTACTACTATCACATTAGAAATTCCTATTGACAGGAAATTAAAACTCCATTAGGTATTCTATAGCGAGTCACGTTCAGTGAACTTATTCTCTAATAAACACCTACATACTTGCTTTAGTGTCTTCATACAAATGATCACGAGATCAATCATCCTCATCCAATGAGCAAGCAACATATGTACCAATCTATCCGGATTTACTAATTCCTTTTTTAGTAATCCAATGTTTGGGAACTATTTTAGTTTTAAGCTTTGTGATGCCCCCAAATCCAAGTACTTGAAACTCAAACTTGGTGCTACACGATATCTTTTCTTTGAGCGGAATACTATTATAGAATAGATAAACAAACTTAATTTACATATCAGAGTTGTCTAATCTCAGGTACACGACCTTTAAAACATTCATTACATGACAGATAGTAAATATTATAGTCCTAATAAAGTCTAACTATTACACAAGATACCATAAAACTTATTCTTGCAGCTTTCTTTTCTCTTTGTTTTTGCCAGAGCCTTCTAGTTGATCACGTTTAGCTGAAAACATTTAATTTAAAGTAAGAATGAGCATTCAATTGCCCAGCAAGTAATAGCAGTTAATAAACTTTAGCTAAAAGAAGTAAATATTTTTCTTGAGGTATACTTCTACAACGAATCAATAGTTGTGAAGTCTTTCGAAATATATCTAAATAACACATCAAATCGTTTAAAATTTTGAAACGACATAGTGACTATAAATGCTGAGCGGTCAATAGACCATGAACTTTTTTTTCATTTTTGAAAAGGTTTAAATAGAAATTCATCTGCAAACCGCTCTGGTCTTACGGACATGTAGGGTGATCAGCCCCGTTATGTCCTGTATTGATCAATACTATCTGTTTAAACGATAAATGCGTTCACTCTGTTTGCCTTGGGCACAAAAATAATTTCCCATTTCAGGTTGTTCATACTCAGTCTGGAGTCCTAACTAAACAATTCAGTTGGACGACTTTATCATAACCAATACTATTCAACAATACAATTCAAACTATGTCTAGCCGAGTCAAATAGCTTAGACAACCTTTAAACCATAAACGCATGCCAAAATTTAATAGTATGTAACAGGATTTGTCATATCAAAGAATTTCAAGTTCAAGGGTTCTTTTAGGAATACAACAGTTCATACAAGTGGGGACACTTGTATGATAACAGACAATAATGAGATATTAATAAATAATAACTGAATTGAATAAAATTTTATAATATAAGAATAATTTTCATAAGCGTATCCTGGATATCATTATGGATACGAATAATTGACAATAATTATTCATGAACATGCTTTTCGCTTACTGAAATCCATCGCATAAAGTAAATGCAATGAGTAGAGATACATGCTCAATAATAAATTGAGATAAGAAACTTGCAAAATGAAAGAGAATAGTTCAGATACTTTCTCAATATAAATTTAAGTAAGGTTAGGGTACTTGCCTTGATAGCTGATTACTGCTACGTAGTATAGCTTACGCTTTTATTTTTAATATAAAGTCCTATCATCAATTGAATTATTCTTTTAATTAGAATAATACAACTTAACACATAATACTGCTTAAACATGTTGGCACATATTTATGTCAGTCATTACAACACATAAGAACGTATACCTAGTCAAACTATATCGGTTTGGTTTGAGTTTGGTATCGTTTCAGCATTCCGATTTCATTATTGGATAATTAACGAATTTATTTTTAATGAAACTTTGTTCAAGAACTTAAATATTATAATAGATAATTTAATTATCATTTATAATATTTTTCCAAATATTATAATCATTTATAATGATTTTTCAAACACTTATATTATTTTTAATGATTTAATTGTCAAGTAATATCATTATCATTAATATTTAAATAATTTAAAATATTAATGAAATTCATGTCAACACTTTAAAAGTTATTTATTATAACTTAAAAATATTTTTAAAACTTTGATATTACCTTTAAATAATTTTTAAGATATTAAAATCATTTTTAAATAATTACCATTAATATTAAAATATTAATGTATTTCATTTCTAAATATTCAAAGTTATTTATTATAACTTAAAATATTTTTAAAATATTAATATTACTATCAAATAATTTTTAAAGTATTAAAATCATTTTTAAATAATTACCATTAATATATAAATATTAATGTTATTCGTATCAAAATATTAAAAGTTATTTATTATAAATTAAAAAAATTTTAAAACATTTATTTCACCTTTAAATGATTTATAAAATATTTAAATCATTTTTAAATAATTTATTTAATACAATTATTAAATAACTTTATTATCATTAATATTAAAATATTAATGAATTTTTTATCAAAATATTAAAAGTTATTTATTATAACTTAAAATACTTTAATATCATTTTTAAAATATTAAAACCTTTTTTTAACTAATTTATTTAATATAATTATTAAATAAATTAAATATCATTAATATTTAATTAAATTAAAATATTAATAAAATTTATGTCAAAATATTAAAAGTTAATTTTTATAACTTAAAATAATTTTATGAATTTTTAATAATTAATTTTTATTTATTTTAATTAATATAATTAATTTTTATTAAAACAGTCGCTAAAGAGCTTTAGTGACACTAACTGTCACTGTTGGTGTTCTTTAGCCTTCAAGAACATGTTGGTCAACGACCAGGGTCCTTGTTTGACCTTATATTTTCGGCAGCCTGATTGATTTCTGGGCAAGCAAGTGTGATGAATTTGTAGTGTTAGTGTAGTACTACACTATTATGATCATAGAACTGCCTAACAATTACTACAAAGATTCAGTGGCCGGTCAAACTAACCACCCAAGGCTGTTCTTCATTTTTTGGGCTGCCCAGAAACATGAAGTTATGGCCGGTCAACGCACTTTGGGTGCTTATACCTTGCAACTTGATCATGATTTTGGGGTGTTAGACGTCGGGCTTTGTAGTGCAACTACCAGGGTACACTAGTGAAGCACTTATAAAGTCTATATATCAACACAAAGAAAGATCTAGATTTTACAAAAACTGGTTAGGACGCTGTTCCAGAATTCTGGGTTACCCAGAAAATAAATCTGGACGGCCAACGCCTTTTGACCGATTACTACATTCGATTCGTGCAATTCTAAGGTTCGAGACTGCTCTGGACTTGTAGTCCTCATGTCATACAACAATCTAATTACAACTTAACAACGAAACAAACTAACAGCCACAAAATCGAAGCGGTCAAAGTAACGGCCAGGCAGTTTTGTGGGTTACCCAGAAAACTCGAAGTCATGCTCGGGCAACGCAGTTTGACTGGTTATAACTTTTGATCTATATATGATATAAGCCTGATTTCACTGTCAGAATACTAATAACATGGCATAGAACACATACAAACACTTAAACACAACATATCATGAACAGATTGAGAAATATAAGCCCCGACTTTGGGCTGTCAGAAAACTTTTTAGGGTCATAAAGTTTTCAAAAATTTTATTTTTCGTGCATCTAGATGTTATAGAAATGTTATTTCTCAACCCAGATCACTTATTAACATATCTATGACATATTTAAACACTTAATCATAACATTTAACGAAAAATTAAAGATCTAGCTTGGTTAGGATTTTATACCTTTCTTGAGCAATGTTTTGATTTCTGACTTGGATCTGTTATGGTTTAGTGTATGGGATGTTATTATTTGATATTGTGACCAAGTTAGAGAGAAAATTTCATGGGTCTTAGAGAGAGAAAATATTTTGGCTTGTGTGGGTGAAAAATAATATAGGTACTTTATCTTTTTCTTTCTTCATTTGCTATCTAATTGATCCATTGAATCTGACCAGCTAGGTGTCGATTTTTGGCTGATGAGATAAGATTTTAAGCGTGTGGTGAATCTAGAGTTGGTGAGTCCAAATATTTTGGCAAGATTTACAAGCAAGCTCAAATAAATAAAATCAAAATAATTATTTTTGTAAACTAACAAATATTTTTAAGGGCATTCTTGTCCATGGTGCTTGAATCTAGGGTTTAATCAATAGATTTTAACCTTTAAGGTTTCCCAAGTAATTTCTAGGGTTTAGAAAAATGCTTAGGAATTAAATAAAAATTTAAATAAATCACACTAATTTAAAAATTAGGGTTTTTAATAAAAATTAGGGTTTTGTAAAAAATAGGGTTTTGCTATAATTAGGGTTCCTAACTTTATAAAATAGAATTTTCTAATCATTACCCTTAATCACTTAGTATACATACTTTCATTTAAATACAACATAATCAATTATTATGTTTAATATTTAAATAAAATAACATAAATAAATTCTAAACATATATTCATATAATTATGTCAATTATCATAATTATATATAAAATTCATAATCATAACTTATATTAATATACTTACATATATTTTAATACAAACATAATTAATAATCACATTTAATATTCAAATCTCTTAAGAAAATAATTTTTTATTATTTATAATATAAATACACTTTTCTTTTAAATATAATTATATAATAATTGTATTAATTCAAAAAAATTCATAACATAGATCAACATTAGGGTTTTGATCTATAATCACACTTTACCTTATATACCATTATTAATTAAGTTAAAATAATTAACTTAATTAATCTTGATAAATAATTATTATTATAATTCTAAGAATTACTTCATATATTATTTAAATAATATATTAATCATATTTTCATGAAAAAATAAATAATGAAATATTTTTTACTATCAAAATTAATTTATTATAAGAATATAATTTATAATAATCAACCATTAATTTATAGAAAATATTTTACTTAAAATCATTCATGCAATAAATAAATATATATTTATCACATATATACATATTCTTTACCTTGCACGTATTCCCACACTTATTTTGATAGAAATAATATTAAAAAAAAATTATACGCAAAATTTCTTATTTAATTGTATAAAAATATTGGGTTATTACATTCACCCTCCCTTATAAGGATTCCGTCGCCGGAATCACCGTTTCAAAACTTATACACCCAAGGGTAAATAATATACGCATTCATTGCAAATAGATCTCGATCTGATCCGATCAAACTGATCTTTAACTTATTCAGCATAAAGCTTATTTATCTGGTTAAACGGAATCTGATTTCTAATAGAACTCAAATTCCTCATTCAAAATTTCTTAATAAAACTATTTATTATATATAAGAAAACCATATATAAGAAAATAAAATTTATTCGAATAATACCTGGAATGTCATCCCCGGCTGCTACCGTATCTTGAACCGTCATATTGAAGGTCCTCGTAGTTGGCTTGTTTGTCGGAGTTGGATACGTGATCGCCAGCTTTCCACTGCTTTTTCCAGCATTCGCATTTCCACCGTCAGCGTTTCTTTTCGGACAATCCTTTGCCATATGAGCAGTTGATCTGCAGATGAAACAGCCACTATTCTTTCTTGGATTGGGGCAATTAGGAGAGATGTGTCCCTCCTGCCCGCACTTGTAGCACACAAATTTTCTTTTAAGACACTCACCTGAGTGACTCTTCCCACAATTCCCACATGGTTCAACCTTTTTCCTTATTCCTTCCCGGCTATTATCAGTATTTTCAGAATTTGTCCACTTTCTTTTCCCACTTGCACTTCCACTGTTTCCTTCCAACTAACTTTTCCTTCGACCTTTCCCTTATTCTTCTTTTCCTTATTATAGAGGCTCATCCCAAAATTCATACAATACAGCTCTCGACATCGGTCGTTAACAATACATCCTTATTCAGACTTTACATCATTAATCAATGATACAATCACTAAAAATACGGAATATTTAAAACTTTTATATTATTCATTCTTTATTATCCCTGAATCTCAACCTTTATCGTTAAATAACTTTGATTCAACTTTATTTCATGAAACGCTTCGTCATAGTTATTATAAACTAAAACTTATAACCACATTCAATAACCCTTATACATCGGGTAACATTTAAATTTTACAACTCAACATCTGTTAACCATCATACATTATCAAATACATTATCTGAAACCTTAAACAGAGTCCAAAATAATAATAATTCAGCCAAAGTATATCAGTCTTCATGCATTATATCTGATTCATTTCTTTCAAATAGCACATAGCGTTACCTTGAATCCTTAACCTGCAAAAGTGATTATTTATAATAATGAGCTCGACAGCTCAGCAAGATCTAACAGCTTTCATGCATCACATAGCACATAAATATATGCTCAACATACATCTCATAATAATTAAAGTAACATGGCATACATGCTTTACATCATATAACAAATATAAAGATTGAGTTCATTACTCAATCAACATTCTTTAATCAATCAATATAGTCATAAATTGACTTTAACATTTCATGCTTACAATATATATACAACATATCATGCTCTTTGCAAAATAATTTAAAACAGTTCATCATCAAATGCATGTAGAAAATAGGAACTGAAAGACTTGCCTTGATCGTTGTTTATCAATAACAGTTTAACAGCTTACAGATATCTGCACTTCACGTGCCCTACACAATTATATAATCATGCACATCAATTATTAGTCACATAGCAATGCATATCAGTTGTAATGTAAATTTTACTCTACATCTCATAACCTTTCCTATTATCAATACACAACACTCAATTTGATTGTAATTCATTCTAGTGTTTAAGTCCTGCTAGGACTACCTATTGGTTTTATATTAACCACATTTCATATATAATAATGTTCGTTACATTAGAATCGAAATACTATTTAAGTGTATTACCACATTACCCGGCGTTTCAACGTTTATACGTCACACGCCTAACTCGCCTCTTTTGCATGTGCTTTACATGCTCCTATATTGCGTTACATTACTCTATAATGTTTCATTCTTATTAAAAACATAATATTAAACAAGGTCATACACACTCGTTACGGTGCTGCGACGCTTGCACGTCCGTACGTCAAACTTGCCTATTCGAACGCCCAAACGACACGCATTTGTGCACGCTTAGCACCCCCTACCGAAATGTCTAGTACTCAAGGTTAATGCTAAGTATCATTATAATACATATAGTCATGTTATGGAAGTTAGAACATCATTTTACATGGTCAGGAGCATTACATGTGCATACGTGCATCCCCGACGCCCCCCGATTGCCTCCAAAAATACATCAGTCCAACAAATGACCATTTTTACCCCTGCTACTGATCTCAAATTAAAAAACATAAAGAACAAAAGTTGTAGGTCTACTCATGCTCGTTCCAAATCATCTTGAATCGTCTCAATCGAAGTTCGTATGAAAAAGTTATGGCTATTTTACCACAGGAGGTAAAAATAGTCCCGGACTGACACTGTTCCCGGTGCAGCTGCGCCCCAAACTGCCTTGGGGGCAATGCAGCTGCGCCCCTGGCAGCGTGCTACGCCAATTTTCTTTGCAGATTGTGGTTGTGGCGAATTTTCTAATCCTTTCCTCCTTCCCATCTTCATAAATCAAGCTATACACATCTGATTGAGTCCGTTTTCGACTCTATGGATTCGTGAAACATTGAACTACCCATCTATATGATAATTATAATACTTCAAAAACATTGACAATTCCTTTTAAGGGTTCCAATTCAGTGTTCATGCTAATTCTTTATTTTTACATATATTTAGCGAATTCAATCACTTCGAATTCGTTTTACATCCGTTTTGACTCGTTCAACTTGTGTTGTTTTTGTTTTTTTGAGTACTATCATAATACATCATCAATTTGCAGATTACTACATGCTTTCTTAGCTAATTTTAGTCTCAAAGTAGACCAAAACATACACATTACCATCAAAACCCAAATTCCTCTTCTTTAACATAAATACATGAATTTGATTACTTACCAACAATTATAGAAGCTATATATCAGATTATACAGACCCATGTATATACATATACATATATATACACAACATCTCTTGAATTCACCCAACCAAAATAACTTTCTAAATGAAGAACTTGAGAAACTATAAATTACAGTTTTAACACTAGAGTAATACCTTCGATTCTTCTCAAACTTGATTAGAGGATGAGAAATCTTCTTCTTCTTCCTTCTTTGAATCTCCAATCCTTCTCACAGAGAGTTCTTCTCTTTTTTTCTCCTATTCTCTTCTCTATTTTCTCCCTTTTTCTTTTCTTCTCTTAGTTTAGGCTTAGATTAGGACTCAACGTAAAATTACACTGACATATAATACGTATATTTAACTAATACTTATTATATTACTTAATATATAATTAAATTAGGGGTTATGGAAATCCAAAAGCCACAAGGCCATGTTTGGCTATCCCCTTCAAATCTCCTTTTAATTTATTTTAATTCCTTCCTTATCGTATAGTTTATTTGTCACAACCATTATTAAATTAATCCTCAATATAATTATAACTTCCATTTTGCCAATATAACAAATTATTAAATCTCTAATTTAATTACTTAATTAAATTAGGATATTCCCTTCCATCAATATTATCACACTTTCATTAAATTATTCCATAACGATTTCCATCAAATATTCATTTTAATTTCATAACTATTCCAAAAATATTTATTTTATTCGATAAATATTTTAAATATTCACGAGATTCACAATTATAATACATTAACATTTTACGTCTATCGATAATATGTATTACTTTCTCATCTTATTAAAATAATATATTTACATTAATTCACTATTTTAATTAAGTGAATTACTCCCATTATTTATGAGATTTAATTCATAATAAATTCATTGCCACAAGGCATATAATCAAATTATATTATTCAATAATATAACTTCCAACTTAATTAAATTAACTTAATTCCCTTTTCAAATAATTTCATTTCCCTTCTTTTATAGTTAAAATAAATTAACTACTAAACCTCATTCCTCCATCATAATATATATATATATATATATATATATATATATATCTTCTATATTCACACCACATCATATACTGCACCACATATAACACATATCCAAACTCAAAACATCTCGTAATAAGAATTTTATTTATTAAATTCTTATTATAATTATTTTTGAAAATTCGGGTTGTCACATCCTTCCCTCCTTATAAGGATTCCGTCCTCGGAGTCACCGAAATCCTACCTTACTCAGGTTTTCATCAAATCTCTTTAAAAACATTTTTTATTGAATAACTTCAACACATTACCTTAGTATAGGTTTTATATTTCCTACTACATTCATTTCTTCAACAAATTCTAGGTTTTATTTCATAACTTTCACTTAAACACAATTATGTTTCAAATATTATATATTTTCTAACTCGTTCATTTCCTTTCTAAGGATCATTACCATATACTTTACTCGTTGAAAACATATGCTTCATAATTCACTATCTTATAAGTATTCGGGTTATCACATTCACCCATTCTTCTAAAAAAAAATTCCTCGAAATTTTTATTAATCTTTATTCATTCAATCTATCAAAGTAGATTTTACGTTAATCTTATTCACTAACTTGTTGTGTTCTACAACTATTTCTTTCTAAGGAATATCATTCTTGCCACCTTCACCTTCAGAATAATAAGAATCTTCCATAATTGTTCAATAATTGGGAAGCGATATGAATAACAGGAATTTAAAAGATTCCAACTCATGCTGAGGGGTCATAAGACCTTGAACTCTTCTCCAGGTTTAATAGTGCATCACCACTGTAAACCATCTTTAACAGAATGTTTAGCAATCACACAGACTGAAAACACTCTCTGCAAGTACTCTAGGTGATCAGCCTATCGTACCCCTATGTCGTGCACAACGTATTACATCTTAACATCGTAACGACTATATGCGTTACTTTCGAAACCATTGTCTCCGATAACATTTTCCCCTTTTATAGGGTTGTTCACCTCAGCTTCTTAACATCTGAATCCGCACCAAAATAATTTGGTTTGGCATAGTTTGATCAAGAACGCTCAAATTTCATAAACATCTCTCAATATTTGTCTAGCTGAATCAAGTAGCATAGACCTCTAGCAACGATTCAGACATCAATCGAAATATATATATATATATATATATATATACATATATATTTTTAACCAACAAAATAAATATTTATTTATTTATTTTAAAAAAAATGTTTTTTTTGTAGTCTAAGGAAACAAAAGTAGATAAATCTCTTTTTTATAGTTTAAGGAAACTAAAAATAGTAAGTAAATCTTTTCATAATATCCTGATACCGTACCGTAATAATGGTACATTGAGAATTTCGTCATTACATGACAGTCGTCATACTACATCATACCATAGCGGGTTGACGATCATACGATCACATCCAACACTAGGTTTAACTGTATTGATAACTTCCACGATTATTGTCTCTACACCATATCAAATGATGCATAGAACACATAAAATACATTTTGAAAATTTAAAATTATTTTTGTCTAGCTAAAGCAATTAGCATAGACATGCGAATAATAACACTATTTAAAAAAATTCGTTGGTTCCATCATTTGATCTAATATTTTTAAAAAAAAAACAGAAGTGCAACATCAGCACGAAGTTAATAAATTTTTAAAATCTAGCAAAGCTAGGAGATTTAGAATATAAAACTTTCTCCATCAATTAAATCTTTACTCCATCATTACTTAATCATTCTATCAACCTTAAACAACATCAATGCTTCCTACACCATAACCTTTCTATTTCCAGTATAGTTCATCAAACTTTCCACACTTTGGAAGTCAGGAACTTTTCACAATAATATGAGTTTAAGAGCTTCCTAGTCAGACCATAGGCATCCATTCGCTGAGGAGTTCCAAACATATCATATGATTATGAGTCATGAACTTACCATAAGCATGAGTTTTAAGAACTCACACTTAATCCTAATAACATCTTACTAATCTTAATAGTCTCTAACTATCAAATATACACATGAGAAAAGAATCACCTTTTTACCACATATACATTGATAGCGCGACACCAACATTCTAATGATTATCAGTGTGATAAACTAAGTGCAAGCACAAAACCCTCGCCCATACAAAGGTTTGTACAACTCAGCCATCACATGATTCTTCAATTGAAATCCCACCTAACTCAATCTTGCTTATAACTTGCTCTTTACTCGATACGAATTTTCCGTATCTCATCATTTATAACTCCTCGTGAGTTAACCTCGTACTATATCATAGTACATTCTCGTTATAGCATCAAACTATAACTATTCAATCATTACTGGTCATCTGTCTTTCAACTTTAAAAGATCACGTCGTGACCTTATTCTATAATCATCTCCCTTATGATTCTTTCTTATCTCATTATCGTTTTATTTTAAAACTTCTTATCTTTTCCTTTCATCATGTTATATCATGACCTCAATATTATTTAATCTTATAGACTTCGTCTATTCATCATTATTCGTCATCTTTATTATTGGAGTTAGGTAACTCCTGATTCTCATTTTCATATCTCTTCAAGATTCTTCTTTGAATCCTCTTGTTTATTTATTAACTCTTCTTTTAAGAATTTCTAATTCCGTTCATAAAGTTCAACATTTTATTCGAGTTTTATTCCTTGTTATTCTCACCTTCTTCTATAACATTTCTAGGACTTAACTCATCCTATACTTCTACGTATGTGAAAGGAATAACCTTTTCGTTATACGTAACTTACCTTCTCATTCTCTAAGGTCATAGCCTAAGGTACTCTTCCCTAAGGTGTATAACCTATCAGCTCTGATACCAACTGTAACGATGTGACACCCCCAAATCTGGGTACTTCGTTTCCACATGATTTGGTGTTCACTTTCTAATATAACATACATCTACCCAATGAATAATGCAAAATAACCTACAATTTAAATTAAAATAAATAAATCTCCCTTACAACAAGGGTTACAACCTTTTTAAAATAATCCCGGGTTACTCTAACCCTGACATGAATATAATAAGTGCGGAAATAAAAACATAACAGTCAAGTCTTAGTACAATCATTCTCAGTTATATAAAAACAAGCCTTCACTTGCTTTGCTTTCCCTTGCCCTTACTTGTAGACGGAGCATCAGCGTTATCGACCTTAACTGAAATTGTTATTTAATGCAAGAGTGAGCAAACTACAGCTCACTGGAGTTTAACAATAATATATACATGAAATGATATCTTTCAAAGAATCTGAATAATATGATTCGCTTCAACAATAAAGAATTGAATAATAATTCTTTCATCGCAATTTCAATTCAAAAATAGAATTTATCTGAGTGTCATAAGACCTTTGAACTCTTGTCCTAGGTTATAAATATTTTTATTTAAACCTTTAACAGTCAATAAGACTATGGACCTTAACTCGTACTTAGGAGGATCAGCCATTTGTACCATGTATTGTGCACAAACATCTTAACGCTATGCGTAGTAACCTCCCCTAGTATATAAGGTTGTTCAACTCAGCAATTTGAATTCAAGTCCGCACCAAAGAAAGTTTGGTTTGGATAAGCTTACAAGGATAATTTAGATTTCACGTTCATCAACTAAGGATTAGTTGAATCGACTATCAATAATTCGTAAATAACAGAATTATGAACTAACATATGCTTTAGAATCAACTTAAAGCATTTAAAATAATAAATGGATCTTACTTGAACAATAAGTTAAGATCATTTCAATTAAATAAACAATTGTCCAATACAGAAATGGAAAGGACATTCTCAACAATGAATATATGAATTCAAGAATTTGTATATAATTAACAAGATTAGGGTTTAGAAAACTTGCATAAAATTAATACAAGATTAGGGTTTAGAAAACTTGCCTCAAGCGCAAGCTACTTAACTCAATTCACGTACTTTAATACTTCCTACACATATATATTTAATCACAATAACCTAATTTAGTTAACACATAACTAATTCACATAAGTGGTTAACCCTCATGGTTAACACACTCTAATTAAATAAATAATCAACTATCACATAATTAATTTCATCACACACATACTCACATAATTAAATCAATTATGTATTTTAGCTAAATTATAATTAAACAATTATAATTTAAACACTTAATCTAATTATAATTACTCAATTATAATTACCTCTTAAATTATCAAAATTTCATAATTAATAGTTAATTAAACTATATCATCCATTATAATTACACAATTTATAATTAATCATGTATTTATCAATTATAATTTATAATAATCATGCATTTATTAAATTATAATTACATAAATTGTAACTTAAATTAACATCTAATTGATTACAATAAATCAACTTCTTTACATTATAATTTCACAGAATTATAATTTAAATTAAACATTTACTCTTAATTATAATTAATCAAATTATAATTAAGTAACTTATTTTACAATTAAACAATTATATCTTATAATTTAAATCCTATATTAAGTTTTCAAAACTTTCTTTTTCTCGAATTATGAAATTATCAACTTCATGTTAACACATGTTATAGCAGCTAGATACATGCTCATTATCTTAGCAATAATGTAATGAAAACATAACAACACACTGCACACTTGACTAAAACTCACTGCCACTGCACTGTGCACGGCGCAGCTGCGCAAGGTAAGGATCTGGGAAGGACAAGCGGCGCAGCTACGCTGCTCCTGGCCTTGCTGCCGGCGCAGCTGCGCAGTAACTCGGCCAGACGCAGACAGCCACGTTACTCTGCTTCACCGATTAACCTATACAAGCCAACAAATGGATATTTACAGTAACTTAAACCATGTAAAGTATACATATGCAGTAATACTCATGCTATATATGATGCCAATCACATAATTCATCTAAGCAACGAAAATTAAAGATTTTAAAGCTCAAATTTTTTGACATTTTATAAAACTCATACTCTAACAAAATAATCTACTGTAAATAAATTTCTCAACCAATTAAATCTATACTACAAGCATTATTTTCGTTATTGAAACTAGCATCATGTATAACTCTCAATTTGCACAAATCACATATGAAATTCATCAATTTCAATTCTAAAATCAACCAATATATGAAACTTATAAGAACACTATTCCCTCATGTAAAAACTTATTTTCACAGTACTTTGATTTTTGAAAAAAAAACCATTTATAGCATACATATAATGGATTCCAACATCTATCAATTCAGATAACATGAAATCAACTAAATCATCAATTACAATTCCAATTATTTATAAAAACTCCAGAATATAAGAAAACTAAGAACAAGAGATGAATTATTACCTTAAATCCTTGATTAATCTTTGTTTAGATGATGAGAATAGCTTTCGTAGTCTCCTCTAAATTCTCAGAATCACCAAGTTCCTCTCTATCCTTCTCTTCAAACTAACAGAGTGTTTTCTCTCTTTCTTTGTTCTTATTCTTCTAGTTAACGTCTAATGTAAATTGATATACGTATATAATAAACATAATAACATGCAACGCAACTGACAAATATATAATGTCTAAATTAAATAATTAGCAGTTATAATTTTTTTGAATTTTAAAAGCCATAAGGTCATGTTTGACAAACCTTTTATTTAAAAATAGATTTTAGTCGCTCAGGCCATGTTTGGTAGAAATAGGTTTAAAACAAATACAAGGGCCTTGTTTGGCAAAATAAATTTAAAAATCTTTTTCTTTATTTTAATAAATTATTTAATACATACTTTAATGTCACATTTTAATTAATTAAATATCAATAATCTAATTTAATTAATTAAAATCTAACATCAATTAATCACATAAAATTGCCACATAATTATAATTACTCGCTAATTATAATCCATGCAACACCTCATCACATATCTCATCTAATTTAATTATCTCAATTAAATTAGAACTATAGTATAAAATTAATATACATTAATTAAATTAAATACTGCACATTCATTTAATCAATATATAACACTTAATTAAATTACTCCATAAATCACATAATTTATTTATTTAACTCAATAAATAAATCACATAAAATATTTATTTAATTCAATAAATATTTAAAATTAAATATAAAATCTCAATCGTTACAAACGATCCCAAAATTCATACAATACAACTCTCGACATCGGTCATTAACAATACATTCTTATTCAGACTTTATATCATTAATAAATGATACAATCACTAAAAATACAGAATATTTAAAAAAATTATATTATTCCTTCTTTATTATCCCTGAATCTCAACCTTTATCATTACATAACTTTGATTCAACTTTATTTCATGAATCGTTTCGTCAGAGTTATTATAAACTAAAACTTACAACCACATTCAATAACCCTTATACATCGGGTAACATTTAAACTTTATAATTCAACATCTGTTAACCATCATACATTATCTGAAACCTTAAACAGAGTCCAAAATAATAACAATTCAGCCAAAGTATATCAGTCTTCATGCATTATATCTGATTCATTTCTTTCAAGTAGCACATAGCATTACCTTGAATCCTTAACCTGCAAAAGTGATTATTTGCAAGAATAAGCTCGACAGCTCAGCAAGATCTAACAGCTTTCATGCATCACATAGCACATAAATACATGCTCAACATACATCTCATAATAATTAAAGTAACATGGCATACATGCTTTACATCATATAACAAATATAAAGATTGAGTTCCTTACTCAATCAACATTCTTTAATCAATCAATGTAGTCATAAATTGACTTTAACATTTCATGCTTACAACATATATACAACATATCATGCTCTTTCCAAACAATTTAAAACAATTCATCATCAAATGCACGTAGAAAATAGGAACTGAAAGACTTGCCTTGATCGTTGTTTACCAATAACAGTTTAACAGCTTACAGATATTTGCACTTCACGTGCCCTACACAATTATATAATCATGCACATCAATTATTAGTCACATAGCAATGCATATCAGTTGTAATGTAAACTTTACTCTACATCTCATAACCCTTCCTATTATCAATACACAATACTCAATTTGATTGTAATTCATTCAAGTGTTTAAGTTCTGTTAGGACTACCTATTGGTTTTATATTAACCACATTTCATATATAATAATGTTCGTTACATTAGAATCGAAACACTATTTAAGTGTATTACCACATTATCCGGCGTTTCGACGTTTATACATCACACACCTAACTCGCCTCTTTTGCATGTGCTTTTCATGCTCCTATATTAGGTTATATTACTTTATAATGTTTCATTCCTATTGAAAACATAATATTAAACAAGGTCATACACACTCGTTACGGTGCTGCGACGCTTGCACGTCCGTACGTCAAACTTGCCTATTCGAACGCCCAAATGACACGCATTTGTGCACGCTTAGCACGCCCATACGAATTGTCTAGTACTCAAGGTTAATGCTAAGTATCATTATAATACATAATAGCCATGTTATGGAAGTTAGAACATTATTTTACATGGTCAGGAGCATTACACGTGCATACGTGCATGCCCGACGCCCCCCGATTGCCTCCAAAAACATATCAGTCCAACAAATAACCATTTTTACCCCTGCTACTGACCTCAAATTACAACTTAAATAATAAAAGTTGTAGGTCTACTCGTGCTCATTCTGAATCATCTTGAATCGCCTCAATCAGATTTCGTATGAAAACGTTATGGTTGTTTTACCACATGAGGTCAAAACAGTCCCGAACTGACACTGTTCCCGGCGCAGCTGCGCCCCAAACAGCCTTGGGGGCAGCACAGCTGCGCCCCTGGCAGCGTACTACACGAATTTTCTTTCCAGATTGTGGTTCTGGCAAATTTTCTAACCCTTTCCTCCTTCCCATCTTCATAAATCAAGCTATACACATCCGATTGAGTCCGTTTTTGACTCTATGAATTCGTGAAACACTAAACTACCCATCTATATGATAATTATAACACTTTAAAAACATTAACAATTCCTTTTAAGGGTTCCAATTCAGTGTTAATGCTAATTCTTCATGTTTTACTTATATTTAGCGAATTCAATCACTTCGAATTCGTTTTACATCCATTTTGACTCATTCAACTTAGGTTGGTTTCATTTTTTTTGAGTACTATCATAATACATCATCAATTTGCAGATTACTACATGCTTTCTTAGCCAATTTTTGCCTCAAAGTAGACCAAAACATAAACATTACCATCAAAACCCAAATTCCTCTTCTTTAACATAAATACATGAATTTGATTACTTACCAACAATTATAGAAGCTATATATCAGATTATACAGACCCATGTATATACATATACATATATATACACAACATCTCTTGAATTCACCCAACTAAAATAGCTTTCTAAATGAAGAACTTGAGAAACTATAAATTAGAGTTTTAACACTAGAGTAATACCTTCGATTCTTCTCAAACTTGATTAGAGGATGAGAAATCTTCTTCTTCTTCCTTCTTTGAATCTCCAATCCTTCTCACAGAGAGTTATTCTCTTTTTTTCTCCCATTCTCTTCTCTGTTTTCTCCCTTTCTCTTTTCTTCTCTTAGTTTAGGCTTAGATTAGGACTCAACGTAAACTTACACTGACATGCAACTACATTAGCTTTACCCGGATGGTAAAGAATTTCGCAATCATAGTCTTTGATAAGCTCTAACCATCTCATTTGGCTCAAATTCAAAATTTTCTTTGTAAAGATATACTTCAGATTCTTATGATATGTGTATATGTAACACCCCAGTCCCACGTCAAAAGATAGGAGAAAAATTTATCTGTATATAAGGAAATAAGTTACTACCAATAGTACCTTCAGTCATGACTTTTGGGTGAACTTGTAAAGGGCTAATATGACCCAAGAATATACTATTGGGACGGTAGCTTATGCTCTTATTTTGATGGATTTGATTCGATTTGGACTTCGGATTGGACCCGAGATTTGTTCTTGACTCGGGATTTGACCAGGGTTGTTTCATATGGTATCAGAGCCGACTCTCGAAAGCTCGGGTCTGGCTATCCGATCGGGTTGCCGGACGTGGGGACAAGAAGGCAGGTGGTATTATCCCACAATGGAGAGATGGATGTCCGGAGGTGGGGACACTAAACCAGCCGGTATTATCCCATATTGGCTAGAGAAGCAAAGTTCTTTGGACCGTGTGTGTGATCGGTTCTGATGGGGTCGTCAAAAACTTAAGTGGGGCAGTTTGTAACACCCTAGTCCCACGTCGAAAGATAGGGGATAAATTTGTCTGTATATAAGGAAATAAGTTACTACCAATAGTACCTTCAGTCATGACTTTTAGGTGAGCCTGTGGTGGGCTAAGATGACCCAAGAATATACTATTGGGCTAGTAGCTTAAGGTCTTATTTTGATGGATTTGATTCTATTCGAACTTGGGATTTGACCCGAGATTTGTTCCGGACTCGGGATTTGACCCGGGTTATTTCAGTATATTTCACACTTTTCTCCATATAGGTAGTGTCTACATATCTTCAAAGCAAACACTACTACCGCCAATTTAAATTCATAGGTTGGATACCCTTTCTCATAATCCTTCAGCTGACGTGATGCATAAACAATGACTTTGACGTTCTGTATCAACACACAGCCTAATCTCTTATGTGAAGCATCACTGTATACCACGAAATTTCCTGTACTATCAGGCAATGACAACACAGGCACAGTACTCAACCTCTTCCTCAGTTCCTGAAAACTCTCCTCATATTTTTTCGTCCAAACGAACTTCACCGTCTTCCGCGTCAAATTCGTCAACGGAGTTGCAATTTTAGAAAAGTCCTGAATAAATCTTCTATAGTAACTTGCCAAACCCACGAAACTCCTCTCTTCTGACGGTGTCTTCGGCTGATCCCAATTCATTACAGCTCAACCTTCGACGGATCTACTGAAATCCCATCTTTGTCAATCACGTGGCTAAGAAATTGCACATGTTCTAACCAGAATTCGCACTTCGAGAATTTTGCATACAACTTCTCCCGTCTTAGTGATTCCAATGTCAGCCTCAAACGGTCAGTGTGTTCCTCCTTAGTTTTAGAATAAACTAAAATGTCATCTCTGAACACCACTACAAACTCGTCTAGAAATGGCTTAAACACCCTATTCATTAGGTCCATAAATGCCGCTGGTGCATTCGTTAGACCAAATGACATTACTAAGAACTCGTAATGTCCATACCGAGTTCTAAAAGCCGTCTTCGGTACATCCTCTCTCCTTACCTTCAACTGATAATATCCACTTCTCAAATTTATCTTTGAGAAGTATCTAGCGCCCTTCAGTTGATTGAACAAGTCATCGATCCTAGGTAAAGGATACCTATTCTTGATCGTGATTTTGTTCAACTCTCTATAATCAATGCATAGCCTCATTGATCCATCCTTCTTCTTCATGAAAAATACTAGCGCTCCCCACGGTGATACGATCGGCTGAATATACTTCTTGTCCAACAATTCTTGTAGTTGAACCATCAACTCCTTCATCTCGACCGGAGCCATTCTGTATGGGGCTTTCGGTATAGGAGAAGTCCCCGGTGCTAAGTCGACCACAAACTCTATCTCTCTATCTGGCAGAAGTCCTGGAAAATACTCAAAAATAAGCCTATAAACTACCTAACCACTGATATCTCTTCTATCTTTGGACTCTCCTTACGAGTATCCACTATGTAGGCTAAATACCATACACAACCTTGCTTCAATAACTTCTTGGCTTGCATAATCGTCAAACAACTCGCTTGTCTAGGTGATTTTCTACCATAAAACACTACCTTCGACGGAGTCGTAAGGTTTACAGACTTCTTCTGGAAATCAATCATCGCTGCATGGTTGAACAACCAATCCATACCCAATATAACATCGAATTTCCCAAGTTTAATTGGAATTAAATCTACCATCAACTCATGACCCTTAATATTCAACCTACAGTCCTTGTGTACAAACCTAACAGGAATAACCTCCTTATTCGTAATCTCTATGTTCAATGGGTAAACTAATTCCTCTTTAGGTAAGTCTAAGGTCTTAGCAAAGTCAACAGATATGAATGAACACGTAGCACCTGAATCAAATAACACATAAGCATTAATACTATTGACCGGAATAATACATGACACCACATCCTTTGACTGCACAAAATCTTGCACCGTCATGTTGAATGTTCTGGCATTGGGTCAGCTCGTCGGCGGTGGTTCAGCGATAGCCAAAATGCTACCGCTACCATTTTCTCCACTTCCTGTTGACCCTCCTACTGGCTTCCTTGGGCAACCTCGGGCCATGTGATCCTTAGATCCACATGTATAGCAAGCTCCCTTCTTTGGGTTAGGAAAATTTGGCGCAATGTGGCCTTCCTGACCAGAGTTGAAACATACTCGCAATCCCCTCAAGCACACTCCAGTGTGATTCTTCCAGCATGTAGCACATGCTTCAATTCTCCTCTTCTGCTGGCTTCCCTGTTGACTCCCAACAGATATGTTGTCATTCCATTTCCTTTTCTGGTTGTTAGCACCGCTACCACCAGTTTTGTTTTATGTCTCATTCTTCTTCTTCTTCTTCTGATCCTGATTATATTTGGTCAAGGCATCGCCCCCACCTTCTGCGATGATTGCCTTTTCCAGTAAATCTGCAAACGTGTTCAGCTGGAATATGGACACCTTACTCTATAGCCAGGGCTTTAATCCCTACTCGAATCTTCTCATCTTCCTCTCATCAGTACTAACCTGGTACGTTACAAACCTTGCCAACTCGTTGAATTTCGCGACGTACTCCGACACCGTCATCGTTCCCTGCTTCAGCTCCAGAAATTGAACCTCCATCTAGGTTTACGAGCTTATTGGGAAATACATTTCAAAGAACATCTCTTTAAATCTGTCCCACGCTATCACTCCTTCTCCCTCCCTTATTTTGTTGGCCTGCCACCAATAATTAGCTTCTGACTTCAGCATGAACGTCGCAAAAGCCGTCTTTTGTTCATCGCTAACTCTGGCCACATCAAAGACCATCTCCATCTCCATCACCCATGTTTGGGCCTCTATCGGGTTCACCGATCCCTAAAATTCTGGCGATCCTACCGCTTTGAATTCCTTAAATGTAGTAGCTTGGATTTGCTGCTGATTTAAAAGCGCTCTCGTCAGTAGGTTCACCAGTTGCTGAACCGAATTGGCGTTCGTCCCATCATTATTGTTATTAGTCGAACCCTCTGGTTGTTGACGTGTAGGTCTTCTTTTAGGAGGCATCTTTCTGTTAAGACATAGTCTTCTTAGATCCCTTACTCATCGCTTAAATATTCAAGTTCAACTTAAAAATTTTAAATAGATTAATTCACATTTGCACACATAGTATGTCAATAAACTTCGTTCTTTTATTCATTCATAGTTTTAAAACATAGAATAGATAGCATCTCTACTATTTACATCATCTTTCCTGAACTTATACAAGTTACAGGATAACCTCATCATCTTATCCCATTATTATCTAAAATTCTAGGATTTACATTCATTTATTACATAAGGAAACACATAGTATATTACTCTACTATCTAGGAATGTTAAGATGTCGCACAGCCTCTCCACATTCTTCTTCCATCACCCGAAACACTATTCTGCGATCCACCATATACCATAGTAAATCCTTGAACCGAGCTGGGTAATAAAAGACACGATCCTGGGCCCTATCTATAGCCGAATGAAACGCATAGTCCATCTCTCTCATCTTGGCCTTCTTCACTTGAAACTCGTCTTTAACTAGATCTGCACGTTGGAAAGCCCTCAAGCAAGCATCCTCAGCTCTGGCACGCTTTGTTGACTCCTCTTTGATGTCGTTCTTCTGTTTTGCTAGCTCAGTCAGTGCATCATCCCTTTCACTCTCTATGTGGACTAGAGCCCACTTCGTGTTTCCAAGCTCATTGTCCAGCTCTTGAATCGTTTCCTCCTTCTGTTGTATGGTAGTCCGACTCTCGTCCACCAGCTCCTCAAGCTCTCCAACTCGATCCTGCAGCTCAATGTTGCGGTCGTAGACCTCCTCGTACATCACAATGTTAATAGAGTTAGGTGGAATTTCCTCTTCAGGATCCTCCTCCTCTTCTGACTCATCCTCGTCATCTTGGTCAAAGACTGGCTCATGATAGTAGTGTGCATACAAGCCAATCATGTATGATGATAAAGCACATACTTTGTAAACAATCTTATTTTTTTATTAATAAAATATTTATTTATTAAAGGCATATAATTATCTGCATGGTGCTGTTTTTATAATATGTAAATAACCAATAGTTTTAAGCAATGCTTTTAGAATCATGATGAGATCATGATAATGAGATCTAAATTCTTAGAAAGCTTAAAAACTAAAATAGTTCCCAATTGTGGGATTACTAAAATGGGGATTAGTAAATCCGGATAGATTGGTACATATGTTGCTTGCTCATTGGATGAGGATGACTGATCTCATGGTCATTTGTGTGGAGACACTAAAGCAAGTATGTAGGTGCTTATTGGAGAATAAGTTCACTGAACGTGACTCGCTATGGAATACCTAATGGAGTTTTACTCGCCTGTCAATAGGAATTCCTAATGTGATAGTAGTACATGTGATCCTTGGACTTGAGATCATCATAGTATCTTGTATGTAACAAATTATACTTTGACTAATTCCTTAAGGCCTTTTAAGGCATATATAGGGTATGCTTGGGTATAATGAGTTACATATGGAGATAATGAATGATCAATAAAGAATCTACCACCTCTAGTAAAAGAGGAGATATGTCCTATGTGATTCGTTAAATGACAACCCAGGAATCCTTGGCCAAGGTAGAATGAAATTAGAAAGAGGTTTCTAATTTGCATTATTTGGAGTTGTGCATTTTCTAATCGAAATACATATGATTAAATAAATTAAGACTTGACATTAAATCCATGTCTTATATTTAATTGGGACATTGTATGGTGGAAGGATTGAATTGTACGGTAACTATTAACTCACAGGTTCTTTTATGATTAATGTTGAAATCTATATTATCTGGAAAGTCGTTGATCGCTAGCGAGGCTTATCCCTATTGTAGAATAAATGTTATTTATTTAAATAGATTATTAGTTTAATTTGTTTATTTAAATAAGATTAGAATTGTTCTAATTGATTTATTCACAGCCGGTTTAATATGGAGAACCTAAAGGATCACACCATAAAAGGAAGAAGAATTATTTAAGAAGAAAATGGCATGATAGTAATAATGCATTAAGTATAATTAATTTAATCTAAGATGATAGAATAAATTAAATAGCTTAATGTTTATTATTTAATATTTTAGAAATATTAAATATAAATTAATAAGAGGAGTCTTATTAATATTATTATTATTATTATTATTTTAATTCTAAAAGAGTTTAGGAATTAATATAATATCAGTACTCTCTCTCAATCCTAATAAAGATTAGGATATAAATTAATTAAATAAAACCCTATTCTAATTGGATTAGGAGGGTTAACCTAATATCTATATAAGAGATTCTTATATCAGAAATAAGGAACGTGAATTTTTCAAGAGTTGGGAGTACACATATTTTATAGAGATAGAAACAAGGGTTAAGCCAATAACCCATCTTACTGAGTTCTTCATCTTCCTTGGTGGATCACCGTTAGAGGCCAAACATTTGGGTGGCTGACATTGATCAAGGGAAGGAGCCACTACAGAGGAATCAAAGGAATCAAAGGAGTAGAACTTGTACCTGAGGAAGCTTGGATCTTCAAAGGTATAATTCTGTTTTTCTCCTTCTTCATTCACTGATAATTGATGCACAAGAATGATCATGGTAATGGGTTTGTATAAATTTTTGAAAACCTAGTTTTTACGCTTCCGCCCTATTTATGTGATTTGATTGCATAATTGCGTTACGTACAAACCCAACAGCTCATGCTCCTGACCAACTACGGTGATCAATGGAGATGTCTCTCTCTAAACCAACTGCTCCCAAACAATGTGGATGTCTTGGGGCTCATCGTCCCTAGGCATCTGGGGTAACTCCTCCCTAGCCTGACTGGACTTTCCAACATTCGTCATCCTGACAACAAAATTTTAAAGTTTAATTATTACATGTCATTGATCGATACTCTTCGAATACTTAAACGTAAATACATAGCACGTAAGGTAGTTTATTATCTTTAACTATCATCACTATCTTTTCGATCTCCTATAAGGCTACTTCTTAAGGTTCCCCACCTAAGGTTTATAACCTAAAACACTGCTCTGATACCAACCTATGACACCCCCAAATCCAGGTACTTCATTTCCACAGGATTTGGTGTTCACTATCTAAATAAAATATAACTAATGCCCTTAAATAAGGAATGCAAAATAAATTACAACCTTAATTAGAAGAATCTTCCTTATAAAAATGATTACAACTTTATCAAAACATTCACAGTTCTAACCTTAAACATCATCAATGCAGAAAATAAAACATCATAACATAATTAAAGTCTTATTACAAATCGTTTCAAATTTGAATAAGTCTTCACTTGTTCATCTTGTCTTTTCCTTTGCTAGTTGACGTTTCGTCAACTTTCTCAACTTTGGCTGCAATGGTTATATAAATGCAAGAATGAACAAACAAAAGCTCACTTGAAATAGCAATCTATAGTGATGAAATATTCCTGAATAGCTTCAACTGAATTGAATAATACTTCGTTCATCGAAAATCAAGAATTAAATATAGAATTTTAGAATTCATCTAAGAGTCATAAGACCTTGAACTATGTCTCAGGTGGTAAGTATTTCAAATTAGACCTTTAACAGTTGTTAGACTATATGGACTCTTAACTCATACTTAGGGGGATTAACCCTTCGTACCATGTATTATGCACAAACATCTTAACGCTTTCGCATGGTAATCCCCTATTACTAGGATTGTCCATCTCAGTTTTCATTAACAAGTCAACACCAAAGAAAGTTTGTTTCGGATAAGCTCAAAGGGTAATTAAGAGTTCAACTATCATCAACTAAGGAGTAGTTGAATCAACTAAGGAGTAGTTGAATCAACTTACAATAATTAAGAATTCAATAATAAAATAATTACAAAATAGCTATGAGCCATAACAATAGACATCATATGCAACAGTCATGCTTTAGAAATAACTTAAAGTATTTGAAAGATAGAATAGACCTTAATTGAACAATTAAGTTAAGGTCTCATTATTTCAATAATGAACTTCAATAATATACTTGCTCAATATGGAATTTAGAGAGTAAAATAACTTGCATAATTATAACAAGAAAGGATAGAACAACTTGCTCAATAAAAGTAAAGCTTGAGTTTAGAACACTTACCTCGTGCACAAGCTACAATTTACAATCACGTTCCACAATTATCCTACATATTATGTTTACAATATCGATTAGTTTCATAACAACTACGTTTAACCGTTGAACTTCTCACTTAAGTTCAACTTAACAACATAGTTCGTAAACTTAACTTGCTAACTAACCACATAACGTGAAAATAAACTCACAACATGCATAACACACGTGTCTAATCTTTTAAACCATCATAATCATACCTTACAACAATAATATCCAAATTCACACATAACTTGTTAATTTGAGACTTTAATTTGTCTTATACATGTCAACAATATGTTATATTATTATTTTATACACTTAACATGTCATCAGGTTCATTACATTTAGTTAGCTTTTCATGTTAGGGCTTAAACACACAAAACAAATTTTTGGACAGCAAGAGAACTCGCTGGGGCGGGTTTAAGCCAGCTGGGGCAGATATTCCTGCTGTGGGAAAAATCAGCTCGCGAACTTGTGTAGAAAAAAGCCAATTTGGCTTATTTCCTCGCACCAAACTTAGATTTTAGTACATATAATGCACATAAAACTTTATAAAATTATAACTTTAAACTTCTAACATGTTTTTAATATACATAAACACCACAACACATAATCAAAACCCTTAATTTATGATTTTGAAGAAAACATCATTGTTAAGTGTTCTTGAAGAAAATTAACACTATGAGTTTGTTTTTAAACCAAAGCACATAATTCGAATCAAATTGATTTTGTTTCTTAATATAATATTATAATCTAAACTTAATTTATATCACATATCACAATCAAACATAATTTTGATGTTTAAGATATTATTTTTCAAAATATTTCACTGTAAATTGCTATGAACATGATTTCTTCATGTTCATCATATTTACATGAATTAAATATTTTAAACTTGCATACATATCATATATAATAGTTTATACATACAATTTAACACATATAAACTATATTTACATGAATTCTCATAAAATCTAGTTTACAGAGAACTTAAAAACATGAAGAACAATAAAGAACAAAACTTAAAATTAGATTATACCTTTGCTTTATAGAGAAAGAAGATGAAGATGGTGATGATGGGTTTTGATTCTCTCAAAGCTTTTCTTCCTCTTTCTTTCTTCTTCTCTCTTTTCTCTCTAAGTCTCTTACTCTGTTCTTCTTTTAACTCTTATTTCTAACTTATGTATAATATAAAACTGACAATATAGATATAATACATATAATTATATATAATATATAACTGACAAATACTTAATATACAATATTAATAATATATCAGTTATAACTTTTTAAAACTTAAAAGCCATAAGGCTTGTTTGGCAAAACCTCTTTATTTTTAAAATAGATTTTTAGGAGCTAAGGACTTGTTTGGTAAAACATATTTAAAGGTCTTGTTTGGTAAAACTGAATTAAAATTCTTTTTGTTTTATTATAATAACTCCTTTAAGACATAGTTTCCAATGTCACACTTTATATAATTAAATCTTACTATCCCAATTTAATTAAATTAAAACTAACATCAATTAACTAAATAAAATTGCCACATAACAATTATAATTACTCATTAATCATGATCTCATGTAACAAATACCACATAATATTCATCTAATTTAGAACTATACCACAAAATTATTACATATTAGTTTGATTAACATATAACACTTAATTAAATTACTCCATACATAATCACATCAATAATTTATTTAAATTAATAAATAAATCAATTAAAATATTTATTTAATTCAATAAATATTTAAAATTAATATACAAAATTCTTGTTTGTTATAATCTTCCCTCCTTAAAAGGATTCTGTCCCCAAAATCACAACTAAAAAAAACTCATTCGTTACATTCTTCCCCACTTAAAAAGATTCTGTCCCCAGAATCGTTACGTAAGAAATTTAAGTAAATAATTGGGGATAAATTTTTATCATAACATCTTCGAGTTCCCACGTAGCTTCTTCAGCATTGTTGTCCCTCTAGATTACCTTCACAAAAGGTATCACTTTATTTCTAAATACTTGCTCTTTCCTATTAACTATCTGAACAGAAACTTCTTCATACGTTAGGTCTTTATCAAACTGCAACGACTCATACTCTATCATACGCTTGTAATCGTGTTTGTACGGTCGCAATACAGAAATATGGAATATGTTATGAATATGATTTAACTCTGGAGGTAACGTAACCTCGTAGGCTACCTCGCCAACCCTTCGTAGTATCTCAAAAGGTCCAATGAATTGGGGACTCAGTTTCCCCTTCTTGCCAAATCGAATCTTCCCCTTCCAAGAAGATACCTTCTGTAACGCCCCCAAATCCGTATAACATCGGTTACAGGACATGGTGCTCACGGTACAACATACATCATTATCTAATCTACATAAACTCCGAAAATAATAATAATAATAACTATTACATACTTATTCCAAATAAAATCCCAAGTCTTTACAACCTTTAATAAACCAAAACTTAAACTTAGCGTTTATCGCTACATAACATCATATGCGAAAATATAACTTATTACATAAACAACTCTCATCACTTCATCTTAGACTTCCCCTTGTCCTTGCCCGAGCCCTCAGCCTTCTCATCCTTAACTGAAAGGTTTAAACAAGAATGAGCACAAATTGCCCAGCAAGTATATAAAGAAGTTTGAAAACATACATCAGGAGTAAAAGCATCTGCATGACTGTATCTCAATAGTTGAAAGAATTATCAAGTGTTACACAAGCATATCAAGAATAGGAGTTCAAGAATTCTTGATATCATACTAAGGGGTGTTAAATACCCTGAACGTTACTTTATTTCATCGAAAGCCATCAGACGGTTTAACAATCAAATAGATTGCAAACGGTCTCTGCAAGTACTCCAGGTGATCAGCCTATCGTACCCTACATTGTGCACAAGTATAAAGTTTAAACTGCATAAGCATAAATGGGACTATATGCCCGACATCTGTTTGCCCGTTTATTCGGGTGGTTCATCTTAGTATTCATACGAGACCGCACCAAAATAATTGGATTGGTAAACTTTAAATAGCTTCAAAAGATTTGAACTAAATCGTTTGTCATTAACAATCTCTAGCTGAACAAAACTAGAAAGCATACTTGGAAACAGTTCTTTTAAATCGATAGAACTTTTCAGCATAGCAGTTGAATTAATAACTGAATAAACACCAATAAAACTTGCAAGACAATTGAAGTTATAGAATTTTACGTCAAAGGAACTTGCATGAATATTTAAATAATCACAAGTCCGAACTTACCCTCGCTGAAATCAAATGAATAAGGATTGATTAATTTCTCAAGGAAAAATAGGGTAAGAAACTTGCCTGATATGTCTGCTATTGTTAAGCTAGCAATTAACCTTCACGTAACCTAATAATATATGTCACGTTAAACCAGTTAGTTCTCGAATTCTAATTCGAAAGAAAACGATTTTCGTTTACTTTAATAAGTTTATTAACGAACACGTATACTTAACATACACTTTAACTACATAAACATGTTGTATCTAATAGGTCCAGGGGTTCAGCATAAGAATATGGGAAAAATAAGTTTCTGAAATTTTTTCGGCCCGACCCGACCCGGACAGACCCGGACCGGCACAGCTGCGCAGGCACAAGCCTGATGAGAGGCGCAGCTGCGCTGCTCTTCATTGCCCAGAAAATTTTTGCAGCTTTGAGCAGCCCACTTTCCGAATTGATTCTGACCAAACCATGCATGATATGACTCTGACCTTTTGACACAACATATTTCATATATCATAGTATTTTACAAAAATAGCACTTTCCAGAAAATAGCAAGTTAAGACCACGAATCGGCTGCCTTGAAAAGCGTGCCAGAATAGGTTCTAACACTTAGAAAAATTCTGAAAAACCCAGATTTTCTGCAGATTTTTATACCAACATGCTTGATTACGAAATTCATAACTTGCATAATATAACTCCGATTTCTTTAAAATTTGGACATATTGGACTTCGTACAACATACTATTTTATAAAATTATTAGCTACCATAAACGGGTCACAGAAACCATGATTTCAAGGCTCCAAAAAACCCGAAAAGTCACAGATTTCATGTTTAACCAACTTTGACAAAAATTATGATTTTGATTCTAGCATGCATGGGATTGGTTCCTACTGTCCAGACCACACATACTAACATATATACACATGTTACAACAATCAAACTCACTAAATTACCATGATTTGAACAAATTGACATCTAAGAGGCATTTTATCAAACACTTAGCATGCAAACTCGAATTCTTTGATTCTCTACGTAATTGAAGCATGTTAAATCCAGAATTTTTATTCTTAATATCCCCATATCAGCAAACACCACTAAGATAGCATCACACAGACAAAACAAATCATTTACCACAATTATACATGCATTTTCTTCACTATTTTCCTTAAGAACATAAAAAAGTTGATGAACGACTTACTTAGGTGAATTCCTCTTGATTTGAAGTAGCTATCGATTCTCCTTTCCTGTACGCATTTGCTCTTAAAATCTTCAAAACTCCTTCAAGGTTTCTCAAGCTCTCACTCTCTCCATTTTCTCTCACGTAGGATTTTGACAAAGAGAACAACAACATCATGGGTGGAGAGTATATATATAATTGATATTGCTTGAACCTTACACCCCTCCAATATCATAACGTAAATTGCAGCCTCATAATACCCACTCATCAATTTAGTTAATTAAAGAAGAAGAGAATGGGAGTTGAGAGAATGAAAAGGTTTTTGGGTTTAAAGAGAAGAAAATGAAATACTCTCTTCTTAATTAACTTGTATAATACGTATACTCCCTTTCCCAACTTGTACCAACTAGGTTGTCACAAGTGACCCATCAGTTTCTGAAATTTCTTATTTAAAATATTAATTTAATCAATTAAATTAATTAAATAAGCATTTGACCGTCTTGCCCTCCGTAGCCAAACGTTTCGATACTCATATCGACTCCTACTAAAATCGACGTCCCGGACGTCATGGGACTATCCGTTTCATCAAATTCATCTCCGAAATTCATGGTTGACTTTTTATCCGAAAAAGTCAACCGGTTGACTTTGACCAAAAAGTCAACCGTGACTCATTTTCGTGGTTACAGTCTATCCTGACTAATTTCGACGTTTCGGACTCAAATACGCAGTCCGCGCCTCTAAATTCCTCTCCAAACTCAAACTCATACCATAAAGCCATCCCACGAAATTAATAGAATTAATTCCATACTTAACCAATTTAAATAGTTAAATTAAACTAAACCAACTATTTAAATACTCCTCATCATCTATCATAAAATAACACATGTATGTATAACATATGTACTTCTAATAAAAGAAAACACACAAGAATTTCATATAAATTCATTTATTGATAATTGTTAAATGACATAATAATCAAGAATTTCACATAAATTCATTTATTGATAATTGTTAAATGACATATTAATCTCGGATATTACACCTTCAAGAAAACGAAGCTTCCCACTTCAAATTCTCGATTCTGTTGATGATAATCGGCATACTTCTTCTGTCTATCCTGAGCAGCTACCAATCTCATTCTGATCATCTTGATAATATCCGTAATTTATTGCACCAAGTTCGATCCCAACAGTTGTCATTCACCAACCTCATCCCAGCATAATGGGGTCCTGCATTTCCTGCCGTACAATGCTTCATAAGGCGGCATGCCAATACTCACATGATAACTATTATTGTAAGAGAATTCCACCAACGGTAGATGATCATCTCAGCTTCCTTTGAAGTCCATAACACAATCTCTCAGCATATCCTCTAGAGTCTGAATCGTTATCTTGCTCTGGCCATAAGTTTGAGGATGGTACGCCGTACTCATTCGCAATTGCGTTCCTAAGCACTCCTATAGTCGCTTCTAGAAATTTGACTGTGAAATGCGGACCCCTGTCCGATACAATTGACATAGGAACACCATGTCTAAAAATAATTTCTTTAACGTACAGCTTTGCCAACTGATCCAAGTTGAATTTAATCTTGATAGGTAAGAAATGCGCTGACTTTGTCAGTGGATCCACGATAACCCATACTACATCATAGCCTTTCTGAGTCGTTGGAAGACCAATCACGAAATCAATCGTGATATGCTCCCATTTCCACTTCAAAATCTCTAGCGGTTGTAGCAATCCACTTTGTCTCTGATGTTCTACTTTGACTTTCGGGCATGTTAGGCACTTTACAACACATTCAGCCACGTCTCTTTTCATATTCGGCCACCAAAAATATTGTCTGAGATCCTGGTACATCTTCGTACTCCCAAGGTGAATTGAATATCTCAAACTATGAACTTCACTCAAAATTTCCTCTTTGACTTCTAGTATTGGCGGTACCCAGATTCTCCCTTCAAGTTGTAGCAGTCCATCATTATCAATCTTGAACTTTATCTCTTTACCATCGGTTATTCTATTTCGGATCTTCTCGCACTACTCATCCTGCAGTTATGCTTCCGTCACCTTTTCCACCAAAGTTGAACCGATAGTTACTTGGAACAACTTCTCATCCGACTCCTTCGAATACTTAACTTCCAGCTCCAACTTAGCCATCTCATTTACCAATTGTTCCTGAGCAGTTATTAACATTAACTTCTCACGACCCTTTCTGCTTAAGGCGTCGGCAACGAAATTAGCTTTACCCAGATGGTAAAGAATTTCACAATCGTAGTCTTTGATAAGCTCCAACCATCTCCTTTGGCGCATATTCAAATCTTTATGTGTAAAGATATACTTCAGACTCTTATAATCTATGTATATCTCACACTTTTCTCCATATAAGTAGTGTCTCCATAGCTTCAAAGCAAACACTACTGTCGCCAATTCCAATTCATGGGTCGGATACCCTTTCTCATAATTTTTCAACTAATGTGATGCATAAGCAATGACTTTGTCGTTCTGCATCAACACACAGCCTAATCCCTTATGTGAAGTGTAAGACCCCAAATTTTATGAAATAAAAGTATTCAATTTTTCTTATAATTATTATTCTATTTAGTAAATGGTTAAATTGATAAAAGTTTAAAGTTAAGGGTGATATGTGCAAATTTTATAAAGTAAGCAAGTTGTCATAAAATATTCGTTTTGTCGTAAAATATTCGTTTTGTCAAAAAATATTCCATCTGTTGGGGAATATTATATTCGATAAAGTACGAAATAACCAATAACTGGTGGGCCCCACAACAAAATAACTGTCAGATATAGAAAGTAACAGAAGTAATATTTTTATAAAAATAAACTTTTACCGTTAAACTGTTGAAATACTCGATGATAAAAGTACAGTAATACGCATTGTTGCATAGTGGCACGCGATATTGCACTGTATTTTTAATTATTGATGCTTACGTAAGAAGTCACTCAGTATTTCATTCAATAACTGCTACAGTGATAATTGCTTAGTATTTTTAATTATCAAATCTATAATTACACAACACAGTAACTCGTATTATTTAAGTGATATTATTAGATAGTATTATTGACAATGTCTAGAAAGTTCTGTCGAGGAAAGGGGTTAGGTTATATAATTGCGTGGCTAAATTCTTTTCGAAGAGCCCCCTCTTTTCTGGGAACGACTTAGTTGTCAATATTGTGATTCTGTAATATTATTTTTGAATAATAGTTGATGAATAAAAGTATGATAATTGGTTCAATTTTATAATTAAATGGAGGAATTTAGAATGGGATATTTGTTGAATGTTTGGCATATTTTCTGAGGAATCGCAATTATATTCTCCGATAAAATATTTATTCAAATATATTATTATAATACTATATTAGAATAATGTAAGGTGATAATAATAGTATAATTTTATAATATTTTTATTATATATATATATATATATAAAATTTTACATATAATTTAATTGGGGTGGAGATGATTAAAGTGTATTTGAATTTTTTTTAAAATTGGAATTAATGGGTGGTTAGTGGTAGACATGTGGGGGCCACTGATTGGTGGATGATGAATGGTTGGTGGGTGGTTGCAATAAATACAAATACTATTAGGGGAGGTGGTGCAAGATTGATAACTTGAGGGACTAAATTAAAAATGAAGGTAAAGATGAAGGTACTAAAATATAATTAACCAATCTTTCTCCTAGCCTATAAATACTCCTCCATCCATTCATTATTTCATACCATTTTACAAACCAAAGTTATAATTAAGAATTAGGAGAGAATAAGAGAGAAAGAAGAAGAGTATCCTGCTACTACACTATTGCAGTATCCAATATTCTACTGAGGTAAGGGGTATTATTTCTTTCGTATTTGTAAAGGATGTTATTTTCTTTCAATACTCGTAAGGGTTGTTATTCTTTTCCTTATTAAGTTGTGGGAATAACCTGTCTACGCGGACTACCGCATGCATGGTGAATAACCCTTCGTATTATTTTTTTATTAATCTGTGGGAATAACCTGTCTACGCGGACTACCGCATGCCTGGTGAATAACCTTTCGTATTCATTCTATTCCTTATAAATATGTGGAAATAACCTGTCTACACGAACTACCGCATGCATGGTTAATAACCTTTCGTATTCATTTTATTAAATTGTGGAGATGGCCTGTTAATTGATATCTTTGGCCCGTAATGCAAAGATGAACTGTTGATTGATGAATATCTTTGGCCCGTAGTGCAAAGATGCACAGGTGTTTGGCATGATCATGATCATTACTGTTAAATATCTTTGGCCCGTAGTGCAAAGATGGATAGGTGTTGTGCATGTTCATGACCATTGATGTTACTGTTGAATATCTTTGGCCCGTAGTGCAAAGATGAATTGACTAACTTGATTATGACTAAAGGTTGTAGACTAGTATAATCATGACCATTGATGTTACAAATGAATATCTTTGGCCTGAGTGAAAAGATGAATTTATTAGCATTATTATGAAAAAGAACTGTGATTTGGTATAACTATGATCTTTGGTGTTTTAGGTGAAGACATGTGATGAAAATTATCTTCGTCCTGGGTGCGAAGAGAAATTTATTAACATAATTATGATCATGAACTATTTACATGATTGTGGAGAGGAATTGTTGATTGATGTTACAGGGATGAAATATTGTTGGTGGACTTTTAACATGGAGAAGATAGTAGACATTATGTTCTACTTGACTCTTCTAATGGATTGCTTGTTCTGCTGCAGTTGTTGATCTAAAACTTGTTGTCTAGTGTATTCTATCAGATTTTTCCTTGTTGAGGACTAAGGTTCTAAAGATCTGATTCATTACTGATGAAGGTTATTGATAATTTAATTATCTTTAGTCATAATATTCTTTATAGGGCTATTTGTGCTCACCCTTTTGCTTTACAATTCCTTTCAGGTAATAAGAGTGTAGCTGGCTCCAGCAGGGATAACAAGGGAATAAAGTGATGGCCGGTGACCGTTGAAGTTTCTCAATAGATTATAAAATAGTATGACAATATATAATTGTATTGAGGATTTAAAATGTGTGTGTTGTATTTTATACGTCATTTAACAATTGATTTTTGTGACCCAAATAGGGTGAGGTGAACCTGACTTTGGAAGGGCGTGTTGTCACTATCATGCAAGATGTCTAACCATATATGACTTCATGGTATCATAAGACATGGTTGTGCGCATCCACTTACTGACTATATCTATGAGCACTACCTATATAATCTTGGAATATGGTTGGAATATAATCCTCAGTTTGAGACAATGTAGATAATTATATGGCAAGAGAATACCCACCATTGGAATGAATAGGATAGTAATCTTCTCGTTCTTCTTGTCTATTAGCTCAACCTAGGTTAATTCTCAAGTCCTACGATATCTATTATAACTTAGAAGCATAGCCTCCCATGTACGAAGGTTTCCTTGAGCATTTTCCAAAGATTTTAATTCCTAAAACAGTTATTGACTGTACCTTTATGTAACATATCATTGATAAGGTGTATGAGTATTGTTATTTGTATTGAAACTCATAGTTTATGTGTGGTCGTATTATGCACGGCAAAGTATTAGTTGGAATATGAAGATTTGTATTTGGATTTTGTAGTGTGTATTTGGTGACTCAGAATGGGTTTTGTGGACCTATTTTGGGGGCGTCACATGAAACATCACTGTATACCATGAAATTTTATGTACTATCAGGCAATGACAACACAGGCGCAGTACTCAACCTCTTCTTCAGTTCCTGAAAACTCTCCTCACACTTTTTCGTCATAACGAACTTCACCGTCTTCTGGGTCAAATTCATCAACGGAGTGGCGATTTTGGAAAAGTCTTGAATAAATCTTTCGTAGTAACCTGCCAAACCCAAGAAACTCCTCACTTCTGACGGTGTCCTTGGTTGATCCCAATTCATTATAGCTCCAACCTTCGACGGATCAACTGAAATCCCACCTTTGTCAATCACGTGGCCAAGAAATTGTACACGTTTTAACTAGAATTCGCACTTTGAGAATTTTGCATATAGCTTCTTCCGTCTTAGTGATTCCAATGTCAGCCTCAAATGTTCAGTGTGGTCCTTCTTAGTTTTGGAATAAACCAAAATGTCATCTCGGAACACCACTACAAACTCGTCTAGAAATAGCTTAAACACCCTATTCATTAGGTCCATAAATGCTGCTGGTGCATTCGTTAGACCAAATGGCATTACTAAGAACTCGTAATGTCCATACCGAGTTCTAAAAGCCGTCTTCGATACACCCTCTCTCCTTACCTTCAAGTGATGATATCCACTTCTCAAATCTATCTTTGAGAAGTATCTAGCACCCTTAAGTTGATCGAACAAGTCATCGATCCTAGGTAAAGGATACCTATTCTAGATCGTGATTTTGTTTAACTCTCTATAATCAATGCATAGCCTCATTGATCCATCCTTCTTCTTGACGAAAAATACTAGCGCTCCCCACGGTGATACGCTCGGCTGAATATACTTCTTGTCCAACAATTCTTGTAGTTGAACCATCAACTCCTTCATCTCGACCGGAGCCATTCTGTATGGGGCTTTCGATATAGGAGAAGTCCCCGGTGCTAAGTCGACCACAAACTCTATCTCTCTATCTGGCAGAAGTCCTGGAAAATACTCAAAAATAAGCTTATAAACTACCTAACCACTGATATCTCTTCTATCTTCGGACTCTCCTTACGAGTATCCACTATGTAGGCTAAATACCCTACACAACCTTGCTTCAATAACTTATTGGCTTGCGTAATCGTCAGATAACTCGCTTATCTAGGCAATTTGCTACCTTCGACGAAGTCGTAAGGTTTACAGACTTCTTTTGGCAATCAATTACCGCTCCATGGTTGAACAATCAATCCATACCCAATATAACATCAAATTCCCCAAGTTTAATTAGAATTAAATCTACCATCAACTCATGACCCTTAATATTCAACCTACAGTCCTTGTGTACAAACCTAATAGGAATAACCTCCATATTTGCAATCTCAATGTTCAAGGGGTACACTAATACCTCTTTAGGTAAGTCTAAGATTTTAGCAAAGTCATCAGATATGAATGAACAAGTAGCACCCGAATCAAATAACACATAAGCATTAATACTATTGATCGGAATAATATCTGACATCACATCCTTTGACTGCACAGCATCCTACACTGTCATGTTGAATGTTCTGGCAGTGGGTCGGCTCGTCGGTGGTGGTCCAGTGATAGCCAAAATGCTGCCGCTACCATTTCCTCCACTTCCTGTTGACCCTCCTGCTGGCTTCCTTGGGTAACCTCTGGCCATGTGATCCTTAGATCCACATGTATAGCAAACTCCCTTCTTTGGGTTAGGACAATTCGGCACAATGTGGCCTTCCTGACCACAGTTGAAACATACTCGCCTTCCCTCAAGCACACTCCAGTGTGACTCTTCCAGCATGTAGCACATGCTTCAATTCTCCTCTTCTGCTAGCTTCCCTGTTGACTCCCAGCAGATGTGTTGTCATTCCATTTCCTTTTCTGGTTTTTAGCACCACTACCATCAGTCTTGTTTTTTGTCTCATTCTTCTTCTTCTTCTGATCCTGATTATATTTGGTAAAGGCATCGCCCCCACTTTCTGCGATGATCGCCTTTTCTAGTACAGCTGCAAGCATGTTCAGCTGGAACATGGAGACCTTACTGTACAGCCAGGGCTTCAATCCCTGCTCAAATCTTCTCGCCTTCCTCTCGTCAATACTAACTTGGTACGTTGCAAACCTTGCCAGCTCGTTGAATTTCGCGGCATACTCCGGCACCGTCATCGTTCCCTGCTTTAGCTCCAAAAATTGAACATCCATCTGGTTCTACGAGTGTATTGGGAAATACATTTCAAAGAACATCTCTTTGAATCTATCCCACGCTATCACTCCTTCTCCTTCCCTAGTCTTGTTGGCCTGCCACCAATAACTAGATTCTGACTTCAGCATGAACGTCGCAAAAGCCATCTTCTGGTCATCGCTAACTCTGGCCACATCGAATACCTTCTCCATCTCCATCACCCACGCTTGGGCCTCTATCGGGTTCACCAAACCGTGAAATTTTGGCTGTCCTACGGCTTTGAATTCCTTAAATATAGTTGCTTGGACTTGCGACTGATTCACAAGCGCTCCCGTCAGTAGGTTCACCAGTTGCTGAACTGAATTGGGGTTCGTCCCATCATTGTTGTTATTAGTCGAACCCTCTGGTTGTTGACGTGTAGGTCTTCTTCCATGAGGCATCTTTCTGTTAAGACATACTCTTATTAGATCCCTTACTCATCGCTTAAATATTCAAGTTTAACTTAAACATTTAAAATAGATTAATTCACATTTGCACACATAGTATGTGCATAAACTTTGTTCTTTTATTCATTCATAGTTTTAAAACATAGAATAGATAGCATCTCTGCTATTTACAACATCTTTCCTGAACTGATACAAGTTACAGGATAACCTCATCATCTTATCCCAATATTATCTCAAATTCAAGGATTTACATTCATTTATTACGTAAGGAAACACATAGTATATTACTCTACTATCTAGGCATGTTAAGACGTCGCACAGCCTCTCCACGTTCTTCTTCCATCACCCAAAACACTGTTTTGCGATCCACCATATACCATGGTAAATCCTTGAACTAAGCTGGGTAATAAAAGACACGATCCTGGGCCCTATCTATAGCCAAGTGAAATGCATAGTCCGTCTCTCTCATCTTGTCCTTCTTCACTTGAACCTCGTCTTCAGCTCGATCTGCACGTTGAGTAGCCCTCAAGAAAGCATCCACAGCTCTAGCATGCTTCACTGACTCCTCTTTGATGTCGTTCTTCAGTTTTGCTAGCTCAGCCAGTGCATCATCCCTTTCACTCTCTACGTGGACTAGATCCGACTTCATGTTTCCAAGCTCATCGTCCAGCTCTTGAATTGTTTCCTCCTTCTATTGTATGGTAGTCCGACTCTCATCCACCAGCTCCTTAAGCTCTCTGACTTGATCTTGCAGCTTAATGTTGCGGTCGTAGACCTCTTCGTACATAACAGCGTTAATAGAGTTAGGTGGAATTTTCTCTTCAGGATCCTCCTTCTCTTCTGACTCATCCTTTGTGACAACCTAAAAGTTTATAAGATCTTGAATGATTAAAATAAAGGTTAAAAGAATTAAACCTAGATGGGAATTTGAGGATTTAATTAAAAATTTCAAGTAGAACCTATATGGTTTACTAATTAAAGGACAATAGAGAAATATGGGTTACAAAAATTTCAAAACTCTAGAAATGAATTTTTATGTACTTGAAGGAATATTAAGGATAAGGTACTACGATACCTATAAGTTTGATGTGAACTAAATGGTGTAAAAATTTTATTAAGGAAATTAAAAATGTATAGATTTATTTTATACATCTCAATTAATTAAATTTATAACCTAAGTAAAAAAGTCTAATTGGGTTATGAAATTAAAGATATATGAGTAAGAAATTAACTTACAAATATGTGTAATAAAACCCTAACTAAATGATTAGGAGAGGATAAAAATTAAAAAGTATGGAACTATGTTGAATTGCAAGCCCAAAGAATTAAAATTTCTAGCCCAAAGAATTAAAAGAGTTGCCCAACTTTTAGCCCAGTGGAGAGGGGACCTTTTGGACCATTAAGTAAGCTAATTGGGTCTTAAAAAGAAAACAAAATGGTTCAAATAAGGCCATCATGGCCAAAATTTGCACAAGGAAGGAATAAGGGTGGAGGAATGTAATGATTGCAACACTTTAGTAGGTGAACCACTTTACTTAGGTGTCAAACCTTGGATGGAACCAACACTTCTGACCATTCTTGCAAGAAACAGCGTACATCATGATGAGAGAGAGAGGGTATAAGAGATATGGAGATAATGATAAGAGATATACATTATATCTCCTCACTTTTTACTAAAGCCACAAAAGTATATTCATTTTATTTTTTCTTTCATCTTATTTCTCTCTTAACTTAGCAAACAACAAAAGCGAGAGAGAGAGAGAGACTAGGGATTTCAGCCATTATAGAAGAAAGAGAGGGAGAGTTTTTGTAGTTTCCTAGTTCCTAATCAAGGTTTAGGAAAAAGAAGGAGAAAAAGGAAAAGATAAGGTATAACAAAATTTCTATTTATGTAGTCTAATTTCCTTTTTATTTTGATTTGATTTTTGATAGTATGATGCTTTGATCTTGAGGTTAAAAACCTTAGATCGATATGTTTATAAGTGTTTCATATTTAGATCTAACCCTTTTGTGGATCAAAAGTTGGATCTAAACTAAGAAATGAAAACTAAGTGGTTCAAAATGTAGAAAACCTAATTTTTCTTAGCCTTGGTTGTGTTTAATCTTATGCTTGATGATTTTTGGTAAAATAGATCATGATAGATCCATGAATATATGATGTATTGGTTTGTATTATGATGATTTAGGAGGGATAATGTTTGATTAATCAAGAGATCTAGGAAGTTTTCTTAAAAATTACTAAGGACTGAAAATCAGATTTTTGAAAAAACGTAGTATGAAATTCAAACGACCATATCTCTCATTGTATTTTGAATTTTTGAGTGTGGTCAGTTTCTTTAGTTATATCTATGAGTCTTCTAATAGATCCAAGTGGAATAACTGAAAAATTCCTTGTAGATTCTTGTGTGGACTGTTATTAGCAAAGAAGGAAAAATCTAAAAATGCCAAAAAACAATATGTCCAAAACTTCTAGGGGCAGTTTTGGCAACTTAATTTATGAAATAAATTCCAATCTTTTGCGACATGAAAATATATGAGATAAATTAGCTCCTGTCCAAAAATGAGCTCATTCCGACTTAAATTGACCGAGTTTTGGTTATTACAATATTTGGGTTTTTCTAACAAAAATCGCTATAATCGGAGTTTTATAACTCCGATGGCCACGAAATTTAAACTGGAAGCTCACATTAATACGTGTAAGATCCCGCCAAGAGTTGAGAATTTCTGGAGTTAAGCATGATGTAGCTAATTTCTTAAGCTACGAACTAACAACGGAATTTTGAAAAATACTTAAGGGAATTGAAAAAAAAATCAGAAAAATTGTTTTTGTGTATGAAATATATGAATATATGTGTGGCTAAAGGATAGAAAAATTATAAGATGATTTGGTATTTTTGTGAATAGAGTATTTCAAGTTGCTGAAATGAAAACTGAAAATGTTAGGTAAGGAATCTAGTTTGGATTCAGCTTGCTGAAATAAATAATTCAGGTTGCTGAATTGGAAACTGAAATGTCAGGAAGGAAAGATGGCTTATTTTCAGCTTGCTGAAATAATGTATTCGATGTGCTAAAGTAGTAAACAGTTTACCGAGTTATAATAAGAACTTATAAAATGAGTGAGTAAGTTTAAAGTAGTATAGTTGTACTCTGCAATAGGTTATATATAGTATCAGGGCTAAACAATTTCTTAAGGGAGTGGAGGTATATACGAATTAGCAACCGATCTAACTTGCTGTGAAAACAGTATAGACGAGACGAAAACTAATTTGTTGGTTGTTTATGGGAAACCACTCAGTATACTATATTGAATACTATTAAAGACTCGATGTGTGTTAGGTTTAGACTTGTTAATAAGTATGGTGTTAAGGTTATCTAATATTTGACTATGTGGTTAAGTGTTAGATAGTTTACTTATAAAGTAATAGTATTGTGAGATAAAGTATGTTATGCTAATTGAAATATTAACAATGATAGGCCTTTACAATAAAGAAATTAAATTAAATTGCGTAGCAGTAATCGACGAATCAGGCAAATTTCCTTAACTCAAACTTGAGTTATATTTTCAAAGCATGTTAGTGAATAATTATTGTTGATTATTCACATCTATACTGCTTATTGATTCGTACTTAGTGCATGTTGCATATGTTCATCAAGTATGAAAGGCTGATCATCTTCATTACCATAAGGTTCAGTTAAAGTTATTCATGGTCCTTGTTGACATTAAACATTATTGATTCAGTCATTCAATTATTGATATTATGACTCATGCTCTTTCACAATTATTATATTGTTGAAAATTTGAAAGCTTATTCTTTCTTTCAATCATGATATATCTTCATTGTATTTAAACTTGCTATGCAAATTAGTTGTTTACCCTTGCTATATCATGATAAATAATTTCAGATTAAGACGAATGCTCGAAGAAAGACAGTGGCAAAGGCAAACTCCAAGAGTAGATTATATACATCTATAACTATTAGTTATCTGGTGCAAGTAATGTTGTCAACCTTTTTAATTATTTAAAGTATGTATTCAGTTAAGGTTAACAGACCTTGGGTAATGTTATAGAATCATGTTAAATAAATAATATATGTTTATATTTTCTGTATTAATTTATAGAATATGTATGGAGATGAAGTACCGTAACGTACCAGGTCTGAGGTTTTAGGGACCCGGATTTGGGGGCGTCACAGGTTGGTATCAAAGTTGTAGGTCATAAACCTTAGGTTGGTTACCTTAGGCTATAACCGCAATGATGAGGATAAGGAATAAACTCAAATAGAGTTTAAGTGATAAGAGATGAATTCAGGAAATTCATCATTAAGATAAGAATAAGATAAATAAGATTCAAAGAAGAATCTTGAAAAGTTATAAAGATAATAATCCGCAGTTACCTGACTCCAATAATAAAGATGAAAAGTCTAAAATCATAATATGATTAAAGGGAAATACAAGAAGATCGTAAAATTAAACTATCATATGATAGAAAAGAATCGTAATACAACACGATTATAAGAAAAGGTCACAACGTGACTTGATGAGGTCATAGGAGGACAGATTATCAATCGTTTGATTGAAAACTTTATAGCAGAATTGTTGTACGATAGTTGTACTATGAAAACTCAGGAAAGAGTTGTAGAATTGTAGATACGGATAAAATGAAATTCGTATTGAGCAAAGAGCGAGCTAAGATTATGTGGTATTTCAATTGAGGACTCATGTAATAGCTGAGTTGTACAAACCTTTGTATGAGCGGGGGGGTTTTGTTATTGGTCTAACGACTACTTAGTTTATCACATTGATAATCATTGAAATGTTGGTGTCGCGCTATTCGCTATATATATGTCGAGAAGGTGATTCTTTTCTCATGTGTATAATGAATAGGTAGAGAATATAAATTAGGTGCGAGTTCTTAAAACTCACACTTATGGTAAGTTTGTGACTCATAATCGTATGGTATGTTTTTGAACCCCTAAGCGTATGGACAGTTTCTAATTGGTTCTTGAACTACGTATTGCTAGGATAAATTCCTAAACTCATATTATTGTGAAAAGTTCCTGAACTCCTAACGTGTGGTATGTTTGATGAACTATACTGGGGTATAGGAAAGTTGTGGATGAAGAATTGAGGATTTTTAGTATAGAAAGTTTTAATGGTGATAGAATAGATAGAATTATTAAGCAATTGATCATTAGAGGAATTGAAGTCTATAGTGGAAGCATAGGTATTCTAAATCTTCTAGCTATGCTAGACTTCCAAATTTTTTTAACATCAAGCTAAATTCGGACTGATGTGCCTTTAAAAATTTAAATAAATTTTTGTTATCAGCAACACATAGTTACAAGTGTGTAGAAGTGGGCTTCGAACCATTAACACATCGTTACCTGTTGCGGCATGATAACCCCAAAAATGATTTTTCAATGGATTTGAACTTTTTTAAGAAGAGTCTACGCTAATTGTTCCGGCTAGACAAAAATTATTTGAAATATCAAAATGTATTTTATATATCATCAATGCATCAATGAACCTGGTGCAAAGATGATAAAAATAATGAGTTATCAATGTAGAATTACCTAGTGCTGGATATGATCTAATGATCTTCAATTACTATGGTACGATGTAGTTTGACAAAGTCACAAAAATGACAGAATCCTCAAACGGACTGTAAATACATTACGGTATCATGACGTCATAAAATAATTTTCAAAATTTAAAGAAAAGTTACGTGGCAATTAAATTAGGCTAGGTACATGTTTCGATTAATTTTCGAATTATTAGTATGTGTCTAAGCTATTTGCTTCATCTAGACAAATGTTTATAAAAATTCAAGAATCTCTTTAAGAATTTATCCCGAACCATATTGTTTTGATTCGGACTCCAGACTAAGTATGAACATCCCCAAATTGGGAAATATTTATGCACCAAAGGCGGTTATGATGAACGCGAATGTCGTTCCAGCATGTAGCATCTAATCAATATAGTGTATAACAGGCTGATCACCCACCGCGCCCGTAAGTATGTCAGTTTACAGATTAATTTCTGTTGAAACCTTTTCAAAATTAAAAAATGAAAGTTCAAGGTCTATATGGCCACTCAACATTATATTAAAAGTTTTTTTTACTCCTTAGAGAGAAGTCTGGGTAGAATGTGATGATAGAATAGTTCCTCATAGAAGGAAGCCGTATGTACTCATTAAATAAGAATGAAATCAGATAAAAGTTAAGTTAAAAACCTAGTTTTGGTGAATAAAAGGAGTAAGGAATAGTAGGCTGTAATTTCGAGGACGAAATTCTTAGAAGAATGGGTGAATAAGACAACCTAAAAATTTATAGGATCTTGAATAATTAAAATAAAGGTTAAAAGTATAAAACCTAGATGGGAATTTGAGGATTTAATTAAAAATTTCATGTAGAACCTATATGGTTTACTAATTAAAGGAGAATAGAGAAATATGGGTTACAAAAATTTCAAAACCCTATAAATGAATTTATATGTACTTGAAGGAATATTAAGGATAATGTACTATGCTTCCTATAAATTTGATGTGAACTAAATGGTGTAAGAAATTTTATTAAGAAAATTAAAAATGTATAGATTTATTTTATACATCTCAATTAATTAATTTTATAGCCTAAGTAAAACAAGTCTAATCGGGTTATGAAATTAAAGATATATGAGTAAGAAATAAACTTACAAATATGTGTAATGAAACCCTAACTAAATAATTAGGAGAGGATAAAAATTAAAAAGTATGGAACTATGTTGAATTGCATGCCCAAAGAATTAAAATTTCTATCCCAAAGAATTAAAAGAGTGGCCCAACTTTTAGCCCAATGGAGAGGGGACCTTTTACACCATCAAGTAAACTTAATTGGGCCTTAAAAAGAAAACAAAATGGGTAAAATAATGTCATCATGGCCTAAATTTTCACAAGGAAGGAATAAGGGGGAAGAATGTAATGACTGCACCACTTTAGTAGGTGAACAACTTTACTTAGGTGTCAAACCTTGGATAGAACCAACACTTCTGACCATTCTTGCAAGAAACAACGTACATCATGATGAGAGATAGAGGGTATAAGAGATATGGAGATAATGATAAGAGATATACATTATATCTCTTCCCTTTTTACTAAAGCCACAAAAGTATATTCATTTCATTTTTTCATTCATCTTATTTCTCTCTTAACTTAGCAAACAATGAAAGTAAGAGAGAGAGAGAGAGAGAGAGCCTAGGGATTTCGGCCATTATAGAAGAAAGAGAGGGAGAGTTTTTGTAGTTTCCTAGTTCCTAATCAAGGTTTAGGAAGAATAAGGAGAGAAAGGAATAGATAAGGTATAACAAAATTTCTATTTAAGTAGTTTAATTTTCTTTTTGTTTAGATTTGATTTTTGATAGTATGATGCTTTGATCTTGATGTTAAAAACCTTAGATCCATATGTTTATAAGTGTTTAATGTTTAGTTCTAACCCTTTTGTGGATCAAAAGTTGGATCTAAACTAAGAAATGAAAACTAGGTGGTTAAAAATATAGAAAACCTAATTTTTCTTAGCCTTAGTTGTGTTTAATCATATGTTTGGTGATTTTTGATGATATAGATCATAGATCATAATAGACCCATAAATATATGATGTATTGGTATGTATTATGATGATTTAGGAGGGGTAATGTTTGATTAATCAAGAGATCTAGGAAGTTTTCTTAAAAACCACTAAGGATTGAAAATGAGATTTTTGAGAAAACGTAGTATGAAATTCAACTAACCATATCTCTCATTGTATTTTGAAGTTTTGAGTGTGGCCAATTTTTAGAGTTAGATCTATGAGTCTTCTAACAGATCCAAGTGGAATCACTGATAAATTTCTTGTAAATTTCTGTGTGGACTGTTTTTAGCAAAGAAGGAAAAATCTGAAAATGGCAAAAAATAATCTGTCCAAAACTGCTAGGGGCAGTTTTGGCAACTTAATTTATGAAATAAATTTCAATATTTTGGGACATGAAAATATATGAGTTAAAGTAACTCCTGTCCAAAAATGAACTCATTCTGACTTAAATTGACCGAGTTATGGTCATTATAATATTTGGATTTTTTCGACGAAAACTGCTATAACCGGAGTTCTATAACTCTGATGGCCACGAAATTTAAACTGGAAGCTCACGTTAATACGTGTAAGATCGCCGCCAAGAGTTGGGAATTTTTGGAGTTAAGCATGATGTAAGAACCCGGATTTTCAGAAATTATTAAATAAGGATTTAATAAATAAAATTCTTAAACCGTGAGATGGGTTCGAATAAAAAGATATATATGTGATATGAGGTATGTGGTATTATATTACATAGGGTAATATGGACTATGTAATATGTGTTTTTGTGATTAATGAATATATTATTAATATATATTTGTTATTTTATTTTAGAGACGATTCAATTGAGGTAAAGGAAGTGGATAAATTCCTATCGATATTAAATAATTTATAGAATTATTTTATCATAGTAAGTTGGTGACATTAAATATCCTTAATGTATAATCACCATATTCTTGTGTATGTGTACTAATAACTCGTATGTTTATAATATAGGTTATTAATAACACTTAAGCTATCCGTGAATAGGTTTGGATAGTGAAGCATGAGTTAGTTAAGGAATTAACTAATAAGAATAAATATTAGTTAATTTAAGTTGAGAGTTATATTATGGAATAATATAATGTTAATATTGAATCTTAATAATATGGTGCAGTGTTTAATTTACTTAAGTAAATGAGTGAATTAATAAGTGTGTTGAATATGTAACTATAGTTGATACTTTTATATATATTACTTAGAATGGTAATATGTGTGAAAGTCTAATGTATAAATAACGTTAATAAATATATATACGTTATTAAAGGGAGATGGAAATCATTATATCTTTAAATAAATATTTAAAGAAATTATTTTGGGAACAATTTATAGAAAAGAAAGAGAAATAATTATTATAAAGGATATTAAAATAAATTCTAATATTGAATTATTTTAATAAAGGAGGAAATGTTATTTTTGAATAATAATATTACCCTATATGTTTTTGGTATGATGTAATAAGTGTGATTAATTAATATGGTAAATACATTAAAACATATTTACTATATATAAATAAATTGATGGAAATAAATTATTATAATAGAAAATAAACTTATTACTTATTTTCTATATATAATGTATGTACATGTGCCATACATGTAATTATTTTAGTAGATATTATATTAAGAATAATATCTTGAGACAATAAGTAAATTATTTTTTAACAATGAATATCTTTATTTGGAGAAAACATAATATTTTATGTTATGGCAAAATACATAATTCCTAATGTATTTTCAAGAAAGTTTATTAATGAAAGAAAACTAAGTTATTTCAATATATTAAATAACTTAAGTTATTATTTTATCGTAGATTTTATAATAATTAATAGAGTAAATATTAATTATTCTAGTGTAAAGATTATACATATAATTGTTCAAGGTAGCTAAATAATTTAGCATTAAAGTGAATGTGTCACACAAACCTTATATTAAAAGAATATTAAAGTGTGATGGGAGTGATAATAAGCTTAAGGTAAGCTTGTGAGATATGCCTAGTGTGGCAAAGTGGTGGAATAAACATTCATTAAATAAATTAATGAATGAATAATTAATAGAATTAATTATTATTATTATGTGAATAAATTCCTATGTGCAATGATGTGTAATTATAAGTTATATAGTAGCTACATCTATATAATATGGAATGAAGTGTGAAACTTCAAGAAAACTATATAATATAGGAAACTATATGATTAAGTGTAATAATAAAGTTACAATAATGGGGTGTGACACTACTCAATTAAAATATATTCGGTATTGTCAAATGTACATGGATTATATGATTGGGTGTATGTGTGACCCTATCATATCATATGGTAATAACATTAAGTTATTAGATATAAGCTTGCAATTTAGTCCATGTGAGAGCAATAATGGTCAATTAAGTGGTTAGGGTACATGAATAGTGGTAGTTGGTGGGAGTTAGCCACCAACTTCCCTTTTGCCCTTTGGGTAATAACCATAGGAGAATAATAGCTTGATAATGAATAGATGCAATACATTGGTGTGTAGAGTTTGTTAATTCAATTACTACATTGTTGCTAAGAAAGCATATAATAAGAAATGTAATTACACCATGAGCATGTTATAAGGTGTAATGATGAGGAAAGACCATGAATAGTAGTAGTTGGTGGAGTTAGCCACCAACTCCTCTTTGACCATTGGGTATTACCCATAGGAGGGTAATAGATTGATTATAATAGAGAACATGTAAATTAGTAATGTAATGGTATTACTTTATGAACATATTATAAGATGTAGCATTGAGTATAATATTATTTTAGGAGATTATATTATTATAAACTTGTGGACTATTAAGTACTAAGTTCACATAATTATGCCTTGTGTGGCATAAATAATGAAGTTAAATCAAGGGGATTTAATTGGAAGTATTAGAAGAAAATGAATGGTTGATATTAATTATCATTATAATATTTGAGTATATTTGTGATAATAATTTTATGGAAAATGGTGGGATGATAGTACCCAACCATATTATATTTAGTCCAATTAGAATATTAACTTAACCTATGTACATGAGGTACATGATTATATATAGTAGTGTATATTCAAAATATGAGTATACCTAATTAGGTGTGAGTGTACATATTTGTAGGTTTGTATATATGTACCTATAACCTAAGTCTTATGGGATGAAATGTATACATAAATTATATAACCTAAGTGTATATATTATATATAGAGGTGTGTAACCAAGTGTGGAATTACATTTGCTAATTGCTATTGATGAGTTAGATTATTTGTCTCACAATGAGTGCCCAACTTCTCCTTCACGTGAATGGCCTAAGGCTAGCCTATCTCCTTCATCTCTCAACTTCCTAGCTAGCAATGAGTGTGAGGATTATGGGGGAGTGGGCTTCATGATGGGATTTACTAACTATCTATTGCCCAACAATTCTTCTCTTCTTCCATTAGTTTAATTCATGGTGCAAAGCTTTGGCATGGTTAACCAATTCTCTATAAATTGGAAGCTCCCCCTCACAAACTCAAGTTGCTAAACTCTTGATAAGTTTCATATAGTGAGTGTGTTGATGAGTATTGAGAGAGAGAATTCTGAAATTCATGGGAAGCTCTACCCAAGTTGAAGCTCAAGGGGTATAATCTCTAAACTACTTTGGAATTCAATTCATAGCAATAGCATGAAATAGTAGTAATTGGTCATGTGAAAAGATGCTAGCACGTTAGTTAAGTTGTATACATGTTGCAAATACTATGTAGTTGATTTCTAGCATGTTTAAATTCGAATTATTGAAGAAATTTTTGAGTTGGGCTAAGAGACTGCCGAAGTAGAAAAGTTTCTGGTCTGGAAACGGGGATGCGCGGCCGCGCGTCTCCCTAGTACAAATGGGGCGCGGTCGCGCCCTCTGCAGAAACTCTTGGTGATTTTGTATTTTCTGGTTGGTTAAGCATACTAGTTAGACTCTAATAATTTCATAAAGGGGTCTGACATGCGTACTAAGATTTTCATGCACGTAGTAAGTTGTATTAGTTGGTTTAACATGATTTCCTAAAAGAAAACTTAAAGTTTTGAAAATGAGACTTGACGAATTTTGTGTTCTTTGAGTCGGACTTTTGAGACATGTGTAAGTGTCTTGGTTATGTGCATCAATGGGTATGAAGGTAGTTGTTAATCAGTTACCTTGGCTAATAGTAAATAATTATACCTTGTTGTAGTAGAGTTTTTAATGAAAACTTAAGGTTTTATAAACAAATTGTGGCGTATATAAGTCATGTTTATATTCTGACTTTTTAAGCATGATTATATGGTTTAGATATGCATGATATGTGAGTCGAATGTATTGAGCATACACTAGAACACATTGTTTAAATTAAAAATGATTTCAAAAGATAAACTTAGAGTTTTTGGACATATATATAGGATGTCCACGTTCTGATCATTGAGCATGTATAGATGACTTATATATGTGTTCTAATACATGAGAATCATGACTACAAGGTACTTTGCATATACTTAGTTACCTTTGTTGACTTAAAGCGATTTTTATGAAATGTTTAGAATGTGTAAGATGATAGCATCAAACACGGAGTGAGTTACATTATGATCATACAAGCATGTATATTAGGATTCATTATGCCTATAGACATGTTGACATAAGCATCATGTGATGAAACATGGATTTCACCTATGCACGCATATTCGAGAAAATGAATTTCTAAAGCATAGACTATATGATTAAGTATACATGTGTAGTATAAGCACGAGCATGCCTACTTAGTGTGGTTAAGCCTTGTTATGTGATAACATGACTTTAGTAGTTGAGCTTTATTGATTTAAGTAATTCAACGTAGAGCTACGCTATTCAAAGCTAAATAGTTCGAATATGAATTTGAAAACCTACTTAATGTGTGTGTATAATATATATCAGAATGCATGATATATTAGGACCAAACTGAGTTTATGAAATCTCAAGTTTGGGTCTGGCAGGGAGTCGCGCGGCCGCGCCGTGTTGCAGAGCTGCCAAGAACAGTTTGTTAACTGTCTGGTCCTAAGTTATTTTCCTTAAGGACCCTAAGGACCGAAATAGAATGGTTCTATAGAATAAGTATGAAGGTATGATGTTGTAACATCGTGGTTATCCTAAGATAGAGTGAAACGAAACCAAGATTAGAAAACGATATACGAATTGTTATTCTATTAAGAGCATATGAAATGTATGACTGATGGATGTAAATCCATGATTATATAACTGTGTAGGAATACACGAAGTGCAGATAGCTTTAAGCAGTTAAGCCGTAGTTGTTAAACTACGAATCAGGCAAGTCTTTCAGTTCCTATTTGATATATGAATTCAACAACTGTTAGTTGAATTATATTATGCTGTGATAATGTGAACTTATATATGAATTGTATATGAGATATAAATGAGATTGAAAGTTGATCTTTGATGATATACTTGTTATATGAAAAGTAACATGCGTAGTAAATATAAATTATTTCTAAATGCATGAACTGAGTATAATGTTGTATGCTATGTGATGCATGAAAACTGTTAGAATTGCTGAGCTGTCGAGCTCACTCTTGCAAATAACCACTTTTGCAGGTTAAGGACTTACGATAAAGACTTCGTGCTTCTTGATTGATAAAGATAGATAGTATCGAATTGAAGAAGTACTATTTAGATTATTGCTTGAACCCTGTTTAGATTCTAGAAGTATTACTTGATAGTTGTTTACACTGTTTAATACAGGTTGTGTTGTAAAGATGTATTAGTTAATATATAGAGGATATCAAGTCGAGTTGTAAACGTTATACTATAACTCAAATATAATGAATCATATTTTATAATTGATTCAAGGGTTGTAATTGATTCAAGTTATGAAATCAATAAAAGATTCTATTCAATGAGGATTGAAAAAGTTTAAATTATTCCGCATTTTAGTAATATCGAACATGATGTAAAGATGAGATCTTGGATATAAATAGAATTTATATTCTAAATTGTAATAAGTAAAGATGTATTCTTTTAGTAATGAATAAAAGAATTAAAGATGTATTATCGTGACTGCACCGAATCCGAGGTTTCGAAGGAAAGTGGATTTGGGGGCGTCACACATGATGTAGCTAATTTCTTAACCTACGAACTAAAAATGAATTTTTGAAAAATACTTAAGGGAATTGAAAAAAATTTCAGAAAAATTATTTTTGTGTATGAAATATATGAATATATGTGTGGCCAAAGGATAGAAAAATAAAAAGATAATTTGGTATTTTTGTGAATAGTATATTTTAGGTTGCTGAAATGGAAACTGAAAATGTTAGGTAATGAATACAGTTTGGATTCAGCTTGTTGAAATGAATAATTCAGGTTGCTGAATTAGAAACTGAAATGTTCGGAAGGGAAGACAGCTTATTTTTATCTTGTTGAAATAATGTATTCGGTGTGCTGAGTAATAAACAGTTTACCGAGTTATAATAAGAACTTATAAAATGAGTGAGTAAGTCTAAAGTAGTACAGTTGTACTCTGCAACAATTGATGTATAGTATCTGGGCTAAACAATTCTTTTAGGGAGCGGAGGTATATACAAGTTAGCAATCTATGCAACTCGCTGTGAAAACAATGTAGACGAGACGAACACTAATTTGTTGGTTGTTTGTGAGAAACCGCTCAATATACTATATTGAATACTATTAAAGACTCGATGTATGTTAGGTTTAGACTTGTGAATAAGTATGGTGTTAAGGTTATCTAATATTTGACTATGTAGTTAAGTGTTAGATAGTTTACTTATAAAGTAATAGTATTGTGAGATAAAGTATGTTATGCTAATTGAAAGATCAATCTTAACAATGATAGGTCTTTACAATAAAGAGATTAAATTAGATTGTGTAGCAGTAATCGACGAATCAAGTAAGTTTCCCTAACTCAAACTCGAGTTATATTTTTAAAGCGTGTTAGTGAATAATTATTGGTTATTATTCACATCTATACTGACTATTGATTCGCACTTAGTGCATGTTGCATATGTTCATCAGGTATGAAAGGCTGATCACCTTCATTACTATAAGGTTCAGTTAAAGTTATTCATGGTCCTTGTTGACATTAAATATTATTGATTCAGTCATTCAATTATTGACATTATGACTCATGCTCTTTCACAATTATTATATTGTTGAAAATTCAAAAGCTTATTCTTTCTTTCAATCATGATATATCTTCATTGTATTTAAACTTGCTGGGCAAATTAGCTGCTCACCCTTGCTATATCATGATAAATAATTTCAGATTAAGACGAAGGCTCGAAGAAAGACAGTGGCAAAGGCAAACTCCAAGAGTAGATTATATACATCTATAACTATTAGTCATATGGTGCAAGTAATGTTGTAAACCTTTTTAATTATTTAAGGTATGTATTCAATTAAGGTTAAAAGACCTTGGGTAATGTTATAGAATCATGTGAAATAAACAATATATGTTTATATTTTCCGCATTAGTTTATAGAATATGTATGGAGATGAAGTACCGTAACGTACCAGGTCCGAGGTTCTAGGGACCCGGATTTGGGGGTGTCACATTCGTCATCTTAGTTAAAGACTGGCTCATGCTCCTGACCAACTACGGTGATCAATGGAGATGGCTCTCTCTGAACCAATTGCTCCCAGACAATGTGGATATCTCGAGTCTCCTCGTCCCTAGGCATCTGGGGTAACTCTTCCCTAGCCTGACTGGACTCTCCAACAGTCGTCATCCTGACAAAAAAAATTTAAAGTTTAATTATTACGTGTCATTGATCGATACTCTTCGAATACTTAAACGTAAACACATAACACGTAAGGTAGTTTATTATCTTTAACTATCATCACTATCTTTTCGATCTCCTATAAGGCTACTTCCTAAGGTTCCCCACCTAAGGTTCATAACCTAAAACACTATTTTGATACCAGCCTGTGACACCCCCAAATCCGGGTACTTCATTTCCACAGGATTTGGTGTTCACTATCTAAATAAAACATAACTACTGCCCATAAATAAGGAATGCAAAATAAATTACAACCTTAATTAATAAAAATCTTACTTATAAAAAGGATTACAACTTTATCAAAATATTCTCAAGGTTTCTAACCTTAAACATCATCAATACGAAAAATAAAACATCATAACATAATTAAAGTCTTATTACAAATCGTTTTAAATTTAAACAAGTCTTCATTTGTTCATCTTGCCTTTTTCTTTACTAGTTGACGGTTCGTCAACTTTCTAACTTTGGCTGTAATGGTTATATAAATGCAAGAGTGAGCAAACAAAAGCTCACTTGAAATAACAATCAATAGTGATGACATATTACTGAATAGCTTCAACTGAATTGAATAATACTTCGTTCATCGAAAATCAAGAATTTAATATTGAATTTTAGAATTCATCTGAGGGTCATAAGACCTTGAACTATGTCCCAGGTGGTAAGTATTTCTACTTAAACCTTTAACAATCATTAGACTATATGGACTCTTAACTCGTACTTAGGGTTATCAGCCCTTCGTACCATGTATTGTGCACAAACATCTTAACGCTTTCGCATGGTAATCCTCTATTACTAGGGTTGTTCATCTCAGTTTTCATTAACAAGTCCGCACCAAAGAAAGTTTGGTTTAGATAAGCTCAAAGGGTAATTTAGAGATCAACTATCATCAACTAAGGAGTAGTTGAATCAACTTACAATAACTAAGAATTCAATAATAAAAGAATTACGAAATAGCTATGAGTCATAATAATAGACATCATATGCATTAGTCATGCTTTAGAAATAACTTAAAGCATTTGAAAGATAGAATAGACCTTACTTGAACAATTAAGTCAAGGTCTCATTATATCAATAATGAACTTCAATAATATACTTGCTCAATATGAAATTTAGAGAGTAAAATAACTTGCATAATTTTAACAAGAAAGGATAGAATAACTTGCTCAATAAAAGTAAAGTTTGAGTTTAGAACACTTGCCTCGTGCACAAGCTACAATTTACAATCACGTTCCACAATTATCCTACATATTACATTACGTTTCCAATATCGATTAGTTTCATAACCACTACGTTTAACCGTTGAACTTCTCACTTAAGTTCAACTTAACAACGTGGTTCGTAAACTTAACTTGCTAACTAACCACATAACGTGAATCTAAACTCACAACATGCATAACACACGTGTCTAATATTTTAAACCATCATAATCATACCTTACAATAACAATATCCAAATTCACACATAACTTGTTAATATAAGACTTTAATTTGTCTTATACATGTCAACAATATGTTATATTATTATTTTATACACTTAACATGTCATCAGGTTCATTACATTTAGTTAGCTTTTCATGTTAGGGCTTAAACACACAAAACAAATTTTTGGACAGCAAGGGAACCCGCTGGGGCGGGTTTAAGCCCGCTGGGGTGGATATTCCTGTTGTTCAGCTAGCAAACTTGTGCAGAAAAAAGCCAATTTAGCTTATTTTCTCGCACCAAACTCAGATTTTAGTACATATAATGCATATAAAACTTTATAAAATCATAACTTTAAACTTCTAACATGTTTTTAATATATATAAATAGAGCAACACATAATCAAAACACTTAATTTTATGATTTTGAAGAAAACACCATTGTTAAGTGTTCTTGAAGAAAATTAACACTATGAGTTTGTTTTTAAACCAAATAACATAATTCGAATCATATTGGTTTTGTTTATTAATATATGATTATAATCTAAACTTAATTTATATCACATATCATAGTCAAACACAATTTTGATGTTTAAGAAACCGTTTTTCAAAATATTTCACTATAAATTGCTATTAACATGATTTCTTCATGTTCATCATATTTACATGAATTGAATAGTTTAAACTTGCATAAAAATCATATATAATAGTTTATACATATAATTTAACACATATAAACTATATTTACATGAATTCTCATAAAATCAAGTTTATAGAGAACTTAAAAACATGAAGAACAATAAAGAAAAAAACTTAAAATTAGATTATACCTTTGCTTTATAGAGAAAGAAGATGAAGATGGTGATGATGGGTTTTGATTCTCTTAAAGCTCTTCTTCCTCATTTTTTTTTCTTCTTTCTTTTTCTCTCTTTTCTCTTCAACTTTCTTTTCTCTTCAACTCTCTTACTATGTTCTTCTTCTAACTCTTATTTCTAACTTACGTATAATATAAAACTGACAATATAGATATAATACATATAATTACATATAATATATAACTGACAAATATTTAATATATAATATTAATAATATATCAGTTATAACTTTTTAAAACTCAAAAGCTATAAGGCTTGTTTGGCAAAACCTCTTTATTTTTAAAATAGATTTTTAGGAGCTAAGGCCTTGTTTGATAAAACAGAATTAAAACAGATTTAAGGGCATTGTTTGGTAACACTGAATTAAAACTCTTTTTGTTTTATTTTAATAACTTCTTTAACACATAGTTTTCAATGTCACACTTTATCTAATTAAATATTACTATCCCAATTTAATTAAATTAAACTAACATCAATTAACTAAATAAAATTGCCACATAACAATTATAATTACTCATTAATCATAATCTCATGTAACAAATACCACATAATATTCATCTAATTTAATTATCTCAATTAAATTAGAACTACACCACAAAATTATTACATATTAGTTTAATTAACATATAGCACTTAATTAAATTACTCCATACATAATCACATCAATTATTTATTTAACTTAATAAATAAATAAATTAAAATATTTATTAATTTAATAAATATTTAAAATTAATATACAAAATTCTTGTTTGTTACAATCTACTAGAGGGGAAATTAATCCAGTTTTTCAATTGGAGCGGATCTGAGTGGTGCCTTTCTTGAGCCTTGCAGGATTAGTCTCCTTTGAGTCCCGTAATCAAACACCAATGGGTTCGCCTCCTAGTGGAGGAATCATACAACATACATTCACATACATCGTGTCTCACCGTATGAAATGATGACATTGTGCGAAGCACTAATATAAAGCAGTAAAGCATTCATTCACATCCATTCAATGTAAACACAGCATCCACACACACGCAGATATAAAATAAAATTTGAAAATATTTGAATGCGGCCTAAGACCTCTACTATCCCCAGCAGAGTTGCCACCTTTTGACGTCAGGAAAAATTTGGTCTAACTTTGGACCCAATCTTTCTCTTTTCCTAAGTTTTTTACTTTTCTACCCTTAATGCCTTTTCTGTTTTATGAAGGGTGAAAATGGTTTTTTTAAGGAAAAGGCCAACATGTATCATGTTGACGATTTAAACGATTTTACAAAGTCACCAGTTGGTAGATTTGAAATGGTTGTACCAAGTCAACCGAGTTTTGTTTGCAAGTAGGCCCAATTCTTGGACACTATCAAAACTAGATCTTTGAAATCAAAATTCTTAAGTTCGGGGGCTTGGTTAAGTGGGGGGAAGGTGTTAGGCACCCCCCAACTCCCGTGAAAACACGGTACCACGTCTTTTTAATATTTTCCTTTTTATATGTAATGTGTGTGTGTGGATGCTGGAAGAAGTTGGGCCAACATTTGTTTGATTTGAAAGTATTGTTGTGCTTCATTGGACCTTTATACAAAGGGTTTTGATTTGATTTGCAAAAGTCCTTTTTAGACAAGATATGAAAGTGATGTTTTGAAAACGTTAATTTTCAAACCCTTACGCTCACGTAGGAATTGAAGCATGTTGATACTTCCATTTTTTATTCTTTTTAGCCTTCGGCTCGATTGAAATGGTGATTGTCAGGCTGCGAAGCATCCTCAACCACAAAATATAGACAAGTGTCGGTCTTCTCATGGACATGACAGCCATCGGAGTGACTCTAGCACGACAAACCATTATTTCATTATGTTTGAGACCTTAAACCCGGATAACTATTTTAAGGTCTTTCAGATGTACATTTTTACAGAAAAACTGGCAGGATACATTTGTAATGTGGAGTTTGTCCATCGTGGGAATCAAATTCTGATCAGTTTGATCATGAATCCCACGATTCCTAGGCTCACAGAGGGAGGACATAAAAACCTGCACATCACAGATATTTACAGAAAATGTATATTTACATCCAGATAACACAAGAACTAAGGATTCATCAATCAAATCTTGGCATGCGCATAGCCAAAGCTTCTCGTTCTCACTAGATACGGATCTAAGGGCCGCGAGGTCGCTTTAATATCTACAAGACTAGAAAAAACTAGATTTAAATAAATCTTAGCCATTCTAGCTTTTCGGTTCAGGTTGGACCTATTTTGAATCGTTTGAAAGTTAGAAAATACTAGATTTAGAGAAATCTAATTTGCCGAACTTATATATTAGTGCAGATTCATATCAAATGAATATTTACAGCAAATGTTTAATCACAATGAGCAGATAGAATATATATATATATATATATATATATATATATATATAATTATATATAAAAGTTGTAAAGAGCGGCGGACTTTCAATCCCAGGCCTGGATAGAAAATATATATATATATATATATATATATATATAAAAGTTGTAAAGGGCAACAGATTTTCAATCTCAGGCCCGGACAGAAATATAAATATAAATATATATATATATATATATATAGATATATTTATAAAAGTCGTAAAAGATTCACGGAATAATCCAGGCTTGACAGAATGTAAATATATATATGTATATATATATATATATATACTTATAAAAGTGGTAAAAGAGCCACGAAATAATTCAGGCTTGACTGAAATAGAAATATATATATATATATATATATATATATATATATATTTATTTATTTATTTATTTATAAAAGATGTAAAAAGAGCCACGAATTAATCTAGGCTCGACATAATGTATATATATATATATATATATAAAAGCGATAAAACCAATAAATGCCACAAATTAGCAATCCAGGCCAAACGAAGTCAGAAAAATTTATATATATATAGTTATATATAAAAAAGCAGTAATTGCCAAGGATTTACTATCCGAGCTTGATAGAATTGAAAATTAGTATATATATAGTCAAATATATATATACATAATAAAGCCAAAAAGGCCACGAGTCAGCGACTCGGGCCGAGAAAGTTAATACATATATATATAAGCGATTAAAAGCCACAGATTGACGATCCAGGCTATGCAAACAAAGAAAAACGCATATATGTACTAAAATGTACTAAAAATTAAGCAAAAACGGCCACGGAACTGAGTTCCGGGCAAAACCAGAAGACAAAACTTTACGTGCACGTGTATAAATACGTAATGAAGTAGGAAACGAGTTCTGATCGTAAAAATGCTTACAATGGACTGCTACACGGGCTTTTTTCCACTTGGTAGGCTTCAAATGGACGTTTCCACCGGTTAATTTTTGGTATGTTGTAGTATATGAGTATACCTACGTGTTAGAGTAATAAAATATAAGTTTGGTGTAGTATAAGTCGGGCTAGAAAACGAAATGGGCTGAGTTTCAGAGCGTTTTCTATTTTTTTTTCTTTTTTGGCAAGGGGGTGGCCTTCTATTTAAAGACCCAATGGTAACGGGTCTACCCGCGACAGCCGCGGGTCTACCTGCAGCTCCCCAGGGCAGGGCCCACATGGTTGGTCCCGTCGTCTCGAAATACGTGCACTCCGAGCAACGCGATGTTAGGTTCAAAACTTTTAATCAGAGCGTCCGTTTGAGGCGTAATATACCTTTTCGAAAAGCCCTTACCGAGAGCGTCACAATGACATGGGACTTAACCTTTTCTGAGTCCAAGAAGACGGGTTCATAACCGGATCTTCATTTCTTCGCAGTTTATCCGTTGAGCTGTATTGTGCTGTTTTCACTCAGGATCAATGTTATGGTTCTTTTTGACCTTCATTGCATCAATTCAACTTGCTTTTTACTGGATTAGCTTCAAGTTAGTAAAATGATTGTTTTTCCCCTTCAGGGGTTGTCTCCTGTGTTGGCACGGTCTTCGACTGTTTTCTCGGGGTTGGCTCCGAGGTTTGAATGCATTTGATTATGTTCATCCTCAAGATTATCTCCGAGGTTGACTTGGTCTCCCAGGGTTGTCTCTAGAGATGATGTGATGCTTCGGGGTTGTCCCTAAAGTTAATTTTACTTCCCAAGGTTGTCTCTAGGGTGATTGGTCCTCCCGGGTTGTGACCGGGGCTTGACTTGATATCCCGGTGTTGTCGCAGGAGCGGAATTGGATCTCCCGTTGTTGCCGAGATTTGACTTGACATCCCGGTATAGTGACCGGGGTTGAGCTTGACATCCCGGGGTTGTCACCGGGGCTGTTGACATTCATGTATTGTCACCAAAGCTTCACTTGACATCCCGGTATAGTGACCGGGGTTGAGCTTGACATCCTGGTATTGTCACCGGGGCTTCACTTGACATCCCGGTGTTGCCGGAGTTTGACTCGACATCCCGGTATAGTGACCAGGGTTGAGCTTGACATCCCGGTATTGTCACCAGGGCTACTTAACATCCCGGTATTGTCACCAGGGCTTCACTTCACATTTTGGTGTTGCCGGGGTTTGACTTAACATCCCGATATAGTGATCGGGGTTGTCACCGGGTCTGCTTGACATCTCGGTATTGTCAACAGGGCTTCACTTGACATCTCAGTATTGCCGGGGTTTGATTTAACATCCCGGTGTAGTGATAGGGGTTGAGCTTGACATCCTGGGGTTGTCATCGGGGCTGCTTGACATCCCAGTATTGTCACCGGGGCTTCACTTGACATCCCGGTGTTGCCAGGGTTTTACTTGACATCCTAGTGTAGTGACCGGGAGGAAAAACAGACGGTTTTACCCTCCTGCAGGGTTAGTAACAGGAATGCAAAAATTGGAGTATCTACGTCAGTTATATACTATATGTAATAATATTTATATATCAGTTATATGTATATTGTTAGTACGTGAGTTAGAAAAATAAGAAGAACAAAGTAAACTACATCAGAGAAAAGAAAGAGAGAGAAGAGAAAGAAGAAGAAGGAGAAAACTTTATTAAATCAAAACTCATCATCATCACCATCATCTTCTAACATCAAATGTATAATTTAATTTTAAGTTTTGTTCTTCATATTTTCATTTCTCTGTAATTTAGTTTTTCATGATAATCATGTTAATATGATTTGTACATGTTATATTGTATATATAAACTATTATATATGATTTATATGAGTATTTAAGTGGTGTAATTCATGTAAATATGATGAACATGAAGAAATCATGTTCATAGCTATTTACGGTGAACTATTTTAAAAAATGGTTTCATTAATATCAAAATTGATGTCTAATTCATGCTATGTGATGTAAATTGAAGTTAGATTATAATAATTTGTTAAGAAACAAAAATAACCTGATTTGAATTATGTGATTTAGTTTAAAAACAAAGCCACAATGTTTATTTTCATCAAGAACACTTAGCAATGGTGTTTTCTTCAAAATCATGAAATTAAAGGTTTTTATTTATTGTTGTAATGTTTATATGTGTTAAAACATGTTAGAAGCATAAAGTTATCATTCTATAAAGTTTTATATATAATATATGAGCTAAAATCTGAGTTTGGTGTAAAGAAAAGCCAAATTGGCTTTTTCCTACACAGTTCGCGAGGCTGTCAGCGTCCTACTGTGACGTGGCACCGCAACGCCAATCCTGTGAGTAAATTGGGCACTGCAGTGCCACAGCAGCAGTTGGTGATGTGGCACGGTGCCACAACGCCAGTGATGTATATTAACTACAGCGCTGCAGCGCCAAGACCAGATTGCAGATCGTGATGACATGAATTCAGAGAATTAACTAGAGCGTTGCAGCCCCAGGCCCGATTTTGCGGGGCCCTAATGATGTGGCACGGCACTGCAACGCTGGCTGCAGTTCATTATGTGGCGCTGCAGCGCCACCTATGCAGTTTAGCCAGAAAATTATATTTAAATGTATAATTTTGTGAGAATGATAATGTAATAAATATAAAAGCATGTTAATAAAATTATATGCTAATTGGACAGTATTAAATCATATTTTTAATATGAAAGGTATGATTTTAAATTATAATTTGATTAACTATAAAGTTTGATGTAAATGTGTGGTTGATCATGTTATGTGATAATTAGTGATTAAACCTAATAACTAAATAATGATGAGTTAACTTAGATGGGTTAACTAATGATGTGTTGTAGCTATATGATAACTAATTTATGTTACTATTGTTAATTACGTGTACGTAGGATAAATTGTGGAACGAGTTAATAATTGCTAGCTTGTGTGACACCCCCAAATTCGGGTACTTCGTTTCCACATGATTTGGTATTCACTTTCTAATTAAATCATGCATCTACCCAATAATAAAGAATTGTAAAGTAAATTACAACCTTCATAAATACTTAAATAAAATATTCCTTAAAAAAGGATTACAACTTGTCCAATATAAAATCCCAAGGTTAACTAAACATTAACATCAAACAAAATAAATGCGGAAAATAAAACATCATCAACTAAGTCTTATTACAAACAAAATTGAAGACAATAAGTCTTTACTTGCTCATCTTTCCTTTTCCTTTACTTGTTGACGGTACGTCAACATTCTTGGCTTTAACTGCAAGGGGTTGTAAAATATACAAGAGTGAGCAAATAAAAGCTCACTTGAAATACAACGGTGATATGATATAACTAAATAGTTTCAAAAGAGGTTGAATAACTTTACTTTCATCAAAATAAAGAATTGAATAATAATTCTTTCATCATCTTTAAAATTCGAATATAGAACTTATTTGAGGGTCATACGACCTTGAACTATGTCCTAGGTTATAAATATTTTTATTTAAACCTTTAACAGTCATTAAGACTATGGACCTTCAACTCTTACTCAAGGGGATCAGCCCTTCGTACCATATATTGTGCACAAACATTTAACGCTTTTGCATAAATATCCCCTAATAAATAGGGTTGTTCATTCTCAGTAATTGAATACAAGTCCGCACCAAAGAAAGTTTGGTTTGGATAGGTAAAGGAACTTTGGAGTTTCAACTATCATCAACTAGGAGTAGTTGAATCGACTCACAGTGTTTAACAGTTCAATAATACGAGAATCTGAATCAAATGTAAAATACAAAAATAGATTCCATGATAGCTAGGCATGCTTTGAAAATATCTTAAAGCATTCCATAGATCAAGTAGATCTTACTTGAACAACTAAGTTAAGATCATAATACTAAAATAACACTTCAATACTTATGCTTTATGAATATTGGAGTACAGTATAACTTGTACAATATATAACAAGTTAAGAAACATAAATGAACTTTCATGATATATTAAGCAAGGGTTAGGAAACTTGCACAATGAAAAGATACAATGAATAGGCATGCATAGCGTATAAGAATAGTTTAGAAAGCTTGTACAAATTAAATAACAAGTTTAGAAATAGAAACTTGCTTAACGTAAAAGAATAAGGATTAGAGAACTTGCCTCAAGCGCAAGCTACACTTTAATAACTACAATCACTTCACAGTTACCCTACACATTCACATTACATTCAAAACATCTATTAGTACCCAACTACAACGTTTAAACCGTTGACCTTCATACTCAAGTCCAACTCACAATGTTGTTTACAACATAGGTTGCTAACTAGCCATATACGTGAGTATAAACTCACGACATACATTCATAAGCTTATAACGCTTTAAATCGTGTGGTGTACCTTATGAAAGTAACACACTCATACACATGTAACACATTCATATAAAACTTCAATCTATCTTAAACACATCAAAAGCATGTTATCTTATTACCTATTACATTTATCAAGTCATAGAAATAAGTTAGCTAAACAAACGGGGCATGAAAACTCAACAAGCAAAAACTAAACTTTCCGGGAAGCTTGTTTACCCACTGGGGCGGGTCCCCCAAGGGCAATAGCCCCGCTGGGGTGGGTCCCTCCTCTGGTGGAAGTGCTGGTTCGCAAATTGGCAGAGAAATAAGCTAATTTGGCTTATTTCTTTGCACCGAATTCGATTTTTCCCAACATGATAACATGAAACTTGCTAAAAACAATATTTAAACTTTTTAACATGATTATAACATATAAAATCCATACAACACATGATCAAACCAATGTTTTTCTTGATTTTCAAAGAAAACTACGATATTAAGCATTCTTGACGAAAATTGCTATTACGAATTCGTTTTTCAATCATTTCATGTAATTTCAATTGTAATAACTTCTATTCTTAACATACTAACATAATCCATTATCAATTTAAACAATAACCCACAATCAAACATCAATTTGATAGTTTTTTTCAAAAATTGGTTTACAGTAAATCATATGAACACAATTCTTCTTGTTTATCATAATTACATGGATTGAATTGTTAAAACAACTATATAACTCCTATCACATCATGCTATAACACATATTATACATAGCTTCATGCTTACATCAATTTCTTTGATAATTTAAGAACTATTTTCAAAATAACTTCATAATAGAGTACTATGAACATGATTTCATAGTGTTCATCATATCCTTGTGAATTGAAACACTTCAACAACTATAAAAATCACATGTAAGCATATATATATAAATATATATGTACATATCCCATACACATATCAAAATCAAGAATTTTCACAAAGAGATGTTTTACAGAAAATTCTAAAACTATGAAATTATAGAAAAACATGATTACAACTTATGGAGTTCTAAGATTATACCTTTTCTAGTTTGAATTAAGAGAAGAGATGGAGATGATGATGGACTATAGCTCTCCTCTTGCTTTCTCAAAGTTTCTTCTTCTTCCTCTTCTCTGATAATTCTCTCTAACCCTTTCTCTCTGTTTCTTTCTTTCTTTGAAAAACTAATATACTTACTTATCTAACATATATTGTATAATATACATATACATATATAATATATATATATATATAACCTATAAGTAATAAGTATAATGTGACACTCCCAAATTCGGGTACTTTGTTTCTACATGATTTGGTGTTCACTTTCTATTTAAAACATATATCTACCCAATAATAAAGAATTGCAAAACCAATTACAACCTTTATAAAACTTGAATAAAATCTTCCTTGACAAAGGATTACAACTTGTCTAAATAAAATCCCAAGGTTAACTAAACCTTAACATCAAACAAAGTAAATGCGAAAATAAAACATCAACTAAATCGTATTACAATATTAACTTGAAACCACAAGCCTTCACTTGCTCATCTTTCCTTTTCCTTTACTTGTTAACGGAATGTCAACATTCTCGGCCTTAACTACAAGGGTTTGTAAAAATATGCAAGAGTGAGCAAACAAAAGCTCACTTGAAATACAACAATGATATGATATAGTGAATATTTACAAAAGAGTTTGAATCACCTTACATTCAACAAATAAAGAATTGAATAATAATTCTTCCATAATATTTAAAGTTTGAGTATAGACTTTATCTGAGGGTCATACGACATTGAACTATGTCCTAGGTTATAAATATTTCTATTTAAACCTTTAACGGTTATTAAGACTATGGACCTTCAACTCGTACTCAGGGGGATCAACCATTCGTACCATGTATTGTGCACAACCATCTTAACTCTTTCGCATAAATGTCCGCTAATACATAGGGTTGTTCATTCTCAGTATTTGAATACAAGTCCACACCAAAGAAAGTTTGGTTTGGATAGATAAAGAAACTATGGAGTTTCAACTATCATCAACTAGAAGTAGTTGAATCGACTCACAGTGCTTGAACAGTTCAATAATATAAAAATCATGAACCAATTGTGAGATATATAAATAATCTACATAATAAGTAAGCATGTTTTAGAAATAACTTAAAGCAATTGAAAAAAATAAGTAGATCTTGCTTGAACAATTAAGTCAAGATCACAACACTATTACAATAATTGCATTTTGAACATTGGAATACGATATAACTTGTACAATACATAACAAGTTAAGAATCGGATATAAACTTGCATGACATCTTGAGCAAAGGTTAGAGAACTTGCACAATAAAAAGATGCATTGATAAAGCCTGCATAGCGTACAAGAATAGTTTAGAAAGCTTGTATAAAGTAAATAACGAGTTAAAAAATAGAAACTTGCTTAACGTATAAGAATAAGGATTAGGGAACTTGCCTCAACCGCAAGCTACACTTTAATAACTACAATCACTTCACAGTTACCCTATACATTCACATCACGTTCAAAACATCTATTAGTACCCAACTACAACGTTTAAACCATTGAATTTCATACTCAAGTCCAACTCACAACGTTGTTTACAATATAGGTTGCTAACTAGCCACATACGTGAGTATAAACTCACGACATACATTCATAAGCTTATAACGTTTTAAATCGTGTGGTGTACCTTATGAAAGTAACACACTCATACACATGTAACACATTCATATAAAACTTCAATCTATCTTAAACACATCAAAAGCATGTTATCTTACTACCTAATACAATTATCAAGTCAGAGAAATAAGTTAGCTAAACAAACGGGGCATGAAAACTCAACTAGTAAAAACCAACCTTCCCGGACAGCATGCTAACCCACTGGGGCGGGTCACCCAAGGGTAATAGCCCCGTTGGGGCTGGTCCCACCTCTGGTGGAAGTGCTGGTTCGCGAATTGGCAGAGAAATAAGCCAATTTGGCTTATTTCTACACACCGAATTTGACTTTTCCCAACAAGATTAACATGAAACTTGCTAAAAACAATATTTTAAACTCTTTAACATGATTATAACATGAAAAATCCATACAACACATGATCAAACCAATGTTTTCATGATTTTTGAAGAAAACTATGATATTAAGCATTCTTGACGAAAATTGCTATTATGAATTCGTTTTTCAATCAATTCAAATAATTCCAATTGTAATAACTCCTATTCTTAACATACTAACATAATCCATTATCAATTTAAACAATCAAACATCAATTTGATAGTTTCAAAAGACATTTTTCAATAATTGGTTGACCGAAAATCATATGAACACAATTTTTCTTGCTTATCAAAATTATATAGATTGAATTGTTGAAACAACTATATAACTCATATATAATCATATATATATATATATATATATATATACATCACATATATACATCATGATAAATAATTTACACAAAAAGCTTTTATAGAGAAGTTTTAAACTATGAAAATATTGAAGAACATAACTTAAAACTTGTTTTTGAGACAATTGAACACGAAACTCCTTTCATAGGATACAATTACTACGAAGAACATATGAATATCATATATACATATAAAATTCATGATTATACAATTTCATGAAAACCTAATTTGACAGAGAAGAAAATACAATTAGCATTTGAATGGATTCTACAATTACAAGGGTTAAGATGATACCCTTTTGCTATGAGAGTGGAAGAAGATGATGATAAGTAGAAATTCTTCTTCCTCTTTCTCTACTTCTCTAACTTTTCTTTGAGTTCTTCTTCTCTACTCTTTCTCTGCTTTCTTTCTTTCTTTTAGACTTAGGCTTAGACTCAACTAACGTAAACATATAAAATATAATATGTATACTTTAACTGATATAATAATATGTATTAAGGGCAATTACTCCCCAAAATAAATTGTCAGTTATAGGATTTCAAAAGCCACAAGGCTATGTTTGGCAAACCTTAATTAAAAAATAAATTTTAGTGCTAAGGCTTGTTTGGTTAAATTTGGTTTAAAGCTAGTGCAATGGCCCTGTTTGGCAAAAGCCTTTTAAAATAAAAGTAAGGGCCTTGTTTTATTAAAAATAATATAAAAACTCTTTTCTTTATTTTTTTTATAAATTATTTTAACACATACCTTAATGTCACACTTTTAATTAATTAAATCTTTAACATTCTTATTTAAATAATTAAAATCTAACATCAATTAATAACATAAAATTGCCACATAATTATAATTACTCACTAATTATAATTCATGCAACACTCATCACATAATTCATCTAATTTAATTATCTCAATTAAATTAGAACTATATTATAAAATCAATACACATCGATTAAATTAAATATTACTCTTAATTAAATCATTTCACAAAATTACATAATTTATTTATTTAACTCAATAAATAAATCACATAAAATATTTATCCACTCAATAAATATTAACATTTAATATATAAAATCTCAATCGTTACAATATTCCCTCCTTAAAAGGATTTTGTCCCCAAAATCACAACATAAAAAAAATTCTCATAAAAAAAATTCTCATAAAAATTCTTATCTGTTACATTCTTCCCCCCTTAAAAGGATTCTGTCCCCAGAATCGATATATAAGGGGTTACAAAAATCAATTAAGCAAATAATTGCGGATAAGATTTCATCATAACATCTTCGAGTTTCCACGTGGCTTCTTCAGCACTGTGGTTCCTCCAGATTACCTTAACAGAAGGTATCACTTTATTCCTAAGCACTTGTTCTATTCTGTCAACTATTTGAACAGGAACCTCTTCATAAGTTAAGTCTTTATCAAATTGTAAAGGCTCGTATTCTATTACATGTTTATAGTCGTGTTTCTAAGGTCGTAACACAGAAATGTGAAAGACGTTATGTATATTCTCAAGCTCCGGAGGTAATGCTACCTCGTAAGCAACCTCGCCCACCTTTCGTAGTACCTCGAAAGGTCCAATAAATAGGGGACTCAGCTTCTCCTTCTTGCTGAATCGAATCTTCCCCTTCCAAGGAGATACTTTCAAGAAAACAAAGCTCCTTGGTAAAAATTCTCGATTCTGTCAATGTTGATCGCCATATTTCTTTTGTTTGTCTTGAGCAACAACCAATCTTGTTCTGATCAGCCTCACGATTTTGGCAGTTTGTTGCACCAATTCTGGTCCCAACAGCTGACGTTCACCGACTTCATCCCATCACAAGGGAGTTCTGCATTTCCTGCCGTATAACGCTTCGTAAGGCGGCATGCCGATACTCGCGTGGTAACTATTATTGTAGGTGAATTCCACCAATGGTAGATGATCATCCCAGCTTCCCTTGAAATCCATCATGCAAGCTCTCAGCATATCCTCAAGCGTCTGTATTGTTCTCTCGCTCTGGCATTCGGTCTGAGGATGGTATGCTGTACACATTCTCAATTGCGTTCCCAGACACTCTTGCAAACGCTTCCAGAAATTCGACGTAAATCACGAACCTTTGTCGGACACAATCGACACTGGAACACCTTGTCGAGAAATAATTTCCTTAACGTACAGCTTCGCCAATTATTCTAAGTTGTACTTAATCCTGATCGGCAGAAAATGGGCTGACTTCATCAGTTGATCCACAATGACCCATATTGCATCAAAACCCTTCTGAGTCGCTGGAAGACCAACTACGAAATCCATCGTGATATGCTCCCACTTCCACTATAGAATTTCCAACGTTTGTAGCAATCCGCTAGGTCTCTGATGTTCTGCCTTGACTTTCTGGAAAGTTAGACATTTCACAACGCATTCAGCAACATCTCTCTTCATATTCGGCCACCAAAAATGGTGCCTAAGATCCTAGTACATCTTCGTACTCCCAGGGTGAATTGAATATTTCGCACTGTGAGCTTCGCTCAAGATCTCCTCTTTAACTTCTGGTACTGGCGAAACCCAGATTCTACCTTCAAATCATAGCAGTCCCTCACTGTCAATTTTGAATTTAAACTCTTCGCCATCGGTTAATCTCTTTCGAATCTTCTCTTATTCTTCGTCGTGAAGTTGAGCTTCTTTCACCTTGTCTACTAGAGTAGAACTAGTAGTTACTTGAAATAACTTCTCATCCGATTCCTTCAAAAACTTAACTTCCAGCTCTAATCTAGCCATCTGTTCTATTAACTGATCCTGATCAGTTAACATATTCAGCTTCTCCCGACCTTTCCTACTCAAAGCATCGGCGACAACGTTAGCTTTACCGGGATGGTAAAGTATTTCACAGTCGTAGTCTTTGATCAGTTCTAACCATCTCCTTTGGCGCATGTTCAAATCCTTCTGGGTAAAGATATACTTCAGACTCTTGTGATCTGTGTATATTTCACACTTCTCTCCATATAGGTAGTGTGTCCAAATCTTTAGAGCAAACACTACAGCCGCCAATTCTAAGTCATGAGTCGGATACCCCTTCTCGTAATCCTTCAGCTGACGTGACACATAGGCAATGACCTTGCCACTTTGCATCAACACGCAGCCTAAACCCTTATGTGAGGCGTCACTATATACCACAAAATTCCCAGAACTATCCGGTAAAGACAACACCGGCGCAATACTCAACCTCTTCTTCAATTCCTGAAAACTTTCCTCACACTTTTCCGTCCAAACAAACTTAACTATTTTACGAGTCAAATTCGTCAACGGAGTGGCGATCTTGGAAAAATCTTGGATAAATCTTCGGTAATAACATGGCAATCCCAAGAAACTCCTCACTTTAGACGGCATTTTCGGCTGATCCCAATTCATTACCGCTTCAACCTTCGATGGATCCACTGAAATACCATACTTTGTCGATCACGTGGCCAAGAAATTACACACGATCTAACCAAAATTCGCACTTCAAGAATTTCGCATAAAGTTTTTCTCGTCTCAGCGATTCTAAGGTTGGCCTTAAGTGTTCAGCGTGTTCCTCCTTGGTCTTGGAATAAACCAGAATATCATCTATGAACACCACTACAAACTTGTCCACGAATGGCTTAAATACCCTATTCATTAAGTCCATAAATGTAGCTGGGGCATTCGTTAGACTAAATGACATCACCAAGAACTCGTAATGACCATATCGAGTCCTAAAAGCCATTTTCGGTATATCTTCCTTTCTCACCTTCAATTGATGATACCCACTTCTTAAATTGATTTTCGAGAATTATTTAGCACCCTTTAGCTGGTCAAACAAGTCATCGATCCTAGGTAAGGGATACCTATTCTTGATCGTAACTTTGTTCAACTCCCTATAATCAATGCAAAGCCGCACCGATTCATCCTTCTTCTTCACGAATAAAATTGGCTCTCCCCACGGCGAAACGCTCGATTGAATATACTTCTTGTCTATCAATTCTTGAAGTTGAACCATAAGTTCCTTCATCTCGACTGGAGCCATTCGGTATGGAGCTTTCAAAATTGGAGCAGTTCCCGACGCTAAGTCGATCACGAACTCTATCTCCCTATCTGGCGGAAGCCCTGGAAAATTGCTTGGAAAAACGTCCACAAACTCCTTAACCACTGGTATCTCTTCTATCTTCGGGCTCTCCTTACGCGTATCTACTATGTAGTCTAGATATCTTACACAGCCTTGCGTCAAAAGTTTCTTGGCTTGCATCACCGTCAGATAGCTCGCCTGTTTAGGCGATTTACTACCATAGAACACTACATTTGACGGAGTCGTAAGGTTTATTGACTTCTTCTGACAATCGATTACCGCCCCGTGGTTGAACAACCAGTCCATTCCCAATATGACATCGAATTCCCCAAGTTTTATCGAAATCAAATCTACCCTCAGCTCCTGACCCTTAATGTCCAACCTACAGTTATTGTATACAAACCTAACAGGAATGACTTCCCTATTCGTAATTTTTATGTTCAAGGGGTAAGCTAACTCCTCTATAGGTAAGTCTAGGGTTTTAGCAAAATTATCAGATATGAATGAACAAATAGCACCCGAATCAAATAAAATATATGCATTTATACTATTGATCGGAATAATACCTGCCACCACATCCTTTGATTGCACGGCGTCCTGTACCTTCATGTTAAACGTACGGGCAGTGGGTCGAACGGCTTGCAGTGGTGTTGGTCCGGCAATAGTCAGAGTGATGCGCTGCCATTTCCTCCATTCCCTGTTGACCTTGTCGCTGGCTTCTTAGGGCAGTTGCGAGCCATGTGATCCTTGGATCCACATGTATAGCAAGCTCCCTTCTTCGAGTTTGGGCAATTTGGCACGATGTGGCCTTCCTGACCACAGTTGTAGCACACCCATTTCCCTTTCATGCACACTCCAGTGTGAGTCTTCTCGCATGTAGCACATGCTTCGAGCTTCCTCTTCTGTTGGCCTCCCTGCTGACTCCCAGCAAAGGTATTGTCGTTCCACTTCCTTTTTTGATGGATGGCCCCGCTACCACCAGCCTTATTTTTCGTCTCATTCTTCTTCTTCTTCTCTTGGTTAAACTTAGTCACCGCATCGCTTCCTCCCTCAGCAAATATGGCCTTTTCCAGCACAGCAGCAAACGTATTCAACTGGAACATAGAGACCTTGCTGTAGAGCCAGGGTTTCAGTCCTCGCTCAAACCTCCTCGCCTTCCTAGTGTCCGTGCTGACTTGGTATATAGCGAACCTAGCTAATTCATTGAATTTAGCAACATATTCAGACACCGTCATCCCCCCTGCTTAAGCTCTAACAATTAGACCTCCATCTGATCTTGCGAACTCACAGGGAAGTACATTTCAAAGAACATCTCTTTGAAACATACCCACAGTATGACTCCTTCACCTTCTCTGGTCTTATTAGCCTGCCACCAGAAGCTAGCATCTGACTTTAACATAAAAGTCGCGAATGCCATTTTCTGGTGTTCACGGACCTTAGCCACGTCAAAGACCTTCTCCATTTCCATAACCCATGTATGTGCATCTATCGGGTTTGTCGATCCCTTGAATTCAGGCGGCCCTACTGCCTTGAATTTCTTAAATGTAGTACCCTACACTTGCGACTGATTCGCCATCGCTCCTGTCAGTAGGTTCACTAACTGCTGAACTGAGTTAGGGTTTGTTCCATCATTGTTGTTCGTTGAACCCTCGAGGTTTTGACATGTTGGTCTTCTTCTAGGAGGCATTTTCTGTTAAGAAAAATTATTATTAGCTCCTTTATTCAATTCTTAAGTATTCAAGTTCAACTTAAACATTTTAAATAACTTAGTTCATATATAAACACATAGCACATCCATAAACTTCTTTTATTCATTACTCATAGTTTTAAAACATACGATAGATAGCATTTCTGCTATTTACATCATCTTTCCTGAACTGGAACAAGTTACAGGACTACATCATCACTTTATCCCATTATTATCTCAAACTATGGGATTTACATTTATTTATTACAAAAAGAAATATATAATTTAAAAGCTCTAATGTCTAGGCATATTAAGACGTCGCACAGCCTCTCTTTGTTCTTCCTCCATCACCCGAAACGCTGTCCTTCGGTCCACCACATACCACTGTAAACCTTAGAACTGAGCTGGGTAATAGAAGATACGGTCCTGGGCCCTATCTATGGCCGTATGGAAAGCGTATTCTATTTCGCTTAGCTTGGCTCTCTTGGTTTCAACCTCATCTTTAGCTCGATCGGCTCGTTAAATAGCCCTCAAGCTTGTTTCCTAAGCTCGGGCACGCTTCGACGACTCCACTTGGATATCATGCTTCTGCTTTGTTAGCTCGGCTCGGGCCTCGTCTCGATCATTCTCTACTTGGATTAGCTTCCACTGCACTTCTCCTAGATCACTAGCTATCTCTTCGATAGTCTCGTCCCGCTGCTAGATGGTTTCTTCGAGCTCTCCGACTCGACCATGAAGTTCCACGTTACTGTCGTAAACCGCCTCGTACATCTCAGCACTAACAGAGTGAGGTGGAAATTCCTCTTCAGGATCCTCTTCCTCCTCTTCCTGCTCTTCAGACTCGTCCACGTCCTCTTCCTCTGGAATAGGTGTCAGCTCCCGCTCCTGACCAGCTACGGTGATCACTGGAGATGGCTCTCTCCTAACCAGCTGCTCCAAGACAACATGGATGTCTCGGGGATATTCCTCACTAGGCACCTAAGGTAAATCCTCTATAGCCTGACTGGGTTCTCCAACGTTCGTCATCCTGACAAAAGAATTTTAAAGTTTATTATTACGTGATATCGAGTCGTCACTATTCGAATACCTAAATGTAAACACATAGCACATAAGGTAGTTTATTATCTTTACCTATCACCACTATCTTTTCGATCTAACTATAAGGCTACTACCTAAGGTTCATAACCTACTGCTTTGATACCAACCTATGACACCCCCAAATCTGGGTACTTCGTTTCCACATGATTTGGTGTTCACTTTTTATTTAAAACATATATCTACACAATAATAAAGAATTGCAAAACCAATTACAACCTTTATAAAACTTAAATAAAATCTTCCTTGACAAAGGATTACAACTTGTCCAAATAAAATCCCAAGGTTAACTAAACCTTAACATCAAACAAAGTAAATGCGGAAATAAAACATCGTCAACTAAATCGTATTACAATATAAACTTGAAACCACAAGCCTTCACTTGCTCATCTTTCCTTTTCCTTTACTTGTTGACAGAATGTCAACATTCTCGGCCTTAACTTCAAGGGTTTGTAAAAATATGCAAGAGTGAGCAAACAAAAGCTCACTTGAAATACAACAATGATATGACATAGTGAATATTTACAAAAGAGTTTGAATCACCTTACTTTCATCAAAATAAAGAATTGAATAATAATTCTTCCATCATATTTAAAGTTTGAGTATAGACTTTATCTGAGGGTCATACGACCTTGAACTATGTCCTAGGTTATAAATACTTATATTTAAACCTTTAACAATCATTAAGACTATGGACCTTCAACTCGTACTCAGGGGGATCAGCCCTTCGTACCATGTATTGTGCACAACCATCTTTCGCATAAATGTCCCCTAATAGATAGGGTTGTTCATTCTCAGTATTTGAATACAAGTCCGCACCAAAGAAAGTTTGGTTTGGATAGATAAAGGAACTTTGGAGTTTCAACTATCATCAACTAGAAGTAGTTGAATTGACTCACAGTGCTTGAACAGTTCAATAATATAAAAATTATGAACCAATTGTAAGATATAGAAATAATCTACATAATAAGTAGGCATGTTTTAGAAATAACTTAAAGCAATTGAAAGAATAAGTAGATCTTGCTTGAACAATTAAGTCAAGATCACAACACTATGACAATAATTGCATTATGAACATTGGAATACGATATAACTTGTACAATACATAACAAGTTAAGAATCGGATATAAACTTGCATGACATCTTGAGCAAGGGTTAGAGAACTTGCACAATAAAAAGATGCATTGATAAAGCTTGCATAGCATACAAGAATAGTTTAGAAAGCTTGTACAAAGTAAATAACGAGTTTAGAAATAAAAACTTGCTTAACGTATAAGAATAAGGATTAGGGAACTTGCCTCAAGCACAGGCTACACTTTAATAACTACAATCACTTCACAATTACCCTACACATACGTGAGTATAAACTCACGACATACATTCATAAGCTTATAACGCTTTAAATCGTGTGGTGTACCTTATGAAAGTAACACACTCATACACATGTAACACATTCATATAAAACTTCAATCTATCTTAAACACATCAAAAGCATGTTATCTTATTACCTATTACATTTATCAAGTCATAGAAATAAGTTAGCTAAACAAACGGGCATGAAAACTCAACAAGCAAAAACCAAACTTCTTGGACAGCATGCTAACCCGTTGGGGCGGGTCCCCCAAGGGCAATAGCCCCGCTGGGGTGGGTCCCTCCTCTGGTGGAAGTGCTGGTTCGCGAATTGGTAGAGAAATAAGCCAATTTGGCTTATTTCTTCACACCGAATTTGACTTTTCCCAACATGATTAACATGAAACTTGCTAACAACAATATTTTAAACTCTTTAACATGATTATAACATGAAAAATCCCTACAACACATGATCAAACCAATGTTTTTCATGATTTTCAAAGAAAACTACGATATTAAGCATTCTTGACGAAAATTGCTATTACGAATTCGTTTTTCAATCAATTCAAGTAATTCCAATTGTAATAACTCCTATTCTTAACATACTAACATAATCCATTATCAATTTAAACAATAACCCACAATCAAACTTCAATTTGATAGTTTCAAAAGCCATTTTTCAAGAATTGGTTCACCGAAAATCAGATGAACACAATTCTTCTTGCTTATCAAAATTACATAGATTGAATTGTTGAAACAACTATATAACTCATATATAATCATCAATATATATATATATATATATATATATATACATCACATATATATATCATGATCAAATAATTTACACAAAAAGCTTTTATAGAGAAGTTTTAAACTATGAAAATATTGAAGAACATAACTTAAAACTTGTTTTTGAGACAATTGAACACGAAACTTTTTTCATGGCATACAATTACTACGAAGAACATATGAATACCATATATACATATAAAATTCATGATTATACATTTTCATGAAAACCTAATTTAACAGAGAAGAAAATACAATTAGCACATGAATGGATTCTACAATTACAAGGGTTAAGATGATACCCTTTTGCTATGAGAGTGGAAGAAGATGATGATAAGTAGAAATTCTTCTTCTTCTTTCTCTACTTCTCTAACTTTTCTCTGAGTTCTTCTTCTCTACTCTTTCTCTGCTTTCTTTCTTTCTTTTAGACTAAAGCTTAGACTCAACTAACGTAAACATATAAAATATAATACGTATACTTTAACTGATATAATAATATGTATTAAGGGCAATTACTCCCCAAAATAAATTGTTAGTTATAGGATTTCAAAAGCCACAAGGCTATGTTTGGCAAACCTTAATTAAAAAATAGATTTTAGTGCTAAGGTTTGTTTGGTTAAATTAGGTTTAAAGCTAGTGCAAGGGCCCTGTTTGGCAAAAGCCTTTTAAAACAAAAGTAAAGGCCTTGTTTTATTAAAAATAATTTAAAAACTCTTTTCTTTATTTTTTTTTATAAATTATTTTAACACATACATTAATGTCACACTTTTAATTAATTAAATCTTTAACATTCTTGTTTAATTAATTAAAATCTAATATCAATTAATAACATAAAATTATCACATAATTATAATTACTCACTAATTATAATTCATGCAACACTCATCACATAATTCATCTAATTTAATTATCTCAATTAAATTAGAACTATACTATAAAATCAATACACATCGATTAAATTAAATATTACTCTTAATTAAATCAGTTCACAAAATTACATAATTTATTTATTTAACTCAATAAATAAATCACATAAAATATTTATTCACTCAATAAATATTAACATTTAATATATAAAATCTCAATCGTTACATATAATACTAATTACCATAATAAATATTACTAATTACATAGGTTGTAAGAATTTGAAAAGTGAGGCCTTGTTTGGCAACTCAATTGTTTTAAAACAAAAACTTTTGTTAACTAAAGTCATGTGTGGTAAAATAAGCTTAAAAATCTTTTTCCATTATTTTAATAAATCTTTACTCCATAGATTAAATACTACACTTATTTAATTAAAATACAATATTCTAATTCAATTAAATAAAAGCTAACATTCATATAATACTCAATTGTCACATTTGAAATTAGATTCATGTAACACTTAGTAAATTACAACAAATACTTGGCACATAATTTTAAATCTAATTTAATTATTCTCAACTAAATTACAATTATGCTACACCATTACTAACATATCAATTTAATTAAATATTACTCTTAATTAAATCAGTCCACACAATCACATAATTTATTTATTTAACTCAATAAATAAATCACATAAAATATTTATTCACTCAATAAATATTACAATTTAATATATAAAATCTCAATCGTTACAATCTTCCCTCCTTAAAAGGATTCTGTCCCCAGAACCACAACACAAAAAAAAATTCATAAAAATTCTCATTTGTTACATTATTCCCCCCTTAAAAGGATTCTGTCCCCAGAATCGATATATAAGGGGTTATACAAAAAAATTAAACAAATAATTGCGGATAAGATTTCATCATAACATCTTCGAGTTCCCACGTGGCTTCTTCAGCACTATGGTTCCTCCAAATTACCTTAACATAAGTTATCACTTTATTTCTAAGTACTTGTTCCTTCCTATCAACTATTTGAACAGGAACCTCTTCATAAGTTAAGTCTTTATCAAATTGTAAAGGCTCGTATTCTATTACATGTTTATAGTCGTGTTTGTAAGGTCGTAACACGGAAATGTGAAAGACGTTATGTATATTCTCAAGCTCCGGAGGTAATGCTACCTCGTAAACAACCTCGCCCACCTTTCGTAGTACCTCGAAAGGTCCAATAAATCGGGGACTCAGCTTCCCCTTCTTGTCAAATCGAATCTTCCACTTTCAGGGAGATAACTTCAGGAAAACAAAGCTTCCTGGTAAGAATTCTTGGTTCTGTTGATGTTAATCGGCATATTTCTTTTATCTATCTTGAGCAGCAACCAATGTTGTTCTGATCAGCTTCACGATTTCGGCAGTTTGTTGCACTAACTCCTGTCCCAATAGCTGACGTTCACCGACTTCATCCCAGCATAAGGGAGTTCTGTATTTCCCGACATAAAATGCTTCGTAGGGCTGCATGCCGATACTCGCGTGGTAACTATTGTTGTAGGCGAACTCCACCAACGGTAGATGATCATCCCAGCTTCCCTTGAAATCCATCACCCAAGCTCTCAGCATATCCTCAAGCATCTATATTGTTCTCTAGCTCTGGTCGTCGGTCTGAGGATGGTATGCTGTACTCATTCACAATTGCGTTCCCAGACACTCTTGCAATCACTTCCAGAGATTCGACGTAAACCGTAGATCTCTGTCGGACACCATAGACACCGAAACACCATGTCAAGAAATATTTTCCTTAACGTACAACCTCGCCAATTGTTCTAAGTTGTACTTAACCCTGATCGATATAAAGTGGGCTGACTTCGTCAGTCAATCCACAATGACCCATATCGCATCAAATCCCTTCTGAGTCGCTGGAAGACCAACCACGAAATCCATCGTGATATGCTCCCACTTCCACTCTGGAATTTCCAACAGTTGTAGCAGTTCGCTAGGTCTCTGGTGTTCTGCCTTGACTTTCTGGCAAGTTAGACATTCACAACGCATTCAGCAACATCCCTCTTCATATTTGGCCACCAAAAATGGTGCCTAAGATCCTGGTACATCTTCGTACTCCCAAGATGAATTGAATATTTTGCACTGTGAGCTTCGCTCAAGATCTCCTCCTTAACTTCTGGTACTGGCGGAACCCAGATTCTACCTTCAAATTATAGCAGTCCCTCACTGTCAATTCTGAATTTAAAATCTTCGCCATCGGTTAATTTCTTCCGAATCTTCTCGCATTCTTCGTCGTGAAGTTGAGCTTCTTTCACCTTGTCTACCAGAGTAGAACCAATAGTTACTTGAAATAACTTCTTATCCGATTCCTTCAGAAACTTAACATCCAGCTCTAATCTAGCCATCTGTTCTATCAACTGATCCTGATCAGTTAACATATTCAGCTTCTCCCGACCTTTCCTGCTCAAAGCATCGGTGACAACGTTAGCTTTAAACTAGATGGTAAAGTATTTTGCAGTCGTAGTCTTTAATCAGTTCCAATCATCTCCTTTGGCGCATGTTCAAATTTTTTTGGGTAAAGATATACTTCAGACTCTTGTGATCTGTGTATATTTCACACTTCTCTCCATATAGGTAGTGTCTCCAAATCTTTAGAGCAAACACTACTGCCGTCAATTCTAAGTCATGAGTTGGATACCCCTTCTCGTAATCCTTCAGCTAACGTGATGCATAAGCAATGACCTTACCGCTCTGCATCAACACGCATCCTAAACCCTTATGTGAGGCATCACTATATACTACAAAAATTCCCATACTATCCGACAAAGACAATACAGGTGCAGTACTCAACCTCTTCTTTAACTCCTAAAAACTTTCCTCACACTTTTTCGTCCAAACAAACTTAACTGTTTTACGAGTCAAATTTGTCAACGGAGTTGTGGTCTTGGAAAAATATTGGATAAATCTTTGGTAATAACCTGCTAATCCCAAGAAACTCCTCACTTCGGACGGCGTTTTTAGCTGATCCCAATTCATTACCGCTTCAACCTTCGACGGATCTACTGAAATACCATCCATGTCGATCATGTGGCCAAGAAATTGCACACGATCCAACCAGAATTTGCACTTTGAGAATTTTGCATAAAGTTTTTCTCGTCTCAGCGATTCTAAGGTTAATCTTAAGTGTTCAGCGTGTTCCTCCTTGATCTTGGAATAAACCAGAATATCATCTATGAACACCACTACAAACTTGTCTAGGAATGGCTTAAACACCTTATTCATTAAGTCTCTAAATGCAGATGGGGCATTTGTTAGACCAAATGACATCACCAAGAACTCGTAATGACCATATCGAGTCCTAAAAGCTATTTTTGGTATATCTTCCTTTCTGACCTTCAATTGATGATGCCCGCTTCTCAAATCAATTTTCAAGAAGTATTTATCACCCTTCAATTGATCAAACAAGTCATCGATCCTAGGTAAGGGACACCTATTCTTGATCGTAACTTTGTTCAATTCTCTATAGTCAATGCAAAGACGCATCGATCCATCCTTCTTCTTCACGAATAACACTGGCGTTCCCCACGGCGAAATGCTCGGTTGAGTATACTTCTTGTCTAGAAATTCTTGAAGTTGAACCAACAGTTCCTTCATCTCGACTGGAGCCATTTTGTACGGAGCTTTCAAAATTGGAGCAGTTCCCGACTAAGTCGATCACGAACTCTATCTCCCTATCTGGCTAAAGTCCTGGCAAGTCGCTCAGAAACATATCCACAAACTCCTTAACCACTGATATCTCTTCTACCTTCGGGCTCTCCTTACGCGTATCTACTATGTAGGCTAGATATCCTACACAGCCTTGCATCAAAAATTTCTTGGCTTGCATCACCGTCAGACAGCTCGCCTGTCTAGGCGATTTACTATCATAGAACACTACCTTTGACAGAGTCGTAAGGTTTACCGACTTCTTTTGACAGTCGATTACCACCCCATGGTTGAACAACCAGTCCATTCCCAATATGACATCGAATTCCCCAAGTTTTATCGGACCCTCAACTCCTGACCCTTAATGTCCAACCTACAATTATTGTATACAAACCTAATAGGAATGACTTCCCTATTCGCAATTTCTATGTTCAAGGGGTAAGCTAACACCTCTATAGGTAAGTCTAGGGTTTTAGCAAAATCATCAGATATGAATGAACAAGTAGCACCCGAATCAAATAATACATATGTATTTATACTATTGATCGAAATAATACCTGCCACCACATCCTTTGATTGCATGGCGTCCTGCACCATCATGTTAAACGTACGGGGAGTGGGTTGAACGGCTTGCAGTGGCGACGTTTTGGCAATAGTCAGAGTGCTGTCGCTGCCATTTCCTCCATTTCCTGTTGACCCTGCCGCTGGCTTCTTATGGCAGTTGTGAGCCATGTGATCCTTGGATCCACATGTATAGCAAGCTCCCTTCTTCAGGTTTGGGCAATTCAGAGCGATGTGGCCTTCTTGACCACAGTTGTAGCACACCCGTTTCCCTTCCATGCACACTCCAGTGTGAGTCTTCCCGCATGTAGCACATGCTTCGAGCTTCCTCTTCTGTTGGCCTCCCTGCTGACTCCTAGCAGAGGTACTGTCGTTCCACTTCCTTTTCTGATGGATAGCCCGCTACCACAAGTCTTGTTTTCTGTCTCATTCTTCTTCTTCTTCTTCTCTTGGTTAAACTTAGTCACCTTGTCGCTTCCTCCCTCAGCAAGTATGGCCTTCTCTAGTACAGCTGTAAACGTGTTCAGCTGGAACATAGAGACCTTACTGTAGAGCCAGGGTTTTAGCCCCGCTCAAACCTCCTTGCCTTCTAGCGTCCGTGCTGCCTGGTATGTAGCAAACCTGACCAACTCGTTGAAATTTGCGGTGTATTCCGACACTGCCATCCCTCCCTGCTTAAGCTCTAGGAATTGGACCTCTATCTGGTCCTGTGAACTCACAGGGAAGTACATTTTAAAGAACATTTCTTTGAAATGTTCCCACATTATGACTCCTTCACCCTCTCTGGTCTTATTAGCCTGCCACCGGAAGCTAGCATCTGACTTTAACATGAAAGTCGTGAATGCCGTTTTCTGGTCTTCACCGACCTTAGCCTCATCAAAGACCTTCTCCATTTCCATAACCCACGTCTATGCACGATCCCTTGAATTCAGGCGGTCCTACTGCCTTGAATTCCTTAAATGTAGTACCCTGCACTTGTGGTCGATTCACCATCGCTCCCGTCAGTAGGTTCACTAACTATTGAACTGAGTTAGGGTTTGTTCCATCATTGTTGTTGTTGTTCGTCGAACCCTCGGGGTTTTGATGTGTTAGCCTTCTTCTAGGAGGCATTTTCTGTTAAGAAAATTATTATTAGCTCCTTTATTCATTTCTTAAGTATTCAAGTTCAGCTTAAACATTTAAATAACTTAGTTCGTATATGAACACACAACACATCAATAAACTTCTTTTATTCATTACTCATAATTTTTAAAAACATAGGAAAGATAGCATTTCTGCTATTTACATCATCTTTCCTGAACTGAAACAAGTTACAGGACTACATCATCACTTTATCCCATTATTATCTCAAATTATGGGATTAACATCTATTTATTATAAAAAGAAACACATAATATAAAAGCTCTAATATCTAGGCATATTAAGACGTCGCACAGCCTCTCTTCGTTCTTCCTCCATCACCCGAAACGCTGTCCTTCGGTCCACCATATACCACGATAAACCTTGGAACTGAGTTGAGTAATAGAAGATACGGTCCTCAGCCCTATCTATGGCCGTATGAAAAGCGTATTCTATTTCCCTTAGCTTGGCTCTCTTGGTTTCAACCTCGTTCTAAGCTTGATCGGCTCGTTGAGTAGCCCTCAAGCTTGTTTCCTCGTCTCTATCATTCTCTACGTGGATTAGCTTCCACTACACTTCTCCTAGATCACTAGCTATCTCTTCGATAGTCTCATCCCGCTGCTGGATGGTTTCTTCGAGCTCTCCAACTCGACCATGAAGTTCCACGTTACTGTCGTAAACCGCCTCGTACATCTCCTCACTAACAGAGTGAGGTGGAAATTCCTCTTTGGGATCCTTTTCCTCCTCTTTAGACTCGTCCTCGTCCTCTTCCTCTGGAATAGGTGTCAGCTCACACTCCTAACCAGCTATGGTGATCACTGGAGATGGCTCTCTCCTAACCAGCTGCTCCCAGACAACATGGATGTCTCGGAGCTCTTCCTCTCTAGGAACCTGAGGTATATCCTCTCTAGACTGACTGGATTCTCCAATGTTCGTCATCCTGACAAAAGAATTTTAAAGTTTATTATTACGTGATATCGAGTCGTCACTCTTCGAATACCTAAACGTAAACACATAGCACGCTGATAAAGTTTATCCTTCCAAGGAAACCTCTTATTTCTTTCTCGGTTCTCGGCTCAGGCATCTCAATGATGGCTTTTATCTTAGCTGAGTCCAATTAGATATCTCGATTGCTTACAAGGAATCCTAGGAGTTTACCAGATTTTAAGCCAAAGGCACACTTTGCTGGGTTCAGCTTCAAATCATATTTACGAAGTCGCTCGAACAACTTCCAAAGATGGGTACAATGGTCATCTGCCTCCTTTGACTTTATGATGATATCATCCACATATATTTCTATCTCTTTATGCATCATATCATGGAATAACATCATCATGGCTCTCTGATATGTAGCACCAACATTAGTGAGGCCAAAAGCCAATCTTCTATAGCAGAAAGTGCCCCAGGGGGTGATGAAGGCGGTCTTTTCTCGGTCCTCTTCAGCAACCATAATCTGGTGGTATCTGGTGAAGCAATTGGCAAAGGAGTACATCTCGTACTGCGCCATGTTATCTATCAACACATGGATGAATGGTACTGGGAAGTCGTCTTTAAGGCTGGCCTTGTTGAGATCTCGATAATCTACATACACTCGCACCTTTCCCCAGACTTCGGCACTGTGACCACATTAGATAATCATTCCGGTTAGGTTGATACCATAATGATACCCGCATTTAATTGTTTGATAATTTCTTTTTTGACCTTCAAGCTCCATTCTGGCTTCAACCGTCTTAGCTTCTACTTAACTGGTTTGAACCCTTCTTTAACTAGTAATCGATGGATGACTATGTCTGTTGATAAACCTATCATGTCTTCATGAGACCAGGCAAAAACATCCTGGAACTGGGTTAATTAATTCTTTTTCTTGGCTAGAGGAAAGGATGGTTTCAATCTGTAGCTCTTTAGGGTGATCAGGGTTTCCAATGTTTATGGTGGTGGTCTGCTCAAGGTTGGGTTTGGGTCTGTCTTCGACCCATCCTTTAATTTCGTTAGGCATCTCATCATCGTCTACCACTTCTTGCTCAATCCCCATCAAGTTAAAGTCCAATTCTATATCAAAATCACAGTCACTACTCAAATTTGACAAGTTAAGGACATGGCTAGAAATACTCAAATTTTGAAACCTGAGAAGAAAACTTGATTGCTTAATATATATAAAATAGTTGTCAATTACAAAAGGGTTAAACAGTTAATATGACAAAAGGCAATAACAAGTTGCATATATAATAAAATAAACTAAAATATAAAGGATAGTCTCCCCGCTAACAGATCACTTTATGTTTTTACCCTTTCCACACGATCTGAGGAGTGATCGTCCAATTACTGGTAGTCAGATCTTCAGGGATGGCTGAGATGGAGGTGTCACCGTAGTCACTGCTGTCTCTGAGGATGACCATGACTGATTTTGAACAAGGCCCCAGATCCTCCTTTGGGATGTCAATGAAAGTAGTATGCACACAAGCCAATCATATTTGATATGATGAAACATTTACTTTGTAACAATCTTATTCATTTATTAATAAAAGAATTATTTATTTAAAGGCGTTTATATTATCTACATAATGTTGTTATATTTAAATGTGATAAACCCATAGTTTTAAACAATGCTTTTAGAATCATGATGATGATTATGCTAATGAGATCTAAATTCTTAGAAAGCTTAAAACTAAAATAGTTCCCAATCGATGGATTACTAAATAGGGGATTAGTGAATCCGGATAGATTAGTACATACGTTACTTGCTCTTTGGAAGAAAATAATTGATCTCATAATCATTTATGTGGAGACACTAAAGCAAGTATGTAGGTGCTTATTGAAGAATAAATACACTGAACGTGGCTTGCTAAGGACTACCTAATGAAGTTTTACCCGCATATCAGTAGGAATTCTTTTAGCGATAGTAGTATAAGTAATCCTTAGACATGAGATCATCATAGTATCTTATGTATGATGAGTTATACTTTGACATGTCTCTTAAGACCCTGAAGGTATATCAAAGAGTATGCTTGGGTATAATTAATCATACATGAAGATAATGAATGATCAATAAAGGATCTACCACTTTTAGTAGAAGAAGTGAATGTCCTATGCGATTCGATAAATAACAACTCAGTAGTTATTGCCTATTTTATTAACAGCAATTAAACACGCAAGTATACGTGTTCGTTTATAACATCTAGCAAGCAGGGATATCGTTCCCACGAGGAAATAGATTAATATTACCAAATATCAATTTCAATTCAATTAATCTTAAATTAAACTACGAATAATGATTGTGATTTTGAGAATTCTAACTAACAACTAAAGTATATCGTCACAAGAATGAATGCAGATGGAATAGGTTAAGATCATAACTTCCCTTAGTATTTCATTTAAACCAATACACTCATTTAATTATTCAATCACTATGAATCGCTAACCAAGAATTCTTTATAATATTCAAGTACTTCTTCCGAAGACACGTAAACCAATCCTTATACATCCAGCAGTTACGCAACAGATTTACAAGGAACACCCTAAATAATTAATCCACTATATTCCTATGTGAATTAAGATAATTGGGGTTTTCAAGTACAGATTCTTTAATGGTTGCAAAAGAAATATAGATATATTCCTATCCTATATGCTAAACATATTAAACTTTTTCAGTTTATATGAACAGATGATATCATATCTAGATCTAACTCATACTCCATTTTCCAATTTCGTATAAATTATCCCAGTAATTGTTGATCAGACAATTAATCAATGAACACAAGATATGATAAACGATTCAAGAGTAATTAACTTAAATCAAATAAGGAGCATCAAATTCAAATTACATACTAAGTTCCGTTGCGATCTTAATAAAAAGTTAGTTCATAATGATAGAGAAAAACATCATCCAAATTAAGAATCCAAACATCCCAAAGATTACAAAATTAAAGATAGAGGAAAGGGATAGAAGAAACTATTAAGCCGCTCCAAATCTCTAACTTGATCTTCAACCTTTTGTAACTCTCCTTCGTGATCTCCTTCAAATCCTTCTTCCGTTGTATCTCTCTCTGTCCCTTACTTTTAAAACCCTAATATCCAGTCTGATTGGCCTCCATTGTACTCAGCCGCATAAATTAGCATCCAAAATCGTGCATGAGCGCCTAGGCGCTTGTCCAAGGGCAAATCCAAGCGACTAGGCTCTTGACCAGGACCAAGTAATTACAAAAATGCCATTACACCTATTTTTGACTTCTTTTTAATTCTTTTCTCTTCCAAAATGACATATTTGCCCTTCCAACTCCACCTACAAGAAATAAACACAAAAACAAATAAATAGATCCTAAAAACACTTAAAGATAACAATAAGTAAACTCAAACAATATCTAATTCGTAGGTATGACACCTACTCATCAAATACCCCCAAACTTAACCCATTGTTTGTCCTCAAGCAATGCAATGATGCAAATGCAACCTAACTATATGCCTACGAATCAAACAACCAAATAACATAGCATCCAATATCAGGCCTCAAAAATAACACATAATACTCAATCTAGAACATCCAACCAACATAAAGTTTCCAACTCAAATCACTTAGTCAAATTATGCCTGTCATCATTCATGTTGTGTGTGTGTGTAAACCAACTATTTTAATCAATCACAGCTCAAATCACTCACATACGCAACTTCTTAGAAAGAAACTCCAGTTTTTATTAAACTCAACCAGTTAACACAACCAATCCGACAAAAGTAAGCAATTACTAATCACACGGGTATCACCAAGGGTTATCATACACATAATTTATTATTGTACGAGTGCGTTTTACGCTCCATCTCACTTTTTAACTCGACTTGTGCAATGTCAAGTTTCCTTAGGCTTTCAAAACTACCCATGTATCGAGCTTTCGACCAGTGACTCCAAAACTAGTTGGCTTTAGGGCACTAGGTGTTAAGACACCCCTACAGATCTAATAACCCAAGTAGCAATGACCACGAAACTAAACCAGTCAAGTTTGATTATTTATTCCTGTTTTTCTGAATTTTTTTTTCTTTTCTGATTTTTTTTGATTTTTTTTACCCCAAGATTCCCCCAAACTTAGTTTCTTTCTTAACTTCCGCCTTCATGAATGTTTCACTGAATTCATCAAATATTATCCCAAATTTTCTTACCAAAAATAGATTATGTAACAATTTGAATTAAATTGACTAAATAGTCAGTTATGTGCTTTCCTTGCTAATTATGAGTTTCAGACAGGCATAATTGACTTCACAATTTAAGTCATTACTCCACATTAGTACTTAATCCTATTTGAGTCTCAAACTATAACTTCAGTCTTATCATTGGGCAAAATTAGATAAGTACATCATACCCTGCTTGATTCATGCAACTAGATGCTGAAAGTAGTATGCATACAAGCCAATCATGTATGATGATAAAGCATATACTTTAGAGGCAATCTTATTTATTTATTAATAAAAATATTCATTTATTAAAGGCATTTAATTATCTACATGGCGCTATTTTTATAATATGTAAATAACCCATAGTTTTAAGCAATGCTTTTAGAATCATGATGATGATAATGCCAATGAGATCTAAATTCTTAGAAAGCTCTAAAACTAAAATAGTTCCTAATCATGGGATTACTAAAAAAGGGGATTAGTAAATCCGGATAGATTAGTACATATGTTGCTTGCTCATTGGATGAGGATGATTGATCTCATAATCATTTGTGTGGAGACACTAAAGCAAGTATGTAGGTGCTTATTGGAGAATAAGTTCACTGAACGTGACTCGCTATGGAATACCTAATGGAGTTTTACTCGCCTGTCAATAGGAATTCCTAATGTGATAGTAGTACAAGTGATCCTTGGACTTGAGATCATCATAGTATCTTGTATGTAATGAATTATACTTTGACTTATTCCTTAAAGCCCTTTAGGGTATATAAAAGGGTATGCTTGGGTATAATGAGTTACATATGGAGACAATGAATGATCAATAAAGAATCTACCACCTCTAGTAAAGGAGGAGATATGTCCTATGTGATTCGTTAATTGACAACCCAGGAATCCTTGGCCAATGTAAAATGAAATTAGAAAGGAGTTTCTAATTTACATTATTTGGAGTTGTGCATTTTCTAATCGAAATACATATAATTAAATAAAATAAGACTTGACAGTAAATTCATGTCTTATATTTAATTGGGACATTGTATGGTGGAAGGATTGAATTGTATGGTAACTATTTACTCACAGGTTCTTTTATGATTAATGTTGAAATCTATATTATCTGAAAAGTCGTTGATCGCTAGGGAGGCTTATCCCTATTGTAGAATAAATATTATTTATTTAAATAGATTATTAGTTTAATTTATTTATTTAAATAAGATTAGAATTGTTCTAATTGATTTATTCACAACCGGTTTAATATGGAGAACCTAAAGGGTCACACCATAAAAGGAAGAATAATTATTTAAGAAGGTAATGGCATAATCGTAATAATGCATTAAGTGAAATTAATTTAATCTATGGTGATAGAATAAATTATATAGCTTAATATTTATTATTTAATATTTTGAAAATATTAAATATAAATTAATAAGAGGAGTCTTATTAATATTATTTTAATTATTATTATTTTAATTTCTAAAGGAGTTTAGTAATTAATTTAATATTAATACTCTCATTTATTCCTAATAAGATTAGGAGACAAATTAATTAAATGAATTTAATTAATTATTTCCCATGTGGTGGGAAGCCTAAATTAATTAAAGGAGTTTAATTAATTAAAAGAAATTCCATGTCTAATAGGATTAGAAGGGTTGACCAATATCTATATAAGAGGATTCTTATAATAGATATTACTTGATGCAATTTCAATTGTTGGAGAGTACTCCTTTTCTATAGAGGATAAAAAACTAAAGTTTAGCCAAACACCCTCCTTCTTGATAATTCATCTTCCTTGGTGGATCACCTCTAGAGGCCAAACACTTGGGTGGCTAACGTTAATCAAAGGAAGGAATCTAACCCGGAAATTCAAGAAGATCTCGAAGAACAAGGAGTTGAACTCGTACCTGTGGAAGCTTCGTTCTACAATGGTATGATTTTATAACTTCTTATTTATCATTTTAAATTAATAATTTGCATAAAGGATGATCCGGGTAATGGTTTTGTAGAAATTTTTTTAAACTCTGATATACCATGCTTCTGCTAATTTTTGCAATTTGATTGCGTCACGATTTCTTACAAACCCAACAGATGCGACACATGCAACATAACTCTAATGAAACATGCATAAGTACTACTAACATGAGTAAACTAAGCAACATGCTCCTACTCTATATACACAAACTATTAACTACAAAACATAATGCCACCCCCAAACTTAAATGACACAGTGTCCTCATTGTGTAAGTGTAATTAAATTAAGAACTGAGGACTTCCCTGATCAAAGCTTACTCCTCTCTGGCATCTTCATCTTCGGCATTAGGAGGAGGAAAGTTTGGAGGTGGATACACTGACAGAGGTGGAGGGAGTGTGAACTGGTACGGAGTCCCGGCTGGATTCATTCGGTGAAACATATCTGCCAACGACGTGGTACAATGAGAATAAATTTCTGCTTGGCGTTGGGCAAGACAAAACTGCTGCCGATCTATACAGTCAAAACCTTGGTGTATCTGGGTTGCCACCAAGTCAATCCGTCTCGTATGATGTTGTAGGTCTCTCCGTATATTCTCAACCCAATCAGGTGGTGGCATTGAACTTGGGGCCTCAGGAGGATGCTCAACAGGCTGCTCAACATGTACTGGGGGAACGATAATAAATCCCATTCCCCGTGGGTGTGACTCAGCCCCATCGCATATCTTATAAAGTGTCATCACAGAGTGGTTAATTGGGGCTAAAGGTGCCTGTAATGCTTCTTCGTCATCCCACTGAACTCCAGCTTGTCGGCACAATTCTGTAATCAGAGATGGGTGAGGCAACCCACCTGAAGTGCCTCCGTCAAGCCCTCGCATAATCGATTCATGGATGACTTCCCCAACATCCACAGATTTTCCCTTAGCAATGCAAAACAACAAGGCAGCCCGCTGATTAATAACATCACTCATATGCCTGCATGGAATCAACTTAGCGCAGATGAATGCATGCCAAGCTTTTCCATATCGGCTCAACTTCGAAGATGGAAAGTGAACTGCTTCTTGTTGATCTGTCAGTTTCCATTCAGTTCCTGGCACACAAAGGGCTTCAATCACTTCACTATAATCCAATTCTCGCTTTATATACATACGATAATCACTATCACGAATCTTCTTCAATCCATAATAAGCGTTGATTGCCTTTCGACCAACATTAACTGATTTTCCACGAACCATCACTAAACTGTCGTTGGCCTCTTTAACATTTGAATAGAACTCCTTGACAATTTTTATCGCTGCCGGTCCAGGCTGAGAAGTAAAGTTACTCCACTTCCGGTGTCGAATCATTTGGGCAACTTCCCCATCGTGGTCATCAGGTAGTAAACCACGTTCTGGAATTATAGATTTGCCTAATGCCTTATTTTGATATCTATCAGCAGCCTGATCGCTTACAAATCTCTTCTTATCAAACTTGCCAGACGAACCTGAACTTTCCCCCCTGTGCCTTTTGGGAGCCATATAGCTAGTGTGTCAAATCCGAGCCCAACAACTTAAGTTTAGTGGCTAAATTGAGAAAAACAAAAAACCTCTTTGTGGCAATGTATCGAACACTTGGCATGCACTATACAAAATAACCTTTTACAAGCCTTCCCCCAACTTAGTGTTCACTAAATCTGTCAATTACCAAGCACCCTATGGTTCGAATGCACAAAAATAACAATTTATTGACACCTAAACACAATTTAGCCACACAAACTCAATGGGGAATTCAAGCAAAGGAAATTAAATTTCTTCAAATACCAAGTAATCAGCCTTATTCCAAGCAATTCCAAGTATTTTATAATTAATTTATGCACAACTTACTTGAAATTAGGACTAAACTTGAAGGTCCATGTCAATTAGATGAGAAGACTCCCTTGAAGAAAGTCACGAAATTGGTCGTTTGTTGCTATGGGTAGGAGCGAATTTTTGGTGTGGTGTGGATTAAAGGTTTGATGTTTGTGGCCTTGATTCGGAGAAAGAGAAGTTTGCTTAAGTTGGTGGCTGTGGTTTGGAGAAAGAGATAGGGTAAATTCGGCTGATAGGAGTAGGAGAGAAAGAACTTCAAATGAACTAGGAGAGAGAGAGAGATGTGGTTGAAGTGTGTTGCCCGAATAGGGCTTACAAATTATTATTATTTTTTGTTATATGCAGGTAGCGCCTAGGCGCTTGGAATTGTGCATGTTGGCGTGCCTAGGCCCTTGGTGGCAGCGAATTGGAGTTGTGGTCAGCGCCTAGGCGCTTGGTTTGGCTTTGTTGGGAGAGCTTAGGCGCTTGGGTCATTGGGGAGTTACTGGTTGGTGGCGCCTAGGCGCTTGCTGGAGGCTTAACCTGAGAGCCTAGGCGCTTGGACTAGACTTGACGATTTTTGTTTTCCACTTCTGTCCTGCTAGGACCTGCAATCAAGTCAACAACTATCAATGATTAATTGCCACCATTTGCATACTAGACTAAGATGACATAAATACTAAATACCTAAATGGTCTATACTACTAAGCAATTCAATAACACTAAAAATGGAGGAAAATAATTAGAAATCTGAGAATTTGACAAATGGACATTCTGCATTTGAGCTCATAAGTGCTTGGCTTCCAGGGGGCGCTGCCCCCTTGCAACCCTCGCCAGCTCACCGGCGAGCTGGGCAGCCGCTCGCTCGCTCTCCAGGGAGCGAGACCCCCGAATGGGTAGTCGTAGTGGCCATTAGTCAAACCCGTAAATTATGAAATTTTATTTCCTATCCTGAAATCAAATGAAGACCGTGTTAGAGAACATAAGGGGCGTAACTACTGACATTAGTTCTATAAAATCCTAAGCTATAAAGTTTCACCACTAAATAAACTAACAATAAAGCAAAAAAAAATAAAAAATCTTGGGTTGCCTCCCAGTTAGCGCTTGGTTTATAGTCTTCAGCCTGACTTTCTTCTCTATTCTAATCAGCAAGACTGATAGATGTTTTCTCACGATCGATGTGACCCCCATAGTAATGTTTCAACCTCTGACCATTGACTTTGAACATTCGTTTTGAATCTGACTCCTCAACTTCCACAGCTCCATGAGGGAATACCTTAGTAATACTGAATGGACCTGACCAACGTGATTTCAACTTTCCTGGAAAGAGTTTTAGTCTGGAGTTGTATAACAACACTGTTTGCCCCGGTTCAAACTTCCTTGCTATAATTTTCTCATCATGCCACCTCTTAACTTTTTCCTTATACAGTTTAGCATTCTCGTACGAGTGGAGTCTGAATTCATCCATTTGATTCAATTCTAGAAGGCGTTTTTCTCCCGCAGCGGATATATCAAAGTTTAACTTCCGGATAGCCCAATAAGCACTATGTTCTAACTCTACCGGAAGATGGCATGCTTTCCCATAAACCAACCTGTATGGTGACATCCCTATCGGTGTCTTGTAAGCTGTACGGTATGCCCACAGAGCATCATCCAACTTACTTGCCCAATCCTTCCTACTCGGGTTCACTACCTTCTCGAGAATTCGTTTCACTTCTCGGTTAGAAACTTCGGCTTGACCACTCGTCTGCGGATGGTAAGTAGTTGCTATCTTGTGAGTGATTCCATATTTAGCGAGAGTAGCTGAAAACTGCTTGTTGCAGAAGTGTGTGCCTTCATCACTAATTATAGCACGAGGAGTGCCGAATCTAGAGAAGATGTTCTTACGAATGAACTTAACCACAACTTTGGCATCATTGGTGGGTGATGCGATAGCTTCAACCCACTTCAAAACGTAATCCACCGCTAGAAGTATATAGGAGTTGCTGAAAGACGAGGGGAAAGGTCCCATGAAGTCGATGCCCCAAACATCAAATAATTCAACCTCTAGGATCGTGTTGAGTGGCATCTCGTGTCTCTTCGATAGATTGCCAACTCTTTGGCATCTGTCACATTTCAACACGAACACATGAGCATCCTTAAAGAGCGTCGGCCAATAGAATCCACATTGAAGTACTTTGGCTGCAGTTCTTTCTCCCCCGAAATGTCCACCATATTCCGATGCATGACATTGGTGTAAAATGTTTTCCATTTCGACTTCCGGAATGCACCTTCTTATTATTTGATCTGCACATTGTTTAAATAGGAACGGCTCGTCCCAAAGATATTGCTTCACATCATGAAGAAATTTCTTCTTCTGCTGACTCATCAAATCTGGGGGAAACACCTTACTCACAATGAAATTTACATAATCTGCATACCATGGTGTGTCCATCCTTACCGCAAACAGTTGTTCATCCGGAAAAAATTCGTTGATCACTGTTGTGTCATTTTTTTTAGTTTTTCATTCTCTAACCGTGATAAATGATCAGCAACCTGATTTTCTATTCCTTTTCGGTCCCGGATCTCCAAGTCAAACTCTTGTAGCAATAATACCCATCGAATCAATCTCGGCTTCGCATCCTTCTTTGCTATCAAGTACTTAATTGCTGAATGGTCTGTAAACACAATCACCTTTGTCCCAATCAAATATGAGCGAAATTTATCAAATGCATAGACAACTGCTAATAGCTCCTTCTCGGTAGTAGTATAATTCAGTTGGGCATCCGTTAATGTCTTACTAGCATAGTATATAGCATGAAAAATGTTATCCTTTCGTTGGCCAAGGACTGCTCCAATCGCAAAGTCACTAGCATCACACATTAACTCGAACGGGATACTCCAATCTGGCGCTATGATTACAGGTGCGGTAACTAGTTTCTTCTTCAACACATCAAAAGCTTCCAAGCATGCTTGATCAAAGTTGAATGGGACATCCTTCTCCAAAAGACTACAAAGTGGTTTCGTGATTTTGGAGAAGTCTTTTATAAACCTTCTATAGAAACCAGCGTGTCCCAAAAAACTTCGAATTCCCTTTACTAAAACTGGTGGCGGGAGGTTCTCTATAGTTTCGATCTGCGCTCTATCAACCTCAATTCCATTTGATGACACTCGATGACCCAAGATTACCCCCTCGTGCACCATAAAATGACATTTCTCCTAGTTTAAAACCAAACTCGTTTCCATACACCGTTTAAGCACAAGAGTTAGATTTTCCAAACAATAATCGAACGAATCCCCAAAAACTGAAAAATCATCCATAAATACCTCGAAATTTTGTTTGACCATATCGGAGAAAATAGCCATCATACACCGTTGAAATGTCGCCGGCGCATTACATAACCCAAAAGACATTCTGTGAAAAACGAAAGTACCATATGGGCATGTGAATGTCGTCTTCTCCTGATCCTCGGGTGCAATGGCAATCTGGTTATAACCTGAGTATCCATCCAAGAGGCAATAATATTCATGCCCTACAAGCCTTTCCAACATCTGATCTATGAATGGTAGAGGAAAATGGTCCTTCCGAGTGGCCTTGTTCAACTTTCTATAATCCATACACACCCGCCAACCCGTAACTGTTCGAGTCGGGATTAATTCATTATGTTCATTTGCAACTACTGTCATTCCCCCTTTCTTTGGCACACATTGAACCGGACTTACCCATGAGTTATCTGAGATAGGGTAAACAATTCCCGCATCCAACCATTTAATAATTTCCTTTTTGACAACTTCCTTCATGATGGGATTGAGTCTTCGTTGTTGTTCAATAGTCGATTTTGCTTCATCTTCCAACAAAATCTTATGCATGCAAATTGATGGGCTTATCCCCTTGATATCCGCAAGAGTCCACCCTAGAGCTGTCTTATACTGCCTAAGTACCCTTAGCAACTTTTCCTCTTGAACCTCATTAAGTGAAGCAGAAATTATGACTGGTAGAGTAGAAGAAGAACCGAGGTAGGCATACCGTAGATGGTTAGGCAATGGCTTAAGTTCTAAGGTGGGCGGTTCTTCTAAGGATGATTTCACCTTTTCAACTGGCTTTCCCCAATAATCCAAAGGTTCAAATTTTTGCATACATCGTGTGAACTTCGGAGTTGAATCTAACATTTGAGCCAATTCTAATACAGTTGAGTCATCAGACATGTTCTCACTTACCAATGCCGCTTCTAGAGGGTCTTCATTTACTGATTCAATACTTGTTTCCCTAATTGCTCCCTCAATCAGATCAACCCTAAAGCATTCTTCTTCTTCCTTTGGGAACTTCATAGCTTTGAATACATTAAAAGTCACCTCTTCGTCTTGGACCCTCATTGTTAACTCTCCTTTTTACACATCAATCAATGTTCTACCCGTAGCTAAAAACGGGCGCCCAAGAATAATTGGTATATTGCTATCCTCCTCAAAGTCAAGAACTATGAAGTCCACAGGGAATATAAATTTATCTACCTTTACTAGTACGTCTTCCACTATTCCCTTGGGGTAAGTGAGAGATCTATCAGCAAGCTGCAAAGTAACATTCGTTGGTGTAGCTTCCTTCAACCCAAGCTGTTGATAGACTGATAATGGCATAAGGTTGATGCTTGCTCCCAAATCACACAGACATCTATTGAAAAACTGAGTTCCTATTGTGCACGGAATGGTGAAGCTACCCGGATCCTTCAACTTCGGTGGTAGCTTCCTCTGTAGAATAGCACTGCATTCCTCCATTAATGCTATTGTCTCGAACTCTCCTAGCTTTCTCTTCCTCGATAGAATATCCTTCATAAATTTTACATAGCTAGGCATTTGTTCTAGAGCATCTGCGAATGGAATATTAATCTGTAGCTATTTAAACACTTCTAGAAACTTTGAAAATTGTCTGTCTAACTTCTGTTTCTGAAATCTCTGTTGAAATGGTAAAGGTGGTGTAACTGACATCTGCTTTTCTTTTTTCTGCTTTTCCACCACTTTTCCCTCAGACTTATTTCTGAATTTTCAGATTCTTTTCCATCTACCTTCTCATTACTCTCTTTCTTATGCTCATCAGAGTTTGTAGCCAACTCCTTCCCACTTCTGAGTGTAACTGCTTTACATTGTTCATTCCCATCCTTCCTCGGATTCTTCTCAGTATCACTTGGTAGCGAACCTTGAGGTCGGTTGTTTAAAGCACTTGCTATCTGCCCAATCTGATTTTCAAGATTCCTTATTGCTGCTGATTGGTTCTTTGTTGTTGCTTCAAACTGAGTTGCCATTCTTGCAAGTAATTCCTCCATTTGAGATAACTTGTCAGGTTGTTGAGGTTGCTGATGTTGTTGAGGTTGTGGGTGTTGAGGCTGAAATCCAGGTGGATGTGACTGTCTTGGAGCTTGAGCTTGTGCTTGTGACTGATTATTGCTCCAAGATAGATTTGGGTGGTTCCTCCATCCTGGGTTATTACTATTTGCATTATTACCTTGTTGTCGATTATAATTAGACACAAACTGCACTGATTCAGGACTTATTGCACATTGATCACTTGAATGGTTCCCCGCGCACAATTCACATACCATGGCCACAGTTTGCCTATTCGGATTCCCCATCTGTTCAATTTTCTGTGTTAGAGCTGCAATTTGGGCTGACAATGCTGTAACTGCATCTACCTCTATTATCCCAGCAACTTTTGGTTGTGTCATTCTAGCAGTTGGCCATTGGTAGTTGTTAGCTGACATCACCTCTAGCAAATTGTACGCTTCATTAAATTTTTTTGTCATGAAGGCTCCTCCAGATGCCGCGTCAACACTAGCCCGTATACCACCCATGAGCCCATTATAGAATGATTGTACTAGTAGCCAATCGGGCAATCCATGGTGTGGACATTTTCTCATATACTCTTTAAATCTCTCCCAGGCGTCATATAATGACTCTAAATCAAATTGAGTGAAATTGGTTATCTCATTCCTCAACTTTGCTGTTTTGGCAGGAGGAAAAAACTTTGCTAGGAACTTCTGTGCCAGATCATCCCACGTGGTAATGGATCCAGGTGGCAGTGAATGTAGCCATCCTCTTGCTTTGTCTCGGAGAGTGAACGGAAACAAACGAAGTCTAACTGCGTCGTCTGAGACTTGGTTGTATTTGAATGTGTCACAAACCTCTAGAAAACTCACCAAGTGCTCATTCAGATCATCATTCGACAAGCCCCCAAACTGTACCAGATTTTGAATCATTTGGATGGTTCCCGGCTTAATCTCAAAAGTTGCAGCATTAATTGCCGGTCGTTGAATGCTTGACTTGATCCCATCCATTTTTGGCATAGCATAATTCTGAAGGGATTTCTGTTGCTCTTCTGCCATTGTATCTTTCTTCTCAAGTGCCTCTCGCGTTTCTTTAACCCACTTATGAAACTGTCTAAACCGTTTGTCGATATAGTCTTCGTATGGTTCAAGCTCCGGCTGTTTCGATCGCGTTTGCATGCACGAGAGAAGATAACCTTAGAAGAGAATAAAAATAAAAGTCTAAATTAAGATTAACTTTATCAAATTTAATAATAACAAAATATTAAACTAATTTCCCAGGCAACGGCGCCAAAAACTTGTTGCCTATTTTATTAACAGCAATTAAACACGCAAGTATACGTGTTCGTTTATAACATCTAGCAAGCAAGGATATCGTTCCCACGAGGAAATAGATTAATATTACCAAATATCAATTTCAATTCAATTAATCTTAAATTAAACTACGAATAATGATTGTGATTTTGAGAATTCTAATTAACAACTAAAGTATATCGTCACAAGAATGAATGCAGATGGAATAGGTTAAGATCACAACTTCCCTTAGTATTTCATTTAAACCAATACACTCATTTAATTATTCAATCACTATGAATCGCTAACCAAGAATTCTTTATAATATTCAAGTACTTCTTCCGAAGACACGTAAACGAATCCTTATACATCCAGCAGTTACGCAACAGATTTACAAGGAACACCCTAAATAATTAATCCACTATATTCTTATGTGAATTAAGATAATTGGGGTTTTCAAGTACAGATTCTTTAATGGTTGCAAAAGACAGATAGATATATTCCTATCCTATATGCTAAACATATTAACCTTTTTCAGTTTATATGAACAGATGATATCATATCTAGATCTAACTCATACTCCATTTTCCAATTTCGTATAAATTATCCCGGTAATTGTTGATCAGACAATTAATCAATGAACACAAGATATGATAAACGATTCAAGAGTAATTAACTTAAATCAAATAAGGAGCATCAAATTCAAATTACATACTAAGTTCCGTTGCGATCTTAATAAAAAGTTAGTTCATAATGATAGAGAAAAACATCATCCAAATTAAGAATCCAAACATCCCAAAGATTACAAAATTAAAGATAGAGGAAAGGGATAGAAGAAACTATTAAGCCGCTCCAAATCTCTAACTTGATCTTCAACCTTTTGTAACTCTCCTTCGTGATCTCCTTCAAATCCTTCTTCCGTTGTATCTCTCTTTGTCCCTTACTTTTAAAACCCTAATATCCAGTCTGATTGGCCTCCATTGTACTCAGCTGCATAAATTAGCATCCAAAATCGTGCATGAGCGCCTAGGCGCTTGTCCAAGGGCAAATCCAAGCGCCTAGGCTCTTGACCAGGACCAAGTAATTACAAAAATGCCATTACGCCTATTTTTGACTTCTTTTTAATTCTTTTCCCTTCCAAAATGACATATTTGCCCTTCCAACTCCACCTACAAGAAATAAACACAAAAACAAATAAATAGATCCTAAAAACACTTAAAGATAACAATAAGTAAACTCAAACAATATCTAATTCGTAGGTATGACACCTACTCATAAGTAGTCATTGGCCAATGCAGAATAAAATTAAAAAGTAGTTTCTAATTTGCATTATCGGAGTTTGTGCATTTAGGATCGGAATACATATAAATAAATAAAATAAGACTTGATAGTAAATTTTTATATTTAATTGGGACATTGTATGGTAGAAGGAATGAATTGTACAGTAACTATTTACTCAAAAGTTTTTTTATGATTAATGTTGAAATCTATATTATCTGGAAAGTCGTTGAGCGCTAAGGGGGCTTACCATTATTGTAGAATACATATTATTTATTTAAATAAATTAATAGTTAATTTATTTATTTAAATAAAATTAGAATTGTTCTAATTAATTTACACAACCGGTTTTATATAGAGAACCTAAAGGGTCACACCATAAAAAGATGAATATTTATTTAAGAAGCAAATTGCATAATCGTAATAATAAGTTAAGTGTATTTAATTTAATCTATGATGATAGATAGATTAAATTAAATAGCTTAATATTTATTATTTAATAATTTAGAAATATTAAATATAAATTAGTAAGAGGAGTCTTATTATTATTATTGTTATTATTATTAATTTGAATTCCTAAAGGAGTTTGGGAATTAATTAATAAAAGTACTCTCATATATTCCTAATAATATTATGAGGTAAATTAATTAAAGGAGTTTAATTAATTGCTCCTAATAAGATTAGGAAGCCTAATTAATTAAAAGAGTTTAATTAATTTATATGAAACCCTAATCCTATAATTTTTAGGAGGGTTACCTACAATTATAAATAGGAAGAGTCTTATTTTGATTAAGGACTAATGTAATTTCAATAGTTGGGAGATCACACCTTTTCTAAAGAGAAAGAAAACTAGGGTTTTGCCAATAACTCACCTTCTTAATACTTGTCCATCTTTGGTGGATCACCTCTAGAGGCCAAACACTTGTGTGGCTGACATTGATCAAAGGAAGGAATCATACCCGGTAGATTCAAGTCGAACAAGGAAAGGATTGGAGTTGAACTCGTACCTGAGGAAGCACGAATCTTCAAGGGTATGAATCGTTCTTCATCTCTTTATATTAAATTAATAATTGCGCATAAAGGATGATCTGGGTTCATGGTTTGTAAAAATTTATAACTTTATTTTTACACTTCCGCTGCTATGTATGTAATTTTTGCATGCTATTTTGATCTTACAAACCTAACAGTGGTATCAGAGGCAAACCTTTATGAGAGTTATTAATTATTTTTACTTGATATATATATATATATATATATATATATATATATTGATATGTATTCTGAACAATTTAATTGGGCATAATTACTAACTAGGAATCATGTTTTTGGAAAAAAAACTTCATAATTCGCGAACCAGGAAAACTGACTCTACCCATTGGCGCCGCAACACCTGTCTAAAGCTATGCTGCCATGTCGCAGCGTCGGGTCAAGGTCTTCGGGTACCAAGAGGCACCGCAACACCTGTTCGGGTCCTAAAAACGGTGACCCGGCACCGCAGCGCCTGTTGGTCGTTTTCACGATCAATAAACTCGCGCAAGTATACGCAGTCTAAAAAGTAATACAGTAATAAGTTGAGTGTCGAACCCACGAGGAAATAGTACTAACGCTATTCAAATACTAAAACTATATCAATTCGGTCTTATCAAAACAAGTAAAAAGTGATGTTTAAATCTGTATGATTAGAAACAGTAAAATGTGAGATCGAGTTGTATCAAATATGGAAAGCTAGGATTACAACTTTGCTAATGCTTCGTCTAATCTCCTAACTCTCCAATTATCAAACAAATCAGAAGAACGGTTAACTGATAATAATGAGTGTATAAGCCTCTTCTGATGGTCAAATTCAAATCCCTAAGCTAAATAAATCACAATATTCCTATGGTGAAAATAATTAGTCTAAGGGTCATTAAGCTTAATTTTCAATGGTAATACAATGCAAATAGATATATTCCCATTCTAATATACAAAATATGCTCTTATTCCCATAGGCATGGTCATAACAAGTGTTGTTGTATTTAGGGTTAGTTATTAAAATCCACTTTCCAATATCAATTAATACCCATATCAATTCCTTAACCAAGCAATCAATAAATAAGCATGAAATACAACAACCCATTCAAACATGATTCATTATAATAAATAGGAGAGAAATTCAATTAAACTAATCATTAGGTTGCATTGCAATCCTAAAAATGGAATTAGTTCATAACTATAGAACTAATAAACATTATCAAACTATTCAACATGCTCAAAACACACAAATGAATGAAAGATTTGGATAAAAAAAACTCCTGTTTTGAAGTTTTCTGGCTCCAACTCTTCTCTTCGCTGTGTAAATTCCAAGCACTGAAGGAAGCAATGAACTTGGAAGACTTAAAGATCCAACTTTCTCTCTTGCTAAACTAGTTATCTCTCTATTCTCTATTCTGTCTCTAAACTAATAAGTGGCTGCTGGTATGATAAGATATGAAAGTTTGATAAGCAGCTAGGTCATATACTCTGGTGTCTACCTAAAAATCGAAGGTGGCCTTGCGGCGCCAGTCAAAGTCCTATGGCCATTAAGTCGCACTGCGGCACCATCTTTGTGCAGGAACAGGAGCGTCGCGACGCACAGAGGTGGTGAGCTGGAAAGCATGTGGCGATGCGGCGCCACTTTTGTTTGTTATCTCTGCGCTGCGGCACTGGCACTGTCCTTGCTGGCATATGCAGGCGCTGGGGCGCCAATTTACAAAGGAAACCAGGCGCTGCGGCGCCGGCTATCTGAAAATGATAATTTTTCCCTTAAAAGCTGGAAATAACCTAATAATCTCTGTAAATCACTTTTAAGCCAAATAATAACACACAATATATAAAAGCAGTACAATATGAGATAAACAGACAGTTTCTTATGGTTTAGAGTGCTCGATTTGCGGGTATAAATGTCACTCATCAAATACCCCCAAACTTAAGCTTTTGCTTATCCCTAAGCAAAAATATCTGAACAACAATAACAAGAAGCAAATATAACTGCACACCATGCGCTGAACAACTATATACCCGCATTGTGGCCTCAAGGATAGGAATAACGATTTCAAAGCAGAAGCAAAATTATAAATAAGGCTACGATCAAACTTCTAGCTTAGTCTGCTATCGATCTAAATCTCTGTGTGTGTGACTGCCAACTATACTAACTAATTATACTTCATAAACATAGAGAATTATAAAACGAATAATGTCAACTATAAACGCTCAAGCTACATCAAGTATTCAGAACAAGACATCAAATGCAAGAACAGACCACTCGGTATTAGCCTGAGAATGACTATATTCGACGTGTGCAAAATTTGGCTACCTTAGGCTGAGTTACCCATGCAACAAGTTTTCGATCAATGACTCCCATGCTAGATGGCTTTAGAGCATTAGGCAAAGAACAACCCTAAGAATCTGATAACTCAAGTAACACTAGCCACGTAGCCAAACTTAAGCCAAACTAGAATTTTTTTATCCGTTATACTCTAACTAATACAACCTCAAGCATAACCATGCAATGTCTAATCACATTAGGCTATTCAGAGTTACCCGTGTAACGAGCTTTTGATCAATAACTCCCAAGCCAGATGGCTTTAGGGCTCTAGGTGTAGAACACCCCTAAGGATCTATTAACTCGAGTAACAAAAGCCACGTAATCAAACTTAGTCAACTAAGGTTATCAATTTATTCTTTTTATTTATTGAATTTTTTTTTATTTATTTCTAATTTTTTAAATTTTTTAATGCTAAACGACCACGAATGTATCCGAACTTGTATAAGAATCTAAATCTTACTATCATCGACTCACTTAAGTTCGTAAGAGCTGACGCAAAAATATCCGTAAAAATTACCAATTATGTCTATTAGAAGCATAACTAGCTATAACAATTGGCACGTGCTCAATAGGCTAGACAGGATCAACAGTAGTCTTAACTAAAAATTAATTTAAGAATTTCATTCATAAATGCTTGACCTCTTTGAGAAAGCTATAACACGCATATCATTGGCCACAATCAAAAATTTAACTATGTATAACCCACCAATCATGTCAACAGTTAAAGATAGGGTTAATCCAAAAGCCATAGCATGGCACAAAAGATAACAAGAAATGTAACCCTTGCATAATAACAGCTCAAAATAGGGTAATAAAGCCATAACATGGCATCAAGTATACCAATCTGTCTAAGTCCCAAAAGATGGCTATAAATCAAACATGTTGATAATAAAAAGCATCCATATATAAAATAAAAACTGTTCATGCATCCATATATAATAAATAAGACCAAACATGATAAATCCATACATAATTAAACCAAAACATAATAAGTTTGAGGCTACAAAAGCCCAAAAAATGTCAAACAACAGTTCATATTTAACAACTCATATATAACAATGAACTAAAATCTCCCCTCAGTCTGGAATCAGGCAATGCCCTCACTGGCCAGTAATGCAGAATTGAGTATGTGAGGGCCTACCGTGGGGATCCAATCAGTCGTCATTGCCGCCATGGCTTTCGCTGCCTTGGTCATAGCCGTCAACGTCGCTTTCTGCCTCAAGAGTGAAAGTAGTACGTATACAAGCCAATCTTGTATGATGATAAAGCATATACTTTAAGGTCAATCTTATTTATTTATTAATAAAAGTATTCATTTATTAAAGGCATTTAATTATCTACATGATGCTATTTTTATAATATGTAAATAACCCATAGTTTTAAACAATGCTTTTAAGATCATGATGTTGATCATGCTAATGAGATCTAAATTCTTAGAAAGCTTAAAACTAAAATAGTTCTCAATCGTTGGATTACTAAAAAGGGGATTAGTAAATTCGGATAGATTAGTACATATGTTGCTTGCTCATTAGATGAGAATGATTGATCTCATGATCATTTGTGTGGAGACACTAAAGCAAGTATGTAGGTGCTTATTGGAGAATAAGTTCACTGAGCGTTACTCGCTATGGAATACCTAATGGAGTTTTACTTGCCTGTCAATAGGAATTCCTAACCTGATAGTAGTACAAGTGATCTTTGGACTTGAGATCATCATAGTACCTTGTGTGCAATGAATTATACTTTGACTTATTCCTTAAGACCCTTAGGGTATATCAAAGGGTATGCTTGGGTGTAATAAGTTACATATGGAGATAATGAATGGTCAATAAAGAATCTACCACTTCTAGTAAAAGAAGATATATGTCCTATGTGATTCATTAAATGACAACCCATTAGTTCTTGGCCAAGGCAGAATGAATATAGAAAGGAGTTTTTAATTTGCATTATTTGGAGTTGTGCATTTTCTAATCGAAATACATATATTTAAATAAAATAAGACTTGAGAGTAATTCCATGTCTTATATTTAATTGGGACATTGTATGGTGGAAGGATTGAATTGTACGGTAACAATTTACTCACAGGTTCTTTTATTATTAATGTTGAAATCTATATTATCTGGAAAGTCGTTGATCGCTAGGGAGGCTTATCCCTATTGTAGAATAAATATTATTTATTTAAATAGATTATTAGTTTAATTTATTTATTTAAATAAGATTAAAATTGTTCTAATTAATTTATTCACAACCGATTTAATATGGAGAACCTAAAGGGTCACACCATAAAAGGAAGAATAATTATTTAAGAAAGCAATGACATAATCATAATAATGCATTAAGTATAATTAATTTAATCTATGGTGATAGAATAAATTAAATAGCTTAATGTTTAATCATTTAATATTTTGGAAATATTTAATATAAATTAATAAGAGGAGTCTTATTAATATTATTATAATTATTATTATTTTGATTTCTAAAGGAGTTTAGGAATTAATTTAATATTAATACTATCATTTACTCCTAATAAGATTAGGAGGCAAATTAATTAAAGGAGTTTAATTAATTAAATGAAAACCTATTTCTAATAGGATTAGAAGGGTTGACCAATATCTATATAAGAAGAGTCTTATGTTAGATATCAGTTGATGCAATTCCAATTGTTGCAGAGTACTCCTTTTCAATAGAGGATAGAAAACTAGGGTTTAGCCAACCACCCTCCTTCTTGAATAATTCTTATTTCTTGGTAGATCACCTCTAGAGGCCAAACACTTTGGTGGCTAATATTGATCAAAGGAAGGAATCTAATCCGAAAATTTAAGGAGATCACGAAGAACAAGGAGTTGAACTCATACATGTGAAAGCTTCGTTCTACAAAGGTATGATTCCATAACTTCTTATTTATCGTTTTAAATTAATAATTTGCATAAAGGATGATCCGGGTAATGGTTTTGTAGAAATTTTTAAACTCTGATATACCATGCTTCCGCTAATTTTGCAATTTGATTGCGCCTATGATTTCGTACAAACCCAACAGTGGTATCAAACTCAAACCTTTATGAAATTATTAATTGTTTTGATTTCATATACACATGGATATGTATTTAGAATAATTTATTGGGCATAATTAATTGTTTAAAATTATTATTATTTTTGGTGAGTCACGATTTTCATATTATGTAACGCAGCAGGATTTTTTTTATAAAAATGTATTCTGATTATAGTTATATACGAAAAGTGATTCAATTCAAAAAAAAAGGTATTCTGAATAGTTATATGCGAAAAGTGATTCAATTCTAAAAACAAAATGATGATCAGAATTTCTAAAAAGCAAAAGTGATTGTATATTGGATATACTTTACTTGTTAGTAATATATATATTTATATATTATATTCTTAATAATTTTATAATTAAAATAACAAGTTTATTTTAATCTTGAAATTAAATTTCATGTAATTTAAAATTGCCCATTAAATAATACTCATATATATATGGAATATTTTATTTATTTATTGATACATATGATGATATGTATGATAATAAATGGGATTGATTATGGGACTATTGACCAATGTGATTGAATTTTATTTTAGTTGAATGTTTGAATGAATGAGTTTTATAAAAAGAGGTCTGCGTACCTCGTCTTCTCTGATTTTTTCTTGATGTAAAATTCTATCTCCCTCCTATGTACTTCCCATTGACTGCTGATCAAGGTTTCTGTAACCACCCCAAAATCAGAACTATTTCTCTTCCCGATCTTGTGCATTAATCCACTCTTGTTCAAGCTTTTAAAATATTATTTAATGTAAAAATATCTAAAAATACGGAATAATTTTTTTTCCTTTTATTCCATTCATTCGTTCCCTAAATCTCAACCTTTACGATTCTCTTTTATAATGAAATCATATTCATTTAACGATTTCTCTTATCAGAGTTATATTAATATATATATATATATATATATATATATATAACTCAATATTAATTCTTTCTTATATAGTAATGTCACTATATCACTTTATTTTTTTTATAAAGTATTCATTACAATTCATCTAGAACAAATATTCCTCATTGAATATTTTAAACTTTACATAGCTGCCAATTACCTATGTCAAAACCATCAATCACAGCTCTATATAATTCTAACTCAAGAAAATGTATTCATTTTCGTACATTGTTCAACCTTCATCATCCGTACAGCAAGGAATATTGGATAACATCATTAACCTGCAAAAAGTTTGTGTTTGTAAGATTGAGCTCGACGGCCCAGCAAATTTAACAGTCTATCATATTTCACATATCACACAATTTTATATTCACCACATCTAACATACTTTCTTTACTATGCATAATATTCTACATGCATCAATAATTTTTGCAACGTATATATTCATGCATCAATAATTCTTCTATTAGGCATATCATTTATGCAATATAATTTCATGCAATATATTTATACATGCCTTTTACATTTCACATTCTCATACAACACATGCTATCAAAGATCACATATATAAATTAAGTTCCATAACCCAATTGACTTAGTCATATTTTGACTTTAACAATTCAATAAACATGGTATATAACTCACCATATAATCACATACAATCCACAAACATAACAAAACTGAAAAACTTGCATTGATTGGAGATTACGCCAAAAATTTAATATAGCGTTACTCCACAATTTCGACATTATTATTTTTACATGCACACACATATTAGATAATTAAATATGCTACAAAACATGTATGTATATTCATCAATAATAATTATTAGTTTTATACAAACTAACATTAATCATTCTTACTCAAAACGAATATTAGTTTATTTAAAAACTTAATTCGTTTCACTCTTTTTACGCCAAATAAAGGTCCCCCACATTTTAGTATGAATACATTTTATATATCGAAGCTTAAAATCATCTATATTCTACTTTAGGAATATCTTTTGCCTTTATTTGGGAATTCAGGTTTTAAAAAGATATTATATATCTTTTATAGTAAAAACTCAATTTACTATATTATTTCTTGATTTAAATAATTTTATACTTTTCAATAGTTCATGAGTTACTCATGCTATTGCCTTATACTCAAATATCTTATTTCGCTAGCAATTAACTCGCATATTCTCTTTGTATACATATTAAGTATACATATACTTCATTATGTAAATCTTCATTCAAAATCTCTGTTTCAAACTCCGAAAACCTTTGTTTCATCACGTTTATGATCGATACACCTTTTAATGGTTCTATACTTTTCAATTCATTACAAAATAATTCTACATACTAATTTTAGCTTACATTCGCTTAAATATAAAAATTCATATTCACATTATATTTTTATTGCATTATTTATGCCAGAAAGGAAGTTCCATGGCATAAATTATCATATAACATCAAAACTTCTTTCTAGGGACTTTATTAGAACATTGCTAAACATCTAGCCCAAACGCGATTCGGAATGTTGAACGTCAAAATAGCCCGCTGCGGCTACGTTCGGCGACGCTTGTTAACTAAGGTTGTGTTTGATAAACTTGGGAATTAAGATCTGAATGATTATGATGTCTTAATAAATTAGATCATCTGAATGATTATGAGGTCTGAATTTAAAAAACTATTTGATAACTAAAAAGTAAGTCATCTCTTAATGACACTATTTTACAATTTTAAAGGGTAAAATTTTATTTAATAATTTTAAATATTCAATTTAATAAAAATGAGTGAAAAATATTGTTGAATATATTTATATCAAAAATATTTCATTAAGAGGTACCTCTTAATTATTAAGATTTTATTTTCTGTCTTACCGATTAAGAGGCATTCAGAGGTAACAAAAAAAAAACAGCATCATGCCTCTTAGCGAATAAGAGGCAATCAGATGTAAACAAACAGCACCTAAGCTTGAAATGCTCGCTCAACTTGTCTAATACATCATTGATTAATGTTAATCATCATTATATTTCATAATATTTATGTTTTACAACTTAGAACCACATCATTTATCGTTGAAAACATCCATGTTGCACACGCACATGCTCAACGCCATCCGAATATCTCCGAATGCACAATAGTCCTAAATATGGCCATTTTTGACCCTGCTAAAAACCTCAAATTGAAAAACTTTTGTAATAAAAGTTGTAGATCTACTTGTTATCTTTTCGAATCATCCTGAATCACCTCAATCGAAGTTCGTATGAAAAAGTTATGCTCATTTTACTACAAGAGGTCAAAACAGTCACGTCGACCACAATCGTTGGCACGCCCGAACCCAGACTTGCGCCCCACGCCCCCAGCAGCGCTGCCCAATGCGCCCCCTTGTCCGCCCAGCCCAGTTTTGCCCGTTCTGACACACCTATTTCGCAACGCCATAACTTTCTCTCCCGATATCGGAATGAGTCCATTTTTAAGGCGTTGGAAAGCTTGTAACATGCTCTACAAATCCCCCATGAACCCATAATTTTTTAGATTTATTAATTAGTCTTAAAATTAGATCAAAAGTAGTTCGACACACTAACTTTCATTTTTTTCGTTTTCTTCCTTTTTCGTTAAAACTCGCTCCAGCTTGGTTTAATGTCATGAGGTGCTTAAGTTAACTTAATTTAGGTAGTATGAACCTATCTTAGGTTTCGGCTCTGCCAAATTATACATTTTTAGCCGAGTTAGCTCTCTATGGCCATTTAACGAAAATAATACATTCAATTTTCATTCGACTTGGTTTCTTATCGATTGTTAGCGATTTTGCCACAAATAAATCCTTATAACATCCCATATAATCAACCTATCCACCAAGTCTCTATATCCCATCATTTTATTAATAACTTAAGCATAAAATCAACTGAAATGATTTTTAGTAAACTAAAACTTACTATCAAAATTCATTTTTGATTCAAAACCAATTCTAATAACATATAATATATACATAGATTAGAACTTGAATCAATATGAAGGAATTTCATTAAAAATTACCTTACAACCAACTAAACTTCCAAAATCTCAAGTTTAATCAATAAAAATTTACATATACTATAAATTCAATTAATCTCAAACTTAAATAAGGAATTTATACCTTAAGTTCCATAACCTCAACCAATCCAATCTTGATATCCTCTCATTTAACTAAACCTTTGATCCCAATGTGACTAAGCTCCAAGAACTCACGGTTTCTACACTTAACCATTTTTGTAAATTACAAAATTTCAAGAAATTTTGGAAGGAGGAGGCTTCGGATATGGGAGAGGAAAAAGGAGAAGACTTAGCAATCTTTTTCCACTCAAATTCTTGGCCACCAAGCTTAAATTGTGAGTAAGCTTCACACCTCCCCTTTCCTTTCTTTTCACGACAAAGAACAAAATGATAGACTTGGGAATTAATCTTTGAATAGTAACTAGAGTAATTAATAATTTAGCCTATTTGCTTAACTAATTAAATCACCCAATTATGCTCTTAATTTCTCTATTAAATCATTTAATTACCCAATGCTTGGTAATTTAATTTCATTTATTAATTTGCTACATAAGCCTCTCATAAAATATTTACACCCTCTTGGAAGTATATAAAATATATATCATCATTAATATATAAACTATATATTCCATAAATAAAAACATAATATAAAATATTTTTATTGCATTTTCACCTTATATATACAAAAATGAATGTGTTACTTATAATTTTTTATATAAAGAAAATTACTCGATCAATTAAGATATTATTATAATATCCTTGCCTCGTCAACATAAATTCATTTAAGAACTTATTTACTTTCTTAAGATATTATAATAAATATAATATCATTCATTTATTAAAATAATTCTTTATAAGAATTCACTCTAGTACACTTGAGTAAAGTATATATAAATATTATATACTTAACCATCTCTTTTAATTCTTTATATTAAAACATGCATACATTACACTCAATAATGTAATATATGATTTTTTTTAATAAAATCATGGTTATACATTAAGTATATTTAATGCCACCCATTATCACATTAAAATAATTTAATATTATAAATTATTTTAATTTACTCATCTCATTTCCTTTAATAATTTACTCCCACCATTTATTTACACATAATAAATATATACTACTAATATATTTATTATACACAAAAATACATATTGCATAACACATATTCACTTATGCAATATAATATCACATAACATATCATTTAATAAGAATTTTATTTATTAAATTCTTATTTTAATAATTCTCAAAAATCTGGTTTCTTTCATTCTTTCTCCTTTATAAGGATTCCGTCCTCGAAATCACAATACCGAATCGTTCTTAATCGGTTTAGATCTTTTTCTTTCTCGTAACTTTATCTTTTTTTTTCCTTTTTCAAGGATTCATATACCATTTTCTTATTCTGCGACTTACTTCCTCTTAAAAATTTCATTCTTTCTATACCCAACCTCGAGAAAATAGAAATTCTCCACAATTGATCAATAATTGTGAAGCAATATGAATAATTCAAGAATCCAAAAGATTCACTTTAAAAAAAACTTTCTATATCATAATAAAGTCATAAAGACTATAAACTTGTTTCTGAAAAGGATTCAACAGAAATTTATCTGTAAACCGACACATCTTACGGACATATAGGTGATCATCCTATTTATGTCATGTGTTGACCCATAATATCTTTGCCGCTATTTTGTGCAAACAGAATTTCCTATTTTTGGATTTCTTGTGTTGATCAACACTATCTATGCGGAACAATTATTTCAGTTCCTCTTTGCCGTCCCCAGGACGCAATATAAAATAATCCCATTATAGAAAAGTTCTTACTCAATATAGAGTCCATACCGAATCAATTTAGTTAGACGGTTCAAAAGCTTTATTTAAAAGCAATATCTGAATTTGTGTCTAGCCGACTCAAATGACATTTGACCCTTCTTTCATTACTAAAATACTGAAAATCATTTTATGACGCATAGTACCGCACTGCTTTCCACAGCCCGTTGAGAATGTCATCATTTGTCATATCTACATCATATTAATGATGGATTAATGACTATATAATTTTTTTTTGAAAATTTTCAAATCATTTGTCTAGCCGAAACAATTAGCATAGACATAAGAAACCATCAAACTTTTTAAAACTTATTCGTTAAACAATTTGACCCGATATATTTTTCAAAAAATACAATAGTGCGATTGTCAGCACGATTCCAATAAATTTTGAAATCTAGCATAGCTGGTAGATTTGAGAATATCCATTTCTTCTTCATCCACTTTAACTATTTCTGAAAACTTCACCATACAATTCTGTTCATCTCTAACACCATTAACTCCCACTATAATAAACTAAACCCCTACCCTGGGATAGTTCATTAAACTTATCACACATTATGTGTTTAGGAACTTGCCATAAAAATATGAGTTTAGGAACTTGTCCTAGCAATACGTAGTTCAAGAACCAATCAGGGACTATCCATACGCTTAGGGGAAACATACCATATGATTATGAGTCACAAACTTTCCATAAAAGCATGAGTTTTATAAACTCGCACCTATTCCTATTATTCTCTAACTATCAAATATATACATGAGAAAAGAATTACCTTCTCACCATATGTATATCGATAATGCGACACTGACATTTTAATAATTATCAATATAATAGACTAAGTGGTCATTGAACCAAACACAATTCCCTGCCCATACCAGGAATTATACAACTCAGATGAGTCCTCAATTGAAATCCCACTTAATCCCATTAAATATTTTTTGGTTCTTTGCTCAAAACTAATTTTATTTAATTTGTATTTCATCATTCATAACTCTTTCTGAGTTTTATTCTTGTACTATTTTATAGTACCATTTCCATATAGTCATTCCGCTATAAATTTTTAATCATTTAATTGATTATCTGTCCTTCTTTAACTTGACCAGATCACATTGTGATCTTATCGTATAATCGTGTTATATTACGATTCTTTCTCGTTCTATGGTCGTTTAATTTTTACAATCTTCTTTCTTTCTTCTGTAGTCATATTATTTATGATTATTTGAATCAGGTGTCCCCTGATCCTTTACTTCTTACCTTTTAAGATTCTTCTTTGAATCTTGGCGTATTATCTTAAAGCATTCTTTATGAATTTTCTAAATTTATTTAAGATTGTTTAATCCTCATTCAAGTTTTAACATCTTCTTTCTTATAATATTTCTAAGATTTAATTCATCCTATACATCTACGTATGTGAAAAAAAATCACCTTTTCATCATACGTATTTATAATCTTATACTCGGTACACATCGAGTCTCTAATATCGTTCAATATAGTAAGCTGAGTGGTTTCCCACAAACAACCAACAAACTAGTTTCCCGTCTCGTCTATACTGTCTTACACAGTGAGTTAGATCGGTTGCTAGTTCGTATTAACCGTCGCTCTCTGACGGAATCGTTTAGCCCAGATACTATACATCAACCATTAAAGAATACGACTGTACCATTACTTAAACTTAACTTTTTTTCTTTTTCATCTACCTTGCTTACGATTATAGCCTAAGGTTCACTTACCTAAGGTTTATAATCCTTAGCTTGGATACCAACTGTAACGACCCCAAAATAAGGGCTATTTCTCTTCCCGATCTTGTGCGTTAATACTATCTTGTTCTAGCTTTTAAAATATTATTTAATGTTAAAATAGCTAAAAATACGGAATAATTTTTTTTCCATTTTATTCTATTCATTCGTTCCCTGAATCTCGACCTTTATGATTCTCTTTTATAATGAAATCATATTCATTTAATGATTTCTCTTATCAGAGTTATATTAATATATATAACTCAATATTAATTCTTTCTTATATAGTAATGTCACTGTAGCGATTGCATTTTTCCTAGTAAAAAATAATAATATAATAATAATAAAAATTTAAGAAATAAAGTTTTATTTTTGTATGAGTTGTATGATGTGGCATGCTTTATTTGTTATGATGAAAATGTGTGAACATGTGCATTGTGGTGTGAATATCTGTGATTGAGTAGATATATTTATATATTTACTAGGTATGAAGAACCTATTCAAAAATAAATTCAATAGAGAAGTTAAATAAGTGATGGGTATACCTTAATAAAATATTAAAATGATTTATAAGGAAATTTTGTTAATATAAGAAAAATATTGCACTTGATATAATATCCTATGATAATTGGAAATCAGGTATTATAAAGAGGTGATAGTGAAATAATTGCTAGAGGAGAATTATTTTAAGGGAGGGGAAATAATTGGGTAATAAAACTATTTAAACCAAACACGGATCAAGCATGATCTGTTTGTTTTAGCATGAGCTGGGAGAAGTTTATGAAGTGTAAAACAAATAAGCGGGAGCTGGCTTCTTGTGAGAGAAATAGACCTTAACCGCCAGCTAGCCTATTTCGTAATAACCAAGTTAGGAGAGTAATACAAGAATTGTTGGATTAAAGAAACATAACAGAGTTTTCATCACCACTTCTCCCTGCACTCTCCTCTTGATTTCGGTTCCATCTCCTTCTCCTATCTCCTCAAAATTCCTTCCGTGTCCAGCCATATAGCCTAACCTCTCCCCCATTATCACTTCATGTAATTCAAGTGCTATAAGCATTGAAGCCAAGAGAGTATTGCTTAAGAAGTTTAACCAAGTATTAAGGTAATTCAAACTACATGTGCTATATGTGTATTTCTGAAATTAGACTGTAGTAGCATAACTATCAATTTGGCTGAGATTGTGTAGTTTTGGTTATGTAGTAATTTTTACCAACTGATATTGGTATTATATAAGTAAGGCTATGTATACAAATGATATGGAATAGGTGAATCATGTATAGAACTATGTGATTTCATACTAAACTTGGGAAATTCAGAATTTAACTTGTTAGATTATATGTATTGGTTAATTGTATAGAATTTGTTGGTTAAGCATATTTATGGCTGATCAATAGCCTGTAATGGCTGGAAATTTGAGTAAAGGAGATAGGTTGGGCTGAGGAGCAATAAGGAGGATAAAATGGGTTTATGATATAAACCAATAGCTATGAATCTGGTAATATAAAACTGTGCACACCACATGCTTGATAAAATGCTTTAATGGACTGTTTTGTTTAAAAATGGATTTCTGAATGGAATTAAAGCTTGGGTTATGTATATACACCACACATGAGGTTAAGTAAAATGTGGTAGCATATTAAATGGAACGAAATGTAAGTTTTAAGTTAAAATTAAATGATAGAAGGTGATATGTCAAACATTCTTGTGAACTATTTTAGGCAGCCTATGGAGGCTAAAATGAGAGTGTTATAAATCCTTAAAATACTTCTATGGGCTATGTGTTTATTGGAGTAAAGGAGCTGAGAAATGGGGGGGGGGGGGGGGGTTAGAGCTGCTGTTTAATTGCAGCAGCTGGCCTAGTTGAGCTGCTGCAGCAGCAACAGCTAGCACACAACGTTGTGCTGTGCTGCAGGTCCAGCTAGGTACTCCAGTTGGTTTTAGTTTATTTAGGTTAATGTGTTGGGTTATATAAGTTATATAATATTACATCTTGTAAGCTATCATAAGAAATTGAATTTTTGGGGAAAGCAAGGACAGGGTTGCTGCCCATTTTGCAGCAGTAGGTGGCAATCGGCAGCCATGTAGCCTCTTTGGGGCTTCCTTGAGCTCTGGGTTAAGTATAATTAAAACTTCTAAATATAGTTGTATATATGATATACATTATATGTAAAAATTGTCACAATTCTATATATGGGCTAAAAAGTATTGGACCACAAGGTGACCACACGAGAGGGGAACGAGCTGCTGCCCAGAGGCAGCAGCGTGCACCAGCGACAGGTACCAGCAGCAGCAAACAGCTGCTGTAACAGGGTTGATGAGCTATTTTTGGTGTTGTGTTGGTTTACCCATAAGGCTTAGGTTTTGAACTCCTAAAAATGTATACGTATATAAACTTTTCAATGAGTTTGTAAGCTTGAAATTGAAAAGGAAAGGGAAGGGGCTGCTGTCGTGGGCAATAGTAAACAGCAACTGCTGTCTTTCGGCACTAACAGGTAGCAGCAGCAGGTAGCTGCAGGGCCAAGTTGGCAACTGGGTTTGCTTTCTTTTGGCTACAATTAGTAAGTTAAGATGAAATGAAGTGTAGCAAAGCTTGATTTCCACACAGTGGATTAAATTGGAACTGTTTGGCATTAAGAAGAAACAACAGGAATGTTTGGTACTTGTATACAGTAATAAATCTACAAGTAATGATAGAAACCATAAATTACTCAATCAATTTGTGAATACCCCAAAACATAAAAGATCAAAAAGGGGACTGTTTGATATAAGTATCAAAATATGTTAGCTTTAACACACTAATTGTTATAGTTGAGCCTATAAGATACTCCAATTTAATATGAATAAACTAATAGACTCTAAAATCAAACTAGCATAAATGAGCATATAACATCGAAGCTAATAAGCCCAAGTTAAGGATAATAAATCCTTATAGGGCTGTTTTAATACCACAAAGGAAAACAAGAATAGTTGATGTAATAGTATGTTGAAGTGTTTTATAAATCATGGAAAAGACTAAAAGTTAACTATATGACTTGGAAATGCATTCAAGGCATAAAATAAGCTATGTTGTTACCTTAAGAACTAGAAGTTAAGTAGTTACGACATGAAGGGCTCATGCATCAAACTACTAACAGGGTGTAAATGGTTTTTGTAATGTGGTTGCATATGACAAACATATCAAACTCTATTAAAAGAGAAAATGGCTATGGTAAGAACATGGATGAGGAATTTGAAAAATGTATACACATATCTCTAAAAGTAACAACATAAACTAAAGACATGATCAATGTGATTTTGTGATATGTGATCATGCAAGCTATGTGATTTGAATATGTGACTAATATGTTTGTAAATGTAAATATAATTGTGTAGGCTCTGTGAGAACAAGTGGAGCTAAATTTTTGTCAATAATCTACAAACAAGGCAAGTACCTAATTCTTACTCTTTATTGAGCAAATATCTGGAATTGACCGTATTGATCAAGTTCTTTCCATTCTTGCAAATATCTTGAGCAAGTATTCTTATTTTGCCTACTTTTAACAAGTATCCTAACTTATACAAATTTTATTTTGTGTAAGTTATCTATAGTGGTATACAGACTTCTTAACTTGAGTGATTTTATTAATGGTTCGAATTCCTTCCATTATCTTAATAATTATACGGTATTGCAAATTTGAAAATATTATTGATTTAGGTAGAGCGTTCCATCCAAATTGTTTTGGTTTGGAATTCAAGGCTGAGAACGAACATCCCTTACTTGGAAAAACTTTTATTGTGTCGAAAAGGCAACAAAAATAAGTATGTAGTGTTGATCAACGCAGGGCATAAAATGCTGATCACCCTTCGTGTCCGGGAGTTAGTCGGTTAAACAGTTGAATTATTGTTATACCAATTTATAGCAAGAAAAACAATGTTCAAGGTCAACTGACCGCTTCAGCATCTATAGTCACTACGTCGTTTCAAAAATATAAGCGACTTGATATGTTATTCGAGAAATTGTTTCCATAACTTCACAACTATCGATCCGTTGTAGAAGTATTCTTAAACAAAACATTTAACTCTTTCATATACTGTTTATTGCATGTTATTACTTGCTGAGCAATTGAATGCTCATTCGTGCTTTAAAATTAAATGTTTTTAGTGAAACACGAACGCGTAGAAGGATCTGGCAAAGACAAAGGAAAGGAGAAGGTGGATGAGTAACTGATATCTGTAATAACTAGACGTTGTGTAATAAATAGAATTTTGTATGAGATATTACTTTATCTATCATGTAATAAAGTATTTAAAGGTTCCCGTACCTGGGTAGCAAACTCTAATGTAATATTTTTAAGTATTTTATATATTAAGCAGGTTGAATGAATGGTATCGTGAAGCACCAAGTGCGCGTTGCAAGTACCCGAATTTGGAGGCGTCACAGTCACTATACCACTTTATTTTTATTTATAAAGTATTCATTACAATTCATCCAGAACAAATATTTCTCATTGAATATTTTAAACTATACATAGCTGGCAATTACCTATGTCAAAACCATTAATCATAGCTCTATACAATTCTAACTCAAGAAAATGTATTCATTTTCGTACATTGTTCTACCTTCATCATCCGTACAGCAAGGAATATTACATAACATCATTAACCTGCAAAAAGTTTGTGTTTGCATGATTGAGCTCAACGGCCCAACAAATTTAACAATCTATCATGTTTCACATAGCACACAATTTTATATTCAACATATTTAACATACTTTCTTTACTATGCATAATATTCTACATGCATCAATAATTCTTGCAATGTATATATTCATGCATCAATAATTCTTATATTAGGCATATCATTTATGCAATATAATTTAATACAATACCTTTATACATGCCTTTTACATTTCACATTCTCATACAACACATGCTATCAAAGATCACATATAGAAATTGAGTTCCATAACTCAATTGACTTAGTAATATTTTGACTTTAACAATTCAATAAACATGGTATATAACTCACCATATAATCACATACAATCAACAAACATAACAGAGCTGAAAATCTTACCTTGATTGGATATTACTGCAAAAATTTAATATAGTGTTACTCCACAATTCCTACACAATTATTTTTACGTGCACACACATATTAGATAATTAAATATGTTACAAAACATGCATGTATATTCATTAATAATATTTATTAGTTTTATACAAACTAACATTAATCATTCTTACTCAAAACGAATATTAGTTTATTTAAAAACTTAATTCATTTCACTCTTTTTACGCCAAATAAAGGTCCCTCACATTTTAGTATGAAAACATTTTACATATCGAAGCTTAAAATCATCTATATTCCACTTTAGGAATATCTTTTGCCTTTATTTGTGAATTCAGGTTTTAAAAAGATATTATATATCTTTTATAGTAAAAACTCAATTTACTATATTATTTCTTGATTTAAATAATTTTATACTTTTCAATAGTTCATGAGTTACTCATGTTATCCCCGTTCAAAATCTCTGTTTCGAACTCCGAAAACATTTGTTTCATTACTTTTATGATCGATACACTTTTTAATGGTTATATAATTTTCAATTCATTACAAAACCATTCTACATACTAATTTCAGCTTACATTCTATTAAATATAAAAATTCATATTCACATTATATTTTTATTGCATTATTTATGCCAGAAAGGAAGTTCCATTGCATAAATTATCACATAACATCAAAACTTATTTCTTGGGACTTTATTAGAACATTGTTAAACATCTAGCCCAAACGCGATTCGGAACGTCGAACATCAAAACAGCCCATGAAGGCTACGTTCGGCGACGCTTGTTAACTAAGCTTGACATGCTTGCTCAACTTGTCTAATACATTTTTGATTAATGTTAATCATCATTATATTTCATAATGTTTATGTTTTACAACTTAGAACCACATCATTTATCGTCGAAAACGTCCATGTTGCACACGCACATGCTCGACGCCCTCCGAATATCTCCGAATGCACAACAGTCCTAAGTATGGCCATTTTTGAACCTGCTAACAACCTCAAATTGAAAAACTTTTGGAATGAAAGTTGTAGATCTACTCGTTATCTTTCTGAATCATCCTAAATCATCTCAATCGGAGTTTGTATGAAAACGTTATGCTCATTTTACTAAAGGAATTCAAAACAGTCATGTCGACCACAACCGTTGGCACGCCCGCGCCCAGCACTGCGCCCCCAGCAGCGCTGCCCAATGAGCCCCCATGTCAACCCAGCCCAGTTTTGCTCGTTCTAACACACCTATTTCACAAAGCCATAATTTTCTCTCCCGATATCGGAATGAGTCCATTTTTGAGGCGTTGGAAAACTTGTAACATGCTCTACAAATCCCCCATTAACCCATAATTTTTTAGATTTATTAATTAGTCTTAACATTGGCTCAAAAGTAGTCCGACACACTAACTTTCATTTTTTTCGTTTTCTTCCTTTTTTTCGTTAAAACTCGCTCCGGCTTGGTTTAATGCCACGAGGCGCTTAAGTTAACTTAATTTAGGTCGTATGAACCTATCTTGGGTTTCGACTCCGCCAAATTATGAGTTTTTAGCCGAGTTAGTTCTCTATGGCCATTTAAAGAACATAATACATACAATTTTCATTCGACTTGGTTTCTTATCGATTTGTTAGCGATTTTGCCACAAATCCATCCTTATAACATCCCACATAATCAACCTATCCACCAATTTTCTATATTCCATCATTCCATTAATAACTTAAGCATAAAATCAACTAAAATGATTTTTAGTAAACTAAAACTTACTAACAAAATTCATTTTTGATTCTTTTGATACAAAACCAATTCTAATAACATATAATATATACATAAATTTGAATTTGAATCAATATGAAGGAATTTCATTAAAAATTACCTCACAACCTACTAAACTTCCAAAATCTCAAGTTTAATCAATAAAAATTTACATATACTATAAATTCAATTAATCTCAAACTTAAATAAGGAATTTATACCTTAAGCTCCATAACCTCTACCAATCCAATCTTGATATCCTCTCATTTAACTAAACCTTTGACCCCAATTTGACTAAGCTCCAAGAACTCACGGTTTCTACACTTAACCATTTTTGGAAATTACAAAATTTCAAGAAATTTTGGAAGGAGACTTCGAATATGGGAGAGGAAGAAGGAGAAGACTTAGCAAGCATTTTCCACTCAAATTCTTGGTCACCAAGCTTAAATTGTGAGTAAGCTTCACACTTCCCCTCTCCTCTCCTTTCACGGCAAAGAACAAAATGCTAGACTTGGGAATTAATCTTTGAATAATAACTAGAGTAATTAATAATTTAGCCTATTTTTTTAACTAATTAAATTACCCAATTATGCTCTTAATTTCCCTATTAAATCATTTAAATACCTAATGCTTGATAATTTAATTTAATTTATTAAGTTACTGCATAACCCTCTCATAAAATATTTACACCCTCTTGGAAGTATATAAAATATATATCATCATTAATATATAAACTATATATTCCATAAATAAAAACATAATATAAAATATTTTTATTGCATTTTCACCTTATATATGCAAAAATGAATGTGTTGCTTATAATTTTCTATGTAAAGAAAACTACTCGATCAATTAAGATATTATTATAATATCCTTGCCTCATCAACATAACTTCATTTAAGAACTTATTTACTTTCTTCAAATATTATAATAAATATAATATCATTCTTTTATTAAAATAATTCTTTATAAGAGTTCACTCTAATACACTTGAGTAAAGTATATATAAATACTATATACTTAAACCATCTCCTTTAATTCTTTATATTAAAACATGCATACATTACACTAAATAATGTAATATATGATTTCTTTAATAAAACCATGGTTATACATTAAGTATATTTAATGCCACCCATTATCACATTAAAATAATTTAATATTATAAATTATTTTAATTTACTCATCTCGTTTTCTTTAATAATTTAGTCCCACCATTTATTTACATATAATAAATATATACTACTAATATATTTATTATACACAAAATCACATATTGCATAAACACATATTCACTTATGCAATATAATATCACATAACATATCATTTAATAAGAATTTTATTTATTAAATTTTTATTTTAATAATTCTCAAAAATTTGGGTTCTTACAGTTTCTATTTAAATTAAATAGTTTAATGTAATAGAAATAGTTAGAATTATCTTGAAGAAATTGGATATCAAGGAGCAAGGAGCGCGTGAAGACCAGTTTGTATGGAGTCCGGGTTTTAAATGTAATAGATACGTTTAAATTTAAATTCTCGCACTCCTAGATTTGACTTTTTGGTTCATTTGGTGGCTCTAGTGAACCAAACTAATAAAAGTCCATAATCAATCCGGGTAGAATATAGTATTCTATATGTGCATGCTAAGTATTATATATATATATATATTATATTTTATGCAAACATGATGCACATGTTTTAATAAAATGACGCATATTATATATATATATATATATATATGTGTGTGTGTGTGTGTGTGCATGTGCGCTAAACAAGATGAGACTAATAATAACAAACCCCTCAAAGAAATTATAATAAGCCTAAAGCGTTCAAAATTTTTTGAAATATCGAACGTCGCCTTTTAGCATGATAAATTAATAGAGTATTAAATATTTAATACAAGTTTATTGTGCTATCCACAAGGCAAGTATTGCATATTTAAGATATTAATTTAATCACATTTGATGCTTATCAAGAAAATTGAACAATATTGTTTTGTTGTGCTATCCACAAGGACAATATTTTTCTTTTTTGAATTTATGAAAGTGCTAGGTTGGACTTAATTTAAATATTTTAGTTCGAATGTGCACACACTTGACCATTATGATTTAAGAGGCAAAATAAAAAGGAGTTACAAGTTGATGTAATTGACAAAGAGTTGTCTACCTATTTATTTATATATCGCTTATTGTGCTATCCACAAGGCTATAAACATTTGAAATGGAATCCTTAATCTCACTAGCAAATATTTAATTAGATTTTGCCGAACTATATATATGAGGAAAATATAGTTTGAAGAAAATAGTGGGAGACACCAATTTAAAATAAGACCAAATTTATTTTGGTATATAAAATTAATTAAATGAATGTTTGCTAAAATGTTGTCTTTTCACATACAGAAATTTAAAAATGTCTCACTAATTTCACTACGTAGCATACTTGATGCTAACAAACTGACCGGACCGAATTACACGGACTGATTAAGGAATCTGAGAATAGTTCTCACTACTGAAAAGATTTCTTATGTCCTAAATTCACCTGTCCTTGGAACTGTTCCAGAAACAGCCTCTAAGGAACAGATTGCCACCATTGTAAAGTGGAAAAATGATGCATCTTGGGCTCATTGCATCATGCTCGCATCCATGAATAACGAGCTTTAGCGTCAGCATGAAAACATGGATGCTCCTACTATATTGCTTCACCTCAAGGAATTGTATGGTGAAAAAAGTAAGACTACTAGATATGAGATATCTAAGGAGCTCTTCCGATCTCGGATGACCGAGGGCATTGCCGTAGAGAGTCATGTCCTAAGGGTGATTAATCTGACTGAACGCCTTGGACAACTTGGGTTCGTCATGGACGGGGAGTTGAGTCAAAACTTGGTCTTGCAGTCACTCCCTGAGACCTTCTCACAGTTCGTTGTTAATTTCCACATGAATAAGTTAGATGTCAGTTTGCCTGAATTACTTAACATGTTGAAAACTGCAGAAGGTCACTTCCCATCCAAGAAGAACCATGTCTTAATTGTTGATTCTTCCAAGAAAATGAAGAGGCCCAAGGTATCTTCTGAAAAAAAAAATCTAAGAAGGCTAAGGGCAAGGCGAAAGTGAAGGATCAAAAGAAACCTGATCCAGCTAGCAAAGGAATATGCTTCCATTGCAATGAGTCTGGTCATTAGAAGAGGAACTGTAAAAAGTTTCTGGTAGAGAAGAAGCTTGGAGAAGTATCGATTTCCAATCAAGGTTTGTTCATGATTGAAATTATTTTTTTAGAAAGTCAAAATTCTACTTGGGTATTGGATACCGGCTGTGGTTCTCTTATATGTAATACTGTGCAGGGACTGGTCAGAAGTAGAAAGCTGAACAAGGATGAGGTCGTCCTACGAGTGGAAAATGAAGCAACGGTTGATGCATTAGCTGTAGGCACTTCTTGTTTAGCACTGCCTACGGACAAGTCCATTTATTTAAATAATTGTTATTTTGTTCCAAATATCATTAGAAACATTATTTCTATATCTATATTAGATATGGATAGATTTGAAATTATAATAAAGAACAACAATTGTTCTATTTATAATAACAATGTTTTATATGGTGTTGGTAATTTGTGAAATGGACTTTATATACTTGACTTGCATGAAAATATACTTCAAATAGAACAAACTAAGAAAAGGAAAAGAGATGATGTTAATTATACCTATATGTGGCACTGTAGACTCGGTCATATCAATGAAACAAGATTATCCAAGTTGCATAAGGATGGGCTCTTAGAGCTATCCGATTATGAATCATATCCAACTTGTGAATCTTGTCTCATGGGTAAAATGACTAAATCTCCTTTTAGTAAGGAGAAAGAGTTACAGAGTTGTTAGCGTTGGTTCACACAGACGTTTGTGGACCTATAACAACGAATGAAAGAGGAAGGTATTCTTATTTTATTACTTTCACTGATGATCACTCAAGATATGGATATGTGTATTTAATGAAATACAAATCTACATCATTTGAAAAGTTCAAAGAGTTCAGAAGTGAAGTAGAGAAACAAACTTACAAAAGTATTAAGATTCTTCGATCAGATCGAGGTGATGAATACTTAAGCGGTGAGTTTCCTAATTGTCTCAAAGATAATGGTATAATCTCACAATGAACTCCACCAGGTACACCACAGTTAAATGAAGTATCTGAAAGGAAAAATTGAACATTATTAGACATGGTTCGTTCCATGATGAGTTTTACCGATCTTCCAATTTTATCCTGGGACATGCCGTAAAAATGACTACATATCTACTAAATAAGATCCCCTCGAAATCCGTCCCCAAGATTCCATATGAGATGTGGACAGGGAGGAAACCTGGTCTTAAGCATGTTACGATTTGAGGATGTCCAGCTTATGTGAAAAGATTTCAAAATGATAAGCTTGGAGCAAGATCTGATAAGTGCACATTTGTGGGATATCCTAAAGAAACTTTGGGATACTATTTCTACAATCCTACTGAGCAAAATGTGTTTATTGTGAAACACGCTGCCTTATTAGAAAAGGAGTTTACCCTTGAATGGGCTAGTGGGAGGAAAATAGATCTTGAAGAAATTCAAGAACCATAAACTACTACAGATCAATTGGATGAACCTGTCCAAGTAGAGACACCTACTGTACAACACCCTATTCGTAAATCTGGAAGAGTACCGAAGATACCTAAAAGGTATGAATTCGTCATAGAGGATGCCGATGAGGTACACGTCATGAATGATGATGATCCATTGAATTATGAATAGGCTATGAGTAATTAAAACTCAGAGAAATGGTAGATGACCATAAAATCTAAAATGGATCTTTGAAGCAATGCACAAGACCATTTGGATTTTACTTGCGATTGCAGCTTATTATTACGATATCTGGAAAAATGGACGTGGAGACGCCCTTCCTCAAATATACATTATTAGAGGAGAATGTATGTATGATACAGCCAGATGGATTTGTTTCAATGGTTGAAGCAAATCATGTATATGAGCTATAACAATCTATTTATGAATTGAAGCAAGCTTCTCGTAGATGGAACATTCATTTTGATGAGACAATCAAAAGAGTTTGATTTTATCAAAAACAAGAATGAACCTTATGTGTACAAAAGGGTTAGTGGGAGCGCTGTTTCATTCCTTGTATTATATGTTGATGATATATTACTGATAGGGAATGACATTCCTATGCTACAATCAATCAAAATAAAGTTGTCTAAACATTCCTCCATGAATGATTTGGATAGAACATCCCACATTGGGGATATACATCTGTATAGATAGATTTAAAAGGATGTTCGGCTTAACCCAAGGAACGTATATTCATTAAATGCTAAAGGCGTTTAGCATGGAAAACTCCAAAAGTTGTCTCATGATGATGAACCATAGAGTGTATCTCCCTAAAATTATCCTCAATAAAAGAGAGATCGCAGGAGTTACTATCATGTATGCAACAAAATATACGAGGCTTGAAGTTGATCAATTATATTCTGGAGAAGATCACTGTAAGACAGTGATAAACATCTTAAATTACTTAACTGACACTAAGGATGTCATCATATCACATGATGAGTCTGAATTAAACTAGAGGGCTAAACAGACTCAAGTTTTCAGACTGACCAAGACGACAACAAATCCACTTTAGGGTAAGTCGTTACCTTGAAAAGTGGTGCAGTGAATTGGAAAGGTTTTAAATAGCAAAAGGATGCTGGGTTAGTGACAAAGATAAAGTATATAACTGTAAGTGAAGCTGTAAGTTGATGTTTTGGATGAAAAGTTCATTACAGAACTAGGAATAGTTCCTAAGTCTTATCTTGAATCCAAACATGTGTTGCGGCACTTTGATTAAAAAAATCTTTGAAAGAGGAGCGTGTACACTCTCAAGACAACATTGCAGATCCATTTACTAAAGCTTTAACACAACAACAGTTTGATCGTCACTTAGAGAAGAAGGGTATGAGATACCATGGCGATTGACTTTAGTGCAAGTGGGAGATTGAAAGTAGTATGCATACAAGCCAATCATGTATGATGATAAAGCATATACTTTGGAGACAATCTTATTTATTTATTAATAAAAGTATTCATTTATTAAAGGAATTTAATTATCTATATGATGCTGTTTTTATAATATATAAATAACCCATAGTTTTAAGCAATGCTTTTAGGATCATGATGTTAATCATGCTAATGAGATCTAAATTCTTAGAAAGCTTAAAACTAAAATAGTTCTCAATCGTTGGATTACTAAAAAAGGGATTAGTAAATTCGGATAGATTGGTACATACGTTGCTTGCTCATTGGATAAGGATGATTGATCTCATGATCATTTGTGTGGAGACACTAAAGCAAGTATGTAGGTGCTTATTGGAGAATAAGTTCACTGAACGTGACTCGCTATGGAATACCTAATAGAGTTTTACTTACTTGTCAATAGAAATTCCTAATGTGATAGTACTACAAGTGATCCTTGGACTTGAGATCATCATAGTATCTTGTGTGTAATGAATTATACATTGACTTATTCCTTAAGACCCTTAGGCTATATCAAAGGGTATACTTGGGTGTAATAAGTTACATATGGAGATAATGAATGGTCAATAAAGAATCTATCACTTCTAATAAAAGAAGAGATATGTCTTATGTGATTCGTTAAATGACAACCTAGTAGTCCTTGGCCAAGGCAGAATGAAATTAGAAATGAGTTTCTAATTTGCATTATTTGGAGTTGTGCATTTTCTAATCGAAATATATATAATTAAATAAAATAAGACCTAACAGTAATTCCATGTCTTATATTTAATTGGGACATTGTATGGTTGAAGGATTGAATTGTACGGTAAATATTTACTCACAAGTTCTTTTATGATTAATGTTGAAATCTATATTATCTGGAAAGCCGTTGATCGCTAGGAAGACTTATCTCTATTGTAGAATAAATATTATTTATTTAAATTGATTATTAGTTTAATGTATTTATTTAAATAAGATTAGAATTGTTTTAATTGATTTATTCACAAACGGTTTAATATGGAGAACCTAAAGGGTCACACCATAAAAGGAAGAATAATTATTTAGGAAGGTAATGACATAATCTTAATAATGCATTAAATGTAATTAATTTAATCTATGGTGATAGAATAAATTAAATAGCTTAATGTTTAATCATTTAATATTTTAGAAATATTAAATATAAATTAATAAGAGGAGTCTTATTAATATTATTATTATTTTAATTTCTAAAGGAGTTTAGGAATTAATTTAATATTAGTACTCTCATTTATTTCTAATAAGATTAGGAGGCAAATTAATTAAAGGAGTTTAATTAATTAATCTCAATATGATTGGAAAGCCTAATTAATTAAAGGAGTTTAATTAATTAAATGAAAATCTATTTCTAATAGGATTATAAGGGTTGAACAATATCTATATAAGAGGAGTCTTATGTTAGATATCAATTGATGCAATTTCAATTGTTGGAGAGTACTCATTTTCTATAGAGGATAGAAAACTAGGGTTTAGCTAACCACCTTCCTTCTTGAATAATTCCTATGCCTTGGTGGATCACCTATAGAGGCCACACACTTGGGTGGCTAACGTTGATCAAAGGAAGGAATCTAACCCATAAATTCAAGGAGATCACGAAGAATAAGGAATTGAACTCGTACCTGTGGAAGCTTCGTTCTACAAGGGTATGATTCCATAACTTTTTATTTATCATTTTAAAATAAAAATTTACATAAAGAATGATCTGGGTAATAGTTTTATAGAAAATTTTAAACTCTGATATACCATGCTTCCGCTAATTTTGTAATTTGATTGCGCCTATGATTTCGTACAAACCCAACAAGGAGATGGTGGTGGATATGGAGGGAACAGAGGCATCTGGGGGAACTTGTATGGCATTGACTCATGATCATCTCTGCCGAACTGTGTATAGATGTTTGCCACTGTGGTGGCAAATTCAGCATGATACTGTGTGAAGAGATCCTACCTCTATGCAACTATGTTGATCCTCCTGGTGATCCTCCTAGACTGGTTGTCTACTTTTTGATGCAACAGGTTCAGAGATGCCAGGATTTCTGCTAGTGGACCGGTTGACGACGCACCAAGCTCGGCAGTCTGAGTAGAGGGCCCAGCCTCTATAGGTTGCGGCTGAGTAGCAGGCAAGTACTCTTCATCGCGGGGGTGAGAATCGACTCCTTCCTAGACTCAATAGCGCTTGATGAGGGCGTGATCAATGGTCGCTATGGGAAAGTCTACCAGCTCCTCTGGTTGAAACTGAACTCTCGCCCTTTTGCACAACTAGGTGGTCAGTGAAGGGTGAGGGAGCCCTCCAGACAAACTACCCTTAATCCCCTTCAGAATTGAGTCTTGAATGGCGTCGCCGATGTCCACATCCAGTCCAGTGACGATAGCAAACAGTAAAATTGCTCGTTCCTTTGCGACATCGCTGATGTGGCGGGTGGGCATGATATTGGCACAGATGAAGTTGTACTAAGCCTTGCCGTACTTGCTGTTAGCCACCTGAGAGAAGCTTGTCTTCTCGCCCATGGATTTGTTTGCCCTCCAGGTGGTCCCTGTTTTGTATAGGCGCTTGACGATGTTGTCCAAATTATAGTGCAAAATCTCCTTGTCGAGGTAGTCCATGTCGTAGGCCGATAAGTGGAAATAGGCATTGATCGCCGCACTGTCATAGGCCACTTTCTGACCTCGAACTATCACCTCAGCGAGTCCCTCAACATTAGCATTGGCATAGAATTCACGAACCAATGCTATGACGACGTTCTCTGGAGGTAATGTGAAATGGACCCATTTATTGTCAACAATCATAGCCCACATTTCGCCGTCTTTCTTCGGGTTCGGCCATAGACCTCTCTCAGGTACCATGCTCTTACCAAGGATGGTTGAGTTGTACTTTCCCCATACCTCTTCGGCGCCGATGTGGATGAACTACCCTTGGTGCGTTGGCGTTTAGAGGCCATATTAGAGTGGTTGCTTGATGCAACTAGTATAACCAATTCAAATTCAAATGCCCAAGGAAGCAAGGTAATGCCAAGGTAACCCCCACAAATTGCAAGCAAAGGTCAAGAGAATGCTCAACAAAACATAGTCAAACTCAGCCCAAAATCATGCCAAAATGAAGTTCCAACTGATGCCAAGGCGTGCCTAACAAAATCCAATAAGTATTCTCAACTAAGCACTAGCAATAATGTGCGAAAAAGAGCCAAAAGCAATGCCAAAGTTCACAGTTGGTGGGCACCTCTGAAAACCTAGTTTGATGAGCTTTGCTTGTAAATGGATCTAGCCATATTTCCCTTAGTGGAAATCACCCAATACAGATAAGAAATTGAAAACCCAAGACAAATCTTAAGCAAAACAAGCCAATTAAAACTCAAGTATCCTTGGAGAAGAACAATCCACTTACCTTGGTGGATCCCTTGATTGCATTCAATTTTTGGTAAAAATCCTATTATTGCACATGAATGGGGGGGGGGGGGGGTCCTTTTTACCTTAGGTTAGTTGTGGGTTGAGGGTTTGGGAATTGGGGAAGCTTTGGACACGGGTTGGGGCAGCAGCAATCGAGAGCTGTCGAGAGTTGTGATGAAAATGGTCTAACTGTCGAATTCTGGGGTGTTTTAAAAAACAAAAATTCGTTATCGGCGCTATGGCGTCGAGTTTTCTTTGTTAAATGGCGCTGCATTGCTATTCCTTCCAGGGAATTTAAAAGACACCGGCGTTGCGGTGCCAATTTTTCTTCTTTGTTGGGCGCTACAGCGCGGTCCTTCCAGGGAATTTAAAAGGCACTGGCGCTGCGATGCCAATTTTCTTCTTTGTTGGGCGCTACGTCGCGGTCCTTCCAAAGAATTGAATGCTATTGGCGCTGCGGCATGGTTCTTCTAGGGAATTGAATGCTGCTGGAGCTATGGCGCGACCTTCAATTCAAAATGTGGCGCTGAGACGCCGGCTCTGCACAAGATAAATTTTTTTAAGGCTATCAGCATACGAGATTTCATGGCTAAGATGTAACTCAGCAACATCAGACTCCAAAACACATATTTAGACTAGAAAAAGCTACATAACACTAAACGACTAGCTACAACCAAAAGATGAACTCTATGAAACTCAATGAAGCTAAATAACACAAATAACCAAAAACCAAGAACTTTTGTAATACGCATTTAGAAATCACATGGGCAATAAGCATGTCAAACTGAGTTTCTAATTGAGCCTAAGCATTAGAACAACAGTCATAATGCAATATATTATAGCAAAGCTTCAGTTTGTCCAAAAATTAACCTATTTCCCAAAATATACTATATTACTATATTAATACCAAAACATATGGAAAAGCTACAATTTACACACGACTATACAACCGCACACTTAACCGCATACAAAGCTACTAAAATCATACTAACGACTATAATAAATGAAAACAGACTTAATATCATACTAAAAAGCTAAAAGGGTATAAGAATGATACTGAGATAGGGTTGCCTCGCCATCGAGCACTTATTTTAAAGTCGTCAGCTTGACTATTTCTCCCCGGCTCATACCGGGTCTCCAAAGGTAATGGACGTCATTTGACGGTAGACGTTGCCACCCTAGTAATGCTTAAGGCGTTGCCCATTCACTTTGAAGGTTCTGTAAGAATTTGGGTCTTCAACCTCAATAGCACCATGCGGACCTTCATAATTTTGAAGGGCCCCGACCTTCTAGACTTCAACATCCTGGGAAAAAGTTTCAGTCTAGAGTTGAAAAGAAGTACATTCTGCCCTTACTCGAATTCTCGTTTGACTATTTTCTTGTCATTCCACCGCTTCGTCTTTTCCTTATACAACTTGGCGTTTTCATATGCCTGGAGCTTGGACTCGTCCGACTCATTAAGTTGTAACAATCGTTTCTCACCCGCTGTATCCAAATCGAAGTTGAGCTTTTAAATCGCCCAATATGTGTTGTGCTCCAATTCAACAGGGAGATGGCACGCCTTACCATAAACAAGCCTATACGGAGACATTTTGATAGGCATTTTGTAAGCGGTGCGATAGGCCTACAACGCATCATCAAGCATCTTGGACCAATCCTTACGGTTGGGATTCACAATCTTTTCCAAAATTCTTTTAACCTCCCTATTCGACACCTCTACTTGCCCACTGGTTTGAGGATAGTAGGCGGTGGCAATTTTATGGGAGACCCCATATTTGGCAAGAAGGGCCTCAAAGTACTTATTGCAGAAGTGTGAGCCCTCATCACTAATTATTGCCCTAGGCGCGCAAAATCGTATAAAAATATTCTTTCTTAGGAAATTGAGCACAACTTTGGCATCGTTGGTAGGTAAGGCTACAGCTTCCACCCACTTGGATACATAGTCCACTGCGACTAGTACGTACAGATTGTTATAAGACGACAGAAACATGCCCATGAAGTCTATGCCCCATACATCAAACAGCTCTACCTCAAGAATGTTTTGCAAAGGCATTTCATGCCTTTTTGAGATGGTTCCTCCTCTTTGGAAATTATCGCATCGCGATACATATAGATGAGCATCCTTAAATAGAGTTGGCCAGTAGAGACCCTATTGGAGCACTTTCGTTGCTGTTCTTTGCCCACCAAAATGTCCTCCATAGTTAGACGAATAGCAGTGATGGAGCACACCCTCGATTTCTTCCTCTGGTAGACATCATTGTAAGATTTGGTCTGCACATTGTTTGAACAAAAATGGCTCATCCCAAAGATAGTGCTTCGCATCATTTAAAAATTTCTTTCCTTGCTGATAGTTCATGTTAGGTGGTAGCACGTTGCAAGTGACATAATTTCCAAAGTCTGCATACCACGGTGCTATACTGCGAACCACATACAACTGCTCATCCAGGAAAAAATCATTGATATCCGTCTCATTTTCCCCCGAGTGACTTGGGTTCTCCAATCTCGATAGGTGATCCGCCACTTGGTTTTTAGTTCCTTTTCTATCGTGAATCTCCAAATCAAACTCCTGAAGGAGAAGGAACCATCTAATCAACCTCGACTTTGCATATTTCTTAGAGATTAGATATTTGATCGCCGAGTGGTTGGTATACACAATGACTTTGGTTCCGATGAGGTATGAGCGAAATTTATCAAAAGTATATACTATTGCCAGTAGCTCTTTCTTAGTAGTGGTGTAGTTAAGCTGAGCATTTGTCAGGGTTTTACTGGCGTAGTATATCGTGTGGAATACTTTGTCTGTCCGTTGACCCAACACAGCCCCATTGGCGAAATCACTGGCATCACACATAAGTGAAAGTAGTATGCATATAAGCCAATCATGTATGATGATAAAGCATATACTTTGTAAACGATCTTATTTATTTATTAATAAAAGTATTCATTTATTAAAGGTATTTAATTATCTACATGATGCTATTTTTATAATATGTAAATAACACATAGTTTTAAGTAATGCTTTTAGAATCATGATGTTGATCATGCTAATGAGATCTAAATTCTTAGAAAGCTTGAAACTAAAATAGTTCCCAATCGTTGGATTACTAAAAAGGGATTAGTAAATCCGAATAGATTGCTACATATGTTGCTTACTCATTGGATGAGGATGATTGATCTCATGATCATTTGTGTGGAGACACTAAAGCAAATATGTAGATGCTTATTGGAGAACAAGTACACTGAACGTGACTTGCTAAGGAATACCTAATGGAGTTTTACTTGCCTGTCATTAGGAATTCTTAATGTGATAGTAGTACAAGTGATCCTCGGACTTGAGATCATCATAGTATCTTGTGTGTAATGAATTATACTTTGACTTATTCCTTAAGACCTTTAGGGTATATTAAAGGACATGCTTGGGTGTAATAAGTTACATATGGAGATAATGAATGATCAATAAAGAATCTATCACTTCTAGTAAAAGAAGAGATATGTTCTATGTGATTCGTTAAATGACAACCTAGTAGTCATTGGCCAAGGCAGAATGAAATTAGAAAGGAGTTTCTAATTTGTATTATTTGGAGTTGTGCATTTTCTAATCGAAATACGTATAATTAGATAAAATAAGACTTGACAGTAATTCCATGTCTTATATTTAATTGGGACATTGTATGGTGGAAGGATTGAATTGTATGATAACTATTTACTCACATGTTCTTTTATGATTAATGTTGAAATCTATATTATCTGAAAAATCGTTGATCGCTAGGGAGGCTTATCCCTATTGTAGAATAAATATTATTTATTTAAATAGATTATTATTTTAATTTATTTATTTAAATAAGATTAGAATTATTCTAATTGACTTATTCGTAACCGGTTTAATATGGAGAACCTAAAGGGTCACACCATAAAAGGAAGAATAATTATTTAAGAATGTAATAGCATAATCGTAATAATATGTTAAGCGTAATTAATTTAATCTATGGTGATAAAATAAATTAAATAGCTTAATATTTATTATTTAATATTTTGGAAATATTAAATATAAATTAATAAGAGGAGTTTTATTAATATTATTATAATTAGTATTATTTTAATTTCTAAAGGAGTTTAGGAATTAATTTAATATTCGTACTCTCAATTATTCCTAATAATATTAGGAGGCAAATTAATTAAAGGAGTTTAATTAATTAATCCCAATGTGTTGGGAAGCCTAATTAATTAAAGGAGTTTAATTAATTAAATGAAACCCAATTTCTAATTAGATTAGAAAGGTTGACCAATATATATATAAGAGAAGTTTTATATTAGATATCAGGAGACACAATTCCAATTGTTGGAGAGTACTCCGTTTCTACAGAGAATAGAAAAACTATGGTTTAGCCAACTACCCTCCTTTTTGAACAATTCCTCTTCCTTGGTGGATCACCTCTAGAGGCCAAACACTTGGGGTGGCTAACGTTGATCAATGGAAGGAATCCATCCTGGAGATTCAAGGAGATCACGAAGAGCAAGGAGTTGAACTCGTACATATGGTAGCTAGTTTCTACAAGGGTATGATTCTGATTTATCCTTCTCTTTCTATTGATTGATAATTGAGCACAAAGCATGATCATGGTGAAAGTTTGTATAAAATTTTTAAAACCTAATTTATCGCGCTTTCGCCCTTATTGTGTAATTTGTTTACATGTATGCGTAACATACAAACCCAACAGTAGTATCAGAGCCTAACTTTGTGTTAATAATCAATTTTATGATTCTATGTATGAATTGATGTGAGATTGGATCGAATTTTCTGGACAAAAATCAAAGTCTGCTGTTTCTGCTACGCAGCGCGGCAGCGCCGCGTCCCAGTTCATTTTGGGCGCTGGCGGGCCTGTCTGCAAAACTAAAACTGACGAACAGCGTGGCCGCGCCGCATCCCAGTTCATTATGGGGGCGGGTGCGCCACTCTGCAAATTTTAAAAAATTTACTTTTCATCAATTAAAGTAAATGGTTTATTTAATTGATAAAAGTTTAAAATAAAGATGTTTATTTTATCTGAAATATGATTTCAGATTGTAAAAAATTAAAGGAGTTTAATTTGGATTTGGTTTTTGATTAAAATAAAAAAGTTTATTTTGTTTCAAAACTAAAATTTAGCAAACTTTTGCCCATTAAATGATATCGATGCATATATGGAATGATTTTATTATTCATGAGATGATTTTTTATTTATTGATGCTTATGTTGATGTGTATGATAATAAATGGGGTTGATTATGGACTATTGACCAATGTGATTGGATTTTAATTTAGTTGGATGCTTGAAATGTATGGATTTTATTAAATGGGGTCTGCGTACATCGTCTTCTCTAATTTTTCTTGATGTAAAATTTTATCTCCCTCCTATGCACTTTCCCTTGACTGCTGATCAAGGTTTTTATTTAAATTAAATAGTTTATGTAATAGGACTAGTTAGAATTATCTTGAAGAATTGGAGACCAAGGAGTAAGGAGCGCGTGAAGACCCGTTTGTAATGGAGCCCGGGTTTAAATGTAATAGTTCGTTTAAATTTAATTCTTGCACTCCTAGGTTTGACCTTTTGGTTCACTTGGTGGCTCTAGTGAACCAAAGTAGAATAAAAGTTCAGAATCAATCTGGGTAGAATATAGTATTCTATATGTGCATGCTAGTATTATATATATTATATTTTATGCAAACATGTTTCACATGTTTTAATAAAATGACGCGTATTTTATATATATATGTGCATACGCGCTAAACAAGATGAGACTAATAATAAAAAATCCCTCAAAGAAATTAGTTAAAGTCTAAATCGTTCAAAGATATTTAGAATATCGAACGTCGTCTTCTAGCATGATAAAATTAATAGAGTATTAAATATTTAATATGAGTTTGTTGTTCTACCCACAAGACAAGTATTAAGTATTTAAGATGTTAATTTAATCACATTTGATGCTTATAAAGAAAATTGAACAATATTGCTTTGTTGTGCTATCCACAAGGATAATATTTTTCTTTTTTGAATATATGGAATTTCTAGGTTGGACTTAACTTAAATCATTTTAGTTCGGATGTGCACACACTTGACCATTATAATGTAAGAGGTGAAACAAAAAGGAGTTACGTGTTGATATAATTGACAAAGAGTTGTCTAATTATTTATTTATATATGGTTTGTTGTGCTATCCACAAGGCTATATACATTTGAAATGGGATCCTTATTCTCACTAGCAAATATTTAATTAGATGTTGTCGAACTATATAAGTGAGGGTAATATAGTTTGAAGAAAATAGTGGAAGATATCAATTTAAAATAAGACCTAATTTATTTTGGTATGTAAAATTAATTAAATAAATGTTTGCTAAAATGTTATCTTTTCTCATGCAGTAATTTAAAATGTCAAAATCACTAATTTCACTGCGAAGCATACTTGATGATAACAAACTGACCAGACCGAATTACACGGACTGATTAAAGAATCTGATAATAGTTTTCACTGCTAAAAAGATTTCTTATATCCTAAATTCATTTGTCCCTAGAACTGTTTCAGAAAACAGCATCTGAGGAAGAGATTGCAACTATTGTAAAGTGGCAAGATGATGGATTTGTGGCTCAATGCATCATGCTCGCATCCATGAATAACGAGCTTCAGCGTCAGCATAAAAACATGGACGCTCCAACTATGTTGATTCACCTCAAGGAGTTGTATGGTGAACAAAGTAGGACTGCTAGATACGAGATATCTAAGGAGCTCTTTCGATCTCGGATGACCGAGGGCACTGCCATTGAGACTCATGTCCTAAGGGTGATCAATCTGATTGAATGCCTTGGACTGCTTGGGTTCGTCATGGATGGGGAGTTGAGTCAAGACTTAGTCTTGTAGTCACTCCTTGAGACCTTCTCACAATTTATTGTGAATTTTCACATGAATAAGTTAGATGTCAGCTTTCCTGAATTACTTAACATATGTTAAAAACTGCAGAAGGTCACTTTTCATCCAAGAAGAACCATGTCTTAATGGTGGATGATTCTTCCAAGAAAGGAAGAGGCCCAAAGTATCTTCTGAAAAGAAGAAATCTAAGAAGGCTAAGGACAGGGCAAAAGTGAAGGATCAAAAGAAATCTGATCCATCTAGCGAAGGAATGTGCTTCCATTGCAACGAGCCGGTCATTGGAAGAGGAACTGCAAGAAGTTTCTGACAGAGAAGAAGCTTAGAGAAGCTTCGACTTCCAATCAAGGTTTGTTCATGATTGAAATTAATTTTTTTGAAAGTCAAAATTCTACTTGGGTATTGGATACTGGCTGTGGTTCTCATATATGTAATACTGTGCAGGGTTTAGTCAGAAGTAGAAAGCTGAACAAGGATGAGGTTGTCCTACGAGTGGGAAATAGAGCAAAGATTGCAGCATTAGCTGTAGGCACTTATTGTTTAGAACTGCCTACAGGTAAGTCCATTTATTTAAATATTATTTTGTTCCAAATATCATTAAAAACATTATTTCTGTTTCCATATTAGATATGGATGGATTTGACATTATAATAAAGAACAGCAGTTGTTCTATTTATAATAACAATGTTTTATATGGTGTTGGTAATTTGCGAAATGTACTTTATATACTTGACTTGCATGAAAATATATTTCAAATAGAACAAACTAAGAAAAGGAAAAGAGACGATGTTAATTATACCTATATGTGGCACTGTAGACTTGGTCATATCAACGAAACAAGATTATCCAAGTTACATAAGGATGGGCTCTTAGAGCTATCCAATTATGAATCATATCCAACTTGTGAATATTGTCTCATGGGTAAAATGACTAAATATCCCTTTAGTGGAAAAGGAGAAAGAGTTACAGAGTTGTTAGCATTGGTTCACACAGACGTTTGTGGACCTATGACAACGAATGCACGAGGAGGGTATTCTTATTTTATTACTCTCACTGATGATCACTCAAGATTTGGATATATGTATTTAATGAAATACAAATCTGAATCATTTGAAAAGTTCAAAGAGTTCAGAAGTGAAGTAGAGAAACAAACTGGCAAAAGTATTAAGATTCTTCAATCAGATCGAGGTGGAGAATACTTAAGCGGTGAGTTTCTCAATTGTCTCAAAGATAATGGTATAATCTCACAATGGACTCCACCAGGTACACCACAGTTAAATGGAGTATCTGAAAAGAGAAATCAAATATGATGAGTTTTATCGATCTTCCAATTTCTTTCTGGGGTTATGCTCTAGAAATGGCTTCATACCTACTTAACAAGGTGCCTACCAAATCCGCCCCAAAGACTCCATATGAGATGTGGAAAGGGAGGAAACCAAATCTTAAGTATGTTAAGACTTGGGGTTGTCCAGTTTATGTAAAAAAGTTTGAAAATGATAAGCTACAGACTAAATCCGTTAAGTGTAGATTTGTGGGATACTCTAAAAAAACTTTAGAGTATTATTTCTATCATCCAACTGATCAATAGATGTTTGTTGCGAAACATGCTGCCTTCTTGGAAAAGGAGTTTATCCATGAAGGGGTAAGTGGGAGTAAGATATATCTTAAAGAAGTTCAAGAACCACAAATTACTTCGAATCAAATTCAGGTACCTGACCAAGTGGATGAACCTACTGTACCACACCCTATTCGTAAATCTGGAAGAGTACCAAAGATACCTAATAGGTATGGATTTATCATAGGGAATGATGATGAGGTATACATCATGAATGATGATGATCCATTGAATTACGAACAGGCTATGAGTAATAAAGACTCAGGGAAATGGCTTGAAGCCATGAAATCCAAGATGGACTCCATGGATGAGAACCAAGTATGGACTTTGGTTTCACCATCTGAAGGCATAAAGCCTATTGGGTGTAAATGGGTCTTTAAAAAAAGGACTAGAGCGGACGGCAAGGTAGAGACCTATAAGGCCCGACTGGTTGCAAAAGGTTTCAAATAAGGACAAGGAGTTGATTATGATGAAAGTTTCTCACCAGTAGCTATGCTCAAGTCCATTCGTATTTTTCTTACGATTACAGCTTATTACGACTATAAGATCTGACAAATGGACGTGAAAACGACCTTGTTCAATGGGAAACTTGAGGAGGATGTGTATATGACACATCCAGAGGGATTTGTTTCAAAGATTGGAACAAATCAAGTCTATAAGCTGCAACAATCCTTTTATAGATTGAAGCAAGCTTCTCGTAGATGGAACATCCGTTTTGATGAGGCAATCAAAGAGTTTGATTTTATCAAAAATGAGGATGAACCATGTGTGTGCAAAAAGGTTAGTGGGAGCGCTATTTCATTCATTGTATTATATGTTGATGATATATTACTGATAGGGAATGACATTCCTATGCTACGATCGATTAAAATCTGGTTATCTAAACACTTCTCCATGAAGGACTTGGGAGAAGCATCCTATATTTTGGGGATAAAGATCTATAATGATAGATCTAAAAGGATGCTTGGCTTATCCCAAGAAATGTACATTGACTCGATGCTAAAGAGGTTTAGCATGGAAGATTCCAAAAGAGGTCTCATGCCGATGAGCCATGGAATACATCTCTCCAAGAAACAGGCCCAAAAACACCTGAGGAGGGAGACCGTATAGGTTAGATTCCTTATGCTTCAGCAATAGGATCTATCATATACGGTATGATATGTACTAGACCGGATGTCGCTCATGCACTGAGTGTAACGAGCAGATATCAGTCAAATCCACAAGAAGAGGACTGGAAGGCAGTGAAAAATATCCTAAAGTACTGATGAAGAACTAAGGATGTATTTCTTGTCTACGGTGGGTCTGAATTAAAACTCGAGGGCTTCACGGACTCAAGTTTTTAAACGGACCAAGATAACAGTAAATCTGTTTCGGGGTATATGTTTACCTTGAACAGAGTCGCAGTGAGTTGGAAGAGTTCCAAGTGTAGACACTCAAAATTTTGCATTTCTGTTACTAACCCTGCAGGAGGGCAAAACCATCTTTTACCTTCCGGAGACAACACCGAAAGATTAAATTAAGCCACAACGACAACACCGGGATGTCAAGTCAAGCCCCGATAACACCGGGATGTCAAGTCAAGCCCTGGCGACAACCCCGGAAGATACAGTAGCCCCGAAGACAACACCAGAAGATCAAATCAACCCTGGCCACAACACCAGGAAGTCAAGCCCCGGCAACACCGGGATGTCAAGTCAATCCCCGACAACAACCCCAGGAGATACAGTAGCCCTGACGACAACACCGGTAGAACAAATCCCCCGGTATGTCAAGTTAAGCTCCGACAACACCGGGATGTCAAGTCAAGCCCCGACGATAACCCTGGGAGGTACAGAAACCCCGGAGACAACCCCGGGAGATCAGATCAACCTTTGGAGACAGCCCTGAAGCATCAAATCATCCCCAGAGACAACCCTAGGAGACCAAGGCAGCCTCAGAGATAACCCTGAGGAAGAGCAGAGTCGGCTGGGATCAAACTTTGGAGACAACCCCGAGAAAAGAGTCGAAAACCTTGCCAATACGGGAGACAACCACTAGAAGGGAAAAATGGTCATTCTACCGACTTGAAGCCAAATCAAGTCAAAATTAAGCCAGATTGATGCTATGAGGGTCAGAAAGAGCCATAACATCAATCTCGAGTGAAAACAACACAAGACAGCTCAACGGACGGAATGTAAAAAAATAAAGATCTAATTATAAACCCATATTCTTGGATTTGGAAATGGTCAAATCCTATAATATTATGTAGATTTTGGAAAGGGCTTTTCTGGAAAGGAATAGCACTCCTCAAACGGACGCCCGGATCAAAAGTTATGAAGATTCAAAGTATACCCAGCGTTGGTCGAAGTGAACGTACTTCAAGACAACGGGACCCACGGGAGTGGGCCCCACTTGGGGAGCCGCACCTCTACCATCTGGTCTATAAATAAGACCCCCCACCCTTGCAAAATAAGAAAAAAAATAATAGAAAAAGATAGAGAAACTATGTCCATTTCGACCCTTAGCCCTACTTCTAGTATTCCAAACTTTGATTTTATTCTTCCAATACATTTGCATACGTATATTCTACAACATATCAAAAATTAACCGGTGGAAACAGAGATTTGAAACCCTCCGAGTGGCAAAGAGCTGGTGGAGCAGTCCATTGTAAGTTTTTTTTTATGATCAGAAGCTATTTCCTACTTTATAACATATATGTGAACGTGCATATAAAGTTTCATCTTCTGGTTTTCCCAGATCTCAAATCCGTGGACTTTTTAGCTTACGTTTTAGTATATATAAGTATATATATATACGTTTTTCGTTGTTTGCACAGCCTAGATTGCTAATCCGTGGCTTTTTACCGCTTTTTTATATATATAACTATATATATATTTGTACTATTTTGTTTGGCCTGGATCGCTGATTCGTGGCTTTTTCAGCTTTATTATATATATAACTGACTATATATATATACTAACTTTCAATTTAGTCGGGTCTGGATTGTTAATTCGTGGCCCTTTTATTGCTTATATATATATATAATTATTCTAACTTCATTTGGCCTAGATTGCAAATTCGTGGCCTTGTAACATCTTTTATAAATATATATATATATATATATATATGTATTTATATTTCATTCGAGTCTGGATTGCAAATTTGTGGTTCTTTATAGCTTTTATAAATATATATATTTACATTTCAGTTGAGCCTGGATTAGAAATTCGTGGCTCTTTATAGCTTATATATATATATATATTTACATTTCTTCGTCGGGCCTGGATTGAAAATCTGTTGCCCTTTATAACTTATATATATATATATATAAGTATATATATATTCTTCATTCAATGTGATTAAATATTTGCTTTAAATATTAATTTGATATTAATCTGCACTGATGTAAATATTGTGAATTAGATTTATCTAAATCTAACCCTTTCTAACTTTCAAACGGTTCAAAATCGGTCAAACCGGAACAGGGAAGCTAGAATGGCTAAGATTTATTTAAATCTAGTTTTCTTTCTAGCTTTGTAAATATTAAAACAACTACGTGACCCTAGATTCATATCTAGCAGAAACGGGAAGCTTTGGCTACGCGCACGTAAGGATTTAACTGAAGAATCCTTTGTTTTGCGACGTCTAGAGTACAATTTGCATTCTTTGTGAATATCTGTTCTGTGCAGGTTTTCTTGTTCATTCTCTATGAGCCCAAGAATCGTGGGATTAATGATCAAACACACTGATCTAAATCTGATTCCCACGATGGACAACTCCACATTGTAAACATATCCTGCCAATGTTTCTGTTAAAATGTACATTCGAGGGTCCTTGAAACGGTTATCCGGATTTAAGGTCTCAAACATAGTGAAAAATGGTTTGTAGTGCTTGTGACGCCCCCAAATTCGGGACCGCCACTTGGTCTCTCAAATTCGGTTCATCACGTGCTCATGGTAATACATCACAATAATAATAACTAAAAACTCACACAATCACAGCGAAAATTCTAATCTAGAATAATTTACAATGATTTATTATAATTATTCCCCTAAGTCTCGCAACCTACAGTACTTAATAGTTTACATAATAATATCAATTAACGACTTATTGCATAACCTAACTTTAGCTTAAATATAATCAAATCCAGTCTTACTACATTATCTTTTCACAACATTAAAATATTTAAAACATAAAAGACATAAGCTAGTTGGTAGCCTTGCCCTTGCCCTTATCAATGCTTGAAGGTTCGCCCTGCTCTGCCTTAACTGAAATGTTTTAGGGAAAGCAAGAATGAGCACAAATTGCCCAGCAAGTAATATACAATAAGGGTAAGTGATATAATTCTCAATTCTCGAAAGGGTATAACAAGGTTTTATAGTTCAAGGATAACAAGAATATCAACAACTTTCAATAACAGTCGCTAAGGACAGAATAATATCAATGTGATTCAATAATAAATTAATTCAAGATTTCAAGATAACTGAATACTGAGCAGTCACTAAGGACTATGAACTTCTACTAGAATTGACAGTAATAAACTGAAAATCCAACAAAAACAGGTACAACAGGTGATCAGCCTAAAGCACCATCGTTATGCATAACAATCAATCATACTCAAGTGTGCACGTCGGTTCTTCGACAATTATATATTCCCTTCAAAGAAGGTTGTTCTTCTCAGTCAAATACAAGATTCCGCACCAATCAATTAGTTTGGGTCGCTTTTCAATAATATAAGTCTAGCCGAATCAAATGGCATAGACACTTTCACAATATTCAAGAACAATACTAAGTTCAACATGAATAATAGCTTTAATGAAATAAGAGTTCAAGTATGCTAATTCAATTCAAACGATTAAGTAGGAAACTAGTTCGCAATATACAAAGATAGAATACTTGTATCCAAAGAGATAAGGTTTAGATACTCGCTTACGATATCGGTTGAATAAAGTAATGCAAGGGTTTAGGATACTTGCCTTATGCGTAGTTTACTCACGTAAAGCTAGCCAACACTTTCGGATTCCTATCGTAATACAATTACATATATATATAATATTCATTAGTCATATAATTTAACTTCACATTTTATCTTCGAATATACGATCAACACATAAGCTAAGTTTTAACCTAGCTACACAGTTATATAGAATATAATTTCTATCCTTAACTTCCTCTTTTCTCAAGTTAATCACATTCACACATCATTACTATCATGTGAGACTACCACAATTAGCAAACATACTCGTATATATCACATAAGACTACAATCAATACTAAATATATTTCATTTTAGCAAGTTATGGCATTCTCATAAGTTAACTGTCAAAATCGGGTTCAAGTAACATCATATAATCTCACGTAGCATGTATACATTTTAAAGAATACTTTTATGTTTGTATAACTTTTCCAAATCCAATCATACATGGTATAGGTTCTTAAGTTAATACTTAAAGCCATTCAAGGACACGAACTCATAAGGTCTAACATGCTCGCTTTTTAAACACATAAGATATTCATATAACTTGTATTAAACATGTTCATGAGTTTTCATATCACATATATGCAACTATCATTGTCATTAGTTTGAAAACATGCTTCATTTACGCAAATTTGGTTTCACTACATGTAACATAGTAGGCAAACATGAATGATACATTAGCAAGTCTACAAGTTCTATCAAACATGTTCATAAGTATCGAAATTCAAATCTCAATGTAACATGTCGATGTTCACGTTAACCACTTATACTTTCATTAATAAAGTTTGCTAATACATTCTAACACGTTCATGCTACATTATGAAATCTGTATACGTAAGTTAATGTGTCTGACATGTATTTCAAGTTTATACAAACATGCCCTAAAAATTAGAATATATATATGGTCTTTACATGTCAATATCAACCTTCAAAACTTGTATTTTTGTTAGAAATGTTCAATAGTGAGGTTTAACATGCCCTTGTCATACTATGAACCATATATATATAAGTTAATATGTCTTTCATGCATCTCTACCTCATACCAACATGCTTTGAAAATCAGAACATCAATGTGTTACACACATGTCAAAGTTAGTTTTCAAAACTTTGATTTTCGCTAGGAAAGTGCACTAGTTAGGTTCACATGTTAATATTATATCACGATACATGTATACTTAAGTCAATATGCATTTCGTGTGTGTCTAGGTCATACCAATATGTCTCACAAGTCAGAATGTCTAAAATGGATACAACGAATCAACGTCCATTTTGAAATCCTAAGTTTATTTCGAAAATCTATCACTTCATCGTTTATGTAAGCGATCCGAATATAACACGCTCATACTAATTTAACAAGTCCATATATACGTATAAATCATATCAGCATGCTTGTTTTATTTTATTTCATCAACTAATATGTAACAGACATCAAGCAGGAAGCAAAAAGCAAAAATCTGCAGCAGGGGCCCTGCGCAGCTGCGCTGGGCCGCAGTGTAATGCCGGCGCAGCTGCGCCGTGCGTGGTTCGAACCAAGATGCAGTCTGCTTCAGCAGACTTCCAGCCCAAACACAAAACTTTCTTCACCAATTCATATGTAGTCAGTCATATAACAATTTAAACATGCTTATATGGTTATATAACACTTAAGTAAGCATTCTATATCCCAATTACACTTTAATTCAACATGATCAAGAATCTAAGAAATTGCAGAAAACCAAAATGAAGAACTTGAGAGTATACCTCTGCAATGCAATTGGGCTTGCTGCTATCTCAAGAACACTGATATATATATATATATATATATATATAACTCTTAACTCAACACTCAAGAAATACTCAGCAATTTGAAATGTGAAGGAAATAGGTTGTATTTATAGCACAAACCAATACTCAGACAATGCTATCTTCCCATGAATCAAACCAATGAGAATTTGAATTGTATGGAGGTTAAGAAATGGTAGGTAATTAGTAGTTGAAACTCATCATCATGCCCACTCCTTTGCTCATTATGAACTATAAAGCTATAATATTACTGAGTTTGAGGAAAAAGAGATAGGGAGTAGACTAGCTTGAGCATTTCACGTGGGAGGGAGAGTGACTAGTAATAAGGGACAAGCCAATTTCAATCTCAGCATTTCCAAATTGTAAACCAACTAGTGTTAATACTTAGGTTATATACATAAATATATCATACACTTAGGTATATATGTATACTTAGGTAGTAAATTCATTTAGAGTCATAATGTAGTTTGCAATAAGGAAATAATGTTATAATGTAATTTGCGCATATATAATCCATGTACATTGGTTTCACATTGTTTCATAATCAATGAAGACAATATAAGATAGTCAAACATTATTAAATTATCTATCATATAATCATGATGTCCTACTTTAATGTATATTCACATTGTCACATAGGCATTTCATGCAACTCCCATAATTCAATAAACCTTACTATATAACAGTGTCATATTACATTTCATATAATACATAGTTAGCTACTATATGTTACACATTTAATTCGCATGCTTGCACATAACAATTAATATAATCTTATTATATTAATAACTTACTTATTTATTTTATTATTCATAATGTCAAATAAATAAATTATTCATTTCATTGATTAATTAATAATAATATTAATTAATCCATTCCTCATTGATTATTAATTTATATGATTAAATATCATACATTGCTTATTATTATTATATTTCTTACAATAATAATAATCACATATTATTAATTAATCATCTATAACAATTATTCTACGATGACAATTAATTAATATTCTACGATTAACAATTAATATAGATTAATTATTTGCTTAAATTAATATAATCATTATTATATTACGTCACTGTGCCACATAAGACATTTCATCGAGTTTATTATAAACTCCATATTTTTTCTCAATTGTCATAATTATTCAATTTAATATAATTGAATTAATCATTCTCATAACACAAAATTATTTATATTCTAATAAATTCTCATTTCCATTAATATATTCATTTAATAATATTAGAAAATTCTCGGGTATTACAGTGCTAGAGTCACTTGGATGACTTTCATGCCCATAAGAAGACCAGCACTTGTATACAAATTATGTGGTCGAGGATGCTTCGCATCTCGACAATAAACATCCAAATCAAGCCAAAGGATGAATAGAATAAAAAATGGAAGTATCAACATGCTTCAATTCCTATGCAAGCAAAAGGGTTTGAAAACCACCTTTCAAAATATTATTTTCATATCTAGTCTAAAATGGACTTTTTCAAACAAATCAAACCCTTCGTATATAGGTCCAACGAAGCTTGGCACTACTTTCAAATCAAACAAACGTTGGCTCAATTACTTCCAGTATACACACACACATTTGCAAATAAAAAGGGAAATATTGAAAAGATGCGGTAATCGTGTTTCACGGAAGTCGGGGGGTGCCTAACACCTTCCCCCCGCTTAACCAAGCCCTGAACTTTAAGAATCTTGGTTTCCAAGGCCAAGTTTTGACAGCGTCCAGTAATTGGGCCTACTTGCAAAATTCAAACAAAACTCGGTTGAGTTAGTACAACCATTTCAAATATACAAACTGGCGACTCTGTAAACCTTTCAAATCGTTGACATGATACATGTTGGCCTTTTCTTGAAAATTTCACCCATCATAAAACAGACAAGACAAACAAGGGTAGAAAATAACAAAATTTAGGAAGAGGAAGATCTGTCCAAAGAGAAGATTTTTTTCCCGACGTCGACTGTGACGCCCCCAAATCCACGTTCCTTCGAAACCTAGGATTCGGTGCAGTCACGATACTACTAACGCCAAACTATTATATCTTTTATTCATTACTAAAAGAATACATCTTTACTTATTACAATTTAGAATATAAATTCTATTTATATCCAAGATCTCATCTTTACATCATATTTGATGTTACTAAAATGCAGAATAATTTAAACTTTTTCAATCCTCCTTGAATAAAATCTTTTATTGATTTCATAACTTGAATCAATTACAACCATTGAATCAATTATAAAATATGATTCATTATATTTGAGTTATCGTATAACGTTTACAACTCGACTTGATATCCTCTATGTATTAACTAATACATCTTTACAACACAACCTGTATTAAACAGTGTAAACAACTATCAAGTAATACTTCTAGAATCTAAACAGGGTTCAAGCAATAATCTAAATAGTACTTCTTCAATTCGATACTATCTATCTTTATCAATCAAGAAGCACGAAGTCTTTATCGTAAGTCCTTAACCTGCAAAAGTGGTTATTTGCAAGAGTGAGCTCGACAGCTCAGCAATTCTAACAGTTTTCATGCATCACATAGCATACAACATTATACTCAGTTCATGCATTTATAAATAATTTATATTTACTACGCATGTTACTTTTCACATAACAAGTATATCATCAAAGATCAACTTTCAATCTCATTTATATCTCATATACAATTCATATATAAGTTCACATTATCACAGCATAATATAATTCAACTAACAGTTATTGAATTCATATATCAAATAGGAACTGAAAGACTTGCCTGATTCGTAGTTTAACAACTACGACTTAACTGCTTAAGAATCTCTGGACTTTGTGTAATCCTACACAGTTATATTAACCATAGAGATCACACTCATCAGTTATATGTATCCACACATTCTCAATGTAATAATAAAGGTTACATTGTTGTCTAACTTGGTTATTAGAACCTTCGTCTCACATTCTTATCGTATTCTTAGAATAACTATGTACGTATAGGTTTAGCTTAACCATACATACTTACTATCATCCTTTAAATACACAAGCTCACATACATTCTATCTATTTACATATAGTTAGTATAGTTCGTCTTCAAAACTTACTTCAAAACATGCTCGTACAGTGCATAATACGGTTAACTAGCGGGGTGCACATATCAATCATGACTAGAGGCCTACAAGTTCTATCTTGCTTGCACATAAAGTTAGAATGCAAGTGACTCAATGTTAGTTAGAATGCAAGTGACTCAATGTTGTCCATCTTACTTTTAAACTTTCTAAGTTTTATTTCCACAATCCTTATCATGCTTAACTAATCATGAAAGGCTACTCTTTTCATGCAAGGTGTCATAATAATGTTAATGCACATGCTTACAAATATCTTCATCATATACGCATGACTAGCATCTTTTCTTGCTTTAAAATATGTCTAATTCATGCTTAACTAACTTTCATAGTGTCTAACAAGGTGTGTGCACATAAATGCCATCTAAGTGATGTTAAAACACTAGCATGTAGGCTCAAAAATATAAGAATCTAGATATACCATGTTCAAGCAACTTAGTTTACAAAATTGTCATAGTTCTCCTTTGAAATCGTTTTAAACCAAGTCAAAGTAGTTTAGCACATGCAATACAACCTTGAATCATTCTTTATGTTTATATACACTCATGACTTCAACAATACGCCTGTGTTAAATATCAGAATTTAATATCACAAGTTTCATCAACTTAATTATTAATGTTTCCTACTTCCTTTAGAAAACATATATTATGTAACTAAAGCAAGTCATGATATGCAAAAAGGGACTCTCAACTATATGTTAAACTCATGTTCAAGCATATTTAAGTCAAACTCTCACGCCTAGATTTTAACATAAGGCACCAACTATAACTGTCACACGGCCTCAAAGTTCATGTTCGAAACCATAAGTTTATTTTACAAAACATGGGGTTTTCTTTCCTAATATGTGCTAGCATGCTCACCAATGTGTACGTTGTATTAAAGAACTCATACACCCTAAGTAAATCAGTATTCAAGCCTGTCCAAAGTGATATTATATGCTAGTATGGACAGAAATCACAACAGAACACAAAGCTGCTGGTGCAGTCCCTACGCAGCTGCGCAGCTATCATGCATAAACCCGGCGCAGCTGCGCCGGGGTCTGACCAAAAACAGAACCTAAGACCCTGCGCAGCTGCGCAAGTACCAGGTATAAACCCGGCGCAGCTGCGCCGGTGTTCGGCCAAGCCAGTGAATGCTCTGCTTCGGCAGAAATCAGCCCAACTCAGAATGTTCACAGCAAATTCGATTCTAAGCAACTATATAACAATTCTATCATGCTTATAACTTCATATAACACTTAACAACTTATTCTTACTCAACAATTAATCCATCCATGCTCAATTTCAAGAATTGGAACTTGACAGTAAACTTAAAATGAAGAACAAGAAAAGTATATTATACCTTTGCAATTAGCTTGCTAATTCACACTTCCTCTACTGATGTGTATATAATTACTCACTGTATATATGCTCTCAATTTCATACTTAATCAATTCTCAGCAAATGGAAAAATGGAGAAGGAGAGTCCATATTTATAGAGCAATTAATGTCCAGATATTGCTCTTGTTCTTCAAATTAAACCAACGTAAATTAGGATTGTATGTTGGTTATGAAAGGGTAGGTAATGGGTGGTTGAATCCCATCATAACACCCACTCCCCATGCATGATGAGCTATGAAGCTAGGGAGTTTTCTGAGTTTGAGGAAGAAATAGGAAGTTAGCTTCACAGTGTATTCACGTGGGAGGGAAATGTGACTAATAATAAGGGACAAGGCACAATACTCAGCATTTGCAATGTAGTTCCACACTTGGGTCATACACCTCTACATATAATATATACACTTAGGTAATATAAATTATGTATGCATTTCATCCCATATAACTTAAGTTATAAATTAATGTGTCACAATGTAGTCCCAATAATACTATCGTATAGTAAATTTTAACTTGCACATATATAAATTCATGTACATTTCATCCTACCGGATATAATTCTATCGGGTATTATTTATTATAACGGTTATTAATACAGTTATAATATCCTATAGAAACCATTATCAATTTAAGAATTGCTATATGTTAATAGGGTATTCCTTAAGGTCTACCCACACATATCATGTTATATAAGCAATAATATTATGTAACTCTCTTAATGCAACCAATCATACTATATAATATATACATATAATATAGCTATATTAAAGCGTCACACTGCATTATATACATATTTCATGTAACTCTATCACCTTACTATATAGCTTATATAGTCACGTCGCACTTTACACTTCGTACAACATATAGTTAACTATCATACGTTATATATTTTAATATCGCATGCTTGCAACTTAATAAATTACTTATTTTATTAATTAATAATAATATTAATTAATCTATTTCTCATAAATCAATGGAATTATAATTTCCATAACAATTAATTAACATTTATATAGTTAATTATCACAATATAAATCTTATTATATTTATAACAAATTTACTTATTATCATGCTATCACTTGCAATAATAATAATTCAACATATTATTATAATAACAATTAATATAGACTAATTGTTTAATTAATAAATCTTCCGTCCTTGAATTAATTAATTCATCAACGAATCTATTATCGTGCCACACAAGGCATATCTCACAAGCTTACACTCAGCTTATTCTCATTCTCATTACTTACTCATTTCCCACCACATTACTACTTATCACATGTCCAATTTAATTAGAACTATTAAGTCACAAGGTACACATATAAATATATTACGAATAGAAATATTCAAATATTATTTATAGCACTTACGGTACTATAGCAACTCAAGTTATTAAAATAACTTAGTTTCCTTATATAAATTAAACTCCTTTTTGAAAATACATTAGAAATTATGTATTTAGTCATAACATAATTTTTTTTTTTTCAAATAAGGATATTCATTATTAGAAAATAATTTACTTATTGTCTCAAGATATTATAATTAATATAATATCTATTAGAAATAATCACATGTACGACAAATGTACATTATATATAGAAAATAGGTAATAAGTTTATTTTCTATAATTTGTTTCCATCAATTTATTTATATATAGCAAATATGTTTTAATGTATTTACCATTTTAATTAATCACACTTATTACATCATACTAAAACATATAAGGTAATATTATTATTCAAAAATAACATTCCCTATTTTATTAAAATAATTCAACATTAGAAACTATTTTAATATCCTTTATTAGAAAAATTATATCTCTTTCTTTATTATAAATTGTCCCCAACACAATTTCTTCAAATATTAAATATTCATTTAAAGATATAATGATTTTCATATCCCTTTAATAACGTATATATACATATTTAATGTTATTCGTACATTAGACTTTCTCACATATTACTATTCTAAGTAATATATATAAAAGTATCAACTATAATTACATATTCAACACACTTATTAATTCACTCATTTACTTAAGTAAATTAAACACTGCACCATATCATTAAGGTTCAATATTAACATTATATTACTCCATAATATAACTCTCAACTATGAATTAACCAATATTTATTCTTATTAGTTAATTTCTTAACTAACTTATGCTTCACTATCCAAACCTATTCACGGATAGCGTAAGTGCTATTAATAGCCTATATTATAAACATACTAGTTATTAATACACATGCACAAGAATATGGTGATTATGCATTAAGGATATTTAATGTCACCAACTTACTATGATAAAATGACTATATAAATTATTTAATATCGATAGGAATTTATCCACTTCCTTTATCTCAACTGAATCGTCTCTACGCTAAGTAACAAATATATATTAATAATATATTTATTAATCACAAAAATTACTTATTACATAGTTCATATAACCCTATGTAACAAAATACCACATACCTCATATCTCATATATATACTCTTATTCGAACTCATCTCACAGTTTAAGAATTTTATTTATTAAATCCTTATTTAATAATTTCTAAAAATTCGGGTTCTTACATCGACAGGTGGCGACTCTACTGGGGACAGTAGAGGGCTTAAGTCGCACTCAAATCTTTTCAAAATTTTCCTTTTCTATCTGTGTATGTGTGGATGCTGCGTTTTACATTGAATGGATGTGAATAAATGCTTTACTGCTTTATGTTATGTGCTTCAAACAATTGTCATCATTTCATACGGTGAGACACGATGTATGTGAATGAATGTTGTGTGATTACTCCACCAGCAGTCAAACCCGTCGGTGTTTGATTACTGGACTCAAAGGAGACTAATCCTGCGAGGCTCAGGAAAGGCACCACTCAGATCCGCTCCAATTGAAAGATCAGATTAATTTCCCCTCTAGTAGATTGCAATGATCTGGGGACCTTCATGTCGAAAAAAATCGAGAGTAGCGTAAGATAGGTCAGCCTCTGATTTACCAAATTCGAAGGGAAGCCTCTTCATGCCTTCCTTTTTTAATTCAATGTCAATCTCAAGTTAAATTAATGTAAATATACATTTCTTTGTAAATCCTGTCATACTATCATGTCATCAAAACAACTAACCTTTTTTTCCAGGATAAGATTAAATAACCTCAAAAATAAACACATTACATAACATGCATCTTGCTGATACCTACATTGAAAATTAACACACCTACTTTTATTATAAGAAAAAATTGGTCCCGACACCAGATCCAAATCTAAAAAGGCACTAAGCCCATCTTCAGTTATGGCTTCAAGTGCTCAACCTGAATCCACCCCTGTCTCTAGGGAGGAGTTTGAAGGATTAAAGAACCAGATAGTCGAATTGGCTATTTTCTTGAAAGAGCAAAGCAAAGGTCTTCAGGGAAAACAAACCCCAGGCCAGAAAGAATCGTCTACGCCCTGTAGCAGTCAGGACACCGACAACAAAGATACTCAGACCCATGAGTCTCAAAACAAGAACCTTACCAACAAAACCCCTGAATTCATCAACCTCGACAAAAAGTAGGAGGTTGATGATATTATGAAAAAGGTCCAACAAATGGAAGAAACAATCCGGTCCATCAGCGGAACCGGGGCATTTAGGAGTGTGAACTACTCAGATTTATGTATATTCCCAGGGGCTTGATATTCAAACAAGTTTCAAGTCCTGATTTTGAAAAATATAATGGATTAGGAGATTCCTACACCCATTTGAAGGTATTCATCGGAGAACTCGGATCCTATGCAGAGGACGAGAAGCTTAGAATGCAATTATTCCACAAAAGTCTAATTGGGGAGGCTAGAGCCTGGTATGCCCGATTGGACAATTCAAAATTTCACAGCTGGGAAGAGTTAGCACATGCCTTCCTCAATCAATACAACTTCCAGTCTCAGATGACTCCAGATAGATATCAAATCACCAACGTCAAGAAGCATAACACTGAGTTATTCCGAGAGTATACCCAACGATGGAGACAGATGGCGGCGCAAGTCACCTCGCCTATAACAGAGACTGAGATAGTCCTGACCTTTATCGACATTCAAGAAGCTACGTATTACGAGAGGGTCATGACAGGTATAGGAAAACCATTCTTGGATATGATTAAACATGGAGAGATGGCCTAAATGGGTCTAAAGTCTAGGAAGATAAAAGATCTTACCGCCTTGGAAGCCGTTGCTGAACATATTCAATCTGGAAGCTATGGGAGTAATCCTCGGAGAGTACACAAGAAGAAAGAAAAGGAGGTGTCCTTGATACTTCAAGGACAAAATCAGAGAGGCAATTCGAGCAGTTTTCCCATTCAAAGGAGAAACTATCCCCCTTTCCAAGCTCTTGCACAACCTTTAACCCTCCATTTTAGAGAGCAGGAGAAGTCAGACGTCGAAGAACGTTTACCTCCTTGGGAGATTCACTAGAAAATGTGCTAAAACTGCTGACAGCACAAAAGAAGATTGCTCAGCTCCTTCCGCTAACCAGTTCTAGCGGAGGAAATTTCGACCCTAGGAAAAAGTGTGCATACCATTTTGGAGCACCGAGCCACGACACACAAGACTGTTGGTTTCTTAAGCATAAAATCCAAGAATTGATAGATAACGGAGAGATTGTAGTGACAAAGCAAGAGCAACCACATGTGCAAGATAATCCTCTCCCTCAACACAATGAGGAGAGTGTCAATATGATTAGCACAAGAAGCGGAGAAGGATCAAAATACCTCTGGTATGTTGGAAAATCAACCCAAGCAGGTCTCAATAGCCCAGACAGTTGGGAGTTCCCATAAAAACAATTCCTTATAGAACAGGAAATCATATCTATTAAGGAACGGATTGGACAGTTGGCGGAGCTGGTAGTGTATCAACATTAGATAACCAGATAGCTGATAAATCAGACCAACTAGCATGAAGCAAGTCCTCCTACACCAAAAATTAGCCCCATGGCTATAAGGGGTCATTACCAATTTTATGAGCATGAACCTTGAGCCGGACAAGGTGGCCAAGGAAGAGAAGTTCCAAGATGATAGGGAATTCGCCTTCTAGAGGAATTTCACTAATTTGAATCAGCCGATGAAAGAAATCCTCCAAATATTGATCAATGAGGGGATGGTTACGGATTTGTTACCCCTGGTGAACCCTCGATCCAGAAAGTTCAAGCCTGCCCGAATCTGTCAGTATCATTCTAACGCGCCCAGTCATGACACCGAGGATTGTTGGGGACTTAGTCACCTGCTTTAGAATCTGATTGAAAGTGGTGAGTTGATGAAGGCAAATCAAGATTATGGTTATCCCGATGAGGAAGCACTCTTTATTCCCATGGAATGGAATTAGGAAGTAGTATATGTAATTTCATGTGAGAAGGATATAGCCATAACACCCCTGATATTGCAAGGAAAAGGGTCCAAGAAGTACAGAATCCTGTGAAAGTGGCTGCGCCCGAGCCTTTGATATTTCCCTTCAGACCACAATATCCTGTCATCAGCCTGAAGAGAGTCCCATGGAACTATATAAAGGATAAAGGTTCGACATCGAATAATATTTCCTGTGTATCAAAGGAAAACCCGTTGTACCTGCCTCAGTTGGGTGCTCAATTCAGTCACTAACGCTAAGGGGAGAGTGACTGAAGAAAAAATTGAAGAATTCCTCATCAAAATGGGGCATAATGAGATCAAGGTGGTGCAAAGCTTGAAAGATGCACCTAAACAGATATCCATCCTGTATCTGGTCTTATCCTCAGAGGATCATCGCAAACTTCTGGTGAACGTACTGGAGGAAGCACATCTGCCAAAGACTGTAAATATTGAGAAATTTCGTCATGTGATAGAGCATATCTTCAACAGCAATGTGATATCTTTCACTGACGATGATATACACGCAGAGGGGACGGGGCATTGCAAGTTACTGCACATAGCAGTTATGTTATCAGGGTATGTGATCGAAGGTGTGTTGATCGATGGAGGATCGTCTCTAAACATCTATCCCTACGACACCTCGGAAAGAATGTAGATCAACCCAAACCAGATCCGGACCAGTCATGTAGTTATCCGGGCTTTTGATGGATCTCGCCGAAAGGCTGTGGGGGATATTGAGCTTCCACTGGAGATTGGTCCACATACTTTCTATGTATCCTTTTAGGTAATCATCATTATGACTAGATATAATTTGTTGTTGGGAAGACCGTGGATTCACATGGCAGGAGCAATTCCATCCACCCTTCATCAGCAACTCAAGTACATCATTAATGGCAGTCTGATCACTGTAAATGTCAAGCCAGAATATCCAGTCTGCACACAGAACGATATGTTGGTAATCAGTCTCAACGAGGGGGTTGAGCCCATCAGTTTTTAAGCTTTGGAGGTGAGCAATACTCAATACTTACCTGTTGGGGCGCCAGCCTTGAAACCAAAAGTTTCCCCCAAAGTAATGACAGTCGGTCAAGAAATGGTACCCTTGGGATTCTGCCCTGAAAAAAGGTTAAGGAAAAATTAACAAGGAATCAAGAATCCAGTGCAAATCCCTAGCCAGCCAGGGAAAGTCGGATTGGGCTATTCATCAGGATCGAACCATCGGAACCCACACAAGCGTCCAACGGTTCTGCTTCCACTATCCTGCTGCCAAACCTCACTGATGTCGGGTTTGTGAAACCAATGAGGAAGATTCCTGCTGCTGTGTCAGCCATGCTGTTTCCTCCAGTTATATCAATTAGTGAAAGAAGAGCCCCAAAGCTTAGGGGGAAGAGCAAAATGGGAAAAGAAAAGTTCCTGCATGAAGGACGAGACCCATTTGCCAACATGTATTTTCTGATGCACTACGAGGGTATGAACGATGATATCCCAGACAGTGATGAAGAAGATCAGATCCGAATCCCTCACATCAAGAGGGATATGGGTAGCAGGTAAAAGAAGAATCCCGACCCTGATATGAAGGATGTCTCAATTGTCATCAAAGAGGAGGCAGATGAGCACAACTCCTATATCATCCCTATTTATGAGGAATTGACGTTGGACAATTAGAGCAACATCCCATGCCTCATTCAAAAATGGTAAAAGGGCAGAAAGTCCATCTGCCCTGAAGCATGGTTTCATTTACTGCTTATTTTATTGCACAACTACAAAAGTTACTTTTGTTATGCTTTTGCTAAATGCTTTGTATGTTTAAACAGTCTCATATATTAAAGTGAAAGCATTTTATTTTCAGGACTCCAGAATTGGATTTGTTTGTCCCTGCTAATGAGATGCCAAATTTTCACAGTGGCTACAACTTTGATATTGAATTGGACTTCGACTTGATGAAGATTGATCAAGAAGAGATAGATGACTATGAGGTGCCTGACGAAATCAAAGAATGGGTCAAAGAAAAACCTAAACCAAACCTCAATCAAACCACCACTGTTAATATCAGAACCTCGAAAAACCTTAAAGAAATCCAAATAGGCATAGACCTCACCAAAGACCAAAGAGCCGACCTGGTTGAACTCTTAACTAAGTTCCAGGATGTGTTTGCAAGGTCACATGACAGCATGATTTGCTTGTCCACTGACATTGCCATCCATCGACTTGCCCATTAAAGATGGATTCAAGCCAGTCAAGCAAAAGCTCAGGCGATTGAAACCCGAATGGAGTCTGAAAGTCAAAGAAGAGGTTGTCAAACAATTCAAAGCTGGTATCATCATGGTATCAACATACTCGGAGTGGCTATCAAATATAGTTCCCGTGCCTAAGCCCGGAGGGAAGGTACGAGTATGCGTGGATTACCGGGATTTGAACAAAGCTTATATCAAAGACAACTTCCCAGTACCTTTCATCCACATCTTGATAAACAATACGGCACAGTATGACATGTATTCTTTTGTGGATTGCTTTGCTGGATACCATCAAATCATGGTCGCTGAAGAGGACAGGGAGAAAACAGCCTTCATCACTCCTTGGCGAACTTTCTATTATAAACGTTTGTCTTTCAGCCTTATCAATGCCAGTGCCACATACCAGCGAGCCATGATGGCCCTTTTTCATGACATGATGCATAAGGAGATAGAGGTCTTGTGAGAACCTGAATTTTCAAGATTTATCTATAATAAGAATTTAATAAATAAAATTCTTAAGATATGTATTGGATTTGAATATATATCTGTGTGTGTGTTATGAGGAAGGAAGTATTGTGTTACATAGGGTAATATGAGCTATGTAATATGTGATTTTGTGACTAATAGATATATTATTTATCATAGAGACAATTGAGTTGAGGTAAAGGAGGTGGATAAGATTTCCTATCGATATTAAATAATTTATAGAATTATTTTATCATAGTAAGTTGGTGATATTAAATATTTTTAATGAATAATCACCTTTTTCTTGAATAATATATGTACTAGTGAATAGTATGAGGTAATATAGGTTATTGTTAGTACTTAAGCTATTCATGGATGGATTGAGATAGCAAAGCATAAATTAGTTAAGGGAATTAACTAACGAAAATACATATTGATTAAATTATATTGATTTGAAAAATTATATTATGGAATAATATAATGTGAATATTAAACCTTAATTAACTAAGGTGATTTAGTACAGGATTTAATTTACTTAAGTAAAGGAGTGAATTAATATATGTGTTGGATATGAAATTATAGTCGGTACTTTTATATATATTACTTAGAATGGTAATATGTGAGAAAGTCTAATGTACGAATAACGTTAATAAATATATATACGTTATTAAAGGGAGATGGAAATCATTATATCTTTAAATGAATATTTAATATTTGAGATATGATTAAATGTATATATTAGAGAAGTTGTGTTGGGGCAATTTATAGAAAGGAAAGGGAAATAGTTATTATATATTTCTAATAAAGGATATTAAAATAATTTTTAATATTGAATTATTTTAATAAAAAGAGAAAATGTTATTTCTGAATAATATTATTACCTTATATGTTTTATATGAGGTAATAGGTATAATTAATTAATATGGTAAATATATTAAAACATATTTGCTATATAAATTGATGAAAATAATTTATTATAATAAAAAATAAACTTATTATCTATTTTCTATATATAATATATGTACATGTGCCGTACATATAATTATTTTTAATAGATATTATATTGAGAATAATATCTTGAGACAATAAGTAAATTATTTTCTAATAATAAATGTTTTTATTTGGAGAAAACATAATATTTTATGGCAAAATACATAATTTCTAATGTATTTTCAAGAGAGTTAATTAATGAAAGAAAACTAAGTTATTAGTTTATCTTAGATATTATTGTTTAAATAATTAATAGAGTAACTCTTAATTATTCTAAGGTTATACATATTATAAGTGTATAATTAATTGAGGTAGCTTAGCATTAAAATGCTTAAGTCACACAAACCTTATAATAAAAGAATATTAAGTGTGGTAGAGATAATAAGCTTAATATTGAGCTTGTGAGAAATTCCTTGTGTGGCACGATAATAGATCCGATGATGAATTAAATTATTTAAGGATGGAGAAATTATAAATTAAACAATTAATTTATATTAATTGTTAATTTTTATTATAATGGTATGTTGAATTATTATTATTGCGAGTGATAGCATGATAATAAGTATATTGATTATAAATATAATAAGATTTATATTTATTTAATGTGATAATTAACCATATAAATATTAATCAATTGTTATGGAGATTAATAATTACATTGATTAATGAGGGATGAATTAATTAATATTTTATTAATTAATTAACTGTCATTGAGTATAATAATATATAAACGAGTAGATTATTAATATGATTATAATTGCTCAACTAGTTGATATGTGCAAAGGATGTGATTTTTAAGAGTATAACATATAGTAGTTACGCATATGTTATATAAAGAGTAGTGCAACATTAATGTGACTATATTATATATATAAACTATATAGTAAGATTAATTGCATTATGTGAGTTACATAATAGTAAGTGTTTATGTGACAATAAGTGTATGGGTAAACATTGATGTATAGTAATATCAATAACCATTGTTAATTGATAATGTATGCAATAAGTTATTAGAATTATTATAATAACAGTGATGATGGTAAGTAATAATAATGCCCAATTAAATTATATTCAGTGTTAATAAAATATACATGGACTATATATGTGCAAGTTAAATTTACTACATGGTAATAGTAATTGTTTATTGGAACTACATTGTGACACATTAATTATAACCTAAGTGTATATTGTGTATGTAACTTAAGTCTTTTGTATTGCCAAGTGCTGAGCTTTATAATTTGCCTTATCCCTAAATAAATGGCCAATTCCTCCCTCACGTGTATAACTCATTAAGCCTAAGCCTATTACTCTCAAACTCAGCAAACTAGATGGCAATAATCAATGGGGAGTGGTTTTCATGATTGATTTTAACTACTCCAACTACTCCCTATGAACCAATGTGTTCTTCTCATTTCTGTTGGTTTGAATTGGTGGAGAATGACATTATCTGTGTAATCAATCCTTTATAAATATAGCTCTCCCTTTCACATTTCATTTTTGCTGGAAATTTTATTAAGTGAAGCTGATATAGTATACTGAGATATATGGAGAGAGAGAATCAGTTGAGAGTTAGCAGCAGGCTCTATTCAATATTGCAGAGGTATAACTCCCCTCTTTCCTTGTTCTTCATTTTGAGAAATTATAACTCTTGATTTTGCATGAGCTCTTGTTAATTGGATTAGAGAATGTTGCAAACTCGTTATCTAAGCTAGTAAGCATGACGGAAATGTATTGTGACTATTATAGAATTGAATTTATGGAGAAAATTTTGAGTTGGGTTGTTAAACTGCCGAAGCAGTTCAGCTCTATCTCTGGGCGGCTACCTGCGCAGCTGCGCCAGTATTGTACTGGCCAGCGGCGCAGCTGCGCCAGGTATCTATTCGTTTCTTACTATAATACCTTGTTTTCTATTGTAATCTGTTCATTCTAGCTTGGTTGTTACCACTTAAAGCAAGCATAATGACATGATAAATATGCATATATGAATATCTTGGCGTAGCATAATGCATGTATAACCATATTAGTATATGTTATGGAAGGAAACCATATGGTTTTAAAATGGACCTAGACTAGTTAAGTGAACTTCGTCATGTACTTATCATGTGTATGTTCTGACTTGGTAAGCATGATCGCACGGTCTATATAGACATGTGAAGTTAGTCTAAGATGTTGAAACTACACTAGCATGCATGGTTTACGTTTAAACTAATTCAAAGGCCAAACTTAGACGTTTTGGAAAACTAAAGTGCATGAACATGGTAGGATAACATTCTGATATTTCTGGACATATATAATAATGTCTTTAGCATCACTTAGTTGGCCTTCATGTATTCATACTATGTTAGAAATCATGAAAGTTAGTAAGCATGAATGAGACATGAGTTAAGCTTGTTTAAAACGATTAACGATGCTAGTATACGTATATGATGAAAGTGTTTGCGAGCATGCGTCTTAACATTATTTTGATACCTCACATATATACATGATGAACATAGTAGCCTTGCATGACTAATTTAAGTGTGACAAGGATTTTGAAAGGTGAGACTTAGAAAGTTTGGATGTATTGGTTATATAAAACCCGGGAATTATAATTTCGATAAGGTTTGAGAAACGTAAGAATAATATAGATCATGTATCTATGAGTTTTAAATATATGTCGAGTACATTTAGTTAAGTGTGTGATATATGTATATGCAGGAATGGTAGTAAGTATGTATGGTTAAGGTAAACCTATACGTACATAGTTATTCTAAGAATACGATAAGGAAGAGAAACGAAGGTTCTATGAACATAGTTAGAAAATGATATATAATTGTTCTTATATTAAGAGCGTATGAAATATATGGATAATTGACGAGTGTGAAATCCATGATTATACAACTGTGTAGGATTTCACGAAGTGCAGATATCTATAAGCAGTTAAGTCGTAGTTGTTAAACTACGAATCAGGCAAGTCTTTCAGTTCCTATTTGGTATATGAATTCAATAACTGTTAGTTGAATTATATTATGCTGTGATGGTGTGAACTTGTATATGAAATGTATATGAGGTATGTACGAGATTGAAAGTTGATCTTTGATGATATGCTTGTTATGTGAGAAGTAACATGCTTAGTAAATATAAATTGATTATAAATGCATGAACTGAGTATGATGTTATATGTTATGTGATGCATGAAAACTGTTAAAATTGGTGAGCTGTCGAGCTCACTCTTGCAAATAACCACTTTTGCAGGTTAAGGACTCACGGTAAAGACTACATGCTTCTTGATTGATAAAGTTAAATAGTATCGCAATGAAGAGTACTATTTAGATTATTGCTTGAACCATGTTTAGGTTCTAGGAGTTGTACTTGATAGTTGTTTACGATGTTTAATACTTGTCGTATTGTAAAGATGTATTAGTTAATACATAGAGGATATCAAGTTGAGATGTAAACGTTTATACAGAAATTTGAATAAAGTGAATCGTAATATAGTTTGATTCAAGAATATGTAATTGATTCAAGATACGAAATCAATAAAAGATTTTATCCAAGAAGATTGAAAAAGTTTAAGTTATTCCGTATTTTTATAACATTGAACATGATATAAGACAGGAATGGTAAATGACCAAGATTGTAACTTATAAAAGTTGGAGTCATTATACGAGATCCTGATAATGAAAAGAAAGTTATATTCTGAATTGTAATAAAGCAAGTTTTATTCCTTAAGTTATGAATAAAAGATGTAATAGTTCGAAGATAGTAGCATCGTGACTGCACCGGATACGAGGAAAGAGAGGAACCCAGATTTGGGGGCGTCACAAGTCTATGTGGATGATATCATCATCAAATCCCGGAAGATGGCTGACATGATCATTAAATGACCACATCAGCCATCTCAAAAAGCTTTTCAACAGGTTGCGCAAGTATAACCTAAAGCTGAATCCAGCCAAATGTGTTTTTGGTGTCAAATCAGGCAAGTTGTTGAGATTTCTAGTGAGCAACAGAGGCATTAAGCTGGATCCCGCTAAGATTAAAGCCATCACCGAGATGCCCGTGCGCCAAACAGAAAAGGAAACACGGGGATTCCTGGAGAGAATCAATTTTATAAGCAGATTTATTTCCCAACTCATAACAACGTGTGAACCCGTCTTCAAATTGCTAAGGAAGAATTCCCCTATGAAATATAATGAAAATTATCAAAAAGCTTTCCTTTCCATCAAGAAGCAGTTGATTGAAGCTCCTGTTTTGGTACCCCCAACGGATGAGGTTCCCTTGTTTATGTACCTATCTATCAATACCAACGCAATGGGCTGTACGCTGGGGCAGAAAGATGATAGAAGTAAGGAAAGAGCTATCTATTACCTCAGTAAAAGATTCAGCAGCGGCGAGCAGAACTAAACCCTGATTGAAAGGACCTGTTGTGCATTAGCATGGTCCGCCATCAGATTACAACATTATCTGCATGGGCACACAACCTACCTCATATCCCGTATGGATCCATTGAAGTACGTATTCAGCAAACCAACGTTGAATTACCTATTGTCCAAATAGCAATTAATCCTCCAATAGTTCGACATTTTCTATATGACTTAGAAGTCCATCAAAGGTCAGGGGATTGCAGATCAATTGGCCGAAGCATCGTCAGGGGATTTTGAACCCTTGGAAATTTATTTCCTGGACGACGGGATCATGAAAATTCAACAGATACCTCAAGAGAATATAGTCCAATCTTGGAAAATATATTTCGATGGAGCCGCAAACATGGAAGGTGCCAGAGCTGGGGAAGTCCTTGTCTCTGTTACAGGAGAACAGTATCCTGTGGCTACCAAGTTGTAGTTTGTCAACACCAACAACATAACTGAGTATGAAGGCTGCATAATAGGATTAAAACTAGCCCAATCTATGGGTATCAAGCGTTTAATAGCCTTTGGGGATTCTGAGCTGGTTATCAGACAAACCACCGGGGCGTATCACACCAAAGAATTACATTTGCTACCATATCATCGGCAAGTTATCAAGATATCCTACAAGGTACTATGTATGAAACATCTATAAGCCATCATCCTGGTCTTGCGAATCAATCAAATCATTTCGGGTTTCCACATAAGCTCGAACTACGAATGACCTGATCTCCCTTAACTTGGGAGTACGTAGGCAGCCATTTACGCTGCGGTCAAACCAAATAAAAAATTCAAAAACCCATTAAATCAAATTTAAAAACCCATCAAACCAAACTCAAAACAAAAATAAACACTTCTCAAACCTTTCAGGCTAAGCCTGAACTACGAAAGACCTGATCTCCCTCAACCCGATAGTACGTAGGCAGCCATTAATGTTGTGGTCTAACCTTCAAGAAAAAAATAGAAACCAATAAAAACCAGTCCCAAGACACCGAAACCATATAAAATCCAAATACTATCAAGCCTTCCTGGTCAACAGCCCCTACTGAGGTATTCTCCGACATCTCAATGTCAATCCATCAAGAAAAAGCTCATAATACATGAAGACAGTAAGTCAAGAAAGAAATGGTAATCACGCAGCAATGACAATACATATCCAATAGGGAAGTGAATCAAAATATATTTCTCTACTATATAATATTGTTTGATATATACACTGTATTATGTACATAACAAAAATGGCTGATCTAGTATGTGCAGGAAAATAAAAGCTAGTCTATAAACCCGTGGATAAACGGGATATCAGTGCCAATATGGCATCCCTCTCAAAATATGGAGAAGCAGCTGTAAGCTCATGTCCCACTGTCTCCATACGGGCTAGAATGTCCACAGCCATCTGCGTGGTACCGCTATGACCATCCATTAAACCACTCATATCTACAACGATGCTGTGTGTATATGATCTGAGTGTAGTGCTATCAGCAATATAAACATCCTGGGTAGCTAGGGCCCCATCCCTCTTAATATAAGCAGCATCCCGGGTTACTAAAGCCTCTTCAATCTCAACAAATGCTGCATCCCTGGTAGCTCGAGCCTCGTCTCTATCAGCAAAAGTGGCATCCCTTCTAGAAAGGGCTGTCAACATCAGCGCTCTAGACTGATCCCTCTCAAAGGTCATCCGAGGTAATGAATCAATAAGAGCTGGATCAGTCCCAGTCGGAATGCTCGGGGGGTCACTGACTAAAGATGTTGTCAAACTAGCAAATAAATCATCCTCCGTGGGAGAATCAGGATCCTCCATAGGCTCCTCCTCATCAGCATCAATGCTCGGAGCTGACTGGATGACCACAGCTAATGAAATATCTGCCTCTAACCATACAGAATACTCTGGAGAATGTTCTGGATGGCTAGTAGAAAATTCAGCCCTCTCTTTACGAGTCCAACACTCATAAGTCTTGGTGAGGTCAGCTGACGACAAAGATGAAGCTGATATCCGCTGATCTATAGCCCCCTCAAAGTAGTGAATGCTCTGAAACTGATCAAACTGGTCCATGACTGCCAGCGGATGATATATGGTCACCCCTCTCAAACCCGCCAAGGGCAGGTAATCCATACCGTCTGCATGAGTAATAAAGAAGTAAGGGGAGGTAAACCATGAGCAGGGCAAGATCAAAAATAGATGATCAATCGCCATCAAAAATGCCAACTAGGATGCCACATCTGTACACTCTGTCGGATGAAAATAGTAGGACATGGCTATCTCGTGGGTAAAGCAGTACCCATGATGTCTGAAAGTGCCGATAGGACTCAAATGTGTCATGAATCACACATACAGCAGAACGGCGCTGCCCTTAAAAAACCCCGCTAGATGGGAGTGGTAGAATGTGGTCGACCTCAAGGTCGTGGCTAGTATCATCGACAGGATAGTACAACCCTGTCTGAGAGCACGAACCACTACCATCAAGCCAGTGTCCAAGTGGTCGGTATATAGTGTCATGTACAAATAAGATGTGACACTCAGCAACAGAACGTCCACACGTGCAAACTGCCACTCGTCTGCAGGGATGATGAAATCTTCTGAATATCGCTTATAGTTGTCAAACCGGCCAAAGAGATCGATCAAAAAGTCCAGGGACACCATATGTCCTGTAGTAATCTCCTCAATGACGACTCTGCGTCTCAGACCAGTCATGGTCATGAATGGACGTCTCATGTCACTAATGGCTATCCTGGCACAGGGCAGATCTAATGCCAAACCCATGAGGCGTTCATACTCCTCCAGCGTAAGAGTCAACTCATGAAGGCTAAATCTGAAAACCTGGAGCTTGGGTATCCAGCAGGACAACATGCTATCCACAAAGCCCAGTGGAACCTGAAAAGCTAAAATGGCCAAAGAATGCCCCAACATCTGATCAACTGTCCCCTTACCTGGGGGAGGTAAACTGTCATACCAAGATCGCAATGAAGATGCTATCAAAGAATGTGGCAGATGCTCGATATGGCCGACGGTAGATGAAGACATCTGTAGAATCGTTTCATAAGACCACGCAGGTGTCAAATCTAAACTCACCTGTCTAAGTGCATATCTATGACATAATACAAGCATAATGACAATGATAGATGATAATAGAATGCAATAGATAGAAAAATATCATGTATTTCTAAAACAAACTATCTATTGAAAGCATCATCTCTGTCGGCTAATAAAATGCAAAACTAAAAAGTACAGGGAAATAGGGCACAACCGCCCAACAACTAATAGAGGCCTATCAAAAGATATAACGAGAAACGGAGCACAAAGGCCCAATATCTAACAGAGGCCTATCAAAAGATATAGCAAGAAAGCTATCAAAAGAAATCTATAATTTCTATATCAAGGCGATCGACCTGTTCTAGCTCCTCCTGAGTCACGAAATCTCAGCCAGTGGGAATGTTATGTCGATACAGAGGTGGATTGGCACCTGCATAGCTGCCAGAATATGGATCTGCTGAAGGGCCAGCTCCGGAGCTGGAAGGATTAAACAAATCTACCTCGGATGGATCCCTGCCGAGGTGCCGGATAAAAAAATGAGCCCGCTCCAACCGCTGGGTCAGTCCTAAAATATGCTCCAAATGAGTAGGCTCTCTGAGGCAAGCTATCCAGTCCGTCATCATCATAGACCCCGACACTATGTCTTCCATAAACTGGGTAGCACGAGTCTGAGCTCTAATAGTGCGAGGACTCCACGAGCGATGAAATGCCTCCTGAGTATGAGGACCCTCTGACAGGGTAAAGCCATTTATGCCCATCAGGGGAATATTGATGATCGGCTGAGCCAAGGGCCAATGATGCCAAGCAAGAGGAACAAAGGGAATGCGGATATCTCCCGTGATGCTCCGAATAACATGCTCTCCCAAGTAGAGCTCCCAACCTCCCTTTGTCAAAAAAAGGAATCCGACGAGTGGACAATGTAAACTCCATCCCAGTCGAAAAGCCATCCAAGAACCCGACTATTAAATAGTCCGGGGTGTAAGGAACCCACGTGATAGAGTCGGCAGTCAGCAGCTCTAGCTGCAAATGGGAGTGGGTAAATCCCTCTGCTACAAGGACCTCCGTCGAAGTGGAGTGATTCCAACGTTATCCATTCTGATAGGTCTCCAGGCCCAAAGTAGTGGTAGGACGTAGGTAAGGGAGCCTCTCATATGCCCAAAACTGGCAATACAAAGATCAAATAACCTCAGTGGTGAAACTGTTAAGTACAAGTGAGGAAAATTAAAAGGTGAAAGAGAAATTACTCACCAGCAGGAAAGGATAAAAACCTATCCAAGCCTCCATCACGCCCTCAGAGCGTAAGCGCATCCCACGAATAAAATAGGCAAAGGTGTAGGTACCCCAATCAAAATCCCTGAGGCACTCCACGTATCGAGTAGCACTAACCAGAGTGAATGAGACAGTCGAGGAGTTGTCTGCAATGAAACAGCCCCTGATGATCGCCTAAGAACAGTCATCATAGGATGCAATCTCTAACCCTTTGATCATCAGGCAGAGGCTCAGTCAAAGCCCCGCTCTGGGCATCAACACTTAAGGGACCAAAACGGACAGTCCGACCCTTGATGGCAGTCGCAGGAACTCCCAAAAGGGATCTAACGGCAGCAAGTGAAATGTCAGCCACAAAAGGCACTGGCTCCCCTGTAAACTATATCCCCGTGATGAACCTCTAATCCATCGGTGTCATCATCACGTCACAATCCAATAGATAGAGAGACTTGGTCTGGTGAAACCAGTGCTCCAATAATGCCCTTAGATAACCCCAGGGGCAACGACGGGGAGGGATGGAAAAGAAGGCCTCGAACCCCCAAGTGTTGTAAATGACCTGATACTCCGGATGTAGAGTATGATATAAATAGTGGACGCTGAACCAGTTCCCCCTGGGCTGCGTGAAGCCTGGAACCTACATCAAATAGCAAGTCCAGATTAAACCTATGCCCTGAAATGGCAAAAGAAAGAAAAATCCAGAATGAAAACTTTAGTCACCTCATTGGCATGAAGGTATATCAAGGGATGGCGTCTCAGATCGCCCAATAGCTCCGGAATTAACACAATGATGGCTGGAAGCTCCCTACATGGAGCATGAGCTGTAACAAGATCCACAAATGGGACATCCTTGTCGTCCACATCATCCGGCCTCTCAGCCTGGATCGGATAAATTACAGACTCAGCCAATTCGCGAGGCGGTCGGGTTGGACGAGGCTGGGGAACATCAGAAGTACTCCTCCACCTCACACCTGAAGTGACCTTGCTAGCACTACCTTGTCTATCTGGCTCCATAAGCTAGACAAAGTCTCCAAATCACCTCAGAAAAGGTGAGGTAAGGCTTAAACCTACGACTTATTAAATTAAACCATTGCTTCGTGCATCTTTTAAGTCCTAAAGCATGAATTAGTTAACAAAAATTCCTAGTATAGTCAAAATTGCATGTTCATTAAATGCTCAGGCTTTTGAATTTTTTTTGCCAGAGTCTCCATTGTAAAATGAATTGTCTGCATGCACATAGGCATGACTAGGTGACCATTTAGTAGCACATCTACCCAAAAACATGAACAGTTCATATTTATAAAAAAAAATAAAAATCAAACTTTCCATGGCAGCTAAATTACCATGTGTATTTTTAGTTGAAAATCCGGGCTCATTTGCCCACAAATAGGACGAGTAATGTGACGAACAAGAATTTTGTAAAGATATTTGAATATTTATTGAAATAAATAAATATTTTTAATAATTTAATTATTGAATTAAATAATTAATTCATAAATTTATGGTAGATTAATTTAATTATATGTGTGACATTAATTAAATTAATGTGTAGTAATTTAATAGTTCAAAGAATATATTTAATTGAGTTTATTTGATTAATTGAATTAATTAAATAAGCATATGTTACTTTAGTTAATTTAATAATTAATTAATGAATTGACATAATTAATAAATAAAAATATTAATTATGTGACAATGTAATTTAATGTGAATTATCTTATTTTATTTAATTAATTTAAATAAAATTAATTAATCAATAAGTAAGGTGACAATTAACTATATAGTAAATTAGTTTATTAAAATAAATGGGGAAAGAAAAGAAGAGGAAGGCAAACAAGGCCTTAAGAGAGGTTAATCCGTTTATTATACAACGGTATAATATATATACATATACGTATATGATTATCAGACATAAGTTTATTTTCAAAGTCAGAAAAAAAAAATAGAAAAGTTCAGAGAAGAAAATAGAGAGATCGGGAAGAAGAAATTGAGAGTGAAAGGGAGAAAGAGATTTGAGAAAATCTTAAGTGTTGTCTTTGATTATCTTCATACTAACAAAGGGTAATCTTCTTTCAAAGTTTTAAAAATTATATTTTCTAAAGTTTTCATATACGAGTTTAGAGTTTTCTGTGAAATTGGGTTTCCCAATTGGGTTACGATATGGCTTTATCTATATGGGTATGGGATCATAACGTGTTTTTCTAACATATAAACATGTTTTAAAGGATCAATTTTATATAATTTGGCCTTAATTGATTTTTCGAAAAGTTACAGAGTTTTCTACGATATTGTAAAATTTCTCTGTCAGTACTTGTTTTTGGAAAATTAAAGTGTGAGGTTATTATATATGTGACCGTATATGTTAGTATTATGTGTTGGATCATGTATCCATGATTTACACTGATCACACCAAGTAATTTTGTTAATAATTGGGTTTATGAAATTACAGAGTATTGAATATGGGTGAATAGCCCATATGGGTTAAATTAATGATTAAATCATATGTTTATATTTAAATTGATACATGAATATGATTGTATATGTTAAAACAAAGAAAATGGAATTGAAATGAATGGATTCGGTGTAGTAACGAATCCGTAAGGAGATTTTTTTTATGTTTTTTATTAGACTCTTGAAAGTTTTGAAGAACAGTGAAAATTTATGTTTTGATTTGTGTAATTACATGACTTAGAATGTTAAGAACATGTTATAAGTGATATATAATGTTCCTGTGAAGTTTATACTTCATGGGTAACATTATAAATCAGTGTATTGGTGTAAAATTTGAGAAAGTGGTCGAATTTCTGTGTTCTTCGCAAACTGGAAATTCGAGGAAAACGTAGTCGCGCGGCCGCGTCGGGTACAAGGCTAAATGGCGCGCCCGTCTGAAATTTTCGAAAAAAATTGCTAAGTGTTGAAATTTGAGAAAAATGTTTTTAATCTAATGAACATAAAAACATGTTGTAAATATGATAGGATGTTGATATGAGTTTAATAAATTATGTTACGTGATTAATTAATAAATTAATTATATGACTTAAATTATTATTTATAAACTTTAAATAATGTGATATAAATATGAAGACATTATTTTAAGTTTAATAAACATGAAGACATGTTATGTATGTAATAAGTTGTTAATACAAGTTAATAACTTATGTTATGTGATTAATTAACAAGTTAATTAATCAACGTGAACCATTATTTGAAAAACCTAATAATATGTTCAAAGAACAATAATTGTAAATCAATAATCATATCGAACCTGTGATTAATTGATATTGTAAATGTGTGATAGGTAAGAGTAATTAAAGAAGTGAGAAATAATTGTAGCTTGTGCACGAGACAAGTTTTCTATCCCTAACTTATTATTATTGTTGGACAAGTTTTCTAAACTAAACTCTTTAAATTAAGCAATTGCTATGCTTAATTACTATTGTTGAGCAAATTCTTACTCTTGAATATCCATGTTTAGAATTTTACATGAGATAATTTGATTCTTTTAAAAGTATCATTTAAGTGTACAATACTTATTCGATTGTATACCTTGAGAAGTTAATATTCAATTTGAATATCATTTATTGAGTTATCCAAACCAATTTTATTTGGTGTGGATTCTGATGTCAAACTGAGATGAACAACCCTAATATAGGGGATTAATGAAGATGCTTTAAGCGTTAAGATAATGTGCACAATATCAGTAAGAAGGGATGATCTCCCTAAGTACGAGAAGTAAAGTCTATAGTCTTATGACTGTTAAAGGTTGGAAAGGTTAATATACTTGACAACCTAAGACTCGGTTCAAGGTCTTAATGACCCTCAGAAGTAATTTGACTCTTGATTAATATTCTTGATTCAAAAGTTGAGAAGTAATTTGACTCTTGATTAATATTCTTGATTCAAATGTTGAGCTTTCTGTTATTCAGAATTCTTTTATTCGCTTATTATTATTCTGTCATATTTGTATACTTGCTGGCATTCGTGCTCACTCTTGCATAATAACATTGCAGATAAGAATGAAAAGTCTGGTGAGCCTTCTAGTAGCAAGGGAAAAGGAAAATCTAACAAGTGATGAAGACTTGTGTTGTCATTAACAATGTTAAAGTTCAAGACTTATGTGTGATGATTTAAGACTTATTTATTTACGTTTCCGCAATAGAGATTTAAGGTTAAGCATAACTTGGGATTTATGATGTATTATTATGTCAGATGATGAAAGATGATGATTTATTTATCTAATAAATGAATTTCACTATTTATGGGTAGATAGTTGTATAATATTGGAACAGTAAACACTAAATTCTGTGGAAATTAAGATACCGGATTTGGGGGTATCACAAGTTGGTATCAAAGCCGTAGGTTATGAACCTTAGGTGGGGGGAAAACCTTAGGATAGTAGCCTTCATGAAAATAGTAATGATAACTCTGATTGAGTTCTAAGAAAGAAAATAAAATTACCTTATGTGCTATGTGCTTATTTGTTCATACTTGTTACAGTATTGATTAGCATTACGTAAAAAACTAAGACTTAAAACTTATTTTATCAGGATGTCAGATACTGGAGGAGCTAGTCAGCCCAAGGATGTTGTACCCCTAGAGACTAGAGATGAGGAGCCCCGGGACATACATACTGTCTGGGAGCAGTTAGTACAGCCAGAGCCATCTCCTGTGATTCCAGATTTTGGTCGGGAGCATGAGCCAGAGACGGACTCAGAGGAGGACCCTGAGGAGGTTGAGATTTCGACTGAGGCAGCCGAGGAGGAGGAAGACCCTGAGGAGTTTCCACCGAACTCTATCAGTGCTGATATGTATGATTTATTGTATGATCGCAACGTAGAGTTACGAGATACAATTCAGGAGTTGAGGGAGCAGTTAGTTGCTCAGGGTGGTGAGATTGAGACACTCCACACCCGTCTTGGCAATGTGGAGTGGGATTTGGTTCATGAGAAGGGCCAAACTGAGCAGAAGACAGAGGAGATAGAAAATTTAAAGAGTGAGTTGAAAGAGAAATCTGAAAGACTCGCCATAGTGGAAGAAGCTTGGGTGAGAAATGCACGACTTGCAGATCTGGCAGAGGATGATGTGCGTGCGAAGAGAGTTAAGGTTGTAGAGACGTGCTACACATTTTTGAGGGCAATGGATGAGGCCGAGGACCGATTTATGAGATATCCAATTCAGTTCGAGGGACTGCCTGGGTATATGTTAGATCGCAGGACTATGTCCCGCATTATAGAGGAGGAACGTAGTGAAGCTGTTCGACGCCTTAGTAGGCCGTGATAGGACAATATGATATTGTTAATGTTTAAATAATCGTCAATAATATAAATTCCGATGTGATTATAAACAAAGGAATATTGTGATAATGTAAATCCTGTAGAAACTTTATTTCAGGATAGTTGATGTAAATGGGAGAAATGCTATCGTATTGTATTAAAAGCTTTTGGTTTTAATAAAATAATAAAGTTGTTCAAGATGATATGGGTTAAGTGAGTATGTTAAAGTATTTAACATTATGTGATACTCTTTGGAGCAGTTAATGAAAATTCCGATGTGATTAAAAACAAAGGAATATTTTGAGAAACTAAATCCTGAAGATTCTTTATCTTGGGATAGTTGAAGTAAATGGCAGAGATACTATAGTACTATGTTTAAAACTTTTGATTTAAATAAAATATCAAAGGTTATTTGAAAAGAAAAGAGTTAAAGTGGTTATGTAAATATTTGAGTTAAGTCTTAAATATTTAAGAGATTGAATAAAGATCTAATGAGCATATATTCTTAACAAAAATATGCCGCCAAGAAGGAGACAAAATCGTCGACAAGCCCAAGAAGGGTCAACCAATAACAACAATGATGCCAATGCGAACCCCGTTCAGCAGTTGGTAAATCTGTTGGCTGGAGCGATGAACAATCAGCCTCAAGCTCCACCGAACACCTCATTTAAAGACTTTAAGGCAGTGGGACCGCCAGATTTTAAGGGTTCCATGAACCCGATAGAAGCTCAGACTTGGGTTATGAAAATGGAGAAAATTTTTGAGGTCGCCCGAGTTAGGGAGGACTAGAAGACCGCCTACGTGACATTTATGTTAAAATCAGAAACCAGCTACTGGTGGCAGGCAAATAAGATCAGGGAAGGAGAAGGTGTAATAACCTGGGAAAGGTTTAAAGAAATGTTTTTCGAGATGTATTTCCTGACCAGCTCCCAGAATCAAATGGAGGTGCAGTTTCTGGAGTTGAAGCAGGGGAATATGTCTTTGCCCGACTACGCGGCAAAGTTTAACGAATTGTCTAGGTTTGTCCAATATCAGGTGCATACTGACGAAAGAAAGGCTAGGCATTTTGAACAGGGACTGAAACCCTGGTTGTATAGCAAGGTGTCAATGTTTCAATTGAACATTTTTGCTGGAGTTCTGGAGAAGGCCATTCTCGCTGAAGGTGGAAGCGAAGCGGTGTCTAAGTACAATCGGGATCAAAAGAAGAAGAAGAATGATAGTGAAAGAAACAATAAGGCTAGTGGCAGTCACACAGGGGGAACTAATATTCATAAACAAAAATGGAATGACAACCCGTCGTCTGTAAGTCAGCAAGGTAGTCAGAAGAAAAAGTTAGAACCATGCCCAACCTGTGGGAAGACTCACTTGGGAGTCTGCATGAAAGGAAAAAGAGTTTGCTACAATTGTGGTCAGGAAGGCCACATAGCACCTAACTTCCCTAACCCTAAGAAGGGCGCCTGCTACACATGTGGGTCAAAGGATCACTTGGCTAGAGACTGTCCAAAGAAGGCATCTGGAGGGGCATGGTTAGGTGGACATAAGGGAAATAATAGTGGAAATCCTCTTACCATTACCGGACTGACTTCGACAAATCGACCAACTGCAAGGACATTTAACATGACCGTACAAGACGCTGTGCAGTCTCGTGATGTGGTGTCAGGTATCATTCCTATCAATAAAGTCAATGCTTATGTTTTATTTGATTCGGGTGCTACTTGTTCATTTATATCCGATGACTTTGCAAAGAATTTAGAATTACTTAAAGACGAATTAGAAATCCCTATGAACATAGAGATTGCGAACAAGGAAGTAATTCCTGTTAAGTATATACACAAGAACTGTAGAGTGGATATTAGGGGTAACGTTATGAATGTAGATCTTATCCCGATTAAACTTGGGGAATTTGACGGTATCCTGGGAATGGATTGGTTATTCAATTATGGAGCAGTAATTGATTACCAGAAGAAATGTATTAACCTTATGACTCCATCAAAGGTTGTGTTTTATGATAGCAAATTGCCTAGACAAGCGAGTTGTCTGACGATGATGCAGGCCAGGAAGTTATTAAGACAGGGCTGTGTGGGGTATTTAGCCAACATAGTCGATAGTCGTAAAGAGAATCCAAAGTTAGAAGAAATACCAGTCGTAAGAGACTTCGTGGATGTTTTTCCGGATGATCTGCCAGGACTTCCGCCTGACAGGGAAGTAGATTTTGTTATCGATTTGGTGCCTGGAACGGCTCCAATATCGAAAGCACCGTACCGGATGGCTCCGATAGAAATGAAGGAATTGATGGTACAGCTACAAGAGCTGTTAGACAAGAAATATATTCAACCGAGCGTATCACTGTGGGGAGCGCTGGTATTATTTGTTAAGAAGAAGGATGGAACGATGCGACTCTGCATCGACTATAGAGAATTGAACAAGATTCCCATTAAGAATAGGTATCCGCTGCCAAGGATTGATGATCTGTTTGATCAATTAAAAGGAGCGAGATATTTTTCGAAGATAGACCTGAGAAGTGGTTATCATCAGTTGAAGGTAAGGCCAAAAGATGTCCCGAAGACAGCGTTTAGGACACGATATGGTCACTATGAACTTTTGGTTATGTCATTTGGTCTAACAAATGCGCCTGCAGCGTTTATGGGCCTAATAAATGTAGTGTTCAAGCCGTTTCTGGACAAATTCGTAGTGGTTTTTATTGATGATATATTGGTCTATTCTAAGACCAAGAAAGACCATGTTAAGCATTTGATGTTGACGTTAGAAGTATTAAGAAGAGAGAAGTTGTATGCCAAATTCTCAAAGTGTGAATTCTGGATTGAAAGGGTGCAATTTCTAGGACACGTGATTGATAAGGATAGAATTTCGGTGGATCCCTCCAAAGTCGAAGCAGTGATGAATTGGGATCAGCCGAAAACACCGTCGAAAGTAAGAAGTTTTCTTGGATTAGCCGGTTATTACAGAAGAATCATTCAGAATTTTTCCAAGATCACCACTCCGCTAACGAATTTGACTAGGAAAGTTGTAAAATTCGTTTGGACGGAGAAGTGTGAGGATAGTTTTCAAGTGCTTAAGAGAAGGTTGAGTACAGCACCTGTGTTGTCCCTACCGGATGATACAGGAAACTTTGTGGTATATAGTGATGCGTCGTATAAAGGGCTACGCTATGTGCTTATGCAAAATGACAGAGTCATTGCGTATGCGTCACGACAGTTGAAAGATTATGAGAAGGGAAATCCAACCCACGATTTGGAATTAGCTGCGGTGGTATTTGCTTTAAAGATTTGGAGACACTATCTCTATGGGGAGAAGTGTGAAATATATACAGACTATAAGAGTCTGAAGTATATTTTCACACAGAAAGACTTGAATATGCGCCAAAGAAGGTGGCTGGAGTTAATAAAGGATTCTGATTGTGATATCTTATACCACCCGGGAAAAGCGAATGTTGTAGCCGACGCCTTAAGCAGAAAGGGTCGGGAGAAGTTGATGATGCTGACAGCACAGGAAGAGTTGATTTCAGCGATGGAGAAGCTAGAATTGGAAGTAGGATGTTCAATGGAGATTGATGAGAAACTATTTTAGATGCAAGCTGGAACAACTTTATTGGATAAGGTTAAAGAAGATCAAATTCTGGATAAGGAATGTGAGGAAGTAAAGAAAAAGATATCTGAAGGGACTGAACTTAGATTTAAAGTTGACAGTGAAGGATTGTTGAGGTTTGAAAGTAGAGTTTGGGTACCGCCAATACCAGAAATCAAGGAGGACATACTGAGCGAGGCTCATAGTTTGAGGTATTCCATTCACCCCAGAAGTACCAAGATGTATCAGGATTTACGACAACACTTTTGGTGGCCAAATATGAAGAAAGACGTTGCCGATTGTGTTGCTAAGTGTCTGACTTGCCAAAGGGTCAAGGCAGAACACCAAAGACCAAGTAGTTTGTTACAACCTTTAGAAATCCCAAAATGAAAATGGGAACATATTACAATGAATTTTGTTGTTGGCCTTCCGACGACCCAGAAAGGTTATGATGCAGTATGGGTTATCATCGACTGATTAACGAAATCGGCACACTTTCTTTCGATCAAAATCAGATTTAACCTAGAACAATTGGCGAAGTTATATGTAAAAGAGATTGTTTTGAGGCATGGGGTTCCAGTGTCAATTATTTCTGACCGTGATCCGCGCTTCACATGGAATTTCTGGAAGCGACTGCAAGAATGTATGGGAACACAGTTGAGGATGAGCATCGCTTATCACCCTCAGACTGATGGGCAAAGTGAAAGAACGATCCAAACATTAGAGGATATGCTTAGAGCATGCATAATGGATTTTAAAGGCAATTGAGATGATCATTTGCCGCTTGTAGAATTTGGTTATAATAATAGTTACCACGCTAGTATTGGTATGCCGCCTTACTAAGCGTTGTACGGTAGAAAGTGCAGAACTCCACTGTACTGGGATGAAGTTGGTGAAAGACAATTGCTAGGACCAGAGTTAGTCCAACAAACGGCAGAAATAGTTAAAGTAATTCGGACAAGATTAGTAGCGGCTCAGGATAGGCAGAAGAAATACGTCGATTCAAACCGCAAGAATGTAGAGTTTGAATCGGGTAGTTTTGTATTTTTGAAGGTCTCTCCTTGGAAGGGAAAGATCAGATTTGGTAAGAAGGGAAAATTGAGCCCGAGGTTCATTGGACCCTTTGAGGTACTCCGAAGAATTGGTGAAGTAGCCTATGAGGTAGCTTTACCTCCGGCACTGGAGCATGTCCACAACATTTTCCATGTGTCGGTATTACGACGTTATAAACCCGATTACAAACATGTGATAGAATATGAACCCCTATAATTTGAGAAAGATTTATCATACGAAGAAGTTCCTGTTCAGATAGTTGACAGAAAAGAGCAAGTTCTGAGGAACAAAGTAATACCTTCTGTTAAGGTAATTTGGAGGAACCACAACGCTGAAGAAGCTACGTGGGAACTCGAAGAGAATATGATGAAGAATTATACACACTTATTTTCTTGAATAGGTGAACGTGATTCTGGGGACAGAATCCTTTTAAGGGGGGAAAGATGTGACAAACGAGAATTTTGCAAAGTTGTTTGAATATTTATTGAAATAAATGAATATTGAGAATTTTGCAAAGTTGTTTTGAATATTTATTGAAATAAATAAATATTTTGGTTATGAAAATGTGATGGGACGAAATTATTAATCGAACCGCGATTCTGAGGACAGAATCCTTTTAAGGGGGGAAAGATGTGACGAACGAGAATTTTGTAAAGATATTTGAATATTTATTGAAATAAATAAATATTTTTAATAATTTAATTATTAAATTAAACAATTAATTCATGAATTTGTGGTAGATTAATTTAATTATATGTGTGACATTAATTAAATTAATATGTAGTAATTTAATAGTTCAAAGAATATATTTAATTGAGTTTATTTGATTAATTGAATTAATTAAATAAGCATATGTTACTTTAGTTAATTTAATAATTAATTAATGAATTGACATAATTAATAAATAAAATATTAATTATGTGACAATGTAATTTAATGTGAATTGTCTTATTTTATTTAATTGATTTAAATAAAATTAATTAATCAATAAGTAAGGTGACAATTAACTATATAGTAAATTAGTTTATTAAAATAAATGGGGAAAGAAAAGAAGAGGAAGGCAAACAAGGCCTTAAGAGAGGTTAATCCGTTTATTATACAACGGTATAATATATATACATATACATATAAGATTGTCAGACATAAGTTTATTTTCAAAGTCAGAGAAAAAAAAATTAGAAAAGTTCAGAGAAGAAAATAGAGAGATCGGGAAGAAGAAATTGAGAGTGAATGGGAGAAAGAGATTTGAGAAAATCTTAAGTGTTGTCTTTGATTATCTTCATACTAACAAAGGATAATCTTCTTTCAAAGTTTTAAAAATTATATTTTGTAAAGTTTTCATATACGAGTTTAGAGTTTTCTGTGAAATTGGGTTTCCCAATTGGGTTACGATATGACTTTATCTATATGGGTATGGGATCATAACGTGTTTTTCTAACATATAAACATGTTTTAAAGGATCAATTTTATATAATTTGGCCTTAATTGATTTTTCGAAAAGTTACAGAGTTTTCTACGATATTGTAAAATTTCTCTGTCAGTACTTGTTTTTGGAAAATTAAAGTGTGAGGTTATTATATATGTGACCGTATATGTTAGTATTATGTGTTAGATCATGTATCCATGATTTACACTGATCACACCAAGTAATTTTTTTAATAATTGGGTTTATGAAATTACAGAGTATTGAATATGGGTGAATAACCCATATGGGTTAAATTAATGATTAAATTATATGTTTATATTTAAATTGATACATGAATATGATTGTATATGTTAAAACAAAGAAAATGGAATTGAAATAAATGGATTCGGTGTAGTAACGAATCCGTAAGAAGATTTTTTTTATGTTTTTCATTAAACTCTTGAAAGTTTTGAAGAACGGTGAAAATTTATGTTTTGATTTGTGTAATTACATGACTTGAAATGTTAAGAACATGTTATAAGTGATATATAATGTTCCTGTGAAGTTTATACTTCATGGGTAACATTATAAATCTGTGTATTGGTGTAAAATTTGAGAAAGTGGACGAATATCTGTTTTCTTAGCGAACTGGAAATTATGGGAAAACATTGTCGCGCGGCCGCACCGGGTACAAGGCTAATTGGCCCGCGGCCGCGCCCGTCTGAAATTTTCGAAAAAAATTGCTAAGTGTTAAAATTTGAGAAAAATATTTTTAATCTAATGAACATGAAAACATGTTGTAAATATGATAGGATGTTGATATGAGTTTAATAAATTATGTTACGTGATTAATTAATGAATTAATTATGTGAGTTAAATTATTATTTATAAACTTTAAATAATGTGATATAAATATGAAGACATTATTTTAAGTTTAATAAACATGAAGACATGTTATGTATGTAATAAGTTGTTAATACAAGTTAATAACTTAAGTTGTGTGATTAATTAACAAGTCAATTAATCAATGTGAACCATTATTTGAAAAACCTAATAATGAGTTCAAAGAACACTAATTGTAAGTCAATAATTATATCGAACCTGTGATTAATTGATATTGTAAATGTGTGATAGGTAAGAGTAATTAAAGAAGTGAGAAATATTTGTAGCTTGTGCACGAGGCAAGTTTTCTATCCCTAACTTATTATTATTGTTGGACAAGTTTTCAAAATTAAACTCTTTAAATTAAGCAATTGCTATTCTTAATTACTATTGTTGAGCAAATTCTTACTCTTGAATATCCAAGTTTAGAATTTTACATGAGATGCCATGATTCTTTTAAAAGTATCATTTAAGTGTACAATACTTATTCGATTGTATACCTTGAGAAGTTATATTCAATTTGAATATCATTTATTGAGTTATCCAAACCAACTTTATTTGGTGTGGATTCTGATGTCAAACTGAGATGAACAACCCTAATATAGGGGATTAATGAAGATGCTTTAAGGGTTAAGATAATGTGCACAGTATCAGTACGAAGGGATGATCTCCCTAAGTACGAGAAGTAAAGTCTATAGTCTTATGACTGTTAAAAGTTGGAAAGGTTAATATACTTGACAACCCTAAGACTCGGTTCAAGGTCTTAATGACCCTCAGAAGTAATTTGACTCTTGATTAATATTCTTGATTCAAAAGTTGAGAAGTAATTTGACTCTTGATTAATATTCTTGATTCAAATGTTGAGCTTTCTGTTATTCAGAATTCTTTTATTCGCTTATTATTATTCTGTCATATTTGTATACTTGCTGGCATTCATGCTCACTCTTGCATAATAACATTGCAGATAAGAATGAAAAGTCTGGTGAGCCTTCTAGTAGCAAGGGAAAAGGAAAATCTAACAAGTGATGAAGACTTGTGTTGTCATTAACAATGTTAAAGTTCAAGACTTATGTGTGATGATTTAAGACTTATTTATTTACGTTTCCGCAACAGAGATTTAAGGTTAAGTATAACCTAGGATTTATGATGTATTATTGTGTCAGATGATGAAAGATGATGATTTATTTATCTAATAAATGAATTTCATTATTTATGGGCAGATAGTTGTATGATATTGGAACAGTGAACACTAAATTCTGTGGAGATTAAGATACCGAATTTGGGGGTGTCACAAGTAAACTGGCCGAAAAAGGCATCAAATGGCTGTCTCAAAAATTGAATTTTTTTACATCAAAACGTTCAGCGTAGTAAAACATGCATATTTACTAAGTCTGAAAATTTTCATCAAGTCATATAAGGATGCCTATTTGCTATATTGTGTCTAGAAGCATATTGTATGAAATCTAACATTCTAACAGTCAAAATTGGGAAAGAAAGGATGTAAACGTTACCAGAGATGTGCACAACGTTTGTACAGTGACGGAATTTGAAAAAAGCAGCCCAAACTCAGTGGATCTGAAGAAGAAATCTCGAATTTTCTTTATAGTTCAAACTTGAAAATGAGTTATGAAAGCCACGGGAGCCTAAGTTATACTCGTAGGGAGTAGCAACTCCATCTGCGGCAGCCGCAAGTGGACCTGCGGCTCCGTAAGGTGGGTCCCACCCCTTTCAGTTTGGTCTGATTAAACATAAAGCTGAGTTTACAAAAGCTAAAAAGTCAAATCAGGGAAAAAACTGCTACGCGATTGAGCGGAATGGCCTGAAACCCTGAGTCTAAGAGTCAAGCTCCTGGCAAAGGAAGGAACTTCATGTAAGTCATTGGTAGAAGCCCTGATGATGGTATTCGAAATGCCAATGATGAAGACTGCTGAAAATTGCAAAAACTGCCTCTGTCAGAGCATCGGGAAGGTCCGACGTTGTGAACAGCAGATTTTGAACATGTCAAAGTGTCTAGATTGGTCCGAGGATATGACCTATCAGAAAGATACGTCCACGTCGAGATCGATTAGGTCTGACATTACAAACCGCTGGAGATAACTCAAGCGAGGCATCGGGAATGAGCCGGTGATGAAAGCCGTTGGAAACTACTTCAACGAGGGTTAGAATATCTGATATTGCAAACTGTTAGCGACAACTCCAGCGAGGCATCGGGAATGAGCCGGTGATGAAAGCTGTGGACAAAGCTTCCCCCACAGAAGACAGATGATGGAATCTGTTATACAAATCCCCAGCGGGAGCACCGAGAAGGATCGATGGTTCAACCGACCGTTGTAAACTACCATTCGAGTAGTCACCAAGGAGGTTCGGTGATGGTCAACTCTGCAAGCTACCGTTCGAGTAGGAATCAAATCAAATCAATCGACTGTTGTAAACTATCGTTCGAGTAGGCACCGAGGAGGTTCGGTGATGATCAACTCTGCAAACTACTGTTCAAGTAGGAATCAAGTCAACTAAACCGACCGTTATAAACTACCGTTCGAGTAGGCACCGAGGAGGTTTGGTGATGGTCAACTCTACAAACTACCATTTGAGTAGGAATCAAGACTATTCAACCTACCATTGTAAACTACCGTTCAAGTAGGCACTGAGGAGGTTCGATGATGGTCAACTCTGCAAACTACCGTTCGAGTAGGTATCAAATAAAATCAATTTAATTGACCATTGTAAACTACCATTCGAGTAGGCATCGAGGAGGTTCGGTGATGGTTAACTCTGCAAACTACCGTTAGAGTAGGTATCAAATCAAATTAATTCAATCAACCATTGTAAACTACCATTCGAGTAGGCATCGAGGAGGTTCAATGATGGTCAAATCATTGTCAACTATTGTTCGAGTAGATCGTGAGACTTCTACCCCCGGCAAAAAACTTCGGCATCAACCAAACAGTAATCCAAACCATTGACGACAACTCCAACGTAGCGTCGGGAAAGACCTAATGATGTAAACTGGTGTAAGATATCATCAAGATAGGCATCAGGAATCCCCAATGAGGTCACTTGTTAAAAGAAGGACATCCCCAGCGGAGAAAAAGTCAGGCAGCTCATCTTGAAATAGAAGATGTTAGTGACAACCCCAACGTCGGGTTCAAAAATATCTAAAGGCATCAGCCAAGGAAGAATCTTCCCCACAGAGATCTTGAAAAAATATCTACAGATAGAACTAGTCTTGATAGTGCCGATGGACATGGTAAATCATTGGCTTCAACCCAATGCAACATCGGGATAGATCTAGTGATGATCAAATTTTTCAAACTATCGTTCGAGTGGGCATCAAAAGAGTTCGGTGAAAAACATCAAGAACAACTCCACCCGCAACAGGAAGTCCGAGAACAGTCAGTGATAGCATACCCGTGTCAACTAACACCACAAGGGTATATTGCATTCGTCACATAACATATCACGCATTGCATTACATTTACATGTGTCATATTTCTAGTGTCTAACAGTCTTTATCCTGTTCATTCCATTGCATTGCATAAACATGATAAAGAGGGGCATCTGTAGACACTCAAAATTTTGCATTCCTGTTACTAACCCTGCGGGAGGGTAAAACCATCTTTTACCTTTCGAAGACAACACCGGAAGATCAAATCAAATCGACGACAACACCGGGATGTCGAGTCAAGCCCCGACAACACCGGGATATCAAGTCAAGCCTCGGCGACAACCCTGGGAGATACAGTAGCCCTGACGACAACACCGGGAGATCAAATCATCCCTGGCCACAACACCGGGATGTCAAGTCAAGCCGTGACGACAACCCTGGGAGATATAGTTGCCCCGGTGACAACACCAGGAGATCAAATCAACCCCGACCACAACACCGGGATGTCAAGTCAGCCCTGGCAACACTAGGATGTCAAGTCAAGCCCTAACGACAACCCCGGGAGGTACAGAAACCCCGGCAACAACCCCGGCAGATCAGATAAACCTTCAGAGATAGCCCCGAAGCATCAAATCATCCCCAGAGACAACCCTGGGAGACCAAGGCAACCTCGGAGACAACCCTGAGGAAGAGCAGAGTCGGCTGGGATCAAACCTTGGAGACAACCCCGAGAAAATAGTCGAAAACCTTGCCAATACGGGAGATAACCCTTGGAAAGTCAAAATGGTCATTTTATCAACTTGAAGCCAAATCAAGTCAAAATCAAGCCAAATTGATGCAATGAGGGTCAGAAAGAGCCATAACATCAATCCCGAGCGAAAATAGCACAAGACAGCTCAACAGACGGACCACAAAAAAATGAAGATTTGTTCATAAACCCATCTTCTTAGATTTGGCAATGGTCAAATCCCATATCATTGTGTAGCTTTCAAAAATGGCTTTCTAGAAAGGTATAGCACGCCTCAAACGGACACCCGGATCAAAACTTAAAAAGATTCAAAGCATACCCAGCGTTGGTCGGAGTGCACGTACTTCAAGACAACTGGATCCATGGGAGTGGGCCCTACTTAGGGAGTCGCACCTCTACCCGCGGCTGCCGCAGGTAGACCCATTACCATCTGGTCTATAAATAAGACCCCACCCTTCCAAAATAGGACGAAAAAATAGAACAAGACAGAGAAACTCTGCCCATTTCGACTATTAGCCCTACTTCTAGTACTCCAAACTTTGATTTTATTCTTTCAATACGTTTGCATACGTATATTCTACAACATATCTAAAATTAACTGGTGGGAACGGAGACTTGAAGCCCTCCGAGTGGCAAAGAGCCCGTGGAGCAGTCCATTGTAAGTTTTTTTTACGATCAGAATCTATTTCCTACTTTATTACGTATATGTGAACGTGCATATAAAGTTTCATCTTCTAGTTTTGTCTGGATCTCAAATTTGTGGCATTTTTAGCTTATATTTTAGTACATATAAGTATATATATACGTTTTTCTTTGTTTGCACAACCTGGATTGCTAATCCGTGGTTTTTTATCGCTTATATATATATATAACCATATATATATATTTGTACTATTTTGTTTGGCCTGGATCGCTGATTCGTGGCTTTTTTAGCTTTATTATATATATAACTGACTATATATATACTAACTTTCAATTCAGTCGGGCCTGGATTGCTAATTCGTGGCCCTTTTATTGCTTATATATATATATAATTATTCTTACTTCATTTGGTATTGCAAATTTGTGACCTTTTTACAGCTTTTATTAATATATATATATATATATATATATTTCAGTTGAGCCTGAATTAGAAATTCGTGGCTCTTTACTGCTCGTCGGGCCTAGATTAGAAATCGGTGGCCCTTTATCGCTTATATATATATATTTACATTTCTTCGTCGGGTCTGGATTGGAAATCTGTGGCCCTTTACAACTTATATATATATAAGTATATATATATATTCTTCATTCAATGTGATTAAATATTTATTTGATATGAATCTGCGCTGATGTAAATAATGTTGATTAGATTTATCTAAATCTAACCCCTTCTAACTTTCAAACGGTTCAAAATTGGTCAAATCAGAACCAGGAAGCTAAAATGGCAAGGATTTATTTAAATCTAGTTTTCTTTCTCGCTTTGTAAATATTAAAGCGACTACGTGACCCTAGATCCATATATAGCGGAAACGGAAAGCTTTGGCTACGCGCACGCAAGGATTTAAGTGACAAATCCTTTATTTTGCGACGTCTAGAGTACAATTTGCATTCTTTATGAATATCTGTTATGTGCAGGTTTCCTTGTTCATTCTCTGTGAGGCTAGGAATCGTGGGATTAATGATCAAACACACTGATCTAAATCTGATTCCCACGATGGAGAACTCCACATTATAAACATATCCTGCCAGTTTTTCTGTAAAATGTACATCCGAGGGACATTAAAACGGCAATTCGAATTTAAGGTCTCAAATGTAGTAAAATATGGTTTATAGTGCTAGAGTCACTTGGATGACTTTCATGCCCATAAGAAGGCCAACACTTGTATATACATTTTGTGGTCGAAGATGCTTCACATCCCGACAATAAACATCCAAATCAAGCCAAAGGCTGAATAGAATAAAAAATGGAAGTATCAACTTGCTTCAATTCCTATACGAGTAAAAGGGTTTGAAAATCACCTTTCAAAACATCATTTTTATTTCTTATCTAAAAAGGACTTTTTTCAAACAAATCAAACCATTTGTATATAGGTCCAACGAAGCTTGGCACTACTTTCAAATCAAACAAACGTTGGCTCAATTACTTCCAGCATACACACACACATTTGTAAATAAAAAAGAGAAATATTGAACAAATGCAGTAACCGTGTTTCACGGAAGTCGGAGGGTGCCTAACACATTCCCCTCGCTTAACCAAGCCTCGAACTTTAAGAATCTCGGTTTCCAAGGCCAAGTTTTGACAGCGTCCAGTAATTGGGCCTACTTGCAAAAATTAAACAAAACTCGGTTGAACAATACAACCATTTCAAATATACCAACTGGCGACTCTGTAAACCTATCAAATCGTCGACATGATACATGCTGGCCTTTTCCTAAAAATTTCACCCTTCATAAAACAAGCAAGACAAACAAGGGTAGAAAATAACAAAATTTAGAAAGAGGAAGATCTGTCCAAAGAGAAGATTTTTTTCCCTATGTCGACACCAAGCAGCAAACAGTTGCTGATTTAGTGACAGAGGCAGAGTACATAGCTGCAAGTGAAGGTGCAAAAGAAACTGTTTGGATGAAGAAGTTCATAACAGAACTTGGTGTGGTTCCTAGCATTGGTGGAGCAGTCCCCTTATACTGTGACAACATCAGAGCTGTTGCACAGGCTAAGGAACCCAGGTCTCATCAGAAATCTAAACATGTGTTGCGGCGATTTCACTTGATCAGTGAGATCATTGAAAGAGGAGACGTCACCTTGGAGCGTGTAGACTCTCAAGACAACATTGCAGATCCATTTACTAACGCATTAACACAACAACAGGTTGATCTTCACTTAGAAAAGATGGGTATGAGATACCATGGTGATTGGCTTTAGTGCAAGTGGAAGATTGAAAGTAGTATGCATACAAGCCAATCATATATGATGATAAAGCATATACTTTGTAAACGATTTTATTTATTTATTAATAAAAGTATTCATTTATTAAAGGCATTTAATTATCTACATGATGTTATTTTTATAATATGTAAATAACACATAGTTTTAAGCAATACTTTTAGAATCATGATGTTGATCATACTAATGAGATCTAAATTCTTAGAAAGCTTGAAACTAAAATAGTTCCTAATCGTTGGATTACTAAAAATGAGATTAGTAAATTCGGATAGATTGGTACATATGTTGCTTGCTCATTAGATGAGGATGATTGATCTCATAATCATTTATGTGGAGACATTAAAGCAAGTATGTAGGTGCTTATTGGAGAATAAGTACACTGGATGTGACTCGCTAAGGAATACCTAATGGAGTTTTACTTGTCTGTCAATAGGAATACCTAATGAGTAGTACAAGTGATCCTCAGACTTGAGATCATTATAGTATCTCGTGTGTATTAAATTATACTTTGACTTATTCTTTAAGACCCTAAGGGTATATCAAAGGGTATGCTTGGGTGTAATAAGTTACATATGGAGATAATGAATGATCAATAAAGAATCTATCAGTTCTAGTAAAAAAAGAGATATATCCTATGTGATTCGTTAAATGACAACCCAGTAGTCCATGGTCAAGGCAGAATGAAATTAGAAAGGAGTTTTTAATTTGCATTATTTGGAGTCGTGCATTTTCTGATCAAAAAATATATAATAAAATAAAATAAGACTTGACAGTAATTCCATGTCTTATATTTAATTAGAACATTGTACGGTGGAAGGATTGAATTGTATGGTAACTATTTACTCACATGTTCTTTTATGATTAATGTTGAAATCTATAATATCTGGAAAGTCATTGATCGTTAGGGAGGCTTATCTCTATTGTAGAATAAATATTATTTATTTAAATAGATTATTAGTTTAATTTATTTATTTAAATAAGATTAGAATTGTTCTAATTGACTTATTCACAACCGGTTTAATATGGAGAACCTAAAGGGTCACACCATAAAATGAAGAATAATTATTTAAGAAGGTAATGGTGTGCCGACCAAGAATTTTGTAATTTATTTTAAATATTTATTAAATTAAATAAATATTTTTGTGAATTTATTTATTGAGTTAAAAAAAATATTTGATAGAATTATGGTAGATTAATTTAATTATATGTGTTTCATTGATTAAATTAATGTGAAATAATTTAATAGTTCAAAGTGTGAATTTAATTGATATTAGTAAATTAAACGAGTTATTATTAATTATAATGTTAGTCTAATTAATTTAATAATTAATCAGAGATTTAATGAATTATAATAATTAATAAATAAGAATTTTAATTATGTGATGATGTGATTTAATGTGTAAGATTATCTTTTATTTAATTGATTTAAATGATATTATTTGATTAATTAAAGTGTGACGAATAAACTATAAAATAAATAATTAATTAGAATAATGGAAAAAGAGTTTTCTTTATGTCAAACCAAACGGAGCCTTGAGATAATGGGAGCAGTTAAAACCATTAAGGGATTAACCGACACCCATGATCCCTTCAGTTATATCATATACGTATTACTTATTATATTAGTCAGTATTTATATTATTCCATCTTTAGAAGAACTCAAAATGAAAAGAGAGAATTAAGAGAGAGTTGTGAATTGAAGAAAGAAGAGTTGGAGAATTAAAGTTTATATCAATCTTAACAAAGAATTGCAAGGATAATTTCTTAATCTCAGTTTTATATTTACGTTAGTGTATTTTCTCCATTAAAGCCAACTTAAGTTCTCTACAAACAATATTTGTGACTAATGCATGAGATATGATTATATATGTGTTAATAGATGTTTATAACATGTTCTATATCATTTATTCATGATTTGGAGTAATCAAATTCATGTAATCATGTTGTAATTGGAATTTTATAAGTTATAGAGTATTAAAGTATGAATATGGCTTATATGTACAAAAAATTCATACTTTAATTGTATATTAAACAGAAAATTGACAATTGACTATGTTTATGCATGTAAAAAGGAAGAGAACGAAACTTAAACGAACAGATTCGGTGTTATAACAAATTTGTAATGAAGGATTTCATCAAAACTAACGAAACTAAGAAATATATCAAGAACATGAAAATTATGTGTTCTAATTGATTGTTTATGTGATTTAAGTTGTTAAAAGCATGCTAAGAACGTTATATGATGTTTCTGTTAAGTTTATAACTTATGGGTAACATTAATATTGTTGTTTGAGCTTAATTTTGGCATTATTTGGCTTATTTCTGTGTTCTTCGTGAACATTGTCAGACTGCACTACATCACTGTGCCGCAGCGCCAGTTCTGTGAAGAAACCGGGCGCTGCAGCCCCAGGCCAGTGCTGACTGACATGTCACGGCGCCGCAGCGCCGGTTCTATGAAGGAACCAAACACTGTAGCGCCAGGCCAAGGGCTGGGTTACGTGGCACGGCGCCGCAATGCCGGTTCTATGAAGGAACCCAACGCTGCAGCGCTAGGCCAAGCAGCTGGCTGACGTAGGCTCAGCGCCGCAGTGCCGGTCCCCAGTGCAAACTAGAATGGCCCAGAGAGTTTTCTTTAAGTGCTCAAAGTTCAAAAATTTATTTGAAAACCTAAGTTAATGAACATGATAACATGTTAGTCATAAATTGAGATATTAAAATGAATTATTAACTTGTCAATGATGTATTACGTGATTAATTGATAAGTTAAATACATGGTTTAAACTCGTTATTCGTGAAGTCCAATAATGTGTTCAAGAACTGGTGTTTGTGATTCGATGAGTATAATCAGACTTAGAATTAATTGGTATTGTGAATGTAATGATATGTAAGATTAATTGAGGAACGTGATTTATAATTGTAGCTTGTGCACAAGGAAAGTTTCTAAACCTTACTCTTATGTTACGCAAGTTTTCTTATTCCATCTTGATTACATTTACTCAAGTTATAACTATCCTTTTATTGAGCAAATTCTTACTCTTGTTTATTCAAGTTCAAGATTTCGTATAAGATGTCTTAATTCTTTTGAAGTAATACTTCGGTTATAAAATACTTATTCAATTGTATACCTTTGAAATTCATTATTAGATTTAAGTATCATTTTATTGTTGAACCTTGTAAGACTCGAGAACCCTTATTGATTCGACTAGTCCATAGTTGATGAGCGTTCTAAATTCTAGAATTGTTATTGAGCTTATCCAAACCAAACTTCCTTTGGTGCGGACTTTGATGTCAAACTGAGATGAACAACCCTTTATAGGGGATTATTTACGCATTAGCGTTAAGATGATGTGCACATACATGGTACTAAGGGCTGACCCCCTTAAGTACGAGAAGTAGAGTCTATATAGTCTTATGACTGTTAAAAGTTTAAAATAGAAATACTTGATAACCTGGACATACTTTTGATTCTTGTTATTCATTCTTGATTCAAAAGCCGAGCTTTCTATTGTTCAGAACTCATTGATTTCTCGCATGTTATTATTGTTATTATATTGTTATACTTGTGGGAAATCGTTGCTCACTCTTGCATAATAACATTGCAGCTATGGTTGAGAGAACTGAAGAGCCTTCCACTAGTAAAGGCAAGGGAAAGATGAACAAATGTTGAAGACTTGCTATTTAATTGTGAATGTTTTGTTTGAAGACTTATGATATTATATTTAAGACTTAATTGTTTATTTACGTTTCCGCATTGATGTTTAAGGTTAGTTAACTTGGGATTTATTCGATCAGATGTTGTAACCCATTAAGGGGAGGATTTCTATTTTTTTTATGAGTTTCATTATTTATGGGCAGATAGATGTGTTATTATTGGACCAAATCCTGTGAAATTGAGTTACTCGGATTTGGGGGTGTCACAAGTTGGTATCAGAGCTGTAGGGTATGAACATTAGGTGGGAAAAAACCTTAGGGTAGTAGCCTTTTTAAGAGATCGATAACATAGTGGTGATAAACTCTTATTGAGTTCTAAGAAATATAATAAAAGACTTTATCTGCATATGTGATTACTTATGTGCTCGCGAGTATCGATTAGCATCACGTAGTAACTAAAAACATAAAATTTTGATTGTCAGGATGTCGGATGTTGGAGGATTTAGTCAGCATAGGGAGGTTGAACCCCAGTGGCTAGGGAGGAGGAGCCCCGAGACATTCATACAGTCTGGGAGCAGTTGGTTCGGAGAGAGCCATCTCCATTGATCACTGTTGTTGGTCAGGATCATGAGCCATGATTTGATTAAGAGGAGGACTCTGAGAAGATAGAGGTTGAGGCTGAGGAGGAGGATGAAGACCCTGATGAGTTTCCACCAAACTCTATCAGTGCTGAGATATACGACGAGTTGTATGACCGTAATATAGAGTTACAGGATACTGTTCGGGAACTGAAGGAGTAGACAGTTGCACAATGAACTACTATAGAGCTGAAGGATGGCAAGATCGAGAATCTGGATATACGTCTTGGAGACATGGAGTGGAAGTTGGTTCATGCTGAGAACCAAAATGAAGAGAAGTCAGTTGAGATAGAGAAATTAAAGAATGACTTGAGAGAGGAGTCAGCAAAGTGTGCTAGAGCAGAGGACGCCTGGATGAAGGCTTCTCAACGTGCAGATCTTGTTGAGGGCGACGATCGGGCAAAGAAGGCTAAGATTGAAGAGACGGACTACACATTCCAGATAGCGATTGATAGGGCCCAGGATCGAGTGATCTACTATCCAGTACAGTTTGAGAACTTACCTTGGTATATGCTGGATCGTAGGACGATGTTCCGTATCATGGAAGAAGAGCACAGAGAAGCTGTTCGACGTCTTAGTAAGCCATGATAGGAACAATATGAATTATGTGAATATTTCTATGGTAGTTAATAATGTAAATTTCGATGTGGTTATAAACAATGGAATATGATGATGATTTAAATCCTGAAGAATCTTTATTTTGGGATAGTTGATGTAAATAGCAGTGATTCTATCTTGTTTGTTTAAAACTTTTTTTTATGAATAAAATATCAGAATTTATTTGAGATGATTTATATTAAGTGATATCTTAAAATGTTTAAGTTAAGTCTTAAATATTTAAGAAATTGAATAAAGATCTAATAAGCGTATATCTTAAACAGAAATATGCCACCAAAAAGACGCCCAACTCGTCAACCAGCCCAGGAAGGGAACAACGACGCCAATGCTAACGCTAATCCTATTCATTAGTTGGTGAACCTTTTAACGGGAGCACTTGCCAATTAGCAGCAAGCTCCACAGAACACATCGTTTAAGGATTTCAAGGCGGTAGGACCACCAGAGTTCAAGGGATCCATGAACCCAATCGAAGCTCAGACGTGGGTAATGGAGATGGAGAATCTATTTGATGTAGTGAGGGCCAACAACGATCAGAAGACTGCCTTTGCAACATTCATGCTGAAGGCAGAGGCCAACTACTGGTGGCAGGCGAATAAAGTCTGGGGAGGACAGGGCGTAATCACCTGGGACAGGTATAAGGAAATAATTTTCGAGATGTACTTCCCGACTAGCTCACAAAACCTGATGGAGGTTCAATTTATGGAGCTAAAACAAGGCAATATATCTGTGCCGGACTATGCTGCGAAGTTTAATGAGTTGGCTAGGTTTGCAAATTACCAAGTAAATATCGATGAGAGAAAGGCTAGGAGTTTTGAACAAGGACAGAAGTCCTGGTTGTACAGCAAAGTGTCAATGTTTCAGTAGAACACTTTTGCGGGAGTATTGGAGAAGGTAATCATCACAGAAGGTGGAAGCGATGCTCTGACCATTTACAACCAAGAGCTTAAGAAGAAGAAAAATGAAGGTGAAGGTAACAAGGCTAGTGGCAGTAATACTAGTGGAGGTAGCAGTCAGAAAAGAAGGTGGAATGACAGCACATCAACTTGGAATCATCAAGGGAATCAGAAGAAGAAAGTGGAGGCTTATCTGACCTGCGGGAAGAATCACCTGGGGATCTGTATGAAAGGAAAAAGGGTCTGCTACAATTGTGGTCAGGAAGGACACATAGCACCAAATTGCCCTAACCTTAAGAAGGGCGCTTGCTTCACGTGTGGCTCATAGGACCATCTGGCAAAGGATTTTTCCAAGAAGGTATCAGGAGGGGCAGGAGCTGGTGGAAACAGAGGAACTAATGGTGGCAACACTATGACTATTACGGGATCGATTCCAACCAACTGACCTACCGCCAAAACTTTTAACATGACCATGCACGATGCTATGCAGTCACGTGATGTGGTGTCAAGTATCATTCTGATCAATAATATTAATGCTTACGTGTTATTTGATTCAGGTGCTACTTGCTCATTTATATCCGATGACTTTGCTAAGAATCTAGAATTGTCTAAGGACGAATTAGAATACTATATGAACATAGAAATTGCGAATAGGAAAGTGATTCATGTTAAGTTTGTACACAAGAACTGTAGGGTGGACATTAAGGGAAATGTGATGATGGTAGATCTTATCCCGATTAAACTTGGGAAATTTGACATTATTTTGGGAATGGATTAACTATTCAATTATGGGTCAATAATTGATTGCCAAAAGAAGTGTATTAATCTTATAATCTCGTCAAAGGTTGTGTTTTACGGCAGTAAGTCGCCTAGATAAGTGAGTTATCTGACGTTGATGCAGGCCAAGAAGTGGTTGAGACAAGGTTGTGTAGGATATTTAGCCTACATAGTCAATAGTCGCAAAGAGAGTCCGAAGTTAGAGGAGATACCAGTTGTTAGAGGCTTCGTGGACGTATTTCTGGATGATTTGTCAGGACTTCCCTCAGATAGGGAAGTAGAATTCGTGATTAATTTGGCGCCAGGAACTGCTCCAATATCGAAGGCTCCGTACTATATGGATCCGGTGGAAATAAAGGAATTAATGGTACAGCTGCAAGAACTATTGGACAAGAAGTATATTCAGTCGAGCGTATCGCCGTGGGGAGCACCGGTGTAATTTTTTAAGAAGAAGGATGAAACGATGCGGCTCTGCATCGATTACAGAGAGTTAAACAAGGTCACGATTAAGAATAAGTATCCATTGCCAACGATCGATAACTTGTTCGACCAGTTGAAAGGAGCAAGATACTTCTCGAAGATAGACTTGAGAAATGGTTACTATCAACTGAAGGTGAGAAAAGAAGATATTCTGAAGACAGCAATCAGGGCTCGATATGGTCACTACGAGTTTCTAGGTGATGTCATTTGATCTAACAAATGCTCCTGAAGTATTTATGGACCTAATGAACAGGGTGTTCAAACCATTTTTGGACAAATTTGTAGTGGTGTTCATCGACGATATTCTGATATATTCTAAGACCAAGGAGGAGCATGTAGAGCATTTGAAAGTGACGTTGGAGGCATTGAGATGAGAGAAGTTGTATGCCAAATTTTTGAAATGCAAATTCTGGATTGAGCGAGTGCAAATTCTTGGACATGTGATCGATAAGGACAAAATTTCGATAGATCCCTCAAAGGTTAAAGGAATGGTGAATTGGGATCAGCCGAAGACACCATCTGAAGTGAGAAGTTTTCTCGGATTGGCAGGATATTAAAGAGGATTCATTCAGGACTTTTCCAAAATCGCGACTCCATTGATGACTTTGACTAGGAAATCGGTGAAATTCGTTTGAACGGAGAAATGTGAGGAAAGCTTCCAAGAGATGAAGAAGAGGTTAAGTACGGCACCCGTGTTATCTCTTCCTGATAGCACAGGAAATTTCGTGGTGTATAGTGATGCGTCGCATAAAGGACTAGGCTGTGTGCTTAGCAAAACAGCAAAGTCATTGCATACGCGTCACGATAATTGAAGGATTATGAGAAGGGGTATTCGACCCATGATTTGGAATTGGCTGCAGTAGTTTTTGCTTTGAAGATCTAGAGACACTATCTCTACGGGAAGAAGTGTAAAATATATACAGACCATAAGAGTCTGAAATATATTTTTATACAGAAGGATTTGAATATGCGCCAAAGAAGATGGTTGGAATTGATAAAAGACTATGATTGTGAGATCTTATACCATCCGGGTAAAGCGAATGTGGTTGCCGATGCCTTAAACAGAAAGGGCCGAGAGAAATTGATGTTGTTGACTGCCCAGGAGGAACTAATTTCAGCGATGGAGAAACTGGAATTGGAAGTGAGATATCCTAAGGAGTCTGATGAGAAACTGTTCCAACTAGGAATTGGTACAACTTTAGTGGATAAGGTTAAGGAAGCACAACTTCAAAATGAGGAATGTGAGAAAATTAGGAAGAGGATATCTGAAGGGAATGAACTGAAATTCAAAATGGACAACGAAGGACTGATAAGATTCGAGAGCAGAATTTGGGTACCGCCAGTGCCAGAGGTTAAGGAGGAAATTTTGAGCGAGGCTCATAGTTCACGGTATTTGATTCACCCAGGGAGTATGAAGATGTACTAGGATCTCCGACAGCACTTCTTGTGGCCAAATATGAAACGGAACGTTGTCGATTGTGTGGCCAAGTGCCTGACATGTTAGAAAGTGAAAGTAGAACATCAAAGGCCGAGTGGGTTGCTACAACTGTTAGAAATCCCAAAATGGAAATGGGAGCATATCACAATGGATTTCGTAGTAGGTCTTCTGACGACTCAGAAAGGTTTTGACGCAGTATGGGTTATCGTGGATCGACTGACGAAATCAACGCACTTCTTACCGATCAAGATCAGATTAACCTTATACCAGTTGTCAAAGTTATATGTCAATGAGATTATTTCAAGGCATGGAGTTCCAGTGTCAATAGTTTTCGATCAAGATCCGCGCTTCACATTAAACTTCTAGAAGCGACTACAAGAATGCATGGGAAACAGTTGCATATGAGCACGACATATCACCCTTAGACCGACGGACAGAGTGAAAGAACGATCCAGACATTGGAAGATATGTTAAGGGCATGAATCATGGATTTCAAAGGAAATTGGAATGATCACCTACCATTAGTGGAATTCGCCTACAACAATAGCTACCACACAAGTATTGGCATGCCGCCTTACGAAGCGTTATACGGCAGACAGTGCAGAACTCCATTATGTTAGGATGAAGTTGGCGAAGCTCAATTGCTAGGACCAAAATTGATACAACAGACAGCCGAGATCGTCAAGGTGATCAGGAAAAGACTAGTAGCTGCTCAAGATAGGCAGAAGAAATATGCCGATCCACATTGTAAGAATATAGAATTTGAATCGGGTAACTTTGTTTTCTTTAAAGTCTCTCCCTGGAAGGGAAAGATCAGATTCGGTAAGAAAGGGGAATTGAGCCCGAGGTTCATTGGACCCTTTGAGGTGCTATGAAGAATTGGAGAAGTTATGTATGAGGTAGCTTTACCTCCTGCGTTAGAGCACATCCACAATGTTTTTCATGTTTTAGTTTTACGACCATATAAACCCGATTACAAGCATATCATAGACTATGAACCCCTATAATTTGAGAAAGATTTATCCTATGAAGAAGTTCCTGTTCAGATTATTGACAGGAAAGAACAAGTTCTCAGAAACATAGTGATACCTTCTATTAAGGTAATTTGAAGGAACCACAGCGCTGAAGAAGCTACGTGGGAACTCGAAGAATAAATGATAAAAATTTACCCACATTTATTTGCTTAATCTTTGTGTAAGCGATTCTGGGGACAGAATCTTTGTAAGGGGGGAGAATGTAATGGGACTAATTAATTTAATAGTGATTATGAGGACATAATCCTTTTAAGGGGGGAAAGATGTGACAAACGAGAATTTTTTAATTTATTTAAATATTTATTAAATTTATTAAATATTTTTGTGAATTTATTTATTATGTTAAATAAATGTTTGATAGAATTGTGGTAGATTAATTTAATTATATGTGTTTCATTGATTAAATTAATGTGGAATAATTTTATAGTTCAAAGTGTGAATTTAATTAAGATTATTGAATTAAATGAGTTATTATTAATTATAATGTTATTCTAATTAATTTAATAATTAATCAGAGATTTAATGAATTGTCATAATTAATAAATGAGAATTTTAATTATGTGATGATGTGATTTAATGTGTAATATTACCTTTTGATTTAAATGATATTATTTGATTAATTAAAGTGTGACGAATAAATTATATAATAAATATTTAATTAGAATAATGGAAAAAGAGTTTTCTTTATGTCAAACCAAACAGAACCTTGAGAGAATGGGAGCAGTTAAAACCATTATGGGATTAACTGACACCCATGATCATTTCAGTTATATCATATACGTATTACTTATTATATTAGTCAGTATTTATATTATTCCATCTGTAGAAGAACTCAGAGAGAAAAGAGAGAATTGAGAGAGAGTTGTGAATTGAAGAAAGAAGAGTTGGAGAATTAAAGTTTATATCAATCTTAACAGAGAATTGCAAGGGTAATTTCTTAATCTCAGTTTTATATTTACGTTAGTGTATTTTCTCCATTAAAGCCAACTTGAGTTCTCTACAAATAATATTTGTGACTAATGCATGAGATATGATTATATATGTGTTAATAGATGTTTATAACATGTTCTATATCATTTATTTATGATTTAGAGTAATCAAATTCATGTAATCATGTTGTAATTGGAATTTTATAAGTTATAGAGTATTAAAGTATGAATATGGCTTATATGTACAAAAAAATCATTCTTTAATTGTACATTAAACTCAAAATTGACGATTGACTATGTTTATGCATGTAAAAACGAAGAGAACGAAACTTAAACAGACAAATTCGGTGTTATAACGAATCTGTAATGAAAGCTTTCCTAAAAACTAACGAAACTCAGAAATATATCAAGAACATGATTATTATGTGTTCTAATTTGATTGTTTATGTGATTTTAGTTGTTAAAAGCATGCTAAGAACGTTAAATGATGTTTCTGTTAAGTTTATAACTTATGGGTAACATTAATGCTGTTGTTTGAGCTTAATTTTGGCATTATTTGTCTTATTTCTGTGTTCTTCGCGAACACTATCAGACTACAATGCGTCGCGTCGCGGCGCAGCAATGCCGATTTTGTGAAGAAACCGGGCGCTGCAGTGCCAGGCCAGTGCTGGCTGACGTGTCACGGCGCCGCAGCGCCAGTTTTGTGAAGGAACCAAGCGCTGCAGCGCCAGGCTAAGCAGTTGGCTGACGTAGGCTCAGCGCCGCTGCGCCGATCCCCAATGCAAACTGGGCGTCGTAGCGCCAGCTAGTAGAATGGCCCAGAGAATTTTATTTAAGTGTTCAAAGTTCAGAAATGTATTTGAAAACCTAACTTAATGAACATGATAACATGTTAATCATATATTGAGATGTTAAAACAAATTATTAACTTGTTAATGATGTATTACATGATTAATTGATAAGTTAAATACGTGGTTTAAACTCGTTATTCGTGAAGTCTAATAACGTGTTCAAGAACTAATGTTTGTGATTCGATGAGTATAATCAGACTTAGAATTAATTGGTATTGTGAATGTAATGGTATGTAGGATTAATTGAGGAACGTGATTTATAATTGTAGCTTGTGTATGAGGCAAGTTTCTAAACCTTATTCTTACGTTACGCAAGTTTTCTTATTCCATCTTGATTACATTTACTCAAGTTATAAACCCTATCCTTTTGTTGAGCAAATTCTTACTCTTGTTTATTCAAGTTCAAGATTTCATATGAGATGTCTTAATTCTTTTGAAGTAATACTTCGGTTATAAAATACTTATTCAATTGTATACATTTGAGATTCATTATTTGATTCAAGTATCATTTTATTGTTGAACCTTGTAAGACTCGTGAACCATTATTGATTCGACTAGTCCATAGTTGATGAGCGTTCTAAATTCTCGAACTGTTATTGAGCTTATCCAAACCAAACTTTCTTGGGTGCGGACTCTAATGTTAAACTGAGATGAACAGCCATTTATAGGGGATTATTTACGCGTTACCGTTAAGATGATATGAACATACATGGTACTAAGGGCTGACCCCCTTAAGTACGAGAAGTAGAGACCATATAATCTTACAACTGTTAAAGGTTTAAAATAGAAATACTTGAAAACCTGGGATATAGTTCTTGGTCTTATGACCCTCAGACATACTTTTTATTCTTGTTATTCATTCTTGATTCAAAAATCGAGCTTTCTATTATTCAAAACTCATTGATTTGTCGCATGTTATTATTGTTATTATATTTTTATACTTGTGGGCAATCGTTGCTCACTCTTGCATAATAACATTGCAGCTAAGGTTGAGAGAACTGAAGAGTCTTCCACTAGTAAAGGCAAGGGAAAGATGAACAAGTGTTGAAGACTTGCTATTTAATTGTGAATGTTTTGTTTGAAAACTTATGATATTATGTTTAAAACTTCATTGTTTATTTACGTTTCCGCATTGATGTTTATGGTTAGTTAACCTGGGATTTATTCGATCAGATGTTGTAACCCCTTAAGGGGAGGATTTCTATTTATTTATGAGTTTAATTATTTATGGGTAGATAGATATGTTATTATTGGACAGTAAACACCAAATCCTGTGGAATTGAGTTACCCGAATTTGGGGGTGTCACAAATGGAATAATCATAATAATATGTTAAGTGTAATTAATTTAATCTATGGTGATAGAATAAATTAAATAGCTTAATATTTATTATTTAATATTTTAGAAATATTAAATATAAATTAATAAGAGGTGTCTTATTAATATTATTACAATTATTATTATTTTAATTTCTAAAGGAGTTTAGGAATTAATTTAATATTGGTACTCTCAATTATTCCTAATGAGATTAAGAGGCAAATTAATTAAAGGAGTTTAATTAATTAATCCCAATGTGTTGGGAAGCCTAATTAATTAAAGGAGTTTAATTAATTAAATGAAACCCAATTTCTAATTAGATTAGAAGGGTTAACCAATATCTATATAAGAGGAGTCTTATATTAGATATCAGGAGACGTAATTCCAATTGTTGGAGAGTACTCCTTTTCTACGGAGAATAAAAAAACTAGGGTTTAGCCAACCGCCCTCCTTCTTGAACAATTCCTCTTTCTTGGTGGATCACCTTTAGGGGCCAAACACTTGGGTGGCTAACGTTGATCAAAGGAAGGAATCCATCCCGGAGATTCAAAGAGATCACGAAGAGCAAGGAGTTGAACTTGTACCTGTGGAAGCTAGTTTCTACAAGGGTATGATTTTTATTTTTCCTTCTCTTTCTATTGATTGATAATTGAGCACAAAGCATGATCATGGTGAGGGTTTGTATAAAAATTTTAAAACCTAATTTATCGCGCTTCCACCCTTATTGTGTAATTTGATTACATGTATGCGTAACATATAAACTCAACAATAAGTTCAAAAGGCAATGTCCAGTTAGAGGCCACAAGAATGGGAGAGGAGACAAGTATCTCCTTCAACAGTTCAAATGCTTCCAGGCAGGGTTTGTCAATCTTGAAAGGCACGTCCTTTTCCAATAGGCTGCAGAGCGGTTTAGTAATTTTGGAGAAATCCTTGATAAACCGCCTGTAAAACCCCGCATGTCCCAGAAAGCTTCTTACTCCTTTCAATGATGATGACGGTGGGAGATTATCAATAACATCAATTTTTGCTCTGTCTATTTCAATTCCACTAACAGACACTGTATGCCCCAGAATAATCCCCTCTCTAACCATGAAGTGGCATTTCTCCCAATTCAGCACTAGGTTAGTCTCCACACATCTTTTCAGAACTGCAGTTAAGTTTTGTAGACAGGCCTCAAAAGAACTCCCAAAAATAGAGAAGTCGTCCATAAACACTTCGAGCTTCTATTCCACCATGTCAGAAAAGATGGACATCATACACTGCTGGAATGTTGTAGGAGCATTACATAGCCCGAAAGATATTTTTTGGAAGGCAAAGGTCCCATATGGACATGTAAATGTTGTTTTCTTTTGGTCTTCGGGTGCTATTGTTATTTGATTATAACCCGAGTACCCATCCAGAAGACAATAGAATTTATGCCCGCCGAGCCTATCGAGCATTTGGTTAATGAAGGGCAGAGGGAAGTGATCCATACAAGCGGACTTGTTTAATTTCTGATAGTCCATACATACCCTCCATCCAGTCACAGTCCGTGTGGGAATAAGCTCATTGTTCTCGTTAGGCACCATTGTCATGCCGCCCTTCTTTGGCACACATTGAATTAGACTAACCCATGGACTGTCAGAGAGCGGGTAGATGATGCCCGCATCAAGCAACTTGATTATTTTTTTTCTGACCACCTCCTTCATGATGGGGTTCAACCTCCTTTGATGCTCAATAGAAGGCTTTGACCCCTCCTTAAGGAGGATTTTGTGCATGCAAATAGAGGGACTGATGCCCTTTATATCTGAGATAGACCACCCCAAAGCTGTTTTATACGTCTTGAGAACTTGAAGGAGATTCTCTTCCTATGTCTCATCTAAAGATGTAGAAACTATAACTGGCAAGGTAGATGACTCGCCTAGATAATCATACCGCAAATGGCTTAAGATCAAGCATAGGTGGTTCTATAGTTGATGGTCATAACTGGGAGGTAGATACTCCTTGCTCATCCAAAGATTCAAATTGTCGCTTGAACTGATTGGATCTCGAGGGTGCATCCAACCACTGAGCATACTCGAGATGAGTAGGCTCTTCCACATTACTTGCACCAGTCAGAATAGCCTCAAGCAAATCAGAAAAACAATTTTCAGAGAACACTTCCTGCACAGCTTCGTCAATCACATTAACCCGGAAAGAATTTTCAAAGGCACTCGGGTACTTCACAGAGCTGAAGACATTAAAAGTTACTTCCTGGTCTTGTACTCTCATTGTGAGTTCCCCCTTTTGCACATCTATAAGTGTCCTGCCTGTGGCTAGAAATGGTCTGCCCAAGATAATAGGGACCTCCCTACCCTCCTGAAAGTCCAGAATAATAAAATTAGCGAGGAAGATGAACTTGTCCACCTTGACAAGCACGTCTTCCATAATTCCCTTCAGATAGGTGAGGGATCTGTCGGCCAACTGCAGATTTACACTGGTAGGCTTAGCCTCATTCAACCCAAACTTCTTGTAGATAGATAAGAGCATTAGATTGATGCTCGCTCCTAAATCGCAAAGGGCTTTTCCGATGTACTAATCCCCAGTGGTGTATGGGATAGTGAAGCTTCCAGGGTCTTTTAACTTAGGTGGAAGCTTATTATGTAGAATTATACTACATTCCTCAGTAAGTGCCACTGTCTTGTAGTCCCCCATTTTCCTCTTCTTGGACAAAATGTCCTTCATGAATTTCACATAGCTGGGCATTTGTTCCAGCGCTTCAGCAAACGGGATATTAATGTGAAGTTTCTTAAAAATTTCTAAGAACTTCGAGAATTATTTATCTAGCTTTTGTTTCTGAAGGCGTTTGGGAAATGGTAACTATTGAAGCACATGACTAGGCTTGTAACCAGTCGAAGTTAGTATTGTGGTTTCCTTCTGCACATTCTCTTCTCCCCCAGACTAATCACAAATTGGCTCAACACTGATTTCCTCTTCAATAATTTCATGTTGTACTGTTGAGGTTTCTCCTCCAGTTTCATTCACTGTCTTGCCACTCCGGAGAGTGACTGCATTGCATTGCTCCTTGCCCTCCCGTTTTGGGTTGACATCAGTGTCACTTAGCAAGGTGCCTGGAGGACAGCTATTCAAAGCAGTTGCCATTTGTCCCATTTGGATTTCCAAATTTCGGATGGATGCCTCTTGACTATTGCTCCTTGTTTTATTCTGAGCAATATATCTCGAGAGGAGATCTTCCAAACTAGGCTTTCTATCCTAAGGAGATAGGGGTTGGTAAGAGCCTTGTGGATGTTGTTGGTGTTGATTTTGAGATTAAAAACCGGGAGGATTTGAATATGTTGGTCTGGCGGTAGAGGTTTGAGCTTGGTTGCTGTTATTATTATTCCACGAGAAATTTGGGTGATTTCTCAAACCCGGATTGTAGTGTGTGGGAAGATTGGAATTCTGCTAGTCGCCTCTAATTTGAGACAAACTGAACTGATTCACGGATAATGGTGCACTGATCAGTAGGGTGGCTCCCCGCACACAAATCACATGGCGACACTACACTTTGCACTGTTTGCACCCCCATAGTGTCCAGTCTTTTAGTAAGAGCAGCAACCTGAGCAGACAATGCAGTAACTGTATCAACCTCGTACACCCCTGCCACTTTCCATGGTGCTTGCCTATCATTAGGCCACTGATATATATTCGGAGCCATGGTTTCCACCAGTTCATAACCTTCAGCGTGGTGCTTTGACATAAAGGCCCCACCAGACGCAGCATCAATACTCTAACGAGTAGAACCGGATAATCCGTTATAGAAGGTTTGAATTAGAAGCCATTTGGGCAATCCATAGTGTTGACATCGTCTCAATAAATCCTTAAATCGCTCCCACGAGTTGTAAAGAGATTCAGAATCATACTGTGTGCAGGACTGTGATATCATGTCTGAGCCTTACTGTTTTTGCCTGCAGAAAGAGCTTCACTACGAATTTCTGAGCCAAGTCAACCCATGTTGTGATGGAGCCCGACGGAAGTGATGCAACCAACTCTTGGATTTGTCCTGAAGAGTAAATGGGAACAATCTGAGTCTGATGGCATCATCGGATACTCCGTTGCATTTGAAAGTATCACAGATTTCCAAGAAATTTATCAAATGATCATTCGGGTCATCATTCGGCATCCCTCCAAACTGAACATTGTTTTGTATCATTTCAATTATACCCGGCTTGATTTCAAAGTTATTCGCTTGAATCTCGGGCTTTAGTATGCTCACTTGAATATCTGTGATGTGGGGCATGACATAGTCCCGTAGAGATTTTTTGAATTTCCTCGGCCATTATAATTGGAATAGGTATTTCCCAAGCTCTTTCTCTTCTTAGTCGTCTAAATGTTCTATCTACCTCAGGATCAAGAGGTATTTTATTCCGATTCCTGCAAGGTGGCATACGCAATCAAGAGTACCTGAGAAAAGGATTAAACAGATAAATCAGTTTAAATGAAGATCGTTTTGAATTAGTAATAATATTGAAAGACAAATAATACTAGTTTCCCGACAACGGCGCCAAAAACTTGTTGGCCGTTTTCACGATCAATAAACTCGCGCAAGTATACGCGTTCTAACAAGTAATACAGTAATAAGTTGAGTGTCAAACCCACGAGAAAATAGTACTAACTCTATTCAAATACTAAAATTATATCAATTCGGTCTTATCTAAACAAGTAAAAAGTGATGGCGTGTTTAAATCTATATGATTAGAAATGGTAAAATGTGAGATCGAGTTGTATCAAATATGGCAAGCTAGGATTACAACTCCCCTAATGTTTCGTGTAATCTCTTAACTCTCCAAATATCAAAAAAATCACAAGAACGGTTAACCGAGAATAATGAGTACACATAAGCCTCTTCCGATGGTCAAATGCAAATCCCTTAGCTAAATAAATCACAATATTCCTATAGTGAAAATAATTAGTCTAAGGGTAATTAAGCTTAAATCTCAATGGTAACACAAGGCAAATAGATATATTCCTATTCTGTTATGCAAAATATGCTCTCATTCCCATAGGCATGGTCATAACAAGTGTTGTTGTGTTTAGGGTTAGGCATTAAAACCCACTTTCCAATATCAATTAATACCCATATCAATTCCTTAACCAAGCAATCAATAAATAAGTATGAAATACAACAACCCATTCAAATATGATTCATTATAATAAATAGGAGAGAAATTCAATTAAACTAATCATTAGGTTTCATTGCAATCCTAAAAATAGAATTAGTTCATAACTATAGAACTAATAAACATTATCAAAGTATTCAACATGCTCAAAACACACAAATGAATGCAAGATTTGGATAAAGAAAACTCATGTTTTGAAGTTTTCTAGCTCCAACTCTTCTCTTCGCCGTGTAAAATTCGAGCACTGAAGGAAGCAATGAACTTGAAAGACTTGAAGATCCAACTAGTTATCTCTCTATTCTTTATTCTCTCTAAACTGATAAGTGGCTGCTGGTATGATAAGATATGAAATTTTGATAAGCAGCTAGGTCATATACTCTGTTGTCTGCCTAAAAACCAGAGGTGGCGCTGCGGCGCCACCATTATCCCTTGTACAGGCGCTGCAGCAACAGTTAAAGTCCTCTGGCTTTATGTCGTGCTGCGGCGCCATCTTTGTGTAGGAACTGGAGCGCCGCGACGCACGAAGGTGGTGAGCTGGCAGGCATGTGGCGCTGCAGCGCCACTTTTGTTCTTTGTCTCAGCGCTGTGGCTCTAGCACTGGCCTTGCTGGCATATGCAGGCACTAGGGGGCCAGTTTAGAAAAAGGAAACCGGGCGCTGCGGCGCCGGCTGTCTGAAAATGATAATTTTGCCATTAAAAGCTAGAAATGACCTAATAATCCCTGCAAATCACTTTTAAGCCAAATAATAACACACAAAATTTAAAAGCAGTATAATATGAGATAAACAAGCAGCTTCTTAAGGTTTAGAGTGCTCGATTCGCGAGTATAAATCCCACTCATCAGTGCCCCCTTGCTAGTACAAAAGCGGTGCCGCTGCGCGGGTTACCAGAAAAAGAAAAATAATTTTTTTTTATTTCTAATTAAGATAAAGGTTTGTTTTAATTAAAATTAAAAATTATATTTTTTTTGTAATTCCATCTTAATAAAGGAGTTTATTAGATTTAGAATTGGATTAAAATAAATATGTTTATTTTAATTAGAATTGGATTTCATGCTAACTAATTAGAGTTAGAATTGAATTCCATGATAACTAATTAGAGTTCAAATTTGATTTCAAAACTAACTAGAATTACCTATTAAATCAATATCAGTGTGTATTTTAAATATTTTATTTATTGATGCATATGGTGATATGTATGATAATAAATGGGATTGATTATGGACTATTGACCAATGCGATTGGATTTTATTTTAGTTGAATGCTTGAATGTATAGGTTTTACTAAATAGGGTCTGCGTACCTCATCTTCTCTAATTTTTCTTGATATAAATTCTATCTCCCTCCAATGTACTTCCACTTGACTGCTGATCAAGGTTTCTATTTAATGTAAATAGTTTATGTGATAGGATTAGTTAGAATTATCTTGAAGAATTGGAGACCAAGGAGCAAGAAGTGCATGAAGACCCGTTTGTAATGCAGCCCAGGTTTAAATGTAATAGTTATGTTTAAATTTAATTCTTGTACTCCTAGGTTTGACCTTTTGGTTCACTTGATGGCTCGAGTAAACCAAAATAGAATAAAAGTCCATAATCAATTCGGGTAGAATATTATATTATATATGCATGCTTATACTATATATATATATATGTATATTATAATATGCAACATGCTTTGCATGTCAATTAATATGACGCGTATTTTTATTATATATATATATATATATATATATATATATATATGTGTGTGTGTGTGTGTGTGTGTGTGTGTGTGTGTGTGTGCATACACGCTAAACAAGATGAGACAATTAATAACAAACCCCTCAAAGAATTTATATTAAGTCCTAAGCGTTCAAAAGATATTTGGAATATCGAACGTCGCCTTCTAGCATGATAAATTTAATAGAGTATTAAATATTTAATATGAGTTTGTTGTGTCACCACAAGGCAAGTATTAAATATTTAAGATGTTGATTTATCACATTTGATGCTTATAACGAATTTGAATAATACTGTTTTGTTGTGTCACCACAAGGATGGTATTTTTTCTATTTGAATATATCAAAGTGCTAGGTTGGACTTAACTTAGATAATTTTAGTTCGGATGTGTCACCACTTGATCAAAATAATCTAAAAGGTATAAAAGGAGTTACATAATGATGTAATTGACAATAGTTGTCTACCTATTTATTTATATATCGTTTGTTATGTCACCACAAGGCTATATATATTTGAAATAGAATCCTTAATCTCACTAGCAAATCTTTAAAAAGATTTGTCGAACTATATATTATGAGAGTAATATAGTTTGATGAAATTAGTAGGAGATACCAATTTAAAATAAGGCCTAATTTATTTTGATAATTAATTAAATGAATGTATGCTAAAATATTATTTTATTTCACATGCAGAATTTGAAAATCTTCACACTCACTATCACTGCGTAGCATACTTGATGCTAAGAAGTTAACCGGACCGAACTACACGGACTGGTTAAGAAATTTGAGAATTGTTCTCACTGCTGAAAAGCTTTCTTATATCCAAGATTCACCTGACACTGCAAAGGTTGCAGAAATAGCCTCTGAGGAAGAGATTGTTGCTACTTTTAGAAAGTGGCAAGATAATGCATCAATTGCACAGTGCATCATGCTTGCATCCATGAGTAACGAGCTACATCGTCAGTACGAGAAAATAGATGTCTATTCTATTTTTCTACACCTAAAAGAATTATATGGTGAGCAAAGCAAGACTGCTAGGTATCAGAGATCTAGGGAGCTCTTCCGATCTCTCATGTTCGAGGGCACTACTGTTGAGACACATTGTCTAAAGTTAATTAATCTGATTGAACAACTGGATTAATTAGGGTTCAACATGGATGGGAAGTTAAGTCAAGATTTGATCTTGCAGTCACTCCCGGACAACTTCTCACAATTTGTTGTGAATTTCCACATGAATAAGTTGGACGTCATCTTGCCTGAGTTACTTAACATGTTGAAAACTGTTGAAAGTCACTTCCCATCCAAGCGAAACCATGTCTTAATGGTAGATGATTCTTCCAAGAAAAGGAAGAGGCCCAAGGTATCTTCTGAAAAGAAGAAAAGCAAGAAGGCTAAAGGGAAGGCGAAGAAAAAGGACAATAAGAAACCTGATTCAAATAGCAAAGGAATATGCTTCTATTGCAACAAGTCGGGTCACTGGAAGAGGAACTGTGAAAAGTACCTTGCGGAACAAAAGAAGAATAAGCTTGGAGAAGCTTCAGGTTTGTTCATGATTGAAATTAATTTTTCTCAAAGTCAAAATTCTACTTGGGTATTGGATACCGGATGTAGTTCTCACATATGTAATACTAATCAGGGACTGGTCAGAAGTAGAAAGCTCAACAAGGATGAAGTTGTCCTACGAGTGAAAAATGGAGCAAAGGTTGTTGCATTAGCTATAGGGACTTATTGTTTAGCACTGCTTTCGGGAAAGTCCTTTTATTTAAATAATTGTTATTATGTTCCAACACTTATTAGAAAAATTATTTCAATTTTTGTATTTGATATGGAAGGTTTTGATATTATAATTAAGAATAATAGTTGTTCCATTTATGATAAGAATGTTTTATATTGTGTTGGTAATTTATTGAATAGACTTTACGTGATTGACTTGAATGAAAATATACTTCAAATTGAACAAACTAATAAAGAGACAATGTTAATTATACCTTCATGTGGCACTATAGACTCGGTCATATCAATGAAACAATATTATCCAAGTTGCATAAGGATGGACTCTTAGAGATGTCTGATTATGAATCCTATCCAACTTGTGAATCTTGTCTCACGGGTAAAATGACTAAATCCCCTTTTAGTGGAAAAGGAGAAAGAGTTACAGAGTTATTAGTGTTGGTACACACAATTGTATGTGGACCTATGACAACGAATGCACGAGGAGGATATTCTTATTTCATTACATTCACTGATGATCATTCAAGATATGGATATGTGTATTTAATGAAATACAAATTCGAATCATTTGAAAAGCTTCAAAGAATTCAGAAGTGAAGCAGAGAAACAAACCGACAAGAGTATTAAGATTCTTCAATCGGATCGAGGTGGTGAATACTTAAGCGGTGAGTTTCTCAATTGTCTTAAAAGAAAATGGTATAATCTTACAATGGACTCCACCAGAAACACCACAGTTGAATGGTGTATCTGAAAGGAGAAATCAAACATTATTGGACATGGTTCATTCCATGATGAGTTTTATCGATCTTCCAGTATCATTCTGGGGCTATAACTGTGACGAGCGAGAATTTTATAATTTATTTTAAATGTTTATTGAATTAAATAAATATTTTTGCTGATTTATTTATTAAGTTAAATAAATATTTGATGGAATTGTGGTAGATTAATTTAATTATATGTGTTACATTGATTAAATTAATGTGGAGTAATTTTAAGGTTCAAAGTGTGAATTTAATTAAATGAGTTTTTATTAATTATAATGTTATCCTAATTTATTTATTAATTAATTAGAGATTTAATTATTTGTCATAATTAATAAATGAGAATTTTAATTATGTGATGATGTGATTTAATGTGTAATATTATCTTTTATTTAATTGAATTTAAATGAGATTATTTAATTAATTAAAGTGTGACAAATAAACTATATAATAAATATTTAATTAGAATAATAGAAAAGGAGCTTTTTATGACAAATCAAACGGAGCCTTAAGATAATGGGAGAAGTTAAAACAATTATGGGATTAACCGACACCCATGATCTCTTCAATTATATCATATACGTATTATAAGTTATATTAGTCTGTTCATTCATATTATATTCATCAGTTAGATAAAAACTCAGAGAAAAATAGAGATTTGGGAGAGAATTTGTACATTGAAGAAGAAGTGGGAGAACTAATAATTTCTTTCATCTAATCAAACAGAGTTAGTAAGGGTAAGATTCTTCATCCCAAGTTTTATATTTACGTTATTATATTTTCTCCATGAAATCCAACTTGAGTTCTCTGTAACAACGTTTTGTGACTAATGCATGAGATAGTGATTATATATGTTAATAGATGTTTATAACATGTTTTATATCAATTATAAACTGTTTTAGCATAATCAAATCCATGTAATCAAGTTTTAATTGAAGTTTTATAAGTTACAGAGTGTTAACTCATGAATATGGTTCAAATGTACAAAAATTCATGCTTTAATTGTATATTAAACTGTAAATTGATGATTGATTATGATTATGCATGTAAAAACAAAGAGAACGAAACTTAAACGGACTGATTCAGTGTTTTGACAAATCTGTAACGTAGGATTTCATGAAAATTGTCAGACTATGAAAAATATCAAGAACTTGAAAATTATATGTTCTAATTTGATTGTTTATGTGATTTAAGTTGTTAAAAGCATGCTAAGAACGTTATATAATGTTCTGTTAAGTTCAGATTGTATTGGGTAAAATTAAATTTTATGTTTTAGTATGATTGTGACACCCCCGAATCCGGGTCCTCTGACCCCCAGTCCGGTCGTCACGATACAATACTAACATCCACCTCTAAACAACATACGATAGCTAAAAATGCAAAATATAATAAATGTACGTCGTTCATTCAAAAGGTGTTACTAGTCCCAAGATTCGATAACCTTAATACAATCTTACAAACATACCCTAGAATGATCATTAGGGTTCAAATTACAATAATAGTAATTAAATTAAACATAAGGTAAAGTCTGCTCCTTGCAAACTATCCTACATCTTTCCTTTACCCTTGCCATTCCCTGAAGTCTCGGGCTTAACTGCAATATAAGTCATGATATAGCAAGGATGAGCAACAAGTTTGCTCAGCAAGTTTAAATATAACAATAAAGGATATATCATGATGAATAGAAAATATCTGACAATGAATTCAACAATATGAATATCTGAAAGATTCAACAATATGAATATTTGAAAGATTCAACAATATGAATATTAGAAGCAAAGATAATAATTGCTTTTAGAATGACTGATAGTCAAGTAGACTTTGAACTTATAACTTTCCAATGGGTTCAATAGCTAATTGACCCTTTGGTTACTGGCTACAGAAAACCAATACTTGAGGAGATCAGCCTCGAGTATATCATGTATATGCATAACACTTACATCTGCTTACTCGTATCATATATTAGATACCTGGGCACACTCCTATCATATAAGGGGTGTTCTAGTTCCGTCTAAGAATCCTTACCATCAATTGGTTTGGATAGATTTAAAGAAAACTTCATACACTTGTCTAACCGAACAAAGGTTCAGACTCTATCTAACATAGTTCAAGAAATTTAGAACTTTGAATAATGTACAAGTCCAAGACTGTACGAACTCAAATGCACTAAGTGTGAATATCAATAATATCGATGTGGGATAATTGTAGAAGAGTTAAACCACTAAATAACATGCTTGGAAATAAAGTTCAAGCATTAAGTAAACAACTTTCAATTCAACAATAACCTACTCAATACAATACGAGAAGGATAGGGAACTTGCACAATAAAAGTGCAGTTTAGAAATTTGCACAATATATGAATTTGTGTAAGTTCAGGGAACTTCACAATAATAGATCCTTTGCATAAAATAAATGCATAGGTTAGGATACTTGCGTTCAATATAACAATCAAATGAAGTTAGGAAACTTGCACAAATAAGGAGTGTAAGTCAGGGGACTTGCACAATTATAGATTCCTTGCATAAAGTAAATGCACAGGTTAGGACACTTGCATCCAATATAACAATCGAATGAAGTTAGGAAACTTGCACAAATAAGGAGTGTAAGTCAGGGAACTTGCACAATTATAGATTTCTTGCATAAAGTAAATCCACAGGTTAGGACACTTGCATCCAATATAACAATCGAATGAAGTTAGGAAACTTGCAACACAATAAAAGTAGTATTCGGTAGGGAACTTGCTTACAACGTTCCTCGAATAACGTAAACCCAAAGATAAGATACTTGCACTATAAATGAGTGTAAGTACGGAAACTTGCAAATAATACAAGAACAGGTTCAAAGGAACTTGCACAATCAAAGAGTGAAGTTCGGGAACTTGCCTGTTTGCTCAGCTACAAATAAGTTCTAGCTTTAATTTAACTTGCGTTGAAACAACCTATCATTAACAAGTCGATCTTTCAATTAGCATGTATAAGCTAATATAAGTCTATACCAACAAGAATCTGATTATCATATAATTCTATCACATAGTTCACGTAAGTCAATCTAATCCTGTCTTAGATTTAATAACTTTAGATTGTCTAGTTCATAAGCATCAACATAGGCTTGAACACATAGCATTCCAATTTAATCATGCAATATAGTTTAAGATACACATATTGCAAGGTTCTGTTCATAATTCTAAGTTATAAGGTTCAATGCCGGTAAGCCTTAAGTTAGTCAAGTCCATGCGTAAAGGTCAACTATTAAAGTCATAATACTACATAACGAGGCTAAACAATGTTGAATAGTCATGCTTGTGTGCAAACAATACATGTATACTTTAATCACATAGTTCATGCCTGAAGTTCATTTTCTATGATTGAGCATGCACATGTGAAATTTGTATATAAACAAATGAGGTTTATATCAATACGTCTATAGGCATAATGAAATCTTAATACTTATGCTCGCATGATCATAATGTAATTCACATGGTAATCAATGCCATTTAGCTTTCACATTCTAAGTTTCCATTTGTAAAGTACACTAAGTCAAAAAGACAACACGGCATATGTAAAGCATCTCGTAACCGTTATTCACATGTATTAGAACGCATACATAAGTCACATACATGTATTTAAGTGGTCACAATCTAAAAGACACAAGTCTTGGTTAAGTTTACTTTGAAAGTCTTAATCTTTTGAAATCGTTAAAATCTTGCAATCGTGCATGCTAGTGTGTTCAACACTTTAACCGTACATTTCATGTCAATATAGACCATACGGTCATGTTCATAAAATCAGAATTCATATCTCAATGTAACATGCCAAGTCCATGCTCAATGCTCACGTTTCGTTAATAAGTTTTCCCTAATGAGGTCTAACATGACCGTGCATATTATTAAACATGTATATACCAATTAGCATGCTCTTCATGCCTATCAAGGTTATACTAACATGCTCGTTAAATTAGAATGCATACACAATATCTACATGTTAAAGTTCACCTTTGAAACTTATATTTTTCGTTAGAAATGTTCAATAGTAGGGTTCATATGTTCACATTCCATCATGAAACTTATGTATGCAAGTAGACATGCTCCTCATGTAATTCTAAGTCATGCTATCATGCTTGCAAGGTTAGAATGCTAACATGGCAAGTATACATATCGAGTTTGTTTCCAAATTCGAAGTTAGTTTATGAAACGCTAAGTTTATCTCAAACTATAAGTATTTGTGCAACTATTAGTGAAACATGCTTACATTGCCTCAATATAGCTATATATATGTATCACTCATGCTAGCATGCTCATTCTAAACTAGTATCATAAGTTAGCATGAACAGATTGCAAAAGAAAACAAAAATCTATAGAAAGGTACTGGCGCAGCTGCGCCACTGACCAGTGCAATACTAGCGCAGCTGCGCAGGCTGGCGGCCAGACGAGAAGCTGCGCAATTTTCGGCAGTAACTTCAGCCCATTTCAGAAATCCTACGAATTTCATTCATGTCCCAGACATAAAACAGTTCTAGCATGATTACTATCTCATTTAACACTTAAACAACATACTTCATAATCCAATTAACATCTATATAGCATAATCAAGGAATTAACATGGAACAACAAGAATTTAGAAATCTCAAAAATAGAAAAATGAAGAACATGAATGGAAGCAATAGGAATTATACCTCTGTATTTGCTTTGCTGCTAAATCTCTTACTCACTATAACTCACAATAACTCACTAGCAATTCTACTAATTCTATACTTGTATGGAAATCTCAGCAATTGCAATAAAGAAGGAAGAGAGTTAATTTATAGGCAATTTCAATATCCGGTTCTTAATTTTGTTCATCAAATCAAAACAAAGGATTGTATGATTACATAATAGATTACAAAAAGTTGGTAAGGGTTGGTGCAATCCATCATTATCTCCACTCCCCATCTCATGATTAGCTAAGCTTTGTGAAGAAATTGAGGAGAAGATAGACTAGTGTAGCATGTGAGTTCACGTGTGGGAAGAGTTGGGCTCTCAACAAACCTCAGCAACTAGCATTCCATGTACTAATGTTATATTTAGATACATATACACATAGTATATATTTAAGTTATACATTAAAATGGTTATTGCAATGTTGGACAACCAATTGAAATTTAGTAACTTGCTAGTGTAGTATATGTAACGATCAGGAATTTTAAGCTCCTTATTAATTTTATATGTGATTTAAAATTTTTAAGAGTTAATTTTTCAAACTTATTTAAACCTTATGTGGTTATGTGCTTATGTGAATTTAATCTATGCGAATAAATGCTAGGATTTTTATTAAAGGGAATCACTAATGGTTATTTAAATTAGTAGATTAACCCTGAGACTTTTATATCAGAATATTGATAAAAGTGTTAGTAAATTATATATTCAAATTTCTTGAATATGGTGTAGAGATTTAATCGGGATTAATTATTTATATTTGAGTAATTAATTGATAACGTATGAAATTATTATTGTTGTTGATTTATAATTATTATGAATAAATAATAATTAATGAATTGGGAGTAATTAATTGATTATATGTTGATTAATTATTATTATAAATAAATAATAATTAATGAGTAAGAGATAAATAAATATAATAATATTATATTTAATTGATTAATTATTTTAAACAAGCATGTGATATGTAAACCTTTAATATATGGTAGTTAACTATATATTATATATAGTACAAGGTGACCTTTGATATGGCTATGTATATTATATATAGACTATATAGTAACCTTAATTGTATTATGTGAGGTTGATGAATTGAATGTGTACATAAGAGCATGTGACAATACATGGATAGACATTAATATGTATACCCTATTATCTTATATTAATATCAATAACATTATTAATTGATAAATGATCTCAATAAGTTATTATAATAATAACAGTTATTATGATAAGCAATAATAAAACTCAATTGCTTTATATTCAGTGTTAATATAATGTACATGGATTATATGATTGGTGTATATGTACCTACTTGATGCATTATGTTTTTGCTAATTGAAATAACATGGTAACACCCATTTTAATGTATAACTTAAATAGATATTATGTGTATATATATTATAGAGCCTAGTGTATTTATTATATAACTAAGTGTTGGGTACACTATTAGAATGCTGAGATTGCTTTGCTTGTCCCATAATGTAAGGCATTCTTTCCCTTCACGTGCATAACCATAAGACCTAAGCCTACTCTCCTCCTCAAACTCAGTAAAGCTATAGCAATCATCAATGGGGGGAGTGGGAATAATGATTTGATTCACCAACTAAATACCTACCATTCCATAACCCTCATGCAATCATTCAATCCGTTAGTTTGATTTGGGAGAGAAAAGCTTGGTCTGGACATTAGCTTCTATATATATATAAGCTCTTCTCCTTCACAAATTCATTGCTGAGATTTTGCCTCAATTAAATTGAGAACATATATGCATTAGAGATATCAATGAGGGTGAATTAGTATAGCAGCAAGTTCAGTTCATTTATAGAGGTATAATCACTTACCTTCTTGTTCTTCATTGTCTGTAAAATCCCATTCATGCTCTACATTGTCAAATTCTTGAGTTTTGCAATCTAGATGTTAATTGAGCTATAAAATATGTTTTGATAAGTGTTATATGAAGTTATATGCATGATAGGATTGTATTATAGCTGGTACAGGAAGAATTCTGAGTTGGGTTTACATTCTGCCGAAAACTGCACAGCTTCTGGCCTGGCCGCCAGCCTGCGCAGCTGCGCCAGTATTGCATTGACCAGCGGCGCAGCTGCGCCAGTGCCTGTTCTGAATTTTTTGAGTTCTGTTGCAGCACCTGTTATGCTATCATGTACTATCCCTTAGAGCAGGCATGTGGACTAACTTAATACACTTATAGGAATATATACAAGTAATTGAACATGTATAACAATGATGATACACATGGTTGACATATCACTTATGGTTTTGAAATAAAACTTAAGATTTCATGAACAAATGTTAACATATATGAAGCATGTTAGTGTTCTGACTTTGCAAGCATATTAGTATGATTTAAAAATGTATGAGAAGCATGCTAACTAGCGTATATAGGTTCCATAATGAAATGTGATCATATGAACCATACTAATGCACGTTCCTAGCAATAATGTAAGTTTTGAAACACAAACCATGACATGCTATGCCATGTTACTATTCTGATTTCTACGAGCGTAGTAGTGTGGTTAAGAAGTGTATGAACAACCTATTAACTTGTGCTATATGATTCATAATGAAGCGCTAGCATGTTGACCTCACTATTGAACATTTCTAACAAACATATAAGCTTCAAAAGTGAGCATTAGTATGAAAGTATTGTAAATGCATTCTAATTGGGCAAGCATGTTAGTATGGTCCAAATGGACATGCGCACTAAGTCTAATGTGGTAGAACATACTAGCATACTTGATTGAAAGCTTCAAGAGGTTTTTCAAGCGAAACTTAAGGACTTTCAAAGTAATCATAACCAAGACTTGTGTCTTTTACATTGGGACCACTTAAATACATGTATGTGATTTATGTATGCGTTATAATATATATGAATAATGGTTACGAGATGCTTTACATGTACCGTGTTATCTTTTTGACTTAGTGTACATTGCAAATGGAAACATAGAATGTGGAAGCTAAATAGGAATTGATTACCATGTGAATTACATTATGATTCTGCGAGCATGAGTATTAAGATTTCATTATGCCTATAGATATGTTGACACGAGCATTATATACAGATTTCACATATGTACGCATATTCATAGAAAGTGGATTTCTAAGGCATGAACTATGTGGTTCAAGTATGCAAGAGTAGTATTCGCACAAGCATGTTTACTAAGTGTTATTAGCCTCGTTATGTGGTATTATGACTTTAATAGTTGACCTTAGGGCATGGACTTGATTAACTTAAGGTTTACCAGTATTGAACCTTATAACTTAGAATTATGAACAGAATCTTGCAATATGTGTATCTTAAACTATATTGCATGATTAAATTGGAATGCTATGTGTTCAAGCCTATGTTGATGCTTATGAACTAGACAATCTAAAGTCATTAAATCTAAGAAAGGATTATATTGACTTACGTGAACTATGTGATAGAATTATGACTAGATTCTTGTATTTGTGAACTTATATTAGTTTATACATGCTAATTGAAAGGCCGACTTGTTAATATTAGGTAGTTCCAACGCAATTTTATTAAAGCTAGAATTAATTGTAGCTGAGCGAACAGGCAATTATCCTATCCTTGTGTTTACTTTACTCAAGGAATGTTGTAAGCGAGTTTCTTGAACTTCACTTGATTTAAATGCAAGTCTCCCTAACTTTACTCAAATTTATATTGAGTAGGGCATTATCATATTGCAAGTTTTTCTGAACTACTCTGTTATTTGAGCAAGTTTTTCTTGACTTATACTTATTTATTATACAAGTATTCGGACCCTATTGTGCAAGTATTCTAAATTCTTGTACTACCTTATTCAATGAACCGTGTAAACTAGTTTCTAAACTTCACTTGTTTTTAGTGAAAGTTTCCTATCCATCTCATATTGTATTGAGTAGGTTATTATTGTATTGTGAAAGTTCCCCGAACTTCACGCGTTGAGTATTGTGCAAGTTCCCCGAACTTCACATTTTGAGTATTGTGAAAGTTCCCCGAACTTCACATTTTGAGTATTGTAAAAGTTCCCCGAACTTCACACTTTGGTTATTTTGCAAATTCCCGAACTTCATTTCTTTATTATGCAAGTTCTCTAAACTTATACAAACTCGTATATTGTGCAAGTATCTTATATTTGTGTTTACTTTACTCAAAGAACGTTGTAAGAAAATGTCCTAACCTATGCATTTACTTTATGCAAGGGATCTATTATGGTGAAATTTCCCGAATTTCACTTTTTGAGGTTGTAAGTGTCTAAGCCTATGCATTTATTTTATGCAAGGAATCTATTATTGTGCAAGTTCCCCGAACTTCACGTGTTGAGTATTGTGCAAGTTCCCCGAACTTCACACGTTGAGTATTGTGCAAGTTCCCCGAACTTCACACATTGAGTATTGTGCAAGTTTCCCGAACTTACACAAATTCATATATTGTGCAAATTCTAAACTTCACTTTGTGCAAGTTCTCTATCCTTCTCATATTGTATTGAGTAGGTTATTGTTGAATCGAAAGTTATTTACTTAATTGCTTGAACTTTATTTCCAAGCATGTTATTTAGTGGTTTAATTACTTATCAATTATTCCACATTGATATTATTGATGTCCGCACCTAGTGCATTTGAGCTCGTACAGTCTTGGACTTGTACATTATTCAAGGTTCTAAATTTCTTGAACTATGTCAGTAAGAGTTTGAACCTTTTCTCGGTCAAACTAGTGTATTAAGTTTTCTTTGAAGCTATCCAAACCAATTGATGGTAAGGATTCTTAGACGGAACAGAACACCCCTCATATGTAGAAGTGTGCCCAGGTATCTAATATATATGATACGAGTAAGTAGATATAAGTGTTATGCATATTCACGTTGTACCCGAGGCTGATCTCCTCGAGGTACTTAGTTTCTGTAGCCAGAAGCCAATAATCCCAAAAGGGTCAATTAGCTATTGAACCCATTGGAAAGTTATAGTTCAAAGTCTACTCGACTATCAGTCATTCTAAAGGCAATGATTATCTTTGCTTTTAATAGTCATATTATTGAATCTTTCAGATATTCACAGTGTTGAATCATGCAGGTTGTTGAACCTTACAGATATTCATTTCGTTGAATTATACAGATATTCATAGTATTGAATCATACAGATTGTTGAATCATTCTATCATTCATATTGTTGAATCTTTAAGATATTCATTTTGTTGAAATCATTGTCAGATATTTTTCCATTCATCATGATATATCCTTTATTGTTGTATTTAAACTTGCTGAGCAAACTTGTTGCTCATTCTTGCTATATCATGACTTATATTACAGTTAAGCCCGAGCCCTCAGGGAAGGACAAGGGTAAAGGAAAGATTTAGGATGGTTTGCAAGGAGCAGACTTTGTCTTTGTGATTTGTTTAATTACTGTTAATGTAATATGAACCCTAATGTTTATTCTAGGGTATATTTGTATTGATGTATTAAGGTTATCGAATCTTGGGACTAGTAACACCTTTTGAATGAACGACGTACATTTATTATATTCCACATTTTAGTTATCGTATGTTACTTAAAGGTGGATGTTAGTATTATTTCATGGCGACTAGACCGGGGTCAGAGGACCCAGATTCGGGGGTGCCACAAGTTGGTATCAAAGCTTTAGGTTATAAAACGTTGGGAATGCAAAACCTAAGTTATAACCTTAGTAGGATACTCAAGTAGAGTTTGTAGGTGATGGATTGAGGATATCCATCAAGTCTTATTGTGATACTGAAGTTGTTTATTTAAATCAGCTATGATTGATAGACGTCCTAACTTCTTAATGCTAACATGAATAGCATATCACATAAAGCCTAATGTTTTCTTCCTGTCGTCAGGATCATGCCGCCTAGGGGATTTTCGCGGAACCAGAGGAAGGAAGGATCTGTTAGCAATGGTGGAGGGGGAAATGTCAACCCAATGCAGAGCTTCGTTAACCTATTAACAGAAGCAATGCAGAACAAAACCCCGCCAGCAGCTGAGCAGCCAGGACATTACTTGGCTAGCTTGAAGGACTTTAAATTGGTAGGACCACCGGAATTCCGGGAAACCTTGGACCCAATTGAAGCCCAGACATGGATAGAAGAAATGGAGAAGGTGTTTAAGGTCGCACGAGTGGCCGAGGCATAGAAGACGAGTTTTGCCACATTCATGATGAAGGGCGAAGCTAATAATTGGTGGGAGCCCAATAAAGGACTAGCATGAGAAGGAGTTATTATGTGGGACAGATTTAATAATTTCTTTTTGGAGAATACGCAGCAAGTTATGGAAGTTAAGTTTCTGGAGCTGAGACAAGGAGGTATGTCAGTCGCGGAGAATGCAGGCAAGATTTAAAGAGTGGGCTCTTCACCTCGCATCAGGTGGATATGGAGGCCAGGAAAACAAAGAGATTTGAATTAGGATTGAAACTATGGGTACAGGAGGCAGTAGATATATTAAAGATTAGGACTTTTTCTGATCTTTTGGAAAGGGCTATCATTGTCGAAGGAGGTAATGACGCCATAGCGCAATTTAAGCAAGTTAAAAAGACCGGTCAGGAAGGACAGAAGGGGGGAAGCGGCGGAGGCAACAACCCCAATAAGCGTAAATGGATGGAGAGCCAATCATCCGGAGGTGGCAAATCCGGGGGAAAGGCAAAGAAAAGTTTAAAGTGCAACAATTGTGGAAGGAACCACTCGGGGGAATGCATGAAGGGGCAAGAACACGTGTTATCGTTGTAGACAACCAGGGCACATGGCTCCTCAGTGTCCGAATAAGCCAAAAAGAGGATGTTTTGCGTGTAGAGCCACAGACCATCAAATCAAGGACTGCCCAAAGAGAAAGGGCGTTGCAGCTAGCGGCAACCGCAACAACAAGGACGTAGTGTAATACCCGAGAATTTTCATATATTATTAAATAAATATATTAATGGAAATGAGAATTTATTTGAATATAAATGATTTTGTGTTATGAGATGAATTAATTCAATTATATATAATTGAATAATTATAATAATTGAGAAATTGGTGGAGTTTGTGATAAACTCGTTGATTGCCTTGTGTGGCACAGTGACGTAATATAAGAATGATTATATTAATTTAAGCGAATAATTAATCTATATTAATTGTTAATTAAAGAATATTAATTAACTGTTATTAAATACTAATGAGGATTGATTAATAATATGTGATTATTATTATATAATAATAATAAACCACTTGTTTATAATTGTGCTGAGATTTATACTTGTTAATGTGATAATGAATCCCATGATTATTAATTAGGTGTTATTAATAATCGATGAGGAATGGATTAATTAATATTATTGTTAATTAATTGATAAGATAAATAATTTATTTATTTGACATTATGAATAATAAAACAAATAAGTAAGTTATTAATATAATAAGATTATATTGATTGATGTAGGATATGTGTATATTATTAATTAATATTCAATTTATAAGATGAGAAATTATATGTGCAAGCATGCGAATTAAATGTATAGTAACTATATGTTATGATATGTGTAGGTGGCAAATGATGTGTGGATATACATTAAAATAATGTATCATGGATCTATTATAAATAATTGTTGAGTAATACAATTTAATAATATATGATATAATGTAATGTGGTAGTATCCGATTGTATTATATTGGTAAGATAAAATGTACATAGATTATATGTATTCAAATTGCATTTATTACATTATGGGGAGAACATTATAATTATAACCTAAGAGTACATATAATATATAACATAAGTGTAGCATATAGTCCATTTGTAAGAATGCTGAGATTTGCTTGGCTTGTCCCAATATAATAGTCACTATCTCTTCACACGTGAAATGCATCATGAAGCTAGCCTACTCCTACCTTCTCAAACTCAGCAAAATAGCAATGATCATTGCAAGGGGAGTGGCCTCAATAGTGTAAGCCAACTGCTAAATACCAACTCTCCCATAACCACCATGCAATCCTCTCTTCCGTTAGTTCAAAATGATGAGCAAAGCTATGGACTGAATAATGGATTCTCTATAAATAAGCTCTCCTCATTCTTCAGTTCTTTTGCTGAGCATTTTGGCTAAGTGAGACTAGAGAGCATATATATATATATATCAGTGTTATTGAGATAGCAGCAAGCTTAAATCATTTACAGAGGTATAAATCCTCTTCGTGTCTTCATTGTCATTTTCTGTCAAAATTTCTATTCGTGAATTCTTGATTTCAGTTGGAAGTTATGGTTTTGTGAATTGAGAATAATAATTAGTTGTTTAAAGGACTTATATATGTGATTAGAATTACTATATATGCTTCATTGCTCTTCAATTTCATTTTTGGTGTTTCCATTTCTGAGATTTCTGTAAAAACATCAAATATCGTGAAATTAGTTGGTGTTCATGAAATTGGGAATTGATAATTGCTATTGACTGTTATATAAGCATATATGTATGTGTTAGTAAGTTAAACAAGTCTAATAGCGTCTGGGTATGTTGAAATCGATGAAATGGGAGGTTTTGGGTCGGTTTTCGCTGCCGTCTGAACCGCAGAAAACTGCCTCGACGCCGCAGCGCCGCAGCCCGCGCCGCAGCGCCACACGCGCCGCAGCCCGCGCCGCACGCCGCGCCGCAGCGCCAGCCTCTGTGTTCAGTTTTTTTGTATTCTGCAACAAAACTGTTATGAACTAATTGTTTGATTTTTGTTTAAACAAGCATGGAAGCATGATTAATACATATATATAAACCTAATGAGGCAATGTGAGCATGTTTTAGTATATTAGCATGCATGATTAACCAAACACATATAGTTTGGAAACGAATTTAAAGTTTCATAAACGACGTTAACATATATGAAGCATGTTTACATACTGACCTTGCAAGCACGTTAGTACCACCTAGAGACACATGAAGTGCATGTTAACTTATCTATATTGGTTCCGTAATAAAATATGAACATGTGAACCTAACTAGTGCTCATTCCTAACAAGAATAGAAGTTTGAAGGTGGATATGATCATGTAAATGCTATATAGTCATTTTGATGTTATGAGCATGTTTAGATAACTTTGAAATATATGAATGAAGCCTTAACTTACATATATAGGTTTCATAAGGAAGCATGAACATGATAGACCTTATTAATGAACTATACTAACAAAGTATCAGCTTTGAACGTGAACGTTGGTATGTTATGACGAGAATTAGAATTTGACATTTATGGACACATGTGATAGTACTCTTAGACTCATTCATGTGTCATGCATATATATATACCATGATTAGTTGCCATGATTAAAGTTTAGCATGAACAAAGCATGTTTTCAAGATAATAACAATGCTAGCTACATATATGCAATACGAGTACTCATGAGCATGACTAATACAAGTTATATGAATATCTTATGTGTTTAAAAGCAATCATGTTAGACCATATGAGTTCGTGTCCTTGAATGGCTTTAAGTATTAACTTAAGAACCTATACCTATGTACGATTGGATTTGGAAAAGTTATACAAGCATGAAAGTATCCTTTAAATATGAATACATGCTACGTGATATTATATGATGTTACTTGAACCCGATTTTGACGGTTAACTTAAGGAGATGCCGTAACTTGCTAAAATGAAATATATTTAGTATTGATTGTGGTCTTATGTGATATTAATAATATGCAAGCATGTTTGCAAATTGTTGAGATCTTATATAATATGAGAATGCATTTAAACTATAAAGAAGGAACGTTAAGGATAGAAATTATATTCTATATAACTGTGTAGCTAGGTAAAACTTAGCTTATGTGTTGATCGTATATTCAAAGAGAAAATGTGAAGTTAAATTATATGACTAATGAATATCATATATATACGTAACTGTATTACTATAGGAATTCGAAAGTGTTGATTTGCTTTTCGTGGATAAACTACGCTAAAGGCAAGTTCTCTTACTTACACTCTTTTAAAGTGCAAGTATCCTAACCGACGCATTTACTTTATGCAAGGAAATCTATGATTGTGAAAGTTTCCTAACTTATACTCTTTTACTATGCAAGTATCCTATCTTGTGTATTGCGAACTAGTTTCCTATTTAATCGGTTGAATCGAATTAGCATACTTGAACTCTTATTTCATTAAAGCTATTATTCATGTTGAACTTAGTATTGTTCTTGAAATTGTGAAAGTGTCTATGCCATTTGATTCGGCTGGACTTATGTTATTGAAAAGCAACCCAAACTAATTGATTGGTGCGGGATCTTGTATTTGACTGAGAAGAACAACCTTCTTTGAAGGGAATATATAATTGTCGGAGAACCGACGTGCACACTTGAGTATGGTTGATTGTTATGCATAACGAGGGTACTTTAGGCTGATCACCTGCTGTATCTGTTTTTGTTGGATTTTCAGTTTATTACTGTCAATTCTAGTAGAAGTTCATAGTCCTTAGTGACTGCTCAGTATTCAATTATTTGAAATCTTGAATTGACTTATTATTGAATCATATTGATATTATCCTGTCCTTAGCGACTGATATTGAGAACTGTTGATATTCTTGTTATTCTTGAACTATCAAATCTTGTTATACCCTTTCGAGAATTGAGAATCTTATTACTCACCCTTATTGTATATTACTTGCTGGGCAATTTGTGCTCATTCTTGCTTTCCCTAAAACATTTCAGTTAAGGCAGAGCATGGTGAACCTTCGGGCGTTGATAAGGGCAAGGGCAAAGCTACCAACTAGCTTATGTCTGTTATGTTTTAAATATATTAATATTGTATGAAGATGATGTAGTAAGACTGGTTTTGATTATGTTTAAGCTTAAGTTAGATTATGTAATAAGTCGTTAACTGATATTATTATGTAATCTATTAAGTACTGTAGGTTGCGAGACTTGGGGGAATAATTATAATAAATCATTGTAAATTATTCTAGAATAGATTTTCCGCTGTGATCGTGTGATATTTAATTATTATTATTGTGATGTATTACCATGAGCACGTGATGAACCAAATTCAAGAGACCAAGTGGCGGTCCTGGAATTTGGGGGCGTCACAGGTTGGTATCAAAGCTGTAGTTATAAACCTTAGGAACGAGTGTCCTTGGACTATAGCTTAGGTGAACTTAGAAGTTAGGAAGGGATAAAACTCATGTAGAGTTTTCCTTGAGAGACTTAGTCTGTTATGAAATGTAACTTCATTCTATACAATGAACTTATGTTTTATTTAACATTCTAATGGAGTTGCTGTTTGTTTGGCTTGTGTTTGTGATTGTAGGATGACAGACACAGGTGTAACTAGTAGAGTAGCAGAGGAGGAGCCCAGAGATATACATGTAGTATACGAGGCACCTCTAGAGGCTGTGCCAGTGCAGGCAGTTGCACCATCCGAGTTTGATGACGAGGATGAGATCGAGATTGAGATAGAGACTGATCCAGAGGAGGAGCCGATGGAGGATGAGCCAGTAGAGGACTCTGATGAGGCTACTATAGAGGAACAGATGTTAGGCGAGTACGAGGAGCGTATTCTAGAGTTAGACTGCAGAGTCCAGGAGCTGGAGGCAGAGGCCCACGAGAGAGAGTCTGAGTTCCAGAAGCTGAGGGACGAGGACCACCAGAGGAAGCTGGCTATGCAAGAGTTAGAGGTGGAGATTGCCTACCGTAGGGAGGCGGGGATCCAGATGGGGACTCTATTTCACAGGTCAGTGGCTAGGAATGCAGATTTGGCAGAGAAGCTAGAAGAGGTTGAGCAGAGGGAGCTGAGTGAGAAGACTGAGAAAGATGCACTCCGTACTCAGCTAGAGTTAGAGGTGATGGATAGGTTACACTTCGAGGAGAAGTGGGAAGCGTCCAATGAGAGAGCTGACGACCTTGAGGACTAGGTCAGGTGCAAGAAGAGAAAGATGAACAAGATGGGGTATGTGTTCCGTTCAGCTTTTGAAAGGGTGATTGATGGTGTGTACCACTACCCGGCAGAACAGGGACAGACTCTACATACCTTGAGCCGAGAGCTGGTCGCGTATATAGCACAGTTGGAGTACAAGAGCGCAGTGGAGCGCGGGATGATGGGATGAGATTTCCTTAGCCAGTCTAGTGGTAGTACTAGTTGTGTCTTTATGTATTGTATATACTATGTTGTAATCACGATCTTTTGTTTAAGATGTGGGATGATGATGTAAACCCCGAGTTAGCTTTTGTTAGAGGGGTAGTATGGTAGTAGGTTGGTACATTCCCCGTCTTTTGTGATATTAGGGGATATATGTGATAACATTTATAGCAGTATGCTAGGAAAATCATGTAATGAAATGAAATGGCATATGAATATAAATGGAGTTGATTTTAGAAACGTGTCATAAATTTATTCTTTTAGTATTAAAAGAAATACTTAAGTGATATACTTGAATAATAATAAAATGAAAAATTGTGATGCAGATAATGCCGCCCAGACGTAGATTGACAGCACCCGAAGAATCTGTTAACAACGAGAGGGAACAAGTAGACCCGATCCAGAAACTGGTAGACTTGTTAGGAGAAGCCTTAAGGGGAAGGAACAATGAACCCGTTCGCCCGAACCCTCAAACTGTGCTAGTAACAACCTTTAAAGACTTTAAGAGTGTAGGACCCCCGGAGTTCGAGGGAACTACCGACCCAATCGTCGCACAAACGTGGATCAAAGAGATCGAAAAAGCTTTCACTATAGCTAGCGTAGGCGAAGATCAGAAGACGGTGTTTGCCACGTACATGATGAGGGGAGAAGCGAACTACTGGTGGGAGGCTAATCAACAAAGAGCTGGAGAAGGGATAATAGCTTGGGATAAGTTTAAGACACTGTTCTTCGAGAATTACTTTCCGAAAAGTATGAAGAATATGATGGAGGTGAAATTCCTAGAGTTAAAACAAGGTGAGATGACGGTGGCGCAATACGCGGCTAGGTTTAACGAACTAGCGCGATTTGCGGAGCACCAAGTTGGTGATGAAGAAAGAAAGGCTAGACGCTTCGAACAAGGGTTGAAGCCGTGGCTGTTCAATAAGGTATCAGATCTTCAAATTGATTCCTTTGCAACATTACTGGAAAAGGCAATCATTGCGGAAGGTGGCAGTGAGGCCTTAAGCCTGTATAACAAAGAGAAGAAAGGAAAGAATGCTGGAGGAGAGAATCGTACCGGAGGAAGCAGCAGTGGAGGAAGCAACTTGGGAAAGAGAAAGTGGGAGAACAACAACAACAACAAAAACAACAATAATAATCAATCAGGGAATTTTCGTGGAGGTTTCAAGAAGAGGGCTGAAGGATGCCCGAAGTGTGGGAAGAATCACCAGGGCGAGTGCTGGAAGGGACGTGGCACTTGCTACAACTGCGGACAGGAAGGGCACATCTCGCCCAACTGTTTGAAACCGAAAAAGATACAAGGATGCTTTGCGTGTGGCTCGACGGAGCACCGAATTAAGGACTGCCCAAAGAAGGGAAGTGGCGGGGGTAGTAATCAGCAAAGAGGCAACAAGCTGATGATCGGTGGACCGGCACAATCCAACCGCCCAACCGCCAGAACCTTTAACATGACCGTCCAAGACGCAGTGGCTGCGAAGGATGTGGTGTCAGGTATAATCCCAATCAATGATATAAATGCTTATCTATTATTTGATTCGGGTGCCACCTGTTCTTTTGTATCTGAAGAATTTGCTAGTAGACTTAGTACACCTCGAGAACTATTAGAAAATCCTTTGATCATAGAAGTTGCTAATAAGGAAGTGATCCCTGTAGAATACGTTTATCGAAATTGTCGCGCAAATATTAGTAAACATGAACTGAGCGTAGACTTGATTCCTATTAGATTGGGAGAATTTGATGTGATACTAGGAATGGATTGGTAGTATAACCATGCGGCAATAATTGACTGTCAGAACAAATGTGTGAACCTTCAGACTCCGAGTAAGTCTAAGGTAGTGTTTTATGGTAGCTCATCGCTTAAGCAATCGTGTTGCGTTACGATGATGCAGGCCAAGAAATTGTTAAGGAAAGGATGTGTAGGATATTTAGCTTACATCGTTGATACTCGGAAAAAGGGAGTAGAAATTAAGGATATATACGTAGTTAATGAATTTCAAGACGTGTTTCCGGACGATCTGCCTGGTCTTCCGCCAGACAGAGAAATCGAATTCGTAATAGACTTAGCACCGGGAACGGCACCGATTTCAAAAGCTCCATATCATATGGCGCCAGTAGAAATGAAGGAATTGATGATACAATTGCAAGAGTTATTGGATAAGGGTTACATTCGACCGAGTGTTTCTCCTTGGGGAGCACCAGTGCTATTCGTTAAGAAGAAGGACGGATCGATGAGACTCTGTATCGATTATCGAGAATTGAACAGAGTAACGATCAAGAACCGATATCCGCTACCGAGGATAGACGACTTGTTTGATCAACTGAAGGGAGCAAAGTGTTTCTCGAAGATCGACCTACGAACAGGATATCATCAACTGAAAGTGAGGGATGAGGACATACCAAAGACTGCGTTTCGAACCCGTTATGGACACTACGAGTTTTTGGTAATGTCATTCGGATTGACTAATGCTCCGGCAGCATTTATGGACTTGATGAACCGAGTTTTCAAGCCATACTTGGATAAATTTGTAGTGGTTTTTATCGACGACATTTTGATCTACTCAAAGACAAAGGAAGAACACGCCGAACATCTAAAGATTATTTTGGAGGCACTAAGGAAGGAGAAGATGTATGCAAAATTTTCTAAGTGCGAATTTTGGATGGAGAAGGTTCAATTCTTAGGCCACATGGTGGATAAGAATGGAATCTCTGTAGACCCTGCGAAGGTTGAAGCAGTAAGTAATTGGGAACAACCGAAAACACCGACGGAGGTGAGAAGCTTCTTAGGGTTAGCTGGGTACTATCGGAGATTTATCCAAGATTTTTCTAAGATAGCAACCCCGTTGACCAATTTGACTAGAAAGACGGTGAAATTTGTATGGACCAACAAATGCGAAGAAAGTTTTCAAGAACTGAAAAGGAGATTGAGCGAAGCACCTGTGTTATCATTACCAGATGATGCGGGAAATTTTGTGGTGTATAGTGATGCATCGCACAAGGGACTTGGCTGTGTGCTTATGCAGCACGGCAAGGTCATTGCATATGCATCACGACAATTAAAGGATTTCGAAAAACGATACCCTACTCACGACTTAGAGTTAGCGGCAGTAGTTTTTGCGTTAAAGATATGGAGGCATTATCTATACGGAGAAAAATGTGAGATATACACGGACCACAAAAGTCTGAAATATATCTTCACACAGAAGGAGTTAAACATGCGGCAGAGAAGGTAGTTAGAATTAATCAAAGACTATGACTGCGATATTCTTTATCACCCGGGAAAGGCAAATGTGGTTGCCGACGCTCTGAGCAGGAAAGGAAGGGAGAAGTTGTTTAATTTGACGACTCAGGAAGAGTTGATAAGAGAGATGGAGAAATTGGAGATAGAAGTAAAAGGACCAGAAAAGTCTGGTGAGAAGTTAATTATAATGGAAGCTTGTCCGACGTTGTTGAATAAAGTAAAGGAAGCCCAAGAAAAGGATGAAGAGTGTGAGAAAATCCGAAAGAGGATCACGGAAAATGAGGAAGAAAAATTTCGAATGGATAAAGATGGTATTTTGAGATTTGAAAGAAGAGTGTGGGTACCAGCGGTAACCAAGTTGAGGGAAGAGATTTTGCACGAGGCACATAATACGACATATTCCGTTCATCCGGGAGGCACAAAGATGTACCGAGATCTAAGGCAACATTTTTGGTGGCCTAATTTGAAACGGGAAGTCGCAGAGTGCGTCAGTAGATGTTTGACTTGCCAACGCGTTAAAGCAGAGCATCAGCGGCCAAGTGGTTTACTACAACCGTTAGAAATACCAGAGTGGAAATGGGAGCATATTACCATGGACTTCATGGTAGGACTTCCAGTTACACAGAAAGGTTATGATGCTATTTGGGTTATCGTGGATCGACTAACGAAGACCGCACACTTTCTACCAATCAAGATCCGCTACAGTTTGAACCAATTAGCAAGCCTATATGTAAAAGAAATTATTTCACGACATGGAGTGCCGGTGTCAATTGTCTCTGATCGAGATCCGCGCTTCACGTCCAATTTTTGGAAGAGTTTGCAGGAAAGAATGGGAACGCAGTTGAGGTTGAGTACAGCTTATAATCCTCAAACAGACGGACAAAGTGAGCGAACAATACAAACGCTAGAAGACATGCTTAGGACTTGCGTGATGGATTTTAAGGGAAATTGGGACGACCACCTACCCTTAGTAGAATTCGCATATAATAATAGCTACCATGCAAGTATTGGCATGCCACCGTACGAAGCTCTTTACGGGAGAAAGTGCAGAACGCCGTTATGTTGGGACGAAGTCGGAGAACGACGAATACTCGGACCAGAGTTAGTTCAACAAACCGCAGACGTGGTGACAGTGATAAGAGCCAGACTTGTAGCAGCTCAAGATCGCCAGAAGAAATACGCAGATTTGCATCGGCAGGACCGAGACTTCAAAGTCGGCAGTTTCGTATTCTTGAAGGTATCTCCATGGAAGGGAAAAATCCGTTTCGGCAAGAAAGGAAAATTGAGTCCAAGATTCATAGGACCGTTCGAGATACTGAAGCGAGTGGGCGAAGTGGCATACAAAGTTGCGTTACCACCCGAGTTGGAGCATATCCACAACGTGTTCCACATTTCCGTGTTGCGACCGTACAAGGCCGACTACAAGCACGTGATTTCTTACGAGCCCATTCAAGTGGAGAAGAACTTGGCGTATGGAGAAATTCCTGTCCAGATATTAGATAGGAAAGAACAAACTTTGAGAAATAAAGTTATTTCATCTGTAAAAGTACTTTGGCGTAACCACGATGTCGAGGAGGCAACGTGGGAGTTAGAAGATAGGATGATGAGGGACTATCCCCATCTATTTGTGTAACCTTGTAGCAATTCCGGGACGGAATTTTTATAAGGGGGGGAGGATGTAATACCCGAGAATTTCCATATATTATTAAATAAATATATTAATGGAAATGAGAATTTATTTGAATATAAATGATTTTGTGTTATGAGATGAATTAATTCAATTATATATAATTGAATAATTATAATAATTGAGAAATTGGTGGAGTTTGTGATAAACTCGTTGATTGCCTTGTGTGGCACAGTGACGTAATATAAGAATGATTATATTAATTTAAGCGAACAATTAATCTATATTAATTGTTAATTGAAGAATATTAATTAACTGTTATAAAATACTAATGAAGATTGATTAATAATATGTGATTATTATTATATAATAATAATAAATCACTTGTTTATAATTGTGCTGAGATTTATACTTGTTAATGTGATAATGAATCCCATGATTATTAATTAGGTGTTATTAATAATCGATGAGGAATGGATTAATTAATATTATTGTTAATTAATTGATAAGATAAATAATTTATTTATTTGACATTATGAATAATAAAACAAATAAGTAAGTTATTAATATAATAAGATTATATTGATTGATGTAGGATATGTGTATATTATTAATTAATATTCAATTTATAAGATGAGAAATTATATGTGCAAGCATGCGAATTAAATGTATAGTAACTATATGTTATGATATGTGTAGGTGGCAAATGATGTGTGGATATACATTAAAATAATGTATCATGGATCTATTATAAATAATTGTTGAGTAATACAATTTAATAATATATGATATAATGTAATGTGGTAGTATCCGATTGTATTATATTGGTAAGATAAAATGTACATAGATTATATGTATTCAAATTGCATTTATTACATTATGGGGAGAACATTGTAATTATAACCTAAGAGTACATATAATATATAACATAAGTGTAGCATATAGTCCATTTGTAAGAATGCTGAGATTTGCTTGGCTTGTCCCAATATGATAGTCACTATCTCTTCACACGTGAAATGCATCATGAAGCTAGCCTACTCCTACCTTCTCAAACTCAGCAAAATAGCAATGATCATTGCAAGGGGAGTGGCCTCAATAGTGTAAGCCAACTGCTAAATACCAACTCTCCCATAACCACCATGCAATCCTCTCTTCCGTTAGTTCAAAATGATGAGCAAAGCTATGGACTGAATAATGGATTCTCTATAAATAAGCTCTCCTCATTCTTCAGTTCTTTTGCTGAGCATTTTGGCTAAGTGAGACTAGAGAGCATATATATATATATATATCAGTGTTATTGAGATAGCAGCAAGCTTAAATCATTTACAGAGGTATAAATCCTCTTCGTGTCTTCATTGTCATTTTCTGTCAAAATTTCTATTCGTGAATTCTTGATTTCAGTTGGAAGTTATGGTTTTGTGAATTGAGAATAATAATTAGTTGTTTAAAGGACTTATATATGTGATTAGAATTACTATATATGCTTCATTGCTCTTCAATTTCATTTTTGGTGTTTCCATTTCTGAGATTTCTGTAAAAACATCAAATATCGTGAAATTAGTTGGTGTTCATGAAATTGGGAATTGATAATTGCTATTGACTGTTATATAAGCATATATGTATGTGTTAGTAAGTTAAACAAGTCTAATAGCGTCTGGGTATGTTGAAATCGATGAAATGGGAGGTTTTGGGTCGGTTTTCGCTGCCGTCTGAACCGCAGAAAACTGCCTCGACGCCGCAGCGCCGCAGCCCGCGCCGCAGCGCCACACGCGCCGCAGCCCGCGCCGCAGCGCCAGCCTCTGTGTTCAGTTTTCTGCATTCTGCAACAAAACTGTTATGAACTAATTGTTTGATTTTTGTTTAAACAAGCATGGAAGCATGATTAATACATATATATAAACCTAATGAGGCAATGTGAGCATGTTTTAGTATATTAGCATGCATGATTAACCAAACACATAAAGTTTGGAAACGAATTTAAAGTTTCATAAACGACGTTAACATATATGAAGCATGTTTACATACTGACCTTGCAAGCACGTTAGTACCACCTAGAGACACATGAAGTGCATGTTAACTTATCTATATTGGTTCCGTAATAAAATATGAACATGTGAACCTAACTAGTGCTCATTCCTAACAAGAATAGAAGTTTGAAGGTGGATATGATCATGTAAATGCTATATAGTCATTTTGATGTTATGAGCATGTTTAGATAACTTTGAAATATATGAATGAAGCCTTAACTTACATATATAGGTTTCATAAGGAAGCATGAACATGATAGACCTTATTAATGAACTATACTAACAAAGTATAAGCTTTGAACGTGAACGTTGGTATGTTATGACGAGAATTAGAATTTGACATTTATGGACACATGTGATAGTACTCTTAGACTCATTCATGTGTCATGCATATATATATACCATGATTAGTTGCCATGATTAAAGTTTAGCATGAACAAAGCATGTTTTCAAGATAATAACAATGCTAGCTACATATATGCAATACGAGTACTCATGAGCATGACTAATACAAGTTATATGAATATCTTATGTGTTTAAAAGCAATCATGTTAGACCATATGAGTTCGTGTCCTTGAATGGCTTTAAGTATTAACTTAAGAACCTATACCATGTACGATTGGATTTGGAAAAGTTATACAAGCATGAAAGTATCCTTTAAATATGAATACATGCTACGTGATATTATATGATGTTACTTGAACCCGATTTTGACGGTTAACTTAAGGAGATGCCGTAACTTGCTAAAATGAAATATATTTAGTATTGATTGTGGTCTTATGTGATATTAATAATATGCAAGCATGTTTTCAAATTGTTGAGATCTTATATAATATGAGAATGCGTTTAAACTATAAAGAAGGAACGTTAAGGATAGAAATTATATTCTATATAACTGTGTAGCTAGGTAAAACTTAGCTTATGTGTTGATCGTATATTCAAAGAGAAAATGTGAAGTTAAATTATATGACTAATGAAAATAATATATATATGTAACTGTATTACGATAGGAATTCGAAAGTGTTGATTTGCTTTTCGTGGATAAACTACGCTAAAGGCAAGTTCTCTTACTTACACTCTTTTAAAGTGCAAGTATCCTAACCGACGCATTTACTTTATGCAAGGAAATCTATGATTGTGAAAGTTTCCTAACTTATACTCTTTTACTATGCAAGTATCCTATCTTGTGTATTGCGAACTAGTTTCCTATTTAATCGGTTGAATCGAATTAGCATACTTGAACTCTTATTTCATTAAAGCTATTATTCATGTTGAACTTAGTATTGTTCTTGAATATTGTGAAAGTGTCTATGCCATTTGATTCGGCTGGACTTATGTTATTGAAAAGCAACCCAAACTAATTGATTGGTGCGGAATCTTGTATTTGACTGAGAAAAACAACCTTCTTTGAAGGGAATATATAATTGTCGGAGAACCGACGTGCACACTTGAGTATGGTTGATTGTTATGCATAACGAGGGTACTTTAGGCTGATCACCTGCTGTATCTGTTTTTGTTGGATTTTCAGTTTATTACTGTCAATTCTAGTAGAAGTTCATAGTCCTTAGTGACTGCTCAGTATTCAATTATTTGAAATCTTGAATTGACTTATTATTGAATCATATTGATATTATCCTGTCCTTAGCGACTGATATTGAGAACTGTTGATATTCTTGTTATTCTTGAACTATCAAATCTTGTTATACCCTTTCGAGAATTGAGAATCTTATTACTCACCCTTATTGTATATTACTTGCTGGGCAATTTGTGCTCATTCTTGCTTTCCCTAAAACATTTCAGTTAAGGCAGAGCATGGTGAACCTTCGGGCGTTGATAAGGGCAAGGGCAAAGCTACCAACTAGCTTATGTCTGTTATGTTTTAAATATATTAATATTGTATGAAGATGATGTAGTAAGACTGGTTTTGATTATGTTTAAGCTTAAGTTAGATTATGTAATAAGTCGTTAACTGATATTATTATGTAATCTATTAAGTACTGTAGGTTGCGAGACTTGGGGGAATAATTATAATAAATCATTGTAAATTATTCTAGAATAGATTTTCCGCTGTGATCGTGTGATATTTAATTATTATTATTGTGATGTATTACCATGAGCACGTGATGAACCAAATTCAAGAGACCAAGTGGCGGTCCTGGAATTTGGGGGCGTCACACGTAGTGTCAGGTATCATCCTGATCAATTATATAGATGCATATGTGTTATTCGATTCGAGTGCCACCTGCTCTTTTGTTTCTGAAGAATTTATTAAACAGTTAGACTTACCCCGTGAGGAATTAGAACACCCTATGGGCGTAGGAGTAGCAAACAAGGAAGTTATCCCCATAGAATACATTCATAGGAACTGTTATACCGATTTGAAGGGAATTCGTGGATGTCTTCCCAAACGAGATTTAGCAGCAGTAGTTTTACCTTGGAGTTTTGGAAGCATTATTTGTATAGCGAGAAGTGTGAGATATACACAGTCTGAAGTATATCTTCACGCAGAAGGAATTAAATATGAGGCAGCGCCGATGGCTAGAATTGATCAAAGATTATGATTGTAAAATTTTGTACCATCCTGACAAGGCAAATGTAGTGACAGATGCCTTGGATAGGAAAGGCAGAGGGAAGTTATCGAGGTTGACCATTCAAGAGAATTAGTGAAAGATTTTTGAAAGACTAGACTTAGAGGTTAAGTATCTAATGGAGACCAAAGAGAGATTAATTACAGTATCAGTAAGCCCGACGTTATTAGATAAGGTTAAGAAGGCACAAGAGAAGGACGAAGTTTGTGATAACATCAAGAAGCGATTAGCTGAAGGTGATGAGTTAAAATTTAAGATTGATAGCACTGAACTGCTAAGATTTGAAGGACAAATTTGGGTACAGTTAGTACTAGAACTAAGAGAAGAGATTTTGCTAGAAGTATTTTTTTGAAGGAAAGTGTCGAGCACCGTTGTGTTGAGATGAGGTAGGTGAACAGTCGACTGTTGGGACCAGAAGAGGTACAGCAGACAGTAGAGATTATCTAAGTGATAAGAGCGAATTATCGGTTTTTATTGGAGTAACCTTATTTTTACAATTCCGAGGACGAAATTTTTATAAGGGGGGAGGGATGTAACGACTAGGAATTTTAAGCTCCTTATTAATTTTATATGTGATTTAAAATTTTTAAGAGTTAATTTTTCAAACTTATTTAAACCTTATGTGGTTATGTGCTTATGTGAATTTAACCTATGCGAATAAATGCTAGGATTTTTATTAAAGGGAATCACTAATGGTTATTTAAATTAGTAGATTAACCCTAAGCCTTTTATATCAGAATATTGATAAAAATGTTAGTAAATTATATATTCAAATTTCTTGAATATGGTGTAGAGATTTAATCGGGATTAATTATTTATATTTGAGTAATTAATTGATAACGTATGAAATTATTATTGTTGTTGATTTATAATTATTATAAATAAATAATAATTAATGAATTGGGAGTAATTAATTGATTATGTGTTGATTAATTATTATTATAAATAAATAATAATTAATGAGTAAGAGATAAATAAATATAATAATATTATATTTAATTGATTAATTATTTTAAACAAGCATGTGATATGTAAACCTTTAATATATGGTAGTTAACTATATATTATATATAGTACAAGGTGACCTTTGATATGGCTATGTATATTATATATAGACTATATATAGACTATATAGTAACCTTAATTGTATTATGTGAGGTTGATGAATTGAATGTGTACATAAGAGCATGTAACAATACATGGATAGACATTAATATGTATACCCTATTATCTTATATTAATATCAATAACATTATTAATTGATAAATGATCTCAATAAGTTATTATAATAATAACAGTTATTATGATAAGCAATAATAAAACCCAATTGCTTTATATTCAGTGTTAATATAATGTATATGGATTATATGATTGGTGTATATGTACCTACTTGATGTATTATGTTTTTGCTAATTGAAATAACATGGTAACACCCATTTTAATGTATAACTTAAATAGATATTATGTGTATATATATTATAGAGCCTAGTGTATTTATTATATAACTAAGTGTTGGGTACACTATTAGAATGCTGAGATTGCTTTGCTTGTCCCATAATGTAAGGCATTCTTTCCCTTCACATGCATAGCCATAAGACCTAAGCCTACTCTCCTCCTCAAACTCAGTAAAGCTATAGCAATCATCAATGGGGAAGTGAGAATAATGATTTGATTCACCAACTAAATACCTACCATTCCATAACCCTCATGCAATCCTTCAATCCGTTAGTTTGATTTGGGAGAGAAAAGCTTGGTCTGGACATTAGCTTCTATATATATATAAGCTCTTCTCCTTCACAAATTCATTGCTGAGATTTTGCCTTAGTTAAATTGAGAACATATATCCATTAGAGATATCAATGAGGGTGAATTAGTATAGCAGCAAGTTCGGTTCATTTACAGAGGTATAATCACTTACATTCTTGTTCTTCATTGTCTGTAAAATCCCATTCATGCTCTACATTGTCAAATTCTTGAGTTTCGCAATCTAGATGTTAATTGAGCTACAGAATATGTTTTGATAAGTGTTATATGAAGTTATATGCATGATAGGATTGTATTATAGCTGGTACAGGAAGAATTTTGAGTTGGGTTTACATTCTGCCGAAAACTGTACAGCTTCTGGCCTGGCCGCCAGCCTGCGCAGCTTCGCTAATATTGCACTGGCCAGCGGCGCAGCTAGCGCCAGTGCCTGTTCTGAATTTTTCGAGTTCTGTTGCAGCACCTGTTATGCTATCATGTACTATCCCTTAGAGCAGGCATGTGGACTAACTTAATACACATATAGGAATATATACAAGTAATTGAACATGCATAACAATGATTGTGACACCCCCAAATCCGGGTACTTCGTTTTCACATGATTTGGTGTTCACTTTCTAATATAACATACATCTATCCAATGAATAATGCAAAATAACCTACAATTTAAATTAAAATAAATAAATCTCCCTTACAACAAGGGTTACAACCTTTTTAAAATAATCCCGGGTTACTCTAACCTGACATGAATATAATAAGTGCGGAAATAAAAACATAACAGTCAAGTCTTAGTACAATCATTCTCAGTTAAATAAAAACAAGTCTTCACTTGCTTTACTTTCCCTTGCCCTTACTTGTAGACGGAGCATCATCGTTATCAACCTTAACTAAAATTGTTATTTAATGCAAGAGTGAGCAAACACAGCTCACTGGAGTTTAACAATAATATATACATGAAAGGGTATCTTTCAAAGAATCTGAATAATATGATTCGCTTCAACAATAAAGAATTGAATAATAATTCTTTCATCGCAATTACAATTCAGAAATATAATTTATCTGAGTGTCATAAGACCTTTGAACTCTTGTCCTAGGTTATAAATATTTCTATTTAAACCTTTAACAGTCAATAAGACTATGGACCTTAACTCGTACTTAGGGGGATCAGCCCTTTGTACCATGTATTGTGCACAAACATCTTAACGCTATGCGTAGTAACCTCCCCTAGTTCATAGGGTTGTTCAACTCAGCAATTTAAATTCAAGTCCGCACCAAAGAAAGTTTGGTTTGGATAAGCTTACAAGGGTAATTTAGATTTCACGTTCATCAACTAAGGATTAGTTGAATCGACTATCAATAATTCGTAAATAACAGAATTATGAACTAACATATGCTTTAGAATCAACTTAAAGCATTTAAAATAATAACTGGATCTTACTTGAACAATAAGTTAAGATCATTTCAATTAAATAAATAATTGTCCAATACAAAAATGGAAAGGACATTCTCAACAATGAATATATGAATTCAAGAATTTGTATATAATTAACAAGTTTAGGATTAGAAGACTTGCCTTAAGCGCAAGCTACTTAACTCAACCACGTACTTAAACACTTCCTATATACATTCAATTATAATAATCTAAATCAGTTAACACATAACTAATTTACATAAGTGGTTAACCCTCATGGTTAACTCACTCTAATTAAATAAATAATAATAATCAACTATCACAGAGTTAATTACATCACATACATCTTCACATAATTAAATCAATTCTGTATTTTAGCTAAATTATAATTAAACAATTATAATTTAAACACTTAATCAAATTATAATTACTTAAATTATAATTACCTTTTAAATTATAAACAATTTATAATTTATAATCAATTAAACTATATCATGCATTTATCATTACACAATTTAATCATGTATTTATCAATTATAATCAATAATTAAACATTCATTATAATTACACAATTTAAAATCCACAATTAAACATGCATTTATTAAATTATAATTTAAATTAAAATCTAATTGATTAAAATAATCAATTTCTATACATTATAATTTCACAATATTATACTTTAAATTAAACACTTACTCTTAATTATAATTAATCAAATTATAATTAAGTAAATCATTTACAATAAAACAATTATAGTTTATAATTTATATACTATATTAGGTTTCAAAACTTCCTTTTTCTCAAATATGAATTTATCATAATTATATAACAACATGTTATATCATTTAAATATATGTCCACTATAAATGAATAATTAAACTAAGGCTCAAAAATAATCTGCACAAATAAACTAAACTCACTGCCCAAGCACTGTGCATGGCGCAGCTGCGCAGGGGTTGAATCTGGGACAGGCCAGTGGCGCAGCTGCGCTGCTCCTGGCCTTGCTGTCGGCACAGCTGCGCAGCAACTCGGCCAGACGCAGACAGCCACGGCTCTCTGCTTTACCAAACAACCCATACAAGCCAACAAACGGAGAATTACAGTAACGTAGCCACTGTAACTCCATACACATGCAATAATACATAACATAACATGTTTCTACAATATAACAACCATCTAAATAATGATAATCACAAGTTTTAAAAATCCAATTTGGCCATTTTCATGAAAACTCATATTTTTCCAAAATAATCCACTATAAGAAATTTTTTCCATCAATTCCACTTTATATACATACATTATATACGTAATTACATGTAATCATCAAACAATTTCCCAATAAGCATGTTAGCATATTCTAATTCATCAATTTTACTTTATCATCAAAACATATAAATTCCATGTGAACACAGTTTTCAATTAAAACTTATTCTGACAAAATTTTATTTTCTGACAATCCTTCTTATGGAATATAATTCATATATAACCCATTATAAGCACATTATATATATATGTACACCAAATTTATACAACTCTCATGCTAAAATCATACACAGAGAATTCATACTCAAGGATAACATAGAAAACATAAAAATAAAAAGGGAATTAAGACATACCCTTTAACTTATGTTTGAAGAAGAAAATAATGCCAATTGCTTTGATTCTCACGAGTTCTCCCTTTCTTCTTCCTCTTCTTCTTCTCTCTTTCTCTCCTTTGTGTTCCTTCTTTCTTTCTTAGTTCTTAGACTAACTTAGCATAAACTAATCTAACGTATAATATAATAAGTAATAATAGATATAGGATTAATTATATATAATATAACTGACAATTATATTAAGTATAATGTCAGTTACAAATTTCAAAAGCCACAATGCCTTGTTTGGCAAAATAAGGTTATTTTCAAAAACAGATTATTAATGCTAAGGTATTGTTTGGTAACAGCTTATTTAAAAATAACTTTTTGATAGTTAGGGCCCCGTTTGGTAGAAATAGGTTTAAAACAAATACAAGGGCCTTGTTTGATTAAAATCATTTAAAATCCTTTTTCTTTTATTTTAACAAATAATTAAATACCTATTTTAAATGTCACATTTTAATTAATTAAATATTAATCATCTAATTTAATCAATTAAAATCTAACATCAATAAATCACATAAAATTGCCACATAATTATAATTACTCGCTAATTATAATTCATGTAACACTTCATCACATATCTCATCTAATTTAATTCTCTCAATTAAATTAGAACTATAATATAAAATTAATATACATCAATTAAATTAAATTTTACACATTCATTTAATTAATATGTACACTTAATTAAATCACTTCCATAAATCACATAATTTATTTATTTAACTCAATAAATAAATAACATAAAATATTTATTTAACTCAATAAATATTTAAAATTAAATATAAAAATCTCAGTCGTTATAATCTTCCCTTCTTAAAAGGATTCTGTCCCCAAAATCACACATAAAAAAAAAATTCTCGTCTATTACATTCTTCCCCCCTTAAAAAGATTATGTCCCCAGAATCAGTATATAAGGGGTTATACAAAACTAATCAAATAAATGCGGATAAGATTTCATCATAACATCTTCGAGTTCCCACGTGGCTTCTTCAGCACTGTGGTTCCTCCAGATTACCTTAACAGAAGGTATCACTTTATACCTAAGTACTTGTTCCTTTCTATCAACTATTTGAATAGGCACTTCTTCATATGTTAAGTCTTTATCAAATAGCAAAGGTTCATATTCTATTACATGTTTATAATCGTGCTTGTAAGGTCTTAACACAGAAATATGAAAGACATTATGTATATTCTCGAGCTCCGGAGGTAATGCAATCTCGTAAGCAACCTCGCCCACCTTTCGTAGTACCTCGAAAGGTCCAATAAATCTGGGACTCAGCTTTCCCTTCTTACCAAATTGAATCTTCCCCTTCCAGGGAGATACTTTCAGGAACACGAAACTTCTTGGTAAGAATTCTCGGTTTTGTCAATGAAGATCGGCATACTTCTTTTGTCTGTCTTGAGCAGCAACTAATCTCGTTCTGATCAGCTTCATAATTTCGGCGGTTTGTTGTACCAATTCTGGTCCCAACAATTGTCGTTCACCGACTTCATCCCAGCACAAAGGAATTCTGCATTTTCTGCCGTATAATGCTTCGTAAGGAGGCATGCCTATACTCGCATGATGACTATTGTTGTACGCAAACTCCACCAACGGTAGATGATCCTCCCAGCTTCCTTTGAAGTCCATCACACAAGCTCTCAGCATATCCTCAAGCGTCAGAATAGTTCTCTCGCTCTGTCCATCAGTCTGAGGATGATACGTTGTACTCATTAGCAATTGCATTCCCAGACATTCTTGCAATTGCTTCCAGAAGTTAGACGTGAAACGCGAATCTTTGTAGGACACAATCGACACCGGAACACCGTGTCGAGAAATAATTTCCTTCACGTATAGCTTCGCTAGCTTATCCAAGTTGTACTTAACCCTGATTGCAGAAAGTGGGCTGACTTCGTCAGTCGATCCACTATAACCCATATCGCATCAAATCCCTTCTGAGTTGCTGGAAGACCTACTACAAAATCCATCATGATGTGCTCCCACTTCCACTCTAGAATTTCTAACGGTTGCAGCAAACCACTTGGTCTCTAATGTTCTGCTTTAACTTTCTGGCACATCAAGCATTTCGCAACGCATTCAGCAACGTCCCTCTTCATATTCGGCCACCAGAAATGATGCCTGAGATCCTGGTACATCTTCGTACTCCCAGGGTGAATAGCATATCTAGAACTATGAGCTTCACTCATAATCTCCTCTTTGACCTCATGTACTGGCGGTACCCAGATTCTACCTTCAAATCGTAACAGACCTTCGTTATCGATCTTGAACTTGAACTCTTCGCCATCGGTTATCCTCCTCCAAATCTTCTTACATTCTTCATCGTGCAGTTGTGCTTCTTTCACTTTGTCTACTAGAGTAGAACTAGTAGTTACTTGAAACAACATCTCATTCGATTCCTTCGGAAGCTTCACCTCCAACTCCAATCTAGCCATCTGTTCTATCAACTGATCCTGATCAGTTAACACGTTCAGCTGCTCCTGACCTTTCCTACTCAAAGCGTCGGCAACAACGTTAGCTTTACCCGGATGGTAAAGTATCTCGCAATCGTAGTCTTTAATCAGTTCCAACCATCTTCTTTGGCGCAAGTTCAAATCCTTCTGGGTAAATATATACTTCAGACTCTTGTGATCTGTGTATATTTCACACTTTTCTCCATATAAGTAGTGCCTCCAAATCTTTAGGGCAAACACTACTGCCGCCAATTCTAGATCATGGGTCGGATACCCCTTCTCATAATCTTTTAGCTAACGTGACGCATAGGCAATGACTTTTCCGCTCTGCATCAACACACAGCCTAATCCTTTATGTGAGGCATCGCTATATACTACGAAATTCCCCGAACTATCCGGTAAGACAATACAGGCGCAGTACTCAACCTCTTCTTCAGCTCTTGAATACTCTCCTCACACTTCTCCGTCCAAACAAACTTAACTATTTTACGAGTCAAATTCGTCAACGGAGTTGCGATTCTAGAAAAGTCTTGCATAAATCTACGGTAATAACCTGTCAATCCCAAGAAACTCCCCACTTCAGATGGCGTCTTCGGCTGTTCCCAATTCATAACAGCTTCAACCTTCGACGGATCTATCGAAATACCATCCTTATCGATCACGTGGCCAATAAATTGGACACGTTCCAACCAGAATTCGCACTTCGAGAATTTAGCGTAAAGCTTCTCTTGTCTCAGTGCTTCTAAGGTTAGTCGTAAGTGTTCAGCATGCTCCTCCTCGGTCTTGGAATAAACCAGGATGTCATCTATGAACATTACCACGAACTTGTCCAGAAATGGCTTAAACACCCTGTTCATTAAGTCCATAAATGCAGCTGGGGAATTCGTGAGACCAATTGACATCACCAAGAACTCGTAATGACCATATCGAGTCTTAAAAGCCGTTTTAGGTATATCTTCCTTCCTCACCTTCAATTGATGATACCCGCTTCTCAAATCGATTTTTGAGAAGTACCTTACACCCTTCAGTTGATCAAACATGTCATCGATCCTAGGTAAAGGATACCTATTCTTGATCGTAACTTTATTCAACTCCCTATAATCAATGCAAAGACGCATCGATCCATCTTTCTTCTTAACAAACAAAACAGGCGCTCCCCACGGCGAAACGCTGGGTTGGATATACTTCTTGTCTAGTAATTCTTGTAGTTGAACCATCAGTTCCTTCATCTCGACAGGAACCATTCTGTACAGAGCCTTCGAAATCGGAGCAATTCCCGACGCTAGATCGATCACGAACTCTATCTCCCTATCTGGCGAAAGTCCTGGCAAATCGCTCGAAAAACCGTCCACAAACTCTTTAACTACCGATATTGTAATACCCGAGAATTTTCATATATTATTAAATAATTATATTAATGAAAATGAGAATTTATTTGAATATAAATGATTTTGTGTTATGAGATGAATTAATTCAATTATATATAATTGAATAATTATAATAATTGAGAAATTGGTGGAGTTTGTGATAAACTCGTTGATTGCCTTGTGTGGCACAATGACGTAATATAAGAAGGATTATATTAATTTAAGCGAACAATTAATCTATATTAATTGTTAATCGAAGAATATTAATTAACTGTTATAAAATACTAATGAGGATTGATTAATAATATGTGATTATTATTATTGCAAGAAACATAATTATAATGAGCAACGTGTTTATAAATATAATAAGATTTATATCAAAGTGATAATTAATCATATAAGGGTTAATTAAATTGTGATGGAGGTTAACAATTATATTGATTGATGTAGGATATGTGTATATTATTAATTAATATTCAATTTATAAGATGAGAAATTATATGGGCAAGCATGCGAATTAAATGTGTAGCATATATTAGCTGACTATGTATTATGTGAAGTGTAATATGACACTATTATATGGTAAGGCTTATTAAACCATGTGAGCTACTTGATTAATAACTTGTGTGACAATAAATATGTGGGTATACATTGTATAATGAACATATTGTAAACAATTAGTTTTAATAAAGGAGACAGTGTAATGTGTTAACATCTGATTAGATTATATCCGGTATTAACAAAATGTACATGGATTATACGTGTCAATTTACACTTACTACAGTATATGAATTATTGTGACATTTCAATTAAAGACCTAAGTGTCTAAATATGTGTGTGTATATAACCTAAGTATTAACACTAGTTTGTTTACAAATTGGAAATGCTGAGATTTTTATGCCTTGTCCCATATTAATAAGACACAAACCTTGTACACGTAAAACACTCATGAAGCTAGCCTACTCCTACCTTCTCAAACTCAGCATTCTAGCCATCATGATCATGAAGGGAGTGGGTGGAATAGTGGAGATCACCAACTAATTACCAACTCCCTCTTATCTAGCAAACATTCCTATAATCTGTTAGTTTGATTTTGGATGTAATTGCATTGCCTGGTTATGAAATTCTTCTATAAATATAACCCATCCTCTTCCTAATTCATTTGCTGAGAATTTTGGCTAAGTAAGTTAAGAGTTATATATATATTTATCAGTGTTCTTGAGTAGCAGCAAGTTCAGAATCTAACAGAAGGTATAATACAGTTTCCTTGTTATTCATTTTCGTTTTCTGTTTCCGAAGTTTCCTTCAAATTTTTGATTATGCCAAATTGGTTCATGATTGGTTTGTAGAACCCTTATATTGTTGTTATATGAGCATACATACGTGATGGAACCACTATATAGCTTTCTTGACTTTCATTTCCATTGTTGCTCTGTAATTTCTGTAAAGCATCGAATTCGTGAAATTAGTTGGAGTTCATCAAATTGGGAATCGTTTGGGCGATTGACTGTTATATAACAATATATATGTGTTAGTAAGGTAAAAAGGTTAGTCTAATAGCATATGGGTATGTCGAGATCGATAAAATGGGAGGTTTTGGGTCGGTTTCGCTGCAGTCTGAACTGCAGGAACTGTCCCCACGCCGCAGCCCGCGCCGCAGCCCCACCCACGCCGCAGCCCGCGCCGCAGCGCCGGCCTCTGTATTCAGTTTTCTGCATTCTGCAACAAAACTGTTATGTACTAATTGGTTGATTTTTGTTTAAACAAGCATGGAAGCATGATTAATACATATATATAAATCTAATGAGGCAATGTAAGCATGTTTTAGTGTATTAGCATGCATGGTTAACAAAACGACATGAAGCTCGGAAACGAACTTAAAATTTCATAAACAATCATTAACATTATAAAGCATGTTTACATACTGACCTTGCAAGCACGTTAGTACCACCTAGAGACACATGAAGTGCATGTTAGCTTATCTATATTGGTTCCGTAATAAAATATGAACATGTGAACCTAACTAGTGCTCATTCCTAACAAAAATATAAGTTTGAAGGTGGATATGATCATGTAAATGCTATATAGTCATTTTGATGTTATGAGCATGTTTAGATAACTTTGAAATATATGAATGAAGCCTTAACTTGTGTTTATATAGTTCGTAAGGAAGCATGAACATGTTAGGCTGTATTAGTAAGATTCACTAATAGAAATACAAGCCTTGCACATGAGCATTAACACGATACGTGGAGATTTAAATTCTGATATTTATGGACACATGTGATAGTACTCTTAGACTCATTCATGTGTCATGCATATATATATACCATGATTGGTTGCCGTGATTAAAGTTTAGCATAAACAAAGCATGTTTTCAAGATAATAACAATGCTAGCTACATATATGCAATACGAGTACTCATGAGCATGACTAATACAAGTTATATGAATATCTTATGTGTTTAAAAACGACCATGTTAGACCATATGAGTTCGTGTCCTTGAATGGCTTTAAGTATTAACTTAAGAACCTATACCATGTACGATTGGATTTGGAAAAGTTATACAAGCATGTAAAGTATCCTTTAAATATGAATACATGCTACGTGATATTATATGATGTTACTTGAACCCGATTTTGACGGTTAACTTAAGGAGATGCCGTAACTTGCTAAAATGAAATATATTTAGTATTGATTGTGGTCTTATGTGATATTAATAATATGCAAGCATGTTTGCTAATTGTTGAGATCTTATATAATATGAGAATGCGTTTAAACTCTAAAGAAGGAACGTTAAGGATAGAAATTATATTCTATATAACTGTGTAGCTAGGTAAAACTTAGCTTATGTGTTGATCGTATATTCAAAGAGAAAATGTGAAGTTAAATTATATGACTAATGAATATCATATATATACGTAACTGTATTACGATAGGAATTTGAAAGTGTTGATTGCTTTTTGTGGATAAACTACGCTAAAGGCAAGTTCTCTTACTTACACTCTTTTAAAGTGCAAGTATCCTAACCGACGCATTTACTTTATGCAAGGAAAGCTATGATTGTGAAAGTTTCCTAACTTATACTCTTTTACTATGCAAGTATCCTATCTTGTGTATTGCGAACTAGTTTCCTATTTAATCGGTTGAATTGAATTAGCATACTTGAACTCTTATTTCATTAAAGCTATTATTCATGTTGAACTTAGTATTGTTCTTGAATATTGTGAAAGTGTCTATGCCATTTGATTCGGCTGGACTTATGTTATTGAAAAGCAACCCAAACTAATTGATCGGTGCGGGATCTTGTATTTGACTGAGAAGAACAACCTTCTTTGAAGGGAATATATAAATTGTCGGAAAACCGACGTGCACACTTGAGTATGATTGATTGTTATGCATAACGAGGGTACTTTAGGCTGATCACCTGTTGTACCTGTTTTTGTTGGATTTTCAGTTTATTACTGTCAATTCTAGTAGAAGTTCATAGTCCGTAGTGACTACTCAGTATTCAATTATTTGAAATCTTGAATTGACTTATTATTGAATCATATTGATATTATCCTGTCCTTAGCGACTGTTATTGAGAACTGTTGATATTCTCGTTATTCTTGAACTATCAAATCTTGCTATACCCTTTCGAGAATTGAGAATCTTATTATTCACCCTTATTGTATATTACTTGCTGGGCAATTTGTGCTCATTCTTGCTTTCCCTAAAACATTTCAGTTAAGGCAGAGCATGGCGAACCTTCGGGCATTGATAAGGGCAAGGGCAAGGCTACCAACTAGCTTATGTCTGTTATGTTTCAAATATATTAATATTGTGTGAAGATGATGTAGTAAGACTGGATTTGTTTATGTTTAAGCTTAAGTTAGATTATATAACAAGTCGTTAATTGATATTGCTATGTAATCTATTAAGTAGTGTAGGTTGCGAGACTTGGGGAATAATTATAATAAATCATTGTAAATTATTCTAGAATAAATTTTCCGCTGTGGTTGTGTGATATTTAGTTATCATTATTGCGATGTATTACCATGAGCACGTGATGAACCGAATTCGAGAGACCAAGTGGCAGTCCTGGAATTTGGGGGCGTCACAGATATCTCCTCCACCTTCGGGCTTTCCTTACGCGTATCTACTATGTAGGCTAGATATCCCACACAGCCTTGCGTCAGAAGTTTCTTGGCTTGCATAACCGTCAGACAACTCACTTGTCTAGGCAATTTGCTACCATAGAACACCAACTTCGACGGAGTCGTAAGGTTCACCGACTTCTTCTGACAGTCGAGTACCGCCCCATGGTTGAACAACCAATCCATACCTAGTATGACGTCGAATTCCCCAAGTTTTATCGGAATCAAATCTACTCTAAGCTCCTGTCCCTTAATGTCCAATCTACAGTTCCTATAAACGCTCCTAACAGGAATAACCTCCCTATTTGCAATCTCTATGTTCAAAGGGTAAACTAACTCTTCTACAGGTAAGTCTAGGGTTTTAGCAAAATCATCAGATATGAATGAACAAGTAGCACCCGAATCAAATAATACATATGCATTTATACTATTGACCGGAATAATACCTGACACCACGTCTTTTGATTGCACAGCATCCTGCACCGTCATATTGAATGTCCGTGCAGTGGGTCGAACAGCTTGCAATGGTGCAGCAATAGTAACGGTACTGCCGCTTCCATTCCCTCCGCTCCCTGTTGACCCTGCCGTTAGCTTCTTTGGGCAGTTGCGAGCCATGTGATCTTTGGATCCACATGTAAAGCAATCTCCCTTCTTCGAGTTTGGGCAATTAGGCGCGATGTGGCCTTCCTGACCACATTTGAAGCACACCCGCTTCCCCTTCATGCACACGCCAGTGTGATTCTTACCGCATGTAGCACATGCTTCGAACATCCTCTTCTGCTGGCTTCCTTGCTGACTCCAAGCAGAGGTGTTGTCATTCCATTTCCTCTTCTGGTTCACAGCGCTGCTACCCCCAGTTTTGGTTTCTACATCATTCTTCTACTTCCTATCTTGGTTGAACTTCGTCACCGCTTCGCTTCCTCCCTCAGCAAGTATGGCTTTCTCCAGCACCCTGCAAAGGTATTCAGCTGGAACATGGAAACCTTGTTGTAGAGCCAGGGCTTCAGTCCCCGCTCAAACCTTCTCGCTTTCCTAGCGTCAGTGCTGACCTGGCCAACTCGTTAAACTTGGCGGCATACTCGGACACCGTCATCCCTCCCTGCTTAAGTTCTAGGAACTGGACCTCCATCTGGTCCTGGGAACTCACTGGGAAGTATATTTCGTAGAACATTTCCTTGAAACGTTCCCACGTGATGACTCTCTCTCCCTCTCGGGTCTTGTTAGCCTGCCACCAAAAGCTAGCATCCGACTTCAACATGAAAGCCGCGAACGCTGTCTTCTGGTCTTCACCTACTCGGGCTACGTCGAATACCTTCTCCATTTCCATAACCCATGTCTGAGCCTCAATAGGGTTGGTCGATCCTTTAAATTCAGGCGGTCCTACAGCCTTGAATTCCTTGAACTTTGTACCCTGTACCTGCGGCTGATTTCCAAGAGCTCCGGTCAATAGGTTCACCAACTGCTGAACCGAGTTGGGATTCGTCCCATCGTTATTTTTGTTGTTCGTCGAACCCTCGGGGTTTTGACGCGTTGATCTTCTTCTAGGAGGCATTTTCTGTTAAGAAAATATTATTATTAGACCCTTTATTCAACTATTAAGTATTCAAGTTCATACTTAAACGTTTAAATGGCTCAATTCACATAGAACACATAGCACGTCAAATAAACTTCTTTTATTAATTACTCGTAGTTTAAAAAAACATCAAACAGATAGCATTTCTGCCATTTACATCATCCTTCCTGAACTGAAAAAGTTATAGGATCACATTATTAACTCATCCCCTTCTTATCTCAAATTATGAGATTTACATTACTTATTACAAAAAATAATACATAAACAAAACTCTACTACTGCTACTGCTGCTACTACTGCTACTGCCTAGGCATATTAATACGTCGCACAGCCTCTCCGCGTTCCTCTTCCATTACCCGAAACGTCGTTCTTCGGTCCACCACATACCACGGTAAACCTTGGAACTGAGCTGGGTAGTAGAAAATACGGTCCTGAGCTCTCTCTATCGCTTTATGAAAAGCATACTCCGTTTCTCTTAGCTTGGCTCTCTTGGCTTCAGCTTCACCTTCAGCTCGATCGGCTCGTTGATTAGCCCTCAATCTTGACTCTTCAGCTCTGGCACGCTTCCTCGACTCCTCCTGGATGTCTTGCTTCAGCTTTGCCAGTTCAAATCGAGCAGCATCTCTATCAACCTCCATATGTATTAGGTTCCACTGTGCATCTCCTAGGTCACTTGCCATTTCTTCGATCGTCTCGTCCCGCTGCTGGATGGTTTCTTCGAGATCTCCTACTCATCCATGAAGCTCCACATTGCTATCGTAGACTGCCTCGTACATCTCAGCACTAGTAGAGTGAGGTGGGAATTCCTCTTCGGGATCCTCTTCCTCCTCTTCAGACTCGTCATCTTCTGGAATAGGTGTCAGCTCATGCTTTCGACCAGCTACGGTGATCACTGGAGATGGCTCTCTTCTAACCAGGTGCTCCCAGACAACATGTATGTCACGGGGCTCCTCCTCTCTAGGCACCTGAGGTACATCCTCTCTACCCTGACTAGGTTCTCCAACGTTCGACATCCTGACAAAAGAATTTTAAAGTTCATTATTACGTGATATCGAGTCGTCACTCTTCGAATACTATAATGTAAACACATTGCACATAAGGTAGTTTATTATCTTTTACCTATCACATCTATCTTTTCGATCTTACCATAAGGCTACTACCTAAGGTTTTTCCCCAACTAAGGTTTCATAACCTATAGCTTTGATACCAACCTATGACACCCCCAAATTCGGGTACTTCGTTTCCACATGATTTGGTGTTCACGTTCTAAAATAACATACATCTACCCAATGAATAATGCAAAATAACCTACAATTTAAATTAAAATAAATAAATCTCCCTTACAACAAGGGTTACAACCTTTTTAAAATAATCCCGGGTTACTCTAACCCTGACATGAATTTAATAAGTGCGGAAATAAAAACATAACAGTCAAGTCTTAGTACAATCATTCTCAGTTCAATAAAAACAAGTCTTCACTTGCTTTGCTTTCCCTTGCCCTTACTTGTAGACGGAGCATCAGCGTTATCATCCTTAACTGATATTGTTATTTAATGCAAGAGTGAGCAACCACAGCTCACTGGAGTTTAACAATAATATATACATGAAAGGATATCTTTCAAAGAATCTGAATAATATGATTCGCTTCAACAATAAAGAATTGAATAATAATTCTTTCATCGCAATTACAATTCAGAAATAGAATTTATCCGAGTGTCATAAGACCTTTGAACTCTTGTCCTAGGTTATAAATATTTCTATTTAAACCTTTAACAGTCTATAAGACTATGGACCTTAACTCGTACTTAGGGGGATCAGCCCTTTGTACCATGTATTGTGCACAAACATCTTAACGCTATGCGTAGTAACCTCCCCTAGTACATAGGGTTGTTCAACTCAACAATTTGAATTCAAGTCCGCACCAAAGAAAGTTTGGTTTAGATAAACTTACAAGGGTAATTTAGATTTCACGTTCATCAACTAAGGATTAGTTAAATCGACTATCAATAATTCGTAAATAACAGAATTACGAACTAACATATGCTTTAGAATCAACTTAAAGCATTTAAAATAATAACTGGATCTTACTTGAACAATGAGTTAAGATCATTTCAATTAAATAAACAATTGTCCAATATAGAAATGGAAAGGACATTCTCAATAATGAATATATGAATTCAAGAATTTGTATATAAGTAACAAGTTTAGGGTTAGAAGACTTGCCTTAAGCGCAAGCTACTTAACTCAACCACGTACTTAAACACTTCCTATATACATTCAATTATAATAATCTAAATCAGTTAACACATAACTAATTTACATAAGTGGTTAACCCTCATGGTTAACTCACTCTAATTAAATAAATAATAATAATCAACTATCACATAGTTAATTATATCACATACATCTTCACATAATTAAATCAATTATGTATTTTAGCTAAATTATAATTAAACAATTATAATTTAAACACTTAATCAAATTATAATTACTTAAATTATAATTACCTTTTAAATTATAAATAATTTATAATTTATAATCAATTAAACTATATCATGCATTTATCATTACACAATTTAATCATGTATTTATCAATTATAATCAATAATTAAACATTTATTATAATTACACAATTTAAAATTCACAATTAAACATGCATTTATTAAATTATAATTACTTAAATTATAATTTAAATTAACATCTAATTGATTAAAATAATCAATTTCTATACATTACAATTTCACAATATTATACTTTAAATTAAACACTTACTCTTAATTATAATTAATCAAATTATAATTAAGTAACTCATTTACAATAAAACAATTATAGTTTATAATTTATATACTATATTAGGTTTCAAAACTTCCTTTTTCTCAAATATGAATTTATCACAATTATATAACAACATGTTATATCATTTAAATATATGTCCACTATAAATGAATAATTAAACTAAGGCTCAAAAATAATCTGCACAAATAAACTAAATTCACTGCCCAAGCACTGTGCATGGCGCAGCTGCTCAGCCAGCTACCTTAACACCGGCGCAGCTGCGCAGGGGTTGAATCTGGGACAGGCCAGTGGCGCAGCTGCGCTGCTCCTGGCCTTGCTGCCGGCCAGCTGCGCAGCAACTCGGCCAGACGCAGACAGTCACGGCTCTCTGCTTTACCAAACAACTCATACAAGCCAACAAACGGAGAATTACAGTAACGTAGCCACTGTAACTCCAAACACATGCAATAATACATAACATAACATGTTTCTACAATATAACAACCATCTAAATAATGATAATCACAAGTTGTAAAAATCCAATTTGGCCATTTTCATGAAAACTCATATTTTTCCAAAATAATCCACTATAAGAAATTTTTTCCATCAATTCCACTTTATATACATACATTATATACGTAATTACATGTAATCAACAAACAATTTTCCAATAAGCATGTTAGCATATTCTAATTCATCAATTTTACTTTATCATCAAAACATATAAATTCCATGTGAACACAGTTTTCAATTAAAACTTATTCTGACAAAATTTTATTTTCTGACAATCCTTCTTATGGAATATTAATCATATATAACCCATTATAAGCACACTATATATATATATATATATATATATATATATGTACACCAAATTTATACAACTCTCATGCTAAAATCATACACAGAGAATTCATACTCAAGGATAACATAGAAAACATAAAAATAAAAAGAGAATTAAGACATACCCTTTAACTTATGTTTGAAGAAGAAAATAATGCCAATTGCTTTGATTCTCACGAGTTCTCCCTTTCTTCTTCCTCTTCTTCTTCTCTCTTTTTCTCCTCTGTGTTCCACCTTTCTTTCTTAGTTCTTAGACTAACTTAGCATAAACTAATCTAACGTATAATATAATAAGTAGTAATAGATATAGGATTAATTATATATATTATAACTGACAATTATATTAAGTATAATGTCAGTTACAAATTTCAAAAGCCACAATGCCTTGTTTGGCAAAATAAGGTTATTTTCAAAAATAGATTTTTAATGCTAAGGTATTGTTTGGTAACAGTTTATTTAAAAACAGCTTTTTGATAGTTAGGGCTCTGTTTGGTAGAAATAGGTTTAAAACAAATACAAGGGCCTTGTTTTATTAAAATCATTTAAAATCCTTTTTCTTTTATTTTAACAAATCATTAAACACCTATTTTAAATGTCACATTTTAATTAATTAAATATTAATCATCTAATTTAATTAATTAAAATCTAACATCAATAAATCACATAAAATTGCCACATAATTATAATTACTCGCTAATTATAATTCATGTAACACTTCATCATATATCTCATCTAATTTAATTCTCTCAATTAAATTAGAACTATAATATAAAATTAATATACATCAATTAAATTAAATTTTACACATTCATTTAATTAATATGTACATTTAATTAAATCACTTCCATAAATCACATAATTTATTTATTTAACTCAATAAATAAATCACATAAAATATTTATTTAACTCAATAAATATTTAAAATTAAATATAAAAATCTCAATCGTTACAATGATGATACACATGGTTGACATATCACTTATGGTTTTGAAATAAAACTTAAGATTTCATGAACAAATGTTAACATATATGAAGCATGTTAGTGTTCTGACTTTGCAAGCATATTAGTATGATTTAAAAATGTATGAGAAGCATGCTAACTAGCGTATATAGGTTCCATAATGAAATATGATCATATGAACCGTACTAATGCACGTTCCTAGCAATAATGTAAGTTTTGAAACACAAACCATGACATGTTATGCCATGTTACTATTCTGATTTTTACGAGTGTAGTAGTGTGGTTAAGAAGTGCATGAACAACCTATTAACTTGTGTTATATGATTCATAATGAAGCGCTAGCATGTTGACCTCACTATTGAACATTTCTAACAAACATATAAGCTTCAAAAGTGAACGTTAGTATGAAAGTATTGTAAATGCATTCTAATTGGGCAAGCATGTTAGTATGGTCCAAATGGACATGCGCACTAACTCTAATGTGGTAGAACATACTAGCATACTTGATTGAAAGCTTCAAGAGGTTTTTCAAGCGAAACTTAAGGACTTTCAAAGTAATCATAACCAAGACTTGTGTCTTTTACATTGGGACCACTTAAATACATGTATGTGATTTATGTATGTGTTCTAATACATATGAATAACGATTACGAGATGCTTTACATGTACCGTGTTGTCTTTTTGACTTAGTGTACTTTGCAAATGGAAACTTAGAATGTGGAAGCTAAATAGCATTGATTATCATGTGAATTACATTATGATTCTGCGAGCATGAGTATTAAGATTTCATTATGCCTATAGATATGTTGACACGAGCATTATATACAGATTTCACATATGTACGCATATTCATAGAAAGTGGATTTCTAAGGCATGAACTATGTGGTTCAAGTATGCAAGAGTAGTATTCGTACAAGCATGTTTACTAAGTGTTATTAGCCTCGTTATGTGGTATTATGACTTTAATAGTTGACCTTAGGGGCATGGACTTGATTAACTTAAGGTTTACCGGCACTGAACCTTATAACTTAGAATTATGAACAGAATCTTGCAATATGTGTATCTTAAACTATATTGCATGATTAAATTGGAATGCTATGTGTTCAAGCCTATGTTGATGCTTATGAACTAGACAATCTAAAGTTATTAAATCTAAGAAAGGATTAGATTGACTTACGTGAACTATGTGATAGAATTATGACTAGATTCTTGTATGTGTGAACTTATATTAGTTTATACATGCTAATTGAAAGGCCGACTTGTTAATATTAGGTCGTTCCAACGCAGTTTTATTAAAGCTAGAATTAATTGTAGCTGAGCAAACAGGCAAGTATCTTATCCTTGTGTTTACTTTACTCAAGGAACGTTGTAAGCGAGTTTCTTAAACTTCACTTAATTTGAACGCAAGTCTCCCTAACTTTACTCAAATTTATATTGAGCAGGGTATTATCATATTGCAAGTTTTCCTGAACTACTCTGTTATTTGAGCAAGTTTTTCTTGACTTATACTTATTTATTGTACAAGTATCCGGACCCTATTGTGTAAGTATTCTAAATTCTTGTACTACCTTATTCAATGAACCGTGTAAGCTAGTTTCTAAACTTCACTTATTTTTGGTGAAAGTTTTCTATCCTTCTCATATTATATTGCGTAGGTTATTATTGTATTGTGAAAGTTCCCCGAACTTCACGCGTTGAGTATTGTGCAAGTTCCCCGAACTTCACATTTTGAGTATTGTGAAAGTTCCACGAACTTCACATTTTGAGTATTGTGAAAGTTCCCCGAACTTCACACTTTGGTTATTTTGCAAATTCCCAAACTTCATTTCTTTATTATGCAATTTCTCTAAACTTATACAAATTCGTATATTGTGCAAGTATCTTATCTTTGTGTTTACTTTACTCAAAGAACGTTGTAAGAAAATGTCCTAATTTATGCATTTACTTTATGCAAGGGATCTATTATGGTGAAATTCCCCGAATTTCACTCTTTGAGGTTGTAAGTGTCTAAGCCTATGCATTTATTTTATGCAAGGAATCTATTATTGTGCAAGTTCCCCGAACTTCACGCGTTGAGTATTGTGCAAGTTTCCCGAACTTCACACGTTGAGTATTGTGCAAGTTCCCCGAACTTCACACATTGAGTATTGTGCAAGTTCCCCGAACTTACACAAATTCATATATTGTGCAAATTCTAAACTTCACTTTGTGCAAGTTCTCTATCCTTCTCATATTGTATTGAGTAGGTTATTGGTGAATCGAAAGTTGTTTACTTAATTGCTTTAACTTTATTTCCAAGCATGTTATTTAGTGGTTTAATTACTTATCAATTATTCCACATTGATATTATTGATGTCCGCACCTAGTGCATTTGAGCTCGTACAGTCTTGGACTTGTACATTATTCAAGGTTCTAAATTTCTTGAACTATGTCAGTAAGAGTCTGAACCTTTTCTCGGTCAGACTGGTGTATTAAGTTTTCTTTGAAGCTATCCAAACCAATTGATGGTAAGGATTCTTAGACGGAACATAACACCCCTCATATGTAGGAGTGTGCCCAGGTATCTAATATATATGATACGAGTAAGCAGATATAAGTGTTATGCATATTCACGTTGTACCCGAGGCTGATCTCCTCGAGGTACTTAGTTTCTGTAGCCAGAAGTCAATAATCCCAAAAGGGTCAATTAGCTATTGAACCCATTGGAAAGTTATAGTTCAAAGTCTACTCGACTATCAGTCATTCTAAAGGCAATGATTATCTTTGCTTTTAATAGTCATATTATTAAATCTTTCAGATATTCACAGTGTTGAATCATGCAGGTTGTTGAACCTTACAGATATTCATATCGTTGAATTATACAAATATTCATAGTATTGAATCATACAGATTGTTGAATCATTCTAACATTCATATTGTTGAATCTTTAAGATATTCATTTTGTTGAAATCATTGTCAGATATTTTTCCATTCATCATGATATATCCTTTATTGTTGTATTTAAACTTGCTGAGCAAACTTGTTGCTCATTCTTGCTATATCATGACTTATATTGCAGTTAAGCCCGAGCCCTCAGGGAAGGATAAGGGTAAAGGAAAGATTTAGGATGGTTTGCAAGGAGCAGACTTTGTCTTTGTGATTTGTTTAATTACTGTTAATGTAATATGAACCCTAATGTTTATTCTAGGGTATATTTGTATTGATGTATTAAGGTTATCGAATCTTAGGACTAGTAACACCTTTTGAATGAACGACGTACGTTTATTATATTCCGCATTTTAGTTATCGTATGTTACTTAAAGGTAGATGTTAGTATTGTTTCGTGGCGACCAGACCTGGGTCAGTGGACCCGGATTCGGGGGTGCCACAGTATAACACTTAGGTTATATATGTATACACCTTATATAGTTTGGGTTACGAATATAAATGTAATTTCTCATTACAATGTATCAAGTAGGTACATAGACACCAATCATATAATCTATGTACATTTTCTATTAACACCAAATATAAAGTAATTGGGTATTATTATTATCACAACGGTTATTATTATAATTATCATAACTTATTCAAAATCATTATCAAATAACAATCGTTTATTGATATAATGTAATAGGTATACATATTAATGTCTATCCATACCTATCATGTTACATATGGAGTAATATATATAACTCATCTAATACAGTTAATCTTACCATATAGTCCATACATACAATACAAGCCATATTAATATGTCACATAGCACCTTATACAATATATAAAGGTAACTACCTTATACCAAAGGTTTAATTACCATATGTTTGTATAAAACAATTAACCAAGTAAATATAATATTATTATATTTATAAATCTCTTACTCAGTAATTATTATTAAATTATACTCTTATGTTTTATTATCCTCAACAATAATAATTTCATACATTATCGATTAATTACTCAAATATCAATTAATTAATCACGATTAAATCTCTACACTATAATCAAGTAAATTTGAATATGTAATTACTAACACTTTTATCAGTACTCAGATATAAAGGTCTCAGGTTAATCTACTAATTTAAATAACCATTAGTGATTCCCTTTAATAAAATCCTAGCATTTATTCGCATAGGTTCAATTCACATAATCATATAACCACATAAGGTTTAAATAAGCTCGTAAAACTAACTCATTAAAATTTTAAATCACATATTAAAATAATAAGGAGTTTAAAATTCATGGTCGTTATAACGATTTTGGCGTAAAATGGTTTTTTTCTATGTTCTTCGCTAACATATCAGGCCTCACTACGACTCGGCGCAGCAGCGCAAGGTTCTATGAAGGAACCGGGCGCTGCAGCGCCAGGCCAGTGCTGGCTGACGTGTCATGGCGTCGCAGCGCCGGTTCTGTGAAGGAACCCAGCGCTGAAGCGCCAGGCCAAGGGCTTGCTAAAGTAGGCTCGGCGCCGCAGCGACGGTCCCCAGTGCAAACTGGGCGCTACAGCACCGATCAGCAGAATGACTTAGAGAATTTTTTTTAGTGTTCAAAGTACAGAAACGTATTTTAAAACCTAATGTAATGAACATGATAACGTGTTAATCATATATTGAGATGTTAAAACAATTTATTAACTTGTCAATGATGTTTTACGTGATTAATTGATAAGTTAAATATGTGGTTTAAACGCGTTATTCGTGAAGTCTAATAACGTGTTGAAGAACTGATGTTTGTGATTCGATGAGTATAATCAGACTTAGAATTAATTGGTATTGTGAATGTAGTGGTATGTAGGATTAATTGAGGAGCGTGAATTATAATTGTAGCTTGTACACGAGGCAAGTTTTTAAACCTTACTCTTACGTTACACAAGTTTTCTTATCCCATCTTGATTACATTTACGCAAGTTATAAACCCTATCCTTTTATTGAGCAAATTCTTACTCTTGTTTATTCAAGTTCAAGATTTCATATGAGATGTCCTAATTCTTTTGAAGTAATACTTCGATTATACAATGCTTATTCAATTGTATACCTTTGAGATTCATTATTTGATTTAAGTATCAATTTTATTGTTGAACCTTGAAAGACTAGAAAATCCTTATTGATTCGACTAGTCCATAGTTGATGAACGTTCTAAATTCTAGAACTGTTATTGAGCTTATCCAAACCAAACTTCCTTTGGTGCGGACTCTGATGTCAGACAGAGATGAACAACCCTTTTATAGGGGATTATTTACGTGTATGATGTGCACATACATGGTATTAAGGGCTGATCCCCCTAAGTACGAGAAGTAAGGTCCATATAGTCTTACAACTATTAAAGGTTTAAAGTAGAAATACTTGATAACCTGGGACATAGTTCTTGGTCTTGTGACCCTCAGATATACTTTTGATTCTTGTTTCTAATCTTGATTCAAAAGCCGAGCTTTTTATTATTCAAAATTCATTGATTTCTCGCATGTTATTATTATATTATATTGTTATACTTGTGGGCAATCGTTGTTCACTTTTGCATAATAACATTGCAGCTAAGATTGAAAGGACTGACGAGCCATCCACTAGTAAGGGAAAGGACAAAGCAAACAAGTGATGAAGACTTGTTTATTTATTGAGATTGTTTTGTTTAAAGACTTATGATATTATGTTTAAGACTTAATTATTTATTTATGTTTCCGCATTTGATGGTTAAGGTTAGTTAACCTGGGATTTATTCGTTCAGATGTTGTAACCCCTTAATGGGAGAATTTTTATTTATTTATGAGTTTCACTTATTATGGGTAGATAGATGTGTTATTATTGGACAGTGAACACCAAATTCTATGGAATTGAAGTACTCGGATTTGGGGGTGTCACAAGTTGGTATCAAAGCTATAGGTTATGAACCTTAGGTGGGGGAAAACCTAAGGGTAGTAGCCTTTTTAAGAGATCGATAACATAGTGGTGATAACCTCTTATCGAGTTCTAAGAAATGAAATCCTAAATTCATTGAAGATAATAAAAGACTTTATTTGCTCATGTGATTACTTATGTGCTCGCGAGTATCGATTAGCATCACGTAGTAACTAAAAACTTAAAATTTTAATTGTTAGGATGTCGGATGTTGGAATATCCAGTCAGCCTAGGGAGGTTGAGCCTCGAGTGGCTAGAGAGGAGAAGCCCCGAGACATTCATACCGTCTGGGAGCAGTTGGTTCGGAGAGAGCAATCTCTTTTGATCACTGTTGTGGGTCAGGAGCATGAGCCAGTGTTTAATTCAGAGGAGAACTTTGAGGAGATAGAGGTTGAGGCTGAGTCTGAGGCTAAGGAGAAAGATGAGGACCCTGATGAGTTTCCACCAAACTCTATCAGTGCCGAGATGTACTACAAGCTGTATGATCGTAACATAGAGTTACAGGATAATGTCCGTAAATTGAAGGAGCAGACTATTGCACAACGAACTACTATAGAGCAGAAGGATGGCGAGATCGAGAGTCTAGATATATGTCTTGGAGATGTGGAATGGAAGTTGGTTCATGCTAAGAACCAAAATGAAGAGAAGTCAGTTGAGATAGAGAAATTAAAGAGTGACTTGCGAGAGGAGTCAGCGAAACGTGCTAGAGCAGAGGACGCTTGGATAAAGGCTTCTCGACGTGCAAATCTTGCCGAGGACGACGATCAGGCAAAGAAGGCTAAGATTGATGAGACGGACTACACGTTCTAGACAACGATTGATAGGGCCCAGGATCGAGTTTTCTATTATCTAGTACAGTTCGAGAACTTACCTTGGTACATGCTGGATCGTAGGACGATGCTCTGTATCATGGAAGAAGAGCGCAGAGAAGTTGTTCGATATCTTAGTAGGTCGTGATAGGAATAGTATGAATTATGTGAATATTTCTATGGTAGTTAATAATGTAAATTCCAATGTTATTATAAACAACGGAATATAATGATGATTTAAATCCTGAAGATTCTTTTTCTCGAGATAGTTGATGTAAATAACAGTGGTGCTATCTTATTTTGTTTAAAACTTTTTGAATGAAAAAATATCAAAGTTTATTTGAGGTGATATGTATTAAGTGAATATCTTAAAATGTTTAAGTTTAGTCTTAAATATTTAAGAAATGGAGTAATGATCTAATAAACGTATATCTTAAATAAAAATATGTCGCCAAGAAGACGCCCAACCCATTAACCAGCCCAGGAAGGGTCAACCAATAACAACAACAACGATGCCAACGCTAATCCTATCCAGCAGTTAGTCAATCTCTTAAAGGGAGTACTTGCCAATCAGCCTCAAGCTCCACATAACACGTCATTTAAGAATTTTAAGGCGGTGGGACCACAAGAGTTCAAAGGATCTATGAACCCAATCAAAGCTCAGACGTGGGTAATGGAGATGGAGAAGGTATTTGATGTCGCAAGGGTCAATGAAGATCAGAAGACTGCATTTGCATTGTTTATATTGAAGGCAGAGGCTAGCTACTGGTGGCAGGCAAATAAGGTCCGGGGAGAACAGGGCGTGATCACCTGGGAGAGGTTTAAAGAGATTTTCTTCGAGATGTAATTCTCGACGAGCTCACAGAACTAGATGGAGGTTCAATTCCTAGAGCTGAAACAAGGTAATATGTAGGTGCCGAACTATGCTGCGAAATTTAACGAGTTGACTAGGTTCATAACTTATCAGGTGAACACAGATGAGAGAAAAGCTAGAAGGTTTGAACAGGGACTGAAGCCCTGGTTGTACAGCAAAGTGTCAATGTTCTATTTGAACACTTTTGCAGGAGTGTTGGAAAAGGCAATCATCGCAGAAGGTGGAAGCGATGCTCTGACCAGGTACAATTAAGAGCTTAAGAAAAAGAAGAATGAAGGAGAAGGTAACAAGGCTAGTGGCAGAAATAATGGTGGTGGTAACAGTCAGAAAATAAGGTGGAATGACAGTGCATCTACTGGAAACCAGCAAGGGAATCAGAAGAAGATGGTGGAGGCTTGTCTGACTTGCAGGAAAAATCACCTGGGGTTCTGCATAAAAGGAAAGAGGGTATGCTACAATTATGGTCAGGAAGGCCACATAGTACTAAACTGCCCTAACGCTAAGAAGGGGGATTGCTTCACATGTGGTTCAAAGGACCATCTGGCAAGGGACTGTCCCAAAAAGGCATCAAGAGGGGCAAGAGCAGGTGGAAATAGAGGCACCAGTGGTGGCAACACTCTGACCATCACGGGATCGACGCCAACCAACCGACCAACCACCAAGACTTTTAATATGACCGTGCAAGATGCTGTGCAGTCACGTGATGTGGTGTCAGGTATCATTCCGATAAATAATGTTAATGCATATGTGTTATTTGATTCGGGTGCTACTTGCTCATTTATATCCGATGACTTTGCTAAGAATCTAGAATTGCCTAAGGACGAATTAGAATACCCTAGGAACATAGAAATTGCGAATAGGGAAGTGATTCTTGTTAAGTTTGTACACAAGAACTGTAGGGTGGACATTAAGGGAAATGTGATGATCGTAGACCTTATCCCGATTAAACTTGGGGAATTTGACGTTATTTTGGAGATGGACTGGCTATTCAATTATGGGGCAATAATTGATTACCAAAATAAGTGTATTAACCTTATAACTCCGTCAAAGGTTGTATTTTATGGTAGTAAGTTGCCTAGACAAGCAAGTTGTCTGACGATGATGCAGGCCAAGAAGTTGTTGAGACAAGGTTGTGTAGGGTATTTAGCCTACATAGTCGATAGTCACAAAGAAAGTCTGAAACCAGAGGAGATACCTATCATGAGAGACTTTGTGGATGTATTTTTGAATGATTTATCAAGACTTCCCCTAGATAGGGAGGTAGAATTCGTGATCGATTTAGCGCCAAGAACTGCCCCAATATCGAAGGCCCCGTACCGTATGGCTCCGGTGGAGATGAAGGAATTAATGGTGCAGCTGCAAAAGCTTTTGGACAATAAGTATATTCAGTCGAGCGTATCACCGTGGGGAGCGCCAGTGTTATTCGTTAAGAAGAAGGATGGAACGTGTTAGAGTTTATGCCCTAGAAGCCAATGCTTTTATATAATTGCTTAACATTTTTGATATTATATTTGATTGAATAAATGAATTATTTTATTATGGTTTTATTTACTGCGTTATATATAAATATTAGCATAATAAAAGTCCTTAGAATAGTGATACAAATTATATAGCTTCAAGTATGTGACTTGAACATGAGATCATATAATTACAATTAGTATCATTGCTCTTAAATGTTCCTAGTCGAGTATCATTGTTAATGGGACAACAATAATATATTGAGACTAGTATGTAGATTGACTGATGGCCAAATCTCATTGATCATAAATATATGAGATATTGAGTCAATGCATAGGTACATGTTAGAGAACAATGTACTGGACAGACCCACCTTGAGAATTCTACGTGGAGCATTATGCAAAGTGTCATAAGTAATTCTCATAGTGACAATGATATAATGATCCTCCGACCTGAAATCACTATATTACTACGCGGGAATTTATGTACTTTGATATCATCAAAGGTCACCTTTAATAGGGTGGACAATAAAGGTGATTATTGGGTACATCATGAATCGTGTGAGAAATATGAGTGATCTAGATGGAATTTAACCCTCTTATATATTAGGGGTGATATCCATAGGTCTCTTGATTGAGTAGGACTATGAAATGTATGGCCATGCTCAAATAGTGATTTGTTTCATATAGTCTACTCATTGATCAAGAAAACTCAGATTAAATTATGAAGATTATGACACATTCTATGCCTCGAGTTTAATCTAGGATGTCAAGGTTAAAAGGATTAAATTACATTGAAACATTGGTCACAAAAAGGTTGCATCGAATCATCGATTTTATTATTACTTGGGTAGCAATGATGCATTACTAGATGTCGCTCACTGTTTATAATTTTATAATATAATTTTAAAATTATTGCCAACGTAATAATAACATATAGGGTCACACACTTAGAACATAATTAAAAAGAGAATTAATTTAAATTGTAAGGATTTAAATATGTTAATATGATTGATAGTATTTAAATTACGAATTTAAATTAATAGGATAATTTGTATATATGTATATTAATTAAGTAAGACTTAATTAAGATATAATATATATAAATTCAGATTTTACTTTTCTAATTGGTTTAGGTTTATGATATTATCTCACTTTAAAACGACTGATATATATATTATATATATATATATATATATATATATATATATAGCAGTGAAAAGGAATTAATCAAAACCTAATCCAACTATAATCTGTATTGTAGAATTTTTCCATACGAATCTCTGAAACAATTCCAGAATCATATACAATCCACTAAAACACTCACAATAACAATACACCCAGAACATATCATATATGTCCAGTTTCGATTAATCATATTAAACCGAATCTTCATGCTTCTAATCCAATTAGAACAGAAGTTGTATTGTTATTCCACCTTCTAAGATACGATTAACAGAACATCATATACATGCATATGTATTACAGATATAATTCATAATTCCAGAATACGCATACATACAGAATATCATATATTCAATTTTAGATCGGCAAACATGCATCATCATATATCATATATATATCGAATACAATTAAAAACACGTAATCTGAATTAATCGTTTCGCAAGTAGCTCTGATACCACTGTAGGGATTTCGGCTCATAAAAGCAGTGGAATTTATTATTTTCAAAACAATATCTGAAACTGATTAGTGGTTTTTATGACCACTCATTCGGATATTAACCAACTCATTTTGTTGCTTAAACTCAAGTAGTCTTATGCTTTTCATGTGTTTTTCCTTTGTTTTGTGATTTTCAGGTTTAGGAACTCTCTTGGCGCTTATTGAGCTTAAAAGGATGAAGTGTTGCCAAAAGGAGCTAGAATGGAATGATGGCATACAATAGAAAGAAGTCGAGCAACCAAATGGGAATGTGGTGATGCAAAAAGGCCAAAAATATGCAAGATTGCTAGATGTGCAGGAGTAAGCAACTAAAGACTAAGTGACTCTAGCATTCCAGCAGCAAAAGCCAGCAAAATCAGCATTTCCAGTGCCGCGCGACCGCGCCAGGAAGAAGGCTTGGGCGTGCGCGGCCGCGCCAGTCTATTTTTTTACCTGACTTTGACTTCACTTAAACTAACGGGAGAAGGCAGAGATATAAGGGCTTTTAGCCCCATTTTAGTCGAGAATCTCCACTAGGGAGTAAAACATTGGCCTTAAGCCCTAGCTTGTTCTTCATTTTCTCTTTTCATTTCTTGTTTAATCTAGCTTAGGAGTAGATTAGTATTAGATTAGTGTTAGTTAGTTAGATTCTAGGGTTTAATTAGTGTTTGAAGATTGAAGCAAGTGATATCATCAAAGATCCATACTTGGAGAAGGATTACAGATTTGCATTCTCTATCTCTACTCTCCTTGTTATCATTTGTATTCGGATGATGTATATTAATCTTGTGGATAATATATTTGAGTTATCTATGACTTAAACTTATTTTGAGGTTTCAATGGAACCTAATGAGTAGTTGATGTTACTTTATCTTCCATGTTGGATCTTATTGATTGTTATGTGATTGTCCATTGCGATTTATGCTTTCATTGCTTAATTGAGTCATGACCAATTACTGTGATAACCTATGTGGACTTGAAAGACAAAATATAGGTTTTAATCTAATCGTAGTAGCGGGCGATTGTATGTTCACATAGCGTTGGACGTATGATTTGTGCTTAGGATAGACATATACCGAAGCGCCGCTCGTAGTTAATAAAGAACTTAACCTTAAACCCTATTTATTTGTAAACACCATAGACATATAGGGGTTTAGATAATGTGGGTGTTCACGTGAGTTCTATCATATGTGGATTGCACGTGGTATGGTGTAGGTGCATCGAAAGATGGCCTTCTCTAACTTTAGTGTTCTCGACTAACAAACTTGACGATTAATTTGACCTAATTGGAAGTATGTCGACTAAGATGAATCATTAGGGGAAATTGGAACCTCGTATCTTCATTATCTGATTTTACTCTATCATTAATTAGTTTAAGTTTAATTACTTGTCTAGTTTAATTAATTTAAATTCATTCTCTTTACCGCTCGTTTAAATAAGACTGAGACGATTATGTGCTAGTGGTTTGGCGATCTTTTATCTCTTATTTCTCTGTGGGAACGATATCTGTACTTACTCTTTATTACTTGTTGACCGCGTATACTTGCGCGTAATTATCATACCCAATTGGGACCAACAGAAACCCTAAAGAATGGTGCGGCTCTTCATTGATTATAGAGAGTTGAACAAGGTCACAATTAAGAATAAGTACCCGTTGCCTAGGATCGATGACTTGTTTGACCAGTTGAAGGGAGCTAGATACTTCTCAAAGATAGACCTGAGAAGTGATTACCATCAATTGAAGGTGAGGAAGGAAGATGTTCTGAAGACAGCGTTCAGGACTCGTTATGGTCACTACGAGTTTCTAGTGATGTCATTTGGTTTAACAAATGCTCCTACAGTATTTATGGACCTAATAAACAAGGTGTTCAAGCCATTTTTTGGATAAATTCGTGGTAGTGTTCATCGACGATATTCTGGTGTATTCAAAGTCCAAGGAAGAACACGTAGAGCATCTAAAGGTGATGTTGGAGGCATTGAGAAGAGAGAAGCTGTATGTCAAGTTTTTAAAATGCGAATTTTGGATTGAGCTGGTGTAATTTCTTGGACATGTGATTGACAAGGATGAAATTTTGGTAGATCCGTCAAAGGTTGAAGATGTAATGAACTGGGATCAGCAAAAGACACCGTCGAAAGTGAGAAGTTTTCTCAGATTGGCAGGATATTATAGAAGGTTTATTCAGGACTCTTTCAAAATTACAACTCTGCTGACAAATTTGACTAGGAAATCGGTAAAATTCGTTTGGACGAAGAAGTGTGAGGAAAGCTTGAAAGAGCTTAAGAAGAGGTTGAGTACGGCACCTGTGTTATCTCTTCCGGATAGCACATGAAATTTCATGGTGTATAGTGATGTGTCGCATAAAGGACTAGGTTGTGTGCTTATGCAAAACGGCAAGGTCATTACGTATGCGTCACGACAGCTGAAAGATTATTAGAAGGGGTATCCTACCCATGATTTGGAGTTGACCGCGGTAGTATTTTCTTTGAAGATCTGGAGACATTATCTCTATGGGGAGAAGTGTGAAATATATACAGACCATAAGAGTCTGAAATATATTTTTACACAAAAAGATCTGAATATGCGCCAGAAGAGATGGTTGGAATTAATAAAAGACTATGACCGTGGGATCTTATAACATCCGAGTAAAGAGAATATGGTTCCTGACGCCTTAAGAAGAAAGGGTCCAAGAAAAATTGATGTTGTTGACCACCCCAGGAAGAGCTAATTACAACGATGGAGGAACTAGAATTGGAAGTGAGATATCCTAAGGAGTCTTACGAGAAACTGTTCCAGCTAGGAACTGGTACCACTTTAGTGGATGAGGTTAAGGTAGCACAAATTCAGGATGAGGAATGTGAGAAGATTAGGAAGAGGATATCTGAAGGGAATGAACGGAAATTCAAAGTGGACAATGAAAGACTGTTAAGATTCGAGAGCAGAATTTGGGTACCGCCAGTGCCAGAGATTAAAGAGGAAATTTTAAGCGAGGCTCATAGTTTACGGTATTGGATTCACCCGTAGAGTACGAAGATGTACCAGGATCTCCGACAGCATTTCTGGTAGTCGAATATAAAACGAGACGTTGCCGATTATGTGGCCAAGTGCCTGACATGTTAGAAAGTGAAAGAAGAAAATCAGAGGTCGAGTGGGTTGCTACAACCGTTAGAAGCCCTAGAATGGAAATGGGAACATATTACAATGGATTTTATAGTAGGTCTTTCGAAGACTCAGAAGGGTTTCGACGCAGTTTGGGTTATCGTAGATCGATTGATAAAATCAGCACACTTCTTACCGATCAAGATCAGATTTAACTTAGACCAGTTGGCAAAGCTATATGTGAAGGAAATTGTTTTAAGGCACGGAGTTCCAGTGTCAATAATTTCTGATCGAGATCCGCATTTTACATCAAATTTCTGGAAGCGACTACAGGAATGCATGGGGACGCAGTTAAGAATGAGTACGGCATATCACCCTCAAATTGATAGACAAAGTGAAAGAACAATCCAGACATTGGAAGATATATTAAGAGCATGCATCATAGATTTCAAAGGACACTGGAATGACCACCTATCGTTAGTGGAATTCGCCTACAACAACAGTTACCACGCAAGTATTGGCATGCCTCCTTACGAAGCGTTGTACTACAGAAAGTGTAGAACTCCATTATACTGGATGAAGTTGGCGAACGGTAGTTGCTAGGACCGAAATTGGTATAACAAACAGTCGAGATCGTCAAGGTGATCCGGACAATACTAGTAGCTGCTCAAGATAGGCAGAAGAAATAAGCCGATCCACACCGCAAGAACATAGAATTTGAATCCGATAAATTTGTTTTCTTGAAAGTCTCTCCCTGGAAGGGAAAGATCAGATTCGGCAAGAAGGGGAAATTGAGCCCGATGTTCATTGGAACCTTTGAGGTGCTGCGAAGAATTGGAGAAGTTACATATGAGGTAGCCTTACCTCCAGCATTAGAACACATCCACAATATTTTTCATGTTTCAGTTTTACGACCTTATAAACCTGATTACAAGCATGTTATAGAATACCAACCCCTATAATTTGAGGAAGATTTATCCTATGAAGAAGTTCCTGTTCAGATTATTTACACGAAAGAGCAAGTTCTCAGATATAAAGTGATACCTTCTGTTAAAGTAATTTGGAGGAACCACAACGCTGAAGAAGCTAAAACTTACCCATATTTATTTGCTTAATCTATGTGTAAGCGATTCTGGGGACAGAATCTTTGTAAGGGGGGAGAATGTAACGAGACGAATTAACTGAATCGTGATTCTGAGGACAGAATCCTTTTAAGGGGGAAAGATGTGATGAACGAGTATTTTGTAATTTATTTTAAATATTTATTGAATTCAATAAATATTTTTGCTGATTTATTTATTGAGTTAAATAAATATTTGACGGAATTGTGATAGATTAATTTAATTATATGTTCATTTATTGAGTTAAATAAATATTTGATGGAATTGTGGTAGATTAATTTAATTATATGTGTTATATTGATTAAATTAATGTAGAGTAATTTTATGGTTCAAAGTGTGGATTTAATTGAGATTATTTAATTAAATGAGTTTTTAGTAATTATAATGTTATCCTAATTAATTTGAGATTTAATGATTAGTCATAATTAATAAATGAGAATTTTAATTATATGATGATGTGATTTAATGTGTATTATTATCTTTTATTTAATTGAATTTAAATAAGATTATTTAATTAATTAAAGTGTGACAAATAAACTATATAATAAACATTTAATTAGAATAATGGAGAAAGAGCTTTTTATGACAAACCAAACGGAGCCTTAAGATAATGGGAGCAGTTAAAATCATTCTAGAATTAATTGACACCCATGATCTCTTCTGTTATATCATATACGTATAATAAGTTATATTAGTCAGTTCACTTATATTATATTCATCAGTTAGATAAAAATTCAGAGAAAAAGAAAGATTTGGGAGAGAACTTGTATATTGAAGAAGAAGTAGGAGAACTAAGGATTTCTTTCATCTAATCAAACAGAGTTAGGAAGGGTAAGATTCTTCATCCCAAGTTTTATATTTACGTTATTATATTTTCTCCATGAAAGTCAACTTGAGTTATTTGTAAATAACTTTTTGTGACTAATGCATGAGATAGTGATTATATATGTTAATATGTGTTTATAACATGTTTTATATCAATTATAAACTGTTTTAGCATAATCAAATCCTTGTAATCAAGTTTTAATTGTAGTTTTATAAGTTTCAGAGTGTTAACTCATAAATATGGTTCATAATTAGAAAAATTCATGCTTTAATTGTATATTAAACTGTAAAATGATGATTGATTATGATTATGCATGTAAAAACGAAGAGAACGAAACTTAAACGGACTGATTCGGTGTTATAACGAATCTATAATGTAGGATTTCATGAAAATTGTCAAGACTATAAAAAATATCAAGAACATGAAAATTATGTGTTCTAATTTGATTGTTTATGTGATTTAAGTTGTTAAAAGCATGCTAAGAACGTTATATAATGTTCTGTTAAGTTCAGATTGTATTGGGTAACATTAAATTTGATGTTTGAGTATGATTTTGGCGTAAATTGGCATTTTCCTGTGTTCTTCGGGAACCTGTCAGACCTCAATGTGACTCGGTGCCGTAGCGCCGGTTCTGTGAAGGAACCGGGCACTGCAGCGCCAGGTCAGTGCTGGCTAACGTGACACGGCGCCGCAGCGCTAGTTCTGTGAAGGAACCCAGCGCTTCAGTGCCAGGCCAAGGGCTTGCTGACGTAGGCTCGGCACAGCAATACCGGTCCCAAGTGCAAACTGGGCGCTACAGCGCCGGCCAACAGAATGGCCCAGAGAATTTTATTTAAGTGTTCAAAGCACATAAACATATTTTAAAACCTAATGTAATGAACATGATAACATGTTAATCATATATTGAGATGTTAAAATAATTTTTAAACTTGATAATGATGTTTTACGTGATTAATTGATAAGTTAAATACGTGGTTTATACTCGTTATTCGTGTAGTCTAATAACGTGTTCAAGAACTGATGTTTGTGATTCGAAGAGTATAATCAGACTTAGAATTAATTGGTATTGTGAATGTAATGGTATGTAGGATTAATTGAGGAATGTGAATTATAATTGTAGCTTGCGCACGAGACAAGTTTCTAAACCTTACTCTTACGTTACGTAAGTTTTCTTATCCCATCTTGATTACATTTACGCAAGTTAAAAACCCTATCCTTTTATTGAGCAAATTTTTACTCTTGTTTATTCAAGTTCAAAATTTCATATGAGATGTCTTAATTCTTTTGAAGTAATACTTCGATTATACAATGCTTATTCAATTGTATACATTTGAGATTCATTATTTGATTGAAGTATCAATTTTATTGTTGAACATTGAAAGACTAGCAAACCCTTATTGATTCGACTAGTCCATAGTTGATGAGCGTTCTAAATTCTAGAACTATTATGAGCTTATCCAAACCAAACTTCATTTGGTGCGGATTCTGATGTCAAACTGAGATGAACAACTCTTTTATAGGGGATTATTTACGCGTTAGCGTTGAGATGATGTGCACATATATGGTACTAAGGGCTAATCCCCTTAAGTACGAGAAGTAAGGTCCTTATAGTCTTACGACTGTTAAAGGTTTAAAGTAGAAATACTTGATAACCTGGGACATAGTTCTTCGTCTTGTGACCCTCAGATATACTTTTGATTCTTGTTTCTAATCTTGATTCAAAAGACAAGCTTTCTATTATTCAGAATTCATTGATTTCTCGCATGTTATTATTATTATTATATTGTTATACTTGTGGACAATCGTTGCTCACTCTTGCATAATAACATTGCAACTAAGATTGAAAGGACTGATAAGTCATCCACTAGTAATGGAAAGGGCAAAGCAAACAAGTGATGAAGACTTGTTTGTTTATTGAGATTATTTTGTTTAAAGACTTATGATATTATGTTTAAGACTTAATTGTTTATTTATGTTTTCGCATTTGATGGTTAAGTTTAGTTAACCTGGAATGTATTCGTTCAGATGTTGTAACCCCGTAAGGGGATGATTTCTATTTATTTATGAGTTTCACTTATTATGGGTAGATAGATGTGTTATTATTGGACAGTGAACACCAAATCTTATGAAATTGAAGTACCCGGATTTGGGGGTGTCACAATAACTTAGAAGTGGCTGCATACCTACTTAACAAGGTACCTACCAAATCCGTCCCAAAGACTCAATATGGGTTACGGACAGGGAGGAAACCAAATCTTAAGCTTGTTAAAACTTGGGGTTGTCCAGCTTATGTCAAAAAGTTTAAAAATGATAAGCTGAAGACTAGATCTGAAAAATCTAGATTTGTGCGATACCCTAAATAAACTTCAAGATATTACTTCTATTATCCTACTGATCAAAAAGGTGTTTGTTGCGAAACATGCTGCCTTCTTGAAAAAGGAGTTTATCCTTGAAGGGGTCAGTGGGAGTAAGATATATCTTGAAGAAGTTTAAGACCCACAAATTACAACAGATCAAAGTTAGGAACCTGACCAAGTAGAAGAACCTACTGTACAACACCCTATTCGTAAATTTGGAACGATATCGAATATAACTGATAGGTATGGATTCGTTATAGAGGATGACGATGAGGTACGCATCATAAATGATGATGATCCATTGAATTACGAACAGGCTATGAGTAGTAAAGACTTAGAGAAATAGCAAGAAGCCATGAAATCCGAGATGGACTCCATGTATGAAAACCAAGTATGGACTTTGGTTTCAGCACCTGAGGGCATTAAGCCTATTAGGTGCAAATGGGTCTTTAAAAGAAATACTGGAGCGGATGGAAAGGTAGAGACCTATAAGGCCATACTGGTTGCAAAAGGTTTCAAACAAAGGCAAGGAATTGAATATGATGAAACCTTCTCACCAGTAGCTATGCTTAAGTCCATTCGAATTTTTCTTGTAATTGTAGCTTATAACGGCTACAAGATCTGGCAAATGAATGTGAAAACGACCTTCCTCAATGGGAAAATTGAGGAGGATGTGTATATGTCACAGCCAAAGGGTTTTGTTTCAACGGTTGGAACAAACCAAGTCTATAAGCTACAACGATCTATTTATGGATTGAAGCAAGCTTCTCGAAGGTGGAACATCTGTTTTGATGAGACAATCAAAGAGTTTGATTTTATCAAAAATTAAGATAAACCATATGTGTACAAGAAGGTTAGTGGGAGAGCTGTATCATTCCTTGTACTATATGTTGATGATATATTACTGATAGGGAATGATATTCTGATGCTACAGTCAATTAATTCTGGTTATCTAAACACTTCTCCATGAAGGACTTTGGAGAAGTATCCTATATTTTGGGGATAAAGATCTATAGAGATAGATCTAAAAGGATGCTTGGCTTGTCCCAAGGAACGTACATTGACACAATGCTAAAGAGGTTTAGCATGGAAGATTCCAAGAGAGGTCTCATGCCGATGAGCCATGGAATACATCTCTCCAAGAAACAGTGAAAGTAGTATGCATATAAGCCAATCATGTATCATGATAAAGCATATACTTTGTAAACGATCTTATTTATTTATTAATAAAAGTATTCATTTAATAAAGGCATTTAATTATCTACATAATGCTAATTTTATAATATGTAAATAACTCATAGTTTTAAACAATGCTTTTAAAATCATGGTGTTGATTATGCTGATGAGATCTAAATTCTTAGAAAGTTTAAAACTAAAATAGTACCTAATCATTGGATTACTAAAAAAAGGATTAGTGAATCCAGATAGATTGGTATATATGTTGCTTGCTCGTTGGATGAGGATGATTGATCTCATGATCATTTATGTGGAGACACTAAAGCAAGTATGTAGGTACTTATTAGAGAATAAGTACACTGAACGTGACTCGCTAAGGAATACCTAATGAAGTTTTACTCGCCTATCAATAGGAATTCCTAATGTGATAGTAGTACAAGTGATCCTCAGAGTATCTTGTGTATAATGAATTATACTTTGACTTATTCCTTAAGACCCTTAGGGTATATCAAAGGGTATGCTTGGGTGTAATAAGTTATAGATGGAGATAATGAATGATCAATAAAGAATCTACCGCTTCTAGTAAAAGAAGAGATATGTCCTATGTGATTCGTTAAATGACAACCCAGTATTCCTTAGCTAATGCAGAATGAAATTAGAAAAGAGTTTCTAATTTGCATTATTTGGAGTTGTTCATTTTCTGATCGAAATACAAATAAGTAAATAAAATAAGACTTGACAGTAATTCCATGTTTTATATTTAATTGGGACATTGTATGGTGGAAGGATTGACTTGTACGGTAACTATTAACTCAAAGGTTCTTTTATGATTAATGTTAAAATCTATATTATCTGGAAAGACGTTGATCGCTAGGGAGGCTTATCCCTATTGTAGAATAAATATTATTTATTTAAATAGATTATTAGTTTAATTTATTTATTTAAATAAGATTATAATTGTTCTAATTGATTTATTCACAACCGGTTTAATATAGAGAACCTAAAGGGTCACACCATAAGAATAATTATTTAAGAAGGTAATGGCATAATCGTAATAATATGTTAAGTGTAATTAATTTAATTTATGGTGATAGAATAAATTACATTGCTTAATATTTATTATTTAATATTTTGAAAATATTAAATATAAATTAATAAGAGGAGTCTTATTAATATTATTATAATTATAATTATTTTAATTTCTAAAGGAGTTTAGGAATTAATTTAATATTAGTACTCTCATTTATTCCTAATAAGATTAGGAGGCAAATTAATTAAAAAAGTTTAATTAATTATTCCCAAAGGGTTGGGAAACCTAATTAATTAAAAGAGTTTAATTAATTAAATGAAACTCTATTTCTAATTGGATTAGAAAGGTTGACCAATATCTATATAAGAAGAGTTTTATATTAGATATCAGTTGATGCAATTCCAATTGTTGAAGAGCACTCCTTTTCTATAAAGAATAGTAAATTAGGGTTTAGCCAACCACCCTCCTTCTTGAACAATTCCTCTTTCTTGGTGGATCACCTCTAGAGGCCAAACACTTGGGTGACTAACGTTGTTCAAAGGAAGGAATCAATCCTGGAGATTCAAAGAGATCACGAAGAACAAGGAGTTGAACTCGTACCTGTGGAAGCTATGTTCTACAAGGGTATGAATCTAATCTCCTTCTATTTCATTTTAATTAATAACTGTACATAAAGGATGATCCGGGTAATTGGTTTATGGAAATTTTTAAACTCTGTTTTTACCATGCTTCTGCTATTTTTGCAATTTAATTGCGCCCATGATTTCATACAAACCTAACAGTGGCATCAGAGCCAAACCTTTATGCGAGTTATTAACTGTTTAGATTTGATATATATACTGATATGTGTTTTGAACAATTTAATTAAGCATAATAGTAAGCTAGGAATTAAGTTTTTGGAGAAAAACTGCACAATTCGAGAACCAAAAAAATAGACACTCCCCAGCGGCGCTCCAGCGCCTATCCTAGGCTTTACAGCAGCGCCGACTCCGTGTTCCTGATGGTAACGTGGCGCTACAGCGCCGGATACTAGTTCACTAGCAGTGTTGCAGCGTCGACTCCGTGTCCCTGATGCTGACGTGGCGCTGCAGCACCTGAAGCAAGTACTTCAGCAGCGCCGCAGCGCCAGCCAGCGGTTTCTATTTTTGGTGACGTGGCGCGACAGCGCCTGATGTTAGTTCACTAGCAGCGCTGCAGCGCCACCCCACCAGAAATAAAAAAAAATTATTTTGTTTTGTCTTTTTAAAATTAAGATAAAAGGTTTATTTTAATTAAAAATTAAAATTAAATATTTTTTTGTAACTCCAGAATAATAAAGGAGTTTATTAGATTTAGAATTGGATTAAAATAAATATGCTTATTTTAATTGGAATTGGTTTCATGCTAACTAATTATAGTTGGAATTGGATTCCATGATAACTAATTAGAGTTGAAATTAGTTTCCGAAACTAACTAGGATTGTCCATTAAATCGATATCAATGTATATATTAAATATTTTATTTATTGATGCATATGGTGATATGTATGAAAATAAATGGGATTGATTATGGACTATTGACCAATGTAATTGGATTTTATTTTAGTTGAATGCTTGAATGAATGAGTTTTATTAAATGGGGTCTGCGTACCTCGTTTTCTCTAATTTTTCTTGATGTAAAATTCGATCTCCCTCCTATGTACTTCCCCTTGACTATTGATCAAGGTTTCTATTCAAATTAAATAGTTTATGTAATAGGACTAGTTAGAATTATCTTGAAGAATTGGAGAACATGGAGCAAGGACTGCTTGAATACCCATTTATATGAAGCTCGGGTTTAAATGTAATAGTTTTGTTTAAATTTAATTCTTGCACTTCTAGGTTTGACCTTTTGGTTCACTTGGTGGCTCTAGTGAACCAAACTAGAATAAAAAGTCCATAATCAATCCAGATAGAATATAGTATTCTATATGTGCATGCTAGTATTGTATATATTATATTTTATGCAAACATACTTTGCAAGTTTTAATAAAATGATGCGTATTATATATATATATATATGTGTGTGTGTGTGTGTGTGTGTGTGTGTGTGTGTGTGTGTGCATGTGCGCTAAAAAAGATGAGACTAATAATAACAAACCGCTCAAAGAAATTATTTTAAGTCTAAAGCGTTCAAAGATATTTGAAATATCGAGCGTCGCCTTCTAGCATGATAAAATTAATAGAGTATTAAATATTTAATATGAGTTTGTTGTGCTATCCACAAGGCAAGTATTAAGTATTTAAGATGTTAATTTATCACATTTGATGCTTATAAAGAAAATTGAACAATATTATTTTGTTGTGTCATCCACAAGGAATATATTTTTCTTTTTTGAATATATGGAAGTGCTAGATTAGACTTAACTCAGATAATTTTGATTCGGATGTGCCACCACTTGATCAAAATAATCTGAGAGGCAAAAGAAAAGGAGTTACATGTTGATGTAATTAACAAAGAGTTGTCTACCTATTTATTTATATATGGTTTATTGTGCCATCTATAAGGCTATATACATTTGAAATAGGATCCTTAGTCTAACTAGCAAATGTTTAATTAGATTTTTTTGAAATATATAAGTGAGGGTAATATAGTTTGAAGAAAATTATGGGATATACCAATTTAAAATAAGACCTAATTTATCTTGGTATGTAAATAATTAATTAATTAAATGAATGTTTGCTAAAATGTTATCTTTTCACATGCAGAAATATAAAAATATTGGAATCACTAATTTCACTACGTAATACTTGATGCTAACAAACTAACCGGACCGAATTACACGGACTGGTTAAGGAATCTGAGAATAGTTCTCACTGCTAAAAAGATTTCATATGTCCTAAATTCGCCTGTCCCTGGAACTGTTCCAGAAACAGCCTCTAAGGAAGAGATTGCCATTATTGTAAAATGGCAAGATGATGCATTTATGGCTCAATGCATCATGCTCGCATCCATGAATAACGAGCTTCAGTGTCAGCATGAAAACATGGACGCTCCTACTACGTTGCTTCACCTCAAGGAGTTGTATGGTGAACAAAGTAGGACTACTAGATATGAGATATCTAAGGAGCTCTTCCGATCTCGGATGACCGAGGGCACTGCCGTTGAGACTCATGTCCTAAGGGTGATCAATTTGATTAAACGTCTTGGACAGCTTGGGTTCATCATGGATGGGGAGTTGAGTCAAGACTTAGTTTTGCAGTCACTCCCTGAGACCTTCTCACAATTTGTTTTTGAATTTTCATATGAATAAGTTGGATGTCAGCTTGCCTGAATTACTTAACATGTTGAAAACTGCAGAAGGTCACTTCCCATCCAAGAAGAACCATGTCTTAATGGTGGATGATTCTTCCAAGAAAAGGAAGAGGCCCAAGGTATCTTCTCAAAAAAAGAAATCTAAGAAGGTTAAAGGCAAGGAGAATGTAAAGGATAATAAGAAACATGATCCAAATAGCAAAGGAATGTGCTTCCATTACAACAAGTCGGGTCATTGGAAGAGGAACTGCAAGGATTTCTTGCAGAACAAAAGGAGAAGAAGCTTGGAGAAGCTTCAAATCCTAATCAAAGTTTGTTTATGATTGAAATTAATTTTTTAGAAAGTCAAAATTTTACTTGGGTATTGGATACCAGCTATGGTTCTCACATATTTATTACTATGCAGGGACTGGTCAGAAGTAGAAAGCTGAACAAGGATGAGGTTGTCCTACGAGTGGAAAATGGAGCAAAGGTTGCTGCATTAGTTGTAGGCACTTAATGTTTTGCATTGCCTATGGGCAAGTCCAATAATTTGAATAATTGTTATTTTGTTCTGAATATCATTAGAAACATTATTTCTATTTTCGTATTAGATATGAATGGATTTGACATTATAATAAATAACAACAGTTGTTTTATTTATAATAAAAATATTTTATATGGTGTTGGTAATTTGCGAAATGGACTTTACATACTTGACTTGCATGAAAATATATTTCAAATTGAACAAACTAAGAAAAGGAAAAGAGATTATGTTAATTATACCTATATGTGGCATTGTAGACTAGGTCATATCAATGAAACAAGATTATCCAAGTTGCATAAAGAAGGGCTCTTAGAGATATCTGATTATGAATCATATCTAACTTATGAGTCTTGTCTCATGGGAAAAATTACTAAATCTCCTTTTAGTGGAAAAGGAGAAAGAGTTACAGAGTTGTTAGCGTTTGTTCACACAGACGTTTATGAACCTATGACAACGAATGCATGGGGAGGTTATTCTTACTTTATTACTTTCACTGATGATCACTCAAGATTTGGATATGTGTATTTAATGAAATACAAATTTGAATCATTTGAAAAGTTCAACGAGTTCAGAAGTGAATTAGAGAAATAAACTGGCAAAAGTATTAAGATTCTTCGATTAGATCTAGGTGGAGAATACTTAAGCGGTGAGTTTCTCAAAGATAATGGCATAATCTCACAATGGACTCCACTAGGTACACCATATTTAAATGGAGTATCTGAAAGGAGAAATCGAACATTGTTGGACATGGTTCGTTCCGTGATGAGTTTTACCGATCTTGCAATTTCCTTTTGGGGTTATGTCCTACAAACAGCTGCATACCTACTTAACAAGGTGCATACCAAATCCACCCCAAAGACCCCATATGAGAAGTGGAAAGGGAGAAAACCAAATCTTAAGCATATTAAGACTTGGGGTTGTCCAGCTTATGTCAAAAAATTTGAAAATGATAAGCTAAAGATTAAATCCGACAAGTGTAGATTTATGGGATACCCTAAAGAAACTTTAGGGTGTTATTTCTATCATCCAACTGATCAAAAGGTATTTGTTGCGAAACATGATGCCTTCTTGGAAAAGGAGTTTATCCTTGAAGGGGTTAGTGGGAGTAAGATATATTTTAAAGAAGTTCAAGAACCACAAATTACTACGGATCAAAGTCAAGGTACCTGACCAAGTGGATGAACCTACTGTACAACACCCTATTTATAAATCTGGAAAAGTACCGAAGATACCTGAAAGGTATGGATTCGTCATAGAGGATGACGATGAGGTATGCATCAAGAATGATGATGATCCATTGAATTACGAATAGACTATGAGTAATAAAGACTCAGGGAAATGGCTAGAAGCCATGAAATCCGAGATGGACTCCATGGATGAGAACCAAGTATGGACTTTGGTTTCACCACCTGAAGGCATTAAGCCTATTGGGTGTAAATGCGTCTTTAAAAGAAAGACTAGAGCGGACGGCAAGAAACAGACCTATAAGGCCCGACTGGTTGCAAAAGGTTTCAAACAAAGACAAGGAGTTGACTATGATGAAACCTTCTCACCAGTAATTATACTCAATTCCATTCGAATTTTGCTTGGGATTGCAGCTTATTACGACTATGAGTTCTGGCAGATGGACGTGAAAACGGTTTTCCTCAATGGGAAACTTGAGGAGGATGTGTATATAACACTGCCAGATGGATTTGTTTCGAAGGTTGGAACAAATCAAGTCTATAAGATGCAATGATCCATTTATGGATTGAAGCAAGTTTCTCATAAATGGAACATCCATTTTGATGAGACAATCAAAGAGTTTGATTTTATTAAAAACGAGGATGAACCATGTGTGTACAAGAAGGTTAGTGGGAGCGCTGTATCATTCCTTGTATTATATGTTGATGATATATTACTGATAGGGAATGATATTCCTATGTTACAATCAATTAAAATCTGGTTATCTAAACACTTCTCCATGAAAGACTTGGGAGAAGCATCCTATATTTTGGAGAGAAAGATCTATAAAGAGAGATCTAAAAGGATGCTTGGCTTGTCCCAAGAAACGTACATTGACTTGATGCTAAAGTGGTTTAGCATGGAAGATTCCAAGAGAGGTCTCATGCCGATGCGCCATGGAATACATCTCCCCAAGAAACAGGCCCCAATGACACTTGAGTAGAGAGATCGTATAAGTAAGATTCCTTATGCTTCAGCAATAGGATCTATCATGTATGGTATGATATGTACTAGATCGGATGTCGCTCATGCACTTAGAGTAACAAGCAGATATCAGTCGAGTCCAGGAGAAGAGCACTGGAAGAAAGTGAAAAATATCCTAAAGTACTTACGAAGGACTAAGGATGTATTTCTTATCTACGGTGGGTCTTAATTAAAACTCGAGGGCTTCACAGACTCAAGTTTTTAAACAGACAAAGATGACAATAAATCCATTTTAGGGTATGTGTTTACCTTAAACGGTGGTGCAGTGAGTTGGAAGAGTTTCAAATAGCAAACAATTGCTGATTCAATGACAGACGGTGGGTCTGAATTAAAACTCGAGGGCTTCACAGACTCAAGTTTTCAAACAAACCAAGATGACAGTAAATCCGTTTTAGGGTATGTGTTTACCTTAAACGGTGGCGCAATGAGTTGGAAGAGTTCCAAATAGCAAACAGTTGCTGATTCAATGACAGAGGCAGAGTACATAGTTGCAAGTGAAGCTGTAAAGGAGGTTGTTTGGATGAAGAAGTTCATAACCAAACATGGTGTGGTTCCTAGCATTGAAGGAGCAGTCCCCTTGTACTGTGACAACACCGGAGTTGTTGCACAGACTAAGGAACCAAGGTCTCATCAGAAATCCAAATATATGTTGCGGTGATTTCACTTGATCAGGAAGATCATTGAAAGAGGAGACGTCACCTTGGAGCGTGTAGACTCTCAATACAACATTGCAGATCCATTTACTAAAGCTTTAACACAACAGCAGTTTGATCGTCACTTAGAGAAGATGGGTACGAGATACCATGGCGATTGGCTTTAGTGCAAGTGGGAGATTGAAAGTAGTATGTATACAAGCTAATCATATATGATGATAAAGCAAATACTTTGTAAACGATCTTATTTATTTATTAATAAAAGTATTCATTTATTAAAAGCATTTAATTATCTACATGATGCTGTTTTTATAATATGTAAATAACACATAGTTTTAAACAATGCTTTTAGAATCATGATGTTGATCATGCTAATGAGATCTAAATTCTTAGAAATCTTGAAACAAAAATAGTTCCTAATCGTTGGATTACTAAAAATGGGATTAGTTAATTCGGATAAATTGGTACATATGTTGCTTGCTCATTGGATGAGAATGATTGATCTCATGATCATTTGTGTGGAGACACTAAAGCAAGTATATAGGTGCTTATTGGAGAATAAGTACACTGAACGTGACTCGCAAAGGAATACCTAATGGAGTTTTACTTGCCTGTCAATAGAAATTCCTAATGTGATAGTAGTATAAGTGATCCTCAAACTTGAGATCATCATAATATCTTGTGTATAATGAATTATACTTTGACTTATTTCTTAAGACCCTTAGAGTATATCAATGGGTATGCTTGGGTGTAATAAGTTATATATGGAGATAATGAATGATCAATAAAGAATCTACCGCTTCTAGTAAAAGAAGAGAAATGTCCTACGTAATTCGTTAAATGACAACCCAGTAGTCCTCGGCTAAGGCAGAATAAAATTAAAAAGGAGTTTCTAATTTGTATTATTTGGAGTTGTGCATTTTCTGATCGAAATACATATAATTAAATAAAATAAGACTTTACAGTAATTCCATGTCTTATATTTAATTGGGACATTGTATGGTGAAAGAATTGAATTGTACGGTAACTATTAACTCAAAGGTTCTTTTATGATTAATATTGAAATCTATATTATCTGGAAAGTCGTTGATCGCTAGGGAGGCTTATCCTTATTGTAAAATAAATATTATTTATTTAAATAAATTATTAGTTTGATTTATTTATTTAAATAAGATTAGAATTGTTTTAATTGATTTATTCACAACCGGTTTAATATGGAGAACCTGTGACGCCCCCAAATTCGGGTTCCTGGAACCTCAGACCTGGTACGTTACGGTACTTCATCTTCATACATATTCTATCAACTAATGCAAAATATATAAACATAAATTATTTATTTCACATGATTCTATAACATTTCCCAAGGTTTATTTAACCTTAACTGAATTTATACCTTTAATAACTTAAAAGGCTTACAACATCATTTGCATCAGATAACTAATAGTTATAAATGCATATAATCTACTCTTGGAATTTGCATTTGCCTTTGTCTTTCTTCAAGCATTCGTCTTAATCTGAAATTTGTTATCATGATATAGCAAGGGTGAGCAACTACTTTGCCCAGAAAGTTTAAATACAACAAGGATATATCTTGATTGAAAGAAAGAATAAGCTTTCAAATTTTCAACAATATAATAATTGTGAAAGAGCATGAATCAAAATGTCAATAATTGAATGACTGAAACAATAATATTTAATGTTAAGAAGGACCATGAACAACTTTAACAGAACCTTATGGTAATGAAGGTGATCAGCCTTTCATACCTGATGAACATATACAACATGCACTAAGTGCGAATCAATAATCATAGATGTGGAATAATCAACAATAATTATCCACTAACATACTTGAAAAATAATAACTCGAGTTTGAGTTAGAAAAACTTGCCTGAACCATCGATTACTGCTACGCAATCTAATTTAATCTCTTTATTGAAAAGACCTATCAGTTATAAGATTGATCTTTCAATTAGTATAACATACTTTATCTCACAACACTATTACTTTATAAGTAAATTATCTAACATTTAACCACATAGTCAAATATTATATAACACTTTAACATCATACGTATTCACAAGTCTAAACCTAGCACACATCGAGTCTTTAATAATGTTCAATACAGTATGCTGAGTGGGTTTCCCACAAACAACCAACAAACTAGTTTCCCGCCTCGTCTACACTGTTATTCACAGCGAGTTAGATTGGTAGCTAGTTTGTATATACCTCCGTTCCTTGAAGAATCGTTTAACCTAGATAATATACATCAACCATTAAAGAGTACGATTGTACCACTACTTTATCATATAACTTATGAATTAACACTTAATCTTTCATATTATAAGTTATTATTTATAATCCATTAAGCCGAATATCTAATCCAGCAATTTAAATTCAAACTGAATTACAATCCATCAACCTGAATTCACTAATTCAGCAAACCTAATGCACCAATTCAGCAAGATGAATCCACCAATTCAGCAAGCTGAATACAAGCTAACATAATTAATTCAGCAAACCGAATTCAAATTGTATTCCTTTTTTAACATATTACATTTCTAATTTATCATACTATACATTTAATATTGCTTATTGAATGTCCATTCAATAACTTAACTCCTCTTTCAAACTATCATTTAATATTATTAATTATTTAATAATATTCAAATTATTTACTAATATTATTAATTATTAAATAATATTTTAAATCAATGATTTAATAACACTTTAATTCAAATGTTATCAATCACTCGATAATATCTTAATCTAATATTATTAATATTTTAATCATTTATTAAACTTAAAAATAATTTATTTTAATTGCTTAATCTTTACTAATTTATTTATTTAACAACCATACAAGGCCATAAACATAATGTCTCATCATCAATGACCAAAACCCCTTTCAAAAATCTGTATATACCATATCTAGGGTTCTCCAATCATAAAATCCTATTTTTCATATTTTTAACATTACATAATTAATTTAATTTATTTATTCATAACTAAATTATTTCCATAAAAAATACCAAATAATCTTATTATTATTTTTATCTTTTGGTCACACATATATACATATATTCTATACACAAAAATAATATTTCTGAAATTTTTTAATTTCCTTTATTATTTTTCAAAAGTCCGTTTTTAGTTCGTAACTTAAGAAAATTAGCTATATCATGCTCAACTCCAACAATTCCTAACTCTTGGCAAAATCTTACATGTATTAACATGAATTTTTAGTTTAAATTTCGTGGCCATCGGAGTAACAGAACTCCAGTTATAGCGGTTTTCGTCGAAAAAATCCAAAAATTGAAATGGCCATAACTCGATCGATTTAAATCAGAATAATCTCATCTTTGGACAGGAGCTACTATATATCATATATTTTCATGTCCCAAAAGGACAGAATTTATTTCAATAATTAAATGGCCGAAAATTCCCCTGTAAATATTTGGACAGATTATTTTTTTCGGTATTTCCAGATTTTTCCCTTTCTTGCTAAAATAGTCATAACTCTCTCGTTTTAAAATATTTTTGAGCGATTCGTGAGCCCACGCGAACTAACTTCCGGGACTACAACTTTTTTTCAATGACTTATTTCCAAATTTTGAACACATCAGTCCAGAAAGTTCGTGGAAGGGGACTGTTCGCAATTGGTTAGAAAGTTTTGAGTATGCTCCTTCTGAACGTCATAACTCCCTCCTCCAAAGTTGAAATTAGTCCGTTCCGGAGGATACGGAAAGCTATTCAGTGAGTTATAACATACCAAAAGCCCATAATTTTCTGAATAACCTAGCTAACCTCGAATTTTTCTTTTAGGGGCAGCAGTCCACTAGATTTTCTTTGTTTTAAAAACTATTTTGCTTTTCTTCTTTGGTCAAACTTTTAATACCCAAAATAGTTAGATTAATACATAAAACACCATCTAACTAGTAGATCTAGTGTTCTCATGTTCAAGATCATAAATTTTATGGTTCAAAATAACCAAAAATCAAATACATAAACTAGCTAGGATTTTATACATTTTGTGTGCTCTTCCTCTTCATCCCTTCTCCTTCTCCTCCCTTCTTCTTCTCTCCCCTCTCCTTTCTTCTCTTCCATGGAAGATCCCTCTCTGCTCTTTCCCTTTGTATGGTCGAGTATGTGATGAAAAAGGAAAGAGAATTGCTTTTCTTTTCTCTTTCTTAGTTAATTAATTAAAAAGGAGAGTTAGTAAAATTAGGTGGAGTAGGTGAGAATTAGTGGGGAAGTAGGTGAAAGTTAGTGGGGGAGTTCGTGGGAGTGGTTGGCTGCGCATGTCCTGCAGATTTCCAATAGATTTGACCCTTGTGGATCCCGCTTTTGATTTTTCGTTTTGCGTATTTAATTTCGTCTTTAACTTTTAGACCCAAAAACTTAAATTTTCAAGTTTATAGTCGATTCCTACTAAATTTGATGCTCCTAACATCATGGGCACATTCGTTTCTTCAAATTCACCTCCAAATTTTAAGTTTGACTTTTCTCCATAAAAGTAAAATGTTGACTTTGACCAAAAAGTCAACCCCGACACATTTTGTGTTCACAATCTATTCTTACTAATTTTGACGTTCCCGATTCAAATATTCAGTCCGCGTCTCAAGATTCCACTCCTAACTCTGATTTTGACTTTTTTTTCATAAAAGTCAACTATTAACTTTGACCAAAAAGTCAACCATGATACATTTTGTGTTTACGATCTTTTCTGACTTATCTTGAAGTTTAGGACATAACCGAGCAGTCCGTGCTTCAAAATTATTTCCCTAACTCAAATTTTGACCCCTTTTTATTATTAATCATATCAACTAATCATCTATTGATTATTATTCATTTCATTGATTTACTAGTAAATAATTTAAATACTACCATTCTTCAATTACCATAACCCTTAAGCTATTAAATTCTAATTCCTAATATATAATATTAAGCTAAATAATTTTGTTTTTATTTCTCTCTAAATAATAAATAAATATATACATATTTATAATATATATTTATTTAATCCCACACATACTTCACATAAGTCGTAACCTATTTATCATCATCATTCCTCTTGCTAAAATATATAGCACATCACTAAATATATATATATATATATATATATATATATATATGTACCTATACATATACTCATTTTCTTTATCCTTATACATCTCTTCATTTAAAATTTATTTTCTTAATAAATTTCTCCACATGTGTCATTATAAAATTTCTTACACCGTTTAGTTCACATCACATTTATAGGTATCGTAGTACCTTATCCTTAATATTCCTTCATGTACATATAATTTCATTTCTAGGGTTTCAAAATTTTGTAACCCATTTTTCTCTATTCTCTTTTAATTAGTAAACCATATAGGTTCTTCTTAAAAATTTTAAATAAATTCTTAAATTCTTATCTAAGTTTTATTCTTTAAACATTATTTTAATCATTTAAAATCTTATAAATTTTCGAGTTGTCACATTCTTCCCCTCTATAAGGATTCCATCCTTGAAATCACTATTCACTAAAAATAGGTTTTCATTTTAACCTTTACAATTTCCTCCTATGAGGATTTTTCTTCTCTCATCACATTCTCCCATGACTTTTCTCTAAAGAGTTAGAAAAAAAAAACTTTTCATATCATGCTGAGGGGTCATATAGACCATGAACATATAGTTTTAACGGTATTCACGCTGAAAAACGGTAAATTATTAGGTATGTTTACAATCACGAAGAATGTAAACTATCCAGTCGAGTGCGTTATGTGACGCCCCCAAAATAGGTCCACACAACCCATTATGAGTTGCCAGAAATACACATAATAAAATTCAAATACAAATCTTCCAATTTACAACTATTACCATGTCGTATATAGTATGACAGTATTCGCACCCAAATTATTATAATGTCGTATCAAATAAAGCAACAAAATTTTTAAGTCCTCAAAGGAACCTGAGAAGATTTCTGCTCTCTTCATTCTAATGGCGTGCATTTTTGACACTTTCAAATTCGGGTTCACATCACCCTATTTGATTTAAAAAAATCAATTGTTAAATGACGTATAAGATACGACACATATATTTTTAAGTTCTCAGTACATTTATTATGTCACACTGTCCTATAACTTGATGAGGACCTCGACTAATTTGAAACACCACTTTATACACATGTTCTCTCTGCTAGTTCCAGCTATACTTTTATTTCCTGAAAGGAATTGTGAAGCAAAAAAGGTGAGCACAAATATCCCAGTAATGAATATCATGACTAAGATAATTAAATTATCAATAGCATTAATCAGTAATAAATCAGATATTTAGAATATATAGTATATGATAAAAAATTTCAACTATAATTGCAGCAGAATTAACAATCCATTAGGAGAGTCAAGTAGAACACAATGTCCACTATCTTCTCCAAATTAAAAGTCCATCATCAATATTTTATTCTTGTAACCCCAATCAACAGTTCTTTGCTGTACCCAAGACAAAGAAAACTTTCACCACCAGTCTTTACCTGAAACACCAAAAATTATGGTTATACCAATTTATAGTTCCTATTCATAATCATGCTAATAAATTCATCTTTGCACTCCGGGCCAAAGATATTAAACTTTAACACCAATGGTTATGCCAATCAATAATCCATCTTTGCACTATGGGCCAAAGACATACAATTGTAAAACCAATGGTCATGTCAATCAACAGTCCATCTTTGCACTACAGGCCAAAGACATACAACTGTAAAACCAATGGTCAGGCCAATCAACAGTCCATCTTTGCACTACGGGCCAAAGACATACAACTGTAAAACCAATAGTCATGATCATATCAATCAACATTTCATCTTTGTACTACGGGCCAAAGAGAAATTTCTCCACAATGATTTTAACAATGATATATAATCAGAATAATAAGATAAAAATAGATCTTAGTGATTTTCAACTTAATTATCCAAAGTCCAAATTACCAACACAATATCCAGAAAATCGATTAGAATTCTTGATAGAATATAAAGTTCAAGTAAATATAAAGTTACCGGATCAAACATAATAACCTAAAACTGAATAGAAAGATTCAAGTCAAGATATTAGATGAATCAAAAACCATTAAGGATATTCTAATCATTTCAGAACTTTTCACCATTTAATGCTAAGTTGAAGAACAAATAATAATCTCTTACAATAATATGGAGTATGAAAGAAGATGATATCCCTTTACCATATTATAAAAAAAAGTGATACCCCTTACCTTAGCACGCGATTAGATGTTGCTTTATATGAAAATGATCAACCTGAACAATGTTTGCACTCTTTATCAACGCTTGGAGTAGCCTTACACTCAAAAAAAATACTCACAATATTGTAATAAAAGAATTTTATACTTTTGGTGTAGTCATGGTGTGTGTTTTGTTACTCAACCAAAGCAATCTATTTATACTAAAAATTGAGGAGACAACTAGCACACACGTTTTGACAAAATAACCCAATGTGCTATATAAAAATACTGGTAGTGGAATTTATGGTCCCACAGAAAAAATTAAACTAATCTGTACACGTTTTAACAAATTTTGTTCAATAATAGAGTTGTGGTCTATACTACTTTAGGAAAATTAGAGTGTCGGCAAGTCCTGCCAAACTTACTTTTGTAAATAGAAAATAATTGAACAAACATCTGCATATCATACTTTTCTTTAATCAATAACTTTTATTCATCAATTATTTACACATTTTTAATCTTTCAACAATTATTCACAATCATTATTATAGACTCACAATTCTTTCAACTAGTCTTATATATCATAACTGTTATTTATTAACATATGTAATAAATAATTACATGAATGATAAGGAGAAAATAAATGCATGATCTCCAAAAAATTTAGAGGCCTCAGTCAGGGATCAACTTACCCCCGAATAAATCTAGGGCGTGAGACCACTTGAGCATAGGGAAATTTACCAAGACTCGAACCCACGTTAATGGAGACTTATGTCTGGCTTCCGACCACAAAGCTACCATCTCAGGTGATGATAAAATACAATAATATAAGTATATAAATATTTATTAAATCAATACCTTACTATAAACAATTTAAATTCTACTAAAAATCGGGGTTACCAAAATATATTTTCCTTGAATAAAATATAAACCAACTAATAATTCATAATTCATTTACAGTGCCTTTATTTATCGCATAAAATTATTATTTTTATTTTTATCATAACTCCTTCGTTACTTGTGCGTTTACATCACGACACCTCATGAGCTTACTAACACTTCTAAAATATTTAAACTAACTTCACATAATTTTATATCTTTGAAACACCATCAATATTAATCTTATATTATTATCAGATTTTTCAGTAAACTTCATAATTTTTCCCAATTCATAGAATTTTCTATGAATTTTCACTAACTCCTAAACTAACTTTAAATAGCTTAAAAATTCAATAAATACTTCTGTTCTTTAATAGTTCTCCAAAAATTTTCAATAATTCTTAAATAATTATATAGGATTTTCCACCAAGTTTCATAATTAATATTCCAAAACTTATAAGTTAATAACAAAATTTAAGAAACCCATATATGATAATTTATTTTTAAAACGCCAGTCCACTATTATGGTATTACCAACATTAATTAAAACTTATTTGTCAAAATAATTAATTTTAACAGCAACTAGACTTCAAATACTCCAATTTAGCCTTAAGAATTACCCAAATCGAATTTAAAATACTTAAGTTATACATTTTTGAAACTTAGAACTTGATACTGAAAATTCTGTTTTGAAAAATTCCAGACCAGCGACTTCAAGAAGTTCATAACAAATCATACGTTATTCTTTAACGGTTCAAAATTTGTGGACATATACTCAAATTATATATGTATAACATATCCAAATATTACAACGATCCAACGTATGAGTTAAGAATTATAACTCACGTAATAGAGCTTAAGAAAATAGATTTTTCGGACTATAAGTCCTTCGAACCAGTTTCATTCAAACAGTCACCACGAAAAATACACAAGGAATTTTTGGGTGATTCTAATTTCTGTGTTTAGCTTTCTTCCAGGGCTTTCATTTGATATAAGGTTCATCTCCTAACTCATTATACATAATTAGTTATGGATTTTACAAAATCAACTAGTAACTAATTTTTCTGAAATTTTCAGATTTCATTTTTCATTTGATTTCTAGATTTCTCTCATTTGATTCATATTTATGCAAGTTTAAATCATCCCAACAAGCATATACATAATCTCTGTACATAAAATTCATATATGAAAATCAAAAATTTACAAAAGTTAAGGAATTTACCTTTCTTATTTTTCATTTTCTTCTTCCTTCGTTTCTTTCCTTCTTCTTTCTTTCTTTCTCTTCTCTCTTTTCTCTCTTTCTTTGTTTCTGCCGAGTGACAAATTAGGTGAGAATGGAGAAAGTTTCATCCTTTTGTTTCTTTCTCTCTTTTCTTCCTTTTCTCTTTCTTCTTTTCCTCTTTTTCTCCTCTTTTCTTTTTTCTTCCTCCCCCACCTTGTCCCCCCATTATTTTCCCTTCTCCATCTTTTATTATTATCAGCACTTATTGTCCACATGGCTGCTCTTCTAGAAGAATTTAATCTCTCAGCTCCTTTTTTATTAGCTCACTTATTCGTTTAATTATCAATTCGACCATTCCGAGTTTTAAAAAATTAAAGTTTACATTAAAACCTTAATTCTCATTTATAATTTTCATTTCATTAATTGAAAATTCTATAATATAACAATTTAGGATAACAATCATTAAGAATATTAGACTTTTATGTTATAAAAGTCGGGGTCTTACAATCTCCACTCCTTATGAAATTTCGTCCTCGAAATTTACGTAAGTACATGGAATTCTGAAAAAGATAATGATACTTAACTTTTATTTCAAATTCTCTCTCCCATGTCATTTCCTCCGTATCATGGTTCATGCATTGCTCATCTCCTGGAATTCAAATTCAATTCTAGAATACAGTTACAAAAAAATATTAATTTACATATCACAATTTGTCAACTAATTAAATAACAAAAATTCAGTTAGGTAGGACACACACTAGTGAAGAATTTTGCTCTCCTCTCCCCTCCTAGTTCTAATTCCAGATCAACGCCATCCCTAAGCTCTGATACCAACTGTAACGCCCCCAAAATAGGTCCACACAACCCATTATGAGTCGCCAGAAATACACACAACAAAATCCAAATACAAATCTTTCTATTTACAACTATTACCATGTCGTATATAGTACGACAGTATTCGCACTCAAATTATTATAATGTCGTATCAAATAAAGCAACAAATATTTTAAGTTCTTAAAGGAACTAGAGAAGATTTCTGCTCTCTTCATTCTAATGGGGTGCATTTTTGACGCTTTCAAATTTGGGTTCACATCACCCTATTTGATTCACCAAAATCAACTGTTAAATGACGTATAAGATACGATACACATATTTTTAAGTTCTCAGTACAGTTATTACGACATACTGTCCTATAACTTGAAAAGGACCGCGAATAATTCGAAACACCACTTTATATACATGTTCTCTCTGCTAGTTCCAGCTGCACTTTTATTTCCTGAAAGGAATTGTGAAGAAAAAGGGATGAGCACAAATAGCCCAGTAAATAATATCATGACTAAGATAATTAAATTATCAATACCATTAATCAGTAATAAATCGGATATTTAGAACATATGGTAGATGATAAAAGTTTTCAACCATAATTGTAGCGAAATCAACAATCCATTAGGAGAGTCAAGTAGAACACAATGTCCACTATCTTCTCCAAATTAAAAGTCCATCATCAATATTTTATTCTTGTAACCCCAATCAACAGTTCTTTGCTGTACCCAAGACAAAGAAAACTTTCACCACCTGTCTTTACCTGAAACACCAAAAATAATGGTTATACTAATTTACAGTTCCTATTCATAATTATGCTAATAAATTCATCTTTGCACTCCGGACCAAAGATATTAAACTATAACACCAATGATTATGCCAATCAATAATTCATCTTTGCACTACGGGCCAAAGACATAGAACTGTAAAATCAATGGTCATGTCAATCAACAGTCCATCATTGCAATATAGGCCAAAGACATACAACTGTAAAACCAATGGTCATGCCAATCAACAGTCCATCTTTGCACTACGGGCCAAAGACATACAACTGTAAAACCAATGATTATGATCATATTAATCAACATTTCATCTTTGCACTACGGGCTAAAGAGAAATTTCTCCATAATGATTATAACAATGATATATAATTAGAATAATAAGATAAAAATAGATCTTAGTAATTTTCAACTTAATTATCCAAAGTCCAAATTACCAACACGATATCTAGAAAATCAATTAGAATTCTTGATAGAATATAAAGTTCAAGTAAATGTAAAGTTATCGAATCAAACATAATAACTTAAAACTGAATAGAAAGATTTAAATCAAGATATTAGATGAATCAAAAACCATTAAGGATATTCTAATCATTTTAGGACTTTTTACCATTTAATGATAAGCTGAAGAACGAATAATAATCTCTTACAATAATATGGAGTATGGAAGAAGATGATATCCTTTCACCATATTATAAAAAAAAGTGATACCCATTACCTTAGCACACGACTAGATGTTGCTTTCTATGAAAGTGATCAACCTGAACAATGTTTGCACTCTTTATCAACGCTTGGAGTAGCCTTACACTCAAAAGAAATACTCACAATATTATACTCACAATATTGTAATAAAAGAATTTTATACTTTTGGTGTAGTCATGGTGTGTGTTTTGTTACTCAACCAAAGCAATTTATTTATACTAAAAATTGAGGAGACAACTAGCACACACATTTTGACAAAATAACCCAATGCGCTATATAAAAATACTGGTAGTGGAATTTGTGATCCCACGGAAGAAATTAAACCAATTTGTACACGTTTTAACAAAATTTGTTCAATAATAGAGTTTTAGTCCATACTACTTTAGATAAAGTAGAGTGTCGGCAAGTCTTGCCAAACTTACTTTTGTAAAATAAAAATAATTAGACAAACATCTACATATCATACTTATCTTTAATCAATATCTTTTATTCATCAATTATTTATACATTTTTAATCTTTCAACAATTATTCACAATCATTATTATAGACTCATAATATTTTCAACTGGTTTTATATATCATAACTGTTAGTTTATTAACATATATAATAAATAATTACATGCATGATAGGGAGAAAATAAATGCATGATCTTCAAAAAAATTAGAGGCCTCAGTCAGGGCTCAACTTACCCCCAAATAAATCTAGGGCGTGAGACCACTTGAGCATAGGGGAGTTTATCAGGACTCGAACCCACGTGAATGGAGACTTATGTCTGGCTTCCCATCACTAAGCCACCATCTCAAGTGATGATAAAATACAACAATATAAGTATATAAACATTTAATAAATTAACAACTTTCTATAAACAAATTAAATTCAACTAAAAGTCGGGGTCACCAAAATATATTCTCCTTGAATAAAATATAAACCAACTAATAATACATAATTTTTTCACAGTGCCTTTATTTATCACATAAAATCCTTATTTTTATTTTTATCATAACTCCTTCGTTACTTGTGTGTTTACATCCCGAGATCTCATGAGCTTACAAACACTTCTAAAATATTTAAACTAACTTCACATAATTTTATATATTTGAAACACCATCAATATTAATCTTCTATTATTATAAGATTTTTCAGTAAACTTCATAATTTTCCCCAATTCATAGAATTTTCTATGAATTTCCACTAACTCCTAAACTAACTTTAAATAGCTTAAAATTTTAATAAATACTTCTGCTCTTTAATAGTTCTCCAAAATTTTTCAGTAATTCTTAAATAATAATAATATAGGATTTTCCACCAAGTTTCATAATTAATATTCCAAAACTTAATAGTTAATAACAAAATTTAAGAAACCCATATATGATAATTTATTTTTAAAACGTCAGTCCACTATTATGGTATTACCACCATTAATTAAAATTTATTTGTTAAAATAATTAATTTTAACAGCAACTAAACTTCAAATAATCTAATTTAGCCTCAAAAATAATCTAAATCGGATTTAAAATCACTAAGTTATACATTTTTGAAATTTAAAACATGATGCTGAAAATTCTATTTTGAAAAATTCCTAGAACAGCCACCTCACGAAATTCATAACAAATCATACGTTAATCTATAACGGATCAAAATTTGTGGATATATACTCAACTTATATATGTATAACATATCCAAATATTACAACGATCCAACGGTCGGATTAAGAATTATAACTCACGCAATAGAGCTTAAGAAAACTGATTTTTCGGCCTATAAGTCCTTCAAACCAGTTTTATGGAAACAGTCACCACGAAAAATACACAACAAATTTTTGGGTGATTCCAATTTCTGTGTTTAGCTTACTTCCAGGGTTTTCATTTGATATAACGTTCATCTCCGAACTCATTATACACAATTAGTTATGGATTTTACAAAATCAACTAGTAACTAATTTTTCTAAAATTTTCAATTTTCGTTTTTCATTTGGTTTCTAGATTTCTCTCATTAGATTTATATTTATGCAAGTTTAAATCATCCCAACAAGCATATACATAATCTTTGTACATAAAATTCATATATGAAAATCAAAAATTTACAAAGGTTAAGGAAATTACATTTCTTATTTTTCAATTTTTCCTTCCTTCCTTTCTTTTTTTCCTTCTTTCTTTCTTTCTCTTTCCTTTCTCTCTTTTCTCTCTTTCTTTGTTTCTGCCGAGTGACAATTGGGTGAGAATGGAGGAAATTTCCTCCTTTTGTTTCTTTCTCTCTTTTCTTCCTTTTCTTTTTCTTCTTTTCCTCTTTTTTTCTTCCTTTCTTTTTCTTCCACCCCCACCTTGTCCCCCCATTATTTTCCCTTCTCTCTCTTTTATTATTACCAACACTTATTGTCCATATGGCTGCTCTGTTAGAAAATTTTAATCTCTCATCTCCTCTTTTATTAACTCACTTATTCGTTTAATTATCAATTTGACCATTCCGACTTTTAAAAATTAAAGTTTACATTAAAACATCCACTATACCAAAAATGGCCTCTAGTGAAGGACAAATCCTTCACAAGATGTAATATATCACTCACAATAAATTTATTGTGAAGGAATATTTCTTTTACACGAGTGCTCGCATAAGACCTCCTCGCAATTGGCTATCATTCGCTAAGTAGTAACTAAATATTTTTTGTGAAGGATATATTGTGAATAACTTTTTATTCACAAATTATATTTGGTAATGGAATATTGTTATTTAGTGAAAGATTGATTTTCTTCATAAATAATATTTTAAGAATGACTATTTAAAATTAGTGAATAATTTTATTCCCTTACAAATAATATATTTTGAAGAACAAATTTATTTAACGAGAAAATTTTTTTCTTCACTATTTATAAATTGAGAATGTTTCTTCAATTTAATGAGGAAAATAATCCTTCATTAATGTTCATTTCTCAAGTAAAATTCTTCACAAATTATAAATTTATAAATAAAAAATTAATTGGTAAATAATCAAAATTCATTGCAAATTATAATTAATTTTCAAATCAGTGATTTCATATTTATTATTATTATTAATCAATATAAGAAATATTAAATTTAATATTTCAAGTAAATATAAATGTCATACTTGTTTCAAACTAATTTATAAACTAATGCATAAAAAACTAATAACCCATGCAATACATTTATACATGCCTTTTACATTTCACATTCTCATACAACACATGTTATCATAGATCACATATAGCAATTGAGTTCCATAACCCAATTGACTTAGTCATATTTTGACTGTAACAATTCAATAAACATGGTATATAACTCACCATATAATCACATACAATCCACAAACATAACATAACTGAAAAACTTTCCTTGATTGGAGATTACCACAAAATTTAACTTAGAGTTTTTTCACAATTCCTACAGAATTATTATTACATACACACACATATTAAATAATTAAATGTCACAAAATATGCATGTTTATTCAATAATAATAATTACTAGTTTATAAAAACTAATATTAATCATTCTTACTCAAAACGAATATTAGTTTACTTAAAAACTTAATTCATTTTAATCTTTTTACGTCAAATAAAGGTCCCTCATATTTTAATATGTAAATATTTTATATATTAAAGCTTAAATCATTTATATTCCATATTCCACTTTAGGAATATCTTTTATCTTTATTTGCGAATTTAGGTTTTAAAAAGATATTATATATCTTTTATAGTAAAAACTCAGTTTACTATATTATTTCTTGATTTAAATAATTTTTATAACTTGTTGTCCACTCATGAGTTAACTCAGATCATTGCCTCATACGCAATTATTTTACTTCGTTAGCAAATTAGCTTCGTATTTAATCTCACGAATAATTTGCATTCTCACTATATATATATATATATATATATATATATATATATATATATATATATATATATATATATATATATACTCCGTTAGTCAATTCTTTCTTCAAAATCTACGTTTCAAAATACAAAAACCTTCGTTTTATAACTCTTAGGACCATTATATTACATTTAACGGTTGCACGCTTTTTGTTTCGCAATTATTCACATTTTCGCTATATGTATATATATATATATATACCGCTATATAAATCTTAGCTCAAAAACCTCATTTTGAACTCCAAAAATCTCAAAATATCATTTTTATGATTAATACAAATTTTTAAAGGTTTCCCTCCTTTCGTTGCTCCACAAAGTAATTTTATAGGCAACCTTAGGTTTTCTTTCACTTAAATATGTAAATTTATATTTATTACATATTTTTATTGCTTTATTTATGTCCGAAAGTAAGTTTTTCGGCATAAATATCATTTTCAGTTAAAATTTACCCCGTAGGACATTATTAGATTTATTATGACTTATTATTTTGTCGGAACGCGATTCGAAACGTCGAACGTCAAAATCGCTCGGCGCGTCGACGCTCGGCGTCGCCCAAATTTTAAGTTCTAACATGCTCCTTCGCTCATTTTTCATTCTCAACCCATAAATCGAATAACAGCAAAATCTTGGTATGTTATAGTCCTTATATCATAATATTTTTAGAAAATTTCTAATCGCGAAAATGAGTCACAAAAGTCGAGCAAAACAGCGCACTAATACTGCACCAAGCAGCTGCCCAGCACAGCTAGGCGCCAGCAGGTGCCAGCGGGCGTCGGGCGCTGCCTGGCCCTGCTGCTGCAGCCTAATTTGCAATTTTTCCACGCTTTGCTCACTTATCGAAAAATTCCCAATTTTGGATATATTATAGGTACTGTCGACACTCGAAATTTTTCTTGCCCCAATACTAACACTGTAGGAGGGCAAAACCGTTAATCAATTCAAATCCGGCCACCAATGTCGGTCCTTCAATTCAAATTCGGCCGCTAATGCCGGTCCTTTAACTTAAAACCGGCCGCCAGTGCCGGTCCTTCAACCTAGATCCGATCCCCAATATCGATAACCTAAATCTGATCCCCAATATCGGTATTCCAGCCAGCTCCGATCTCTAATCGAATCGTCTATCCAGCTCCGATCTCCAATCGAACCGTCAAACCAGCTCCGATCTCCAATCGAACCGTCTATCCAACTCTGATCTCCAATCGGACCGTCTATCCAGCTCCGATCTCTAATCGGACCGTCTATCCAGCTCCGATCTCAAATCAGACCGTCTATCCAGCTCCGATCTCCAATCGGACCGTCAATCCAGCTCCGATCTCCATTCATACCGGCAATCCATCTCTGATCTCCAATCGAACAGTCTATCCAGCTCCGATCTCCAATCGGACCGTCAATCCAGCTTCGATCTTCGATCGGACCGTCAGTCAAACCCCGATCTCAATATCGGGCCTTCAAGTCAGCCCCGACATCAACCCGGGAGGTACAGTTCAACCTTGACATCAACCTAGGATATGTTAAATAATCCCCGGTCTCAGCCCGGGAAGTACAGATCAGCCTCGACGTTAAGCCGGGAATTGCATTTCAGCCCCAAAGACAATCCTGGGAAGCCAGTTCCATCAAAGGCCGTGCTGACACCATAGGCAACCTCAGGATGGGCAAAACGGTCATTTTATCCAACTCTCAACAGATTCGGTCAAACTCAAGTCGAATTAATGCCATCGAAGTCAGAACGAACCACAACAACGATCCCGAGTGCCAATAGCGCAAGACAGCTAAACAGAAAAACTGCAGGGAATAGAAGACCTGGTTATGAACCCGTCTTCTTGGACCCAGAAAGTGTTTTATCCCATGTCATTGCGACACTCTCTGCAAGGGCTTTTCGAAAAGCTATCGCACGCCTCAAACGGACGCTTCGATCAAAAGTTTGAAAGTTCTGACTTCGATTACGCGTTGTCCAAAGTGTACGTACTTCGAGACGGTGGAACCCGGCACTGCGGGCCCCACCTAGGGAGCTGCACCTCTACTTGCGGCAGCAGTAGGTAGAGCTAAGGCTCCCTGGTCTATAAAAAAATGTGCACCCCCTTCATTTTAAAAAGTTTTGAAACGCAGCGAAGCTATGCCTGTCTAATTTTCTGACTTTTACACCTCTTTCAAACTCAAATATTTTCACTCCAACACGTAGATATACCCATATACTACCACATATCAGAAAATAACTGGTAGATTTGGACGTATAGAGTCTACGATTTGGAAAAAAGGCCGTATTACAGTCCATTATAAGTATTTTTAAGATCAGAAAGTCAATACTACTACTTTGCATTGTTTTCCACTTGCACACAAAGTTTCATCATCTAAATATGCCCAGAACTTAGTTCCGTGGCCGTTTTCGTCAAAATTTGGTACATTTCTGTACATAAACGCTAATTTTTATATTTTTACAACTCGAATTGACGATCCGTCAGCTTCAGCAATTTCAATGCACTAGCACGCACGTTTTTTGGCAACTCCGCCGGACTGGGTTGCTTTTCCAGTCTGGGTTTGGACCTTTTTATGCTTATTTAACTGTAAATGGACTAACATTTCAATTCTATCAAGCCCGGATGTCAAATTCGTGGTAGTTTATCGCTTATATATATATTTACGCATATGTAAGCGACTTTCACCATCATTGGTACTCATATCAGTCCTGGTTGACTACATTTCTATCAATATATATATATTCAGTCCGGCCTAAATTACTTTGTGGCCATTTTACTGCTTTTGCACACTTAGCCATACTGGGTGCTGTGACAACCCAAAAATTTAGAAAATCTTAAATGATTAAATTAAAGGTTAAAGAATAAAACCTAGATTGGAATTAAAGGATTAATTAAAAATTTTTAAAGAACCTATACGGTTTGATTTAAATTTTTAAGTAATGTAAAGAAATTAAATGAGAATGCTAGAAATTTTGAAATTTAGAAAGAGAGTATGTATAAGGATAAATATATTATGACTCATGAGGAGTATGTATGTGATTAAATATATATATATGTTTATTTGTTTTATTAAGTGAATTATAAAGAAAGCTACATAATCTAATTATACATTAGGTATGGTAATTAAATAACTTAAGAGTTATGGTATAAGAGAATTTAGTATTTAAAATATATACTAACCTAGAAGGTTAATTTTATTATCTCAATTTATTAAATTATTTTAAACCTAATTAAAGCAAGTCTAATTGGGTTATGAAATTAAATGTACATAAGTAATCATTCAAATTCTAAAATGAATGGAATAAAAATCCTAACTATTTAATTAGGGTAAGATAAAATTTGTGTATTAAACCCGTGCTAATTTACATAGCCCAAACATTTTAATTAGAGAGCCCAAACCATTTAAATGGGAGCCCATAACTTAGCCCAACCTGGGAGGGACCTTTTAGTCATTTGATTAAGTAAATTAAAGTAAATGAAAAATGGGCAAGAAGAGGGGGAGTGCACCCGGTCACTTAGGAGAGAAAATGAGCATGTGTTGAATTTTTTTTCAAAGTTTAATCTCACACTCAAGCCCATGTGTCCCCTATCTTACTTTGCCTTATCATTTTACCAAGAGTGTAAGCAGGCTAAGAGAGAGAAGTGGAGACATGAGGTTAATTGAATGTGGGAGATGAAATGAGATAATTTTACACTTAATCATTTTATTTCATTTGCAAGAGAGAAACAAAATACAAAGAGAGAGAGAGAAAGGGGGGTGTATTCGGTAGCAACAAGAAGGAACCTCACATACCCAAGTTCATCTCATATTTTGGAAGATCAAGAAATATAGCCAAAAATCAAAGGTATAAAAATCAAACTCTAAATATTTAGTTTATGTATTTTATTTGATTTATTTTAGATAAAATATCAAGTTATGTTGCTTGAACTCTAAAACCATAGATCTACAAGTTTTAGAGTGTTTTATGAGTAGATCTAACCATTTTGGGTGTTAAAAGTTTGTTCTAAAGAAAGAAAAGCAAAATAGTTTTTAAAACTTAGAAAAATTAGTGGACTGCTGCCATTAAAAAGGAAATTCGGGATTAGTTAGATGTTCTAGAAAATTCTGAGCTTTTGGTATGTTGTAGTAAATTGAATAAGCTTTCCATAGACTCTAGAACGGACTAAATCCGACTTCGGAGGAAAGAGTTATGCCATTTTAAAGTAGCCGAGTCAAAACTGGGAAATCAACTCGGGTCAGTCCCCTCCCACGAATTTTTTGGAATTTTGTGCTTGAAATTTGAAGATGGTCCAAAAACAAAAATTGTAGTCCCGGAAGTTAGCTTCACGTGGGCTCAAGAATCGCTCAAAAACGTTTTAAAACGAAAACGTTATGATCGTTTTACTACAAGAGGGTCAAGCTGAAAAACTAAAACTGAACAGCCCGCTCCCGGATTTTACTGTTTACGTTTCATAAGTAGGATTCATAATCCGTCAACTCTGGGTGTTAGATCTATAACATACGAAGATTCTGGACAGTCTGACTAGCAGCGATTTTTCGGGTCTGTCACTATTCTGAAAAAATTATTTGATAATTTTATAATATATTTTAGGGAATCACGGTTCCAACGAGACCAAGTGGGCTCAAATCGGAGCAATAGATCTCCGTTTATAAATGTTTTCGTAAAAGACCTCAAAACAGAAAATATTTTCAAAATCTTGTATGGACAGTCGGTAGTGGCCAGTTTTACCAAGCCTATACTTGTCCAAAGTGGCTGTTTCTTAAGCCAAAAGTGTAGTTCGGGAAGTCAGCTTTCCAACGGTACAAAGTGGGCCCACATCGACTTTGTAGATTTTCGTCTACGAGCGTTTCCGTGAAGGACCTCAACTTTGAAACATATAATGAAAAGTTAAGAAAATTAACTAAAGTTTTCAATAATTAATTATTATTGAACATATAATAATTAAAGAATGCTTAATTAAGGTTAAGTATGAAAATGTGATTATTTAATTACATTAGCATTATAAAATAATTATTTATTATTTAATTAAAATTAAATAATAAATGAGTATAAATGACCACTATTTGACTATGCTTTAAAGAAAAATTAAAAGTTTATAATAAGTGATTAATTTATTATTATTTAACTAATTTTAAATAATAATTAAAGGCATATAATGATGTGATAATTGGTATTTAATTAAACATTACATACTAAAGTATATTTAATTAGTTATTAATTATGTTAAATAATAACTAAAGGTAATTAATTAATATTAAATAGTAATCAAATGAAGGTATAGATTAGTATAATGATAATAAATTTATTTAATAATTGTATTAAATAAATTATGTAAAAATGGTTTTAATGTTTTAAAAATCATTTAAAAATGATTTAAAGGTTATAAAAAATTGTTTTAAGTTATACAAACATAACTTTTAATATTTTGTCATGAATTACATTAATATTTTAATATTAATGACAGTTATTTAATAATGGTTTTAAATGTTTTAAATTCATTTAAAGGCGATATTAAAGTATTAAAAATACTTTGAAATATTATAAATAACTTATAATATAATGTCATGTATTTCATTAATATTTGAAATTAATTAGATATTAATGATAATGAAATTATTTGGTATTTAAATCATTTAAAAATAATATTAATGATTGAAAAATCATTATAACTGATAATAATTATTTGAAAATTATTATGAGCTATTGAAAAATATTTTGATTAAGTAATAAAATATTTAAGATAATACTAAAGCGTTTAAGTAAAGTTATATTGATAATAGGCTCGATAAATATCTGATTAGGCAATCGGGATGTCGAAATAGTACCGAACTCAATTTAGACTGAAATAGTTTGATTTGATACCGAGTCTTTTGTGTTTTATTGATTATTAGGAATATATGATAATGTGTATATGTTATTTTATAAGTGTAATTAACAAAAGTTAATGTGATGATATTATTCTAATTGAGAGATCGATATTATCAATAATAGGTCTTTCAACTGAAGCAAAATTAGATTGCGTAGCAGTAATCAACGGTACAGGCAAGTTCTCGAACTATACTTTTAATTAAGCAAGTTCTCGAATATTGTAAAGCATGTTCGTGGTTAATCATTGTTGATTACACCACATCTTTGATTATTGATTCGTACGTTGTGTATATTGCATATGTTCATCAGGTATGAAAAGCTGATCACCTTCCTTACCATTTGGTTCAGTTAAATTTGTCCATGTTCATTATTGGTCATTCATCATTATTGTCTCGGTTATTCAGTTATGTAAATTGATTCGTGTTCTTTCACCAATATTATATTGTTAAAAGTTTGTCAGCTTATTATTCTTTTCAATCATGATATATCTTCCTTTGTATTTAAAACTTGCTGGGCAAACTTGTTGCTCTCTATTGCTATATCATGATAAACATTCTAGGATTTAAGACGAAACTTCAGACATAGACAAAGGTAAAGACAAGTTCCAGGATGGAATTATTATACGGTTAAAATGGTAATAGTATTGGATACAAATGACATTGTATATCGTGTAGGATATTAAATATGTGTATTAAGTTAAGGTTACAGACCTTGGGGAATTATGTTGTAAAAGTTATTGTATAAACAATTTATGTTTATATCTTCTGCAATAGTTATAGAAATGATGTATCGTAACGTACCAAGTCCGAGGTTTTGTTGACCCAGATTTGGGGGTGTCACAGGTGCTCTCCCCAGTCACTGGTTAACTACTTTTCTGTCAATTTCAATTCCAGTACGGGCACCGACGTGAAAAATTATCGCCCTTATTACTATTTTTCTATATATATATATATATATATATATATATTTCATTTCTGTCACAGCCTGGATTATTTCGTGGCTATTTACAGTTCTTTTATATAAATATATATATTTCAATTCCAGTCCGGGCTTCCGAGTAAAAACCCATCGCGCTTTTACAGCTTTTGTATATATATAATTACATATATTTCTTTACTCAAATTTATTAAACTGCTGCATTTAACATTCATTTGTATATGAATCTGCAGTAACATATTTGCGGGCGGACTAGATTTATCCAAATCTCGCCAATTCTAGCTTTCAACGTTTCAAACAGGTCCTGATAGAACCTGGAAGCTATAATGGCTGAGATTTCTTTAAATCTAGTTATTTTTACATAGTTTCAGCTTTAAAAGCAAACTCGTGTCCCTTAGATCGCTATCTAGTGGGAACGAGACGCTTTATCCACTCGTAGCCAAGATTTATTGATGAATCCTTGGTTCCATTGCGACGTGATGATGTATATATATATATATATATCCATTTCTGTGCAAATTTGGACGGTGTAGGTTTATGGGCTACTCATATGTGAGCCTAGGAATCGTGGGATTCACGATCAAATCGATCGGGATCTGATTCCCATGATGGACAAACTCCAGTTTACAAATGTACCCTGCCAGTTTTTTCTGTAAAATATACATACACAGACCTTAAAACGGTTATCCGAATTTAATGTCTCATCATAATGAAATTTCAATTATCATGTCAGCGTCCCTCCGATGGTTTTCATACCCATGAGGAGACCGACACTTGTCTATTTCTGTAGTCAAGGATGCTTCGCAGCCCGACAAATCACCATTCACATGCAGCCTTAAGGCTATAAAGATAAAAAAATTGAAAGTAGCGATATGATTTAATTCCTATGGCAGCGTAAGGGTTTTATAAACTAGCTTTCAAAACATCATTTTCAATCAAAAGAAAAGCTTTTGTAAATCAAATTAAATGCTTTTCCAAATCAAACCCTTCGTATATAGGCTCAACAAAGTCTGTCAAAGCTTTCAATCAATCAAATCAATAGGCCCAATTATTAAATAGCATTCTCTCACGCATTCACAGTTTGAAGGGAAATATTAAAAAGATGCGGTACCATGTTTACAGAGGAGTCGTGGGGTGCCTAACACCTTCCCCACACTTAACCAAGCCTTCGAACTCAAAAATCCAATTTCAAAGATCAAGTATCGACAGTGTCCAGCAATTGGGCCTCTTTTCAAATCAAACTCGGTTGAGTTGGTACAACCATTTTCTAATCTACCAACTGGCGACTCTAAACGTTGAAATTGTCGACATAAACACATGTTGGCCTCTTTCCTAAAAAAACCCTTCAAAACCTTTTTCCTAAATAAAAGGAGTGGGGGTAGAGAGAACTTAGGAAGATCGATTTGAGGAAACCCGGGTTATGAACCGACCCGTGGGGTTCTTAAATTTTCCAACGTCGATAGGTTGCGACTCTGCTGGGGACAGTAGAGGGCTTAGGCCGCTTTATAATCTTTTCAAATATTTCCCTTTCAAAACGATTGAATGCGTGAAATCCTGCGTCTCCACAGTCAATGGATGAGTAAATGCTGCGTCTTTACATTGAATGAATGTGAATGAATGCTTTCCTGCTTTAGTGCTTCGCACCCTTATTAGTGCTTCGCACCCTTATTAGTTCTTCGCACCCAACTGTCATTATATACATAAACGGTAAGGCACGATGTATCAGAATGTATGTTGTGTGTCCCTCTCACAAGGAGGATAACCCGGTCGGTGTTAAGTAATGACTCTGGGGACGATTAAGTCTCTGAGGGTGCCTCATGAAAATACACCACTCAGATTCGCTCCAGTTGAACAATCGGATTAACTTCCCTTCTAGTAGATTGAGATGATCTGGGAGCCTTCATGCCAAAACAAAAGCCGCGAGAGCAACCTAAGATAGGACGGCCTCTGATTAACCAAATCCGAAGGGAAGCCTCGTCATACCTTCCTCTTTCAATTCCATGTCAAGTCTCCAATTACTGAGGAGCACAATGTAAATATCAAAAATGAAAGATTTACTTTCCCTGTCAAATACATGTCATCCTGTCATTAAAACAACTAACCTTGGTTTTGCAAGATAAACACTAAAAAACACATCATGCATCCAACCCTGACGTACCTCAGGAAATTAACACGCCTACGTTGTGTTGTAGGTGTAAAAATTGGTCCTGTCACCAGATCTAAATTTAAGAAAGCACTCAGTCCATCCGCCAACATGGCTTCAAGTGCTCCACCTGAATCCACCCCTGTCTCCAGGGAAGAATTCGAAGGACTAAAAAATCAAATAGCCGAGCTAGCCGGTTTTCTGCTAGAACAAAGTAAGGCCTTTAAAGAGTAACAATCTCAAGCTCATCCAGAACCAGGAACATCTGGTAGTGGTGCTGGCGGTCAAGATGTAGAAAAGGCCGAAACTCAGATTCCTGGACCACAAAACTAGGACACCACCAACAAAACTCCTGAGATCACCCCCCTCGTCAAAGAGCCGGAAGCTGGTGACATTCTTAAGAAAATGTAACAGATGAAAGAAACCCTCCAATCTATCAAAGGGACTGGGGCGTTTGGCAGTGTTACTTACTCTGACCTCTGCATATTCCCTGGGGCTCGTTATCCCAAAAAATTTTAAGTCCCTGATTTCGAGAAATATGACGGAACGGGGGATCCTTACACACACCTGAAAGTCTTCATCGGAGAACTCGGATCCTATGCTGAGGACGAGAAACTTCGAATGCAACTATTCCAAAAAAGTCTAACTGGAGAAGTCAGAGCTTGGTATGCCCGCTTGGACAACTCCAAAATTCATAGTTGGGAAGAGCTGGCCTATGCCTTCCTCAGCCAGTACAGTTTCCAATCATAGCTGGCTCCAGACAAATATCAAATAACCATAATCAAGAAAAAGAATACTGAATCATTCAGAGAATATGCCCTAGCGATGGAGACGGGTCGCAACATAAGTTACCCCTGCCATGACTTAATCTGAAATAGCCATGACCTTCGTCGATATCCAAGAAGCGCCTTATTATGAGAGGGTCCTAGCAGGAATAGGAAAGCCATTCTCTGAAATGATCAAGCATGGCGAGATGGCAGAAATGGGGCTCAAATCCGGGAAGATAAAAGATCTAACCGCCCTTGAAGCTGTCGCCGAACATATCCAATCCAAAAATTATGGGAGTAATCCCCGGAGGGTCTATAAAAAGAAAGACGAAGAAGTCTCCTTGATTTTACAAGGACAAAATTCAAGGGGCGAGTCAAACCGCATGCCCATTCAAAGGAGGAACTATACCCCTTTCCAAGCTTCAGCACAGCTTGCAAACCCTCAATTCAAGAAAAATATGGAAGTCAGGCGTCGAAGAAATTTCACCCCACTAGGGGATTCCCTCGAGAATGTGTTCAAACTTCTGACAGCTTAGAAGAAGATTGTTCAACTCCTTCCACCAACCAACACTAACGGAAGGAATTTCGACCCTAACAAGAAATGTGCTTTTCATTCTGGGTCTCCAGGCCATGATACCCAAGACTGTTGGTCTCTCAAGCACACAATTCAAGACTTGATTGACAGCGGGGAAATTATGGTAACAAAGCCGGACCAACCCCATGTCCAAGACAATCCTCTCCCATATCACAAAGAGGAAAATATCGACATGATCAGCGCCTCAAATGGAGAAGGATCTAAGTACCTCCGCTACGTTGGGGAACCAAGTCAATCCAATCTTAGTAGCCCAAAGAGTTGGGAAACTTTTGAGAAACGATTCCTGATGGAGCAAGAAGTTAAGTCTCTTAAGGAACAAATTGAGCAGTTGGCTGGACTGGTCGTCTACCAGCATCAGCTCACCAGGAAGGTGCTGAAGCAAATCTATCAATCTATTGGCAGTCATTCTCCTCCCATCCCCAGTAGGGATCATTTCCAGTTGCACGAACAACTAATGGTAAAAAATAAGTATACCCAAGAAGGTAGAAAATTCTTCTTTTAAAGGAGCTTCACCAATCTGAATCAGTCAATGGAAGAAATCCTCCAAATGATGATCAACGAGGGGATGGTTGCAGATCTATTACCACCATTAAACCCACAATCCATAAAATTCAAACCTGACCAAATATGTTAGTACCATTCCAACTCTCCCGGCCATGATACGGAAGAATGCTGGGCACTTCGTAACCTAATTCAAGACCTGATTGAGAAAGGTGACCAAATCAGAGGAGATTAAATCCTCGACTTGGCAGATAAAGATAGCCTTTGGATCCCCAATGCATGGTACCAGGACACAGTGGCTGTCGTATCCTACGACAAGGAATCAATCCTCACACCCCTGGTACTGACAGGGAAAGGGGTCCAAGAAGTTCAAAGTCCTGTGAAGGTGGCTACACCTCAGCCTCTAATCTTGCCCTTTAGACCTCAATATCCAATCATCAGTCTGAAGAAGGTCCCATGGAACTACGGGGACATTGAAAGCTCTACTTCAAACAACATTTCCATCCTATCAAAGGAAAATCCATTATACCTGCCTCAGCGGGTGATTAAACCAGTTACCAAAGCAAAAGAAAAGGTGACTGAAGAAAAGATCAAAGAGTTCCTCAACAAAATGGGACACATTGAAATCAAGATAGTGCAAAGCTTAAAAGACGCACCCATGCAAGTGTCTATCCTCGACCTGCTCTTATCATCAGAAGACCATCACAACATTCTAGTAAAGGTACTAGAGGAAGCCCATCTGCCACACACGGTAGACACAGAGAAATTTTGTCACGTGATATAACATATTTTCAACAACAATGTGATATCCTTCACAGATGATGATATCCCGGCTGAGGGAAGGGGCCACCACAAGTCCCTGCATATAGCTATAATGTCCTCCGGATACGTGATTGGAGGAGTACTTATTGACGGAGGATCTTCCCTTAACATTTGCCCATACGACACGTTGGAAAGAATGAAGATCATTTCGAATCGGATCAAAACCAGTCATATAGTCATCCAGGATTTTGATGGATCTCGTCGCCAGGCTATGGGGGAAATCGAGCTTCCCTTAGAAATTGGTCCACACACCTTCTACGTATCCTTCTAAGTGCTCAATATTGCCACTGGATATAATTTGCTGTTGGGCAGACCATGGATCCACATGGCAGGAGCAGTGCCATCCACCCTCCATCAGTAACTCAAGTATATCATTAACGGCAGCCTCATCACTGTCAATGCTGAGCCAGAATACCCTACCTACATACATGGGGACATGTCAATGATTAGCTTGGACGCGGGGATTGAGCCTGCAAGTTTTCAAGATCTCGAGGTGAGCGATACTCAATATTTACCAATCAGGGCACCAGCCCTCAAGCCTAAAGTCTACACTGAAGTAATGACTGTAGGCCAAGAAATGGTATCTTCAAGTTTCCAACCTGAAGAAGGGTTGGGAAAGGATAAGCAAGGTATCAAGATACCAGTCTAAATCCTAAGTCAGATGGGAAGAACAGGATTGGGATATTCATCAGGGTCAAGCCACCGAAATCCACACAAACATCCCAAGGCTCATGCCTCTACAATTCTGCTCCCAAACCTCACAAATGTTGGATGGGTGAAACCTACGAGGAAGATCCCTACGGTGGTATCATCCATACTATTTCCTCCAATCATACCTGTCCATGAAAGAAAAGCCCTCAAGCCTGAGGCAAAGAACGAAAAGAGAAAAGAAAAGATCCTATACAAAGGACGAGACCCATTCGCTAACATGAGAGTCATTCTCAACTACGAGGGTATGAATGACGAACTCCCCGACAGTGATGATGACCATGTCTAAATTCCTCACATCAAGAAGAGGAATAATCTACAGAAAAGCCTTAGCCCTATTCTCAAGGATGTCTCAGTCATCTTCCAAGACGAGGCGGACAAGCACAATTCCTTGATTCTCCCAATTAATGAGAATCTGACACTAGACAACTGGAGCAGTGTCCCTTGCCTAAGTTGAAAAGGGTAAAGGGGCAGAGAGTACATCTGCCTTTAATCATGCTTTCCTTTACTACTTACTTTTGATTGTACAGCTAGAGCAGTAACTTTTGTCATGTTTTGCAAATGCCATGTGTTTAAGCAGTTGTATATATTAATGAAAGTATTTTTGTTTTCAGGTCCCAAGTAGCTGATGAGATGCCAACCTGTCAAGATGACTCCGACTTGGATGTAGAATTGAACTTCGACTTGATGGATATTGATCAAGAGGAGGAAGATGACTATGAGGTGCCAGAGGAGATCAAGGAATGGGTCGAAGACAAACCTAAACCAAACCTCGACTAAACCTCCACCATCAACATAGGAACCTCCAAAAACATCAAAGAAATCCAAATAGGTTCAGACCTGACACCAAATTAAAAAGCCGACCTAATCGAACTCCTAACACAGTACCAGGATGTGTTTGCCTGGTCACATGAAGACATGATCGGTCTATCCACAGACATTGTCATCCATCAAATGCCCATTCAAGTAGGGTTCAAACCAGTCAAATAAAAACTCAGGCAATTGAAACCTGAGTGGAGTCTCAAAGTTAAAGAAGAAGTCGTTAAGCAATTCAAAGCTGAGAACATTATGGTATCAACCTACCCCAAATGGCTATCAAACATAGTCCCCATACCTAAATCAGGAGGGAAGGTACTAGTATGTGTGGATTACAGGGATTTGAATAAAGCCTGCCTCAAGGACAACTTCGCAGTTCCTTTCATCCACATTATAATAGATAATAATGCGCAGTATGGCATGTATTCCTTCGTGCATTTCTTTGCTGGTTACCATCAAATCATGGTTGCTGAAGAAGACCAGGAGAAAATAGCCTTTATCACTCCCTGGGGAACTTTCTGCTATCGACGACTATCTTTCGGCCTCATCAATGCCGGAGCAACGTATCAGCGAGCCATGATGGCCCTCTTTCATGATATGATGCACAAAGAAATAGAAGTTTATATGGACGACATCATCATCAAATCCCAGAGGAAGGATGATCACATAAACCATCTCAGGAAGCTATTCAACAGGTTACGTAAGTACAACCTCAAGCTAAATCCCGCCAAATGTGCTTTTGGCATCAAAGCAGGCAAACTGTTAGGATTCCTGGTGAGCAATCGGGGCATTAAACTCTACCCTGCCAAAATCAAAGCCATTACTGAAATGCCCGTACCTCATACAGAGAAGGAGATACGTGGATTCATGGGAAAGATCAACTTCATAAGCAGATTCATTTCCTAGCTCACAGCAACCTGTGAGCCCATCTTCAAGCTGTTAAGGAAGAATTCCTCCACCACGTGGAATGAGGATTGTCAACAAGCCTTCCTTGCCATCAAGAAACAGCTGACTGAAGCTCCTGTTCTGATACCCCCAAGGGAGGGAGTCCCTTTGTTCATGTACCTGTCCGTCAATGCCAATGCAATGGGCTGCATGTTAGGACAGAAGGATGATAGTAGCAAGGAAAGAGCCATCTACTACATCAGTAAAAGATTCAACAGTGGGGAACAGAAATACACCTTGATCGAGGAGATATATTGTGCATTAGTATGGGCCGCCATGAGGTTGCGACACTATTTGCACGGGCATATGACCTACCTCATATCCCGCATTGATCCTCTCAAATATGTATTCAACAAACCAATGCTGAATTGTCGACTGTCCAAATGGCAGTTGATCCTACAGCAATTAGACATTGTCTACGTGACTCAGAAGTCAATCAAGGGTCAAGGCATTGCAGATCAATTAGCAAAAGCACCTTCAGAAGGGTTCGAGCCCCTGGAGACATATTTCCCAGATGATGGGATTATGGCAATCCAACAACTCCAGTCTGAGAATACAGTTCAACCATGGAAAATGTATTTCGATGGAGCGATAAGCATGGAAGGTGCTGGAGCTGGGGCAGTCCTCATCTCTGGTACAGGTGATAAATATCTTGTGGCTACCAAACTTTAATTTGGTAACACCAATAACACGGTCGAGTATGAAGGCTGTATCATGGGGTTGAAGCTAGCCCAATCCATGTCTATCAAACACCTAATCGTCTTCGGAGATTTCGAGCTGGTCATCAGACAGACTACCGGCGTGTATCTCACCAAAGAACTGCATTTGCTACCCTACCATCGGTAAGTCCTCAAAATATCTCAGGAATTCGAAGCAATAACCTTTGTTTGCATTCCTCGGGGTTGGAATGACTTTACTGATGCATTAGCAATGTTGGCTTCATTAATCCGCATGTTCGATAAGAGTGGATTTCTCAATATTCAGTTCACGATTCAGAAAGCCCCGACATATGGGAATTATGTGGCCAATCAAGATGAAGCCAAAGGAAAATTTTCCCCAAACTGGGAAGGCCCTTTCATTATCAAAGAAGTGTTGACTGGGGGCGCTATCAAACTGCAAAAGATGGATGGGTCCAAGTTTCCCCATATCATCAATTCAGACGCCGTGAAAAGGTATTACGTCTGAAGCACATGCATACCTGCATCCGGGTCCTACAAATCAAATCAGGTTTGGTTTTTCACTAGAAAGCCGGAACTACGAATGACCTGATCTCCCTCAACCCGGGAGTACGTAAGCAGCCATTTCTGGTGCGGTCAAACCAAATAAAAGCTCAAAAACTCATCAAACCAAATTCAAAATCCAAGATAAATACTTTTCAAACCTACATCCTGTCACTAGCCAGAACTACGAATAACCTGATCTCCCTCAACCCGGGAGTACGTAGGCAGCCCCCCTATGGTGCGATTTGACCTTCAAGAAAAAAATAATAATAAAAGACCAGTTCCAAGACACCAAAGATAAATAGAAGCTAAATTCTATCAAACTACCCTGGTCAACAGGCCCATCTGAGATACTCCTTGACATCTCAACAAGGATAAGCTCAAGATATATCAACAACTACGAGTCATGAAAGAAGTGGTAATCACTCAGCAATGACAATATATATCCAGTCAGGGAAGTGTATCAAAAATATATTTCTCTGATATAGAAAAACTACTTTATATACATAATGCCCTGTACATGACAAAATGGCTGATCTAGTCTGTGTAGGAAAACAAAAGCTAGTCTATGGACCCAAGGATAAGCGGGTCAGCAATGCCAGCATGGAAACTCTCTCTGAAGATGGTGGACCAGCCGTAAGTGCAGTCCACTCAGCCTCCATACAGCTTAGAACATCCACAGTCATCTGCAAGGTGGCACTGTGGTCATCAATATAATCACTCATCTCGGTGATCAAATCATGAGTGTAAGATCGAAGAGCAGTACTATCAGCAATGTGGAAATCACGGGAAGCTATAGCCTTATCTCTCTCTGTAAAAGCTGCGTCTCGAGCAATCAAAGTCTCCTTGATCTCAACATATGCTGCATCCCTAGCCGAGCGAATATCATCTCGCTCTACAACTGCAGTATCCAGAGCAGAGCGGAGCTCGTCTCGCTCAATCAATCCAGTATCCAAAGCAGCCCTGAGACCATCCCTCTCAACAAAAACTAAATCTCTGCCAGACAAGGCAGCCAACATCTGTGCTCTAGACGAGTCTCGCTCAAAGGTCATCCTGAATAGTAAGTCTTCTAAAGCCGGATCTGTCCCCATAGGAATGGTCGGGGAATCACTAACCAGAGCAGCGGTCAAACTCGTGAATAGCTTATCTTTGGTAGGAGAATCTGGATCCTCCATGGGCTCCTCCTCGTCAGAGTCCACACTAGGAGATGAAGAAGCCTCTGCTACCACTCCTGTCTCTGCCTCCAACCATGCAGAATACTCCGAAGAACAGCCCTGATGGCTACTGGAGAAATTAGCCCTCTCCCGATGAGTCCAACACTCATATACACTGACCAAGTCGGTGGATGACATGGAAGAAGCCGACATCCTCTGATCAGCAGACCCTCGAAATGGTGCAAACTCTGCAGCTGATCAAACTGACACATGACTGCCAAAGGATGATAGGTAGTCACTCCTCTCAAACCCGCTAGGGGAAATAATCCAGGCCAGATACATGAGTGATAAAGCTATATGGGGATGCTAGCCTTGAGCATGAAAAGATCACAAATGGATGCTCAATATCCGACAGAAATGCTGACCAAGACTCTGCACCAATGCACTTCGCAGGCTGAAAAAAGAAAGCTTTGGATGTCTCATGAGTAAAGCAAAAACCCCTAGGCCTAAAGGATCTAATCGGTCGTATATGGGACATCAACCATATATACAGCAAGACCGAGCTGCCCCTAAAGAACCCCTCTGGATGGGTACTACAATACGTGGCAGATCTAAACGTCTTAGGCAATATCATCGGGATGATGGTGCTACCCTGTCTAAGGGCTCTAACCACTACTACCAATCCCACATCTAGATGATCCAATTGCAACGGCATGTAAACATATGCCACAACACACATCAGCAGGATATCTATCCTGGCCGCATGCTATGCCTTTGCTGAATAAATAAAATCTCCGATGTGGCGACCATAGCTGTCAATCTCGCCAAAGTGCTCAATCAAGAAGTCCATAGAGATCTCGTGCCCCAAAATGATCTCATCCATGACTACACTCTGACGAAGATCGGACAACCTGATAAATGGCCTCCTCATATCACTAATCGCCGTTCGAGCGCACGACAACTCTAAATCCAAGCCAGTAAATCTCTGGTATTCCTCCAAAGTCGGCGTCAGCTCACGCCACCCAAATCGGAACACCTGCCTGTCAGTAATCCAGCAGGGTAGAAGACCATCAATAAATCCGACTAAAACTCAAAAATCCGCAAGGGCCAATGAATGCCCCAACATCTGGTCCACAGTCCCCCTAGCAGGAAAGGGCAAACTATCATACCAGGGCCTCAATGATGCTACCACTGTAGATGGTGGTAAATGCTTAATACGGCTAACTGCAGACGACGTCATCTGTAGCATCGTACCATAAGACCATCCAGAGGTCAAGTCAAGACACAGCTGTCTGAATGCGTACATATGACATAATACAGGTATGATGACAGTAATATAAACATGATGCAGAAGATAAGATATGGCAGGAATATCTATAAAAAGCTATCTGCTGCATACAACATTTCTGTATCCTGATATAAAGTGAAAGGAAGAATACAAGGAAAATGGGGCACCACTACCCAACTACTACAGTGGTCTATTAAAATGATGGCACAAACGCCGAATAGCCAAAACAGTGGCTGACCAAAAAGTATAGCTCCAATGGCTATCAGAGGAAGTTGTAGACATCAGTGTCGAATCGATCAACCTGCTCCATCTCCTCTGTCGACACAAAGCTGCTAGGATCAGGCATATCTAGTCGATATAAAGGAGGATCTGCCCCTGTATAACTGCTGGTAAATGGACTTAAAGAGGGACCTGCTCCTGAGCTAGATGGGTCAAAAGAAGATGCCTTTGATGGATCTCGGCTAAGGTGCCTGATAAAGAAACGATCCTGCTTTAACTCCCTGGTCAGATCTGCTATCTGGTCTACATGAGTTGGCTCCCTGAGGCAAGCTATCCAATCCGTTATCATCACGGATCCTGGCACCATGTCTGCCATAAATTGGGTAGCCCGAGTCTGAGCTCCAATAGTATGAGAGCTCCACCATCTGCCAAATGCGTCCTGGCTATACGGACCCTCTAATAGGGTGAAGCCATCAATGCCCTCCAAAGGGATGTCTGTCAAAGATACAGTCAATGGCCAATGATGCCAAGCTGGAGGAATAATGGGAATGTGGATCTCCCATGTGATGCTCCTAATAGCACGCTCTCTAAGATAGAGCTCCCAGCCTCCCGCCGTCAACAACGGTACCCTGCGGGTCAATAAGTCAAACTCTCGGCTAGTAGGGACTCCTCCCTCGAATTCGACAGTCAAGTGCTCGGCGTCCAGGTGATCAAATCCGCTGTCAAAAGCTCCAACTGAAGACGGACATGAGTGAATCCCTCAGCAACAGGGACCTCCATCAAAGTGGAGTGATGCCATCTCCGTCCTCGAGGATAGGTCTCCAGACCTAAAGCAGTAGGGGGCCGTAGGCAAGGAAGCCTCTCAAATGCCCAAAGCTACCATACAAATACCAAAAGTTCTTAGTGATCAAGACTAATAAAAATGCTGAAATCAAAAAGGTACAGAAAGATGTACTCGTCAGCAGGAATGGGTAAAATCCTAACCAAGCCTCGTCGTACCCTCCGAAAGCATGCGCATGCCCCGGAGAAAATAGGCAAAGATGTAGGAGTCCCAATCATAGTCACTGAGGCGCTCTACCTATCGAGTGGCGCTGATCAAAGCGAAGGACACAGTAGACGAGTTATCTGCCACAAAATAACCCCTGATGATCGACAAAAATAATCGCCTCAGAATGCGATCTCTAGCCCTCTGGTCATCAGGCAGAGGCAACTGCAAAGTCCCATCCTGGGCATCTATACTCAAGGGACTAGATCGTACTGCCCGACCCTTGAATGCCGTCATCGGGACTCCCAACAGGGATCAAACGATAGCGGGTGAAATGTCAGTCATGACAGGCACTGACTTGCCCTCAAACCCAATGCCGGTGATAAATCTCTAGTCCATAGGAGTCATCATCAGCTCGTAATTAAGCAAATGAAGGGACTGAGTCTGGTGGAACTAGCGCTCAGACAAAGCCCTTATATACCCCCAGGGGCAACGGTAGGGAAGGATCGAGAAAAAGGCATAAAATCCCCAGCCATCTATAATCTCCCTGTAATCCTCATGTAAAGTGTGATACAGGGAGTGCACGCTAAACCAGTTCCCTCGAGGCTGCGTAAAGCAGGGAACCTGCATCAAAAACCAACCCAAGTCAAAAACCTGTGCCCCAAGAATGGCAAAAAGGAAGAAAAGAATCCAGAGAGAAGAAAGACTTCAAGTCACCTCGTTGGCGTGAAGATATCTCGAAGGATGGCGACTCAAGTCGCCCAGTAGCTCTTGAGTAGGCACAACAATGCCTGGGACCTCCGCACGTGGAGCCTGAGCAGGAACAGGAGCAACAAAAGGAGCCTTGCTGTATACCAAGTTCGGCCAAGAATGACTCGAACTTAGACCCCACGAACTGTCGGCCGTTATTTGAAACTACCGCCATAGGTATGCCGAATCGAAATACAACACACTCCTTCAAAAACTTCAAACACTTTTATTTTGTGATCAACTTAAGTGGTTTGGCCTCCACCCACTTTTTCATATAGTCAATGGCCACGATGACGAAGCTCACTTGTCCCTTTGCTTTTGGTAATGGCCCCAGTATATCAAACCCCATACAGCAAAAGGAATGGGTGATAGTACAGAATACAACTCTTCTGGCGGTTGATGTGTGATAGGGCTATTCAGCTGGCACTTCGGGCACTTCTTTACGTACTTAATAGCTTCCTTGAAAATTGTGGCCCAGTAGTAGTCCTGCCGAAGTACTTTGTAGGCTAAAGACTTGGATGCCATGTGATCCTCGCATATCCCCTCATGAACTTCCCGAAGGGTGTATTCTGCCTCGGACGACATCAGACACTTCAGTAATGGGGATGAGTAGGCCCTTCTGTACAAATCTCTGTCTATCAGCATAAAATTTGCACTTCTGTGCTTTATTTTTTTGGCCAGTAACCGATCCGAGGGCAGTATACCATCTGCGAGATAGTCTAGGTATGGAGCTATCCAACTTGTTGAACGCTCTATACACATCACCTCAGTATGCTGAACACTTGGTTTATTCAGTATTTCCAGGTAGACTGAACTGCTGAAGGTGCTGGCTTCGGTTGTGGCCAATCTGGCCAATGCATCGGCTATGGTATTGTCTGCCCGATCTACCCCCTGGAGCTCAAAAAACTTGAACATCTACAACCGATCCTTCGTTTCTGCCAAATTTTTCACCATTCTGGATCCTCGGGCCTCATACTCCCCAGATACCTGTTTGATGATCAATTGAGAATCGCTGAAGATAACCAGTCTCTGCACCTCCAGGCTTTTTGCCAGCCGAAGCCTCGCCAGAACTGCTTCATATTCAGCCTCGTTATTCATTGCTTTGAACCCGAATCTGATCACCTGGTGGACTTTGAACCCCTCGGGACTGGTCAAGATGATCCCAGCTCCGCTAACATCCGAAGTCGTTGATCCATCTGTATACAAGGTCCAAGTATTCTACCCCGATAGAATAACGGCAACCGTCTTTTCAGTCCCCTCAGCTTCCCTCATGCTATCATCTGCTTCCGAGAAAGAACATTCCACCATAAAATTTGCTAAGGCCTGTCCTTTGATGGTCGTCCGAGGGTGGTATTCTAGTATGAATTGGGAAAACTCCATAGTCCAAGCTGCAAGTCTTCCCGAGACCTCTGGTCGACCTAAAACTTTCTTCAAAGGCTGATTCGTATAAATCACTATCAGCCGTCCTTGAAAATACTGTCGAAGCTTCCTGCTTGCTATCACTAAGGCATAGGAACAGGTTTCACCAGCAAGGGCGCCGAAGACAAATACCTTTTTATCTCTTGAAACGTGTCTTCACATTCTGTTGTCCACTGAAAACTCTTTGCGTTCTTCGGCCCCTTCAAAGTATCAAAGAACAGCAGACATCTTTCTGCTGATTTGGACATGAATCACCTCATAGCTGCTATCCGCCCAGTTAGACGCTGGACATCTTTATAATACTGTGGGGACTTCATATCAAGTATAGCCCTGATTTTTTTGGGGTTGGCTTCTATCCCTCTTTGACTGATCATGTACCCCGACCGACATACTTTTCACGATCATATCTTCTACATAGACCTCCATACTCCTTCCCAGCTGGTTCCGGAAGACGTAGTTCATCATTCTTTGGTACGTGGCTCCCGCGTTCAATAAGCCGAAGGTCATCTTCTTATAAGCATATACCGACCGATGTGTTATGAAGGTCGTCTTTGGTATATCTTCCTTACACATTGAGATCTGGTGATATCCTGAGAATGCGTCCATAAAACTAAGCAGTGCATACCCCGAAGTGGCATCGATTAGCTGGTCGATGTGTGGCAGAGGATAGAAGTCCTTCGGGCATGCTTTGTTCAGATCAGTGTAGTCGATGCAGACCCGCCACTTGCCATTCTGCTTCTGAACCAAGACTATGTTTGCCATCTACTCCGGGTAGTCTATCTCAAATATGAAGTCTGCTGCCAATAGCTTCGCTATTTCCTCATCAATTATCCTCTGTCTCTCGGGGGCGAAGATCCTCCTCTTTTGTCGAACTGGTTTCTTTGCTGGGTCTACATGAAGTCTGTGCTTGGCGACCTTCAGATCCACCACTGGCATATCGTTGGGGACCCATGCGAAGATGTCTGCATAGGTCTGCAATAACTCTACCAGATGGGTCCAAAAGGGCTCGGGTAGCCACATCCCAATTTTTACTATTTTATCCGGATTCCCTGGTACCAGCTCTATGTCCTCGGTCTCTCCGGCCGGTGTGACTAATGGCTCCTGACTACTTTCGGTGAAGGGCTCGATCTTTATTGCCATGGTCTGCTTCTGCTTGCTGACCCCTACGCCCTAAGTGATCAGTGAGTTCCGGTAGCACCTCTTTGCCAGATCGAGGTCCCCTGCTACCTCTCCAACCCCATGTTGGGTAGGAAACTTTATTTTGTAATGGGGTATGGAAGTCACTGCCTGGAGGGCCGTCAGTGTGGGTCTTCCCAAGATGGCGTTGTAAGCCGTCTCAACATGTACCACATAGAACCGGCACATGATCCCCACCTGTCGAGGAGCTATATCGAAGATCACTGGCAGCTCGATGGTCCCTGCCACTTTAATCGGTTCGTTGCTAAAGCCGTAGAGGGGAGATTCCTGCCTGATCTCCATCTTCCTTCCATCTAGACTCATCCTCTGGTAGGCATGAGCGTATAAAATGTCCACTGATGACCCGTTGTCTGTCATCATTCTTTTCATATCAACCGACCCTACCTGTGTTGTGATCACCTGGGCTCCTTCATGCGGCTCGATCGGCTCGGTAGGGGAATCCTCATCTGTAAAGGATATGATCGAACCCGAGAAAGGCATCTCTCGTCTCGCAGGTTGGTCTGCCACTGACATCACCAAATCCAGATAATTACGCCACTTTTATCCCGAGATTTTCCCCATCACACCTTCTGTGATGACATCTACCATATGGCGAAACCCCTGTGTCGGGTTCGGCTGGGGCTGCTGATCAGCCTGAGTTGGGGTAGTTGTCTGTCGAGTCTCTTCCTGAGAAAAATTGAATTAAGCCTCCGTGCTGTATGTTTGTCTCGATCAGCTCTTTTAGTGCCCAACAATCATGCGGTGTAATGTCCCATGCACTCGTGGTAATCACAGTACCTGTGGGAATATTCTTTCTTAGGCTTGTAGCCGTCATCTGGCTTCTGATAACCTGGCTGTTTCTTCAAGTGCTCTAGGATGTCAGGTCGAGGGGTGTTGAGTAGAGTGTAGACCCTACCTTCTTGATCTTTTGGCAGGGGGGACGGCTTCCCCTCGACCCCTTGTTGTTGTCATATTGCTTTTGGTAACCACCCGACTTATCGCCCCCATAACGCCTTGAATTTCCCTTTGGTTTGCTCTTCTCCTTTTCTTTGGGCCTCTCTATGGAGCCCCGTTTCAGACTTTCCATGGCCTCTTCCATAGTTATGAAGCTTTCCTCCTTTTCAAAGGCTTCGGCTAAACTCCTCGGGTGGTTGAACATTAGTTTCTTCATCAGCTTCTCGGATCTGACCAGATCTAGTCTGTTCTGAAAGAGTCCTACGGCCTGTAAATCATTGAGGTCAGCAACTTGCCGACTGCTTCCCTGAATCTCTTCATGTACTGACCCAACGTCTCGTTTGAATGCTGTCTAACTTGGGCCAATGATTTAGTAGGCTTTCGTCTCATTCTGTTGCTCCCAAACTGAGCATGGAATTTATCACACAGTTCTTCCCATGACGAGACTGAGTTCGGGGCCAGTGTGTTCATCCAGTGTCGGGCATCTCGCCTTAGAGAGGTGATGAAGGTGTTATATTTTGCTGCATCGGTGTAGTCGTAGTAATCTAACAACCTGTCATATGTCTGGCTGTGCTCATATGGGTCGCCCGACCCGTCATAACTCTCGATGTACGATAGTCTTTTATTGAGATCACCCTTTTCCCGAAGGATCTCTTCGGAGAACGGGGAGGCTTTCTTCCCCGAAGTCACTTTCCCCTGCTGGCTCGCGATCAGCTGTTTCTGCAGATGCTCCAACTTTTTAGACAACACTTCTACCGCCGCCAGAGCTGGGTCAGAACTCTTCTTTGGGGATAATTTTTCTCTCAGATCTTGCTAGTTCCGAGGGCTTTTGCAGTCTCTCCAACCCTCCCGTTGAGATCGAGGAGGGCTTCTATGATCTCTCTCGTCTTCCCTGCGGTTCCGAGGAGGGATTCGGTAGTTTCTGTCACCCTCTTTGTGGTTCCGGAGGGGGTTTCGGTGGTCTCTGTCTTAATTCTGCTGAGGACTGTCTTGGGGATTATCCTTCGGCTTCTGCACTGATGGTTGGGCCTCTAATGAGACCGCTTCCCACGGGGCCTATCATGTCTTTGGTCTTTGTGATGACCTGCTTGTGACCTCTGATCATTGCACCGAGGACTGTTGGAGCAGTGTGCTCACTAACGCCCCTCGGTTCGACAATCTCCGGATCTGCTTCTTTCCTGGGAACGACTCCGAAACCTTTTCTCGGTGTCCTTAGTGTGGTCATCATGCCCTTGGGATCCTCTGCGTGGAGACCTCCCCCTCCCCGAGTGGTTAGGGTGGCTAGAAGCCTCATCTTCGACTATATGAACACCTGTCTAGCGAGCTCTTCCTTTTGCACCAGGAGGACCTTTAGGGTCTGTTCTGTGTCCTCTATCTCTTTCATCTTTCTGGCTATGGCGGCTTCACGGTCTTCCAGGGGACGGGTTCGAGGCGGGGAGCCTTCCACCTATTTTTGGTCTTTCTTCTCTTAGCTGGTGGTGCGGAACAGCCTTCGTTGGGCAGCGGGATGGCCCCCTATTTGGGAGCCAACTGCATTGGTTTGAGAGCCAAGCTGTGAGTGGATGCTGGATGGCCCCAACCTATCTTTCACCGACCCTTTCTGTGTTGACGCTGCCGTTGATGGCTATTTTTTACCAGAAACTTCTTTGCTATTCACCATGTGTTTCTGACGTGGTGATCTGTTGGTTGTGATTGATCTTCAAAGCCCTCCTGCTAGCGCTAATGTTAACGCCAAGATTCGCCCACGCGCTCCAATCACCAAGTGCGTCCAATCCTGCACAAAACGGGTAAACACCAAAGCTTGACGGCTTGGGCGGCCGGGGGATAGCTCCGGTGTGAGAGTAAGTACAGGCTGACAAGGTTTAGCAATGGAGGGATAAATTACTCTATTGCTGGAATAATAAAGTGTAAGTGTACCTTTTAGGGTTTAAGCCATGTATTTATATACTCCCATCCATGCTAGAATCCACGTCCCTTTAAGGGTTAGGGTTCCCCCGTATATCCCTTGAGTAATAGGATAGTGTCAAATCTCCCAAGATCTAGGAAGTTTAAACATTGCAGGATCCTTCTTTCCATGAGTAAAGTCTCCATATAATTAGGAGTGTTCTCCTTATATAGACCCCTTGGCCTTACCCCAACCCAACCATAGTTTGGGTCGAGGCCCATTCGCAACCAAGCCCAAATCGGGTCCTGAGTCTTCAAATATTCGGGCCCCAACACTTTGTATAAGCTTAAGCACCATAAGGTTAGATTTCCTGAAGATTACTGTCATTTCTATTCCATTTGAAATCTCGTAAATTGGATGTTGTAATTGGGCTTCCTCTATTGTTGGTTATTTTATTGGGGGTACAAAATCCATTCATTATGATACTTTCTGGGCTAAGCGACTTTGGGGTGAAAAAATAGCTAAAGTGTTCTATCATGGGAATGGTTTTTACATATTTATGTTGTGTTTGGTTGGTAGGAATGGAATGGAATGACAATTCCTTATAGAATGACTTAAAACATGTTTGGTTAGTCAATTGGAATGACCATTCCCTTCCTTTAGTTATTCCCTTCCAAATCTAAAAGCTAATTTTCATTCCTTTCTAAATAGGTGAGTTTATTTCATTCCTAGGCCAACCTGCTTATCCTCCTCTCTTCGCTATCATCATTTTTTTTTCTACTTTTTTAATGCTACTTCATTTTCCTTACAAAAACGTTATGTTTATTTTATTTTGAACTACTTTGTTTGTATTGTTTTCAGACTAATATTTTTTTGACTAATATAAGAGTCAAAAAAATATGTTTATAAAAATATTCATATTCTATTTTTATAAATAAAAAAATACATACTAATTTTTATTTTATTAGTAAAAAACATGTTTGTATTTGCAAAAATTTAAAAAAAACATGTTAACAATATGCTATTTTTTCTTGTAAAAATAGAATATGAATATTAGTATTCATATAATTAATTTTTACTAAAATACATATTTACACACCCCGCGCACCCTCACCCGTCCCCCACCCCATCAAAAAAAAATATTTACTGATTATGTATACACCTCGCCACCCCCACCCCTCACTCCCATTCAAAAAAAATAATTTTTGATTATGTATACACCCCACCCCCAATCCCAACCTCTACCCCGCCCACCCCCACATCCACCCCACCCCCACCCCCACCCCATAAAAATTTAAAAAAAATATTTACTGATTATATATACACCCACACCCCTACCACCCCCTACCCCACCCCTTCCTCCACTCCCACAAAAAATTTAAAAATAATATTTACTGATTAAAAAAAATTATTTTTTGATTATGTATACCCCCACCCATCCCACCCATCCCGCCCACCCCACCCACCCTCACCCCCACCCCACAAAAATTTAAAAATAATATTTACTGATTATGTATACACCTCCATCCCACCCCACCCCACCCCACCCCACCCACCCCTCCACCCCCACCCCCACCCCACCCCCACCCCCACCCCCTCAAAAAAATATTTATTGATTATATATACACTCCCACCCACCCCCACGCCGCCCCCACCCCCCACCCCTACCCCCCCTCTAAAAAAATAATATTTACTGAATAATATAACTACTTATTTAAAAGTTTTTAATTAATATTTTCATTATTTTTTGATGTATAAATAAGTTTAAATTATAGTTTAAAATATGTTATTATTGGTAAGGGTATACTAGTCCAAACGATATTTTTAATTCAATTCTTTAATTAATTCTAGAAAAAACAAACATTACATGATATTATTTTAAGTTTTCCCATAAATAATCCCATAAAAAACAAACATGTGACTAGGACTATTTAATCATAGGATTAATAGTCTTGGATTATAATCTCATGGATTATAATCATGGGATTATAATCCTTGCAAACAAACATGACCCTAAAGTAGAAAAGTGATTTTATTGCTGAATGAATGAATGAATGGACAAACCAAACATAAAAATGAGAATGACCATTCCATTCTCATTCCCATTCCATTCCTTGAGTCATTCCATTCCTTAAGTCATTCCATTCCATACATGTCAACGAATGCGAACTAAACATAACATTAGTTTTAAAATTGAAAGTGATTTATCTAATATTGTTGATCTGGGACATGCCTTCTTTGGCCATGAACTTATTATTCTTCAAAAATGGCATCCGAACATGAATATGACCAAACTTTCTTTTTCAAAGATCCCCATTTGGCTCAAATTTTACAATGTTCCACTATCTTTGTGGCATGAGGATGGTATTGCCTATCTTGCGAGTCACTTTGGGAAACCTCTTTTTCTTGATGTGGCAACAAAGTCGGGTAATAAGACATCTTTTGTTAGAGTTTGTGTTGAAATTGAGGTTTCAACTAAAATTCCTAAATCTATTAATGTTAAGTTGCAGGGTGTGATACTCAATCAATTTCAATTCCTTGTAATCCTTCAAAATGTTCTCATTGCAAGATTAATGGGACTCTGACTTCTGTTGCACTTCAAAGCCCCGAGCCCGGAAATCAGGAGCAACGAACTCGGTTAATACTAAATTTGAATGGAAAGAGGTTAAGCCAAGGAAGGACAAGACAGTCAATCCAATCCTTGGGGAACTAATGGCTTCCTCTAATTTGGAAACTCCCTTGGGTATTAGTACTGAGTCAATGTAGGCTGCTAGCTCTAAGGAAAATCCAATTATCCCTATTGGGAAAGTGCAGGCTACTCTTTCTCCGAATAAACTAGTCGAAACTCCAAAACAGAAGGCTCCATCTCTAGGGTCAAGCTCGGAAAAGAGAGTCCACTTTGATAAAATTGAAGTATTGATGGATAAAGCCAATCTTGCTAAAAAAGGTGCTTTAGCTACTATCTCATTCCCAGCCCTCAAATCATGTTTAAAAGTATTATTCTCTCATTGTTCTTCTCGGTGGTTGGGCTATGTGTTAAAGACTGCCACATCTGATTGGGGTTGTTTGGATTATCCTCTCCATAAATCATTTTGGGTTTGATCGGGCTGTTCTAATAGCTTTTGGCTACTTTTATCGGAGCTGCAGGGGTTTGGCACATGCTTGTTATCTTGATGTCTTCTGTTTCCAGCGAGTTCATTGTCGGGAGACCTTTTTCTAGCGTACTTTCTCTAGTGGATGCACACGGGTGCTCGGGTGCTCGGGTGCTTTCCACGTCGGTTGCCCATGTTGTTCTTTAAACACAATTGTTTATGATGTTTGCCATGGAATTTTCTATGGATTTTGCTAATTTCTTATTACTTGGCCCCACAGATTTTGGTGGGATTGCAGATGGTGGGTCTGTTTTGCAAGGTTGTCCGCTTTTGATGGTTTGAAGTTGTTTGTGCGCCATTATGCTTCTTTTGTCCCCATGTGTGGGTGTTTGCTAATTTGCTAGTTGACATTCAAATTCTCCATGTTTGTTGCGATTTGGCTGCTGATTTTCAATGTTCGAAAATCTGAATGATATTGTTGGGAAATGGATCTCGCTATAGTTGGAGATATTGCTGAAAATCTACCTTTTTAGGCATAATTTCCAGCAATTTTTTCAATTTTGTGGTCCTATTTGTTGTTTCTAATTATCTCTTTATCATGTTAGTTAGTGTTTTATTTAGTTGTTTTCGTTCGGGTTGTGAGGAATATTAAAATTAGGTTAAGTAATTGATTTCCTAGTTTATCTAGGTGATTTAGCCCTCTCTCGGAAGCTATGTTTTGATCTTTATTATAATATCCTTAGTTTTTGCTTTTTAATATACAAACAAATTTAGCAAAAAAAATAATCTCACAAGTAGAATAAATCTGAATAATATTGAATTGTTTTCTGAATTACATTGATAAGACTTATTTATACTAATATACCTAGAATCCCATAAGGAATCAATAGCTTGATTTGGAAACAAATCCCTACTTAGAAGTATCCTACATATACTAGAATTACGAAAGATATGTAAAATCCTAAAAAATAAGGAAAGAAATCTAGTCAAACAAGGAAAAACTTGTCAAAAATGTGTTCCTCGTTTTCCATGTCCGACGATCGGCGGGGGGTGCGCCGTCCTAGGCTTACAAGCGGTGCGGGCTATGCTACCCTGGCAGAAGTTCTGATATCTTGGAGCGGGACGCGCCGTTATGGCGCGAGGTGCGCTTCCCCTGTAGAAGTTCTGGCACACCAGCGCGGGGGGCGCTCGATTCTAAACTATACTAGCGCAGGGCGCGCCGGGTGACCAGAAGCTCTCGAATGTCTTGGCTTGTATCCAACACTTCTATCATATTGATGAGTATAGACTCCAACTCTAATGACTTCAGATTCGCTCCTTCATCACCCCAGGCTCCTCGAATAAGTCCATTAATTCATTATTTGAAACGTTTAGCTCGTCCTCTCGTGACGGGTCCTACTAAAACTTGCACCGGATCCGATCTATGGTTTTCATTTGCATCCGAGCTAGTCATGTCCTCATCGTTCCTTTCTTCTTGAAAAGGATTTGTCCTCAAATCATCACCTACATCAAACAGACTTAGATCAGAAATATTGAATGTTGCACTAACATTATACTCACCTGGTAAATCCAGTTTATAGGCGTTGTCACTAATTTTCTCTAAGACTTGAAATGGACTATCTCCCCTCGGAAGCAATTTTGACCATCGTTGGGCCGGGAATCTCTCCTTCCGCATATGTAACCATACCCAATCTCCCGGTTCAAATATGACTTGACGTCGACCCTTGTTAACATGCTAAGCATATTGCTCCGTCCTCCTTTCAATGTTGAGTTTAGCCTTCTCATGTATCTGCTTAAAAAATTTAGACTTTTTCTTTCCATCAATGTTAGTAAACTCAGAAACAAGTAATGGTGATAAATCCAATGGAGTTAAAGGATTAAACCCATAAACAATTTCAAATGGTGAAAATTTCATAGCAGAATGAACAGATCTATTATAAGCAAACTCAACATGAGGTAAACACTCTTCCCAATGATTGATATTCTTTTTAATGATAGCCTTTAACAAAGCGGATAAAGTTCTATTTACTACTTCAATTTGACCATCAGTTTGTGGATGACAAGTAGTAGAAAATAAAAGTTTAGTTCCCAATTTGCACCACAAAGTCTTCCAAAAATAGCTTAAGAACTTAGCATCACGATCAGAAACAATTATTGTAGGCATACCATGCAAACGTACAATTTCCCTAAATAACAAATCAGCTATATGGGATGCATCATCAGTTTTATGACATGGAATATAATGTGCTATCTTTGAAAATCTATCCACAATCACAAATATAGAATCATTACTATGCTTAGACCTAGGTAATTCCAATACAAAGTCCATAGACAAATCAATCCAAGGTTCATTAGGCATAGGAAATGGTGTATACAATCCATGCGATTGAACACAAGATTTAGACAGACGACAGGTACTGCATCTATCATAAATTCGTTCCACATCTCGTTTCATATGAGGCCAATAAAAATGTTCTTTTAAAACAGCCAAAGTTTTATCAACAACAAAGTGTCCTATTAAACCACCCCCATGTGACTCCCTCACTAGTAACTCACGCAAATAACATGCAGGTATACACAATGTATTTTCACGAAATAAAAATCCATCAACCTTGAAGTATTTACCCACAACATTTTTTTCACAAGTTTTGAACTCTTCACTGAAATCACGGTCATTAGCATATAAATTGTTGATTCGCTCAAAACCAAGTAATTTCGTATCAAGAGTATTCAACAACATATACCTTCGAGAAAAAGCATCAGCAACGACATTCTCTTTACCTTGCTTATATCGAATGACGTATGGGAACATCTCAATAAACTGTTAGGTTTGCACGTAGCGCAATTACGAAATCAAATTACGTAAATAAAGCGGAAGCGGAAAAAAGGGAATTTTAAAATTTTAATACAAACCATAACCATGATCATCCTATATGCTTAATGTTGGTCTGTTTGTATATATGAAAAAACAAAACACACACACACACACACACAAGTGCACGTGGTCAACAAGTAATATAGAGTAAGTAAAGTATCGATCCCACGGAGAATTATTTAACAAGAATTATCAAACACTAACCCGTAACCAACTTAATCTTATTTAAAAGATTGATTTAGTATTTTGAATAATAATATGCAATTAAAATAATACTAACTATCCCTAGAATGAAACTAGATAATGAAGACATGAGACTATAATTTCACCTATTGTTTTATCTAAATCAATACACTTCCCGTTAAGCCAAATTAATTATGATAGATTATTAATTAAGAACACGAAGGTAAAGTATGATCATCTCTCGATGTACCATACCCAAATCAAATCAAATCCATAGATGATAGAATCAAGTTGAACACCCTAATTAACTAACTCACTATATCTCTATGTGAATTACAATTAAAGAGGGTTTAAGCGCAAGTTCTTATTAGATTACATGCGGTGCTTCGGTATATCTCTATCCTAGGCACGAATCATGAATTCTAACACCATGTAGAACACACAAACACATGCTATTATGATCAGATCTAAACCCATAGTCCTTTTCTTAATTTTATATGGATTATTACGGTAATTGTTAGCTAGACAATTAAGCAATTCAACACAAATCATAATAGACAATCTAATAACAATTAATAAGACTAACAAGGAAGCATATCAAAATAAACTACACAACAAGATCCATTGTAATCTCAAAATAGGGTCTAACTCATACTTGAATCAAATCCCACAATCCACAATGGATTACACATTAGAAGAATACAAATAGAAGTAAAGATAAATTAGGGATTAGAAAGTGCAAATCTGATCTCTCCTGCTCTTCCTAGAATCTTCCTTGAATCTTCAATTGCTTCAATCCCCAAATCTAATCAAATCCAGGCTTATAATCTAACCTAATCTAAGAAATTAAAGGTGGAATATATACAAGATGGATCTATCCCCAAAGAAGAATTTTAGGTCTTAGCTCCCTTAGATATCTCCTATATACTGAAAAATATTCCTAAATATATGCCAAAACTCGTCTAACTCCTTGCCCAAGCTTTAATCCCATTGGCCAATGAAATATAAGAAGTCAAAACTGCTGGTCAACAGGTTTGGGCGCAGCTGCGCTGCCCCATAGGTCAAAATGGGAGCAGTTACGCTGCACAAAAAATCTATTGCAATGTCCTTTGGTAGAACGGCCATAACTTTTGATCGAGGAGAAGTTACGGGGCCTACCTCCTGTCAGATCGAAGATCTCAACGAGCTCTACAACTTTTCTTCTTTGAGAATTGAGAAATAATTTTTGGAGCAAGTTCAAAAATGGCTCTGAAGTGACTGTTGTGCAAATGGCAACCCAAAACATTGAGGTTCAACGTCCGTTGGTACAAAGGTCATAACTCTCGCATTCGAACTTCGATTGGGATGATTCAAGATATTTCGAAAAGCTAAAAAGAAGATTTACAATAAAATCCAAGTTCCAAGATAAGAACATGAAATGAACATGAAAGTCCAAACGATGTCCGAATTGCTTTTCCTTGCTTTATCATGCCAATAATTGCTCACACAATTCCCAAGCATAAGATCTACAAAATGAACACAAAATGCATGAAAAGTAACTATGAAACATAGGTTTAAGCAACTAATTCAAGTAATAGATACTGGATAAGTAGGTATAAAACTTACTTATCAAATACCCCCAAACTTAAACTGTTGCTTGTCCCCAAGCAACACAACATAATGCAATGCAATAAACTAAACAAATAGCAATCTAATCTAACATTCTAACGAATCCAAATACCAAGCAGATATGAAGTTCACAAGAATTGCCTTAGAGAAACTACAAAATCTTCAAATAGAGAATCCAACCAAAATCAAGGCCATAATGTATATTATTCTACAAATCAAAACCTGTCATCACTGATGTAGTGTGTATGTGTATTTAGTAACCATTAAACTTGCTACAGAACAAATACTTCACATAACATACTTATTAGAGGGAAAAATACAGTTTCAACACAAGAAAGGCAGTAAACAAATTAAGCTCCAACCAAGACTACGCATCAACTAAGCTAAGAGTCAACAAGGGGTTTATTATGCTTTTATTCACTCACGAGGGCGATAATTGCACTTTCCTGTGTTTACACTTAACTGTGCAATGTTTAGTTCTATTAGGCTTTTCAGTGATACCAGTGTAGCGAGCTTTCGACCAACGACTCCCAAGCCAGATGGCTTTAGGGCGCTGGGTGTAGAGACGTCCCCTAGGGCGTACTTACTCAAGTATCAAAGGCCATATAACTAAACTAGCCAAAATGTTTATTCAACATATCTTTTTTTTCTTTTTTTCTTTTTTTATAAAGCATACATACCCCTTGTTTTCCCCCAAACTTAAGTTTTTGCATCATTTAGCCATTGCTAACTGTCTACTAAATCTCTTTCATTAAAACACAAATTTTCCAAAAGAAGACAATTACGTGACCATTTATACCGAGCAAACATAATGGCTATTCATAAGTGTTATCCGATTACATCAGTTTCAGACAGATAAAGATTTACAGTATGCTATACCATTATACTATGCCTTAGTAATCAAAATTGTTCAAAAATCATGCAATTTCACTTTCATTATAGGCTAAATAAAATTCAAACCAACTGAAAACTTGGATTCATGCAATATGATTAACTAATCTAAATACAACAGATAAAGTAAATTATTTTTGTGATTTTTATTTTTATTATTTATTTATTACACGCCCAAACTTAAACTAAACATTGTCCTCAATGTTAAAAATAGGCAGAATTTAAATAGAAAACTCCCATATATGATCGGGAAGTGACACCGCCAACAAAATCTGCCACGTCATCAGCTGAATCAAAATCATACTCCAAAAATATAGGTGCCATAGGAAATGTAACTGTGTTTGGGTCGGAGTTGAACCCACTATTGTTGACCACATGTGTAACAACATTGGTAAAATCCGAAGTATAATTACATAAATAGTTAACCTGCTGCATGACGTGACCCAAACGGCGATATTGCCGCCTAGCATCTATGCTCCGTTCCTCAGCCTCACGCTACACCTCAGCACGTAAATCTTGGTTTTTGCAATGTAACTCGCACATCTCAGCTATAAGTAAGTCCATGGATGAGCTGGGAATAGCAGTCTCTCCGATGTTAGGCTCTGGCTCATCCATAGGCTCTAGCTCATCCATAGGCTCTTCAGTTTCCTGAGTCTCCCGTTGCTGTGAAAGAAATCCAGTTCCATGTGGTTTCGATGTCAAACCATTCCAAACTTTATAGAGGCGCATGTCACGACTATCAGTTGAAGTTAATGGATGTTGAAGTTCTTCCTCAGCACCCCAGGTGACCTTCGCCATTTTACACAGTCCACAAATCAGTGATGGATGAGGCAATCCGCCTACGGATCTCCCCTTAACAGTTTGGACTATGGAGTTGCGAATCATCCTCCCAGCATCAATGCTCCGACACGTTACTATAGCAAATAGAATGAGTGCATGGGCTGGGATTACCTCTGTTTGGTGGGTGGATGGCCATAATTTGGCACAAATGAAATACAGCCAGGCCTTGCCATATTTACTCAGATCACCTTGGCAAAAGTGAACAAGCTCACCATCTTTTATTGTCCATTGAGCTCGGTCTACACAAGGTTGTAATGACCTCGTTCCATTGAAGATGCTCGGTTCTATACTTGGTAAACTCATCATCGCCATGAATTCTAGCAAGGCCGTATTATGCATCAATGCTTTTTCTATTGAATGATACCTCTTTGCCTCGAACCATAACCACGTCCTTTTTGGCTTCTAAGGCATTTGCATAAAATTCCTAAATAATAGCCATACATGCGGGTTCGAGTTGAGCTGTGAATGTCTGCCATCCCCTCTCAACAATCATTCTTGCAATGTGAGTTTCATTCTCTACATCGGGCAGTATACCCCTCTTAGGAATCAATGGCCTTGATGCCATGGTAGAGGCATAGCGATTGGAGGCCTCATCACTAACAAAGTTCTCCTTATCATATGTATTTGATGCTCTAGTAGAGGAACTCTCACCCCGCTGTCTCTTGGATGCCATATTCGATCAATGCCCAAGGAGAATAAGCAAAAACAGCTCAAAACCTCTCTCAGTCCAATTTTCAAACACCTGGTGTGCACCTTCAGAAATCAGAGTTGAACAAGGAGTTGCAAGTGTGATTACCCCTCCACAAAGCTTTGCAATGGGAGCCACTCAGTAACCATGCACTAATATTCAACAACAACACAACCCCAAGCAAGTATTTTTAGGTTTTGAGTGATGTACCTTTTGTTTGGGAATAAACCTTTGGAAACCTAGAATACATGCTATCCTTGTTGAATGTTGAGATTAGATGATGATATTGATGTTTAATTCGTGCAATGAGAAGGTTAGAATAAGCTTTGGGGAATAAACATGGGTTTTGGAAGTCATCCTTGCATGTTAGCTCTGAAATTGGGAATAGAGAGATAAAAGAATTGATTGAAAATGAGTTACACGATGCAATTAAAATATGGGGTTTGGCATTGGCGTGTCCGCGCGGTAGGTTGGCGCGTCCACGCCCACTCCCTATCTCATCTGTTGCGTGCTGCGCGTTCCTGAAGCCACCGCTTCTGTAGCTGCCGAGCTTCGCACGTGCGCGCCTATGCCTACCGAGCTGCTGGTTCATTGTTGCTGCTGCTGGTTTGCCTTGGCTGCTGGTGCTGCCATGTGCTTGTGCTGCTGGTGTGATGCACACACCTACAATCAAGCAATGCTAACAAACAAGATAAAATCAAACACTTCAAATCAACTAAATTAAAACTAACTACTTACCAAACTACAACCTAACTAAAACTAAATCAAACCTAACTAACTAAAACTAAAACCAAAACTAAAACAACAAAACTACTAAATACAAAAACTACTTAAAATAATAAAATGTAAATCTAACTAAAATCAAATAACTTCAAATGCTTACCAATACCAAATACAACAAAACAAGAATACGACCAAACAACAAGTATACATAATTCTCAATGTCTAAAAATAGGAAATAGTAACTTAATATACATCCCTGAGAAATTGCTAGCCGTCATTAGAGCGTCCTCCTTGCCCGCTAAATGTTGGTCGCCTTCCGTTTTGTCAAATACTTGAACATGAAAGCAATTGACTTGCTAAATTAAAAATACAATTATACTAAAATGCAACTATATAAACTATTTAGATGAAAACTAAGAAGCATCATCATCTCCGCCCGCCTCCTCATTATCCAATGGTGTATCAAGCAGTGGATAAGTTTGAGATGATCTAAAAGTTGGGAATTGAGCTTGGACTTTTTAATTATTCTGGGATTTTGGCATGCTATTCCCCCAAACTTATTTGGCATTCTAATTTAGTCTTTTAACCATTTCCAGAAATACTTGCAGTGTGCTTTGTTTCAATCCATGTTACAATTCTGCTTCGACTCATGCAATCTCAGTAGCGGTGCAGCTATGTTGCCCTTTATCCTAGCAGCTTTGAGTTTTAAGTTCTTTGTTGATCTTGCACTCTTATAGCAATTGAATTGACCCTGAACATGAGCACAAAAGTAAACTTATTAAAAGTTAAAACTACAAACATCTAAATTAATAAGAATATTAAAAGTAAGAAGAATTAAACATAAAGGGAGAAGTGATTGGATATGTAATGAGAATTAAATGAAGAGGGAGAAAAGATTGGATTGAATGGGGTGACTCCCATCAAGCGCTTGTTTTAAGTCCTTCAGCTGGACTTCTTATCAATGATATACAATTCCTCTTCGATAATTGAGGAACCCTCCATCCAACAGGAGCAATGTAGCTTTTGGTAGGTTCCCCACAGTAATAGCTATTGAATTAAACACCTAGTGTTCTCTATTTAGATAAGTGCCCAACTGAGAATGTTGAATAACTAGGTGCTTTTTCCTCCGTTATCTATGATAAGATTGGGGCATTGAGGCTTGTCAAGCACAACGGGCTCTTCTTCTATCTTCTCTTCCTCGGCCTACCATGGCTTCAAAGTTGTGCTAGCTCTCATGTCATAAAGAGTTTTGCCGACAACGTGACTACCAAGCGGGCATGGTTTTGCAAAACTGACCGAATTTTTGAACTTTGCTGGAGAAGGCACTTGGGGCACTAATAGAATAGGTTCATCTTCATTAGAACTTAAAGTTAGATCTTTGTTGGCCTCATTTTCCTTATCCTCACTTGTCTCCTATTTTTCGACATCTTGTGGCTCAACCAGTTGTAGATTTGGCTCGAGCTCACCATCAGTCTCAGAATCCATGTCATAGCACCAATTATTTTGAGGATAGTTGTTTAAGGCTTTGAACATTTGATCTATCTGATTCTGAAGATTTTGAATTGACATCTCTTGCTCAATCATCCTCTCCTCATCTGACGTTATGAATTTGAACAACAAATCCTCAAATCTTGAATTTTCTATTTCAGTCTCAGAATCCATGTATTAATGACCATTGGTTGAGGTATTGGTGAGTTGTTCTATCTAACTCCTAAAATTTTGGCTCAATATTTCCTGACTCATCATCATGTCCTCTTGGTTTGCTAAGAGCTTAGACATGAATTCCTTCAAATTTGACTTTTCTTCTTATGGCAATGAAGGTGGACATGAAAATTCCGGTGAATATGTTGGACTTGGAGCGCAGTATTGGTCATGATAATTATAGCTCCATAAAGAATCTGAGTGATACCCCCAATCTTGATGATAATTGGGATAAGCATAGTTGTTGAGGTAATCACCCACATACTGTATTGGTCCAAAATTGACGGTGCATTGATGCCTCGGATGGTTTCCAGCACAATAATAACAAGTAACTGTTATCTTTCGAATACGTTGGGCTGCAACAACATCTAACTTCCTCAAAAGTGTCTCAAGCTGTGCTGATAATGCAGGAATTGTGTTGAGTCCATAAATCATTGTTTCCCTTGGTTGAGTCATTCTCGTATATGGCCATTGATAATCAAAGTCATCCATGGTACCTGAAAAGAGAGAAATATAGGAAGAGAATTGTGACGCCCCAAAATCCGGTCTATCTTCACACCCGGATTCCGTACATCACGAGTACTTCTCGTTCCATTCATACATCATTATATCATAAAGAATAACGACATATCTATTTAATTCCCAGATTCTATTACCTTAAAACCTTCATTCATTCAAATAATGATAATTACATTATCCTTTACTTCTTACAAGAGTGACTTTAATCCGCCACAAAGGATTCATAATAGTTCATTAAACTAATCTATAGTATAATAACTAATCTACATTACAAGTCTTGGCTTGATTTTCACGCTCATTCATATCACAAGCAATTCATCTTGTGACGCTAATGGTACTCGCAATCATAGCACCTTACCAAAGCAGGACACCGATTAGCTTGATCTTCATAGGATCCTTTAATACATACTACTGTCGTTCGCTGAAAATGTCTTTATTTCAAACAAGTGTGAGCATTCAATTGCTCAGCAAGTCATAGCAGTTGAATAATAGCAACTCAAGAATTAAAATTATTTTAAGACTTTAATAACCAAACAATGGTTATGAAGCAACTCGAATAATAGGAATAAATCTGATTCCTATCATTTTAAAACATTAGTCATATTCACTTTGAAATACTTTCATCATTCTACCTTTTTCATACATATTATGTCTGGCTAGAATCATTAGCACAGTGTTGGTCCCGAATGGGTATGACAATTACGCGCAAGTATACGCGGTCAACAAGTAATAAAGTGTAAGTACAGATATCGTTCCCATAGAGAAATAACTGATAAAGGGTCGCCAAACCACTAGCACGTAATCATTTCAGTCTTATTTAAATGAGCGGTAAGAGTTTTAATTAAAAAACTAATTAAACTAGATAAGGAATTAAACTTAAACTAATTAATCCTAGAGTAAAATCAGATAATGAAGACATGAGATTCCAATTTCCCCTAATGATTCATCTAAGTCTATTCACTTCCAATTAGGTCAAATTCATCCTCACAGTTGTTAGCCGAGAACACGAAAGTGAGAGAAGGCTATCTTTCGATTCACCTAATCTATATCACATGCAATCCACAGATGATAGAACGCACGTGAACACCCACATTATCTAAACCCCTATATGTCTATGGAGTTTACAAATAAATAGGGTTTAAGGTCAAGTTCTCTATTAACTGCGAGCGACGCTTCGGTATATGTCTATCCTAAGCACAAATCATACGTCCAATGCCATGTGAACATACAATCGCCAGCCACTATGATTAGATCTAAACCTATATTTCGTCTTTTAAGTCCACATAGGTTATCATAGTAATTGGTCATGACTCAATTAAGCAATAAAAGTATGAATCGCAATGGACAATCACATAAAAATTAATAAGAACCAACATGGAAGTTAAATCAACATCTACTACTCATTAGGTTCCATTGAAACCTCAAAATACAATTTAAGTCCTAGACAACCCAAATATATCATCCACAAGGTTCATAAACATCATCCGAATACAAAATAAATACAATGAGAGTATAGAGATAGACAATGCAAATCTTTAGTCTTTCTCCAAGCTTGGATCTTTGATTTTAATCCTTACTTCAATCTTCTTCTCTAACTAAACCCTAGAATCTAACTAACTCACACTAATCTAACCTTACTCTACTCCTAATCTAGATTAAATAAGAAATGAAAGGAAAAGAAATGGAAAACTAGGGCTTAGACTCCCCAAGGGAGGATATCTCTGAAATGTGTAGCAAATGAGCCTTATATAGCTGCCTGTTCATCTGCCTCCTTGTCCCAACAAAAATTCTAGTCAGCTAGCATTAGTGAAAGTCAAGGCTGCAAAGTGGATTGGCGCAGCTGCTCTGGCAGAGAGGCTAAACCCGGCGCAGCTGCGCAGCAGGGAGGTTGGCCAAGGCAGCTGGCACAGCTGCGCAGGCAATGATCATGGAGCCGGCGCAGCTGCACAGGCTTCAGGTTCTGGTTTTCTACTCCTTTTTTGCTGCTGGTTCCTGCTAATCTTTTCTGATCTTCACCCATGCATGCTTTATGATGCTCATTGTCCTGCCAATCACCCATTGCCATAAGCTTTGTTCCCTCTTTGCTCTGCCCATCCTCCTGCCACAGCTTTGTTCTTTAAGCTTTGTCCCCTTTTTAGCACTTTTTAATCCTTTTTAGCTCATGTGCACCAAGAGAGTCCTAAATATAGAAATCTATAAAAGAAAACATAAATGCATGAAAAACTACAATAACACATGAGTTTAAGCAACAATAGAAATGAGTTGATATCTAAATAAGTGGTTATAAAACCACTTATCAAATACCCCCAAACTTAAACGTTGCTTGTCCTCAAGTAACACAAACAAAACAAAATACAGATGCAATACAAGTAACTAGAATGTATGCAACCTACACTAGCATGAAAGTGAATCCAGGTCTCTGTCAGAATTGATAATCAAATGCAATGCCTCAGAAAAATCACAGGCTAATCAAACAGATAAGCTACCCAAGACAAGATTAAAGGCATATCCTTGCAAATCTAAATCTGTCAGCATTGATGTATTGTGCGTTGTGTGCCAAGCAACCATTAAACATGCTTTAGAACAAATAAATCACATACTATGCTTCTTAGGGGGAAAAATAAGTTTCAACTCAAGAAAAAAAAAAGCAAATCAGATAATTTCTAACTAAGACCATGTATTACTTAAGCTAAGAGTCAACAGGGGGTTTATTATTCTTTTTATTTACCCACAAGGGCGTATTCGCACTATCCCGTGTACACACTCGACTGTGCAATGCCTAGTCCTTTTAGGCTTTTTAATGATATCCATATAGCGAGCTTTCGACAAATGACTCCCAGACTAGATGGCCTTAGGGCGCTGGGTGTAGAGACACCCCTAGGGTTTACTTGCTCGAATATCAAAGGTCACAGAATTCGACATAGCTAAAGTGTTTATTCTATTTTTTTCATAGGGGAGTGCGTCTTACGCTCCATCTCCCCACTTAGCATGTATACACCCTGTTTCCCCCAAACTTAAGCTTTTAACAGTCTTAGTTATTATCATATGATCACTGACTTTTTTATTAAAACACAAATTTCCCACCAAAAGACAAGTATGAGAACATTTAAACTAAACATATCATGATGGTTACTCTATCTTGCTAATTGGTTACACAGTTTCTGACAGATAAAGATTTACATATATGACTTAAAATCAAGCTTAAGTTTTAAATCGGTTCAAAAATTAATTAATTTTTTAGTTTCCTCATAGGCCAAACAAATACAAACCAACAGAAACTGGATTCATGCAAAATGTCCTAACACAGTTTATAACACAAAACAAAAAATTTTAAAATTTTGACAAATTTTAACAAAATACGATCTACATGCACTAAATGAAAATCAGAATATGCAAAATGATGCAAAATGAAATGAATTAAGCTAAATGCAAAAATAACCCCTAATACCCCTAAACTTAAAGTATTTAATGTCCGCGTTGAAGGTAAAAAGGGAAAAAAAACTACCCTAGTCTGAATCGCCGCCCTCCTCCTCATCAATCTGCTCTGGTAGTGTGTCTGGAGGAGGGTACTGGCTGCCGGTGCCAAATATAGGAAACTTTGCATGTATGCCCAACTGCCCGAATGCCTGAGATAAAGCCTGGGAGAAACCGGATGTATAGGTCTGGAAGTCTGTGTACGTGGTATCTATTCGTCTCCTCAGCTGTCTAATCTCTCTCTGCTGACTAGCATACTCTGCGGGAGTCGGCCCGGCTGCCTGTTGATCCTGCTCTGGAGCATCGTCTTCGTCCTCTTCTTCTTCATCCTCATCATCATCAACATCAGCCCGAATAAATCCCAGCCCTCGGGGGTGAGATTCTGCTCCGTTCCAGATAGTGTACTACTTAATGGCCTTATTATCAATGTCTCCCATCGGGTCCAGTAGAGCCTCATTATCCCATAATACTCTAGCAGCTAAGCATAAGCGTGTAATCACTGAAACATGCGGATTCCCACCTGAAGTGCTCCTTCTCATAAACCTCAGCATGGATTGATTGATAATGTGTCCTATATCAATCCTTTTGTTCTTGACGATGCCGTACAATAGGGTAGCTCTATTAGTGGTGACGTCAACATGATGGCTGGATGGGAGAATACTCGCGCATATGAAGCTATACCAGGCCTTTCCATATTGACTCAATGCAGTCTGCGGTAAACTGACTTTTCTGCCTGTGCCTGCATAAGTCTTCCATTGAGTGCCTGGTCTGCATTGCTCTGTGATCAGAAGGTCCAAATTAGTTCCCAAACGCTAGGACTCTGCCCAATTTTCTAGACTAGACGGAAGAGTGTCCTTTTTGAATATTTTATTTATTGCTTCCTTTGTGTACGACACTTGCTTCCCCTTCACGTAAGACACCCCGTTTTGCATCTCGTGCGCATTTGCATAAAATTCCTTAACCAGGGGTATAGGGGTCGCCAAGGGTGTGGCCGCAACTAGTGCCCATCCGTGCTCAATGATCTGCCTTTTCATCAACCCGTCATTGATTCCCGGTTTCAGTCCCCTTTCTCTCAAACAAGTCCTTTTGTCCAAAACAGTGACGTAGTAACGCTGGGCCGTCAAGTCCACAAATCTATAGTCGTCCAAGGCCTCGCTGGCACTGCCCTCGCCATGCTCACCAGTCGGAGGAGGAGAAGGAGGAGAGGGAGTTCTGATTCTCTTCGGCATCTTGAGAAGTTATGAGAATTTTAAAATCTAAAGTAAGCAACTGACTTGAATGCAAGACAAAAGCTGATCAAATAATGGAATGCACCCTGTCTGCCTAACTCTACCAATGAATTTTTCTACCCCAAACACTATCTGAACTTTGATTCTCTACAGACTCTGTGAACAATTGAACTCAAATTGCAAACTCTATCAAAAATGTTTGCCCCAAATTCTAGAAAGTTTTTTGTCCCCAACTGTCAAAGAATCTGTTACCCCTTTTCTGTTTTGAACCAATGCACACCCTCACAGCCTTGTACAGCAGAACAATCTCAAAGTCTCTCTGACTTTTTATCAAATAGGTTATAAGCTCTCAATCAAAGTTCGGATGTCTGTCCCTTTCTATCACTGTCAATAAGGATTGTGGAAGCTTAGCCTTTTATTTGGAATTACCTTGCCAAGAAGACATTAACCCTTCTTCCCAAATTGGAATTGAGCAAGCAGAGCACTTCCCCTCCTGTGCCTTCTAAGCTTCGGATTTAGGCCGTGGATGAGCAGTGGAGGGATTAAGGTTTTCTGGGGGGGGGGGAATTGGAGGAGGGAGATAGGGCTGATTGAGAGAATGGTTGCTCGAGATGAGAGATATGCAAGGAGTCGGCTGGAATAGGAAGGATAGGTTTAGTGGATGAGAAGAGAGCTGCCAGTGAGTGAATGAAGGAAGGATAGGATATGTTTTGAATGCAGCCTGCCAAAATTGTATTCAAGGTGGGAAATAAGAAGTGGGCCGAACGCGTCTTAAAAACTGGAAAGGGATCATAGCGCAGCTGCTCAGGTTGAAGGAGGAAAAGGGGCGCAGCTGCGCAGGTTGGAATTTCTGGATTCTGGTCTGAACATACGCGCGGCCGCTCTGGTCATTAGGTATGGGCTGGCGCGGGCGCGCTAATGCTCTGGAATTTTCTTTGACTTAGATTTTTTTACAGCTTCTCATTTATAGTGGACCAAAGGGCTTTGCTAACAAATGCATAACACCTGAAGAAGGCAAACACAAAAAATATTAAATCACTTAATTACTACAAAAATTTATTATGATTATTAACTACTAACTATTAAGCGGATAATTAATATATATGAAGAAAATATCTTATATGTGCACATAAGCGACAAGCTCATTACCAATAATATGTCCAATAATCATCTATCGTCTTAAAAAAAGCAACATACACGTGCATCGAAAATATGTCTATTAAACGTTTAAGTCCCAAAAATAGATGCATCACTGCCTTAACACAAAAAATGAAGGCACTGAGCTCCTAATTCTACGAGCATTCAAAAATTTTAACTAAATTAAACTACTAAGAATTAAATCGGGGGAGGGAAAAGGTAGATAAATAATTAGAATTAAACAAGGAGGGGGAGGGAGAAATGATGGGATGCCTCCCATCGCTCGGTTTATAGTCCATTAGCTGGACTGTGTCTGACACTACTATCCAATCCCCCGGCGATATTTGAGAAACCCTCCATCCATTAGAACTGCCATATGCTTCTGGAAGGCTCCCCATCATGAGAGGGCTCGGATTTAAACTACTTAGCATATAATTTGTATATGAATTCCCCATTATGAAGGTTGAGGAGCTAGGTACTGCTTCCGTTGTGTACGTGAAATGATTGGGGCATTGAGGTATACCGAACACAACGGATTCTTCTTCTATTCTCTCTTCTTCTGACCACCATTGTTTCAAGAATACGGATTCTCTCATATCCTCGAGATCCGTATATGTGATGTGGCTACCAAGGGGGCAAGGGTGTGCAAACTGCACTGGTTTTTCCAACTTCGGCGGAGAAGGCTCTTGGGATATTGGCACGGTTGGTTATACTTTTCCACGTCCCCAATTGTCTCCTCTATATCCATTGCCTTTAGCTCATCCAATTGTAAGTGCACTTCCGGTTCTTCATCAGTTTCTGCATCCATATCATAGCACCAAGTATTCTGAGGGCTTTTGCTCACGGCTTCCACTACTTGAGATAGTTGATTCTGAAGAGTCTTTATCCCTTGCTCAATCAACTCCTCTTTCATTAAGGCCATGCTAATTTGATCTGCCCATTTCTGAAGATTCTCGATCGACTGTGCTTGCTCAATCAAGGTCTCCTTCACTGATGCTATGCCACATCCTTCCTCCAAGCTTGCCTTTTCTGTGTCACCCTCAAAATCCATGTATTAAGGCTCATAAGTTGGAGTCTGGAATGTGCATTCTGGTGCGTATGTCGGATTTAGATCCCAGTATTGGTCTTGATAATTAACTAAAGAGTTTGGGTGATACCCCCAATCTTGTTGATAAGTGGGATAAGCTTCATTGTAGGAGTACTCACCCCCAAACTGCTCTTGTCCATAACTGATGGGATCCTGATGGCTTGTATAGTTACCGGCACACTAATCACACGTAAAAACTGTCTCTCGACACTGTTGGGCTGTAACAGTGTCTAGCTTCCTTGAGAGAACCTCTATCTGTGCTGATAATGTGGAAATGGGGTCGAGGCCATCATTTTCTGTTTCCCTTAGTTGCTCTTTCCTTGTGTAACACCATGGATAAAAATTGAGATCCATATTTCCTGAAAAGAGAATATAGGAAGAGAATTAAAACAAAATAAAAATGTTTAAATTAAGACTAATTTGATTGAAACTAATGTTGGCAAACAATTATCAAATTAATTCCCCGGCAACGACGCCAAAAACTTGTTAGTCCCGAATGGGTATGACAATTACGCGCAAGTATACGCGGTCAACAAGTAATAAAGTGTAAGTACAGATATCGTTACCACAGAGAAATAACTGATAAAGGGTCGCCAAACCACTAGCACGTAATCATTTTAGTCTTATTTAAATGAGCGGTAAAGAGTTTTAATTAAAAAACTAATTAAACTAGACAAGGAATTAAACTTAAACTAATTAATCCTAGAGTAAAATCAGATAATGAAGACATGAGATTCCAATTTCCCCTAATGATTCATCTAAGTCGATTCACTTCCAATTAGGTCAAATTAATCCTCACAGTTGTTAGCTAAGAACACGAAAGTGAGAGAAGGCCATCTTTCGATGCACCTAATCCATATCACATGCAATCCACAAATGATAGAATGCACGTGAACACCTACATTATCTAAACCCCTATATGTCTATGGAGTTTACAAATAAATAGGGTTTAAGGTCAAGTTCTCTATTGACTGCGAGCGGCGCTTCGGTATATGTCTATCCTAAGCACAAATTATACGTCCAATGCCATGTGAACATACAATCGCCCACCACTACGATTAGATCTAAACCTATATTTCGTCTTTCAAGTCCACATAGGTTATCACAGTAATTGGTCATGACTCAATTAAGCAATGAAAGCATGAATCGCAATGGACAATCACATAAAAATCAATAAGAACCAATATGGAAGATAAATCAACATCAACTACTCATTAGGTTCCATTGAAACCTCAAAATACAATTTAAGTCATAGACCACCCAAATATATCATACACAAGGTTCATAAACATCATCCGAATACAAAATGAATACAAGGAGAGTATAAAGATAGAGAATGCAAATCTTTAGTCTTTCTCCAAGCTTGGATCTGTGATGTTAATCCTTGCTTCAATCTTCTTCTCTAACTAAACCCTAGAATTTAACTAACTCACACTAATCTAACCTTACTATACTCCTAATCTAGATTAAACAAGAAATAAAAGGAAAGAAATGGAAAACTAGGGCTTAGACTCCCCAAGGGAGGATATCTCTGAAATGTGTAGCAAATGAGCCCTATATAGCTGCCCGTTCGTCTGCCTCCTTGTCCCAAAAAAAATTCCAGTCAGCTAGCATTTGTGAAAGTCAAGGCTGCAAAGTGGACCGGCGCAGCTGCTCAAGCAGAGAGGCTAAACCCGGCGCAGCTGCGCAGCAGGGAGTTTGGCCGAGGCAGCTGGCACAGCTGCGTAGGCAATGGTCATGGAGCCGACGCAGCTGCGCAGGCTTCAGGTTCTAGTTTTTTGCTTTTTTTTCTGCTGCTGGTTCCTGCTAATCTTTTCTGATCTTCACCCATGCCTGCTTCATAATGCTCATTATCCTGCCAATCAGCCATTGCCATGAGCTTTGTTCCCTCTTTGCTCTGTCCATCCTCCTGCCACAGCTTTGTTCTTTAAGCTTTGTCCCTTTTTTAGTACTTTTTAATCCTTTTTAGCTCATGTGCACCAGGAGAGTCCCAAATACAGAAATCTACAAAAGAAAACATAAATGCATGAAAAACTACAATAACACATGAGTTTAAGCAACAATAGAAGTGAGTTGATATCTAAATAAGTGGTTATAAAACCAATTATCACACAGACTTAATAAGAAAAGCTCAAAAATAAACTGCACTCTTTCACATTGAACAGTTCAATCACAGAACAGTTCATTTCACAAAAACACCGAAGTGTTAACATTATGGTACAAGGCCTCATACATTCTACCACCTTGTACAAATATCACACATTTGTACATACGAAATACTTTCTCATGTTCAACATCTAAGAACGTTAAGAAACTAACATTCATAAAAAAATATGAATGAAGTTAGGAAACTTGCCTTAGCGCTGCATACTGCTTATGCTATACCGTTCATCGAAATCCTTATATAACATATAAGGAAACACGCATACCAATTAGTCATATATTTGACTTACTAATTGGTTTAAACTTCTCTTTACTTCTTATGGTTCGTGTTCTTGTAATTTAAGTCTACGCGACCAACTTTACTTTCATTTCTTTGGTTGTTATGACATACAGAAATTTCACAACCTTACGATTATCTTTTATGATAATTTACATTTTCATCTTCCTCTCATACCATCTACCCTTAGCATACATCGAGTCTCTAACAGTATTTAATACAGTACACTGAGTGGTTTCACACAAACAACTAACAAACTAGTTTTTCGTCTCATCTACAATGTCTTTCACAGCTAATTAGATCGGTTGCTAGTTCGTATATACCTCCGCTCTCTTAAGGAATCGTTTAGCCCAGGTACCATACATCAACCATTACAGACTACGATTGTACCACAACTTAAACTTAACTTAGCCAAACTGTTAAAACTATAAAGTTCGTCAAGTTAATTATCATTCCATATCTTACAACGTCCGGTATATATGACTCACAACGCTATTCAAGTTATTATCATTAACTCGAATTTTCAACGTTTACACGTTATTCATTACTCTTCATTCTCTTATGTTCAAACCATACACGGCGTGTATGCTAAGCACGTTTAACTTACATGTACACTTAACACCTTCATGTCGGTTTAAGTGTTTTACGTTTACTTGTCTGCCTACGTTCCGTTATCCGATTCACACTCGGACTTTCATTCATCTTATTACCATTCGTTATGACTTTCTTGATAATTACATATCTTAACTTGCTAACATTCGTTAACGTCTAAGTCATACAACCAATGTATACTTAGAACGTTCGCTCGACGCGAATACGATTCACGAGGATCGTTTACGTATTCAACGTTTACATTATTCGTCTCTTACTCTCATTCAACCTTTACTTAAGGTTTTAACCACTTTTAATGGTAATTCATTACATAAATATTACGTTCATCGTCATCAGTTAATGTCTAAGCCATACAAATCATTATAGGCTAAGATCGATCGTTCATCGCAACACGTTGCGTTTACAGCGTTTTTACGCTTTACACTTAAATTTCATTACGACATCATAACATCGAAATGTTATAATTCACCCTCATCACTCAATGTCTATGGAATTACAACCATAGAAATCCCACACGTTCATTTTAACGCGAATACGGTCCCCAAATATCGGTTATAAACTTTACGTTCGTCGTTTTATAACCTTTATTTAACGTTTAATCGCTAAACTCAAGGTTTTAATCATTATTCTAGACATTTCTTTTCACGAACATTGCATTCATGCTTTCCCCTTAATTACCATCCAAAAAGTTGGATAATAAAAAAGCTCACATCAGGAAATTTTTGGTTAAGGGCGCTACGGCGCTGGACATAGTGTTTAATGCCACGCTGCGGCGTCAGTTAGGCAGTGAATATTCCCCGAATAGGCACTGCGGCGCCAGCTTCTTAGGCATGGGCGGCGCTGCGGCGCTAGCCCTGTGCCTTTGCTTTTTTTTTTTTTTTTTTTTACATTTTTCAATTTGATTCCTTCCCGAGCACGTAACGTGATTGTTATAACTCAAAATTGGCTCATTCCAAAGCCATTAGTTCACATATCCCATATTCTTCGAATCTATTCGGACAGAATAAGTTTCTGAATCCGTTAGCGATAAATTCACCATTTCATTCCTTTTTACGAGCTCGTTAAATGTTCGTGAACGTTCGACGCTCATTTCTTTGTTTTAAGTCAGAATTCGTCCGTTATTGAGTCCGCAACTCATAAATACATAGTTCAAAGATAAGCCATCGAAAACCAAGGTTTTCGAGTTAAACGGCGACTTTTGACTATCGTTCCGGGAATTTTATAATTTTGACGATTAATGTAACGAATGAGATTTTATATACTACCTTCGTTCCTTAAAGAGTGCAGTTTTAGCAAAAAGCACACAAACCAATAAGTGGGATAAAATGACAAAGCTAGCCTTTCTCTTCCTTTAGTGCATTAACTTCCCCATTTAGTGCATTAATTAAGACAAGGGCATATTTGGAAAAAGAAGGCTTTGGGTTCTTAAAACTGGATTCTTTAAGGAATAATTTTTTTTTGCTAAAACTGCACTCTTTAGGAACGGAGGTAGTATTACTTTTAAATATTTATTAAATTAAATAAATATTTGATTTGATTTATTTATTGAGTTAAATAAATAAATTGTGTGATTGTTGTAGAGTAAGTTAATTAAGTGTTCTATATTAATTAAATGAATAATTAATATGTATTAATTTTATAGTATAGTTTTAATTTAATTGAGATAATTAAATTAGATGAATTATGTGATGAGTGTTACATGAATTATAATTAACGAGTAATTATAATTGTTATGTGATAATTTTTTTATGTGATTAATTGATGTTAGATTTTAATTAATTAAATAAGAATGTTAAAGATTTAATTAATTAAAGTATAACATTTAAAGTATGTGTTAAAAGAATTTATTAAAATAAAAAAAATAATTTTAAAAGGTTTTACCAAATAGGGCCTTAAGCTCAAAAAGTTAGTTATTAAAAATAAACAGTTTTTGCCAAACAAGCCTTATGGTTTTTTAAATTCAAATTGTATAACTCATGTAATAATTATAATTAAATATATTTATTATATGGGTTAATTACTTGTCAGTTATATGTATATATGATATATGTATAATATATGTATAATATATGTATATCAATAATTTTACGTTAGTTAGTGTTAAAACAAGAGTTAGTCAGAAGAATAAAACAGAGAAAAGATAGAGAGAAAGAGAGAAGAAGAAGAGAAAGAAAGGGAAGCTTGAGAAATCAAAGCAACTTCATCTTCTTCCTATCACTAAGCCAAAGGGTATAATCATAACCTATAGTTTTAGAAGTTTTATTCTCATGTTCTTTGTACTTTAGTTTTTTGTAAAATATGTTTTCTTGTAATTTGAGTAATTATGATTTTTATAGTCTATGGATATGCTCATATATGAATTGTATGCCTAATTAATTGTTTAATTCATATACATGTGATAAACATGAGGAATTCATGTTCTTCAAAGAGTTACAGTGAAAGTATTTTGAAATTTTATATATATGTATAGTTTTCTCTTAAAAATTAAAGGAATTCATATTTGATTATTCATTGTGTTTAAATTAATGGTAGGTGATGATAGCATGTTTAGAAATTTATTAACTATGCTTGAAATTGTGTGAATTGATTTAAAAACAAAAATAAGTGTTCAATTTCATGAAGAACACTTAGCAATGACTTTTCTTCAAAAATCATAAAATTGGTTGTTTTGATTATGTGTTGTAATGTTTATATATGTTAAAATCATGTTAGAAGCTTTAAGTTTATATTTTCTATAAAATTGATATGAATTGTATTGACTTGAATTAAAATTTGGTGTGGAGAAATAAGCCAAATTAGCTTTTTCTCTGCACAGTTCACGAGTATGTCTGCCGACCCTGCAAGGGGCCCGCCCCGACTGGCCTATCAAGAGTAAAACCCCCGCCCCAGCAGAGGGAGGGGGGGGGGTGTGTGGAGAAAGTCAAGATGGGTTATTTCTTGTATGTATTTTATTGTATCATAAAAGGCTAATTGAAGGTGATAATTTGATGACATGAAATGAATATTAATATATTATATTAATAAAATATATAGTGTGGTTATAATTTTGAATAATTATAATTAGAGTAAAGGTTTAATTTAAATAATAATTCATGTTAAATTATAATGAATATTATTTAATTTATTTTAATCAAGTAAATGTTAATTTAAATTATAATTTATGTAATTATAATTTAATAAATGCATGATTAATTATAAGTTATAATTTGTGTATTATAATTAAATATTTGCATGATTAATTATAATTTGTGTAATTGTAATTTAGTAAATGCATGATGTAGTTTAATTAATTATAAATTAATTATAATTTAATTAATATAAGATGTGATTATAATTTGAGTAATTATAATTAGATTAAATGTTTAAATTATAATTCATTTAATTATAATTTAATTAATATGAAACACATAATTATTATTGATTTAATTATGTGAGCATGCCTATGTGGTGTAATTAATTATGTGACAGTTAATTATTAACTTATTAATTAAACTAGAAAAAGTTAACCTATATGGGTTAACCAATTATATGAATTAGTTACGTGTTAACAAATTTAGATTATTGTGATTATTTATATATGTAGGAATTGTTTAGGAACGTGATAGTAACTGTAGCTTGTGCTCGAGGCAAGTTGTTCTATCCTTTCTGAATTTTGTTTATGCCAATTATTGTATTCTTTATAATTTATATATTGAATAAATATCTTAGCGAAGTTTATTAATGAATTGATGTGACCTTGACTTAATTGTTTAAGTAAGGTCTACTAAGTCTTTTAAGTGCTTTAAGTTACCTCTAAAGCATAAATTGTTTCGTAATTCTTTATTATTGAATTATTCTTGATTATTGTAAGTCGATTCAACTATTCCTTAGTTAATAAACGTTAAATCCTAAATTACCCTTTAAGCTTATCCAAACCAAACTTTCTTTGGTGCGGACTTGTACTCAAATATTGAGATGAACAACCCTATTTATTAGGGGAGGTTACTATACAAAAGCGTTAAGATGTTTGTGCACAATACATGGTACGAAGGGTTGATCCCCCTGAGTACGAGTTAAGGTCCATAGTCTAAATGACTGTTAAAGATTTTAAATAGAAATGTTTATAACCTAGGATAAAAGTTCAAGGTCTTATGACCCTCAGATGATTTCAATATTCAAAATTCTAGTTATTAATGAAAGAATTATTATTCAATTCTTTATGGTTGATGAAAGTAAAGTTATTCAGATCTATTAAAACTATTCAATTATATCCTTATTATTGTTGTATTCCAGTGAGCGTTTATTTGCTCACTCTTGCATATTTAATAATCCTTTGCAGTTAAAGCCGAGAACGTTGATGTACCGTCAACGAGTAAAGGGAAAGGCAAGATAAACAAGTGAAGACTTGTTATCTTTTGATTTTGATTGTAATAAGACTTTATGTTATGTTTTTATTTCCGCATTATTATTTATGTTAAGGTTAGATAAACCCTGGGATGATTTTGAATAAGGTTATAATTCCTTTTTAAGGAAGATTTTATTATTTATTCAAGGTTGTAATTTATTTTACATTCCTTATTATGGGTAGATGTATGTTCTATTTAGAAAGTGAACACCAAATCATGTGGAAACAAAGTACCCGAATTTGGGGGTGTCACAGGTTGGTATCAAAGCAGTAGGTTATGAACCTTAGGTGGGGGAAAAAACCTTAGGAAGTAGCCTTATAGGAAGATCGAAAAGATAGTGGTGATAGGTAAAGATAATAAACTACCTTATCTGCTATGTGTTTACGTTTTAGTATTCGAAGAGTGACGACTCGATATCACATAATAATAAACTTTAAAATTCTTTTATCAGGATGACGAACGTTGGAGAATCCAGTCAGGCTAGGGAGGATATACCTCAGGTGCCTAGAGAGGAGGAGCCCCGAGACATCCATGTTATCTGGGAGCAGTTGGTTAGGGGAGAGCCATCGCCAATTATCACCGTAGCTGGTTCGGGAGCATGGGCTGACACCTATTCCAGAGGAGGAGGACGAGGATGAGTTAGAGGAGGAAGAGGATCCCGAAGAGGAATTCCATCCTCACTCTGTTAGTGCTTAGATGTACGAGGAGGTTCATGATCGCAACGTGGAACTCCGAGAATTGTTGGACGAGAGTCAGACTACTGTACAACAGCGAGATGAGACTATCGAGGAGATGGATAGTGAGCTAGGAGAAGTGCAGTGGAAGCTAGTCCACGTAAAGAATGATAGGGACGAGGCACGAGTCGAGATAGCAAAGCTGAAGCAAGACATCCAAGAGGAGTCGACGAAGCAGTGCCAGGGCTGAGGAAACAAGCTTGAGGGCTATTCAACGAGCCGATCGAGCTGAAGACGAGGCTCAAGCAAAGAGAGCCAGGCTGAGGGAAATAGAATATGCATTCCCCACGGCTATAGATAGAGCACAGGATCGTGTCTTCTATTACCTAGCTCAGTTCTAAGGTTTACCATGGTTTATGGTGGATCGCAGAATAGCATTCCGGGGGTGATGGAGGAGGAACGCAGAGAGGTTGTGCGACGTCTTAACATGCCTAGATAGAAGAGTCTATATTTATATGTTTCTTTTTGTAATAAATAAATGTAAATCCCATAATTTGAGATAAGAATGGGATGAGTTAATGATGTAGTCCTATAACTTGTTCCAGTTCAGGAAAGATAATGTAAATAGCAGAGATGCTATCTATTCTATGTTTTTAAAATTACGAGTAATGAATAAAAGAAGCTTATGGATGTGCTATGTGTTCAATATGAAATGAGTTATTTAATTATTTAATTCTGAACATGAATACTTAAGAATTTAGTAGAGGAGCTAATAATAATATTTCTTAACAGAAAATACCTCCTACAAGAAGACCTACATGTCAAAACCACGAGGGTTCGACAAACAACAACAATAATGATGGAACAAACCCCAACTCGGTTCAGCAGTTAGTGAACCTACTGACGGGGGCACTTGCAAATCAGCTGCAAGTGCAGGGTACTACATTTAAAGAATTCAAGGCAGTAGGACCGCCTAAATTCAAGGGATCGACAAACCCTGTAGATTCTTAGACTTGGGTGATGGAGATGGAGAAGGTCTTCGACGTAGCTAGAGTCGGTGAAGACCAGAAAACAGCATTCGCGGCTTTCATGTTGAAGTCGAATGTTAGTTTCTGGTGGCAAGCTAATAGGACCAGAGAGAGAGAAGGAGTGATACCGTGGGAACATTTTAAAGAGATGTTCTTTGAAATGTACTTCCCAGTTAGCTCACAGGACCAGATGGAGGTCCAGTTTCTAGAGCTGAAATAGGGAGAGATGACGATGTCTGAATACGCCGCGAAGTTTAACGAGTTGGCCAGGTTCGCTATATACCAGGACAACACGGACGCCAGGAAGGCGAGGAGGTTTGAGCGGGGACTGAAGCCCTAGATCTACAGTAAGGTCTCTATGTTCCAGCTGAACACGTTTATAGCTGTGCTAGAAAAGGCCATTCTAGCTGAAGGAGGTAGCGACGCTGTGACTAAATTCAATCAGGACAAAAAGAAGAAGATTGAGACGGAAAACAAGGCTGGTGGTAGCGGGGCTATCCATCAAAAAAGAAAGTGAAACGACAACACCTCTATTGGGAGTCAGCAGGGAGGCCAGCAGAAGAGGAAGCTCGAAGAATATGCTACATGCTGGAAGACTCACACTGAAGTGTGCATGAAAGGGAAACGGGTGTGCTACAACTGTGGTTAGGAAGGCCACATCGCGCCGAGTTGTCCAAACCCAAAGAAGGGAGCTTGCTATACATGTGGATCCAAGGATCACATGGCTCGTAGCTGCCCTAAGAAGCCAGCAGTAGGGTCAACAGGGAATGGAGGAAATGGCAGTGGCAGCACTCTGACTATCGCTAGACCGTCGCCACTGCAAGCCATTTGACCCACTACCCGCACATTTAACATGACGATGCAGGACGCTGTGCAGTCAAAAGATGTGGTGGCAGGTATTATTCTGATTAATAGTATAAATGTATATGTATTATTTGATTCGGGTGCTACTTGTTCATTCATATATGATGATTTTGCCAAAACCCTATACTTACCTATAGAGGAGTTAGCTTACCCCTTGAACATAGAAATTGCGAATAGGGAAGTCATTCCTGTTAGGTTTGTATACAAGAAATGTCGATTGGACATTAAGGGTCAGGAGCTGAGGGTAGATTTGATTCCGATAAAACTTGGGGAATTCGACGTCATATTGGGGATGGACTGGTTGTTCAACCATGGGGCGGTAATCGACTGTCAAAAGAAGTCGGTAAACCTTACGACTCCTTCAAAAGTAGTGTTTTATGGTAGTAAATCGCCTAGACAAGCGAGTTGTCTGACGGTTATGCAAGCCAAGAAAATTTTAACACAAGGCTGTGTAGGATATCTAGCCTACATAGTAGATACGCGTAAGGAGAGCCCAAAGATAGAAGAGATATCAGTGGTTAGAAAGTTTGTGGACGTATTTTCCGACGATTTGCCAGGACTTCCACCAGATAGAGAGATAGAGTTCATGATCAACTTAGCGCTAGAAACTGCTCCAATTTTGAAAGCTCAGTACCGAATGGCTTCGATCGAGATGAAGGAACTGATGGTTCAACTGCAGGAATTACTGGACAAGAAGTATATTCAGCAGAGCGTTTCACCGTGGGGAGCGCCAATTTTATTTGTGAAGAAGAAGGATGGATCGATGCGGCTTTGCATTGATTATAGGGAGTTGAACAAAGTTACGATCAAGAATAGGTATCCTTTACCTAGGATCGATGACTTGTTCGATCAATTGAAGGGTGCTAGATACTTCTTAAAAATTGATTTGAGAAGTGGATATCATCAGTTGAAGGTGAGAAGGGAAGATATACCGAAGACGGCTTTTAGAACTCGGTATAGTCATTACGAGTTCTTAGTGATGTCATTTGGTCTAACGAATGCCCCAGCTGCATTTATGGACTTAATGAATAGGGTGTTTAAGCCATTCCTAGATAAGTTCGTAGTGGTGTTCATAGATGACATCCTATTTCATTCTAAGACTAAGGAGGAACACACAGAACACTTAAGGCTGACCTTAGAATCGCTGAGACGAGAGAAGCTTTACGCTAAATTCTTGAAATGCGAATTCTAGTTGGAACGTGTGCAATTTCTTGGCCATGTGATCGATAAGGATGGGATTTCGGTAGATCCATTGAAGGTTGAGGCTGTAATAAAATGGGATCGCCGAAGACGCCATCCGAAGTTAGGAGTTTCTTGGGATTGACAAGTTATTACCGGAGATTTATCCAAGACTTTCCAAGATCGCAACTCCGTTGACGAATTTGACTCATAAAATAGTTAAGTTTGTTTGGACAGAAAAGTGTGAGGAAAGTTTTTAGGAATTGAAGAAGAGGTTGAGTACTGCGCCTGTGTTGTCTTTACCGGATAGTACGGGGAATTTTGTAGTATACAGCGATGCCTCATATAAGGGATTAGGTTGCGTGTTGATGCAGAATGGCAAAATTATTGCCTACGCATCACGTCAGCTGAAGGATTATGAGAAAGGGTATCCAACTCACGACTTAGAATTGACGGCAGTAGTGTTTGCTCTGAAGATTTGGAGACACTACTTATATGGAGAAAAGTGTGAGATATATACAGATCATAAGACTCTGAAGTATATCTTCACCGAGAAGGATTTGAACATGCGCCAAGAGATGGTTGGAACTGATCAAGGACTACGACTGCAAGATACTTTACCATCCGGGTAAAGCTAACGTCGTCGCAGACGCTTTGAGCAGCAAAGGTCGGGAGAAGCTGAACATGTTGACTGATCAAGATCAGTTGATAGAACAGATGGCTAGATTACAACTGGAAGTGAAGTTTCCGAAGGGATCGGATGAGAAGTTATTTCAAGTAACTATTGGTTCTACTCTGGTAGACAAAGTGAAAGAAGCATAACTTCACGACAAAAAATACGAGAAGATTCGAAAGAGAATAGCCGACAGCGAAGAGTTCAAGTTCAAGATCGATAACGAAGGACTGTTACGATTTGAAGGGAGAATATGGGTACCGCCACTACCAGAAGTCAAGGAGAAGATTTTGATCGAATCTCACAGTTCGAGATATTTGATTCACCCTAGGAGTATGAAGATGTACCAGGATCTCAGGAACCATTTTTGGTGGCCAAACATGAAGAGGGACATTGCTGAATGCGTTGCAAAATGTCTAACATGCCAGAAAGTTAAAGTAGAAGACCAAAGACCAAGTGGACTGCTGCAACTGTTAAAATTTCCAGAGTGGAAGTGGGAGCACATCACGTTGGATTTCGTGGTTGGTCTTCCAGCGACTCAGAAGGAATTTGATGCGATATGGGTTATAGTGGATCGACTGACGAAGTCAGCCCACTTTCTACCGATCAGGATTAAGTATAACTTGGATCAGTTAGCGAAATTGTACGTTAAGGAAATTATCTCTCGACACGGTGTTCTGGTGTCGATTGTGTTCGACAGAGATCCGTGTTTTACGTCGAACTTCTGGAAACGTTTGCAAGAGTGTCTGGGAACACAATTGCGAATGAGTACGGCATATCTTCCTCAGACTGATGGCCAGAGCGAGAGAACGATTTAGACACTTGAAGACATGCTGAGAGCTTGTGTAATGGACTTTAAGGGAAGCTGGGATGATCATCTACCATTGGTGGAGTTCGCCTACAACAATAGTTACCATGCAAGTATCGGCATACCTCCTTACGAAGCGTTATACGGCAGAAAATGCAAAACCCCCTTGTGCTGGGATGAAGTCGGTGAACGTCAACTGTTGGGGCCAGAGCTGGTACAACAAACCGTCGAAATCGTGAAGCTGATCAGAACAAGATTGGTTGCTGCTCAAGACAGACAGAAGAAATATGTCGATCAACATCGACAGAACCGAGAATTTTTACCAGGAAGTTTTGTTTTCCTGAAAGTATCTCCCTAGAAGGGGAAGATTAGATTCAGCAAGAAGGGAAACCTGAGTCCCCGATTTATTGGACCTTTGGAGGTACTACGAAAGCTGGGCGAGGTAGCTTACGAGGTGGCATTACCTCCGGAGCTAGAGAATATACATAACGTCTTCCACATTTCTGTGTTGAGACCTTACAAGCACGACTACAAACATGTAATAGAATATGAGCCTTTACAATTCGATAAAGACTTAACATATGAAGAAGTGCATGTTCAAATAGTCCATAGAAAAGAACAAATACTTAGAAATAAAGTGATACGTTCTGTTAAGGTAATCTGGAGGAACCACAGTGCTGAAGCCACGTGGGAACTCAAAGATGTAATGAGGAAATCATATCCTCAATTATTTGCTTAGCTTTTTGTGTAACCCCTTATGTATCGATTCTGGGGACAACAACCTTTTAAGGGGGGAAGAATGTAACAGATGAAATATTTTTTTTAAAAGTGTGATTCTGGGGACAGAATCCTTTTAAGGAGGGAAGATTGTAACCAATGAGATTTTATATATTACTTTTAAATATTTATTAAATTAAATAAATATTTGATTTGATTTATTTATTGAGTTAAATAAATAAATTATGTGATTGTTGTAGAGTAAGTTAAATAAGTGTTATATATTAATTAAATGAATAATTAATATGTATTGATTTTATAGTATAGTTTTAATTTAATTGAGATAATTAAATTAGATGAGTTATGTGATGAGTGTTACATGAATTATAATTAGCGAGTAATTATAATTGTTATGTGATAATTTTTTTATGTGATTAATTGATGTTAGATTTTAATTAATTAAATAAGAATGTTAAAGATTTAATTAATTAAAGTGTAACATTTAAATTATGTGTTAAAAGAATTTATTAAAATAAAGAAAATGATTTTAAAAGGTTTTACCAAATAGGGCCTTAAGCTCAAAAAGTTAGTTATTAAAAATAAACAGTTTTTGCCAAACAAGCCTTATGGTTTTTTAAATTCAAATTATATAACTCATGTAATAATTATAATTAAATATATTTATTATATGGGTTAATTACTTGTCAGTTATATGTATATATGATATATGTATAATATATGTATATTAATAATTTTTCGTTAGTTAGTGTTAAAACAAGAGTTAGTCAGAAGAATAAAACAGAGAAAAGATAGAAAGAAAGAGAGAAGAAGAAGAGAAAGAAAGGGAAGCTTGAGAAATCAAAGCAACTTCATCTTCTTCCTATCACTAAGACAAAGGGTATAATCCTAATCTATAGTTTTAGAAGTTTTATTCTCATATTTTTTGTACTTTAGTTTTTTGTAAAACATATTTTCTTGTAATTTGAGTAATTATGATTTTTATAGTCTATTGATATGCTCATATATGAATTGTATGCCTAATTAATTGTTTAATTCATATACATGTGATAAACATGAGGAATTCATGTTCTTCAAAGAGTTACAGTGAAAGTATTTTGAAATTTTATATATATATATATATATATATATATGTATAGTTTTCTCTTAAAAATTAAAGGAATTCATGTTTGATTGTTCATTGTGTTTAAATTAATGGTAGGTGATGATAGCATGTTTAGAAATTTATTAACTATACTTGAAATTGTGTGAATTGATTTAAAAACAAAAATAAGTGTTCAATTTCATGAAGAACACTTAGCAATGACTTTTCTTCAAAAATCATAAAATTGGTTGTTTTGATTATGTGTTGTAATGTTTATATATGTTAAAATCATGTTAGAAGCTTTAAGTTTATATTTTCTATAAAATTGATATGAATTGTATTGACTTGAATTAAAATTTAATGTGGAGAAATAAGTCAAATTAGCTTTTTCTCTGTACAGTTCACGAGTATGTCTGTCGACCCTGCAAGGGGCCGGCCCCGGCGGGGGGGGGGGGGGGGGGGGGGGGGGGGGTGGAGAAAGTCAAGATGGGTTATTTCTTGTATGTATTTTGTTGTATCATAAAAGGCTAATTAAAGGTGATAATTTGATGACATGAAAATGAATATTAATATATTATATTAATAAAATATATAGTGCGGTTATAATTTTGAATAATTATAATTAGAGTAAAGGTTTAATTTAAATTATAATTTATGTTAAATTATAATGAATATTATTTGATTTATTTTAATCAAGTAAATGTTAATTTAAATTATAATTTATGTAATTATAATTTAATAAATGCATGATTAATTATAAGTTATAATTTGTGTATTATAATTAAATATTTGCATGATTAATTATAATTTGTGTAATTATAATTTAGTAAATGCATGATGTAGTTTAATTAATTATAAATTGTTTATAATTTAATTAATATAAGATGTGATTATAATTTGAGTAATTATAATTAGATTAAATGTTTAAATTATAATTCATTTAATTATAATTTAATTAATATGAAACACATAATTATTATTGATTTAATTATGTATGAATGCCTATGTGGTGTAATTAATTATGTGACAGTTAATTATTAACTTATTAATTAAACTAGAAAGAGTTAACCTGTATGGGTTAACCAATTATATGAATTAGTTATGTGTTAACTAATTTAGATTATTGTGATTAATTATATATATGTAGGAATTGTTTAGGAACGTGATAGTAAGTGTAGCTTGCGCTCGAGACAAGTTGTTCTATCCTTTCTTGATTTTGTTTATGCCAATTATTGTATTCTCTATAATTTATATATTGAATAAATATCTTAGCGTAGTTCATTTATGAATTGATGTGACCTTAACTTAATTGTTCAAGTAAGGTCTAATAAGTCTTTTAAATGCTTTAAGTTACCTCTAAAGCATAAATTGTTTCGTAATTCTTTATTATTGAATTATTCTTGATTATTGTAAGTCGATTCAACTATTCCTTAGTTAATGAACGTTGAATCCTAAATTACTCTTTAAGCTTATCCAAACCAAACTTTCTTTGATGCGGACTTGTACTCAAATACTGAGATGAACAACCCTATTTATTAGGGGATGTTACTATGCAAAAGCGTTAAGATGTTTGTGCACAATACATGGTACGAAGGGCTGATCCCCCTGAGTACGAGTTAAGGTCCATAGTCTAAATGACTGTTAAAGGTTTTAAATAGAAATGTTTAAAAACCAGGACAAAAGTTCGAGGTCTTATGACCCTCAAATGATTTCAATATTCAAAATTCTAGTTATTAATGAAAGAATTATTATTCAATTATTTATGATTGATGAAAGTAAAGTTATTCAGATCTATTGAAACTATTCAATTATATCCTTATTATTGTTGTATTCCAGTGAGCGTTTGTTTGCTCACTCTTGCATATTTAATAATCCCTTGCAGTTAAAGCCAAGAACGTTGACGTACCGTCAACGAGTAAAGGGAAGGGCAAGATGAACTAGTGAAGACTTGTTATCTTTTGATTTTGATTGTAATAAGACTTTATGTTATGTTTTTATTTCCGCATTATTATTTATGTTAAGGTTAGATAAACCCTGGGATGATTTTGAATAAGGTTGTAATTCCTTTTTAAGGAAGATTTTATTATTTATTCAAGGTTGTAATTTATTTTACATTCCTTATTATGGGTAGATGTATGTTCTATTTAGAAAGTGAACACCAAATTATGTGAAAACGAAGCACCCGGATTTGGGGGGGTGTCACAATTAACGTCTAATCCCGTAAATTTCTCCATAACTTCGTTACTCGAGATTTTTATGCCAAACCAAATGGAATTAATCTAGTGGTTACTCATCTATGATCCTAACCAACCATAAGCATCTATCTTACGATGGTTTTCAATTTGTCCATTAACAACTTCTTATCGCGTTCTTCGTTCGTTCTACATTTTTAATCGATTTTAGGATTAAGATTATACTTTTTCTCGCATTTTAACGTTATAAGTTCGATAATTCATCCTTATAACATTGGAGAGTTCATAAAACTCATCTGAATTGTCCATTAACATCAACCGATTCATACTTCATATGAAAAGCTTTTAAAAAAATTTATAAACTAACTTCTAATTTCTTCTTACTTCCTTTTCTCATAATTTCAACCATATGAAATTCATTCCTAACATCTTTTACTTTCCTTTTCATTAAGTTATGTGTTTATATAGAAAACTTAAAGAAAAAAATTGGATTAAAGGTAGGTTTCGAAATACCTTTCTTCCTTAATCTTCTTCCTCTTGACAAAGCTTGCTATTTGTAAGTTTTTCCATTTCACGATCTTCTTTGATCCGAGCTATCAAGCTCTTTCTCTTCCTTATTGCTCTCTCTCTCTCTCAATGAGTTTTCTCTTGGATTTCAAATCTAAGAGAATGATCTAGTATATATAGATTTTCAAGGTTATGGGTATTTTGGTCATTTGGTGGCTTTTAACCATTTTACCCCACCTCCTTAACCAAACCTCCTTACTATTCCCACCTCCTCCACTAAGCTTCTCCTGGAAGCGTCGTGTTTCGTCCTACAGTTAGAAAAACTGTGATTCTTGGAATCTAAATATTTTTGGATATTTCGTCTTTCCTCTATCGAATAACTTTTATACGTTTTTCGAAACTTCGAAAAACTAAAAAACACTTTTTGATGATAAGCGTTTTCCTTCACGTTTTCCCCTAATGTAGTTAAACGAATGAAAAGTACATAATAGTACTTTTCGTCGTTTTTATTTCGTCCGATTTTTGCGCATTTTTTGAGAAACACTTTTATCGGCTAACTTAACTTTTCACGATATATTACCGTCGAATCTTCAGATATAACGCCATTTCGACATCCCGATTTGCCAGAAAGACTTAGGGTATTCATACCCTAACCCTTAGGGTTTCATCATGTAAACAGTGTCTATTTCGTCTTTTTCTTAGAAATACTTTTATTCCTGGAAATCTTTTATTTTCGTCTTGAAAACTCTTACTCGTTCATTCTAGCTCGTAGCTAGAATCCTCCCAATTTCTAATCATTCTATATCATAGAATGACTTAAACACATAACACAGAATATAATTAATAAAAATTCATTTTATTAATTAATAATTCTTTAAACTTAATTTTTGGACAATCTAATTTTTCGGGTTGTCACAAGAATTAAAAAAAATATTTAAATTAAGACTAATTTGATTTAAGCTAATAATGGCAACAATTATTAAACTAACTCCCCGACAACGGCGCCAAAAACTTATTGGTCTGTTTGTATATATGATAAAATAACACACACACACACACACAAGTGCACGTGGGCAACAAGTAATATAGATTAAGTAAAGTATCAATCCCACGGAGAATTATTTAACAAGAATTACCAAACACTAACCCGAAACCAACTTAATCTTATTTAAATGATTGATATAGTATTTTGAATAATAATATGCAATTAAACTAATACTAACTATCCCTAGAATGAAACTAGATAATGAAGACATGAGACTACAATTTCACCTATTGTTTCATCTAAATTAATACACTTCTCATTAAGCCAAATTAATTATGATTGATTGTTAATTAAGAACACGAAGGTAAAGTATGGCCATCTCTCGATGTACCATACCCAAATCAAATCAAATCCACAGATGATAGAATCAAGTTGAACATCCTAATTAACTAACTCACTATATCTCTATGTGAATTACAATTAAAGAGGATTTAAGCGCAAGTTTTTATTAGATTACATGCGGTGCTTCGGTATATCTCTATCCTAGGCATGAATTATGAATTCCAACGCCATGTAAAACACACAAACACATGCTATTATGATTAGATCTAAACCCATAATTCGTTTCTCAAGTTCATATGGATTATCACGGTAATTGTTAGCTAGGCAATTAAGCAATTCAACACAAATCACAATAGACAATCTAATAACAATTAATAAGACTAACAAGGAAGCATATCAAAATAAACTACACAACAAGATCCATTATAATCTCAAAATAGGGTCTAACTTATACTTGAATAAAATCTGGCAATCCACAATTAATTACACATTAGAAGAATACAAATAGAAGTAAAGAGAAACTAGGGATTAAAAAGTGCAAATCTGATCTATCTTGCTCTTCCTTGAATCTTCCTTGAATCTTCAATTGCTTTAATCCCCAAATCTAATCTAATCTAGGCTTATAATCTAACCTAATCTAAGAGATTAAAGGTGGAATATATACAAGATGGATCTATCCCCAAAGAGGGATTTTAGGTCTTAGTTCCCTTAGATATCTCCTACATACTAAAAAATATGCCTAAATATATGCCAAAACTTGTCTAACTCCTTGCCCAAGCTTTAATCCCATTAGCCAATGAAATATAAGAAGTCAAAATTGTTGGTCAACATGTTTGGGCGCAGCTGCGCTGTGACACCCCCAAATTTGGGTACTTCATTTCCACAAGATTTGGTGCTCACTATCCAAATATAACACATCTATCTACCAATTATAAATGCAACTCATAAAATAAATAGAAATCCTCCCCTTAAGGGGTTACAACATCTGAATAAATAAATCTCAGGTCAACTAACCTTAAACATCGAGTGTGAAAACATAAATAAACAAATAAGTCTTAACATAACATCATAGTTTTAAACAAACAACATCAAATAATTAAATAACAAGTCTTCATCACTTGTTAGCTTTGCACTTGCCTTTCCTAGTGGAAGGCTCGTCAGTCCTTTCAATCTTAGCTGCAATGTTATTATGCAAGAGTGAGCAACGATTTCCCACAAGTATAACAATATAATAATAATAATAACATGCGAGAAATCTAAGAGTTCTGAATAATAGAAAGCTCGGCTTTTGAATCAAGAAATGAATGCAAGAATCAAAAGTATATCTGAGGGTCATAAGACCAAGAATTATGTCCCAGGTTATCAAGTATTTCTACTTTAAACCTTTAACAGTCGTAAGACTATATGGACTCTACTTCTCGTACTTATAGGGATCAACCCTTATTACCATGTATGTGGACATCATCTCAATGCTAACACATAAATAATCCCCTATAAAGGGTTGTTCATCTCAGTTTGACATCAGAGTCCGCACCAAAGGAAGTTTGGTTTGAATAAGCTCAATAACAGTTCTAGAATTTAGAACGCTCATCAACTATGGACTAGTCGAATTAATAAGGGTTCGTTAGTCTTTCAAGGTTTAACAATAAAATGATACTCAAATTAAATAATGAATCTCAAAGGTATACAATTGAATAAGCATTGTATAACCGAAGTATTACTTCAAAATAATTAATGTGACGCCCCTAAAATAGGTCCACACAACCAATTCTGAGTCGCCAAATACATGGTACAAAATCCAAATAAAAATCTTATTATATTAAAATGTCGTGCAAAATACAACCACATAAACTCTGAGCTTTAATAAATATATTAAGTCGTATATAATACGAAAATATTAACACTCAAATAAGTCCTCATTACAATTATTATCACACTATTTTACAAAATAAGGAGGACTACTATAGCACTATCTCGGACCATCACTCTATTCCCTGACTAGTCCCAGCTATATTCTCATTTCCTGAAGAGAACAATGAAAGAAAAAGGTGAGCTCAACTAGCCCAGTAAAGAATATTATGACTAAGATAATGAAGAATAAATTATCGTTTGCCTTCAATAAATCAGTTAAAATATTATGGACACCAAGTTTTAGATCAACAATTGCAGTGGAAATAACAATCCATTAGAAGAGCTAAGTAGAGCATAATGTCTACTATCTTTTATGATTTAAAAGTCCATCATTAATATTTTAGCCCTGTAACATCAATCAATAAATATTTCAAATTAATAATTTATCTTTGCACTACGGGCCAAAGATATTCATTTGTATCACCAGTGGTTATGATCATGCAAAACACCTGTTCATCTTTGCACTACGGGTCAAAGATATTCATAAATTAAAAACTCATCTTTGTACTACGGGCCAAAGATATTCATCAATCAACAGTTCATCTTTGCACTGCAGGTCAAAGATAACTTTTACCACAATTTAAGACTGAGGATGATGAAAAATGATATAAAGAATGAATCCAGTGAGATCAAGGATAAATATTAGAGATTTATAATTCAATTTATCCAGAGTTCAAGAATGAAGATCAAAACATTGATCCAATTTCAAGAATGTTCAAATTGTCAACATAATAATCAATTGTGGAGCAAAATTCAAGAATGATATTCATATATCAAAAATAATTTGGACAGAAAAAGAAACTAATTTTTTATCGTGAATAGTATCCCGTGAATAGTACCGTATGAATAGTACCGTATAAATAGTACCGTATGAATAGTACCCCGTATGAAAATATTAAAATTTGATAAAAAAAAAGTTCAAACCAGTATTCCGGTGAAATGATATTAGATGAAGCGCAAAACTCAAAGAATTTATAATCATTTCAAGAATTATAGAATCAATACTTACCATAGTAAGTTTAAATTTAGGAATATGAAACGAAATAATATTACTTATATACTATAGAGTATGGAAGAAAATAATTTTCCTTATGAATATTGAACGAAAACAACATCCTTTACAAAAAAAATAATATCTTTTACATTAGTAGAAAACTAGATTTGACTGGTATACCAAATATTATTCTGAGAAAATCTTGTACTATTCACTACGCTCAAAGTATCCTTATATTCAAAAGAAATACGCTCATTATTGAAGTAGAAGAGTTTTTGTATTGTGATGTGGTGTGTCTTGGTTGCTCATCTGATCCACCTATTTATAGTGCAATTGAGGGAGAGGGTTTGGCAAAGTTTGGCAGATAATCCGGCAAGTTTGAAAAATTTTGCAGCCACCAACCCACTATCATTCACTAACCATTCATTCTCCACCAATCAATTGGACCCTCTATGTCTGCCACCAACCATATTTGGAAAAAATTGAATTGCAAGAGCAATTCTTTCAGCTTGCCAACTTGGAGAAAAGGAAAAGGGATACAAAGTATTCAAAGGCAACTTGGCTACCTCCATCCCTTTTTTCACATGTTTTACAATTTAAACAATTAAAAAAATACTATTATGTCATCACATTATATTATTATACTAAAATATTATAATAATATATTTGAATGAATATTTATTGGAGAAGATAATTATAATTCCACAGAAAAATATGCCAAACTTTTAACAAATATCTCATTCTAAATTCGTCTATTTGTAACAAAAATTGGACAAATATCCACCATATAATAATTATTCACAACTAATATTATAAGCTCACAATATTGATAACCAGATCGTTCTCAGGAAAGAAGGGGCTTTTCGATAAGAATTTATCCTTATCGGCGCGCAATTATATAACTTAACCCCTTTCCTTAACAGAACTTTCTAGACATTGCCAATAATGTTATCTAATAATATTATTTAAATAATATGAGTTACTGTGTTATGACAATTATTGATTTGATAATGTAAAATACTATGCAATTATCACTGTAGCAATTATTAAATGAAATATTGAGTGACTTCTTATGTAAGCATCAATAAACAGAGATACTGTGCAATACCGTGTGCTACTGTATAACAACGCGTATTACTGTACTTTTTATCACTGGGTATTTTAACAGTTAACGATAAAAGTTTTGCCTTTATGTTTATAAAAAGGTTACTTCTGTCGCTTTCTATATCCGATAGTTATTCCTTTATAGGGTAACCAATGATTGCGCCGTCGTACGAATATTCCCTGACCAAACGAATATTCCCCGACACAAAGAATATTTTATGACAACTTGCTTACTTTATAAAATTTGCACATAGCACCCATAACTTATCACATTTATCAAATCAACACCTTACTATTTAAAATAATATGTAGAGGAAATTAAATTTTATTCATAAAAAGTTGGGGTCTTACAACCTCTCCTCCTTATGAAATTTCGTCCTCAAAATTGACGTACGTACCTGGTATTTTGAAGAGGTGAGGATACCTTGCTTTTATTTCATATTCTAACTCCCAGATCATTTCCTCAATATCATAGTTTCTCTATAAAACTTTGACTTGAGGTATAACCTTTGAGCGTAGAATATGTTCCTTCTTGTCCAAGATCTTGACAAGAACCTCCTCGTACGTTAAATCTTCTGCTATCTCGTCTGGTTCTAATTCAATAATATGGTTTGGGTCTTTCACATATTTACGAAGCATGGATATGTGAAAAACGTTATGAACAGGAGACATGCTTGGCGGTAAGGCGAGTTTATAGGTCACAGTTTCTACTCGGTCGAGGATTTTAAATGGACCAATAAATTATGGGTTGAGCTTTCCTCTCTTTCTGAATCTTGTAACTCCTTTCCATGGAGCAACACGTTGCAATACATGGTCTCCGACATTAAATTCCACATCCCTTCGATGAAGATCATCATAACTCATTTGTCGATCTTGTGCTGTTTGTATACGTTGCCGGATCATTTGAATTTTTTTCGTAGTCATACGTACTAACTCCGGTCACAACAATATTGTTTCACCCACCTCGTCCCAGTATACTGGAGAATGACACTTTCATCTATACAACGCCTCGAATGGAGCCATGCCTATACTTGTCTGATAATTGTTGTTGTAGGAGAATTCCAACAATGGTAAGTACTTATCCCAACTTCCTTTGAAGTCTAAAACACAGAGTCTCAATAGATCTTCACGAGTTTGAATAGTCCTTTCTGATTGCCCGTCCGTTTGAGGATGATATACAGAACTGAATCGTAAATTAGTGCCCATAGTTTTCTGCAAGCTGACCCAAAATAGTGAAGTGAATCTTGGGTCTCGATCCAAAACTATGGATACTGGCATACCATGCAGTCTTATAATCTCATTTATGTACATACGAGCAAGAAGTTCAAGTGAATAAGTCTCTCGTATAGGTAAGAAATGAGCAGACTTGGTTAATCTATCGATAATAACCCAAATTGCATCTATGCCTTGAGAAACCTTGGGAAGACCCGTAACAAAATCCATGTTGATGTGCTCCCACTTCCATTTTGGAATCTCAAGTGGTTGCAATGGACCCTTTGGCACTTGATGCTCCGCCTTGACACATTGACAAGTTAAACACCTCGAGATAAACTCCGCAATCTCTCTCTTCAGTTGCTCCTTCAAAATATATGTTGAAGATCACGATAAATTTTGGTACTTTCAGGATGGATTGTAAACGGTGTGTTGTGTGCTTCCATCATGATTTTATACTTCAAATTAGAGTCGTTAGGAACATAAAGTAGTCTGAAGTTAACTTGAAATATTCCCTCTTCGTCGATTCTTTCTTCTGGAATAGCACCTTCTTGCACCTTCTTCTTCATATTCATCAGCTCCGGGTCTGTAGCTTGAGCAGCTTTAACTTTATCAATTAAAGCTGGTTCTACGCGTATATTTGCCATCTTCACGTGGGTCCCTGGAGTCTTTAACTCTATCTCCATCCTTTGTAAGTCATACAAAATGGGATTTTGTGTTGACATCATCGCACTCGTTCCCGTATATGTCTTGTACTCAAGGCGTCAGCTACCACGTTTGCTTTTCCAAGAAGGTATTGAATGGTATGGTCATAATCTTTCAACAGCTCAAGCCAATGTCGTTGTCGCATGTTGAGTTCCTTTTGAGTGAAGAAATATTTAAAGCTCTTATGATCCGTACAGATCTCCACTTTCTCCCCATACAGGTAGTGTCTCCAGATCTTAAACGCGAAAATGATAGTTGCCAACTCTAGATCATGAGTAGGATAATTCCTCTCATATTCTTTGAGTTTTTGTGAGGCATAGGCTATAACATTTCTATGTTGCATGAGAACACATCCTAACCCTTTGCCTGACGCATCGTTGTAGATGACAAATCCCTCCGAACCAGATGGTATTGTCAGAACAGGTGCCGAAATGAGTCTCTTCTTGAGTTCCTGAAAACTCTTCTCACATTCCTCGCTCCATCCAATTTTTTTATCTTTTCGAGTCAGCTGAGTTAATGGAGTAGCGATTCGAGAAAATCCTTCCACGAATCTCTGATAATAATCAGCTAAGCTAGAAAAGCTACGTATTTCGGTTACTGACTTAGGTTGCTCCCAACTTTGTATTGCTTCAATCTTCATCGGGTCAACTGATATTCCATGTTTCGATACCACGTGCCCAAGGAATGCTACTTCCTCAAGCCAGAAATTATATTTCTTCAACTTGGTATATAGCTTATTTTCACGAAGCTTTTGGAGTATCAGCTTCAAGTGGTGCTCATGATCTTCACGGCTTTTGGAGTAAATGAGGATGTCATCAATAAAGACAACCACAAAATGATCCAAATATTCCTTGAATATTCGGTTCATCATATCCATGAAGGTCGCAGGAGCATTAGTCAATCTAAAGGACATGACTAAGAATTCATAATGCCCGTATCGAGTTCTGAAGGCATTATTGGGAATGTCATCAGTTTTAATCTTTAATTGATGATATCGAGAACGAAGAACGATCTTTGAGAAGAATTTAGCACCTTGCAACTGGTCAAACAAGTCATCAATACGAGGTAATAGATACCTATTTTTGATGGTGATATTGTTCAACTCCCGATAGTCAATACAAAGTCGCATACTCCCGTCTTTCTTCTTTACGAATAAAATAGGAGCACCCCAAGGAGATGTGCTAGGACGAATGTAACCAATGTCTAACAACTCCTGCAGTTGGACCTTTAACTCTTGAAGTTCAATAGGAGCCATTCGATATGGGGTTTTGGAAATGGGTTTTGTACCAGGTTCAAGGTCAATAAAAAAATTCAACTTCATGTTCTGTGGGTAGACCAGGAAGTTCTTTGAGAAATACATCAGAGAATTTATTAACAATAGAAATATCATTCAAATATGACGTATTCTTGTTTAAATCGGTGACATGGGCTAAGAAAGCTTGACATCCGTTTTTCAATAAACGAATAGCATTATGACTTGAAATGACAGTGATTGATTTTAGTGATTTGGTTGTTTGAATTCGCATAACAGGTTGGTTAGGAATATGAAAGCTAATAACCTTACGAAAATAATCAATTTTAGCATGATGGGTGGTTAACCAGTCAATTCCTAAAATCACAATAAATGCAAGTATTTTCAAAGAGATGAGATCAACAGGTAATGTGAGGGTGCCAATTTGAATCAAACAAGATTTGTAAACTGTGGATGTAATGAAGGTTTTCTCCCAACGGAGTTTCAACATATAAATCAAAGTATAGTTTCTCAGGGGTCAAGTTTAAAAGTTGAGCACAAGCAGGTGAAATAAAAGAATGGGTAGAACCGATATCTAATAAGGTATAGACTTCGTAAAAGTTTATGATTAGCTTACCCGTGATAACTTCGTTCGGGTTCATCGCTTTTTGGGTAGTCACGAAAAAAGCTATTTCCTGAACCACCGACTTTGACTTGTCTGGGACAACCTTTGGAGTCACCATCCCAGTTGGACTTGACTTTGCTATAGGGAACACTCGAGCTATGTGACCTTCCTTTCTGCAATTATAGCACACCTTGGATTGACGTGTGTAGTTTGGACTGATGTGTCCCTCTTGTCTGCATTTTTAATATAAGACCGGTGGTCGTTCCCCTCCCCTAGAAACGGTTGCTGATGCTGGTGCTGCCGATGTCTTTACGTCGTTATTGTTATATCTTCTCTTTTTGAAATTTCCACCCGACTCACTTCTTCTATTATATTGGCCATGATTACCACCGAAGTGGTTACCATTTCTGGCATGATAATTTCCTCCACGCTGGTTATCATTATTCCGGTGACTGTTGCCACCGGTACGACTATGGTTGTTGTCCTTTGGTTGAACAGTCTCATTATCTCGCTCCAATAATTGAGCCCTATTCACAACATCTGAATACAAATAAAGTTTATGAGAAACGAGGTATTGACGAATTACAGGTTTCAAACCTCTCAGAAATATTTGTGTCATTCGTTCCTCATTATCCACTAAATGAGATGCAAACCGGGATAATTCAGCAAACTTGGCCTCGTATTATAATACAGTCATATTGTTCTGTTCCATTTTGATGAATTCCACCTCCTTCATATGACGAATACTTTCTGGAAAGTACTTGTTATCGAACAATTCCTGGAACTTCTCCATGTCGACGTCGGGAAAAAATTTGGTTCGAGTTGGACCCAAATCTTTCTCTCTTCCTAAGTTTCGTCTACCCTTATTTTATCTTTTTACAAAAAAGTTTTTGAAGGGGTTTTTTAGGAAAAGGCCAACATGTATCATGTCGACAATTTGAACGTTTTATAGAGTTGCCAGTTGGTAGATTTAAAATGGTTGTACCAACTCAATCGAGTTTTGTTTGAAAGGAGGCCCAATTGCTGGACTCTGTCAAAACACGGTACCACATCTTTTCAATATTTCCTTTTTAAATCTATAATGTGTGTGAATGGTGGAAGAAATTGGGCCTATGATTGATTGATTTGAAAGTATGGACGTGCTTCGTTGAACCTACATACAAAGGGTTTGATTTGATTTGCAAGTCTCTTTTTTAGACAAGATTATTAAGATGATGTTTAGAAAGCAAGTTTTCAAACCCCTACGCTCACGTAGGAATTGAAGCATGTTGATACTTCTATTTTTATCTTTTTAGCCTTTTTGGCTCAATTTGGACTCGTGATTGTCGGGCTGCGAAGCATCCTCGACCACAAAATATATACAAGTGACGGTTTTCTCATGGGCATGACAGCCATAAGAGTGACTCTGACACGACAAACCATATTTCTACTATGTTGAGACCTTAAATCCGGATAACCGTTTTAAGGTCTTTTGGAAGTACATTTTTACAGAAAAACTAGCAGGGTACATTTGTAAAATGGAGTTTGTCCATCGTGGGAATCAGATTCTGATCAGTTTGATCGTGAATCCCATGATTCCTAGGCTCACATAGGGAAGCCAATAAAACCTGCACAGCTCAAATATGTACAAAAAAGATATATTTACATCCATATGTCACAAGAACCAAGGATTCATTAGTAAATTATGGCCTGCGCATAGCCAAAGCATCTCGTTCCCACTAGATAGCGATCTAAGGGTCGCGATGTTGCTTTTCGAATGAATAAAACTAGAAAAAACTGCTAGATTTAAGTAAATCTCAGCGATTCTAGCTTTCTGGTTCTGTCCGAACCTTTTTTGAACTGTTTGAAAGATAGAATTGGCGAGATTTAAAGAAATCTAGTTCGCCCAAAGAGATGTCAGCGCCAATTCATATCAAATAAATATTTAAAGCAGCAATTTAATCACAATGAATAAAAGATATATATATATATATATATACAAAAGCTGTAAAGGGCGATGGGTTTTCACTCCGATGCCTGGACTGGAATGTAAATATATATATATATATATATATATGTATATATTTTTATAAAAGCTGTAAAAAGCCACGGAGTAATCCAGGCTGGTCAGAATGGAAATATATATGTATAAAAGCGGTAAAGGGCGACGAATTTAATCCTATACCCGGACTAGAATGGAAATATATATATTTATAAAAACTGTAAAAAGCCCGAAAAAAATCTAGGCAAGACAGAATTGAAATATATATACATAAAAGCTGTAAAATGCAACGGAGTGATCCAGGCTTGACAGAATATAAATAAATATATAAAAGCTGTAAAAGGGCGATGTGTTTTCACTTCGATGCCCGAACAGAAATGTAAATATATATATTTTTAAAAGCGGTAAAAGGGCCACGAAATGATCCAGGCTGAACGAAAATAGAAATATTAATATATATAGTTATATATATATATTAAAGAAATAAAAAGTCCACAAAGTATAAATCCAGGCCAAACGAAGTCAGAAAATTTATATATATATATAGTTATATATATAAATGCAGTAGCTACCACGAATTTGACATTCGAGCTTGACAGGCCCCGTGGTAGGCCCCGAGTGGTGGTTCCCGTTGCATCGAAGTACGTGCACTCCGAGCAATGCGAGATCAGATTCAAAACTTTCTAACTTTTGAACGGAGCGTATGTTGGAGGCGTGCTGTACCTTTACGAAAAGCCCTCGCCAAGAGTGTCGCAATGACATGGGATTAAACCTTTTTTTAGTTCGAGAAGACGGGTTCATAACCACGTCTTTGTTTCCCCGCAGTTTGTCCGTTGAGCTGTCTTGCGCTGTTTCCACTCAGGATCAATGTTATGGTTCTTTCTGACCTTGGTGGCATCAATTCGGCTTGAGTTTGACCGAATCGGTTTCAAGTTAGTAAAATAACCATTTTGCCCCTCCTGGGGTTGCCTTCAGTGCTGGCATGGCCTTCGGCTGATTTCTCGGGGTTGTCTCCGAGGTTTGGATCCCAGCCGATTCCGTTTGTCCTCAGGGCTGTCTCTGAGGATGACTTAGTTCTTCTAGGTTTATCTTTAGAGATGATGTGAGGCTTCGGGGTTTCCTCTGAAGTTAAGTTGACCTTCTGGGATGTGACTGGGGTTGACCATGTACCTCCCGGGATGTGACTGGGGCTGACCTGTACCTCTCGGGTTAGGACCGGGGCTGACCTGTACCTCCCCGGATGTGATCGGGGCTGACCTGTACCTCCCCGGATGTGATCGGGGCTGACCTGTACCTCCCGAGATGTGATCGGGGATGATCTGTACCTTCTGAGATGTGACCGAGGCTGACCTGTACCTCCCGGGATGTGATTGGGACTGACATGTACCTCCCGGGATGTGACCGGGGCTGATCTGTATCTCCCGGGATGTGATCGGGTCTAACATGTACCTCCGGGGATGTGGTCGGGGCTAACCTGTACCTCCCAGGATATGATCGGGGCTAAGCTGACCTCCTAGGTTGTGACCGGGGTTGATTTGACGTCCCGGTATTGAGACCGGGGTTGATTTGACGTTCCAGTATTGAGACTGAAGTTTATTTGACATCTTAGTATTGAGACCGGGGTTGAGTTGACGTCCCGATATTGAGACCGGGGTTGAGTTGACATCCCGGTATCGAAATCGGGGCTGATTTGACATCCTAGTATTGAGATCGGGGTTGAGTTGACATCCCGGTATTGAGACCGAGGTTGAGTTGACGTCCCGGTATTGAGATCGGGGTTGAGTTGACGTCTCGGTATTGAAACTGGGGTTGAGTTGACGTCCTGGTATTGAGACCGGAGTTGATTTGACATTCCGATATTGAGACCAAAGTTGATTTGACATCCCGGTATTGAGACCGGGGTTGAGTTAACGTCCCAGTATTGAGACCGGGGTTGATTTAACATCTCGGTATTGAGACCGGGGTTTGATTTAGGAAGACGGTTTTTCCCTCTTGCAGGGTTAGTAACAGGAATGCCAAATTTAGAGTGTCTACAACAGGACTGAAGAAAATTTTGAGTGTCTACACACCCAAGACATCTTAAGTGGGAAAAGTTGAGTATGTTTCACAGATTCCCACCAGTAATCTGCCTCTTCACGGAACATAAAGGTGGCGAAGGGACCTTTTGCTCCTCTGTGCATCCCAGGACATCAAATATTTTGGTGATTTTCTTAACCCAAGCTTCTCCCTTGAGTGGATCTGGCTTTTCCAAAAACTCTGGCGGTCCCAACTCCTTGAATTGCTTGGCAGTGACAAGCCGAGAGTTACCAGTGTTTCCACCTTCATTTTGAACAGGAGTCTCTCTCGTCTGGTTTTGCATGAACTATAGACGGCTCCTAAACACCCCACCGTTCATCATTTGGTCGGTGGTGTTGTTTACAGGAGTATTATTACCTTCTTGAGGCACACTATCTTGGTTATTAATTGGCGGTGTCTTAATGGTCTCAAATGCTCCATTGCTTAGATTTTCAGATGCCATTCTCAAATACTGCCACAAAACAAGGGTTAATTAAAGAAATTGACATGTCACATATTATCCCTATATTTCGATCGATTAATTAAATAACAAATAAGTTTAGGAAGGACACACTAGCGAAGGTTTTACTCGTCTCTCCCCTCTTAGTTCTATTCCCAGATCTTCGCCATAGATCATATCCCTAAACTCTGATACCAACTGTGACGCCCCCAAAATAGGTCCACACAACCCATTCTGAGTCGCCAAATGCATGGTACAAATTCCAAATACAAATCTTATTATATTAAACTGTCGTGCAAAATACGACAACACAAACTATGGGCTTTAATATAGATATTAAGTCATATATAATACAAAAATATTAACGCTCAAATAAGTCCTCATTACAATTATTATCACACTATTTTACAAAATAGTGAGGACTACTATAGTACTATCTCGGACCATCACTCCATTCCCCTAATAGTCCCAGCTATATTCTCATTTCCTGAAGAGAACAATGAAAGAAAAGGGCGAGGTGAGCTCAACTAACCCAGTAAAGAATATTATGACTATTAACGCTCAAATAAGTCCTCATTACAATTATTATCACACTATTTTACAAAATAGTGAGGACTACTGTAGTACTATCTCGGACCATCACTCCATTCCCCGAATAGTCCCAGCTATATTCTCATTTCCTGAAGAGAACAATGAAAGAAAAGGGCGAGGTGAGCTCAACTAGCCCAGTAAAGAATATTATGACTAAGATAATGAAGAATAAATTATCGTTTGTCTTCAATAAATCAGATAAAATATTATGGACAACAAGTTTTAAATCAACAACTGCAGCGGAAATAACAATTCATTAGAAGAGTTAAGTAGAGCATGATGTCTACTATCTTCTATGATTTAAAAGTCCATCATCAATATTTTATCCCTGTAACATCAATCAATAAATATTTCAAATCAATAATTTGTCTTTGCACTACGGCCAAAGATATTCATTTGTATCACCAGTGGTCATGATCATGCCAGACACATGTCCATCTTTGCACTACGGGCCAAAGATATTCATAAATCAATAACTAATCTTTGCACTACGGGCCAAAGATATTCATTAATCAACAGTTCATCTTTGCACTGAGGGTCAAAGGTTACTTTCACCATAATTTAAGACTGAGGATGATAAAAAATAATATAAAGAATGAATCTAGTGAGATCAAGGATAAATATTAGAGATTTATAATTCAATTTATTCAAAGTTCAAGAATGAAGATCAAAACATGGATCCAATTTCACGAATGCTCAAATTGTCAACATAATAATCAATTGTGGAGCAAAATTCAAGAATGATATTCATATATCAAAAATAATTTGGACAGAAAAAGAAACCAATTTTTTATCACGAATAGTGCCCTGTGAATAGTACCATATGAATAGTACCGTATGAATAGTACCCCGTATGAAAATATTAAAATTTAATAAAAAAGTTTAAACCTAGTATTCCGGTGAAATGATATTAGATGAAGCGCAAAAATCAAAGAATTTTTAATCATTTCAGGAATTATAGAATCAATACTTACCATAGTAAGTTTAAATTTAAGAATATGAAATGAAATAATATTACTTACATACTATAGAGTATGGAAGAAAATAATATTCCTTACGAATATCGAACGAAAACAACATCCTTTATAAGAAAAATAATATCCTTTACTTTAGTAAAAAACTAGATTTGATTGGTATACCAAATATTATTCTGAGAAAATCTTATACTATTCGCTACGCTCAAAGTATCCTTATATTCAAAACAAATAAGCTCAATATTGAAGTAGAAGAGTTTTTGTATTGTGATGTGGTGTGTCTTGGTTGCTCATCTGATCCACCTATTTATAGTGCAATTGAGGGAGAGGGTTTGGCAAAGTTTGGCAGATAATTTGGCAAGTTTGAAAATTTTTGCAGCCACCAACCCACTATCATTCACCAACCATTCATTCTCCACCAATCAAGTGGCCCCCCTATGTCTGCCACCAACCATATTTAGAAAAAATTAAATTGCAGGAGCAATTCTTTCAGCCTACCAACTAGGAGAAAAGGAAAAAGAATACAAAGTATTCAAAGGCAACTTGCCTACCTCCATCCCCTTTTTTCACATGTTTTACTATTTAAATAATTAAAAAAAATACTATTATGTCATCACATTATATTATTATACTAAAATATTATAATAATATATTTGAATGAATATTTTATCGGGGAAGATAATTATAATTTCACAGAAAAATATGCCAAACTTTCACCAAATATCTCATTCTAAACTCCTCCATTTGTAACAAAAATTGGACAAATATCTATCACATAATAATTATTCACAATTAATATTATAAGCTCACAATATTGACAACCAGATCGTCTTAGGAAAGAGGAGGTTTTCTGATAAAGATTTATCCTTATTGGCGCGCAATTATATAACCTAACCTCTTTCATTGACAGAACTTTCTAGACATTGCCAATAATGCTATCTAATAATATTATTTAAATAATATGAGTTACTGTGTTGTGAAAATTATTGATTTAATAATGTAAAATACTATGCAATTATCACTGTAGCAATTATTGAATGAAATATTGAGTGACTTCTTACGTAAGCATCAATAATCAGAGATATTGTGCAATACCGTGTGCTACTGTGCAATAACGAGTATTACTGTACTTTTATCACCGGGTATTTCAACAGTTAACGGTAAAAATTTTGCCGTTAATTTTATAAAAAGATTACTTCTGTTGCTTTCTATATTCGACAGTTATTCCTTTATGATGTCAACCAATGATTGCGCCGTCATACGAATATTCTATGACCAAACGAATATTTCCCGACACAAAGAATATTTTATGACAACTTACTTACTTTATAAAATTTGCATATATCACCCATAACTTATCACATTTATCAAATCAACGCCTTACTATTTAAAATAATATGTAGAGGAAATTAAATTTTATTCATAAAAAGTTGGGGTCTTACAATTAAGATATCTCATATGGAATCATAACTTGAATAATTAAGACTAAGAACTTACTCAATACAAGGAATAGGATTTATAACTTACGTAAATGTAATCAAGATGGTATAAGAAAACTTGCTCAATTAAATATTTGAGTTTAGAAACTTGCGTAATTATAATCGAGTTAGGGTAAGAAAACTTGCCTCGTGTACAAGCTACAATTATAACTCTAGTTCCTCAATTAATCCTACATATCATTACATTCACAATACTAATTAATTCTAAGTCCGATTATACTCATCGAATCACAAACATCAGTTCTTGAACACATTATTAGACTTTATGAATAACGAGTTTAAATAACGTCTCTAACTTATCAATTAATCACATAAACATCATTTGACAAGTTATTAAATCTATTTTAACATCTCAATATATGATTAACAAGTTCATTACATTAGGTTTTAAAATACATTTATGAACTTTGAACACTCAAAACAAAATTCTCCGGGTCATTCTGCTGGCTGGAGCTGCAGCGCCCAGTTTGCACTGGGGATAGGCGCTGCAGCGCTAAGCCCACGTCAGTAATTCATTGGCCTGGCGCAGCAATGTTGGGTTCTTTCACAGAATCGGCATTGCGGTGCCGTGACTACGTCAGCCAAGCATTGACCTGGTGTTGCAGCGCTTGGTCCCTTCTCAGAACCGGCGCTGCGGCACCGTGCCTACGTCAGCCAGCACTGGCCTGGAGCTACAACGCCTGGTTTCTTCCTAGAACCGGCGGTGCAGCGTCGAGTCACAGTGAGGTCTGACAGTTCGCGAAGAACACAGGGAAAAAGCCAAAAATGCCAAAATTAAGCTCAAACAACAATATTAATGTTACTCATAAGTTACAAACTTGACAGAAACATTATATAAAGTTCCTAACATGCTTTTAACAACTTAAAGCACATAAACAATCAAATTAGAACACATAATTTTCATATTCTTGATATTTTTCATAGTTTTGACAAATTTCAAGAAATCATACATTATAGATTCGTTATAACACCGAATATCTTTCCGTTTAAATTTCGTTCTCTTTGTTTTTACATGCATAATCATAATCAATCATCAATTTACAGTTTAATAAATAATTAAAGCATGAATTTTTGTACATATAAGCCATATTCATGAGTTAGCACTCTATAACTTATAAAACTTCAATTAAAGCATGATTACATGAATTTGATTATGCTAAAACAGTTTATAATTAATATTAAATATGTTATAGACATCTATTAACATATATAATCACTATCTCATGCATTAGACACCAAAATTGTTGTTTATAGAGAACTTAAAATAGTTTTTCATGAAGAACTTCAAGAACGTAAATATAAGTTTGAGATAAGGGATTACCCTTGCTTTATTGTTTAGATGATAAGAACTTCTTTTACTTTTTCAAATTCCTTCAATCTTTAATTTTCTCTCAAACTTTCTCTCTTTTCTCTCTGAACTTTCTCACAGATATGATATAATATGAATGAAGAATATAGATATAAGTTTAACGTATAAAAGTAACTGGTGGAACATGGGAAACGGTTAAGCGCATCAGGCCTTAACTGCTCACATGTTCTTAAGGGCATATTTGGTTGTTGCAAAAAGCTTACTTCCAATTATTTTAATTAAATATTTAGTATATAGTTTATTTGTCACACTTTAATTAATCAAATAATATCATTTAAATCAATTACATAAAAGACAATATTATACATTAAATCATATCATCACATAATTAAAATTCTCATTTATTAATTATGACAATCATTAAATCTCTAATTAATTATTAAATTAATTAGGATAATATTATGATTACTAAATAATTCATTTAATAAAAAAACTCCATGAAATTCACACTTTGAACTATAAAATTCTCCACATTAATTTAATCAATATAACACATATAATTAAATTAATCTTGTAACAAATGAGAATTTTGTATTTTAGTTTTAAATATTTATTGAATTAAATAAATATTTAAATTGATTTATTTATTGAGTTGAATAAATAATTGATGTGATTATATTGTGGAGTGAGTTAATTAAGTGCAATATATTAATTAAATTGATGTTTAATATTAAATAAATGTGTAAATAATTTTGTGATGAAGTTCTAATTTAATTGAGATAAATAAAATTAGATGAATATTATGTGGTATTTGGTAATAAGGATTTAATGAATAATTATAGTCATGTCTAATTTAATTTAAATAATTAAATTATAGATTTACTAATTTGTTACATGAAATTATGATTATTGAGTAAATTATAATTGTGTAGCAATTTAATTTATGTGATAATTTTATTTATTAAATTAATGTTAGCTTTAATTTAATTAAATTGGGATATTTAGATTTAATTAAATAAAGTGTGACATTTAAAACTATGTAGTAAAAGAGTTATTAAAATAAACTTAAAGGGTTTTAATTCAGTTTTACCAAATAAGGCCATTGAGTCTATTTTAAATCAGTTTTATCAAACAAGGCCCTTAGTTCCAAAAAATCTATTTTTTTAATTGGTTTGCCAAATAAGCCTTATGACTTTTGATTAGAAAATAAAAAGTAACTGATATGTACTTAATATAGTTATTATGTTTTATCAGTAATTATATTATATATCTATATCAGTTATATGTATATTATATTATACGTTAAGTAAGAGGAATAGAAGACAGTGAATATCAGAGTAAGAAAATAGAGAAAAGAGAGAAGGAGAAGAAAGAAAGAAGAATGAGAAAGATTTGTGTAATCAAAAGCAAGAATCAAAAACCCGTAATCACCATCTTCATCTTCTTCTTCTAGCATCAAATGTATAATTAATTTTTAAATTATGTTCTATATAGTTTCTTTATAGTTTTAGTTCTCTGTGTTTAAGTTTTCATGGTAATTGTGAGTATATGATCTATGTATGTTAAATTATGTAAATAAACTGTTCTATATGATTTATATGATAGTTTAAGTTGTTTAATTTATGTAACTATGATAAACATGAAGAAATCATGTTCATAGCAATTTACAGTGAACTATTTTGAAAAATAATTTCTTTAATATCAAAATTAGTGTTTAATTCATGCTTTATGATGTAAATTAAATTTAGATTATAATAATATGTTAAGAAACAAAAGTAACATGATTTGAATTATGTGATTTGATTTAAAAACAAAGTCACAGTGTTTATTTTCATCAAGAACACTTAACAATGGCGTTTTCTTCAAAATCACAAAATTAAAGGTTTTTAATTGATTGTTGTAATGTTTCTATGTATTAAAACATGTTAGAAACATAAGGTTATGATTTTGTCATGTTTTATCTTGATTATTTTAACTGAATTTTAAGTTTGGTGCGAGGAAATAAGCCCAATTGGCTTTTTCTTGCACAGTTTGCTAGGTTGTCTGCTTCTGACTGTGATGTAGGGCCGCAGCGCCAGCCCTGTGGGTAAACTGGGTGCTGTAGCGCCACTGTAGAGCCAGCTGACGTGGTACGGCGCGGAAACGCCAGTTATGTTTATTAACTACAACGCTGCAGTGCCGAGACCGGAAATAGAGAGCGCTGACATGGCAGCGCAGCATCACCAGTTTTGAGTGTAGCTGGAGCACTGCTGCGCCAGGCCTGCAGAGCGCCCTGATGATGTGGCAACGTGGCGACGCGGCAGTGCCGACTGTAGTTCATTATGTGGCGCTACAGCACCACCTATGTAGTTTAGCCAAAAAATTATATTTAAATGTATAATTTTATGAGAATGTTAATGTAATAAATATAAAAGCATGTTAATAAAATTATATGCTAAATGAACAGTATTAAATCATATTTTTAATATGAAATATATGATTTTAAATTATAATTTGATTAATTATAAAGTTTGATGTGAATGTGCAGTTTGATCATATTATGTTATAATTAGTGATTAAACCTAATAACTAAAGAATGATGCATTAACCTAAATGGGTTAACTAATGATGCGAATTAGCTATATGGTAACTAATTTATGTTACTATTATTAATTACATGTACGTAGGATAATTGTGGAACGAGTTGTTAATTGCTAGCTTGCGCACGAGGCAAGTTTTCTTACTCTAACTCGATTATGTTTACTTTTAATTGAGCAAGTTCCTAAACCTTTCTTTTATATTGTGCAAGTTTTCTAACTATACCTTTATTTGAGTAAGTCCTTTTTTTCTGCAATGGACAAGTATCTCATTGAAATAATGTAACCTTGACTTAATTCTTCGAGCAAGGTCTTATTATATCTTTCAAATGCTTTAAGTTTAATTCTAAAGCATAAGTTATTTCATTATTCTTTTGTTATTGAATTCTTAATTATTGTAAGTTGATTCAACTACTCCTGAGTTGATGATAGTTGAACTCCAAATTACCCTTTGAGTTATCCAAACCAAACATTCTTTGGTGCGAACTCATTAATTAATACTGAGATGAACAACCCTATTAATAGGGGTTTACCATGCGAAAGCGTTAAGATGTTTGTGCACAATACATGGTATGAAGGGCTGATCCCCCTAAGTACGAGTTAGAGTCCATATAGTCTAACAACTGTTAAAGGTTGAAATAGAAATGCTTATAACATGGGACATAGTTCAAGGTCTTATGACCCTCAGATGAATTCTAAATTCTATATTCAATTCTTGATTATCGATGATAGAAATATTATTCAATTTAGTTGAAGTTATTCAGTAATATATCATCATTATTGATTGTTATTTCAAGTGAACTTTTGTTAGCTCACTCTTGCATTTATATAACCATTGTAGCCAACGTTGAGAAAGTTAGCGAACCATCAACTAGTAAAGGAAAAGGCAAGATGAACAAGTGAAAACTTGTTCATATTTGAAATGATTTGTAATAAGACTTTAAATTGTTTATGATGTTTTATTTTTCCGCATTGACGATATTTAAGGTTAGAAACCCTGAGAACGTTTTGATAAGTTGTAATCCTTTTTAAAAGTAGATTTTATTGATTAAGGTTGTAATTTATTTTGAATTCTTTATTTATGGGCAATTAGTTATGTTTTATTTAGATAGTGAACACCAAATCCTGTGGAAATGAAGTACCCAGATTTGGGGGTATCACAAGTTGGTATCAAAGCTTTAGGTTATGAACCTTAGGTGGGGAACCTTAGGAAGTAGCCTTATAAGAGATCGAAAAGATAGTGATGATAGTTAAATATAATAAACTACCTTATGTGCTATGTGTTTATGTTTATGTACTCGAAGAGTATCGATCGGTATCACGTAATAATTAAACCTTAAAACTTTGTTGTCAAGATGATGATTGTTGGAGAGTCCAGTCAGGCTAGTGAGGAGTTATCCCAGATGCCTAGGGATGAGAAGCCCCGAGACGTCCATACTGTCTAGGAGCAGTTGGTGTAGAGAGAGCCATCTCCATTGATCACAGTAGTGGGTTAGGAGCATGAGCCAGTCTTTGACCGAGACGATGAGGATGAGTCAGAGGAAGAGGACGAGGATCCTGAAGAGGAATTTCCACCTAACTCTATCAGCACTGTGATGTACGAGGAAGTCTACGACCACAAAATTGAGCTGCAAGGTAGAGTTGGAAAGCTAGAAGAACTGGTGGATGTGAGTCAGACCACCATACAGCAGAAGGAGGAGATGATTCAAGAATTGGACGGGCATCTTGTAAATGCAAAGTGGGATTTAGTTCAATTGGAGAGTGAGAGGGATGACGCACTGGCTGAACTAGAGAAACTGAAGAATAACATTAAAGAGGAGTCAATGAAGCGTGCTAGAGTGGATGGTGCTTGCTTGAAGGCTACTCAGTGTGTAGATCGTGCAGAGGACAAGGTTCAAGCGAAGAAGGCCAAGATGAAAAAGACGGACTATGCTTTTCATTCGGCTATAAATAGGGCCCAGGATCGTGTCTTTTATTACCCTGCTCAGTTCAAGGATTTGCCGTGGTATATGGTGGATCGCAAAATAATGTTCTGGGTGATGGTAGAAGAACGTGGAGAGGTTGTGCGACGTCTTAACATGCCTAGATAGTAGAGTAAACTATGTGTTTCTTTATGTATTAATAAGTGTAAATTCCAGAATTTGAGATAATAATGGGATAAGATGATGATGTAATCCTGCAACTTGTATCAGTTCAGGAAAGATGATGTAAATAGCAGAGATGCTATCTATTCTATGTTTTAAAAACTATGAATGAATAAAATATGAAAGTTTATTGATGTCTTATGTGTTCAATTGAGAATTTATTTTATTTTAAATGTTTAAGTTGATCTTAAATATTTAAGAGATGAGTAGGGGAATAAGAGTATGTATTAACAGAAATATGTCTCCTAGAAGAAGACCAGTACGTCAACAACAAGAGGGTTCTACGAAAAACAACAGCAATGATGAGGCGAATGCCAACCCAATTCAGTAACTGGTGAACTTACTTGCGGGACCACTTGCGAATCAGCCGCAAGTTCAAGCTGCGACGTTCAAGGAATTCAAAGCGGTAGGACTGCCAAAATTCAAGAGATCTGTAAACCCGATAGAGGCCCAGAAATGGGTGATGGAAATGGAGAAGGTCTTCGATGTGGCCAGAATAAATAACGACTAGATAACGGCTTTCGCGACATTCATGCTGAAGTCGAAAGCTAGCTACTGGTGGCAGGCTAACAAGACTCGAGGAGGAGAAGGTGTGATAGCATGGGACCGATTCAAAGAGATGTTCTTTGAAATGTACTTTCCAGTAAGCTCGCAAAATCAGATGGAGGTTCAGTTTCTAGAGCTGAAGTAGGGAACGATGTCGTTGTCGGAGTATGCCGTAAAGTTCAATAAGTTGGCAAGGTTTGTAACATACCAGGTCAGTACTGATGAACGGAAAGCAAGAAGGTTCGAGAAAGGATTGAAGCCCTTGTTGTATAGTAAGGTCTCCATGTTCCAGCTGAACACGTTTGCTGCAGTATTGGAAAAGGCGATCATCGCGAAAGGTGGAAGCGATGCTTTGACCAAGTATAACCAAGACCTGAAGAAGAAGAAGAAGAATGAGACAGAGAACAAGGCTGGTGTTTGTGGTACCAAACAGAAGAGGAAATGGAACGACGATGTTTCTGCTGGGAGTTAACAGGGAAACCAGCTGAAGAGAAGAATTGAAGCATATGCTACATGCGGGAAGAATCACACTGGAGTGTTCTTGAGAGGAAGGCGGGTACGTTTTAACTGTGGTCAGGAAGGCCACATTGCGTCTAATTTTCCTAACCCGAAGAAGGGAGCTTGTTTCACATGCGGGTCTAAGGATCACATGGCCTGAGATTACCTAAAGAAGCCAGATGGAGGGTCGACAAGAGGGAGAGGAAATGGCAACGGCAGTACTTTGACTATCGCTGGACCACCGAAGTCAAGCCGACCCACTGCCAGGACATTCAACATGACCGTGCAGGATGTTGTGCAGTTGAAGGATGTGGTGTCAGGTATCAATCCGATCAATAGTATTAATACTTATGTATTATTTGATTTGGGTGCTACTTATTCATTTATATCTGACGACTTTGCTAAGAGTTTAGAATTGCCTAAGGAGGAATTAATTTACCCTTTGAACATAGGGATTGCGAATAGGGAGGTTATTCCTATTATAGCTTTGTACACAAGAACTGTAGATTGGTCACTAAGGGTCATGAGTTGATGGTAGATTTTTTTCGATAAAACTTGGGGAATTAGATGTTATACTGGGAATGGATTGGTTATTTAACCATGGGGAGGTAATTAATTTCCAGAAGAAGTCGGTAAACCTTACGATTCCGTCGAAGGTAGTGTTTTATGGCAGCAAATCGCCTAGACAAGCGAGTTGTCTGACGATTATGCAGGCCTAGAAGTTATTGAAGCAAGGTTGTGTAAGGTACTTAGCCTACATAGTGGATACCTGTAAGGAGAGTCCAAAGCTGGAAGAGATATCAGTGGTTAAGGAGTTTGTGGATGTGTTTTTGGGTGATTTTCCAAAACTTTCGTCAGATAGAGAGATAGAGTTCGTAATCGACTTAGCACCGGGGACTGCTCCAATATCGAAAGCCCTGTACAGAATGGCTCTGGTCGAGATGAAGGAGTTGATGGTTCAACTACAAAAATTATTGGATAAGAAGTATATTCAGCTGAGCGTATCACCGTGGGGAGCGTTGGTATTGTTTGTCAAGAAGAAGGATGGATCAATGCGGCTTTGCATTGATTATACGGAGTTGAACAAAGTCACTATAAAGAATAGGTATCCTTTACCTAGGATCGATGACTTGTTCGATCAACTGAAGGGTGCTAGATACTTCTCAAAATACATTTGAGAAGAGGGTATCATCAGTTGAAGTTAAGGAGAGAGGATGTACAGAAGACAACATTCAAAACTTGGTATAGACATTACGAGTTCTTAGTGATGTTATTTGGTCTAACAAATGCACCAGCGGTATTTATAGACCTAATAAATAGAGTGTTTAAGCCGTTTCTCGACAAGTTTGTAGTGGTGTTCATTGATGACATTTTGGTCTATTCGAAAACTAAGGAGGAACACACGAAACATTTGAGGTTGACATTGGAATCGCTGAGACGGGAGAAGTTGTATGCGAAATTCTTGAAGTGCGAATTCTGGTTAGAACGTGTGCAATTTCTTGGCCACGTGATTGATAAAGATGTAATTTCAGTAGATGCGACGAAAGTTGAAGCTGTAATGAATTAGGATCAACCGAAGACACCGTTAGAAGTGAGGAGTTTCTTAGGATTGGCAGGTTACTACAGAAGATTTATTCAAGACATTTTCAAAATCGCAACTCCGTTGACGAATTTGACTCGGAAGACGGTGAAGTTCGTTTGGACAGAAAAGTGTGAGGAGAGTTTCCAAGAATTGAAGAAGAGGTTGAGTACTGCGTCTTTGTTGTCTTTGCAGGATAGTACAGGAAATTTTGTGGTATATAATGATGCTTCACAAAAAGGATTAGGCTGTGTGCTAATGCAAAACGGTAAAGTCATTGCTTATACATCACGTCAGCTAAAGGATTATGAGAAAGGGTATCCGACCCATGACTTAGAATTGGCGACAGTTGTGTTTGCTCTAAAGATATGGAGACACTACCTATATGGAGAGAAGTGTGAGATATATACGGATCATAAGAGTCTGAAGTATATCTTTACACAGAAAGATTTGAACATGCGCCAAATGAGATGGTTGGAGCTTATCAAGGACTACGATTGCGATATTCTATACAATCCGGGTAAAGCAAATGTTGTTGCCGATGCCTTAAGTATAAAGGGTCGAGAGAAGTTAATGTTATTAACTGCTCAGGAACAGTTGGTGAATGAGATGGCTAAATTGGAGCTGGAAGTCATGTATCCGAAGGAGTCGGATGAGAAACTATTTCAAGTAACTACTGGTTCAACCTTGGTGGACAAGGTTTAAGAGGCACAACTACATAATGAGGAGTGTGAGAAGATTTGGAAGAGAGTAACCGATGGTGAAGAGATAAAGTTTTAGATTGATAACGATGGACTGCTACGATTTGAAGGGAGAATTTGGGTACCGCCAGTACCGAAAGCCAAAGAGGAAATTTTAGGTGAAGCTCACAGTTAGAGATATTCGATTCACCCTGGAAGTACGAAGATGTACCAGGCTCAGACAACATTTCTGGTGGCCGAATATGAAGAGAGACGTTGCTGAATGTGTTGCGAAATGTTTAACATGCCAGAAGGTCAAAGCAGAACATCAGAGACCAAGTGGATTGCTACAACCGTTGGAGATTCCAGAATGGAAGTGGGAGCATATTATGATGGATTTCGTGGTTGGTCTTCCAACGACTCAGAAGGGTTTTGATGCAGTATGGGTTATCATGGATCGACTGAAGAAGTCAGCACATTTCTTACCTATCAAGATTAGATTCAACTTGGATCAGTTGGAGAAGCTATACGTTAAGGAGATTATTTCTAGACACGGTGTTCCGATATCAATTGTATTAGACAGGGATTCGCGTTTGACGTCGAATTTCTGGAAGCGATTACAGGTGTGCTTGGGAACGCAATTGCGAATGAGTACGACATTCCATCCTCAGAATGATGGCCAGAGCGAGAGAACGATTCAGACTTTAGAGGATATGCTGAGAGCTTGTGTTATGGACTTCAAGGGAAGTTGGGATGATCATCTACCATTGGTGGAATTCTCCTACAACAACAGTTACCATGCAAGTATTGGCATGCCGCCTTATGAAGCATTGTACGGCAGGAAATGCAGGACTCCATTATGTTGGTATAAGGTTAGTGAGCGACAACTTTTGGGACCGGAATTGGTGCAACAAACTACTGAGATCGTCAAGATGATCAAAACAAGGTTAGTAGCTGCTCAAGATAGACAGAAGAAATATTCTAATTATCAACGTCAAAATCAAGAGTTTGAAGTGGGAAGCTTCGTTTTTCTGAAGGTATCTCCCTGGAAAGGGAAGATTCGATTTGGCAAGATGGGGAAATTGAGTCCCAGATTCATTGGACCTTTTGAGATACTGCGAAGGGTTGGCGAGGTAGCTTACGAGGTCGCGTTACCTCCGGAGTTAGATCATATTCATAACGTATTCCATATTTCTTTGTTACAACCGTACAAACACGACTACAAGCATGTGATAGAGTATGAGCCTTTACAGTGTGATAAAGACTTAACATATGAAGTTGTTCTTATTCAGATAGTCTTTAAGGTGATCTAGAGGAACCACAATGCTGAAGAAGCTACGTGGGAACTCGAAGATGTTATGATGAAAACCTATCCCCAATATTTATTTAATTTCTTGTATAACGATTCTGGGGACAGAATCTTTTTAAGGGGGGAAGAGTGTGACGAATGAGTTTTTTTAAGTTGTGATTCTGGGGACAGAATCCTTTTAAAGTGGAAAGATTGTAACAAACGAGAATTTTGTATTTTAGTTGTAAATATTTATTGAATTAAATAAATATTTTAATTGATTTATTTATTGAGTTGAATAAATAATTGATGTGATTATATTGTGGAGTGAGTTAATTAAGTGCAATATATTAATTAAATTGATGTTTAATATGAAATTGATGTTTAATATTAAATTAATGTGTAAGTAATTTTGTGATGAAGTTATAATTTAACTGAGATAATTAAAATTAGATGAATATTATGTGGTATTTGGTAATAAGGATTTAATTATTTAATGAATAATTATAGTAATGTCTAATTTAATTTAAAAAATTAAATTAGAGATTTACTAATTTGTTACATGAAATTATGATTATTGAATAAATTATAATTGTGTAGCAATTTAATTTATGTGACAATTTTATTTAACAAATTGATGTTAGCTTTAATTTAATTAAATTGGGATATTGAGATTTAATTAAATAAAGTGTGACATTTAAAACTATGTAGTAAAAGAGTTATTAAAATAAACTAAAAGGGTTTTAATTCAGTTTTACCAAATAAGGCCCTTGAGTCTATTTTAAATCAGTTTTACCAAACAAGGCCCTTAGTTCCTAAAAATCTATTTTTTTAATTGGTTTGCCAAACAAGCCTTATGACTTTTGATTAGAAAATAAAAAGTAACTGATATGTACTTAATATAGTTATTATATTTTATCAGTAATTATATTATATATCTATATCAGTTATATATATATATATATATATATATATATATATATTATATTATATGTTAAGTAAGAGGAATAGAAGATAGTAAATATCAGAGTAAGAAAAGAGAGAAAAGAGAGAAGGAGAAGAAAGAAAGAAGAAGGAGAAAGCTTTATGTAATCAAAAGCAAGAATCAAAAACCCATCATCTCCATCTTCATCTTCAACTTTTAGCAACAAAGGTATAATTAATTTTTAAATTATGTTCTTTATAGTTTCTTCTTAGTTTTAGTTCTAAGTGTTTAAGTTTTCATGGTAATTGTGAGTATATGATATATGTATGTTAAATTATGTAAATAAACTATTCTATATGATTTATATGATAGTTTAAGTTGTTTAATTTATGTAACTATGATAAACATGAAGAAATCATGTTCATAGCAATTTACAGTGAACTATTTTGAAAAATAATTTCTTTAATATCAAAATTAGTGTTTAATTCATGCTTTATGATGTAAATTGAATTTAGATTATAATAATATGTTAAGAAACAAATATAACATGATTTGAATTGTGTGATTTGATTTAAAAATAAATTCACAGTGTTTATTTTCATCAAGAACACTTAACAATGGTGTTTTCTTCAAAATCACAAAATTAAAGGTTTTTAATTTATTGTTGTAATGTTTCTATGTATTAAAACATGTTAGAATCATAAGGTTATGATTTTGTCATATTTTATTTTGATTATATTAACTGAATTCTGAGTTTGGTGCGAGGAAATAAGCCCAATTAGCTTTTTCCTGCACAGTTCGTGGGGTTGTCTGCGTCTGACTGTTACATGGCGCTGCAGCGCCAGCCTTGTGGGTGAACTGGACGCTGCAGCGGCACTGCAGAGCCAGCTGATGTGGCACGGTGCGACAGCGCCAGTTATGTTTATTAACGACAGCGTTGTAGTGCCGAGACCGGAAATAGAGAGTGCTAACGTGGCAGCGCAGCATCACCAGTTCTTAGTGTAACTGGAGCGCTGCATCGCCGGGCCTGCAGAGTGCCCTGATGAAGTGGCGACGTGGCGACGCGACAGCGCCGACTGCAGTTCATTATGTAGCGCTGCAGCGCCACCTATGTTGTTTAGCCAGAAAATTATATTTAAATGTATAATTTTATGAGAATGTTAATGTAATAAATTTAAAAATATATTAATAAAATTATATGTTAATTGACAGTATTAAATCATATTTTTAGTATGAAATGTATGATTTTAAATTATAATTTGATTAATTATAAAGTTTGATGTGAATGTGCGGTTTGATCATATTATGGGATAATTAGTAATTAAACCTAATAACTAAAGAATGATGAGTTAACATAGATGGGATAACTAATGATGTGAATTAGCTATATGATAATTACTTTATGTTACTATTGTTAATTACATGTGTGAGATCCCAAAACCCTAATAAGACTCGGTTATGTAAATTTTATATTTATAAATAAAATCTCTCTGTTCTGGTTCTGTATCGTGTTATTATATAAGTTATTAAAGGCTTAGGTCAAAAATATTTTTTTCCAAAAAACCTCGTGCTTGACACCTCGTGCTTAAAATTTTTATTTTGTTTATGGATTTTTCGGTATATTATTTTGTCAAGCTGCTTTGTCGGGCTTACATTGATAAAATGTTTTGTCCTGCTTATATTGGCGAAACGCTTTGTCATGCTTAGAAAGGATTCGGTGTTAAAACCCTAAATTAGTAAACCCTAAACCAAATTTAGAAAACCCTAACCCTAATTACAAACCCTAAAAACATTAATTAAGATGTATAAACCCTAATTAGGTTATCTTAAACCCTAATTATGTTAATTAAACTTAAATTAGGTGTTAATAACTTCATTAAGTTTTTCAAAACACAAAAATCAAACCCTAATTCATAATTAGTGAAGATTAGGGCAAAATTAGCTACTAATTAAACTCTAAAGTTGCTCACAAGCTAGTGCCACCTCCTACATTAAAATTAGTCATCAATCTGATCGCCAAGCACCTTGTCAAAGCTGCACAAGTTTAGAGAAAAGATATTTTTGGAGGCAAAGGGTGAAAAATGACCTAAAAATCCTAACTTTGAAATCCTATAAATAGCAGCCCTAGATCAGTGTTTAAACACATAATACCTTCACTACTATACTTATACTATCTTCCATAAAGAGCTCTAGCAATAGCAACATCAGAATCGAAACTTTGATAGCAAAATTTGAGTAAGAGAGGTATAAACCCTAATTTTACGATTGATCTTTGATGTTATGTTAATTTTGATGTTTTGTTATTTAGTTATATGTACTAACATACTAGTTAGTGTTCTGGGTTGTTAGATCACGTTTTAATAACATCTAGATGCATCAAATAGGTGTTTTAAGCATTCTGAAAAATTGTTGAAAATAGGCCTGACAGCCATATGTCAGAGGCTGTAGATCTTCGTGTGTTAATGTTTAGGTTTGTTAATGATATGCTAGTTGTAGTATTACATGAGCTTAGTAATCTAAAAAGGGAATCAGGTCGATGGGATTAACAGAATGAAAGATATAAGTGGGCAAAGGTCATTGACCGATCATGAAATCTGAAATCTGGGAAACCCAAAAAATTCCCATAACGCTCTGACAGCCGTTTGACCGGCTCAGATCTTCGTGTCAGATGGGTGTTAGATTATGAAAGTGCTTTGTTTTTGTACTTTGATATGTGTAGTAGACCATTAGAGCAGTCTAACACCTTAAAGGTTCATAGGATGACCAGAATTTATAGTCAAAACCCGTTGACCGTTCACGGATTCATTTTTTGGAAAACCCAGAAAATGAAGATCACGAAGAAGAGTATCTGACAAGACTTTGACCGACCTAGATCTATGCCTTAAGAGGTTACTTGGTCCTGACCAGTGCTATCTCGTTCAAATATGACATATAGACTACACACTACAATCATTAAAACAATGATCTAATACACAGAATCAAATCGGTAAGCTTCACAAGGTCGTTGACCGACGTTGACCAACGTTCTAGGTTACCCAGAAAACCTAGAATGGCTCTGACAGGTACTTTGAACCTCAATAACTTGCTGCTAGATGTTGTTTAGGGTCCGAAATTGATACCTAGTTATAGTACTACATAAACACTATAACACCAAAGCACTTAACAACATCAAATCAAAGCGAGCTGCAAGAACAAACCTGGTCAAAGTAGCCACTCGGCCTTGACCAGTACTGTTCTTCAGAGTTGAAGAACAACTTCAGCGACGCTTTTCGTCGCTGAAGGCTTTTAGCGACGGACATAAAAGAAAAATAATTAAAATAAATAAAAATAATTAGTAAATAATTATAATTTCAGTTTAAAAATTATTTTAAGTTATAATAATTAACTTTTAATATTTTGACATTAATTACATAATTATTTTTATATATTAATAATTAAGTTAATTAATAAAGTAATTAGTTAAATCATTTATAAATAATAAGTAATTATTTAAAAATAATTTAAATACTCTAAAAATCATAATAAATGATTAAAAGTTATTTAAAAATGAAACTAAGGTTTTAATAAATATACAAAGTAATTGATAAAATATTTAAGTATAAAATTAATGATTTAAAAATCATTCTAATATATAAATAAATATTTAAAAATTATTATAAGCTTTCGAAAATTATTATAATGATAAATAAATTATCTAAAATTATAATAAAGCTTATAAATAATGTTTTACTAAGTTTCTAACTTATTAAATATACGGTGAGATTTTAGAATACTGAAATCGTACCGAACATAGACCGAACGTATCTAGTTTGATTAGTTAGGTATTGTTATAAATACTAATTACAATTATAAATATGTTTAACATATTTATAGTCATCCTAAACATTTCAAGTAACTTTAGATAAACGTTCTTCGCGCAGGGAAGTGTTCGAACTTTATCTTTTCATTGTACACGTAAACTTACTATGTTACGCAAGTTTTATACTTAATCTTATGACATTACTTGAATATCTTTCGATATCTTCTACCAAACCTGATTATTATCACTGAAAAAGTTACGGCTATTGTTCAGCATGACTTAAGAAATGAATCATTTATTCATATGAAATTAAATTGTTGTTTATCATGCATAAACTATTAGTCAAACCAAATTATTTTGGTAAGGCATCCTATACTGAGTTGAATTTATCCTAAATTGGGGTTTTCTATATGTGTGTCTATAATAGACAATAGAAGTAGGATAATATGCATACTCCTAGGATACTGAATATGCTGATCCCCTATCTTAGTTCCGAATACGCAGATTTCTAAGTCTGTGTGACTGACAGAAATGGTTGAGTGAAATAAAAATTTCAGAAATGGTCGTCAACCCTCAGTAAAATTGTTGAACTCTTATTTATTCGAAATCAAACATTTTGTTACATAAACTTGCTGAGGCATGTCATAGCTCATTCTTGCAAATTATTTCCTTTGCTGTTTTAGATAGTAATCCTGGCACTTCTGACAAACATAGTGGAAAGAGACCCTGCGTAGAATAGTTTTATTTAATGTCTTTATTTACTGCAAGTCTTCTAAGACTTTTTGTTGTAATAAAAAAAAACTTAAGTTTGAGAACCATGTAACTGAACTTAGTATAAAATATATATATTATCATCTTTTATTTCTGCAACCGTGTATTAATACATACTTAGATGATTTGTAATACGAGTTAAACGTTGCAGTATCCTTAGTAATTATATATCTGAGTAAGGGTATTGGCAATATGGATTGTTCATGTTATTGCTAGTACTTTGGATTTCAAATGAATATGAACTACTGATATAAAAGAAATATTCATATGATACAGTCTATTTATCTAAGTGAGGGTATCCAAACACAGCAATAGTTCTAAGCAAGAATTGTTATCTGTTATGGGATACTTTGAATCTTGGATAGATAGAATTATATCTTATTTGAATATCTATAGTATTTGGATAATCATGAACTCCAGATCGGATACCACGGGTGTATAGATTTGGGGGCGTCACAGATTGGTATCAGAGCATTAGGCTATAGCTCTAAGAAGGAAGTAGAGTATCTTAGGATATAGTCATTAAGTCCGTAAAAATATTCAACTACATATAAAATAACATTAAAATATTTGTCTTAGATATATAATTTCTTAGTATATACATCAATAACGAAAGAAATTTCTTTTGTAGAAATGGCTGATGCAGAGGATATGCTAATAGTCATAAATCCACCTCAGGTTATGACAGTACAAGACAGTGATCCTGGGGAAGAGGAACTACTACACGATCAAGAGTTGTTAGAGGCTGAAGAAGGTGAAGATTTTGTAGCTGGTCAGCTAATGAGGATTGAGGAACATGAAGAGGCACTCGCTGCAGTGACTCAGCAAGCAAACATTAATACCGTGAATACCAAGTTCAGGGCATATATGGCTGAAGGCAGGCTGGAACATGAGAAGGATGATACCACCCTACTCAGGATGTTTCTGCATATTGCTCAGAGGGGTAGGCATGAGGCACATGCTAAGCTAACTAAGTTTGTCCGTGGAACTCGTGGTTTATTTGATAGCTTACAGAATCGAGTCATTAAGTACCCAGTGGAAGATAGAAAAATTCCTTATCTCATAGATCAATCAGTGGTATGCCACATGGTCCAGGATGCTTATGAGGAAACCAGGAATTTTTAAGTTTTAATATAAGAATCTAGATGCTCAGTTTATATTACAGAGCAAATTTTGTTGTGTTAAGCTAGTGGTAGTAATAAACCACAAGTCAAATATGTAATTTTCCGTTTATATGAAATATATAAGTTTAGTTTGATATATCAAGTTCTTACTATGTGAATAATTGTACTTGTATTTATACTTGGCTTTATTTTATAGAATCATGCCATAGAACAGAAGGAGAGCACAATCAGAGAATGATGATGACTCTACCCAAAGTTTAGTAGACCTGTTATTAGGAGCTGTACAAAATAGACCTACCAACCAAAATACATTGTTCAAAGACTTTAAATTAGTGGGACCACCTAAGTTTAAGGGTATTGGGGAACCTATTGAAGCCCAAGTCTGGATCACCAAAATTGAAAAGTTTTTCCTAGTAACCAATGTTAGGGAAGACCAGAAAATAGTTTTTGCAACCTTTTTCTTAAAATGGGAAGCAAATTATTGGTGAGAATTTACCAAAAATCGTGCAGGGACATAAGTTGTCTCATGGGAAAAATTTATAGAACTATTCTTTGAAAATTATTTTCCCCAATCATTAAAAGATCGTATGGAGGTGAAGTTTTTGGAATTAAAACAGGGAGAACTTACTGTAGCCCAGTATACAACTAAGTTTAATGAATTAGCGCGATTCTCTTTGCATCAAGTAGATACTGAAGCGAGAAAAACTCAAAGGTACGAGGAGGGTTTAAAACCCCAGGTTCGTAGTAAGCTGTTTGTGTTTCAGCTTAGGACTTTCCCTAAGATTCTCGAAAAAGCTATTATTATTGAAAGCGAGAATGAAAACCTTATTAAATATCATAAAGATAAAAAGAGTCAAGGTGAAGGAGTAAAATCTAAGGGAGAACCTAGTTTAGGAGGGTTTAACAATAAAAGAATGTGGGAGACCACTGTTCCAAACAACTATGGGAAAAAGGTGTTAAGATTTAACAACAATAATACCTTTAACACCGGCATGAATAATAATAAAGCCGACCCTTGTGTCAAATGTGGGAAAATTCATTAAGGTATGTGTTTAAAGAATAAATGTTTTAATTATGGTCAGGAGGGACACTATTCTCCTCATTGTCCTACTCCTAATCAAAACAAATGCTTCATCTGTGGAACATTGGGATATATAAGTAGAAATTGTCCTAAGAACAAAAATCAAGGAGTAGGGGGAAATCAGGTATCAAACAACAAACCACCGATAACAGTAGTAGGAGGTCCGGGTCGTCCAACTGCAAGAACATTTAATATGTCAGTGAGGGATGCTGTTGCTTCACAGGACGCGATAACAGGTATCATCCCTATCAATACTTTAAATGCATATGTGTTATTTGACTCTGGAGCTACTTGTTCTTTTATGTCTAAAATCTTTTCTAAAAATTTGAATGTACCATGTGAAAATTTAGACAAACCATTCTGTGTAGAAATTGCAAATAATGAGAAAATACCTGTTGAAGCTATTTATGGAAATTGTAGTGTAAACATTAAAGGACACAACTTCATGGTAAATCTTATCACTATAGAGTTAGGTGAATTCGATGTAATCCTAGGGATGGATTGGTTGATTAATCATAATGTAATGATTGATTGCCATCAAAAATGGATAAACTTGGTGACTACGTTAAAGTCCAAAGTAGTGTTTAACGGGAGTTGTTCACCTTAGAAATTTCAATGTTAGACTATAACTTAGGCAGAAAGACTACTTAGAAATGGTGGTACAGGATATTTGGCCTATATAGTAGATACTCGAAAGGAAGGAGTTAAACTAGATCAAATACCTGTAGTTAAGGAATTTCCAGATGTATTTTCAGATGACTTTCCAGGTCTTCCTCCTGATAAGGAAATTGAGTTTGTTATCGACCTTGCACCTGGTAAGGCACCAATTTCTAAAGCACTATACAGAATGGCACATGTAGAACTGAAAGAGTTGCTAGTACAATTACAGGAACTCTTAGAAAAGAAATACATACAACCTAGTGTTTCACCATGGGGAGCACCTATATTGTTTGTAAATAAGAAGGATGGAACAATGAGATTATCTGTTGATTATAGGGAACTTAATAAATTAACCGTAAAGAATAAATATCCTTTACCTAGAATTGATGATTTATTTGACCAATTAAAAGGAGCTGAATACTTTTCGAAGATCGACTTACGGTCAGGTTATCATTAATTAAAAGTAAGAATGGAAGATGTGTTGAAGACAGCGTTTAGGACACGCTATGGACATTATGAGTTTCTTGTAATGTCTTTTGGATTAACAAATGCACCGACAACATTTATGGACCTGATGAATCGAGTGTTTAAATCATGCCTAGATAAGTTTGTCATTGTGTTTATCGATGATATTTTGATATATTCGAAAACAGGGAGGAGCATGCTGAACATTTGAAAAGCGTATTAGAGATATTACACAAGGAACAACTCTACGCAAAATTTTCCAAGTGTGAATTCTTGTTAGAAAGAGTGTAGTTCCTAGGTCATGTGATTGACAAAAGTGGGATTGCAATAGATCTAACAAAGATAAAAACGATTGTAAATTGGGAACAACCAACAACTCCAACAGAAGTAAGAACTTTTCTCGGTTTAGCGGGTTATTATCGACGTTTTATACAAGATTTTTCAAAAATAGCAACCCCGCTAACCAATTTAACTCGAAAGACGGTAAAATATGTCTGGACAGATAATTGTGAAGAAAGCTTCCAAGAGTTGAATAAAAGCATGGCTCCAGTGTTATCTTTACCAGATAATAAAGGAGGCCTTGTGGTCTATAGTGATGCGTCACACAAAGGGTTAGGTTGTGTGTTGATGCAATATGGGAAAGTGATAGCTTATGCGTCACGACAACTCAAGGATTATGAAAATAGGTATCTTACTCATGATCTAGAGTTAGCTGCAGTAGTATTTGCTCTAAAAATTTGGAGGAATTACTTATACGGGGAGAAGTGCGAAATATATACGGATCACAAAAGTCTCAAATATATTTTCACACAAAAAGAATTGAATATGAGGCAGATGAGATGGCTAGAACTGATAAAGAATTTTGACTGTGAAATCTTGTATCATCCCGGAAAAGCCAATGTAGTTGCAGATGGGTTAAGTAGGAAGAACCAAGAGAAATTAAACATAATAATAGACAACGAGGTTCTGATAAAAGACTTTGATAAACTCAAAATAGAAGTGAGAGTTCCAACTACCTCTACCCAAAAATTATTTGTTCTAGAGGGTGTTCTGACCCTATTAGAGAGAATTAAAGAAATATAGGAGAAAGATGAGATGTGTCAAAAATATAAATCCGATATAACTCATATAAAGAATGTCAAATTCTGAGTAGATAAGGATGGGGTACTAAGATATGAAAATAGAGTTTGGGTTTCGTCTGACCAATCAATAAAAGATGAAATCTTAAATGAAGCTCATAATTCTAAATTTGTCGTTCACCCAGGTAGTAAGAAAATGTATAGGGACTTGTGTTAACATTTTTGGTGGACTAATATGAAAATGAAAATAGCAGAATAGGTCAGCAGATGTCTCACGTGTCAAAGGTAAGTCTGAACATCAAAAGCTTAGTGGATTATTACAACCCTTACTAATTCCTAAGTAGAAGTGGGAACATATAACCATAGATTTTGTAGTAGGCCTTCCTGCTACATAGAAAGGCCACAATGCCATTTGGTTAATAATAGATAGACTTACCAAATCAGCTCATTTCCTACCTATCAAGGTTACTCATACCTTAGATCAACTTGCCAAGCTATACATAAATGAAATTATTTTTAGGCATGGAGTTCCTGTTTCTATAGTGTCTGATAGAGATCCTAGATTTACTTCAAACTTTTGGGGAAGTCTTCAAAAACACCTAGGAACTCAGTTGAGATTAAGTACATCATATCACCCGCAGACAGATGGTCAGAGTGAGAGGACCATTCAAACTTTAGAGGACATGTTAAGAACCTATGTCATGGACTTCAAAGGGAGTTGGGAAGATCAATTACCTTTAGTAGAATTTTCTTACAACAACAGTTATCATGCTAGCATAGGTATGCCACCCTATGAAGCTCTCTATAGTAGAAAGTGTAGAACACCTTTGTGTTGGGACGATGTCGGGGAAAGAAAAATGTTAGGACCCAAGATAATTCAACAAACTACAGAAACGATTTAAATTATACGAGGAAGATTGCAAGCATCTCAAGATCGACAACGAAAGTATGCTGATCCACATCGACAGGAGCGGAACTTTAATGTTGGAAGCCATGTATTCTTGAAAGTACCCCCTTGGAAAGGCAAGATATGTTTTGGTAAGAAGGGAAAATTAAGTCCAAGATTCATTGGACCATTCGAAATTTTGAGAAGGATAGGAGAGGTGGCTTATGAAATAGCTTTACCTCCTGACTTAAACCATATCCATAATGTGTTTCATGTGTCCGTATTACGACCATATAAACCCAACTACAAACATGTTATAAGTTACGAACCTATCCTAATCGAAAAGGATCTATCTTATATAGAAGAACATGTTCAGATCATCGACCGGAAAGAGCAAATCCTAAGAAATAAAGTGATAGCATCGATTAAGGTGATCTGGAGAAATAAGAATGTTGAAGAGGCTACATGGGAGCTAGAAAATAAAATGAAAGAGAACTATCCCCACTTATTTACTTAACCTGTAATGTAATTTCGGGGACGAAATTCTTATTAGAGGGGGTGAATGTGAGATCCTGAAACCCTAATAAGACTCGGTTATGTACATTTCTTATTTATCAATAAAATTTCTTTGTTCTGGTTCTATATCATATTATTATAGACGTTATTAAAGACTTAGGTCAAAAAAAAAAATTTCCCGAAAAACGTCGTGCTTGACACCTCGTGCTTAAAATTTTTATTTTGTTTTTAGACTTTTCGGTATATTATTATATCAAGCTACATTGTCGTGCCTACATTGAAAAAATGCTTTGTCATGCTTATATTGACGAAATGTTTTGTCATGCTTAGAAAGGATTAGGTGTCAAAACCCTAAATTAGAAACCCTAAACCTAATTTAGAAAACCCTAATCCTAATTATAAACCCTAAAACCCTAATTAAGAAGTATAAACCCTAATTAGGTTATCTTAAACCCTAATTATGTTAATTAAACTCAAATTAGGTGTTAATAACTTCATTAAGTTTTTCTAAAAATAAAGATCAAAACCCTAATTCATAATTAGTGAAGATTAGGGAAAAATTAGCTACTAATTAAACCCTAAAGTTGCTCACAAGCTAGTGCCACCTCCTACTTCGAAATTAGTCATCAATCTGATATCCAAGCACCTTGTCATAGCTGCACAAGTTCAGAGGTAGAATATTTTTGGAGGCAAAGGGTGAAAAATGACCTAAAAACCCTAACTTTGAAATCCTATAAATCGCAGCCCTAAATCAGTGTTTAAACACACAATACCTTCACTACTATACTTATACTATCCTCCATAAAAAGCTCTAGCAAGAGCAACATCAGAATCAAAGCTTAGATAGCAAAATTTGAGCAAGAGAGGCATAAACCCTAATTTTACGATTGATCTTTGATGTTATGTTAATTTTGATGTTTTGTTGTTTAGTTATACGTAATAACATACTAGTTAGTGTTCTGGGTTTTTAGATCACGTTTTCATAACATCTAGATGCATCAAATAGGTGCTTTAAGCATTCTGAAAAACTGTTAAAAATAGGCCTGACAGCCATATGTCAGAGCCTGTAGATCTTCGTGTGTTAATGTTTAGGTTTGTTAATGATATGCTAGTTGTAGTATTACATGAGCTTAGTAATCTAAAAGAGGAATCAAGTCCATGGGATTAACAGAATGAAAGATATAAGGGGTCAAAGATCATTGACCGATCACGAAAATCTGAAATCTGGGAAACCTAGAAAATGAAGAACACGAAGAACAGTCTCTGACAAGACTTTGACCACCTAGATCTATGCCTTAAGAGGTTACTTGGTCCTGACCAGTGCTATCTCGTTCAAATATGACATATAGACTACACACTACAATCATTAAAACAAAGATCTAATACATAGAATCAAATCGGTAAGCTTCACAAGGTCGTTGACCGACGTTGACCAACGTTCTGGGTTACCCAGAATGACTCTGACAGGTAGTTTGAACCTTAATAACTTGCTGCTAGATGTTGTTTAGGGTCCGAAATTGATACCTAGTTATAGTACTACACAAACACTATAACCCCAAAGCACTTAACAACATCAAATCAAAGCGAGCTGCAAGAACAAGCCTGGTCAAAGTAGTCACTCGACCTTGACCAGGACTGTTCTTCAGAGTTGAAGAACACCTTCAGCGACGCAAAGCGTCGCTGAAGGCCTTTAGCGACGGACAGAAAAGAAAAATAATTAAAATAAATTAAATAAATAGAAATAATTAGTAAATAATTATAATTTCAGTTTTAAAAATTATGTTAAGTTATAATAATTAACTTTTAATATTTTGACATTAATTACATAATTATTTTTATATATTAATAATTATGTTAATTAATAAAGTAATTAGTTAAATCATTTATATATAATAAGTAATTATTTAAAAATGATTTAAATATTCTAAAAATCATAATAAATGATTATAAGTTATTTAAAAATAAAAGTAAGGTTTTAATAAATATACTAAGTAAATGATAAATTATTTAAGTATAAAATTATTGATTTAAAGATCATTCTAATGGATAAATAAATATTTAAAAATTATTATAAGCTTTCAAAAATTATTATAATGATAAATAAATTATCTAAAATTATAATAAAGCTTATAAATAAAGTTTTACTAAGTTTCTAACTTATTAAATATACGGTGAGGTCTTATAACACCGAAATCGTACCGATCATAGACCGAACGTATCTAGTTTGATTAGTTACGTACTGTTAACAATACTAATGACAATTATAAATATGTTTAACATATTTTTAGGTATCTTAAGCACTTCAAGTAACTTTAGATAAACGTTCTTCACGCAAGCAAGTGTTCGAAACTTTATCTTTTCATTATACACGTAAACTTACTATGTTACGCAAGTTTTATACTTAATCTTATGACATTACTTGAATACCTTTCGATATCTTCCACCAAACCTGATTATTATCATTGAAAAAGTTACTGCTATTGTTCAGCATGACTTAAGAAATGAATCATTTATTCATATGAAATTAAATTGTTATTTATCAAGCATAAACTGTTAGTCAAACAAAATTATTTTGGTAAGGCATCCTATACTGAGTTGAATTTATCCTAAATTGGGATTTTCTATATGTGTGTCTATAATAGACAATAGAAGTAGGATGATATGCATACTCCTAGGATACTGAATAGGCTGATCCCCTATCTCAGTTTCGAATACGCAGATTTCTAACTCTGTGTGACTGACATAAGTGGTTGAGTGAAATAAAAATTTCAGAAATGGTCGTCAACCCTCAGTAAAATTGTTGAACTCTTGTTTATTCGAAATCAAATATTTTGTTATATAAACTTGCTGAGCATGTCATAGCTCATTCTTGCAAATTATTTCCTTTGCAGTTTTAGATTGTAATCCCAGCACTTCTGACAAACATAGTGGAAAGAGACCCTGCGTAAAATTGCTTTTATTTACTGTCTTTATTTACTACAAGTCTTCTAAGGCTTTTTGTTGTAATAAAAAAAACTCAAGTTTGAGAACCATGTAACTGAACTTAGTATAATATATATATATTATCATCTTTTATTTTCGCAACCGTGTAATGATACATACTTAGATGATTTATAATACGAGTTAAACGTTGCAGTATCCTTATTAATTATATATCTGAGTGAGGGTATTGGAAATACAGACTATTCATGTTATTGCTAATACTCTGGATTTCAGATGAATATGAAATACTGATATAAAAGAGATATTCATAAGATACAGTCTATTTATCCCAGTGAGGGTATCCAAACACAGCAATAGTTCTAAGCAATGATTGTTATCTGTTATGGGATACTGTGAATCTTGGATAGATAGGAATCATATCTTATTTGAATATCTATACTATTTGGATAATCGTGAACTCCAGATCGAATATCACGAGTGTATGGATTTGGGGCGTCACAATGTGTACGTAGGATAATTGTGGAACGAGTTGTTAATTGCTTGCTTACACTCGATGCAAGTTTTCTTACCCTAACTCCATTATGTTTACTTTTAATTAAGCAAGTTCCTAAACCTTTCTTTTATATTGTGCAAGTTTTCTAACTATACCTTTATTTGAGCAAGTCCTTTTATTCTGCAATGGACAAGTATCTCATTGAAATAATGTAACCTTGACTTAATTGTTCAAGCACAGTCTTATTGTATCTTTCAACTGCTTTAAGTTTAATTCTAAAGCATAAGTTATTTCATAATTCTTTTGTTATTGAATTCTTAATTATTATAAGTTGATTCAACTACTCCTGAGTTGATGATAGTTGAACTCTAAATTACCATTTGAGCTATCCAAACTAAACTTTCTTTGGTGCAGACTAGTTAATTAACACTGAGATGAACAACCCTATTAATAGGGGATTACCATGCGAAAGCGTTAAGATGTTTGTGCACAATACATGGTACGAAGGGCTGATCCTCCTAAGTACGAGTTAGAGTCCATATAATCTAACGACTATTAAAGGTTGAAATAGAAATGTTTATAACATGGGATATAGTTCAAGGTCTTATGTCCCTCAGATGAATTCTAAATTATATATTTAATTCTTGATTATCGATGATAGAAATATTATTCAATTCAGTTGAAGTTATTCAGTAATATGTCATCATTATTGATTGTTATTTCAAGTGAGCTTTTGTTTGCTCAGTCTTGCATTTATATAACCAATGTAGCCAAAGTTGACAAAGTTGACGAACCGTCAACTAGTAAAGAAAAGACAAGATGAACAAGTGAAGACTTGTTCATATTTGAAATGATTTGTAATAAGACTTTAAATTGTTTATGATGTTTTATTTTTCTGCATTGACGATGTTTAAGGTTAGCAACCCTGGGAACGTTTTGATAAGTTGTAATCCTTTTTAAAGGAAGATTTTATTGATTAAGGTTGTAATTTAATTTGCATTCTTTATTTATGGGCAGTTAGTTATGTTTTATTTAGATAGTGAACACCAAATCCTGTGAAAATAAAGTACTCGAATTGGGGGTGTCACAAATCTACCACAATTCCATCAAATATTTATTTAGCTCAATAAATAAATCTTCAAAATATTTATTTAATTCAATAAATATTTAAAATAAATTATAAAATTCTAGCTCGTCACATTTTTCCCCTCTTAAAAGGATTCTGTCCTCAGAATCACGATTAATAAATTCGTCCTGTTACATTCTCCCCCCTTACAAAGATTCTGTCCCCAAAATCGCTTACATATAGATTAAGCAAATAAATGTCGGTAAGTTTTCATCACGTGTTCTTCGAGTTCCCACGTAGCTTCTTCAGCGTTGTGGTTCCTTTAAATTACCTTAACAGAAGGTATCACTTTATTTTTGAGAACTTACTCTTTCCTGTCAACAATCTGATCATGAACTTCTTCATAGGATAAATCTTTCTCAAATTGTAGGGGTTCATATTCAATAACATGTTTGTAATCGGGTTTATATGGTCGTAAGACTGAAACATGAAAGGCGCTGTGGATGTGCTCTAACGCTGGAGGTAAGGCTATCTCATACACAACTTCTCCAATTCTTCGCAGTACCTCAAAGGGTCCAATGAACCTCGGGCTCAATTTCCCCTTCTTGCCGAATCTGATCTTTGCCTTCCAGGGAGAGACTTTCAAGAAAATAATGTAACCCGATTCAAATTCTATATTCTTGCGGTGTGGATTGACATATTTCTTTTGCCTATCTTGAGCAGCTACCAATTTTTACCTGATCACCTTGACGATCTCGGCGATCTGTTGTACCAATTCTAGTCCTAGCAATTGTCTTTCCCCAACTTCATCCCAGTATAATGGAGTTCTGCACTTTCTGTCATACAACACTTAGTAAGGCGGTATGCCAATACTTGCGTGGTAACTGTTGTTATAAGTGAATTCCACTAGCGGTAGGTGATCATCCTAATTTCATTTAAAATCTATGATGCATGCTCTTAACATATCTTCCAACGTCTGGATCATTCTTTCACTTTTCCCGTCTGTTTGAGGGTGATATGCCATGCTCATTCTTAACTGCGTCCCCATGCATTCCTGTAGTCGCTTCTAGAAATTCAATGTGAAGCGCGGATCTAGATCGAAAACAATCGACACTGGAACTCCGTGCCTTTAAATAATCTCCTTGACATACAACTTTGCCAACTGCTCTAGGTTAAATCTGATCTTGATTTGTAAGAAATGCGCTGATTTCGCCAGTCGATCCACGATAACCCAAACTGCGTCGAAACCCTTCTGAGTTGTCGAAAGACCTACTACGAAATCCATTGTGATATGCTCCCATTTTCATTCTGGGATTTCTAACGGTTGTATTAATCCACTCGGCCTCTGATGTTCTGCTTTCACTTTCTGACATGTCAGACATTTGGCCATACAATCGGCAATGTCCCGTTTCATGTTCGGCCACCAGAAATGCTGTCAGAGATCCTAGTACATCTTCGTACTCCCGAGGTGAATTGAATACCGTGAACTATAAGCCTCACTCAAAATTTCCTCCTTAATCTCTAGCACTGGCGGTACCCAAATTCTGCTCTCGAATCTTAACAGTCCTTTATTGTCCACCTTGAATTTCAATTCATTCCCTTCGGATATCTTCTTCTTAATCTTCTCACATTCCCCATCTTGAAGTTGTTCTTGTTTAACCTTATCCACTACAATTGTACTAGCTCTTAGCTGGAACAGCTTCTGATAAGTGGTTTTATGACCACTTATTCGGATAGTAACCAGCTTATTTCGTTGCTTAAACTCGAGTATTCCTATGCTTTTAATATATTTTTCCTTTGTTTTGCATTATTCATGTTTAGGAACTCTCCGAGTGCAATTTAAGCCAAAAAAAAGGATAAAAGATGCCAAAATGGGGCAACGCACAGAAAGTGGCTTCAGGCATGAAGATGGCATGGGGATTTGATGAGGCAAAGGGGCTAAAAAGGATGCAAGATGGCAAGATTGTGATAGAGCAGCAGATGCCAGAAGCAAACCAGCAGCTTTACAGCTCGCGAGGTCGTGCCGAGTCAAGGCAGCATGCACGCGCGCCCGCGCCAATCCTCAGTCCAGAAAGCTGGCATTTTGCAGCCGCAAGGCCGCGTCCCATCCAAGCCTAATCCTCGCGTGGCCGCGCCAGTCTAATTTTTGGCCAGGCTTTGACTTTCACTTAGCAGATCGGCAGAGGCATATGATATAAGGGTTTTATGCCCCATTTGTTCGGCATCTCCATGAGGGAGTTCAAGCCCTAGTTTTCCATTTTCCTTCTCTTTTCATTTCTTGTTTAATCTAGATTAAGAGTAGATTAGGTTAGAAATTAGATTAGTGTTAGTTAGTTAGATTCTAGGGTTAGATTAGTATTGAAGATTGAAGTAAGTGATTGTCATTGAAGATCCAAGCTTGGAGAAAGAACAAAGATTTGCATTCTCTATCTCTTAACTCTCCTTGTTATCATTGTATATTCGGATAATGTATAATCAACTTGTGGATAATATATTTGAGTCATTTATGACTTAGTTTACATTTTGAGATTTCATTAGAACCTAATGAGTAGTTGATGTTGATTTACCTTCCATGTGGTTCTTATTTGATTGTTAGGTAATTGTCTACTGCGATATATGCTTTCATTACTTAATTGAGTCATATCCAGTTACTGTCATAACCCACATGGGATTGAAAGACAAAGTGTGGCTTTAGATCTAATCGTAGTAGCAGGCGATTGTACGTTCACATGGCGTTGGATGTATGATTTGTGCTTAGGATAGACATATACCGAAGCGCCGCTCGTAGTCAATAGAGGACTTGACCTTAAACCCTATTTATTTGTAAACACTATAGACATATAGGGGTTTAGATAATGTGGGTGTTCACGTTCGTTCTATCATTTGTGGATTGCACCTGATATGGAGTAGGTGCATCGAAAGATGGCCTTCTCTCACGTTCGTGTTCTCGGCTAACTATCTTGACTATTAATTTGACCTAATTGGAAGTATGTCGATTTAGACAAATTATTAGGGGAAATTGGAATCTCTTGTCTTCATTATTTGATTTTAACTCTAGAATTAATTAGTTTAGGTTAATTGCTTGCTTAGTTTAACTTAGTTTTAATTCATTCTCTTTATCGCCCGTTTAAATAAGATTGAGATGATTATGTGCTAGTGGTTTGGTGTCTTTTATCCATTAATTCTCTGTGGGACGATATCTGTACTCACTCTTTATTACTCATTGGTCGCGTATACTTGCGCGTTAATTGTGTTATCTAATCGGACCAACAGCTTCTCATCAGACACTTTAGGATATCTCACCTCTAATTCTAGTTTCTCCGCCGCTGACATTAGCTCCTCTTGGGCAGTCAACAGCATCAATTTCTCTCAATTATTTCTGCTTAAGGCATCAGCAACCACATTCACTTTACCCGGATGGTATAAGATCTCACAGTCGTAGTCCTTTATTAATTCCAACCATCTCTTCTAGCGCATATTCAGATTCTTTTATGTAAAAATATATTTCAGACTCTTGTGGTCTGTATATATTTCACACTTCTCCCTATAGAGATAGTGTCTCCATATCTTCAAAGCAAATACTACCGTAACCAATTCTAAATCATGGGTCGGATACCCCTTCTCATAATCCTTCAGTAGTCGTGACACATACGCAATGACCCTGTCATTTTGCATAAGCACACAGCCTAGTCCTTTATGCGATGCATCACTAAAAACCATAAAATTTCATGTGCTATCCGGAAGAGATAACACAGGTGCAGTACTCAACCTCTTCTTCAGCTCTTGGAAGCTTTCCTCACACTTCTCCGTCCAAACAAATTTCACTGATTTCCTCGTCAAATTCATCAGCGGAGTCGCAATTTTGGAAAAGTCTTGAATGAACCTTCTGTAATATCCTGCCAATCCGAGAAAACTTCTCACTTTTGACGATATTTTCTGCTGATCCCAGTTCATCACAGCTTCAACCTTTGAGGGATCTACCAAAATTCCATCCTTGTCAATTACATGTCCAAGAAATTGCACCCGCTCAATCCAAAATTAGCATTTCAAAAACTTGGAATACAACTTCTCTCTTCTCAATGCCTCCAATGTCACCTTCAGATGCTCTACGCGTTCCTCCTTGGTATTAGAATATACCAAAATATCCTCGATAAACACCACTACGAATTTATCCAATAATAGATTGAACACTCTGTTCATTAGGTCCATAAATGCTACAAGAGCATTCGTTAGACCAAATGACATCACCAGAAACTCGTAGTGACCATATCGAGTCTTGAACGATGTCTTCAGAACATCTTCTTTCCTCACCTTCAATTGATGGTACCCACTTCTCAGATCTATCTTTGAAAAGTATCTCGCTCCTTTCAGCTAGTCAAACAAGTCGCCAATCCTATGCAACGGATACTTATTCTTAATTGTGACCTTGTTTAACTCTTTGTAGTCAATGTAGAGCCGTATTGTTCCATCCTTCTTCTTTACGAATAACACCGGCGCTCCCCAAGGCGATACGCTTGGTTGAATATACTTCTTGTCCAAAAGCTCTTGCAGCTGTAACATCAACTCTTTCATCTCTATCAGAGCCATACGGTACGGGGCATTCGATATTGGAGCAGTTCCTAACGCCAAATCGATCACGAATTCTACTTCCCTATCTGGCGGAAGTCATGGAAAATCATCCAAAAATACGTCCACAAAGTCTCCCACGACAGGTATCTCCTCTAACTTCGGACTCTCTTTGCGACTATCGACTATGTAGGCTAAATACCCTATACAACCTTGTCTCAACAACTTATTGGCATGTATCATTGTCAGACAACTCGCTTGTCTAGGCGACTTGCTGCCATAAAATACAACCTTTGACTGAGTCATAAGGTTAATACACTTCTTTTGGCAATAAATTATTTCCCCATAATTGAATAGCCAATCCATTCCCAAAATAACGTCGAATTCCCCAAGTCTAATTGGAATAAGATCTACGTTCATTACATTTTCCTTAATGTCCACCCTATAGTTCTTGTGTACAGACTTAATAGGAATCACTTCCATATTCGCAATCTCTATGTTCATAGGGTATTCTAACTCGTCTTTAGGCAATTCTAGATTCTTATCAAAGTCATCGGATATAAATGAGCAAGTAGCACCCGAATCAAATAATACATATGCATTAACATTATTGATCGGAATGATACCCGACACCACATCACGTGACTGCACAGCATCCTGCACGGTTATGTTGAAAGTCTTGGTGGTAGGTCAGTTGGTTGGCGTAGAACACGTGATAGTCAGAGTGTTGCCACCACTGGTTCCTCTATTTCCACTTGCTCCTGCCCCTGTTGATACCTTCTTAGGGCAATGCCTGACCAGATAGTCCTTTGACCCACACGTAAAACAGGCGCCCTTCTTAGGGTTAGGGCAGTTTGGTGCTATGTGTCCTTCCTGACCAAAATTATAGCAGACCCTCTTTCCTTTCATGTAGACCCCTAGGTGATTCTTCCCGCAGGTCAGACAAGCCTCCACTCTATTCTTTTGACTCCCTTACTAATTCCCAATCGATGCACTGTCATTCCACCTTCTTTTCTGGCTGTTGTCGCCCCCAGTATTGCTGCCACTAGCGTTGTTACCTTCACCTTCATTCTTCTTCTTCTTAAGCTCTTGGTTGTACCTGGTTAGAGCATCGCTTCCACCTTCTGCGATGATTGCCTTCTCCAATACTCTCGCAAAAGTGTTCAATTGAAACATTGACACTTTACTGTACAACCAGGGTTTCAGTCCCTGTTCAAACCTCATTGCCTTCCTCTCATCGATATTTACTTGATATGTGGCAAACCTAGCCAACTCATTAAATTTTGCAGCATAGTCTGGCACAGACATATTACCTTGCTTTAGCTCCAGAAATTGAACTTCCATCTAGTTCTGTGAGCTCATCGGGAATTACATCTCGAAAAACATCTCTTTAAACCTTTCCCAGGTTATCACGCCATGTCCTCCCCGGACCTTATTCGCCTGCCACCAATAGCTGGCCTCTGCCTTCAGCATGAATGTTGCGAAAGTCGTCTTCTGATCCTCATTAACCCTAGCAACATTGAATACCTTCTCCATCTTCATAACCCACATCTGAGCTTCGATAGGGTTCATGGATCCCTTGAACTTTGGCGGTCCTACCGCCTTAAAGTCCTTAAACGAAGTGTTCTGTGGAGCTTGCTGCTGATTGACAAGTGCTCCAGTCAACAGGTTCACCAACTGCTGAACAGGATTAGTGTTGGCATTGGCGTCGTTGTTATTGGTTGACCCTTCCTGGCCTGGTTGACGAGTTGGGCGTCTTCTTGGCAGTATATTTCTATTAAAATATACGCTTATTAGATCTTTATTCAATTACTTAAATATTTAAGACTTAGCTTAAACATTTTAAAAATCACTTAACACATATCATCTCAAATAAATTTTGATATTTTATTCAATCAAAAGTTTTAAACATACGAAAGATAACATCACTGCTATTTACATCAACTATCTCGAGATAAAGAATTTTTAGGATTTAAATCATTATTATATTCTGTTGTTTATATCCACATCAGAATTTACATTATTAACTACTATAGAAATATTCACATAATCAATACTTTTCTTCTCACGGCCTACTAAGACGTCGAACAGCTTCTTTGCGCTCTTCTTCCATAATACGGAACATCGTCCTACGATCCAGCATGTACCAAGATAAGTCCTCGAACTGAACTGGATAATAGAACACTCGATCATGGGCCTTATCAATCGCTGTCTGGAACGTGTAGTTCGTCTCCTCAATCTTAGCCTTCTTTTTTCGATCGTCATCCTCGACAAGATCTGCGCATCGAGAAGCCTTCATCCAAGCAACCTCTGCTCTAGCACGCTTCGCTGACTCCTCTCGCAAGTCATTCTTCAGCTTCTCTATCTTAGTTGACTTCTCTTCATTTTGGCCCTTTGCATGAACCAATTTCCACTCCACGTCTCCAAGACGTATATCCAGATTCTCGATCTCTCCATCCTTCTGCTCTATAGTAGTCCGTTGTGCAACTGTCTGCTCCTTCAGTTCTCAAACAGTATCCTATAACTCTATATTATTGTCATACAACTCGTCGTACATCTCAGCACTGATAGATTTTGGTGGAAACTCATCAAGGTCCTCATCTTTCTCCTCAGACTTAGCCTCAACCTCTATCTCTCAGAGTCCTCCTCTGAATCAAACACTGGCTCGTGCTCCTGACCAACAACAATGATCAATGGAGATGACTCTCTCCGAACCAACTGCTCCCAGACTGTATGAATGTCTCGGTGCTCCTCCTCTCTAGCCACTCGGGCCTCAACCTCCCTAGATTGACTAAATCCTCCAACATCCGACATCCTGACAATCAAAATTTTAAGTCTTAGTTACTATGTGATGTTAATCGATACTCGCGAGCATATAAGTAATCACATAAGCACATAAAGTCTTTTATTATCTTTCTTAGAACTGGATAAGAGTCTATCACCACTATGTTATCGATATTTTAAAAGGCTACTACCCTAAGGTTTTCCCCCACTTAAGGTTCATAACCTACAGTTCTGATACCAACTTCTGACACCCCCAAATCCGGGTACTTCATTTCCACAGGATTTGGTGCTCACTGTCCAAATATAACACATCTATCTACCCATGATAAATACAACTCATGAAATAAATAGAAATCCTCCCCTTAAGGGGTTACAACATCTGAATAAATAAATCTCAGGTAAACTAACCTTAAACATCGAGTGCAGAAACATAAATAAACAAATAAGTCTTAACATAACATCATAGTCTTAAACAAACAACATCAAACAATTAAATAACAAGTCTTCATCACTTGTTAGCTTTGTCTTGCCTTTGCTAGAGGAAGGCTCGTCAATCCTTTCAATCTTAGCTGCAATGTTATTATGCAAGAGTGAGCAACGATTTCCCACAAGTATAACAATATAATAGTAATAATAACATGCGAGAAATCAAAGAGTTCTGAATAATAGAAAGCTCGACTTTTGAATCAAGAAATGAATACAAGAATTAAAAGTATATCTAAAGGTCATAAGACCAAGAACTATGTCCTAGGTTATCAAGTATTTCTACTTTAAAACTTTAACAGCCATAAGACTATATGGACTCTACTTCTCGTATTTAGAGGGATCAGCCCTTAGTACCATGTATGTGCACATCATCTCAATGCTAACGCGTAAATAATCTCCTATAAAGGGTTGTTCATCTCAGTTTGACATCAGAGTCCGCACCAAAGAAAGTTTGGTTTGGATAAACTCAATAATAGTTCTAGAATTTAGAACGTTCATCAACTATGGACTAGTCGAATCAATAAGGGTTCGCTAGTCTTTCAAGGTTTAACAATAAAATGATACTCAAATTAAATAATTAATCTCAAAGGTATACAATTGAATAAGCATTTTATAACCGAAGTATAACTTCAAAAGAAATAAGATATCTCATATGGAATCATAACTTGAATAAACAAGAGTAAGAACATGCTCAATACAAGGAATATAATTTATAACTTGCGTAAATGTAATCAAGATGGTATAAGAAAACTTGCTCAATTAAAGGTTTGAGTTTAGAAACTTGCGTAATCATAATCGAGTTAGGGTAAGAAAACTTACCTCATGCGCAAGCTACAATTATAACTCAAGTTCCTCAATTAATCCTACATATCATTACATTCACAATACCAATTAATTTTAAGTCTGATTATACTCATCGAATTACAAACATCAGTTCTTGAACATATTATTAGACTTTACGAATAACGAGTTTACATAACGTATTTAACTTATCAATTAATCACATAAACATCATTGACAAGTTATTAAATCTGTTTTAATATCTCAATATATTATTAACATGTCATCATGTTCATTACATTAGGTTTTAAAATACATTTCTGAACTTTGAACACTTAAACAAAATTCTCCGGGTCATTCTGCTGGCCGGTGCTTTAGCGTCTAGTTTGCTAAGGACCGGCGCTGCAGCGCTGAGCCCATGTCAGCAATTCATTGGCCTGGCATTACAGCGCTGGGTTCCTTCACAGAACCTACATTACGATGCCGTGACTACGTCAGCCAAGCCTTGACCTAGCACTGCAGCGCTTGGTTCCTTCTCAGAACCGGTGCTACGGCGTCGTGCCTACGTCAGCCAGCACTGGCCTGGAGCTGCAACGCCCGGTTTCTTCACAGAACCGGCGCTGCGGCACCGAGTCGCAGTGAGGTCTGACAGTTAGCGAAGAACACAGGTAAAAAGCCAAAAATGCCAAAATTAAGCTCAAACAACAATATTAATGTTGCCCATAAGTTATAAACTTGACAGAAACATTATATAACATTCCTAGCATGATTTTAACAACTTAAATCACATAAACAATCAAATTAGAACATATAATTTTTATGTTCTTGATATTTTTCATAGTTTTGACAACTTTCAAGAAATCATACATTACAGATTCGTTACAACACCGAATCTATCCATTTAAATTTCGTTCTCTTCGTTTTTACATGCATAATCATAATTAATCATCAATTTACAATTTAATAAACCATTAAAGCATGAATTTTTGTACATATAAGCCATATTCATGAGTTAACACTCTGTAACTTATAAAACTTCAATTAAAGCATGATTACGTGGATTTGATTACATGTTATTTTTCTTGTAAGGGATATTATTTTCCTTGTAAATGATGTTATTTCTTCCAATATCATTACACCTAAATATTGGTATTAATTTTATTATGAAATTTTTACCTTTTTATGTCGAGGTTACTATTCACGTATACGACACTATTCACGAATACGGTACTATTCAAAGAAAAATTAATTTTTTTTCTTTGTCCAAGTTGTCTGTTATGGTTCCTATCTTTGATTGGATCCAAGTTTTGAACTTCATTCTTGAATTTTGCTCCACAATTGATTATTATGGAATATTCTTGAACTTGGATAAACTAAATTACGAATCCCTAATCTTTGTCCTTTATCTCACTGGATTCGTTCTTTAAAATATTTTTCATCATCCTTAGTCTTAAATGGTGATACAAACGAATATCTTTCGCCTGTAGTGCAAAGATAAATGATTATTTAATGAATATCTTTGGCCTGTAGTGTAAAGATGATTACCTGATGAATATCTTTGGCACGTAGTGCAAAGATAGACAGGTGTTGAGATGAACATGACCACTGGTGATACAAATGAATATCTTTGGCCCATAGTGCAAAGATGAATATTTGATTTGAGATATATATTGATTGCTATTACAAGAATAAAATATTAATGATGGACTTTTAAATCATAGTAGATGGTAGACATCATTCTCTACGTAACTTTTTTGATGAATTGTTGTTTCCGCTGCAGTCGTTGATCTAAAACTTGTTATCCATAATATTTATCTGATTTGTTGAATACTAACGATAAATTATTCTCCATTATCTTAGTCATAATATTCTTTACTAAGCTAGTTGAGCTCACCCTTTTATTCTATTGTCCTCTTCAAGAAATGAGAATGTCGCATGGACTAGTCTGGGGACAGAGTGATGGTCCGAGTTAAGAGCAGTAGTAGTCCTCACTATTTTTATAAAATAGTGTGATAATAATTATAATGAGGACTTAGTTTGAGTGGTTATATTTTTTACATGTTTGTATTGACACACTCACAGTTGTATGGTCGTATTTCTCACGACCTTTTGTTATAAAAGATCGTATTTGGATTTTGTACCATGTATGTGGCGACTCAAAATGGGTTGGGTGGATTGAACCTATTCGGGGGGCGTCACAAGCCACCGAAGTGTTTGGTCTCTGTAGAAAAGGAGTACTCCCAACTTTTGGAAATACGTCTTCTGATATCTAACATAAGACTCCTCTTATAAATATATTGGTCAACCCTTCTAATCCTATTAGACATAGGGTTTCATTTAATTAATTAAACTCCTTTAATTAATTAAGCTTCCCAACATATTTGGATTAATTAATTAATCTCTTTTAATTAATTTATCTCCTAATCTTATTAGAAATAAATGAGAGTACTAATATTAAATCAATTCCTAAACACCTTTAAAAATTAAAATAATAATAAGACTCATGTTATTAATTTATATTTAATATTTTCAAAATATTAAATAATAAACATTAAGCTATTTAATTTATTCTATCACCATAGATTAAATTAATTACACTTAATGCATTATTACGATTATGCCATTACCTTCTTAAATAATTATTCTTCATTTTATGGTGTGACCATTTAGATTCTCCATATTAAACCTGTTGTGAATAAATTAATTAGAATAATTCTAATCATATTTAAATAAATAAATTAAATTAATAATTTATTTAAATAAATAACATTTATTCTACAATAGGGATATGCCTCCCTAACGATCAACGACTTTCCATATAATATAGATTTCAACATTAATCATAAAAGAACCTGTGAGTAAATAGTTACCGTACAATTCCATCCTTCCACCATACAATGTCCCAATTAAATATAAGACATGGAATTACTTTCAAGTCTTATTTTATTAAATTATATATATTTCGATTAGAAAATGCACAACTCCAAATAATGCAAATTAGAAACTCATTTCTAATTTCATTCTGCCTTGGCCAAGGACTACTGGGTTGTCATTTAACGAATCACATAAGACATATCTCTTCTTTTTGCTAGAAGTGGTAGATTCTTTATTGATCATTCATTATCTCCATGTGTAACTTATTACACCAAAGCATACCCTTTGATATACCCTAAGGGTCTTAAGGAATAAGTCAAAGTATAATTCATTACATATAAGATACTATGATGATCTCAAGTCCAAGGATCACTTGTACTACTATCACATTAGGAATTCCTATTGACAGGCGAGTAAAACTCCATTAGGTATTCCATAGCGAGTCACGTTCAGTGTACTTATTCTCCAATAAGCACCTACATACTTGATTTAGTGTCTCCACACAAATGATCATGAGATCAATCATCCTCATCCAATGAGCAAGCAACATATATACCAATCTATCCGAATTTACTAATCCCTTTTTTAGTAATCCAATCGATTGGGAACTATTTTAGTTTTAAGCTTTCTAAGAATTTAGATCTCATTAGTATGATCAATATCATGATTATAAAAACATTGCTTAAAACTATGGATTATTTACATATTATAAAAACAGCACCATGTAGATAATTAAATGCCTTTAATAAATGAATATTTTTATTAATAAATAAATAAGATCGTTTACAAAGTATATGCTTTATCATCATACATGATTGGCTTGTATGCATACTACTTTCAATCTCCCACTTTCAATAAAGTCAATCGCCTTGGTATCTCATACCCATCTTCTCTAAGTGACGATCAAACTGTTGTTGTGTTAAAGCTTTAGTAAATCGACCTGCAATGTTGTCTTGAGAGTTTACACGCTCTAAGGTGGCGTCTCCTCTTTCAATGATCTCCCTAATCAAGTGAAATCGCCGCTACGCGTGTTTGGATTTCTGATGAGACATGAGTTCCTTAGCCTGTGCAACCGCTTCGGTGTTGTCAGAGTATAAGGGGATTGCTCCTCCAATGCTAGGAACCACACCAAGTTCTGTTATGAACTTTTTTCATCCAAACAGCCTCTTTGCAGCTTCACTTGCAGTTATGTACTCTGCCTCTGTGTTTGAATCAGCAATTGTTTGCTGCTTGGAACTCTTCCAACTCACTGCGCCTCCGTTTAAAGTAAATACATACCCCGAAATAGATTTACTGTCATCTTGGTCCGTTTGAAAACTTGAGTCCGTGAAGCCCTTGAGTTTTAATTCAGACCGACCGTAGATAAGAAATACATCCTTAGTACTTCGTAAGTACTTTAGGATATTTTTCACTGCCTTCCAGTGCTCTTCTCCTGGATTCGACTGATATATGTTCGTTACACTAAGTGCATGAGCGACATCCGGTCTAGTACATATCACACCGTATATGATAGATCCTATTACTGAAGTATAAGGAATCTTACTCATACGGTCTCTCTCTTCAGGTTTCTTTCGGGCCTATTTCTTGGAGAGTTGTATTCCATGGCTCATCGGCATAAGACCCCTTTTGGAATCTTCCATGCTAAACCTCTTTAGCATCGAGTCAATGTATGTTCCTTGGGATAAGTCAATCATCCTTTTAGATCTATCTCTATAGATCTTTATCCCCAAAATATAGGATGCTTCTCCCAAATCCTTCATGAAGAAATGTTTAGATAACTAAATTTTAATCGACTGTAGCATAGGAATGTTAATCCTTATCAGTAACATATCATCAACATATAAGACAAGGAATGAAGCAGCGCTCCCACTAACCTTCTTGTACATACATGGTTTATCCTCATTTTTGATAAAATCAAACTCTTTGATTGTCTCATCAAAATGAATGTTCCATCTACGAGAAGCTTGCTTCAATCCATAAATGGATCGTTGCAGCTTACAAACTTGATTTGTTCCAACCTTTGAAACAAATCCATCTAGTTGTGTCATATACACATCCTCCTCAAGTTTTCCATTGAGGAAGGTCGTTTTCACGTCCATCTGCCAGATCTCATAGTCGTAATAAGCTGCAATCGCAAGCAAAATCAGAATGGACTTGAGCATTGCTATTGGTGAGAAGGATTCATCATAGTCAACTCCTTATCTTTGTTTGAAACCTTTTGCAACTAGCCAGGCCTTATAGGTCTCCACCTTCCCGTCCGCTCCAGTCTTTCTTTTAAAAACCCATTTACACCCAATAGGCTTTATGTCTTCAGGTGGTGAAACTAAAGTCCATACTTGGTTCTCATCCATAGAGTTCATCTCAGATTTTATGGCTTCAAGCCATTTTCCCGAGTCTTTATTACTCATAGCATGTTTGTAATTCAATGGATCATCATCATGCATGATTTGTACCTCATCGTCATCCTCTATGACAAATCCATACCTATCAGGTATCTTCGGTACTCTTCCAGATTTATGAATAGGGTGTTGTACCGTAGGTTTTTCCACTTGGTCAGGTACCTGACTTTGATCCGTAGTAATTTATGGTTCTTGAACTTCTTCAAGATATATCTTACTCCCATTGCCCTTCATGGATAAACTCTTTTTCCAAGAAGTCAGCATGTTTCGCAACAAACACATTTTGATCAGTTGGATAATAGAAATAATACCCTAAAGTTTCTTTGGGGTATCCCACAAATCTACACTTGTCGGATTTAGTCTGTAGCTTATCATTTTCAAACTTTTTGATATAAGTTGGACAACCCCAAGTCTTAACATGCTTAAGATTTGGTTTCCTCCCTTTCCACATCTCATATGAAGTCTTTGGGGTTGATTTGTAGGCACCTTGTTAAGTAGGTTTGTAGCCGTTTCTTGGGCATAACCCAGAATAAAGTTGGAAGATCAGTAAAACTCATCATGGAACGAACCATGTCTAACAATGTTTGATTTCTCCTTTCAGATACTCCATTTAAATGTGGTGTACCTGGTGGAGTCCACTATGAGATTATACCTATATCTTTGAGATAATTAAGAAACTCCTTGCTTAAGTATTCTCCACCTCGATTTAATAGAAGAATCTTAATACTCTTGCCCGTTTGTTTCTATACTTCACTTCTGAACTCTTTGAACTTTTTAAATTATTCAGATTTGTATTTTATTAAATACACATATCCAAATCTTGAGTGATCATCAATGAAAATAATAAAATAAGAATGCCCTCCCCGTGCATTCGTTGTCATAGGTCCACAAACGTCTGTGTGAACTAACGCTAATAATTCTGTAACTCTTTCTCCTATTCCACTAAAAGGAGATTTAGTCATTTTACCCATGCGACAAGATTCACAAGTTGGATATGATTCATAATCGGATAGCACTAAGAGCCCATCCTTATGCAACTTGGATAATCTTGTTTTATTGATGTGATCGAGTTTACAGTGCCATATATATGTATAATTAACATCATCTGTTTTCCTTTTCTTAGTTTGTTCTATTTGAAATATAGTTTCGTGCAAGTCAAATATGTAAAGTTCATTTCGCAAATTACCAACACCATATAAAACATTGCTTTTATAAATAGAACAACTGTTGTTCTTTTTTATAATGTCAAATCCATCCATATCTAATACAAAAACAGAAATAATCTTTCTAATGATATTTGGAACAAAATAATAATTATTTAAATAAATGGACATGCCCATAGGCAGTGCTAAACAATAAGTGCCTACAGCTAATGCAGCAACCTTTGCTATATTTCTCACTCGTAGGATAACCTCATCCTTGTTCAGCTTTGTACTTCTGACCAGTCCCTGCACAGTATTACATATATGAGAACCATAGCCGGTATCCAATACCCAAGTAGAACTTTGACTTTCAGAAAAATTAATATCAATCATGAACAAACCTTGATTTGAAGTCGAAGCTTCTCCAAGCTTCTTCTCTACCAAAAACTTCTTGCAGTTCCTCTTCCAATGACCCGGCTCGTTGCAATGGAAGCACATTTCTTTGCTAGCTGGATCAGGTTTTTTTATATCCTTCTATTCACCTTTCCCTTAGCCTTCTTAGATTTCTTCTTTTCAGAAGATATATTGGGCCTCTTCCTTTTCTTGGAAGAATCATCCACCATTAAGACATGGTTCTTTTTTAATGGGAAGTGACCTTCTGCAGTTTTCAACATGTTAAGTAATTCAGGTAAGCTGACATCTAACTTATTCATGTGGAAATTTATAACGAATTGCGAGAAGGTCTCAGGGAGTGACTGCAAGACCAAGTCTTGACTCAACTCCCTATCCATGACGAACCCAAGCTGTCTAAGGCGTTCAATCAGATTGATCACCCTTAGGACATGAGTCTCACTGGCAGTGCTCTCGGACATCCGAGATCGGAAGAGCTCCTTAGATATCTCATATCTAGCAGTCCTACTTTGTTCACCATATAACTCCTTGAGGTGAACAACATAGTAGGTGCATCCATGTTTTTATAGTGACGCTGAAGCTCGTTATTCATGGATGCGAGCATGATGCATTGAGCCACAGATGCGTCATCTTGCCACTTTACAATAGTGGCAATCTCTTCCTCAAAGGCTAATTCTGGAAAAGTTCCAGTGAAAGGTGAATTTAGGACATAAGAAATCTTTTCAGCAGTGAGAACTATTCTCAAATTCCTTAACCACTTCGTGTGGTCCGGTCAGTTTGTTAGCATCAATTATGCTACGCAGTGAAATTAGTGATTTCAATATTTTTAAATTTCTGCATGTGAAAAGATAACATTTTAGCAAACATTCATTTAATTAATTTTACATACCAAAATAAATTAGGTCTTATTTTAAATTAATATCTCCAACTATTTTCTTCAAACTATATTACCTTCAATTTTATAGTTCGACAACATCTAATTAAAGATTTGCTAGTGAGAATAAGGATCTTATTTCAAATGTATATAGCCTTGTGGATAGCACAACAAACCATATATAAATAAATAGGTAGACAATTCTTTGTCAATTACATCAACATGTAACTCCTTTTTATTTTACCTCTTAGATCATAATGGTCAAGTATGTGCACATTCGAACTAAAATGATTTAAGTTAAGTCTGACCTAACACTTTCATATATTCAAAAAAGAAAAATATTTTCCTTGTGGATAGCACAACAAAATAATATTGTTCAATTTTCTTTATAAGCATCAAATGTGATTAAATTAATATCTTAAATACTCAATACTTGCCTTGTGGATAGCACAACAAACTCATATTAAATATTTAATATTCTATTAATTTATCATGCTAGAAGGTGACGTTCGATATTCCAAATATCTTTGAACGCTTTAGACTTAAAATAATTTCTTTGAGGGGTTTGTTATTATTAGTCTCATCTTGTTTAGCGCGTATGCACACATATATATAAAATACGCTTCATTTTATTAAACATGTGAAGCATGTTTGCATAAAATATAATGTATATAATACTAGCATGCACATATATAATACTATATTCTACCCGGATTGAATATGAACTTTTATTCTAGTTTGGTTTACTAGAGCCACCAAGTGAACAAAAGGTCAAACCTAGGAGTGCAAGAATTTAAATTTAAACGTAACTATTACATTTAAACCTGGGCTCCATCCAAATGGGTCTTCACGCGCTCCTTAGTCCTAGGTCTCCAATTTCTTCAAGATAATTCTAACTATTTTTGTTACATAAACTATTTAACTTAAATAGAAACCTTGATCAGCAGTCAAGGGGAAGTATATAGGAGGGAGATTGAATTTTATATCAAGAAAAATCAAAGAAGACGAGGTACGCAGATCCCATTTAATAAAACTCATTCATTCAAGCATTCAACTAAAATAAAATCCAATCACATTGGTCAATAGTCCATAACCAACCCCATTTATTTTCATACATATCACCATATGCATCAATAAATTAACACTTAATATATACATTGATATCGATTTAATGGGCAAACTTAGTTAATTTTGGAAACAAATTTCAACTCTAATTAGTTATCATGGAATCCAATTCCAACACTAATTAGTTAGCATGAAATCCAATTCTAATTAAAATAAACAACTTTATTTTAATCTAATTCCAAATCTAATCAACTCCTTTATTAATCTGGAATTACAGAAAATATTTATTTTTAATTTTTAATTAAAATAAACCTTTTATCTCCAAAAAAAAAAAATTACAGGGGTGGCGCTGCAGCGCTGCCAATGAACTAGCAAGCGGCGCTGCCGCGCCATGTCATCATTAGGCTGGACACGGAGCTGGCGCTACAGCGCTGCGAATGAACTAGCAAGCAGCTGTAATACCCGAGAATTTTTATATATTATTAAATGAATATATTAACGGAAATGAATATTTATCTGAATATAAATGATTTTGTGTTATGAGAGGAGTTAGCTCAATTATTTTAAAATGAATAATTATAATAATTGAGAAAATATGGAGCTTACAATAAACTCGTTGAATGCCTTGTGTGGCACAGTGACGAGAAATATTAATAATTAACGAAGGAATTATTAAGTGAACAATTAATCTATATTAATTGTTAATTCTTATTAAAGAATAATAATTAATTGTTATGGAATATTAATGGTGATTGATTAATGATATATGATTATTATTATTAGAGATATAATAATAATAATAATACGCAACATGTTTATAAATATAATAAAGTTTATATTTATATAATATGATAATTAAATCATATAAGTGTTAATCAATTGTTAAAAAGATTAATAATTTCATTGATTTACGAGGAGGGGATTAATTAATATTATTATTAATTAATTAATAAGATAGATAATTAAGTAATTACCATTGAGAATAATAATATATAACGAGTAGACTATATATGCCCAATTAATTTCTATGTGCGAGCATGTGACGATTAAGTGTATAATGTATAGTAGCTACCTTATATTATATGAAGAGTAAAGTGTAATGTGACTATATTATATATAGCAACCATATATTAAGATTTATTAAGTTACATATCAATGCCTATGTGACAATGTGAGTGTGTATACAATAAAATAATATATCATGAATATATTGTAATCAATTGTTGATTGTACAATTTAATAATACATGAGATAATGTAATGTGATAACATCCGATTAAATTATATCGGTAAGACAAAAATGTACTTGGAATATATGTGTGTGGATTATACTTACTACATTATGTGAATTACATGGTAGTATTATTGGGATTACATTGTAACTTTAATTATAATCTAAATATATAGTATGTATATATATGTGATAGCCTAAGTATATAATACATAAGTGTATAAACTAAGTGTTGTGTATACTACTAGAATACTGAGATTGCCTTGTCCCTTAATGATAGTCACTTTCCCCACACGTGAAATACTCGTGAGGCCTAAGCCTATTTTCTCAAACTCACAAACTCAGCTTGCTAGCTATCATCATGAATGAGAATGGCTGATTGCTACAGCTTCACTATTCCACCAACTAACTCACCAACTTCTCCTTAACCTATATACAAACCTTCAATCCGTTAGTTTGATTCATGAGAAGATTGCATTGTCTGGGTATGGATTCCTCTATAAATTGAACTCTCTCCCTCACAAATTCACTTGCTGAGATTTTGCTCAAGTTTATATTAAGAGTAATACATATATTAGTAATATCATTCTAGAGTTGGGAGGATTCAGTAGCAGCAAGCTCAATTAACTAGCAAAGGTATAATTCCATTCCTTGTTCTTCATTTTATGGACTCCATTTTCTGTTTCTGCAAAATCTTAGATTTCTTAGATTCTTGGTTATGTGGAATTAAAGTGTAATTGGATGTTAGAATGCTTGTTTAATTGTTATATGGTCTTAGAAACATGTTTAAACTAAAATATAGTTGAGTAGAAATGAATTGGTTGTGGAATTCAGAAATTGGCCTAGTATTCTGTCGTAGCAGACTGTTGTTTGGGTTGAACCAGTGGTGGCGCAGCTGTGCCGGTTTAACCCAGGGATGCTATGCAGCTGCGCCGGCACCCTGCTGCAGTTTTTGATTTCTACTTAAATTCAGCTAAGTGATGGTTAGTTTGCATAACTTTAATAAGCATGCTAGCTTGAGTAGGACATATGTATGAGTACATAAGCCTAAGGTAAGCATGTTATATTAGGATCGCATGCTTGAATGGTGAAGTTATAGATTTCACAAATGAACTTAGAGTTTCAACATGGACATTGACTTATTTTATCCGTTTTAGACATTCTGACTTTTGAGACATGTTTGTATGACCTAGAAACACATGAAATATATGTTCACTTGCATAGGTAAGTTTCATAATGAAATACGAGCATGCAAACCTCACTAGTAACGGAAATGTAAGTTTTTACAAACGAACTTTTGACATGTATATACCATATATGAGTTCTGATTTGTGAGCATGTTCATATGGCCTTGAAATGTATGTCGGACATATTGACTTATGTATATGAATTTCATAATGTAACATGAACATGTTAGACCTTATTAGTGAGCTTTACTAATGAAAATATAAGCTTTGATTATGAACCTTAACATGCTATTGCGAGTTTCGTATTCTGAAGTTTATGGACATATGAGATAGTACTCTTAGACTCACTCATGTATCATACATGTATGCCTACCATGCTAGATGCCATGAAATCAAGTTAAGCATAATTGAAGCATGTTTTCGAACTAATAACAATGATAGTTATATGTATGCGATATGAATATTCATGAGTATGCTTAATACAAGTTATATGAATACCTTATATGTTTACAAGGTGAGCATGTTAGACTTTGTAATTTCATGACCTTGAATGGCTTAAAGTTATTGAAAGTATTGACTAGAATCTATATCACGTATATTTGAAATGAGGGGAGGTTGAACAAGAATGAAAGTATCATTTAATAAGTATACATACTATGTGATATCATATGTTGTGACGAACGTGAATTTTGTACAATTATTTGAATATTTATTGAAATAAATAAATATTTTTAATGATTTAATTATTGAGTTAAGTAATTAATTTATGAACTTGTGGTAGATTAATTTAATTATATGTGTTACATTAATTAAATTAATGTGTAGTAATTTAATAGTTCAAAGTATATATTTAATGGAGTTTATTTGATTAAATAAATTAATTAAATAAGCATAATGTTACTTTAATTAATTAAAGAATAAATGTATTAACATAATTAATTAATTAAAATATTAATTATGTGACAATGTGATTTAATGAAAAGTTATTATATTTTATTTAATTGATTTAAATAAAATTAATTGAATATATAATAATATGGCAATTAACTATATAGTAATTAGTTAATTAAAATAAATAGAAAAGAAGAATTAATGTGCTAGCCAAACAGGGCCCTTATGGGAGTTTAACAGTTGGCAATGCAATGGATAGATTATTACGCATTATATATATATACTTATACATATACGTATTGGCATTTTGTTCAAAACTTAGAAATATCAGAGAAAGGTTAGAGAGAAAAAGAAGAAGAGACGAATTGAGAAAGATTGAAAGGAAGAGAGATTTGAGAGAATCAATTATGTGTCTTTGATTATCTTCATACTAACAAAGGGTAATCTTCCTTTTTAAGTTTTCAAAAGTTGTATTTTCTAAAGTTTTCATATCCGTGTTTTAAAGTTTTTTGTGAAAATTGGGCTTCTCAATTGGGTCATGATATGGCTTTATCTATATGGGTATGTGATCATAACGTGTTTTCTAACATATAATCATGTTTTAAAGGATCAATTTTATTTAATTTGGCCTTAATTGGGTTTTCAAAGATTTACAGAGTTTTATTTACGTATTGGAAAAGTTCTCTGTGATGAGTGGTTTTGAAACTTAAAGTATGATGTGATCATATAGAGGTCTGTGTATGTTAAAAAAATGCGTTATGCCATATATATATAAATTATAGTGATCACACCATGGGATTTTGTCAAGAATTGGGTTCTTGAAAATACAGAGTAGTGAATATGGGTGAATAACCCATAAGGATTAAATTAATGATTTAATCATATGTTTATATTTAAATTGATACAGGAATATGATTGTATATGTTTAAACAAAGAGAATGGAATTGAAATGAACGGATTCGGTATAGTAACGAATCCGTAATGTTAGATTTTATATTTTTTTCATAAAAACTTTACAATTTATGAAGAACAGTGAAACTGATTGTTGTAATTGATGTAATTACATGATCTAAATTGGTAGAAATATGTTAGTAATGATTTGTGATGGTCCTGTAAAGTTTATACTTCATGGGTAACATTACAAATCAGTGTAATGATGTAAATTGGGAGAAAATGGCCGAGTTCTGTGTTCGTTCGCGAACTTCAGAATATGGAAAAACGCAGCCGCGCCGGGTGCAAGGCTAAACGGCGCGCGGCCGCGCCTGTCTAAAATTTTTGAAAAATTTCGTTAAGTGTTGAATTTTGAGAAATGAGTTTTGAATTTAATAAACATGAAGATATGCTGTATATATGATAAGATGTTAATATGAGTTTAATAATTTATGTTATGTGATTAATTAATAAATTAATTATGTGACTTAAACTATTATTTGTAAAGTTTAAATAATGTGATATAAACATTAAGACATTATTTTAAGTCTAATAATCATGAAAGACATGTTATGTATGTAATAAGTTATTAATATAAGTTAATAACTTAAGTTATGTGATTAATTAACAAGTTAACTAATCCACGTAAACCATTATTTGAAAAACCTAATAATGAGTTCGAAGAACACAGTTGTGAATCGATATACATATCGAACTTGTGATTAATTGATATTGTGAATGTATTGATAGGTAAGAGTAATTAAAAAAGTGAGTTATAATTGTAGCTTATGCACGAGGCAAGTTTCATATCCCTAATCTTATTATTGAGCAAGTTTCTAAACTTTACTCTTTAAATTGAGCAAGTTCTTATTCTTGATTATTCAAGTCAGAATTTCATATGAGATGTTATGATTCTTTCAAAAGTATCATTTCAGTATACAATACTTATTCGATTGTATGCCCTTTAGAAGCTATTATTCAAAGTGAATATCATATGTTGTTGAATCTTTTAAGAGTAGTGAACCCTTATATGATTCGACTAGTTCATAGTTGATGAGCGTTCTAAATTCCAGAACAATTAATGAGTTATCCAAACCAAACTTTATTTGGTGCGGATTCTAATGTCAAACTGAGATGAACAACCCTAATATAGGGGATTGATGATTATGCTTTAAGTGTTGAGGTAGTGTGCACAGTATCGGTACGAAGGGCTGATCTCCCTAAGTACGAAGTTAAGTCCATAGTCTTATGACTGTTAAAGGTTTAAAGGTTAATATACTTGACAACCTAGGACAGAGTTTAAGGTCTTATGACCCTCAGAAGTAATTTGATTCTCGATTAATTATTCTTGATTCAAAAGTTAAGCTTTCTGTTATTCAGATGCCTTTAAATTCACTCGCATGTTATTATTGTCATATTTTTATACTTGCGGGCATTCGTGATCACTCTTGCATAATAACATTGCAGCTAAGAATGAACGAAGTGATGAACCTTCTAGTAGCAAGGGCAAAGGAAAAGCTAACAAGTGTTGAAGACTTGTGATGATATTGAAATGTTAAAGTTTAAGACTAATGTGTGATGTATAAGAATTATTTGTTTACATTTCCGTAACAGATATTTAAGGTTAAGTATAACCTGGGATTTATTATGTATTATTATTTCAGATGATGTAAGATGATGGATTATTTATCTAATAAATGAATTTCTATTATCATGGGTAGATAGTCATATGATATTTGAATAGTGAACACCAAATCCTATGGAAATTAAGATACTGGATTTGGGGGTGTCACAAGTTGGTATCAAAGCCGTAGGTTATGAACCTTAGGTGGGGGAAAAACCTTAGGATAGTAGCCTTCGAGAAGATAGTAATGATAACTCTTGTTGAGTTCTAAGAAAGATAATAAAATTACCTTATGTGTTATGTGTTTATAATTATATACTTGCTTGAGTATCGATTAGCATCACTTAATAACTAAGACTTAAAATTTATTTTGTCAGGATGTCAGATACAGGAGGAGCTAGTCAGCCCAGGGATATTGTAACCCTAGAGACTAGAGATGATGAGCCCCGAGACATACATACTGTCTGGAAGCAGTTAGTATAACCAGAGCCATCTCCGTTGATCACAGTCATTGGTCAGGAGCATGAGCCAGAGATTGACTCAGAGGAGGACCCTGAGGAGTCTGAGTTCCCGACTGAGGCAGCCGAGGAGGAGGAGGAGGAGGAGGAGGAGGAGGGGGAAGGCCCTGAGGAGTTCCCACCGAACTCTGTCAGCGCTGATATGTACAATTTATTGTATGATCGCAACATAGAGTTACGAGATACGATTCAAGAGTTGAGGGAGCAGACAGTCACTCAACGATCTACCATCGAGCAGAAGGATGGTGAGGTTGAGACACTCCACAACCGTCTTGGACATGTGGAGTGGGATTTGGTTCATGAGAGGGGCCAAAGTGAGCAAAAGTCAGAGGATATAAAAAGGTTGAAGAATGAGATAAAAGAGAAATAAGAAAGACTCGTCATAGTAGAAGAAGCTTGGGTGAGCAATGCACGACGTGCAGATCTGGCAGAGGATGAAGCTCGTGCAAAGAAAGCTAAGGTTGCAGAGACGTGCTACACGTTTCTGAGGGCCATTGATGAGGCCCAGGATAGAGTTATGAAATATTTAATTCAGTTCGAGGGACTGCCTGGGTATATGTTAGATCACAGGACTATGTCACGCATCATGGAAGAGGAGCGTAGCGAAGCTGTCCGACATCTTAGCAGGCCATGATAGGACAGTATGATTATGTGAATGCTTAATTAATAGTTAATAATGTAAATTTTGATGTGATTATAAACAAAGGAATATTTTGATGAATTAAATCCTGTAGATACTTTATCTCGGGATAGTGATGTAAATGGCAGAAATGCCATCGTACTATGTTAAAAGCTTTTGATTTTAATAATATATCGAAGTTTATTTGAGATGATATGAGTTAAAGTGATTATGTTAAATATTTGAGTTAAGCCTTAAGTATTTAAGAGATTGAATAAAGATCTAATGAGCGTATATCTTAATAGAAATATGCCGCCAAGAAGGAGACAAAATCGTCGACAAGCCCAAGAAGGGTCAACGAATAACAATAACAACAATGATGCCAATGCGAACCCCTTTCATCAGTTGGTAAATCTGTTAGCTGGAGCGATGAATAATCAGCCTCAACCTCCACCGAAAACCTCATTTAAAGTCTTTAAGGCAGTGGGACCGCCGGAGTTTAAAGGCTCCACAAACCCGATAGAAGCTCAAACTTGGGTTATGGAGATGGAGAAAGTTTTTGAGGTCGCTCGAGTTAGGGAGGACCAGAAGACCGCCTACGTGACATTCATGTTAAAATCAGAAGCCAGCTACTGGTGGCAGGAAAATAAGGTCAGGGGAGGAGAAGGTGTAATAACCTAGGAAAGGTTTAAGGAAATATTTTTTGAGATGTACTTCCCGAGCAGCTCCCAGAATCAAATGGAGGTGTAGTTTCTGGAGTTGAAAAAGGGAAATATGTATGTGCCCGACTACGTGGCAAAGTTTAACGAATTGGCTAGGTTTGCCCAATATCAGGTGCATACTGACGAAAGAAAGGCTAGGCGATTTGACCAGGGACTGAAACCCTAGTTGTGTAGCAAAGTGTCAATGTTTCAATTGAACACTTTTGCTGGAGTTCTGGAGAAGGCCATCCTTGCTGAAGGTGGAAGCGAAGCGGTGACCAAGTACAGTCAAGATCAGAAGAAAAAGAAGAATGAAAATGTAGGAAATAATAAGTCTAGTGGTAGTAACACGGGAGGAACCAATAATCATAAACGGAAGTGGAATGATAACCCGTCGTCCATAAATTAGTAAGGGAGTCAGAAGAAAAGGATAGAACCATGCCCAACTTGTGAAAAGACTCACTTGGGAGTCTGAATGAAAGGGAAAAGAGTTTGCTACAATTGTGGTCAGGAAGGCCACATAGCACCTAACTGCCCTAACCCTAAGAAGGGCGCCTTCTACACATGTGGGTCAAAGGATCACTTGACTAGAGACTGTCCCAAGAAGGCATCAGGAGGGGCAGGGTCAGGTGGAAATAAGGGAAATAACAGTGGAAATCCTCTTAAATTACCGGACCGACTTCAACAAACTGACCAACTGCAAGGACATTCAACATGACTGTACAGGATGCTGTGTAGTCTCGTGATGTGTTGTCAGGTATCATTCTGATCAATAAAGTCAATGCTTATATTTTATTTGATTCAGGTGCTACTTGCTCATTTATATACGATAACTTTGCAAAGAACTTAGAATTGCATAAGGACGAATTAGAAATCCCTATGAACATCGAGATTGCGAATAGGGAAGTGATTCCTGTTAGGTATATACACAAGAACTGTAGAGTGGATATTAAGGGTAACGTTATGAATGTAGATCTTATCCCGATTAAACTTGGGGAATTTGATGTTATTCTGGGAATGGATTGGCTATTCAATTATGGGGCCGTAATTGATTGCCAGAAGAAATGTATTAACCTTATGACTCCGTCAAAGGTGGTATTTTATGGCAACAAGTCACCTAGGCAAGCGAGTTGTCTGACGATGATGCAAGCCAGGAAGTTGTTAAGACAAGGCTGTGTGGGATATTTAGCCTACATAGTCGATAGTCGAAAAGAGAATCCAAAGTTAGAGGAAATACCAGTCGTAAGGGACTTTGTGGATGTGTTCCCTGACAATCTGCCAGGACTTTTGCCGGATAGGGAAGTAGATTTTGTGATCGATTTGGTGCCAGGAACTGGCTCCAATATCGAAAGCACCGTACCGGATGGCTCCGGTAGAAATGAAAGAATTGATGGTTCAGCTACAAGAGTTACTGGACAAGAAATATATTCAACCGAGCTTATCGCCGTGGGGAGCGCCGGTGTTATTTGTTAAGACGAAGGATGGGACGATGCGGCTCTGCATCGATTATAGAGAGTTGAACAAGGTTACCATTAAGAACAGGTATTCGTTACCAAGTATTGATGATCTGTTTGATCAATTAAAGGGAGCGAGATATTTCTCGAAGATAGACCTGAGAAGTGGTTATCATCAGCTGAAGGTGAGGCCAGAAGATGTCCCGAAGACAGCGTTCAGGACACGATATAGTCACTACGAGTTTTTGGTTTTGTTATTTGGTCTAACAAATGCGCCTGCGGCGTTTATGGGCCTAATGAATATAGTACTCAAGCTATTTTTGGACAAATTCGGGGTGGTCTTTATCGGCGACATATTGGTGTATTCAAAAACCAAGGAAGAACATGTTGAGCATTTGAAGTTGACGTTAGAAGTGTTAAGAAGAGAGAAGTTGTACGCCAAATTCTCAAAGTGTGAATTCTGGATTGAAAGGGTGAAATTTCTTGGACATGTGATTGATAAGGACGAAATTTCGGTGGATCCCTCCAAAGTCGAAGTAGTGATGAATTGGGATCAGCCTAAAACACTGTCGGAAGTAAGAAGTTTTCTTGGATTAGCAGGCTATTACAGAAGATTCATTCAGGATTTTTCCAAGATCGCCACTCCGCAAACGAATTTGACTAGGAAAGTTGTGAAATTCGTTTGGACGGAGAAGTGTGAGGAAAATTTCCAAGAACTTAAGAAAAGGTTGAGTACAGCACCTATGTTGTCCCTTCTGGATGACACAGGAAACTTTGTAGTATATAGTGATGCGTCGCATAAAGGGCTAGGCTGTGTGCTTATGCAAAACGACAGAGTCATTGCGTATGCGTCACGACAATTGAAAGATTATGAGAAGGGATATCCAACCCACGATCTAGAATTGGCTGCGGTGGTATTCGCCTTAAAGATTTGGAGACACTATCTCTATGGGGAGAAGTGTGAAATATATACAAACCACAAGAGTCTGAAATATATTTTCACCCAGAAGGATTTGAATATGCGTCAGAGAAGATGGCTGGAGTTAATAAAGGACTATGATTGTGATATCCTGTACCATTCGGGTAAAGCGAATGTAGTAGCCGACACCTTAAGCCGAAAAGGTCGGGAGAAGTTGATGATGCTGACAGCACAGGAAGAGTTGATTTCAGCAATGGAAAAGCTAGAATTGGAAGTAGGATGTCCAATGGAGACTAATGAGAAGCTGTTCCAGATGCAAGCTGGTACAACTCTCTTGGATAAAGTTAAGGAAGCTCAAATCCTGGATACGGAATGTAAGGAAGTAAAGAAAAAGATATCTGAAGGGACTGAACTTAGATTTAAAATGGACAGTGAAGGATTGTTGAGGTTTGAAAATAGAGTTTGGGTACCGCCAATACTAGAAATTAAGGAGAACATTCTGAGCGAGGCTCATAGTTTGAGGTATTCCATTCATCCCGGAAGTACTAAGATGTATCAGGATTTACGACAACACTTTTGGTGGCCAAATATGAAGAGGGACGTTGCCGATTGTGTTGCCAAGTGTCTGACTTGCCAAAGGGTCAAGGCAGAACATCAAAGACCAAGTGGTTTGCTACAACCTTTAGAGATCCCAAAATGGAAATGGGAACATATTACAATGAATTTTGTGGTTGGCCTTCCGACGACCCAGAAAGGCTACGACGCAGTATGGGTTATCGTTGACCGATTTACGAAATCCGCACACTTTCTTCCGATCAGAATTAGATTTAACTTAGAACAATTGGCGAAGTTATACGTGAAAGAGATTGTTTCAAGGCTCGGGGTGCCGGTGTCAATTATTTCAGACCGAGATCCGCGTTTCACATCAAATTTTTGGAAACGACTACTGGAATGCATGGGGACACGATTAAGAATGAGTACAGCTTATCACCCTCAGACTGACGGGCAAAGCGAAAGGAAAATTCAAACATTAGAGGATATGCTAAGGGCATGCATCATGGATTTTAAAGCCAATTGGGATGATCATCTACCGCTTGTAGAATTCGGTTATAACAATAATTACCATGCTAGTATTAGGATGCCGCCTTACGAAGCATTGTACGGTAGAAAGTGCAGAACACCACTGTACTGGGATGAAGTTGGTGAGAGACAATTGCTAGGACCAGAGTTGGTACAACAAACAGCAGAAATAGTTAAAGTAATTCGAACAAGATTAGTAGCAGCTCAGGATAGGCAGAAGAAATACGCCGATCCACACCGCAAGAATATAGAGTTTGAATCGAGTAGCTTTGTATTTTTGAAGGTCTCTCCCTGGAAGGGAAAGATCAGATTTGGTAAGAAAGGAAAATTGAGCCCGTGGTTCATTGGACCCTTTGAAGTGCTGCGAAGAATTGCGGAAGTAGCATATAAGGTAGCATTACCTCCGGCATTAGAACATGTCCACAACGTCTTTCATGTGTCAGTGTTACGACCTTATAAACCCGATTACAAACATGTGATAGAATATGAACCCCTGCAATTTGAGAATGATTTATCCTATGAAGAAGTTCCTGTTCAAATTGTTGACAGGAAAGAACAAGTTCTCAGGAACAAAGTAATACCTTCTGTTAAGGTAATTTAGAGGAACCACAACACTGAAGAAGCTACATGGGAACTCGAAAAGAATATGATGAAGACTTATCCCCAATTATTTTCCTGAATGGGTGAGAGCAATTCTGAGGACAGAATCCTTTTAAGGGGGGAAAGATGTGACAAACGTGAATTTTGTATAATTATTTGAATATTTATTGAAATAAATAAATATTTTTAATTATTAATCGAACAGTGATTCTGAGGATAGAATCCTTTTAAGGGGGGAAAGATGTGACGAACGTGAATTTTGTACAATTATTTAAATATTTATTGAAATAAATAAATATTTTTAATTATTAATCGAACCGTGATTCTGAGGACATAATTCTTTTAAGGGGGAAAGATGTGACAAACGTGAATTTTGTACAATTATTTGAATATTTATTGAAATAAATAAATAATTTTAATGATTTAATTATTGAGTTAAATAATTAATTCATGAATTTGTGGTAGATTAATTTAATTATATGTGTTACATTAATTAAATTAATGTGTAGTAATTTAATAGTTCAAAGTATATATTTAATGGAGTTTATTTGATTAAATGAATTAATTAAATAAGCATAATGTTACTTTAATTAATTTAATAATTAATTAAAGAATTAATGTATTGACATAATTAATTAATAAAAATATTAATTATGTGACAATGTGATTTAATGGAAAGTTATTATATTTTATTTAATTAATTTAAATAAAATTAATTGAATAATTAATAATGTGACAATTAACTATATAGTAATTAGTTAAATAAAATAATTAGAAAAGAAGAATTAATGTGCTAGCCAAACAGGGCCCTTATGGGAGTTTAACAGTGAGCAATGCAACGGATAGATTATTATGTATTATATATATACTTATACATATACGTATTGGCATTTTGTTTAAAACTTAGAAATATCAAAGAAAGGTTAGAGAGAAAAAGAAGAAGAGAAGAATTGAGAGAGATTGAAAGGAAGAGAGATTTGAGAGAATCAATTGTGTCTTTGATTATCTTCATACTAACAAAGGGTAATCTTCCTTTTTAAGTTTTCAAAAGTTGTATTTTATAAAGTTTTCATATACATGTTTTAAAATTTTCTGTGAAAATTGGATTTCCCAATTGGGTTATGATATGACTTTATCTATATGGGTATGTGATCATAACGTATTTTCTAACATATAATCATGTTTTAAAGGATCAATTTTATTTAATTTGGCCTTAATTGAATTTTCAAATATTTACAGAGTTTTATTTACGTATTGGGAAAGTTCTCTATGATGAGTGGTTTTGAAAATTAAAGTATGATGTGATCATATAGAGGTCTGTGTATGTTAAAAAAAATTGGGTTATGCCATATATATGTAAATTACAGTGATCACACCATGGGATTTTGTCAAGAATTGGGTTCTTGAAAATACATAGTAGTGAACATGGGTGAATAACCTATATGGGTTAAATTAATGATTTAATCATATGTTTATATTTAAATTGATACAGGAATATGATAGTATATGTTTAAACAAAGAGAATGGAATTGAAATGAATGGATTCGGTGTAGTAACGAATCCGTAATTTTAGATTTTATATTTTTTCATAAAAACTTTACAATTTATGAAGAACAGTGAAAGTGATTGTTGTAATTGATGTAATTACATGATCTAAATTGGTAGAAACATTTTAGTAATGGTTTGTGATGTTCCTATGAAGTTTATACTTCATGGGTAACATTATAAATCAGTGTAATGATGTAAATTGGGAGAAAATGGCCGAGTTCTATGTTCGTTCGCGAACTTCAGAATATGGAAAAACGCAGCCGCGCGGCCGCGCCGGGTGCAAGGCTAAACGGCGCGCGGCCGCGCCTGTCTGAAATTTTTGAAAAATTTCGTTAAGTGTTGAATTTTGAAAAATGAGTTTTGAATTTAATAAACATGAAGACATGTTGTATATATGATAAGATGTTAATATGAGTTTAATAATATATGTTATGTGATTAATTAATAAATTAATTATGTGACTTAAACTATTATTTGTAAAGTTTAAATAATGTGATATAAACATTAAGACATTATTTTAAGTCTAATAATCATGAAGACATGTTATGTATGTAATAAGTTATTAATATAAGTTAATAACTTAAGTTATGTGATTAATTAACAAGTTAACTAATCCACGTAAACCATTATTTGAAAAACCTAATAATGAGTTTGAAGAACACAGTTGTGAATCGATATACATATCGAACTTGTGATTAATTGATATTGTGAATGTATTAATAGGTAAGAGTAATTAAAGAAGTGAGTTATAATTGTAGCTTATGCACGAGGCAAGTTTCCTATCCCTAATCTTATTATTGAGCAAGTTTCTAAACTTTACTCTTTAAATTGAGCAAGTTCTTATTGTTGAATATTCAAGTCAGGATTTCATATGAGATGTTATGATTCTTTTAAAAGTATCATTTCAGTATACAATACTTATTCGATTGTATACCCTTGAGAAGCTATTATTCAAAGTGAATATCATATGTTGTTGAATCTTTTAAGACTAGTGAACCCTTATATGATTCGACTAGTCTATAGTTGATGGGCGTTCTAAATTCCAGAACAATTAATGAGTTATCCAAACTAAACTTTATTTGGTGCGGATTCTAATGTCAAACTGAGATGAACAACCTTAATATTGGGGATTGATGATGATGCTTTAAACGTTGAGGTAGTGTGCACAGTATCTGTACGAAGGGCTGATCTCCCTAAGTACGAAGTTAAGTCCATAGTCTTATGACTGTTAAAGGTTTAAAGGTTAATATACTTGACAACCTAGGACAGAGTTCAAGGTCTTATGACCCTCAGAAGTAATTTGACTCTCGATTAATTATTCTTGATTCAAAAGTTGAGCTTTCTGTTATTCAAATGTCTTTAAATTCACTCACATGTTATTATTGTCATATTTTTATACTTGCGGGCATTCGTGCTCACTCTTGCATAATAACATTGCAGCTAAGAATGAACGAAGTGATGAACCTTCTAGTAGCAAGGGCAAAGGAAAAGCTAACAAGTGTTGAAGACTTGTGATGATATTGAAATGTTAAAGTTTAAGACTAATGTGTGATGTATAAGAATTATTTGTTTACATTTCCGTAACAAAGATTTAAGGTTAAGTATAACCTGGAATTTATTATGTATTATTATTTCAGATGATGTAAGATGATGGATTATTTATCTAATAAATGAATTTCTATTATTATGGGTAGATAGTCATATGATATTTGAACAGTGAACACCAAATCCTGTGAAAATTAAGATACCGGATTTGGGGGTGTCACATATGTTGTGTGATACTTGAATCCAATTGACTGTTAACTTACAATAATGCTATAACGTGCTAAAAAGAGTATGTTTGCTATTTGTTGTGATTTTATATGATATTAATGATATGAGAATAAGTTTAAACTCAAAAAAAGAGGAACGTTAAGGATAAAAGCTATATTAATATGATACTATATATGGTATAACTGTATAGCTAGGTTAAAACTTAGCTTATGTGTCGATCGTATATCCGAAGATAAGATACGATGTTAAACTATATGACTAATGAATATCATATATATACACATAATTATATTACGATAGGGATTTGAAAGTGTTGAATTATTTTACGTGGATAGACTACGCTTAAGGCAAGTTTCCTAACTTACACTCTTTTACGGTGTAAATATTCTATCCTTGTATATTGCGAGCTAGTTTCCGTATTTACTCGTTTGAATTTAGTTAGCATACTTGAACTCTTATTTCATTAAGTCGTATGAAAGCTATTATTCATGTTGAACTTGGTATTGCTCATGAATATTGCGAAAGTGTCTATGCCAATTGATTCGGCTAGATGCATGTTTATAAAACTACCCAAACCAATTAAATGGTGCGGAATTCTTGTGTGAACTGAGTTGAACAACCTTCTTTGAAGGGAAAATATATTTATCGGGAGACCGACGCGCGCACTTGAGTATGATTAAATGTTATGCATAATATAGGGTACTTTAGGCTGATCACCTGTTGTACTTGTGTTTATTGGATTTTCAGTATATTACTGTTAAATTCTAGTAGAAGTTCACAGTCCTTAGTGACTGCTCAGTATTCAGTTATCTTGAAATCTTAAATTAATTTAGTATCGAATCATATTGATATTATTTTGTCCTTAGCGACTATTATTGAGAACTGTTGATATTTCTGGTTATCCGTGAAACTATCACATCCTGTTATACTCTTTTAAGATTCGAGAACGATATTACTTACACTTATTGTATATTACTTGTTGAGCAATTTGTGCTCATTCTTTCTTTTCCTAAAAATATTTCAGTTAAGGCAGAGCAGGCTAACGTTTCGGCGTTGATAAGGGTAAGGGCAAGGCTACCAACTAGCTTGTCTCTTTTATGTTTTAAATATTTTAATGTTGTATTAAGATGATGTAGTAAAAATGGATTTGATTATGTTTAAGCTTAAGTTAGATTATGTAATAAGTCGTTAATTGATATTATTATGTAATCTATTAAGTACTGTAGGTTGCGAGACTTGGGGGAATAATTATAATAAATCATTATAAATTATTCTAGATTAGGTTTTCCGCTGTGATTGTGTGATTTTAGTTATTATCGTATTACCATGAGAACGTGACGAACCGAATTCGAGTGACCTAGTGGCAGTCCGAATTTAGGGGCGTCACAGCAGCTCTGCCGCGCCACGTCACCATCAGCCTTGACCAGTACCCGACACTGCAGCGCTGAAAATGACCTACCATTTGGCGCTGTAGCGCCACGTCACCACCAGGAAGCTGGACTCGGCTCCGTGGCGTTGCAAGGCTTGAGCCGGTGCTGCAGCGCCGCTGGGCAGAATCTAATTTTCTTGTTCGCGAATTGACCATTTTTTATCTAAAAACTAAATTCCTAGCTAACTATTATGCCCAATTAAATTGTTGAAAACACATATCAGTATATTTATTAAATAAACACAATTAATAACTCGCATAAAGGTTTGTCTCTGATATGCCACTGTTGGGTTTGTACGAAATCGTGACGCAATCAAATTGCAAAATTTAGCGGAAGCATAGTATATCAAAGTTTAAAATTTTCTACAAAACCATTACCCGGATCATCCTTTATGCACAGTTATTAATTAGAACAAAGAAGAAGACGATTAGATTCACACCCTTGTAGAACAAAACTTCCACAGGTACAAGTTCAACTCCTTTGTTTTTCGCGATCTCCTTGAATTTTTGGGATTAATTTCTTCCTTTGATCAACGTTAGTCACCCAAGTGTTTGGCCTCTAGAGGTGATCCACCAAGGAAGAGGAATTCTACAAGAAGGATGGTGGTTGGCTAAACCCTTGTGTTGACGTTGGTTTAAAAAATCTGCGGGTAGGGTCACAACCCGGATCTTTTAATCTCTTTTCCTAAGTTCTCTCTACCCTCACTCTTTTTATTTAAGAAAAGGTTTTGAAGGATTTTTTAAGAGAAAGGCCAACATGTATCATGTCGATGATTTGAACGTTTTACAGAGTTGCCAGTTGGTAGATTTGAAATGGTTGTACTAACTCAACCGGGTTTTGTTTGAAAGAGGCCCAATTGTTGGACATTGTTAAAACTTGATCTTTAAAAACAAAGTTTTGAGCTCAGGGGCTTGGTTAAGTGTGGGGAAGGTGTTAGGCACCCCACGACCACCGTGTAAATACGGTACCACATCTTTTCAATACTTCCCTTTAAAAATTGGAATGCGTGAGTGAATGCTGTTTAAAAATTGGGCCTATTGATTTGATTGATTTGAAAGTAGTGCTTTGCTTCGTTGAACCTATATACGAAGGATTTGATTTGATTTGAAAATCAATCTTTGATTTAAATTGTAAAATCATTTAATTTGATTTTCTTTGAAAAGCTTTTCTTTTGATTGATTTAAAAATGAGGTTTTGAAAGCTGGTTTATCAAACCCTTACGCTGCCATAGGAATTGAAGCCTGTTGATACTTCCCATTTTATCTTTATAGCCTTAGTGCTGCATGTGAATGGTGATTTGTCGGGCTGCGAAGCATCCTCGACCACAGAATATACAAGTCTCGGTCTCCTCATGGGTATGAAAACCATCGGAGGGACGCTGACACGACAATCAACATTTTTTTCATTATATTGAGACCTTAAATCCGGATAACCGGTTTAAGGTCTGTTTACATGCACATTTTTTTTCATAAAAACTGGTAGGGTACATTTGTAAATCTGAGTTTGTCCATCGTGAAAATCAGATTTCGATCCTTTTAATCTTGAATCCCACGATTCTTAGGCTCACATATGAGTAGCTAAAACCTGCACAGTTCAAATTTGTACTGAAATAGATAAATATCCCAATATTGCCAGAACCAAGGATTCATTCAGTAAATCCCGGTCCGTACGACTAAAGCATCTTGTTCCCACTAGATAGCGATATAAGGGACGCGAGGTTGCTTTTGAAGCATAAACTAGAAAGAAAGCTAAATTTAAGGAAATCTCAGCCATTCTAGGTTCCCGGTTCAGTTTGGAGGTTTTGAACAGTTTAAAAACTAGAATTGACGAGATTTAAATAAATCTAGTCCACCGGCTGATATGTCAGCACCAATTCACATAAGATGAATATTTACAACTGCAATTGAATAAAATGAGCAAAGCAGTATATATATAGTTATATATATGCAGAAAACTGTAAAGGGCAATGGGTTTTAACGCGCAAGCTCGAACTGGAATTTAAATAAATAAATATATATATATATATATATATATTTATAAAAGCTGCATAAAAGCCACGAAATGATCCAGGCTTGAAAGAAATGAAATATATATATATATGGAAAAACAGTAAAAAGGGCGATGGGTTTTCACGCTGGTGCCCGTACTAGAATTGAAATTAACATAAAAGTAGTCAACCAGTGACTGGGAAGATCACCCAGTATGGTGAGGAGTGCAAAAGCATTAAAAAGGCCACGAAATAGTCCAGGCCTGAATGGAATGTAAATTGCAGAAAAGTAGTCAACCAGTGACTGGGGAGATCACCTAGTATGGCGAAGTGTGCAAAAATAGTATAAAGGGCGATGGGTTTTCACGCCGGTGCCCGGACTAGAATTAATATATATATACATATATATATATATATTAACAAAAATATAGTCAACCAATACTGAGAAGAGAACCCAGTTATGGTGAAAGTCGATAATATATTTGTAAATATATATAAAAGCGATAAACTACCTCGAATTTGACATCCGGGCTTGACTAAATTGAAATGTTAGTATATATAGTTAAATATATACAAAAAAGGGCCAAACCCGGACTGGGAAGATAACCCAGTCCGACGAAGTTGCCAAAACGTAGGTGCTAGTGCATTAAAGCTGCTGGAGCTGACGGATCGTTAATCTGGATTGTAGAAATGCCAAAAATTCAGTTTATGTACAAAAAATGTTCCAAATTTTGACGAAAACGGCCACAAAACTAAGGTCCGGGCATTTTTAGAAAACGAAACTTAACGTGCAAGTGTATAAAAGTACGAAGAAATAATATTCACTTTCTGATCTTGAAAATACTTATAATTGACTGCTACACGGGCTTCTTGCTAAATCGTAGGCTCTATACATCCAAATCTACCAGTTATTTTCTGATATGTGTTAGTATATGGGTATATCTACGTGTTAGAGTAAAAATATTTGGGTTTGGAAGAGGTGTAAAAGTCAGAAAATTAAACTGGCAGACTTTCGCTGCATTTCTCATTTTTTTTGAAATAAAGGGGGGCACCTTTATTTATAGGCCATGGAGCCTCCACTCTACCTGCTGCTGCTGTAGGTAGAGGTGTGGCTCCCCTAGTGGGGCCCGCAGTGTCTGGTTCCGTCGTCTCGAAGTATGTGCACTCCAGACAACGCGCAGTCGAAGTCAAAACTTTCTAACTTTTGATCGGAGCGTCCGTTTGAGGTGTGCGATACCTTTTCGGAAAGCCCTTGCCGAGAGTGTCGCAATGGCATGGGATAAAACATTTTTTGAGTCCCAGAAGATGGGTTCATAACCAGGTCTTCGATTCCACGTAGTTTATCCGTTGAGCTGTCTTGCGTCGTTTGCACTCGGGATCGTCGTTATGGTTTATTCTGACTTCGATGGCATCAATTCAGCTTGAGTTTGACTGAATCAAATGAGAGTTGATAAAATGATAGTTTTACCCCTCCTGGGGTGGTCCTTGGTGGATCTGGCTTCCCAGGGTCATTTCTAGGCTGAACTGCACTTCCCAAACTGAGACCAGGATGACTCGACATGTCCTGGATTGATGTCGAGATTGACCTGTACCTCTTGGGTTGATGCTAGGGCTGACTTGAAGGCCTAATATTGAGATCAATGTTTGAACTGACGGTTCGATTGGAGATCGGAGCTGGATAGACAGTTCGATTGGAGATCGAAGCTGGATAGACCGTTCGATTGGAGATCGAAGCTGGATAGACTGTCCGATTAGAGGTCGGAGCTGGATAGACGGTCCAATTGGAGATCAGAGCTGGATTGACGGTCTGATTGGAGATCGAATTTGACTGGTGTACCGACATTGGTGATCGGATTTTACTGGAGTACCGACATTGGTGATCAGATTTGACTGAAGTACCGATACTGGGGATCGAATTTGGGTTTACCGGCATTGATGGTCGGATTTAGGTTTACCGATATTGGGGATCGAATTTGGGTTGGAAGCTTGGTATCGGTACCGAGGTTGATTTGATTGACAACTTTGCCCTTCTAAAGTGTTCGTATTGGGGCAAGCAAAATTTTGAGTGTCTACAAATGCCCCTCTTTATCATGTCCATGCAATGTAGTGGAATGGACAAGATAAAGATTAGTAGACACTAGAAAAAAAACACATGCCAGAGACGTTACAAAGTCTGGGTGTCTTTAAGTGGAACGGGGCTGCTCTCGGTTGCTTACGTCATCTATCTCCTAGAGATAACGTTGTCATAGATAGCCCTTGATATTACTGACAGGTTACCGCGAACTATTCTTGTCATTTTTTGCTGGAGATGACGTTATTCACGGTAGCCTACTTAACTCTGTTGAGGATGCTATTATGCTACCATAGTTTGAAACCCATGGTTTCCCGCATCTGTCAGCATTATCAGGGGGCAGATTTCCTCTCGGCTGATGCCGTTTGTGTGTTTTTAAAGGTTCCTTGACGGGGTCATCCCTCAGGTATCGAGTCACCTTACTGAGATCTTTCGATGCTTAACCGAATGATAGGTTTCACTTGGCAGCTTGCAGTAGGGAGCTGAATATCCAATCTTTTACCTTATTCTCTTTTGAGGATGTGTAAAACAGATTCCATCATTGACGATGGATTACTAAAATTGCCTCCGTCACTAGATCATTCACGATGCTTTGCTGGGACTGAGCAATCGGTTAAACTATATCGATCAGTACCCGACGCTTTGCTGGGGTTGTGCCAACGGCTGAACCGTCATCGGTCAGTACCCGATGCTTCGCTGGGGTTGTGCCAACAGTTGACCATGACTTTGGTCTGTACCCGAACTTCACTGGAGTTGCACCAACGGCTGAAATTGACTTCGGTCTGTACCCGAACTTCGCTGGGGTTGTGCCAACGGTTGAAATTGACTTCGTTCTATACCCGAACTTCGCTGAGGTTGTGCCAACGGTTGAAATTAACTTCGGTCTGTATCCAAAATTTGCTGGAATGGAACCAATGGTTGACCTGGCTTCGGTCTGTACCCGAACTTTGATGGACTAGAACCAATGGTTGATTTGGACTCAGTCTGTACCCGACGCTCTGAGAGTGGCAATTTTACTCAGTTTTACGCAGTTTTTTGTGCAGTTCTTTCCATAGTTTGCTTTGTTGATCCCCTGACATGGCTCCGGGATGAATACCAAGGGTCTCCATGGGGCTTCCCTTTCTGTCAAATTCCCGCTGCTTAGACGCAGACTTTCAGGACAAGCTGCTCAATCGCGTAGCAATTCTTCTTCAGATTTGACTCGGCAGCACATAAGAACTCTGTTTTGACCCAAACTGCACTGATCCCGGGGGAGTGGGACCCACCCTGGGGTGCCGCAGGTGGAGTTGCGGACAGCCGTAGGTGGGCCTGCTTTCACCTGGGCTGTGGGATTTTCATTTTTTAAGTTTCAGTTTTGAGTTCCAAACGGATTTTGATCTTCTTTTTCAGATCTACGGAGCTTGGACAGCTATTTTCTGAATCCGTCAGTTCCTACGCGATCAGCGCAGCGCAGGTAACGTTTTACCTCCTTTTTCTGCAAGTTTTAACCGTTAAAAGCATGCTAACCACTTAGGGGCCTTTCAGACGCAATGTATGAAAAATATATGCCTATATGACCTGCTAAAAATTTTCTGACTACATATGTATGCATATCTTAATGTAATGCATGTTTGGATGTAAGAAAATTTAGGTTCTGAGAAAGTTCTATTTTGCACTTTTTGACCAGTTTAGTCATCCTTTTTGAGGCTTAGTGGGCCTGGATTTTCAACTAAAAATGTCCATGGTAATTTGGCTACCATATGAGGTTGACTTTTTATTTTTCTTCATAAATATGAACTGTTTCTATTTTTGGGTAGGTGTGCTACTGAATGGCCACCTAGACATGCCTGTGTGTGTGTGGACAGTCCATTTTACAAAGGAGACTGGCAAAAGTTTTCCAAAATCTTAGGCATTGAAAAACATGCATTTTTGACTCTACTGGGATTTTTTGACTGACCCATGCAGGTTTTTAGCTTCTAAATTTTGACAACTTGCAGTTTTGACTTTACTGGGTATTTTTGACCGACCCATGCATGTCTTAGGACCTAGAGATATATCTTGGACTGATTAAAAATGATAAGCCATATGTTTTAGGCTTACCACACCCTTTCTAAGGTGAATTGGAGTATTGGTGTATGCGATGGATCGCGATGGACCCGGCAGTTCCAGCAGGGTATCCTAAGTATTAGATGGAGGAGGGCTTCTGATGTTCCTCAGCCTCGTCCAGCTCGGACGCCTCGTAGATTGGTGGAGGCTGTGATTCGTCCAGCACAAGACGAACATCCACTTGATATTGACGATGAGGAGGCTCCTTTTGCTGCTCCTGCTCCTGCTCAGGCTCCACGTGCGGAGGTCCCTGGCATTGTTGTGCAGACGCAGGAGTTGTTGGGCAACTTGAGTCGCCATCCATCGAGATATCTTCATGCCAATGAGGTGACTTAAAGTTTTTCTCTTCTTGGATTCTTTTTATTCCTTTTTGCCATTCTCAGGGCACAAGTTTTTAACATGGGTTGATTTTTGATGCAGGTTCCCGGCTTTATGCAGCCCCAAGGGAACTGGTTCAATGTGCATTCTATGTATCACACTTTGCAAGAGGATTACAGGGAGATCGTAGATGGCTAGGGCTTTCTAGCCTTTTTCTCGATCCTTCCCCGTCGTTGCCACTAGGGGTATATGAGGGCTTTGTCTGAGCGCTAGTTCCACCAGACTCAGTCCCTTCATCTCCTAGATTGCGAGGTGATGATGACTCCTATGGATTGGAGATTTATCACCGGCATTGAGTTTGAGGGCGAGCCAGTGCCTATCGTGGCTGACATTATGCCCACTATCGTTCGGTCTCTACTGGGAGTCCCTAAGACGGCATTCAAGGGTCGGACAGTCCGATCTAGTCCCTTGAGTATAGATGCCCAGGATGGGACTTTACAGAAGCCCCCGCCTGATGATCAGAGGGCTAGAGATCGCATTCTGAGGCGATTATTTTTATCGATCATCAAGGGTTATTTTATGGTGGACAACTCGTCTACTGTGTCCTTCACCTTGATTAGCGCCACTCGACATGTGGAGCGCCTCAATGACTATGATTGGGGCTCCTATACCTTTGCCTATTTTCTCTGTGGCATACGCATGCTTCCGGAGGGTGTAACGGAGGCTTGATTAGGGTTTTACCCATTTCTACTAGTGAGTACATATTTATGTACCTTTTTTATTTTAGCATCCATTTTTGTCAGTCTTGGTTACTGAGGACTTTTGATATTTGCATGATCAGCTTTGGGCATTTGAGAGGCTTCTTTGCCTACGGCCCGCTTCTGCTCTAGGCCTGGAGACCTATCCTCGAGGACGGAGATGGCATCACTCTACTTTGATGGAGGTCCCTATTGCTGAGGGATTCACTCACGCCCATTTACAGTTGGAGCTTTTGACGGCGGGTTCTATCACCTAGATGCCGTATACCTCTGAGTTTTTGACGTCGTATACCTCCGAGGCATCCCTAAAGGTCAGGAGTTTGTTTTGTCGACCCGCAGAGTCCCTTTGTTGATGGTGGGAGGCTGGGAGCTCTATCTTGGAGAGCATGCCATTAGGAGCGTTATGAGGGAGATCCGCATTCCCATTGCTCCTCCTGCTTGGCATCATTGGCCATTGATCGTGCCATTGACAAATATCCCTATGGAGGGCATAAATGGCTTTGCCTTATCAAAGGGCCCGTACAGCCAGGAGGCCTTTAGCAGTTAGTGGAGTCCTCGCACTATTGGAGCTCAGACTCGTGCCACTTAGTTCATGGCAGATATGGTGCCAGGTTCCGTGATGATGACGTACTTGATAGCTTGCCTTAGGGAGCCTACTCATGCAAACCAGATAGTAGATCTGACCAGGGAGTTAGAGCAGGACAGTTTCTTTATCAGGCACCTTGGCCGAGATCTGTTAGAGGCATCTTCTTTTTACCCATCCAGCTCAGGAGTGGGTCCCTCTTTCGATCCATTTAGCAGCAGCAATACAGGGGCAGATCCTCCTTTATAACGCCCAGACATGCCTGATAGCAGCGGTTTTGTATCCACTGAGGAGATGGAGCAGGTCGATCGCTTTGACACTGATGTCTTCGACTTCCTCTGATAGCTATTGGAGCTATATTTTTGGTCAGCCATTATTTTGGCTATTTGGCAATTGTGCCATCATTTTGATAGACCACTGTATTAGTTGGGTGGTGGTGCCCCTATTTCCCTGTATTTTCCTTTTTACTTTGTATTATCAGACAGGGATGATGTCCTGCAGTAGATAGTTTGTTATAGATATTCATGGTCTTTTCTATCTATCGCATCATGTTTATATTTGTCATGATGCATATATTATGTCATGTGTATGCATTCACACAGCTGCGACTTGATTTGACCTCTGGATGGTCTTGTGGTACAGTGCTACAGATGATGTCGTCTGCGGTTAGCTGTATTGAGCATTCACCACCATCTGAGGTGGCAACATCATTGAGGTTGTGGTATGAGAGCCTGCCCTACCCAGTTAGAGGGACAGTGAACCACATGCTGGGGTATTCATTGGCCCTTACAGATTTTCGAGTGGCATCTAGATTTGTTGATGGCATTTTACCCTTCTGGATACCTGAGAGACAGGTGTTCCGCTTCGGGCGGCATGAGTTGACGCCGACTCTCGAGGAGTACAAGCGATTTACTAGGTTGGCTCTGGATTTTTTGTGTGCTCGTACGGCTATTAGTAATATGAGGAGACTGTTTACCCGTATATCCGGTCTCCGTTAGAGCTTGATCAGGGATGAGATTGTATCTGGACATGTGATCTCGATTAATTTCCTGATCGATCGATTTGGCGAGCTCGACAGGTATGATCGCCATGTCGGAGATTTTATTATTTCAGCAGAGGTATGGCATCTGGTCAGAGTAAACATTCTACTGATGTGCATTGTGGCATACTTCTATATGCCACTTCGCTTGGATCATTTGGACGTGGGATTAGTAGTTGTGGTTTGGGCCCTTAGACAGGATAGCACCATCGTCCCAATGATATTGGCAGAGACATTTAGATCTGCCACACATTGTAGTACCCATCTAGAGGGTTTTTTAGGGCAGCTCGGTCTTGCTGTATATATGACTGATGTTCCATATACTATTAATTGGATTCTTCAGGCCTCAGGGTTTTTGCTTTACTCACGAGACATCCAAAGTTTACTCCTTACAGCCTGCGAAATGCATTGATGCAGAGTCATGGTTGGCATTTTTGTCGAATATTGAGCATCCGTTCTTGATTTTTCCATGCTCAGGGCTAGCGTCCCCATATAGCTTTATCACCCATGCTTCTGGCCTAGATTATTTTCCCCTAGTGGGTTTGAGGGGAGTGACTACCTTTCATCCCCCGGCAGTCATATGTCAGTTCGATCAGTTTCAGAGTCTGCACCACTTTGAGGGGGCTACTGATCAGAGGATGTCGGCTTCGTCTATATCATCCACCGACTTGGTTAGAGTATATGAGTGTTGGACTCATCGAGAGAGGGCTGATTTCTCTGGTAGCCATCCGGGTCGTTCTCAGGAGTATTCTGCATGGTTGGAGGCAGAGACAGCAGTTGCAGCAGCAGAGCCTCATTTATCTTCGATTGTGGACTCCAACGAGGAGCAGCCTATGGAGGATCCGGATTCTCCTATCAAGGATGAGCTGTTCACGGGTTTGACAGCGGCTCTAGTAAGTGATCCGTCGGTTATTCCTATAGAGACAGATCTGGCTTTAGTGAATTCACTATTCAGGATGACCTTTGAGCGAGATTCAGCTAGAGCGCAGATGTTGGCTGCCTTGCCTGGCAGAGATTTAGCTTTTGCTAAGAGAGATGGACTCAGGGTCGCTCTAGATGCTGGATTGATTGAGAGGGAGGAGATCTGATCTGCCAGAGATGCAACTGTTGTAGAGCGAGACGAGATCCGTTCGACTAGAGACGCATGATATGTTGAGATCGAGGAGACTTTAATTTCTTGAGACGCAGCTTTTGCGGAGAGGGATGAGGCTATAGTTTCCCGTGATTTCCACATTGCTGATAGTACTGCTCTTTGGTCTGACACTCATGGTTTGGTCACCGAGATGAGTGCGTAAATGGATTACCACAATGCCTCCTTGCATATGATCGTAGAGGTATTTAGCCGTATGGAGGCTGAGTGGATTATACTTACAGCTGCTCCCCCATCTTCAGAGAAAGATGCCATGCTGGCATTGCTGACCCGCTTGTATTTGGGTTCATAGACTACCTTTATATTTTCTACACATACTAGATCAGCCATTTTTGTCATGTATAGGGCGTTATGTATATATTAAACTGTGTTATATATCAGAGAAATATAGTTTTGATTCACTTCCCTGATTGAATATGTACTGTCATTGCTGAGTGATTACCACTTCTTTCATGACTCGTAGTTGTAAATGTATCTTGAGCTTCTCCTTAATGGAATGACAGTTGAGATGTCAGGGAGTATCTCAGATGGGCCTGTTGACCAGGGTAGATTGATAGAATTTGGCTTCTATTTGTCTTTGGTGTCTTGGAATTGGTCTTTTATTTGTTTTTTATTTTTTCTTGAAGGTCAAACCGCGCCGTAGATGGCTGCCTACGTACTCCAGGGTTGAGGGAGATCAGGTCATTCGTAGTTCAGGGTGTTTGGTTGGAGAGAGGTTTGAAAAGTATTTATCTTGGGTTTTGAGTTTGGTTTGATGAGTTTTTTGAGTTTTTTTATTTGGTTTGACCGCACCCGGAATGGCTGCCTACGTACTCCCAGATGTAGGGAGATCAAGTCATTCGTAGTTCTGGCTTTCTATTGAAAAATCGAACCTGATTTGATTCGTAGGACCCCGATGCGGGTATGCACATGACTCAGACGTAATACCTTTTGATGGTGTCTGAATTGATGAGTTGGAAGAATTAATTCCCATCCATTTCTTGTAGTTTGATAGCTCCCCCTGTCAACACCTCCTTGTTAATAGAAAGGCCTTCCCAATTTGGGGTGAACTTTCCTTTGGCTTCATCCTGATTGGCCAGGACTTTCTTTAGCACCAAGTCGTTTTCTTTGAATTGCTGGATTCGGACCTTTTTGTTGTAGTATATGGCGATCCTTTGCTGGTATAACTGCCCGTAGAATATGGTTGTAGCCCTCTTTTCATCTATCAGGGACAGTTGATGATATCGGTCTTGCAACCACTGATCCTCGTCTATCTGAGCATCGATCATCACTCGCAAGGATTCCATCTCTACTTCTACGGGAAGGACTGCCTCAATGCCATAGACCAACGAATAGGGGGTAGCCCCAGTAGAGGTGCGCATTGACGTCCTGTCTGCTAATAGGGTGAGAGGCAGCAGGTCAGGCCATTCCTTGTGATTGGCGGACATTTTTTGCATAATCTTCTTGATTTTTTATTGGCCGCTTCGACCGCACCGTTCATCTTGGGCCGATAAATGACGGAATTAAGATGGTTGATGTGGTACTTACTACACAATTCTTTCATTATTTGATTGTTCAGGTTCTTGGCGTTGTCTGATATAATCACCTCCGGTTGTCTATATCGACAGACGATATTATTTCTGATGAAACTAATGATGACCTCTTTTGTGACTTTAGGAAAGGAGGCTGCTTCAACCCATTTGGTGAAGTAATCGATCATGATGAAAATGAATCGATGACCATTGCTGGCTTTTGGTTCCACTGGACCTATCACATCCATTCCCCACATGGATAAAGGCCATGGTGAACTCATGTTGTGCAGCTCATTTGGAGGAGCGTGGATGGCATTTCTATATATTTGGCATTGAAAACATCTCTTAACGTGATCGTCACAGTCAGCCTTAAGAGAGATCCAAAAATGTCCAGTTCTTAATATTTTCTTGGCCAGCAGATGACTGCTCATGTGTGGACCACAGACTCCACCGTGGATTTCATCCATAAGCCTTTGGGCTCACTCTTTGTCGAGGCATCTTAACAGGCCTATTCCAGCATCTCTTTTGTAAAGTGCATCTCCGCTCAAATATCATGGCCATTTTATGAATCCGCTTTAGCTCGGATCGACTTTCCCCAGCGGGTGTGGATTCATCACGGAGATATTTCTTAATGTCTTGATACCAAGGCTGCTTAACAGGAGGTATTTCATTTGATACTTCTCCAATGTAACTCCCATATGTCAGGGCTTTTTGGATTATGAACTTGATGTTAGGAAATTCACTCTTATCGGATATGCGGATTAATGAAGCCAACGTTGCCAATGCATCAGCGAAGTCATTCCGACCCTGAGGAATATGAACAAAGGTTATGTCTTTGAATTCCTAGGATATTTTGAGGACCTACTGATGATAGGGCAGCAAATGCGGTTCTTTGGTGAGATACGCGCTGATGGTTTGTCTGATAACCAGCTCAAAATCTCCGAAGACGAGTAGGTGTTTGATAGACATGGATTGGGCTAATTTCAACCCCATTATACAGCCTTCATACTCGGCCGTGTTGTTGGTGTTGCCAAATTGAAGTTTGGTAGCCACAGGATACTGCTTTCCTGCACCAGAGATGAGGACTGCCCTAGCTCCTGCACCTCCCATATTTATCGCTCCGTTAAAATACATTTTCCATGGTTGGACTGTATTCTCTGACTGGAGTTATTGAATTGTCATGATCCCATCATCTGGGAAATATGTCTCTAGGGGCTCGAACCCTCCTAAAGGTGCTTCAGCTAATTGATCTGCAATGCCTTGACCCTTGATTGACTTCTGAGTCACGTAAACAATGTCGAACTGCTATAGGATCAACTTCCATTTGGACAGTCGGCAATTCAGCATTGGTTTTTTGAATACGTATTTGAGTGGATCTATGCGGGATATGAGGAAGGTCGTATGCCCATGAAAATAGTGTTGCAACCTTATGGCAGCCCATGCTAACGCACAACATGTCTTTTCGATCAGGGTGTACTTCTGTTCACCACTGCTAAATCTTTTGGTGATGTAGTAGATAGCTCTTTCTTTACTATTATCATCCTTCTATCCTAACATGCAGCCCATTGCTTTGTTATTGACGGACAGGTACATGAATAAGGGAACTCCATCCCTTAGGGGTACCAAAACAGGTGCTTCGATCAGCTGCTTCTTGATGGCAAGGAAGGCTTGTTGACAATCTTCATTCCATTTGGTGGAGGAATTCTTCCTTAACAGCTTGAAGATGGGTTCACAGATTGCTGTGAGCTGTGAAATGAAACGGCTTATGAAGTTAATCCTTCCTAGGAATTCACGTATCTCTTTCTCTGTACGAGGTACGGGCATTTTAGTAATAGCTTTGATCTTAGCAGGGGTGAGCTTGATGCCCCGATTACTCACCAAGAATCCTAGCAGCTTGCCAGCTTTGACGCCAAAAGCACATTTGGCGGGATTGACCTTGAGGTTATACTTACATAACCTATTGAACAGCTTCCTGAGATGGTCGATGTGATCATCCTCCCTCTGAGATTTGATGATGATGTCATCCACATAAACTTCAATCTCTTTGTGCATCATGTCATGAAAGAGAACCATCATGGCTCGCTGATACGTGGCTCCGGCATTAATAAGGCCGAAGGATAGTCGTCTATAGCAGAAGGTTCCCCAGGGAGTGATAAACGTTGTTTTCTCCTGGTCCTCTTCAGCAACCATAATTTGATGATAACCAGCAAAGCAATCCACGAAGGAATATATGTCATACTGCGCAGTATTGTCGATCAGGATGTGGATGAACGGTACCAGGAAATTGTCCTTGAGGCAGGCTTTGTTCAAATCCCGATAATCCACACAAACTTCTACCTTCCCTCCTGGCTTAGGCATGGGAACTATGTTTGACAGCCATTATGGGTATGTTGATACCATGATGATTCCGGCTTTTAATTGTTTAACAATTTCATTTTTGACTTTCAGACTCCACTCAAGTTTCAATCACCTGAGCTTTTGTTTGACTGGTTTGAATCCATCTTTGATGGGCATTCGATAGATGACAATATCAGTGGATAAGCCAATCATGTCTTCATGTTACCATGCAAATACATCCTGGTACTATTTTAGGAGTTCAATCAGGTCGGCTTTTTGATTGGGAGTGAGGTCTGAACCTATTTGGATTTCTTTGATGTTTTTAGAGTTTCCTATGTTGATGGTGGTGGTTTGGTCGAGGTTTGGTTTGGGTTTGTCTTTGACCCATTCTTTGATCTCCTCGGGTACCTCATAGTCATCTTCCTCCTCTTAATCAATATCCATCAAGTCAAAGTTCATTTCTACATCAAAGTCGTAGTCATTTTGACAGGTTGGCATCTCATCAGTAGAGACACACACATCCAATGCTTGGGTTCTGAAAACAAAAATGATTTTATTAATATATACAACTGCTTAAACATATAGAGCAATTGTAAAGCATGACAAAAGTTACTTCTATAGCTGTGCAAGCAAAAGTAAGCAGTAAATGAAAGCATGATTAAAGGGCAGATGTACTCTCTGCCCTTTTACCCTTTTTGACTGAGGCAAGGTACACTGCTCCAGTTGTCCAAGGTCAGATCCTCATGAAGCAGGAGGATCAGGGATTTATGAATATCTGTCTCGTCTTGGATGATGACTGAGACATCCTTTATAATAGGGCCAGGGTTCTTCTTTGAACTGCTTCCTTTTCCCTTCTTGATGCAAGAAATTTGAACTTGATCCTCGTCGTTGCTGTCTGAGAGTTCGTCATTCATGCCCTCGTAGTTGATAATGACCCTCATGTTAGCAAATGGGTCTCGTCCTTCATACAGGATCTTTTCTTTTCCCTTTTCGCTGTCTGCCTCAGGCTTGAGGGCATTTCTTTTATGGATAGGTATGATTGGAGGGAAAAGCATGGCTGATACCGTAGTCAGGATTTTCCTCGTAGGTTTCACCCATCCGATATTTATGAGGTTTGGCAGCAGAATTGTGGAGGCATGAGCCTTAGGATGTTTATGTGGGTTTTGGCGGCTTGACTCGGATGAATGTCCCAATCCTGCTCTCCCAGTCTGACTTGGGATTTGGACTGGCATCTTGATACCTTGCTTATCCTTTCCCAAACCTTCTCCAGGTTGGGAACCCGAAGATACCATTTCTTGCCTCGCTGTCAATACTTCGGTAGAGACTTTAGGTTTTAGGCCTGGTGCCCCGATAGGTAGATACTGAGTATCGCTCACCTCTAGAGCTTGAAAACTGGCAGGTTCAATCCTCGCATCCAGGCTGATCACTAGCATATCCCCATTTATGTAGGTAGGGTATTCTAGTTTGGCATTCACTGTGATGAGGCTGTCGTTGATACTGTACTTGAGTTGTTAATGGAGGGTGGATGGCACTGCCCCTGCCATATGAATCCAGGGTCTGCCCAGTAATAAGTTGTATCCGATGGCGATGTTGATCTCCTAGAAAGATACGTAGAAAGTGTGTGGGCCAATCTCTAGAGGAAGCTCTATTTCCCCCATAGCCTGTCGGCGAGATCCATCGAAGACTCGGATGACCATATGATTGGTTTTGATCCGATTCGGATTGATCTTCATCTTCTCTAAACTATCGTATGGACATATGTTGAGGGATGATCATCCATCGATGAGCACACCTTCGATCATATATTCGGAGGACATTACAGCTATATGTAGGGACTTGTGGTGAACCGTTCCCTCTGCCGGGATATCATCGTCAGTGAAAGATATCACATTGCTATTAAAGATGTGTTCTATCACGTGATGGAATTTCTCGGTGTCCACTGTATGTGGCAAATGAGCTTCTTCTAGTACTTTAACTAGAATGTTATGATGATCCGCTGAGGATAAGACCAAGTCGAGGATGGACACTTGTTTAGGTGTGTCCTTCAAGCTTTGCACTATTTTGATTTCATTGTGTCCCATTTTGTTGAGGAACTCTTTGATATTCTCTTCAGCCACCTTCTCTTTTGCTTTGATGACCGGTTTGATTACCCGCTGAGGTAGGTATAAGGGATTTTCCTTTGGCACAACGGTAATGTTGTTTGAAGTGGAGCCTTCATTATCCTCGTAGTTCCATGGGACACACTTCAGACTGATGATTGGATACTGTGGTCTAAAGGGAAAGATTAGAGGATGAGGAGCTGCCACCTTCACAGGATCTGGTATTTCTTGAACCCTTCTCCCGAGCAGTACTAAGGGTTCGAGAGTCAACTCCGTGTAGCAGGATATGACATCCACTGTGTTATGGTTCCATACAGCGGGGATCCAGAGAGTGTCATTGTCTGGGAGATCGAGGATTTGATTTCCCCTTATCAGGTCCCCATTTTCAATCATGTCTTGAATTAGGTTATGAAGTGCCCATCAATCCTCGGTAACATGGCCGGGTGAATTGGAATGGTATTGACATATTTGGTCAGGTTTGAATTTTCTGGCTCAAGGGTTCAATGGAGGTAACAAGTCTGCAACCATTCCCTCGTTGATCAGCATTTGAAGAATTTCTTCCATTGATTGATTTAGGTTGGTGAAGTTCCTCTTAAATAGGAATTTCCCATCCGCTCGGAGATTCTCTTCTTCGGCCACCCTGTTGGCCCAAAGATCATTCTCATTAGACTGGTATTGATTTCTCGGGGAAATGATCACCGGTGTGGGAGGACGATCGATAATGGACTGGTTAATTTGTTTCAGTATCTTCTTCGTGATCTGATGCTGGTAAACGACCAGTTCTGCTAACTGTTTGATCTGCTCCTTGATATACTTGATCTCCTACTCTATTATGAACTTCCTTTCTGATATTTCCCAACTGTCTGGGGTGCTATTGCTGGATGGAGTTGATTCACCCACATAACGGAGGTATTTGGATCTTTCTCCATTTGTAGTGTTGATCATGTTGACATTCTCCTCTTTATGCTGCGGCAGAGGATTATCCTGCACATGGGGTTGCTCAGGCTTTGTGACCACAATCTCTCCACTGTCAATCAAGGCTTGTATTTTGTGCTTGAGAGACCAACAGTCTTGGATGTCATGGCCTAGAGATCTAGAGTGATAAGCACACTTCTTGCTTGGGTCGAAATTCCGACCATTAGTGTTGGTTGGTGGAAGGAGTTGGACAATCTTCTTCTGGGCTGTCAAAAGTATGAATACATTCTCGAGTGAATCCCCTAGAGGGGTGAAAGTTCTTGGAAGCCTAACCTTCATATTTTTCTGGAGTGGAGGGTTTGAAGGTTGTGCTAGATTTTAAAAAGGGGTATAATTCCTCCTTTGAATGGGCATACTGTTTGACTCGCCCCTTTGATTTTGTCCTTGTAAGACTAAGGACACTTCTTCGTCTTTCTTTTTCTCCGGGGATTACTCCCGTAATTTCAGGATTGGATATGCTCAGTGACTGCTTCGAGGGTGGTTAGATCTTTTATCTTCCCGAATTTTAGCCCCAATTCGGCCATTTCGCCATGTTTGATCATTTCAGAGAATGGTTTTCATATGCCTGCTAGGACCCTCTCATAATAAGGCGCTTCTTGGATGTCGATGAAGGTCATGACTATTTCAGATTCAGTCATGGCTGGGGTGACTTGTGCTGCGACCCATCTCCATCGCTGGGTATATTCTCTGAATGATTCAGTGTTATTTTTCCTGATCTTGGTAATTTGGTATCTGTCTGGAGCCAGCTGAGATTGGAAGCTGTATTGACCGAGGAAGGCGTAGGCCAGTTCTTCCCAACTATGGATTTTGGAGTTGTCCAGACGGGCATACCATGCTCTCGCCTCTCCGATTAGACTCTTCTGAAATAGCTGCATTCAAAGCTTCTCGTCCTCTGCATAAGATCTGAGTTCTCCAATGAATACTTTTAAGTGTGGGTAAGGATCTCCCGTTCCACAATACTTCTCAAAGTCAGGAATTTTAAATATTTCTGGATAATGAGCCCCAGGGAATATACAGAGGTCGGAGTAATTGACACTACCGAATGCCCCAATCCCTTTGATTGATCGAAGAGCTTCCTCCATTTGTTGTACTTTCTTCATAATGTCACCAGCTTCCTGTTCTTGACGAGGGGGGTGATTTCAGGGGTTTTATTAGTCGTGTCCTTGTTTTGTGGTCTAGGAATCTGAGTTTCAGCCTTTTCAGTCTCTTAACAGCCAGCACTACCACCAGATGCTCCTGGTTCTGTGTAAGCTTGAGATTGTTTCGCTTTAAAGACCTTACTTTGTTTTCGTTGGAAACTGGCTAACTCAGCTATCTGATTTTTTAGTCCTTCGAACTCTTCCCTGGATACCGGGGTGGATTCTGGTTGAGCACTAGAAGCCATGTCCATGGATGGACTGGGTGCTTTAGATTTAGAACTCCTCGACGGATATTCAGTCGAACCTAAGTACCATTCCATCGAAAATATGGTTGGCGCTAGCGGGAACTTTGGCGCCAATGTGCTGCTAACATGTTGGACGGAATTCGGTCGAAAATAAGATATATCCGAGCGAAATATATCCGACAGAATAATCCATCGAAAGTACGTTATTTACGACTGAATTATTCCCTCGGAAATAATTCCGTCGAAAATAGTCCTTTTTCTTGTAGTGGTTGCTGCATTAACTGTGGGGACTTATTGTTTAGTACTGGCCTACGGGAAAGTCCATTAATTTAAATAATTATTATTTCGTTCCAATAATCATAAGAAATGTTATTTCTATTTTTATATTGGATATGGATGGTTATAATATTATAATAAATAATAATAGTTGTTCTATGTACAATAAGGATGTTTTATATGGAGTTGGAAAATTACTGAATGGACTTTACGTACTTGACTTGCAAGAAAATATACTTCAAATTGAACAAATTAAGAAAAGAAAAAAAGATGATGTTAATTATACTTTTATGTGGCACTGTAGACTTGGTTATATTAATGAAAGAAGATTATCCACGTTTCATAAAGATGGGCTCTTAGAACTATCTAATTATAAATCATATCCAACTTGTGAATCTTGTCTCATAGGTAAGATGAATAAATCTCCTTTTAGTGAAAAAGGAGAAAGAGTTACAAAGTTGTTAGCGTTGGTACACATAGACGTTTGTGGACCTATGACAACGAATGCACAAGGAGGGTATTCTTATTTTATTACATTCACTATTGATCATTCAAGATTTGGATATGTGTATTTAATGTAATACAAATCTGAATCGTTTGAAAAGTTCAACGAATTCAGAAGTGAAGTAGAGAAACAAACTGGCAAGAGTATTAAGATTCTTCGATCGGATCAAGGTAGTGAATACTTAAGCGATGAGTTTCTCAATTGTCTTAAAGAAAATGGTATAATCTCACAATGGACTCCACCAGGAACACCACAGTTGAATGGTGTATCTGAAAGGAGAAATCGAACATTGTTGGACATGGTTCGTTCCATGATGAGTTTTACTGATCTTCTAGTATCATTCTGGGGCTTTGCCCTAGAAGCGGCTGCATACCTACTTAACAAGGTACCTACCAAATCTGTCCCAAAGACTCCATATGAGTTATGGATAGGGTGGAAACCAAATATTAAGCATGTTAAGACTTGGGGTTTTCCAGCTTATGTCAAAAAGTTTGAAAATGATAAGCTACAGACTAGATCTGAAAAATGTATATTTGTGGGATACCCTAAAGAAACTTTAGGGCATTACTTCTATCATCCTACTGATCAAAAGGTGTTTGTTGTGAAACATGCTGCCATCTTGGAAAAGGAGTTTATCCTTGAAGGGGTAAGATATATCTTGAAGAAGTTCAAGACCCACAAATTACAACAGATCAAAGTCAGGTGCCTGACCAAGTAGAAGAACCTATTCTACAACACCCTATTCTTAAATCTAGAAGAGTACCGAAGATACCTAATAGGTATGGATTCGTCGTAGAGGATGACGATGAGGTACACATTATGAATGATGATAATCTATTGAATTAGCTATGAGTAGTAAAGACTCAAAGAAATGGCAAGACGACATGAAATTTGAGATAGAATCCATGTATGAAAAGCAAGGATGAACTTTGGTTTCAGCTCATGAGAGCATTAAGCCTATTGGGTGCAAATTGGTCTTTAAGAGAAAGACTGGAGCGGATGGCATGGTAGAGACCTATAAGGCCAGATTGGTTGCAAAAGGTTTCAAACAAAGGCAAAGAATTGACTATGATGAAACCTTCTCACCAGTAGCTACGCTCAAGTCCATTCGAATTTTGCTTCTGATTGCAGCTTACAACGACTACGAGATCTGGCAAATAGACGTGAAAACGGTCTTCCTCAATCAAAAACTTAAGGAGGATGTGTATATGACACAGCCATAGGGTTTTGTTTCAACGGTTGGAACAAACCAAGTCTGTAATCTACAACGATCCATTTATGGATTGAAGCAAGCTTCTCGAAGGTGGAACATCTGTTTTGATGAGACAATCAAAGAGTTTGATTTTATCAAAAATGAGGATGAACCATGTATGTACAAGAAGGTTAGTGGGAGCGCTGTATCATTCCTTGTATTATATGTTGATGATATATTACTGATAGGGAATGATATTCCGATGCTACAGTCGATTAAAATCTAGTTATCTAAACGCTTCTCCATGAAGGACTTGGGAGAAGCATTCTATATTTTGGGGATAAAGATCTTTAGAGATAGATCTAAAAGGATGTTTAGCTTATCCCAAGGAACGTACATTGACACGATGCTAAAGAGGTTTAGCATGAAAGATTCCAAGAGAGGTCTTATGCCGATGAGCCATGGAATATATCTCTCCAAGAAACAGGCCCCAAAGACACCTGAGGAGAGAGACCGTATGAGTAAGATACCTTATGCTTTAGCAATAATGTAGCTCATGCACTTAGTGTAACGAGCAGATATCAGTTAAATCCTGGAGAAGAACACTAGAAGGCAGTGAAAAATATCCTAAAGTACTTAAGAAGAACTAAGGATGTATTTCTTGTCTACAGTGGGTCTGAATTAAAATTAGAAGGCTACACAGGCTCAAGCTTTCAAAGGGATCAAGATGATAGTAAATCCGTTTCGAGGTATGTGTTTACCTTAAACGGTGGCGCAGTGAGTTGGAAGAGTTCCAAGTAGCAAACAGTTGTTGATTCAGTGACAGAGACAGAGTACATAGCTGCAAGTGAAGCTACAAAGGAAGTTGTTTGGATGAAGAAGTTCATAACTGAACTTGGTGTGGTTCCTAGCATTAGAGGAGCAATACCTTTATTCTGTGACAACACCGGAGCTGTTGCACATGTAATACCCGAGAATTTCCATATATTATTAAATAAATATATTAATGGAAATGAGAATTTATTTGAATATAAATGATTTTGTGTTATGAGATGAATTAATTCAATTATATATAATTGAATAATTATAATAATTGAGAAATTGGTGGAGTTTGTGATAAACTCGTTGATTGCCTTGTGTGGCACAGTGACGTAATATAAGAATGATTATATTAATTTAAGCGAACAATTAATCTATATTAATTGTTAATCGAAGAATATTAATTAACTGTTATAAAATACTAATGAGGATTGATTAATAATATGTGATTATTATTGCAAGAAATATAATAATAATAATCCACTTGTTTATAATTGTGCTGAGATTTATATTTGTTAAAGTGATAATTAATCATATAAGGGTTAATTAAATTGTTATGGAGGTTAACAATTATATTGATTGATGTAGGATATGTGTATATTATTAATTAATATTCAATTTATAAGATGAGAAATTATATGTGCAAGCATGCGAATTAAATGTGTAGCATATATTAGCTGACTATGTATTATGTGAAGTGTAATATGACACTATTATATGGTAAGGCTTATTAAACCATGTGAGCTACTTGATTAATAACTTGTGTGACAATAAATATGTGGGTATACATTGTATAATATATCATGAACATATTGTAAACAATTAGTTTTAATAAAGGAGACAGTGTAATGTGTTAACATCTAATTAGATTATATCCGGTATTAACAAAATGTACATGGATTATACGTGTCAATTTACACTTACTACAGTATATGAATTATTGTGACATTTCAATTAAAGACCTAAGTGTCTAAATATGTGTGTGTATATAACCTAAGTATTAACACTAGTTTGTTTACAAATTGGAAATGCTGAGATTTTTATGCCTTGTCCCATATTAATAAGACACAAACCTTGTACACTTAAAACACTCATGAAGCTAGCCTACTCCTACCTTCTCAAACTCAGCATTCTAGCCATCATGATCATGAAGGGAGTGGGTGGAATAGTGGAGATCACCAACTAATTACCAACTCCCTCTTATCTAGCAAACATTCCTATAATCTGTTAGTTTGATTTTGGATGTAATTGCATTGCCTGGTTATAAAATTCTTCTATAAATATAACCCATCCTCTTCCTAATTCATTTGCTGAGAATTTTGACTAAGTAAGTTAAGAGTTATATATATATTTATCAGTGTTCTTGAGTAGCAGCAAGTTCAGAATCTAACAGAAGGTATAATACAGTTTCTTTGTTCTTCATTTTCGTTTTCTGTTTCCGAAGTTTCCTTCAAATTTTTGATTATGCCAAATTGGTTCATGATTGGTTTGTAGAACCCTTATATTGTTGTTATATGAACATACATACGTGATGGAACCACTATATAGCTTTCTTGACTTTCATTTCCATTGTTGCTCTGTAATTTCTGTAAAGCATCGAATTCGTGAAATTAGTTGGAGTTCATGAAATTGGGAATCGTTTGGGCGATTGACTGTTATATAAGCATATATATGTGTTAGTAAGTTAAAAAGGTTAGTCTAATAGCATATGGGTATGTCGAGATCGATAAAATGGGAGGTTTTGGGTCGGTTTCGCTGCAGTCTGAACTGCAGGAACTGTCCCCACGCCGCAGCACCGCAGCCCGCGCCACAGCACCGCAGCCCGCGCCGCAGCGCCGAAGCCCGCGCTGCAGCCCCACCCACGCCGCAGCCCACGCCGCAGCGCCACCCGCGCCGCAGCGCTAGAATATGGCTGCTGTTGCCGCGCCGCAGCGCCGGCCTCTGTGTTCAGTTTTCTGCATTCTGCAACAAAACTGTTATGTACTAATTGGTTGATTTTTGTTTAAACAAGCATGGAAGCATGATTAATACATATATATAAACCTAATGAGGTAATGTAAGCATGTTTTAGTGTATTAGCATGCATGGTTAACAAAACGACATGAAGCTTGGAAACGAACTTAAAATTTCATAAACAATCATTAACATTATAAAGCATGTTTACATACTGACCTTGCAAGCACGTTAGTACCACCTAGAGACACATGAAGTGCATGTTAGCTTATCTATATTGGTTCCGTAATAAAATATGAACATGTGAACCTAACTAGTGCTCATTCCTAACAAAAATATAAGTTTGAAGGTGGATATGATCATGTAAATGCTATATAGTCATTTTGATGTTATGAGCATGTTTAGATAACTTTGAAATATATGAATGAAGCCTTAACTTGTGTTTATATAGTTCGTAAGGAAGCATAAACATGTTAGGCTCTATTAGTAAGATTCACTAATAGAAATACAAGCCTTGCACATGAGCATTAACACGATACGTGGAGATTTAAATTCTGATATTTATGGACACATGTGATAGTACTCTTAGACTCATTCATGTGTCATGCATATATATATACCATGATTGGTTGCCGTGATTAAAGTTTAGCATAAACAAAGCATGTTTTCAAGATAATAACAATGCTAGCTACATATATGCAATATGAGTACTCATGAGCATGACTAATACAAGTTATATGAATATCTTATGTGTTTAAAAGCGACCATGTTAGACCATATGAGTTCGTGTCCTTGAATGGCTTTAAGTATTAACTTAAGAACCTATACCATGTACGATTGGATTTGGAAAAGTTATTCAAGCATGTAAAGTATCCTTTAAATATGAATACATGCTACGTGATATTATATGATGTTACTTGAACCCGATTTTGACGGTTAACTTAAGGAGATGTCGTAACTTGCTAAAATGAAATATATTTAGTATTGATTGTGGTCTTATGTGATATTAATAATATGCAAGCATGTTTGCTAATTGTTGAGATCTTATATAATATGAGAATGCATTTAAACTCTAAAGAAGGAACGTTAAGGATAGAAATTATATTCTATATAACTATGTAGCTAGGTAAAACTTACCTTATGTGTTGATCGTATATTCAAAGAGAAAATGTGAAGTTAAATTATATGACTAATGAATATCATATATATACGTAACTGTATTACGATAGGAATTCGAAAGTGTTGATTGCTTTTCGTGGATAAACTACGCTAAAGGCAAGTTCTCTTACTTACACTCTTTTAAAGTGCAAGTATCCTAACCGACGCATTTACTTTATGCAAGGAAAGCTATGATTGTGAAAGTTTCCTAACTTATACTCTTTTACTATGCAAGTATCCTATCTTGTGTATTGCGAACTAGTTTCCTATTTAATCGGTTGAATTGAATTAGCATACTTGAACTCTTATTTCATTAAAGCTATTATTCATGTTGAACTTAGTATTGTTCTTGAATATTGTGAAAGTGTCTATGCCATTTGATTCGGCTGGACTTATGTTATTGAAAAGCAACCCAAACTAATTGATTGGTGCGGGATCTTGTATTTGACTGAGAAGAACAACCTTCTTTGAAGGGAATATATAATTGTCGGAGAACCGACATGTACACTTGAGTATGATTGATTGTTATGCATAACAAGGGTACTTTAGGCTGATCACCTGTTGTACCTGTTTTTGTTGGATTTTCAGTTTATTACTGTCAATTCTAGTAGAAGTTCATAGTCCGTAGTGACTACTCATTATTCAATTATTTGAAATCTTGAATTGACTTATTATTGAATCATATTGATATTATCCTGTCCTTAGCGACTGTTATTGAGAACTGTTGATATTCTTGTTATTCTTGAACTATCAAATCTTGCTATACCCTTTCGAGAATTGAGAATCTTATTATTCACCCTTATTGTATATTACTTGCTGGGCAATTTGTGCTCATTCTTGCTTTCCCTAAAACATTTCAGTTAAGGCAGAGCATGGCAAACCTTCGGGCATTGATAAGGGCAAGGGCAAGGCTACCAACTAGCTTATGTCTGTTATGTTTCAAATATATTAATATTGTGTGAAGATGATGTAGTAAGACTGGATTTGTTTATGTTTAAGCTTAAGTTAGATTATATAACAAGTCGTTAATTGATATTGCTATGTAATCTATTAAGTACTGTAGGTTGCGAGACTTGGGGGAATAATTATAATAAATCATTGTAAATTATTCTAGAATAGATTTTCCGCTGTGGTTGTGTGATATTTAGTTATCATTATTGCGATGTATTACCATGAGCACGTGATGAACCGAATTCGAGAGACCAAGTGGCGGTCCTGGAATTTGGGGGCGTCACAGCACAGGCTAAGGAACCCAGGTTTTATCAAAAATTCAAACACGTGTTGCGGCGGTTTCATTTGATTAGAGAGATCATTGAAAGATGAGATGTCACCCTGGAGCGAGTGGACTCTCAAGACAACATTGCAGATCCATTTATTAAAGCTTTAACACAATAGCAGTTTGATCATCACTTAGAGAAGATGTGTATAAGATACCATGGCGATTGGCTTTAGTGCAAGTGGAAGAATGAAAGTAATATGCATACAAGCCAATCATGTTTGATGATAAAATATTTACTTTGTAATAATTTTATTCATTTATTAATAAAAGTATTATTTAATTAAAAGCATTTAATTTATCTACATGGTGCTATTTTTATAATATGTGATAAACCCATAGTTTTAAGCAATGCTTTTAGAATCATGATGATGATCATGCTAATGAGATTTAAATTCTTAGATAGCTTAAAACTAAAATAGTTCCCAATCATTGGATTAATAAAAAGGGGATTAATGAATCCGGATAGATTGGTACAATAGTTGCTTGCTCATTGGATGATGATGATCGATCTCATAATCATTTGTGTAGAGACACTAAAGCAAGTATGTAGGTGCTTATTGGAGAATAAGTACACTGAACGTGGCTCGCTAAGGAATATCTAATGGAGTTTTACTTGCCTATCAATAAGAATTCCTTAAGTGATAGTAGTACAAATAATTCTTAGACTTGAGATCATCATAGTATCTTGTATATGATGAGTTATACTCTGACATATCCCTTAAGACCCTAAGGGTATATCAAAGGGTATGATTGGGTATAATGACTTATACATGGAGATAATGAATGATCAATAAAGGATCTACCACTTCTATTAAAAGAAGAGAATGTCCTGTGTGATTCGATAAATGACAACCCAGTAGTCCTTGGCCAAGGCAGAATAAAATTAGAAAATAATTTCTAATTTGCATTATTTGGTGTTGTGCATTTTAGAATCGAAATACATATAATTAAATAAAATAAGACTTGATAGTAAATTCATGTCTTATATTTAATTGAGACATTGTATGGTGGAAGGAATGAATTATACGATAACTATTTATTCACATGTTCTTTTATGATTGATGTTGAAATCTATATTATCTGAAAAGTCGTTAATCGCTAAGGGGGCTTACCCTTATTGTAGAATAAATGTTATTTATTTAAATGAATTATTAGTTTAATTTATTTATTTAAATAACATTAGAATTGGTCTAATTGATTTATTCACAACCGGTTTAATATGGAGAACCTAAAGTATCACACCATAAAAGGAAGAATATTTATTAAAGAAGCTAATGACATAATTGTAATAATAAGTTAAGTATGTTTAATTTAATATATGGTGATAGAATAAATTATATAGTTTAATATTTATTATTTAATATTTTGGAAGTATTAAATATAAATTAATAAGAGGAGTCTTATTATTATTATTACAATTATAATTATTATTTAAATTCTAAAGGAGTTTGGGAATTAATTAATAAGATACTCTCTTTCTCTCTCTCATATATTCCTAACAAGATTGGGAGGCTAATTAATTAAAAGGGTTTAATTATTCCCAATAGGATTGGGAAGCCTAATTAATTAAAAGGTTTAATTAATTAATATGAAACCCTATTCCTAAATGGTTTAGGAGGGTTACTTACATCTATAAAAAAGAAAGTCTTATTATGGAACAAGGTTAGACATTACACTATTCAAATAGTTAGGAGAGTATACACATTCTATAGAGATAGAATTAGGGTTTAGCCAAACACCCACCTTCTTGAATATCCCTTTTTCCTTGGTGGATCACCTCTAGAGGCCAAATACTTGGGTGACTAACGTTGATCAAAGAAAGGAATCAAACCCGGAGAACTCAAGGAGATCCCGAAAGATTTGGAGTTAAACTTCTACTCGTGGAAGCATAGTTCTACAAGGATATAATTCTATAATTTCTTCTTTTATGTTTGTATTGATCATGGAGATGGTTTGCATAAAATTTTCAAATTCCATTTTGTTGCAGCTTCCGCTATAATTACGCAATTTGATTTCGTAATCGCGCTACGTGCAAACCTAACAGTTTTTCGAGGCAACGCGTTTTTGACCAAATTTTCCTTATATTGCCAGATTTCTTTTTAATATTTTTAGGGATTTTTTATATCTTTCATAATTATAATGTATTTAGGATTCTTTTTGATAGGATTTTATTTCCAAATCCAATTATTGATTCTCTATTGGATTCTAGGGTTTTTCTTATTAATATAAATAAGTTATATTAATGTAATTCATACAACATTCAATATTTTCATATTTTTTTAATTCTTGAGTGAAATATTCTCTACTATTGGTTCTTTGAAGAATTCCTAAGTTAATTTCTTAGTTTATTCTTTGAGATTCAATTTTACTTATCATACAACAATTCTTAGTAGTGTGTGGCGTCTTCTACCGCATCAATCGTCGATTGTACCGAGATTACCGCTTCATTATAAGTGAGAGGTCAAGGTGTCGTTGGTTTCCATTCAACGCATATTTCTGAACGCAAGTAATTGTACCAAGATTACCGTCTACATATAGACGAGGGGTCAAGGTGTTGCAAGCAATTCACCATACAACTTTGCTAGAAACGATCAGGGAGACGACCACCTCACGCAAGCATGTTGTGGAGTCTATCAGCGCCCCGCGCCGGGGCTGGGCCAATGGCGGCGTGCCCCGCGCCAGGTCGGCAAAACTTTAGGCATGTTTTTTTAGGCAACGAGTTTTTAACCAGATTTTTGTTATTTAACCAAATTTCTTTCATATATTTTAGGGATTTTCTATATCTTTCATAATTCTAATGTATTTAGGATACTTTTAGATATGATTTTGTGTCCAAATCAAATTGTTGATTCCTTATTGGAATCTTAGGGTTTTGTAGTTAGTATAAATAAGCTTTATGAATGTAATTCATGGACACATTCAATATTATTCAGATTATTATCATTCTTGTGATTATTATTTTTGCTAAATTTTAACTGTATAAAAAGAAAGGAAATTACAAAGGACATGGGAGACCCCAATAAGAATATGGTATAGACATCATAGGACATGCCCTATGATGTCACGACTATATAAAAGCAGGCCCGAAGCCTAACCTTACAAAAAATCAAGATATAACAGACTAAAAAATATAACATAGAAAGCTCAAACCTAAAACGATAACAGATAGTACAAAGCTAATTGGCTACATGAAAATAAGAGGCCACCATAAAAGGACATTACCAGCAGCTAAACGAAGAACAGAAGAATTGCAACAACAGTTGCCAAACCAAACTCGGCTTAAAAGCAACCCAAATCCCAGCACAGCAGCATAATAGCACATCACATTGGAAGGAAACCATGCAACTTAGACCCATGCAGTAGCAGAAAACGAGATTAAACCAAACTGCAGTCGGTGTGAAACCCAAGCAGCCCAAACCCGAAGCACCTGCAACAGGAAATTTGCCATCAGCTTCTAGCATAACAGAGCCAAATATATAAGTCCCAAACTAGCCCATCCAACATAAGCAGCAGTAGCATAGCAACTAAAAGTAATATGCATACAAGCCAATCATGTATGATGATAAAGCATATACTTTGTAAACGATCGTGTTTATTTATTAATAAAAGTATTTATTTATTAAAGGCATTTAATTATCTACATGATGCTATTTTTTATAATAAGTAAATAACCCATAGTTTTAAGCAATGTTTTTAGAATCATGATGTTGATCATGCTAATGAGATCTAGATTCTTAAAAAGCTTAAAAAACTAAAATAGTTCCCAATCGTGGGATTACTAAAAAGGGGATTAATAAATTCGGATAGATTGGTACATATGTTGCTTGCTCATTGGATGAGGATGATTGATCTCATAATCATTTGTGTGGAGACACTAAAGCAAGTATGTAGGTGCTTATTGGAGAATAAGTTCACTGAACGTGGCTCGTTATGGAATACCTAATGGAGTTTTACTTGCATGTCAATAGAAATTCCTAATGTGATAGTAGTACAAGTGATCCTTGGACTTGAGATCATCATAGTATCTTGTGTGTAATGAATTATACTTTGACTTATTCCTTAAGACCTTCAGGGTATATCAAAGGGTATGCTTGGGTGTAATACGTTACATATGGAGATAATGAATGATCACTAAAGAATCTACCACTTCTAGTAAAAGAAGAGATATGTCCTATATGATTCGTTAAATGACAACCCAGTAGTTTTGGGCAAGGCAGAATGAAATTAAAAAGGAGTTTCTAATTTGCATTATTTGGAGTTGTGCATTTTCTAATCAAAATACATATAATTAAATAAAATAAGATTTGACAGTAATTTCATGTCTTATATTTAATTGGGACATTGTATGGTGGAAGGATTGAATTGTACGGTAACTATTGACTCACAAGTTCTTTTATGATTAATGTTGAAATCTATATTATCTGAAAAGTCGTTGATCGCTAGGGAGGCTTAACCTTACTGTAGAATAAATGTTATTTATTTAAATGAATTGTTAGTTTAATTTATTTATTTAAATAAGATTAGAATTGTTCTAATTGATTTATTCACAGCCGGTTTAATATGGAGAACCTAAAGGGTCACACCATAAAAGGAAGAATAATTATTTAAGAAGGTAATGGCATAATCGTAATAATGCATCAAGTGTAATTAATTTAATCTATGATGATAGAATAAATTAAATAGCTTAATGTTTATTATTTAATATTTTGGAAATATTAAATATAAATTAATAAGAGGAGTCTTATTAATATTATTACAATTATTATTATTTTAATTCTAAAGAAGTTTAGGAATTAATTTAATATTAGTACTCTCACTTATTCCTAATGAGATTAGGAGGCAAATTAATTAAATTAGTTTAATTAATTAATCCCAATATGTTGAGAAACCTAATTAATTAAAAGAGTTTAATTAATTAATTAAATGAAACCCAATTTCTAATTAGATTAGTAGGGTTGACCAATATCTATATAAGAAGAGTCTTATATCAGATATCAATATACGTAATTCCAAGAGTTGGAGAGTACTACATTTTCTACAGAGAATAGAAAACAAGGGTTTAGTTAACCACCCTCCTTCTTGATAATTCATCTTCCTTAGTGGATCACCTCTAGAGGCCAAACACTTGGGTGGCTAACTTTGATCAAATGAAGGAGCGAATATAGGAGATTCAAGGAGATCACGAAGTGCAAGGAATTGAACTCGTACCTGTGGAAGCTAGTTTCTATAAGGGTATAATTCTGATTTATTCTTACTTTTCTGTTATTGATAATTGAGCACAAAGCATGATCTTGGTGAGAGTTTGTATAAAAATTTTAAAACCTAATTTATCGTGCTTCCGCCCTTATTGTGTAATTTTTTGATTCCATGTATGCGTAACATACAAATCCAACAGTGCTAATTATCAATTTTATGATTCCATGTATGAATTGATGCAAGATTGGATCAAATTTTCTGGACAAAAATCGAATTCTATAGATTCTGCGATGAACAGCGCGGCCGCGGCGCGTCCCTAGTTCAATCTGGGCACTGGCTCGCCGTCTGCAAATTAGAATCAGTGCACAGCTCGGCCACGCCTCGTCCCAGTTCATTCTGGGCGCTGGCGCGCCAAGCTACAAATCAGAATCAGTGAACAGCGCGGCCGCGCAGCGTTCTAGTTCATTTTGGGTGCGGGCGCGCCACTTTGCAGATTCTGAAAAAAAAAATATTTTTTCTCAATTAAATAAATGGTTTATTTAATTGATAAAAGTTTAAAATAAAGATGTTTATTTTATCTGAAATATGATTTCAGATTTCTAAAAATTAAAGGAGTTTAATTTGGTTTTGGTTTTGGATTAAAATAAAAGAGTTTATTTTGTTTCAAAACTAAAATTTAGCAAACTTTTGTCCATTAAATGACATCGATCCATATAAGGAATGTTTTATTATTCATGAGATGAATGTTTATTTATTGATGCATATAGCGATATGTATGATAATTAATAGGATTGATTATGGGACTATTGACCAATGTGATTGGATTTATTTTTGTTGAATGTTTGAATGGGTTTTATTAAATGGGGTCTGCGTACCTCGTATTCTCTGATTTTTCTCAATGTAAAATTCTATCTCCCTCCTATGTGCTTCCCCTTGACTACTGATTAAGGTTTTTATTTAAATTAAATAGTTAATGTAATATAAAGAGTTAGAATTATCTTGAAGGAATTGGAGACCAATGAGCAATGAGCGCATTAAGACCCATTTGTATGGAGCCCGGGTTTAAATGTAATTATTATGTTTAAATTTAATTCTTGCACTCCTAGGTTTGACCTTTTGGTTCACTAGGTGACTCTAGTGAACCAAACTAGAATAAAAGTCCATAATCAATCCGGGTAGAATATAATAGTCTATATGTGCATGCTAAGTATTTTATATATTATATTTTATGCAAACATGCTTCGCATGTTTTAATAAATGACGTGTATTTTATATAGATATGTGCATGTGCGCTAAACAAGATGAGACTAATAATAACAAACCCCTCAAAGAAATTATATTAAGTCTAAAGCGTTTAGAGATATTTAGAATATCGAACGTCGCCTTCTAGCATGATAAATTAATAGAGTATTAAATATTTAATACGAGTTTGTTGTGCTATCCACAAGGTAAGTATTGCGTATTTAAGATATTAATTTAATCACATTTGATGCTTATCAAGAAAATTGAACAATATTGTTTTGTTGTGCTATCCACAAGGACAATATTTTTCTTTTTTGAATTTATGGAAGTGCTAGGTTGGACTTAACTTAAATCATTTTAGTTCGGATGTGCACACACTTGACCATTATAATTTATGAGGCAAAATAAAAAGGAGTTACATGTTGATGTAATTTACAAAGAGTTGTCTACCTATTTATTTATATATCGTTTGTTGTGCTATCCACAACACTATATAGCATTTGAAATGGGATCCTTATTCTCACTAACAAATCTTTAATTAGATGTTGCCGAACTATAGAAGTGAGGGTAATATAGTTTGAAGAAAATAGTCGGAGATACCAATCTAAAATAAGACCTAATTTATTTTGGAATATAAAATTAATTAAACGAATGTTTGCTAAAATATTGTATTTTCACATGCAAAAATTTAAAAATGTCAAAATCACTAATTTCACTGCGTAGCATACTTGATGCTAATAAACTAATCGGGCCGAATTACACGGACTAGTTAAGGAATTTGAGAATAGTTCTCACTGCTTAAAAGATTTCTTATGTCCTAAATTCACCTGTCCCTAGAACTGTTCCAGAAATAGCCTCTGAGGAAGAGATTTCCACTATTGTAAAGTGGCAAGATGATGCATCTGTGGCTCAATGCATCATGCTCGCATTCATGAATAACGAGCTTCAACGTCAGCATGAAAACATGAATGACCCTACTATGTTGCTTCACCTCAAGGAGTTGTATGGTGAACAAAGTAAGACTGTAAGATATGAGATATCTAAGAAGCTCTTCCGATCTCGGATGACCGAGGGCACTGCCTTTGAGGCTCATGTCCTAAGGGTGATCAATTTGATTGAACGCCTTGGACAGCTTGGGTTTGTCATGGATGGGGAGTTGAGTCAAGACTTGGTCTTGCAGTCACTCCCTGAGACCTTCTCGCAGTTCGTTGTTAATTTCTGTATGAATAAGTTAGATGTCAGCTTGCTTGAATTACTTAACATATTGAAAACTGCAGAAGGTCACTTCCCATCCAAGAAGAGCCATGTCTTAATGGTGGATTCTTCTAAGAAAAGGAAGGGGCCCAAGGTATCTTCTGAAAAGAAGAAATCTAAGAAGGCTAAGGGCAAAGTGAATATGAAGGATCAAAAGAAACCTGATCCAGCTAGCAAAGGAATGTCCTTCCATTGCAATGAGCTGGGTCATTGGAAGAGGAACTGCAAGAAGTTTCTGCCAGAGAAGAAGCTTGGAGAAGCTTCGACTTCCAATAAAGGTTTGTTCATGATTGAAATTAATTTTTTTGAAAGTCAAAATTCTACTTGGGTATTGGATACCGGCTGTGGTTCTCACATATGTAATACTGTGCAGGGACTGGTCAGAAGTAGAAAGCTGAAAAGGATGAGGTTGTCCTACGAGTGAAAAATGGAGCAAAGGTTGTTGCATTGGCTGTAGGCACTTATTGTTTAGCAATGCCTACGGGCAAGTCCATTTATTTAAATAATTGTTATTTTATTCCGAATATCATTAGAAATATTATTTCTATTTCTGTATTAGATATGGAAGGATTTGACATTATAATAAAGAACAAAAGTTGTTCTATTTATAAAGCCTAATCTTTTATATGGTGTTAGTAATCAGCGAAATGGACTTTATATACTTGACTTGCATGAAAATATACTTCAAATAGAATAAACTAAGAAAAGAAAAAGAGATGATGTTAATTATACCTATATGTGGCACTGTAGACTCGGTCATATCAATGAAACAAGATTATCCAAGTTGCATAAGGATGGGCTCTTAGAGCAATCCGATTATGAATCATATCCAACGTGTGAATCTTGTCTCATGGGTAAAATGACTAAATCTCCTTTTAGTGAAAAAGGAGAAAGAGTTACAGAGTTGTTAGCGTTGGTTCACACAGATATTTGTGGACCTATGACAACAAATGCACGGGGAGGGTATTCTTATTTTATTACTTTCACTAATGATCACTCAAGATTTGGATATTTGTATTTAATGAAATACAAATCTGAATCATTTGAAAAGTTCAAAGAGTTCAGAAGTGAAGTAGAGAAATAAACAGACAAGAGTATTAAGATTCTTCGATCAAATCAAGGCGGAGAATACTTAAGCGGTGAGTTTCTCAATTGTCTCAGAGCTAATGGTATAATCTCACAATGGACTCCACCAGGTATACCACAATTAAATGGAGGATCTGAAAGGAGAAATCGAGCATTGTTGGACATGGTTTGTTCCATGATGAGTTTTACTGATCTTCCAATTTCCTTCTGGGGTTATGCCCTAGAAACGGCTGCATACCTACTTAACAAGGTGCCTACCAAATTTGCCCCAAAGACTCCATATGAGATGTGGAAAGGGAGGAAACCAAATCTTAAGCATATTAAGACTTGGGGTTGCCTAGTTTATATCAAAAAGTTAAAAAATGATAAGCTACATACTAAATCTGATAAGTGTAGATTTGTGGGATACCCTAAAGAAACTTTAGGGTATTATTTCTATCATCCGACTGATCAAAAGGTGTTTGTTACGAAACATGTTGCCTTCTTGGAAAAGGAGTTTATCCATGATGGGGTCAGTGGGAGTAAAATATATCTTGAAGAAGCTCAAGAACCACAAATTACTACGGATCAAAGTCAGGTACCTGACCAAGTGGATGAACCTACTGTACAACACCCTATTCGTAAATCTGGAAGAGTACCGAAGATACCTGACAAGTATGGATTCGTCATAGAGGATGACGATGAGGTACACGTCATGAATGATGATGATCCATTAAATTACGAACAGGCTATAAGTAATAAATACTCATAGAAATGGCTTGAAGCCATGAAATCAGAGATGGATGATGAGTAGTTTGAAAACCTACGATTTGATCTCGTTTAACTTGATATATTATGAGTTTTTGGGTATTGATCATGTTACTTCTGGTGTTTTTATGATTACTTTGTAGGTACGAGGATTAGAGTAGGGAAGTAGTGGACTTGAGAGAAAAAGAGGGGAAATTCGGAAAACCTGATAGTTAAGCGCGAACCGCACTGATCATACAAGAGAAAAGGCGCGAAGCACGCTTCCAGAGGACAAGTTTGCTGTATGTCAAGCGCGGGGCGTGCAGCAGAATTAAGAGACCAGGCGTGGACCGCGCCTGTCGAACGGGATTTGCCATATTTTGTTACCTTAACATGTAAAAGTTGATTCAAAATAGGACTTTGGCTTGCTAATTGTACTAGGGTTTGATAAGACTATATATACTAGTTATTCTCTTAGTATTAGATATCTTTTGACTGAAAATTCTTGGAGGCTATTCTTTTGGAGCATATTGATATTGCGTTGGAGGCTTTCGTGAAATAGACGTTGGATTGAAGATTGAAGAACATTGATAGAGTTTTTCCTTCTCCATCTTAAATTAATTTCTATATCATGATGGCTTTTAATTATTATCTTTGTATTCCTAAGTTGATGATGAACTAAATCTCTATTAGGAGTACAATGGAACCCTTTATGAAGCATTAATTCAATCACTATTATTTTCACTTAATAATTTCTCTGAATTGATTGTTATTATTTTGTGCGTAATTAAATGATTGTTTGGCCAACAATTAATCTTTTATCTTTGATTGAATTGAAAAAGGATTTCTTAGATTAGAACTGGGTGTAACAACACATGAATTTGTTAATCCTTAATTGGAATAACATAGCAGTGTATAAGACGAACGTACTTATATGCCATGTACAACTGTGATATAGGCGTGAACTTAATGAATTTATTTTAAGGATTTTACACGAAAGTAGTAAAATAGTTAAAATAGATATTTTTGCTAATCATCGAAAGGTGTTAGTGAATTATGAAGTAAACCTAGTTGTCAAATTGATGGAATAAATTAAGTGGAAATAAGGTAAGAGAATTATTGTGGATTAATTGGGAAAATTGTATTTCTATGCTTAAATCATCTGGTATTCAATAATTGTCAGTTGCTTGATTTTAAACCACTTTAATTTAGTTAATTCTCACAAATCAATTGGAGTGAATGTTTAAGTAAAATAAATTAGTAGAAATTGGATAATTGAAATAGTTGTTTGATAATTGTTCCCTGTGAGTTCGACACTCTTCTTACTATTATATTACTTGATTGACCGTGTGCACTTGAGCGTAATTTTTATTGTATAAATCGGACAACAAGTTTTTGGCACCGTTGCGGGGGAACGGTTCTAATAATTATTTTATTATTAGTTTTTATTATTTTAGATTATTCAAATAGATTTTTATTTTAGTTGTTTGCTTTTACAGGCTTAAATTTTGTTCATGTCTGTTCAAGCTGTGATCCAGGATTCGTGTGTGCACAGGGTTATTTCAGTGGTGTATGCAAACACGGTCCCAGGGATCTGAACTAGTTCCTTACGACAGCGAAATTGAAAGAACTCTCCGACAAGTACGAAGAGCTAATCAGGGAACAATGGCAAATCAGGATAATGAAGAGTACAAGCCACTGCGGGATTATAGAATGCCAAAGGGTACAGACATTCAGTCTAGTATTATACGACCTGCCATTACAGCACATAGTTTTGAGATCAAATCAGGCACAATTTATATGATCCAAAACTCATGTCAGTTCGGGGGAGCACCAACAGATGATCCCAATGACCACCAGATCAGTTTTCTAGAGATTTGAAATATGTTTCGATTGAATCAGGTGTCAGAAGATGCAGTGAAGCTGAGGTTATTTCTGTTTACCATGAGAGACAAAGCAAAGAGCTGGCTACATTCATTGCCACCGAGATCCATCACAACGTGGGATGATTTGCCATAAAAGTTTCTTACAAATTCTTCCCACCAGTAAAGACGGCGAAGATGAGGGATGTTATCCTGTCCTTCAAAAAGTTTAATTCAGAGTCATTATACGAAGCTTGGGAAAGGTACAAGGAGCTACTTTGAAAATGTCCACACCATGGGGTGCCATTATGGCTACAGGTTCACACTTTTTATAATAGTCTCGACGAGTATCTGAGGACCAGTATTGATGCCACTGCAGGTGGGGCTTTGAATGTGAAGAGTTGTGAAGATGGATATGACTTGTTAGAAACCATGGCAGCTAACAATTACTAATGGCCGACGAGCAGAACATCTCAACCAAAGTTAGCAGGGGTGTTAGAATTAGATGCCATAACAGCACTATCAGCGCAGGTTTCCATTTTGACAAAGAAGATAGACGCTCTGGGAGTTTAGATTGTACAGAAAGTGGAAGTGGTATTCGAGTTATGTGCAAGAGCCCATCCAGCAGATCAATGCACTATCAACACCAAGTCAGTACAGTTTGTGGGGAATTATGGTAAGCAGCAGCAGTATGGGGTCAATTCGAACAGTTACAACCCAGGTTGGAGAAATCACCAGAACTTCTCGTGGAGTAACAATCAAAATTAGCAACAACCTCAACCGCAAGCTCCACGACAAGCTGCACCCCCAGGATTTCAGGCAAGACAACCGCAACAGCCAGCACAACAAGAAAGAAAGCCAGAGATTGAGAACAGCTAGTAAAATACATCAAGGATAACGAGACTTGGAAGAACACTCATGAGGTAACTCTGCGGAACATTGAGAATCAGATTGGACAGTTGGCTACAGCTATGAATTCTTGACCTCAAGGAGCATTGCCCAGCGACACAGAAACTAACCAAAGCGATGGAAAAGAACACTGTAAAGCAATCACTTTGAGAAATGGGAAAAATTTAGAGGATACAGCTACACAAGGACCGACTAAGCAGGTATCTACTGATGAGAGTAATGAGGAACAGTCAGCGACAAAGGCAGGAACAGTATGTGAAACAGGAGAGAAGGCAAAAATGAACAAGCTAGAAGCTTATGTGCCACCAGTTCCATGTCCAGGGCGACTCCGGAAAGCGAAAGAAGTTATACAATTTTCAAAGTTTGTGGAGGTATTCAAGAAATTGTATATTAATATCCCGTTTGCTGAAGCCATGGAACAAATGCCGAGTTACGCGAAATTCATGAAGGAAATCCTGTCGAGAAAGAGACGGTTAGAAGATTTCGAGATTGTTGCACTTACGGAGGAATGTAGTGCAATTTTGCAAAATAAGTTACCACCAAAGCTTAAGGACCCGGGTAGTTTCATGATACCATGTACTATTAGGGGAAAATTCTTCGAAAAAGCACTATGTAATTTGGGGGCTAGTATTAATTTGATGCCATTATCCATCTACACACAGTTGGGCTTACCGGAGGTAAAGCCCACCAACGTGACCCTCCAGCTAGCAGACAGGTCTCTGACATATCCACGAGGAATTTTAGAAGACATACTGGTTAAGGTAGACAAGTTCTTCTTCCCAGCAGATTTTATTGTGCTTGACTTTGAGGAAGATAAGGAGATTCCACTCATACTGGGGCGACCATTCTTAGCTACGGGGAGAACACTGATTGATGTCCAGAAAGGAGAACTCACAATGCGGATACAGGATTAAGAGGTGACATTCAATGTGTTCAAGGCAATGCAGTTTCCAAAAGAGACTGAGGATTATTTTGGGATTGATGTAGTTGAGACATTGGCACAAGAGTTCGTATCGAGCAATACATTTGGGGATCCACTTAACACGACATTGGGAAATTCAGATGCAGCAGATTTTCCAGATTCTTTGGAATATTTAAACCTATTAAACGCATCTCCTTTATTCAGACCATGTGGGAAGAGATTTGAGGAATTAAAGCGGCCTGAGAAATCAAAGGCACAACCAAAGACATCAATTGAGGAACCTCTAGTCCTAGAATTGAAGCCACTACTGAGCCATCTCATGTATGCCTACTTAGAAGACTCATCTACACTACCAGTCATCATCTCAGCTTCTCTCACAGAATCACAAGAGGCAAACTTACTAAGGGTACTTCGAGAGTTCAAAACTGTAATTGGATGGGCGATAGCCGACATCAAAGGAATCAGTCCCTCCTTCTGCATGCACAAAATTTTGTTGGAAGAAGACGCCAGACCAGTTGTGGAACAGCAGCGCATATTGAACCCAATTATGAAGGAGGTTGTCAGGAAAGAGATTATCAAATGGCTCGATGCAGGCTTAATTTATCCAATATCAGACAGTTCATGGGGTTAGTCCGGTTCAGTGCGTGCCAAAGAAAGGAGGAATGACAGTTATAGAAAACGAGAACAATGAGCTAATTCCAACAAGAACGGTAACGGGATGGCGAGTATGCATGGATTACAAAAAATTAAACAAAGCCACCCGAAAGGATCACTTTCCTTTGCCATTTATTGATCAGATGTTGGATCGACTTGCAGGGCATCAGTTTTACTTTTTATTGGATGGATACTCGGGCTACAACCAGATCGCCATAGCACCAAAAGATCAGGAAAAGACGACTTTCACTTGCCCCTATGAAACATTCGTATTTCGTCGGATGTCTTTTAGGTTATGTAATGCACCAGCTACGTTTCAACGATGTATGATGGCTATATTCTCAGACATGGTGGAGCAAAATGTAGAAGTGTTTATGGATGATTTCTTGGTGTTTGGGGACAGCTTTGATCTTTGCTTGGCGAATCTTACCTTAGTACTTCAGAGATGTGTGGACACTAACTTGATCCTGAACTAGAAAAATATCACTTCATGGTACGAGAAGGGATTATTTTAGGTCATTGGGTTTCAGCAGAGGGTCTAAAGGTGGATCGACCGAAGATTGCAACAATTGGACATCTCCCACCTCCTACTTCTGTAAAAGAAATCCGCAATTTTCTAGGGCATGCAGGATTTTATTGTCGTTTTATCAAAGACTTCTCCAAGATCACTAAACCATTATGTGCATTACTTGAGAAAGACGTGTCATTCGAGTTTGATTCGGACTGTCTGAAAGCTTTTGAAGTATTAAAAGAAAAATTGGTTACCACAGTCATAGTTGCACCAGATTGGACGCTATCATTCGAGTTAATGTGTGACGCAAGCGATTACGCAGTAGGAGCTGTATTGGGGCAAAGAAAGGATAAGGTCTTCCATGCAATTTACTATGCAAGCAAAACTCTAAATGATGCGCAGGTAAATTACACAACAACTGAAAAAGAGCTCCTCGCTGTAGTGTTTGCATTCAACAAATTTAGAGCTTATCTGATTGGAACAAAGGTAGTAGTCTTCACAGATCACTTGGTAATAAAATACCTCATCTCGAAGAAAGATGCCAAACCAAGACTAATCCGTTGGGTCCTATTACTTCAAGAATTTGATCTTGAGATTCGGGATAAAAAAGGGATAGAGAATCAAGTAGTCGATCACTTGTCAAGGTTGGAGAATGAACAACAGCAGGAGGCCAAAAAATCCATCATCAATGAATCTTTTTCGGATGAACAACTATTTGCGGTGGAAACAGAAGCCCCTTGGTACGCAGATTTCGTAAATTACATCGTCAGCGGGATTGTGCCATTCAACTTCAGTTTTTGGCAAAAGAAGAGGTTCTTATTTGAGGTGAAGTAGTATATGTTGGATGAACCCTTCTTGTTCAAACAGTGTGATGATCAGATGATACGAAGATGTGTGGCCAAATCCAAAATTGAGGGAATATTGTAACATTGCCACTCTTCATTGTATGGTGATCACTACGACGGAGATCGAATAGTGGCAAAAGTCCTACAGTCTAGGTTCTTTTGGCCAACACTATTTAAAGATGCTAATGCATTTGCCAAAAGGTGCAACAGGTGCCAAAGAGTGGGGAACATAACGAGTCGCCAAGAGATGCCACTAAATACCATGCTGGAAGTAGAACTATTTGACGCATGGGGCATCGACTTTATAGGACCGTTCCTATCATTCCTTCAACAATAAATACATACTAGTTGCAGTGGATTATGTGTCCAAATGGGTGGAAGTAGTGGCTCTACCTACTAACGATGCCAAGGTAGTGCTGAACTTTCTCTGCAAGAACATCTTCACCAGATTTGGGACGCCGAGGGCAATTATCAGTGATGAGGGCACGCATTTTTGCAATAAATCCTTTGCAGCACTTTTGGCTAAATATGGAGTTCGGCATAAGGTTTCCATGGCCTATCATCCACAGACAAACGGCCAAGCAGAGGTGTCTAACCGGGAAGTAAAACAGATTTTAGAAAAAATTGTTAAGCCATCATGGAAGGATTGGGCGAGTAAGCTAGATGAAGCACTATGGACATATCGCACGGCCTACAAAACTCCAATCAGTATGCTGTCATATCGACTGGTGTTCGATAAAGCCTGCCACTTACCGGTGGAACTAGAACACAAAGCTTACTGGACTTTAAAGAAGTTAAATCTAGACTTCGAAGCAGCCGGTGAGAAGAGACTGCCGCTTCAAGCATATGAGAACGCCAAACTAGACAAGGAGAAAACCAAGAGATGTCACAACAAGCGAATTGTCCAACGAACCTTTGAACCAAGACAATCTGTTCTACTTTTCAATTCCCGGCTGAAGCTATTTCCGGGTAAATTGAAATCAAGATAGTCTGGACCCTTCACGATCACTAAGGTATATCCATATGGAGCAATAGAAGTGCAGGATTCCACAGGCCAACAGTCGTCCAAAGTTAATGGGCAAAGACTTAAGCATTTCTTGGGCGGAGAGTTGAATCGTGAACAAACCTCAATTAGTCTCACGGATCAACAATGACCCACGAAACCAAGTCGGGCTGACGACATTAAACCAAGCGCTGTGTGGGAGGCAACCCATATTTCTATTTTATTTTATTATTATTATTATTTAATCACATGTAGTTCTTTAATAAATTTTCTTGTAGTTAATTTCTTAGGGTACTGAAACTTGCATTATAATTGTTGTAGGAAAGCAAGTTAAAGGAGCAAAATAATCAAACGAAGTGGAATAGCATGGAGCGCACTTCATCAAGCGTCGAGTGTGCTGCCTATGCAGTAATTTGACCTTGATTTAGTCCAGGGAGGCGCGGGGCGCGCAACACCAGGCACTAAGCGCGCGACCAATGCACTGAAAGGCAGAAATTTTTCCCAGTTAGGCGCGGTGGCGCGGACCATGAAGATAAATTTCCACGATCACTTCAGTTAGGCGCAGAGCGTGCCTCTTCAGGCTTAAGCCACGCGCAGACCGCGCTTCACTACTGAAGCGATTTAAATCGAGGGTTTCGTTCTATTTTCCTCGCACCTACAAACCACTCCCCAACTCCTTTTCTTTTTCAACTTCTAAATTCACCTCTTCTATTCTACTTCAAACCCAAATCTTCACCCCTCTCCTACTTAAACCCTAACCCATCATCCAATTCACTCATTACAAATCCTAATCAACATCTACTTCCATACACCTATCTCCACCATCTCCATCATCACCATCAACATACTATCTCCCCCTCTCACATACTTTTATAAACAACTGATTCGTCTCCTACAACTCTCCACCTCCTCGTTATCACTATTTGGGTAAGGAGCACAGGCAATCGTTCCAAGTAAAAAGAGGTAACAAATTGATTCAGTGTTAGTTCACAAACTTCATCTTATTCATAATCAATTGTGTTACTTTATTTATATAACTGTGATTGGGATACCTTGGGTTACTGAAGACCCAAGGATTTTATTGATAATTTGTGGAGAGATTTGTGATAGCAAGGAAAGTAAGTTTGGGTGGAAAATAAGGTTACAAGCCAACTGATCGACAAATTATCTCTACTAGTATTGTGTTCTCTACCAACCAATTAAAGCATATATAGCTTCCAAACGTCAAAGAGCTTCAAGTTCAAGTGCCAGGAAACAATTTGATGGGTCAAGGTTCGTCAGCGTAGCCGCCGAAAAAAGGTTCAACACAGTACTTGATAAGAAAATGTTGGTTTTCGAAAGGGGGTTGAAGCTGGACGCGAACTTAGATGACGACATGGCCCTGATGATCGTTGAGCGAAATTGGTTCCAATTGGTCGAACAATCACAACCAGTCGTGCAGTCCATAGTCAAAGAATTCTATGCCAACGCAATCGAGCACGTGGGGCAAGTTTTAATGGTCCGGGGCAAACCAGTCTCATTTCATGCCCCAGCTATCAACGAGTATTTCGGGCTAGAAACACCAATAGGGGACCGATATGAAGATCTTCTCCCAAACCTGGATGAGCTTATCGCCTGTCTCTGCAGGCCGGGAACACAATGGGTAACCAAGCCTGGGACGGACATTAAAGTCACGTTTCCACACTCGGCGCTGAGCAAGTATGGTAAGTCATGGTACGGGTTCCTCTGTGCAAGACTAATGCCCACACGACATCAGAATGATGTAACTAAAGAACGAGGCCAACTTCTCTTTGGCATCGTCCACCACTGGTATGAGACTGGAAACGTCATTGAAACTCCATAGGTTGACGTGGGATTGTGTATTCAGGAGTCTATTGACCAATTTTTGCGAGGAGGCACCATCGACGGCTTAGTACATGGGTTTCTTAGTACAGATTTATGTCATAAGGCCGGGGTGCAATGGGATGTGGCAGAGCCAGTACAGATGCCCACGGCTGTGATTGATCATAAAACGATCCTTACATATAGAGCATAGGATGGCGCACATTCACACCTACGGGGTGAAGGTTATATCATGCTTCAACCCTCATCGCCACCAGTCACGGATGTGCCAATGACCGAAGAGGCAGGAACAGAGCCATCTACGTCGTCTCAGACACGGAGTCAAAAGCAGAGGTTACGGCTTGCTCAACGCCAGGATATTATGCATTCTTACAACATTAGCGCATTTACGGCATTGGCGGATGCTTTTTCCTATTTCACTCCAAATTCGGATCCAGTCCAACTACCCAACCCTCCTGTTTTACCTGCCTATGCCCCTTCGGATGATGAAGGTCCTCAAGACGAGCATTGACTCGTCTTGCAGGGAAGTTCTCGTGCTTAAATTTTTTTGATTTTCACGTAATGAGGACATTACTAATGTTAAGTTTGGGGGGGGTAATTTAGTATCATATTTATGTTAGTTCGTAGTAGAATATAGGTTCATTATAGTTTTAATCTACATTTGCATATATATAAAAAATATAAAAAATAAAAATAACATAAATATTTGTATTCACGTAGGATTTGTGTTAGTAGACTTGCATGGAGATTGAGCAATTATGCCTTGATAGTTGAGATGAGAGCCAATGAGGAATCTGATTTACGACTTACATGTTTAAATTCACTATCATGTGTTGATTAATTTTGAACATAGGAATCTCATAGCCTAATTTTAGCATCTTTCTAATCTCAAGCACACCAGCTGATTGTGAGTAGTAGCGAGGAAGATGATATAAGATAAAACATGGGCATGTATTCACTTGATCACATATTATAATTAAACAATGGCCTATAAATAAGTTTGGGGGAATTGTGGCTCGAATAAAAAAATAAAGATAAGAAAATCAGAAAGAAAAAAAATATAGTTCTGAAATAAAAACTGACTTAGTTCAACTTCGTGGCCTTTGTTACTCGGACAAGTAAACCCTAAGGGATGTCTTCACACCTAGCGCCCTAAAGCCTTCGGGTTTGGGAGTCATTGATCGAAAGTCCGTTACACGGGTAGCATTAAAAAGCCTATGGAAGTTGGACATTGCACAAGTCGGACTCGAGAAATAACTAGGGGGATGGAGCATTAAGATGCACCCACCTGGTATGAGAGCTTAATATTATTGTTTCATCTTTTTATTTCACTCTTATTTATGTGTATGCTATGATTGATTACAAGTCTATATTAAATGGTGGTCATATGTATGGATTTATCTGTATTCCTAATTGTTATTGTTGGAGTCATGTTGGACACACACACACAGAAACAGGCAAGAGTTATGTTATGAGGTGAGAATGTGAGAAGTTAAGATAACTCATAATTGATATTAATTGCATGTTGGTTGTTTATCTCTGAGGTATATTATTTATCTAATTACCATAGTTGTTGCTCGATCTCTGTAGTTGCATTCATAGGAATTAGTTTGTTAATATAGTTGGGTTTGCTTGAGGACAAGCAATGGTTCAAGTTTGGGAGAATTTGATGAGTAGGTTGATAAGTACACAATATTCATGATTTTTTATTCCTTTACATTTTGTTTTATTACATGTTTCATGTGTATATGAGCTTAATAAGTTGTTTATTATTTTCAGGTGAATTAAAGCTAAAAGGATGGAAACAAGTTGATTTGGAGTTGAATTGAAGAGGAGTTTGACCAGCAGTTGACTTTCTCAATATTTGGAGATTCCTACATGGAATTGGATTGATATTACTATTAGAATGAGGACTTCTTTGGACTGAGATTTTATTTCCTTATTAGATTATATTTCTTTATGGAAACTAGTTATAATTGTAATTCCTTTTAGGATTTGGATTCCTAGTTCTTATAGGATTTAGGCCCTTGTCTAGCACTATAAATAGAGGATGATAGTTAAGGTTTTATTCATTCAATCTTCTACCAACTATCATACCTCATTCAAGTGCAGACTTGGAGCATGTCAGGCTAGTTTCTTTATTCAGTTCTAAAGGGAGGTGGAACCTTGTTACAAGTAATTAATTAATTTAGTATTATTATTTATTCCTTCTTGTATGAAATTTCTTCTGATAATCTGTTTTCATTGATTGCATGCTAATTGATCTAATTAATTTGATATGGCCAATTGAGTTAATTTAATCATTATCATATGCTAGATTAAGATTGGTATTACGTGTAATTGATATCTGTCTTCATCACAAGTAGTAAATTAGTGATACTAATTGTGGACAAGCTTTTGGGTATTGCTAAGATTATCAGAAAACAAGTTAAACAAATCGAGCTTATGTGTTTGTTGCTTGGATTAGCCTAATTCTCTATTTCTTAATGCTTCTATCATATTAAATCTAGAGAGCTTGTTCTAGGTTATATGCTAGTTGAATCTGGTGAAGAGCTTGTTTCATACAGTGAATATCTAAGGAGAATTTCGGATAGCAGAGCTTATTGTTATCTAGGGTTAATAGTTTCATTGAATGGTAAAGAATAATAACTTAATTAATTGATTGTTGTGCTTGGTGAAACTGAACTACAGAACTGAAGTTTTTACATATTTGGTTAATCTCTTTATTTAAATTCTGTTTTTCTTAGTTTAAAACAATTTCAAAAATCCCCCATCTTTATTTTCTGTTAAAATAGTAGAATAAATCTAAAACAAACTCACTCTCTGTGGGATCGATCCTTGCTTACTACTGTGCTAATTATTTAAATTCGTGAAGTGAAAGTGAGGTTAATTTAGGAGTGTAAACGACAGCTCCCATAGGTTGAAAACCTATGATTTGATCTCGTTTAGCTTGATATATTGTGAGCTTTTGGGTATTGTTTATGTTACTTCTGATGTTTTTATGATTACTTTGCAGGTACGAGGATTAGAGCAGGGAAGCAAGTGGACTTGAGAGAAAAAGAAGGGAAATTAGGACAACCTGATAGTTAAGCGCGGACCGCGCTGATCATACAAGGGAAGAGGCGCAGAGCGTGCTTCCAGAGGACGAGTTTGTTGTATGTTAAGTGTAGACATTCAAAATTTTCTTTCCCTATTACTAACACTGTAGGAGGGAAAAACTATCTTAACAAATCAACCTCGGTCTCAATACCGGGCCATCAACTCAACCCCGGTCTCCATACTGGGCCATCAACTCAACTCTGGTCTCAATACCGGGTCATCAAATCAACCCCGGTCTCAATACCGGGCCACCAATTCAACCCCGATCTCAATACCGGGACAATCAAATCAACCCCGGTCTCAATACCGGGCCATCAACTCAACCCTGGTCTCAATACCGGGCAATCAAATCAACCCCGGTCTCAATACTGGGTCGTCAAATCAACCCCAGTCTCAATACCGGGCCGTCAAATCAACCTCGATCTTAATACCGGGCTGTCAAATCAACCCCGGTCTCAATACCGGGACATCAACTCAACCCCGGTCTCAATACCGGGCAATCAACTCAACCCCGGTCTCAATATCGGGTAATCAAATCAACTCCGGTCTCAATCCGAGAGGTACAGGTCAGCTCCGATCTAAACCCAGGAAGTACAGGTCATCCCCGGTCTTAACCTGGGAAATACAGGTCAGCCCCGGTCTTAACCTGAGAGGTCAGGTTAACTTTAAAAATAATCCTGAAGCATCACAACATCTCTAGAGGAAAACCAGGAATGACCAAGTCATCCTCGGAGACAACACTGAGGACGAACAAACTCGAATGGGATCCAAACCTTGGACATAACCCCAGGAAGTCAGCCGAAGGCCATGCCAACACTGAAGGCAACCCTAGGAAGGGAAAATGGTCATTTTACCAGCTTAAAGCCAATTCAGTCAAACTCAAGCCGAATTGATGCCACCAAATTCAGAACGAACCATAGCAATGATCTCGAGTGCAAAGAGCGCAAGACAGCTCAACGGATAAACTGCGGGGAATCGAAGACCTGGTTATGAACCCGTCTTCTTGGACCCGGAAAATGTTTTATCCCATGTCATTGTGACACTCTCGGCGAGGGCTTTTTGAAAAGGACAGCACGCCTCAAACGGACGCTCTGATCAAAAGTTAGAAAGTTTTGAACCTGAAATTGCATTGCTCATCGTGCACGTACTTCGATGCAATAGAACCCGTCACGTGGGCCCTGCCATGTGGAGCCGCACCTCTACCCGCGACAGCAGCAGGTAGAGTGGAGGCTCCTGGGTCTATAAATATGAGCTCACCCCCAGCTCATTTGATAATTCAAAAATGCTCTGAACCCTTACCTGTTTGGTTTTCCAGCTATTTTTTTGCCTTCCAAGCCCAAATGTTTTCACTCTAACACATACATATACCCACATACTACCACATATCAGAACATAACTGGTAGATTTGGACGTTTAAAGACTACGATTTGGCAAAAAGCCCGTGTAGCAGTCCATTATGAGTATTTTTACGATCAGAAAGTTATTATTACTTCTTCGCACTTTTATACACTTGTATATCAAGTTTTTTTTCTAAATATGCCCGAAACTCAGTTCCGTGGATGTTTTTGTTAACTTTTGGTACATTTTAGTACCTAAACGCATTTTTTGGCATTTCTACAACTCGGATTAACGATACGTCGCTTCCAACTTTTATATACTTGCATCTTCGTATTGAGCAACTTTGCCAGACTGGGTTATCTTCCCAGTCCGAGTTGGGCTTTTTTTGTATATATTTAACTGTATATATACTAACTTTTCAATTTTGTCAAGCCCGAATGTCAAATATACAGTAGTTTACTACTTTTATATATATATATATATGCTTATATAAGCAACATTCACCACACTGGGTTATCTTCCTAGTCTTGGTTGACTACTTTTCTATATATATATATATATATATATTTACATTCTAGTTTGGCCTGGATCATTTTGTGGCCTTTTTACTTCTTTTATATATATATATATATATTTATATTTCAGTACGGGCCTCGGAGTGAAAACCCATCGCCCTTTACTATTTTCTTACATTCTGTCAAGCCTGGATCATTCTGTGGCTTTTATACAGCTTTAATATATATATATATATATATATATATATATATATATATACATTTCAGTCTGAGCACCGGCGTGAAAATCCATCGCCCTTTACAGCTTTCGTATATATAATTGTATATATATATATATATTACTTTACTCATTTCTGTTAAATTTTTGCTTTAAATATTCATTTGATATAAATCGGCACTGACATTTCTGCAGGCAAACTAGATTTATTTAAATCTCGCCAACTCTAGCTTTCAATCGGTTCAAAATAGGTCCAGACAAAACTGAGAAGCTAGAATGGCTGAGATTTATTTAAATCTAGCATTTTTCTAGTTTTAGTTATAAAAGCTACCTCGTGGCCCTTAGATTGCTATCTAGTGGAAACGAGATGCTTCAGCCATGTGCGAGCCAGGATTTACTTATGAATCCTTGGTTCTAGCGATATTTGGATGTATTTCTGTACAAATTTGAGCTGTGCAGGTTTATTGGCCTTCCTATGTGAGCCTAGGAATCGTGGGATTCATGATCAAACTGATCAGAATCTGATTCCCACGATGGACAAACTCCACTTTACAAATGTACCCTGCCAATTTTTCTGTAAAAATGTACATACAAAAGACCTTAAAATGGTTATCCGGATTTAAGGTCTCAACATAGTGAAAATATAGTTTGTCGTGTCAGAGTCACTCCGATGGCTATCATGCCCATGAGGAGATCAACACTTGTATATATGTTATGGTCGAGGATGCTTCACAGCCCGACAATCATCATTCAAATTGAGCCTTAAGGCTGAAAAGATAAAACTGAAGTATCTATATAGTTTAATTCCTATGTTAGCGTAAGGGTTTGAAAACCTACTTTCAAAACATCATTTCAATAATCTCATTGAAAAAGAAGCTTTTGCAAATCAAAACAAACACTTTTGCAAATCAAATCAAAGACTTTTTGCAAATTAAACTAAACCCTTTGTATATAGTTCAACGATGCATAGACATGCTTTCAATCAAATATAGGCCCAATTTTCTTCCAGCATTCACACACACATTGCAAATTTAAAAGGGAAATATTGAAAAGATGCAGTACCGCGTTTACACGGGAGTTGTGGGGTGCCTAACACCTTTCTCACACTTAACCAAGCCCCCGAACTCAAAACTTCAGTTTCAAAGATCAAGTTTCGACAGTGTCCAACAATTGGGCCTCTTTTCAAAAAAAACTCGATTTAGTTGGTACAACCATTTAAAATCTACCAACTGGCGACTCTGTAAAACATTCAAATCGTCGACATAATACATGTTGGCCTTTTCCTAAAAAACCCTTCAAAACTTTTTTCGCAAATAAAAAGACTAAGGGTAGAGATAACTTAGGAAGAGAGAAAGATCCGGGTTGTGACCCGACCCTGTGGATTTTTTCCCAATGTCGACATCAAGCGTGGAGCGCGCAGCAGAATGAAGAGAACAGGCACAGACCGCGCCTGTCGGACAAGATTTGTCAGATTTTGTTGCCTTAACATATAGAAGTTGATTCAAAATAAGACTTTGGCTTGCTAATTGTACTAGGGTTTATAAGACTATATATACTAGTTATTCTCTTAGTATTAGATATCTTTTGACTGAAAATTCTTGGTATTCCTATGCTTAAATCATTTGGTATTCAATAATTGTTAGTTGCTTGATTTTAAATCATTTTAATTTAGTTAATTCTCACAAATCAATTGGAGTGAATGTTTAAGTAAAATAAATTGTTAGAAATTGGATAATGGAAATAGTTGTTTGATAACTATTCCCTATGGGTTCGACACTCTTCTTACTATTAGATTACTTAATTGACAGTGTGCACTTGCGTGTAATTGTTATTGTATAAATCGGACAACAATGGACTCCATGGATGAGAACCAAGTATAGGACTTTGGTTTCACCACCTGAAGGAATTAAGCCTATTGCGTGTAAATGGTTCTTTAAAAGAAAGACTAGAGCGGACGGCAAGGTAGAGACCTATAAGGCCCGACTGGTTGCAAAAGGTTTTAGACAAAGACAAGGAGTTGACTATGATGAAACCTTTTCACCAGTAGCTATGCTCAATTCCATTCGAATTTTGCTTGTGATTGCAGCTTATTACGACTATGAGATCTGGCAGATGGACGTGAAAACAGCCTTCCTCAATGGGAAACTTGAGGAGGATGTGTATATGACACAGCCAGAGGGATTTGTTTTAAAGGTTGGAACAAATCAAGTATGTTAGCTACAACGATCTATTTATGGATTAAAGTAAGCTTCTTATAGATGGAACATCCATTTTGATGAGACAATCAATGAGTTTGATTTTATCAAAAATGAGGATGAACCATGTGTGTACAAGAAGGTTAGTGGGAGCTCTGTTTCATTCCTTGTATTATATATTGATGATATATTACTGATAGGGAATGACATTCCTATGGTACAATTGATTAAAATTTGGTTATCTAAACACTTCTCTATGGAGGACTTGAGAGAAGCATCCTACATTTTGGGGATAAAGATCTATAGAGATAGATCTAAAAGGATGCTTGGCTTATCCCAAGGAACGTACATTGACTCGATGCTAAAGAGGTTTAGCATGAAAGATTCCAAAAGAGGTCTCATGCCGATGAGCCATGAAATAAATCTCTCTAAGAAACAGGCCCCAAAGACACCTGAGGAGAAAGACCGTATGAGTAAGATCCTTTATGCTTCAGCAATAGGATCTATCATGTACGGTATGATATGTACTAGACCGGATGTCGCTCATGCACTTAGTGTAACGAGTAGATATCAGTAGAATCCAAGAGAAGAGCACTGGAAGGCAGTGAAAAATATCCTAAAGTACTTACGAAAAACTAAGGATGTATTTGATGTCTACGGTGGGTCTGAATTAAAACTCGAGGGCTTCACAGACTCAAGTTTTCAAACGGATCAAGATGACAGTAAATCCGTTTTGGGGTATGTGTTTACCTTGAACGGAGGCGCAGTGGGTTGGAAGAGTTCCAAGCAGCAAACAGTTGCTGATTCAGTGATAGAGGCAGTGTATATAGCTGCAAGTGAAGTTGCAAAGGAAACTGTTTGGATGAAGAAGTTTATAATCAAACTTGGTGTGGTTCCTAGCATTGGAGGAGCAGTCCCCTTGTACTGTGACAACACCGGAGCGTTTGCATAAGCTAAGGAACCCAGGTCTCATCAGAAATCTAAACACGTGTTGCGGCGATTTCACTTGATCAGGGAGATCATTGAAAGAGGAGACGTCACCTTGAAGTGTGTAGACTCTCAAGACAACATTGCAGATCCATTTACTAAAGCTTGAACACAACAGCAGTTTGATCACCACTTAGAAAAGATAGGTATGAGATACAATGACGATTGGCTTTAGTGCAAGTGAGAGATTGAAAGTAGTATGCATACAAGCCAATCATGTATGATGATAAAGCATATACTTTGCAAACGATCTTATTTATTTATTAAGAAAAGTATTCATATATTAAAGGCATTTAATTATCTACATGATGCTATTTTTTATAATATGTAAATAACCTATAGTTTTAAGCAATGCTTTTAGAATCATGATGTTGATTATGCTAATGAGACCTAGATTCCTAGAAAGCTTAAAAAACTAAAATAGTTCCCAATCGTGGGATTACTAAAAAGGGGATTAGTAATTCCGGATAGATTGGTACATATGTTGCTTGCTCATTGGATGAGGATGATTTATCTCAAGATTATTTGTGTGGAGACACTAAAGCAAATATGTAGGTGCTTATTGGAGAATAAGTTCACTGAACGTGAAATGCTATGGAATACCTAATGGAGTTTTACTTGCCTATCAATAGAAATTCCTAATGTGATAGTAGTACAAGTGATCCTTAAACTTGAGATCATCATAGTATCTTGTGTGTAATGAATTATACTTTGACTTATTCCTTAAGAACCTCAGGGTATATCAAAGGGTATGTTTAGGTATAATAAGTTACACATGGAGATAATGAATGATCAATAAAGAATCTACCACTTCTAGTAAAAGAAGAGATATGTCCTATGTGATTCGTTAAATGACAACTCAGTAGTCATTGGCCAATGCAGAATGAAATTAGAAAGGAGTTTCTAATTTGCATTAGTTGGAGTTCTGCATTTTCTAATCGAAATAGATATAATTAAAAAAAATAAGACTTGACAGTAATTCCATGTCTTATATTTAATTGGGACATTGTATGGTGGAAGGATTTAATTGTACGGTAACTATTTACTCATAGGTTCTTTTATGATTAATGTTGAAATCTATATTATCTAGAAAGTCGTTGATCGCTAGGGAGGCTTATCCCTATTGTAGAATAAATGTTATTTATTTAAATGAATTATTAGTTTAATTTATTTATTTTAATAAGATTAGAATTGTTCTAATTGATTTATTCACAAACTGTTTAATATGGAGAACCTAAAGAGTCACACCATAAAAGGAAGAATAATTATTTAATAAGGTAATGGCATAATCATAATAATGCATTAAGTGTAATTAATTTAATCTATGGTGATAGAATAAATTAAATAGCTTAATGTTTATTATTTAATATTTTTGAAATATAAAATATAAATTAATAAGAGGAGTCTTATTAATATTATTACAATTATTATTATTTTAATTCTAAAGAAGTTTAGGAATTAATTTAATATTAGTACTCTCACTTATTCCTAATGAGATTAGGAGGCAAATTAATTAAATGAGTTTAATTAATTAATCCCAATATGTTGGAAAGCATAATTAATTAAAAGAGTTTAATTAATTAGTTAAATGAAACCCAATTTCTAATTAGATTAGTAGGGTTGATCAATATCTATATAAGAGGAGTCTTATATCAGATATTAATATACGTAATTCCAAGAGTTGGAGAGTACTACCTTTTCTATAGAGAATAGAAAACAAGGGTTTAGCCAACCACCCTCCTTGATAATTCTTCTTCTTTGGTGGATCACCTCTAGAGGCCAAACACTTGGGTGGCTAACGTTGATCAAAGGAAGGAGCCAATACAGGAGATTCAAGGAGATCACGAAGAGCAAGGAGTTGAACTCGTATATGTGGAAGCTAGTTTCTACAAGGGTATGATTCTGATTTATCCTTACTTTTTTGTTATTGATAATTGAGTACAAAGCATGATCTTGGTGAGGGTTTGTATAAAAATTTTAAAACCTAATTTATCTCGCTTCCGCTCTTATTGTGTAATTTGATTGCATGTATGCGTAACATACAAACCAAACACCCCAAGCTGTGACACCCCCAAATCTGGGTACTTCAATTTCCACGGGATTTGGTGTTCACTGTACAAATATAACATATCTAACTGCCCATAATAAAAACATCTCATGAAATAGATAAAACCTCTTCCCCTTATGGGGTTACAACGTCTAAATAATAAATAAATCCCAGGTTATACTAACCTTAAACATCAGTGCGGAAAACATAAATAAATAAATAAGTCTTAACAACATCAAAGTCTTAAACATGACCTTATCAAATTAAATAACAAGTCTTCAACTTAATCTTGCCCTTGCCTTTGCTAGTAGAAGGCTCGTCGGACCTTTCGTTCTTAATTACAATGTTATTATGCAAGAGTGAGCACGATTGCCCACAAATATAATAATATAACAGTAATAATAACATACGAGTAATCAAAGAGTTCTGAATAAAAGAAAGCTCGGCTTTTGAATCAAAAATGATTAACAAGAATCAAAAGTACATCTGAGGGTCATAAGACCATGAACTATGTCTCAGGTTGTCAAGTATTTCTACTTTAGACCTTTAACAGTCATAAGACTATATGGACTCTACTACTCGTACTTAGGGAAATCAGCCCTTAGTACTATAATGTGTGATAACCCGAAAATCTATAAGATTTTAAATGATTAAAATAAAGGTTAAAGAATAAAACCTAGATGAGAAGTTGAGAATTTATTTAAAAATTTTAAGTAAAACCTATATGGTTTACTATTTGAATGAGAATAAAGAAAATATGGGTTACAAAATTACAAACCCTAGAAATGAGTTATATATATTTGATGGAATATTGACGATAAGGTATTACGATACCTATAAAATTGATGTGAACTGAAAAGTGTAAGAAATGTTATATGGATACATGTGGGAATTTTAGTAAGGAAATAAAATTCACATGAAGAGATGCTATAAGGTTAAACGAAGATGAGTATATGTATAGAAATATATATATATATATATATATACTTAGCAAGTTGCTATATATTTTAGCAAGAGAAATGATGAATTAATTTAAGGATATGAAAAATCAAGATAAAACTATGTTAGTAATTAACATAGTTTGAATGTTGGCCTTGATTGGCAAATAAGAAGGTGACTAAGTATAGAGCTATTAGCTAATATGATTAGCAATAAAAATAGAGTAAGTTAAAACTCAAAATTTGAGTTATAGATAGAATTTTGAAGCACAGACTGCTCGGTTGCGTTCGGAACGTCAAGTTTAGTCAAAAAGGACAATAAACACAAAATGTGTAAGGGTTGACTTTTTGGTCAAAGTCAACAGTTGACTTTTATTGAGAAAAGTCAAAATTGGAGTTGGAAGTGAAATATGTGATGATTTATGTGAACTATGTATGTGTTATGTATATGATTAAATAAATATACATTATATAATAAGTACACATTTATTTTGTATAGAAACAAGAATTAAGTTATGTAACCTAATATATATATATATATTAGGTATGATAAGTAAATAACCTAAGGGGTTATAATATGGGAGAATGTTAGTATATAAAAATATATACTAACCCTAAGAAATTAATTTTATACATCTCAAATTAATTAATTTTATAACCTAATCAAAGTAAGTCTAATTGGGTTAAGTAATTAAATGTACATGAGTAAGGATTTGAATTACAAATTGAGTGAATGAAAATCCTAATTAAATAATTAGGGTAGGACAGAATTAAAATTAGTGGACTATCGTAATTTACATAGCCCAACTATTTTATTAGCAATCCCAAATTTTTTAATTTGAAGCCCAAGATTTTAGTCTAATTATTAAGGAGGGACCTTTTGGGCATTTAATAAAGCAATAAAAAGAAAACAAAGTGGGGAGCATAATGGGCTAGGCATTTCGGCCATATAAGAAAAAGAAGAAAGAAAGGATAAAGAAAAGGAAAAGAAAGGGAAGGATAAGGATAAGGAAAGAGATAAAAGATAAGAGATAAAGTAAAAAGGAAAAGATAAGGAAGATAGATAGCTAAGAAGATAAGGAGGAGATTAGAATAAAGAAGAAGATAAGGTAAGATAAGAGAGAGAAATAGAAAGGAAGAGAGAGACGTGATGGAGAGAGAGAGAAAGAGGTTGGTGATGTGAATAGATATAGAACATATATCTATATACAAATGATTACTACCATAAACCCATTTTTCTTTTCATTTTCTCTTACTTCCAAAAAGAGAGAGAAAAGCAAAATAAGAAAGAGGGAGAAAGGGGCATGGTCGGCAACCCCATGAGAGGGAGGAGAGGAGAGAGAAAGAACCTCCATGGGAGGAAAGCAAGGGAGGAAAAGAAGAAGCACACAAGCAATGTATAAATCCTATATAGCTTATATAATTTATGTTTGATTATTTAGAATCAAAACTTGGATTTATGATTCAAAACTCCAAAACATTATATTTATATATTTATAAGTCTACTATGTTTAGATCTATCACTTTTAAGTGTCAAAAGTTAGATCAAAAGTAAGAAAAAGAAAACTATGTTTTAAAAGTTAGAAAACCTTGATTTTCTTAGCATAAATTATGTTTTGCTTAGATTTGGTGTATGTTTGGTGTAATATATCATAGATCATGGTAGATCCATGATCTTAAGGTGTATTATTATGTGTTGTGATAGTTTATGATGATTAATGTTTGATAAATCAATAGATCATGAAAGTTTTCTTACGAAACACAAAGATTATAAAATCAAATTTTTGAGAAAACGGAACCTGATATTGAAACAACCATATCTCTTAGTGTGTTTCGAATTTTTGAGTGTGGTCAATTTCTAAAGTTAGATCTATAAGTCTTCTAACTTTTTCAAGTGGAATCACTAAAAAAGGAGTTATAGATTTCTGTGTGGACTATTTTGAGCAAAGGACGCCAAATCTGAAAAACCCGAAAAGTAGGCTGTCCGGATTTTTGAAGGGCTGTTTTGTCCACTTATTTTATGAAATAAATTCCAATATTTTGGGACATGAAAATATATGATATAAAGTAGCTTGTGTCCAAAAATGAGCTCATTCCGATTTAAATTGAGCAAGTTATGACTATTTTAATATTTGCGTTTTTTCGACAAAAATCAATGTAACCAGAGTTGTATAACTCCGATGGCCACGAAATTTAAACTAAAGGCTCACGTTAACATGTATAAGATCCCGCCAAGAGTTGGGAATTTCTGGAGTTAATCGTGAGGTAACTAATTTCTTAAGGAATTAACTAGAAATGAATTTTTGAAAAATACTAAAGGAAATTGAAAATTCCTGAAAATTATTTTTGTGTATGAAATACATATATTTATGTGTGAACAAAAGATAAATAAATAATAAGATGATTATGTTGAAAAAGGTGAATCGAGGTTGCTGGATTGAAGAATTAATAAATCTAGGTTGCTGGATTGAAGAATTAGTGAATCCAGGTTGCTGGATTGTAGCACAGTTGAATCCAGGCTTGCTGAATTGGATGTCAGTGAATTCAGGCTTACTGGATTAGATGTCAGTGAATTCAGGTTTGCTGGATTGGGTGTCAGTTGATTCCAGTCTGCTGGATTGGAAAATAATTTACTAAATTAAAATTCAGTCTGAATCTAGGTTGCTGGATTAGTTAGTTAAGTTTTGTTATGTAAGGAAACAACAAGTTATTTGAATCTAGGTTGCTGGATAAGGTATTTGACTTACTAGATTATGAAGAAGGACTTATAAAATGGAAGATTAAGTGTTAATTCACAAGTTATATGATAAAGTAGTATTAAGTATAAGGTAGCACAATCGTACCCTTTAATGGTTGATGTATAGTAGCTGGGTTAAACGATTCCTTCATATGGGGAAGGTATATACAAATTAGTAACCGAACTAACTTGCTGTAAAAATAGTGTGGACGAGACGAAAACTAATTTGTTAGTTGTTTGTGGGAAACCACTCAGTATACTATATTAAATATTATTAAAGACTCGATGTGTGCTAGGTTTAGACTTGTGTATATGTATAGTGTTAAGGTTATCTAACATTTGACTATGTGTTTAAATGTTAGATAGTTTACTTATAAAGTATGTTATGCTAATTGAAAGATATATCTTATAACTGATAGGTCTTTTCAATAAAGCAATTAACTTAAATTGCGTAGCAGTAATCGACGATACATGCAAGTTCCTATACTCTTTTATTGTGTAAGTTTTTCTAACTTGAACTCGAGTTGTTATTGTAAAGCATGTTCGTGATTAATCATTGTTGATTATATCACATCTATGATTTATTGATTCGCACATTGTGCATATTGTATATATTCATCAGGTATGAAAGGCTGATCACCTTCATTACCCTAAGGTTCAGATAAATTTGGTCATGCTCATTGTTGGCCATTCATCGTTATTGACTCGGTCATTCATTTATGAAAATTGATTCATGTTCTTTCACCAATATTATATTGTTGAAAGTTTGTCAGCTTATTATTCTTTTCAATCATAATATATCTTCATTTGAACTTAAACTTGCTAGGCAAACTTGTTGCTCACTCTTGCTATATCATGATAAATATTTCAGATTAAAGAAGAAACTTCGGACACAATCAAAGGCAAAGACAAGTTCCAGGATGGAATTATTATACAGTTAAAATGGTAATAGTATAGGATACAAATGACATTGTATGTCGTGTAGGCTATTGAATGCAGGTATTAAGTTAAGGTTACAGACCTTGGGAATTATGTTGTAAAAGTTATTGTATAAACAATTTATATTTATATCTTCCGCAATAGTTATAGAAATGATATATCGTAACATACCAGGTCCGAGGTTCTGGGGACCCAGATTTAGGGGCGTCACATAATGTGCACATCATCTCAATGCTAACGCATAATTAATCCCCTATAACAAGGTTGTTCATCTCAGTTTGACATCAGAGTCCGCACCAAAGGAAGTTTGGTTTGGATAAGCTCAATAACAGTTTTAGAATTTAGAACGTTCATAAACTATGGACTAGTCGAATCAATAAGGGTTCGCTAGTCTTACAAGGTTCAACAATAATTGATATTCAAATCGAATAATAAATCTCAAGAGTATACAATCGAATAAGTATTGTATAACTGAAATAATACTTTAAATGAATTATAATATCTCATATGGAATCTCAACTTGAATAAACAAGAATAAGAACGTGCTCAATATAGAAATATAAGTCTAGGACTTGCTCAATGAATAACTCAGAGTTTAAGGAACTTGCATCATGATAATGAATCAAGGATAAGAACTTGTTTAATTAAAACTAAAGTTTAGGAAACTTGCTCAACAATAGTAAATTAGGGATAGAACACTTGCCTCTTGTACAAGCTATAGTTATAATTAAAATTCACTTCCTCGACGTCCTACACATTTCATTACTTTATAATATCGATTAGTTCCATTACCACTACGTTTAACTGTTGAACTTCTCACTTAAGTTCAACTTAAAAACTTGGTTCATAAATCTTAACTTGTTGACTAACCACCTAACATGAGTTTGAACCCACAACATGCATATCACACATGTATAGTCTCTTAAACAATCATAATCAAACCTTACGACAACAATATCCAAGTTCACACATAACTTGTTAATATGAAGCTTCAAATTGTCTTATACATGTCAATAATATGTTATAGTAACGTGTTACATGCTCAACATCTTATCCGGTTCATTAGGTTAAGTTAACTCATTATGTTATGGATAAAACTACACAAAGCACAACATTCCAACTCTGTACCCCCCGCCGGGGCGGGGGTTGTGTAATACCCGAGAATTTTCATATATTATTAGATAAATATATTAATGGAAATGAGAATTTAGATGAATATAAATGATTTTGTGTTATGAGATGAATTAATTCAATTATATAAAATTGAGTAATTATAATAATTGAGAAATTGGTGGAGTTTGCGATAAACTCGTTGATAGCCTTGTGTGGCACAATGACGTAATATAAGAATGATTATATTAAGCAAACAATTAATCTATATTAATTGTAGAATATTAATTAATTGTTATCATAGAATATTAATTAATTGTTGTGATATATTAACTGTGATTGATTAATAATATGTGATTATTATTATTGCAAGAAATATAATAATAATAATGAGCAACGTGTTTATAAATATAATAAGAGTTATATTAAAGTGATAATTAATCATATAAGGGTTAATTAAATTGTTATGGAGATTAACAATTATATTAATTGATGAAGGATGTATGTATATTATTAATTAATAAGATGAGTAATTCTATGTGCAAGCATGCGAATTAAATGTGTAACATATATTAGCTAACTATGTATTATGTAAAGTGTAATATGACACTACTATATGGTAAGGCTTACTGAATTATGGGAGTTACATGATAATGCCTATGTGACATGTGAATATACAGTAAAAGAATATGATATGGATTATATATGTGTAAATTAATTGTACCACATTGCCATGTTAAAAGTACATTGTGACTTAAAAGTATATATTATATAATCTAAGTGGACTTGTATAATATAAGTATGTGTTTATAGTATATAAATAATTAATAAAGTTCCTTCATTCATTGAATAAGGCTTGTTGTGACATTAAAATAGCCTATGTGACAATATGTATGTACGTATACATTAAAATAGTGTATCATGAATATAAATAATAATTGATGATTATTTATATATATAATGGAATAATAAAATTTAATAAAGAAGATAATGTGATGTGATTATATCCAAGTAAATTATATCCGGTATTAATAAATGTACATGGATTATATGATGTGAGTACATAGGTAATCCCTAATTTTTCCTAATATAGTAATAATTGTACATTAAAACCCATTTTTGGAAAGTATAGTAACTAAATTGAACTAATTAATCACATTGCTGGAAATTCAAACGCATCAGTTGCTCCAACAGTGGCCAAATAGTGGCCTATAATCCCATTGCGTAAACTTGAGCAGCTATACTCCATGGTGATGATGGCTAAGCATATGGCTGAGGAAGTGTAGTTGAGCAACTCCTTATTACCCATTGTTCTCTTCTTCTACCTCATGAATTCTAACCTTTGAGCAAAGCCATTAACTAGATAACAATTCCTCTATAAATTGGCAGCTATGTTACTAAGTTTACGTTGCTGTGTTTTGTCTGATAAAATTCTGAGAATTGAAGTTTGAGTGTTTGTTGTTCAAAGAAGAATCTAGCAATCACAGAAAGTTAGAAGCTAAGCAAACTAAGTTTCAAGAGGTATAATTTTAAATTCCATATTCTTCATTCTTGTTCACTGTCAAAGTTTCAAATCTTGATCACGTTGAATTGGGTTGTAATTGGGGTATAGAACAATTGTTTAGTTGTTATAATAAACTTATAAGCATGTTAGAATATAATGTGATTGTTTTCGTGAATAAATTTTATGAATTGGGTTGCTGTCTGCCGAAGCAGGAGCTTCCAGCTCTGTACAGGTAACGGCGCAGCTGCGCCCTGGTTATACTAGGGTGCTGCGCAGCTGCGCCAGTGCTGGACTTATGTTTTGCTGGCCAAGGCCCTGCGCAGCTGTGCCAGTTTTGAACTGGGACGCTGCGCAGCTGCGCCGGCTACTGGATCTAGTTCCTGCTTTCTGCTAGAAATCTGTTATGGTATAAATAACTAATGTGACTTGAACAAGTCTACTAATGAGCTTGGCATGCCTATATGGATATATTGAGACAATGTAAGCATGTTTTACTAAGAGTTACACACATACTTATAGTTTGCGATAAACTTAGAGTTTTATAAACAAACTTCGAATTTGAAAATGAACTCGATATCTATACTTGCCATGTTAACATTCTGACCTTGCAAGCATATTTGTATGATTTAAGGATGTATGAAAAGCATGCTAACTCGCGTATATAGGTTCCATAATAAAATGTGGACATGTGAACCTTACTAATGACAACATAAGCTTTAAATGTGGACTTTAACATATTATATTAGGACTCTACGTTATGATATTTTCAACATGATTGAATATGCTTTGAAGGCATCATACATGTACGTACTTGTTAGATGTAATGCAAGTTAATCAAGCATGAGTTCGATTAAGTCACAAACTAGTAACAGTGCTAGAATCACACATCCATGACATAAAAACATATGAACATGCGTATCAATAAAATATATGACTACTTTATATCTCTAAATGATAAGCATGACAACATGGCATTGCATAATCCTAAGTCGTTAGGGATCGTGAATTAAAAACTAAATTATATATGATTGGAATTTGAAAGATTGAACAAGCATGAAAGTATCCTTTAAATATGTGTGCATACTTTGTGATATCATATGTTATGTGTTACTTGAACCCGACGGTTAACTTATGAGAATGTCATAACTTGCTAAAATGAAATATATTTTAGTATTGCTTGTAGTCTTATGTGATATTAATAATATGTGAGTATGTTTGCTAATTGTGGTAGTCTCACATGATAGTAATGATGTATGAATATGATCAACTTGAGAAAAGAGGAAGTTAAGGATAGAAATTATATTCTATATAACTGTGTAGCTAGGTTAAAACTTAGCTTATGTGTTGATCGTATATTCGAAGATAAAATGTGAAGTTAAATTATATGACTAATGAATATCATATATACGTAATGGTATTACGATAGAAATTCGAAAGTGTTGGCTAGCTTTACGTGAGTAAACTACGCATAAGGCAAGTATCCTAAACCCTTGCATTATTTTATTCAACGGATATCGTAAGCGAGTATCTAAACCTTATCTCTTTGGATACAAGTATTCTATCTTTGTATATTGCGAACTAGTTTCCTACTTAATCGTTTGAATTGAATTAGCATACTTGAACTCTTATTTCATTAAAGCTATTATTCATGTTGAACTTAGTATTGTTCTTGAATATTGTGAAAGTGTCTATGCCATTTGATTCGGCTAGACTTATATTATTGAAAAACGACCCAAACTAATTGATTGGTGCGGGATCTTGTAATTGACTGAGAAGAACAACCTTCTTTGAAGGGAATATATAATTGTCGGAGAACCGACGTGCACACTTGAGTATGATTGATTGTTATGCATAACGATGGTGCTTTAGGCTGATCACCTGTTGTACCTGTTTTTGTTGGATTTTCAGTTTATTACTGTTAATTCTAGTAGAAGTTCATAGTCCTTAGCGACTGCTCAGTATTCAGTTATCTTGAAATCTTGAATTGATTTGTTATTGAATCACATTGATATTATTCTGTCCTTAGCGACTATTATTGAAAACTGTTGATATTCTTGTTATCCTTGAACTATCAAACTTTGTTATACCCTTTCGAAAATTAAGGATTATATCACTTACCCTTATTGTATATTACTTGCTGGGCAATTTGTGCTCATTCTTGCTTTCCCTAAAACATTTCAGTTAAGGCAGAGCAGGGCGAACCTTCGGGCGTTGATAAGGGCAAGGGCAAGGCTACCAACTAGCTTGTCTCTTTTATGTTTTTAAATATTTTATTGTTGTATTAAGATGATGTAGTAAGACTGGTTTTGATTATGTTTAAGCTTAAGTTAGGTTATGTAATAAGTCGTTAATTGATATTATTATGTAATCTATTAAGTACTGTAGGTTGCGAGACTTGGGGGAATAATTATAATAAATCATTGTAAATTATTCTAGAATAGATTTTCCGCTGTGATGTGTGTTATTTAGTTATTATTATTGTGATGTATTACCATGAGCATGTGATGAACCGAATTCGAGAGACCAAGTGGCGGTCCTGGAATTTGGGGGCATCACAGGTTGGCTCTGTAGGTGGCCCGCCGAGGGCGGGGGTTCTTAGGCAAAAAGGCCCGTCGGGGAAGCGGTCCCCTGTACGGCGAACTACACTATTCATAGCCCAAATTAAATCCAAATTAAACTAACACGACGATTTTTAATGCTACCCATGAAGTATAAACTTCACATAACATGTAATAACATATATGGCATGCATTTAACACTTTAGATTACGAAATCGTTCAAATTAGAGCACATAAATTCACTGTTTTTTGGAATTTTGCAACGTTTCGAGGGAAATCATGAACTTCGACATTACAGATTCGTTACAACTCCGAATCTGTCCGTTTGAATTTTGTTTATTCTTTTAAACATGCATAACCATAATCAACTATCAATTTAAAGTTTAATAAACAATTAAAGCATACAAATTTGTACATAAGGGCCATATTCATACTTTTTATACTCTGTAACTCATGAAACTTTGATTAACGCATAATTACATGAAATTGATTGTTTTAAAACATACATAAGTGATAGAAAATATGTTATGAGCATATATTAACACATATATCATCATATCAATCGTTAATCACCAAAATAGTTATTTATAGAGGACTTCAAAATATACGTTAATGGAAAACTAAGAACATGAATTATAAGACATGGGTTGAGGAATATACCCTTGCTAGTTTATTTAGATGATGATAGAAACTTCTTCAATTCTCCTTCAATCTTTAATCTTCCTCTCAACTTTCTCTAACTCTCTCTCTCTCTCTCTCTCTCTCTCTCTCTCTCTCTCTCTCTCTCTCTCTCTCTCTCTCTCTCTCTCTCTCTCTCTCTCTCTTAGTTCTCTGATATGAATATAGTATGAAAGAATATAGATATAATGTATAGAGTCTGATATATAATATACGTATAGTTAATTAACTGATAGTTAATGGGTGTCAGTTAATCCCCATAATTGATTAACTACTCCCACTAACTTAAGGCCATGTTTGGTTGTCTCTTCTACTAACTCCTTTTTCATTATTTTAATTAAAGTGTTTATTATATAGTTTAATTGTCACACTTTAATTAATCAAATAAACTTATTTAAATTTAATTAAATAAAATATAATATTACACATTAAATCACATCATCACATAATTAAAATTCTCATTTATTAATTATTTCAAATTATTAAATCTCTAATTAATTATTAAATTAATTAGAATAACATTATGTTTATTAAATAATTCATTTAATTAAATAAACTCAATTAAATTCATACTTTGAACTATAAAACTTCTCCACATTAATTTAATCAATATAACACATATAATTAAATTAATCTACCACAATTTCATCAAATAATTATTTGACTCAATAATTAAAACATCGATAACTCAATAAATAAATCATCAAAATATTTATTTAATTCAATAAATATTTAAATTAAATTACAAAATTCTCGTTTGTCACACAAGCAATCTGGCCAGAATCTCGAACAAACATTACTACCATTACGGTCAGAACATTATAGAAGCCAATTATAATAATATTGACAGAAATGAGATGCTTTAATAAAAGAAGTATATGATGACAATCTGGATTTAATGATATGAACAGCATCCTTTGCTATAATGGCCTGAGGAACAAGGTTGTCATTGTGAATTTTCTTGTTACTATATTCCCAGATCTTGTAGAATGTAACTGCAAAGGTAAGTTATAATATGTGCTTCGAGAGTTTCCTGCCTTGGAAAGAAAAGATGAAAGCAGTTCCAGTCCGTAGGGGCGTTAGTCCAATCCCCCAAAACAAGAGTGTGCTTCAAAATGACAGATGAGTAATTGTAGTTGAAGAATAGGTGTTCAAAACTTTCAGCATGCTGTTGATATAAAGGGCATAATAAGACTCTACCCGATGAGTAATGCGTGGTAATATTATTGTTTGGGAGCCTTTTGAGGAAACCCATCCAAAAAATGAAAGAGTACTAGGGTACATAAAGTTTATGCCAAACAACCTTGTGCCAAATTGGCTTATGCTGTTTAGATCTAATGTAGTCCCAAATGTGCCTTGCTTTGATATTCTTTAGATCCACTACATTCCATTCATTTCTATCTGCAGAGAAGGGATGAATAGGCTGAGCTTCAATAAGTCTTCTAAACACTATAACTTCATGGTGTTTGCTCTAAGGTAAAGCCCAATTGGAATCCAAAATAATGTCTTCGACTTTGGTAGTGAGGGGTAACCAAGAGTTAGCCAATATTTGCTGACTTGGGTTAATGGGGTTACCATTAATCCAAGGATCAAAAAGCTAGTATTTGACCCATTGCCCACTTTGTATATAATATGATTTCGAGTTGTGGCCCTTAGCTTATGGACCTGTTTCTAGATCCAAGAACAGTCCAAGGGGGTATTAATATTCCAAAAGTTTTTCCTCTTTAGGAAAGTTATTTTAACCCATTCAACCTATAGAGAAAAATAATCACAATGGATAATTTTAAGCAGATGCGTCATAATCAGAGACTTATCCCATTCAGTTATACCCTTCAACCCTAACCCTCCTTCAGAAGTGGGGAGATAGAGCTTATGTCAAGCGACACGAGCTCTAAATTTTCCCAGAGAAGGGCCTTTCTAAAGGATACTACACAGAATGGATTGGATAGCCCTAGATACAGCTTTGGGAAAAATGAACTGATTGCTCCAAGAGGATTGGATGGAGAAAAGGATAGACTTAATGAGCTAGAGACGGCTAGAATAAGCAAGGGCGATAGATGTCCAAGATGAGACCTTTTTGGTGATTCTGTGAATTAAAGGAAGGCAGTTATGAAAGGAAAGCTTTGATGAAATAAGAGGGACTCCAAGGAATTTAATGGGGAAGGTGCCAACTTGAAATCCAAGAAGAGAAAAAATAAGAGTAGATGTCTCATGGTCAGTGTTTGCCAAGAAACAGTGGCTCTTTTGAACATTTGGTATGAGACCAGAATAAAGAGAGAAGGACTGTATGCATGAAAGAATAATACTAATAGAGTGGATACTTGCATGACAGAATACAAGGATATCATCAGCAAAAAATACGTAAGGGAGCTTACATTCCTTAGTTCTCCAGTGAAATATGAAATCTTGTCGCATGGTACCCCTAGAAATCTTAGAAGATAACATTTCCATGACTATGACAAACAAGTAAGGGGATAAAGAATCTCCTTGCCTTAAACCTCTAGAACTCCCAAAGTAGCCAGCAAGGGAACCATTAACCTTGATGGAGAACATAGCTGTGGAGACACAGGCTTTGATCCATCCAATGAAGACAGGAGGAAAATGAAACTGATGAAGAGTGGAGAGGAGATAGTTCTAATTGACAATGTTAAAGGCAGGTCAATTTTAAGGGTACAACGAGGTGGACCAGAAGACCTATGAAAGTTCCTGAAAAGATATTGGGCAAGAAGAATGTTATCACTTGTGTTTCTTCCCTTAACAAAGGTAGATTGAGCCTTATCAATAATAGAAGGCAGGACACCCTTAAGCCTGCACGCCATGATCTTGGATATACATTTGTAAACAGTGTTACAACATGATATTGGTCTGAAGTCTAACATTGAAGAAGGGTTTTCACACTTGGGGATAAGGGAAATGGCAGTTGAATTAATTCCTTTAGGCATATAACTTGTAGAGAAGAAATACTTGATAAGATTGGAGAAATCCTTTCCAACAATGTTACAGCAGAGGATGAAAAAATTGATATTGAACCCATCCGGACCTGGACTTTTATTCCTTTTCATAGAATTTAAAACATTGAAAATTTCCTCATCAGTAATAGGAGCAGTGAGAGAACAAGCTTGAGCAGGGCCTAATATGCTTAGCAGAGGTATTATCCGAGTCTTAAAAATAATTTGTGGCAGAATCTAGATTAAACATATCTATAAAGTACTTGGTAGCTACCGATTCGACAGCAGATTGCCCATGAACCAAATCACCCTCATCATTCAAGATAGAAAGGATCTTATTAGTATTCCATCTGCTCTTAACCATATTAGAGAAAAACTTAGTGTTCATGTCCCTAGTAGCAAGCCATGTCACCCTAAATTTCTGTTGCATCAAGGTTTCCACTAAGTCAAAAGCCTTCCATAAGGATTGGAGACAATGCTTTTCATTACCAATTAGATTAACATCCAGTGGATTGGCCTGAAGAAGAAGTTGAGTATGACGTAGAGCATCTGTAGCAATTTTAACAGAGGCATACAGGTTCCCCACATTCCTATTCAAAGAAATCAGTGCCTTCTTAGTCATTTTGAGCTTCTCGATAAAGACAGTGAAAGGGTTGCCATGAACAGTTTGACTCCAGACAGATGATACACTATCCATATATCCATCCAGTTGAGCTATGTGGTTAAAAAACTGGAAAGGTTTCCTACATTTGTTGAGTGGAGTACCAGCATTTAGAATAACTGGAGAATGGTCTGAGATACCTCTAGGCCCAAAAGTCACATGTGCATGAGGGAAGGATGAGAACCAATTCTTGTGAGTTTTATTCTCTACTATTGATTCTTTGAAGAATTCCTAAGTCATTTCTTAGTTATTTCTTTAAGATTCAATTCGACTTATCATATAACAATTCAAAGTTGTGTGTGGCGTCTTCTACTACATCAATCGTCGATTGTATCGAGATTACCACTTCAATATTAGTGAGGGGTCAATGTGTCGTTGGTGTTCATTAAATGCATATTTCTGAATGAGAGCAATTGTACCAAGATTACCGTCTACATGTAGGCGATGGGTTAAGGTGTTGCAAGTAATTCATACTACAACTTTGCTAGAAACGATCTGGGCGACGACCACCTCACGCAAGCGTGTTGTGGAGTCTATCATTTAGTATCAGAGCTAAGTTCTCTAGCGAGTTATCTATCCTTTAAGTTTCTGTTAAATTGCTTAAAAAAGAGTATAAAAAATATAGATTTTTAAATTTTTGTCGATTGCATGCTATCATCGAGAGTTCATACCTTCTATAAATTGTTTCGTGATAAGTTATTTTTGAATTGATTAGTAAAACCGAGAATTGCTAGGTGAATTAAAAAAAAACCTATTAGAGAGAATATTTAGAGGTAAAAGCTCAATAGTGAAAGTAATTGAGGGTAAAAGCCAATTTTGAGTGCGTACACGAGTGAAAATAATTTATTCGAGTGAAACACGTAAGGGAGTATGGTGAGAAAACTATTTTCTACTAATCCTTGTTTTGCAGGAAATATGTCTAGCTCCAAAGATAAGGAAACTTTTGAGGAGCCGCCCTCTACGGCTGATTTGAAGTTTAGGATGGAGGTCATGAATAAAGAATGGGGTAGAAGATTGGAGATGGCTATGGAACGAGTGCATGAACAACTTGATTAGATGAGTGCGTCTCTTGGAGAACTATCAATATCATGGGACACAAAAAAAGGGAAGGACACAACAACGGGAAGCTAGAACAGAGGAAACTCACTTTGAAGGGGAATTTAGTGAGGAGGAAGATTGTGAATCTGAATTCTTACATCGAATACAAAGAGGTGCGAGAGAAAGATAAGGTTGGAATAGGGAAGATGATAACCTGAGTAGTATCAAGATGAAAATTCCAGCTTTCCAATGGTGGAGCGATCCAGAGGCATATCTAGAATAGGAAAAGAAGATAGAATAGGGACTGTCATAATTATTCAAATCTCAAGAAAGTCAAATTAGTTGTTACTGAATTTTTAGATTATGCAATTACTTGGTGGGAACAGCTAACTACTAGCAGAAGGAGATGTGGGGAACGTCCAATTGAAATATGGGCGGAGATGAAAGCAATAATGAAAAAGAGATCCGTACCTAGTCACTACCATCGGGATTTGTTGCGGAGTTTGCAGAATCTGAAATAGGGAAGTAGGAGTGTGAAGGACTACTTCAAAGAGATGGAGATGTTAATGTCTAGAGCTAATATGGATGAGGATAGTGAGGCAACAATGGCGCGATTTTCAGCAGGGCTAAATTGGGATATAGCGGACTTAGTGGAACGATAACATTATGTGGATTCAGGGGATATGGAACATTTAGTTATCAAGATTGAGAAACAACTTAAGAGGAGAGGTGACCAATGTTCAAATTCTACCACAAGCTCATCATGGAAATCTAATGCTGTAAAATGAGAAGAGAAGCCAGCTGTGAATAAGTCAAAAGTGGAGTTCAAATCGGATGTGACTAATAGTGGAAAACAAGGTAAAACTGAACCTTCTTCTTTTAGTGGCAATCGAGATATTGTATGCCTTAAATGTCAAGGTAGAGGACATATTTCTAGCCAATGTCCAAATCAAAGAACTATGTTATTACTTGATAATGGGGAGGTGGAGACCGAGGGAGAAGAGAGTGATACTGATTTTATGCCATCATTAGATGAGATAGATGAGGTTGCTATGCATGGTGAAATCCTGGTTACCAGGAGGGCAATTAGTACGCAGATTAAGGAGGAGAGCAGTGAACATCGGGAAAACCTTTTTCATACCTGGTGTCTTGTGAATGGGAAATTCTATTGTGTAGTTATAGATGGAGATAGTTGTACAAATGTGGCGAGTGCTACGATGGTGGAGAAATTAGGGATGACTACCACTAAACATCCACAACTATATCGTTTGCCACGGCTCAATGCTAATGTCGACATTAAGGTGACTAAATAGGTGTTAGTGCCATTTACTATTGGTCGATATGTTGATGAGATATTATGTGGTGTGGTGCCTATGCAGACGGGTCATATGTTATTAGGTATACCATAGCAGTTTGATAGGAGGTTAAGTATGATGGGTTTACCAACGAATATTCCTTTTTCACGACAAGAAAAAAATCACTTTACGTCCTATGTGATCAAATTCATTTTCAGAAAAATCATGTACAAAAAAATAGATTGAAGAAAAGAAAAATCAAGAGGAGAATAATAAGAGAGAAAAACAAAAAATTTTGTAAAAAAAAATGATGTGAGGAAAGCTTTGGTTTCTAAACAGCCGATGATTTTAGTTTGGTATAAAGAGACGCTTTTGAATACTAATGCTAATGATTCTTTGTCTAGTGTTGTTTCATCTCTTTTAAAGGATTTTAAAGATGTATTTCCCGAAGAGCTTCCTCAAGGACTACCACATATTCGGGGAATCGAACATCAAATTGACTTTGTTCCCGGTGCGACAATTTTAAATCGTCCGGCTTATCAGAGTAATCCATAGGAGACGAAGGAGTTACAAAGATAAGTTGATGAATTAATGGGAAAAGGATTCATGAGAGAAAATATGAGTCTATGTGCAGTTCCGGTGATCCTAATACCCAAAAAGGATGGAAAATTACGGATGTGCATCGATTGTTGAGCAGTAAATAACATAATGGTAAAATGTCGACATCCCATCCCTCGTTTAGATGATATGTTAGATGAATTGCATGGGTCTTGTATCTTTTCAAAAATTAATTTAAAAATTGGTTATCATCAAATATGAATGCAAGAGGGTGATGAATGGAAAACAACGTTTAAAACTAAATATGGTCTTTATATTTGTTAGGGTTTCCTTTTAGTTTAACTAATGCACCCAACACTTTCATGAGATTAATGAACCATATTTTGTGTCCATTCATTGGAAAATTTGTCGTAGTTTATTTTGATGATATTTTGATTTATAGCAAAAACTTAGAGGATCATCCATCGCATTTAAAATATGTTTTAGATGTACTTAGGAAGGAAAAGTTGTTTGTTAGCATGGAAAAGTGCACATTTTTTTCATATAGAATTGTTTTCCTTGGCTTTGTTGTGAGTTCACAGGAAGTCCAAGTTGATGAGGAGAAAATACGTGCAATCCGAGATTGCCGAGTCCATCAAATGTGAGTCAAGAGCGAAGCTTTCATGGACTCGCAAGTTTCTACCGACGCTTTGTTCGAAATTTCAGTGAGATTAAAGCAAAATTGACTGAGGTCAATTTTAGCGAAATCATTCACCACAAATTCAATTTTTAAACCATTTTAATTCATTCAAGTTGCAATGTTTTCATTTTTCAGAGCATTAACATAATCCACCATCAATTTCAGATTTTAAACATGGGTTCATAGCTAATTTTAGTCTCAAAATAGACCAAGACATATATATTTCAACAAAACTCTAATTTCTCCTTCTTAAACATGTTTTCATGAACTTGATTACACCAAAACTACTTTTAGATGATATATAACAAATTACACATACCCATAACATATATAAACCATATCTTCACAAATCATCTACCCAAAAATCCATTTACAGAGATGAACTCAAGAAAACACAAAATAGGGTTTACAACTAGATTATTACATTTGATTTCTTCTTTAGATTGGCTAGATGATTAGTTACTTGATCAATCTTCTTCTTCCTTAATTTCTCAGACCCTTTTTGCTCTCATCTTTCTTAGAGAGTTCTCTCCCTCAATTTCTCTCTAAACTTAGCCTTATGAAAATAAGCGTAAGTATAAATTGCTAATGGGTTACTCAGTTACAGAACGTAAAAGACCTCAGCAGTTGTAAAAACCAAAAGCCACAAGGTCTTGTTTAGCTTACCCAAATAAAACTCCTTTTTATTTATTTTAATAAACCACTTATCCTATGATACCTTTGTCACACCAAACTTAAATAAATCATAATCTTTATTTACCCAACACAATATTTACTTAGCAAATAAAATTAAAATTTCTATCTAGCCAACCATAATTATAATTTTATTCAATAAATTATTTTATTTAATAAATCGTTAATCATCTAATTTAATCATTTAATTAAATTAGAATATTACCATTCCATAATAATTTCCGTCGAATATTTATTTTATGCCATAAATATTCCAACAAAAATATTTATTTTACTTAATAAATATTTTAACTATTTACGAAATTCGCAATCGTATTACATTAACGTTTTACATTTATATGTGATGAGTTGATTTTATACCTACGAATCAGTGTCCTTTATAGCTTGATTCTTGGATATTTTAAGTAATTTCATATCATTTTACTTTGTTTTTGTAAATGTTGCTTGCAGGAGAGAGAACGGATGGAAATGGGACGTAAATGCAAAATTTCAGCAGTGCATGGCATGATGACCCGTCGGGGCGGATTTCCATATGAGCAAATACCAGCTGGGGCAGATATGCAGCACTCGGCCGGACAGTAGGAATACCCGCCGGGGCGGGTGTGTTAAGGCATAAATATCCGCCGGGGCGGGTAGGCGCGGCTGAAAAGAAGGTTTCCTGAGTCAAGTAGGATTTGGACGAAAAGAAGGGCTACGATTTGTTTGGCGAATATGAGGCTATTTAAGGGTCAGAGAGAGGCATATATCGGGGATACTTAGCCTTACACAAGCCCTAGATTGGATATTGACTCTTGAAGAGAATTGAAGCATAGTTGACGCACGAAGAATGCAAGGAGTGTGAAGAAGAGCGGTGATACAATTCTAGAGTTTATTTTCTCTCTTCCTCTATATCTTGTATTCAGAATGCTTGATAATTTGTGGATTATAGATGTTAATTCATTCATGATGAACTAATTTTCTATTTAAGCCTATAACGGATCTTATTATGTAACGGAGGATTGAATTGCTTTCAATTTAGTTTATAATTATTATTTCCAGGTTATTTACTATGTGTTGTGCATAATTTATATAATTGCTTGATCACCAGTAATCTGTTATTCCATATGAATTCGAGAGATGCTATATGGGATTGGAACTAGCCATAGTGACGTATGTTTGTGATTTCTACTGTTAGTTGGGATTCATAATTTATGTGTAGGATAGAAATATCTATGCATCATGCGTAATCTGATAAGAACTTGATATTAAACCTTTTTCAATTATAATTCACGTAGAGATATAGTGAATTAATTAATTAAGGTGCTTTGCTTAATTCTATCAATTGTGGATTTAAGTGAGTATGGGTGTACTGCATCGAGAGATGGTTATATCTACTTATGTGTTCTTGGTTAATAATCTGGAATAATTTATGTAAGCTGACGGAAATTATATTATTCAAAGTGAAATAATAAGTGAAGTTGTAGGTTTAATTTTCCTAAACTTGTTAAATCCCTGAAATAGTGTTAGTGATAGTTTGAGTAGTATTTAGTCTAAACATCATCATTAAATCATTAGTAGTTTAATAAAGCTGAAATAATAAAAAAAATTGGTACTTGTTGGAATAAATTGGAATTATTGTCTCTGTGGGTACGATACTTTATCTTATCATTATATTACTTGTTGACCACATATACTTGCGTGTAGCGCGTATAGATAATACCCAATAAGTTTTTGGCGCCGTTGCCGGGGACAGTAATTGCATTTATTACTTACAATATCAGTTTAATTAAATTATTTTTAGTTAAACATATATATATATATATATATTCTTAATTTTTGTTGTTTATTGGCTATTTCAGGTAATCTCGAGTAGTGCATGCAAACTCGATCACAGAAGCCAGAGTTGTTGCCTTACGAGGACGACATCGACAAACGGTTTCAGCGGTTGAGTAAGTGGATTAAGAAAACTCGAGAAGAACTTGAAACACCCAAAGACAACATGGTTGAAAAGAAAGAGAAAGCACTGAGGGACTATGCTACACCGCGGATTTTTGAAATTCAGTCAAGTATCACCAGGCCGGCGATTAATGTTAACAACTTTGAGATCAAGCCTGGAACGATACACATGGTGCAGAATAATTGCTAATTTGGGGGTCTTCCGAAAAATGATCCAAACCAGCACATTTTTAGTTTCATAGAAATCTGTGATACCTTCAAGTGCAACGGGGTTTCAGATGTTGCTATCAGATTAAGGTTATTTTCGTTCACACTCAAAGACAAGGCAAAGTGTTGGCTCCATTCTCTACCACCGGGATCAATCACCACATGGAATGATTTGGTGCAGAAATTTTTGGCTAAGTTCTTCCCGCCTTCAAAGACACATAAATTGAGAACGGAGATATCTTCATTTGTATAGTTACAAGGAGAGTCATTATATGAAGCATGGGAGAGGTACAAAGAACCGTTGAGAAAATGCCCTCATCATGGACTACCGCATTGGATGCAGATAAACACATTCTACAACGGCTTAGGGAGTCATATACGGACTAGCATCGATGCAGCCTCAGATGGAGCTTTTCTGGCAAAGAAATTTGAAGAGGCATGGGACTTGATAGAAATAATGGCTACAAACAACTATCAGTGGCCAACTGAGAGAATGACTCAACCCAAAGCGGCAGGAATTTTGGAGGTGGATACTATGACAACTTTATCTGCACAAATAGCAGCGTTATAGAAGAAAATGGTTGCCATGTCGACAGGAAACGTACAGCAGGTATCATTTATATGTGAGCTTTGTGCAGGTGAGCATCCGACAGAACAGTGTGCGATCAACCCAGCTTCAGTACAGTTTGTGGGTAGCTATAATAGGCCACCTAACGCATATCAGAATGCATAAAATCAGGGGGCCCAAAACCATCTGAATTTCTCATGGAGCAACAATCATAACCAAAATCAAAATCAGCAACAGGCTCTGTAACGATTGTGATTTTATATTTAATTTTAAATATTTATTGAATTAAATAAATATTTTATGTGATTTATTTATTGAGTTAAATAAATAAATTATGTGATTTATGGAGTGATTTAATTAAGTGTATATATTAATTAATTGAATGTGTAATGCTTATTTAATTAATGTATATTAATTTTATATTATAATTCTAATTTAATTGAGATAATTAAATTAGATGAATTATGTGATGAAGTGTTACATGAATTATAATTAGCGAGTAATTATAATTATGTGGCAATTTTATGTGATTTATTGATGTTAGATTTTAATTGATTAAATTAGATGATTAATATTTAATTAATTAAAATGTGACATTAAAGTATGCATCAAATAATTTATTAAAATAAAGAAAAGGATTTTTAAATTTACTTTAACCAAACAAGGCCCTTATAATTGTTTTAAACCTATTTCTACCAAACGGGGCCCTAACTATCAAAAAGCTATTTAAATAAACTGTTTACCAAACATGGCCTTAGCATTAATAATCTGTTTTTAAAAATAACCTTGTTTTGCCAAACAAGGCATTATGGCTTTTTGAAATTTGTAACTGACATTATACTTAATATATTTGTCGGTTATATTATATAATTAAGCCTATATCTATTACTACGTATTATATTATACGTTAGTCTAAACTACGTTAGAAAGAATATCAGTGTAAGAGAGAAAAGAAAGAACAGAGTAAGAGTTAGAGAAGAGAGAAGAAGAAGAAAAGGACGAGCTTAAGCATCATCATCTTCTTCATTAACGATTAGCAAAAAGGTTATAATCTATAATTTTACTCTTACAATTATAGAACTCAATTCATATGTTTCATGTATTTTATTCTCTGTCAAAAGTTGAGTTTTCATGGAAGTTATGAAATCATGAATTTTATATGTATGTATTGTATCCATGTGTTGATTGTGGTAATTGTATGACATAAGAGGATTTTCAGGAATTAAATTACTGTTAAAACAAGTTTCATGGAAAAAGTTTTGTTCATATTGTTTTATGTATATTAATTAGTTTTAGAATGGAAAATTTAGGAATTTGTATGTGTTAGTATGTCTAATTAGAATTGGTTATGATGTTATATTCAATTATGAAAAGATTTCATATGTTATAAGCTGAATTACTTGAGAAATTCTATTACAATAGATTATTTTATGGAAAAATATGAGTTTTCATGAAAATGGCCAAATTGGATTTTTAAAACTATTGATTCTCGTTGTTTAAATGAGTTTATGTTTTGAGTGCATGTTAGATATATGTATTACAGCGTATATATGATTTACAGTGTCTATGTTACTGTATTTTTGGCTTGTATGGGTTGTCCGGTAAAGCAGGGAGCCGTGGCTGTCTGCGTCTGGCCGAGCTGCTGCGCAGCTGCGCCGGCAGCAAGGCCAGGAGCAGCGCAGCTGCACCGCTTGGTTTTACCAGAGCCTTTACCTACGCAGCTACGCCGGGTTTAAGGCAGCTGGCTGCGCAGCTGCGCCGGGTTCGGTGCAGTGGCAGTGTGTTTTAAACAATTGTGCAGATTATTTTCATGCCTAAGTTACATTATTGCTAAGATAATGAGCATATATCTAGCTTCTATAACATGTGTTAACACGAAGTTGGTAATTTCATAATTTGGAAAATAAAAGAAATTTTGAAAACCTAATATGGTATTTAAAACTATAATTGTTTAATAAGTTACTTAATTATAATTTTATTAATTATAATTAAGAGTAAATGTGTAATTTAAATTATAAATTTTGTGAAATTATAAGGTATAGAAGTTTAATTATTTTAATTTAAATTATAATTTATGTAATTATAATTTAATAAATGCATGTTTAATTGTGAATTTTTAATTGATAATTACATAATTAATTATAAATTGTGTAATTATAATGCATGTTATAGTTTAATTAATTATTGATTATAATTGATAAAGACATGATTAATTATAAATTGTGTAATTATAAATGCATGAATGTGGTTTAATTGATTTTAAATTATAAATTGTTTATAATTTAAAAGGTAATGATAATTTAAGTAATTATAATTTGATTAAGTGTTTGAATTATAATTGTTTAATTATAATTGAGTTAAATACATAATTAATTTAATTATGTGAATATGTAGGTGATGTAATTAACTATGTGATGGTTGATTATTATTACTATTTAATCAGAATGTGAGTTAACCATGAGGGTTAACCACTTATGTGAATTAGTTACGTGTTAACTAATTTAGGTTACTGTGATTGAATATATATGTGTAGGAAGTATTAAAGTACGTGAATTGTGTTAAGTAGCTTGCGCTTGAGGCAAGTCTTCTAAACCCTAAACTCGTAAATTTTACGCAAGTTTTCTAAACCCTAATCTTGTATTGATTTTATATGATCTCTTGAATTCATATATTCATTGTTGAGAAGGTCCTTTCCATTTCAGTATTGGACAATTGTTTATTTAATTGAAATGGTCTTAACTTATTGTTCAAGTAAGATCCAATTATTATTTTAAATGCTTTAGGTTTACTTCTAAAGCATATGTTAATTCATAATTCTTTTATTTTGAATTATTGGAAGTCGATTCAACTAATCCTTAGTTGATGAACGTGAATTCTAAATTACCCTTGTAAGCTTATCCAAACCAAACTTTCTTTGGTGCGGACTTGAATTCAAATTACTGAGTTGAACAACCCTATTTACTAGGGGAGGTTACCACGCATAGCGTTAAGATGGTTGTGCACAATACATGGTACGAAGGGCTGATCCCCCTAAGTACGAGTTAAGGTCCATAGTCTTATTGACTGTTAAAGGTTTAAATAGAAATATTTATAACCTAGGACAAGAGTTCAAAGGTCTTATGACCCTCAGACAAATTCTATATCCAAATTTTAATATTGATAGAGAATTATTATTTAATTCTTTATTATTGAAGCAAGCTAAGTTGTTCAGATTTTCTTAAAGATATTCTTTCATGTCTATATTATTGTTAAACTCCAGTGAGCTGTGGTTTGCTCACTCTTGCATTAAATAACAATTTCAGTTAAGGTTGATAACGCTGATGCTCCGTCTACAAGTAAGGGCAAGGGAAAGCAAAGCAAGTGAAGACTTGTTTTTTTATTTAATTGAGAATGATTGTAATAATTGAATGTTATGTTTTATTTCCGCACTTTATTATATTCATGTCAAGGTTAGAGTAACCCTGGGATTGATTTTGAGAAGGTTGTAACCCTTGTTTTAAGGGAGATTTAGTTATTTTAATTTAAGTTGTAGTTTATTTTGCATTATTCATTGGGTAGATATATGTTATATTAGAAAGTGAACACCAAATCATGTGGAAACGAAGTACCCGGATTTTGGGGTGTCACAGGTTGGTATCAAAGCTGTAGGTTATGAAACCTTAGGTGGGGAAAAACCTTAGGTAGTAGCCTTATGGTAAGATCGAAAAGATAGATGTGATAGGTAAAAGATAATAAACTACCTTATGTGTCTATGTGTTTACATTTTAGTATTCGAAGAGTGACGATTCGTTATCACGTAATAATGAACTTTAAAATTCTTTTGTCAGAATGTCGAACGTTGGAGAACCTAGTCAGGCTAGAGAGGATGTACCTCAGGTGCCTAGAGAGGAAGAGCCCCGTGACATACATATTGTCTGGGAGCAGCTGGTTAGGAGAGAGCCATCTCCAATGATCACCGTAGCTGGTCGGGAGCGTGAGCTGACACCTATTCCAGAGGATGAGGACGAGGACGAGTCTGAAGAGGAGGAAGAGGAGGAAGAGGATCCCGAGGAGGAATTCCCACCTCACTCTACTAGTGCTGAGATGTACGAGGCAGTCTACGATAGCAATGTGGAACTTCAGGGACGAGTAGGAGATCTCGAGGAGACTATTCAGCAGCGGGACGATACTATCGAAGAGATGGATAGTGAACTAGGAGATGCACAATGGAACCTGATACATATGGAGGTCGAGAGAGATGCTGCTCGATTTGAACTGGCAAAGCTGAAGCAAGACATCCAGGAGGAGTCGAGGAAGCGTGCCAGAGCTGAAGAGTCAAGCTTGAGGGCTAATCAACGAGCCGATCGAGCTGAAGGTGAAGCTGAAGCCAAGAGGGCCAAGCTGAGGGAAACGGAATATGCTTTTCATACGGCGATAGAGAGAGCTCAGGATCGTATTTTCTACTACCCAGCTCAGTTCCAAGGTTTACCGTGGTATGTGGTGGACCGAAGAACGGCATTTCGGGTAATGGAAGAGGAACGCAGAGAGGTTGTGAGACGCATTAATATGCCAAGGCAGTGGTAGTAGTGGTAGTAGTAACAGTAGTGGTAGAGTTTGTTATGTATTGCATGTTTTGTAATAAGTAACGAAAATCCCATAATTTGAGATAAGAATGGGATGAGTTAATAATGTAATCCTGCAACTTTTCCAGTTCAGGAAGGATGATGTAAATGGCAGAAATGCTATCTGTTTGATGTTTTTAAAACTACGACTAATGAATAAAAGAAGTTTATGGACGTGCTTGGTGTTCTATGTGAATTGAATTATTTAAACGTTTAAGTATGAACTTGAATACTTAATAGTTGAATAAAGGGTCAGGAACTTAGAGTAGATTTTATTTCGATTAAACTTGGGGAATTCGACGTTATACTGGGTATGGATTGGTTGTTCAACCATGGGGCGGTAATCGACTGTCAGAAGAAGTCGGTGAACCTTACGACTCCGTCGAAGTTGGTGTTCTATGGTAGCAAATCGCCTAGGCAAGCGAGTTTTCTGACGATTATGCAAGCCAAGAAACTTCTGACGCAAGGCTGTGTAGGATATCTAGCCTACATAATAGATTCGCATAAGGAAAGCCCGAAGGTGGAGGAGATATCGGTAGTTAAGGAATCTGTGGACGTTTTTTCGAGCGATTTACCAGGACTTCCGCCAGATAGGGAGACAGAGTTCGTGATCGATCTAGCGCCGGGAACTGCTCCGATTTCGAAGGCTCCGTACCGAATGGCTCCAGTCGAGATGAAAGAACTGATGATTCAACTGTAAGAATTACTGGACAAGAAGTATATTCAACCAAGCGTTTCGCCGTGGGGAGCGCCTGTCTTATTCGTGAAGAAGAAGGATGGGTCGATGCGTCTTTGCATTGATTATAGAGAGTTGAATAAAGTTACGATCAAGAATAGGTATCCTTTACCTAGGATCGATGACTTGTTTGATCAACTGAAGGGTGCGAGGTACTTCTCAAAAATTGATTTGAGAAGCGGGTATCATCAGTTGAAGGTGAGAAAGGAAGATATACCGAAAATGACTTTTAGAACTCGGTATGGTCATTACGAGTTCTTGGTGATGTCATTTGGTCTCACGAATGCCCCAGCTGCATTTATGGACCTAATGAATAGGGTGTTCAAGCCATTCTAGACAAGTTCGTGGTAGTGTTCATAGATGACATCCTGGTTTATTCCAAGACCGAGGAGGAGCATGCTGAACACTTACGACTAACCTTAGAAGCCCTGAGACGAGAGAGGCTTTACGCTAAATTCTCAAAATGCGAATTTTGGTTGGAACGTGTGCAATTTCTTGGCCACGTGATCGACAAGGATGGTATTTCGGTAGATCCGTCGAAGGTTGAAGCTGTTATAAATTGGGAACAGCCAAAAACGCCGTCCGAAGTGAGGAGTTTCTTGGGATTGGCAGGTTATTACCGGAGATTTATCCAAGACTTTTCTAGAATCGCAACTCCGTTGACGAATTTGACTCGTAAAACAGTTAAGTTTGTTTGGACGGAGAAGTGTGAGGAGAGTTTTCAAGAGCTGAAGAAGAGGCTGAGTACTGCGCCTGTATTGTCTTTACCAGATAGTTCCGGAAATTTCGTAGTATATAGCGATGCCTCACATAAAGGATTAGGCTGTGTATTGATGCAGAGCGGCAAAGTCATTGCCTATGCGTCACGTCAGCTGAAGGATTACGAGAAGGGGTATCCGACCCATGATCTAGAATTGGCGGCAGTAGTGTTTGCCCTGAAGATTTGGAGGCACTACTTATATGGAGAGAAGTGTGAAATATACATAGATCACAAGAGTCTGAAGTATATATTTACCCAGAAGGATTTGAACATGCGCCAAAGAAGATGGTTGGAGCTGATTAAAGACTACGATTGCGAGATACTTTACCATCCGGGTAAAGCTAACGTTGTCGCTGACGCTTTAGGCAGGAAAGGTAGGGAGAAGCTGAACGTATTAACTGATCAGGATCGGTTGATAGAACAAATGGCTAGATTAGAATTGGAAGTGAAGTTTCCGAGGGAATCGGATGAGTTGTTGTTTCAAGTAACCAATGGTTCTACTCTAGTAGATAAGGTGAAAGAAGCACAATTCAATGATGAAGACTGTGAAAAGATTCGGAAGAGGATAATCGAAGGCGAAGAGTTCAAATTCAAGATCGGTAACGAAGGACTGTTGCAGTTTGAAGGTAGAATATGGGTACCGCCAGTACCAGAGGTCAAAGAGGAGATTCTAAGCGAAGCTCATAGTTCTAGATATTCTATTCACCCTGGGAGTACGAAGATGTACCAGGATCTCAGGCATCATTTCTGGTGGCCGAATATGAAGAGGGACGTTGCGAAATGCGTTGCGAAGTGCTTAACATGCCAGAAAGTCAAAGTAGAACACCAGAGACCAAGTGGACTGCTGCAACCGTTAGAAATTCCAGAGTGGAAGTGGGAGCATATCACGATGGATTTCTTGGTAGGTCTTCCAATGACTCAGAAAGGATTTGATACGATATGGGTTATAATGGATCGACTGACGAAGTCAGCCCACTTTCTGCCAATCAGGGTTAAGTACAACCTGGATAAGCTAGCGAAGCTATACGTGAAGGAAATTATTTCTCGACATGGTGTTCCAGTGTCGATTGTGTCCGACAGAGATCCGTGTTTTACGTCGAATTTCTGGAAGCGTTTGCAAGAAGGTATGGGAACGCAATTGCGAATGAGTACAGCGTATCATCCTCAGACTGATGGACAAAGCGAAAGAACGATTCAGACACTTGAGGATATCCTAAGAGCTTGTGTGATGGACTTCAAAGGAAGCTGGGAGGATCATCTACCATTGGTGGAGTTCGCCTACAACAATAGTTATCATGCGAGTATTGGCATGCCGCCTTGCGAAGCATTATACGGCAGAAAATGCAGAACACCTTTGTGCTGGGATGAAGTCGGTGAACGTCAATTGTTGGGACTAGAATTGGTACAACAAACCGCCGAAATTGTGAAGCTGATCAGAACGAGATTAGTTGCTGCTCAAGACAGACAAAAGAAGTATGTCGATCTTAATCGACAGAACCGAGAATTCTTGCCAGGAAGTTTCGTTTTCCTGAAAGTATCTCCCTGGAAGGGGAAAATTCGATTCGGTAAGAAGGGGAAGCTGAGTCCCCGATTCATTGGACCTTTTGAGGTATTACGAAAGGTGGGCGAGGTTGCTTACGAGATTGCATTACCTCCGGAGCTCGAGAATATACATAATGTCTTTCATATTTCTGTATTAAGACCTTACAAGCACGATTACAAACATGTAATAGAATATGAACCTTTGCTATTTGATAAAGACTTAACGTATGAAGAAGTGCCTGTTCAAATAGTTGATAGAAAGGAAAAAGTACTTAGGAATAAAGTGATACCTTCTGTTAAGGTAATTTGGAGAAACCACAGTGCTGAAGAAGCTACGTGGAAACTCGAAGATGTTATGATGAAATCTTATCCGCATTTATTTGATTAGTTTTGTGTAACCCCTTATATACTGATTCTGGGGACAGAATCCTTTTAAGGGGGGAAGAATGTAATAGACGAGATTATTTATTTTTATTTTTTTGTGATTCTGGGGACAGAATCCTTTTAAGGAGGGAAGATTGTAACGATTATGATTTTATATTTAATTTTAAATATTTATTGAATTAAATAAATATTTTATGTGATTTATTTATTGAGTTAAATAAATAAATTATGTGATTTATGGAGTGATTTAATTAAGTGTATATATTAATTAATTGAATGTGTAATTCTTATTTAATTAATGTATATTAATTTTATATTATAATTCTAATTTAATTGAGATAATTAAATTAGATGAATTATGTGATGAAGTGTTACATGAATTATAATTAGCGAGTAATTATAATTATGTGGCAATTTTATGTGATTTATTGATGTTAGATTTTAATTGATTAAATTAGATGATTAATATTTAATTAATTAAAATGTGACATTAAAGTATGCGTCAAATAATTTATTAAAATAAAGAAAAGAATTTTTAAATTTACTTTAACCAAACAAGGCCCTTATAATTGTTTTAAACCTATTTCTACCAAACGGGGCCCTAACTATCAAAAAGCTATTTAAATAAATTGTTTACCAAACATGGCCTTAGCATTAATAATATGTTTTTAAAAATAACCTTGTTTTGCCAAACAAGGCATTGTGGCTTTTTGAAATTTGTAACTGACATTATACTTAATATATTTGTCAGTTATATTATATAATTAAGCCTATATCTATTACTACGTATTATATTATACGTTAGTCTAAACTACGTTAGAAAGAATATCAGTGTAAGAGAGAAAAGAAAGAACAGAGGAAGAGTTAGAGAAGAGAGAAGAAGAAGAAAAGGACGAGCTTAAGCATCATCATCTTCTTCATTAACGATTAGCAAGAAGGTTATAATCTATAATTTTACTCTTACAATTATAGAACTCAATTCATATGTTTCATGTATTTTATTCTCTGTCAAAAGTTGAGTTTTCATGGAAGTTATGAAATCATGAATTTTATATGTATGTATTGTATCCATGTGTTGATTGTGGTAATTGTATGACATAAGAGGATTTTCAGGAATTAAATTACTGTTAAAACAAGTTTCATGGAAAAAGTTTTGTTCATATTGTTTTATGTATATTAATTAGTTTTAGAATGGAAAATTTAGGAATTTGTATGTGTTAGTATGTCTAATTAGAATTGGTTATGATGTTATATTCAATTATGAAAAGATTTCATATGTTATAAGCTGAATTACTTGAGAAATTCTATTACAATAGATTATTTTATGGAAAAATATGAGTTTTCATGAAAATGGCCAAATTGGATTTTTAAAACTATTGATTCTCGTTGTTTAAATGAGTTTATGTTTTGAGTGCATGTTAGATATATGTATTACAGCGTATATATGATTTACAGTGTCTATGTTACTGTATTTTTGGCTTGTATGGGTTGTCCGGTAAAGCAGGGAGCCGTGGCTGTCTGCGTCTGGCCGAGCTGCTGCGCAGCTGCGCCGGCAGCAAGGCCAGGAGCAGCGCAGCTGCACCGCTTGGTTTTACCAGAGCCTTTACCTACGCAGCTACGCCGGGTTTAAGGCAGCTGGCTGCGCAGCTGCGCCGGGTTCGGTGCAGTGGCAGTGTGTTTTAAACAATTGTGCAGATTATTTTCATGCCTAAGTTACATTATTGCTAAGATAATGAGCATATATCTAGCTTCTATAACATGTGTTAACACGAAGTTGGTAATTTCATAATTTGGAAAATAAAAGAAATTTTGAAAACCTAATATGGTATTTAAAACTATAATTGTTTAATAAGTTACTTAATTATAATTTTATTAATTATAATTAAGAGTAAATGTGTAATTTAAATTATAAATTTTGTGAAATTATAAGGTATAGAAGTTTAATTATTTTAATTTAAATTATAATTTATGTAATTATAATTTAATAAATGCATGTTTAATTGTGAATTTTTAATTGATAATTACATAATTAATTATAAATTGTGTAATTATAATGCATGTTATAGTTTAATTAATTATTGATTATAATTGATAAAGACATGATTAATTATAAATTGTGTAATTATAAATGCATGAATGTGGTTTAATTGATTTTAAATTATAAATTGTTTATAATTTAAAAGGTAATGATAATTTAAGTAATTATAATTTGATTAAGTGTTTGAATTATAATTGTTTAATTATAATTGAGTTAAATACATAATTAATTTAATTATGTGAATATGTAGGTGATGTAATTAACTATGTGATGGTTGATTATTATTACTATTTAATCAGAATGTGAGTTAACCATGAGGGTTAACCACTTATGTGAATTAGTTACGTGTTAACTAATTTAGGTTATTGTGATTGAATATATATGTGTAGGAAGTATTAAAGTACGTGAATTGTGTTAAGTAGCTTGCGCTTGAGGCAAGTCTTCTAAACCCTAAACTCGTAAATTTTACGCAAGTTTTCTAAACCCTAATCTTGTATTGATTTTATATGATCTCTTGAATTCATATATTCATTGTTGAGAAGGTCCTTTCCATTTCAGTATTGGACAATTGTTTATTTAATTGAAATGGTCTTAACTTATTGTTCAAGTAAGATCCAATTATTATTTTAAATGCTTTAGGTTTACTTCTAAAGCATATGTTAATTCATAATTCTTTTATTTTGAATTATTGGAAGTCGATTCAACTAATCCTTAGTTGATGAACGTGAATTCTAAATTACCCTTGTAAGCTTATCCAAACCAAACTTTCTTTGGTGCGGACTTGAATTCAAATTACTGAGTTGAACAACCCTATTTACTAGGGGAGGTTACCACGCATAGCGTTAAGATGGTTGTGCACAATACATGGTACGAAGGGCTGATCCCCCTAAGTACGAGTTAAGGTCCATAGTCTTATTGACTGTTAAAGGTTTAAATAGAAATATTTATAACCTAGGACAAGAGTTCAAAGGTCTTATGACCCTCAGACAAATTCTATATCCAAATTTTAATATTGATAGAGAATTATTATTTAATTCTTTATTATTGAAGCAAGCTAAGTTGTTCAGATTTTCTTAAAGATATTCTTTCATGTCTATATTATTGTTAAACTCCAGTGAGCTGTGGTTTGCTCACTCTTGCATTAAATAACAATTTCAGTTAAGGTTGATAACGCTGATGCTCCGTCTACAAGTAAGGGCAAGGGAAAGCAAAGCAAGTGAAGACTTGTTTTTTTATTTAATTGAGAATGATTGTAATAATTGAATGTTATGTTTTATTTCCGCACTTTATTATATTCATGTCAAGGTTAGAGTAACCCTGGGATTGATTTTGAGAAGGTTGTAACCCTTGTTTTAAGGGAGATTTAGTTATTTTAATTTAAGTTGTAGTTTATTTTGCATTATTCATTGGGTAGATATATGTTATATTAGAAAGTGAACACCAAATCATGTGGAAACGAAGTACCCGGATTTTGGGGTGTCACAGGTTGGTATCAAAGCTGTAGGTTATGAAACCTTAGGTGGGGAAAAACCTTAGGTAGTAGCCTTATGGTAAGATCGAAAAGATAGATGTGATAGGTAAAAGATAATAAACTACCTTATGTGTCTATGTGTTTACATTTTAGTATTCGAAGAGTGACGATTCGTTATCACGTAATAATGAACTTTAAAATTCTTTTGTCAGAATGTCGAACGTTGGAGAACCTAGTCAGGCTAGAGAGGATGTACCTCAGGTGCCTAGAGAGGAAGAGCCCCGTGACATACATATTGTCTGGGAGCAGCTGGTTAGGAGAGAGCCATCTCCAATGATCACCGTAGCTGGTCGGGAGCGTGAGCTGACACCTATTCCAGAGGATGAGGACGAGGACGAGTCTGAAGAGGAGGAAGAGGAGGAAGAGGATCCCGAGGAGGAATTCCCACCTCACTCTACTAGTGCTGAGATGTACGAGGCAGTCTACGATAGCAATGTGGAACTTCAGGGACGAGTAGGAGATCTCGAGGAGACGATTCAGCAGCGGGACGAGACTATCGAAGAGATGGATAGTGAACTAGGAGATGCACAATGGAACCTGATACATATGGAGGTCGAGAGAGATGCTGCTCGATTTGAACTGGCAAAGCTGAAGCAAGACATCCAGGAGGAGTCGAGGAAGCGTGCCAGAGCTGAAGAGTCAAGCTTGAGGGCTAATCAACGAGCCGATCGAGCTGAAGGTGAAGCTGAAGCCAAGAGGGCCAAGCTGAGGGAAACGGAATATGCTTTTCATACGGCGATAGAGAGAGCTCAGGATCGTATTTTCTACTACCCAGCTCAGTTCCAAGGTTTACCGTGGTATGTGGTGGACCGAAGAACGGCATTTCGGGTAATGGAAGAGGAACGCAGAGAGGTTGTGAGACGCATTAATATGCCAAGGCAGTGGTAGTAGTGGTAGTAGTAACAGTAGTGGTAGAGTTTGTTATGTATTGCATGTTTTGTAATAAGTAACGAAAATCCTATAATTTGAGATAAGAATGGGATGAGTTAATAATGTAATCCTGCAACTTTTCCAGTTCAGGATGGATGATGTAAATGGCAGAAATGCTATCTGTTTGATGTTTTTAAAACTACGACTAATGAATAAAAGAAGTTTATGGACGTGCTTGGTGTTCTATGTGAATTGAATTATTTAAACGTTTAAGTATGAACTTGAATACTTAATAGTTGAATAAAGGGTCAGGAACTTAGAGTAGATTTTATTTCGATTAAACTTGGGGAATTCGACGTTATACTGGGTATGGATTGGTTGTTCAACCATGGGGCGGTAATCGACTGTCAGAAGAAGTCGGTGAACCTTACGACTCCGTCGAAGTTGGTGTTCTATGGTAGCAAATCGCCTAGGCAAGCGAGTTTTCTGACGATTATGCAAGCCAAGAAACTTCTGACGCAAGGCTGTGTAGGATATCTAGCCTACATAATAGATTCGCATAAGGAAAGCCCGAAGGTGGAGGAGATATCGGTAGTTAAGGAATCTGTGGACGTTTTTTCGAGCGATTTACCAGGACTTCCGCCAGATAGGGAGACAGAGTTCGTGATCGATCTAGCGCCGGGAACTGCTTCGATTTCGAAGGCTCCGTACCGAATGGCTCCAGTCGAGATGAAAGAACTGATGATTCAACTACAAGAATTACTGGACAAGAAGTATATTCAACCAAGCGTTTCGCCGTGGGGAGCGCCTGTCTTATTCGTGAAGAAGAAGGAGGTTACCACGCATAGCGTTAAGATGGTTGTGCACAATACATGGTACGAAGGACTGATCCCCCTAAGTACGAGTTAAGGTCCATAGTCTTATTGACTGTTAAAGGTTTAAATAGAAATATTTATAACCTAGGACAAGAGTTCAATGGTCTTATGACCCTCAGACAAATTCTATATCCAAATTTTAATATTGATAGAGAATTATTATTCAATTCTTTATTATTGAAGCAAGCTAAGTTGTTCAGATTTTCTTAAAGATATTCTTTCATGTCTATATTATTGTTAAACTCCAGTAAGCTGTGGTTTGCTCACTCTTGCATTAAATAACAATTTCAGTTAAGGTTGATAACGCTGATGCTCCGTCTACAAGTAAGGGCAAGGGAAAGCAAAGCAAGTGAAGACATGTTTTTTTTTATTTAATTGAGAATGATTGTAATAATTGAATGTTATGTTTTATTTCCGCACTTTATTATATTCATGTCAAGGTTAGAGTAACCCTACGATTGATTTTGAGAAGGTTGTAACCCTTGTTTTAAGGGAGATTTAGTTATTTTAATTTAAGTTGTAGTTTATTTTGCATTATTCATTGGGTAGATATATGTTATATTAGAAAGTGAACACCAAATCATGTGGAAACGAAGTACCCGGATTTGGGGGTGTCACAGGCTCCACGACCATCATACCCCCTGGTTTTCAGAATCAAAATCAACAGGCAACTCCGCATCAAGAGAAAAAGTCTGATTTAGAGGAGCTACTGGCAAAATACATAACGGGAAATAAAGCATCAATGAAAACTCAGGCTGCTGCGATAAAGAATCTAGAAACTCAGATGGGACAGATAGCAAATGCATTGAATAGTAGACCCCAAGGAACCTTGCCGGGTGACACAGAAAATAATCCGAGGGGAGGTTATGAGCAATGTCAAGCTGCTACACTTCGGAGTGGAAAACAGTTAGTCGAGCATGAGCCAGAGAAGCCGATGACGGATAAGCAGGATGAGACACATGTGGAAGAAACAGTGGAAGGGAAAAAAAGAGAAAAATCTGGGTAAAAGAACAAGTTGTTACACCGATAGTCTACCCACCACCACCTTTTCAATAATGGATCCGAAAGCAGAAACTAGAGAAACAATTCACTAAATTTCTAGAGGTGTTCAAAAAGCTACATATCAACATCCCCTTCGCAGAGGCATTAGAACAGATGCCTAGTTATGCCAAGTTCATGAAGGACATCTTGTCAAAGAAGAAAAAGTTAGAGGACTTCGAAACTGTGGCACTAACGGAGGAATGTAGTGCGATATTGCAAAAGAAGCTTCCACCAAAATTAAAATATCTGGGTAGTTTCACCATCCCATGAAAAATAGGGAGTTTAGCCTTCAACAAATGTTTGTGTGACTTAGGTGCAAGTATAAACCCCATGCCACTTTCAATCTATACTCAATTAGATTTACCGGCACCCAGGCCCACAAACATCTCCCTACACCTGGCGGATAGATCGGTAACATATCCACGGGGAATTGTTGAGGAGGTTTTTGGTAAAAGTAGACAAGTTCATCTTCCCAGTAGACTTCATCATATTAGACTATGAAGAGGATAAGGATATTCCAATAATCCTTGGGCGACCATTTTTGGCAACCGGCAGGACTCTCATTGATGTTCAGAAAGGGGAGTTGACCATGAGGGTTCAAGATCCAAAGATAACCTTCAACGTGTTTAAGGTCATGAATTTCCCCAAAGAGGATGAGGAGTGTTTCCGGATGGATATAATCGATACAATGGTGGGAGTTGAATAACATTGGATATTAAGTACCGACCCGTTAGAATCTACATTGATGGGAGACTGTGATGGAGATGAGCCAGAGTTGTTGGAATATCTGCAGTTGTTAGATGCACATCCTAGAGTGAGCAGGTTCAAATTACCGTTTGAGCCGTTGGAAGCAGCAGGAACTTCATCAGTAAGGATGAAACCATCTCTGGAGGAACCACCTGCACTAGAACTCAAACCCTTACCCAACCATCTCAGGTATGCTTATTTGGGTAATTCATCTACATTACCTGTTATTATTGCATCTGCGCTTAACGAATTGCAGGAAAGTAAGCTGATAAGAGTTCTAAGGGAGTACAAGTCTGCTATTGGATGGACTATCGCCGACATCAAAGGAATCAGCCCTTCATTCTGTATGCATAAGATTCTAATGGTAAGCCAACAGTGGAACATCAAACGAGGCTCAACCCAATCATGATAGAGGTAGTGAAAAAGGAAATATTGAAATGGCTGGATGCAGGAATTATCTACCCAATCTCAGACAGTGCATGGGAAAGTCCAGTTCAATCTGTCCCAAAGAAAGGTGGATGACAGTAGTAGAGAATGAAAACAACGAACTAATACCGACAAGGACAGTGACCGGCTGGAGGGTTTGCATGGACTACAGAAAGATGAATAAGGCAACCAGAAAAGACCATTTTCCCTTGCGTTTATTGATCAGATGTTGGACAGACTAGCTAGACATGAGTACTACTGCTTGCTAGATAGGTATTCAGGATACAACCAGATCGTTATTGCACCGGAGGATTAAGAGAAAACGACGTTCACATGCCCATATGGCACCTTTGCCTTCAGAAGGATATCATTCGGACTGTGTAACGCATCGGTGACCTTTCAGCGTTGTATAATGGCAATATTCTCAAATATGGTGGAGCGCAGTGTTGAGGTGTTTATGGATGATTTTTTAGTATTTGGGGAATCATTTGATAGGTGCCTCAAAAATCTAGTCCTGGTGCTGAAAAGATGTGTTAAGACGAATCTGGTGCTCAACTGGGAAAAATACCATTTTATGGTCCAAAAGGGGATAATACTTGCGCATAAAGTGTCAGGAAAAGGTTTGGAAGTTGATAGGGCTAAATTAGAGACAATAGAGAATCTTCCACCGCCAACATCAGTAAAGGGTATTCGGAGTTTTCTTGGTCATGCTAGATTCTACCGCCTATTCATCAAAGACTTCTCCAAAATCACAAAGCCACTATGCAGTCTGTTAGAAAAGGATATACCGTTCAAATTTGATGAAGACTGTCTAGCGGCGCTTGAGCAATTGAAGAAGAAGCTAACCACAGCCCCCGTGATCATAGCACCAGATTGGACATTGTCGTTCGAACTCATGTGTGATGCTAGTGACTATGTAGTAGGAGCTGTGTTGGGACAACGCCGAGAAAAAGTCTTCCTTGCCATCTATTATGCGAGTAAGACACCGACTGATGCACAGTTAAACTACACAACCACTGAAAAGGAATTACTTGCAGTTGTGTACGCATTTGATAAGTTTTGCTCGTACTTGGTGGGGACAAAAGTGGTATTTTACACAGATCACTCGACCATCCGATACCTAGTCACAAAGAAAGAAGCAAAGCCGAGATTGATTCGCTGTATTTTGCTCCTCCAAGAATTTGATTTAGAGATTAAGGATAGGAAGGGGACATAAAATCAGGTGACTTACCATCTTTCGCGGTTAAAGAATTCGAGTCAGGACCAGACAGACAAGGTAGTAATCAATGAGTCTTTTTCGGATGAACAGTTATTTTTGATCCACGACGAGTTTTCGTGGTATGCGGATTTTGCGAATTACTTGGTAAGTAATATTCTCCCATCAGAGGTGACGCGCCAGCAAAAGAAGAAATTCTTACACGACGTGAAGTGGTATATGTGGGATGAACCGTACTTATTCCGACATTGTGCTGATAGAATGATTCGGTGATGAGTGCCGGAAAGCGAAGTAGAAAACATATTACAGACATGTCACGCCTCATTATATGGAGGACACTATGGGAGCGAAAGAATGGCCGCAAAAGTCCTTCAGGTAGGTTTCTACTGGCCCATATTGTTCAAAGACGCACATCAGTGCGTGAAAAACTGTGATAGATGTCAACGAGTGGGAAATATTTCAAAGCGGTACAAGATGCCACTAAACATGATTTTGGAAGTCGAGGTGTTTGATGTTTGGGGAATTGATTTTATGGACCATTTTCGTCATCATTCAGCAATTTATATATCTTGTTGGCAGTCGACTATGTGTCAAAGTGGGTTAAGGCAGTCGCACTACCAATGAATAATGCGAAGGTGGTACTAAAATTCTTGCAAAATAACATCTTCACATGATTCGGCACTCCGAGGGAAATTATTAGTGATGAGGGGAGTCATTTCTGCAACAAGTACTTCACCGCTCTTTTGACTAAGTATGGGGTCAACCATAGAATTGCCACAGCGTATCATCCCCAGACGAGGGGCCAAGCCAAAGTATCTAACAGAGAAGTGAAGAGAATCCTGGAAAAAGTGGTAAACCCGAATAGGAAAGATTGTTCATTAAAATTAGACGACGCTCTATGGGCATATCGAACTGCATATAAGACCCCGATAGGCATGTCTCCATATCAGTTGGTCGACGAAAAAGTGTGTCACCTTCCGGTGGAACTCGAGCATAAAGCTTATTGGGCCATCAAGAAACTCAACTTTGACCTATCAGCAGCAGGGGAAAAAAGATTGTTGCAGATCAATGAGCTAGAAGAATTTTGCTTGCAAGCATACGAGAATTCAAAGTTATACAAAGAAAAGGTCAAAAAATGGCACGACCAGAAGATCGTGGATAAAAGGTTCGAACCGGGACAATCAGTATTGCTATTTAACTCACGGTTAAAACTTTTTCCTGGAAAACTGAAATCCAGGTGGTCGGGACCATTTACCATCAAGACTGTGTTTCCCCACGGTGCCGTTGAAGTGTACAGTCGGGATTCACCTGAAACATTCAAAGTCAACGATCAACGCTTAAAGCACTACTGGGGAGGTGACGTCGATCGTCAGGCGACCTCGGTCGACCTTGCCGAGCCAATCTGACACAGGGAGTAGTCAGGCTAAACGACTTAAAATCAAGCGCTCGATGGGAGGCAACCCACCCTTTACGTTCATTTTTCTTACATAGATGTCAATTAGTTGTAATAATGTATATTAAGTAGTAATTTCTCTTACAAATGCATGTTCTGATAATTTTCAGGTTATGCGTGCAGACATAGGACACGTGCAAGTCCATTCAAGCCAAACCTCAAGGGGCAAACATATAATCACTAAGGGGAGTCCATTCAAGCTCAGATTTTGTAGGAAAAGTCAAATAAATTTCAAGTTTTGGAAGGACCACACCCGCCCCGACGGCTTTTTATGCATGAGTTATCCGCCCCAGCGGACTTGGTCGCTGGATGGGATCCGCCCCGGCGGGTTTGTCATCCTTTAAAATTTCACCCCGATAAGAGATCGGCATTCTAGATTTTTAAAACCCCTTTTAACACTCCAATTGTAGCAAATCTGAACACAAACTTAAACCTAACCTGCCAAAAACCTACCCCCCCCCAAGGCCATAACCTTCCCTCACAACATTGATTCCATATTGCAAAAAGGACATCACCTTCAATCCCATATCCTTCTACAATTTAGACTACAATCACACTCATCAAACACCTTGGTACCTCAACCTCCATTCTTCACCCACTCAAGTGCATACAAACAAGGGATTGAAGGCAAGTGAGAAGACTCTGAGCATCAATCACTTCGGCTAGTAACATACAAGGTCTTGTGGTAAGCATACACATTGTTGGAGTGATTTTCTACTTCATGAAAAAATAGGATAAAATTAAGGGGAAATTGGGATATTGTGTGTTGGGTCTTTGATGTGGTAATGAACAATTATTGTACTTCATATATATATATACTGCTTGTTTGGTTGTGTGAGACAAAAGTGGGGAAAGCAAAGAAATAAACATCATCAACTGCAAGCTCAATTGACATCGCACACCACCTGTTCGACAAAAGGCCACAACCAAATTTCTTAAGGAATTCTTTGATTTTGAGTAAGTGAGACATGCCACCACGAGCACAAAAGAGATAAAAGGGTGAGGGATCATCCACCCCCGCTAGGACATTCGATCGAAAAAAATTTCGGAGTGAGTTCACCGCCGAACGATTTGACTACTCGATGGGAAAGGCACTAGTACCGGAATGGGGCCTTAAACCCGATCCTTTGGATGGAGATATGAAGGTACAAGTCATAGAACTGGGGCTAGGACACCTTCACGGATCAGCCCGACGCGGCAGTGGTAGCCGTGGTCAAGGAGTTTTATGCAAACATGGAGGACATAGCTCCGTTTAAAGCGTTCGTCAGAGGTAAATTGGTGGAGTTCAATGCAGAGGCAATAAATAATTTCTACAATATACGACAGCTGGAGGTTTGTCAATACACAGAGTTGAGAGATAGCGGGATCGATTATTATCAAATCCTCACTGAGATATGCAAGCCTGATACACTGTGGGAAAAGGGCAGGAGAGGAGGCACGCTGATCATGAGCTCTAGTTTGAACAAGTATGGGAAGATATGGTATTCTTTCATTTGCGCAAAGCTGCTGCCTTTAACACATACGAGCGAGATCACCAAAGAAAAAAATCTCACTATTATATGCGACCATCAAGGATTTCCACATCATTGTTGGGACGATCATCAGTTTCTCAATTCGCCGCTGTTTGAGAGGGCTCATAGTGAGAGGATTACCACATCCATCCCTCATCACCGGATTATGCAGGCAAGCAGGTGTCAGGTGGGCAGATGATGAGCCGTTTCAGCCACCATTGCAGCTTCTGGACAAGAGGATGATTGCCCGATTTGGAACCTAGAAGGGCGCACCTTCACATCCCCGCGGCCTAGTCTTTATTTTTCCAGACTCGGATGAGGAGGAGGATGAGGCCATGGATGCGGATTATGTGCTGCCCGAGGAGGATGAGTTGGAGGAGGACCCACTACCTGAAGAAGGGGACGCCATTATGTCGAGTGCTTCTAGCTCAGAAAAGTTCATGTTCAGAGACCTTCAACGGCAATTGGACCGACAGCGCAAGAGGGATGACAAGAAGAAAGACAGACTGGCGGCGAGACAAAGCCACATGTTCGACACTCAGAACAATTTCAACGCCGCTGTCGCTAAGGCCTTAGCGCGACTCAACACATCAGCCGACCCGTTTTAGTTCCCAACTCCACAGCCACTGCCCAGGTATCCACCTTCGAATTCTGATGTGGAGGTGATCGAGCCGAATACATGAATAAGCAGGGAAGTCCTCTAAGCTTTAGTTCTTTATTTTCACAATGAGGACATTGCGATGGTTAAGTTTGGGGGTGTGTTTTATGTATCATGATATTATATGAAAATATTGCATATTAGAGTAATTATTTTTTGCATATTATTTGCATTAGTTAGTAGTTTAGTTAAATGTTAGTAGTTTAGTATTTAAGTGTTGTTATATATTTAAGTGTTTTTATGCTTATAAAAAAAATTCAAAAATTCAAAAAATGACGAAAAGAGTCATTAGTTAGGATTGCATGAGTCGAGTATGTCAATATGTATGAAGTAACCATAGCCAGTGATGAAATTGGACTTACATGGAACTTGAACAATAATGATAACTAGGGCATATATGTAATTTCAGACCTTTACATAAATCGTTGTCTGTTTGACATTGTTGTACCGGTTAGCACGTTAGGATAACAATATAGTTCAACTTGGGTCGAATAATCACATAATTGACGTCTTGATAAAAATTGGGCTTTAATAACAGAAATTCCGTAAACTGGTAGTAATGACTAAGATTAGGCAGAAACCTTAAGTTTGGGGGAAAATATGGGAGCTATCTTAAAAGAAAGCAAAGAAATGAAATTTTTTTGGAAAATATGAAAAAGAGAAAAAGAAACTTGTGAATAAACACCATGACTTGTTGGTTTCGTGGCCTTTGATACTTGAATAAGTACGCCCTAGGGGATGTTTTTACACCCAGCGCCCTAAAGCCATCTGGCTTGGGAGTCGTTGCTCGAAAGCTTGTTACACGGGTATTACTAAAAAGCCTAAGGGAACTAAACATTGCACAGTCATGAGTAAAGTAGAAGTACGGGAAAACGAGCAAAATGCCCCCGTAAATGAATAAAGATAGAAAATCTCCCATATTGACTTCCGACTTGGTTGATGTTGAGTCGTTTTTGCATTACCTTGTTTACGTGATTCCTTGAGTAAAGCTATATTTTCTGTCTAAGATGCGTATTAGGTGATATATTTGAACTGTAGTTGGTCACATTGTTGTCGAGCACACACAATGCATTGGTGTTAACAGGTATTGATTCATAGATGGGTTTGAACTACAGATATGTTTTTGGTTGGATTTTTTGTTATATTTGTGTGATTTCTCTGAGGAAATATTGGTTAGCTTTGTATTATCTGACAGATGCATTCATAAGCATTGTAGTTATTTGCATGTGCATTGTTTTGCTTGAGGACAAACAAAGTCTCATGTTTAGGGGTATTTGATGAGTTGGTTTTATACCTACGAATCGGTTTCCTTTATAGCTTGATTCTTGGCTATTTCAAGTAATTTTCGTATCATTTTACTTTGTTTTTGTAAATGTTTCTTGAAGGAAAGAGAACGGATGGAAACGGGACGTAAATGCAAAATTCCAGCAGTGTATGGCACGATGACCCGCCGAGGCGGATTTCCATAGGAGCAAATATTTACCCACTGGGGCGAACATGTAGCACTCGGCCAGAAAGTAGGAACACCCGTCGAGGTGGGTGTGTCAAGGCATAAATATCCGTCGGGGCGGGTAGGCGCGGCTGAAAAGAAGGTTTCCTGAGTCAAGTAGGATTTGGACGAAAAGAAGGGCTACGATTTTCTTGGCGAATATGAGGCTATTTAAGGGTCAAAGAGAGGCATATATCGGGGGTACTTAGCCTTACACAAGCCCTAGATTGAAGATTGACTCTTAAAGAGAATTGAATTATAATTGACGCATGAAGAATGCAAGGAGCGTGAAGAAGAGCGGTGATACAATTCTAGAGTTTATTTTCTCTCTTCCTCTATATCTTGTATTCAGAATGCTTGATACTTTGTGGATTATAGATGTTAATTCATTCATGATGAACTAATTTTCTATTTAAGCTTATAACGGATCTTGTTATGTAACGGAGGATTGAATTGCTTTCAATTTAGTTTATAATTATTATTTCCAGGTTATTTACTATGTGTTGTGCATAATTTATATAATTGCTTGATCACCAGTAATTTGTTATTCCATATGAATTCGAGAGATGCTATATGGGATTGGAACTAGCCATAGTGATGTATGTTTGTGATTTCTACTGTTAGTTGGGATTCATAATTTATGTGTAGGATAGAGATATCTATGCATCATGCGTAATCTGATAAGAATTTGATATTAAATTTTTTTCAATTATAATTCACGTAGAGATATAGTGAATTAATTAATTAAGGTGTCTTGTTTAATTCTATCAATTGTGGATTTGAGTGAGTATGGGTGTACTGCATCGAGAGATGGTTATATCTACTTATGTGTTCTTGGTTAATAATCTAGAATAATTTATGTAAGCTGACGGAAATTATATTATTCAAAGTGAAATAATAAGTGAAGTTGTAGGTTTAATTTTCCTAAACTTGTTAAATCCCTGAAATAGTGTTAGTGATAGTTTGAGTAGTATTTAGTCTAAACATCATCATTAAATCATTAGTAGTTTAATAAAGCTGAAATAATAAAAAATTGGTACTTGTTGGAATAAATTGGAATTATTGTCTCTGTGGGTAAGATATTTGATCTTATCATTGTATTACTTGTTGACCACGTATACTTGCGTGTGGCGCGTATAGATAATATCCAACAATATGTAATATATTACTCTCTCGTTTTTATAAAAAAAATATATTTACATTAATTCACTATTTTAATTTAGTGAATTATTCATATTATTTATGAAATTTAATTCATAATAATTCCATTGTCAACAAGACATAATAATCAAATTATATTATTTCATAATATTATTCTCAATTTAATTAAATTAACTAATATTATTCAGCTAATTTCCTTTCCATAACAATTTCATTTAATTTCTTCTATAATTTAATTAACTATTAAACCTCATTTTTCTAATATATGAATATATATTTCTCTTCGATATTCACACTTAATCTCTTCACACCAAATAACATATTTCAAAATATAACATATATATATATATATATATATATATATATATATTTACTCAAACTCAAAACATCCCATAATAAGAATTTTATTTATTAAATTCTTATTTTAATAATTTCTGAAAATTCGGGTTGTCACAGTAAGCCCCCTTAGTGATCACCGACTTTTCAGATAATATAGATATCAACATTAATCGTAAAAGAACCTTTCAGTGAACTAATTCTCCAATAAGCACCTACATATTTGTTTTAGTATCTCCACACAAATTATTATGAGATCAATCATTCTCTTCCTAAGAGCAAGAAAAGTATGTACCAATTTATCCAGATTCACTAATCTCCTTTTTAGTAATCCAACTAGACCTAGCAAAAGAGGCCTGGGCCCGAGGGCCAGCCCGGCCCGCCCGTGAAAATATGGGCTATAGGCTTCATTATTGCAGCCCACGAAATGCAGGATCATTTTGGCCCGGCCCGCAGGTGACCCGGCCCGCCTGTGACTTATTTTTTAAAAAAACAAAAACACTTCTTAAAACCTAAATCCTTATACTACACACACACTCTCTCTCTATGGCCACTTTGTACACACTCTCTCTCTCTATCAACGAGGGGCCTTCATTTTGTACTCCTTTATTCGATTTCTTCCATCAGTACCTTTATTCGATTTCTTCTAGCAGTATTCAGTACCTATATTAGCATTCATTTTTCCCTCTCTTCAGTTTTTCCTTGTCTGCTCTTAGCCTCTTGCGATGTGGCTGTGTGCTTTTTGGGTGTTAGATCTGGATCTCAGGGTCTAAAATCTGGTATTTTTATTGGGTTTTTGAAGATAAGCAGTTTTGGGGCTTGGTTTTCATGGTAAGTTCTTCATTATTTCGATCTGTTCTTTTGTTTATTTGTACCCAACTACCCATTTGCAGTTTTTTGTGTATTTGTTTGTGTAAATTGTGTTTGAGGTGTACCCAACAACCTTTAAAAATGTTGTTAATTAGTTGTGTTGTTTACTTGTTTTATCCTCTGAAGCTTTTGCTTAATTTTGTGTTTGGGATATAAGGTGTAACAACTAGCAGGAGATCTTTAATATTTAATGGTTGCTGATTGTTTTCAGATGTCAGAGTATTATTTTGTAATTTATCTTTTGTTATATTTATAATTTTATGCAGAGTATTTACAAATATAATTTTATTATGGTTTGGGTCTGTATACTCGTTCCTCTCATTGAATAAAATAATACTGCAATATAACTTTCTAGTCATTTAAATGGAATTACTTTAAAAATATAGGATGTATTATACTTCAAGGCTTAATTGATCAAACATGTATTGTCATTCTCAATGTAAGTTTCTCTGAAAATTGAGCACATTTAAGTTGCTATCAGATTATTTGGTTTCCTTGTGCTATAGACAAGATTGTGTTTATTAAGTTTAGTTCTTGAAAGAGTTTTTGTAAGAAAATGGTTCGTAAATGCGAAATCTGTTTTATTTTGTTGGTTTCATGTTAATTTTACTTTCTGTTTATTGGGTATGGTTAATTCAAGAAATATTATAGCTATCAGTAATATTTATGGATTGATAGGAACTGGATTAGCTTTAAAATATTTATAGCTATCTGTAATCATAATTGTGATCTATTTTTTTGGCAATTGTTGTTTATTTCTCCTTTTCATTTTAGTAGAACACTTTGGACAGCTTTATGACTTCTAAAAAGTGAGTTGTTTTGCTTTCAAGTTGAGACTATAGTAGGCCTATAATTTAATACTCCCTCTAATTAAGACTTGAAATCTTGAGACTATCTTGTAATTAGGAGATTCTTTCAATAATTAGCTACTAACTTTTTTAAACGACATATTTTCTTCATTGAAAGACTTGATGATGTGATCTTAAATACTCCATTAAATGACATATTTTCTTTATTGAGCCTTTTTTTATTAGTTATTATGATATTCTACTCAATTAAGGGCCATGATGAGCCTTAATTGAATGTGCTAATTTTATTTCTTCCATTTTTTATGCAGAGTTATTATGGATCGTGTTACAATTGATTTGATTGATGGGGATGTTCAAAGCTCGGATAATTTGACACAACCAATTGACGGTTCAAAGTCAAAACGTGTGAAAAGGGAAGAAAGTTCAATTTGGGAGCACTATGAAAAAAAAGATAGATCCAATAACCAAAAAGATGAGAGCATTTTGTAAAACATGCCCAAAAGTTATGCTATTAGAGATGGTGGTAGTTCTCATGGGACTAGAAATTTGAACACACATGAAAAGGTATGTCCCGATTTAATTAACCAAAATGTGACTCAAACACATCTAGATCATGAAGGAAAAATGCGTCATAGAAAATTTAGTCAGCTCATTTATAGGGATAGAATGGCTGAAGCAATCATGAAGCATAACTATCCATTCTTGATTGTTGAACATGAAGGATTACGAAGAGTACTTAACTATTTGAATCCGGATGCGAAATCGTATACTAGAAACACTGCCAAAGCGGATTGCATTAAAATTTATAAGCTTGAGAAAGAGAAATTAAAACGTGCATTTGAGAACATCCGTGGTAGAATTTGTCTCACTTCTGATTTGTGGTCTTCCAATACTAGTGAGGGTTATTGATGAGTTAAAATTATGTACTGCAAGTGCACAGTGTCTATCGTAGATTTAGCAAGTGCAGGTCGAACCACAGAGACTAGATCAATTCTTTAATATATCCTTAATTAATATTTTAGGCAAATTAGAAACAAAGATGGTGGAGAAGATTTAGTAACTAAATTATGCAAACTATTATTTAATAACGGAAACTATTAATGAGAAAAGATACCTAAGAATCCGAATTCACTAAATATTAACATAATTAATAATTTCTCATCGTTCAAATTAATTCCCAAATTACTTTCCCTTCCCTTTAAAAATAATGATTCATATAATTAATATGGGCAAGTATAAGTTATGAAAAATTATCGATTAACTATAACTTATCAAAACCTCGCAATCAATATAAAAATCATATGCAATTTGTGTGAAGGAAAATATGAAGGCGAAAATAATTAGGCACTAATTTTGGAACGAAAAGAAAAGATTATTATGAAATACTTAGTTTCATCATCATCCTAGGTATTCAAAATTTAGCTAGCCATGAAATTTAAAATAAAAACAAATATGATTTTACTAGTAATAATCGCAGTCTTCAAATAACTTATTATTACTAATATTATATAAAGCACATGAACTGTCACAAAAAAAAACTAACTTAAGATATATAATATATTAATAGTAAGTACAAAAGGAAACAAGGAAAATATATAACTGATTCAATAGAAAGATTACACCTGTATGTTGAATTGGAATCCCTAAGACAAAGTAATATTACAACTCTAACTTCATGCGCTCCTCCTTGTTTCAGCGGATGAAGGAGAGGATAAAAAATAAATAAAAGTCTCCCCCTCTCTCTAAAACAAGAGATCTCTTTATAAGGAAAAATAAATTATAACCTAATCTACGATACATTGAACATGGTCTTCTCTTTTTTTTTATCTCTTTCTCTCCAAATTGACTCCAACTTCTTCATGATTATCCTCCAAGAGTCCCATGTAATCTTTTAGTTGCTCCCCAAGAAAAATAAGATAAATCCTATAAAATCAAATAAAATGTATTAGTTAAATAAAATAAACAAACAAAATAATAAATATGAGAATACTAAAATGTATAATTAATGTGTATATCAAATACCCCCATACCTATCTTTTACTCGTCCTCGAGTAAAATAAAAACAAAATAAAAACAAAAACTATACTACCTCATTTTCGTAGGAAATACGATTGCACTTAGCATGTGCAACAAGCCTTTAAACCCCAAGGTTACCCCAAGTGGACGAGTTGTGTCTCGTGAGGGTTTGCAGTGAATATACCCACAAAATCCAAAAATATTTTTGAGTTCAACAAGTCATGAAATTGAATTAAAACTTCTAAATATCCATGGGCATTATTCAAAAGCAAGATTAAATTCAAAATCACACGTTCACCTTATCAAAAATATTCAATCTTCATTCTAGACACCATCTTTCATAAAATTTATTCCATGTGATGCATGCATGTGTGTATGATGTAACTTTTAGTAGGGATTTTACCATGAAAATCAAGCAAACTCATTTTTCTTTTTCTTCTTTCTTTTTTTTCTTTTTTCTTTTTTTCTTTTTCCTTGACTTGTGCAATGTCTCATTTTCTTAGGCTTTTCAGAGTTACCCATTTAGCGAGCGTTGGACCAATGACTCCCAAACCAGTTGATTTTAGGGCACTAGGTGTAGAGACACCCCTAAGGGCTTACTAACTAGAGTAACAAAGGCCACAAAACTAGACTAGTCAAGCTGCTTTTATCCATCACACTTTTCAGCGTGAATATCGATGCTTCTCGAGGCTTGGATACCCAGTTATTTCGTTCAATGGACATTGAAGCAGTTATTTATTTCTTTTTTTTTTTTTTTTTTTTTTTTTCAACTTCTCTCTTTTTTTTTTCTTCTTTTTTTCCTTTCTTCAAATTGCTTGAATTATAGTTTATATCCACAACTAAGAGTTAGTGTGATCGTGAAATGCAAAAATGATTTTGAAATCAATTTTAGTCTAGATGGTATTTTAAACTAAGATTTCGTATCTTATCAAAGATTCAAGAGTTCTAAATCTTTCAATCTTACTCATGACTTTTAACTCCACGGGCACTTATTAGAATAAATTCAATCCATAAAAAGTCAAACAAAATTTTTTCGTTCATTTTTTTTTACAAAGACATAATTTCCTCAAAAGAAGATCTAATAATAAAAATGCAAAACTCCCCCCATACCTAATTCATGCATTGTCCTCGATGTATGCAAACGAATAAAGAGAACAAAGAAACAAAAGAATTGTACCTCGTAGGATGGGGCAGGAACCGGATGACAATATTGTACAAAAAAAATAATACATACATACTTACAAAGATAAGTGCAGTGCTAGTCATTCTGAATCAGGTGGGTCAACAAGGTACACCACCTCCTCTGGTCCGTTTGGCATTTCTAAAAAGGGTTTGAGTCGTTGGCTATTCACTTTGAAAATTTCTCCACTATTTGGATTTTCAATATCAACTGCTCCATGAGAGTAAACTACCTTCACTACAAAAGGTCCATCCCATCTAGAGCGCAATTTGCCAGGAAATAGATGTAGCCTAGAATTATACAAGAGAACTTTTTGACCAGGTGAAAATGATTTTCTCAAAATTGATTTATCATGAAACACTTTCGTTCTTTCCTTGTAAATTTTAGCATTTTCATAAGCATCATTCCTAATCTCATCTAACTCAGCTAATTGCAATTGTCTATGACTCCCACCAGTGGACATATCAAAATTAAATTGTTTTATGGCCCACAAAGCACGATGTTCAAGTTCAACAGGTAAGTGACAGGCTTTTCCAAACACAAGCCTATACGGTGACATTCCTAAGTTAGTCTTAAAAGCAGTACGGTAAGCCCACAAGGCATCTAGCAATTTTAGAGACCAGTCTTTTCTATTGGAACTCACCGTTTTTTCCAAGATTTGTTTTATTTGCCTATTCGAAACTTCTACCTGACCACTTGTTTGAGGGTGATATGGTGTTGCAAGCTTGTGGGTGATGGAATACTTTTTCAGCAAGGATGCAAAAGGCTGATTGCGAAAATGTTTTCCTTGATCACTGATTATGGCCCTAGGGGTACCAAAGCGAGAGAAAATGTTCTCTTTCAGAAATTTGACAACAACATTGTTGTCATTGGTCTTGGTTGGTATAGCTTCTACCCACTTAGAGACATAATCCACCGCAAGTAAAATATACAGATTTCCAAAAGAATTTGGAAATGGGCCCATGAAATCTATTCCCCACATATCAAACAATTCAATGACTAAAATGGGTTGCATTGGCATCATATTCCTCCTAGTGATCCTCCCTAATTGTTGACACCTATTGCAATTGGCACAAAATTCTGTGGCATCCTTGAACAAACTAGGCCAATAGAAACCACACTGGAGGACTTTGGCGGCCGTCTTTTTGCCTCCAAAATGTCCTCCACAAGCTTGGTCATGACAAAATGACAAAACACTCCTAAATTCATGGTCGGGTACACATCTCCTAATGACTTGATCAGGGCAATATTTAAACAAATAGGGGTCGTCCCAATAAAAGTGTCTGACTTGTGAAAGAAACTTTGATCGGTCTTGTTTGGACCAATGGGAAGGAATTTCACTAGTCACTAGGTAGTTCACAATATCAGCAAACCAAGGTGTAGCAGATATGGAGAAAAGTTGCTCATCTGGGAAAGATTCATTTAAGGGTAGGTCAGAGTTGGACTCCACAACTAACCGAGACAAATGATCAGCTACCACATTTTCGGACCCTTTTTTGTCTCGTATCTCTAGGTCAAATTCTTGGAGCAATAAGACCCAACGAATTAAACGGGCTTTTGAATCTTTTTTGGAAAGAAGATGTCTGAGGGCAGCATGGTCAGTGTAAACAATTATTTTAGACCCAATAAGATAAGATCGAAACTTTTCTAGGGCAAAAACTAAAGCTAAAAGTTCTTTTTCAGTAGTTGAATAGTTCAATTGAGCATCATTTAAAGTCCTACTAGCGTAGTATATGACGTGGGGAATCTTGTTGATTCTTTGCCCTAGAACAGCACCAACTGCATAGTCAGATGCATCACACATTATCTCAAATGGTTGACTCCAATCAGGTGATTTGATGATAGGAGCTGAAGTCAACTCCCTTTTGAGTTGTTCAAAGGATTGAAGACATTTTTCATTAAATTCAAATTTTGTATCTTTTCCTAGAAGATTGGTCAAGGGTCTTGCTTTCTTACTGAAATCTTTAATGAATCGCCTATAAAAGCCTGCATGTCCTAGGAACGAACGAATTTCTTTGACTGTCCTAGGTGGTGGAAGATTAGCAATGAGGTCGATTTTGGCTTTGTCTACTTCAATTCCCTTGTCAGATATGATATGACCAAGAACAATTCCTTTTTTAACCATGAAATGACATTTCTCCCAATTTAGGATTAAGTTAGTTACCTTACATCTCCTTAGAACTAAGTCAAGGTGGTGAAGGCACTCCTGAAATGTAGATCCAAATATGAAAAAATCATCGATGAAAATTTCTAGGAATTTCTCTACCATGTCAGAAAAAATGCTCATCATGCATCTTTGAAAGGTGGCAGGGGCACTACATAGCCCAAAGGGTAGACGACGATATGCAAAAGTTCCATAAGGACAAGTGAATGTGGTCTTTTCTTGGTCTTCTGGGGCTATGGGAATTTGGAAGTAGCCCGAGTAACCATCAAGAAAACAGTAGTAAGCATGACCAGCTAACCTCTCTAGAATTTGGTCTATGAAGGGTAAAGGAAAATGATCCTTTCTTGTGGCGGTATTGAGTTTTCTATAGTCTATGCAAACCCTCCAACCAGATTGGACACGAGTGGGAACTAACTCATTAGCTTCATTTTGAACCACAGTTAAGCCAGACTTTTTAGGTACCACTTGAACAGGACTTACCCAAGAGCTATCAGAAATGGGATAGATTATCCCATTATCTAGACACTTAAGAATCTCCTTCTTAACAACCTCTTTTAGAACCGGGTTTAACCGCCTCTGTGGGTCTCTCACTGGTTTAGCATCATCTACTAAGTGGATCCTATGTTGGACAATGGTTGGACTGATCCCCTTAATATCAGCTATGCTCCATCCTATGGCTTCCTTATTTTCTCTCAGAATAGTTAATAACTCTTCTTCCTGTGTGATTGTTAAATCGGAAGCAATGATCACAGGAAAAGTTTTGGAGGGACCTATATAAGCATATTTAAGATTATCCGGAAGGGGTTTAAGCTCTAACTCTGGTGGATTCTTTTCAAGAGGTTCTGAGGATTTCAAGATTGGCTCAGTCACGGGTTCCCATTTGGAGTAAGACATTGGTGTAGATGACTCTAACATTTCATTCACCTCATTTACGTATTCTGTATCATCCCAATTTTGACCAAAATGATTTAGACAAAAATTAAGAATTTCGTCTTCTCCCGTAAGTTCAATTTTAGACATTTCCTGAATCATGTTCACTTCAACGGGTTGGTCAGAAAAATCAATAGGCTGCTTTCCCACATTAAAAACATTTAAATCAATTGTTATGTTCCCAAAAGTCAATTTCATTAGTCCATTTCTACAATTGATTAACGCATTAGAGGTTGCTAGAAATGGTCTACCTAATATGACAGGAATTTGACCCTTGGGATTGGCAACAGGTTGGGTTTCAAGGACAACAAAGTCAACAGGAAAGACAAAATCGCCAACCTTAATGAGTACATCCTCAACTATTCCTTTTGGAACTTTAATAGAACGGTCAGCTAGTTGAAGTGTGACACTTGTCTTTTTTAACTCCCCTAAGCCCAATGTTTGGTACACAGAAAATGGTAACAAGTTCACACTAGCTCCTAAATCAAGCAAAGCTTTTTCAATTAAGGTGTCACCTATGATGCATGAAATAGTAGGACAACCGGGGTCCTTATACTTCACAGGAACCTGGCATGATAAAATGGAACTAACATGGGCTGTTAGAAAAGCTTTTTTAAGAACATGAGTGGTTCTTTTGTGTGTGCACAAATCTTTTAGACATTTAGCATATGAGGGAACTTGTTGAATGACATCTAGAAGAGGAATGTTAATTTTCACTTGTTTGAACACTTCTAGAATTTTGTCTAATTGGGCTGATTGCTTGTTTGAAATAAGTCTTTGAGGAAATGGGGCTTTTGGGTTAAAGACTTTTTCAATTGACTCCGAAGATGTGGTTTGATCATTTTTCGACACATGCTTAGTGGATGGGCCTACTGACTCAGAGTTTGTGGGTTTTTCAGGCTGGGCTGACTTTGAAGGTGGATTGTTAGATTCAACATTTAAATTTTTCTCTTCTTCATTATCAATGCCAGCATGATTGTTAAAATAATTTCCAGACCTTAAAGAGATTACAGAATTCACATGATTGACTTTGTTGTTTTCAAGTGAATTAGGGGCTGGAAATTTTGGATTGGTCTCGGGTTGGCTAGGAAGTTTACCCTTCTCTCTTTCACAAACTGTAGTGGCCAATTGACTCATTTGGATCTCTAAACGAGATAAAGCTTGGTTAGTGCTTTGTTGAGTTTTTATTAAAGTTTCCACACTCTTCTCTAAGGTGCTAAGTCTCCTCTCACTTTCATTAGAAAAACCTGGTGGATATTGAGGTGATGAATTTGAATTTTGGTACGGACCAGGATTTGGCTTTTGGTAAGGTTGAAAAGATTGATTTAGAGACTGATTGACCTGATTTGAAGAGTTATTTGGGTAGGGTCCTTGGTTCCATGAAAAATTAGGATGATTTCTCCAACCTAGGTTATAAGTGGGTGCAAATGGGTCATTCCTAGGTCTTTGAAACATTGCGTTGACTTGTTCATATTCTTCAGGTTGAGCCATGACTCTAGGACATTCCTCTATCCCGTGACTTTGTGAATTACACCTTAGACACAAAGGTGTTGGTGTTGAGATTTGGTTCACAGGTGATGGTCCACAAGTTTCTAAAGCTTCAAGTCTTTTAATCACACCAGCCAACTTAGCTTCAGTGGCAATTGAATTGTCAATTGTATGAACACCCCTAGATGAGCTAGGTTTATCGGTCTCTCGGGTGGTTTCCCATTGCATGGTTTTTTCTGCTAAGTCTTCTAAAAATTCCCAAGCCTTTTCATCATCATTATTCAGAAAATCCCCTTGACACATTGATTCTAACATTGTTTTAGTGGAATAGTCTAAACCTTCGTAAGCAATTTGACACAATCTCCATTTCTCAATTCCATGGTGTGGGCACTGGGATAACAAATTTTTAAATCTATCAAAATATTTCCAAAAGGACTCTTTTTCAAGTTGGCAAAATTGATGAATTGCAGTCCTAATTTTAGCAGTTTTATGATTTGGAAAATACTTTTTTAGAAATGTAACAACAAATCCCTCCCAGGTTGATATGGAATTATTTGGTAGGCTATATAACCACTTTTTAGCATTATCTTTTAAAGCAAATGTGATAAATCTTAGCCTAATTGAGTCATCAGACAATTGTTGAATTTTTATTAAGGCACAAACTTCCTCAAATTCCTGAATAAATAAATATGCATCTTCTATCCCCGTGAACCTAGGTAACATATTTATCAATTGCGGTTTAAGTTCAAAATTGTTACCAGTTACTTGTGGTAAACTGATACAGGATGGTTGGGCAGAGCGGGAAGGATAACATCGATCCCTTAAAGAAACAGTTTGTGCACCCTCCATTTTTCTTAGGGTGAGATCTTTTAAAGTGCACTCCGAAAAATCAAGTTTTCTCACTAATCGCGATGTTTCGTCCCTAGTCCACACTTTTTGCATACACTACTTAGCAAATAAGCAGATAAGCAAACAAAAAAATAATATAAAAAAAATTACTTCTAAGGTCAACCTAAATAAAATTTAGACAGCTCCTAACTGTTCCAAGTTACACCGCAAGGTCCACCAAATTCAAAATTAATCACACCACTAGCCAGGTAAGTGTAAGAAAGGTGGGAGTCTCTCCGTAGATACGGTGACTAATTAAATAACCACACAATCTTTAGGCGTTTACCTTTTGAACCACTTGCCTAGACACCAGTAGTTTGATTAATTAAAAATTCAGCCTCCTCTTGGAGTTTCTTGTCTTAATTGAGCTCGAGAGTCCTAGGGGCCAATGTCTACTTGATTTTATTAGGTCAAGGTTATGCAAAAAGTTTGGTTGTTTGTGGGCCAAGGAAGGGTGATGAAATCCCCACCTTATCTTGTTACAGGTTGTGCCCTTAATGTTGGATTAAAGATGGAAATGCACAAATAAAAAAAAAATTATAAACAAATAAAATGTCCTAAAACTATGTGAATTACGAAAGAATAAGAATTTTTGACGTACCTCGGTCCTCCAGCAATCACCACAGTTTATATTTGACAAAAATAAAAAATAAAAAATAAAAACCTAACAGGATGTGCTCTACGTGAGTGAATGCATGAATGCGGCAAATAAAAAATATATTAATAAAAACTAAACTACTATTATTTTTTATTTTATTTTAAAAAAAAATAAAAATTGAGATACAAAGTACCAAGAAAAGCGCAGCAACAAAATCTTTATCTTTACGTTTTTTTTTGATCCGCTTCGATAATCCTGAAAAAAAAAATATATATATATGAGTTAAAAACTAATTCGAATAAATAAAAATTAAGGAATAAAAAAAAATTTAATTCTAGTCCCCGGCAACGGCGCCAAAAACTTGATGAGTTAAAATTATGTACTGCAAGTGCACAGTGTCTATCGTAGATTTAGCAAGTGCAGGTCGAACCACAGAGACTAGATCAATTCTTTAATATATCCTTAATTAATATTTTAGGCAAATTAGAAACAAAGATGGTGGAGAAGATTTAGTAACTAAATTATGCAAACTATTATTTAATAACGGAAACTATTAATGAGAAAAGATACCTAAGAATCCGAATTCACTAAATATTAACATAATTAATAATTTCTCATCGTTCAAATTAATTCCCAAATTACTTTCCCTTCCCTTTAAAAATAATGATTCATATAATTAATATGGGCAAGTATAAGTTATGAAAAATTTATCGATTAACTATAACTTATCAAAACCTCGCAATCAATATAAAAATCATATGCAATTTGTGTGAAGGAAAATATGAAGGCGAAAATAATTAGGCACTAATTTTGGAACGAAAAGAAAAGATTATTATGAAATACTTAGTTTCATCATCATCCTAGGTATTCAAAATTTAGCTAGCCATGAAATTTAAAATAAAAACAAATATGATTTTACTAGTAATAATCGCAGTCTTCAAATAACTTATTATTACTAATATTATATAAAGCACATGAACTGTCACAAAAAAAAACTAACTTAAGATATATAATATATTAATAGTAAGTACAAAAGGAAACAAGGAAAATATATAACTGATTCAATAGAAAGATTACACCTGTATGTTGAATTGGAATCCCTAAGACAAAGTAATATTACAACTCTAACTTCATGCTCTCCTCCTTGTTTCAGCGGATGAAGGAGAGGATAAAAAATAAATAAAAGTCTCCCCCTCTCTCTAAAACAAGAGATCTCTTTATAAGGAAAAATAAATTATAACCTAATCTACGATACATTGAACATGGTCTTCTCTTTTTTTTTATCTCTTTCTCTCCAAATTGACTCCAACTTCTTCATGATTATCCTCCAAGAGTCCCATGTAATCTTTTAGTTGCTCCCCAAGAAAAATAAGATAAATCCTATAAAATCAAATAAAATGTATTAGTTAAATAAAATAAACAAACAAAATAATAAATATGAGAATACTAAAATGTATAATTAATGTGTATATCAGTTATATTTGTTTAACCGCTCAATGTATTGATCATGATTATGTTTTGCACAGTAGGATTATAAATTTTTGTCATTTCCCCCCACCACATACTGGTATTATTTTGTCAGAAAAAAATCTTTGAGTTTTTGAAGGATTGGGGAATTGAAAAGAAGATCTTTTCTCTCACTTTAGATAATGCTACAAACAACTACGACATGCAAAATTTCTTGAAGGCTAATTTGAGAGGAAACTTACTTTGCAATTGTACTTTTTTCCATGTTCGGTGTTCTGCTCACATATTAAATCTCATTGTTCAAGATGGTTTGAAAATTGCAGCTAAACCTTTACACAAGATTAGAGAGAGTGTCAAATATATTAAGGGGTCTGAAAGTAGATTATTAAAGTTTGTTTCATGTTGTGAACAATTGCATGTGTCAATAGAATCGGATTTGCGTTTGGATTGTGTAACTAGATGGAATTCTACATGGGAGATGCTTGATAGTGTTCTAAAATTTAAAAATGTATTCTTTCAATATGTCATGGTTGAATCAGCTTACACAACTTGTCTATCAAATGATGAGTGGAAAATAACACAAGCTATTACTACCTTTTTGAAACCTTTTGCGAAAATTACAGAACTTTTTTCGGGTATGAGTTATCCAACAGTAAATCTGTATTTCTTACATGTGTTGAGGATCAAAGAACTTTTGATGTTGAACAAGTCTTGTGAGATTGACGTAATTAGAAACATGGCAAATGAGATATTGCCGAAGTTTGAAAAATATTGGAATGACTATGTTGTTATCTTGTCCATAGCTACTATTCTTGACCCTAGGTATAAGGTGCAATTTGTAAAATTTAAATTGAAAAAAGTTGAGACGGATGAGCATGTGATAAATCGAAAAGTTGAGAAGATTGTGAATGCTATGAAATCTTTGTACATGGAATATTTAACGGAGTTTTCAAAAGATGGTACACAACCTCAAGATGGTGTCGGGAGTTCAACTATTGCCACCACTAACACAAGTGAACATAGTGATGATGAGTTTGATGTAAGTAAAGCTTTTATGTATTATAATATTTTTAAATTTTTGCATATTTATATATAAAAATCATGATTTATGTTGATGTAATTTTGTTTAAAATTTTAAATAGGCGTATGTGAGGGAAGTGCAAGGTACTACATCAACAAGAACAAAATTGGAACAATACTTAGAGGAGAAAATGGTTACTAACAAATCTTCTTTTAATATTCTAGAAGAGTGGAAAAAACTTCCTGAGAGGTACCCAATTCTTATTTTTTATTCTAGTTTTATACCTTTATAATTATTTTATACATATATAATGACTATTTAGTACTTTCAAATATTATGTTACTATAGATATCCAATACTAGCGAAGAAAGCATATGATATCTTATCAATTCCAATTACAACGGTTGCTTCGGAGTCGACCTTTAGCATTGGAGCAAAAGTTCTCACAAAATATCGTAGTTCGCTTCTACCGGATAATGCACAAGCATTAATTTGTGGACGTAATTGGATTTGTGGATATGAAATACAAGGTTTGTTCTAGTTGTAAACTTTTTTACTTTACTTGTAGTCTTTTAGTTTAATTTTTGGTATTGACATTGTAGGGATTTCAGCACATAAAAGCAGCGGAATTTAATATTTTCAAAATAATATCCGAAACCCTAAAATATGATCCATGCGAAAATATATTAATTCAGAGGTTTAGATTTTTACCGATTATCCGAGCTTGAGTGGTGACGATGGAAAAATTCTAGAACAGCTTCGAATCTTCAACGCAATCCAACGGAACTCCTCTACGGTATCCACACGAACGCCCTGCGAATTTGTCACACGATCTACAGCAAAGAGAGCCGCGGTACTAACCACCAAGGATCTGAATTTTTTGAAGTTTTTCTCTCTAGTCTCTCTCTAAGAGCGGCTAGGGTTTAGATTTATGATATTATCTCACTTTAAAACGGCTGATATATCATATATATATATAGCAGTGAAAAGGAATTAACCAAAACTTAATCCAATTAGAAAAGTAAAATCCGAATTTATACATATTATATCTTAATTAAGTCTTACTTAATTAATATACATATATACAAATTATCTTATTAATTTAAATTCGTAATTTAAATACTATCAATTATATTGACATATTTAAATCCTTACAATTTAAATTAATTCTCTTTTTAATTACGTTCTAAGTGTGTGACCCTATAGGTTATTATTACATTGGCAATAATTTTAAAATTATATTATAAAATTATAAACAGTGAGCGACATCTAGTAATGCATCACTGCTACCCAAGTAATAATAAGATCAGTGATTCGATGTAACCTTTTCGTGACTAATGTTTCAATGTACTTTAATCCTTTTAACCTTGACATCCTAGATTAAACTTGAGGCATGGAATGTGTCATACTCTTCATAATTTAATCTGAGTTTTCTTGATCAATGAGTGGACTATATGAAATAAATCACTATTTGAGCATGGCCATGCATTTCATAGTCATACTCAATCAAGAGGCCTATGGATATCACCCCTAATATATAGGAAGGTTAAATTCCATCTAGATCACTCATATTCCTCACACGATTCATGATGTACCCAATAATCACCTTTATTGTCCACCTTATTAAAGGTGACCTTTGATGATATCAAAGTACATAAATTTCTGTGTAGTAATATAGTGATTTCAGGTCGGAGGATCATTATATCATTGTCACTATGAGAATTGCTTATGACACTTTGCATAATGCTCCACATATAATTCTCAAGGTGGGTCTGTCCAGTACATTGTTCTCTAACATGTACTTATGCATTGACTCAATATCTTATATATTTATGACCAATGAGATTTGGCTATCAGTCAATCCACATACTAGTCTCAATGTATCATTGTTGTCCCATTAACAATGATACTCGACTAGGGACATTTAAGAGCAATGATACTAATTGTAATTATATGATCTCATGTTCAAGTCACATACTTGAAGCTATATAATTTGTATCACTATTCTAAGGACTTTTATTATGCTAACATTTATATATAATGCAGTAAATAAAACTATAATAAAATAATTCATTTATTCAATCAAATATAATATCAAAAATGTTAAGCAATTATATTAAAGAATTGGCCTCTAGGGCATAAACTCTAACAGATATTTTAAATTGATATTTTTAATATAGATGATGGACCGACGGATGACCAACTTTTGGTGCCGTTTGTTGCAAATCAAAAGTCAAAGGGTTCTAATGTGACCGAAATTGCAAGTGTTACGAGTGACTAGACATTACTCACTAGTAACTAATTGTTGGAAGATTGGGAAGAGAATATATTTTAGGGAGGAAGTGAAATGTAACTTTGGAGAATATAAGAACACTTTGATTTCACTTGATTCAAATGAACAAAATACAAGACTATTTATAGGACTCATAGGACACTTCTAGATCCACAATAATAATTACTACATGACCACATTCATGTACATGAACCTAACCATTACATGTTCCAAGACAATTCAAATACATTCATGTACTTAGATATCACCAATTCATGTACTAATATTAATTAAGATATTTCTTGAATAATCTAGAATATATTTGGTTTAGTTAACAAGGCCTCCCGTAAACCAAATTTATTCTTCACTCCGAGTTTAGCGATTTGCTTCTTGAATACCTCTCCAGAAACCGACTTTGTAAAAATGTCAGCTGCTTGCTCCTCAGATTTACAATACTTGATATTAATAATTCCATCATTCACAAGTTCCCTTAAGAAATGATATCGAATGCGAATATGCTTTGTCTTTCCATGAAGAACTGGATTTTTTGTAACTGAAATTGTTGAAGTATTATCACAAAACAAAGTTAGATCAGCTTCTTGTTTTTGCTTGAGATACTTCAAAATTCCTTCTAACCAAACTACATGACATCCAACATGTGCAGCCGCTATATATTCAGCTTCAGTTGTTGAAAGAGCAACAATTGGTTGTTTCTTTGAACTCCAAGAAATAACTCCGCTTCCTATATTAAAAACATAACCTGAAGTACTTTTGCTATCATCAATGCTACCTCCAAAATCACTGTCTGTGAAACCAGTAAGACTAACTGGAACACCAGCTTCATAAAAAATCCCATAATCAACTGTACCTTTCACATATCTCAAAATTCGTTTTGCTGCCTCCCAATGTTCTGAGTGAGGTTTCTCCATGAACCTGCTAATCATACTAACAACAAACATTAAATCTGGTCTTGTGACAGTTAAATACATCAAATTTCCAACTAAACTCCTATAAATAGTTGGATCCACAAGCTTTCATTCGCCTTTCTTTCTTAACTTAAGCCCAGTAACACATGGAGTTGAAACAGAATTAGCATTCTCCATCTTAAACTTTTTCAAAATTTCCCTTGCATATCTCCCTTGAGAAATAAAAATTCCCTTACTGGACTGACTAACTTCAATGCCCAAAAAATGATGTAATTCTCCCAAATCAGTCATGTCAAACTCTTGTTTCATTGAAGCTTTGAAATCATTAAGCATCTCCATATCATTACCAGTAAAAATGAGATCATCAACATAGAGACTTACCACCATAAATCTTCCTTTTGAAGGATTAATTTTGGTGTATAAAGTATGCTCCTGAGGACATTTTTGAAAACCATTCTTCTCAAAGTAAGAATTAATGCGACTATACCAAGCTCTTGGTGACTGTCTCAAACCATATAAAGCCTTCTTTAACTTGTAAACTTTCTCTTCTTCACCTTTCTTCACGAAACCGGGTGGCTGATCAACATAAATTTCTTCCTCAAGAAACCCATTTAGAAATGCCGATTTAACATCCATTTGGAATAACTTCCAATTATTTTGAGCAGCAAGTGATATAATTAAACGAACAGTATCAAGTCTTGAAACAGGTGCAAATACCTCATTAAAATCTTCTCCTTCCTTTTGTGCATACCCCTTTGCAACAAGCCTCGCTTTGTACTTATTGACGGAGCCATCTGAATTTAACTTTGTCTTAAAAATCCATTTAACTCCAATGGGTCTTTTGTTTGGTGGTAAACTGACGAGCTCCCATGTGTCATTCCTTTCGATAGCCATAATTTCTTCCTTCATGGATTGTTTCCATTTTTCTTCTTTTGTTGCATCTTCATGGGAGATTGGATCTTCTCCTGCATAGAAAGCAAAGAAAATAGCTCCTGCATCTACTGGCTCCGTAGTATCATAAATCTCCTGCAAAGTTCTTATCTTGATTGCTTCGGGGCTGCTATCAGAAGACGCTCCTGTTGAGGATGATGGAACATCAGTTGGGTTCAAGGATAAATCATCTTCACTTGGCATACTGCTACAACCATCCAAATCCTCCACGAGCAATGGTACCTCATCTGCAGTATTTTTATGTCAGCATCATTGAAAAAAGATTTTTCATCAAAGTTTACATCCCTGCTAATGACAATTTTCTTTGTTTTTGGATTATACAGCTTGTAGGCTTTTGACCTTTCACTGTATCCAACAAAAATACATTTTTCTGCCTTGTCATCAAGTTTTGTCCTTATTGCATTTGGTACATGAGCAAAAGCTACACTTCCAAAAATCTTCAAGTGTTGGACACTTGGTTTTCTCCCATACCAAGCTTCATGAGGAGTACAATTTTTTAAACTTTTTGTTGGTGACCTGTTGATCAAGTAAACCGCACAAGTAACAACTTCTGCCCAAAATTGGCGTGTCAACCTTTTTCTTTTCAGCATGCATCGAACCATGTCCATGATTGTACGATTTTTCCTTTCACAAACACCATTTTGTTGCGGTGTATAGCGAACTGTCAATTCATGCCTTATGCCATTATCTTTACAAAAATGCTGAAAATTATTTGAAAGATACTCTGACCCTCGATCTGTTCTCAAAGTTTTTATGTGACAACCAGAAAATTTTTCAACTTCTGCTTTAAAATTTTTAAAAGCTTGAAAACTTTCAGATTTTTCATGAAGAAAATAAGTCCACACTTTTCTTGTGTAATCATCAATAAAAGAAATGAAGTATCGATTACCTCCAAAAGATGACACTGTTATAGGTCCACACAGGTCTGAATGAACAAGTTCAAGTGGTTGCCTTGCACCCAAAGAAGATTTTGTGGGAAATGAATTACGGTGCAACTTTCCCAACTGACATGCTTCACAAGTCTCCTCCGTTTTATTAATCTGGGGTAATCCACTCACCATTCCTTTCACTGCTAACAATTTTAGGCTGTCGAAATTCAAGTGGCCATATCTGTCATGCCACAACTTGGAAACTTCTTCATTAAAACCAGCGAAACAATGAAAATTTTCCACTTGGAGAGAAAGTGGAAATAAATTATTCTCCCCCAAGCTAATTTTTGCCACAACCTGATTATTTTTTGACAGAGTACATAATTTATCATGAAAGAATATATCAAACCCCTTTCGCAAAAGTTGTCTAGTACTTAGCAAATTGCTTTTAATGCCTGGAACAAAATAAACATCTGACATTTTTTCAAATTTTCCAGATTTTGTTTTGAAAGTGACTTCTCCAACTCCTTTAATTGTATAGGCTCTAGCATCACCAATTTTTATTTGCCCAAAATTTGACTCCACCAGGGTAGAAAATAAATCCTTATTCCCTGTCATATGTTTGCTCGCACCACTATCCAAATACCAAACATGATTATTATTTTCTTGACAAGCAATTAATAATGACTCTGAACAATCTTTCTCAACTGATTCATTTTCATGCACCAATCCCGATTCATGTTTGTTAGATGGTGTAAACCAACATTCACTGATTTTATGACCAGGCCTATGACAATGAAAACATTCAATATATCCTTTTCTCCCTCTTTGTTTAAAAACACGACCTCTTCCTCTTTGAGAATAGTTTGAATACTCAAATGACTCTTCCTTAAAATTATTATTGTTACCTTGTGATCCTCTTCCATTGCCATGAAAATTGGAGCCTCTACCTCTGTTTCCTTGGAAGCCACCTCTTCCACGTCCACGACCTCCTACACGGCCGCGACCACGGGGAGCACCTCGGCCTCCCGTAATTTCAGACTTGAGAACTTGATCATTAGAAGGTGGATTTCTTTGATTAACACGAAACTCATGTGCCTTTAAAGAAGCCTGCAAATCTTTCAAAGACAATTTTGACACATCTTTGGACTCTTCGATAGCTACCACGATAAAATCAAACTTTTGTGGTAAGCTCCGAAGAATTTTCTCAACAACTTTTTGATCTTGTAAAACTTCTCCATTGGTTGCCATTTGATTAACAATTGAAGTAACTTTTGAAAAATAATCAGCAATAGTTTCATTTTCTTGCATTTGCAACTTCTCAAATTCTAGACGCAAAGATTGGAGTCGTACCTTTTTTACCTTTTCTTCCCCTTTATATATTGATTGCAAAATATTCCAAGCTTCTTTTGAAGTTTCTGCCTTCGAAATTCTATCAAAAATTGGCCTTTCAATTGCTTGATAAATTTGGAAGAGCGCCTTGTTATCCTTCTCCCTTTTCTCATTCAAACTATTTTTCTGGACTTGTGATAAACCCTCTTCAGTTTCTGGTTCTTCATAGCCATCTTCAACAATACTCCACAACTTGAAGGACTTCAATAGTACTTTCATATTATGACTCCAATAATCAAAATCTTCTCCGTTAAAACGAGTAATTAGAGAGACTAGATTGTTTGAATTTGCCATCACCCCGTTGCTTTTAAAAAAAAAATCAACAAAAATACCTTGTGTTGGATGAGGCTGATCGGATGCTTATATGGGATTTGAAAAAAAAACTGGCAAAGCAATTCCTTTTCAATCCGTACAAAGTGATTATTGGGTCGCCAGCTTTGAAAGCTAACCATGCAATTCGTCAGCTTTGTTACATAAGGCCCACTTGAAAAACCTCCCAAGTCAATATTACAATATTACTTGTTCACTCACAAAATGAGTCTGCAGTCTATTCCTTTTGGTAATGATGATGGGACCACGTGCCTTTTGCACCTACTGACTTTGTTAGTTGCTAATTGAGACTCCGGATGCTCCTTTTTTTTTTTTAACTAGCTTTGATACCACTTGTTGGAAGATTGGGAAGAGAATATATTTTAGGGAGGAAGTGAAATGTAACTTTGGAGAATATAAGAACACTTTGATTTCACTTGATTCAAATGAACAAAATACAAGACTATTTATAGGACTCATAGGACACTTCTAGATCCACAATAATAATTACTACATGACCACATTCATGTACATGAACCTAACCATTACATGTTCCAAGACAATTCAAATACATTCATGTACTTAGATATCACCAATTCATGTACTAATATTAATTAAGATATTTCTTGAATAATCTAGAATATATTTGGTTTAGTTAACACTAATAAGTACTTCATTTTATATGGACTATATATGAAATTCATTGTTATTTTATTTTCTAAAAATTCAGGTCTATTTGGCATTATACACAACAATTGTTTTCATTTTAATTCATTGTTATTTTATTTTCTGAAAACAAGACTTTTCATATTAATTCATTGTTATTTTATTTTCTGAAAATTCAGGTCTATTTGGCATTATACACAACAATTGGGTCTATGGCTGAAAATTCATTGTTTCTTGACATATATTTCTACTTTAGTGAGATTCTGTTTAATTGATGATGAATAATGTTATATTAATTGGTTTAGAATATAAGTATCATATGATATGCAAGCAATATACTTTCCAGCTTGATGAGAGTAATAATATTTGAATGACGCTACTGCATTTTCTAGACTTCCACTTCATCATAGCATATGTTTGGCAAAGCAAATTCTGTCAAGAGTTTCATGGACACGGTTGAGACTTGAGAGTGAAAAATGGAAGATAATACTAACATTCTAATTGGCGCATGAAGTATATTTAGTTTATTTTATTGCATTTCTAAAATGTTGGACTTGATCTTTTAGCTTGTTAAGGCAGTTGCAATATGAAGAGGCATTCTTTGAATCTTATGACCCGTTTTTTTTGTGCAGCTTGCTTTAGCCTACAATGAAGCTGTGGTCAATGGAAGATTAACAACTTGGAGAGGGGGCATTGTCCAATCTGCTTTTTTAGGTTCAATCCAAAAGTGCATAGAGGATCTTCTGAGTTATTCTCCAGCCCTAAGTGATGATTTATGTAATTATTTGAAATTAGGCACCTAAATGTTTTATAATGTTCACTTGTTCAGGCACCTAAAGTGCATAAAGTCTTGTTTTCTCATAAGGTTTTATAATGTTCAGGCACCTAAATGTTGACATGATTTAGGTGCAAGACTTTGCAAAATTTTGAGTTAAATTGACAAATTATTTTCTCTTTTACTTTGAGTTAAATTGACAAATTGTGTAGCAAGATTTTGCAAAAAGAAAAAAAGCATGCGGGTTGGCCCAGGCCCAACTCGGGCCACGGGCCTCACAATGCCAGCCCACAAAAAGTTGGGTCATTTTGACCCAGCCCAAATTTGGCTCGACCCGTATGGGCCGGGCCGGCCCATTTGCCAGGTCTAAATACAATGCTTAGGAACGATTTTAATTTTAAGCTATCTAAGAATTTAGATCTCGTTATGATTCTAAAAGTATTGCTTAAAACTATGGGTTTATCACATATAAAATAACAGCACCATGAAAATAAAATAAAATGTCTTTAATAAATTAATTCTTTTATTAATATACGAATAAGATAACAAAGTATATGGAACATCATATCAAATATGATTGGTTTATGTGTATACTACTTTTACCACGAGCCACAAAAGCATATAATCTATTTAAAGTTTAGTTCTTAACCGATGTGGGACTTAGCTTTCCACAAGTATTTATATCATTTTCAAATGTGATCTTTAGGAGTTAATTTCTCATTCATTATCACATAGGTTTGAGCTTTCAAATATTTGATTTTAATTTACTCATGGAGTAGAACAAATTGATATATAAATTTACTTCAAATAATCAATAAAACTCATTTCAATTTTGGCTCAAATGCTAACCCTAAGCACCATGGGCGCATGAACTTGAAAAGGTGCCATGGGCGCATAAAGCTGAAAAGGGCCATTGGCGCATGATAAAAAAGAAAAGAAAAAACGGGGTTAATCAAGTTATTTCCCACGCCATGTAAGCATTACCAAGGCTTTAATAGCCACGCAAGGTAACATGGCAAGTCACGTGATGTGACTTCCATGTAATGATGTAAAAAATAATGCTACTATCACATAAATATTTTCACATAATTTTTACATACACATACATACATACTGCGGGTCTCGCGCGTCGAGCAGGAACCCACAATATGTATGTGTGTGTATGTGAAGATTATGTGAAAGTATTTATGTGATAATAACATTGCTCTGATGTAAATAACGCCAAGCTGCAATTCTCCAAATAAATGCCAAGAATGCATATCACCTGGGCTTGAAAAAGGTAATATGTGATGACCTTACCCCGTAAGCTAAAACGCTTCGATAGCTGAAGCAACGGGAAGTATTTTATCATGTCTTTGAGATTCGCGCAAAAGAAAAATAATACGAAAAAGCTTAAACTTCAAACAATGACAAGGAGAATAAGGCTAAGCGCAATCCATATAGCGACACAGGAAGAATAAAAAAAAGAACGCCATATGCGTAAAGATATATAAAAAATTCCATGTGCGTTGTAAAGATGAAAAATGCCATGGGCGTTGTGAAGGTTAAAAGAAATATTTACTTACATAAAAATATATTTTTAAAAGAGTAGGGTAGTAAATGATGTGGAAAAAAATAACTTGCCAATAATAAATTGTCACATATTATTTCTACAACTCTATTAATGAAGGGAATATAGTAATATTACTCATTGGGTATTATATAGAAGCATATTAAATTCAATAAATGATAGAATTTCAAGAAAACTTAACCAACTAAGCATCGACTCTGAAGCGAGTCAAGTCAGGATTCTAATTTCTTAGTTTTAAAGGAGAGGACTCATGCTATAAATAAGGAATGTTTTAGCTTATTAAAGGTACGCTATTTGCTCTAATATTAGTTCTCTCCCTTTGTATCAAAGATATGACTTAAGCATTTGAGAATCTTCTCGGAGTCCCCCTCCGGTAGACCTTTTTTGCAAGTTATTTGACAAATTCAAGGCGTCAAACGGTGGTCAAAATCAAAGTTCGTGTTTTGATCGAAACCCTAATTTGAAAGTTGTTAATTGATGCATCATATATTAATGAATTCATGTTTTTTCTAAATTTAGTAGACCTCACTAAAATTTATTTTTAGGGTAAATTAGTCTTTATAGTTTATACCTATGTTATATTTGATTTCTATACTTTTAGATATTATTCTGTAGGAAAAAAAAATTATACTTGAAGCCGTCTTTTAAAATTAATAATATGAAAATTTTGTCCCTTCCTATCCCAGACCTCGTATCGTTCTAGGGTTAGATCGCATAGATGCTTCCGGGCTAACCAACTGGATAACAATCACATAATTAAAACTAGCTTAAATAAGGGGGTAAAGTTATTAAACTAATTGTAACAACACCAATTAAAATTTGGATATTGTTTAAGTTGATTAATTATATCAATTAGCATAAATTAAGAAAACGTGTTCAACTCCAAAAAATAGAAAGAAAAAAAACAACAAATATTAAGTTGTTATCAAAAAGACAAAAAAATGGTTACCGCATATAATCAAATTATTCGTAATTCGTCATTTTTTATTAGTAAAATGAATCATTTCTTAGATACCCAGTAGTAATTATATGTTAGAGATACTTTCTCATTTCGAAAAATTAACCTTTTAAACTAAATAACCAGTTATTATTATTAATTTTTTTAGATCTCTGCATTCTTCTAATTTCTTGTTGAAATGGATTTTTGTGATTATTCAAATTACAAGTATGCTTTCTTAACAAAAATAAATATAGTACAAGTAAGTCAATATATAAGGGTAATATATTAATATTGTAGTTTAAAAATAAGAATCGTTTTCTTTCCTACTTCTAAACTCACGAATAAAAACAAAAAATTTAAAATCTCATATCATCTCTTCCTTTCTAAAACTCACAAACATGATAAAAAAAAACTATAATCCCTTCTCTTCCCTTTCCCTTTTATACTTTCTCTTCACATCCATCCAAACTCACAAACACAACATTAAAGATGGACAGAGTAGTTAATTTATTCTTTAGAAATAAAATCTCAATTTACATGTGTTCTATTTACCTTTGTTGCCCATATATAAGCCAAACACATTAATAATAATACAGAACGTAACTTAAAATACTTGTTGATTTTATTTATTTTTGTTGTTGTTTTTGGAGCTCATATCTATTTATATCTATATTATAGGGAGAGTAAATTTGTTATTAGGGACTATTTGATAAAATTGAGTGAAATAATCCGAATAATTAAGAACATCTGAATGATAGAATGAAGTTGAGATTGTGTTAGGAAATTGAACATCAAATTAATAAGAGTAAAATACAATAACTGATGAGTGATGTAACGATCGTGATTTTGTAATAATTTAAAATAAATATTTATTAAATTAAATAAATATTTTAGTTGATTTATTTATTGAATAAAATAAAGTAAATATGTGATGTAAATTGTAATACCCGCGAATTTTATAAATACTTTTAGAATTTAAAATAAAGGTAATTACTATTATTTGTGTGCAAGTATATATATATATATATATATATATATATATATATATATATATATATATTTGTGCCATGTGATTAATAATGCAATATAAATTAAATCGAGTATGAAGTATGGTGATGATAATAATAAGCTTAATTAAGCTTAAGTATTAAGCCTCGTGTGACATAATTAATTTTTTAATTGAATTAATTAAAGGATGATTTAATAATGTATTGGACCTATGGTTATACTAAGCCCAATATGAATGAGTTACAAGTGTTAGTATATGTGGCCGAGTGATTAAGTTGGGAGTCCAATAGATATGAATTAGTATCCCAATAAAGTTATTATATTAGTATATGTGTTTAGCCCAAATTAATTTAAGACTAGCCCAACGTGTAATGTGGGATAAAAAGGGGGTAGTATCCTTACATTATGTGTGAGTGTATAGGTGTATATATATGTATAGAGAATTATATGTGTATGTATACAATTAAGAGACAGTAAGCTATCATTGTGAACAAAAGAAATAAATATTGTGACATAGGGGTAGTGCACCCCTCCCAACCGAACCACCCTTCCCCATGGCCTAAGAATGCTTATTTTTGTGCCTTAGAAAAGCTAACAAGCAAGACCTATGTGCTGGCAATGATGGTGTAGCCCAATGACTAGTAGTACTATGAATAGTGTTGGTTGGTGAAACTTTTCACCAACTCCACTTTTACTATTGGGTAATGACCAATGTTTGGACAAAAGTTTTCCTATAAATAAAGGCCCTTATTCATCTTGTAAGGATTGCTAAAATCATATGCTCCGTATTAGAAAGAAATTTACTGAGTTGAGAGAGATAAAGAACCCAAGAGGAGCTCTAGCTTGCAGTTCGGAGGGCAGAGGAGATAAGAAGAGAGGGACCAGCCAGTAGCTACCAAGTGTTTTGTCAGTAGAAGGAAAACGTCAAGAGGTACACATCCCTTTGACCCTATATTGTTAATTTAACCTTCTGCAAGTCAACTAGGGAGGAATATGCATGCAAGTAATGGTTCGTTATGTAAACAACATGAACCGAACGAAAAGAGAGTATAACAAATCAAACTTAGATGAATTTAAAAACTATATCAGCAGTGAAAGAGGAACATGATGCTCTAGGCTAATGATTAATGCAGACCATGAAGGCTAACAGTGAAATTACGTACGGACTTTAGTATAGATAAGGAAAGGTGTTAATTTGATTAAATGTGGTGATGTTATGCCAAAATCATTCAAATAACCATACACCCATTAATTTGCATGTATCAATAATTAAATTGGAGAATAGTTCAACCCATTGAGTTTTGCAAAAGTATACCTTAGTCTCCAATTGTAGTAGAACCAATGATTGTAAACTTACCTCACGGTCGTAGAGTGACTGTGCAGATTGTGGAGTCCAACACCAAACCAAGACCTCTGGTTGGTTTCGAAAATCATAGACTGACTCTGCAGATCGTGGAGTCTAGAACCCGACCAGACCAACCATGAACCAAATCATAAACCGAACCCCACGATCGTAGACTTACTCGCAGATCGTGGAATAGACTAGGCTGACCATCGACCAGATCGTGGAGTGAACCCGAAGGTGATCCCTCACAAATCGTGGAGTGAACCCGATGGTGATCTCTCACAGATCGTGGAGTGAACCCGAAGGTGATGTCTCCCAGATCGTGGAATGAAATCGAAGGTGATCTCTCCCAGATCGTAAAGTGAACCTGACCATTAGAAGATGATCTCTCACAGATCATATAGTGAACCTGACCATCAGAAGATGATCTCTCACAGATCGTATAGTGAACCTGACCATCAGAAGATGATCTCTCACAGATCGTAGAGTGAACTCGACCATCAAAAGGTGACCTCTCACAAATCGTGGAGTGAACTTGACCATCAAAAGAGGATCTTTCACGAATCGTGGAGTGCCTATAAATCGTAGACCACTCTTGTAGAATGACCAAACACTGAAAGATTCATACACCAGACTTGCTAATTACTGTTAAATCTTTACAAAAACTTATTAAAGTCTGTCCAAGTAAGATTGATCCATGAATTAGGAGGACTAAAGAGAATAATCATGGTGAAATCCAACGACTATCACCATGTTAAGAATTAGCATAATGTAGTAATTCAGGTATGTTAAGCAAACTGAAGAAGGCTGGACAAAAGAGTCACCCTGTTAATAACAGATAATTACATAAATAATTCAGGCATAATGGACTGTTATAATTCTGAATAGGGGATTTTTATAGTCAAGCCTACACCAATTATTATAACTCAGCAGGGATTAATTATTAGGATGGCTTGTGATTAATGTAGGTTATCCGAATAGCAGAATCGTAGAGTTAAATAATAAGCAGCAGTTCAGGAAAGTTTTCTAACTTCATTTGATTTTTATATTGAATGCAAGTATCCGAACTATACTCTTTTGAGCAAGTTCTCTAACTTACATAACTCTGGATATTGTGCAAGTACCTAAACTTTATTTCATTTGTGCAAGCTTCTAATTATTGTTATACCATTATATCTTTGAGCAAATATACTTATTGATCTTATGACCATCCTATGAAATAACCCTTGTGTTAACGCCAAGATCTTTCCACGCACCTCAATCACTGAAAAGCGCGTCCAATCCTGCACAAAAAATGGGTCAACACCAAGAGCTTGACGGCATGGGCCGCTGGGGAATAGCTCCGGTGTGAGAGTAAGTACAGGCCGGAAGTAAAGTTAACAATGGAGGTTGTGTGCTCTAGTGTCTGGTAGAGTAAATTTGCATGTACCTTTTTCATGTAGTGCTCTGTACTTTTATCTTAGTCTCACCGCCTTGCATGTAACACCTTTTATGACCTCATTTAATTGCATACAATCCATATCAAATCATGTTCCCCACTAACTTAGGATTATGCCAAATACTCATTAATTAAGGTGTTGGATCCATAATCCAACATCTGTCCATAACAATAATTTTCAGCCCAAGCTCAAATAAAACCTTATTTAAATGATGGCCCAACATTCCAAAGGCCCAAATAAGTGTGGCCCAATAGGCCCAAATAATCGTGGCCCAACATTTCCCCCCCAGTCTTTTATCAAACAGAATGTTTGGTGAAAGAGTATACAAGAGATTGGCCCAAGCAGTAAAGGAGTCCAAATGAATCCAAGCAGAACCCAATCATTAGGAAACCCAAGACCGGACGCCAACTCTTCAAATCCATCATTATCTTCATTAAATATGCCGCCCTCGAGTTTCGAAAACAACTGAAAGGACACCACTATAAAAACCCAATTCCATCAAATTAGACGGTTTCACCTGTCCATATCATCCAAGAACGCTACCAGATACCAGCCACTCACCACCTGAGAGTGCCTACCCCTATCGACTGAATATACCACCGTCCCGAAGGCTGGACTGCTATGCACCTCACCCTCTTGGAGAAAGGGGTTCGCCTTCCCCTCCATGCCTTCATCACCCTTCTAGGGTTCGTGGGCGTTGGATTTGCCCAATGGTCCCTAATTCCTATATCCACATCCTCGCCTTCATCGCCTTCTGCCACGAGATAGGAATTCCACCCTCTATCGATTTCTTCTTCACTCTCTTCACAGCCAGCAACTCTTGGGAACGAGGTTTCAAAATGTTGAGCAAGCAATCCCCAAAACCCAATGCCAAAGTCGAGAAGCGCCCCCTGATGGACACCCCTTCAAGCAACAAAGGGTGGCATAAGGATTGGTTTTTTGTCAAAGGACCTGAAATCTCTTCTGTCCCTGACTGGACTACTACCAAACGCCTCTCTGCCGACTTCAGCGACATCTTTGAGGAACGAGTGATGGAGATGACGAAGCTTCTGGAGAAACTTCTTATGAAGGAATGGAGCTTCGAACTTCTAAGCAAGCAAGCATGGTTGTATGACCACAAATGTAAGTCCCGAACTCAATACTTATATAATTTTTCAAATTTTCTTTAGTAATTATTCTGAAACATCCTTCTTCACTTTTTGTAGTATCCCTTATCAAACCTACTTCCATCGACCAAAAAGAATTAGAAAAATTCCTTTGTGCCGACCCAACCCAAACTCTTACCAAACCCCAAATCACCGAACCAACCCCTACCGAAGAAACAAGCCAACCTCATCGAAAGAAAAGAGCTGCCAGAAAATCAACACAGGCTCTAGTCCCCACACTTAATAAAAGTCTCCTTGATATGTCCATCGCCAAACACACCCAAATTCTTCGCACTAAAAAGAAACGAGCCAAAATTACCCCTCTTTCTGCCGAAGAACTAAAAGTACCTCCTCCTGGAACTAGCCGACCTCCCATCATTCCAGTTGAAATTAATGAACCCGAAGTCGAACACAGTTCTCCCCTTATCCAAAAGAGAAAATATTCTTCAGACAACCAACCATCCCTACCTCCACCCGAACAACCAATACTTTCTCCACAACGACCATCTTCTTCCTCCGCAACCATACCCGAAGCTGTACATTCGCCCACCTTATAGCCAGACAGAAATGAAAACTTCCCTTTACACCTTTACAACGCCTTCGTGCTCAACACTGACGACCATTGCTTCTGCAATGGCTCTCTTTCTGACATACTCGAAGCTGGCATGACTCCCCAGGCCAGAGTAAGTAAATTATTACTTAACCATTTTTATTCACAAATATCTTCTTGAAACCTTCTCTTAACTCTAAATAACCACAGGCAAATGGAATCTTCGGGCGACTCTACCAAAAATACAAAGAAACTGAAACCGAAGAGGATGCTGCCCGAAGAGAAAATAATATTCTGAAATCTGCTCTAGCGAGGGAAAAAAGTCTACATGAGAACACCCTCTTCAATTCAGAATGCCTTAGAAAAGATCTCGCCAAACTGAAAGACCAACTAGCCTCATCCGAAGCTCTTCAACAAACCACCGTCGAACAAAACTGAGAATTGCAACTGGCGAACGAACTACTGACACAAAACAACCGAGCCCTAACCAAAGAAATAGACGAAACCAAACTCTTCGAAGAACGACATCTTGAACATCGGTGCAGAGTTGAAAAGGAACTTCGTGAACTTAAAGCTCTTAGCTCCCCACTCACCGAAGAACTCCGCAAAAAAATATAAACTGAATACCGCAAGTCACCTGAACTAACAAATGAAATAGTTCAGATGTATGCTGAAGGCTACGAAGCAGCTCAAAGCAAAGGCAAAGCGAAGCTCGCCGCTGTCGATCTGAACCCATTACTCCTAGATTCTTCTGAAGACGAAGACGAGGATAATGCCGAAGACGACCCACCTCAACCTTAACTTTATAAACTTGTAAAAATTCAACAATATTGTAATTCCTTTTTATATTTAATGAAATATAATTTGCTCCTTTTTGCTCCTTTTAAATTTAGCTTATACTGTTATTTAAACAATATACAATCTGAACTCAACACTTCAAATAAATCTAGGTAATAATGTAAAGTAACACTTATTCATTACCGAAGTGTAGAGCAGATCTTTAACAATCCAATTCGCCATCTCTAGGACGAATTAACCATGTTTACCATCTTTAGGATAAACAAGTTCTGTTCACCATCTTTAGGATAAACAGGCCACTGAACCTCCAGAAAAATCCAGTTCACCATCTTTAGGACGAATCAAGATCCTACTCACCATCTTTAGGATGAGCAGGTTCTGTTCACCATCTTTAGGTGAACAGACCACCGAACCTCCAAAAAAATCCAGTTCGCCATCATTAGGATGAATCAGGACCCTACTCACCATCTTTAGGATGAGCAGGTTCTGTTCACCATCTTTAGGATGAACAGATCACCGAACCTCCAGAAAAATCCAGTTCATCATCTTTAGGACGAATCAGGACCCTACTCACCATCTTTAGGATGAGCAGGTTCTGTTCACCATCTTTAGGATGAACAGATCACCGAACCTCCAGAAAAATCCAGTTCATCATCTTTAGGACGAATCAGGACCCTACTCACCATCTTTAGGATGAGCAGGTTCTGTTCACCATCTTTAGGATGAACAGACCACCGAACCTCCAAAAAATTCCAGTACGTCATCTTTAGAACAAATCAGGACCCTACTCACTATCTTTAGGATGAGCAGGTTCTGTTCACCATCTTTAGGATGAACAGACCACCGAACCTCCAGAAAAATCTAGTTCGCCATCTTTAGGACGAATCAGGACCCTACTCACCATCTTTAGGATGAGCAGGTTCTGTTCACCATCTTTAGGATGAACAGACCACCGAACCTCCAGACAACCAGTAGATAAAATATCATTGAAGAAAAAAGCTATTTTCATTGATAACTGCTGGCATAATTACAGGCTCTTGTATTCTGACACTGGCCCTACTGAAAATATTTTCGAAGCCTCCTTGCATGCCAAATATTCTTTATCTCAGACCCATCTAATGCTCGTAGTCGATAAGCTCCTGGCTTCGGTACATCAACAACCTCATAAGGACCTTCCCAATTTGGCATCAACTTTCCCACATTTTGAGGTGTAGAAGCTTCCACTTCCCGAAGAACAAGATCTCTCACTTCAAACCTTCGAAACTTTACCCCTTTATTATAGTACTTAGCCACACGACACTGATATGCTGTCAACTTTACCAAAGCTGCTTCCTTGACCTCTTCAAGCAAATCCAAGTTGACCTTGAGTCCCTCATCGTTGTACACCTCCTGAAACTAACTGACCCAAAGACTTGTAGACCCAATTTCCACAGGAACCAATGCATCTGAACTATAGGCCAGTCTAAAAGGCGAGTCCCCCGTTGTAGTCCTTGGCATAGTTTGATAAGCCCATAGTGTGTTCCTCAGGCCATCTACCTTTTGCTTCATCCAGTCTTCTCTTAATTCCATTCAGGAGCGTTTTTTTTAGTTACTTCAACTAGACCATTAGACTGTGGATGAGCAACCGAAGTCTTTCGATGCTGAATCCACAACTCCTTTAAGAATGCTTCAAACTTCGAACCAACAAACTAGCGTCCATTATTCGAAACTACCACCATAGGAATACCAAAATGAAACACCACATACTCCTTAAAAAACTTTAGGCATTCTTGCTCCGTGATTGCCCTAAGCAATTTCGCCTCCACCCACTTAGTCATATAATCAATCGCCACTATAGCAAAACTGACTTGCCCTTTTGCCTTTGGCAATGGACCCATTATATCCACCCCCCAAATAGCAAAAGGTATAGGAGACAAGACTGAGTATAGCTCTTTGGGTGGCTGATGTGGGATCGGACTATTCAACTGGCACTTTTGGCACTTCTTCACATAATCAATGGCCTCTTTGAAAATTGTTGGCCAATAATATCCCTGTCAAAGCACCTTATATGCTAATGACTTTGCAGCCATGTGATTGTCATAAATACCCTCATGAACATCTCGAAGGACATATTCAGCTTCAGAGGGAACCAAACATTTCAGCAAAGGAGAGGAGTAAGCCCTTCGATAAAGATCTCCATCAATAAGCATGAAGTTCGCACTTTTATTCTTTATTTTCTTAGCCAACATTTGATCCGAAGGCAGTACGTCATCTTCCAAATAGTCTAGATATGGGGTCATCCAGCAAGTAGATCGCTCGACACACATCACTTCTTCATGCTGGATGTTGGGTTGTTTCAAAGTCTCTAAATAAACTGACCCATCAAAGGTACTCGCTTCAGTAGTAGCCAACTTTGACAATGCATCTGCAATTGAATTATCAATTCGATCGACCCCTTGAAATTCGTAAGAATCAAAATATTAAAGTCTGTAAGATATTTAACCATTCTTGAACCCCGAGCTTCGTACTCCCCTAAAACTTGCTTGATGACCAACTGCGAGTCGCTGTAGATGATCAACCTCTGAACCTCCAGACTCTTGGCCAACCGCAATCCTACTAATACTGCTTCATACTCAGCCTCATTATTCGTTGCCCTAAACCCAAATCTGATGGCCTGCTATACTTTGAATCCCTCCGGACTCGTCAAAATGATCCCAGCTCCACTGACATCTGAAGTAGAGGACCCATCAGCATATAACGTCCATGAACTCTACATCTGCTGAAGCACTGCAACTGCCTCCTTAGACCTCTCAACTTCATTCAACCTCTCATCAGCTTCAGAGAATGAACATTCTATCACAAAATTAGCTAAGGCTTGACCTTTAATAGCTGTCCGAGGATGATACTCTATAAAGAATTGAGACAGCTCCATTGTCCACGCAGCGAGTCTCCTCGAAATTTCTGGCTTTCCCAGCACCTTCCTTAGTGGCTGATCTGTGTATACCACTATTAACCGACCTTGAAAGTATTTCCTAAGTTTTCGACTAGCTATTATCAAGGCGAAAGCAAACTTCTCAAGGTTTGGATACCTTGTCTCTGCACCGCTTAGGGCATGGCTTACATAGTAAATCGGGTGCTGCTTATCCCCAATCTCCTGCACCAAAACTGCTCCTACTGCTAAAGAATTTGCCGCCAAATACAAATACAAAGGTTCAGCAGGAACTGGCTTCACCAATAAAGGCGTCGAAGATAAATACTTCTTTATTCCCTGGAAAGCATCTTCACACTCTGAAGTCCACTGAAATGTCTTAGCATTCTTCGGCCCTTTCAACGTGTCGAAGAACGACAAACACCTTTCTGCCGACTTAGACATGAATCTCCTCAGAGCTGCTATCCGACCCGACAAATGCTGAACATCTTTATAGGATTGTGGAGACTTCATATCCAAAATAGCTTGGATCTTCTCTGGATTTGCCTCTATTCCCCTTTTGCTAACTAAATAACCCAGGAATTTACCTGCTCCAAGCCCGAAGGTGCACTTGGTCGGATTCAACTTCAAATTGTAATGACGAACCGTCTGAAAACACTCCTCCAAATCGTCTAGATGACCTCGAATTGACATACTCTTGGCAATCATATCATCAATATAGACCTCCATGTTCTTTCCCAACTGTTTCGTGAAGACGTAGTTCATTATCCTCTGATAAGTAGCTCCCGCGTTCAACAAGCCAAATGTCATCTTCTTATATGCATACACTGACCTATGAGTGATAAAAGATGTCTTCGGGATATCCTCCTTACACATAGAAATCTGATGATATCCCGAAAAAGCATCCATAAAGCTGAGCAAGGCATACCCCAAAGTCGCATCAATAAGTTGATCAATGTGAGGCAGAGGATAAAAGTCATTTGGGCATTCCTTATTCAGATCAGTGTAGTCTATGCAAACTCATCATTTTCCATTCTGCTTCTGCACCAGAACTACATTCGCCATCCATTCTGGATAATCGATCTCAAATATAAAATCTGTTGTCAACAACTTTGCAATTTTCTCGTCAATTATCTTCTGTCTCTCTGGCGCGAAAATCCTCTTCTTCTGCCGAACCGGCTTCTTCGTCGGGTCCACGTGCAATTTATGTTTGACAACTTTACGACTCACCCCAGGCATATCCCTCAGGAACCAACCAAAGATATTCGCATAGCACTGAAGTAACTCCACCAGGTTTGTCCGGAAAGGTTCCGGCAGTCCCGAACCTATCTTCACAGTCTTCTCCTTCTTTCCTGAAATTAGTTCAATCTCTTCAGTCTCTTCCTGGCATAACCAATGGCTCTGTACTGCTTTCTGTAAACGACTCAATTTTAATAGCCATAGTTTGCTTCTGCCTGCTAACCCCTACACCTGAAGTAATCAAAGCATTCCGATAACATCTCCTCGCCAAGTCCAGATCTCCAGCAACTTCCCCAACTCCATGCGGCGTCGAAAACTTAATTTTAAAATGGGGAATCGATGTCACGGCCTGAAGAGCTGTTAAAGTAGGCCTTCCCAAAATGGCATTATATGTCGAGTCCACATGCACTACATAAAATTTACACATAATTTCCACCTGTTGTGGGGCCGTCCCAAAGATGACTGGCAGCTCGATAGTCCCCGCCACCTTGACCGAATCGTTACTGAACCCATATAGAGGTCCTGCCCAATTTCCATCTTCCTTCCATCTAAGTGCATCCTCTGGTAGGCATGTGCATGCAGAATATCCATCGAAGATCCATTATCTATCATCATCCTCTTCATGTCCATCGAACCTACTTGTGCAGTAATTACTAGAGCTCCTTCATGTGGTTCGATCGGTTCTGAAGGGAAATCGTCATCTGTGAAGGAAATCACCAAACCTGGGTACGCCCTTTCAATCTTCGGGGGTTTACTCGCTACCGTCATCACTGAGTCCAGATATCCTCGTCGTTTTTCCTGGCAACTTTGCTAATGTTACCTCCAGTAATTACATCCACAACATGTCTCGCCGGTTGATTCTGAATTGGCTGTTCTGGTTGAGTAGCCTGAACAGGTCCTCTATTCCTTAGCTGTTCCTTCGGGGGCTCTCGTCCTGCCACATACTGAACCAAAGCACCACTTTGGACTTTTTTTTCAATAAACTCTCTCAAATTCCAATAAGAATTCGTATCATGCCCAGTCGCTTGATGGTAATCACATTACTTATAAGGATTTCCTGACCCTGGTTTAAGATTATCTCGAGGCTGCTCGAAATAGGGCTGGTCCTTTATTTGCTCCAGAATAGTAGCCCGATCTATATTAAGTTGAGTATACACCTTATTTACCTTCTGACCCAGAAAAGGTGGATGACCTCCTCTCTATCCCCAATTATTGTTATATTTCTTTTGATTCCCATCAGATCGATCATTGTTGCCACCACTCTTTTTCTGATTACCATCAAATTTTTCCTTGTCTTTCTCCTTTGTCTTTTTTGAAGGACCCTGCTTTAGGCTGTACATTACTTCTTCCACCACAATGAAACCTTCTACCTTTTCGAATGCTTCAGCCAAGCTCTTCGGATGATTAAACATCAACTTCTTCACCAACTTCTCAGACTTCACCAAATCTAAGCCGTTCTGAAATAACCCCACAGCCTAAAGATCATTGAGGTCTGTTTCATGTCCCACTGCTTCTCTGAACCTCTTCACGTATTGGACCAGAGTCTCATTCGGATACTGTCTAATCTGTTCCAACGACCCTATGGGCTTTCCTCTCCTCTTATTGCTTCCGAACCGAGCGTGGAACTTGTCACACAAATCAGCCCAGGACAAAATTGAGTCTGGAGCCAAAGTCCCCATCCACTGTCTTGAATCTTTTCTCAACGTCGTCACAAAAGTCTGACACTTAGCTGCATCCGAATAGCCATAATAATCCATCAGCTTATCAAACGCCTGGTTGTAGTCATACGGATCCCCTGAGCCATCGTAACTTTCCATATAGGGAAGCTTTTTATTAGGATCCGCCTTCTCCCGAAGAATTTCTGAAGAGAAAGGGGATGCTTTTTTACCCGAACTTTTTTTCCCCTGCATAACTTCTGCCAGTTACCTTCGAAGCTCCTTCATCTCTTTGGCTAAGAGTTCAACTCTTTTGGGCTGCAGAGAAACTTCCTTCTTCGGGGAGCTTTTCATCTTTTGTTTAGTTTGGCCTTTTCCATCTAAACTGGATGCCCCTGAAGGACTTCGTCTGTCACTTCTACTGAAGCGAGAATCCACAAGGCGGTGTGCCCTCTTTGGATTCTCAGGAGAACGACCTCTTGATCTGCTTCTGCGTCTATCCTTTTCATTGTACAGAGAATATTCGAGGCGAGGTACCCTCTTTGAACCTTCGGGAGTGCGTCCCGTTGATCTTCTTTGGCGTCTCCTACCATTATTATCATTACGAGAATCCTCAGGGCGGAGTGCCCTCTTTGGACCTTCGGGAATGCGTCCCCTTGATCTGCTTTGTCTCCTACCATTATCGTCATCCCGAGAATCCTCAGGGCGAGGTGCCCTCTTTGGACCTTCGGGAATTCGATCCCATACTCTACTTTGGTCAGGAGAATGGCTTCGGAGCCTACTTTCAGAACGTCTAGAATCTTCATCTTTCCTTCTTCGTCTACCCAGAGATCTGCCACGTTCTTTGGGTCGAGTATAACTGGATGCCTCATCTTCCATTCCAGCCATAAGAACCATCTGTTTGGAAATCTCCTCCCTTTGTTGCAGAAGTACTTTCAAAGCTTTATCAGTTTCCTGTGCCATCTTAGCCAGAGTTAATGTCTTATCTGCCTGACCTTCTCGATGTTGGGTTCTAGGCGGTGTGCCTTCTACCCTTTTCCGATCCTTAACAGGCCCTTTACTAGTAGTAGAAAATAACTTTCTTCTGACATCACCATGGACTCTTGCATGAGATCCCACCGAAGTATCTTGTGATCCAAGTCTGTCATGGATACTCTTTGAAGGGCCCAACCTATCCTTTACATAAATTCTCTGTAGAGAAGAGCTTGCAGTCGTTGGCTGCCCTACAGCTGTGATTGTCCTACTTTTCTCCATAACTTCCGATGTAGGATGTTCAATATATGTGATTGAAAACCAGAAACACTAGAAAAAGCCCTCCTTCTAGCGCCAATGTTAACGCCAAGATCTTTCCACGCACCTCAATCACCGAAAAGCGCGTCTAATTCTGCACAGAAAACGGGTCAACACCAAGAGCTTGACGGCTTGGGCCGCCGGGGAATAGCTCGGGTGTGAGAGTAAGTACAGGCCGAAAGTAAGGTTAACAATGGAGGTTGTGTGCTCTAGTGTCTGGTAGAGTAAATTTGCATGTACCTTTTCCATGTAGTGCTATGTACTTTTATCATAGTCTCACCGCCTTACATGTAACACCTTTTATGACCTCATCTAATTGCATGCAATCCATATCAAATCATGTTCCCCACTAACTCAGGATTATGCCAAATCCTCATTAATTAAGGTGTTGGATCCATAATCCAACATCTGTCCATAACAATTATTTTTAGCCCAAGCCCAAATAAAACCTTATTTAAATGATGGCCCAATATTCCAAAGGCCCAAATAAGTGTGGCCCAATAGGCCCAAATAATCATGGCCCAACACCTTGTGTTATCCAGATTCTTGAGAAATATTATTCATACTCTAAAGTTTGGTTTGAAGTTAAAACTTCTGTGAATCTTGTTGCAAGCATTGAACTCATATATTGTTCCTAAATGTATTATAAAAGGTTGTCTAAGCCATTTGTTTCGGCTAGACTAATATCATGTGTTAGAAAGCTATCTAAATCAATTGACTTGGTGCAGACTCTTATAAATCTACTGAGATGAACAACCCTCTTTGAAGGGAAAATTATATAACTATCGGGGAACCGACGTGCGCACATACTAGCATGTTTTGAATGTTATGCATAACGTAGGGTACTTTAGGCTGATCATCTGTTGTACTTATTTATATTGGATTTTCAGTATAATACTATTAATTCTAGTAAGAGTTCTTAGTCCATAGGGACTGCTCAGTGTTCATTCTTCTTGAGCTTCGAAATTATTGAACTTTTAAATCTTCACGATATTTTCCAGTCCATAGCGACTCATATTTAGAACTATTGATATTCCTTGTTATTTCTTGAACTATCATTTATCGTTATGCCCTTGAGATTCGAACTTTATAATTTTTCACCCTTATTGTTATATTAATTGTTTAGCAAATTAGTTGCTCATTCTTGCTTCCTTAAACATTTCAATTAAGACAGAAGAGTGCGGACCCTCTGGCACGGATAAGGGCAAAGGCAAGGCTACGGCGTAGCTTTGTTCTTCTTTAGAAACATTATTATGTTGTATTAAGACTTATTTCATATTATATATTAAGTTATGTTATGGTTTAAGTTATATTTAAGTTAGTCATGGTTGCGATACCGTGGGACGTGAATATTTATAGTAAATCAATGTAAATTATTCTATTATTTCGTTGTATGAGATTTTAGTATGTTATTAGAATTAGATTGTGATGCACCGAATTCGAGATATGAGTGTCTGAATTTGGGGGCGTCATAGATTGGTATCAAAGCGTTAGGTTATAAACCTTAGGAGCGAGAATCCTTAGACTATAACTTTAAAAGAACTTAGAAGATAGAAGGAGATAAAACTCATGTAGAGTTTTCTTAGAGACTTAGGGTGTTATGAAATATATTTTCATTCTAGACAATAAACTTATGTTTTATTTAACATTCTAATGGAGTTTGTTGTTTGTTTGTCTTATGTTTGTGGTTGTAGGATAACAGACTTGGGAGGACCTAGTAGAGTAGTAGAGGAGGAGCCACGTGATATACACGTAGTGTATGAGGCACCTTTGGTAGCCGAATACGTTCAGGCAGTAGCACCATCTGAGTTTGACAATGAGGATAAGATAGAGGTGGAGTCAGATCTCGAGGAGGAACCTATGGAGGACAAGCCCGTGGAAGATTCTGACGAGGCTACGATCGAGGATAGGATGCTAGGAGAGTATGAGGAGCGGATCTTAGAGTTAAATTGTCGAGTTGAGGAGCTTGAGGCTGAGGCTCAGGAGAGAGGGACTGAGTTGCAGAAACTGAGGGATGAAGACCATAAGAGGAAGTTGGAGATGCAAGAGATGGAGGTGGAAATTGCCTATCGCAAGGAAGCAGAAATTCAAATGGGAACTTGTTTCACCTTTCGATTGCTAGGAACGTGAAACTAGTAGGTGAGCTGGAAGAGTCCGAGCAGAAAGAGTTGAGTGAGAAAGCTGAGAAGGAGGCTCTTTGCACTCAACTTGAGCTGGAAGTCATGGAGAGGATTCACTTCAAGGAGAAGTAGGAAGAAGCCAATGGTAGGGCTAAGGACTTAGAGGATGAGGCTAGGTGCAAGAAGAGGAAGATGAACCGAATGGGCTATGCTTTTCGCACATCTATGGAGAGATTGATCGATGGTATGTACCATTATTCGGTGGAGCAGGGACAGACCCGTTACACCTTGAGTAGAGACATGATGGCTCACATGACTCATGTGGAGTACCAGAGCGTTATGGAGCGAGGGATGTTAGGTTGAGACCTATTAGTCTAGTAGTAGTAGTAATAGTAGTTATTTTATGTGATGTATATATTGTGATGTAATCCTAATCTATTGTATAAGATATGGGATAGTTATGTAAACCTCGAGTAGGCTTATGTTAGAGGGGTAGTATGATAATGTTTTTCCCATCTTTTGTGATATTAGGGGATAGATGTTGGCATTTATAGAAGTTGTTAGGTTTGTAAGATTCATGGATATAATTATATTGTATAAAATGGCAAATCAGAGTTTTAAAATTTTACAAACCATATACCCGGATCATCCTTTATGCACAGTTATTAATTAAAACGAAATAGATGGAGATTAGATTCATACCCTCGTAGAAAATAGCTTCCTCAGGAACGAGTTCAACTCCAATTCCTTTTCGCGTTTAACTTGAATCCACCGGGTTGATTCCTTCCTTTGATCAACGTTAGCCACCCAAGTGTTTGGCCTTTAGAGGTGATCCACCAAGAAAGAATAAGAATTCAAGAAGAAGATTGTTTGGCTAAACCCTAGTTTCCTTCTCTCTAGAAAAGGAGTGATCTCCCAACTCTTGGAATAAAGTGTCTAACCTTGTTACATAATAAGACTTTCTTATTTATAGATATAGGCAACCCTCCTAAATAATTTAGGATTAGAGTTTCATATTAATTAATTAAACTCCTTTAATTAATTAGGCTTCCTAATCCTATTGCGAATAATTAAACTCTTTTAATTAATTAGCCTCCTAATCTTATTAGGCATATATATAAGTGAGAGAGAATCTTATTAATTAATTCTCAAACTCCTTTAGGAATTAAATAATAATAATAATAATAATAATAATAATAATAATAATGAGACTCCTCTTATTAATTTATATTTAATATTTCCAAAATATTAAATAATAAATATTAAGCTATTTAACTTATTCTATCACCATAGATTAAATTAAATATACTTAACTTATTATTACGATTATGTCATTTGCTTCTTTAACAAATATTCTTCCTTTTATGGTGTAACCCTTTAGGTTCTCCATATTAAACCGGTTGTGAATAAATCAATTAGAACAATTCTAATCTTATTTAAATAAATTAATTAAACTAATAATTTATTTAAATAAATAACATTTATTCTACAATAAGGATAAGCCTCCTTAGCGATCAACGACTTTCCAGATAATATAGATTTCAACATTAATCATAAAAGAAACTGTGAGTTAATAGTTATTGTACAATTCAATCCTTTCACCATACAATGTCCCAATTAAATATAAGATATGAAATTACTGTCAAGTCTTATTTTATTTAATTATATGTATTTCGATTCCAAAATGCACAACTCCAAATATTGAAAAATAGAAACTCCTTTCTAATTTCATTCCACCTTGGCCAAGGATTCCTAGGTTGTCATTTATTGAATCACATAGGACATATCTCTTCTTTTACTAGAACTAGTAGATTCTTTATTGACCATTTATTTTTTCCATATATAACTTATTACACCCAAGCATACCTGTAACGACCATGAATTTTAAACTCCTTATTTATTAAATATGTGATTTAATTTTAACGAGTTAATTTTTGTGAGTTTATTTAAACCTTATGTGGGGGTGAGAATTGTGAAAGGATTAAAGGAAGTCACTAATGAGTTATTTAAATTAGTGGACTGACCTTAGGGATTTAATATCAGAGAATTAATGAGTTTATTAATAATTAAATATTCAACTTATTTGAATATAGTGGCATGAATTGAACATAGTGATTAATTTCAATATTGAGTAATTAATTGATAACGTATGAAATTATTATTGTTGGAAATAATAATTAATGAGTAAGAGAACTGATAATATAATATTATTATATTTAATTGATTTACTGTTATACACAAGCATGCGATACTAAACCTTTACTATATGGTAGCTATCAATATTATGCATAATGCAATGTGACATATTAATGTGGTGAATATTGCATGTATGGACTATATAGTAAAATTAATTGTATTAATATAGTTACATAGTAATATTGTTTATGTGACATGATGTGGATGGGTAAAATTTGATGAATACCCTATTACCTTATATTAATATCAATAAACAATTGTTAACTGATAATGATTTCAATAAGTTATTATAATTATAATAATAACAGTTATGGTAATGAGTAATGATAATACCCAATTAAATTATAGTTGGTATTAAGAAAAATGTGCATGGATTATATGATTGGTGTATATGTACGTACTCAATGCATTGTATTATTAGTTGCTCAATTGAAATGACATTGTAACACTAATTAAATATATAATCTATGTATACATGGAATAAAGTGTGTGTATATTATATAATTTAAGTATACTTATAATGTGTGTAGATGTATATATATAACCAAAGTGTATATTATGTATATATGATATAGACCAAGTATTGTATTATATTTTACAATGCTGAGTTCCTTCCTTGTCCCATATATGTGCCCATCTCATTCTTCCCACGTGAAGAGCTAGCTAGCTACCCTATAACTCTTCTCAATTTCAGCAAAAATAGCCAATGATTTCAAGGGGAATGGGCAACACAGTGTTTCTCAACTACCATTCATTAACCAATACACAATCATGTAATCCATTGTTTTGATTTGGTGAGCAAAATCAAGAGCCGGATATACAAATTTCCTATAAATAAGCTCATCCTCTTCTCATTTTCAATTGCTGAGAATTATATTGCTAGAGATTGAGTTATTGTGAATTATCAGTGAGGGAGATTTTGATATAGCAGCAAGTATATAGTTCATATTAACAGAGGTATACTCCCATTCTTGTTCTTTAAAATTCTGTAAAATGCTAAGTTCTTAAATCTTTGACTAAGCATGAATTGTATGATAAGTGATTGGGAAATGCTTAGTAGTAAGTATATTAGTTTACAAGTATTATAGAATTGTTTTATATTATGGCTGGATTGGAACTGAATTCGTATGAATTTCTGTGTTGGGTTTTTGGTTACTGCCGAAAATAGCCTACTCAAGCACTGGCCGGACACCGGCGCAGCTGCGCCGGTTTTATACCTGGTGCCTGCGCAGGTCCCTGTTGCCAGATTTTGTTTCCTGCTTCCTGTTAAGGCCTGTTATGTGATAACATGTTGCTATGGTTTAAGGCAAGCATGAAAATTAGTATCACTTCTATAACCATGTTCCTTGATACTACATGCACAATGTTAACCATGTTAGTATGTACTCCATAAAAGGAAAACTTGTGATTTATAATGAAACTTATAGATTTAATTATGAATTTAGATACATACGGGGCATGTATATATTCTGATATTCTGAACATGATCGTATGAATTATATTAACTTGAAATGCATGTTTAAAATGTTAAACACATTAGCATACGAGATTGATGGATTTAAAGGTTTTCAAAGGAGAAACGTAAGAACCTTGAGGGAACGAACTTGACCAAAACGATGCCTTGTAGGTTCTGACCATATGAGAGCATTTATATGACTTATGTGTGTGTCCTAACACATGTGAGTAATAACTACGAGATGCTTTGCATGTTCTATGTTGCCTTTATGGACTTAGTGCAATTTTGAAAGAAAACTTAGAAAGTGAAAGCTAAATAGCATCAATTACCATGAGAATTATATTATGATTACGCAAGCATGTATATTAGGATTCGTTATGCCTATAGACATGTTGACATGAGTGTCATTTTGGTTACACATAATTTCCACCTATGCACACGTATTCAAGTAATGAAATTCTAAGGTATGAACTAATATGGGTTAAGGTATACACATGTAGTATACGCACAAGCATGACTACTTAAACATTGTTTAAACCTCGTTATGTGGTAATATGACTATGTAGCTAATCCTTGAGACATGAAATTAATTAACTTAAGGTATGTGAATTACCGGTATGAAGACATATGATTTTGAATTGAATAGGGTGAGCATGCTAGGATTCAAACTTGAAAGTATATTCTTGAAGCATGATTACTTGAAATGCTAAATGTTCAAATCTATGTTGATGTATAGATATTCTAGCATTACTAAATCAAGGTCAGAGTTAATTGTTTAATAGACCTAGTCTAAGTGATTGACTTACGTGAACTACATGATAAATTTATATAATGATTAGATTCTTGCTAGTGTAGGATCATATTAGTTTATAATGCTAATTGAAAGGCCGATTTATTAATGTTAGGTCGTTTTGACGCAAGTTAATTAAAGCTAGAACTTAATCGTAGCTGAACAAACAGGCAAGTTTCCTAACTTCATTTGATTGTTATATTGAATGCAAGTATTCTAAATTCTTGCACTACCTTATTCAATGAATCATGTAAGCGAGTTTCTTAACTTCACTTGATTTGAATGCAAGTTCCCTTACACTCTTTATTGTGCAAGTTCCTATCCTTCTCATATTGTATTGAGCAGGTTATTATCGTATTGACGGTTAATTATTTAAAGCTTGAACTTTATTTCCAAGCATGCTATTAGGTGGTTTAATTACTTTACAATTATTCCACATCGATATTATTAATATTCGCACTTAGTGCATTTGAGTTCGTACAGTCTTGGACTTGTACATTTTGTAAAGTTCAATAATTCTTGAGCTGTGTTAGATAGAGTCTGAACCTTTGTTCGGTCAGACAAGTATATGAAATTCTATAAAAGCTATCCAAACCAATTGATGGTAAGGATTCTTAGACTGAAAGAACACCCCTTATATATATAGGGGAGTACCCCAGGTATCTAGTATAAAGATACAAACAGCAGAGTTGAATGTTATGCATATACATAGCGTACGCGAGGCTGATCCCCTCAAGTACTTATTCTGTAGCCAGTAACCAAAGTGTCAATCAGCTATTGATTCTGTTGGAGTTTTATAGTTCAAAGGTCTACTTGACTATCAGTTATTCTAAAAGCAATTATTATTCTACTTTCGATATTCATATTGTTGAATTCATTGTCAGATATATTCTTTTCATTATGATATATCCTTTATTGTTGTATTTCAACTTGCTGAGCAAACTTGTTGCTCATTCTTGCTATATCATGACTTATATTGTAGTTAAGCCCGAGACTTTAGGGAAGGACAAGGGTAAAGGGAAGATGTAGGATTAGTTTGCAAGGAGCAGACTTTATCTTTATGTTTAATTAATTTACTATTATGTAATATGAACCCTATTAACTATTCTAGGGTATGTTTGTATGTTGTATTAAGGTTATCGAATCTTGAGACTAGTAACACCTTTTGAATGAACGACGTACGTTTATTATATTCCGCATTTTAGTTATCGTATGTTGTTTAGAGGTGGATGTTTATATTAGATCGTGACGACCGGACCGGGGTCAGAGGACCCGGATTCGGGGGTGTCATAATACCCTTTGATACACCCTAAGGATCTTAAGGAATAAGTCAAAGTATAATTCATTATACACAAGATACTATGATGATCTCAAGTCTGAAGATCACTTGTACTACTATCACATTAGGAATTCCTATTGACAGACGAGTAAAACTCCATTAGGTATTCCTTAGTGAGTCACGTTCAGTGTACTTAGTCTCCAATAAGCACCTACATACTTGCTTTAGTGTCTCCACAAAAATGATCATGAGATCAATCATCCTCATCCAATGAGCAAGCAACATATGCACTATAAGACCCCAAATTTTATGAATAAGATTTAATTTTCTTTATATATTATTTTGAAATAGTAAAGTGTTTGATTTGATAAATGTGATAAATTATGGGTGAAATGTGCAAAGTTTACAAAGTAAGCAAGTGGTTATAAAATATTCGTTGTGTCGGGGAATTGTTACAGTAATTACTGTTCAATATTTTATTTTATTGATTCAATAATTGCTATGTTGATATTTTATATTGTTGTTTCAATAATTGTCACTACACAATATTTTTATATTATCAGATCAATAATTTATATTATTTGAATAATATTATTAGATAGCATTATTGACAATGTCTAAGAAAGTTATGTCTAAGAGGGGTTATTTAATTGTGCGCCAGTAAGGAGAAATCCTTATCGGAAGGCCCCCACTTTCCTAGGAACGACCAAGTTGTCATTATTATGGTTTTGTAACATTATTTGTGAATAATAATTATTGATAAAAATGATAAGTAAATATTTATTCAATGTGAATTTAAACGGAGGAATTTTTAGTAAAAGTGACAATTATCGAGAATGAATATTTTATCTGTTCTGATAAAATAATTCATTCAAATATATTATTATAATATTACATTATAAGTGTATAATGTGATAATATAATAATATAATAGTGATGATATTTGTTTTACAACAAATTCACGATATATTAATAAAATGAGGTGGAAGAGAGAAAATGAAATTTGGAATTCTTTTAATAAATATAAATGTTTTAATATATATATATATATATATATATATATATATATATATATAAACATGTGGTGGAATTCATTATTTCAAAAATGGAGGCTTTGAAATTTTGAGTGTGTTAAAGATTTTCAAGAGTGATGAGTGTGGAAAAATTACCCGTATATAAATTTGGGTCATTTTTCGTGCAGAATTTGGAAAAACTTTCTTCTACAAAGTTGTAGAGAATTAAATTTTATATGGAATGGACATAAGGTTCATATTTTTCTGATAAAAGGGCTATTTATTATGAATTATTAAAGTTCCAGAATATTGAGTCCGAATTGATTTTGGTGGAAGAGAACAAATAGAATTTGAATTCTTATGATGCAAACAATGATGTTATCGGAGCGATGAGGTAAGTAATGATGTCATCGGAGCGATGAGGTAAGCAATGATGTCATAGGATCAATGATGTAAGCGATAATGTCATAAATTATGGTGAAAAGACTATTTTACCCTTACTCTGCCGAGCCTATAAATAGAAGCTCAATTCTTCATTATTTCTCACCAATTCACTAAAGCTATAGAGAGGGAAAGTATAGAGAGAAAGAAGAAGAGTATTCTGCTATTACACTAGTACAGTCTCCAAATTTTTAAGGTAAGGGGTATTATTTCTTTCGTATTCATGAAGAAAGTTATTTTCTTTCAATACTCGTAAGGGTTGTTATTCCACTCATTATTATTCTGTTGGAATAACCTGTCTACGCGGACTACCGCATGCATGGTAAAATCCTGTTGTTATTTCATTCTTTATTATTCTGTGGGAATAACCTGTCTACGCGGACTACCGCATGCCTGGTGAATAACCCTTCGTATTCAGTTGTTATTAAATTATGGAAATAATCTGTCTGAGCGGACTGCCGCCTAACGGGTGAAAATTCAATTGCAGTTTCATATATTGTTTCATTTCAGATTCCTAACTCTAAACTTACTACGGTAAGGATTGCTTCTATAATTCCTGAAATGATCAGAAATTTCTTGAGTTTTGCGCTTCATCTAGTATCATTTCACCGGAATAATTTTTTGAACTTTCTCGTGAAATTCTTATCTTTTCATGTCGAGTTACTATTCACGGTAAAAAAAATATTTTTCTTTTGATTGTATCCAAGTTTTGAACTTCATTCTTGAATTTTGCTCCACAATTGATTATTACGGAGTATTATTGAACTTAGATAAACTAAATTACGAATCCCTAATCCTTGTCCTTTATCTCACTAGATTCGTTCCTTATATTGTATTTCAACATCCTCAGTCCTAAATGGTGATATAATTGAATATCTTTGGCCTGTAGTGCAAAGATGAAAGATTACTTGATGAATATCTTTGGCATGTAGTGCAAAGATGATTGATTACTTGATGAATACCTTTGGCCCGTAGTGCAAAGATAAACAGGTGTTGAGATGAACATGACCAACTGGTGATACAAATGAATATCTTTGTCGTAGTGCAAAGATGAATATTGATTTGAGATATATATTGATTGATGTTACATGGATAAAATATTGATGATGGACTTTTAAATCATAGAAGATAGTAGACTTCATTCTCTACTTAACTCTTCTAATGAATTGTTATTTTCGCTGCGAATATTGATCTAAAACTTGTTGTCCATTATATTTTATCTGATTTATTAAAGACTAACGATAATTTATTATTCATTATCTTAGTCATAATATTCTTTACTGGGCTAGTTGAGCTCACCCTTTTTTTCCATTGTTCTCTTCAGGAAATGGGAATATCGCGGGGACTAGTCGGGGATCAGAGTGATGGTCAGAGTTAGATCAGTAGAAGTCCTCACTATTCTATAAAATAGTGGGATGATGATTGTAATTAATAAGGAGTGAATTTGAATGTTTATATTTTGTATTATATACGATTTGTATTAAAATTCACAGTTTGTGTGGTCGTAGTTTGCACGACCGAATGTTATAAAAGATTGTATTTGAATTATGTACCATGTATTTGGCGACTCAGAATGGGTTGAGTATTGAATCTATTTTGAGGGCGTCACAGTTGGTATCAGAGCTTAGGGATATGATCTCTGGCGGAGATCTGGGAATAGAACTAGGAGGGGAGAGACGAGTAAAACCTTCGCTAGTGTGTCTTACCTAAGCTTAATTGTTATTTAATTGGTCGGTTGGAACATAGGGTTAATATGTGATATGTTAATTTGTTTGATTAACCCTTGTTTTGTGGCAGTATTTGAGAATGGCAGCTGAAAATCTAAACAATGGAGTGAATGAGACCGTTGAGACACCTTTAATCACCAACCAGGAGAACCTGCAACAAGAAGGCAATATTCCTCCTGTAAACAACACTACCGAAGAAAGGAAGAATGATGGGATGTCAGGCAAAGAAGAAATTAGAGATATCCATGTGGTGAGTGAAGAATTAATAGTTGCACCTGAGCTAATCGCAGAGATTGCAGCTGAGAGTGAGGAAGAAGAGGAACCTGAGGAAGATTTATTAGGAGAATTTTATGATCGAAATGTAGAACTGCAAAATCGTATTCATGAGTTAGAAGAACAAGGTGAAGAATGGCAGGCGCCGTGGAACAAAGGGATACAATAATTCAAGAAAGGGATACAGAAATTCAAGATTTTGCTACTCGATATGCGAGGCTTGAACAGAAGCTCTCTTTGGCAAAACATATGATATTAGAGCTGGAATCTGAAAATGCAAATGTCAACGATCAGCTGAAAGAAGAAGCAACTGAATGAGTAAGAATTGAAGATGCATGGGTAAAAGCCGCACGACGCGTTGATATTTTAGAAAGAGACGTCCGATCTAAAAAGGCCAAAATAGACGACATGGATTTTACTTTTTGGACAGCAATTGGGAGAATCCAACATCGAGTTTGAAATTACCCTGTGCATAGCGGTCAACCCCAATTCGATATGGATCGAAGAGTAATGATTCAAATCATGGATCAGGAGTGCGACGAAGCAGTTGAGGGTGGAATGAACTTTATAGCAAAGTCAAGACCAGCTGGGATAGTGAAACCAAAGACAGTCCCAGACAAGCCAAAGTCGGTGGTTCCTGGAAGAGCGTTTGTCGTGACTGCCCAAAATGCGAGGAACCCGAACGAGGTGATCACGGGTAAGCTAGTCATAAACTCTTGCGAAGTCTATACCTTATTAGATGACGGTGCTACCCATTCTTTTATTTCACCTACTTATGCTCAACATTTGAACTTGACTTCTGATAAATTAGACTTTAACTTATCTGTTGAAACTCCGTTAAAAGAAACCTTCATTACATCCACAGTTTACAAATCTTGCTTGATTCAAATTGGTACCCTCACCCTACTTGGGTATCTTTGAAAATACTTACATTTGACGTGATTCTAGGAATTGACTGGTTAACCACTTATCATGCCAAAATTGATTGTTTTCGTAAGGTTGTTAGTTTTCATATTCCAAACCAACTTGTTGTGTGAATTCAAAACAACCAAACCATTAAAATCAATCATTGTCATTTCAAGTCATAAAGCTATTCGTTTATTAAAAAACGGATGCCAAGCTTTCTTAACCCATGTCACTGATTTAAATCAGAATACATCAGATTTAAATGATATTTTGGTTGTTAATGAGTTTCCTGATGTTTTTCCCAAAGAACTTCCCAGTCTACCCTGAACGTGAAGTTGAATTCTTTATTGACCTTGAACCCGGTACAAAACCCATTTCAAAAACCCCATATCAAATGGCTCCTATTAAACTTCAGGAGTTAAATGTCCAACTACAGGAGTTGTTAGACATCGGTTTTATACGTCCTAGTACGTCTCCTTGGGGTGCTCCTGTTTTATTTGTAAAGAAGAAAGAAGGTAGTATACAACGTTATATTGACTATCGGGAGTTGAACCATGTCACCTTCAAGAATAGGTATCCGCTACCTCGTATTGATGATAAGTTCAACCAATTGCGAGGTGCTATGGTTGAAGCACCATGAGAGTCACAGCTAGTATCAAATATTTGGATCATTTCGTGGTTGTCATTATTGATGACATCCTAATATTTTACCCAGAACGAATTCAATATGCGACAACGACGTTGGTTTGAGCTGTTGAAAGATTACGATCATACCATCTAATACCATCCTGGAAAAAGCGAATGTGGTAGTTGACGCGTTGAGTAGAAGATCGTATGCAGGTACAAGTGCGATATTGTCAACACGAAGCCCATTTTGTATGACGTACAAATGATGAAGATAGAGTTAAAAACTCCGGAGACCCACGTAATGATGTCAAATATACGCGTAGAACCAGCTTTAATGGATAGAGTTAAAGCTACTCAATCTACAGATCCGGAGCTGACGAATATGAAGAAGAAGGTGCAAGAAGACACTATTCCTGAAGCAAGAATCGATGAAAAGGGAATACTTCGAGTCAAATCCAGACTTTGTGTTCCTAACGACTCTGAATTGAAGTATAGAATCATGATGGAAACACACAACACACCGTTCGCAATCCATCCTGGAAGTACCAAAATGTATCGTGATCGTCAACATACAATTTGGTGGAGCAATATGAAGAAAGAGATCGCGGAGTTTATCTCGAGGTGTTTAACGTGTAAACGTGTCAAGGCAGATCATCGAGTGCCAAAGGGTCAGTTTGCAGAAAGTTATGGACACTGATTTACGATTCATTGGTCCATTTGATATCCTTGACCGAGTAGGAAAGGTGGCCTATAGACTCGCCTTACCTCCAAGCATGTCTCGTGTTCATAACGTTTTTCACATATCCATGCTTCGTAAATATGTGAAAGACTCAAACCACATTATTTAATTAGAATCAAACGAGATAGCCGAATATTTAACGTACGAGGAGGTACCTGTCAAGATCTTGGATAAGAAGGAACATATCCTACGCTCAAAGGTTATACCTCAAGTTAAAGTTTTGTGGAGGAACCATGATATCGAGAAAATGACCTGGGAGTTAGAATCAGAAATGAAAACGAGGTATCCTCACCTTTTCGACATACCAGGTACGTACGTCAATTTCGAGAGCGAAATTTCATAAGGAGGGGAGGTTGTAAACCCCAAATTTTATGAATAAGATTTAATTTTTTTTATATATTATTTTAAAATAATAAGGTGTTGATTTGATAAATGTGATAAGTTATGGATGAAATGTGCAAAGTTTACAAAGTAAGCAAGTGATTATAAAATATTCGTTGTGTCGGGGAATATTCGTTTGGTCGAGGAATATTTTTTTTGTCGGAGAATATTCGTACGACAGTGCAGTCATTGGTGGACCCCACAACGGAATGAATGTCGGATATAGAAAGCGACAAAAATAACCTTTTTACAAAAATAACGGTAAAACTTTTACCGTTAAAACTGTTGAAATACCCGGTGGTTAAAATACAGTAATAAACGGTGTTGCACAGTAGCACACAGTATTGCACAGTAATTCTAATTATTGATTCTTACATAAGAAGTCACTACTTAATAATTGTTACAATAATTACTGTTTAATATTGTATTTTATTGATTCAATAATTGCTATGTTGATATTTTATATTGTTGTTTCAATAATTGTCACTACACAATATTTTTATATTATCAGATCAATAATTTATATCATTTGAATAATATTATTAGATAGCATTATTGGCAATGTCTAAGGAAGTTCTGTCTAGGAGGGGTTATTTAATTGCGCGCCAGTAAGGAGAAATCCTTATCGGAAGGTCCCCTCTTTCTTGGAAACGACCTGGTTGTCATTATTGTGGTTCTGTAATATTATTTGTGAATAATAATTATTAATAAGTAAATATTTATTCAATGTGAATTTAAACAGAGGAATTTTTAGTAAAAGTGATAATTATCGAGAATGAATATTTTATCTGTTCTGATAAAATAATTCATTCAAATATATTATCATAATATTACATTATAAGTATATAATGTGATAATATAATAATATAATAGTGATGATATTTTTTTTTACAATAAATTCACGATATATGAATAAAATGAGGTGGAAGAGAGAAAATGAAATTTGGAATTCTTTTAATAAATATAAATGTTTTAATATATATATATATATATATATATATATATATATATATAAACATGTGGTGGAATTCATTATTTCAAAAATGGAGGCTTTGAAATTTTGAGTGTGTTAAAGATTTTTAAGAGTGATGAGTGTGGAAAAATTATCCGTATGTAAATTTGGGTCATTTTTCATGCAGAATTTGGAAAAACTTTCTTCTTCAAAGTTGTAGAGAATTAATTTTATATGGAATGGACATAAGGTTCATATTTTTCTGATAAAAGGGCTATTTATTCTGAATTATTAAAGTTCGAGAATATTGAGTCTGAATTGATTTTGGTGGAAGAGAACAAATTGAATTTGAACTCTTATGATGCAAACAATGATATTATCGGAGCGATGAGGTAAGTAATGATGTCATCGGAGCGATGAGGTAAGCAATGATATCATAGGATCGATGATGTCATAAATTATGGTGAAAAGACTATTTTACCCTTACTCTGCCGAGCCTATAAATAGATGCTCATTTCTTCATTATTTCTCACCAATTCACTAAAGCTATAGAGAGAGAGAGTATAGAGAGAATAAGAGAGAAAGAAGAAGAGTATTCTGCTATTACACTAGTGCAGTCTCCAAATTTTTAAGGTAAGGGGTATTATTTCTTTCGTATTCATGAAGAGAGTTATTTTCTTTCAATACTCGTAAGGGTTGTTATTCCATTCTTTATTATTCTGTTGGAATAACTTGTCTACGCGGACTACCGCATGCATGGCGAAATCCTGTTGTTATTCCATTCTTTATTATTATGTGAGAATAACCTGTCTATGCGGACTACCGCATGCCTGGTGAATAACTCTTCGTATTCAGTTGTTATTAAATTATGGAAATAATCTTTCTGAGCGGACTACCGCCAGACGGGTGAAAATCTATTTGCAGTTTCATATATTGTTTCATTTCAGATTCCTAACTCTAAACTTACTACGATAAGTATTGCTTCTATAATTCCTGAAATGATCAGAAATTTCTTGAGTTTTGCGCTTCATCTCGTATCATTTCACCGAAATAATTTTTTGAAATTTCTCGTGAAATTCTTATCTTTTCATGTCGAGTTACTATTCATAAGTTACTATTCATGAGTTACTATTTACGGTAAAAAAATATTTTTTTTTTGATTGTATCCAAGTTTTGAACTTCATTCCTGAATTTTGCTCCACAATTGATTATTACGGAGTATTATTAAACTTGGATAAACTAAATTACGAATCCCTAATCCTTGTCCATTATCTCACTAGATTCGTTTCTTATATTGTATTTCATCATCCTCAGTCCTAAATGGTGATATAATTGAATATCTTTGGCCTGTAGTGCAAAGATGAAAGATTATTTGATGAATATCTTTGGCCTGTAGTGCAAAGATGAATGATTACTTGATGAATATCTTTGGCCCGTAGTGCAAAGATGAACAGGTGTTGAGATGAACATGACCAACTGGTGATACAAATGAATATCTTTGGCCGTAGTGCAAAGATGAATATTGATTTAAGATATATATTGATTGATGTTACAGGGATAAAATATTGATGATGGACTTTTAAATCATAGAAGATAGTAGACTTCATTCTCTACTTAACTCTTCTAATTAATTGTTATTTTCGCTGCGAATATTGATCTAAAACTTGTTGTCCATTATATTTTATCTGATTTATTAAAGACTAACGATAATTTATTATTCATTATCTTAGTCATAATATTCTTTACTGGGCTAGTTAAGCTCACCCTTTTTTTCTATTGTTCTCTTCAGGAAATGGAAATATCGCGGGGACTAGTCGGGGATCAGAGTGATGGTCAGAGTTAGATCAGTAGAAGTCCTCACTATTCTATAAAATAGTGGGATAGTGATTGTAATTAATAAGGAGTGAATGTGAATGTTTATATTTCGTATTATATACGATTTGTATTAAAATTCACAGTTTGTGTGGTCATAGTTTGCACGACCGTATGTTATAAAAGATTGTATTTGAATTATGTACCATGTATTTAGCGACTCAGAATGGGTTGAGTATTGAACCTATTTTGGGGGCGTCACATGCACCAATCTATCCGAATTCACTAATCCCCTTTTTAGTAATCCAACAATTGGGAACAATTTTAGTTTTTAAGCTATCTAAGAATTTAGATCTCATTAGCATGATCATCATCATGAATCTAAAAGCATTGCTTAAAAACTATGGGTTTATCACTTATTATAAAAACAGCATCTTGTAGATAAATAAATGTCTTTTATTAAATAATACTTTTATTAATAATACTTAAGTAATATAATTAGATAATAAGAATGAAATTTTGTGATGCAGATAATGGCGCCCAGACGTAGGCTAACTGCACCAGAAGAGTCGGTCAATAACGAGAGAGAACAGATAGATCCTATACAACGACTAGTCGACTTGTTAGGAGAAGCCCTTCGGGGAAGGAACAACGAACCCATTCACCCCAATCCCCAAGAGGTACCTGTAACTAACTTCAAAGACTTTAGGAGTGTAGGACCTCCAGAGTTTACGGGTACTACCGATCTTATTAAGGCGCAGACGTGGATCAAGGAGATAGAGAAAGCCTTCGCCATTACTCGTGTGGGTGAAGATTAGAAGACTGTGTTCGCTACCTACATGACGAGGGGTGAAGCAAATTATTGGTGGGAGGCCAATCAATAGAGAGCAGGAGAAGGAACCATAGCTTAGGATAGGTTTAAGACTTTGTTCTACAAGAATTACTTCCCGAAGAGCATGAAGAATAGGATCGAAGTGAAGTTCCTAGAACTAAAACAAGGGGAGATGACGTTGACGCAATATGCAGCTAAGTTCAATGAGCTTGCCCGATTTGCAACACACCAGGTAGAGACTAAAGAAAGGAAAGCCAGACGCTTCGAACAAGGACTAAAATCTTGGTTGTTCAACAAGGTGTCAGTTCTCCAGATCGACTCGTTCTCCACACTATTGGAGAAGGTCATCATTGCGGAAGGGGGTAGTGAGGTCTTGAGTTAGTACAACAAGGAAAAGAAGAACAAGAATACCGAAGGAGAGAGCCGTGGAGGAAGTAGCAGCGGAGGAAGCAATCTGGGAAAGAGGAAATGGGATAATAACAACAACAACAAAAACAACAATCAGTCGGGAAGTTTTCATGGAAGAGAGCTGAGGGATGCTCGAGATGTGGAAAGAGCCACCAAGGTGAATGTTGGAAAGGAAGCAGTGTCTGTTACAACTGCGGCCAGGAGGGGCATATTTCACCAAACTGAAAGTAGTATGCATACAAGCCAATCATGTATGATGATAAAGCATATACTTTGAAGACAATCTTATCTATTTATTAATAAAAGTATTCATTTATTAAAGGCATTTAATTATCTACATGATGCTGTTTTTATATTATGTAAATAACCCATAGTTTTAAGCAATACTTTTAGAATCATGATGTTGATCATGCTAATGAGATCTAAGTCCTTAGAAAGCTTAAAACTAAAATAGTTCCCAATCGTGGGATTACTAAAAAGGAGATTAGTAAATCCGGATAGATTGGTACATATGTTACTTGTTCATTGAATAAGGATGATTGATCTCATGATCATTTGTGTGAAGACACTAAAGCAAGTATGTAGGTGCTTATTGGAGAATAAGTTCACTGAACGTGACTCACTATGGAATACCTAATGGAGTTTTATACTTGCCTGTCAATAGGAATTCCTAATGTGATAGTAGTACAAGTGATCCTTGGACTTGAGATCATCATAGTATCTTGTGTGTAATGAATTATACTTTGACTTATTCCTTAAGACCCTTAGGGTATATCAAAGGGTATGCTTAGGTGTAATAAGTTACATATGGAGATAATGAATGGTCAATAAAGAATCTACCATTTCTAGTAAAAGAATAGATATGTCTTATGTGATTCGCTAAATGACAGCTCAGTAGTCCTTGACCAAGGCAAAATGAAATTAGAAAGGAGTTTCTAATTTGCATTATTTGGAGTTGTGCATTTTTTAATCGAAATACATATAATTAAATAAAATAAGACTTGATAGTAATTCCATGTCTTATATTTAATTGGGATATTATATGGTGGAAGGATTGAATTGTACAGTAACTATTTACTCACAGGTTCTTTTATAATTGATGTTGAAATCTATATTATCTGGAAAGTCGTTGATCGCTTGGGAGGCTTATCCCTATTGTAGAATAAATATTATTTATTTAAATAGATTATTAGTTTAATTTATTTATTTAAATAAAATTAAAATTGTTCTAAATAATTTATTCACAACCGGTTTAATATGGAGAACCTAAATGGTCACACCATAAAAGGAAGAATAATTATTTAAGAAGGTGATCGTAATAATGCATTAAGTATAATTAATTTAATCTATGGTGATAAAATAAATTAAATAGCTTAATATTTATTATTTAATATTTTGGAAATATCAAATATAAATTAATAAGAGGAGTCTTATTAATATTATTGTAATTATTATTATTTTAATTTCTAAAGGAGTTTAGGAATTAATTTAATACTAGTACTCTTATTTATTCCTAATAAGATTAGGAGGCAAATTAATTAAAGGAGTTTAATTAATTAATCCCAATATGATTAGAAGGGTTAACCAATATCTATATATAAGAGGAGTCTTATGTTAGATATCAGTTGATGCAATTTCAATTGTTGGAGAGTACTCCTTTTCTATATAGGATATAAAACTAGGATTTAGCCAACTACCCTCCTTCTTGAATAATTCTTCTTCCTTGGTGGATCACCTCTAGAGGCCAAACACTTGGGTTACTAACGTTGATCAAAGGAAGGAATTAATCCTGGATATTCAAGGAGATTGCGAATAACAAGGAGTTGAACTTGTACCTATGGAAGCTTCGTTCTACAAGGGTATGGATTCCATAACTTTTTACTTATCATTTTAAATTAAGAATATGTATAAAGGATGATCCGGGTAATAGTTTTATAGAAATTTTTAAACTCTGATATACCATGTTTTCGCTAATTTTTTGCAATTTGATTGCTCCATGATTTCGTACAAACCCAACAAAAACTGCCCAAAGCCGAAGAAGATAAAAGGATGCTTTGCTTGTGGCTCGACTGAGCATCAAATCAGAGACTGCCCGAAGAAAAGCAACGGAGGAAGCGACCAACAAGGAGGAGGTAGCAAGCTGATGATTGGTGGACCAACGCAAACCAATCGCCCAACTGCCAGAACCTTTAACACGACTGTCCAGGACGCAGTAGCTGCGAAGGACGTGGTGTCGGGTATTATCCCAATCAATAATATAAATGCCTATGTATTATTTGATTCAGGTGCTACCTGTTCATTTGTTTCTGAAGAATTTGCTAGACGATTAAAATTACCCCAAGAACGATTAGGAAATCCTTTAAATATAGAAGTTGCGAATAAGGAAGTAATCCCCGTAGAATTCGTATATCAAAATTATTGTGTAAATATTAGAGATCACGAACTAAGTGTAGACTTGATTCCAATTAGATTTGGGAGAATTTGACGTAATAATGGGAAGTGATTGGTTGTATAACCATGCGGCGATAATTGACTGTCAAAACAAAAGTGTGAACCTTCAGACTCCGAAACAGTCTAAGGTGGTGTTTTATGGTAGCTCATCGCTTAGGCAATCATGTTGTCTTACGATGATGCAAGCCAAGAAATTGTTAAGAAAAGGATGTGTAGGTTACTTAGCTTGCATTATAGATACTCAGAAAACGGGAGTAGAAATGAATTATATATCTGTAGTGAGAGAATTTCAAAACGTATTTCCTGACGATCTGTCTGGTCTTCCGCTAGACAGAGAAATCGAATTCGAAATAGACTTAGCACCGGGAACTGCACTGATTTTGAAAGCTCCATATCGTATGGCGCCAGTAGAAATGAAGGAATTGATGATACAATTACAAGAATTGCTAGATAAAGGTTATATACGGTCGAGTGTGTCTTCTTGGGGAGCACCAGTGTTGTTTGTTAAGAAGAAAGACGAATCGATGAGGCTCTGTATCGATTATCAAGAATTGAACAGAGTAACGATCAACAATAGATATCTGTTACTAAGGATAGACGACCTTTTTGACCAATTAAAAAGAGCAAAGTGTTTCTCGAAAATAGATCTACGAACGGGTTATCACCAGTTGAAGATACGAAAGGAGGACATACCAAAGACGGCGTTTCAAACCCATTATGGGCACTAAGAGTTTTTGGTAATGTCATTCGGGTTGACTAATGCTCCGGTAGCATTCATGGAATTGATGAACTGAGTTTTCAAGCCATACTTGGATAAATTCGTAGTAGTTTTCATCGACGACATCTTGATTTATTCAAAGACCAAGGAAGAGCACGCCGAACATCTGAAGATGATTTTGGAAGTGCTAAGAAGAGAAAAAATGTACCCGAAATTTTCAAAGTGTGAATTTTGGATGGAGAGAGTCCAGTTTCTAGGACACGTGAGATTCTTTATCACCTGGGAAAAGCGAACGTAGTAGCCGACGCGCTGAGTAGAATGGGAAGCGAGAAATTGTTCAACTTGACAACTCAGGAGGAGTTAATAAGAGAAATGGAGAAATTGGAAATAGAAGTGAAGGGACCTGGAAGGTTTGGAGGAAAAGTATTTGTAATGGAAGCTCGTCCAACATTATTGGATAGAGTAAAGGAATCACAAGATAAGAACAAAGAATGCGAGAAGATAAAAAAGAGAATAGTAGAAAATGAAGAAGAGAAGTTCAAGGTGGATAAGGATGGTATATTGAGATTTGAGGGGCGAGTATGGGTACCAGATGTAACTGAACTGAGAGAGGAAATCTTGCACGAGGCACACAATACGACGTATTCTGTTCTTCCAGGAGGCAAAAAGATGTACCGAGATTTTAAACAACATTTTTTGTGGCCCAATTTGAAACGAGAGGTTGCAAAGTGCGTCAGTAGATGTCTTACTTGTCAACGAGTCAAAGCAGAACATCAGAGGTCAAGTGGGTTACTTCAACCATTAGAAATATCAGAGTGGAAATGGGAGCACATTACGATGGACTTCGTGGTGGGACTTCCAGTCACGCAGAAAGGTTATGATGCTATTTGGGTTATCGTAGATCGAATAACGAAGACAGCTCATTTTCTACCGATCAAGATTCGATTCAGTTTAAATCAGTTAGCAAGTTTATACGTAAAGGAAATCGTTTCACAACATGGAGTGTCGGTGTCAATTATTTCCGATCGAGATCCATGCTTCACATTAAATTTTTAGAAAAGCTTGCAAGAGAGGATGGGAACCTAGTTAAGGTTGAGTACAGCTTATCATCCTCAGACAAACGGACAAAGTGAGCGGACTATACAAACGCTAGAGGACATACTTAGAGCTTGCATGATGGACTTCAAAGGGAATTGGGAAGACCACCTACCCTTAGTAGAATTCGCTTACAATAATAGTTATCATGCGAGTATCGGTACGCCACCGTACGAAGCTCTTTACGGGAGAAAGTGCAGAACACTGTTGTGTTGGGAAGAAGTCGAAGAACGACGAATTTTGGGACCAAAGCTAGTTCAACAAATAGCCTATGTAGTAACAACGATAAGAGCCAAATTGGTAGCAGCTCAAGATCGCCAGAAGAAGTATGCGAATTTGCATCATCAGAACCAAGACTTTAAGTCGGCAGTTTTGTATTTTTGAAAGTATCTCCCTGGAGAGGAAAGATACGATTTGGCAAGAAAGGAAAATTGAGTCTGAGGTTCATAAGACCATTTGAGGTATTGAAATGAGTGGGCAAAGTGGCGTACAAAATAGCTTTACCAATCGAACTGGAACACATCCACAACGTGCACATTTCTGTGTTACATCCGTACAAGCCCGACTATAATCATGTGATATCCTACGAGCCGATTCAAGTAGAGAAGAATCTGACTTACAAAGAGATTCATGTCCAAATAATAGATAGCAAAGAACAGACTTTGAGGAATAAAGTTATATCTTCTGTAAAAGTAGTTTGGCAAAACCACAACGCCGAGGAAGCTACGTGGGAATTAGAGGATAAGGTGATGAGGGACTATCCCCACCTATATGTGTAACCTTGTACCAATTCCAAGGATAAAATTTTTATAAGTGGGGAGGATGTAATACCCGAGAATTTTATAAATAATTTTAGAATTTAAAATAAAGGCAATTGCTATTATTTGTGTGCAAGTGTGTGTGTGTATATATATATATATATATATATATATATATATATATATATTTGTGCCATGTGATTATTAATGCAATATAAATTAAATCGAGTATGAAATATGGTGATGATAATGATAAGCTTAATTAAGCTTAAGTATTAAGCCTTGTGTGAAATAATTAATTTTTTAATTGAATTAATTAAAGGATGATTTAATAATGTATTGGACCTATGGCTATACTAACCCCAATATAAATGAGTTACAAGTGTTAGTATATGTGGCCGAGTGATTAAGTTGGGAGTCCAATAGATATGAATTGGTAGCCTAATAAAGTTATTATATTAGTATATGTGTTTAGCCCAAATTAATTTAAGACTAGCCCAACGTGTAATGTGGGATAAAAAGGGAGTAGTAAACTTGCATTATGTGTGAGTGTATAGGTGTATATACATGTATAGAGAATTATATGTGTATGTATACAATTAAGAGACATAAGCTACCATTGTGTACAAAAGAAATAAAAATTATGACATAGGGGTAGTGCACCCCTCCCAACCGAACCACCCCTCCCCATGGCCTAAGAATGCTGATTTTTGTGCCTTAGAAAAGCTAACAACCAAGACCCATGTGCTGACAATGATGGTGTAGCCCAATGGCTAGTAATACTATGAATAGTATTGGTTGGTGGAAACTTTTCACCAACTCCACTTTTACCATTGGGTAATGACCAATGTTTGGACAAAAGTTTTCCTATAAATAGAGGCCCTTATTCATCTTATAAGGATTGCTAAAATCATACTCTGTATTAGAAAGAAATTTAGTGAGTTGAGAGAGATAAAGAACCCAAGAGGAGCGCTTGCAGTTCGGAGGGCAGAGGATATAGGAAGAGAGGTACCAGCCAGTAGCTACCAAGTGTTTTGTCAGTATAAGGAAAACGTCAAGAGGTACACATCCCTTTGACCCTATATTGTTAATTTAACCTTCTGCAAGTCAGCTAGGGAGTAATATGCATGCAAGTAAAGGTTCGTTATGTAAACAACATGAACCGAACGAAAAGAGAGTATAACATATCAAACTAAGATAAATTTAAAAACCATATCAACAGTGAAAGAGGAACATGATGCTCTAGGCTAATGATTAATGCAGCCATGAAGGCTAACAGTGAAATTATGTCCGGACTCTAGTATAAATAAGAAAAGGTGTTAATTCGATTAAATGTGGTGATGTTATGCCAAAATCATTCAAATAATCGTACACCCATTAATCTGCATGTATCAATAATTAAATCTGAGACCAATTCAACCCATTGAGTTTTGCAAAAGTATGCCTTAGTCTTCGATTGTAGTAGAACCAACGATTGTAAACTTACCTCACGATCGTAGCGCAACTCTGCAGATCGTGGAGTCTGTAACGACCCCAAAATCAGGACTATTTCTCTTTCCGATCTTGTGCGTTAATACTATCTTGTTCTAGCTTTTAAAACATTATTTAATTTTAAAATAGCTAAAAATACGTAATAATTTTTTTTCTTTTATTCCATTCATTTGTTCCCTGAATCTCAACCTTTACGATTCTCTTTTATAATGAAATCATATTTACTTAATGATTTTCCTTATCAAAGTTATATAAATATATATAACTCAATATTAATTCTTTCTTATATGATAATGTCACTATATTACTTTATTTAAATAAAATATTCATTGCAATACATTTAACAAGAGAATACTCTTTATTGAATATTTTAAACTATACATAGTTGTTGATTACATATATCAAAACTATCAATCATAGGTTTCTACCATTTCTAATGTAAGAAAATGTAACCATTTCATACATCCACCGATCTTCATCATCCATGTAGCAAGTAATATTGCATAACATCGTTAACCTGCAAAATATTTATATTTGTAAGATTGAGCTCGACGGCCCAGCAAATTTAACAGTCTATCATGTTTCACATAGCACACAACTCTATATGCAACATACTTTCTTTACTATGCATATTCTACATGTATCAATAATTCTTCTTCTAGGCATATCATTTATGCAATATAATTTCATGCAATACATTTATACATGCCTTTTACGTCTTACATTCTCATACAATACATGCTCTCACAGATCACATATAGCAATTGAGTTCCATAACCCAATTGACTTAGTCATATTTTGACTTTAACAATTTAATAACCATGGTATACAACTCACCATATAATCACATACAATCCCCAAACATAACAGAACTGAAAAACTTGCCTTGATTGGAGATTACCGCTAAAATTTAACTTTAGTTTCTCCACAATTTCTATAAAATTATTATTACATGCACACACATATTAGATAATTAAATATGTCACAAAATATGCATGTTTATTCAATAATAATAATTACTAGTTTATAAAAACTAATATTATTAATTCTTACTCAAAACGAATGGTAGTTTATTTAAAAACATAATCCTCTTTACGTCAAATAAAGGCCCCTCACATTTTAACATGTAAATATTTTACATATCGGAACTTAAAATCATTTATATTCTACTTTAGGAATATCTTTTGCCTTTATTTGCGAATTCAGTTTCTAAACAGATATTATATAATAAAAACTCAATTTACTATATTATTTCTTGATTTAAATAAGTTTTATACTTTTTTATCCACTCATGAGTCAACTCAGACCATTGCCTCATACGCAAATATCTTACTTCGTTAGTAAATTCGTTTCATTTTTCGTTTTATGAATATTCACATTCTCACTTTATATATATATTAAATATATATATATATAAAGTCCGTTAGGAAATTCTTTACTCAAAATCTTTGTTTCGAATTCCAAAAACCTTCGTTTCATTATTCTTAGAACCATTATATTATTTTTAACGGATTCACACTTTTTATTTCACATTTTCACTATATGTATATATATATTAAATATACATATATATACCGCTATAAAAATCTTGGCTTAAAAACCTCATTTTGAACTCCGGAAACCTCAAAATATCATTTTTATGATTACTACAAATTTTTACAGGTCTCTCGCTCTTCGTTACACCATAAAATAATTTTATAGGCAACCTTGGTTTTTATTTCGCTTAAATATGTAAATTTATATTTATTACATATTTTTATTGCCTTATTTATGCCCGAAAGAAAGTTTCTCGACATAAAATATCATTTATAGTTAAATCTTGCCCTGTAAGATATTATTAGATTTATTATAACTTATTATTTCGTCGGAACGAGATTCGGAACGTCGAATGTCAAAATCGCTCGACGCGTCAACGCTCGGCGTCGCCCAAATTTTAAGTTCTGACATGCATGTTCGCTCATTTTTAATTTTCAAATCATAAGTCGTATAACAGAAATATTTTGGGTTTGTTATAGACCTCATGTCATAGTATTTTAGAAAAAATTCACACTTTGTAAACGAATCACGAAAGCTCGTCAAAACCATGCTTAAAAATGATGTCAGAACACATTTCCAGCCCAACGTCATGCTGCCGTCGGCAGGCGCACGCGGGCGGGAACTGGCGCGCACGGCGGCGTGCTGAAATCTGCTCGACTTCTTATCAACGCAGTCACTTGGTGATTTTCGTACGCGCTACTCGTTTATCGGATTAATCTGATTTTTGGATATGTTATACTTGGCATATCAAAGTATTTTTAAAAAATATCACCACTGATATTTGGGTATTTTAAGCTGTCCAAATAATGCGCCCAAAATGGCTGTTCGCACTAGTTTTTCAACTTTGTGTTTTATGTTCAAAACTCGTCGTAACGCGAATTAACCCAATTTGCTTACCAACTAAGTCTCTATTAACATAATAAGACTTGTTCCAAGTGTCGGATTCGTTAAATTCCTAGTTTTAGCCGCGTTGGTTCTTTAAGGCCATTTATCAAACATATAATGTGCGTTATTTGTTCAACTCGATTTCTTATCGATTTGTTAGCGATTTTTGCCACAAATCCATCCTTATACATCCCACAACCCATACCTAGCCACCAAGTCTCTAAAACCCATCATTCCATTAATAATTCAAGCTCAAAATTAAACTAAAATGAATGTTAGTAAACTAAAGTTTACTAATAACATCAAATTTTGATTCTCTTGATTCAAAATTAATTTCAACTCCATATTTCATATACATAAATCAAATATTGATTTACTACAAAGAAATTCCATTAAGAATTCTATCTAACTTACTAAACTTCCAAAATCCCAAGTTTAGCAATAAAATTATATATCATATAACTTTGATAAAATTCAAAGAAATTACATAAGGAATAATACCTTATGCTCATAATCTTCTATTATTCCAAACTTGAAATCCTCTCAAATTCTCTAATCTTTGGTTCTAATTTGTCCATGCTCCCTCAAACAATACAATTCCTTCACTTTTCATTTTTTGAAAATTACAAAATCTCAACAATATGGGAGAGAGAGACTTCGGACATGGGGAAGGAAGAAGAAGAGAAAATTGCAAGCTTGAATGCCACACTTCTTGGTCCCCAAGATAAAAAAAATTGAGTAGGCTTTACACCTCCTTCCTTCTCTTCCCATACACGGCTAGCACAAAAATTTTCTACACTTGGGAATTAATCTTTGAATAGTAACTAGAGTCATTAATAATTTAGCCTATTTGCTTAACTAATTAAATCATCCAATTATGCTCTTAATTGCTTCATCAAATAATTTAATTACCCAATACTTGGTAATTTAATTTCATTTATTAATTTATAAATAACCCACTCATAAAATATTTACACCCTCTTGGAAGTATATAAAATATATATCCTCATTAATATATAAATTATATATTCCATAAATAAAAACATACTATAAAATATTTTATTACATTTTCACCTTATATACGCAAAAAATAAATGTGTTACTTATAATTTCTTATATAAAGAAAATTACTCAATCAATTAAGATATTATTATAATATCTTTGCCTCATCAACATAAATTCATTTAAGAACTTATTTACCTTCTTAAGATATTATAATAAATATGATATCTTTCATTTATTAAAATAATTCCTTATAAGAATTCACTCTAATACACTTGAGTAAAGTATATATAAATATTATATACTTAAATCATCTCCTTTAATACATTACGCAAATTGTTCATAACAATTTTATTTTCCTCGCGTAATAAATACATATATATAATATATATATATATATATATATATATATATATATATATATATATATATATTTATTAGCTCCCAATTACATGTTACACCAAACATGCACATATAGAAAATTAATAATAATGTTATTCTCTCACATTATAAATTGTTTATATCAACTTATTCACATATATAATTACAATAATATTCTCTCTTTATTGAAATAATTTAATAATAGAATTTACTTTAATATCCTTTAATTAAAGTATACCATAATATTTGTATACTTAAACTAATTATTTCCTTTTCCTTTCTATAAATTTTTTTCAACAATTTAACTGTAGTAAATATTATAATATATTCACTACATTAAAACATGCATACATTACACTCAATAATGTAATATATGATTTCTTTAATAAAATTGTGGTTATACATTAAGTATATTTAATGCCACCAATTATCACATTAAAACAATTTAATATAATAAATTATTTTAATTTTACCCATCTCATCTCCTTTAATAAATTGCTCCTACAATTTATTTACAAGTAATAAATATATACTTCTAATATATTTATTAACATAAACATCATATATTGCATAGTTCTTACTCACATATGTAATAATATCACTCAACATATCATTTAATAAGAATTTTATTTATTAAATTCTTATTTTAATAATTCTCAAAAATTCGGGTTCTTACATTCTTCCCCCCTTATAAGGATTCCGTCCTCGGAATCACAATATCGAGTCGTTCTTAATCGGTTTAGATCTCATTCTTTCTTATTACCTCATCGTTGAATCATTTCAATGTACCCTTAACTTATGTTTTATATCACCTATCTTCTTTCTTTCCTTGATCAATAGGTTCTACAATCTTACTCGATTATGCTACGAGTATTATTTACTTCTTAATGTTTCCCCCCTTTTTTTTCTTAGGGTATTTCTGAACGATTACATTCTTCATATTCTTTTACAAGTCCTATAATTCTCGGATTTACTTCTTCATTCTTTCACATTTTCAATTTTCAATTTTCACGTGACTTTCTTATCAATTTTCATTATTTGAAAATTTTTATTTCTCATACCTCTGCCTTTTTCCATTTTCAAGGATTCATCAACCATTTTCGTAATCTGCGACCTACTTCCTCTTAAAAAATTTCATTCTTTCTATACCCAAACTCCAGAAAATAGAAATTCTCCACAATTGATCAATAATTGTGAAGCAATATGAATAATTCAAGAATCCAAAAGATTCGCTTAAAAAAACTTTCTGTATCATAATAAAGTCATAAAGACCATAAACTTGTTTCTGAAAAAGTTTCAACTGACATTTTATCTGCAAACCGACATATCTTACGGAAATATAGGTGATTAACCTTTTATGACCTGTGTTGATCCATATTAGAACGTCATTTGCGTTCCTCGTCACTGCCTTTCGGCACAATTTGAACAACATTTGTGTTCATCGTCACCGCTATAAAGCGCAAATAGAATTTTCCATTTTGGATGTTCTGTGTCGATCAACACTATCTATGCGGAACAATTATTTCAGTTCCTCTTTGCCGTCCCCAGGACGCAGTATAAAATAATTCCATTACAGGAAAGTTTTACTCAATCTGGAGTCCATACTCAATCAATCTAGATGGACAGTTTAAAATGTTTAACATAAACAACATCTGAATTTGTGTCTAGCCGATTCAAATGGCATCAACACCTCTTTAATAGTTAAAAATACTAAAAATCATTTTATGACGCATAGTACCGCACTAGTTTTCAACAGACCGTTGAGAATGTCGTCATTTTATAACTTTGTCATACCACATCATATCATAGTGGGTTGACGATCCTTAGATCACATCCAACACTAGGTTAAGCTTCATTGATGACTCCATCATTTGTCATATCTACATCATATTAATGATGGATTAATGACTATATAAAATATATTTTGATATTTTTCAAACCATTTGTCTAGCCGAAGCAATTTGAGTAGACATAAGAAACCATCGAACTTTTTTTTAAAACTTATCTCTCACAAATCGTAGAATGAACTCGAGCATCAGAAGGTGACCTTTCACAAATTATGGAGTGAACCGACCATCGAAAAAGGATCTCTCATGAATCGTGGAGTGCATTTAATCGTAGACCACTCCTGCAAAATGACCAAACACTGAAAGATTAATACACCAGACTTGTTAATCACTGTTAAATCTTTACAAAAACTTATTAAAGTTCGTCCAAGTATGATTGATCCATGAATTAGGAGGACTAAAGAGAATAATCATGGTGAAATCCAACGACTATCACTATGTTAAGAATTAACATGATTTAGTAATTCAAGTATATTAAGCAAGCTGAAGAAGGCTGGACAAAAGAGTCACCTTGTTAATAACGGTTAATTACATAAACAATTCAGGCATAATGGACTGTTATAATTCTAAATAGGAAAGTTTTATAGTTAGGCCTACGCTAATTATTATAACTCAGCAGGGATTAATTATTAGGATGGCTTATGATTAATGTAGGTTATCCGAAGAGCAGAATCGTAAAGTTAAATAATAAGCAACAGTTCAGGCAAGTTTCCTAACTTCATTTGATTTTTATATTGAATGCAAGTATCTGAACTATACTCTTTTGAGCAAGTTCTCTAACTTACATAACTCTGGATATTATGCAAGTACCTAAATCTTTTTTCATTTGTGCAAGCTTCTAATTATTGTTATACCATTATATCTTAGAGAAAATATACTTATTGATCTTATGACCATTCTATGAAATAATCCTTATGTTATCCAGATTCTTGAGAAATATTATTCATACTCTAAAGTTTGGTTTGAAGTTAAAACTATATTCTGTGAATCTTGTTGCAAGCATTGAACTCATATATTGTTCCTAAATGCATTATAAAAGGTTGTCTAAGCCATTTGTTTCGTCTAGACTAATATCATGTGTTAGAAAGTTATCCAAACCAACTGACTTGGTGAGGACTCTTATAAATCTACTGAGATGAACAACCCTCTTTGAAGGGAAAATTATATAACTGTCGGGGAACCGACGTGCGCACATACTAGCATGTTTTGAATGTTATGCATAACGTAGGGTACTTTAGACTGATCACCTGTTGTACTTGTTTATATTGAATTTTTAGTATAATACTGTTAATTCTAGTAAGAGTTCTTAGTCCATAGGGACTGCTCAGTGTTCATTCTTCTTAAGCTTCGAAATTATTGAACTTTTAAATCTTGATGATATCTTCCAGTCCATAGCGACTCATATTTAGAACTATTGATACTCCTTGTTATTTCTTGAACTATCATTTATCGTTATGCCCTTGAGATTCGAACTTTATAATTGTTCACCCTTATTGTTATATTATTTGCTGAGCAAATTTGTTTCTCATTCTTGCTTTCTTAAACATTTTAGTTAAGGCAGAAGAGCGCGGACCCTCTAGCACTGATAAGGGCAAAGGCAAGGCTACGGCGTAGCTTTGTTCTTCTGTAGAAATATTATTATGTTGTATTAAGACTTATTTCATATTATATATTAAGTTATGTTATGGTTTAAGTTATTTTTAAGTTAGTCATGGTTGCGATACCGTGGGACGCGAATATTTATATTAAATCAATGTAAATTATTCTATTATTCCGTTGCATTAGATTTTAGTATGTTATTAGAATTAGATCGTGATGCACCGAATTCGAGATATGAGTGTCTGAATTTGGGGGCGTCACAGAAATTATTGTGGAATAGTTTAATTAAGTGTGATAATATTAGTTAAATGATGATAAATAATTTTTTAATTTGTGCGTATTTTATTACGCTAATATGTTGGTAATGTCCTAATTTAATTGAATAATTAAATTAGAAGGCTAATGATTTGTTAAATAAATTTAGAAATATTGATTAAGTAGTTAATTTAAATAAAGTGTGACATTTTGTACGATATTATAAGGAAGAGATTAAAATAAATTAGGAGGGTTTTGGGTGCTAGCCAAACATGGCTTAATGACCCTTTGTTTTTTTAACTGATAAAACTCTTTGGTTGTATAACTGATAGCTAAGTTAAAGTTTACATGTTATGTATTATTCAGTTTATTTGTTAAGCTTGAGAAAGAAGAACAAAACACATAGAAGGGAGAAATTGAGAGGGAAGGATATATTCTCTATGGAATTTTGAGAGGGCTGAGAATCAAAAGAATAAGAGGAATGTTAACCAAGTACTTCATATCATCTAGCTACTCAAAGGTTATAATCTAATCCTAATTTCTAAGTTCTTAATTTTCTAAAACTAATTCTCTGTAGTTAGTTTTGATGATGAATTAGTTGAGAACTCTGTTGTGTAAAACCCCAACTTTTTATAAATAAGATTTAATTTTCTTTATATATTATTTTTAAATAGTAAGGTGTTGATTTGATATAATGTTATAGTTATGGGTGATTTGTGTAAATTTTATAAAGTAAGTAAATTGTCATAAAATATTCGTTTTGTCAAGGAATATTCGTTTGGTCGGGAATATTCTTTTGTAGGGGAATATTCGTACGACGGCGCAATCATTGGTGGACCCCACAATAGAATAATTATCGAATATATAAAGCAAAAAAATAACCTTTTTATAAAAATAACGGCAAGACTTTTACCGTTAAACTGTTGAAATACCCGATGATAAAAGTACAGTAATACGCGTTGTTGCACAATAGTACACGATATTGCACAGTATCTCTGATTATTGATTCTTACATAAGAAGTCACCAAGTATTTCATTCAATAATTTTCACAGTAGTTACTGTATAGTATCTCATATTATTGATTCAATAATTGTTACAGTAATATCTGCATAATATTTTATATTATTAAATCAATAATTGACACAAAACAGTTATTCATATTATTATTTGCATTATTGACAATATCTAGAAAGTTCTGTCGAGGAAAGGGGTTAGGTTATTTAATTGCACGCCAATAAGGAGAAATCCTTATCGGAAACCCCCTCTTTCCTTGGAACAATCTGGTTGTCAATATTGTGAGTTATAATATTAATGATGATTAATTGTTGAAAGATTGTGTTAATTAAAGATAAGTGATTTGTGGTGGATATTTATTCAATTTTTGATATAAATAGAGGGGTTGTAAGTTTGACTTATTATTCCATGGACCCCTACGTGCCAAATTATTCAAACCGTTGGCAGAAAATTATTTCAGTTTTTTTATTTTATTATTATTATAATAGTAATAAAACAAAAAACTTTTTATATAAAATAGAAAAGTTTTTATAATATATATAAAGTTGTTTGTTTTATTAGAATATAAATAGAATATATTATACTATATATAAAATTTTTGTTTTATTAGAATATTTTATTGCATAGTACTGTATAGTAAAATCAAATTTTGCCGAATTCGTCCGTGAATTTTTTTTTTTCTGTTCATCCGTGAGTTTTCTAAATAGTGCCCTTCCATTCTCCTATAAATAGAATGCTTACTTAAGAAATGAAAATCAAACCAGAATCAGAGAATTATTCTTCTATAATATTGTGCGTATTTCTTTCTAGTATAAGAATACTTTGAGTGTAGCTTATAGTGAAATATTTCCTCAAGAATATCTCCTCTATACCAGTCAGATTTAGTCTCATACTAAAGTAAAGGATGTTATTTTCTTTCAATACTAATAATGGTTGTTATTATATTCCTTATTAATATGTGGGAATAACCTGTCTACGCGGACTACCGCATGCATGGTGAATAACCCTTCGTATTCATTCTTTATTAAGTTGTGAAAATGATCTGTCTACGCAGATTATTGCATGACGGGTGAAAATTCATTTACAATTTCGCATATTCTTTCATACTCGTATGGGATATCATTTCTTTTGTACTCGACAAGGGATATCGTTTTTTTTTCATATTTCTCCATTTATGGTACGAAATTATTGTTTGTTTCCATAACCTTATTATTAAATGGTGAAAATCCCTGAAATTAGTAGAATATCCTTGATAGTTTGCGCTCTATCTAATATCATTTTACTGGAATATTGGTCTGAACTTTTTTATTAAATTTTAATCTTTTCATGTCGGGGTACTATTCATTCGGGGTGCTATTCACACGGTACTATTCATACGGTACTATTTATACTGTACTATTCATACGATACTATTTATAAGTACTATTCACAATGAAATTAAAGTTTTTTTTCTTTGTCCAAGTTATCTTTTATGAATCTCATTCTTGAATTTTACTCCACAATTGGTTATCATGTTGACAATTTAAACATTCTTGAACTTGGATTAATTAAATTATAAATCTCTAATATTTGTCATTGATCTCACTTGATTCATTCTTTATATCATTATCTCATCCTCGTGCTTAAATTATGGTGAAAAGTTATCTTTAGCCCGTAGTGCAAAGATGAACTGATGATTGGTCTGATTATGACCAGAAATTATGTATGGGTATAATCATGACCTTTTGTGTTACAAAAAAATATTTGTGGTGAAAGTTCTCTTTGGCCCGTAGTGCAAAGATAGACAGGTGTTTGGCATGATCATGACCACTAGTGATACAAACGAATATCTTTGGCCCGTAGTGCATAGATAATTAGTTGATTGGAAATAATTATTGATTGGTGTTACAGGGATAAAATATTAATGATGGACTTTTAAATCATAAAATATAGTAGACATCATGCTCTACTTGACTCTTCTAATGGATTCCTATTTCCGCTGCAGTTGTTAATCTAAAACTTGTTGTCTATTGTAATCTATCAGATTTTTCCCTGTTGAGGACTAAGGATAATTTTTTCTACATTATCTTAGTCATAATATTCTTTACTGGGCTAATTGAGTTCACCCTTTTCCTTTTGGTTCCATTGTTCTTCTCAGGAAGCGAGAGTGTAGCTGGGACTAGTCGGAGAGTGGAGTAATGTCTAAGATGGTTACTATAGTATTCCTCACTATTCTATAAAATAGTGTGAAAATAATTGTAATGAAGACTTTATTTGATTTTGGATATTGTCTGCAAGATAATATTTGTATTGAAACTCACAGCATATGTTTTGTCGTATTTACACGACAGTTTAGTAGTTGTAAATAGAAAGTTTGTATTTGGAATCTGTACCATATATTTTGGCGACTCAGAATGGGTTGTGCCTATTTTGGGGGCGTCACAGTTGGTATCAGAGCTTAGGGGTATGATCTCTGGCTGAGATCTTAGGCTAGAACTAGGAGGGGAGAGACGAGTAAAACCTTTGCTAGTGTGTTCTACCTAAGCTTACTTGTTATTTAATTGGTCGGTCGGAATATAGGGATAATATGTGACATGTCAATTTCTTTAATTAACCCTTGTTTTATGGCAGTATTTGAGAATGACATCTGAAAATTCGGAGATGAACAATGGAGCATATGAGACCATTACGACACTGCCAATCAATAACCAGGATAATGTGCATCAAGAAGGCAATAATCCTACTGTAAATAACACCACCGACCAAACGATGAATGATGGGGTGTTTAGGAGCTTTCTCCAATTCATGCAAAACCAGACAAGAGAGACTCCTGTTCAAAATGCAGGTGAAAACAATGGTAACTCACGGCTGGTCACTGCTAAGCAATACAAGGAGTTAGGACCATCGGAGTTTTTAGGAAAGTCAGATCCTGTAACGGGACGAATTTAATTGAACCGTGATTCTGGAGATAGAATCCTTTTAAGGGGGAAAGATGTGACAAACGAAAATTTTATAATTTCATTTAAATATTTATTAAATTAAATAAATATTTTTGTTGATTTATTTATTGAGTTAAATAATTATTTGATGAAATTGTTATAGATTAATTTAATTATATGTATTACATTGTTTAAATTAATGTGGATAATTTTTATAGTTCAAAGTATGAATTTAATTGAGTTTATTTAATTAAATAAATTATTTAATAAGCATAATGTTATTCTAAATAATTTAATAATTAATTAGAGATTTAATAATTTGACATAATTAATAAATGAGAATTTTAATTATGTGATGATGTGATTTAATGTGTAATATCATATTTTATTTTATTAATTTAAATAAAATTATTTGATTAATTAAAGTGTGACAATTAAACTATGTAATAACACTTTAATTAAATTAATGAGAAACATGTGATTAAGTGACCAACCAAACATGCCCTTAAGATAGTGGGTGTCAGTTAATTAACACCCACTATCTCTGCCAGGTAATTGATATACGTATTATAACTTATATATTATCAGTATTATGTTTCATTCATATTATATCAGAGAGAAAACTTTAGAGAACTTAGAGAGAGTAGAGAGATTTTTAAAGAGTTGGAAGAATTAAGAAGGAAGCCTATATCATTATCTTCACAAAGATTGCAAGGGTAATCTCTTCATCCCAATTTTATAATTCACGTATAATATTTTCTCTAACAAACCCAATTTAAGTTCTCTGTAACTAATTTGTATTGATGATTGTTGTATATATAATGACATATGTGTTAATATATGTTCATAACATGTTTTCCATCACTTATGTATGTTTTAAAACAATCAAAATAATATAATTATGCTTTAATTAGAGATTTGAAAGTTACAGAGTATGAAAAGTATGAATATGGCTCATATATACAAAATATCATACTTTAATTGTTTATTAAACTTTAAATTGATAGTTGATTATGATTATGCATGTTTAAACGAACAAAATGAAATTCAAACGGACAGATTCGGAGTTATAACGAATCTATAACGTCGAATTTTATGATTTCTCTTGAAACTTTGAAAAATACCAAAAATAGTAAATTTAGGTGTTCTAATTCGATTAATTATCTAAAGTGTTAAAAATATTCTACAAGAGTTATATGATGTTTTTGTTAAGTTTACAAACTATGGGTAACATTAACAATGTTGTTTGAACTTAAATTTTGCATTTTCGTGGGTTATTTGGGCTGATGAACAGTGCAGTCGCGAACTGCAGTTCATTATGTCGAGGACCCCTGCCCCTGCGGGCTTTCAAACGTAGAAGCCCCTGCCCCGACGGGCATCGTGCAGCACAAACCCCCGCCCCGGCTGGGATCACAGAGAAGAAGTGGCTTTGGTTTTTGTGTGTTTTTAATCCATAACATGATGAGTTAACTTAATATAATGAATATGATGACATGTTAAACATATATTGAGATGTTAGAAAAATTCATTAACTTATTTTACGTGATTAATTGATAAGTTAAATACGTTATGTAAACCCGTTATTCGTAAAGTCTAATAATGCGTTCAAGACTGATGTTTGTGATTCGATCAGACTTAGAATTAATTATTATTGTGAATGTAATGATATGTAAAGTTAATTGAGGAAAGAGAATTTTATTTGTAGCTTGTGTAACGACCCCAAAATTCATACAATATAGTTCTCGACATCGGTCGTTAACAATACAACAAACTTCTAACTTTACCTCATGATTCGATATTGAAATCACTAAAAATGCGGAATAATTAAATTTTTTATATAATCCTTTCTTTATTGCCCTGAATTTCAACCTTTATCATTGCATAACTTTGATTCAAATTTATTTTATGAATTGCTTCTTCAGAGTTATTATAAACTAAAACTTACAACCAGATTCAATATCCTTTGTACATCAGATAAAATTTAAACTTTACAACTCAACATCGATTAACCATCATACATTATCAAATACATTATCTGAAACCTTAAACATGATCCAAAATAATAACAATTCAGCCAAAGTATATAAATCTTCATACATTACATCTGATTCATTGCTTTCAAGTAGCACATAGCGGTACCTTGAATCCTTGACCTGCAAAGTGATTATTTGCAAGATTGAGCTCGACAGCTCAGCAAGATCTAACAGTTTTCATGCATCATATAGCACATAATAACATACACAATCGTACATCTCATAATCATTAAAGTAATATAGCATACATGCTTTAATTCACATAACAAATATAAAGATTGAGTTCCTTACTCAATCAACATTCTTTAATCTATCAATGTAGTCGTAAATTGACTTTAACATTTCATGCATACAACATATATAACATATCATACTTACAACATATATAACATATCATGCTCTTTGCAATACAATTTAAAACAGTTCATCATCAAGTTCACGTAGAAAATAGGAACTGAAAGACTTGCCTTGATCGTTATTTACCAATAACAGTTTAAAAGCTTACAGCTATCTGCACTTCACGTGCCCTACATAATTATATAATCATGCACATCAACTATTAGTCACATATCAATGCATAGTAGTTGTAATGTAAACTTTACTCTACATCTCATAACCTTTCCTACTATCAATACACAATGTTCAATTTGATTGTGTTAACTTTCAACTTATATCTCACTATATTTCTTTTTAGTAATATTCAAAATTCATTCAAGTGTTTAAGTCTTGCTAGGACTACTTATTGGTTTTATATTAACCCCATTTCATATCTTATAATGTTCATTTCTTTTGACTTAAAACACTTTTTACGTTCATTAACACTTGTCATGGTGTTTCGACGTTCATTCGTCACACGCCCGAATCGTCTCTCTTGTGTATGCTTAGTGTGTTTATATAACTTATCTAATACATCATTTATTAATGTTAAGCATCATTATATTTACAAATATTCATGTTTTATAACTTAGAACAATATCTTTTATCGTCAGAAGCACTACACTTGCATACGTGCATGCCCGACGCCCTCCGATTGCCTCCGAATACACATTAGTCCCAAAGATGACCATTTTTACCCCTGCTAACGATCTCAAATTGAAAAACTTAAAGAACGAAAGTTGTAGGTCTATTCTTCCTCATTCTGAATCATCTTGAATCGCCTCAATCGGAGTTCTTATAAAAACGTTATGGCCATTTTACTATCGGAGGTCAAAATAGTCCCGCGCTGGATACTATTCCGGGGCAGCTGTGCCCCAAATAGCCTTGGGGGCAACGCAACTGCGCCAATAGCAGAATGCTACACGATTTTTTCCCAGTTTTGTTGTTCTTGCGAATTTTCTGACTCTTTCCTCCTTCCAATCTTCATAACTCAAGCTATATACATCCAATTGAGTCTGTTTTCGACTCTATGAATTCATAATTCATAGAACTACAACATACCAAGGAATCCATAATTTACAAAAACATTAAGTAACCTAAATTTTGACCTAAAATTCATGTTCATATTAGTTTTACATGTTTTAACATATTTTAGCGCATTCATTCGCCACGGATTCGATTCCTAACCAAATCAATCCGTTTAAACTTCGTTGTTTTCGTCTTTCAACATACTAACAACATCTATTATCAATTTCAGATTATATACATGATCTAACCATCAATTTAAGCCTTAAAATAGGCCAAAATACATATACTAAGTTATAAACCAAATTTCTTCTTCTAACACATGTTTCCATAAATTTGATTACATGAAAACCTGTTATAGATTACATATAACAAATTATACATTCCAATTAACATATATGATCAATCTCTTAATAATTTAACCCTCAAAACTAATTACAAAGAAGAACTTTTAGAAAATAAAAACTAAAGCTAGAAACTCCAAAAATTTACCTTTGATTCTTCTTTAAATTTAGAATAGATGATTGGAAGTCCTTGTTTAATCCTCTTTTTTATCTTGATTCTCAGAGTTTCTCTTCCCTCTTCTCAATTTCTCTCTAAGCTCCATTTTCTCTATGTGTTTTCTCTACTCATGTGAAGGAGGAATAAACTGATGAAAGTTACATAATTTTAATTTGTATTGGTTAAACAAAAGAAAAGTCTTCAGCCGTTAAAAATATAGAGAGTCTCTAAGCCTTGTTTGGCTAACTCCATTAGACTCTCTTCTTGATTATTTTAATATTCCTTTTACTATATGATACCTATATCACACTACCCTTTATTGCTAAATTATTTAGCTAGCTACATTGAATAATTATACAATTATAATATGTATAACTATTACTCCATACATTACGAAATTATATTCATAACACCTCAACTTAAAATAAATATTTCTATTAAAATAATTAATATTTATTCCATTAACTATTTTAATGCATTATACAATTATTATGTATAATTATACAGTTTCCTTCCTTCTATAAATTGTCTCAAGACAATTTATTTAATCTATACTTTTAATCACAATTTAGATATTTATTTAATTCATTGATCCTAACACCAATATTTATTTATAGTTATATTAGTTCTTCTCATTCTCATACTCCATTTACATTCACTTGGCTAAATATAATATATTAAGCCATTACATAAACGTATTACTCTTACATGTAATATATTACCTTCTTATTTTATTAAAATAATTATATTTATATTAATTCACTATTTTAATTAAGTGAATTACTCACATTATTTATGAAATTTAATTCATAATAAATTCATTGCCACAAGGCATAATAATCAAATTATATTATTCCATCATATAATTCTCAACTTAATTAAATTAACTTAATTCCCTTTTTAAACAATTCCATTTACCTTCTTCAATAGTTAAATTAAATTAACTACTAAACCTCATTCTTCAAACATACATACATATATATATATATACATACATATATATATATATATATATATCTTCTATATTCACACCAAATCATATATTTCACAATATATAACATATAGATACACATATCCAAACTCAGAACATCTCGTAATAAGAATTTTATTTATTAAATTCTTATTCTAATAATTTTTGAAAATTCGGGCTGTCACAGTTTGTGCACGAGCAAAGTTTCCTAAACTTTACTTTGAATTAAACAAGTTCTTATCCTTGATTCATTAATATGATGCAAGTCCCTTAAACTCTAAGTTATTCATTGAGTAAGTCCTAGACTTATATTTCTATATTGAGCAAATTCTTATTCTTGTTTATTCAACTTGAGATTCCATATGAAATATTATAATTCCTTTAAAGTATTACTTCAGTTATACAATACTTATTCGATTGTATACTCTTGAGATTTATTATTCGATTTGAATATCAATTATTGTTGAACCTTGTAAGACTAGCGAACCCTTATTGATTAGACTAGTCCATAGTTGATGAACGTTCTAAATTCTAGAACTATTATTGAGCTTATCCAAACCAAACTTTATTTGGTGCGGACTCTGATGTCAAACTGAGACAAACAACCCTTTTATGGGAGATTATTTACGAGTTAGCGTTGAGATGTTGTGCACTGTCATGGTACTAAGGGCTGATCCCCTAAGTACGAGTAGTAGAGTCCATATAGTCTTACAACTGTTAAAGGTTTAAAGTAGAAATACTTGACAACCTGGGACATAGTTCATGGTCTTATGACCCTCAGATGTACTTTTGATTCTTGTTATTCATTCTTGATTCAAAAGTCGAGCTTTCTTTTATTCAGAACTCCTTGATTTACTCGCATGTTATTATTACTATTATATTGTTATACTTGTGGGAAATCGTGTTCACTCTTGCATAATAACATTGCAGTTAAGAACGAAAGGCCCGACGAGCCTTCCACTAGCAAAGGCAAGGGCAAGGTTAACAAGTGTTGAAGACTTGTTATTTCATTTGAGATTATTATGTTTAAAGACTATGATGTTGTTAAGACTTATGTATTTGATTATGTTTCCGCATTAGAGATTTAATGTTAGTTTAACCTGGGATTTATTTATTATTCAGATGTTGTAACCCCATAAGGGGAGGATGTTTTTATCTATTTCATGAGATGTTTTTATTATGGGTAGATAGATATGTGATATTTGTACAGAGAACACTAAATCTTGTGAAAATGGAAGTACCCGAATTTGGGGGTGTCACAGATCCACTCAAGGCAGAAGCTTGGGTTAAGCAGATCACCAAAATATTTGATGTCCTGGGATGCACAGAGGAGCAAAAGGTTTCCTTCGCCACCTTTATGTTCCGTGGAGAGGCAGATTACTAGAGGGAATCTGTGAAACATACTAATCTTTCCGCACTTAAGATGTCTTGGGTGAAGTTCTAGGAATTGTTCAATGAAAAGTATTTTCCAGAAAGTATTCGTCATATAAAGGAGGTGGAATTCATCAAACTAGAACAGAACAATATGACTATATCACAATACGAGGCCAAGTTTGCGAAATTATCCCAATTTGCATCCCATTTGGTGGATAATGAGGAACGAATGACATGAATGTTTTTGAGATGTTTAAAACCTAAAATTCGTCAATACATCATTTCTCATAAACTTTATTTGTATTCAGATATTGTGAATAGGGCTCAATTATTGGAGTGAGATAATGAGATTGTTCAACCAAAGGATAATAACCGACAACACGATAATAGTCGTACCGATGGCAACAGTCATCGGAATAATGATAACCATCATGGAGGAAATTATCATGCCAGAAATGGTAACCACTTCGGTGGTAATCATGGCCAAGATAATAGAAGAAGTGAGTCAATTTTAAAAAGAGTAGATTCAACAATGACAACGGAAAGACATCGACAACAACACCAGCACCAGCAACCATTTCTAGGGGAGCGGAACGACCACCGGTCGTATGTTATAAATGCGAAAAAGAGGGATACATCAGTCCAAATTGTACACAGCAACCCAAAGTGTGTTACAATTGTGGAAAGAAAGGTCACATAGCTCGAGTGTACCCTATAGCGAAGTCAAGTCCAGCTGGGACGATGACACCAAAGGTTGTCCCATATAAGTCAAAGTCGGTGGTTCAGGGGAGAGCTTTTGTTGTGACTTCCCAAAAAGCGAAGAACCCGAACGAAGTTATCACGGGTAAGCTAATCATAAACTCTTGCGAAGTCTATACCTTATTAGATACCGGTTTTAGCCATTCTTTTATTTCACCTGCTTGTGATCAACTTTTGAACTTGACCCCTTGAGAAATTAGACTTTGTCTTATCTGTTGAAACTCCGTTGGGAGAAACCTTCATTACATCCACAGTTTACAAATCTTGTTTGATTCAAATTGGCACCCTCACATTACCTGTTGATCTCATCTCTTTGAAAATACTTGCATTTGATGTGATTTTAGGAATCGACTGGTTAACAACTCATCATGCTAAAATTGATTATTTTCGTAAGGTTGTTAGCTTTCATATTCCAAACCAACCTGTTATGCGAATTTAAGCAACCGACCCACTAAAATCAATCACTGTTATTTCAAGTGTGACGCCCCCAAATCCACGTTCCTTCGAAACCTCTGATTCGGTGCAGTCACGATACTACTATCACCAAACTATTACATCTTTTATTCATTACTAAAAGAATATAACTTGCTTTATTATAATTTAGAATATAATTTCTATTTATATCCAAGATCTCGTCTATACATCATATTCGATGTTACTAAAATGCGGAATAATTTAAACTTTTCAATATCCTTTGAATAAAATCTTTTTATTGATTTCATAACTTGAATCAATTACAACCCTTGAATCAATTATAAAATATGATTCATTATATTTGAGTTATCGTATAACGTTTACAACTCGACTTGATATCCTCTATGTATTATCTAATACATCTTTATAGTACGACAAGCATTAAACCTCGTAAACAAATATCAAGTACAACTACTAGAACCTAGACATGGTTCGAGTAATAATCTAATCAGTATTCTCCATTGTGATACTATTTATCTTTATCAATCAAGAAGCACGAAGTCTTTATCGTAAGTCCTTAACCTGCAAAAGTGGTTATTTGCAAGAGTGAGCTTGACAGCTCAGCAATTCTAACAGTTTTCATGCATCACATAGCATACAACATTATACTCAGTTCATGCATTTATAAATAATTTATATTTACTACGCATGTTAATTTTCACATAACAAGTATATCATCAAAGATCAACTTTCAATCTCATTTATATCTCATATACAGTTCATATATAAGTTCACATTATCACAGCATAATATAATTCAACTAACAGTTATTGAATTCATATATCAAATAGGAACTGAAAGACTTGCCTGATTCGTAGTTTAACAACTACGACTTAACTGCTTAAGAATCTCTGCACTTTGTGTAATCCTACACAGTTATATTAATCATAGAGATCACACCCATCAGTTATACACTTCCATACATTCTCAATGTAATAATAAAGGTTACATTGTTGTCTAACTTGTTTCTTAGAACCTTGTTTCACTTTTCAAAACCCTTGTCATACTTAACTAGTCATGCAAGGCTACTATGTTCATCATATAGTCATAAACCAGTAGGGGTCAGACCATGATTTGCAGTTTAAGTAATAATACAAGTCTACTACAAAATCAAGAACAAACAGACTGCATAAATCCTGAAAACAGGATGGCGCAGCTGCGTAGGTATTGGCCTTAAGAGTGGCGCAGCTGCGCCACTCACTGGTCAAACCAGAAATGACATTTCATGCTGCTTGGACAACCCGAATTCAATCAATATCATTCAAGTTACTGATATTAATCAATACGTATGCTCTATGGTTATAATTTCAAGTTCGAAACCTAGGATGCTCATCCTAATCCAATTAAGGCCATATGCCGATAAACTTTAAATAAATCAAGCCCACGTTACTAATGGTCCATTACTAAAGTCATATCAACACACCACGAGGCTAAACAATACTAAGTATACATGCTCGTGCGTTCATCACACATGTATATGTTAATCACATAGTTTATGCTTTAGAATTTTATTTCTTGAATACGTTGGCATAGGTGATATCCATGCTCCATCAAATGATGCTCATGTCAACATGTCTATAGGCATAATGACATCCTAATGCATATGCTTGCATGATCACAACATAATTCATATGGTAATTGATGTCCTTAGCTTTTCATTGGAAATCACACTAAGTCAACAAGGAATCATAATACATGCATGGCATCTATATGTATTTCATATACACTAGAAACTCATATTTAAACCACATAAATATTCTCAAATGGTCAGAATCTAAAAGACATTAGTCTTGGTTAAGTTCGTTTTCGAAAGTCTTAAGTTTATCATTTCGAAAATTATCTTAACTTCTAATACTAGTGTACGGTTAATACTTTAAGCATGCATTTCATGTCAATATAAACCATACTATCATGTTTAAAATATCAGATTATATACATATTACATATGTGTCCAAGTTCACAATCGAAACTATAAGTTTCATTTCAAAACTATAAGTTTTTCTTCAATCGTGTGTACTAATATCGTTACACATGCTCATTTCATATCAAGGTAATCATATATGTATGTTATCTATGTCCACATGCTTGTTCTAATTATATAACTTATGCTAGCATATAACAGAACCTGCAACAGAAAACAAAACCCAGAAACTGGTCCCGGCGCAGCTGCGCAGAGCCCCAGTTCAAAACTGGCGCAGCTGCGCAGGGCCTTGCCCAACTCAAGTCTGGTACCGGCGCAGCTGCGCTGCTGGCCAGTACAAAACTGGCGCAGCTGCGCCACTGGCCGGCCAGAGACAGTGACTGCTCTGCTTCGGCAGAACTTAGCCCAAACTCAAAATTTCGCAAAGATTATCATTCTAAGCTACTACATTACAGTTCTATCATGATTATAAGCTAGCATAGCAACTAATAATCATACTCCAATCAAGTTATCAATAAATCTATGCTTAATTCAAGAATCAAGAAATTAAAAATCTTAGAAATTGCAGAAAACATGAATTGAAGAACATGAGGGGTTATACCTCTGCTAATGTGTATCAAGCTTGCTGAAATCTTCAACTCAATTCTAGAATGCTATTACTAAGGTATGCAATGCCCTCCACTTAACACTTAAGCAAAAGCTCAGCAAAATGAAAAGATGAAGGAGAAGAGCTTCATTTTATAGGCAAATGTTTACACAGACATTACAATTCCACCTCAAATTAAACCAAAGGAATGCAAGCTTGTTCAATGGATAAGGGAGAGTTGGTGAGAGTGGGTGGAACTCATCATGAATTCCTCACCCTTGCTCATCATTTGCTAGAAATTGCTGAGTTTGATGCATAGGAATAGACTAGCTTTCATGAGTTATGCACGTGAGAAGGAATTGGGTCACTTAATTAGGGACAAGGAGAGAACTCAGCAACTTGTTTTCCCACATACTAATGTTATATATGTATACATATAGTATATACTTAGGCTATATATATTTATTCCATATATATTTAAGTTATACACATTCCCTTTTATATAACATAAGTTATAAATTAGTGTGTCACAATGTAGTCTCAATAATACTATCATGTATTAAATTTTAACTTGCACATATAAATTCATGTACATTTCATTCTACCGGATATAATTCTATCGGGTATCATCACAGTGTATTGTCTCCTCTATTAGTAAATTCAATAATTGTTTACCATATATTTATGATATATTATTTTATTGTATACTTAATATACACATTGTCAAACCCACATTTCATGTACCTATTACAACTCAATAACTTTACTATATAGTTTATATTCATATATAGCATAGTCGCATTGCACTTTATACTTCGCATAACATATATTTAACTATCATACGTTATACTTTAATATCACATGGTTGTACATAGAAATTAATAAATTACTTATCTTATCAATTAATTAATAATAATATTAATTAATCCATTTCTCATTAATCGATGGAATTATAATTCCCACGCTAATTGATTAACACTTTATATGATTTATTATCACGTTAAATAAATATAAATCTTTTTATATTTATAAATCATTTACTCATTAATCATATTATCAAATAATTACTTGATAATAGTATATTGTTTATAACAATAATTAATATTATAAGACAATTTATCTCATCACAAATCCGATTATACTTATAATCGATTTCCTTATTATTATACTATCACTAGCCATAATAATTTAACATACTATCATAATAACAATTAACAATTAATTTAGATTAATTGTTTAATTAATAATTCCTCCATCATTAAATTAGTCAATTCATTAATGAATCTATTATTGTGCCACACAAGGCATCTCTCACAAGCTCAAACTTAAGCTTATCATTATTCTCATCACTTACTCATTTCTCACCACATTACTACTTATAACATGTTCAATTAAATTAGAACTATTAAATCCAAGGTCCACATATAAATATTTTATAAATCAAATATTCAAATATTATATATAACCTTTACGGAAATATAATAACTCAAGCTATTAAAATGTTAAATTACTTCAATTAATTATACTTATAATAAGTATAACCTTTACGCTTATAATAATTAATATATACTCTATTAATTATTCTAATAATAATATTCACGATCAAATAATAACTTAAGTTATTTAATATATTAAAATAACTTAGTTTCCTTTCATTAATTAAACTCCCTTGAAAATACATTTAAAATTATGTATTTAGCCATAACATAAATATTATGTTTTCTCCAAATAAGCACATTCGTTATTAGAAAATAATTTACTTATTGTCTCATGATATTATTCTTAATATAATACCAAATAACTATATGTACGACACATGTACATATATTATATATAGAAAATAGATAATAAGTTTATTTTCTATTATAATAAATCGTTTCCATCAATTTAATTACATATATCAAATACGTTTTAATATATTTACTATATTAACCAATCACACCTCATACAAAAACATATAAGGTAATATTATTATTCAAAAATAACATTTCCTCCTTTTATTAAAATAATTCAATATTAGAAATTATTTTAATACCCTTTATTAGGAAAATCATATCTCTTTCTTTTTCTTTATACAACACATAATCCTTAATTCACCATTTTATTTGAGTGAATTAACTTATTTATTCAAATTACTATCTCACCACTGCCACACAAGGTTTTATAATATAATATTCCATAATATCACTTAATTAACCAATATTTATTCCGAGTTAATTAATTTCTCATTCAAATCATGCTTTGCTAACTTAACCCATTCATGACCCACATTTTAATTACTAATATACATATTCCCAAGTTCAGATTACACAACTCTCAGAATTTTCTACAGACCGGCGCAGCTGCGCTGGTCATAAGCTTGGAAGTGGCGCAGCTGCGCCACCTCAAGTTCATAGGCAGACAAGTTCTGCTATAGCAGAACCATAATCTCAATTCTTAAATACTTGAACATGCTTTTTAATGTGCTATCTTGCTACATCGGTTAACCAACATATTTTATTACCTCCTTCAAATGATTCAAAGTTTAAATTATAAGTTCAAACTCTATTCCCCTATAAGGTTCTCATATATATATCTAATTCCTTCCACATAATTCAAGATATATATATATAACACATATGTATATTCCGTTAATGTTCACTTCTCGTGGTATATTAAATCAACTAGTAATTCACTAACCAATGTTTATCTAAAGATATATTGGTTCTATTCTCTCTCTCTTCAACAACATACATATACTCCAGAAGATGGTGATTATCAAATATATTTAATGTCACCAATCTTACTATGATAAATAATTATATAAATTATTTAATACCGAATAGATAAATCTTATCCATCTTCTTGCTAATTCATCTCTATAATAAATAATAAATATATATTAATAATATATTTATAAATCACAAAATCACATATTACATAGTTCATATTACCCTATGTAACACAATACTACATACCTCGTATCACACATATATATTCTTATTCGAATCCATCTCATACCTTAAGAATTTTATTTATTAAATCCTTAATTAATAATATCTGAAAATTCGGGTTCTTACATCAAGTCATAAAGCTATTCATTTATTGAAAAACGAATGTCAAGATTTCTTAGCCCATGTCACCGATTTAAACAAGAATACGTCAGATTTGAATGATATTTCTGTTGTTAATAAATTCACTAATGTATTTCCCGAAGAACTTTCTGGCCTACCCCCAGAACGTGAAGTTGATTTTTTTATTGACATTGAACCTGGTACAAAACCCATTTTTGAAACCCCATATCGAATTACTCTTATAGAACTTCAGGAGTCAAAGGTCCAACTACAGGATTTGTTAGACATCGGCTTTATACGTCCTAGTACATCGCATTGGGGTGCTCCTATTTTATTTGTAAAGAAGAAAGACGGGAGTATGCGACTTGATATTGACTATCGGGAGTTGAACCATGTTACCATCAAAAATAGGTATCGGTTACCTCGCATTGATGACTTGTTTGACCAGTTGCAAGGTGCTAAATTCTTCTCAAAGATCAATCTTCGTTCTGGATATCATCAGTTAAAGATTAAAATTAATGACATTTCAAAGACTGCCTTCAGAACTCGATACGGGCATCATGAATTCTTAGTCATGTCTTTTGGATTGACTAATGCTCGTGTTGCCTTCATGGATATGATGAACTGGATATTCAAGGAATATTTGGATCATTTTGTGGTTGTCTTTATTGATGACATCCTCATTTACTCCAAAAGCCGTGAAGATCATGAACAACACTTAAGGATGATACTCCAAAAGTTTCGTGAAAATAAACTATAGGCCAAGTTGAAGAAATGCGAGTTCTGGCTTGAGAAAGTAGCATTCCTTGGGCACGTGGTATTGAAACATAGAATATTAGTTAACCCGGCAAAGATTGAAGCAATACAAAGTTGGGATCAACCTAAGTCAGTAACTAAAATATGTAGGTTTTTGGGCTTAGCTGGTTATTATCGGAGATTCGTGGAAGGATTTTCTCGAATCGCCACTCCATTAACTCAGCTGACTCAAAAAGATACAAAATTCAGATGGAGCGAGAAATGTGAGAAGAGCTTCCAAGATCTCAAGAGGAGACTCATTTCAGCATCTGTTTTGACAATACCATCAGGTTCGAAGGGATTTGTCATCTACAGCGATGCTTCAGGCAGAGGTCTAGGTTGTGTTCTCATAGAACATGGAAAAGAAATAGCATATGGCTCTCGAAAACTAAAAGAGTATGAGAGGAATTATCCTACTCATGATCTAGAGTTGGTAGCAATCATTTTCGCGTTGAAGATCTGGAGACACTACCTGTATGGGGAGAAAGTGTAGATCTATACGGATCATAAGAACCTTAAATATTTCTTCACTCAAAAAGAACTCAACATGCGACAACGACATTGGCTTGAGCTGTTGAAAGATTACTACCATACCATTCAATACCATCTTGGAAAAACGAACGTGGTAGCTGACGTGTTGAATAGAAGATCATATGCGGGAACGAGTACGATTTTGTCAACACAAAGACCCATTTTTTATAACTTACAAAAGATGGAGATAGAGTTAAAGACTCCAGGGACCCACGTGAAAATGGCAAATATACACATAGAACTAGATTTAATTGATAAAGTTAAAATTGCTCAAGCTACAGACCCGGAGCTGATGAATATGAAGAAGAAGGTGCAAGAAGGTGCTATTCCAGAAGCAAGATTCGACGAAGAGGGAATACTTTGAGTCAACTCAAGACTTTGTGTTCCTAACGACTCTGATTTAAAGTATAAAATCATGATGGAGGCACACAACACATCGTTTACAATCCACCTTGGGAGTACCAAAATGTATCGTGATCTTTGACATATATTTTGGTGGAGCAACATGAAGAGAGAGATCACGGAGTTTATCTCGAGGTGTTTAACGTGTCAACGTGTCAAGGCAGAGCATCAAGTGCCAAAGGGTCCATTGCAACCACTTGAGATTCCAAAATAGAAGTGAGAACACATCAACATGGATTTCGTTACGGGTCTTCCCAAGGTTTCTCAAGGCATAAATGTAATTTGGGTCATTGTCAATAGATTAACCAAGTCTGCTCATTTCTTGCCTATACGAGAAACTTATTCACTTAAACGTCTTGCTCGTATGTACATAAATGAGATTGTAAGACTGCATTGTATGCCAGTACCATAGTTTCTGATTGAGACCCAAGATTCACTTCACGATTTGGGGTCAGCTTGTAGAAAGCTATGGGCACGGATTTACGATTCAGTTCTGCATATCATCCTCAAACGAACGGGCAATCAAAAAGGACTATTCAAACTCTTGAAGATCTATTGAGACACTGCATTCTATACTTCAAAGGAAGTTGGGACAAGTACTTACTATTGGTGAAATTCTCCTAAAACAACAGTTATCAAAGTATAGGCATGGATCCATTTGAGGCGTTGTCTGGACGAAAGTGTCGTTCTCCAGTATGCTGGGACGAGGTGGGTGAAGCAACATTATTGGGACCAGATTTGGTACGCATGACTACAGAAAAGATTCAAATGATCTGGCAATGTATACAAACAACACAAGATCGACAAAAGAATTATAATGTTCTTCATCGAAAAGACGTGTAGTTTAATGTTGGAAACTATGTATTGTTACGTGTTACTCCATGGAAAGGAGTTACGAGATTCGAAAAAAAAGGAAAGCTCAACCCACGATTTATTGGTCCATTTAAAATCCTCGATCGAGTAGGAACTGTAGCCTATAGACTCGCCTTACAGCCAAGCATGTCTCGTGTTCATAATATTTTTTACATATCCATGCTACATAAATATGTGAAAGACCCAACCACGTTATTGAACTAGAACCAGACGAGATAGCAGAGGATTTAACATATGAAGAGGTACCTGTCAAGATCTTGGATAAGAAGGAGCAGATTCTACGCTCTAAGGTTATACCTCAAGTCAAAGTTTTATGGAGAAACCACGATGTTGAGAAAATGACCTGGGAGTTAGAATCTGAAATGAAACAAGGTATCCTCACCTCTTCGAAATACCAAGTACGTATATCAATTTTGAGGATGAAATTTTATAAGGAGGGGAGGTTGTAAGACCCCAACTTTTTATGAATAAGATTTAATTTTCTTTATATATTATTTTTAAATAGTAAGGTGTTGATTTGATATAATGTTATAGTTATGGGTGATTTGTGTAAATTTTACAAAGTAACAAGTTGTCATAAAATATTCGTTTGGTCAGGGAATATTCTTTTGTAGGAGAATATTCATACGACGGCGCAATCATTGGTGGACCCCACAACAGAATAATTGTCGGATATAGAAAGCGACAAAAATAATATTTTTATAAAAATAACGGCAAGACTTTTATTGTTAAACTGTTGAAATACCCGATGATAAAGTACAGTAATAAGCGTTATTGCACAGTAGCACACGCACAGTATCTCTGATTATTGATTCTTACGTAAAAAGTCACCCAGTATTTCATTCAATAATTGCCACAATAGTTATTGTATAATATCTCATATTATTGATTCAATAATTGTTATAGTAATATATGCACAATATTTTATATTATTAAATCAATAATTGACACAAAATAGTTATTCATATTATTATTTGCATTATTGACAATGTCTAGAAAGTTCTGTCGAAGAAAGAGGTTAGGTTATTTAATTGCGCGCCAAAAAGGTGAAATCCTTATTAGAAAGCCCCCTCTTTCCTGAGAACAATCTAGTTATCAATATTGTGAGTTATAATATTAATGATGATTAATTATTGAAAGATTGTGTTAATTAAAGATAAGTGATTTGTGGTGGATATTTATTCAATTTGTGATATAAATAGAGGGGTTATTATAAGTTTGGCTTATTATTCCATGGACCCTTACGTGCCAAATTATTCAAACCGCCGACAAAAAATTATTTCAGTTTTTGTTTTATTATTATTATAATAGTAATAAAATAGAAAACTTTTTATATAAAACAGAAAACTTTTTATAATATATATAAAGTTGTTTGTTTTATTAGAATATAAATAGAATATATTATACTATATATAAAGTTTTTGTTTTATTAGAATATTTTATTGCATAGTGTTGCATAGCAAAATCAAATTTCGTTGAATTCGTCCTTAAATTTTTTTTCTTCTGTTCATCTGTGAGTTTTCTAAATAGTGCCCTGTCATTCTCCTATAAATAGGATACTTAGTTAAGAAATAAAAATCACATCAGAATCAGAGAATTCTTCTTCTATAATATTGTGCTTATTTCTTTCTAGTATAAGAATACTTTGAGTGTAGCTTATAGTGAAAGATTTTCTCAAGAATATCTCCGTTATACCAGTCAGATTTAGTCTCCTACTAAGGTAAATGATGTTATTTTCTTTCAATACTCGTAAGGGTTGTCATTCTATTCGTTATTAATATGTGGGAATAACCTGTCTACGCGGACTCCTTCGTATTCATTCTTTATTAAGTTGTGAAAATGATCTGTCTACGCGGATTACCGCATAATGGGTGAAAATCCATTTATAGTTTTGTATATTCATTCATACTCGTATAGGATATCATTTTTTTTGTACTCGACAAGGGATATCGTTTTCTTTCATATTTCTCCATTTAAGGTACGAAATTATTGTTTGTTTCCATAACCTTATTATTAAAATCCCTGAAATTAGTAAAATATCCTTGATAGTTTGCGCTCCATCTATTTCACTGGAATATTAATCTGAACTTTTTTATTAAATTTTAATCTTTTCATATCAGGGTACTATTCATTTGGGGTACTATTCATACGTTACTATTCAAACGGTACTATTCATAAGTACTATTCACAATGAAATTAAATTTTCTTTTCTTTGTCCAATTTATCTTTTATGAATCTCATTCTTGAATTTTACTCCACAATTGGTTATCATGTTGATAATTTAAACATTCTTGAACTTGGATGAATTAAATTATAAATATCTAATATTTGTCATTGATCTCACTTGATCCATTCTTTATATCATTGTCATCATCATCATGCTTAAATTGTGGTGAAAAATTATCTTTGGCTCGTAGTGCAAAGATGAACTGTTGATTGGTATGATTATGACCAAGAATTGTGTATGGGTATAATCATGACCTTTGGTGTTACAGAAAAATATTTGTGGTGAAATTTCTCTTTGGCCCGCAGTGCAAAGATGGACAGGTGTTTGGCATGATCATGACCACTGGTGATATTGTAACGAATGAGATTTTGTGTAATTAAATTTTAATATTTATTAAATTAAATAAATATTTTAATTTATTTATTTATTGAGTTAAATAAATAATTTATGTGATTGTTATGGAGTAATTTAATTAAGTGCAATATGTTAATTAAATGAATATTTAATATTAAATGTTATGTAAGCAATTTTGTGGTGTAGTTCTAATTTAATTGAGATAATTAAATTAGATGAATATTATGTGATAATTGTTACATGAGATTTTGATTAGTGAGTAATTATAATTCTGTAACAATTTAGTATTATGTGACAATTTTAATTAATTAATTAATGTTAGCTTGTATTTAATTAAATTAGAATGTTAGGATTTAATTAAATAAAGTGTGATATTGGAAACTATGTGTTAAAGGAGTTATTAAAATAAAATAAAAGGGTTTCAAAGAGTTTTTACCAAACAAGGCTCTTACATCAGTTTTAATCCTATTTTACCAAACAAGACCTTAACTATTAATAGTCTGTTTTTAAAATTAAAGGATTTTTCCAAACAAAGCCTTATAGCTTTTGATTTTCAAAAATTATGTAACTGATATATGTATTTAGTAGTGTAATAATATATTTGTCAATTATTATATCATATAATTGTATACGGATTATATCTATATCAGTTTTATAATACGTTAAGTTAAAAAGATAGAGTTAGTCTGTGTTAGAAAGAAAAACAGAGAACAGAGAGTTAGAGAGAAAAGAGAGAAGAAGAGAGAAGAAGAAAGAAAGAGGAAGAAACTTTGAGAGAATCAAAACACACCATCATCGCCTTCTTCATCTTTCTCCTAATCCACAAAGGTATAAACAATTATTAAATTATGTTCTTCGTTGTTTTAGTTCTATATATATGAGTTATTATGAAATTGATGAAAACATGGATTCTATATGCAATTGATGTTATAAAATGCTTATATATGATTTAGATGATTGTTTATATAGTTTAATTCATGTAAATATGATGAACACAAAGAAATCATGTTCATAGCAATTTACAGTGAACTTGCCTTCAAAAATAGTCTTTAAAATTATCAAAATTTGTGTTTGATGATGCTCTATTATATAAATTGAGTTTAGATTTTGATAACATGCTTAGAAAAAAATCAATATGCTTTGAATTGTGTGATTTGGATTAAAAACCAACTCACAGTGTTAATTTTCTTCAAAAACGCTTAACAATGATGTTTTCTCCAAAATCATGAAATTAAGTATTTTAATTATGTGTTGTGGTGTTTATGTATATTAAAAATATGTTAGAAGTTTAAGATTTTGTTTTCATAAAATTTTATATGCATTACGTTAGTTAAAATCGGAATTTGGTGCAAAGAAATAAGCCAAATTGGCTTTTTCTCTGCACAGTTCGCGAACAAGCCAAATTAGTTAAAATCGGAATTTGGTGCGTTCTGTGTAGTTTTTGTGCAGTACATGATTAGCTAACTTAATGTGATAACATGTTAAGTGTATAAAATAATAAGATAACATATTGTTGACATGTATAAACAAATTTGAAGTTTCATATTAACATGTTATGTGTGAACTTAGATATTGTTATCATAGAGTATAATTATGATAGTTTAAAGTGTTATACACGTGTGATATGTATATTGTGAGTTTAGACTCACGTATGTGGTTAGTTAGCGAGTTAAATTTACAAACCACGTTGTTAAGTTGAATTTAAGTAAGAAGTTTAACAGTTAAACGTAGTGGTTATGAAACTAATTGATGTTGTAAACGTAATGTAATATGTAGGATAATTGTGGAACGTGAGTGTAAATTTAGCTTGCGCTTAAGACAAGTTTTCTAAACTCAAACTTTACTTGAGCAAGTTTCCTATTTCTAACTTGTTATTCATATGCAAGTTATTGTATTCTCTATAAATTATATATTGAATAATTATCCTATCAAAGTTCATTATTGAGTTAATGTGACCTTAACTTAATTATTCAAGCAATGTCTATCTTATCTTTAAATTGCTTTAAGTTTAATTCTAAAGCATAAATTATTTCGTAATCCTTTATTGTTGAATTATTATTGTAAGTCGATTCAACTACTCCTTAGTTGACGATAGTTGAACTCTAAATTACCCTTTAAGCTTATCCAAAACCAAACTTTCTTTGGTGCGGACTTGCTATTAAATACTGAGATGAACAACCCTATTTAATCGGGAATTACCATGTGAAAGCGTTAAGATGTTTGTGCACAATACATGGTACGAAGGGCTGATCCCCCTAAGTACGAGTTAAGAGTCCATATAGTCTTACGACTGTTAAAGGTTTTAAATAGAAATATTTATAACCTAGGACATAGTTCAAGGTCTTACGACCCTCAGATGAATTCTATATTCTATGTTCAATCATTTATTATTGATGAAAGAAATGTCATTCAAATCACTTGAAGTTATTCAGTTTATGTCATCACTATTAATTGTTATCCAAGTGAGCTTTTGTTTGCTCACTCTTGCATTATATAACCCTTGCAGCTAAAGTTGAGAAAGTTGATGAACCGTCAACTAGCAAAGGCAAGAACAAGATAAACAAGTGAAGACTTGTTTATATTGTGATATGAGGTGTAATAAGATTGTTATTATGTTGTGACGTTTATTTTCCACATTGACGATGTTAAGGTTAGATAACCCTGGGAACGTTTTGAATAAGTTGTAATCCTTTTATAAGGAAGATTTTTATTTGATTTCTAAAGGTTGTAATTTATTTTACATGTCTTATTTATGGGCAGTAGTTATATTTTAGTTAGATAGTGAGCACCAAATCCCGTGGAATATAAGTACCCGAATTTGGGGGTGTCATAGGTTGGTATCAAAGCTTTAGGTTATGAACCTTAGGTGGGGGAAACCTTAGGTAGTAGCCTTTTAGGAGATCGAAAAGATAGTGTTGATAGATAAAGATAATAAACTACCTTACGTGCTATGTGTTTACGTTTATGTACACGAAGAGTATCGATCGATATCACGTAATAATAAAAGTTTAAAATTTTATTGTCAGGATGACGAATGTTGGAGAGTCCAGTCAGGCTAGGGAGGAGTTACCCCAGATGCCTAGGGACGAGGAGCCCCGAGACATCCAGGTTATCTGGGAGCAGTTTGTTCAGAGAGAGCCATCTCCATTGATCACCGTAGCTGGTTAGGAGCATGAGCCAGTATTTGACAGAGATGACGAGGATGAGTCAGAGGAGGAGGATCCTGAAGAGGAATTCCCACCTCACTCGACTAGCGCTGAGATGTACTAGGAGATCTACGATCGCAACGTTGAGTTACATGGTCGAGTCGGAGAGCTTGAAGAACTGGTAGACGAGAGTCGAACTACTATACAACAGAGAGATGAGACGATTCAAGAGCTGGACGATGAGCTTGGAAACATGAAGTGGGATCTAGTCCACGTGGAGAGATAAAGAGATTATGTACTGGCCGAGCTAGCGAAGCTGAAGAACCACATCCAAGAGGAGTCAGCGAAGCGTGCCACAGCGGAGGAAACGAGCTTGAGGGCTACTCAACGTGCAGAGCGAGCTGAAGACGAGGTTAAAGTGAAGAAGGCCAAGCTGAGGGAGACAGACTATGCTTTCCATACGGCTATAGATAGGGCCTAGGATCGTGTCTTCTATTACCCAGCTCAGTTCAAAGATTTACCATGGTACATAGTGGATCGCAGTACAGTGTTCCGGGTGATGGAAGAAGAATGTAGAGAGGCTGTGCGACGTCTTAACATGCCTAGATAGTAGAGTCATTAATTATATATTTCTTTATATATATATATAAATGTAAATCCTAGAATTTGAGATAATAATGGGATAAGATAATGATGTAATCCTGTAACTTATTTAGTTCAGGAAAGATGATGTAAATAGCGGAGATGTTATCTATTCTATGTTTTAAAACTATGAATGAATAAAATATCGAAGTTTATTGACGTGCTATGTGTTCAAATGTGAATTAATTTATTTAAATGTTTAAGTATGAACTTGAATATTTAAGAAATGAGTAAAGGATCTAATAAAAGTATGTTTTAACAGAAAGATGCCTCCTAGAAGAAGACCTACACTTCAAAACCCAGAGGGATCTATTAATAACAACAACAACAACAACACAACAACAACAATGACAGGACGAATCCCAATTCGGTTCAGTAGTTGGTGAACCTACTGACAGGAGCGCTTGCGAATCAGCCGCAAGTTCAGAACACTACATTTAAGGAATTCAAAGTAGTAGGACCGCCAGAATTCCAGGGATCGGTGAACCCGATAGATGCACAGACGTGGGTAATGGAGATGGAAAAGGTCTTCGATGTGGCCAGAGTAAACGATGACCGGAAGACGGATTTTGCGACATTCATTCTGAAGTTGGAAGCTAGTTTCTAGTGGTAGGCCAATAAGACTAGAGAAGGAGAGAGTGTTATAGCGTGGGACCGTTTTAAAGAGATGTTCTTTGAAATGTACTTCCCCATAAGTTCGCAGAACCAGATGGAGGTTCAGTTTCTAGAGCTGAAACAAGGAGCGATGACGGTGCCGGAGTACGCCGCGAAATTTAACGAGCTGGCCAGGTTTGCGACGTACTAGGTCAGTACTGACGAGAGGAAGGCGAGAAGGTTTGAGCAGGGATTGAAGCATTTGCTCTATAGTAAGGTCTCCATGTTCTAGCTGAACACGTTTGCAGCTGTACTGGAAAAGGCCATCCTCGCTGAAGGTGGAAGCGATGCAGTGACTAAATACAATCAGGATCAGAAGAAAAAAAGAGAGAATGAGACAGAGAACAAGGCTGGTGGTAGCGGTGCTATCAACTAGAAAAGGAAGTGGAGCGACAACACGTCTGCTGGGAGTCAACAGGGAAGATAGCAGAAGAGAAGGATTGAAGCATGTGTGACATGCGTGAAGAATCACATTGGGTGTGTCTGAAGGGGAGGCGAGTATGCTTCAACTGTGGTCGGGAAGGCCACATTACGCCGAATTACCCGAATCCAAATAAAGGAGCTTGCTACGGATCTAAGGATCACATGGCTCAAAGTTGCCCGAGGAAGCCAGCAGAAGGGTCAACAGGAAATGAAGGAAATGGCTGCAGTACTTTGACTATCGCTGAACCACTGCAGGCGGTTCAACCCACTGCCAGAACATTCAACATGACGGTGCAGAATGATGTGCAGTCAAAATATGTGGTTTCAGGTATTATTTCGGTCAATAGTATTAATGCATATGTATTATTTGATTCGGGTGCTACTTGTTCATTCATATCTGATGAATTTGCTAAGACCTTAGACTTACCTAAAGAGGAATTAGTTTACCCCTTGAACATAGAGATTGCGAATAGGGAGGTTATTCCTGTTAGGTTTGTATACAAGAACTGTAGATTGGACATTAAGGGTCAGGAATTGAGGGTAGATTTGATTTCGATAAAACTTGAGGAGTTTGATGTCATACTTGGTATGGATTGGTTGTTTAACCATGGGGCTATAATAGATTGCCAGAAGAAGTCTGTGAACCTTACGACTTCGTCGAAGGTCGTATTTTATGGTAGTAAATTGCCTAGACAAGTAAGTTATCTGACGATTATACAGGCCAAGAAGTTATTGAAACAAGGTTGTGTGGGGTATTTAGCCTACATAGTGGATACTCGTAAGGAGAGTCTGAAGATAGAAAAGATATCAGTGGTTAGGGAGTTTGTGGACGTATTTCCCAGCGATTTGCCAGGACTTCAGCCAGATAGAGAGATAGAGTTCGTGATCGACTTAGCACCTGGAACTGCTCCGATTTCGAAAGCCCCGTACAGAATGGCTCCAGTCGAGATGAAGGAATTGATGGTTCAACTACAAGAATTGCTAGACAAAAAGTATATTCAGCAGAGCATATCACCGTGGGGAGCGCCAGTACTGTTCATGAAGAAGAATGATGGATCAATGAGGCTATACATTGATTATAGGGAGTGGAATAAAGTCACAATCAAGAATAAGTATCCTTTACCTAGGATCAATGACTTGTTCGATCAACTGAAAGGTGCTAGATACTTCTCGAAAATAGATCTGAGAAGTGGATATCATCAGTTAAAGGTAAGAAGAGAAGATATACCAAAGACGGCTTTTAGAACTCGGTATAGACACTACGAGTTCTTAGTGATGTTATTTGCTCTAACGAATGCACTAGCTGCATTTACAGACTTAATGAATAGGGTGTTTAAGCCATTCCTAAATAAATTTGTAGTGGTGTTCATAGATGACATTTTGGTCTATTCCAAAACCGAGGAGGAACTCACTGAACATTTGAGGTTGACATTGGAATCACTAAGATGGGAAAAGCTATACGCAAAATTCTCAAAGTACGAATTCTGGTTAGAACGTGTGCAATTTTTTGGCCACGTGATTGACAAGGATGGGATTTCAGTGGATCCGTCAAAGGTTGAAGCTGTGATGAATTGGGATCAGCCGAAGACACCGTTTGAAGTTAAGAGTTTCTTGGGATTGGCAGGTTACTACAGAATATTTATTCAAGACTTTTCCAAAATCGCAACTCCGTTGACGAATTTAACTCGTAAGACGGTTAAGTTTGTTTAGACAGAAAAGTGTGAGGAAAGTTTCCAAGAACTGAAGAAGATGTTGAGTAATGCGCTTGTGTTATCATTGCCTGATAGTACAGGAAATTTTGTTATTTACAGCGATGCTTCACATAAGGGATTAGGCTGTGTGCTGATGCAGAACGACAAAGTCATTGCTTATGCATCACGTCAGCTGAAAGATTATGAGAAAAGGCATCCAACCCATGACTTGGAATTGGCGGCAGTAGTGTTTGCTTTGAAGATATGGAGACACTACCTATATGGAGAAAAGTGTGAGATATACATAGATCATAAGAGCCTGAAGTATATCTTTACACAGAAAGATTTGAACATGCTCCAAAGGAGATGGTTGGAACTTATCAAGGACTACGACTGCGAGATTCTTTACCATCCAGGTAAAGCTAATGTGGTTGCCGACGCTTTAAGCAGGAAGGGTCGAGAGAAGTTAAATTTATTAACTGATCAGGACCAGTTAATAAAAGAGATAGCTAAGTTGGAACTGGAAGTTAAGTATCCGAAGGAATCTGAGAAGAAGTTGTTTAAAGTAACTACCGGTTCAACCTTGGTGGACAAGGTGAAAGAGGCACAACTTCGTGATGAGGAATGTGAGAAGATCCGGAAGAGAATAGCTGATGGTGAAGAAATAAAGTTCAAGATCGATAATGAAGGACTGCTACGATTTGAAGGAAGAATCTGGATACCGCCAGTACCAGAAGTCAAAGAGGAAATTTTGGGCGAAGCACACAGTTCAAGATATTCGATTCACCCTGGGAGTACGAAGATATACCAGGATCTTAGACAGCATTTCTGGTGGCCGAATATGAAGAGAGACGTTGCTGAATGAGTTGCGAAATGTCTAACGTGCCAGAAAGTCAAAGCAGAACACTAGAGACCAAGTGGATTGCTACAACCGCTAGAGATTCTGGAATGGAAATGGAAACATATCACGATGGATTTCTTGGTTGGTCTACCAACGACTCAGAAGGGCTATGATGCAGTATGGGTTATAGTGGATCGACTAACGAAGTCAGCACATTTCTTACCGATCAAGATTAGATACAACTTGGATCAGTTAAAGAAGCTGTACGTGAAGGAAATTATCTCTAGACACGGTGTTCCAGTATCGATTGTGTCCGACAGAGATCTGCGTTTCACATCAAATTTTTGGAAGCGATTACAAGAATGTTTGGGAACGCAATTGCGAATGAGTATGGCGTACCATCCTCAGACTGATGGCCAGAGCGAGAGAACAATTCAGACTCTAGAGGATATGCTAAAAGTTTTTGTTATGGACTTCAAAGGAAGCTGGGATGATCATCTACCATTGCTGGAGTTCCCCTACAACAACAGTTACCATACAAGTATTGGCATGCCGCCTTACGAAGCATTGTACGGCAAAAAATACAGGTCTCCATTGTACTGGGATGAGGTTGGTGAACGAAAACTGTTGGGACCAGAATTGGTGCAACAAACTGCTGAGATTATCAAGGTAATCAAAACGAGATTGGTTACTGCTCAAGACAGACAGAAGAAGTATGTCGATTATCATCGTCAAAATCGAGAGTTTGAAGTAGGAAGCTTCGTTTTCCTGAAGGTATCTCCCTGGAAGGGGAAGATTCGATTTGGCAAGAAGGGGAAGCTGAGTCCCCGATTTATTGGACCTTTTGAGATACTGCGAAGGGTTGGCGAGGTAGCTTACAAGGTTGCGTTACCTTCGGAGCTAGATAATATACATAACATTTTCCATATTTTCGTGTTACGACCGTATAAACACGACTACAAGCATATAATAGAGTACGAGCCTTTACAATTCAATAAGGACCTAACTTATGAAAAAGCTCCTGTTCAAATAGTTGATAGAAAAGAACAAGTACTTAGAAATAAAGTGATACCTTCTGTTAAGGTAATCTGGAGGAACCACAGTGCTGAAGAAGCTACGTGAGAACTCAAAGATGTAATGAAGAAAACCTATCCCCAATTGTTTGTTTAATTTCTTGTATGTCAATTCTGGGGACAAAATCCTTTTAAGCGGAAAAGATTGTAACGGAAGAGATTTTGTGTAATTAAAATTTAATATTTATTAAATTAAATAAATATTTTAATTGATTTATTTATTGAGTTAAATAAATAATTTATGTGATTGTTATGGAGTAATTTAATTAAGTGCAATATGTTAATTAAATGAATATTTAATATTAAATTATTGTGTAAGCAATTTTGTGGTGTAGTTCTAATTTAATTGAGATAATTAAATTAGATGAATATTATGTGGTAATTGTTACATGAGATTTTGATTAGTGAGTAATTTTAATTCTGTAACGATTTAGTAATATGTGGCAATTTTAATTAATTAATTAATGTTAACTTGTATTTAATTAAATTAGAATGTTAGGATTTAATTAAATAAAGTGTGACATTGAAAACTATGTGTTAAAGGAGTTATTAAAATAAAATAAAAGGGTTTTAAAGAGTTTTTACCAAACAAGGCCCTTACATCAGTTTCAATCCTGTTTTACCAAACAGGGCCTTAACTATTAATAATCTATTTTTTAAATTAAAGGGTTTTGCCAAACAAAACCTTATAGCTTTTGATTTTGAAAAATTATGTAACTGATATATGTATTTAGTAGAGTAATAATATATTTGTCAGTTATTATATCATATTATTATATACGTATTATATCTATATCAGTTTTATAATACGTTAAGCTAGAAAGATAGAATTAGTCTGTGTTAGAAAGAAAAACAGAGAACAGAGAGTTAGAGAGAAAAGAGAGAAGAAGAAAGAAAGAGGAAGAAGCTTTGAGAGAATCAAAACACGCCATCTTCATCTCTTTCTCCTAATCAACAAAGGTATAAATAATTATTAAATTATGTTCTTCGTTGTTTTAGTTCTATATATATGAGTTATTATGAAATTGATGAAAACATGGATTCTATATGCAATTAATGTTATAAAATGCTTATATATGATTTAGATGATTGTTTATATAGTTTAATTCATGTAAATATGATGAACATGAAGAAATCATGTTTATAGCAATTTACAGTGAACTTGCTTTGAAAAATAGTCTTTAAAATTATCAAAATTTATGTTTGATGATGCTCTATTATATAAATTGAGTTTAAATTTTAATAACATGCTTAGAAACAAAATTAATATGCTCTGAATTGTGTGATTTGGATTAAAAACCAACTCACAGTGTTAATTTTTATTCAAAAACGCTTAACAATGGTGTTTTCTCCAAAATCATGAAATTAAGTATTTTAATTATGTGTTGTAGTGTTTATGTATATTAAAAACATGTTAGAAGTTTAAGATTTTATTTTCATAAAGTTTTATATGCATTGTGATAGTTAAAATCAAAATTTGGTGCGAACAAATGTGCCAAATTGGCTTTTTCTCTGCACAGTTCGCAAACCAGGAATCCCACCAGCAGGGGGACCCGCCCCAGCAGGTTTTTGTGCAGTACATAATTAGCTAACTTAATGTGATAACATGTTAAGTGTATAAAACAATAAGATAACATATTGTTGACATGTATAAAATAATTTGAAGTTTCATATTAACATATTATGTGTGAACTTAGATATTGTTATCATAGAGTATGATTATGATAGTTTAAAGTGTTATACACGTGTGATATTCATGTTGTGAGTTTAGACTCACGTATGTGGTTAGTTAGCGAGTTAAGTTTACAAACCACGTTGTTAAGTTGAACTTATGTAAGAATTTCAATGGTTAATCGTAGTGGTTATGAAACTAATTGATGTTGTAAACGTAATATAATATGTAGGATAATTGTGGAACGTGAGTGTAATTGTAGCTTGTGCTTAAGGCAAGTTTTCTTAACTCAAACTTTACTTGAGCAAGTTTCCTATTTCTAACTTGTTATTCATATGCAAGTTATTGTATTCTCTATAAATTATATATTGAATAATTATCTTATCAAAGTTCATTATTGAGTTAATGTGACCTTGACTTAATAGTTCAAGCAAGGTCTATCTTATCTTTTAATTGCTTTAAGTTTATTTCTAAAGCATAAGTTATTTCGTAATCCTTTATTGTTGAATTATTATTATTGTAAGTCGATTCAACTACTCCTTAGTTGACGATAGTTGAACTCTAAATTACCCTTGAAGCTTATCCAAAACCAAACTTTCTTTAATGCGGACTTGCTATTAAATACTGAGATGAACAACCCTATTTAATCGGGGATTACCATGCGAAAGCGTTAAGATGTTTGTGCACAATACATGGTACGAAGGGCTGATCCCCCTAAGTACGAGTTAAGAGTCCATATAGTCTTACGACTGTTAAAGGTTTTAAATAGAAATGTTTATAACCTAGGACATAGTTCAAGGTCTTACGACCCTCAGATGAATTCTATATTCCATGTTCAATCATTTATTATTGATGAAAGAAATGTCATTCAAATCACTTGAAGTTATTCAGTTTATGTCATCACTATTAATTGTTATCCAAGTGAGCTTTTGTTTGCTCACTCTTGCATTATATAACCCTTGCAGCTAAAGTTGAGAAAGTTGATGAACCGTCAACTAGCAAAGGCAAGAAAAAGATAAACAAGTGAAGACTTGTTTATATTGTGATATGAGGTGTAATAAGATTGTTATTATGTTGTGACGTTTATTTTCCACATTGACGATGTTAAGGTTAGATAACCCTGGGAATGTTTTGAATAAGTTGTAATCCTTTTATAAGGAAAATTTTTATATTATTTCTAAAGGTTGTAATTTATTTTACATGTCTTATTTATGGTCAGTAGTTATATTTTAGTTAGATAGTGAGCACCAAATCCCGTGGAATTGAAGTACCCGAATTTGGGGGTGTCACAGATACAAACGAATATCTTTGTCCCGTAGTGCATAGATAATTCTTTGATTGGAAATAATTATTGATTGGTGTTACAGGGATCAAATATTGATGATGGACTTTTAAATCATAGAAGATAGTAGACATCATGCTCTACTTGACTCTTCTAATGGATTGTTATTTTCGCTGCAGTTGTTGATCTAAAATTTGTTGTCTATTGTATTCTATCAGATTTTTCCCTGTTGAGGACCAAAGATAATTTGTTCTACATTATCTTAGTCATAATATTCTTTACTGGGCTAATTGAGCTCACCCTTTTTCTTTTTGCTCCATTGTTCTTCTTAGGAAGCGAGAGTGTAGTTGGGACTAGTCGGGGAGTGGAGCAATGCCCAAGATGGTTACTATAGTAGTCCTCACTATTCTATAAAATAGTGTGACAATAATTATAATGAGGACTTTATTTGAGTTTGGATATTGTCTGCAAGACAATATTTGTATTGAAACTCACAGCATATGTTTTGTCGTATTTGCATGATAGTTTAATAGTTGTAAATAGGAAGTTTGTATTTGGAATCTGTACCATGTATTTTGGCGACTCAGAATGGTTTGTGTGGGCCTATTTTGGGGGCGTCACATGTTGTATATGTTCTTGAGTATGTATAAATCGTTCTATATTGTTTATAATTGAGTTTTCAGTAATCAAATCCATGTATACATGTTAACAAGAAGAAATTGAGTTTTTAGTTGAATATGTACAATATGGTTTGTTTTGGAGTCAAAAGTTGTTATTAATTCATGTTATAATTTGTAAATTGGCGATTGTTTGTGTTAATACATTGAGAAACAAAAACAACTAAAGTTAAATGGATCAATTTGGTTGAATAACAAATTCGTAGTGAATGAATTCGCTAAATATGTCAAAACATATAAAATTAGCATGAACTTTGATTCTTTGAAGCTTTAATTTGGTTGTTTAGATTATTTATGTTGTTAGAATGGTTATATACATGTGATATGTTGTTTTGGCTAAGTTTATAACTTCTGGGTATGTCTAATTTGCTATTAAAATGAAGAAATTGGGAGTTTTTGGTTCATTGGCTGTGTTCTTCACAAACTACAAAAACTGAATCTACGCAGCGGCGCTGCCGCACCGTGCCAAGGCTTAATTGGGGCCCTGTCACGCCGTGATGAAGGCCAAAAGTGGCGTTGCAGTTGCCAGATTTGCCCAGAAGTGAGTTTTTGCTTGTTCAGTCAAGGGAAATTTAAAACCTATAATAAAATGTTATAACAAATTGTTATCATAAGTATAATGATTTTTAAGTTATGAACTAACAAGTTATATAAAGACTTAGATTCGATGTTCGTAAGAAATGGAAATGTCTTTTAAATGCTAAAGAGGGTGTTATATGTTAACTAAGATGGGAATTGAACCTCTAACGGTAATGTTAATGAAACTAATTAGTATTGCGATCCTAATGATATATGTAGGATATTTAGAGAACGTATTGTTAGGAATATACATGAGAATGTTGTTCTTATTTATATAAGATTTGATTATGAACTTAATGAATGAATATGCAAATATGTCTGCATTTAAGAAAGTTGTAAAGTCCTTAATAGAAGATAGACTATATGTACAAGAACTTAGACTGAACAGATCAAATGTGTTAGGTTTATCCTACATAAATGAACAACTTTGTGAAGTCCTTCAAAAGATTATAATGTACAAGGACTATGAATAGAAAGATCAAGCTTGTTAGGTTAATCTTATAAAATGTAATAGATAGGCTTGTCTGATTGTGGAGCACTGCACCAGCAATCTCAGTCTGCCAAGAGAGTTAAGGCAGAATTGTAGTCTATCAAGGCAGAACCGTAGTCTGTAAAGATAGCCACTCTCGAAGTTGTAGTCTGCCAAGAAAAGATATGGCAGAATCGTGGTGTGTCGAGGAAGACTTTCTCAGAGCCGTAGTCTATCGAGGAAGCCAAGTTCAGAATCGTGGAGACAGCCTGTCGAGCGCATGCCGATCGCCTGCCGAGCTAAGTCAAGAATCGTAGGCCTCACTCGAAGTCATGGAGTCTGCAGATCATAACAGAGGTAGAAATCGTAGTCGGGAAAGTCAGTCAAGAAATTGCAGATGTCAAGGCAGAAATCGTAGTCAGACATATAAACTACTCTCAGAGTCACAGACTACACTCAGATCGTAGTCTGCAGAAGCCAGAGCCAGATCGTAGTCTGCAGAACAAAGGCCAAAACGTAGTCAGTCAAGTACAAACAACGCCAAGGAAGAATCGTAGAGAATACACAATTCTCAACAATTGAGCATTCCTGAAGTATACACAAAGATCGTAGTCTCTAGTAAGAGTAGTCAAGGTTCAGAATGCAATCAACTTAAAGAGTACCAGAAAGCATTCTCTGAATGGCCTGCAAGCAAACAGAAGATTGAAGCACCAACTCTCTCGGCAAGGCTGATTGAGAAGTGAAGAGCCATTCAGAAGAAGTCTTCTACAAGCGACCACTAGAAGACAATGAATGAAGTGACTATCAAAAGGAAGACAACGATTGCAGTAGTCTGTCAAACCAACATAAGACAATGATCGTAGTGGTGACTATGATCATGTTGTTTGCCAAACGAGCAGCAGAAACTGATGAAGCACATACAAAGACATTGGCCAACTTATAAAGAACAAACGAAAAGGATTGTCTATGCTCAGCCTCACCATAAAGAGTGAACGGGAGATCACAGAGCAGTTAGTTGAGAGAGCTGAGCATGACTAATCAGAAGAGTCTTGCAAATCAGAAGGGCCAGAGCAGTCAGCCAAGTTATTAGTTCCTGATGCAAGTCAAGGCAAGCAGAATCGTTGAAGCACTGCAAAATTGAAGAGCGAGAGGTTCTACATTGTCGATCCAAAGAACTCTCTCAGAATTATAGTATTGTCAAAGCCAGTCAACTTGCAATATCCATAGACAAACTACGATCAAGCACATGATCATCTGCATCAGAATCGTGGAGTTCGGTCATCTAATTATTGAGTTTTAGCAATGTCTCAATATGAAGACTGACATTCGAATGTTGTTGATTGAGAGTATCGATGCAGTTGTCAACTCCTTGGTTCGGATCGAGGAAACAAAAAGAAGAAGTAAAGGTGACTACTAGCCTGACTTGTGAAAGTGACATCTCAGAGGTGGTAGATGAAATAGCAGACTGCTGTGTCAGGAAAGTCAAAAAGGTGTTATCACGTCAAATTAGCAACCTGCACCAAATAACTCAGAATCCTTGAGGCATTTCAAATAGCTTCCAACGGCTACATTCCAACGGGAAGCTGATGGAAGAGTACATAACAGCTAAAGCTTCAAAGGTGAAGATTTGTTGACTCGACGAGAGTCCTACAGAGCTTAACAGAGAACATGTCTTAGTGACGGTGAGACTACCATAGTTGGAGTGAAGCAAACTATGATGAAGGGCTTTAACTGCTAAAGGCTTCACTCAACACGAAAGAGAATGCCAACCACAATGGCATCTGAGCTGAGAGCCGAGAAGGCCAAAAAGACAAGAGAAAGAGTGGCAGACCAGAAAGCAGATATTCAGGGCCACTCTACGATTCACCATGAACAACTTGAGCTGAAGAGAAATAGATGCAGAGCAGAATCTGTATACAAGACAACCAGTGTTCAAAGGATGCTAAGTACCAGAAGAAGTCTACCTGAAGTGCAAAGACTTAGTAGATCCTCAATGGTGATAGCGTGTTATGCTGAAATCAGATGAAGTTAAGCATCAACAACAAAGATCAGCTGCGCCAAGGAGATGTGATAGACTGCTAAGTACTCAGGGATGTCGAGCTTCATGTACATCTTAGCAGTCCATCAGTGGTGATCCAGTCTCGATGAAGAATGCCAGAAGATCACACCAAACTGCTAAGTATCAGAAGATGAACAAACTTAATGTCATCTTAGCAGCTTAGCACCAACAACAACAAACCAACAAACAACCAGGGCCTAAGGGGTCCTTGTCTTCGTGACTAAATCAAATTCAAGTCTGCTAGGCTTGCTGAGTACTGAAGGGTACAAGAGATTCTAAGTCTGTTGGGCTTAGTCTATAGTTCCAAGTCTGCTGGGCTTGAAGAGTTCTTAGTGAACTAGAGTTCCAAGGCTGTTGGCCTTAAAGGAATGTGACGCCCCCAAATCTGGGTCCCTAGAACCTCAGACCTGGTACGTTACGGTACTTCATCTTCATATATATTCTATAAAGTAATGCGGAATATATAAACATAAATTATTTATTTCACATGATTCTATTACATTTCCCAAGGTTTCTAACCTTAACTTAAATACATACCTTTAGATTCACAAAAGGTTTATATAAATAACTTACATCAGATAACTAAATAGTTAACTTGCATAAAACTCTAATCTTGTCCTTTGTTTGTGTCTTTGTCTTTCCTGAAATATTCGTCTTAATCTGAAATTTGTTATCATGATATAGCAAGGGTGAGCAACTACTTTGCTCAGCAAGTTTAAATACAATAAAGATATATCATGATTGAAGAAAAGAATATAGCTTTCTGAATTTTCAACAATATATAACAATTATGAAAGATTGAGAATTAAATTTCAATAATTGAATGACTGAATCAATAATGCTGGGTGGTCAACAATGAACCATGAACAAATTTAACTGAACCTTATGGTAATGAAGGTGATCAGCTTTTCATACCTGATGAACATATGCAATTTGCACTAAGTGCGAATCAATAATCAGATATGTGGAATAATTATAAATAATTAAACCACTAGCATGCTTGAAACATAATAACTTGAGTTTAAGCTAGAAAACTTGCCTGTTTGACGAGCTACAGCTAACTAGCTTTAATTAGAACTCTTTGAACGACCTAGCAATGACAATGTTGGTCTATTAATTAGTACTGCGTATAATTGTATGTCTATACGCTTAATTATGCAATTATCTGGCAAATAATTCAATCACAACGTATACATAATATAATGTACTATCATTAATCTTATAAGACATTTAATTGATCTTAGGTTAATGATTTAATTAATTAATAATATTTTTCTTAAGTGATAAACACTCATTAGATCCTTAAACAACTTATTATAATTGTTTAATTAATGAGTTATTTAAATTTTCTTCATTTATCAACTATATCTTCATTTAATTACTATTTAATATTAGTTAAATAGTAATTAATTAATTACCTTTAGTTATTATTTAATAATAAATAATAGCTAATAAAATCTACTTATTATTATTAAATAATAAATAATTAAATTATTAATCTTATTTGTCTTTAATTATTATTTAAAATTAATTAAATAATAATTATTTATTTATTTATCCTTGAATAATAAATAATTAATTCACTTCATAAATCTTTAATTATTCTTTCTTATTATTTTAAGAACAATTAATTATTATTTGTTCTTATTTATTATTTAATATTAATTAAATAATAAAAAATTATTTTATAAGTTTTTATGTTCATATAAGTAAGTAATTACATTATTATTACTTAATGTTACTTAAACATTCTTTAATCATTATTTAATATTAAATAATAATTAATTAATGATTTAACTCTATTAATTATTTAGTCTTAATTAAATAACCAATAGTTAGTTTATTATTAATACTAACTCTACTTAATTATCACTTAATGTCACTTAAATAATAATTAAATAATTAATTATATTTAAATTGTATGTTAATTAGTTTAATAATCATTTAATAATATTAATAATTATTAATTAGTAAGTTTTAAATGATTTAAATGAGTTTAAACCATTAATTACTTAACAATTACATAATTGTCTAAAAAAAATTTGAATTAAATATTTTAATATTCTTCACAATTTTAGAAAATTTTTGGACCCGGAACCACCACCAGAACCGGCCGGAAAGTGGGTAAATCGGCCGCCGGAAAATTCTGTCTTTTCACCGGAAAACTGAACCTAGTCAAAATTCTTTAATTTTTCTAACTTTTTGATTTTATTTTACAGTTTTGGAGTCCTTCACTAAAACCTTCATAAAATAAAATTTACAACTCCGATTGAGGTCCAGTTGGTCTCGTTGGATTTGTATCTTCTCGAACTACAGATTTCATTTATCAAACATCAAATTTGGATCTGTATTGGTTACTGAAAATGGGCCCGAAGTGTACTGTTCTTGCAAGGGTTCCAACAATCAGGGTGTTTTGGTACAAAATTCATATCTTGCTCATTTTAAAACATTTTTGAGTTATTCCAAAGAGGTTTTGTCCTTAACTCACAGATCTAGCATCCCAATAAGAAATTCACAAAAAATATTTGTAGATTTCAAAATGAAAAGCATAGATCACACTTTTAAAATAAATTTTTCAGGAAAAACTCTTTTAGCTTTCTTTTTCCAAAATTTCAAACATAAACCCATATGGATCATCAAGTTAAACACATTATATACAAGATCTAACCTTCTCCTAAGGTTCTAGCCATTTAAAGCTATAACTCCATAGATCTTACACAAAAATATACAAAACATACAAGATTAGGGTTTTTTTCTTATTTTTTTTTAACATAGTTTCTTTTACTTCTTCTTGATCATCTTTTAAACACTCAAATGAGTAAGATCCAAACATGAAACCATAGAAAACTTGTACATCTAAGAGTTTTAAAACTCAAAATCATAAACCCCTTATTCCATCAAATCATTAAAAGAAAGGAGAATAAAGTTTAGAAGGTAGGTTTATACCTTGATTTGCTAGCTACCTTCCTTTTCCAACCAAAGTATGTTATGAATCTAGGATGCATCAAAGTAGAACTCTTTCTCTTTCTTCTTTCTTTCCTACCGAACCTCTCTCTCTCTTTCCTTTCTCTAGTTTTTTTTGTTAGTTAGCTTCTAAAGATGAGATGAAAGAGAAATGTTCTAAGATTTTTCTTTCTTTTTATTTTATGTTAGTAAGAAGAGATATGGATATGATCTGTAGATTCACCACAATCCTACACTTTCTCTCTCTCATAACTAAGTTGTTGCTTGCAAAAATAAATAAAAGTGGTGGACGAATGGGAGAATGACACCTAAGCGTAGTGGTTTACCTACTAAAGTTATATAATGATAACATTCTCCCCCCCCCCTTCTTCCTTTCTCTCCAATCCGGCCACAAGATCTTCTTATCTTTTCTATTTTTTTGTTTTCTTTTTATTCTTTATTTACTTTATTCAATGACCAAAATACTCCTCTTCAAGTGGGCCAAATAAATTCTTTTGGGCTTGCAATTAATTATTTTGGGCTACTAATGAGCTTGGGCCTCCATAAGGAAATTTCTTTCAAGGATGCCATGGTCATTAACAAATTTCTCTTGGGGAAAAATGGTCATTCCCCTATTACTAGAAAACTTTCTAGCAATTTTCTTCCTAGGGCACAAAGGTTATTAATAATTTTCTTTTAGGGCAAAATAGTCTTTTGCCACTTCAAGGAAATTTCGTAGGAAATTTACTAACAATCATCATCCATCATTACTAGTAGGGCCCACCCTTATTTATCAACACTTTCCTACATTTAACTCAGGTATGGATAGTTCCTAACCATAGTTATTCTGCTAGCACATATCCCATTATTTTGGGTTACTAAATACATCCTCATTGGGCTAAGATTGGGTCAGGCCTTTAATTCTTTTTGGGCTTCCTAACTAATTGATTGGGCTAGGTAAACTACCATGGCCTAATGCCTTAATTAGCTTACTAAAGGCCCAGAATGTCCCCTCTCCCATTGAAGCTAAAGGATTGGGCTTTAACTAATTTATCTTGGGCTTTGCAAATTAATCCCTTGGGCCATGAATTCCACATAGTTCAATACTTTTAATTTTTATCCTACCCTGATCATTTAATTAGGGTTTCTATTCACTCAATTGTGATTTAAATCCTTTCTTATGTACTTTTAATTTCTTAACCCAATTCGACTTGCTTTAATTAGGTTATAAAATTAATTAGTTGAGATGTATAAAATAAATCTCTAAGGGTTAGTATATATTTTAAATACTATTATTCTCCCATACCATAACACTTAAGTTATTCAATTTTTCATTCCTAATATATAATTAGGTTACATTAGTTTCTTTTATTTGTTTATATAATAAACAAATATAACCATCACATAATATTCATACAAAATAATTTAATAGGTTGAGACATGTTCCACGTAAGTCCTAATATATTTATCCTTGTCATCATACATATCCATAACTCTATACTCAGCACAGATCGAGTCTCTAACAGTGTTCAATATAGTAATCTGAGTGGTTTCCCACAAACAACTAACAATTTAATTTCCCGTCTCAGTCTACACTGTTTTCATAGTGAATTAGATCGGTAGCTAGTTCGTACATACCTCAGCTCCCTGAAGAAATTGTTTAGCCCAGATACTATACATCAACCATTAAAGAGTACGATTGTACCACAACTTAAACTTAACTTCTTATTCTTTTCAAAATTTCCATCATTCTCATTTAATTTCTTTACATTGCTTAAAATTCAGATTAAACCATATAGGTTCTTTAAAAATTTTAATTAATCCTCAAATTCCCATCTAGGTTTTATTCCTTAACCTTTATTTTAATCACTCAAGATCTTATAAATTTTTGGGTTGTCACAAGGAATCTTAGTGATTCAAGAATTACCTTTTTCTTAGTGGAATCCCTGCTTGTTAAAGCAGAAGAGTGGAGTAGGAGCTTGAGTCTCTGAACCACTTAAAATACTTTGTGTCATTTACTTTATGTTATTTACATTATGCACTATAACTGCTATAACCACTTACACCTAAACTAACATTAGAACTATGTTTATCAAGATATCTTTGAAGGGGATCTTTAACTTATTCCGCTGTGCATGAACTGATTCTTATGTTTGTCATCTGCTAATTACTTAGCTATATAAAAGAAAAGGAAAAAGCTTTTAGATTTAAAAAAGGATCTATTCAACCGCCCCCCTTCTAGATCTATTGTGTGCCCCTTGGGAACTAATAATTGGTATCAGAGTAGGTTCTCATGCTATATCCAAAAGCTAACGCTTTGAGTTTGGTCCTAGGCACAAACAAAGTTCTAAACTTAGTTTTAGTAGTAAGTCACTTCTGAATAAAGATGAGCTCACACGTTGAAAATTGTATGTACATGTAAATGTCCATATATACCTGAAGCTGTTCAGATTGGTCCCTGTTATTATATGCTTTTGCAATCAGACCAATCGCTGCCCATAGCCAATCAATAGTTTACAGCCTACTGATGGGAAGTCAAGAAGCATCAAGAGTTAAAAGCCTAACGTCTACTGTTCTGAAAGATAAAATGCCTATACAAGAAATGAGATGCTTATCCAGAGGAGAAGGGAGAATTATTCAAATATGTATTTGGCTAATTCCACAAATATAAACCTTGAGGTTCGAGGGCGTCAAAGAGTTCAAGTTGCCAAGACTTTCCTCTGATCTTAACTCCAAGACTTTGCTTGATTGATCTAAGGTTATATGGTGCAACAAAAGCTGACAGTATTGTCAATGCAAAGATATGCACAACAATGCCTCATATCATTGTGCAAATAAGCAGGACAACTATCTATCAAAGAAACTGACAGAGTCAGGGTATGATTCCTCATCCAATATACATACATCATACTGCATCACCTTATATGCTATAACAGTACTCTATTGACAGATCATTTTCTTCCCAAAAAGGGAAAGAGAAAAAGTACATTAATTGTTAACAAACTTTCTCTCCACCCATGTTTTAGGTTGAAAATAAAGTTTTAAAAGAAATCTGACATATGCCTTAAGTATTAAAAACTAAGAAGTTTAAGTTGTTCAACCTTTGCTAATGGGTTGGTATGTTTGTAAATTCATACAAGCCAATGTTTTGTGTTTTTGATAAAACGTAGAGTATGATCAACACTACAGGTGTATCTTGAAGGTTCTTAAAAACTGATCAACTCCACGAACCAACCAGATGCAAATAATTAATAGAGCTGATCCTCACTCTATGAACATTCAAAATTTGTGAACATGGCAAAGCAAAGGATGTAACAACCAAAGAAAAAGATTATCATATCAAAAATTTTAATCATGCACACAATCACAATCATGCATTATAACTGTCATATCTAAATTTGATATATGTATGAATATGACTGTTGATGCTTATATGATGTAACTCCAAGAATATAAGGAACTTGGATTTTAAGAAAACTAACTTAGCAGGACCCAAGTAACCATGGGTACCAAGATAGAAATTTGCTTAACCTTCAGGTATCTGGTCTATCTGACCTCACTAAGGAAAACTAAAGTGCGTGACTTCAGTCATAAGACTCTACCAACTGAAAGATCAAGATCCCTAAGGTGCTCTCATTCAAGGTCATCCAATGCCAAAGCTTGATTATGAAGATTTGATATGTCCCCAAGAATGAAGATCTCATAAGCTTAAATGGATTTCAAAACCCTTTGTATGATGTTCATGATACTTCAAAAGGAAGCTGGCTATTCATGTCAAGATGCAAGAGTCCTTCCATGCCTATCCATGCAAAGCACATCATCCCAAAAGGAACAACAAGGAAGTTTATATCAAGGAATCTTCAACCAATAGTGACAATGTATACATCATAGAAGCATAACTCCACGAGTATAGAAGATGCTAAAGTTTGAATGATAGAAACTACGTTCGTAGTGTCTAATCAGCAATCGTGGAGTGACCAGTTCTGAAGAAAACATTCTATGATCTAATGGAGATTATTCAACCATAAAGATTCCAGCTAGAAGGAGATATGCAAGGAAATCTTACTTTTGCATGAACAGAAGAATAGCCTATCTTTCTCTGAGAAGAAAGTATCAACTATGGGGGAGCAGTGATATGCTAAGTGTAACAACACTAATGTTGACAAAGGAGAAACTGAAGATATGGAGGTGGCGGAGTTTAAGGAGAAAAAGAAGAAGTGGAATGCTCACTAAAAGTTCAGAGATAAGCTCAGAAGACAGGTCAACCTCTCTTGCATGTCTGTTGACCACTCCACGAAGAACCAGTTCACTTCTGTTAAGTTCCTAAAATAGAAGCTTATCCAAACAGCCAAATTCCATTTACAGAATCCCAAAACTCTATGGCTGATGAACCAAATAAATCTTCATCCCCAGTAGTATCATCCCAAAATGTGCTACTGATAACTATATCAGTCAACTACCCCCAATCGTGGAGTACCTACGATCGAACACCTGATCGTAGTATAAGAGCATGCTGAACCCACGATCGTAGTCTAGACAGATACCAACATCAACGAACATTCAATGTTGGTAAGAGAATTCCATGGCAGAGAAGCCCACTGTGATGACATTGTTGCCACCAAGTCTAAGGAGCTCTTCCTCTGATAAGCGCCTCAGAGACAAACCTAGCCCTAAGTTTTAAACTTAGAGGCCATCCCTTTCTGAGCTACCTTAACCCAGAAGAAGTGTTGATATTGAATGCATCACAAGGACCTCTGCAGAAGCATATAGTAATCCCTCAGAAGAATACAAGCTGCTGATGAATCATGCAACTCCCTATTGGAGATTAATGAAGAGTTGTCTGGTTAAGCATGGCTATAGACGACAATTGTCGAGTGGACAAAGAGATCGTCAACCAGTCAAAGAAATCGTGGTGTATTAAACTATGTCATCAGGCTACTCCACGAACTGAATAGTCAACGGTCAACAGAAGGAAAGTCAAATCTAAAAATTTGATTTGTTAGGAGAAGTTATAGATTGTGACCTATCAGACTCTTACACCTGTCCCACTGAAACATGGAGGGAACAGTTATAAGAAGGAAAATTCAAATCAGTGGCAGTTACACTTACGAGAGTCTACCAAAAAGCTGCAAGCCTCTCTAATCCATCTTCTCTCTCTCTCTGAAGTTGAAACCCTAAACACTCTCCAAAAGCCTAAAACTCTCAAACCTCTAGCCATCCTAAAATCATTCTCAGATAACTCCTGCATACTCCTAAAATTAAACACCCAGATACTCCTAACTCTTAAATGGAAGATTGGCGTGTCGTCATGGGTATTCAACTCGGCACCAAGAGATTCGAAAGATCAAAAAAAAAGTTCAGAGACATTCTTGAACTCTTGAAGAAGGCTGGGTTTTCTGAATGCCTTGAATCGAACACCCTTATCTATGCCGACCTGGTGAAAGAGTTCTATTCAGAAGCAATGACAGATTCTGGGGTTCTATCTATAAAAGTCAAAGGACTAAAGTTAAATATAAGAGCTTCAGACATCAACCAATGTCTAGGGTTTTCTGACCAGGGTCTGAAGAGCCTTGAAGAAGTCGACATTGAATAAGGAAAAAGGGTTATGCGCTACAAGAGGAACCCTAGTCTGAAGGACATGAAGAAGAAGGAATTCCCTGAAGAATTTGAGTTTCTTGCTGAGATTTTAGGGAAGTGTATCTTTAGCAAGGATACTGCACATGATACTGTGAGCGATCAACAATTGAGAATCTTGTCTGCAATTGTATTGAAGCAACGAATCAACTTTGGAGCTATACTGTTCGACTTAATGTCTAAGTGGCTAGAAAAGGCAAAGAAGAAGAAGTAAACAGATAAACCGCTCACAAAGGTTTTCCATAGGAGATTCCTAAGCATCATCTTGAAGAAGAAATTGAAGAAAAAGATAAGGGATGATGAGGGAGAACCCCTTAATATTCACAAGGTGATGTTTCCCAAGCTGTTTGACAACTGGAAGAAGAATCCCATGGAGAACAAGAAGCTGAAGACTCATGGCAGCAGCAGCAGCAAGGGCATCTCAAAGAAGAGGAAGACAAGCAATGTAGAGGATGAGCTCTCTCACTCTGATAATTCTAAAGTTTTAGAGTCCACTTCTGAGAAGCCATCAAGGAAGAGATCTAAGGTTGTGAGAAGGACACAAGAGCACACCCCCCCCCCCACCCCCCAAGGAGTCCTTCTGCTAATAAGGAAGGATCAGAATTAGAGAAAGAAGAAACAACTAGATCTCCTACTGATGAACCCCCAAAAAATCTTTCTGCTGAAACAGAGGAATCAGGATCCATAGAAAAAGATGAACCTGAACCTCCTGTTAAAGAACCCCCAAAGAGGAGAAAGAGCAATAGACTGCTTCTCCAACTAGGCCTAAAGAAGAAAGAAGAATCTTCTTCAAAGATCATTGAGCTCAGTGATGATAATGATGATGAGCCTGAGACTTTGGAAGAAGGTGCTAAGGGCAAAAGAAGGATAATGTCTGACAGTTCCAGCAGTGATGAAAATGAAAAGACTGCAAATGGATCTAAATCAGAAGAGGAATATACTAATGAGTCAGTTGAAGGGAGCTTGCACTAGTCTGACTCTAGATCAAGACATGAAGGAAAGGAAGCAGACTCTAGTTCTGAAGATTAGGAGCCAGAAGACTATCATGTTCCTTCTCCTGCAAATGTTAAAACAAGAATAGTGGTGGAAGTATTTGATGAACCACAAAATGTGCTACCAGGTAGATGGGTAGACCATGGCAATGAAAGACTCAACGTGGTAAGGATGTCCACAGCCGATCTGCTCAACAATCTTCAAGATATGGAGTTGGACCTTACAACCGTGCTATATGATTCTGAGAATCATCTGATAAGGTGGTTCTACCCGTTGATGCCATGGCTGAAGACCTACACTGCTGGAGATAAAAGCTACTTCAGATGTTGCTACTCACACTTTCCCAACCTAGAGCTAATTTCGCAAAACTTTCCAAGGGTTAAGTCATTTCTTACCAAATTGATTAGAGACCAACCTCACTTCAAGGTCTACCGACAAGCCAGTAATATTTACATTCCCTACGATCTTCGAGAAAGCTTAGATGGTGGAAGGATCACATCAAAGTCCACGATCGTAGAGCCTCTGCACTCAACCACTAGAAGTGATCTAGCTCAGCCTGAGAAGTCAAACCTTGCTCCAGCAATCTTATCTGATATCCCTTCTTCCTCCAAAAGTGACTGGTATTCAAATCTCTATGAGATTCTCACTACTTTTGAAAGCCTCTCTAAGAGTGAGAAACGTGGTGTCCAACCAGCTACTCAGCAGAAGGCTGTCCAACCAAATGCTTAAATTCTTCAAGAGCTGGAGTTATTGAAAAACTCTGAAGAATTGGTTGAGAAATTCTCTCTCATTGCTAAAGAAGCTAAGATCTCAGGAGGAGAAGACAGTGAGTATCACAACAAGCTTCAGGCCACAATCTCAGATATATCTCTCAAGCTTCAACAGAGAGATCAAATCTATCTGAAGTCCATAAGGGATCAGAGGGAAGAAGCTCTGCAAGCTCAGAAGCAAAGTGAAGAATCTATTATGTCTCTCTCTGAAAAAATAGACACTCTGAACCAGTCTCTTTCCCTAAAGCTGGAGCTCAGCAAACAGGAACTCAAGATTGAAGTTGGCAACACATCTCACCTGATGGAGCAGCTTATGTCAAATGTTCAACATCTCTCTCAAGTGATTGATGAAAAAAAGGGGGAGAAAAAAAGGCACTCAAGGAGGCTATCTAAGAGAAGAATGAAGAAAGAGGAGAAGAGCAAAGGTAAGAGTCGAAGCAGCAAAGCAAAGGACCTGAAGGGGAAGCAGAAGAAGGAAGCATCAGTGGAGTCATCATCTGAGGGGGAGCCAAAAGAAGATGACTCCATGAAGATAAAGAGTGAGGGGGAGCCAAAGCTAGATGAAGAAATGATGCAATCATCTAAGGGGGAGCAGAATCGAGAAGAACAAAAAGATGAGTAGCTGAAACAGAAAGAACATCCAAAAGACATACAAGGAGCAGAAAATGAAAATGAGAAGGTACATTTCTAATTGTAATAGTATGTTCTGGATCCAGGACGTAGAGTGTCACATCAATTGTAAGTTAAATCTTTCATTAATGACATTCATGATTATCTATTTTAGTAATACAGTAACTCACTGTATATTAAGATTCATTCATCTCATACATATGCATTTAATGTTTTTGTCATAATCAAATAGGGGGAGATTGTTCGGAATATACATGAGAATGTTATTCTTATTTATATAAGATTTGATTATGAACTTAAGGAATTAATATGAAAATATGTATGCACTGAAGAAAGCTGTAAAGTCCTTAATAGAAGATAGACTATATGTACAAGGACTTAGACTGAGCAGATCAAATTTGTTAGGTTGATCCTACATTAATGAACAGCTTTGTGAAGTCCTTCAAAAGATTACAATGTACAAGGACTATGAAGAGAAAGATCAAGCTTATTAGGTTGATCTTATAAAATGTAATAGATAGGCTTGTCTGATCGTGGAGCACTGCACCAGTAATCTCAGTCTGCCAATAGATTTAAGGCAGAATCGTAGTCTATCAAGGCAGAATCGTAGTCTGTAAAGATAGCCACTCTCGAAGTTGTAGTCTGCCAAGAAAAGACAAGGCAGAATCATGGTGTGTCGAGGAAGACTTTCTCGGAGCCGTAATCTGTCGAGGAAGCCAAGTTCAGAATCGTGGAGACAGTCTCTCGAGCGCATGTCGTACGTTTGTCGAGCTAAGTCAAGAATCGTAAGCCTCACTCGAAGTCATGGAGTCTGCAGATTATAACAGAGGCAAAAATCATAGTCGGGCAAGTCAGTCAAGAGATTGCAGATGTCAAGACAAAAATCATAGTCTGACATATGAACTACTCTCAGAGTCACAAACTACACTCTGATCGTAGTCTGCAAAAGACAGAGCCAGATCGTAGTTTGCAGAACAAAGGCCAAAATATAGTCAGTCAAGTACTCACAACGCCAAAGGAAGAATCGTAGAGAATACACGATTCTCAACAATTGAGCATTCCTGAAGTATACACAAAGATCTTAGTCTCTGGTAAGAGTAGTCAAGGTTCATAATGCAATCTACTTGAAGAGTACCAGAAATCATTCTCTGAATGGCCTGCAAGCAAACAAAAGATTGAAGCACCAACTCTATCGGCAAGGCTGTTTGAGAAGTGAAGAGCCATTCAAAAAAAGTCTTCTACAAGCGACTACTAGAAGACAATGAATGAAGTGACTGTCAAAAGGCAGACAACGATTGCAATGTCTATCAAACCAACATAAGACAACGATCGTAGTGGTGACTACGATCGTGGTGTTTGCCAAATGAGCAACAGAAACTGATGAAGCACATATAAAGACATTGGCCAACTTATAGAGAACAGACGAAAATGATTGTCTATGCTCAGCCTCACCATGAAGAGTGAACGGGAGATCACAGAGCAGTTAGTTGAGAGAGCTGAGCATGACTAATCAGAAGAGTCTTGCAAATCAGAAGGGCCAGAGCAATCAGCCAAGTTATCAGTTCCTGATGCAAGTCAAGGCAACCAGAATCGTTGATGCACTGCAAAATTGAAGAGCGAGAGGTTCTACATTGTCGATCCAAAGAACTCTCTCAGAATTATAGTATTGTCAAAGCCAGTCAACTTGCAACATCCACAGACAAACTACGATCAAGCACATAGTCATCTGCATCAGAATCGTGGAGTTCGATCATCTAACTATTGAGTCTTAGGAATGTCTTAATATGAAGACTGACATTCGAACGTTGCTGATTGAGAGTATATATGCAGTTTTCAACTCCTTGGTTCGGATCGAGGAAAAAAAAAGAAGAAGTAAAGGTGACTACTAGCCTGACTTGTGAAAGTGACATCTCAGAGGTGGTAGGTGAAATAGCAGACTGCTGTGTCAGGAAAGTCAAAAAGGTGTTGTCACATCAAATCAGCAGTCTGCACCAAATAAATCAGAATCCTTGAGGCATTTCAAATAGCTTCTAACGGCTATATTCCAACGGGAAGCTAATGGAAGAGTACTTAACAGCTGAAGCTTCAAAGGTGAAGATTTGTTAACTCGACGAGAGTCCTACAGAGCTTAACAGAGAACATGTCTTAGTGACAATGAGACTACTATAGTAGGAATGAAGCAAACTATGATGAAGGGCTTTAACTGCTAAAGGCTTCACTTAACACGAAAGAGAATGCCAACCATAATGGCATCTGAGCTGAGAGCCGAGAAGGCCAAGAAGACAAGAGAAAGAGTGGCAGACCAGAAAGCAGATATTCAGGGCCACTCTACGATTCACCATGAACAACCTGAGCTGAAGAGAAGTAGATGCAGGGCAGAATCTGCATAAAATACAACCAGTGTTCAAAGGATGCTAAGTACCAAAAGAAGTCTACCAGAAGTGCAAAGACTTAGCAGATCCTCAATGGTGATAGCGTGTTATGCTGAAATTAGATGAAGTCAAGCATCAATAACAAAGATCAGCTGCACCAAAGAGATGTGACAGACTGCTAAGTACTCAAGGATGTCGAGCTTTATGTACATCTTAGCAGTCCATCCGTAGTGATCCAGTCTCGATGCAGAATGCCAGAAGATCACACCAAGCTGCTAAGTATCAGAAGATGAACAAGCTTAATGTCATCTTAGCAGCTCAGCACCAATAATAACAAACCAACAAACAACCAGGGCCTGAGAGGTCCTTATTTTCTTGACTAAATTAAAGTTAAGTCTGTTGGGCTTGCTGAGTACCGGAGGGTACAAGAGATTCTAAGTCTACTGGGCTTAGTCTACAGTTCCAAGTCTGCTGGGCTTAAAGAGTTCTTAGTGAACTAGAGTTCCAAGGCTGCTAGCCTTGAAGGAATCTTAGTGATTCAAGAGTAAACTTTTCCTTAGTGGAATCCTTGCTTATTGAAGCAGAAGAGTGGAGTATTAGCTTGAGTCTCTGAACCACTTAAAATACTTTGTGTCATTTACTTTATGTCATTTACATTATGCAATATAACTGCTATAACTACTATAACCACTAACACCTAAACTAACATTAGAACTATGTTTATCAAGATATCTTTGAATGGGATCTTTAACTTATTCCGCTATGCATGAACTGATTCTTATGTTTGTCATCTGCTAATTACTTAGCTATACAAAAGAAAAGGAAAAAGCTTTTAAATTTAAAAAAAGGATCTATTTAACCCCCCTTCTAGATCTATTGTGTGCCCCCTGGGAACTAACACGTAAGTTGTGATTGTATAGCTAACACGCGAGGCAAGTTTCCTATCCTTAACTTGATAGTTTCTTAACTCTACTTTTACATTGAGAAAGTTTTCTAGCCTTGGCTTCTGATTGTTCAAGCGAGGTTTCTTGTAGTTTGATGAAGCTTTCTATTATGTCTAAAAAAATACTTCGTTGTATGATATCTATTCATCTACAATACATTGTACGAAGGGCTGATCCCCTGGAGTACTAGATGGATGGTCCATATAGTCTATAAGACTGTTAAAGATTACGATAGAGATATTTGCTAACCTAGGACATAGTTTGTGGTCTTGTGACCCTCAGTTATACTTTGATTCTGATTTCTATTATTGATTCAAAAGTAGAATTCTTCCATTGAGCTTACAGTTCTTGAGTATCATTGACCACTTTCAGAGAAAGCTATGTTGTTTAGTTAAAGCTTATTATCCACTGATGTTACATATATTGTTATTGTTTATTATTATCCTTGTGGGCAATTGTTTGCTCACTCATGCATAAAACATTTCAGTTAAGCCCGAGAAACCCGAGGAGTCATCAACGAGCAAGGGCAAGGGCAAGATGAACAAATGAATGATGTTTAGATTAAATGAAGTTTAGTTTAATTTCTCTTCATGAAACTTATGTAGCCAGACTTAATTATATTTATGTTTTATTTTCCGCTGATGATGTAATAATTAATGGTTAGATGACCTGGGATTTAGTATTAATAATATAACCCTTTAATGGTAAGTATTGTTTATTAAGTTTATCATTATTATTATCTTTTTTTGTAGGTAGTTAGATATAAATGTGATGAACCGTGAACACCAAATCTGTGTGGTTGAGATATCCGGATTTGGGGGTCTCACAATTTTATACCTATAATTTGAGTACTTTTAACTTGATAATTTGTGAGTTTTCAAGTATTTTCTATTCTTGTTTATGTGATTTTGTGTTTTTATGTAGGAAATGAAGTTGGAAGCTATTTGGTTGCATTTTAGCTAAATTAGAGCTTTTAGGTTGCATTTTAGTCAAATTGGAGAAGCATTGCAATTTTCAGCTTTTAGGCAAGTTGACCTCCGGAGCTTCAATGGAGGTTTGGATTGAGTTTGAGTTTCGTAATGTGAAAATGGTCTTAATGATATTGTAGAGTAAAAGTAGTATGCACACAAGACAATCATATTTGATATGATGTAACGTTCTTTGTAATCTTATTCATTTATTAATAAAAGAATTAATTTATTAAAGGCATTTTATTTTATCTACATGGTGTTTTTATATAATATGTGATAAAGTCATAATTTTAAGCAATGCTTTTAGAATCATGATGATGATCATGTTAATGAGATCTAAATTCTTAGATAGCTTAAAACTAAAATCGTTCCTAATCGTTGGATTACTAAAAGGAGATTAGTGAATCCGGATAAATTGGTACATGCTTTGTTTGCTCTTAGGAAGAGGATGATTGATCTCATAATCAGTTGTGTGAAGACACTAAAGCAAGCATGTGAGTGCTTATTGGAGATCATATTTGATATGATGTAACATATACTTTGTGATTTTATTATTTATTAATAAAAGAATTAATTTTACTTGTATGTCAATAGGAATTCTTCTAGTGATAGTAGTACAAATGATTCTTAGACTTGAGATCATCATAGTATATTGTGTATGATGAGTTATATTTTGACATGTCCCTTATGACCCTTAGGGTATAATAAGTTGTATATAGAGATAGGTGAATGATTAACAAAGAATCTACGTCTTTTAGTAAAAGAATAGAATGTCCTATGTGATTCGATAAATGATAATTCAGTAGTCCTTGGTCAACGCAGGATGAAATTAGAAAGTAGTTTCTAATTTGCATTATTTAGAATTGTGTATTTGAGAATCGAAATACATAGCATTAAATAAAATAAGACGTGACAGTAATTTTATTTCTTATATTTAATTGGGACATTGTATGTTAGAAGGATTGATTTGTACGGTAACTATTCACTAAAATGTTCTTTTATGATTGATGTTGAAATCTATATTATTTGAAAAGTTGTTGATCGCTAAGGGGATTTACTCTTATTGTAGAATAAATATTATTTATTTAAATAAATTAAATAGTTTAATTTATTTATTTAAATAAGATTAGAATTATTCTAATTGATTTATTCACAACCGGTTTAATATGGAGAACCTAAAAGGTCACACCGCAAAATGAAAGTATATATTTAAGAAGTAAATGGCATAATCGTAATAATAAGCTTAGTGTATATAATTTAATCTATGGTGATAGAATAAATTAAATAGCTTAATATTTATTATTTAATATTTTAGAAATATTAAATATAAATTAATAAGAGGAGTCTTATTATTACTACTACTATTATGATTATTTTAATTCCTAAAAGGGTTTGAGAATTAATTAATAAAAATAATCTCATATGTTCCTAATTGACTTAGGAGCTTAATTAATTAAAAGAGTTTAGTTAAAATAAAACTCTATTCGTAAATAGTTTAGGAGAGTTGCCTACATCTATAAATAAGAGGACTCTTATTATGGGTTAGCGTTATACATACTTCCAATAGTTGGGAGAGTACTTACAATTTCTATAGAGATAGAAACTAGGGTTTTGCCAACATATATCTTCTTGAATAGATATTATTCCTTGGTGGATCACCTATAGAAGCAAAACACTTGTGTGGCTAACGTTAATCGAAAGAAGGAATCTCATCAGTGGAATTCAAGAATAACGCGAAGGACTTGAAGTTAAACTCGTACCTGAGGAAGCTAGTTTCTATAAGGGTATGATTCAGATTCTCTATCTCATTTGTTTAATTGATAATTGCGCATAAAGGATGATCCTGGTTATGGTTTGTAAAATTTTAAATTCTGATTTTACTATGCATCCACTGTTTATATGCAATCTAATTGTATGTTCATGAATATTACAAACCTTACATAGAGGACGTCTCAAGCTTTTTAGAAAGGTATGGTTTGCAAAAATCCAAGTTCATTTGGGTCTCTAAACAGTGTGTCAAAGTAAAACTAGTTGGAGTTGGATTCCTATTCGAACTAGTGAGCTTAAAATGACCATAACTTTTTATCCATGAAGAGTTACGGAACGAGCCACCTGTCAAAGCAAAGAGCAAAAAAATTTCTATAATCTAGTGCATAGCTTCGACGCGCTGGGTTAGAGCGTCGTGTGTTGGTGTTTTCACAACCAATAAAATCACGTGCAAGTGTACACGGTCCACAAGTAATAAAATGATAAGATATTAGTCGAACCCACAGGGAACTAAGAATAATAACAACCAAGTACCAATCAAAAATCTATTCGATCTTATTTAAATAATGAAAATTTAGTTTGTGTTGTTGCGTAAAACTAATTAATTAACAAGCAATAATAGAAATACTGAAAAGATAGAAAGATCTAAGATTTCAATTTCCCCCAACACTTTATTTGAATCTATTGACTCTCTCTTTTTAGCTAATTAATCAAAGAATTGGCATCCGAGAAAACATGAATACATAAGAGCCTTTGTCGATGGTCAAATATGAATCTTCCTATAACGGCGTGTAGGTATATGTCTATCCCACACACTATCAAGCAACCAATTTCAAAACAATTAACAAGACATAAATCACTATGCTCATAGATATATTTCTATCCTATGAACACATCTCACTAACCACTCCAAAATTACCAACTCTCGCGAGGGAAGTCATTAAGATTGGATTCTCAATTGGTTGCATACGGTATTTAGGTATATGGCTATCCTAAATACTAACAAGTTAACTATTCTCATGGACAACAATAAGACACACGTCAGTATAATCTTATTATCCACCCCTCGATAATCTCTAACTTTAGCATGTTATCACAACTAGGTCTCAACCTATACTCCGTTTGTCAAGTTCATATAGGTTACCAAGGTAATTACTGGCCAAGCAATTAGTTTAGAAGTAAGGGTTATGATAATCAATTCATAAATGATACTAAATTCCAAGAGAGTGCATTCAATTCAAATTATATGTTGGGTTCCATTGAAATCTTAGAATAGAAGATTAGTTCATGATAGATACAATAAATACCATATTCAATTTATACAACATCATATTCAGAATTACAAAATAAGAAAGAAGTGCTAGAGATAAAAACCACTTTAGAAGATAATCAGATGTTGTTGTTGTGTAGGTAGTAATCTCCAACTCCCCTTCACATCTTTTGCAATCCTTGATGCTCAGTTCCTTGGCTCTTGCTCCATTTAGCTTGATTTGCAGCACATAGCACCTTGTGTGATGTATCATGTAGCCTCCCTATCTCTCTATATCTGATATGAAGCCCCAAAGAGAGTATTTATAGCCTCAAATACGAAACCCTAACTTTGCACACGAATTTTCCACTATCTGGCCACCACAACCGCACTCAGCACAGCTCAGACCCCACTAGGCGCACTTCTGGCGCGCCCGCCCCAAACGTTATTTCACTTTTTCTTGCCTGGCTCAGCTGCAGCCCAAAGGAGTCGACGCCCGCGCGCACCTGCCCCATGGTGCCAATGCTTGCTGCCAAGTGTTCTCGCCCATGTTGCTTAACCTGTCGAGCACTGCCGAGAGTTGCCGAGGTCGCCTGCCCGCGTGCCCAATTGTCGAGTGATGCTTGTTGAGTCTTGTCGAGAGCTCGCCCACGACCGCGATCGCGCAAGCCTAAGCCTGCGCCTGGCCTTACTCTACTACTCTGCCTGCTTGGCTGCTGCTATTGGCGCCCTCGTGCGCGCGCGCGACTGCTGATGTCTGTCGGCGCCTGCGACGTCTGCCGACATCTGCTGCAACGTTGAGCACACCGACACTCCCAACGACTAAAATTCTAATTTTGAGCAACGTCAAGTGCATGTTTTCTTAATAATTCATAGCAAACATAGATTTTCATGTATGGGCACTATAGACACTCGAAATTTTGCATTCCTGTTATAGATAATAAAAAATTTTGTGCTCTTGTTACTAACCCTACGAAGGGAAAAATCGTCAACTCAGCCCCGATCTCAATACCGGGATATCAACTCAGCCCCGGTCTCAATACCGGGACGTCAACTCAACCCTGGTCTCAATACCGGGAAGTTAACTCAACCCCGGTCTCAATACCGGGACGTCAACTCAACCCCGATCTCAATACCGGGATGTCAACTCAGCCCCGATCTCAATATCGAGACGTCAACTCAGCCCCGGTCTCAATACCGGGATGTCAACTCAACCCTAGTCTCAATACCGGGATGTCAACTCAGCCCCGGTCTCAATGCTGGGATGCCAACTCAACCCCGGTCTCAATACCAGGATGCCAACTCAGCCACGGTCTCAATACCGGGATGTCAACTCAACCCCGATCTCAATACCGGGATGTCAACTCAGCCCCGATCTCAATATCGGGATGCCAACTCAGCCCCGGTCTCAATACCGGGATGTCAACTCAGCCTCGATCTCAATATCGGGACGCCAACTCAACTCCGGTCTAAATACCTGGATGTCATGTCAACCTCGGTCACAACCCGAGAGGTACAGGTCAACTCCGATCTCAACCCGGGAGGTACAGGTCAACCCCGGTCTTAATCCGGGAGGTACAGGTCAACCCCGATCACAACACTGGAGGTACAGGTCAACCCCGGTCTCAACCCGAGAGGTACAGGTCAACCCCCGTCACAACCCGGGAGGTACAGGTGTGCCCCGGGAGGTACAGGGCAGGCCCGGTCATAACCCGGGAGGTACAGGTCAGCCCCGTTCTCAACCCGAGAGGTACAGGTCAACCTCAATTTCAACCCGAGAGATACAAGTCAGCCCCGGTTACAACCCGGGAGGCTAAATCAACTTCGAAAGCAACCCTAAAGCGTCACATAATCTCCAGAGACAACTCTGGAGAAATCAAGTCAGCCTCGGAGGCAACCTTGAGGACAATCAGAATAGGCTGGGATCCAAACCTCGGAGACACCCCGGGAAATCTGCCGAAGACTATACCAGTACAAGAGACAACCCCTGGAGGGGCAAAACGGTTATTTTTCCAACTTGAAGACGATTCGGTCCAAATCAAGCAGAATTGATGCCATCAAGGTCAGAAAAAACCATAACGGTGATCCCGAGTGAAAACAGCGCAAGACAGCTCAACGGACAAACTGCGGGAAAACGAAAAACCTGGTTATGAACCCATCTTGTTGGACTCGAAAAAGTTTTAGTCCCATGTCATTGTGACACTCTCGGCGAGGGCTTTCCGGAAAGGTATAGCACACCTCAAACGGACGCTCCGATCAAAAGTTAGGAAGTTTCGAATCTGACCTCGCGTTTGCTCGGATTGCACGTTCTTCGAGACGACGAGACCCACCACCCGGGTACTGCCATGTGGCACCGTAGGTAGACCCGTGGCTGCCTCTGTTAGAGCCGCTTCCATAAGGTCTATAAATATAAGTGCACCCCCCAGGCCAAAATCAATTTAGAAACGCTCTGAAACTCTGCCCATATCATTTTCTAGCCCTACTTCCAGTACTCCAAACCCAGATTTTATCACTCTAACACGTAGATATACTCATATACTACCACATATCAAAAATTAACTAGTAGAGACGGACGTTTGAAGCCTACCATTTGGCAAAGAGCCCGTATAGCAGTCCATTGTGAGTATTTTTACGATCAAAAAGTTCATACTACTTTATTGCGTATTTATACACTTGCACGTTAAGTTTCGTTTTCTGATTATGCCTGGAACTCAGTTTCGTGGCTGTTTTTGCTTACGTTTACATACATGTATACATTTTTTTGGCATTTCTACAGCCCGGATCGTCGATCCACGGCTTTTATTAGCTTATATATATATACATGCTCTTCACCGGACTGGGTTATCTTCCCAGTCCTGGTTTGGCTTTTTTGTATATATTTAACTATATATATACTAACTTTTCAATTCTGTCACGTCCGGATGTCAAGTCCGTGGTAGTTTATCGCTTTTATATATATAACTATATATATATAAATTTTTCCTGACTTATTTGGGCCTGGATTTCTACTTCGTGGCCTTTTTATTGCTTTAATATATATATATATATATATATATATATATTAACTGTATATATTAACATTTACATTCCAGTTTGGCCTGGATCATTTCATGGCCTTTTTACCACTTTTATAAATATATATATACTTACATTTCTGTCCGGGCATAGGATTATAAATTCGTCACCCTTTACAACTTTTATATATATATATTTACATTTTGTCGAGCCTGGATCATCCCGTGGCTCTTTTATAGCTTTTATATATATATATATATATATTTCAATTCTATCCAGCCTGGATTATTTCGTGGCTTTTTACAGCTTTTATAAATATATATATATATTTTTCAATACAGTACGGGCATAGGATTTGACATCTGTCGCTGTTTATTGCTTTTATATATATATTTCCATTCTGTCAGGCCTGAATTACTCCGTGACTTTTTACAGCTTTTATAAATATATATATTTACATTCCAGTACAGAGTGAAAATCCATTGCCCTTTACAGTTTTCGTATATATATAACTATATATATATATATATCTTTTATTCATTGTGATTAAATTATTGCTGTAAATATTCATTTGATATGAATTGGCGCTGACATCTCTTTGGGCGAACTAGATTTCTTTAAATCTCACCAACTCTATCTTTCAAACGGTTCAAAATAGTCTCAGACAGAACCGGGAAGCTAGAATGGCTAAGATTTACTTAAATCTAGCAGTTTTTCTAGTTTTATTCATTCGGAAAGCAACCTCGCGGCCCTTAGATGGCTATCTAGTGGGAACGAGATGCTTTGGCTACGCGCATACCAGAATTTACTGATGAATCCTTGGTTCTTGCGACATTTGGATGTAAATATCAATTTTCTGTGCATATTTTAGCTATGCAGGTTTTCTTGGCTTCCTCATGTGAGCCTAGGAATCGTGGGATTTATGATCAAACTGATCAGAATCTGATTCCCACGATGGACAAACTCCACTTTACAAATGTACCCTGCCTATTTTTCTGTAAAAATGTACATCTAAAAGACCTTAAAACGGTTATCCGGGTTTAAGGTCTCAACATAGTAAAATAATGGCTTGTCGTGCTAGAGTCACTCCGATGGCTGTCATGCCCATGAGAAGACCGGCACTTGTATATATTTTGTGGTCGAGGATGCTTCGCAGCCCGACAAGCACCATTCAAATGGAGCCAAAAGACTAAAAAGATAAAAAAAAATGGAAGTATCAACATGCTTCAATTCATATGTCAGCGTAAAGGTTTGAAAACCTGTTTTCAAAACATCATTTTAATATCTTGTCTAAAAAGGACTTTTGCAAATCAAATCAAACCTTTCGTATATAGGTTCAACGAAGCACGTCCATACTTTTAAATCAATCAAGCATAGGCCCAATTTCTTCCAGTATTCACACACACATTGCAAATAAAAAGGGAAATATTGAAAAAATACGGTACTGTATTTTCACAGGAGTTGTGGGGGGGTGCCTAACACCTTCCCCACACTTAACCAAGCCCCCGAACTTAGAACTTCAGTTTTAAAGATTCAGTTTCGATAGTGTCCAACAATTGGGCCTGCTTTCAAACAAAACTCAGTTAAGTTGGTACAACCATTTCAAATCTACCAACTGGCGACTCTGTAAAACGTTCAAATCATCGACATGATACATGTTGGTCTTTTCCTAAAAAACCCTTCACCTTTTTTATAAAAAAAGAAAAAAAGAAGAAGATAAAATAGGGGTAGAAACAAGATTTAGGAAAAGAGAGAAAGATCCGGGTTCCGACTCGACCCGCGCATTTTTCCACCGACGTCGACAGGCACTTTGACAATGCTTGGCATGCATGGACCCTTCAACATTTGCAATGGCTTTAAGCTAACAAAAAGTATCTTTGTCCATGTGTTCTTTAAGACTAAAGCAAGATCATGGTCGAGGTTGGATTGAAAGTGGTTTGTCATGCAAATGACAACCCTATACTTTGAGCTTGACAACTTCATTCATCGATCCAAACAGCTTTTGATTAGTGGTTTTTTGACCACTTATTCGGATATTAACCATCTTGTTCTGTTGTCGAAACTCAAGTATTCTTGTGCTTTTAATGTGTTTTTGCTTTGTTTTGCAGTTTTCATGTTTTGGAACTCTCTTGGTGCTTAATGGACTAAAACGTCTGAAAGAATGCTAAAAAGGACAAGAGCCTAAGCAATGGATTGATAGCATGATGGCATGATATGGCAAAGGAGTAAAGCGTGCAATGTTTAAGTGTGCAAGGAAGCGAAAACCAAGTGCAGCAGCAGAAGAAGACTTGCACCAGCAGAAAATCAAGGCTCACGCGGACGCGCCAGGTTTGCCTTGAAGAGCCGCGCGGCCGCGCCAGGAAGAAGGCTTAAACAAGCGCGGCCGTGCCAGTCCAAAATCATGCCAGATTTGACTTTCGACTTAGCAGACGGGTGAAGGCATATAACTAGGGCTTGTTGCCCCATTTGCTCAGCATCTCCACTAGGGAGCTCACATTAGCCCTAGCCCTAGCTCTCTCTTCTCTTCCTTTCCATTTTATCTAGATTAGGAGTAGATTAGGTTAAGGTTAATTAGTTAGTTAGTTTCTAGGGTTTAGTTAGAGAAGAAGATTGAAGCAAGTGATTGACATCAAGTAAGCCCTCGGGGTGTCTCTACACCCAGCGCCCTAAGGCCGTCTGGTCTGGGAGTCGTTGGTCGAAAGCTCGCTACACGTGTATCATTGAAAAGCCTAAGAGGACTAGGCATTGCACAGTCAATTGTGTACAGAATAAGCATAATAAATCCCCTGTGAACTCTTAGCTTAAGTAATGCATGGTCTTAGTTAGAAATTATCTGATTTACTGTTTTCTTGAGCTGAAACTTGTTTTTCCCCTAAGAAGCATAGTATGTGATCTAGTTGTTCTAAGGCATGTTTAATGGTTGCTAGGCACACAACGCACAATACATCAGTGCTGACAGATTTGGATTTGCAAGAATATGCTTTTAATCTTGTCTTGGGTAGCTTCTTTATTTGATTATTTTGTGATTTTTCTGAGGCATTGCTTTGAAAGTTCAATTCTGACGGAGACTTTGATTCGCATTCATATTAGTATAGATTGCATTCATTGTAGATAGTGCATTACATCTTTTGCTTAGTTTTGTTTTGATTGCTTGAGGGCAAGTAATGTTTAAGTTTGGGGGTATTTGATTAGTGATTTTTATGACCACTTATTCGGATATTAACCATCTTGTTCTGTTGCCGAAACTCAAGTATTCTTGTGCTTTTAATGTGTTTTTGCTTTGTTTTGCAGTTTTCATGTTTTGGAACTCTCCTGGACTAAAACGTCTAAAAGAATGCTAAAAAGGGCGAGAGGCTAAGCAATGGATTGATAGCATGATGGCATGATATGGCAAAGGAGTAAAGCGTGCAATATTCAAGTGTGCAAGGAAGCAGAAACCAAGTGCAGCAGTAGAAGAAGACTTGCACCAGCAGAAAATCAAGGCTCGCGCAGCCGCGCCGGGTTTGCCTTGAACAGCCGCGCGGCCACGCCAGGAAGAAGGCTTAAACGCGCGCGACCGTGCCAGTCCAAAATCATGCCAGATTTGACTTTCGATTTAGCAGACGGGTGAAGGCATATAACTAGGGCTTGTTGCCCCATTTGCTCAGCATCTCCACTAGGGAGCTCACATTAGCCCTAGCCCTAGCTCTCTCTTCTCTTCCTTTCCATTTTGTCTAGATTAGGATTAGATTAGGTTAAGGTTAATTAGTTAGTTAGTTTCTAGGGTTTAGTTAGAGAAGAAGATTGAAGCAAGTGATTGACATCAAAGATCCACGCTTGGAGGGATATCACATATTTGCATTTTCTATCCTTAAACTCTCCTTGTATCAATTTGTATTTGGATGATGTATATTCAACTTGTGGATAATATATTTGAGTCATTTATGACTTAGGTTTTATTTTGAGGTTTCAATGGAACCTAATGAGTAGTTTACTTTGATATTCCTTCCATGATGGTCTTATTTGATTGCTATGTGATTGTCTATTGCGGTTTATGCTTTCATTGCTTAATTGATTCATGACCAATTATTGTGATAACCTATGTGGACTTGAAAGACGAAATATAGGTTTAGATCTAATCGTAGTAGCGGGCAATTGTATGTTTACATGGCGTTGAATGTATGATTTGTGCTTAGGATAGACATATACCGAAGCGCCGCCCGTAGTCAATTGAGAACTTGACCTTAAACCCTAATTATTTGTAAATCACATAGACATATAGTGGTTTAGGTAATGTGGGTGTTCATGTGCATTCTATCTTCTGTGGATTGCATGTGATATGGAGTCGGTGCATCGAAAGATGGCTGTCTCTCACTTTCGTGTTCTTGGCTAACAAACTTGACGATTAAATTGACCTAAATGGAAGTTTATTGACTTAGATGAATCATTAGGGGAAATTGAATCTCTTATCTTCATTATCTGATTTTATTCTAGGATTAATTAGTTTAAGTTTACTTAATTGCCTAGTTAATTTAGTTTTTAATTATAACTCTTTACCGATCGTTTAAATAAGATTGAGATGATTATGTGCTAGTGCTTTGGCGACCTTTTATCTGTTAATTCTCCTTGGGAACGATATCTATACTTACACTTTATTACTTGTTGACCGCGTATACTTGCGCGTAATTGTCATACCTATTCGGGGACAACAGCTTTTATTCCAAGATCTACAAAACCAAGCCAAAATGCATAGAAACCATACAAAGACATGTAAAAGCAATACGAAATAACTTTATACAATAAGACAACAAAATTTTAGTACGAGAGAAAGACAGAAGTTGTTGAAAGCTTCCCAATGTTATTTATCAACAACAGCTGGCCCCATTGCAGGCCTTCTTTTTATCTCCACAGAAAAGGTTGCCTTCGGCAGTGAGAGGACAATGAAAATCAATTCTCCAACAGGGGAGATGATTAGAATACATTATAAGGTCAGTTACATTTGTTACTGTCCCTTATCATAAATTATTACTTGGTATCTTGAATATTATCTTAATAAGATTATTTACTTTATGGAGGTCTCGATACCATTAGGAAAAATAAAGAGAGCCAACGAGAGCACATATGTAACAAAATTATCACAGAAGTACATAGAGACAGTTACAAGGGATAACTTTGATTTCTGGTTCATGGGATTCCTGAATTATCAGAAAGCTTTCAAGTATCTAGATCAGGCAATCTCTCAAACTCAATGAGTCACAACTAGCTATAAAAACAGAAACATGCTTTGCTGTCCTTCTCAATGCATGTACAAATGGTAACTAGAGTTCTAGATAAGGAATGTGTACAATTCTTTTTGTTACTACCAAGTCTTCTGTTGATGTCGAACAATGTGTTGATAATGAAATCATCAGTGCTTTTCCATACGATTTTGAGCATGTTATGCCATCATGCAGTTAACGAGTGCTTGCATTGAACACTGTTGAGAAGCTCTAAAATCATATAGAACTTTGAGCGTAAAAAGAATATTTTAAACAAATATATCTATATAGCAATATCTAGTAGTCATGCAATGATTGATTCCTAGTAATATAACTTGTGCCAAATGCCCAAATGTTAAAAACAAATAATAGCACCTTCATTATATTTGAATACATGAAACTGTTATTTATCAGAGAACGTCTCCAGAGAAGTAACATATTCAATGATATAATTTGAACCAGTAAGCGTACAATAAACATCGTTTTGTTCTACATCCAGATCCATAATTGAATCTATACAACCTTTTATCAGAATTAAACCAAATAAATAGATAGATTAACGACAGAAAAACAAAAGCAGCATCTAAAAATAATCCACAGGAAATGTACACATATAGCATGAGATAAATATGAAACCCGCCAATCGTTCTGTTGCAGAAGTGAAAAGAACAGAAGGCATAAGACTGATAGTATGGCTTTTCAGGTATAGTTGTAAATCATCATAAATTCACCAAAATCAGCGATTGTCTGAATATTTTACACGGTGGATTTACAGGGCATTCCAGCCCTGGCCTAAATCAACACATCAGTCTCTGCTAAACTCCCAACAAAATTCACTTTACAACATGTAGGGAACTGTAAACCAGCCTCATCACAACCAGCTTTGGTAACATGAGGGCATAACTGCACGTCAATATATTCTAGAGTTTTACACAACTCCAAAATCATGGATATTCCAGCCACGGTAATCTTTGGACAGTTACTGACCTTCAAAATCTTCAAAGTCAATTCAAAATTTTCAGTTTCACTGCCTAATCCCTGAAAAGCAGCATCAGTCACTTCCTCGTAGCACCCAACATCAATATCTCAAGATGATGAGAAATATCTCGGCAGCCACCAATGATGAGAAATATCTTAAGATTTTTATAGAATTTTGCCAAGGATAATATAGCTGCATCTCCAAGTTTATAGCAATCCAACAACTCAAGTGTCTTCAGAGAAGCTGAGCAAGCTTTTGATATACTGGATATTCCATTATCTCCAACATTGCTTCACTTGTTGATGTCAAAATATTTCATCCGTTGGCACCATCAATAAGAACGGCAAGTCCAGAGTCAGTTATGTTGGTGCAGCCTTGCAAACCCAACTCTTCTAAATTATGACAGTTTCTAGAAAGAGCTCCTAATAGTGCATCCATAACAAATCTGCAACCAGCAAGATGCAACCTCTTTAAGCTGGCACAATCCTCAGCAACAGCAGATAACCCCTTGCCCGTTAGCTTTCTGCAGTAAGAAACATCTAGGCAATGTAGAGAAGAAAGACAAATTCCAATTGTTGATACCTGTAAAAGAACAATGTGACTCGACCATAACATTTTCTTCCTAAGCACCCCGAAAGAGCAGTCAAAAAATGATTTGGTTGAAATAAAAGTCTTGCCAGGAGTACGTTAGGAGTTAAACATAAGCTCAGACGTGAAGTTCAAATCATCAAACACGGTAGAATGTGATTCTTTAGAGTTCACACATTAAGTTCAAAGTTTGACTCAACTAAAGCTCACTGTAAAGAAACCCAAGACACAAATTGGATATTAAATAAGAAAATGCCACAGTGTTCATGCCAATTCAAATTCTAAACTAGTTTTGCACCAAAATTCCAATTCCATAGCATGAAATGAGCCTCCAAACACAATGTGAGATTGTGTTTCAAATTGAAATTTTAAACATTTTACCAGATCACTAATTAACCCAAATCCCAACATGGATAAACATCAAGATAGCTTATAAGGATACCAACTTTACTTTCAGAATATCTAAGAAAGAACATACAAGATATGGCACCATTTTCAACAGTAACTAGCAATAATTCCTAAATTCATTAGCAAATGAAACCAAACAATAAAAAAGTTACAAGCTTTATAATTAACTTATAAGAAACCCAAATAAAAAATCCAAATTATTGGTAAAATTTGCAACAGGGAAAAAAAAACTTATCAGCGTTAAGTAAAAGGTTGACCTTTGCAATTCTGAAGATTGAGAGAGCGCAGGTAAGCAAAGAAAAAAAAGGAAGTAGCGATGACAGAGATCGGAATCGGTGACGCCCGGGTAGAAAGAGCGAGAAACAGACTGAGAGAGATCCAGGTGATGGAGGCGAGTGAATTGAGCCACCATATTCCAGAGCATGTGGGGTCCAGCTCGAGCAGAGAGCTTCTTCCTCTCAGTGCTCTGCAAGCGAAGGCATCTTTTACACACTAATTCAAACGTTTCCTTATCCTTTTCGCTCTCCAATTTCCCCAATACAGCTCAAAGCTTGTCGTCTCTTAGGGTTCCGTTTATGGAAGCCCTAGAAGTAGTCATTGAGGGTGTGGGTTGTTCGAAAACGACGCCGTTGACCTCACCCGCCATGAGAGAGGAGAAAATAACTCAGTTTAACTCTCTATCTGAGGTGTAGCTGGGTTAGATCGGACTATTAAGTTGGGAAGGGGAGATAACTCAGTTTAACTCTCTAACTCAGTTTAACTCTCAATTTCCGACGACGATTAGGAGGATGAGAAGAAAAGTAGGACGAACTTCTGATTTTGGAGGAGAAGGCCTGATTTGGTTTTGGGGGAAGAGATTGGTGTTGTTTTTTTTAAACAAAACGACACAGTTTTGCAGACTCCGTATAAAACAAAATATACACCAATGTGTATACCCATTTCCCCCCGCATACATATATAGCTGCCCTAAGTTCAGTTCTCCTAACGTTAAAATAAGAGACGGAGAGATAAAAATAAGAAGAGCAGCACGCTAAATATTGCTTCAACGGAACGACTCGATCAGAATCAAACATACCCTTATTATCGTCGTTCCCCTTTTCTATCAATAAAAGCCGGAAAGAGGAGAGGAGAGGAGAGGGGAGAGGAGAGAGGAGAGAGGAGAGAGGAGAGTGGAGAGTGGAGAGAGGAGAGAGGAGAGAAAGAGATGGCGCCATTGTTACAGAGCTCTCAGCCATGGGTCGAAAAATAGTAATTTCTTTATATACTATTTCATTTTGATTTCTATATATGTGTGTATATATAATATATATTCATTATGTATCAGTTTATTTTTGTAAATAAATGTAATTTGTGCAATTAATTGATTGATTATCAGTCGACCAAAGCAAGTGAAGGACATAGCTCACCAAGACGAGGTCGTTCGAGTCCTCACAAACACACTTGAGACCACTAATGTAATTATTTTACTTCTGATTATTAGCAGATTATTATTTTTAGGGTTTATTATATGGCTCTAGTATGAGCTGTTTTTGATGCTTCAAATTTTCTTGTACTTATGATTGGGATTAATGTGATAATTTGATGTTTTGTTTTCGGTAGTGTAAGCAGTAAATCAGCTCTGGCAGTTTGCATACCTGTATGTAGTCTTATTTGGGATTGTTCTGATTCTGGATTTGATGTCTTATGTAGTGTCCACACATGCTATTTTATGGACCACCGGGCATGGGGAAAACCACCACTGCTCTTGCGATTGCACATCAGCTTTACGGGTACTTTGGCTTTTACATTTATTTGAGTGTGGTTATATATGTATAAATGCTCAGGTTGATTTAATATAAATTCTCACTAGTCACCAATATCTTTGGTTGATCTTTGATTATGGCATGCATTTTATAGAGGGTAAGCACTCTACACTCTCTACGAGAAACAAATTATGTATCAAATCTTTGTTTTTTTTTGGTTGTAGAAGGCTTGATGAGAGAGGACATATGGGGAATTTTATTGGGTGTACAAGAGTAATAACCTAGTCTTAGTAAAACGACTAGGGATATACCTAAGTATGTTTCTTTTGTGGTCGTGGTTAAATTGTTAATGAGTTACACTCTTTCCAGTTAAGACAGTGAAGGCTGATGAAAGATTGTACTATTCCTTAGTAATCTATTGGATCAAGCATATTATTGGTGGAAAGACAAAGATATATCCATGGAGTTGATAAATCATAAATTCTATTATAGACCAACACTTTCTTGCAGTTTGGATCCCCTTCCTGAATGGAAGTATTGGTGCAAAAAATCCTAAATGAAGATCATAATGTAGGGTGAGATTGTCAGATGATCTATCTAACCTTCGTGCATGAATTTGCTTTATTGGCAAAGTAAATGCATTGTAGCGGGAAAGATTTACCATTAAGTTTGAATTTTACGGTTTTAAGTTTTTGGTTGTTTATGAGATAAATGCCTTTGAGAGTTTAAATAATGTTGGCTTGGTTAGAAAGGACAAATTCACTTGAAGGGGCGTGGATTCTAGCAATGAAGTTTTTTAGTTTGAAAATCACAAGGCAGGTGATAACACATTGAAATTCACTAAATTTTGCAAATCAAGATCAGTGGGAGTACTATACTACTACCAACTTTTGATTATTAGCTAAGGTGTCAAGGTGATGGTAAGGGGAGAAAGAAATGGGAAAAAGAAGCAAAGCAATTACATACGTAAAATGTTTGTGTTCTGTAAATATGGCTCCAATAGCACAAACATCAAGTCGATGATAAGTTCTGACATTCAACTGGAGATTATGTTGGCCCGAAGGTAAGTAAATTAGTAATTTTCATATATATATTAGTTGGGGTCACAAACCTCTGTAATTTATTTGTATGTGAATTCCAAGACGATAGTCACAATAATTAAATAGCTGTTCCTATTTGAATCTTATGGAGACCTACTGTGACGCTCTCAAATTCAGGTACTTTCAACCCACGGATAAGGTGCTACACGGTGCTATTATCTACTCATACATTCAATTGAATACTTCAATAACATGCATAAGTTTACTAAATGTTTCATTACAATAATCCCTTCCCAAGTTCGTTATAACCTTTACATTCGTTCGGTGTCATAATATCATTCATTACAACAGTAATGCTATGTTATTACAAGGATAACTAGTTATCCATCTTTGACTTGCCCTTGTCCTTATCGGATCTTTCGGTCCGATAGCTCTTACCTGAAATCATATAGTTTTAATCAAGAGTGAGCATAACTAGCTCAACAAGTTTAACATTTTACTTTGCAACAACAAAATCAAGAATCATATGATTCCATCTTTCATAACTGTACAATAGTTATGAAATAGTAAGAATAATCAAAATAGCATTTTGAGTTCCTTTAAAATCATTCTTAAGGACTCATAGTCACTTAAGAATCTGAGCTGGTCCCAGACCATGAACATCCTTTGCCTTTTCAAGCATAAAAGAACATCCCGGCACTAAGGCCGTATGTTCAATATATCTTACGAGCACGTTCAGGTGATCAGCTTATAGTACTCTATGTTGATCAACACTCCATCCTTAAACGTTTTCACGTTTAAGTTTTGTGGAAACTCAGTGCCGGTCGAATTAACGACGTTAAAACCTTTGTGTTTTCATCTTCAGGTTTTCCTTTGAATCTGTACCAAATCAATTGGCATAGGATAGCACATCAAGAATACTTTGAAAGATTTATGAAAAATCAATCAAAATACTTTACATATACATCTAGCCGAATCAAATGACATCGACTATCCAATAACAGTTCATGCATAGGCAACTATGCATCATGACAACTTGTCTAACACAAAGTATAGACAAGAGTTCAGAAAATTGGCATCAAGCAGAACTTGAACAAGGTTAGAAAGCTTGCCTTTGCGTCTTTAAACCTTTTAAGTGTACGTTACTTAGTCTTTACAACCTCTACAAGATATAAACACATAACATACCAATTAGGTTATCATAATTGATATACATTGTGTAACTATCTTCTCGTTCTGGTATAACTTAGCCGAATTGTTAAACTAATAACATCCGTTCAAGTTATTTATCATTCATCACGGCTTGATAACATTCATTAGTCATAAGCCGACTCTCGTCGATCATCGTTATGCACAACGACCGATGAAACCTTAATCGGTTCGATACGTCGAACACATTTCCATCGAATTTTCGTTATCGGACTCCGTATGGAATTTAGGTAAGTTTTAACTTCACTCGATATCATTCAAGTACCTCGCACCCTTATTACATGTTATGTAACTTTAAGGTACGCTCACAACTCGATTACGATTCACGGTTCACATTATCGGTTTTCTAGTTTTAAATTTAAATACGTTTTGTCAACGTTTAATTCTTAAAACCTTTCTTAAACATGTTTAAGTGATGTCTCATCAAAAATATTAACCATATGCTTGCCCCATAATTACCATGTAGCAAGCTAGGTTAATAAACATTTACGTGGCGCTGCAGCGCCAGCTATAGGCTTAAAGCCGGCGCTACGGCGCAGTGTCCCAGCCCCTGCCTCGGCGCTGCGGCGCTGAGAAACAAGGTCTGGGCGGCACTGTGGCGCAAGCCCCCAGCTTCAGAAATTTTTTACAAAACTTGAATTTCACGAGCTCGTAACACGATCGTTATAACTCGGAATTTGCTCGTTCCAAAGTCAATAGTTCATAAATTCTATGTTCTATGATTTCATCAAGTCGGAATTTATTTCTGAATTCGTCGGCGAGAAATTCGCCGATTAGTCCATTTTACGCGTTCGTTAAACGTTCGTGAACGCTTGACGCTCAATTTTTCGTTTCAAGTCCGAATTCGTTCGTTCTTGCTCTCGAAAGTCTTATTTACCTAATTACACGTTACGCCATCAAAAACCAACGTTTCTGAATCAAACGACGACTTTTGATTTCTATTCCGGAAAAATTCACGGTTTCGACGTTTAACATCTAATCGCATAACTTTCGCCGAATCTTCGTTATTCAATATTTTTACTTCGAACCAAATGAAATAAATCCATTGGTTATTCATTAGTGATTCTAACCATTACAAACTTCTATGTTTTAATGGTTTCACCTCCATATTACTCAAATTCTCATTATTTTGATAGTTTCTTCATTAGGTCATTAATCAATTATTATGATTTCATTTCTTCATGGCTTATTAGTGTTTTAAGTCCACTATAGGGCCAACCTTATTACTTCTCATTAATCATGCTCCACCAATTTACTTCTCTATCAATTATGTATTGAAGGAAGTTGAAATTTAAGGTTTAGATATGTATACCTCTTTGTGTTCTTGGTTCTTGATTGATCAAGAGACTAGTAAACTTTTTGCTCCTTGGTTGTTTGATTCTTATCAATGGAATAAGCTAGCTTCTCTTTCTCTTGCTCTTAGCTCTCTCTCTTCTCTCAATATGTTATCAATTTGATCAACCAAAAAAATGACTAGCAAAGCTCTCTATTTATAGATTTGCAAGACTTAGTGCAGTTTGGTCATTAAGACCAAACCTCCTTTGCCCATGTGCTAGCACATGCCCTCCCGCTTGCCAACTATGTCCCCCACGTGCTCATGGGTCATGGGTTGCCCCATGGGTTGTCCCATGGGTTTAACCCACCCGTTTACCCATCGGTTCGACCCATGGGTTTGGTTATTAAATTAATTCAAATTGAACGTATTTACTTCGTATAAAATTTGTATTATACGTCGTATTAATTTTCGTATCCTTTTCGTATTATACTCGTATAATATCTCGTATTATACTCGTATTTATTTCGTATAATAATCATTTATTATTGTACTTAACCAATTATTATTAGGTTTTAATCTTCCCAACCCTTAGGGTTTTAAGTCCTCATGCGAAAACTTCGTGAGCCATAACTGGAATATTATTAGATATTCCATCCCGTCTTTAAATCCTATCATTACGTGTTTCTCGGAAATTCAAATATAATTTCCAAGCAGAAACGGATGAATAGTGATTTTACGGAAATTTTTCGAAAAACTTATTTTCGTCTTGGAAATTAATATGATTTAATTTGAGCATATAGCCAGAATCCTAACCACATTCATATCGTCTAGGTCATAGAACTTAGCATACTCACTTTAATAAACATTTAATATGATTTTATTCAAATAATCAAATAAAATTCATTTACATAAACGTCCGAATTTCTCGGGCGTTACACTTACAACTGAAAAAATTAATGAAGAAAACATTTAAATATAATTACTGCATATTTTAATTTTTTTTTGCTAATATAGGCAAAACATCATTAATCGTTGGACAGTTTATATACAAAAGAAAAATAAGATCCTAGAACTTCAGTGATATTTGCTTCAGAACAATGGACTAGTCAACAAGGGAACCTATATTTTAGCATGGTGGCTAAGACTCTTCATCTACTCCAGTTTTGTTTGGTAAACTGATAACGTCACATCTGGAAATCTATCTTACAACTTTGTTACGCTGACAGCTGACTTTAATGTTACTCTACATTTTACACTTTTTTGGTGATTGTACTTGTTTTTTCTTGGGGGCTTATATTTCCCCTCTTTTAACCCATATTTAGCAATGTGTCTTGTAACCAATTGAGACAATCAAGTCCTAGTTGTTTTTTGGTTACCTTACACAGGGGTACACCTTAGTGGAGTTCTTGTATTGTTCTTAGTTTGGAGGAAGGCATTGAATTTCTTTTGGCACTCAAGGATATTGTCAGACTTATGGTGGCTTGCTCACCTTAAATTTGTTTACCTTCCCAGTATAATAGATATTTTCATTTCCTTTAAAAGATGTTTGGCATGAATTGAGGCCTTGCTTTGTCTGAAGGAACCGATTTCTTTGACAGACCTGAACTCTACAAGTCCAGGGTGCTGGAGCTCAATGCCAGTGATGACCGTGGGATCAATGTAGTTCGTACAAAAATTAAAAATTTCGCTGCTGTTGCTGTAGGTTCTGGTCGTCAAGGGTATGTCTATCTTAGAAGTCACAGATTTAGCTAGTGGCCTCATTTCAATTGATAAACCTTTTCCTGGTCATTTTGATGCCTTTTCTTCTGTAATTCAGGGGTTATCCTTGCCCACCTTACAAGATCATCATCCTTGATGAGGCAGATTCAATGACTGAAGATGCCCAGGCAAGTCGATTATTTATTTTTGCTCACTGATTTGTGATTGCTGTAAAAATAAATGAAATATCACTTCTTACTTTCAGAATGCCTTGCGACGTACAATGGAAACTTACTCCAAAGTTACAAGATTCTTTTTCATTTGCAATTGCATCAGCAGGTTTTTTATCTTATACCTTTCTTAATTTCCAAGTTCTTAAATAATTCCGTTTAATATACCCAGACAATGAAAATTATGTAATTCTTTCTTTCCTAAGTTTTATTTTTCCTTTTGGGATGGGGGTTGGCATGAGTACAGTTTGAAACCTAGGTGTATGTCGGTTTCTCTGGAACCTTATTATATAAATTATTTAAAAAGAAATACATTATGCAGTGATCACTCATATCATTTTACTGGAAATTTGACGATAATTGAGCATCTGCTGTTAGATTCTGACTTCTCCTTAAAGCATCAACCTCATAAACTTTAGATGTAATTGTAGTAAGCATTTTCTTAATTTTTGTTTAAACTGAAGAGGAATCTTCAAGCTTCATATTGGGTAGTAATGCATCTCTTCAAATGCATATGGCATGCATGACCTAACATATGCATATTTATCTTCACTTGGGCTTTCATCATTAATTCAAGTACTTGATTTGCTATAAATTAGGTTTATTATAAAAATTAGCCCAGTTGAATATTTTTATTTTAAAAAGTAAAGTACTTTGAAGTTTGAAAATCTATAGGCCACTTCAGATCCATGTATATGTTTTTATACTGCAACTTTGAGATTGATCTGTCCTGTGGAAGAGAGAATTGATGAGCAAATATAAACGTATTTATTTATAAGACTATTTATAAGACAGTATTTACCTGTTGTTGTGGTTGCCAATTTTTCTTATATCATGGACTCGATTTAATGAAATTGTAAACCTGGAATAATGATGTAGGACGAAAATTGTTGAATAGATAATTAATTGAAAGTGGTAAATCAACAAAGAAAATTAAGAGAACTAGGGTGATCCAAGTACAGGAGAACCACTACTCCTAAGTTTTTCCAACCGCATGAGGGAGAAAAAAGGTATTGATCGCAATCAATAATTAGAATAATTTTAAGGTTGAATGACACTTTTGACCCTCCAAGTTATCACATACTTTCAAAGTTGTCCCTAAAGTACATTTTTCGTCAATTGGGTTCTGAAAGTGACATTTCAGTCGATTTTGTTTTATTTTACCCGATTTGACCCAAACTCGACCCAGTTTAACCCAATCCTAGATTTTAATATTTTAAATAAAATAAATATTTTAAAATAAAATATTATTTTAAAAACAATAAATATATTTAATATTTATTATTTTAAAATAATATAAAATATTTTAATTTTTTTTAAACTAAAATATTTTTTAAAAATATTTTTAAAATATTTAATATTTTAAAAGAACATAATATTTTAAAATAATAATTATATTTATGTATAAATTTTTTTTATATAATAATTATATTTAATATTTTAGAATAAAATATTATTTAGTAATTTAAAATAAATATTATTTTTAATATTTTAAAAGAAAATACTATTTTTAAATAATAATTATATTTAATATTTTAAAATAAAATATCTATTTTAAATAATTTGAAAATAATAATTATTTTTATTATTTTAAAATAAAATATTATTTTAAATTAATTTTAAAATAATAATTTTTTACACTTAAATAAAATATTATTTTTAAAAAGTTATAAAAATAATAATTATTTTTAGGTAAAAATATTAGAAACTTTTATTTTTTCAAAAATGAGTAAATTTTTTCATTTTTATGCAAAACTTTATTTACAAAAAAAAGTTAATATCTTTATCATTATTATATGTATTCTTAATATTCGAATTTTTAAAAACAAAAACTAAAAATAGAAATTAAAATACAAAAAACAGGGGTCGGTTTACAAATGCATCACCGAACTGATTTTTTTTTCATTCGACTCACTGAACAACAATTTTTTTACAAACCGTTACAAATTCTGTTAAATTGTTTGACTTTGTACGGAAAAATTACATGAGATGCCACGTGAGAGAGAGCACGTAGATGTCAGACATTTTTCTTTGTGGCATGCCTACATGGAAACTTGTATAAATTTAATGCTAAATTAATCAAAATCAAATAAAATAATCCATTCAAAATAAAAGTATAATAAAAATAAATTCAAACATTTTCAAAAATAGAACTAAAATTTTGAAAATTAATTTTTATTTTTATTTTTGAAAATTAATTTAATTATTATTTATATTATGAAATCATTAAATCTACGCTTAAATATAAAAATCCTTATAAAATTGATTTAATATAATTTTATAGAGTGCTCTGTTTTTTTGTTTTGTTTTTTCAGATCTGAACTTGGGTTTATTTGGATCTGGGTTTTTGGAGTTTTAGAATTTAGTTGCTTTGGATCACTTAGGTTTCTTTGATAGCAGCAAACTCTTGAAGTAAATCAAAGCATGTTTTATTCATGTAAGGCAAACTCTTGAAGTAAATCAAAGCATGTTCTAAAACCCAAATGCAGATCTCTACATTTAACACAAAACCTAGATCCAAACTCCACATGTTTACACCTGAGCAGCAACAAGGCTACTGATATGAGCCATATCACAGAGCAAAAGTGTGCCACATTTATCTGCAACAGCCCTAAACCTCTTGTAATCCCAATCCCTCGGATGCACACTCCCACCACAAATGATCAACTAAGGCCTAAAATCCAAAGCCTTCTCCTCAGCCTTCGATTTGTGATGAAGAAGATGATGAATTATATTAGATAATTTTGTATCTTTAAAGTTAACTTAAAATATTTAAAAATTAGAAAGGTAATATGAATTCATTAATTTCACATAAATACATTTGTAAAAAATTATACATTAATATATTTTATTATTAATTTATTTAATTAATATATTTAATTAATTTAATTATTTGGTATTTTAAAAAGAGAATTTAAGCTTGAAAATCAAAAAATTTAAAATAAAGTTACTTTGTTATTATTATTAAAAAAAATCCACGTTGGGTCTTATAATCCACGTAAGTGTGGTCATGTGATGCCATGTAGACTTTCCGTTAACTTTTAACACTTTTAGACGGAAATTTCAATTTTTGTAAAAAGTTATAGTTCAATGAGTTGACTGTAAAAAAAATCAATTCGATGATGTATTAAATCTACCCCTAGTAGAATGAGGAAAAGTGTATTTAACCCTAATTCTCTAGGCTGCGAAAATGAAACCTCTGACGAAGCGAAAGCCTTATATCTCTCCAACAGGTTTGGATCAAGCTGACGGAACTCTTCAGCACCAATTCATGTACAATCATCTGGAGACCTGTTGCGCCACTTACCAAAAACTGACGGTAACCACCCCTGAATTGGTCAACGCAACCCGCTCATCAAAAATATCCTCAATAACCTTTGTTGTCCGCTGTGCAAGAACAATAGGAGGTGTAGGTGGAACGGGTAAAGGAGGAACAAATATAGGCTCATCAGGGTTAGCAAGTGTATGCGAAGTGGGTGAAGTAGTGAAGTAGGAGAAGTGGAAAAGGGGTCGGAATCATTAGAAGGCCTATGATAAAGAGTAAGATCTTCCACATTGAATACATGACCAATACCCATATCACTTGGAAGATCCAACTCGTATGCATTAGCTCTAACCTTCTTTCGGATCCATCCTCTTAGCATGCACTTTCTTCCATGTGCCAGGAGGTAATCTATTGGCATGGTGTCGCAGCATCACTCGATCATTCTCGTTAAACTCTTGATACATGCGATGAACATCTACAGCAGACTCGTAATTTTCATTGCTCAAATTAATTTTCTTTTTTATCTCAGTATGCAAATCATAAATGTGATACGCAAAAGGCTCTGCAGACTCACTAGCCTTCCATGCAATGGGAAGAGGAGCTAGATTAACGGGTTTCCTAGGCTGATAACCAGTGCAAGCTTGTAAAGGACTCACCCCAGTTGAACGATTAACTGAGCTATTATATGCAAATTCAGCCATAGGTAAAACCTTATCCCATGTAGGCACATGATCACAATTAAGACAATGTATCAAATCACCTAGACTCCTATTAACAACCTCAGTCTGACCATTGGTCTATGGATGATAAGCAGTGGAAAACTGAAGCGTGGTGTTAAGTTTCTTCCAGAGGTTTTTTCAAAAAAGCTCATAAATTTTGCATCTCTATCAGAAACTATAGTTAATGATAACCCACACAATCTCATTACCTCTCTAAAGAAAATCATGGCAATATGCGAGGCATTATAAATTTTGCTGCAAGTAATAAAATGTGCCATTTTAGTGAAATAGACCACTACAAACTTGCCTATGAAAGAACGTAGCATCTAATTCATAACTCATAAATGTACTGGGTGCATTGGTTAAGCCAAAAGGTAAGACTAACCACTCATAGAGTCCGTCCCCTGTCTTAAAGGCAGTCTTTCATTCATCTCCCTCTCGGATGCAGATTTGGTGGTATCCACTACATAGGTTTATTTTGGTGAAAACACGAGCCCCAATCATCATATCTATCATGTCATCAAGCCTAAGTATGAGAAACCTATATAGAACGGTGATCTTATTTTTGGCTCGTCTATCACAACACATCCTCAAACTCCCATCAACCTTGGGGGTGAATAAGACTATAATTGCACAAGGGCTATAATTGCACAAGGGCTAAGACTTTCTCTAACAAAGCCCCTCAACAACTCACTTACCTGCCGTCTCATCTCAGTTTGTTCTGTGGGATGCATCCTATAATGTGGCAGGTTAGGTAAAAAAGACCCCAGAACAAAGTTAATGGCATGTTGGATGTCCCTAAGAGGTGGTAACCCATCGGGCAACTCACTAGGCATAACATTGGCGAAACTCATCTAGAATCTACCTAACATCACTAAGAATTTCTCTAATACTCTCTTCAGGAGTATCTCTCACCTCTCTAGCTACCACCGTATGCACAACATTCTCCTCCAACACACCCCTATCAAACTCCTTTCTATTAAGAATATGGAGTCATTTGGTTTGTTGGATAGGTAAGCTAGTCTCTTTTGGTTGACTCTTGGATTACACTCGAGGTCTCACAGGTGCTAATGATATTTTATGCCCCTTGTGTGTAAATACGTGTTCGTCCTCCCATAATTAGTCACATCACGGTCATATAGCCAAGGTCGCCTTAGTAGAATATGTGCAACATCCATAGGAAGGACATCATACCAAATACTCTTCTCATAGTCTTGAAGGTGGATTTGCACTAGACATCACTTTGACACAAGAATAGATGTCTTGTTGATCCAGGCGATGCTAAAAGGCTTGGGATGCGGTTCTGCCTTCGGTTTCATCCGTGGTAAGGCGGACTTAGCAATTACATTTAAGTAACTACCCCATTGATGATCAACTTAAAAAAGACATCACCTACTTTGCTGTAAGTTTGAAATATGGTGGTTCTCATCCAATCATCCTTTCTCCTATGACTCCTGAAAATGCATCTCATGACACTTACCTGATTACCTATCTCCTCCAGGTGCTCATCATTGATCAACCTCCTCATCCTGCAAGTCATACTCACTCTCGACTTCAGCCCCGCAATATCCCCTCTTTTGAAGTTTCCTCTAGTGTTGTTACTCGCTGGCGATTGCGATTAGGGCACTCAAAAGACTTGTGCCCTAACCCCTGACATGTAAAACCCCTCTGTTGGGTAGTAAACTGAGAGTTGGGTGCAGCTACACCTTTTCCTTTCTCACGAAATGGCTCAGCTATGTTGTTACTAGCCCCCTAGAGGACGCCTGAGAAGTGGGGAAAGGTTTATTCTGCGAGAAATTTCGGCCACTGGGTTACCTGAGTAAGAAGGGACTTTCCTAGCGATATCCTGTAACCTATACTCATTATCTAGAGCTGACTGGAAAATGTCATCTAGGGTAGTGATGCCGCATGTCAATGTGATTGAAGTTCAGGTCGTAACCCATTCTTGAATTTCATAATGGTCAATCTATCACTCTCACTGATCCTACATATTTGAGTCAACTCCCTAAATCTGCAGATGTAATCAACAATAGGCATATTATTACCTTGACGAAAGATACCAATATGATGTAGGATGAAAATTGTTGGAACAAATAATTAATTGGAAGTGGTAAATCAACAAAGAAAATTAAAAGAACGAGGGTGATCAAACCGCAGGAGAACTGTTACCCCTAGGGTTTCCTAACCATGGGAGGGAGACGAAAAGGTATTTGATCGCAACCAATAATTCAAATAATTTCAATATCAAAGTGTAAAGAGTCTGACATGACTTACAAGCATATTTATAAGAAAATAAATTCTAATAACCCTAAGTGAGTAACAATTGGGCGTCTAAATAAATTACCCAATACTGAAATAAATTAATAAATAAAAAGTCCAACAAACTAAATAAATAGACATCTGACAAATAAATAACTAAATAGCGAATCATCCACGACAACGACGTCTCACGGATCAATCCCCTATAAAATAAGCCTTTCAAAAAACCCGGACTAAATTTTGTAGAATATAAAGCTATTTAGGTTTTGGACTTGTAGTGGTTGTTTGAATACCTTTTGTTTTGATAAGAAAAGAGAAAGATCAAGAAATCCCCAGTAGCTGAATTGAGAATGAATATAATACATTATTCTACCATTGTCTTCTCTCTTCTTTTTGTTTTACTCTTCCTCTGAGATGAAATTATTTCTTATATCAGTCACATTTAAGTATATTTGTGTGAAAGCCATTTGAATCTCATTCCTTTCTTTTTTCTGTTTCATTTATAATTTTTTCCATTTGACAGCATAATCTGATTTGGGAAGGGCATACGTCCCATGATAAATTTGAATGAAATATCATATCAAACACTCCATGGAAGTGGTTTCCTTTTGTCACAGGAATTTCTAGATGATTTTATTGTTAATCTTTGGGGATTTTATAAGCCACTTGTGCTGTTCTATATAGGATCATAGAGCCGCTTGCTTCGAGATGTGCAAAGTTCAGGTTCAAGCCACTTACTGATGAAATAATGAACAATCGTATTATACACATTTGCAAAGAGGAAGGCCTTAATTTGGATTCAGAGGTGCGGATCCAATACCTCGATGCTTGTTTCTAAACCTGTTTCTTTTGAGTGAAGTGCTTTCTAGTATTCAGTTCTGATTTTAATTATTGATGATATCTGCACAACTTGTTGTAGGCTCTTTCAACCTTAAGTTCTATCTCTCAAGGGGATCTTCGTCGCGCAATAACATACTTACAGGTTAGAGGAAGTTTCAACTTAATTTGTATTAAATTTCAATAATTTATTCTTAGTTGGTTTAATATATAAAAAAGCAGATGGTATTTGATGATGCTAACAACAAATTGAAAGACGTAAAACTAATAGAATAGATAGATTTTTGCCCATCCTCTTAAGAAACTGGCCTCCCCACTAGATGTTTTTAGGTTTAATTTGCAGAGATTACTTGTGATCACAGAAAAGATAGATATGTGACGCCCCCAATTCCGGGTACCTTTAAACCCTGGATAAGGTGCTACGCGGTACTACAACATATACATATTTTACTATATATCTCATTGACATGAATGTAATTACTATATTATTACATCATCTCTGTTCATTCTCCCAGGTTTCTATAACTATTACATCTTCATTTATTACACAATAATACTATACTATTACAAGGGTCTTCTATTTATCCATCTTAGCTTTTCATCTCTGTTCATTCTCCCATGTTTCTATAACTATTACATATTCATATCGTCATAATAGTATTTATTACACAATAATACTATACTATTACAAGGGTCTTCTATTTATCCATCTTAGCTTTTCATCTCTGTTCATTCTCCCATGTTTCTATAACTATTACATATTCATATCGTCATAATAGTATTTATTAAACAATAATACTATACTATTACAAGGGTCTTCTATTTATCAATCTTAGCTTTTCATTCTCCCATGTTTCTATAACTATTACATATTCATATCGTCATAATAGTATTTATTAAACAATAATACTATACTATTACAAGGGTCTTCTATTTATCAATCTTAGCTTTTCATTCTCCCATGTTTCTATAACTATTACATATTTATATCGTCATAATAGTATTTATTAAACAATAATACTATACTATTACATGGGTATTCTATTTATCAATCTTAGCTTTCCCCTTATCCTTACCGGATCCTTCAGTCCGTTGGACTTTAGCTGAAATCATATAATTCAAGTAAGGTATGAGCATTTAATTGCCCAACAAATATAACAATTTAATAACAATAAAATCAAGAATCATATGATTAATATTTTACAACTGAACAAATAGTTGTGAAGTATATGAATAACAAAATAACACTTTTCTTTCCTTTTGAAAACTTTTCAAAACGCCATATCAGTCATTTATTCTGAGTTGGTCAACAGACCAAGAACTTCTCTTTACTTTCTTTGAAAAGGACTTTTCGGCATTAAAATCTTAAATCCGTCTTTACTTACGAGTACGTCTAGGTGATCAACTTATAGTACTCTATGTTGTACAACACTCATCCGTTAAACGACTATGCGTTTAAATTTTGACACCTTGCGTGTCAGTCGAAAACTCGACTAAAACATTTGTTTATTCTTCCTCAGGCTTACCTTTAAATCCATACCAAAGCAATTGGATTTGTATAGCTTAACATAGCATCAATAACATTTTGAAAGATTTATTAATAAATCAATAAAACATTTTAACATTCGTCTAGCCGAAACAAATGGCATCGACCTTTCTTTAACAGTTCATGTCATAACATGTCTTGAATACTTGCACAAATACTAAGAGATTTGTATTAGCATGTAATTCACACAATCATACAAGCATTGTGTACATTTGATCTTAAAAACATCCTAAGACTTCATATAAACAAAATCAGATGAAGTTAGAAAACTTGCCTTAATGGTCTTTAACTTTTGACGTTAATCGCCATTTGTAAGTCCTACACATTTAGTACACATAGACATACCAATTAGACACATGTAAACGTCACTCATGGTTTACATTAACCCTATTTCATGTTTTATAATGTCCGTTTTATAAGAATTTGAGCACTATTTACGTTCATTATCATTTGACCCGGTGTTTCGACGTTCGTTTGTCGCATACCCGACTTGTCTAATTCGAACGCCTAATCGACAATCCATTGCGTACAATTAACACGTCTAATTCAGCTACCATTCCTTGGTTTATATTCCTCTAGGCCATATTTCCAAAGTCCAACAATTAGAACTCGGAAATACTTGTCAAACATGGCTTGGTGCCACGGTGCTTCGAAGAACCCACACCGGTTTGCCTCGTATTACACAACAATCCTAAAAATGCTTATTTTAGACCTTGATCCCTACCTTATCTCTCAATTCCTAAAGAATGAAAGTTGTAGGTCTACTTCTTAGCTTTCCGAATTATCTTGAATCACCTCAATTGGAGTTCGGACGAAAGAGTTATGCTCAATTTACTAAAGGGAATCAAAGCAGACTTTTCATCACCGGTGGCCTAGCGCCCCGGTGCTGCACTTAAAGCCTAAAACCAGCGCCCTGGCGCGGGTGGCCATTGTGGTGCTCGACCAAAAAGGCCTCAAGTCCCGAAAACCTTTGGCTCGTCACCTCTACTTCACCGCTCCATACCTTCATCACCTAATATTGAAATGAGTCCGTTCTTGAGCCATTTTCTTCCTTTGTAACAAATTCTTCAAATCCCTCCGGACAGAAATTTTTTCACAATTATCTAACTTGTTTGGAAATCGGCTCAAAAGCCATTTTTCATCGAAAGACGTTTTAACGTCGAACTTTCTAAACATCACAACTTACTCATCCGTATTCGGATTGAGTTCGTTCTTGAGCCTACTAATATTTTATACGTTTTACATCATTCCCATGAAACCTTAATCATTCGGAATCATTAACTAGCATTATAATTTCGTCAGGAAATCATACCAAACTAGGATTTCTACGTTTAACGTCTTTTACTAAAATTTTCGTTATAACTTCGTTATACCATATTTTTACTCCGTTCCAATTGGAACATTTCCACAATTTATACATGTCTAATATCTTATTCTCGAATATTACAAATTACTTACGAATGATGGTTTTAAATTTGTTCATCAACAACAATTTATACGTTTTCATACGTTCTTCGTTTAGTTCGTTATTTCGATTACGATTTCACTTGGCATGCATATATTAGTGATTTAAGTCCACTAATTATTTTTTATTTCTCTGGAACTCCTATGATTCATATGAATCATCCAACAACCCCAACAAAGCACTTCATTATCATTCTACAAAGCACAAAAGCATTGTAAATTAGCATTGTAAATTAGGGTTCTTCGTTCTTACCTTTTTATTACCTGGCTTGATGAAATGGATTAATAAGCTAGCTCTTCCTTCCTTGCTAATCCGAATTCTCTCCCTTCTCTCTCAAATTATAGAGTTTCTTCTCTTAATTGTTGGTGAATTGGTGAAGAAATAAAGATAAATGAGCTTGCTATATATAGAACTTGCAAGGTCTTTTGGTCATTAGAGCAACTTTGCTCTTGCTTACTAGTTGGTCACTTAACTTAAGGTCTTGTATGGTTAACACCCTCAAGTTTTCTCATCTTACAAATCATCCCCTCATTAACCATCTAACAATTAACCATGGTTGAGTTAAAATCATTACCAAGACTTTTGGGGCAAAATTGCATTTAATGAAAACTTGCAAGTGGAAGATATTTGGCCAAGCTTCCTTGAGAAGCTTGGAGTGGCCGGTGATCACCCCCCTTGGGTGCCCCACATGGGTTGCCCCAACCCATTTTACCCACCCACCGATCTTGTTGGATCTTGGTTTAGGCTTGGTTCAAATTTAGTTTGGGCCATTATTTGGGCTTACATTAACTTTCATTTGGGCCTTGAATAAATTCATTCTTGGGCCTCCTAACATTTCCTATTGGGCTTCTCAAAGTCGAAGCCCAAAGGCTTGAAAATAAATCTTGACTTTATTTGGCTTTCGTTGACTTTCTCGATTCGTCCGACAAGCCGAAAAATTGCATTTTTCGTTTCTGAATTTTATTAGATATTCCGTCTTTCCTCATTATATTAACGTTAGCGTGTTCTTCGAAAAATTGAAAAAAAAGCAAAAGCCTAACACGTAAACACATTCTAGGTCATAGAATCAACCTTTAAACACAGCACAGAATAATATTCATAAATTCTCATTTTATTCAATAATATTAAATAAAACTTATTTACAAACTAAGCACGATTTCTCGATTGTTACAATAACTCCCTCGAATTTTAAAAATCAATAATTTGTTCAACTCGTGGGTATTGTAACACATTGAATTTAAAAGATAAACCCTAATCTTGACTTATAAGACTTAACTACCCTAATGACTTGAAATAAAATTCCTCAAGTAAAATGCCTAGGCTACCATAATCCCCAAATATTAAATAGAAATCCTAATTACATTTATTGCTAGCATATTAAAAATCATAAATTATAAATAATTCAATAAAAGCTTATTTCTGCCCTCATCATTTGAGCTGATCATAAAATGATTGAATGGATGGGCTGTTAGAAAATGTTTGTTGACCCCATTAAATTTTAAAAATTTATTTAATCATTCTAATCATGTACTAAACTTTGGTTTTCGGGAAAATTTTATATTCCCGTGTAATAAAATTTCATGACTTGTTGTATATAAGAATTGCTGAGAATTTTGGGAATGCAACGAAACTTATGTATACGTGTGAAGGTTACTACATATCTATTTTATATGGTGTTACCATGTGGTTACATTTGTACTCCTTACACTGCAGACTTTTGGCCATTTATAGCTGTTTTCCCCCCTTGAAGGTAGGGTTCGTTCCTAGTATACATACACTTAATTACACATGTATGCATTTTCTTCTAAAATAAATGTCAATCTTTAACAATGGAGCTTAATATTAGTTGTGATTGGTAAAACCTTTTCATCAGAATAAATTGGATACTGTTTTATCAATTTTTACAGGGAGCTGCTCGCTTATTTGGATCTTCAATATCATCCAAGGACTTGATTAGTGTGTCTGGGGTGAGTATCAGATACTTGCATCCAAAACTTCTATCCGTTTCCTGTTCTTCTTTGGGACTTGTTCTCAGTTAGGAAAAGGGACTACTCTTTACAGGCTTATGGGAACCAAATTGTAGGCTTAAACTATTGAAAAACTTTAATTAAAAACATTGTCAACCAGTAATAAAAGATGTATTGAATTCTGCTTCATGTATACATATTAGCAATGTTTTCTTAGCTATATGCATGCAGATGCAACTGTCTTCCTTGTTCCACTGAATTGTGCTTTCATTCTTTTGGCTTGGCTGCTGTGTACATATTACCACTGTCTTCTCTTTGATATATGCATGCAGATGCAAATATATCTTTCTTGTTCCATATGTGGTCCAAGTACTTACTTTAATTGGCTTTAGAATCTTAACAGCCAAATCTTTGTGTCCAACTTATAGAAGTTTAGTCTAGAATCTAGATGGTTAAAGAAAAGGTTGGATCTCTTGGAACTGGCCACTAAGTGGATTCAGAAGTTCTCAATCTGGATTGATTCGTTAAAATAGAAATATTTAGTGATCTAACTAACTGTTGTTCACACAAAGTATCAAGTCACATGTTTTAGATTCGTATCTATATGGGGAATATAGCTTATTTAACCAGGTTTCTCCTGTATTCAAAATAAATGGATAGATATTTGTTATTCCAGCTAGTCCCGAGCCCGATAAGAAAAGGGAAATTTCAAATTTCAAATTTTTTTTTTGGGTTGATTCCTTGGTGTAGTGCCTCATCCCCAGTGTGCCTTATTGGTACCAGTGGATTATGATTGATCTGTAATTGAAACATAGCTTCTGAGGCTGCATTGATGGATGTCTAAACATATGTCTAGTAGATATATCAGTAAAAAAATAATAATATAATATCTGGTACAGATCTTGTTTTGCATGTTATGATTAAACATATTGATTTTAAAGTGGAAATGTAATCCATTACATGTAATTTAACATGTGGAATCTAGAACTACTGGCTTGTGATTGACCTGGAAACAATTTCTTACCTTTCACAAATATACTTTTTTCTAGATATTGTCAATCACAGGTCCAAATAACTCATCGAATATTTGATTTTTCCTCGACAGTGAAGTCCTAGTGCATTTGCCAGTTTAGATTCTGGAATCAATTATTAGTATTTTTCGTGCTTCTTGATGTCAATAATCTGTTTAGTAGACCTAGCAACAGATTCATGCATAACTTCTAAAAGTACCTAGATTGAAAGGAGGTCGCATGCAACTATGTTACATGGACTCTTGTAGATAGGTTCTAGTATACGTTCAGCATTTTATACTCTGGTAAGGGCATGGATATTTTTCTCGTCTGAATTCTGAAATTGAACTCTCCAATTCTTTAGGTGTAATTGGAAGAAAGTAGAAGCTTGTATTAATAATGAAGAAATATTGTTGCTTCTTGGTTGAAGAAAGGGCTAGTTTTTCCTCTTTCATTAGATGTGTGACACCCCCAAATCCGGGTACTTCAATTCCACGGGATTTGGTGTTAACTGTACAAATATCATCTATCTATCTACCCATAATAAATGCAAACCATGCAATAGATAGGAATAAATCCTCCCTTTATGAGGTTACAACATCTGAATATAAATACGTCAATCCCAGGTCATACTAACCTTAAATCTTAAATGCGGAAACGTAAACAAATAAACAGTCTTATACAACTTTAACATAAGTCTTAAACAATAACATATAAAATAAATAACAAGTCTTCATCACTTGTTGATCTTGTCCTTGCCTTTGCTAGTAGAAGGCTCTTCAGACCTTTCGTTTTTAACTGCAATGTTATTATTACGCAAGAGTGAGCACAATTGCCCACAAGTATAACAATATAACAATATAATAACATGCGAGTAAATCAAAGACTTCTGAATAAGAAACTCGACTTTTGAATCAAGAGTGAATAATGAGGATCCAAAGAACATCTGAGGGTCATAAGACCTTGAACTATGTCTTAGGTTGTAAAGTGTTTATACTTTAAACCTTTAACAGTCATAAGACTATGGACTCTACTTCTCGTACTTAGGGGGATCAGCCCTTAGTACCATACTGTGCACAATATCTCAACGCTAAAGCGTAAATAATCCCCTATACAGGGTTCATCTTAGTTTGACATCAGAGTCCGCACCAAAGGAAGTTTGGTTTGGATAGGTTCAATAATAGTTCTAGAATTTAGAACGCTCATCAACTATGGACTAGTCGAATCAATAAGGGTTCGCTAATCTGACAAGATTCAGCAATAAACGATATTCAAATTGAATAATAACTTTGAATTTAGTAACTTGCTTGACATAAGAATAAGGAATAGAACGCTTATTCAATTTAAAGAGTTTAGATAAGGAACTTGCTTAATGGTAATGGGTTAGGGATAGAATACTTGTTCAATGTAAAAGTAAGGTTTAGAAACTTGCATAATCGTAAACGAGTTAGGGTAAGGAAACTTGTCTCGTGCGCAAGCTACAAATCTAGTTACAATACAATTCCTCAACGTCCTACACATTACATTATGCATACGATGTCGATTAGTTTTCATAACTACCATGTTTAACTGTTGAACTATTCATTTAAGTTCAACTTACAACTTGGTTTATAATATTATTCGATGACTAACCACATAACATGAATGTAAACTCACAACATGCATATCACACATGTATAACCCTTTAAACAATCATAATCAAGTTTTACAATCACAATATTCAAGTTCGCACTTAGTTAACTTGAACCTTCACATTATCTTATACATATCAATAACTTAGTTTATTAATCATGAGTTTCAAATCATAAAATATTCATGTATTTAGCTTAGAACAACATCTTTTATTGTCGAGAGTACTACACTAGCGTATGTGCATGTCCGACGCCCTCCGATTGTCTCCTAATACGCATCAGTCACCAAGATAGCCATTTTGACCCATTTTAACGACTTCAAATTGAAAAACTTAAAAAATGAAAGTTGTAGGTCTGCTCGTTATCTTTCCGAATCATCTTTAATCGTCTTAATCGGAGTTCGTATGAAAAAGTTATGCTTATTTTACTACAGGAGGTCAAAACAGAAATTTTTCCCTGCACTACCCCCGCTGGGGCGGGGGTTAGGCCCGCTGGGGCCGGTGTGGTGCTGCATGGGGCCCGCTGGGGCGGGTCTAGGGCCGCTGGGGAGGGCGTGCCTTGGCGGTTCAGCCCCAATTCGTGATTTTAACAGTTTTTAGCCCAAATACTCTAATTAAATGCAAATTAAACTAACACAGTGATTTCTATGAAGTATGAACTTCATAGAAACATCATACAATGTTACTAACATGTTTTTAACATCTTAAATCATGCAATTACTCGAATCAAATCATGAAATTTCACCGTTCTTGGTGTTCTTGACAGTTTTGAAGAAAAACACGAAAGTCATCGTCAAGGATTCGTTACAACTCTGAATCCGTCCGTTCAAAGTTTGTTTTCTTTGTTTTAATATGTATAATCATAATCCATTATCAAATTTAAGTTAAACAACCAATTTAAAGCATACAAATTGTATATAAGGCCATATATACGTGTTCTTCATATTTTTCATACTCTGTAATTCATGAAACTTTGATTAAAGCATGTTTACATGAAATTGATTGTTTTAAAACATGAATACATGATATAAAACATATTAAGAACATATACTAACATACATATCATCATATACTCAATAATTCATCCATTCTTTAATTTCAAAGAGCTTTAAAAATAGTTTTCATGGAGAAGGTATAAAAACACGAACTTAGAATCTTACATAAGAAATTACCCTTTGCTTTCTTGATAAGATGATGATAAAGGACTCTAGAACCTTAAGTCTTCTTCAATTCTCAATCTCTCTCAAATTTTTCTCTCTGTTCTCTAACTGATAAAAGTAATATAATGATATATGATATAAGGCTACTATGATATACGTATATAATTAATCGTGGAGTGATGGGTCGTCCGTTAATCCCATAATGGGTTAACTGGCCCCAACTTCCACTAAGGCTTTGTTTGTTTGTCCCTTACTCCCCTTTCCATTTAATTTAATTAACTTCTTATAGTATAGTTTTAATGTCACACCTTTATAAACCAAATAATCTTATTTAAATCAATTAAATAAAATATCATAACTCCACATTAAATCATATTATCACATAATTAAAATTTTCTTTTATTAATTATGTCAAATCTTTAAATCTCTAATTAATTATTAAATTAATTAGAATAACATTATGTTTATTAAATAATTAATTTAATCAAATAAGTTCAATTAAATGCATACTTTGAATATAAAAATTCTCCACATTAATTTAATCAATGTAACACATCTAATTAAATTAATCTATCACAATTTCATCAATTAATTATTTAATCCAATAATTAAATCATCGAAAAATATTTATTTAATTCAATAAATACTCAAATTAAATTACAAAAATCTCGTTCGTCACAAGATGTCTATATCCAAATTCCTAGAAAGGCAGCTTACTCGTGTTACTTATATAAAAAATAAAAAAATCGAAAAAACAAAAACAAAATAAAATAAAGCTTACTTGTGTAGTTGTGTGTATCCTTGAACAATAGCACACTAGTAGTATAAGATTACACAAGGCGTGTTCATGTATTTGCTCTAGTATTTGGACATTTTTGAAGCTGCGTCAGTCAGTTGTCATGGCGCCATGGCAAGTCATGGCGCTTGTGACAACCCAGAAAATCAGATAGTCATGCAAGTTAAGTTTAAAGAATTATTATTTAATAAAATAGATTTTTATTAATAATATTCTGTGCTATGTGTTTATTAGTCGTTCTATAACGTAAGATGATTATAAAACGGTAGGATTCTAGGTATGTGCTAGATTAAATGCGTAAGAATTTTGAAGACGGAAGTAAATTTTTTCTGAGAAAATAAATTTTCCGAGAAAAAGACTAAAATAGGCATTATTCATTCGATGAAACTTAAGGGTTTAGGGTTTGAATAACTTAAGTCTTTTAAAGAGATTGGTATGTCCTAACGACATTCCGTTTCAAGGTTTTTCGGTAATATGTCGTGAAGAGTCATATTAGCCGATAAAAGTTTATCGAAAAACGTGCAGAAATTAGACAAAATAAAAAGCGACGAAAAATTTTGTTATGTACTTTTCGATCGTTTAGCTTTGTTTTGGGAAAACGTCATGGAAAACACTATTTACGAAATGTCCAATAAAATTTGAAAACCGAGAGTTTTTTGACTGTGGACTTAACCCTAAGATGTTAGGGAAAGTGAATTTGGAAGAAAAGAAATGATTAAGTGTAATAAGAATTATTATTATACGAGAAGAATACGCGTATAATACGAAAAATTATACGGTATAAATACGAAAGTCAAAGTTGACTATTTAGCTATTGGGCTTTGATTTTGTGAAGCCCAATAGGAAATGTTAGGAGGCCCAATGATATTTAAATCAAGGCCCAAAGGTTTGTTAAATCAAGCCCAAAATGAATTCGATCCAAGCCTAAACGAAGATCCGTTAAAGATGGGTTGAACCATGAATCACTGGGTGGGTCAACGGATGGGGCAACCCATAAGGGTCACCAAGCTTCCTTGAGAAGCTTGGTTGATATTATGAATGTGAGGAGGCGTGAATAGTGAAAGTAGGGGGTGGTTTGTAAGTTTTGCAAACTTAAAGGTTTTGAGACTATACAAGACCAAAAGTTAAGAGACCAATTTGTAAGAAAATTAAAGTTGATTTAAAGACCATTTTACCCCTAAGCCTTGAAATTTATATAAGGCTTGCCCTTTGTTTTCAAAGTGTTAGTTTATTTCACCAACACTTTGAAGAGCAAAGGCAAATATAGAGAGAAAGAGAGAAATTTCGAAAATCAAAGAAGGAGAAGAAGGAAGAAAAGCTAGCTAGTTTTGCAAGCTTTAAGAGGAAGAAGATTAAAGAAGAACGGTAATATCAAAACCTAGTTTTAATCCATATATTCTTTAGGTTTCATATGTTAAAAGTCATATAGCTTAATAGAAATGGAAGTATAAGACGAGAAAGAATGATATTAATATGGTTTAACCATAAGAATATGCAAGTAAAAAGAATTTGAAGTTAGTTCATCATTTTCTTTTAAAAAGCTTTTCATATGAACTTTTGATTTGCTTTGTTAATGCTTGATTCAAATGAATCCTATGAACGATCCAATGGAATAAAGAAGAATTAACGAATTTATAACTTTAATTAATGTATGACAAGTGAAATCGTAATCAAAATATCGATTAAGAATGAACGAAGAACACGAAGAACTATTTGTTGATGGACAAATTGAAAACCATTCTAATTAAAGCTTGTTGTTGATGGACAAGTTTAAAACCATCATATATATATATATTTGTTGATATATATGTTTAGTTAGGAGATGCTAGAATTGGTTAAGATGTAAGAAATGTTCATTTGGAACGAATTAAAATTATCGTATAACGAAGTTATGACGAAAATTTTAGTAAAGAACGTTAACCTGACGGAATTGTAATGTCGTAGAATGAACCTAAATAATTAGGGTTTCATAAGAATGTTAGAGAACATTGAAAATGTGAGTATTAGGCTTTAGAACGAACGTATTTGGAAATCGAATGAACGAATTACGGACGAACGAACGAAGAATGTTAATAACGTAGAATTAACAAACGACGAAATTTAAGTCTATGAAAAGGCTTGTTAACGGATTCAGAAAAATATTTTGTCCGGTGAAGTAGTACGTAATGAAAGCAAGAAAATAGCTTTGGAACGAATTCGTTCCGAGTTATAACGAAGAAGTTACGAGATCGCAAAGTAGCGTCTGAACCGTAGAAGAAAAACTGCAAAAAATTTCAATGGAACAGGGGCGGCACCGCAGTGCCTGCCAAGCCTAGCAAGGAGGCGCCGCAGCGCCTGGACGGTGGGAGTCTACTGCTAACTGGCGCCGCAGCGCCAGTTTAGCAAAGGGAAACAGGCGCCGCAGCGCCGGTGCAGGGCAATGCCCAGAAATGAGTTTTTAACTGCTCAAATCTTGGGGAAAGAATACGGAATGATTATGAACCTATAGTTCGCGTAATGTAACACTTAAAGAAGTGATTTAAGCCTTAAGTAAAGGTTGAATGAAAGTTTAAAAGGCGAGCAACGTAAGCGTTAAAACACTTAAACCAACGAAGATGCTTAGTGTACACATAAGATAAACGTGCTTAGCACACACACGTGTGATTTTAACATAAGATAATGAAGACTAATGAATGACGTGTAAATGTCGAAGAGTCGAGTTAATGATAATAACTTGAATAATGTTACGAGTTAAATAAACCGAACGTTGTAAGATGTGAAATGGAGGTAATGTAAAATGCTTAAAAGCCATGAACGCATAGCATTAACATTGAATGTTGGCTCTTGGCATACAAAAGATTGTATGACTTAGACGTTAAAGAATGATCATGTGGTATGACATTTATTTGTCAGAAAGTTGTAATGAATGATGATTAACTTAACGAACATTACAGTTTTAATGATTCAAGCAAGTTAAGTTAGAACGAAGGAAAAGGTAATGTGAATCTATCGTAAAAGATAATTATAAGAATTAAGACATTTCCGTATGTCGTAGCGTCGAAAGACGATAAGGAAAGATTGGTTGCGTAAACTTAAGTTATAAACTTGAATCATAAGAAGCTAAAGTTAAGTTAAACCAATGTGTAGGTCAAGTATATGACTAATTGGTATGTGTTATCTTTATGTGATATATGGGGATTTTGAAGAGTAGTATATCGTAAACTGTAAGCAGTAAGCAGCACTTAAGGCAAGTTTTCTAACTTCATTCATATTTGAAATGAATGCTAGTTTTCTTAAACTTACTCAAATGTTGTACTTGAGAAAATTTTACCTATGTGCAAATGGGTTATATTTGTACAAGGTGTTAGTATGTATGAGGTCATGTGCCAAACTTTCAACACTTATGTGTTTATGTGAGATGAACTGTTCTGTGATTGAATTAGTTAATGTGAAAGAGTTCTGTTTATTCATGAATTGTTAAGATCAAGTCTATGCTAATGATTTTAGCTGGACAAGATGTAAAGAAAAGAGTATAAGAATGAAGGTATGTCAAAAAAGTGAATGTTATTAATGTTTTAAAATGATAGGAATCAGAATTTATTCCTGTTATTCGAGCTGTTTCATAACTCTTGTTCAGTTATCGAAGTATTTAAAAGAATGTGATTTTTGATATTGTTGTTATTCAACTGATATGACTTGCTGGGCAATTGAATGCTCACACTTGCTTAAAATAAAAACATTTTTAGCGATACGAGTAAGATGAACTAAAGGATCCTGAGAAGATCAAGCTGATAAGCATCATGAAGAAGTGCTATCCATTGTATGAATAAGCATGAAGATTAAAGAGAAGACCAAGCCTAGACTTGTAGAATAGTTAATTAAACTGTTATGTATCTATTGTGGAGGATGAAAGTCACAATTGTAAAGAAGTAAGGAATAATGTAATTAATAACCATTATTTGAATGTATAAAGATTTTAAGGTAATAGAATTTGGGATATGAAGAGATATGTTGTTATACATTAAGATATAATGATGTATGTAAAGAATGAGAAGTCTCGTGACGTACCAAACTCGGGTTTATTTTGTATGTGGTGTTTGTTGAATTCTTCATTTCTTCTATTAGTTTTTAATATTAAGTATTTTATTTTTGGATTGTTATTGCTAAGTATTTACATAATTGTCCTTGACACACGCACAACACCCAAGTCCATGTAGCATACCTGCATTTAGCTGGACTTGCTAACTGCAGGTTTGCAGATATAGGGTGCTTACATGGTGCTTGTGAGATATTGTGCATTCTTCTCCCACTGGGCACTGGTCATTTTGCCATTTGTTTGGGGCTCATATTGTAGGCCTCAAAGTTTTATGTCACTGATGCTTGTAGAAACCTAGCATCATCTTTCAGTGGTAATGAATTTAGTTTCCTTCTTAAGTGATTTCTTTTGTAGAAATTGAATATACTTTGTCACGACTCTGATGTCTTTGGTATTTTTATGCTGAAAACCAACACATTTTGGCACGTCTCTTTTCTCAATTAGGACAGCTTTTGTTCTAAATTCTGATTAAATTTTTCTATTCATTTGCTCCTGTGCTAACTCTTGAAACTTTGCAACTTATCAGGTCATCCCACAGGAAGTTGTCCAAGCTCTTTATTCGGCTTGCAAAAGTGGTAATTTTGAATTAGCCGATAAAGAAGTTAATAATGTGACTGCAGAGGGATATCCAGTTTCTCAGATGATTTTTCTGGTCTCTTTCTTGCTAGTTTAATCACTGTCACCTTATCATGTCAATTTCCAGATCTTAAGTCTTAACCACTGATATGATCTCTCTGCCAGATGTTCAACCTAGTTGTTGAAGCAGAGGATGTGTCAGATGAACAGAAAGCAAGAATATTTAAGAAATTGGGTGAAGCAGACAAGGTTACTGTCTTGTTCAATCTAAAAATTGATTCAATATCTACACTTTGCAATAGCTTTGTTCATTATAAAACTGATAACTCTCAAAACCTCCTCTAAATCCTCAGTCGGTAGTATTTGATATTTGATACTCGCTCAATTCCAAAATATAGGATCAAGTTTGATTTTATAAAGTCCATTTGAGATATTTTCATAACCACAGATTGATATGAATTCGTTTATTTTTAGGCTATACAATTATGGAAATTGCAAAAGTTAAATGAGTCGCACCAATTTTGAATTTTAAAATATCTTCAATTGAGGTTAAAAAGTCAATAGTGATCTTATATTCGGAATGGAGGGACTACATTCCTCGGTTTGAAGCATAAAACTTGTTATATAAAACTTTGTTATGTAAAATGTTGCAAAGCTGCATTTTGTCGTTGAAGTTGTTAATTTTTTCTATATATATATATATATATATATATATATATATTTTTTTTTTATTTAAATTTTTTATTCATTTTATTGGGATACACAGGTACCCCATTCCCAACTTGTTGACTTTAAAATGACAGCATTTTTTTCTTCATAATGTTCTGATTCTTTTGACGATCTAACGTTTTATAGTTTAGTATGAGAGATTATTTGGTCCTGGAGTTGCAGTAAATTTGGTATCTGGCTTGAAAATTTTCTTTACTCCTAAGCATTCCCCCCCCCCCCCCCCCCTTTTTTTTTTTCTTTTCATTTTTTCTTTCCATCCCCTAATTTTGCATGAAACTCGAGTTCTGGTGGTACTACTCACTTTAGGCTAAGCCATGCCAGAAGGAATGCTGCAACTGTGGGTCATTCTGTAACGCTATATATAAACAAAACCAATTATCTAGTAACACGAATTTTTTACCTTCTCTTTTGTGGAATCTACAGCGTCTCATTGATGGAGCAGATGAGTATTTGCGGCTGTTATATGTGGCCAGCAATACAATGCGACCACTCTGTAACATGCCGCAAGAATTTTCCTACGACAATTAGGGAGTTAGAAAGGTGAGATATTGAGAAAGGTTATTTCTCTAGCTGTTGCAAACAAAGCTGTGGTAATATGTTTTACGTGTAAACTAGACCAATATTTTGAAACTTCTTTGAGGAGGCTATGCTGGTTTCTTGGTATTTTATTAAAAGAAACTTTTGCATGTTCAGTGCATTTTCCTTGCCCGATCTTCTTATGTGTAGAATTCTGGAATTTTTTAATCTAATTTGCATTAATACTTGAAAAACTAGTTTCTAAGATCAATAAACATTTAAGTATCCCTTCCGTTACACTAAAAGAGTCATAATTTGGTATGACAGTCATCAAATTTGGCACTTATAATTTCATTTTCATTATCATAATATGCAATTAAACTACCAAATTATTATTCTCAGGTATACGCATACATGAAATAAAATTCTCTTTAAATATTCGCAAATATTGTCAATCAAGATATTTTTTTATGACTCGGAGCAAATAGATAGTAACTGATAGATGCATTCCTCTGTCGAACAATGTGTTACACTGTTCCCCAAGTATATTTGCAAAAATGATAGATGTGATAGGATTATTGTTATTAGTTTAACACCATTAGTGATTATTTTATTCTATGATTAGTTTATTATTTAATTTATGGACTATTTGTTATTCCTTTTAAGGTCATTTGATACTTGAAAAAGGGGTTATAGAATATCACATTTTCATTTGAAATTATAAACCGTAGAAATGTTTCATAAAATAAAATAACGGACTATGCATGAAGTAAAATAGTTGTTAGTGATAATTAGTTAAATAGTTCGATCATACCCATTATTTTTGTTAATAAAGGTAGCCTTTAAGTATAAAATTCATTCCAATTGAATTCTTGAAGCTTACATTTATTACCTTCCCGCTCAAGCGATCCAAAAAAGTTACGGGGTGGACAAATTACTGATTCAACATTTCCTACCGGACTCCCTCTCCCTAATTGATATAAAATCCATTGACTTTGTCGTCTGTAAAGACGCATCAAGTTGACATTTACAACTTTTTCCTTTTGGTAGCCAAATAAATTCAAACATCAAACATTTTTACCTTTTTGACCTTGACAGACCCTACTCAACGACTACTAGCATGCAGGTGGACATCTTTGCTACCTCTCATTTCATTGTCTCCAGAAAATACATGGCAATCATACAAAATTATCATTAAACATTGGACTATTTTTCTCTGCTATCCTTTTCCATACTAGTAGTATAAGTCAAGCTTATGCATGGACATTGCAATTTCTAGGCATTGGGCCCCACCAACCCATTTTTTATGCCTCTAATTTCGCTGAAACAAACATAATCCTCATTTCAATTCTTATATATAATGGGGAGTAGCTTGTTTATGTAGTTACCCTTATTATGATGGCCATAGATGATTCATTTAAGAAACCAGGAGCTATTCCATTCAAGTGGGAGATCCGACCTGGTGTTCCCAAGGTCCATCAGCAAAAACAATCACTACCACTGGTCGATCACCACGTTTCATTTATCCTTCCAGAGAACGAAATAGAGCAATCTAGAGATCATAACCGTTCATTTCCAACAACCCCACAAAAGCTTACACCTCCACCTGCTGTAAAATCCTACTTCCAACCTCCAGCAGAGCTCCGGACCCGCTCCTCCCGCTCCTTTCTCTCAGTTCCACGTACACGATCGATGTGCCACCGTTTGGAAAGATCCATCCTTTCTAAACCCGAAATTGTTTCACAAGGTTGCTTCTTGACACCGACGCTAAGGCGAAAAACGGAAAAGAAGGGTATCCATAAGCTCAAACCCGAGTTTGAGTCTGAACCCGGATATACTTCGGATCTTGAGACACTATCAAGATGGTCTGTGTCAAGTAGGAAGTCCCTCTCTCCGTTTCATGACTCACCATCATCTTCCTCTTTCTCATCCAACCGGTCGTCGCCACGACCAGTGAGTGATGCCGAGTGGGTTGGCTTCGGGCTTTTCTAATGGAATATAGTGCTTGAGAATAATTTTTATAAGAATTGTCTGATTTTATACCATTCAATCTAAACCCGTCTACTCTATATTTTGAGATAAAATTTCAACTAGTTTATAGACCGTCTGTACGAAATTAATTCTCATATTCGTTCCATTAGTTAACTTTGTGTGTTAATTAAGTATAATTTTGATAAGAAGAGTAGTTAAGAAATGTTGATCAAGTGAGTTCAACGTTCAGACTAAAGAGGCAATATGATATCAGAAAGAGAAAGGAAAAAATATAGTCAAAGCTAATGTTCAAGTTATTTCTTTGTTATTGAATTTTCGTGAGCAGCTAGTCTTTATACTCGCTATCTTTCCGTGATAAGTGGGGTTATTATCTATTGGCCCAAGATGGTCTATCATTTATGGTTTTTTTTTTCCCCAAATAGAGTGAAACTTTGTTAATTAATAATTTTGAAAATTTAGAATTATTAGCTATTAAATTTGTATATACTTTCATTAATCAAAAACTTGCTTCCATTTATATATGGAGAAAACCAACTTTCACAACTATTGTTGAATCATTACAATCAAGTCACTTTTGTTCCACTTACTTAAGTTTTGCCTCTACATTTTAAGAGAATGACACATTTGTTCAAAAACTAATTATAGCAAGGCTATTTTACAACAACAATTGTGTTCCACAATTGTAATAGCTGTAGGATTGCGGAAACAAGATCAAATCATCCAATCTAATTGTAAACGCGATGCAAGCGTGTAAAATAGCAATTTAAAATTTTTCGCAATCCCGATGTAGTCTTATAAAACATCATTAATTGAGAAATGATAAAGATGTACCTTTGAAGAGAATCAACACTTTAATGTAGACTTCAAATGCCAATCCTTGTTCCTTTGCGATCTCTCCAATCCCCGGATCACACATTTGTTATAAAAGTATGCAACGCCTAAGAGGTATCCACCAAAAATAATAGATTGAAGATGCAATTTTAGACTCAACAAGATCTTGGATGGCTAGTCCTAATTCTCTCTATCCTAACACCTTAGAGTTTTGAGAATGCTTGCAAGAGAGATGCAAGTTGCGAGAGTTGCATTAGTTTATTCCACAATAAGACTCATTTTATTTATAAACTAACCTTAATCCTAAACCTGTTAGAAGTTAATGTTTTAATTTAATTCCCAATCTAATTAGGAACTAAATAATAAGACTTCTCTTATTTATTTATAATCTAGTATTTCTCCAAATACTCAATTATAAATGTTAGTATTTTTTCAAATACCATATTATTATTATTATTTAGTCAATTTTATAATAATATTAATATTAATAATAATAATAAGATGACTAATCTTATTAATTTATAATATTAGTATTTCTCTAAATACTTAATTATAAATCTTAAGCTATTTTCCACTAATAAATTAAATACACTTAATTTATTATTATTAAGCCAATCACTTCTAAAGTCATATTTATCCTTTTTGTAGTGTGACTGTAAGACCCCAATTTTTTATGAATAAGATTTAATTTTCTCTACATATTATTTTAAATAGTAAGGTGTTGATTTGATAAATGTGATAGTTATGGGTGATATGTGCAAATTTTACAAAGTAAACAAGTTGTCATAAAATATTCGTTTTGTCGGAGAATATTCCTTCTGTCGGAGAATATTATATTCGGTAAAATACGACGGCGGCGCCGAAATAACCAATAATTGGTGGGGCTCATAACGAAATAATTGTCGGATATAGAAAGCGACAGAAGTAACCTTTTTATAAAAATAACGACAAAATTTTTACCGTTAAACTGTTGAAATACCCGATGATAAAAATACAGTAATACGCGTTGTTGCACAGTAGCACACGGTATTGCACAGTATTTTTAATTATTGATTCTTACGTAAGAAATCACTCATTCAATAATTGTCACAGTAACTCATATTATTTAAATGATATTATTAGATAGCATTATTGGCAATGTCTAGAAAGTTTTGTCGAGGAAAGGGGTTAGATTACATAATTGCGCGCTAATAAGAATAAATCCTTATCGGACAGCCCTCTCTTTCTTGGGAATGACCTGGTTGTCAATATTGTGATTCTATAATTTTAATTGTGAACAACAATTGATTGTTGATAAATATGATAAGTAAATATTTGTTCTATTTTGATATAAATGGAGGAATTTTTAGCATGAGACATTTGTTGAAAGTTGGCATTTTATCTTCTCCGATAAAATATTCATTCAAATATATTATTTATAATATATTATAATTTTATAAAATATAACTGTTTAAATAGTAATATTATTATAATATATGATGTTCATGCATGTGAATTTATTAAAGGAGAGTGGAGGTGAGAAGGTTTGTTTTGTATTCTTTATTTTCCAAGTTGGTGGGTTGAAAAAACTCCTGCAATTCATTTTTTTCCAAATTATGGTTAGTGGCAGACATAAGGGGCCACTTGATTGGTGGATAATGAATGGTTGGTGAATGATAGTGGGTGGCTGCAATATTTTTCGAACTTGTTGAATTAATTGCCAAACTTTGCCAAACCCTCTCCCTCAATTGCACTATAAATAGGTGGATCAGATGAGCAACCAAGACACACACCATTACAATACAAAAACTCTTCTACTTCAATATTGTGGGTATTTTTTTTGAGTATAAAGATACTTTGAATGTAGTTTATAGTGCAAGATTTTCTCAGAATAATATTCGTTATACCAGTCAGATCTAGTTTCTACTAAGGTAAAGGATATTATTTTTCTCGTAAAGGTTGTTATCTTCTTTCAATACTCGTAAGGGTTGGTATTCTATTCTTTATTAAGCTGTGGGAATAACCTGTCTACGCGGATTACCGCATGCATGATGAATTACCCTTCGCATTCATTGTTTATTAAGCTGTGGGAATAACGTACCTGTCTACGCGGACTACCGCATGCCTGGTGAACAACCATTCGTATTCATTCTTTATTAAAGTTGTGAAAATGATCTGTCTACGCGGATTACCGCATGACAGGTGAAAATTCATTTGCAGTTTCGTATATTATTTCATTTTATATTCATAAATCTAAACTTACTATAGTAAGTATTGCTTCTATAATTTCTGAAATGATTAGAAATTGCTTAAGATTTTCGCTTCATCTAATATTATTTCACTGAAATATTGGTCTGAACTTTCTTATTAAAACTTTAATCTTTTCATATCGGGGTACTATGTTGGGTTTGTACGAAATCGTGACGCAATCAAATTGCAAAAATTAGCGGAAGCATTGGTATATCAAAGTTTAAAAAAATTTCTACAAAACCATTACCCGGATCATCCTTTATGCAAATTATTAATTTAAAACGATAAATAAGAAGTTATGGAATCATACCCTTGTAGAACGAAGCTTCCACAGGTACTAGTTCAACTCCTTGTTCTTCGTGATCTCCTTGAATTTCCGGATTAGATTCCTTTCTTTGATCAACGTTAGCCACCCAAGTGTTTGGCCTCTAGAGGTGATCCACCAAGGAAGAGAAATTATCAAGAAGGAGGGTGTTTGGCTTAGTGTTCTATCCTCTATAGAAAAGGAGTACTCTCAAACAATTAGAATTGCATCATTTAATATCTATTATAAGACTTCTCTTATATAGACATTGGTCAACCCTTCTAATCCTATTAGACATGGGATTTCTTTTAATTAATTAAACTCCTTTAATTAATTTAGGCTTCCCACCACAAGGGAATAATTAATTAAATTCATTTAATTAATTTGTCTCCTAATCTTATTAGGAATAAATGAGAGTACTAAATATTAAATTAATTACTAAACTCCTTTAGAAATTAAAATAATAATAATTGTAATAATATTAATAAGACTCCTCTTATTAATTTATATTTAATATTTCTAAAATATTAAATAATAAACATTAAGCTATTTAATTTATTCTATCACCATAGATTAAATTAATTATACTTAATGTATTATTACGATTATGCCATTACCTTCTTAAATAATTATTCTTCCTTTTATGGTGTGACCCTTTAGGTTCTCCATATTAAACCGGTTGTGAATAAATCAATTAAAACAATTTTAATCTTATTTAAATAAATAAATTAAACTAATAATCTATTTAAATAAATAATATTTATTCTACAATAGGGATAAGCCTCCCTAGCGATCAACGACTTTCCAGATAATATAGATTTCAACATTAATCATAAAAGAACCTGTGAGTTAATAGTTACCATACAATTCAATCCTTCCACCATACAATGTCCCAATTAAATATAAGACATGGATTTACTGTCAAGTCTTATTTTATTTAATTATATGTATTTCGATTAGAAAATGCACAACTCCAAATAATGCAAATTAAAAACTCCTTTCTAATTTCATTTCACCTTGGCCAAGGATTCCTGGGTTGTCATTTAACGAATCACATAGGACATATCTCCTCTTTTACTAGAGGTGGTAGATTCTTTATTGATCATTCATTATCTCCATATGTAACTCATTATACCCAAGCATACCCTATATATGCCTTAAAAGGTCTTAAGGAATAAGTCAAAGTATAATTTGTTACATACAAGATACTATGATGATCTCAAGTCCAAGGATCACTTGTACTACTATCACATTAGGAATTCCTATTGACATGCGAGTAAAACTCCATTAGGTATTCCATAGCGAATCACGTTCAGTGAACTTATTCTCCAATAAGCACCTACATACTTGCTTTAGTGTCTCCACACAAATGATCATGAGATCAATCATCCTCATCCAATGAGCAAGCAACATATGTACCAATCTATCCAGATTTACTAATCCCCTTTTTAGTAATCCCACGATTGGGAACTATTTAAGTTTTAAAACTTTCTAAGAATTTAGATCTCATTAGCATGATCATCATCATGATTCTAAAAGCATTGCTTAAAACTATGGGTTATTTACATATTATAAAAACAGCAACATGTAGATAATTAAAGGCCTTTAATAAATGAATATTTCATTAATAAATAAATAATATTGTTTACAAAGTACGTGCTTTATCATCATACATGATTGGCTTGTATGCACACTACTATCAATCTCCCACTTGCACTAAAGCCAATCGCCATGGTATCTCATACCCATCTTCTCTAAGTGACGATCAAACTGCTGTTGTGTTAAAGCTTTAGTAAATGGATCTGCAATGTTGTCTTGAGAGTCTACACGCTCCAAGGTGACGTCTCCTCTTTCAATGATCTCCCTGATCAAATGAAATCGCCGCAACACATGTTTAGATTTTTGATGAGACCTCGGTTCCTTAGCCTGTGCAACTGCTCCTGTGTTGTCACAGTAAATGGGAACTGCTTCTCCAATACTAGGAACCACACCAAGTTCAGTTATGAACTTCTTCATCCAAACAGCTTCCTTTGCAGCTTCACTTGCAGCTATATACTCTGCCTCTGTCACTGAATCAGCAACTGTTTGCTGCTTGGAACTCTTCCAACTCACTGCGCCTCCGTTCAAGGTAAAAGCATACCCCGAAACAGATTTACTGTCATCTTGGTCCGTTTGAAAACTTGAGTCTGTGAAGCCCTCGAGTTTTAATTCAGACCCACCGTAGACAAGAAAAATATCCTTAGTCCTTCTCAGGTATTTTAGGATATTCTTCACTGCCTTCCAGTGCTCTTCTCCTGGATTCGACTGGTATCTGCTCGTTACACTAAGTGAATGAGCAACATCCGGTCTAGTACATATCATACCGTACATGATAGATCCTATTGCAGAAGCATAAGGGATCTTACTCATACGGTCTCTCTCCTCAGGTGTTTTTGGGGCCTGTTTCTTGGAGAGATGTATTCTATGGCTCATCGGCATGAGACCTCTTTTGGAATCTTCCATGCTAAATCTCTTTAGCATTGCATCAATGTACGTTCCTTGGGATAAACCAAGCATCCTTTTAGATCTATCTCTATAGATCTTTATCCCCAAAATATAGGATGCTTCTCCCAAGTCCTTCATGGAGAAGTGTTTAGATAACCAGATTTTAATCGATTGTAGCATAGGAATGTCATTCCCTATCAGTAATATATCATCAACATATAATACAAGGAATAAAATTGCGCTCCCACTAACCTTCTTGTACACACATGATTCATCGTCATTTTTGATAAAATCAAACTCTTTGATTGTCTCATCAAAACGAATGTTCCATCTACGAGAAGCTTGCTTCAATCCATAAATGGATCGTTGCAGCTTACAAACTTGATTTATTCCAACCTTTGAAACAAATCCCTCTGGCTGTGTCATATACACATTCTCCTCAAGTTTTCCATTGAGGAAGGCCGTTTTCACGTCCATTTGCCAGATCTCATAGTCGTTATAAGCTGCAATCGCAAGCAAAATCCGAATGGACTTGAGCATAGCTACTGGTGAAAAGGTTTCATCATAGTCAACTCCTTGTCTTTGTTTGAAACCTTTTGCAACCAGTCGGGCCTTATAGGTCTCCACCTTACCGTCCGCTCCACTCATTCTTTTAAAGACCCATTTACACCCAATAGGCTTAATGCCTTCAGGTGGTGAAACCAAAGTCCATACTTTGTTTTCATACATGGAGTCCATTTCGGATTTCATGGCTTCAAGCCATTTCCCTGAGTCTTTATTACTCATGGCCTGTTCGTAATTCAATGGATCGTCATCATTCATGATGTGTACCTCATCGTCATCCTCTATAACGAATCCATACCTCTCAGGTATCTTCGGTACTCTCCCAGATTTACGAACAGGGTGTGGTATAGTAGGTTCTTCTACTTGGTCAGGTACCTGACTTTGATCCGTGGTAATTTGTGGTTCTTGAACTTCTTCAAGATATATCTTACTCCCACTAACCCCTTCATGGATAAACTCCTTTTCCAAGAAGGCAGCATGTTTCGCAATAAACACCTTTTGATCAGTTAGATGATAGAAACAATACCCTACAGTTTCTTTAGGGTATCCCACAAATCTACACTTTTCTGATTTAGTCTGTAGCTTATCATGCTCAAACTTTTTGACATAAGCTGGACAACCCCAAGTCTTAACATGCTTAAGATTTGGTTTCCTCCCCTTCCATATCTTATATGGAGTCTTTGGGGCGGATTTGGTAGGTACCTTGTTAAGTAGGTATGCAGCCGTTTCTAGGGCATATCCTCATAAGGAAATTGGAAGGTCGGTAAAACTCATCATAGATCGAACCATGTCCAACAGTGTTCGATTTCTCCTTTCAGATACTCCATTTAACTGTGATGTACCTAGAGGAGTCCATTGTGAGATTATACCATTTTCTTTGAGATAATTGAGAAACTCACCGCTTAAGTATTCTCCACCTCAATCTGATCGAAGTATCTTTATACTCTTGCCCGTTTGTTTCTCTACTTCACTTCTGAACTCTTTGAACTTTTCAAATGATTCTGACTTGTATTTCATTAAATACACATATCCAAATCTTGAGTGATCATCAGTGAAAGTAATAAAATAAGAATACCCACCCCGTGCACTTGTTGTATAGGTCCACAAACGTCTGTGTGAATCAATGCCAACAACTCTGTAACTCTTTCTCCTTTTCCACTAAAAGGAGATTTAGTCATTTTACCCATGAGACAAGATTCACAAGTTGGATATGATTCATAATCAGATAACTCAAAGAGCCCATCTTTATACAACTTGGATAATCTTGTTTCATTGATATGACCGAGTCTACAGTGCCACATGTAGGTATAATTAATATCATCTCTTTTCCTTTTCTTAGTTTGTTCAATTTGAAAAATATTTTCTTGTAAGTCAAGTGTATAAAGTCCATTTCGCAAATTTCCAACACCATATAAAATATCGTCTTTATAAATAGAACAACTATTGTTCTTTATAACAATGTTAAATCCCTCCATATCCAATACAGAAATTGAAATAATATTTTTAATAATATTCGGAACATAATAACAATTATTAAGATAAATAGACTTGCCCGAAGGCATTGCTAAATAATAAGTTCCTACAGCTAATGCAGCAACCTTTGCTCCATTCCCCACTCGTAGGATCACCTCATCATTGTTCAGCTTTCTATTTCTGACCAGTCCCTTCACATTATTACATATGTGAGAACCACAGTCGGTATCCAATACCCAAGTAGAATTTTGACTTTCTGAAAAATTAATTTCAATCATGAACAAACCTTGATTGGAAGTCGAAGCTTCTCCAAGCTTCTTCTTTGCCAGAAACTTCTTGCAGTTCCTCTTCCAATGACCCGGCTCGTTGCAATTGAAGCACATTCCTTTGCTAGCTGGATCAGATTTCTTTTGTTCCTTTATGTTCACTTTGCCCTTGGTCATCCGAGATCAGAAGAGCTCCTTAGATATCTCATATCTAGCAGTCCTACTTTATTCACCATACAACTCCTTGAGGTGAATCAACATAGTAGAAGCATCCATGTTTTCGTGCTGACGCTGAAGCTCGTTATTCATGGATGCGAGCATGATGCATTGTGCCACAGATGCATCATCTTGCCACTTTACAATGGTGGCAATCTCTTCCTTAGAGGCTGTTTCTGGAACAGTTCCAGGGACAGGTGAGTTTAGGACATAAGAAATCTTTTCAGCAGTGAGAACTATTCTCAGATTTCTTAGCCAGTCCGTATAATTCGGCCCGGTAAGCTTATTAGCATCAAGTATGCTTCGCAGTGAAATTAGTGATTTTGACATTTTTAAAATTTTGCATGTGAAAAACAACATTTTAGCAAACATTCATTTTATTAATTTTGCATACCAAAATAAATTTAGGTCTTTATTTTAAATTGGTATCTCCCACTATTTTTATCAAACTATATTACCCTCACTTATATAGTTCGGACAACATCTAATTAAAGATTTGCTAGTGAGAATAAGGATCCCATTTCAAATGTATATAACCTTGTGGATAGCACAACAAGCGATATACAAATAAATAGGTAAACAACTCTTGTCAATTACATCACTATATAACTCCTTTTATTTTGCCTCTTAAATCATAATGGTCAAGTGTGTGCACATCCGAACTAAAACGATTTAAGTTAAGTCCAGCCTAGCACTTCTATAAATTCAAAAAAGAAAAATGTTCGTCCTTGTGGATAGCACAACAAGACTAGATCGTTCAATTTTCTTGATAAGCATCAAATGTGATTAATTAACATCTTAAATATGCAATACTCGCCTTGTGGATAGCACAACAAGCTCATATTAAATATTTAATACTCTATTAATTTATCATGCTAGAAGGCGACGTTCAATATTCCAAATATCATTTGAACGCTTCGGACTTAATATTATTTCTTTGAGGGATTTGTTATTATTTGTCTCATCTTGTTTAGCGTGCATGCACATATATATATAAAATACGCGTCATTTTATTAAACATGCGAAGCATGTTTGCATAAAATATAATATATATAATATTTAGCATGCAATATAGAATACTATATTCTACCCAGATTGATTATGGACTTTTATTCTAGTTTGGTTCACTAGAGCCACCAAGTGAACCAAAAGGTCAAACTTAGGAGTGCAAGAATTTAAATTTAAATATAACTATTACATTTAAACCCGGGCTCCATACAAACGGGTCTTCACGCGCTCCTTGCTCCTTGGTCTCCAATTTTTTCAAGATAATTCTAACTATTTCTATTACATTAAACTATTTAATTTAAATAGAAACCTTGATCAGCAGTCAAGGGGAAGTACATAGGAGGGAGATAGAATTTTACATCAAGAAATTTTTTTTTTAGAGAAGACGAGGTACACAGACCCCATTTAATAAAACCCATTCATTCAACCATTCAACTAAAATAAAATCCAATCACATTGGTCAAATAGTCCATAATCAATCCCCATTTATTATCATACATATCACCATATATATCAATAAATAAATATTCACCTCATGAATTAAAACATTCCATATATATATGAGTATCATTTAATGGGCAATTTTAAATTGCATGAAATCCAATTTCAAGATTAAAATAAACTCTTTATTTTAATTATAAAATTATTTAGAATATAATATATAAATATATCATATTTTTTTTAAAAAAAAGATGTCACCTTCTTTTATTAAAAGAGTCCTGCAGGTTTATTAAAAAAAAATCCTTTCCTGATGGGTCACCTTCTTTTTGGAGTAAGAAAGAGACAACACCTTTTCTTTGCAGAATTCAAGATTAACACCCAAAAAAAATTGTGATCCGTCCCAAAAAAAAGTCATTTTTTTTTCTTAAAAAAAAATAATTTTATACAATAAAATTATGCCCAATAAATTATTTTAAATACATACCCATATGTATATGAAATCAAAATAAATTAATAATTGCATAAAGATTTGGCTCTGATGCCACTGTTGGGTTTGTACGAATTAAATATAAGACATGGATTTACTGTCAAGTCTTATTTTATTTAATTATATGTATTTCGATTAGAAAATGCACAACTCCAAATAATGCAAATTAAAAACTCCTTTCTAATTTCATTTCACCTTGGCCAAGGATTCCTGGGTTGTCATTTAACGAATCACATAGGACATATCTCCTCTTTTACTAGAGGTGGTAGATTCTTTATTGATCATTCATTATCTCCATATGTAACTCATTATACCCAAGCATACCCTATATATGCCTTAAAAGGTCTTAAGGAATAAGTCAAAGTATAATTTGTTACATACAAGATACTATGATGATCTCAAGTCCAAGGATCACTTGTACTACTATCACATTAGGAATTCCTATTGACATGCGAGTAAAACTCCATTAGGTATTCCATAGCGAATCACGTTCAGTGAACTTATTCTCCAATAAGCACCTACATACTTGCTTTAGTGTCTCCACACAAATGATCATGAGATCAATCATCCTCATCCAATGAGCAAGCAACATATGTACCAATCTATCCAGATTTACTAATCCCCTTTTTAGTAATCCCACGATTGGGAACTATTTAAGTTTTAAAACTTTCTAAGAATTTAGATCTCATTAGCATGATCATCATCATGATTCTAAAAGCATTGCTTAAAACTATGGGTTATTTACATATTATAAAAACAGCAACATGTAGATAATTAAAGGCCTTTAATAAATGAATATTTCATTAATAAATAAATAATATTGTTTACAAAGTACGTGCTTTATCATCATACATGATTGGCTTGTATGCACACTACTATCATACTATTCATTCGAGTACTATTCACTAGATACTTTTCACAGAGTGCTATTCACCGGGTACTATTCACGATAAAATTGGTTTCTTTTTCTATCCAAATTATCTTTGATTTATGAATATTACTCCTGAAATTGGATCCATGTTTTGATCTCCATATTGACAACTTGGACAATCTTGAACTCTGGATAAATTGAATCTCTAATATTTGTCCTTTATCTCACTGGATTCGTTCTTCATATCATTTTTCATCATTCTCAGTCTTAAATTATGGTGAAAGTTATCTTTTGGCCCGTACTGCAAAGATGAACTGTTGATTGATGAACAAAGATGAACTGTTGATTGATGAATATTTTTGGCCCGTAGTGCAAAGATGGACAGTTGTTTGACATGATCACGACCACTGGTGATACAAATGAATATCATTGGCCCGTAGTGCAAAGATAAATTATTGATTTGAAATATTTGTTGATGGGTGTTACATGGATAAAATATTGATGATGAAATTTTAAATCATAGAAGATAGTACACATCATTCTCTACTTGACTATTCTAATTGATTGCTATTTTCGCTGCAGTTGTTGATCTAAAACTTGTTGTCCATAATATTTTATCTGGTTTATTGGAGGCTAACGATAATTTATTCTTCATTATCCTGGTCATAATATTCTTTACTGAGCTAGTTGAGCTCACCATTTTCTTCCATTGTTCTCTTCAGGGAATGAAAATATAGCTGAGACTAGCCGGAGAATGGAGTGATGGTTCGAGATATTGCTATAGAAGTCCTTACTATTTTGTAAAATAGTGTTATAATAATTGTAATGAGGACTTATTTGAGCGTTTATATTTTCGTATTATATACGATCTGTATTAAAGCTCACAGTTTGTGTAGTTGTATTTTGCACGACCGTTTAATATAATAAAGATTTGTATTTGAATTCTATATCATGTATTTGGCGACTCAAAATGGGTTGTGTGGGCCTATTTTGGGGGCGTTACAGTTGGTATCACTACAAGAAAAAACTCTATTTCCGACGAAATTTTCCCTCGGAGATGAGCTTATTCTGTTGAACCTAACCTATTTTTGACGGAAAATTCCGTCGGACATTCCGTCGTATATACACGTGTCGAAAATAAGTCTGTCGTAAATTTCGTCGAACATTTTCTATCTTCGACGGTCTTATTTTTGACTATATTCCGTCTGACCTAAGCTAACTTCGACGGATTAGTTACGAGGGAAATATACCGTCGAGGATTAGGGCTGTTATTTTCGACGGAATCTTCTCTTGGACATAGCTCATTCACGACGGAAAAATAATTTATTAAAAATGTAATTATTTTTTAATTTCGACGGACATTCCCTCGGAAATAGCTTAATTTCGATGGAAAATAAAAATTATTAAATGAGCAAGAAATTAATCTGGTTTTATATATCCGACGGAATATCCGTTGGAAATAGCTTATTCCGTCGAATTTAAGAATTTTTTTGAAAATGCAATAACCAGGTATTTAAACCCATATATGTATCTGTAACCTGTTTTATCCCAATACAGCCAGACAACAATATATTTCACATTCAACAACAAATGTAATTCTAAAAACCTGTATCAATTCACAACAACGAACGTAATTCTAAAAACCTGTACCAATTCGCAACAACAAACGTAATCGACTAACTGAAAACAAATAAACTTCAACAACGATAAAGAATATAAGCTACAAATGTTCTACAAATAAATGAATACAACGTAATCTCATTATACAGACGCAACTATATAAACTACGTACAATATGTACAAATGTTCTACAAATGAATAACATAAATACGTACTAATGAACTAGAATGAATAACATATAAAAATGAACTATAATCTAGTAGTATCATCATCGGGCGAAGGTGGACGACGCCTGTCTGGTTTGTGAAAATCTCTGTCGTCCTCCTCATCGTCATCGTCATCGTCATCGTCAAACCGCTCGTCATCGCCGCCAGCCCGTTCGCCATCGCCACCCTATTGAAAAAATTATAAATAAAAATCATTAGTTCGTATATATGTGAGAATTAACAAGCTAGCTTTAAATGAAAATACCATAAACAATAAGAATACTTGAGTAGGCAGGGGGAGGACGAAAAGCCTTCTCCAAGAGGGTAATCACCATCCGGAGCATCTCTCTGCTGAAAGCGTCGAACTGCTCTCGCGGTAATCTCGTACTCTCTGCGGAGGCCCCTGCTATAACCTCCTGAGCAACATGGTGAAGACGAGAATTGGAAGGCAACTGCTGACGGCGAAAGACCGGATCGGTACGGAACGTATCCGACACGGCCCCTATCAGCCTCTGGAAGATCTCGTCATCCAAGCCAGCGCCCGTATTAGATGGTCCGACATGTGCTCTCGGACGCTGGCGCTGGCTAGAGCCTACAAAAAGAGACAAATTCCATTACTAATAATAATTTATATAATGTGATAAATTCTGATAATTTCGTGAAACATAAAAAATATTATTACCTCCAGGGAGTGTATATGCGGGTATTCTCGGCAGACCCAACACTCGATATCTGCCGGTACGGCTAGTAGGGGGATCCTGAGACGCGACCCATAGTATCAGCTCCTCATCCCGATCTAATACAATATCGGGAAGGGGAGTGGCGGAGTCTGACGGCTCAGAACCCCTCCTAATAGCCTCCAACTCAGCTATACGAGCGTCCCGAAGCCTCTGAAATCGGTCCTGTAATTTATTTTTTATAAGTGTGTTAATTATATCATTTTATTTACGATTGAGTATTACTAAAAGCTAAATAGTAAGATGAGTTTTACCCGTATAGCCACAGCTGCCTGAGACAAAACACGCTGGTCCTTAGGCGTGTGGGCTCTATCCCAAAACTCTAGAATGGTGGGATCTCGGCCTAAGGACCTACTCAAGGGCTAATAAAAACATTTATAAAACAGGTATTAAGTATTTGCGTAAGAACTTGATAACTAAACAACTAAATACAACCCACTTACCGTCTTTGCCTCCTCGAATGACTGAGAACCAGTGGTGTGTACTATGCGGAGCTGACCATGGTTCTTCTTTGCCTGCTCAGATTTCTTCTTGAAGTCATCAACATCCCAGTGCGCACACATAGCCTCCTAAGCTAAATCGAAGACTATGCGAGGCTGATGAGATTTGATGGTGGTCCCGAGCTGGTCCTCAACTGCCCGGGCTGCCATATGTCGCATCTCATACAGCCAGCCAGAGTAATTCTTAGCGACATGTGATATAATCACATCGTCGCCAGCTGTCTGAGAGATAATCGGGTCAAATCTATAATAAACCTATAACAAAAGTTTAAAAATTAGAAACAATTGATTTCGTCGTCCTAATACAACTATGTATTAATTAATATAATATGCTTAACTTACGTGAAACTCCCGCAAGATAGTCTGCATAAAAGTGGTATCGTACAGCGCATACTGGCTGAACCGTATGCACCCAGTCTGGAGGTGCGTCAAATAGATGACGTGTAGGGTGTGCTTAGCCACCGGGTCTAGTATACTACAGAAAAAATATAACAATATGTGTTTTGCAATAACTGACAGAAATATTAACAATATATTAACACTTACTGTCCAGAAGCAACATCCACCGGTACTATATGTGGAACTGCCGGCGGACGACCTAAGATACCGAGGTTAGTCCCTCGGTGTCGTTGACGAGGTATATCTGTAATAATTGTATTTAACTGAGTCAATAAATATAAACTAATGCAGTTTGAGATATATTTAAATCGTAGTTAAGATAACTTACTAGCTCCTGAAGACAAGCCGTCGTCGTGGCTACTGTCTCCCGTACCGGATCGCCCACCACCTCGGCGACCTCCACTGCTATGTCTAGTCATGAATATCCTACTGCAATAACCAAATTGGTAAATTATGAATATGTAAGGTTTAAGAATGTGGTATTTACTAATATGAATGCTAATTTTCAATTACTTACGCCATCAAACCCATCAGAATCAACATGTATATTAGTCTCGGATTCGGTATCTTCTTCATCCTCAGTTTCGAGATTAGTTTCGTCATCGTTATCAACATCGACGACTACATAATCACTCACGACGACGTTTTCCTCGACATCCTCATCGTCAGGTACGTCAATGACATCAGTATCCATCACATCTTCAACATTGAACACTACGGCCAAAGGGTTGCTAACATCTTCATGAAACGCCTCATCTATACCAAACATGTTCTCAGCATCAAATGAACGTGTTTTAGTTGTGACTACTGTGTACCAGGGGCTTCGAGTATTTACGACATTAGGAGCGTAATACACTTGAGTCGCTTGACTTGCTAACACGAACACGTCATCAGACTTTAACATCGACTTGATGTCTACGATTGTGATTCTATTACGATCAACTTTAACCCCCTTTTCAGTATCAAACCAGCTACACTTAAATGTAACTACCTTTTTACCTCCGCGATAATTGAGCACAACCACATCCTGTAAACGTCCATAGTAATTGGACTTAGAATCTTGGTAGCAACTTCCCAACACCACAACCCCAGAATTGACTAATGTGAGTTCATTTAAGTCATCGACCCTAAATCTGTACCCATTCACGATGCATCTGGGAAAAGAACTAACAACTTTGTACGGTCCTTGGATGACATCTATAAAACGCTCAAAAATGTTCTCTTCTTCAACCCGTTGCTTAAACCACTGTTGGAAATTAACATTAGTGAATGTTTCCAACTCTGCTGCAGTAAAAGCTGGGTTAGAAGCATACGCTTCCTCTTCGAATGAACTGCGTAAATAGTAAAATGTCTTTAACATATAGATGACTACACTTGTAAATTGCACTAAATACCTCAAATAATTATTCATACCTGATGTATCTAGATACTTCGAACATATTTAGAAGCACGTATGTAGATACAATCTTTAACTCTTTGTCGCTTAAGAAAGTCTGCGTCTCATGGCCAAAAGGTTTAGCCGGATATGTGAATACAACTAACTTATCATTAGTATGAGACAATGGACCAACGACCTCATTTCTACTTAAATGATTGTGCTTCGTTGAGACAACATCGTCAAAATACAATGAACAGAAGTTGACAAGCTCTTCCTCCGTATAGCGTTCAACAATAGAACCCTCTACACGAGCTTTGTTCTTCACCTTTTGTTTTAATCGGCGCATATACCTAAGATAAATATTTCGACAAATATATATGAGTATTATTAATATGATGAGCAACATAAAGCAATTTGTAGTTTATATTACCTCTCAAAAGGATACATCCATCAATATTGCACCGGTCCTCCAAGTTTGAGTTCATACGATAGATGAATAGGCAGATGTTCCATCGAGTCAAAGAATCCTGGAGGAAAGATCATTTCGAGCTTGCAAATGGTATTAACAATATTTTTCTCCATCTGCTCCACATCAGTGTACTTAATTACAGTTGAGTAAAGATCTCGAAAGAAATTTGAAAGTTCGGTCAATGTATTCAAAACTTTTCTGGGTAACATCTCACGAAATGCAATTGGGATCAACTTCTGCATGAATACATGACAATCGTGACTCTTGAATCCAGAAATTTTCAATTGCTCGACCTTACAACAACGTGTTATGTTCGACGCATATCCATCTGGAAGCTTCAACCCATTAACCCACTTACACACGTCTTCAACTTGTTGCTTAGTAAGACAATATGACGCTTTAGGTTTCGTATTGTTAGGGCGAAGCCACAATTCTGGCCTAATGTTCAATGCATCCAAATCTTTTCGAGCGTTGTCATTGTATTTGGTTTTACCACTCATATCTAGCATGGTGTAAAACAAGTTCTCGAAAACATTCTTTTCGGTATGCATGACATCTATACAATGATGAACTGAAAGTGTGCCCCAATACGGCAACTCAAACCATATGGGCGAATGTGTCCAATTATGAGTCTTCCCGTACCCGGCTGCTCTCAATTTACGTTGCTCCTTCCCTGACAAAGGAAAATCAAGCTGGTTCAACCAGCCCAAGACCTCACTGCCCGACAGTCGACCAACAACCCCCTTCTTCTTTGTCTTTCTGTTGAACTGTGCAGACATCTTTCTGTAATTGTGATCATACGGCAAGAATCTACGAGCAATTCCAAAGAAGGTACATTTCGGCCCATACTGCAACTGATTGCCTTGCACATCCCCCATACACACTGGACAGGACAGCTTCCCGTGAGTTGACCAACCACTAACTATCCCAAGAGCCGAAAAGTCAGTGATAGTCCATAACAAGGCTGCCTTCATCACAAAATTCTCGCCTTTTGATTTATCATACGTCTGGGCCCCTGTCTCCCACAACATTTTAGTTCATCTACTAACGGTCGAAGGTACACGTTAATGTCTTTTGTAGGACTTTTACCCCCTAGTATGAGTAAAGTCAAGAACAAATACGGATCCCTCATGCACATCGACGGTGGAAGATTATAAGCGACCATAATCACTGGCCAAACTGAGTACGGGCTGGCTAAAATTATTGAAAGGGAAAAAGCCATCAGTAGCCATGCCAAGCCTAACATTCCTGACTTCTTACGCAAATTCATGATAATTTGCATTAAATCTCTTCCATTCATCTCCATCAGCTGGGTGAGTCAGCTGACCAGGCACGACATCCTTTGTTCGATGCCAACTTATATGTTGAGCCGTATGAGACGACATGAATAGCCGCTAAAGCCTCAGCGCAAGAGAAAAGTACCGTAAGATCTTCCTGGGAACATGTTTCTCCTTCCCCCCTTGTTTTGTCACTTTGTAGCGCGAAAAGCTGCATATATCACACTGTCCCTTATCTCTGTCCTCCCCATAGTATAACATGCAATCCTGTTCACAAGCATCGATTTTCTGATACCCCATATTTAACCCTTTGACCATCTTCTTCACTTCGTAATAATTCGCAGGAAGAGTATGATCCTTGGGTAAGAACTTTCCAACAATGGCAAGCAAATCGTTGAAACCTCTCTCACTACAGCCGTGCTCATTCTTGTAGTGTAAGAGCATCGTCACTGCAGAAAGCTTGGTGTCTGTATCATTTTCCGGATACAACGAGACCCCAGATTCAGATAGTAACTTGTAAAAGGCAACAGCTGTATCATTTGGCACTTGCTTAGCACTGCTTGAAGAAGGCTCATTTTCAGCCCAGTCAATATTAGTAGGGCCATAAGCATCGACCAACATCTCCACCGGATCATAGTTTTCGGCATATGAATCCCGTAGATTATCTATCCGCTCAGCTGATTCCCCGTGATGAGTCCATACATAGTACCCATCCACAAATCCACGGGAAAATAAGTCGAATTTAATCTCGTCGACTTTCTTCCAGATCAGGTTTTTACACTTGACAAACGGGCAGCGCATCTTTCTATTTGAATCATCAACATGATCTATTGCTTTGTTCAAGAAATCTGACACCCCATCACGATAAGCTGATACTAATCCTCTCCCATCACTGCGTATCCTACGGTACATCCAACTCTAGTCGGCTGACATCTTTAACTACACAGACCACACATTCGGTACCGGGATGTTTATGTATGTGGTCAAGCGGGTTTCAGTCAAGGGATGTTCATGCATGTGGTCCATGCATGAATTAGAGTATTTTCCTATTACGACAGCTTTATAGGAAAGGGGTAATTCAGGCTTCTATCTCGTTCCTGGATGCGTCTCTTCACTAGTGCCAACACGTTATGCACATTTCTACTGTTTTAAGAAAATTTCGACAGCGCCTCCCCATGATCTCCAAGTACACGAAATAAATTAAGATAACTTAATCTAAATATGTACTCGAAGAACATGTAGAGATAACTGCCGAAAAGTCCTCAAAACAACAAAAACGTGTCGTTTCGTATTGGCACCGGCCTAAGTGAAAGACATAACATCTAGTAACAGTCCCAAACTGGGGACTATTCGACATTCACTCCTACTGAGTGAATGTCAAACGGGTTTTTAAGTTGACACCTCCAAAAGCATGTATGTCTTCATCAAGATACAGCTAGATGCTTTGTTTGTGATGGAACTGACATGTCTACACTTTCGAAGATCGAAAAGACTCAAGATTTTATCCTTTATAAACTAAGTATAGCATTTACTTAGTTTGAACGATATGATCTGGTTCCCATATTATTATAGGAACCAGATCATATCATTCAAACCAAGCAAATGCTACTTAGTTTATTTTGCCAATGAAACTACTTAGTTTATTGAATATTGCATCTCAACTAAGCAAATGCTACTTAGTTTATTTTGCCAATGAAAAACTAAGTAAGTGCTACTTAGTTTATTGAATATTGCATCCCAACTAAGCAAATGCTACTTAGTTTATTTTGCCAATGAAAAACTAAGTAAGTGCTACTTAGTTTATTATTTATTATTTATCTTATTTATTATTATTTATTACTATTTATCTTATTTATTATTTATTAGTAAGAAATAAGTAAATACTACTTAGTTTATTATTTATTTATTTATTATTTATCTTATTTATTATTTATTATTTAGTATTTAGTAGTAAGAAATAAAGTAAATACTACTTAGTTTATTATTTATTATTTATTATTTATCATTTATCTTATTTATTATTTATTATTTATTTATTATTTATTATTTAGTATTTAGTAGTAAGAAACTAAGTAAATACTACTTAGTTTATTATTTATTTATTTATTATTAGTTATTATTAGTTACTACCTCCGTCCATAATAAGTACTTTTTTAGCTTAAATTACACATACCAATACACAAGCAAAAATGACAAAAATACCCTTAATATACTTTCTTTGTTTTGTTTGAGACTTTTTTTATTGTCTTTTGGTCTCTCTTTCTCTTTCTTCAACCTTTCAACTTTCCAATAAATACGCAATAAATACCATTGGTTGCATAAGGGCACATATGGAAAAATATTATAAAAATTGTATTGAAATTCTAACACATCACTTATTTTGGAAAAAAATATTAAGCCTAAAAAAGCACTTATTGTGGGACGGAGGTAGTATTTTTTATTTTTTATTTATCTTATTTATTATTTATTTATTTAGTAGTAAGAAACTAAGTAAATACTACTTAGTTTATTATTTATTATTTATTATTTATTATTTATCTTATTTAGTATTAATTATTTATTATTTAATAATATACTTGTAGGGCCCACAAATTTTGCAATTGCACAATTCTGACAGAAATTCCATCGGAAATTTCGTCGAAAATAACATGTCAACTTCACACATGACCACTAATTTTTTCTGCCCATTTCAAAATTAATTAACCAATAATTCCAATTAAACAGATATGTATTTGCACAAATCAAACAGATATATACATTCCTTTCTGTTCATACATTCCTTATCAAACCCAAAATTGCACAAATGAAATCCTAATTACAGAATATGTATTTGCATAATTTAAACCCTAATTGTAGCATACATTACACTAAATATATATAAAACCCAAAACTTTCAACACATATCAAACCCAAATTGAACATTATTCAGCCTCAATTAATAACAAATTAAACACTAAATTAAATATCAAAACCCAAATTGAACACTAATTCAGCCAACATTCATCATTTTCATAACAAAACATATTAAACCCTAAATTAAACACAAATTTAGGCATTTTAAATCAAATATACAAAATTGATATATTGTAAACCCTAAAATAGGAACCTACAGTATGTGGTGGAGGAAGGAGGAGCAGCGGCAGGAGGTGGAGGAGGCGGCAGGCGGTGGCTCGTGGAGTAAGCGGGTGGCTGGTGGAGGAAGGGGGTGGCTGGCTGTATTGGAGAGGTGGCGGCAGCAGGTGGTGGTGGCGGTAGAAGGCGGCTGCTGGCGGTACAAGAGGGGAGAGGTGGCGGCAACAGGTGGTGGTGGTGCTGGCGGCAGGTAGTGGAGGTGAGGGAGAGGGAGAGAGAGAGAGACTGAGCGAGAGAGAGAGAGAGAGATAGTGAGAGAGAGAGAGATAGAGAGAGAGATAAGTATGAAATGAAGAAGGAGGCGGCTGGAGAAGAAGATGGGAAATTAGGTTTTAAGTCTTATCTTCGACGGATCTTTCCCTCGAACCTACCCTTATTCCGTCGAATTTAACTTTCGCGCTAGCAGGAAAACTGGCGCCAGTGGGAGTCAACTATCTTCGACGGATTTTCGTCGTGTTTAAAATTAATTTCGAGGGAATTAGCTTCGACGGATTATTCCGTTAGAACTACCTTAATTTCGACAGAATTAATTCCCTCGAACTTTATTCCGTCAGAGATAGCTGCTTTTCTTGTAGTGTATTAGAGCTTAGGGTTATGATCTCTGGCGGAGATATGAGAATAGGACTAGGAGGTTAGAGATGAGTAAAACCTTCGCTAGTGTGTCCTACCTAAATTTATTTGTTATTTAATTGGTTGGTCGGAATATCGGGATAATATGTGACATGACAATTTCTTTAATTAACCCTTGTTTTGTGGCAGTATTTGAGAATGACATATAAAAATCTAAGCAATGGAGCATTTGAGACCATTGAGACATCGCTAATCAATAACCAGGATAATGTGCCTCAGAAAGGCAATAATACTCCTGTAAACAACACCACTGACCAAATGATGAACGATGGGGTGTTTAGGAGCTTTCTACAATTCATGCAAAACTAGACGAGAGATACTCCTGTTCAAAATGCAGGTGGAAACAATGGTAACTCGCGGCTTGTCACTGCCAAGCAATTCAAGAGTTGGGACTGCCAGAGTATTTTGGAAAGCCAGATCCACTCAAGGCAGAAGCTTGGGTTAAGCAAATCACCAAAATATGTGATGTCCTGGGATGCACAGAGGAGCAAAAGGTTCCCTTCGCAACCTTTATATTCCGTGGAGAGGCAGATTACTGATGGGAATCTATAAAGCGTACTAATCTTTCTACACTTAAGATGTCTTGGGAGAAGTTCCAGGAATTGTTCAATGACAATTACTTTTCGAAAAGTATTCGTTATATGAAGGAGGTGGAATTCATCAAACTGGAACAGAACAACATGACTGTATCCCAATACGAGGCCAAGTTTGCGGAATTATCCCTGTTTGCATCTCATTTGGTGGATAATGAGGAACGAATGACACGAATGTTTTTGAGAGGTTTGAAACCTAAAATTCGTCAATATCTCGTTTCTCATAAACTTTGTTTATATTCAGATGTTATGAATATGACTCAATTATTGGAGTGAGATAATGAGACTATTCAACCAAAGGACAACAACTATAGTCGTACCAGTGACGATAGTCATCGGAACAATGATAACCAGCGTGGAGGAAATTATCATGCCAGAAATGGTAACCACTTCGATGGTAATCATGACCAAGATAATAGAAGAAGTGAGTCGGGTGGAAATTTCAAAAAGAGAAGGTACAACAATGATGACGGAAAGACATCGGCACTAGCACCAGCACCAGCAACCGTATCTAGGGAAAAGGAACGACCACCGATAGTATGTTACAAATGCGGACAAGAGGGACACATCAGTCCAAATTGCACACATCAATCTAAGGTGTGCAACAATTGCGAAAAAGAAAGTCACATAGCTCGAGTGTGCCCTATAGCGAAGTCAAGTCCAGCTGGGATGGTGACACCAAAGGCTGTCCCAGACAAGTCAAAGTCGGTGGTCCAGGGGAGAGCTTTTGTCATGGCTACCCAAAAAGTGAGGAACCCGAACGAAGTTATCACGGGTAAGCTAATCATAAACTCTTGCGAAGTCTATACCTTACTAGATACCGGTTCTACCCATTCTTTTATTTCACCTGTTTGTGCTCAACGTTTGAACTTAACCCCTGAGAAATTAGACTTTGATTTATCTGTTGAAACTCCGTTAGGAGAAACCTTCATCACATCCACAGTTTACAAATCTTTTTTGATTCAAATTGGTACCCTCACATTACCTGCTGGTCTTATCTCTTTGAAAATATTTGCATTTGATGTGATTTTAGGAATCGACTGGTTAACCACTCATCATGCTAAAATTGATTGTTTTCTTAAGGTTATTAGCTTTCATATTCCTAACCAACCTATTATGCGAATTCATACAACCAAACCACTAAAATCAAGCACTGTCATTTCAAGTCATAAAGCTATTCGTTTATTGAAAAATGGATGTCAAGCTTTCTTAGCCCATGTCACCGATTTAAACAAGAATATGTCAGATTTGAATAATATTTTTGTTGTTAATAAATTCCCCGATGTATTTTTCGAAGAACTTCCTGGCCTACCTCCAGAATGTGAAGTTGAATTTTTTATTGACCTTGAACCCGGTACAAAACCCATTTCCAGAACCCCATATCGATTGACTCCTATTGAACTTTAGGAGTTAAAGGTCTAACTACATGAATTGTTAGACATCGACTTTATTCGTCCTAGTACATCGCCTTGGGGTGCTCCTATTTTATTCGTAAAGAAGAAAGACGGGAGTATGCGACTTTGTATTGACTATCGAGAGTTGAACCATGTCACCATCAAAAATAGGTATCCGTTATCTCGCATTGATGACTTGTTTGACCAGTTGCAAGGTGCTAAATTCTTTTCAAAGATCGATCTTCATTCTGGATATCATCAGTTAAAGATTAAAACTGATGACATTCCAAAGACTGCCTTTAGAACTCGATACGGGCATTATGAATTCTTAGTCATATCTTTTGGATTGACTAATGCTCCTGCAGCTTTCATGGATATGATGAACCGGATATTCAAGGAATATTTGGATCATTTTGTGGTTGTCTTTATTGTTGACATCCTCATTTACTCCAAAAGCCGTGAAGATCATGAGCAACACTGAGGCTGATACTTCAAAAGCTTCGTAAAAACAAACTATATGCCAAGTTGAAGAAATGCGAGTTCTAGCTTGAGGAAGTAACATTCCTTGGTCACGTGGTATCGAAACATGGAATATCAGTTGACCCGACGAAGATTGAAGCAATACAAAGTTGGGAGCAACCTAAGTCGGTAACCGAAATTCGTAGCTTTTTGGGCTTAGCTGGTTATCATCGGAGATTCGTGGAAGGATTTTCTCAAATCGATACTCCATTAACTCAGCTGACTTGAAAAGATACAAAATTCGGATGGAGTGAGGAATGTGAGAAGAGTTTCCAGGAACTCAAGAATAGACTCATTTCGGCACCTGTTTTGACAATACCATTTGGTTCGGATGGATTTGTCATCTACAGCGATGCGTCAGGCAAAGGGTTAGGATGTGTTCTCATGCAACATGAGAAAGTCATAGGCTATGCCTCACGACAACTCAAAGAATATGAGAGAAATTATCCTACTCATGATCTAGAGTTGGCAGCTGTCGTTTTCGCGTTGAAGATCTGGAGACACTACCTGTATGGGGAGAAAGTGGAGATCTATATGGATCATAAGAGCCTTAAATATTTCTTCACTCAAAAGGAACTCAACATATGGCAACGACGTTGGCTTGAGCTGTTGAAAGATTACGACCATACCATCCAATACTATCCTAGAAAAGCGAATGTGGTAGCTGACGCGTTGAGTAGAAGATCATATGCGGGAACGAGTGCGATGTTGTCAACACAAAGACCCATTTTGTATGACATACAAAGGATGGAGATAGAGTTAAAGACTCCAAGGACCCATGTGAAGATGACAAATATACGCGTAGAACCAGCTTTAATTGATAGAGTTAAAGCTGCGCAAGCTACAGACCCAGAGCTGATGAATATGAAGAAGAAGGTGCAAGAAGGTGCTATTCCAGAAGCAAGAATCGACGAAGAGGGAATACTTCGAGTCAACTCCAGACTTTGTGTTCCTAACAACTCTGATTTGAAGTATAAAATTATGATGGAGGCACACAACACACCGTTTGCAATCTATTCTAGAAGTACCAAAATGTATCGTGATCTTTGACATACATTTTGGTGGAGCAACATGAAGAGAGAGATCGCGGAGTTTATCTCAAGGTGTCTAACTTGTTAACGTGTCAAGGCGGAGCATCAAGTGACAAAGGGTCTATTGTAACCACCGGAGATTCTAAAATGGAAGTGGGAACACATCAACATGGATTTCGTTACCGGTCTTCCCAAGGTTTCTCAAGGCATAGATGCAATTTGGGTTATTATCGATAGATTAACCAAGTCTGCTCATTTTTTGCCTATACGAGAGACTTATTCACTTGAACGTCTTGCTCGTATGTATATAAATGAGATTGTAAGATTGCATGGTATGCTAATAACCTGTTTTTTTTTTAAAATAATGTTGTTTTGGCCAAACAAAGCCTTAAGGCTTTTTGAATTTTGAAACTTATGTAACTGCTAAATTAATTAGGCTAATTAGTATTAGTTAGTACGCGTATTATATTATATTACGTTCGTTCTATACTACGTTAGATTAATCCTAAGTCTAAACTAAGAGCAAAGAAGAAAGAAAAGAGTAGAGGAAAAAGAGAAAGCAGAGAAGAGTTGGAGAAGGAAGAAGAAGCTTGTGGAGCCTAGAGTGAATCTTTGTTTTCTTCTCCTATCACCGAAAGGTAATCCATAATCTCTATTTTCATATTTTCAAAACTCATTTTAAGTTTCATGTTTTATTCTCTGTGAAAACTGAGTTTTCATGTAATAGCATAAACATGGATGACATATATATAGGTGGTGTGGTTCATGGTGAATTATATGGTTATCAATGATTTTCAGAAATTAGATTACTGTAGAAATATATTTTAACAGAGAATTCATGTTTATATGAGTTCATATGGAATTTCATGAGTTTATATATTATGGGTGATTTTACATTGAGAAATTGGTATATGTTAGTATGTTGTTTAGAAATTTTCTATGATACTACCTTGAATCATGAGAATAAAGCATGTGTTATAAGTTGATTTGCTTAAGAATTTGATTACAGTGACTTATTTTGGAAAATATATGAGTTTTCATGAAAATGGCCAAATTGGATTTTTAAAACTTGTGATTATCATTGTTTAAATGATTTTGTGTTTGGAAGCATGCTTTATATATGTGTAATAGCGTATATATGTTTTTACAGAGTCTATAGTATTGTATTTTTGGCGTTATTGGATTGTTTGGGTTGGTCGGTTAAACAGAGGGCCGTGACTGTCTGCGTCTGGCAGAGCTGCTGCGCAGTTGCGCCGGCAGGCAGGCCAAGAACAGCGCCGCTGCGCCACTGGCCTAGTCCCAGATTCCTTCCCTGCGCAGCTGCACCGGTTTGAAGGCAGCTGGCTGCGCAGCTGCGCCGGGCACAGTGCTTGGGCAATGAGTTGGTTTGGTTGGGTGGTTTATTTTTATGTTTCCATTACATTATTGCTAAGATAATGAGCATGTATCCAGTTGCTTTAACATGTGTTAACATAAAATTGATAATTTCATAAATTGAGAAAAAGGAAGTTTTGAAAACCTTAATGTAGAATTATAAATTATAATTGTTTAATTAAAAAATAAGTTACTCAATTATAATTTGAATAATTATAATTAAGAGTAAATATTTAAATTCAAAGTATAATTTTGTTAAATTATGATGAGTAGTAGTTGATTTATTTTAATCAATTAGATATTAATTTAAATTATAATCTATGAAATTATAATTTAATAAATGCATGTTTAATTATGGATTATAAATTGATACTTCATGATTTGTTCTTAATTGTGTAATTATAATGCATGATATAATTTAATTGATTATAAATTATAAATTATTTATAATTTAAAAGGTAATTATAATTTGATTAAGTGTTTAAAATTATAATTATTTAATTATAATTAAGCTAAATACATAATTAATTTAATTATGTGAGCATGCCTATGTGATGTAATTAACTATGTGATGGTTAATTATTATTTATTAAGTTAACCATGAGAGTTAACCACTTATGTGAATTAGTTAGGTGTTAACTAATTTAGGTTATTGTGATTAAATATAGAAGTGTAGGAAGTATTAAAGTACGTGAATTGAGTTAAGTAGCTTGTGCTTGGGGCAAGTTTTTTAAACCCTAATCTTGTATTAATTTTATGCAAGTTTTCTAAACCCTAATCTTGTATTAATTTTATGCAAGTTTTCTAACCTGAAACTTGTTAATTCTATACAATTTCTTTGAGTTCATATATTCATTGTTGAGAATGTCCTTTCCATTTCTGTATTGAACAATTGTTTATTTAATTAAAATGATCTTAACTTATTGTTCAAGTAAGATCTAGTTTATTATTTTAAATGCTTTAAGTTTACTTCTAAAGTATATGTTAATTCATAACTCTTTTATTTATGAATTATTAAAAGTCGATTCAACTAATCCTTAGTTGATGAACGTGAATTCTAAATTACCTTTGTAAGATTATCCAAACCAAACTTTCTTTAGTGCGGACTCGAATTCAAATTACTGAGTTGAACAACCCTATTTACTAGGGGAGGTTACTACGCATAGCGTTAAGATGTTTGTGCACAATACATGGTACGAAGGGCTGATCCCCCTAAGTACGAGTTAAGATCCATAGTCTTATTGACTGTTAAAGGTTTAAATAGAAATATTTATAACCTAGGACAAGAAGAGTTCAAAGGTCTTGTGACCCTCAGATAAATTCCATATTCGAATTTTAATGTTGATAGAGAATTATTATTCAATTCTTTATTATTGAAGCAAGCTAAGTTGTTCAGATTCTTTTAAATATATCCTTTCATGTCTATATTATTGTTAAACTCCAGTGAGCTGTGGTTTGCTCACTCTTGCATTAAATAACAATTTCATTAAAGGTTGATAATGCTGATGCTCCGTCTACAAGTAAGGGCAAAGGAAAGCAAAGCAAGTGAAGACTTGTTTTAATTATTTTGAAATGATTGTAATGAGACAGGAATGTTATGTTTCCGCACTTTATTATTTCATGTCAGGTTTAGAGTAACCCGGGATTGTTTTAAAAAAGTTGTAACCCTTGTTGTAAGGGAGATTTATTTATTTTAAATTAAGTTATAGCTTATTTTGCATTATTCATTGGGTAGATGTATGTTATATTAGAAAGTGAACACCAAATCATGTGGAAACGAAGTACCCGGATTTGGGGGTGTCACAACAACTCTGTAACACTTTCTCCTTTTTCACTAAAAGGAGATTTAGTCATTTTACCCATGAGACAAGATTCATAAGTTGGATATGATTCATAATCGGATAGCACTAGGAGCCCATCCTTATGTAACTTGGATAATTTTGTTTCATTGATGTGACCGATCTACAGTGCCACATATAGGTATAATTAATATCATCTTTTTTTCTTTTCTTAGTTTGTTCAATTTGAAATATATTTTCTTGCAAGTCAAGTATATAAAGTCCATTTCGCAAATTTCCAATACCATATAAAAAATCGTCTTTATAAATAGAACAACCATTGTTTTTTATAATAACGTCAAATCCTTCCATATCCAATACAGAAATTGAAATAATATTTTTAATAATATTCAGAACATAATAACAATTATTAAGATAAATGGACTTGCCCAAAGACATTGCTAAACAAGAGGTTCCTACAGCTAATGCAGCAACCTTTGCTCCATTCCCCACTCGTAGGATCACCTCTTCATTGTTCAGCTTTCTACTTCTGACCAGTCCCTGCATAGTGTTACATATGTGAGACCCACAGTCGGTATCCAATACCCAAGTAGAATTATAACTTTTAGAAAGATTAATTTCAATCATAAAAAAACCTTGATTGGAAGTCGAAGCTTCTCCAAGCTTCTTCTCTGCTAGAAACTTCTTGCAGTTCCTCTTCCAATGTCCCGGCTCGTTGCAATGAAAGCACATTTCTTTAGCTAGTTCAGGTTTCTTTTGTTCCTTTTCTTTCCCCTTTCCCTTAATCTTCTTGGATTTCTTCTTTTCAGAAGACACCTTGGGCCTCTTCCTTTTATTGGAAGAATCCACCATCAAGACATGGTTCTTCTTGGATGAGAAATGACCTTCTGCAGTTTTCAGCATGTTAAGCAGCTTAGGTAAGCTGACATCTAGCTTATTCATGTGAAAATTAACCACAAACTGCGAGAGGGTCCCAGGGAGTGACTGCAAGACCAAGTCTTGACTCAACTCCCCATCCATGACGAACCCAAGCTGTCCAAGGCGTTCAATCAAATTGATTACCTTTAGAACATGAGTCTCGACGGTAGTGCCCTCGGTCATCCAAGATCGGAAGAGTTCCTTAGATATCTCATATCTAGCAGTCCTACTCTGTTCACCATACAACTCCTTGAGGTAAAGTAGCATAGCAGGAGCATCCATATTTACGTGCTGACGCTGAAGCTCGTTATTCATGGATGCGAGCATGATGCATTGAGCCACAGATGCATCATCTTGCCATTTATTGAAAGTGGCAATCTCTTCCTCAGAGGCTGTTTCCGAAACAGATTCAGGGATAGTTGAATTTAGGACATAAGAAATCTTTTCAGCAGTGAGAACAATTCTCAGATTTCTTAGCCGGTCCTCATAATTCGGCCCGGTAAGCTTATTTGCATCAAGTATGCTTCGTAGTGAGATTAGTGATTTTGACATTTTTAAAATTTTGCATGTGAAAAGATAACATTTTTAGCAAACATTCATTTTATTAACTTTGTATACCAAAATAAATTTAGGTCTTTATTTTAAATTGGTATCTCCCACTATTTTCATCAAACTATATTACCCTCACTTATATAGTTCAGCAACATCTAATTAAAGATTTGTTAGTGAGATTAAGGATCCCATTTCAAATGTATATAACCTTGTGGATAGCACAACAAGCGATATACAAATAAATAGGTAAACAACTCTTGTCAATTACATCACCATGTAACTCCTTTTATTTTGCCTCTTAAATCATAATGGTCATGTGTGTCCACAGCCGAACTAAAATGATTTAAGTTAAGTCCAGCCTAGCACTTACATAAATTTAAAAAAGAAAAATATTCGTCCTTGTGGATAGCACAACAAGACTAGATCGTTCAATTTTCTTGATAAGCATCAAATGTGATTAATTAACATCTTAAATACTCAATACTCACCTTATGGATAGCACAACAAACTCATATTAAATATTTAATACTCTATTAATTAATCATGCTAGAAAGCGACGTTCGATATTCCAAAAATCATTTGAACGCTTCGGACTTAATATAATTTCTTTGAGGAATTTGTTATTATTTGTCTCATCTTGTTTAGCGCGCATGCACATATATATATAAAATACGCGTTATTTTATTAAATATGCGAAGCATGTTTGTATAAAATATAATATAATAATATTTAGCATGCAATATAGAATACTATATTCTACCCGGATTGATTATAGATTTTTATTCTAGTTTGGTTCACTAGAGCCACCAAGTGAACCAAAAGGTCAAACCTAGGAGTGCAAGAATTTAAATTTAAATATAACTATTACATTTAAACCCGGGCTCCATACAAACGGGTCTTCACGCGCTCTTTGCTCCTTGGTCTCCAGTTTCTTCAAGATAATTCTAACTATCTCTATTACATAAACTATTTATAATTAAATAGAAACCTTGATCAGCAGTCAAGGGGAAGTACATAGGAGGGAGATAGAATTTACACCAAGAAGAAAACTAGAAAAGACGAGGTACTCATACCCTATTTTATAAAACCCATACATTCAAGCATTCATCCAAAATAAAATCCAATCACATTGGTCATAGTCTATAATCAATCCCTTTTATTAACATACATATCAATAAAACTTATTCATCTCATGAAAGTAAATTCATTCTATATATGTATTAATATCAGTTAATGGGCAAAAGTTTGCTAAACTTTGTTTTTGAAAAAATAAACTCCTTTATTTCATTCAAAAACAATTCCAAATTAAACTCTTTAATTTTAGCAATTCTGAAATCTCATTTCATAAAAAATAAACATCTTTATTTTAAACCTTTATTAATTAAATAAACCATTCATTTAATTAAATAAAACAAAAAAAAATTTCAGATTCTGCTAGTGGCGCAGCTGCGAGTAATGTATAGGGAACCGGCGCAGCTACGCAGAGTGAAAACCAAGTATAGACACCGGCGCAGCTGCGCAGCAAGAAATGCTTGCACCGACGCAGCTGCGCAGCTTCGCAGAATTAGAAAAATTTTGTTGCCCAAGAACTCGATCCAATCGCATATCATACATATATGGAATCACATAGACTGATAATTAGCACAAGTTGGCTCTGATACCACTGTTGGGTTGTCTAAAAACATAAGCATGCAATTAAATTACATAAACGCAGCGGAAGGGATGAAAAATCAGATTTTAAAATTTCTTACAAATTCTTAACCATGATCTTTCTTGTGCATTAATTATCAGTCAATACATAGAAGGAGAAGATGAAATTATACCTTTGAAGATCCAAGCTTCATTCAGGTACAAGTTCTACTCCTTTGATTCCTTTGATTCCTCTGTAGTGGCTCCTTCCCTTGATCAATGTCAGCCACCCAAATGTTTGGCCTCTGACGGTGATCCACCAAGGAAGATGAAGAACTCAAGAAGATGGGTTATTGGCTTAACCCTTGTTTCTATCTCTATAGAATATGTGTACTCCCAACCCTTGGAAAAATTCACGTACCTTATTTCTGATATAAGACTCTCTTATATAGATATTAGGTTAACCCTCCTAATCCAATTAGAATAGGGTTTTAATTAATTAATTAATTAAACACTTTTAATTAATTTTTATCCTAATCTTATTAGGATTGAGAGAGAGTACTGATATTATATTAATTCCTAAACTCCTTTAGAATTAAAATAATAATAATAATAATAATATTAATAAGACTCCTTTTATTATTTTATATTTAATATTTCTAAAATATTAAATAATAAACATTAAGCTATTTAATTTATTCTATCATCATAGATTAAATTAATTATACTTAATGCATTATTACTATCATACCATTTTCTTCTTAAATAATTCTTCTTCCTTTTATGATGTGACCCTTTAGGTTCTCCATATTAAACCGGTTGTGAATAAATTAATTAGAATAATTCTAATCTTGTTTAAATAAATAAATTAAACTAATAATCTATTTAAATAAATAATATTTATTCTACAATAGGGATAAGCCTCCCTAGCGATCAACGACTTTCCAGATAATATAGATTTTAACATTAATCATAAAAGAACCTGTGAGTTAATAGTTACCGTACAATTCAATCCTTCCACCATACAATGTCCTAATTAAATATAAGACATGGATTTACTGTCAAGTCTTAATTTATTTAATCATATGTATTTTGATTAAAAAACGCACAACTCCAAATAATGCAAATTAGAAACCTTTTTCTAATTTCATTCTACCTTGGCCAAGGATTCCTGGGTTGTCATTTAATGAATCACATAGGACATATCTCCTCTTTTACTAGAAGTGGTAGATTCTTTATTGATCATACATTATCTCCATATGCAACTCATTATACCCAAGCATACCCTATATATGCCTTAAAAGGCCTTAAGGAATATGTCAAAGTATAATTTGTTACATACAAGATACTATAATGATCTCAAGTCCAAGAATCACTTGTACTACTATCACATTAGGAATTCCTATTGACAGGCGAGTAAAACGCTATTAGGTATTCCATAGCGAGTCACGTTCAGTGAACTTAATCTCCAATAAGCACCTACATACTTGCTTTAGTGTCTCCACACAAATGACCATGAGATCAGTCATCCTCATCCAATGAGCAAGCAACATATGTACCAATCTATCCAGATTTATTAATCCCCATTTTAGTAATCCCATAATTGGGAACTATTTTAGTTTTTAAGCTTTCTAAGAATTTAGATCTCATTAGCATGATCTCATCATGATTCTAAAAGCATTGCTTAAAACTATGGGTTATTTATATATTATAAAAACAGCACCATGTAGATAATTAAATGCCTTAAATGAATATTTTATTAATAAATAAATAAGATTATTTACAAAATATGTGCTTTATCATCATACATGATTGGCTTGTATGCACACTACTATCATAAGGGTCTTAAGGAATAAGTCAAAGTATAATTCATTATACACAAGATACTATGATTATCTCAAGTCCAAAGATCACTTGTACTACTATCACATTAGGAATTCCTATTGACAGACAAGTAAAACTCCATTAGGTATTCTATAGCGAGTCACGTTCAGTGAACTTATTCTCCAATAAGCACCTACATACTAACTTTAGTGTCTCCACACAAATGATCATGAGATCAATTGTGACGCCCCCAAAATAGGTTCACACAACCCATTCTGAGTCGCCAAATACATAGTACAGAATCCAAATACAAATCTTTTTATATCAAACGGTCGTAAAAAATAGCGACCACACAAACTGTGAGCTTCAATACAGATCGTATATAATACGAAAATATAAACGCTCAAATAAGTCCTCATTACAATTATTATCACACTATTTTACAAAATAGTGAGGACTTCTATAGCATTATCTCGGACCATCACTCCATTACTCAACTAGTCCCAGCTATATTCTCATTTTCTGAATATAACAATGAAAGAAAAGGGTGAGCTCAACTAGCCCAGTAAAAAATATTATGACTAAGATAATGATGAATAAATTATCGTTAGCCTCCAATAATTCAGATAAAATATTATGGACAACAAGTTTTAGATCAACAACTGTAATGCCCGAGAAAATTGAATGATTATGTAAAGGGATTTTATTTGATTTATTTAATAAAATTCGATTTATTTGTTTATTAAAGTGAGTAAGCGTCGATTTATGACCTAGAGAAGTTCAAAATGGTTAGTATTCTGGCTTTGTGCTAGAAATATTGAATGTGAATTTTCAAGACGAAAATAAAGTCTTTTATAGAAAATGACAAAATAGGCACTATTCATAAAACCAAAAGGATTAGGGTTTGACCCTAAGGGTTAGGGTTCATGTAACCCTAAGCTCTTCTGAGAGTTCTGAATGTCGGAATGACATTCTGTCAAAAGATTTGACAGTAGTATACCGTGAAAAGTTAAGTTAGCCACGAAGAAGTTTCCTCAGAAGAAGAGTACGAAAATCACTATTCATCTATTTTTGATCGGGAATTTATTTTGAAATTTCGAGAAACAAATAATGATAGGATTTCGGGGCGAGGTGGAATATGTAATAATATTTCAGTTATGGCTCACGAAGTTTTCGCGTGGGGACTTAAAATCCTAAGTGTTAGGGAAAGTAAAATCAATGAATAATTTGATTACGTATAATAATAAATGATTATTATATGGAAGAAATAGGCGTATAATACGAGGTATTGTACGAGAATAAAATGGAGAAGATACGAGAATTAATACGACGTATAATACGAATTTTATACAGAGTAAATACGTTAAAATGAATTGAAATTGAATTAAAATTCAATAAGATAACCCGTGGGTCGAACCATTGGATAAATGGGTGGGTTTAGCCTATGGTTCAACCCACAACCCATGTTGAACATGGGGGGATAACATGGCCACATGGAGAGCAATGTGGGGGTACAAGGTGCCCATGTGCTAGCACATGCTAGCACATGGGGAGATATGGTGGTGAGGTGGCTTGAGGAGGTTTGGTCCTAGTGACCAAACTACCCCAAGCCTTGCAATCTCTATAAATAGAGGGCTTTGCCCTTCATTTTTGTTGTTTGAAATTTTCTACCAACACACTTAGAGAGAGAGAGAGAGAGAGATAGTTAGCTTGCATACTTGCTAAGAATTCCGTCAACCAAGAAGAAGAAAGCTTTGAGACTCCATACTCACTCAACAAAGAACAAGAACCTTAAAGGTATAACACTAAGACTTACGTAAAATTTTCTACTTCTTTCAATAATGATTTTGATAGAGAAGTGATTAAAGGAGGTATGACTATGGAGAAGTGATATGGATTGAATAATGGTGAATTAGGAACTCTAAGAAGCCATACATGATAAGATATTAAGAATTCATTAAGAAATAATAAGGAACTTAGTGAATTCTTGAGAAATGGAATAATGAATACGTTAAACCATGAAAACTTAACTATTTTGAATGGGTAGAATCATTAATAATCAACTATTGGATTGCTTCCAATTGGTTTGAAGTAAAAATAACGAAGAACGAAGATTCGGCAAAAGTTACGCGATTAGACGATAATCGTCGAAAACGTAATTCTCCCGGATTAAAGGTCAAAAGTCGCCGTGTGACTCAGAAACGGTAGTTTTCGATTGTAACACGTGCATTTAGGTAAATAAGACTTGCAGGAGCAAGAACGAATAAATTCTGACTTAAAATGAAGAATTGAGCGTCGAACGTTCACTAACGTTTAACGAAGGCGTAAAAATAGACTAATCGGCGAATTTCTCACCGACGGATTCAGAAATGAATTCTGATTTGATAGAATGATAGAATATAAAATTTATGAACAATTGGCTTTGGAACGAGTCAATTCTGAGTTATAACGATCACGTTACAGACTCGGGAATCTCAGAAATTTTTATAACTTAGAAAATTTTTCTGAGATACAGGGCCGGCGCTGTCGCGCTGCCCAAAAAGCTTAACTCGGTGCCGCTGCGCCAGCCCGAGGCAGGATCCCTACATGGTGGGCGCTGCAGCGTTGCCGGGGAGAGTAAACCCAGCGCCGCGACCCCAGGACGGAGTAACTTCCCTGCATAAGGGGCACTGCCGCGCCGTGTAGCAAGGGAAAGCTGGCGCTGCCGCGCCAGCAGGGGAAAAAGGTTGACCAAGTTAATTATTTACTTAACCTTTTTCATAAGGATTAAAGGGTTAGTAAGTAATGAATGAACATGAATGTATACCCTTTAAACGACTTGTTTAATCAAGGGTTTATAAGAACTAAACTTTAATCAAAATGTAATTGAACTTGAACTTTGGAAATGTAAACCGTTAACCAAAGATTGAGTTGAAGACCAAGTTGAAGAACAATTTAAGGTCTCGTATATCATCACACTTAGTGGTGATTAATGGGAAATCGATTTACAGCATAAGTAATGTTAATAAGCTGAAATGAACGTTAAATAACTTGAACGAATGTTATTAGTGTAACGTTTTGGTTAAGTTATACAAGAAGGAGAAGTTAGGCAAATACATTGTATATCGATTATAAATTCTCATTGGTATACTATATGTTATACTTGTAGAAGTGGTAGAGGCCAAGTAGCGTACTTAAAGATTTAAGAAACGCAAAGGCAAGTTTTCTAACTCTTGTATTAGCGTTGCGTTATACAAGTTTTCTAACTCTTGTTTATACCTAATGGTTGGACAAGAGGTCATTATGCATAACTGCTTATGCATAAAAGAGATTATTGAATGGTCGACGCCAATTATTTTTGCTATACTAAAAAGTAAATATGTTTTGGTGGGTTTTTCCACGAATCTTTCCAGAATATATATATATATATATATATATATATATATATATATATATATATATATATATATATATATATATATATATATATTGAAGCTATCCTATGCCAAGTGATTGGAAAGTATTCTCAGGGGAACCTGAGAGTGAAAGACAAATGTTTTTACGTCATTAATTCAATGAGCACGCGAGTTTGCCAATGATTAAATGTAAACACGTTTAATGAATGAATGTTGATCAACATAGAGTATTACAGGTTGATCACCTGGATGTGCTCGTAAGATAATATATCAAACTTACGGCCTTAGTGACGGGTTATTCTTTTCAAAAATGGGAACCAAGTGATGGTTCGAGGTCTTTGACCAGGCAAGATTCCGAAGAGACTAATGGTTTTAAAGAAATCAAAATGATATTTTGATGGTTCAGAGGTACTTCATAGCTATTGTACAGCTATTGAAGTGAAGAGATATGATTTTTGATTTTGTGGTTTTAAGATAAAATGTTAACTTGCTGAGCTACTTATGCTCATACTTGCTTAACTAAATGTTTTCAGCGAGGAATGAACGGACCGAAGGATCGGAGAAAGACAAAGGCAAGTGCAAGATGGACAAGTAGAGACCTTTGTAATAGCATAGTATTAGTACTGTATTTACTGATATTATAACACAGAACAATGTAATGGTTATCGAGAACCTAGGAAGGAATGAATAGAATGTATGTTTAGTAAACTCATGCGTGATATTGAAGCCTTTCAATGGAATGTATGTGTAGAATATAGTACCGTGTAGCACCAGGTCCAGGGTTTGAAGGTACCCGAATTTGGGGGCGTCATAACAACTGTAGCGAAAATTGCAATCCATTAGAAAAGTTAAGTAGAGAATGATGTCTACTATCTTCTATTATTTAAAAGTCCATCATCAATATTTTATCTCTGTGACATCAATCAATAAATATTTCAAATTAATAATTCATCTTTGTACTACGGGCCAAAGATATTCATTTGTATCACCAATGGTCATGATCGCCAAACACCTGTCCATCTTTGCACTACATGCCAAAGATATTTATAAATCAACAGCTCACCTTTGCACTACGGGCCAAAGATATTCACCAATCAACAGTTCATTTTTGCACTACGGGCCAAAGATAACTTTCACCACAATTATATTTAAGTTTGAGGGTTATGACAATGATATAAACAATGAATCTAGTGAGATCAAGGATAAATATTTGAGATTTGTAATTCAATTTATCCAAAGTTCAAGAATGAAGATCAAAATATGGATCCAATTTCAAGAATAAGATCTATAAAAGATAACTTGGACAAAGGAAAAAAAATTAATTTTGTTGTGAATAGTACTCATGAATAGTACCGTATGTGTGAATAGTACCGTATGTGTGAATAGTATCGTATTTATGAATAGTACCCCAACATGAAAAGATTAAAATTTCATAAGAAAATTCAGACTAATATTCCAGTGAAATGATATTAGATGAAACGCAAACCTTAAGGAACTTCTAATCATTTCAGGAATTATAGAAGCAATACTTAACATAGTAAGTTTAAATTTAGGAATATGAAATGAAATATTACCACTTACATACTATAGAGTATGGAAGAAAATAATATTACTTACGAATATTGAACGAAAACAACATTCTTCACAAGAAAAATAATATCTTTTAATTTAATAGGAAAGTAGTTCTGACTGGAATAACGGAGATTATGTTGAGGAAATCTTGCACTATTATCCACACTCAAAATATCCTTATACTCATAAGAAATACATTCAATATTATAGAAAGAGAATTTTCTAATTCTGGTGTGATTTTTATTTCTTAACTAAGCAACTTATTTATAGAAAAATGTCAGCACACCAGGATTGACAAATGAACCTACGGATGATTAATTCTTAGCATACCTGTTTTGAAAACTTTGCAGCACACCTAAAAGGAAAATTCCAAGTCTCCACCCATGTGTTTTAAAAATTTTAAAAAAATATTTATAATTATTAAAAGAATTCAAATTCAATTTGCTCTCTTCCACCTCATTTTATTTTTATACCATGAATTTACTACAATAATGTTACCATTCAAATTATAAAATTATACTATTATATTATTACATTATACTATTACAATGTAATATTATAATAATATATTTGCATGAATATTTTATCGGAGAAGATAAAATGCCAACTTTCAACAAATGTCTCTTGCTAAAAATTCCTCGATTTATATCAAAATTGAACAAATATTTACTTATCATATTTATCAACAATCAATTATTATTCATAATTAATATTACAGAATCACAATATTAACAACCAGGTCGTTCCAAGGAAAGAGAGAGCTTTCAATAAGAATTTCTCTTCATTGGCGCGCAATTATATAACCTAACCCCTTTCCTCGACAGAACTTTCTAGACATTGTCAATAATGCTATTTAATAATATCATTTCAATAATTTGCGTGACAATCATTGATTTAATAATGTGAAATATTGTGCAAAGGTTACTGTGATAATTATTGAATCAATAATATAAAATATTATGCAATTATCAATGTGGCAATTATTGAATCAATAATATAAGATATTAAACAGTAATTACTTTAACAATTATTGAACGAGTGACTTCTTACTTAAGAATTAATAATTAGAAGTACTGTGCAATATCGTGTGCTACTGTGCAACAACGCGTATTACTGTACTTTTATCACCGGGTATTTCAACAGTTTTAAAGGTAAAAGTTTTGCCTGTTATTTTTATAAAAAGGTTACTTCTGTCGCTTTCTATATTCGACAGTTATTCCTTTATGAGGTCAACCAATGATTGCGCCGTCGTACGAATATTTCCCGACAAAAAGAATATTCCCCGACCAAACGAATATTTTATGATAACTTGCTTCCTCTGTAAAATTTGCACATATCACCCATAACTTATCACATTTATCAAATCAACACCTTACTATTTAAAATAATATGTAGAGGAAATTAAATCTTATTTATAAAAAGTTGGGGTCTTACAACCTCTCCTCCTTATGAAATTTCATCCTCAAAATTGACGTACGTACCTGGTGTTTCAAAAAGGTGAGGATACCTTGCTTTCATCTCAGATTCTAACTCCCAGGTCATTTCCTCAATATCATGGTTTCTCCATAAAATTTTAACTTGAGGTATAATCTTTGAGCGTAGAATATGTTCTTTTTTATCCAAGATCTTGACAGGTACCTCCTTATACGTTAAATCTTCAGCTATCTCGTTTGGTTCTAATTCAATAATGTGGTTTGGATCTTTCACATATTTAAGTGGCATGGATATGTGAAAAATGTTATGAACACGAGACATACTTGGCGGTAAGGCAAGTCTATAGGCCACAGTTCCTACTCGGTCGAGGATTTTAAATGGACCAATAAATCGTGGGTTGAGATTTTCACTCTTTTCGAATCTCGTAACTTCTTTCCATAGAGCAACACATAACAATATATGGTCTCCAACATTAAATTCCACGTCCCTTCGATGAAGAATAACATAACTCTTTTGTCGATCTTGTGCTATTTGTATACGTTGTCAGATTATTTGAATCTTTTCCGTAGTTATACGTACTAACTCTGGTCCCAACAATATTGCTTCACCCACCTAGTCCCAGCATACTGGAGAATGACACTTTTGTCCATACAACGCCTCGAATGGAGCCATGCCTATACTTGCCTGATAACTGTTGTTGTAGGAGAATTCCACCAATGGTAAGTACTTGTCCCAACTTCTTTTAAAGTCTAGAACGCAGAGTCTCAATAGATCTTCTAGAGTTTGAATAGTCCTTTCCGATTGCCATTCCGTCTGAGGATGATATACAGAAATGAATCGTAAATCGATGCCCATAGCTTTCTACAAGATAACCCAAAATCATGAAGTGAATCTTGGGTCTCGATCAGAAGCTATGGATACCGGCATACCATGCAATCTTATAATCTCATTTATGTACATACGTGCAAGTCGTTCAAGTAAATAAGTCTCTCGTATAGGCAAGGAATGAGCAGACTTGGTTAATCTATCGACAATAACCCAAATTGCATCTATGCCTTGAGAAACCTTAGGAAGACCCGTAACAAAATCCATGTTGATGTGTTCCCACTTCCATTTTAGAATTTCAAGTGGTTGTAATGGACCTTTTGGCACTTGATGCTCCGCCTTGACACATTGACAAGTTAGACACCTTGAGATAAACTCCGCGATCTCTCTCTTCATATTGCTCCACCAAAATGTACATCAAAGATCACGATACATTTTGGTACTCCCAGGATGGATTACAAACGGTGTGTTGTGTGCCTCCATCATGATCTTATACTTCAAAACAGAGTCGTTAGGAACACAAAGTCTGGAGTTGACTCAAAGTATTTCCTCTTCGTCGATTCTTGCTTCTGGAATAGCACCTTCTTACACCTTCTTCTTCATATTGATCAGCTCCGGGTCTGTAGCTTGAGCAGCTTTAACTTTATCAATTAAAGCTGGTTCTACGCGTATATTTTCCATCTTCACGTGGGTCCCTAGAGTCTTTAACTCTATCTCCATCCTTTGTAAGTCATACAAAATGGGCTTTTTGTGTTGACAGCATCGCACTCGTTCCCGTATATGATCTTCTACTCAACCCGTCCGCTACAACGTTCGTTTTTCCAGGATGGTATTGGATGGTATGGTCGTAATCTTTCAATAGCTCAAGTCAAAGTCTTTGCCGCAAATTCAGTTCTTTTTGAGTGAAGAAATATTTAAGGCTCTTATGATCCGTATATATCTCCACTTTCTCCCCATACAGGTAGTGTCTCCAGATCTTCAACGTAAAAACGACAGCTGCAAACTCTAGATCACTAGTAAGATAATTCCTCTCATATTCTTTGAGTTATCGTGAGGCATAGGCTATGACTTCCCCATATTGCATGAGAACACATCCTAACCCTTTGCCTGACGCATCGCTATAGATGACAAATCCATCCGAACCAGATGGTATTGTCAGAACAGGTGCTGAAATAAGTCTCTTCTTGAGCTCTTGGAAGCTCTTCTCACATTCCTCGGTCCATCCGAATTTTGTATCTTTCTAGTCAGCTGAGTTAATAGAGTAGCGATTCGAGAAAATCCTTCCACGAATCTTTGATAATAACCAGCTAAGCCCAGAAAGTTACGTACTTCAGTTACTGACTTAGGTTGCTCCCAACTTTGTATTGCTTCAATCTTCACCGGGTCAACTGATATTCCATGTTTTGATACCACGTGTCCAAGGAATGCTACTTCCTCAAGCCAGAACTCGCATTTCTTCAACTTGGCATATAGCTTATTTTCATAAAGCTTTTGGAGTATCTGCTTCAAGTGTTGCTCATGATTTTCACGACTTTTAGAGTAAATAAGGATATCATCAATAAATACAACCACAAAATGATCCAAATATTCCTTGAATATCTGGTTCATCATATCCATGAAGGCAACAGGAGCATTAGTCAATCTAAAAGACATGACTAAGAATTCATAATGCCCGTATCGAGTTCTTAAGGAAGTCTTTGGAATGTCATTAGTTTTAATCTTTAACTGATGATATCCAGAACGATGATTGATCTTTGAAAAGAATTGTGCACCATGCAGCTGGTCGAACAGGTCATCAATGCGAGGTAATAGATACCTATTTTTGATGGTGACATGGTTCAACTCCCGATAGTCAATACAAAATCGCAGACTCCTGTCTTTCTTCTTTACTAATAAAATTGAAGCACCCCAAAGTGATTTACTAGGACGTATAAAATCGATGTCTAACAACTACTGTAGTTGGACCTTTAACTCCTGAAGTTCAATAGGAGCCATTCGATATGGGGTTTTAGAAATGGGTTTTGTACCTGGTTCAAGGTCAATAAAAAATTCAACTTCATGTTCTGGGGGTAGACCAGGAAGTTCTTCGGGAAATACATCAGGGAATTTATTAATAATAGAAATATCATTCAAATCTGATGTATTTTTGTTTAAATCGGTGACATGGGCTAAGAAAGCTTGACATCCGTTTTCCAATAAACAAATAGCTTTATGACTTGAAATGACAGTGATTGATTTTAGTGGTTTGGTTGTTTGAATTCGCACAACAGGTTGGTTAGGAATATGAAAGCTAAAAACCTTATGAAAACAATCAATTTTAGCATGATAAGTGGTTAACCAATCGATTCCTAAAATCACATCAAATGCAAGTATTTTCAAAGAGATGAGATCAACAGGTAATGTGAGGGTGCCAATTTGAATCAAACAAGATTTGTAAACTATGGATGTAACGAAAGTTTCTCCTAACAGAGTTTTAATAGATAAATCAAAGTCTAAGTTCTCAGGGGTCAAGTTCAAACGTTGAGCACAAGCAGGTGAAATAAAAGAATGGGTAGAACCGGTATCTAATAAGGTATAGACTTCGCAAGAGTTTATGATTAGCTTACTTGTGATAACTTCGTTCGGGTTCCTCACTTTTTGGGTAGTCACGACAAAAGCTCTCCCTTGAACCACCGACTTTGACTTGTCCGGGACAACCTTTGGAGTCATCATCCCAGCTGGACTTGACTTTGCTATAGGGCACACTCGAGCTATGTGACCTTCCTTTCTGTAATTGTAGCACACCTTGGATTGCTGTGTGCAGTTTGGACTGATGTGTCCCTCTTGTCCGCATTTGTAACATACGACCGGTGGTCATTCCCCTCCCCTAGAAACGATTGCTGGTGCTGGTGCTGCTGTCGATATCTTTCCGTCGTCATTGTTGTATCTTCTCTTTTTGAAATTTCCACCGATTTTGTTTTCATAAAGTATTATATGCATTATGATAATTAAAATCGGACTTTGGTGCGAAGAAATAAGCCAAATTGGTTTATTTCTCTGCACAATCGCGAGCTGGGGAAGCCCACCAGTGGGGGGTCCCGCCCCAGCGGGGCATTATGCCTATGAAACCCCGCCCCAGCGGGGCTAGTGGCTGTCCGGAGAAAATTTTTATGCTTCGTGTAGTTTTTGTTCGGTACATGTTTAACTTACTTAATGTGATGACATGTTAAGTGTATTAAACAATAAGATAACATAGTTTTGATATGTTTAAGATAAATTGAGGTCTTATATTAATATGTTAAGTTTGTACTTGGATATTATTAGCGCACGATATACATGTTGTGAGTTTAGACTCACGTATGTGGATAGTTAGCGACTTAAGTTGTAAACCATGTTGTTAAGTTGAACTTGGGTATGAAGTTCAATGGTTAAACGTCATAGTTAGGAACTAATTGGTATTATCAACTTAATTTACTGTGTAGGATGATTGAGAAAGTGATTATATATTATAAAGTGTAGTTTGCGCTTGAGGCAAGTTCTGTAATCCTTACTCTTTATATTGTATAAGTTCCTAAATCTTTCTTTTACATTATGCAAGCTTGTTTCCAATTATTAACTTGTTAATTATTGTACAAGTTATTTTGTATCCTAATATTCATAATGAACCAATGTTGAAGTTATTGTTGAAGTAATGCGATCTTGACTTATTTGTTCAAGTAAGATCTACTTAATCTTTCAAATGTTTTAAGTTATTTTTAAAGCATGCCTAGTTATTATGAAGTCTATTATTATACCTTATATTTAGTTCATAAATTTTATATTATCGAACTGTTAAAATATTGTGAGTCGATTCAACTACTCCTTACTTGATGATGGTTGAAAACTCCAAATTTCCTTTTAGCTATCCAAACCAAACTTTCTTTGTGCAGACTTGTATCTAATAATGAGATGAACAACCTTATTTATTCGGGGGGTTACTATGCAAAAGCGTTAAATATTTGTGCACAATACATGGTACGAAGGGCTGATCCCCCTAAGTACGAGTTGAGAGTCCATAGTCTAAATGAGTGTTAAAGGTTTTAAATGAAAATATTTATAACCTAGGACAAAGTTCAAGTTTTATGACCCTCAGATGATTTCAATATTCGAAATTCTAAATGTTGATGAAAGAATTATTACTCAATTCTTTATGAAAGAAAAAGTTATTCAACTCTTTTGAAGCTATTTAATTTATGTCATTTTTATTGTTGTATTCCAAGTGAGCTTTTGTTTGCTCACTCTTGCATATTATTCATCCCTTGCAGCTAAAGTCGAGAACGTTGATGTATCGTCAACTAGTAAAGGGAAAGGCAAGATGAACAAGTGAAGACTTGTTGTGTTTTGTTTATGATATATAATAAGACTTAAATGTTTATGACGTTTATTTTTCCGCATTAATTGTTATGTCAAGGTTAGATAACGTTGGGATTATGTTTGAAAAGGTTGTAATCCTTTTTAAGGAAGATTTTATTATTTATTCAAGGTTGTAATTTATTTTGCATTCCTTATTATGGGTAGATGTATGTTTTATTTAGATAGTGTACACCAAATCATGTAGAATCGAAGTACTCGGATTTGGGGGTGTCACAGGTTGGTATCAAAGCTTTAGGTTATGAACGTTAGGTGGGGGGAAAACCTTAGGTAGTAGCCTTATAGGAAGATCGAAAAGTTAGATAATAGTTAAAGATAATAAACTACCTTACGTGCTATTTGTTTACGTTTATGTACGCGGAGTGTATCGATCGATATCATGTAATAATTAAACTTTAAAATTTAGTTGTCAGGATGACGAACGTTGGAGAGTCCAGTCAGGCTAGAGAGGAGTTACCTCAGATGCTAAGGGACGAGGAGCCCCGAGACATCCATGTTGTCTGGTAACAGTTGGTTCAGAGAGAGCCATCTCCATTGATCATCGTAGCTGGTCAGGAGCATGGGCCGGTATCTGACCAAGATGAGGACAAGGATGAGTCAGAGGTGGAAGAGGATGAAGTGGATCCTGAAGAGGAATTCCCATCTCACTTTACTAGTGCTGAGATGTACGAGGAGGTCTACGACCGCAACGTGGAGCTACATGGCCAAGTCGGAGAGCTCGAAGTAACCATACAGTAGCGGGACGAGACGATTGAAGAGCTGGACATTGAGGTTGGAAACGTGAAGTGGGATTTGATCCACGTGGAGAGTGAAAGAGACGATGCACTGGCTGAACTAGCAAAACTAAAGAACGACTTCCAGGAGGAGTCAACAAAGCGCGCCAGAGCGGAGGCAACAAGCTTGAGGGCTACTCAACGTGCCGATCGAGCTGAAGACGAGGTTCAAGCAAAGAAGGCCAAGCTGAGGGAGACGGAATACGCTTTCCATACGGCTATAGAAAGGGCCCAGGATCGTGTTTTCTATTACCCAGCTCAGTTTCAAGGTTTACCTTGGTACATAGTGGATCGCAGAACATCATTCCGGGTGATGGAGGTGGAACGCAGAGAGGCTGTACGACGTCTTAACATGCCTAGATAGTAGTGATAGTAGTGTGCATACAAGCCAATCATGTATGATGATAAAGCACGTACTTTGTAAACAATCTTATTTATTTATTAATAAAATATTCATTTATTAAAGGCATTTAATTATCTACATGTTGCTGGTTTTATAATATGTAAATAACCCATAGTTTTAAGCAAAGCTTTTAGAATCATGATGATGATCATGCTAATGAGATCTAAATTCTTAGAAAGTTTTAAAACTAAAATAGTTCCCAATCGTGGGATTACTAAAAAGGGGATTAGTAAATCCGGATAGATTGGTACATATGTTGCTTGCTCATTGGATGAGGATGATTGATCTCATGATCATTTGTGTGGAGACACTAAAGCAAGTATGTAGGTGCTTATTGGAGAATAAGTTCACTGAACGTGATTCGCTATGGAATACCTAATGGAGTTTTACTCGCATGTCAATAGAAATTCCTAATGTGATAGTAGTACAAGTGATCCTTGGACTTGAGATCATCATAGTATCTTGTATGTAACAAATTATACTTTGACTTATTCCTTAAGACCTTTTAAGGCATATATAGGGTATGCTTGGGTATAATGAGTTACATATGGAGATAATGAATGATCAATAAAAAATCTACCACCTCTAGTAAAAGAGGAGATATGTCCTATGTGATTCGTTAAATGACAACCCAGGAATCCTTGGCCAAGGTGAAATGAAATTAGAAAGGAGTTTTTAATTTGCATTATTTGGAGTTGTGCATTTTCTAATCGAAATACATATAATTAAATAAAATAAGACTTGACAGTAAATCCATGTCTTATATTTAATTGGGACATTGTATGGTGGAAGGATTGAATTGTATGGTAACTATTAACTCACAGGTTCTTTTATGATTAATGTTGAAATCTATATTATCTGGAAAGTCGTTGATCGCTAGGGAGGCTTATCCCTATTGTAGAATAAATATTATTTATTTAAATAGATTATTAGTTTAATTTATTTATTTAAATAAGATTAAAATTGTTTTAATTAATTTATTCACAACCGGTTTAATATGGAGAACCTAAAGGGTCACACCATAAAAGGAAGAATAATTATTTAAGAAGGTAATGGTATAATCGTAATAATGCATTAAGTATAATTAATTTAATCTATGGTGATAGAATAAATTAAATAGCTTAATGTTTATTATTTAATATTTTAGAAATATTAAATATAAATTAATAAGAGGAGTCTTATTAATATTATTACAATTATTATTATTTTAATTTCTAAAGGAGTTTAGTAATTAATTTAATATTTAGTACTCTCATTTATTCCTAATAAGATTAGGAGACAAATTAATTAAATGAATTTAATTAATTATTCCCATGTGGTGGGAAGCCTAAATTAATTAAAGGAGTTTAATTAATTAAAAGAAATCACATGTCTAATAGGATTAGAAGGGTTGACCAATGTCTATATAAGAGAAGTCTTATAATAGATATTAGATGATGCAATTCTAATTGTTGGAGAGTACTCCTTTTTTATAGAGGATAGAACACTAAGCCAAACACCCTCCTTCTTGATAATTTCTCTTCCTTGGTGGATCACCTCTAGAGGCCAAACACTTGGGTGGCTAACGTTGATCAAAGGAAAGAATCTAACCCGGAAATTCAAGGAGATCACGAAGAACAAGGAGTTGAACTAGTACATGTGGAAGCTTCGTTCTACAAGGGTATGATTCCATAACTTCTTATTTATCGTTTTAAATTAATAATTTGCATAAAGGATGATCCGGGTAATGGTTTTGTAGAAATTTTTAAACTCTGATATACCATGCTTCCGCTAATTTTTGCAATTTGATTGCGTCACGATTTTGTACAAACCCAACAGTGGCATCAGAGCCAAATCTTTATGCAATTATTAATTTATTTTCGATTTCATATACATATGGGTATGTATTTAAAATAATTTATTGGGCATAATTTTATTGTATAAAATTATTTTTTTTAAGAAAAAAAATTGACTTTTTTTTTGGGACGGATCACAATTTTTTTTTGGGTGCTAATCTTGAATTCTGCAAAGAAAAGGTGTTGTCTCTTTCTTACCCCAAAAAGAAGGTGACCCATCAGGAAAGGATTTTTTTTTAATAAACCTGCAGGACTCTTTTAATAAAAGAAGGTGACATCTTTTAAAAATAAATAAATATGATATATTTATATATTATATTCTAAATATTATATTTATATATTATTTTAATCTTGAAATTGGATTTCATGCAATTTAAAATTGCCCATTAAATGATACTCATATATATATGGAATGTTTTAATTCATGAGATGAATATTTATTTATTGATATATATGGTGATATGTATGATAATAAATGAGGATTGATTATGGACTATTTGACCAATGTGATTGGATTTTATTTTAGTTGAATGCTTGAATGAATGGGTTTTATTAAATGGGGTCTGTGTACCTCGTCTTCTCTAAATTTTTTTTTCTTGATGTAAAATTCTATCTTCCTCCTATGTATTTCCCCTTGACTGCTGATCAAGGTTTCTATTTAAATTAAATAGTTTAATGTAATAGAAATAGTTAGAATTATCTTGAAGAAATTAGAGACCAAGGAGCAAGGAGCGCGTGAAGACCTGTTTGTATGGAGCCCGGGTTTAAATGTAATAGTTATATTTAAATTTAAATTCTTGCACTCCTAGGTTTGACCTTTTGGTTCACTTGGTGGCTCTAGTAAACCAAACTAGAATAAAAGTCCATAATCAATCCGGGTAGAATATAATATTCTATATTGCATGCTAAATATTATATATATTATATTTTATGCAAACATGCTTCAATAAAATGACGCGTATTTTATATATATATGTGCATGCGCGCTAAACAAGATGAGACAAATAATAACAAACCCCTCAAAGAAATAATATTAAGTCCGAAGCGTTCAAATGATATTTGGAATATCGAACGTCGCCTTCTAGCATGATAAATTAATAGAGTATTAAATATTTAATATGAGCTTGTTGTGCTATCCACAAGGCGAGTATTGCGTATTTAAGATGTTAATTAATCACATTTGATGCTTATCAAGAAAATTGAACGATCTAGTCTTGTTGTGCTATCCACAAGGACGAATATTTTTCTTTTTTGAATTTATGGAAGTGCTAGGCTGGACTTAACTTAAATCATTTTAGTTCGGATGTGCACACACTTGACCATTATGATTTAAGAGGCAAAATAAAAGGAATTACATGGTGATGTAATTGACAAGAGTTGTCTACCTATTTATTTGTATATCGCTTGTTGTGCTATCCACAAGGTTATATACATTTGAAATGGGATCCTTATTCTCACTAGCAAATCTTTAATTAGATGTTGCCGAACTATATAAGTGAGGGTAATATAGTTTGATGAAAATAGTGGGAGATACCAATTTAAAATAAAGACCTAAATTTATTTTGGTATGCAAAATTAATAAAATGAATGTTTGCTAAAATGTTGTTTTTCACAGGCAGAATTTTAAAAATGTCAAAATCACTAATTTCACTGCGAAGCATACTTGATGCTAATAAGCTTACCGGGCCGAATTATACGGACTGACTAAGAAATCTGAGAATAGTTCTCACTGCTGAAAAGATTTTTTATGTCCTAAACTCACCTGTCCCTGGAACTGTTTTAGAAACAGCCTCTGAGGAAGAGATTGCCACCATTGTAAAGTGGCAAGATGATGCATCTGTGGCTCAATGCATCATGCTCGCATCCATGAATAACGAGCTTCAGCATCAGCACGAAAATATGGATGCTCCTACTATGTTGATTCACCTCAAGGAATTGTATGGTGAACAAAGTAGGACTGCTAGATATGAGATATCTAAGGAGCTCTTCCGATCTCGAATGACCAAGGGCAAAGAGAACATAAAGGAACAAAAGAAATCTGATCCAGCTAGCAAAGGAATGTGCTTCCATTGCAACGAGCCGGGTCATTGGAAGAGGAACTGCAAGAAGTTTCTGGCAAAGAAGAAGCTTGGAGAAGCTTTGACTTCCAATCAAGGTTTGTTCATGATTGAAATTAATTTTTCAGAAAGTCAAAATTCTACTTGGGTATTGGATACCGGCTGTGGTTCTCACATATGTAATAATGTGAAGGGACTGGTCAGAAGTAGAAAGCTGAACAATGATGAGGTGATCCTACGAGTGGGGAATGGAGCAAAGGTTGCTGCATTAGCTGTAGGAACTTATTATTTAGCAATGCCTTCGGGCAAGTCCATTTATCTTAATAATTGTTATTATGTTCCGAATATTATTAAAAACATTATTTCAATTTCTGTATTGGATATGGAAGGATTTAACGTTGTTATAAAGAACAATAGTTGTTCTATTTATAAAGACGATGTTTTATATGGTGTTGGAAATTTGCGAAATGGACTTTATACACTTGACTTACAAGAAAATATTTTTCAAATTGAACAAACTAAGAAAAGGAAAAGAGATGATATTAATTATACCTACATGTGGCACTGTAGACTAGGTCATATCAATGAAACAAGATTATCCAAGTTGCATAAAGATGGGCCCCTCGAGCTATCTGATTATGAATCATATCCAACTTGTGAATCTTGTCTCATGGGTAAAATGACTAAATCTCCTTTTAGTGGAAAAGGAGAAAGAGTTACAGAGTTGTTGGCATTGATTCACACAGACATTTGTGGACCTATGACAACAAGTGCACGGGGTGGGTATTCTTATTTTATTACTTTCACTGATGATCACTCAAGATTTGGATATGTGTATTTAATGAAATACAAGTCAGAATCATTTGAAAAGTTCAAAGAGTTCAGAAGTGAAGTAGAGAAACAAACGGGCAAGAGTATAAAGATACTTCGATCAGATCGAGGTGGAGAATACTTAAGCGGTGAGTTTCTCAATTGTCTCAAAGAAAATGGTATAATCTCACAATGGACTCCTCCAGGTACACCACAGTTAAATGGAGTATCTGAAAGGAGAAATCGAACACTGTTAGACATGGTTCGATCCATGATGAGTTTTACCGACCTTCCAATTTCCTTCTGGGGATATGCCCTAGAAACGGCTGCATACCTACTTAACAAGGTACCTACGAAATCCGCCCCAAAGACTCCATATGAGATGTGGAAGGGGAGGAAACCAAATCTTAAGCATGTTAAGACTTGGGGTTGTCCAGCTTATGTCAAAAAGTTTGAACATGATAAGCTATAGACTAAATCCGAAAAGTGTAGATTTGTGGGATACCCTAAAGAAACTGTAGGGTATTATTTCTATCATCTAACTGATCAAAAGGTGTTTGTTGCGAAACATGCTGCCTTCTTGGAAAAGGAGTTTATCCATGAAGGGGTCAGCGGGAGTAAGATATATCTTGAAGAAGTTCAAGAACCACAAATTACCACGGATCAAAGTCAGGTACCTGACCAAGTAGAAGAACCTACTATACCACACCCTGTTCGTAAATCTGGGAGAGTACCGAAGATACCTGAGAGGTATGGATTCGTTATAGAGGATGACGATGAGGTACACATCATGAATGATGATGATCCATTGAATTACGAACAGGCCATGAGTAATAAAGACTCAGGGAAATGGCTTGAAGCCATGAAATCCGAAATGGACTCCATGTATGTAAACAAAGTATGGACTTTGGTTTCACCACCTGAAGGCATTATGCCTATTGGGTGTAAATGGGTCTTTAAAAGAAAGACTGGAGCGGACGGCAAGGTGGAGACCTATAAGGCCCGACTGGTTGCAAAAGGTTTCAAACAAAGACAAGGAGTTGATTATGATGAAACCTTTTCACCAGTAGCTATGCTCAAGTCCATTCGGATTTTGCTTGCGATTGCAGCTTATAACGACTATGAGATCTGGCAGATGGACGTGAAAACGGCCTTCCTCAATGGGAAACTTGAGGAGGATGTGTATATGACACAGCCAGAGGGATTTGTTTCAAAGGTTGGAATAAATCAAGTCTGTAAGCTGCAACGATCCATTTATGGATTGAAGCAAGCTTCTCGTAGATGGAACATTCGTTTTGATGAGACAATCAAAGAGTTTGATTTTATCAAAAATGACGATGAACCATGTGTGTACAAGAAGGTTAGTGGGAGCGCTGTTTCATTCCATGTATTATATGTTGATGATATATTACTGATAGGGAATAAAATTTCTATGCTAAAATCGATCAAAATAAAGTTGTCTAAACATTCCTCCATGAATGATTTGGGTAGAACATCCCACATTGGGGATATAAATCTGTATTAATAGATTTAAAAGGATGTTCGGCTTAACCCATGGAAACGTATATTCATTAGATGCTAAAGGCGTTTAGCATGGCAACTCCAAAAGGTGCCTCATGATGATGAGCCATGGAGTGTATCTCTCTAAAATTGTCCTCAGTAAAAGAGAGATCGCATAAGTAACTATTATGTATGCAATGAAATATACAAGACTTGATGTTGATCAGTCATATTCTGGAGAAGATCTCTGTGAGACAGTGATAAACATCTCAAAGTACTTAACTGACACTAAGGATGTCATCATGACACATGATGGGTCTGAATTAAACTAGAAGACTAAACAGACTCAAATTTTCAGACTGACCAAGACGACAGCAAAATCCACTTTATGGTAAGTCGTTACCTTAAAAGGTGGTGCAGTAAATTGGAAAGGTTTCAAACAGCAAAAGTTACTGGGTTAGTGACAAAGACAAAGTATATAACTATAAGTGAAGCTGCAAGTTGATGTTTCGGATGAAAAGTTCATTACAGAACTAGGAATAGTTCCTAAGTCTCATCTTGAATCTAAACATGTGTTGCGGCACTTTGATTAAAAAAAAATCATTGAAAGAGGAGAGTGTAGACTCTCAAGACAACATTGCAGATCCATTTACTAAAGCTTTAACACAACAGCAGTTTGATCGTCACTTAGAGAAGATGGGTATGAGATACCATGGCGATTGGTTTTAGTGCAAGTGGGAGATTGATAGTAGTGTGCATACAAGCCAATCATGTATGATGATAAAGCACGTACTTTGTAAACAATCTTATTTATTTATTAATAAAATATTCATTTATTAAAGGCATTTAATTATCTACATGTTGCTGTTTTTATAATATGTAAATAACCCATAGTTTTAAGCAAAGCTTTTAGAATCATGATGATGATCATGCTAATGAGATCTAAATTCTTAGAAAGTTTTAAAACTAAAATAGTTCCCAATCGTGGGATTACTAAAAAGGGGATTAGTAAATCCGGATAGATTGGTACATATGTTGCTTTCTCATTGGATGAGGATGATTGATCTCATGATCAGTTGTGTGGAGACACTAAAGCAAGTATGTAGGTGCTTATTGGAGAATAAGTTCACTGAACGTGATTCGCTATGGAATACCTAATGGAGTTTTACTCGCATGTCAATAGAAATTCCTAATGTGATAGTAGTACAAGTGATCCTTGGACTTGAGATCATCATAGTATCTTGTATGTAACAAATTATACTTTGACTTATTCCTTAAGACCTTTTAAGGCATATATAGGGTATGCTTGGGTATAATGAGTTACATATGGAGATAATGAATGATCAATAAAGAATCTACCACCTCTAGTAAAAGAGGAGATATGTCCTATGTGATTCGTTAAATGACAACCCAGGAATCCTTGGCCAAGGTGAAATGAAATTAGAAAGGAGTTTTTAATTTGCATTATTTGGAGTTGTGCATTTTCTAATCGAAATACATATAATTAAATAAAATAAGACTTGACAGTAAATCCATGTCTTATATTTAATTGGGACATTGTATGGTGGAAGGATTGAATTGTATGGTAACTATTAACTCACAGGTTCTTTTATGATTAATGTTGAAATCTATATTATCTGGAAAGTCGTTGATCGCTAGGGAGGCTTATCCCTATTGTAGAATAAATATTATTTATTTAAATAGATTATTAGTTTAATTTATTTATTTAAATAAGATTAAAATTGTTTTAATTAATTTATTCACAACCGGTTTAATATGGAGAACCTAAAGGGTCACACCATAAAAGGAAGAATAATTATTTAAGAAGGTAATGGTATAATCGTAATAATGCATTAAGTATAATTAATTTAATCTATGGTGATAGAATAAATTAAATAGCTTAATGTTTATTATTTAATATTTTGGAAATATTAAATATAAATTAATAAGAGGAGTCTTATTAATATTATTACAATTATTATTATTTTAATTTCTAAAGGAGTTTAGTAATTAATTTAATATTTAGTACTCTCATTTATTCCTAATAAGATTAGGAGACAAATTAATTAAATGAATTTAATTAATTATTCCCATGTGGTGGGAAGCCTAAATTAATTAAAGGAGTTTAATTAATTAAAAGAAATCCCATGTCTAATAGGATTAGAAGGGTTGACCAATGTCTATATAAGAGAAGTCTTATAATAGATATTAGATGATGCAATTCTAATTGTTGGAGAGTACTCCTTTTTTATAGAGGATAGAACACTAAGCCAAACACCCTCCTTCTTGATAATTTCTCTTCCTTGGTGGATCACCTCTAGAGGCCAAACACTTGGGTGGCTAACGTTGATCAAAGGAAAGAATCTAACCCAGAAATTCAAGGAGATCACGAAGAACAAGGAGTTGAACTAGTACATGTGGAAGCTTCGTTCTACAAGGGTATGATTCCATAACTTCTTATTTATCGTTTTAAATTAATAATTTGCATAAAGGATGATCCGGGTAATGGTTTTGTAGAAATTTTTAAACTCTGATATACCATGCTTCCGCTAATTTTTGCAATTTGATTGCGTCACGATTTTGTACAAACCCAACAAGTAGAGTATTTCATTATGTGTTTCTCTATTTATAAATAAATGTAAATCCCAGAATTTGAGATAATAATGGGATGAGATAATGATGCAATCATGCAACTTGTTTTCTGTTCAGGAAAGAGGATGTAAATAGCAGAGATGCTATCTATTCTATGTTTTTTGAAACTACGAATGAATAAATAAAGAAGTTATTTGACGTGCTATGTGTTCAATGTGAATTAAATTATTTAAATGTTTAAGTATGAACTTGAAGATCTAAGAAATGAGAAAAGGATCTAATAAGGATATTTCTTAACAAAAAATGCCTCCTAGAAGAAGACCTACACGTCAAAACCCTGAGGGTTCGACGAATAACAACAACAATAATGATGGGCTGAATCCCAATTCGGTTCAACAGTTAGTGAACCTGCTGACGGGAGCACTTGCGAATCAGTCGCAGGTGCAGGGTAAAACATTTAAGGAATTTAAGGCAGTAAGACCGCCGGAGTTTCAGGTATCGGTAAACCCGATAGATGCCTAAACGTGGGTAATGGAGATGGAAAAGGTCTTCGATGTGGCTAGACTTAGCGAGGACCAGAAGACGGCTTTCACAACTTTTATGTTGAAGTCGGATGCTAGTTTTTGGTGGCAGGACAATAAAATGAGGGAAGGAGAGAGAGTTATAGCGTGGGACCATTTCAAAGAGATGTTCTTTGAAATGTACTTCCCCGTTAGCTCGTAGGACCAGATGGAGGTCCAGTTTCTAGAGCTTAAATAGGGAGGGATGACGGTGTCAGAATACGCTGCAAAATTTAACGAGTTGGCCAGGTTCGCTACATACCAGGTCAGTACTGACGCAAGGAAGGCGAGAAGGTTTGAGTGGGGACTGAAGCCCTGGCTCTAGAACAAGGTTTCCATATTCCAGCTGAATACGTTTGCAGCTGTGCTGGAAAAGGCCATTCTCGCTGAAGGTGGAAGCGACACGGTGTCTAAGTTCAATCAGGACTAGAAAAAGAAGAAGAATGAGACGGAGAACAAGGCTGGTGGTAGCGGGGCTATCAACTAGAAAAGGAAGTGGAACGACATCACCTCTGCTGGAAGTTAATAGGGAAACCAGCAGAAGAAGAAGATTGAAGCATGTGTGACATGCGGGAAGAATCACACTGAAGTGTGCATGAAGGGGAGACGATTGTACTTTAACTGCGGTCAGGAAGGCCGCATTACGCCAAATTGCCCGAACCTGAAGAAGGTATCTTGTTACACATGTGGTTCAAAGGATCACATGGCTAGAAGTTGCCCGAAGAAGCCAGCAGCAGGGTCAACAGGTAATGGAGGAAATGGGAGCGGCAGTACTCTAACTATCGCTGGACCACTGCAAGCGATTCAACCCACTGCCTGCATATTCAACATGACGGTGCAGGATGCTGTGTAGTCAAAAGATGTGGTGTCAGGTATTATTCCGGTTAATAGTATAAATGCATATATATTATTTGATTCGGGTGCTACTTGCTCATTCATATCTGATGATTTTGCTAAGACCCTAGACTTACCTAAAGAGGAATTAGTTTATCCCTTAAACATAGAGATTGCGAATAGGGAGGTTATTCTTGTTAGGTTTGTATACAAGAACTGTAGATTGGACATTAAGTGTAATACCCGAATTAAAAAAATAAATAAATAAATAAATAACTTTTTAAAACTTTGTTTTGAATATTTTAATTGGACTCTTATTGTGTTTGGGTCAAATTGTATTTAAGTATGCGGACTACACTAATTGGGCCTAATTTATATTGTGTAATATTTAAAATCCTATTAGAATTAGGAGAGTCACTAAAATCTGTTTTTAAGTAAATAAATAGTTAAACCTAATTTTATTTCATTATACAAACCGAGAGAGGGAAGAGGCTGCCGCTTAAGGAGAGAAGGAGAGAGAGGTGATTTTCATATATCATTGATTTACGGGAGAGAAACAGGTGTGTATCTCTTCTTGTTGCTTTATGTATATCATGATTATTTGGTACTAGCTCTCATCATTCTAAATCTGACTATATAATAAAAAGGGGCCATGTATTGATTGGTTAAAAAAAAACGTTAGCATGATCAGTGCTTAATGTAGGAGCACTAACAGATGTATATATATATATACTTTCGTACGTAGGTATGTATTAATAATTTGAAATAGTTGCTATATGAGATTGATCTCCTGTTGGTTGTTATTGTTGAGTTCCAAAGGAAAAGAAACATATAAGTCAACTGTCCTCCAAGTATCGGATATTATATAGAAATAAAATATATCTTATTTAGCGGCTTTGGTAATTTAGTTTGGGTTTATTTTTGTAAAACAAATATAATCGAGAAATTGTGTATATTAACTCAAAATTAGTTAATTTTATTGATGAAATTATAAAAATTTAATTAAACAATATTATGTTATTAACGGGTTAAAGATGAAAAAAATATTTTGCAAACGTATTTATATTTATTTATTCTTTTGTTTAGTTCGAACGGAAGGAGTTTAACGAACTATATTGGAATATAATTTGGGTATTACATTGCTTAATCCAAGTACGGATTCCGTACTTCTTCAGCGATAATTCTTTTATTTTTGATTTGTTCGTTTTGTTTTCGTTCAGAAGTTAGTTATTGGTTCGCATGATTGTTTGTTCTCAAATTCATGTGATCGTTTCGTTTTAATATTGATCCTTAGAACTCGTATTTGTACTCTTGATCTAGTGTATCATGTTTAGTATTTATTTCGATATTTGTAGAAAGTACATGTTAATATTTTTGGAGACTCGTGTTGATTTGTTCGATTTAACATGTACACGTTAGAACCCCTTTGTGTTGATATTATGTCGCATGTGTTGTGACATGATATTTTTGTTAGAATATACCGTAGGGTATACCTGAGCTATAACCACCTGTGGGGGTACCACAGGCATGTCGTCTTGGCACGAGAGGCATGACACCTTCCGTGGCGGTGTGATTAGTCCACGGCGTCTCCGTTTTGTGCTCCGGTGGGAGTTGGCCATTTGGTGTTTTGTTGTGGGAGGCGTATGGGTCGACTCTAGTTTTCTGTTCTGTTCTGCGGAATGGCGATGTTTGTGCCAAACACGCCTTCCGATTTTGCATGCGTTGGATTCGCGGTCCAATGTGTGTGACTTGCCTGTGTGGCATTATTTGACCTTGCCTGTGTGGCAAGGTATATTTCTGTTTTATTTTGAGCTCGGTATGAAATAACCCCAGCCATTTGTTTCAACCTATTATTTCGTTGTATTAGTTTGTTCGTTACAGTTCAGTTTATTTTAATTGAGTTAGTTATCTCAGTTCTTTATTTTATATTCCATATCTGTACTGGGCATTTGGCTCATGCTGTGTTTTTCTTCCGGCAGGTAATCAGGGGGATCAAGGGCAAGTGTGATGAGAGCTCCTTTCAATCCAATGGTCTAGGAATATTCTATTTAGGCTGGACATATTAATTTCTTTGGAGTTGTAATAATTATTTTAGATTTTGGTTCGGGCCAGCTTGGCATTTATTCTGGTTTGACCTTGTTGGTATTTATTTGTATTCTGGTTTGACCTTGTTGATATTTATTAGTTTTAAATATTATTCTTTTGTGGTTTAGAGCTTTAGTATTATTTTCTGTAGTTTTGTTGTGTTTTGAGTAACCTCTCTTTCTATTTCGGGAAGGGGGTGTTACAGAGTTGGTATCAGAGCTTAGGTTCTTTCTTGTAGAAAACCTATTTAGGTTTGACCTGTGAGTTATGGGTAGAATTCTGGGTTAGGTTTTGTTCAGTTTGATTTTCTGTTCAGCTATATTCAAATCTGTCTCTAATCTATTTTGCTGATATTCGTTGATCTCCTTCTTAGATGGCTCGTAGATCCGCTAGAGTTGCTGGGAGGCGAGGTAACAATAGGGGAAGAGGTAATGGTCATCCCGATGAGCAACCTAATGACCAGATTAATGCTCAATTGGCTAACTTGGTGAATCAGGCGGTTAATCAGGCTTTACCGCAGTTGGTGGCACAGGTGGTACAGGCAATGCAGCAGCCGCCAGAAATTCCTGAGCAGGGGAACTCGGGGAATAATGGTCCGCAGGCAAACGAAGAGGAAGGGAATGCGGATGGTCTTGATCAACAGGTGGTTCCAATGTACGTATGGTTGGAGAGGTTTCAGAAGCAGAAACCACAGTCTTTCAGTTCGGCTCCAACCCCAATTGATGCGGAGAATTGGATTGGTCACTTAGAGAAGATCTTTGATGTATTGGGGTGCTCAGATAATCAGAGAGTGTTGCTTGCTGTTTATAAGCTAGAGGGGGATGCTCAGAGGTGGTGGAAAGCGATGAAAACAACAAAGGGTGATGGGTATGTGGAGACACTTCGATGGGCAGAGTTTTGTGAGGTCTTTTATCAGCAGTACTTTCCGACTGCTGATAAAGAGGCCTATGCTAGAGAGTATCTGTCTATTCGGCAGAAAGATGATGAGTCCATCACGAATTTCATGACGAGGTTCACCAGATTGGCAGGTTTTGCGGGAACCTCTGCAGGGACTGCAGCGGAACAAGCGGAGAAGTTCAAGTGGCGGATTCATTATAGGTATCGGCAACATCTCATTAACACCAAGTTTGTAGATGTATCGGCTGTGGCAAATGCGGCCAAGAACATTGAGATGGAGCGGCAGGACTTTCGGTCTTCCAAACCGGAAGGGAGTCGAAAGAGGGACAGAGATGACCACCAGGGTCAAGCTTCGAGTCAGCATGTGCAAAACCAAGGTCAATATCCGGGACCAGCTGGTGGGGGTAACCCAAATCTTATTTCGATAGTTCCGTGTGCTACTTGTGGAGCTAATCATCCAGGGAGACAGTGTTATAGAGTTACCGGTGCATGCTTCTTGTGTGGCCAGATGGGTCACGTGGCTAGAAATTGTACCGGGCCACGTGAAAATGGTGGAGGTGGTGATAATGGTGACAACGGGGATCAGCGTCAGGGTGGTCGAGTGTTTACCTTGACACATAATCAAGCGGCAGGTGCGTCAGGTACTGTTTCTAGTACTATTTTAGTTGATAGTCGTGATGCTTCTGTTTTATTTGATAATTAAGTTCGTTCTTTTCTTTTGATTCCGGGGACGGAATCCTTTTAAGGGGTAGGTGATGTAATACCCGAATTAAAAAAATAAATAAATAAATAAATGACTTTTTAAAACTTTGTTTTGAATATTTTAATTGGACTCTTATTGTGTTTGGGTCAAATTGTATTTAAGTATGCGGACTACACTAATTGGGCCTAATTTATATTGTGTAATATTTAAAATCCTATTAGAATTAGGAGAGTCACTAAAATCTGTTTTTAAGTAAATAAATAGTTAAACCTAATTTTATTTCATTATACAAACCGAGAGAGGGAAGAGGCTGCCGCTTAAGGAGAGAAGGAGAGAGAGGTGATTTTCATATATCATTGATTTACGGGAGAGAAACAGGTGTGTATCTCTTCTTGTTGCTTTATGTATATCATGATTATTTGGTACTAGCTCTCATCATTCTAAATCTGACTATATAAATAAAAGGGGCCATGTATTGATTGGTTAAAAAAAAACGTTAGCATGATCAGTGCTTAATGTAGGAGCACTAACAGATGTATATATATATATACTTTCGTACGTAGGTATGTATTAATAATTTGAAATAGTTGCTATATGAGATTGATCTCCTGTTGGTTGTTATTGTTGAGTTCCAAAGGAAAAGAAACATATAAGTCAACTGTCCTCCAAGTATCGGATATTATATAGAAATAAAATATATCTTATTTAGCGGCTTTGGTAATTTAGTTTGGGTTTATTTTTGTAAAACAAATATAATCGAGAAATTGTGTATATTAACTCAAAATTAGTTAATTTTATTGATGAAATTATAAAAATTTAATTAAACAATATTATGTTATTAACGGGTTAAAGATGAAAAAAATATTTTGCAAACGTATTTATATTTATTTATTCTTTTGTTTAGTTCGAACGGAAGGAGTTTAACGAACTATATTGGAATATAATTTGGGTATTACATTGCTTAATCCAGGTACGGATTCCGTACTTCTTCAGCGATAATTCTTTTATTTTTGATTTGTTCGTTTTGTTTTCGTTCAGAAGTTAGTTATTGGTTCGCATGATTGTTTGTTCTCAAATTCATGTGATCGTTTCGTTTTAATATTGATCCTTAGAACTTGTATTTGTACTCTTGATCTAGTGTATCATGTTTAGTATTTATTTCGATATTTGTAGAAAGTACATGTTAATATTTTTGGAGACTCGTGTTGATTTGTTCGATTTAACATGTACACGTTAGAACCCCTTTGTGTTGATATTATGTCGCATGTGTTGTGACATGATATTTTTGTTAGAATATACCGTAGGGTATACCTGAGCTATAACCACCTGTGGGGGTACCACAGGCATGTCGTCTTGGCACGAGAGGCATGACACCTTCCGTGGCGGTGTGATTAGTCCACGGCGTCTCCGTTTTGTGCTCCGGTGGGAGTTGGCCATTTGGTGTTTTGTTGTGGGAGGCGTATGGGTCGACCCTAGTTTTCTGTTCTGTTCTGCGGAATGGCGATGTTTGTGCCAAACACGCCTTCCGATTTTGCATGCGTTGGATTCGCGGTCCAATGTGTGTGACTTGCCTGTGTGGCATTATTTGACCTTGCCTGTGTGGCAAGGTATATTTCTGTTTTATTTTGAGCTCGGTATGAAATAACCCCAGCCATTTGTTTCAACCTATTATTTCGTTGTATTAGTTTGTTCGTTACAGTTCAGTTTATTTTAATTGAGTTAGTTATCTCAGTTCTTTATTTTATATTCCATATCTGTACTGGGCATTTGGCTCATGCTGTGTTTTTCTTCCGGCAGGTAATCAGGGGGATCAAGGGCAAGTGTGATGAGAGCTCCTTTCAATCCAATGGTCTAGGAATATTCTATTTAGGCTGGACATATTAATTTCTTTGGAGTTGTAATAATTATTTTAGATTTTGGTTCGGGCCAGCTTGGCATTTATTCTGGTTTGACCTTGTTGGTATTTATTTGTATTCTGGTTTGACCTTGTTGATATTTATTAGTTTTAAATATTATTCTTTTGTGGTTTAGAGCTTTAGTATTATTTTCTGTAGTTTTGTTGTGTTTTGAGTAACCTCTCTTTCTATTTCGGGAAGGGGGTGTTACAGAGTTGGTATCAGAGCTTAGGTTCTTTCTTGTAGAAAACCTATTTAGGTTTGACCTGTGAGTTATGGGTAGAATTCTGGGTTAGGTTTTGTTCAGTTTGATTTTCTGTTCAGCTATATTCAAATCTGTCTCTAATCTATTTTGCTGATATTCGTTGATCTCCTTCTTAGATGGCTCGTAGATCCGCTAGAGTTGCTGGGAGGCGAGGTAACAATAGGGGAAGAGGTAATGGTCATCCCGATGAGCAACCTAATGACCAGATTAATGCTCAATTGGCTAACTTGGTGAATCAGGCGGTTAATCAGGCTTTACCGCAGTTGGTGGCACAGATGGTACAGGCAATGCAGCAGCCGCCAGAAATTCCTGAGCAGGGGAACTCGGGGAATAATGGTCCGCAGGCAAACGAAGAGGAAGGGAATGCGGATGGTCTTGATCAACAGGTGGTTCCAATGTACGTATGGTTGGAGAGGTTTCAGAAGCAGAAACCACAGTCTTTCAGTTCGGCTCCAACCCCAATTGATGCGGAGAATTGGATTGGTCACTTAGAGAAGATCTTTGATGTATTGGGGTGCTCAGATAATCAGAGAGTGTTGCTTGCTGTTTATAAGCTAGAGGGGGATGCTCAGAGGTGGTGGAAAGCGATGAAAACAACAAAGGGTGATGGGTATGTGGAGACACTTCGATGGGCAGAGTTTTGTGAGGTCTTTTATCAGCAGTACTTTCCGACTGCTGATAAAGAGGCCTATGCTAGAGAGTATCTGTCTATTCGGCAGAAAGATGATGAGTCCATCACGAATTTCATGACGAGGTTCACCAGATTGGCAGGTTTTGCGGGAACCTCTGCAGGGACTGCAGCGGAACAAGCGGAGAAGTTCAAGTGGCGGATTCATTATAGGTATCGGCAACATCTCATTAACACCAAGTTTGTAGATGTATCGGCTGTGGCAAATGCGGCCAAGAACATTAAGATGGAGCGGCAGGACTTTCGGTCTTCCAAACCGGAAGGGAGTCGAAAGAGGGACAGAGATGACCACCAGGGTCAAGCTTCGAGTCAGCATGTGCAAAACCAAGGTCAATATCCGGGACCAGCTGGTGGGGGTAACCCAAATCTTATTTCGATAGTTCCGTGTGCTACTTGTGGAGCTAATCATCCAGGGAGACAGTGTTATAGAGTTACCGGTGCATGCTTCTTGTGTGGCCAGATGGGTCACGTGGCTAGAAATTGTACCGGGCCACGTGAAAATGGTGGAGGTGGTGATAATGGTGACAACGGGGATCAGCGTCAGGGTGGTCGAGTGTTTACCTTGACACATAATCAAGCGGCAGGTGCGTCAGGTACTGTTTCTAGTACTATTTTAGTTGATAGTCGTGATGCTTCTGTTTTATTTGATAATTAAGTTCGTTCTTTTCTTTTGATTCCGGGGACGGAATCCTTTTAAGGGGTAGGTGATGTAATACCCGAATTAAAAAAATAAATAAATAAATAAATGACTTTTTAAAACTTTGTTTTGAATATTTTAATTGGACTCTTATTGTGTTTGGGTCAAATTGTATTTAAGTATGCGGACTACACTAATTGGGCCTAATTTATATTGTGTAATATTTAAAATCCTATTAGAATTAGGAGAGTCACTAAAATCTGTTTTTAAGTAAATAAATAGTTAAACCTAATTTTATTTCATTATACAAACCGAGAGAGGGAAGAGGCTGCCGCTTAAGGAGAGAAGGAGAGAGAGGTGATTTTCATATATCATTGATTTACGGGAGAGAAACAGGTGTGTATCTCTTCTTGTTGCTTTATGTATATCATGATTATTTGGTACTAGCTCTCATCATTCTAAATCTGACTATATAATAAAAAGGGGCCATGTATTGATTGGTTAAAAAAAAACGTTAGCATGATCAGTGCTTAATGTAGGAGCACTAACAGATGTATATATATATATACTTTCGTACGTAGGTATGTATTAATAATTTGAAATAGTTGCTATATGAGATTGATCTCCTGTTGGTTGTTATTGTTGAGTTCCAAAGGAAAAGAAACATATAAGTCAACTGTCCTCCAAGTATCGGATATTATATAGAAATAAAATATATCTTATTTAGCGGCTTTGGTAATTTAGTTTGGGTTTATTTTTGTAAAACAAATATAATCGAGAAATTGTGTATATTAACTCAAAATTAGTTAATTTTATTGATGAAATTATAAAAATTTAATTAAACAATATTATGTTATTAACGGGTTAAAGATGAAAAAAATATTTTGCAAACGTATTTATATTTATTTATTCTTTTGTTTAGTTCGAACGGAAGGAGTTTAACGAACTATATTGGAATATAATTTGGGTATTACATTGCTTAATCCAGGTACGGATTCCGTACTTCTTCAGCGATAATTCTTTTATTTTTGATTTGTTCGTTTTGTTTTCGTTCAGAAGTTAGTTATTGGTTCGCATGATTGTTTGTTCTCAAATTCATGTGATCGTTTCGTTTTAATATTGATCCTTAGAACTTGTATTTGTACTCTTGATCTAGTGTATCATGTTTAGTATTTATTTCGATATTTGTAGAAAGTACATGTTAATATTTTTGGAGACTCGTGTTGATTTGTTCGATTTAACATGTACACGTTAGAACCCCTTTGTGTTGATATTATGTCGCATGTGTTGTGACATGATATTTTTGTTAGAATATACCGTAGGGTATACCTGAGCTATAACCACCTGTGGGGGTACCACAGGCATGTCGTCTTGGCACGAGAGGCATGACACCTTCCGTGGCGGTGTGATTAGTCCACGGCGTCTCCGTTTTGTGCTCCGGTGGGAGTTGGCCATTTGGTGTTTTGTTGTGGGAGGCGTATGGGTCGACCCTAGTTTTCTGTTCTGTTCTGCGGAATGGCGATGTTTGTGCCAAACACGCCTTCCGATTTTGCATGCGTTGGATTCGCGGTCCAATGTGTGTGACTTGCCTGTGTGGCATTATTTGACCTTGCCTGTGTGGCAAGGTATATTTCTGTTTTATTTTGAGCTCGGTATGAAATAACCCCAGCCATTTGTTTCAACCTATTATTTCGTTGTATTAGTTTGTTCGTTACAGTTCAGTTTATTTTAATTGAGTTAGTTATCTCAGTTCTTTATTTTATATTCCATATCTGTACTGGGCATTTGGCTCATGCTGTGTTTTTCTTCCGGCAGGTAATCAGGGGGATCAAGGGCAAGTGTGATGAGAGCTCCTTTCAATCCAATGGTCTAGGAATATTCTATTTAGGCTGGACATATTAATTTCTTTGGAGTTGTAATAATTATTTTAGATTTTGGTTCGGGCCAGCTTGGCATTTATTCTGGTTTGACCTTGTTGGTATTTATTTGTATTCTGGTTTGACCTTGTTGATATTTATTAGTTTTAAATATTATTCTTTTGTGGTTTAGAGCTTTAGTATTATTTTCTGTAGTTTTGTTGTGTTTTGAGTAACCTCTCTTTCTATTTCGGGAAGGGGGTGTTACAGAGTTGGTATCAGAGCTTAGGTTCTTTCTTGTAGAAAACCTATTTAGGTTTGACCTGTGAGTTATGGGTAGAATTCTGGGTTAGGTTTTGTTCAGTTTGATTTTCTGTTCAGCTATATTCAAATCTGTCTCTAATCTATTTTGCTGATATTCGTTGATCTCCTTCTTAGATGGCTCGTAGATCCGCTAGAGTTGCTGGGAGGCGAGGTAACAATAGGGGAAGAGGTAATGGTCATCCCGATGAGCAACCTAATGACCAGATTAATGCTCAATTGGCTAACTTGGTGAATCAGGCGGTTAATCAGGCTTTACCGCAGTTGGTGGCACAGGTGGTACAGGCAATGCAGCAGCCGCCAGAAATTCCTGAGCAGGGGAACTCGGGGAATAATGGTCCGCAGGCAAACGAAGAGGAAGGGAATGCGGATGGTCTTGATCAACAGGTGGTTCCAATGTACGTATGGTTGGAGAGGTTTCAGAAGCAGAAACCACAGTCTTTCAGTTCGGCTCCAACCCCAATTGATGCGGAGAATTGGATTGGTCACTTAGAGAAGATCTTTGATGTATTGGGGTGCTCAGATAATCAGAGAGTGTTGCTTGCTGTTTATAAGCTAGAGGGGGATGCTCAGAGGTGGTGGAAAGCGATGAAAACAACAAAGGGTGATGGGTATGTGGAGACACTTCGATGGGCAGAGTTTTGTGAGGTCTTTTATCAGCAGTACTTTCCGACTGCTGATAAAGAGGCCTATGCTAGAGAGTATCTGTCTATTCGGCAGAAAGATGATGAGTCCATCACGGATTTCATGACGAGGTTCACCAGATTGGCAGGTTTTGCGGGAACCTCTGCAGGGACTGCAGCGGAACAAGCGGAGAAGTTCAAGTGGCGGATTCATTATAGGTATCGGCAACATCTCATTAACACCAAGTTTGTAGATGTATCGGCTGTGGCAAATGCGGCCAAGAACATTGAGATGGAGCGGCAGGACTTTCGGTCTTCCAAACCGGAAGGGAGTCGAAAGAGGGACAGAGATGACCACCAGGGTCAAGCTTCGAGTCAGCATGTGCAAAACCAAGGTCAATATCCGGGACCAGCTGGTGGGGGTAACCCAAATCTTATTTCGATAGTTCCGTGTGCTACTTGTGGAGCTAATCATCCAGGGAGACAGTGTTATAGAGTTACCGGTGCATGCTTCTTGTGTGGCCAGATGGGTCACGTGGCTAGAAATTGTACCGGGCCACGTGAAAATGGTGGAGGTGGTGATAATGGTGACAACGGGGATCAGCGTCAGGGTGGTCGAGTGTTTACCTTGACACATAATCAAGCGGCAGGTGCGTCAGGTACTGTTTCTAGTACTATTTTAGTTGATAGTCGTGATGCTTCTGTTTTATTTGATAATTAAGTTCGTTCTTTTCTTTTGATTCCGGGGACGGAATCCTTTTAAGGGGTAGGTGATGTAATACCCGAATTAAAAAAATAAATAAATAAATAAATGACTTTTTAAAACTTTGTTTTGAATATTTTAATTGGACTCTTATTGTGTTTGGGTCAAATTGTATTTAAGTATGCGGACTACACTAATTGGGCCTAATTTATATTGTGTAATATTTAAAATCCTATTAGAATTAGGAGAGTCACTAAAATCTGTTTTTAAGTAAATAAATAGTTAAACCTAATTTTATTTCATTATACAAACCGAGAGAGGGAAGAGGCTGCCGCTTAAGGAGAGAAGGAGAGAGAGGTGATTTTCATATATCATTGATTTACGGGAGAGAAACAGGTGTGTATCTCTTCTTGTTGCTTTATGTATATCATGATTATTTGGTACTAGCTCTCATCATTCTAAATCTGACTATATAATAAAAAGGGGCCATGTATTGATTGGTTAAAAAAAAACGTTAGCATGATCAGTGCTTAATGTAGGAGCACTAACAGATGTATATATATATATACTTTCGTACGTAGGTATGTATTAATAATTTGAAATAGTTGCTATATGAGATTGATCTCCTGTTGGTTGTTATTGTTGAGTTCCAAAGGAAAAGAAACATATAAGTCAACTGTCCTCCAAGTATCGGATATTATATAGAAATAAAATATATCTTATTTAGCGGCTTTGGTAATTTAGTTTGGGTTTATTTTTGTAAAACAAATATAATCGAGAAATTGTGTATATTAACTCAAAATTAGTTAATTTTATTGATGAAATTATAAAAATTTAATTAAACAATATTATGTTATTAACGGGTTAAAGATGAAAAAAATATTTTGCAAACGTATTTATATTTATTTATTCTTTTGTTTAGTTCGAACGGAAGGAGTTTAACGAACTATATTGGAATATAATTTGGGTATTACATTGCTTAATCCAGGTACGGATTCCGTACTTCTTCAGCGATAATTCTTTTATTTTTGATTTGTTCGTTTTGTTTTCGTTCAGAAGTTAGTTATTGATTCGCATGATTGTTTGTTCTCAAATTCATGTGATCGTTTCGTTTTAATATTGATCCTTAGAACTCGTATTTGTACTCTTGATCTAGTGTATCATGTTTAGTATTTATTTCGATATTTGTAGAAAGTACATGTTAATATTTTTGGAGACTCGTGTTGATTTGTTCGATTTAACATGTACACGTTAGAACCCCTTTGTGTTGATATTATGTCGCATGTGTTGTGACATGATATTTTTGTTAGAATATACCGTAGGGTATACCTGAGCTATAACCACCTGTGGGGGTACCACAGGCATGTCGTCTTGGCACGAGAGGCATGACACCTTCCGTGGCGGTGTGATTAGTCCACGGCGTCTCCGTTTTGTGCTCCGGTGGGAGTTGGCCATTTGGTGTTTTGTTGTGGGAGGCGTATGGGTCGACCCTAGTTTTCTGTTCTGTTCTGCGGAATGGCGATGTTTGTGCCAAACACGCCTTCCGATTTTGCATGCGTTGGATTCGCGGTCCAATGTGTGTGACTTGCCTGTGTGGCATTATTTGACCTTGCCTGTGTGGCAAGGTATATTTCTGTTTTATTTTGAGCTCGGTATGAAATAACCCCAGCCATTTGTTTCAACCTATTATTTCGTTGTATTAGTTTGTTCGTTACAGTTCAGTTTATTTTAATTGAGTTAGTTATCTCAGTTCTTTATTTTATATTCCATATCTGTACTGGGCATTTGGCTCATGCTGTGTTTTTCTTCCGGCAGGTAATCAGGGGGATCAAGGGCAAGTGTGATGAGAGCTCCTTTCAATCCAATGGTCTAGGAATATTCTATTTAGGCTGGACATATTAATTTCTTTAGAGTTGTAATAATTATTTCAAATTATGATTTGGGCCAGTTTGGCATTTATTCTGGTTTGACCTTGTTGATATTTATTAGTTTTAAATATTATTCTTTTGTGGTTTAGAGCTTTAGTATTATTTTCTGTAGTTTTGTTGTGTTTTGAGTAACATCCCTTTCTATTTCGGGAAGGGGGTGTTACATTAAGGGTCAGGAATTGAGGGCAGATTTGATTCCGATAAAACTTGGGGAATTTGATGTGATACTGGGTATGGATTAGTTGTTCAACCATGGGGCGGTAATCGACTGTCAGAAGAAGTCGATAAACCTTACGATCCCGTCGAAGTTAGTATTTTATGGTAGCAAATCGCCTAGACAAACGAGTTATCTAACAGTTATGCATGCCAAGAAACTTTTGACGCAAGGCTGTGAGGGTATTTAGCCTACATCGTAGATACTCGTAAGGAGAGCCCGAAGATAAAAGAGATATCAGTGGTGAGGGAGTTTGTGGACGTATTTCCGAGCAATTTTACAGAACTGCTCCAATTTCAAAAGCTCCGTACCGAATGGCTCTAGTCGAGATGAAGGAATTGATGATTCAACTACAAGAATTACTGGACAAGAAGTATATTCAGTCGAGCGTTTCACCGTGGAGAGCGCCAGTTTTATTCATGAAGAAGAAGGATGGATCGATGCGGCTTTGCATTGATTATAGGGAGTTGAACAAAGTTACGATCAAGAATAGGTATCCTTTACCTAGGATCGATGACTTGTTCAATCAACTGAAGGGTACTAGATGACATCCTGGATAAATTCGTAGTAGTGTTCATAGATGACATCCTGGTTTATTCCAAAATCGAGGAGGAACACACTGAACATTTAAAGCTGACCTTAGAATCACTGAGACGGGAGAAGCTATATGCGAAATTCTCAAAATACGAATTCTGGTTAGAACGTGTGCAATTTCTTGGCCACGTGATTGACAAGGATGGGATTTCGATAGATCCATCGAAGGTTGAAGCTGTGATGAATTGGGATCAGCCAAAGACGCCATCTGAAGTGAGGAGTTTCTTGGGAATGGCAGGTTATTACCGAAGATTTATCCAAGACTTTTCTAGAATCGCAACTCCGTTAACGAATTTGACACGTAAAACAGTTAAGTTTGTTTTGATTGAAAAATGTGAGGAAAGTTTTTAGAAATTGAAGAAAAGATTGAGTACTGCATCTGTGTTGTCGTTGCCGGACAGTACAGGAAATTTCATAGTATACAGTGATGCCTCAGATAAGGGATTAAGCTGTGTGCTGATGCAGAGCGACAAAGTCATTGCCTATGCATCACGCCAATTGAAGGACTACGAAAAAGGGTTTCCGACCCATGATTTAGAATTGGTGGTAGTGGTGTTTGCTCTGAAGATGTGTAGACACTACTTATATGGAGAGAAGTGTGAGATATACACGGATCATAAAAGTCTGAAGTATATCTTCACCCAGAAGGATTTGAACATGCGCCAAAGGAGATGGTTGGAACTGATCAAGGACTACGACTGCGAGATAATTTACCATCTGGGTAAAGCTAACGTCGTCGCCGATGCTTTAAGCAGGAAGGTTCGGAAGAAGTTGAATATGTTAACTGATCAGGATCATTTGATAGCAGAGATGGCTAAGTTAGAGCTGAAAGTTAAGTATCCGAAGGAATCAGATTATAAGCTATTTCAAGTAACTATAGGTTCTACTGTGATAAACAAAGTGAAAGAAGCACAACTTCACGATGAGGAGTGCGAAAAGATTCGAAAGAGAATAGCCGATGGTGAAGAAATCAAGTTCAAGATTGATAACGAAGGTCTGTTACGATTTGAAGGAAGAATCAGGGTACCGCCAGTACCAGAAGTCAAAGAGGAGATTTTGAGTGAAGCTCACAATTGGAGATATTCGATTCACCCTGGGAGTACGAAGATGCACCACGATCTCTGACATCATTTTTGGTGGTCGAACATGAAGAGGGACGTTGCTGAATGTGTTGCGAAATGTCTAACGTGCCAAAAGGTTAAAGCAGAACACCAGAGACCAAGTGGACTGCTGCAACTGTTAGAAATTCCAGAATGGAAGTGGGAACATATCACGATGGATTTCGTGGTTGGTCTTCCAACGACTCAGAAGGGATTCGATGCGATATGGGTGATAGTGGATCGACTGACGAAGTCAGTATATTTCTTATCGATCAAGATTAGATACAACTTGGACCAGTTAGCGAAGTTGTACGTGAAGGAAATTATCTCTCGACACGGTGTTCCAGTGTCGATTGTGTCCGATAGAGATCCGTATTTTACGTTAAATTTCTGGAAGCGATTACAAGAATGTCTGGGAACGCAATTACGAATGAGTACAATGTACCATCCTCAAACTGATGGCCAAAGCTAGAGAACGATTCAGACGCTAGAGGACATGCTAAGAGCTTGCGTGATGGACTTTAAAGGAAGCTGGGATGATCATCTACCGTTGTTGGAGTTCGCCTACAACAATAGTTACCACGCGAGTATTGACATGCCTCCTTTCGAAGCATTTTATGGCAGAAAATACAGGACTCCATTGTGATGGGATGAGGTCGGTGAGCGTCAACTGTTGGAATCGAAATTGGTGCAACAAATTGCTGAGATCGTGAAGCTGATCAGAACAAGATTGGTTGCTACTCAAGACAGACAAAAGAAGTATGCCGATCATTATAGAATCGAGAATTTGCAGTGGAAAGCTTCGTTTTCCTGAAGGTATCTCCCTAGAATAGGAAGATTTGATTTGGCAAGAAAGAGAAGCTGAGTCCCCGATTCATTGGACCTTTCGAGATACTATGGAGGGTTGGCGAAGTGGCTTACGAGGTTGCATTACCTCCGGAGCTAGATAACACACAATGTTTTCCATATTTTTGTGTTACGACCTTACAAACACGACTACAAACATGTAATAGAATACGAGCCTTTACAGTTTGATAAAGACTTAACTTATGAAGAAGTTCCTGTTCAAATAGTCGATAGGAAAGAACTAGTTCTTAGAAATAAAGTGATACCTTCTGTTAAGGTAATCTGGAGGAACCACAGTGCTGAAGAAGCTACGTGGGAACTCGAAGATGTAATGATGAAAACATATCCCCAATTATTTGCATAATTATTTATGTTAATTCTTGTACATCGATTCTGGGGACAGAATCTTTTTAAGGGGGAAGAATGTAACAGATGAGTTTTTTTTATTGTGATTTTGGGGACAGAATCCTTTTAAGGAGTGAAGAATTGTAACGAATGAGAATTTTATATTAATTTTTAATATTTATTGAATTAAATAAATATTTTAATTGATTTATTTATTTAGCTAAATAAATAACTTATGTGATTGTTGTAAAGTAATTTAATTAAGTGTAATATATTAATTAAATGAGTATTTAATATTTAATTTAATTAATGTATAAAGATTTTATGGTATGATTTTAATTTAATTGAGATATTAAATTAGATAAAGTTATGTGGTAATTATTACATGAAATTATAATTAGCAAGTAATTATAATTGTTATGTGGTGATTTTTATGTGAATATTTGATGTTAGCTTTTATGTAATTAAATTAGAAGGTTGGAATTTAATTAAATAAAGTGTAACATTTAAACTATGTGTTAAAAGATTTATTAAAATAAAGAAAGAGTTTTTAAAATCGTTTTGCCAAACAAGGCCCTTGTATCTCTTTTAACCCTGTTTTACTAAACATGGCCTTATCTATTAAAAAGCTTGTTTTCAAAATAAACTATTTTTTTCCAAACAAAGCCTTATGGCTTTTAAAAGTTCAAAAAATTGTAACTCATGTATTAATTATAATTATTATATTTATTAAGGGTTATTTAGAAGTTGTCAGTTATAGATATATTACATTACTCTTCTATTCAGCAAGGGAAGTCATCTACTCTGCCAAGGCAAGAATCGAAGACTACGGCTTACAACAAGTCAACGACTTTCTCAACTACAAGTATCTTACTCATGTTTGAAGGGGATATTGCTAAAAGGAGGCCAACTAGCAATCCTCTTACAGGCGGTGGTGTATGTATTTCCATTTATTCGAGGGAAAAAACCTATGGTTTAAGGAAAAAGATTGAAATATTAAGGAAAAAGATTGAAATATAAACATGTATTATATGTATAATATATCAATATACGTTAGTTAAAACAAAGAGTTAGACAAAGAGGAAAACAAAGAAAAGAATACAGAGGAAGTTAGAGAGAAGAAGAAGAGGAAGGAAAAGTTTGAGAAGGCTAGAGGAATCCATATTCATCTTCTTCTTCCACACCAATCAAAAAGGGTATAACTCTAATCTTATTGTTATTTTATGTTCTTCCATGTTTTTCATAAAAATAACTTCCCTATAAAAATATTTTCATGAAAATTACTTGGTTATGATTTATATATGTTATGTATATATATATATATATATATATATATATGCTTATATATGATTCATATAGTTGTCTAAGTAATTAAATTCATGTAAATATGATGAGCATGAAGAAATCATGATCATAGCAATTTACAGCAAACTAGTTTTGAAAATAGTCTTTTAAATTATTAAAATTGGTGTTGATTGTTAATTGTTGTTTAAATTGATTATAGATTATGATAATATGTTAAGAAATAAAGTTAATACAATTTGAATTACGTGATTTGGTTTAAAAAACAAACTCACAGTATCAATTTTGGTCAAGAATGCTTAACAATGGTGTTTTCTTCAAAATTATGAAAATTTATGTTTTGATTATGTGTTGTAGAGTTTATGTATGTTAAAATCATGTTCGAAGTTTAAGATTTTGTTTTCATAAAGTATTATATGCATTATGATAATTAAAATCGGACTTTGGTGAGAGGAAATAAGCCAAATTAGCTTATTTCTCTGCACAATCGCGAGCTGGGGAAGCCCACCAGTGGGGGGACCCTCCCCAGCGAGCATTATGCCTAGGGAACCCCGCCCCAGCGGGGCTAGTGCAGTTCGGAGAAAATTTTTATGCTTCGTGTAGTTTTTTTTCGGTACATGTTTAACTTACTTAATGTGATGACATGTTAAGTGTATTAAACAATAAGATAACATACTTTTCATATATTTAAGATAAATTGAGGTCTTATATTAATATGTTAAGTGTGTACTTGGATACTATTAGCGCACGATATACATGTTGTGAGTTTAGACTCACGTATGTGGATAGTTAGCGACTTAAGTTGTAAACCATGTTGTTAAGTTGAACTTGAGTAAGAAGTTCAATGGTTAAACACCATAGTTAGGAACTAATTGCTATTATAAACGTAATGTACTGTGTAGGATGATTGAGAAAGTGATTGTATATTGTAAAGTGTAGCTTGCGCTTGAGGCAAGTTCTCTAATCCTTACTCTTTATATTGTATAAGTTCCTAAACCTTTCTTTTACATTATGCAAGCTTGTTTCCAATTATTAACTTGTTAATTATTGTACAAGTTATTTTGTATCCTGATATTCATAATAAACTAGTGTTGAAGTTATTGTTGAAGTAATGTGATCTTAACTTATTTGTTCAAGCAAGATCTACTTAATCTTTCAAATGCTTTAAGTTATTTTTAAAGCATGCCTAGTTGTTATGAAGTCTATTGTTATGACTTATATTTGGTTCATAATTTTTATATTATCGAACTGTTAAAATATTGTGAGTCGATTCAACTACTCCTTAGTTGATGATTGTTGAAAACTCCAAATTTCCTTTTAGCTATCCAAACCAAACTTTCTTTGGTGCAGACTTGTATTAAATACTGAGATGAACAACCCTATTTATTAGGGGGGTTACTATGCGAAAGCGTTAAATGTTTGTGCACAATACATGGTACGAAGGGCTGATCCCCTTAAGTACGAGTTGAGAGCCCATAGTCTAAATGAGTGTTAAAGGTTTTAAATGAAAATATTTATAACCTAGGTCAAAGTTCAAGGTTTCATGACCCTCGGATGATTTCAATATTCGAAATTCTAAATGTTGATGAAAGAATTATTATTCAATTCTTTATGAAAGAAAAACTTATTCAACTCTTTTGAAGCTATTTAGTTTATGTCATTATTATTGTTGTATTCCAAGTGAGCTTTTGTTTGCTCACTCTTGCATATTAATCATCCCTTGCAGCTAAAGTCGAGAACGTTGACGTATCGTCAATGAGTAAAGGGAAAGGCAAGATGAACAAGTGAATACTTGTTGTGTTTTATTTATGATATGTAATAAGACTTAAATGTTTATGACGTTTATTTTTCCGCAATAATTATTATGTCAAGGTTAGATAACCCTGGGATTATGTTTGGAAAGGTTGTAATCCTTTTTAAGGAAGATTTTATTATTTATTCAAGGTTGTAATTTATTTTGCATTCCTTATTATGGGTAGATGTATGTTTTATTTAGATAGTGTACACCAAATCATGTGGAAACGAAGTACCCGAATTTGGGGGTGTCACATATACAATACTTATTCAATTGTATACCTTTGAGATTGATTGTTTGATTTAAGCATCATTTATTATTGAACCTTGAAAGACTAGCGAACCCTTATTGATTCGGCTAGTCCATAGTTGATGAGCGTTCTAAATTCTAGAACTGTTATTGAGCTTATCCAAACCAAACTTCCTTTGGTGCGGACTCTGATGTCAAACTGAGATGAACAACCCTTTATAGGGGAGTATTTACGAGTTAGCGTTGAGATGTTGTGCACATATATGGTACTAAGGGCTGATCCCCCTAAGTACGAGAAGTAAGGTCCATATAGTCTTATGATTGTTAAAGGTTTAGAGTAGAAATACTTGATAACCTGGGATATAGTTCTTGGTCTTATGACCCTCAGATGTACTTTTGATTCTTGTTATTCATTCTTGATTCAAAAGCCGAGCTTTCTATTATTCAGAATTTATTGATTTCTCGCATATTATTATTGTTATTATATTATTATACTTGTGGGCAATCGTTGCTCACTCTTGCATAATAACATTGCAGCTAAGATTGAAAGAACTGAAGAGCCTTCCACTAGCAAAGGCAAGGGAAAGATGAACAAATGAAGAAGACTTGTTTATTTGTTTGATGATGTTTGTTTAAGACTTATGACATTGTGTTTAAGACTTAATTATTTATTTATGTTTTCACACTTGACGTATTAAGGTTAGATGACCTGGGATTTATTCATTAAGATGTTGTAACCTCTTAAGGGGAGGATTTTTATTCATTTTTGAGTTTCTGTTATTATGGGTAGATAGTTGTGTTATAATTGGACAGTGAACACCAAATCCTGTGGAATTAAAGTACTCGGATTTGAGGGTGTCACACCAAATATTTTTGGACATTCCGTCTTTCTTTGTCATTCTAACGTTAGCGCGTTCTTCGAAACTTCAAAAAATTGAAAAACATATTTTGATGAATAATGTTTTCCATGACGTTTACCTCAAAACATAGCTAAACGATCGAAAAGTACATAACAATATTTTTCGTCGTTTTTATTTCGTTCGATTACAGTACGTTTTTTGAGAAAAACTTTTATTGGCTAACATAACTTTTCATGGCATATTACCGGAAAATCTTCAGATAGAATGTCATTTAGACATATCGAACTCTCAGAAAGACTTAGGTTATTAAACCTTTAGGTTTCGTTGGATGAATATTGTCTATTTCGTCTTTTTCTCAAAAAAATTTTGTTCTCAAATTTTTTTTATTTTCGTCTTAAAAATTCTTACGTATTTATTCTAGCTCGTAGCCAGAATCCTTTCGTTTTATAATCATCCTAGGTCATAGAATGACTAATAAATACATAACACAGAATATTAATAATAAAAATTTATTTTATTAAATAATAATTCTTTAAACTTAACTTTTGGGACAATTCGATTTTTCGGATTGTCACAACTATTCATATTACTCTCGCAGTCAAAACAATGTGTACAACTCAAACAAGTCTTTATTTAGAGAAACTTTCTTATTGCTTCATTATTTCTTTCAAATTTGCAAACAAAGAGGTGGTTAGGAGTCCAACTACTTCGTTCTAGTTTGTTTAGCATCACAAGGAATAATCCTATCACTCTATCATTCAAAATAATGTGTATAACTCACAAGTCTTCGTTTAGGTAAACCTTCTTATTGTTTTATTATTTCTTTCAAATTTGAAAACAAAAAGGTGATTAGGAATCCTACTACTTCGTTCTAGTTTGTTTAGCATCAAAAGAAGCAATTATACCACTCTCACATTCAAAACGATGCGTACAACTCACACAAATCTTTGTTTAGGGAAACCTTCTTATTTTTTCATTATTTCTTTCAAACTTACAAACAAATGGGTGATTAGGAGTCCTACTACTTTGTTCTAGTTTGTTTAGCATCAAAAGGAGCAATTTTATCACTCTCGCATTCAAAACGATGCGTACAACTCACACAAGTCTTCATTTAGGGAAACCTTCTTATTGTTTCATTATTTCTTTTAAATTTGCAAACAAAGAGGTGATTAGGATTCCTACTACTTCGTAGTAGTTTGTTTAGCATCAAAAGAAGCAATCCTATGAGTGCATTCAAAACGATGCGTACAACTCACATAAGTCTTGGTTTATGGAAACCTTCATATTGTTTCATTATTTCTTTCAAACTTCCAAATAAAGAGGTTATTCAGAGTCCTACTACTTCGTTCTACTTTGTTTAGCATCAAAAGGAGCAATCTTATCACTCTCGCATTCAAATCGATTAGTACAACTCACACAAGTCTTCGTTTAGGGAAACATTCTTAATGTTTTATTATTTCTTTCAAACTTGCAAACAAAGAGGTGATTAAGAGTCATATTACTTTGTTTTAGTTTGTTTAGCATCAGAAGGAGCAATCCTATCACTCTCACATTCAAAATAATGTGTACAACTCACACAAGTCTTCGTTTAGGAAAATCTTATTATTATTTTATTATTTCTTTTAAATTTTCAAACAAAGAGGTGATTAGGAGTCCTACTACTTCGTTCTACTTTTTTTAGCATCAAAAGGAGCAATCTTATCACTCTTGCATTCAAATCGATGAGTACAACACACACAAGTCTTCGTTTAGGGAAACCTTCTTATTGTTTATTATTTCTTTCAAACTTGCAAACAAAGAGGTGATTAAGAGTCCTACTACTTTGTTCTAGTTTGTTTAGCATCAAAAGGAGCAATTCTATCACGCTCATATTCAAAACGATGTGTACAACTCACATAAGTCTTCGTTCAAGGAAATCTTCTTCTTCTTTTTTTATTTCTTTCAAATTTGCAAACAAAGAGGTGATTAGGAGTCCTACTACTTCGTTCTAGTTTCTTTAGCATCAAAAGGAGCAATGTTACGACTCTCACATTCAAAACAATGCGTACCACTCGAACAAGTCTTCATTTAGGGAATTTTTTTTATTGTTTAATTATTTCTGTGACGCCCCCAATTTCGAGTACTTTCAACCCACAAATATGGTGCTACACGGTGCTACAAACTACTCATACATTCAATTGAAGACTTCAATGATAAGCATAAGTTTAATAACTAATACATTAAATTAATCACTTTGCAGGTTCTTTATAACCATTACATTCGTTCTGTATCATAATATCATTCATTACAAAAATAATACTATGCTATTACAAGGATAGACTATTTATCCATCTTTGACTTGCCCTTGTCCTTACCAGATCCTTTGGTCCGTTCACTCTTAGCTTAAATCATATAATTTTAAGTAAGAATGAGCATAACTAGCTCAGCAAGTTTGACATTATATTCTGCAACCACAAAATTAAGAATCATATGATTTAATCTTCAATAATTGTACCATAGTTATGAAGTACTACGAATAATCAAAATAGCGTTTTGATTTCTTTAAAACCATTCCCAAGGACTTATAGTCACTTCAGAATTTGAGTTGGTCAAAGGCCATGAACATTCACTTTAGTTTCCATTCATGAAAAGAACAACCCGGTACTAAGACAGCATATTCGATATAGCTTACGAGCACATCTAGGTGAATAGCCTATAGTACTCTATGTTGATCAACATTCATTTATTAAATGTATTTACGTTTAAGTTTTGGCAACCTCATGTGCCCGTCGAGTTAACAACGTTAAAACCTGTGTATTCATACTCAGGCTTAACTTTGAATCCGTACCAAAGCAGTTGGCATATGATAGCAACATTATGAATATTTTGAAAGATTTGGGAAAAAAATCAACCAAAATACTTTAAATCTCAGTCTAGCAAATGGCATTGATTATTCAATAACTGTTCATGCATAAGAAATTATGCATATTGACAACTTGTCCAACTTTAAAGTGTAGACAAGAGTTTAGAAAACTTGCCTCAAGCGTCTGCAACCTTAAAGTTTACTTTACTTGAAGTCTTTACAGGTTCTACATGATATAAACACATAGCATACCAATTAGGTTACCACAATTGATATACATTGTATAAACTATCTTCTCCTTCTTGCATAACTTAACCAAATTGTTAAACTAATAACATCCGTTTAAGTTATTTAACATTTGTTACATCTTGTTAGCATTCCTATGTCACAAACCAACACTCGTCGATCATCATCAAGCACAACGATAGACGAAACCCTAATCGGTTCGCTAACTAGAACACATTTCTCCCGGACTATCGTTAACGGATTCCGTATAGAAATTACATAAGTTTTATCTTCATTTCTTAACATTCTCGTACGTCACACCTCTATTACATATCATGTAACCTTAAGGCGCGCATTAAACTCAACTACGATTCACGGTTTACGTTTTTGGATTTCAAGTTTTAAATTTAAATACATTTATTCAACGTTTAATTCTTAAAACCATCCTTAAACATGTTTTTTAAAGGTTCTCTCTTCATGAATATTAACCATTTACTTTCCCCCAATTACCATGTAAAAAGTTGGGTTAACAAACATCCGTATCTGAAATTTTTTAGTTAAGGGTGCTGCGGCACCAACCTTAGTTATAAAGGCAGCGCTGCGGCGCTGTCTTGCAGTGAACTCATCCCCGTCCTGGCGCTGTGGCGCTGGAAAAGAAAGCATGGGCGGGGCGCTGCGGCGCCGACCCTAAACCCTTGAAAAAAAATTTCAACTTATAAAATTCCCGAGCTTGTAACGCGATCGTTATAACTCAGAATTGGCTCATTCCAAAGCCATTAGTTCACATATCTCATATTCTTCGAATCTATCTAGACAGAATATGTTTTTGAATCCGTTAGCCATAAATTCACCATTTTATTCCTTTTTACACGTTCGTTAAACGTTTGTGAATGTTCGACGCTCATTTCTTCGTTTTAAGTTCGAATTTGACCGTTCTTGCTTCCGTAATTCTTAATTACTTAAGTCTACAATACGCCATTGAAAACTAAGGTTTCCGTGTTAAACAGCGACTTTTGACTATCATTTTGGAAAAATATACGATTTCAACGTTTAACGTCTAATCGCGTAAATTTTGTCATAACTTCATTACTCGAGATTTTAACTTCAAATCATATAGAATCAATCCATTGGTTATTCATCTATGATTCTAACCATTATAAACATCTAAGTTTTAATGGTTTCAATTGTTCATTAACAACCATTTCAAGGTTTCAATGGTTTTTTTCATTAATTCTTAACCATTCAATTATGGTTTTACTTGTTCTTGGTTATTAATGGTTTAAAGTCCACTAATATCCACCTTATCACCTCGTACTATACATGCACCACCAGTTATCACTTCTCTATCAACTAAGTATTGAAGGAAGATGAAAATTAAGATTTAAATAATTATACCTCTTGGTGTTCTTGAGTTCTTGACTTTATGTTCTTGACAAAAGTCTTAGATAACTTTCCTTCTCCTTTGATTTGCTTGTAATAAGCTCTTCTCTCTCTCTCTCTCTCAATATGCTAGTTGGTGAGTTGCAAAACCCCAAATGTACTAGCTAAGCTTCTCTTATATTGATTTGCAAGACCAATGGTAATTTGGTCATCAAGCAAACCTCCTCAACCACCATGTGCTACCATGTGCACCACATGTGCTACCATGTCTTCCCATGTGCCCCCTATATGTTATCATGTGCCCCTATGGGCCCTACATAGGTTTCCCCATGTGTTTTACCCACCCGATGACCCATCGGTTTGATCCACTAGTTCAGTTATTGGGTTGGGCTTAGAATTAATTCATATTGGGCTTATTCTTGGGCTTGATTTAAATAATCTTTGTGCCTTAATCAGTCACCAATTGGGCTTGACAAAGTCCAAGTCCAATAGTCAAATTCCATTAAGAACTTATCGTATTCCTATCGTATAATTCTCATATTCTCTTCGTATATACTTCGTATGATAATCGTATTATACATCGTATTAAATTCATATAGTACTCGTATAATAACTAGTATTATACTCGTATTCGCTATGTTTAATAATCATCATTATTACACTTAACCATTTCCTCTTCGATTTTACTTTCCCTAACTCGTAGGGTTTTAAGTCCTCAAGCGAAAACTTCGCGAGCCATAACTGAAATATTATTAGATATTCAATCTCATCTTGAAATCCTATCATGTCGCGTTTTGAAATTCAAAAATAATTTCCAGGCAGAAAAGGATGAATAGTGATTTCTCGGATATTTTTCGAAAAATCTTTATTTTTGTCTTGGAAATTCAAATCATTTAATTCTAGCACATAGCCAGAATCCTAACCACATTCGCATCTTCTAGGTTATAGAATGACCTTTAAATAGCTTACTCACTTTAATACACATATATTATAATTTTATTCAATAATATCAAATAAAATTTATTTACATAAAAGTCCGATTTTTTCGGGCGTTACAATTTCTTTGAAATTTGTAAACAAAAATGTGATTAGGAGTCGTACTTCTTCATTCCAGTTTATTTACATCAAAAGGAGCAATCTTGTAACTCTCGTGTTCAAAACGATATGTTTTCACTCACACAAGTATTCATTTAGGAAAACCTTATTAATGTTTCATTATTTCTTTAAAATTTGGAAACAAAAAGGTGATTAGGAGTCGTAATACTTCATTCTTGTTTGTTTAGCATTAAGAGGAGCAATCCTATCACCCTTGCATTAAAAACAATAGGTACAACTCACACAAGTTTTTATTTTTCATCGTCTTAGTATTTCATTATTTCTTTCAAATTTGCAAACAAATAGGTGATTATGAGCCTTAGTACTTCGTTCTAGTTTGTTTAGCATCAAAAGGAGCAATCCTATCACTCTCGCATTCAAAATGATATGTATAACTAAAACAAGTCTTCATTTAGGGAAACATTCTTATCGCTTCATTATTTCTTTCAAATTTGCAAACAAAGAGGTGATTAGAAGTCCTGCTACTTCGTTCTAGTTTGTTTAGCATCACAAGGAGCAATCATATCACTCTCACATTCAAAACAATACGTATAACTCACAAGTCTTCGTTTAGGTAAACCTTCTTATTGTTTCATTATTTCTTTTAAATTTGCAAATAAAGAGGTGATTAGGAATCCTACTATTTCATTCTAGTTTGTTTAGCATCAAAAGCAGCAATCCTACACTCTCGCATTCAAAACGATGCGTACAACTCACACAAATCTTTGTTTAGGGAAAACTTATTATTATTTCATTATTTCTTTCAAACTTGCAAACAAAGACGTGATTAGGAGCCCTACTACTTAGTATTAGTTTGTTTAGCATCAAAAGGAGCCATCTTATCACTCTCGCATTGATAAGTGGGTCACCTACGAATCGAGTGCTTTTAGACTTGATAATTTGTGTACCATTGCGTGTTTCGCATCGCTTTTGATGTGTTTTCTTGATATTTAGTAGAAGGAAGCATCAGATCGGCGAAATAATCATTTCCAGATTCAAAGGGCAAAAGGGTATTTTTTACATTATCGGCGCAGCAGCGCCGTATTTTCCCTTGATTTGGGCGTCGCAGCGCCTGCTGCTCTAACTTCTCGATCTCCCTGGAGCTCCAATGCCGATGCTAGGCTAAAATGGGGCACCGCAGTGCTGATTTTGATTTTCAGGCAAAAGCAAGTTCAAGCGGGCTAACCTAATGGATATTCTTTTCTCCTTATTTTACCATCCTCTATAATGAAAGGAGAAACCACTTTTGACAAGCAAGAGAGCAATGATTGAAACCAAAGGAAGGAGAAGAGCAATTAAAGCAACAAAGCTTGGAAGCTATTATTGGAAGAGAGGAATTAGAGATTGAATATTGCTTCTAAAGAGTTTTCATTCTCTAATTTTTTCCGTCATTTATGTAATCTAAAAATGTTGAATACATTATTAATAAAGTTTATTTCTATAGTTATGAACTAAACTTCCATCTTAAGATTGCAATGAAACCCGATGTATAGTTTAAATCGAATTACTCTCCTTTTGATTATTGTGATTCACATGTGAATGGGTTATTATGTTTTAAGCTTCATGTATTAATTGCTTTGCTAGTGATTAATGTTGGTATCTATATGATATTGGAAAGCGGAATATAGAGCTTAGACCTAAATATGATAACACATGTTATGATTATTCTTCCTAGGATTGAATACATAATTTGCATATAAAATAGAAATATATTTATTTGCCATGTGTAGCTATTATGAGAATATAATCTTAATGACTCCTTGCCTAATTTATTTCACCATAGGAATATAGTGATTTATTTAGATAGGGGATACTCATGACTTTTGGAAAAGGCTTATGTATAGCTAGAATTCTTGGTCAACTATTCAAGTGATTTATTAATTAATGGGAGAGTTGGGAGGAGATTAAACGAAGCATTGGGGGAAATTGTGATCTTAACTTGACTTACTTTGATATCAGTCATTGCTCGTGATTTACTTTGTTACTTAATATTTCTCTAGATCTTCTTTTTTTTTGCTAAATTTGTTTGTATATTAATTAGGCAAAAACTTTGGATAATACAATGAAGATCAAATCATAGTCCACTTCTCCCGAGAGGACTAAATCTTTAACGATAGAGAAATTCCACTTAGTTTAAAATTTAAGTTTTGAATATTATTTGTATTGTGTGTTTAAATGTTGTTTTATGACCTAGAATGGTGATAATATTGTAGTATTTTTGTTGTGTGCAAGAATAAATAATTAAGAATTTTGAAGACGAAAATAAAAAAAATCAAAAATGTTTGTGTAAAAACACTATTCACATAAAGAACGATACGAGTTAGGTTTTGACCCTAGGTTTGTTTGAGAGATTTGTACGTCGTATTAACTTTTTGTTTCAAGATATACCGGTAATACGTCGTGAAAAGTTGTATTATCCAATAAAAAAAATTTCCCAAAAAACGTCGTGCTTAAAAATTTTCTTCCGTATTCAGACTTTTCAGTATATTCGTTATGGCAAGTTGCTTTGACGTGCTTCCACTGATAAAATACTTTGTCGTGCTTACACTGACAAAAAAGCTTTGTCGTACTTACATTGACAAAATCCTTCGTTGAGCTTACACTGACAAAATGCTTTGTCATTCTTCCAAGCACACTCTGGCACACTCCAGCCACACGCTAGCACACTCCAGCCATATGCTGGCACACTCCAGCCACACGCTTGCGCATGCTGGCACACGCTGGCACACGCTGGCACACGCTGGCACACGCTAGGTACTAAAGTATTATTAACCTAGATATCAAAGTGTAATAAGCCGGGTGCAAAGTGCAAATAGTGTAACTAACCTAGGTACTAACGTGTAATTAACCTAGGTACCAAAGTGTAATAAATCGGGTGCAAACTGTGAATAAGTCAAGCCCCTAACGTGCAATTAGTGAAACTATGTTTTTTCTATAAATAGCAAGCTAAGTTTATTCATTTCCTACCAATTCACAAGCAATTCAAAAGCAAATACTCTCTATATTTATATTCTAAGAGATATTGTGAGATAAAAATCGAAGCATCGAAGCGCTACGCGATTGGAAGTAAAGCTAGCAACTACAAGAGATATTACTTTAGTGGTTATTATTTTCATTCTTCTTTATATATTTAGTAAAAATATACTTTTATAAGTAGTTATAATGTCCAAATTATTTTAAGTATATAGTACAAAAGTCTTATTTACAGGCAATTATAATGTCTGTTTATTTCTCTTATAAAGAAGAAAATATACTTTTATAAGCAGTTACTATGTCAAATTTTCTTCAAATATTTAAAAAGAAAATTCATTTTATAAGTAGTTATAATGCTAAAATTATCTCAAATATAATAGTTGAATATTAATTTTATAAGCAGTTATAATGCTCGATTTATTTCAAACATAGTAAACGAATATTCATTTTACAAGCAGTTATAATGCTCAATTTATTTTAAATATATTTGATGAATATTCATCTTATAAGTAATTATAATGTTGAAATTATTTCATGTATAGTACAAGGAGTTTTATTTATAAGTGGTTATAATACCCAAAATAAAGTTTAAAAGATTTAATTGTTAAACACTTAATTAGTCTACCTGAACTTATAATCGTGTAGGATTTACGACGAACGTTTAGACCGTTACATTTATCTGTAAAAGATATACGAGGCAAGTTTTTCCTAACTCAAATCTCGAGTTATTATTTTTCAAACATGTTAGTGGATAATTATTGTTAATTATTCTACATCTATGATTAATATTCAATATTCGCATTTATTGCAAGTTTTTCCGCACTATGTGCAAACTTTTTATTTTTATTCAAGTGTTCTATCCTTAACTTATTACTTTACTCAAGTTCTTGAACCCTACTTTTATTTTGATCAAGATTTCTATCTTGAATTCTTTTTGACATATTATACCGAACCAATTTGTTACCCATTTATTGTGAAGTTAATGCTATTGGTTCAGCATAACTTAAGAAAAGAATTAATTATTTATGTGATATTGAACTATTATTTATCAAGCATAAACTGTTGTGTCAAACCAAATTGTTTTGTTAAGACATCTTATACTGAGTTGAATTTACCCTTGATGGGACTTAAATTATGTCTACAAATTGACACTAGTGGTAGGATGATATGCATACTTCTAGGATATTGAATGGGCTGATCCCCTATATCATATCCGAATAGGACAGATTTCTAAGTCTTCGTGACTGACAAAAATAGTTGATATAAAAATTCCAGTAATGGTCATCAACCCTCAATTAAGTAAAATTTTTGAACTATCATTTCTTCAAATCAAACATTGTGTTTATAAATATAAACTTGTTAAGCATGTCATAGCTCATTCTTGCAAATCATTTCATTTGCAGTTTTAGATGGTAATTGATTAGTGGTTTTTATGACCACTCATTTGGATATTAACCAACTCATTTTGTTGCTTAAACTTAAGTAGTCTTGTGCTTTTCATGTGTTTTTCCTTTGTTTTGTGATTTTCAGGTTTAGGAACTCTCTTGGCGCTTATTGATCTTAAAAGGATGAAGTTTTGCCAAAAGGAGCTAAAATAGAATGATGGCATGGCAATGGAAAGAAGTCGAGCAACCAAATGGGAATGTGGTGATGCAAAAAGGCCAAAAAGATGCAAGATTGCTAGAGGTGCATGAGTAAGCAACTAAAGACTAGCATTCCAGCAGCAAAAGCCAGCAAAATCAGCATTTCCAATGCCGCGCGGCCGAGCCAGGAAGAAGGCTTGGGCGCGCGCGGCCGCGCCAGTTTTTTTTTCCTACCTGACTTTGATTTCAATTAAACGAACGGAAGAAGGCAGAGATATAAGGGCTGTTAGCCCCATTTGGTCGAGACATCCTCCCTTGGGGAGTCTAAGCCCTATTTTTCCATTTCTTTTCCTTTCATTTCTTGTTTAATCTAGATTAGGAGTAGGGTAAGGTTAGATTAGTGTGAGTTAGTTAGATTCTAGGGTTTAGTTAGAGAAAAAGATTGAGGCAAGGATTAACATCAAAGATCCAAGCTTGGAGAAAGACTAAAAATTTATATTCTCTATCTCTATACTCTCCTTGTATTCATTTTGTATTCGGATGATGTTTATGAACCTTTTGGATGATATATTTGGATTGTCTATGACTTAAATTGTATTTTGAGGTTTAAATGGAACCTAATGAGTAGTTTATGTTGATTTATCTTCCATATTGGTTCTTATTGATTTTTATGTGATTGTCCATTGTGATTTATGCTTTCATTGCTTAATTGAGTCATGACCAATTATTGTGATAACCTATGTGGACTTGAAAGACCAAATATAGGTTTAGATCTAATCGTAGTGGCGGGCGATTGTATGTTCACATGGCGTTGGACATATGATTTGTGCTCAGGATAGACATATACCGAAGCGCCGCTCGCAGTCAATAGAGAACTTGACCTTAAACCCTATTTATTTGTAAACGCCATAGACATATAGGGTTTAGATAATGTGGGTGTTCACGTGCATTATATCATCTGTGGATTGCATGTGATATGGATTAGGTGCATCGAAAGATGGCCTTCTCTCACTTTCGTGTTCTCGGCTAACAACTGTGAGGATTAATTGGACCTAATTGGAAGTGAATCGACTTAGATGAATCATTAGGGGAAATTGGAATCTCATGTCTTCATTATCTGATTTTACTCTAGGATTAATTAGTTTAAGTTTAATTCCTTGTCTAATTTAATTAGTTTTTTAATTAAAACTCTTTGCCGCTCATTTAAATAAGACTGAAATGATTATGTACTAGTGGTTTGGCGACCCTTTATCATTTATTTCTCTGTGGGAACCATATCTGTACTTAATCTTTATTACTTGTTGACCGCGTATACTTGCGCGTATTTGTCATTATATAAATTGGACAACAAGTTTTTGGCGCCGTCGCCGGGGACTTAATTTGATAACTGTTTGCCAACATTAGTTTCAATCAAATTAGTCTTAATTTAAACATTTTTATTTTGTTTAATTCTCTTCGTATATTCTCTTTTCAGGAACAATGGATCTAAATTTCTATCCATGGTGTTACACAAGGAAAGAGCAACCAAGAGAAACAAGGTATGATGGACTCGCCCCAATTGCTACACTTTCAACACAGTTAGAGGCTCTCTCGAGAAAGTTGGACACTGTTACAGCCCAACAGAGTCGAGAGACGGCAATGACGTATGACTATGGTGCTGGAACCTACATGAGCCATTAGGATCCCATCAGTTATGGACAAGAGTAGTTTGGGGGTGATTACTCCTACAATGAAGCTTATCCCACTTATCAGCAAAATCGGGGGTATCACCAAAACTCTTCAGCGAGCTATCAAGACCAATACTGTGAGCCAAGTCCAATGTATGCATCAGACCCCACATATCAATCTTCGTGTTTACAAGAAGAACAGTCAATAATGGAATTTATGTATAGGAGCTTAGCGAACCAAGAGGAGATGCTTAGGAGCCAGGAACTATCAAACCAAAATTTTCAACACCAAATGGCCATAATCAACAATACTCCTACTAATGAGCTTCAGTACATGGATTCCGAGGCTGAAACAAAAAAGGAAAGATTGGAAAGTTTGTGGGGAAATTCCATAGCATCGATAAAGGAGACCTTGATTGAGCAAGAGAAGTCAATTGAGAATCTCTAGAGTTGGGCAGAGCAAATCAGCATGGCTTTAAGGAATGAGGAGGTGATTGAGCAAGGGACCGAAGCTCAAGATCTTACAAGTCCAATGCGTCAAATGTATGAAGCCATGAGCAAAGGCCCTCAAGAGACTAGGTGCTATGATATGGATGCAGAAATTGATGAAGAGCCGGAAGTGCACATGCAGCTGGATGAGCCTAAGACAATGGAAATCGAGGAGACACTTGGGGAAGTGAACAATTATGAATATAAACCAACCGTGACAATACCCCAAGAGCATTCTCCACCGAAGTTTGAGACTCTAGTGAAGTTTGCACACCCCTGCCCCCTTGGTAGCCACATCACAGATACGAATCTCGAAGATATGAGAGAGTCCGCATTCTTGAAACCATGGTGGCATTAAGAAGAGAGAATGGAAGAAGAGACCGTTGTGTTAGTAGATCCTCATTGCCCCAATCACTTCACGAACACAACAAAATCATTGCCTAGCTCCCCAACCTTCAGGACTGGGAATTCATATACATATTATATGCTAGGTAGTTTAAATCCGAAACCTCTCCTGTTGGGAATGCCTCCAAGCTCACACGGCAATTCTAATGGATGGAGGGGTTCTCCAATATCGTCGGGGGATCGGATAGTCGTCTCAGACACAGTCCAGCTAGAGGACTATAAATCAAGCGCTCGATGGGAGGCACCCCATCATTTCTCTCTCTCTCTCCCTACCTGTTTAATTCTACATACTTATCTCCATTTCCTCCCCCTTGTTTAATTCTTATTAGTTTAGTTTAGTTATAAATTTTTGAACACTTTAGGATTTAGGATTTCAATGCCTATATTTTTGGACTTAGGCATTAGTGCGTAGATTTTTGGGACATAGAAGCTTATTGAACATATTGTGATGCACTTGCACATTGCATATACGCTCATATAGGAGTTTTTGGGAATGCACAGTCATATACATATCCTCCTATATTTATTGCTCCTAGTTATAAATAACTAATAGTAAGTATATAGCTTTGATAGTTTAAAAAGGGCTTAATAAAGGTTATATGCTTTTCTCAGGTTCAATCCATGCTGCATGAAGCAAAGTTCAAAGGCCACAACCTCAGTTCATGCCAAAGGCTGCAGAATTTAAAATTGGCAGATGTGCGGCCACGCCAGGATAAGCCTGCATTGGAGCGAGGCCGTACGTAGGGAAGACAGGTCCAGACTTAAGCAATTTTTGGCAGATTTTGGTGTTCACTTCTCTATTTCATTTCAGATGTGCTCATCCCCTATCTCTCTCACTCAAACCCTTGAATTTTTCCCTCATTCCTACCATCAATCTATAATCCTTCAAACTAAAAGCTTCAATCACATCACCACTCCATCTTCAATCTCCCTCACAAACCCCCCTTCACCATAAGCCCTAGCTTCAAAAACCTCCTATCTCCTAAATCATAAACACCAATCCACCCATCCACCTCATCCTCTCAACTTGATCAATTGAGACAGTGAGTGTGGGTTCAAGAGCAAAGCAAGATTATTGAGTTGGGTTGGTTCATGGTGTACAGTGTTGGATTTTCACCTTCAATTCTCATTTCAAATGGCATCCAAATGGAGTAGGAGGGAGTCTACATCTATGGGCAGTGATTCTGAGCACGGGGGAGGTGGCATCGACTATGATGACCACAAGTTTATAAGTCTGAAGGCCCAGAAATTCTTTCATGATGCATTGGTAGGCAGGACTTTCATACCGGAGCGAGGGTTAGCACCAGACAGGAACTTGGACGGGCGTATGGCATCGATGATCAGAGGGAGGGGCTGGAATTTATTTTGTGAGGAACCTTTGGCAGCCCCAATCTCTGTGGTTTAGGAATTCTATGCCAATGCGAAATACACAACGTCTAATAAGATTTTCGTGCAGGGATGTGAGGTAACTTTTGCAAAGTAGCACATTAATGAGTTATTTGATTTATCGAATATTGCACTGGATGCGCCCGATTCTCTTTATGCTAGGGAGTGGGGATCAGAGCTGGATGCTATTTGTGATTATCTGTGCAAGCCAGGCACTACTTGGAAGTTGAAGCAAGGCACTGACCTGAAATTGCATTTCCCTCAGGCCGCCTTGAGTAGATATGGGAAGGCGTGGTACAGCTTCATTTGCGCGAATCTGATGCGAACACAACATCAGAATGAGGTCACTAAGGACCGAGCTGTGTTACTATATGGGATCGTCAATGTGACAACCCGAGTTTTCAAAAATTATTAGAATAAGAATTTAATAAATAAAATTCTTATTACGAGATGTTTTGAGTTTGGATATGTGTATATATGTGTTATATATTGTGAAGTATATGATTTGGGGTGAATATAGAAGATATATATATATATATATATATATATATATATATTCATATATTGGGATGGTAAGATTTAATAGTTAATTTAACTATTGAAGAAATTAAATAAAATTATTACGAAAAGGAAATTAACTGAATATTATTAGTTAATTTAATTAAGTTAAAGATTATATTCTAAAATAATATAATTTGGTTATTATTCCTTGTTGGCAGTGGAATTGTTATGAATTAAATCTCATAAATAACGTGAATATTCAATTAATTGAAATAGTGAATTAAGATAAATATAATTATTTTAATAAGATAGGAAGGTAATATATTACATGTAAGAGTAATACGGTTATGTAATGGCTTAATATATTATATTTAGCCAAGTGAATGTAAATGGAGTATCAGAATGAGAAGAACCAATATAACTATAAATAAATATTGGTATTAGGATTAATGAATTAAATAAATATCTAAATTGTGATTAAAAGTATATATTAAATAAATTATCTTGGGACAATTTATAAAAGGAAGGAAACGGTATAATTATACATAATAATTGTATAATGTATTAAAATAATTAATAGAATAAATATTAATTATTTTAATGGAAAGGTTTATTTTAAGTTGAGGTGTTATGAATATAATTTCGTAATGTATGGAGTCATAGTTATACATATTATAATTGTATAATTATTCAATGTAGCTAGCTAAATAATTTAGCAATAAAGTGTAGTGTGATATAGGTATCATATAGTAAAAGGAATATTAAAATAATCAAAAAGAGAGTCTAATGGAGTTAGCCAAACAAGGCTTAGAGACTCTCCATATTTTTAACTGCTGAAGACTTTTCCTTTGTATAACCGATACAAATTAAAATTACGTAACTTTCATCAGTTTATTCCTCCTTCACATGAGTAGAGAAAACACAGAGAGAAAGATAGAGCTTAGAGAGAAATTGAGAAGAGGGAAGAGAAACTCTGAGAATCAAGATGAAAAAGAGGATTAAACAAGGACTTCCAATCATTTATTCTAAATTTAAAGAAGAATCAAAGGTAAATTTTTGAGTTTCTAGCTTTGATTTTATTTTCTAAAAGTTCTTCTTTGTAATTAGTTTTGAGGGTTAAATTGTTAAGAGATTGATCATATATGTTAATTGGTATGTATAATTTGTTATATGCAATCTATAACAGGTTTTCATGTAATCATATTCGTGGAAACATGTGTTAGAAGAAGAAATTTGGTTTATGGCTTAGTATATGTATTTTGGTCCATTTTAAGGCTTAAATTGATGGTTAGATCATGTATATAATCTGAAATTGATAATATATGTTGTTAGTATATTGAAAGACAAAAACAACGAAGTTTAAACGGATGGATTTGGTTAGGAATCGAACCCGTGGTAAATGATTTCGCTAAAATATGTTAAAACATGTAAAACTAATATGAACATGAGTTTTAGGTCAAAATTTAGGTTACTTAATGTTTCTATAAATTATGGATTTCCTTGGTATGTTGTAGTTCTATGAATTACGAATCCATAGAGTCGAAAACGGACTCAATCGGATGTGTATAGCTTAAGTTATGGAGATTAAAAGGAGAAAAGGGTCATAAAATTCGCAAGAACAGCAAATTGGAAAAAAAAATCGCGTAACAGGCTACCAGTGGTGTAGCTGCGCTGCCCCCAAGGCTATTTGGGGCGCAGCTGCACCGGAACAGTGTCAAGAGGGACTGTTTTGACCTCTTGTGGTAAAATAGCTATAATTTTTTCAAACGAACTCCGATTGAGGAGATTCAAGTTAATTCAGAACGAGCACGAGTAGACCTACAACTTTTGTTCTTTAAGTGTTTCAATTTAAGGTCAGTAGCAAGGGTCAAAATGGTTATTTTTGGGACTGATGTGTATTTAGAGGCAATCGGAGGGCGTCGGGCATGCACGTATGCAAGTGTAGTGCTTCTGACGGTAAAAGATGTTGTCCTAAGTTATAAAACATGAATGTTAGTATATATAATGATGCTTAAAATTAATAAATGATGTATTAGATTAGTTGTATAAGCACACTAAGCATGCACAAGATAGACAATTCTGGCGGGTGACGAATGAACGTCGAAACGCCGTGACAAGTGTTAATGAATGTAAAAAGTATTTTAAGTCAAATGAAATGAATATTATAAGATATGAAATGGGGTTAGTATAAAACCAATAAGTAGTTCTAGCAAAACTTAAACACTTGAATGAATTTTGAATATTACGAAAAAGAAATGTAGTGAAATATAAGTCGATAGTTAACACAATCAAATTGAACATTGTGTATTGATAATAGGAAGGGTTATGAGATGTAGATTAAAGTTTACATTACAACTAATATGCTTTGCTATGTGACTAATAGTTGATGTGCATGATTATATAATTATGTAGGGCACATGAAGTGCAGATATCTGTAAGCTGTTAAACTGTACATTATTGGTAAACAACAATCAAGACAAGTCTTTCAGTTTCTATTTTCTACATGCACTTGTTGATGAACTATTTTAAATTATTTTGCAAAGAGCATGATATGTTGTATATATGTTGTAAGCATGAAATGTTAAAGTCAATTTATGACTACATTGATTGATTAAAGAGTGTTGATTGAGTAAGGAACTCAATCTTTATATTTGTTATGTGATGTAAAGCATGTATGCCATGTTACTTTAATTATTATGAGATGTATGTTGAGCATGTATTTATACGCTATGTGATGCATGAAAGCTGTTAGATCTTGCTGAGCTGTCGAGCTCATTCTTGCAAATAATCACTTTTGCAGGTTAAGGATTCAAGGTAACGCTATGTGCTACTTGAAAGAAATGAATCAGATGTAATGCATGAAGATTTATATACTTTGGCTTAATTGTTATTATTTTGGACTCTGTTTAAGGTTTCAGATAATGTATTTGATAATGTATGATGGTTAACAGATGTTGAGTTGTAAAGTTTAAATTTTACCAGATGTATAAGGGTTATTGAACGTGGTTGTAAGTTTTAGTTTATAATAACTCTGACGAAGCGATTCATGAAATAAAGTTGAATCAAAGTTATGTAATGATAAAGGTTGAGATTCAGGGATAATATAAAAGTTTTAAATATTTTGTATTTTTAGTGATTGTATCATTGATTAATGATGTAAAGTCTGAATAAGGATGTATTGTTAACGACCGATGTCGGGAGTTGTATTGTAAGAATGTTGGGGTCGTTACAGTCAAGGGAAATAGGATTAACTTGGGATACGTGATCAACAATTCTATCCGCAGATTTCTAAGAGGCGGTAATTCAGTGAGTATCCCACATGCATCAGTGATCACCAGGCTCTGCATTGCGAATGGAGTTATGTGGTCAGACGCAGAGCCGATGCAGATGCCTATGAGCACCATTGACCACCCTACCATTGAGTCGTTCAAGGTTTGGAAAGGGGGCAGATCTCATTCTTTGGGAGCGGGGTTTATTTTACCAGATCAGAGAGAGGCTGAGGAGACTTCTGAGAGGATGCCACCAGAGCAGTCTGAGGCCTCCCATACAGTTCACGAGCATATAGACAGGATGGAGAGGCGTTTGTAGCGCAGGATGGACGCCATGAGCACGAACTTCCAGGCCTTCACTACTGATTTCTGTTGGGCAATGACCCACGCTTTCGGCCAGTTTGGAGTGCAGGTGCAGTTTTCGACCTATGGATCCGCCGCTGCTTATCCACCTCTAGACACACCACCAGAACAAGAGGACGATGAGGACGAGGGCGACTACTAAGCCGAATAGGGGAGTTTCTTTTTACCTTTACCTTCAATGAGGACATTGAACATTTCAAATTTGGGGGTATTGGTTTTGTTTTTGCATGTAGTTAGTTCATTTCATGTTGTGTTAGTTCATTTAATGCATGTAGGTTGTAAATAGTTAAAATTTGTCAAAATTTTAAAAATTTTGCTTTGTGTTAGTTATCTATGTTAGGACATTTTGCATGAATCCAGTTTCAGTTGGTGAGTTATGTATTTGGCCTATGAAGAAATTGAATTCACTTGATTTTCAAACTGATTTGAGAATTAAGCTTAATTTGAAGGTCATATATGTAAATCCTTATCTGTCAGATACTGTGTAACTAGTTAGCACAATAGAGTAACCATCATGACATGCTTAGTTTAAATGTTTACATACTTATCTTCTGGTGGGAAATCGGTGTTTTAATGAAAGAGTTTCAGTTCTCATATGATAATAACTAGACTGTAAAAAGCTTTAGTTTGGGGGAAAACAGGAGGTATGCATGTTATGTGGGGAGATGGAGCATAAGACGTACTCCCCTTTGAAAAGAAAAAGAAAAACAAAAGAAGAGATTCAGAAAAAAAGAAATAATAAACACTTCGGCTACGTCGAGTTCTGTGGCCTTTGATATTTGAGCAAGTAAGCCCTCGGGGTGTCTGTACACCTAGCACCCTAAGGCCGTCTGGTCTGGGAGTTGTTGGTCAAAAGGTCGCTACATGAGTATCATTGAAGAGCCTAAGAGGACTAGGCATTGCACAGTCAATTGTGTACACGGGAAAGTGCAAATACGCCCTCGTGAGTAATAAAAGAATAATAAATCCCCTGTTGACTCTTAACTCTTGTAATGCATGGTCTTAGTTAGAAACTATATGATTTACTGCTTTTCTTGAGTTGAAACTTATTTTTCCCCTAAGAAGCATAGTATGTGAGTTACTTATCCGAAAGCATGTTTAATGGTTGCTAGGCACACAACGCACAATACATCAGTGCTGATAATTTTGGATTTGCAAGAATATGCCTTAGGGTCTTGTCATGGGTAGCTTATCTATTCGATTATCTTGTGGTTTTCTGAGGCATTGCTTTGAAAGTTCAACACTGACTGAGACATGGATTTGCATTCATAGTAGTATAGGTTGCATACATTGTAGATATTGCATTGCATCTTGTGTTTAGTTTTGTTTTAGTTGCTTGAGGGCAAGCAACGTTTAAGTTTGGGGGTATTTGATTAGTGGTTTTTATGACCACTCATTCGGATATTAACCAACTCATTTTGTTGCTTAAACTCAAGTAGTTTTGTGCTTTTCATGTGTTTTTCCTTTGTTTTGTGATTTTTAGGTTTCGGAACTCTCTTGGCTCTTATTGAGCTTAAAAGGATGAAGTGTTGCCAAAAGGAGCTAGAATGGAGTGATGGCATGGCAATGGAAAGAAGTCGAACAACCAAATGGGATTGTGGTGATGCAAAAAGGCCAAAAAGATGCAAGATTGCTAGAGGTGCAGGAGTAAGCAACTAAAGACTATGTGATGCCATCATTCCAGCAGCAAAAGCCATCAAAATCAGCATTTCCAGTGCCGCGCGGCTGAGCCAGGAAGAAGGCTTGGGCACTCGCGGTTGCGCCAGTCTATTTTTTCTACCTCACTTTGACTTCAATTAAACGAACGGGAGAAGGCAGAGATATAAGGGTTGTTAGCCCCATTTGGTCGAGACATCCTCCCTTGGGGAGTCTAAGCCCTAGTTTTCCATTTCTTTTCCTTTCATTCCTTGTTTAATCTAGATTAGGAGTAGGGTAAGGTTAGATTAGTGTGAGTTAGTTAGATTCTAGGGTTTAGTTAGAGAAGAAGATTGAAGCAAGGATTAACATCAAAGATCCAAGCTTGGAGAAAGACTAAAGATTTGCATTCTCTATCTCTATACTCTCCTTGTATTCATTTTGTATTCGAATGATGTTTATGAGCCTTGAGGATGATATATTTGGGTTGTCTATGACTTAAATTATATTTTAAGGTTTCAATGGAACCTAATGAGTAGTTGATGTTGATTAGATCTAAACCTACATTTCGTTGGACGTATGATTTGTGCTTAGGATAGACATATACCGAAGCGCCGCTCGCAGTCAATAGTGAACTTAACCTTAAACCTTATTTATTTGTAAACGCCATAGACATGTAGGGGTTTAGATAATGTGGGTGTTCACGTGCGTTCTATCATCTGTGGATTGCATGTGATATAGATTAGGTGCATCGAAAGATAGCCTTCTCTCACTTTCGTGTTCTCGGCTAACAACTGTGAGGATTAATTGGACCTAATTAGAAGTGAATCGACTTAGATGAATCATTAGGGAAAATTAGAATCTCATGTCTTCATTTTCTGATTTTACTCTAGGATTAATTAGTTTATGTTTAATTCCTCGTCTAGTTTAATTAGTTTTTTAATTAAAACTCTTTACCACTCGTTTAAATAAGACTAAAATGATTATCTGCTAGTGGTTTGACGACCCTTTATCAGTTATTTCTTTGTGGGAACGATATCTGTACTTACTATTTATTACTTGTTAACCGCATATACTTGCGCGTATTTGTCATTATATAAATCGGACAACAGTAATCCTAGAACTTCTGGAATACATAATGGAAAGAGGCTATGTTTAGATTAGCTTTAAATTATTATCTTTATTAATGTAAGTCTTATAAGACTTTTTAAATAAGAACTCAATGTTGAGAATCATGTAATCGAACTTATTATATGAAATATATTATCATCTTTTGTTTTCGCATTCGTGTACTTTTGCATTCTTAGATAATTTAGCAGTAGTGTTAAACTAATACAGTATCCTTAGGAACTATACATCTGAGTGAGGGTATTGGCAATATGGACTGATCATGTTATTGCTGATACTCTGGATTTTGGATAGATATGTACTATTGATATGAAAGAGATATTCATAAGATATAGTCTATACATCCAAGTGAGGGTATCCAAACACATCAATAGTTTTGAGGATACTATATAAGATAAGATAAAGAAGAAGATAAAGAATAGTAATCCACATCTTTTTATGGGTAATGTATATCGTGATTTTGGGGACAGAATCCTTATAAGGGGGGTGAAAGTCCAATAATAATCTAGAAGGGGGGGTTGAATAGATTATCACTGTTTAAAATTTATCTTTGGCCTTTTTGAATTTTAGTTGATTAATTTTAAGAAATTAATAAGCAGATTAAAATTCAATCACACAATGCACAAATATTTATCTAGTTCACAACATACAGCTGGGTATGTTGCTACGTCCAATCTCAAGCTTCTCTCCAGGACTTGAGATCCGATTGCTCCCTGTAATAAATACTCCTTCAATAGGCGGAGAAGCCTATACAAAGTTTTAAAGATAAACTTACAACTATCCACAACCCTTTTCCTTTTATAAAAAGTTTGTCTGAATTCTTGCTTCTAATAGTAAGCAGATAAAATTATAGAGCAAATACTTCTCAGATAAGCAGATATAGAATTTAAGTGCATAATAAAAGTTGAAGACTTTTATGTGATGTGCTTCTGTGACAGCAGATAAAATATGTAAGCACTTGTAATAAAGATTTTCTTTTTCTTTAATAAAGAATATTTTTCTATGAATTAAGGAAAAGATTTTTCTTTATAAAGAGTGTGTTTCTATGGTTTTAAACAAGTGTAACTTTGAATTTAAATAACCACACACTCTTATATAATGCAACAATAATTTATGAACAATTATATGAGCAGTATATTTGATGACAGTTTATCAAGTATAATAATATGATTAATTTAGATAATACTTGACTAAACTTGTTTCACCCACTTATATATATTATATTATATTTGATCTACGTTGTGAATAATTTGGCCACTTAGGACTTTAAAGACCGTCCGGAGAATTTCAAAGAAATAACATCCGAATTATATCGGTATCCAAGTACTGACTAATTTTTTTTGATTCACAACTTGATAATCGTATATAAATATTATACAATATTTATATAGATTATTTATATCAGTAAAAGGCCACTTGGAATTTTAAAGATCGTTTGGAGAATTTCAAAGAAATAACTTCTAAATTATATCGGTGTCCAAGTACTGCCTTTTTACTTGAGATGATAGATGAAATATAGATATATATAAATGTGTATCGCAGTTTATACCTGATTATCTATATATATATATATATATATATATATTGTTTATATCAGTAAAAGGCCACTTGGGATTTTAAAGACCGTTTGAAGAATTTCAAAGAAATAACTTCCAAATTATATCGGTGTCCAAGTACTAACTTTTTACTTGATATTGATATAGATATATAAATGTGTATAATAGTTTATAACCGAATATCTATATGTCTAAATAAGTATGAGATGATATAAACAATAATAATTTTACAACTTATCTCAAATACTTCGACCAATTTTTCTCCTCCGAAATAGAATTAGAACTTTGAATGGAAGAAGAGAGTAAAAGCTTAATTGGACAGAATATAGGCAAGGAGAGTAAGCTTTTCAGATATGTAAAATTGGTGAGGTGAAATGAATAAAAAAGCTTCCTATTTATAGGATTTTTGAGGTTAAGGCAAAACCGTAATTTTGAAAATTCATTTTGAATTGGAAGGTTCGGATTGCATGATGGGACTTTAAAGGGCTCAGATCAAATAAATTGGCCGAATATAAGAAATGTTTTGGCCCAACTTTTTTTTTTCCAACTTGTGACTCGCTACATGTGCCCAACATAATTGTTTTCTACCTATGACTCATTTCATGTAATAATCTTGCCAACTTGCCCAAGTATGCCAACAAAGGCATAAGCCTTCTTTTTCTTTTGCAGCACATCACCCACTAACATCCACGACACACACATACTAACACATGCACACAAGTTCGGCACACACCATGCACACACACACGGTTTTTTTTTATATATATATATTTACATATATAATATATTTTAGTATATTTATATATTTAGAAATACTTTTTGCCCATAAAAGATTTTAAAATCATTTTTCAAAATAAAATAGGAATCTCCTTGCCTTAGAAAATGTTACTATATGAACTCATTTTATTAACACTTGATATTTTAAATTATCAAGGTCATAAAATAAATTCAAATGAAGATTTAGAGAATAAATATTTTTGGTCAAAATATTTGAGGTAGTTATTAAAAATCATTTTAACATTTTTAATCCTATGGAGAGGATTCTACCCTTTTAATCTATTAACTTAATTTGTTATCATCAAAATAAAATACCCAATTTTTGGAGACCTATCAGGGGGGAAGAATGTAACGACTGTTCCACTTAGTTTAAAATTTAAGTTTTGAATATTATTTGTATTGTGTGTTTAAATGTCGTTTTATGACCTAGGATGGTGATAATATTGTAGTATTTTTGTTGCGTGCAAGAATAAATAATTAAGAATTTTGAAGACGAAAATAAAAATTTTGAGAAAGTTTGCGTAAAAACACTATTCACGTAAAGAACGATACGAGTTAGGTTTTGAGCCTAGGTTCTTTTGAAAGATTCATACGTCGTATTGACTTTCCATTTCAAGATCTACCGATAATACGTCGTGAAAAGTTGTATTATCCAATAAATTTTTTTATCAAAAATCGTCGTGCTTAAAAATTTTCTTTCGTATTCAGACTTTTCGGTATATTCGTTATGACAAGTTGCTTTGTCGTGCTTATACTAACAAAATGCTTTGTCGTGCTTACACTAACAAAATGCTTTGTCATGCTTACATTGACAAAATTATTTGTCGTGCTTACACTAATAAAATGCTTTGTCATGCTTCCAAGCACACGCTGGCACACTCCAGCCACACGCCAGACACACGCTGCCACACGCCAGGCACACGTCAGGCACACTCTGGCACACGCTAGGTACTAAAGTATAATTAACCTAGATACCAAAGTGTAATAAGCCAGGTGCAAAGTGTAAATAGTGTAACTAACCTAGGTACTAAAGTGTAGTTAACGTAGGTACCAAAGTGCAATAGAACGATTGCAAACTGTAAATAAGTCAAGCCCCTAACATGCAATTAGTGAAACTAAGTTTTTCTATAAATAGCAAGCGAAGTTCATTCATTTCCTGCCAATTGGCAAGCAATTCAAGAGCAAAAACTCTCTATATTTATATTCTAAGAGATATTGTGAGATAAAAAAATTACTTTCGAAGCATCGAAACGCTACGCGATTGGAAGTAAAGCTAGCAACTACAAGAGGTATTACTTTAGTGGTTATTATTTTCATTCTTCTTTATATATTTAGTAAAAATATACTTTCATAAGTAGTTATAATGTCCAAATTATTTTAAGTTTATAGTACAAAAGTCCTATTTACAAGCAGTTATAATGTTCGATTTATTTCTTTTATAAAGAAGAAAATATATTTTTATATGCAGTTACTATGTCAAATTTTCTTCAAATATTTAGTAAGAATATTCATTTTATAAGTAGTTATAATGTTGAAATTATCTCAAATATAATAACTGAATATTAATTTTATAAGCACTTATAATGTTCGATTTATTTCAAACATAGTAAACAAATATTTATTTTACAAGCAGTTATAATGCTTACTTTATTTAAATATAGTTGATGAATATTCATCTTATAAGTAATTATAATGCTAAAATTATTTCATGTATAGTACAAGGAGTCTTATTTATAAGCGGTTATAATACCCAAAATAAAGTTTAAAAGATTTAATCGTTAAACATTTAATTAGTCTACCTGAACTTATAATCGTGTAGGATTTACGACGAACAGTTTAGACCGTTACATTTATCCGTAAAAGATATACGAGGCAAGTTTTTCCTAACTCAAATCTCGAGTTATTATTTTTCAAACATGTTAGTGGATAAATATTATTGATTACTCCGCATCTATAATTATTATTGAATATTCGCATTTATTGAAAGTTTTTTTCGCACTATGTGCAAACTTTCTATTTTTATGCAAGTGTTCTATCCTTACCTTATTACTTTACGCAAGTTCTTGAACCCACCTTTTACTTTGATCAAGATTTCTATCTTGAATTCTTTTTGATATATTATACCGAACCAATTTGCTACCCATTTATTGTGAAGTTAATGCTATTATTTCAGCATAACTTAATAAATGAATTACTTATTCATGTGATATTGAACTATTGTTTATCAAGTATAAACTGTTGTGTCAAACCAAAATATTTTGGTAAGACATCTTATACTGAGTTGAATTTACCCTTGATGGGACTTAAATTGTGTCTATAAATTGACACTAGTGGTAGGATGATATGTGTAGACACTTGAAATTTTCCTTGCCCAATACTAACACTGTAGGAGGGTAGAATCGTCAATCAAGCCAACCTCGGTCCCGACACCAGACATCTAATCTAAATCTGGCCACCAATGCCAGTTTTTCAGCCTAAATCTGATCCCCAATGTCGGTCAATTCTAGTCAAATTTGATCACCAATATCGGTATTCCAGCCAACTCCGATCGTCAATCTGACCGTCAATCCAGCTCCGATCGTCAATCGGACCGTCAGATCATCCCCGATCTCAATATCGGGATATCAGCTCAAACCCAGTCATCGATATCGGGACAACCACAGAACTGATCAACCATATCGGGATGTCAAAGCAGCCTCAGCAGCAACCCGGGATGTACAAATCAGCCTCGACAGCAACCCTGGAGGTACAAATCAACCCCGACAGCAACCCAGGAAGTACAGCTCAGCCCCGACATCAGTCCGAGAAGTCAGGTCTACTTCATACATAAACTTGAAGCTCCAAAACACTTCCAGAAGAAAACTTGGAATGACCACATCAGCCACAGAGGCAACACTGGGGACAAACAGACTCAAATGAGATCCAAGTCTTGAAAACAGCTCCCGGAAGTCAACCAGAGGCCATGCCGACACCAAGGGCAACCCCAGGAGGGCAAAATAGTTATTTTACCAACTATCATCCGATATAGTCAAACTCAAGCCGAATTAATGCCGCCAAGGTCAGAAAGAACCACAACAGAGATTCCGGGTGAAAATAGCACCAGACGGCTCATCGAGCAAACTGTGGGGAAACAAAGACCCTATCATGAACCCATTTTTGAGGACTTAAAAATGGTTAAAACCAATATTATTGCCACACTCTCAGTGAGGGCTTTTCGAAAAGCTATGGCACGCCCTAAAAGGACGCTCTGATCAAAAGTTATGAAGTTCCGAACCTGACATCGCTTGCCTGGAATGCACGCACCTCGAGACGACCAAACCGGGCACGTGGGCCCACCTAGGGGAGCCGCAGCTCTACCTATAGCTGCTGCAGGTAAAGTGGAGGCTCCTTGGCCTATAAATAAACGTGCCCCCTGATAGTAGTGTGCATACAAGTCAATTATGTATGATGATAAAGCACATACTTTGTAAAAAATCTTATTTATTTATTAATAAGATATTCATTTAAGACATTTAATTATCTACATGGTGCTATTTTTAATAATATGTAAATAACACATAGTTTTAAGCAATGATTTTAGAATCATGATGAGATCATGCTAATGAGATCTAAATTCTTAGAAAGCTTAAAAACTAAAATAGTTCCCAATTGTGGGATTACTAAAATGGGGATTAGTAAATTCGGATAGATTGGTACATATGTTGCTTTCTCATTGAATGAGGATGACTGATCTCATGGTCATTTGTGTGGAGACACTGAAGCAAGTATATAGGTGCTTATTGGAGAATAAGTTCACTGAACGTGACTCGCTATGGAATACCTAATGGAGTTTTACTCGCTTGTCAATAGGAATTCTTAATGTGATAGTAGTACAAGTGATTCTTGGACTTGAGATCATCATAGTATCTTGTATGTAACAAATTATACTTTGACTTATTCCTTAAGGCCTTTTAAGGCATATATAGGGTATGCTTGGGTATAATGAGTTGCATATGGAGATAATGTATGATCAATAAAGAATCTACCACCTCTAGTAAAAGTGGAGATATGTCCTATGTGATTCGTTAAATGACAACCCAGGAATCTTTGGCCAATGTAGAATGAAATTAGAAAGAGATTTCTAATTTGCATTATTTGGAGTTGTGCGTTTTCTAATCGAAATACATATGATTAAATAAATTAAGACTTGACAGTAAATCCATGTCTTATATTTAATTGGGACATTGTATGGTGGAAGGATTGAATTGTACGGTAACTATTAACTCACAGGTTCTTTTATGATTAATGTTGAAATCTATATTATCTGGAAAGTCGTTGATCGCTAGGGAGGCTTATCCCTATTGTAGAATAAATATTATTTATTTAAATAGATTATTAGTTTAATTTATTTATTTAAATAAGATTAGAATTGTTCTAATTGATTTATTCACAACAGTTTAATATGGAGAACCTACACGGTCACACCATAAAAGAAAGAATAATTATTTAAGAAGAAAATGGCATGATAGTAATAATGCATTAAGTGTAATTAATTTAATCTATGGTGATAGAATAAATTAAATAGCTTAATGTTTATTATTTAATATTTTAGAAATATTAAATATAAATTAATAAGAGGAGTCTTATTAATATTATTATTATTATTATTATTATTATTTTAATTCTAAAGGAGTTTAGGAATTAATATAATAGCAGTACTCTCTCTCAATCCTAATAAGATTAGGATATAAATTAATTAAAAGTGTTTAATTAATTAATTAAAAAAACCTATTCTAATTGGGTTAGGAGGGTTAACCTAATATCTATATAAGAGTCTTATATCAGAAATAAGGTACGTGAATTTTTTCAAAGGTTGGAAGTACACATATTCTATAGAGATAAAAATAAGGATTAAGCCAATAACCCATCTTTCTGAGTTCATCATCTTCATTGGTGGATCACCGTTAGAGGCCAAACATTTGGGTGGCTGATATTGATCAAGGGAAGGAGCCACTACAGAGAAATTAAAGGAATCAAAGGAGTAGAACTTGTACCTGAGGAAGCTTGGATCTTCAAAGGTATAATTCCATCATCTCTTCTATGTATTGACTGATAATTGATGCACAAGAAAAATCATGGTTAAGGGTTTGTAAGAAAATTTTAAAATCTGATTTTTCATCCCTTCCGCTGCGTTTATGTAATTTGATTGCATGCTTATGTTTCTAGTAAACCCAACAGTGGTATCAGAACCAATCTTGTGCTAATTATCAGTTTATGTTATTCCATACATGTATGATATGCGATTGGATCGAGTTCTTGGGCAACAATTTTTTTTCAGATTCTGCGAAGCTGCGCTGCCGCGCCGGTGCAAGGCATTCTTGCTGCGCAGCTGCGCCGGTGTCTGTTCCTGGTTTGCATGCTGCGCAGCTGCGACGGTTCACTTTACAATCCTGGCGCAGCTGCGCTCTTGGACAGGAACTGGAAAACTTTTCTTTTGTTTTGATTAATTAAATAAATGGTTTATTTAATTAATAAAGGTTTAAAATAAAGATATTTATTTTATATGAAATATGATTTCAGAATTGCTAAAATTAAAGAGTTTAAGTTGGAATTGTTTTTGAATGAAATAAAGGAGTTTATTTTTCCAAAAACAAAGTTTAGCAAACTTTTTCCCATTAACTGATATTAATACATATATGGAATGAATTTAATTTTATGAGATGAATAAATTTTATTGATACGTATGATGATATGTATGTTAATAAAAGGGATTAATTATGGACTATGACCAATGTGATTGGATTTTATTTTGGATGAATGCTTGAATGTATGGGTTTTATAAAATGGGGTCTGCGTACCTCGTCTTTTCTGTTTTTTTATTGTAAATTTTATATCTCTCCTATGTACTTTCCATTGATTGTTGATCAAGGTTTCTATTTAAATGAAATAGTTTATGTAGTAGGATTAGTTAGAATTTTTGAAGAACTGGAGATCAAGGAGCAAGGAGCGCTTGAAGACCCATTTGTATGGAGCCCGGGTTTAAATGTAATCGTTACGTTTAAATTTAAATTCTTGCACTCCTAGGTTTGACCTTTTTGGTTCACTTGGTGGCTCTAGTGAACCAAACTAGAATAAAAGTCCATAATCAATTAGGGTAGAATATAGTATTCTATATTGCACGCTAAATATTATATATATTATATTATATGCAAACATGCTTCACATGTTTAATAAAATGACGCGTATTTTTTATATATATGTGCATGCGCGCTAAACAAGATGAGACAAATAATAACAAACCCCTCAAGGAAATAATATTAAGTCCGAAGCGTTCAAATGATATTTGGAATATCGAACGTCGCCTTCTAACATGATTAATTAATAGAGTATTAAATATTTAATATGAGTTTGTTGTGCTATCCACAAGGCGAGTATTGAGTATTTAAGATGTTAATTAATCAAATTTGATGCTTATCAAGAAAATTGAATGATCTAGTCTTGTTGTGCTATCCATAAGGACGAACATTTTTCTTTTTTGAATTTATGGAAGTGCAAGGCTGGACTTAACTTAAATCATTTTAGTTCGGATGTGCACACACATGACCATTATGATTTAAGAGACAAAATAAAAGGAGTTACATGGTGATGTAATTCACAAGAGTTGTCTACCTATTTATTTGTATATTGCTTGTTGTGCTATCCACAAGGTTATATACATTTGAAATTGGATCCTTAATCTCACTAGCAAATCTTTAATTAGATGTTGCCGAAATATATAAGTGATGGTAATATAGTTTGATGAAAATAGTGGGAGATACCAATTTAAAATAAAGACCTAAATTTATTTTGGTATGAAAAGTTAATAAAATAAATGTTTGCTAAAAATGTTGTCTTTTCACATGCAGAATTTTAAAAATGTCAAAATAAATAATCTCACTACGAAGCATACTTGATGGAAATAAGCTTACCAGGCCGAATTATGAGGACTGGCTAAGAAATCTGCGAATTGTTCTCACTTCTGAAAAGATTTCTTATGTCCTAAATTCAACTATCCCTGAATCTGTTTCGAAAACAGTCACTGAGGAAGAGTTTGCCACTTTCAATAAATGGTAAGATGATGCATCTGTGGCTCAATGCATCATGCTCGCATCCATGAATAACGAGCTTCAGCGTCAGCACGTAAATATGGATGCTCCTACTATGCTGCTTCACCTCAAGGAGTTGTATGGTGAACAGAGTAGGACTGCTAGATATGAGATATCTAAGGAGCTCTTTCGATCTCGGATGACCGAGGGCACTGCCGTCGAGACTCATGTTGTGAAGGTAATTAATTTTATTGAACGCCTTGGACAGCTTGGGTTCGTCGTGGATGGGGAGTTGAGTCAAGACTTGGTCTTGCAGTCACACCGTGAGACCTTCTCGTAGTTTGTGATTAATTTTCACATGAATAAGCTAGATGTCAGCTTGCCTGAGCTGCTTAACATGCTGAGAACTGTAGAAGGTCACTTCTCATCCAAGAAGAACCATGTCTTGATGGTGGATTCTTCCAATAAAAGGAAGAGGCCCAAGGTGTCTTCTGAAAAGAAGAAATCCAAGAAGGTTAAGGGAAAGGGGAAAGAAAAGGAACAAAAGAAATCTAAACCAGCTAAAGGAATGTGCTTTCATTGCAACGAGCCGGGACATTGGAAGAGGAACTGCAAGAAGTTTCTAGCAGAGAAGAAGCTTCGAGAAGCTTCGACTTCCAATCAAGGTTTGTTTATGATTGAAATTAATTTTTTTGAAAGTCATAATTCTACTTGGGTAGTGGATACCGGCTGTGGGTCTCACATATGTCACACTGTGCAGGGACTGGTCAGAAGTAGAAAGCTGAACAATGAAGAGGTGATCCTACGAGTGGGGAATGGAGCAAAGGTTGTTGCATTAGCTGTAGGAACTTATTGTTTAGCAATGCCTTCGGGCAAGTCCATTTATCTTAATAACTGTTATTATATTTCGAATATTATTAAAAATATTATTTTAATTTCTGTATTGGATATGGAAGGTTTTGACGTTATTATAAAGAACAATGGTTGTTCTATTTATAAAGAAGATATTTTATATGGTATTGAAAATTTGCAAAATGGGCTTTATATACTTGACTTGCAAGAAAATATATTTCAAATTAAACAAACTAAGAAAAAGAAAAGAGATGATATTAATTATACCTACATGTGGCACTGTAGACTCGGTCATATCAATGCAACAAGATTATCCAAGTTGCACAAGGATGGGCTCTTAGAGCTATCCGATTATGAATCATATCCAACTTGTGAATCTTGTCTAATGGATAAAATGACTAAATCTCCTTTTAGTGGAAAAGGAGAAAGAGTTACAGAGTTGTTGGCATTAATCCACACAGACATTTGTGGACCTATGACAACAAGTGCACGGGGTGGGTATTCTTATTTTATTACTTTCACTAATGATCACTCAAGATTTGGATATGTGTATTTAATGAAATACAAATCAGAATAATTTGAAAAGTTCAAAGAGTTCAGAAGTGAAGTAGAGAAACAAACGGGCAAAAGTATTAAGATACTTCGATCAGATCGAGGTGGAGAATACTTAAGCGGTGAGTTTTTCAATTGTCTCAAAGAAAATAGTATAATCTCACAATGGACTCCTCCAGGTACACCACAGTTAAATGGAGTATCAGAAAGGAGAAATCGAACACTGTTGGACATGGTTCGATCAATGGTGAGTTTTACCGACCTTCCAATTTCCTTCTGAGGTTATGCCCTAGAAACGGCTGCATACCTACTTAACAAGGTACCTACAAAATTCGCCCCAAAGACTCCATATGAGATGTGGAAAGGGAGGAAACTAAATCTTAAGCATGTTAAGACTTGGGGTTGTCCAGCTTATGTCAAAAAGTTTGAAAATGATAAGCTACAGACTAAATCCGATAAGTGTAGATTTGTGGGATACCCTAAAGAAATCATAGGATATTATTTCTATCATCCAACTGATCAAAAGGTGTTTGTTGCGAAATATGCTGCCTTTTTGGAGAAAGAGTTTATCCATGAAGGGGTCAGTGGGAGTAAGATATATCTTGAAAAAGTTCAAGAATCACAAATTACCACGGATCAAAGTCAAGTACCTAACCAAGTAGAAGAACCTACTATACCACACCCTGTTCATAAATCTGGAAGAGTACTGAAGATACCTGAGAGGTATGGATTCGTTATAGAGGATGACGATGAGGTACACATCATGAATGATGATGATCCATTGAATTACGAATAGTCTATGATTAATAAAGACTCAAAGAAATGGCTTGAAGCCATGAAATCCGAAATGCACTCCATCTATGAGAACAAAGTATGGACTTTGGTTTCACCACCTGAAGGCATTAAGTCTATTGGGTGTAAATGGGTTTTTAACAGAAAGACTGGAGCAGACGGGAAGGTAGAGACCTATTAGGCCCGACTAATTGCAAAACATTTCAAACAAAGACAAGGAGTTGACTATGATAAAACCTTCTCACTAGTAGCCATGCTCAAGTTCATTCGGATTTTGCTTGCGATTGCAGATTATAACGACTATGAGATCTGGCAGATGGAAGTGAAAATGGCCTTCCTCAATGGGAAACTTGAGGAAGATGTGTATATGACACAGCCAGAGGAATTTATTTCAAAAGTTGGAACAAATCAAGTATGTAAGCTATAACATTCCATTTATGGGTTTAAGCAAGCTTCTTGTAGATGGAACATTCGTTTTGATGAGACAATCAAAGAGTTTGATTTCATCAAAAATGAGGATGAACCATGTGTATACAAGAAGGTTAGTGGGAGCGCAGTATCATTCCTTGTATTATATGTTGATGATATATTACTGATAGGGAATGCCATTCTTATGTTACAATCAATTAAAATCGGGTTATCTAAAAACTTCTCCATGAAGGACTTGGGTGAAGCATCCTATATTTTGGGGATAAAGATCTATAGAGATAGATCTAAAAGGATGTTCGGCTTATCCCAAGGAACGTACATTGAAACGATGCTAAAGAGGTTTAGCATGGAAGATTCCAAAAGAGGCCTCGTGCCGATGAGCCATGGAATATATCTCTCCAAGAAACAGGCCCCAAATACACCTGAGGAGAGAGGCCATATGAGTAAGATCCCTTATGCTTCTGCAATAGGATCTATCATGTACGGTATAATATGTACTAGACTGGATGTTGCTCACACACTAAGTGTAACGAGCAGATACCAGTCGAATCGAGGAGAAGAGCACTGAAAGGCAGTGAAGAATATCCTAAAGTACTTGAGAAGGACTAAAGATATTTTTCTTGTCTACGGTGGGTCTAAATTAAAACTCGAGGGATTCACGGACTCAAGTTTTCAAACAGACCAAGATGACAGTAAATTTGTTTCAGGGTATGTGTTTACCTTGAACAGAGGTGCAGTGAGTTTGAAGATTTCCAAGCAGCAAACAGTTGCTGATTCAGTGACAGAGGCAGAGTATATAGCTGCAAGTGAAGCTGCAAAGGAAGCTGTTTGGATGAAGAAGTTCATAACTGAACTTGGTGTGGTTCCTAGCATTGGAGAAGCAGTTCCCGTATACTGTGACAACACCAGAGCGGTTGAACAGGCTAAGGAACCCAGGTCTCATTAGAAATTCAAACACGTGTTGTGGCAATTTCACTTGATCAGGGAGATCATTGAAAGAGAAGACGTCACCTTGGAGCGTGTGGACTCTCAAGACAACATTACAGATCCATTTACTAAAGCTCTAACACAACAGCAGTTTGATCGTCACTTAGAGAAGATGGGTATGAGATACCATGGCGATTGGCTTTAGTGCAAGTGGGAGATTGATAGTAGTGTGTATACATGCCAATCATGTATGATGATAAAGCACATACTTTGTAAACAATCTTATTTATTTATTAATAAAATATTTATTTAAGACATTTAATTATCTACATGGTGCTATTTTTAATAATATGTAAATAACCCATAGTTTTAAGCAATTATTTTAGAATCATGATGAGATCATGCTAATGAGATCTAAATTCTTAGAAAGCTTAAAAACTAAAATAGTTCCTAATTGTGGGATTACTAAAATGGGGATTAGTAAATTCGGATAGATTGGTACATATGTTGCTTGCTCATTAGATGAGGATGACTGATCTCATGGTCATTTGTGTGGAGACACTAAAGCAAGTATGTAGGTGCTTATTAGAGAATAAGTTCATTGAACGTGACTCACTATGGAATACCTAATGGAGTTTTACTCGCCTGTCAATAGGAATTCCTAATGTGATAGTAGTACATGTGATCCTTGGACTTGAGATCATCATATTATCTTGTATGTAACAAATTATACTTTGACTTATTCCTGAAGGCCTTTTAAGGCATATATAGGGTATGCTTGGGTATAATGAGTTGCATATGGAGATAATGTATGATCAATAAAGAATCTACCACCTCTAGTAAAAGAGGAGATATGTCCTATGTGATTCATTAAATGACAACCCAGGAATCCTTGGCCAAGGTGGAATGAAATTAGAAATAGGTTTCTAATTTGCATTATTTGAAGTTGTGCGTTTTCTAATTGAAATACCTATGATTAAATAAATTAAGACTTTACAATAAATCCATGTCTTATATTTAATTGGGACATTGTATGGTGGAAGGATTGAATTGTACGGTAACTATTAACTTACAGGTTCTTTTATGATTAATATTGAAATCTATATTATCTGGAAAGTCGTTGATTGCTAGGGAGGCTTATCACTATTGTAGAATAAATGTTATTTATTTAAATAGATTATTAGTTTAATTTATTTATTTAAATAAGATTAGAATTATTCTAATTGATTTATTCACAACCGGTTTAATATGGAGAACCTAAAGGGTCACACCATAAAAGGATGAAGAATTATTTATAAAGAAAATGGCATGATAGTAATAATACATTAACTGTAATTAATTTAATCTATGGTGATAGAATAAATTAAATAGCTTAATATTTATTATTTAATATTTTAGAAATATTAAATATAAATGAATAAAAAGAGTCTTATTAATATTATTATTATTAATATTTTAATTCTAAAGGAGTTTAGGAATTAATATAGTATCAGTACTCTCTCTCAATCCTAATAAGATTAAGATATAAATTAATTAAAAGTATTTAATTAATTAATTAAAAAAACCTATTCTAATTGAATTAGGAGGGTTAACCTAATACCTATATAAGAGGGTCTTATATCAGAAATAAGGTACGTGAATTTTTTCAAAGATTGGGAGTACGCATATTCTATAGAGATAAAAACAAGGATTAAGCCAATAACCCATCTTCCTGAGTTCTTCATCTTCCTTGGTGGATCACCGTTAGAAGCCAAGCATTTGGGTGGCTGACATTGATCAAGGGAAGGAGCCACTACAGAGGAATCAAAGGAATCAAAGGAGTAGAACTTGTACCTGAGGAAGCTTGGATCTTCAAAGGTATAATTCCATCCTCTCCTTCTATGTATTGACTGATAATTGATGCACAAGAAAGATCATGGTTAAGGGTTTGTAAGAAAATTTTAAAATCTAATTTTTCATCCCTTCCACTGCGTTTATGTAATTTGATTACATGCTTATGTTTCTAGCAAACCCAACAGTGGTATCAGAGTCAATCTTGTGCTAATTATCAGTTTATGTTATTCCATACATGTATGATATGCGATTGGATCGAGTTCTTGGGCAACAAAATTTTTTCAAATTCTGCGAAGCTGCACAGCTGCGCCGGTGCAAGGCATTCTTGCTGCGCAGCTGCGCCGGTGTCTGTTCCTGGTTTTCATGCTTCGCAGCTGCGCCGGTTCCCTTTACATTCCTGGCGCAGCTGCGCCACTGGACAGGAACTGGAAAACTTTTCTTTTGTTTTGATTAATTAAATAAATAGTTTATTTAATTAATAAAGGTTTAAAATAAAGATGTTTATTTTATATGAAATATGATTTCAGAATTGCTAAAATTAAAGAGTTTAATTTGGAATTGTTTTTGAATGAAATAAAGGATTTTATTTTTTCAAAAACAAAGTTTAGCAAACTTTTGCCCATTAACTGATATTAATACATATATGGAATGAATTTACTTTCATGAGATGAAAGTATGATGATATGTATGATGAAAGTATGATGATACGTATGATGATATGTATGTTAATAAAAAAGATTGATTATGGACTATGAACAATGTGATTGGATTTTATTTTGGATGAATGCTTGAATGTATGAGTTTTATAAAATGGGGTCTGCGTACCTCGTCTTTTCTATTTTTTTATTGTAAATTCTATCTCTCTCCTATGTACTTCCCCTTGACTGTTGATCAAGGTCTCTATTTAAATAAAATAGTTTATGTAGTAGGATTAGTTAGAATTTTTGAAGAACTGGAGATCAAGGAGCAAGGAGCGCTTGAAGACCCATTTGTATGGAGCCCGGGTTTAAATGTAATCGTTACGTTTAAATTTAAATTCTTGCACTCCTAGGTTTGATCTTTTTGGTTCACTTGGTGGCTCTAGTAAACCAAACTAGAATAAAAGTCCATAATCAATCCGGGTAGAATATAGTGTTCTATATTGCATGCTAAATATTATATATATTATATTTTATGCAAACATGCTTTCGCATGTTTAATAAAATGACGCGTATTTTATATATATATGTGCATGCGCGCTAAACAAGATGAGACAAATAATAACAAACCCCTCAAAGAAATAATATTAAGTCCAAAGCGTTCAAATGATATTTAGAATATCGAACGTCGCCTTCTAGCATGATTAATTAATAGGGTATTAAATATTTAATATTAGTTTGTTGTGCTATCCACAAGGCGAGTATTGAGTATTTAAGATGTTAATTAATCACATTTGATGCTTAACAAGAAAATTGAACGATCTAGTCTTGTTGTGCTATCCACAAGGACGAATATTTTTTTTTTTTAAATTTATGAAAGTGCTAGGCTGGACTTAACTTAAATCATTTTAGTTCGGATGTGCACACACATGACCATTATGATTTAAGAGACAAAATAAAAGGAGTTACATGGTGATGTAATTGACAAGAGTTGTCTACCTATTTATTTGTATATCGCTTGTTGTGCTATCCACAAGGTTATATACATTTGAAATGGGATCCTTAATCTCACTAGAAAATCTTTAATTAAATGTTGCCGAACTATATAAGTGAGGGTAATATAGTTTGATGAAAATAGTGGGAGATACTAATTTAAAATAAAGACCTAAATTTATTTTGGTATGCAAAGTTAATAAAATGAATGTTTGCTAAAAATGTTGTCTTTTGACATGCAGAATTTTAAAAATGTCAAAATCACTAATCTCACTACGAAGCATACTTGATGCAAATAAGCTTACCGGGCCGAATTATGAGGACTGGCTAAGAAATCTGAGAATTGTTCTCACTGCTGAAAAGATTTCTTATGTTTTAAATTCAACTATTCCTGAATCTGTTTCGGAAACAGCCTCTGAGGAAGAGATTGTCCTTTTTCAATAAATGGCAAGATGATGCATCTGTGGCTCAATGCATCATGCTCGCATTTATGAATAACGAGCTTCAGCGTCAGCACGTAAATATGGATGCTCCTGTTATGCTGCTTCACCTCAAGGAGTTATATGGTGAACAGAGTAGGACAACTATATATGAGATATCTAAAGAGCTCTTTCGATCTCGGATGACCGAGGGCACTGCCGTCGAGACTCATGTTCTGAAAGTAATCAATTTGATTGAATGCCTTGGACAGCTTGGGTTCGTCATATATGGGGAGTTGAGTCAAGACTTGGTCTTGCAGTCACTCCCTGAGACCTTCTCGCAATTTGTGGTTAATTTTCACATGAATAAGCTAGATGTCAGCTTGCCTGAGCTGCTTAACATGCTGAGAACTGCAAAAGGTCACTTCTCATCCAAGAAGAACCATGTCTTGATGGTGGATTCTTCCAATAAAAGGTAGAGGCCCAAGGTGTCTTCTAAAAAGAAGAAATCCAAGAAGGCTAAGGGAAAGGGGAAAGAAAAAGAATAAAAGAAACCTGAACCAGCTAAAGGAATGTGCTTTCATTGCAACGAGCCGGGACATTAGAAGAGGAACTGCAAGAAGTTTCTAGCAGAGAAGAAGCTTGGAGAAGCTTCGACTTCCAATTAAGGTTTGTTTATGATTGAAATTAATTTTTTTGAAAGTCATAATTCTACTTGGGTATTGGATACCGGCTGTGGGTCTCACATATGTAACACTGTGCAGGGACTGGTCAGAAGTAGAAAGCTGAACAATGAAGAGGTGATCCTATGAGTGGGGAATGGAGCAAAGGTTGCTGCATTAGCTGTAGGAACTTATTATTTAGCAATGCCTTCGGGCAAGTCCATTTATCTTAATAACTGTTATTATGTACCGAATAATATTAAAAACATTATTTCAATTTCTATATTGGATATGGAAGGTTTTGACGTTATTATAAAGAACAATGGTTGTTCTATTTATAAAGACGATGTTTTATATGGTATTGGAAATTTGCAAAATGGGCTTTATATACTTGACTTGCAAGAAAATATATTTCAAATTGAGCAAACTAAGAAAAGGAAAAGAGATGATATTAATTATACCTACATGTGGCACTGTAGACTCGGTCATATCAATGAAACAAGATTATCCAAGTGCATAAGGATGGGCTCCTAGAACTGTCCGATTATGAATCATATCCAACTTGTGAATCTTGTCTCATTTGTAAAATGACTAAATCTCCTTTTAGTGAAAAAGGAGAAAGAGTTACAAAGTTGTTGGCATTGATTCACACAGACATTTGTGGACCTATGACAACAAGTGCACGGGGTGGGTATTCTTATTTTATTACTTTCACTAATGATCACTCAAGATTTGGATATGTGTATTTAATGAAATACAAATCAGAATCATTTGAAAAGTTCAAAAAGTTCAGAAGTGAAGTAGAGAAACAAACGTGCAAGAGTAGTAAGATACTTCGATCAGATCGAGGTGGAGAATACTTAAGCGGTGAGTTTCTCAATTGTCTCAAAGAAAATAGTATAATCTCACAATGGACTCCTCCAGGTACACCACAGTTAAATGGAGTATCTGAAAGGAGAAATCGAACACTGTTGGACATGTTTCGATCCATGATGAGTTTTACCGACCTTTCAATTTCCTTCTGGGGTTATGCCATATAAATGGCTGTATACCTACTTAACAAGGTACCTACAAAATCCGCCCCAAAGACTCCATATGAGATGTGGAAAGGGAGGAAACCAAATCTTAAGCATATTAAGACTTGGGGTTGTCCAGCTTATGTCAAAAAGTTTGAAAATGATAAGCTACATGATAAGCTACAGACTAAATCCGATAAGTGTAGATTTGTGGGATACTCTAAAGAAACAGTAGGATATTATTTCTATCATCCAACTGATCAAAAGGTGTTTGTTGCGAAATATGCTGCCTTCTTGGAGAAAGAGTTTATCCATGAAGGGGTCAGTGGGAGTAAGATATATCTTAAAGAAGTTCAAAAACCACAAATTACCACGGATCAAAGTCAGGTACCTAACCAAGTAGAAGAATCTACTATACCACACCCTGTTCGTAAATCTGGAAGAGTACTGAAGATACCTGAGAGGTATGGATTCATTATAGAGGATGACGATGAGGTACACATCATGAATGATGATGATCCTTTGAATTACGAACAGGCTATGAGTAATAAAGACTCAGGGAAATGGCTTGAAGCCATGAAATTCGAAATAGACTCCATGTATGAGAACAAAGTATGGACTTTGGTTTCACCACCTGAAGGCATTAAGCCTATTGGGTGTAAATGGGTTTTTAAGAGAAAGACTGGAGCAGATGGGAAGGTAGAGACCTATAAGGCCCGACTGGTTGCAAAAGGTTTCAAACAAAGACAAGGAGTTGACTATGATAAAACCTTCTCACTAGTAGCCACTCTCAAGTCCATTCGGATTTTGCTTGGGATTACAGCTTATAACGACTATGAGATCTGGCAGATGGACGTGAAAACGGCCTTCCTCAATGGGAAACTTGAGGAGGATGTGTATATGACACAGCCAGAGGGATTTGTTTCAAAGGTTGGAACAAATCAAGTCTGTAAGCTGCAACGATCCATTTATGGATTGAAGCAAGCTTCTCGTAGATGGAACATTCGTTTTGATGAGACAATCAAAGAGTTTGATTTTATCAAAAATGACGATGAACCATGTGTGTACAAGAAGGTTAGTGGGAGCGCAGTTTCATTCCTTGTATTATATGTTGATGATATATTACTGATAGGGAATGACATTCCTATGCTACAATTGATTAAAATCTGGTTATCTAAACACTTCTCCATGAAGGACTTGGGAGAAGCATCCTATATTTTGGGGATAAAGATCTATAGAGATAGATCTAAAAGGATGCTCGGTTTATCCCAAGGAACGTACATTGATGCAATGCTAAAGAGATTTAGCATGGAAGATTCCAAAAGAGGTCTCATGCCGATGAGCCATGGAATACATCTCTCCAAGAAACAGGCCCCAAAGACACCTGAGGAGAGAGACCGTATGAGTAAGATCCCTTATGCTTCTGCAATAGGATCTATCATGTACGGTATAATATGTACTAGACCGGATGTTACTCACGCACTTAATGTAACGAGCAGATACCAGTCGAATCCAGGAGAAGAGCACTGGAAGGTAGTGAAGAATATCCTAAAGTACTTGAGAAGGACTAAAGATATTTTTCTTGTCTACGGTGGGTCTAAATTAAAACTCGAGGGATTCACGGACTCAAGTTTTCAAACAGACCAAGATGACAGTAAATCTGTTTCAGGGTATGTGTTTACCTTGAACGGAGACGCAGTGAGTTGGAAGAGTTCCAAGAAGCAAAACATTGCGGATTCAGTGCCAGAGGCAGAGTATATAGCTGCAAGTGAAGCTGAAAAGGAAGCTGTTTGGATGAAGAAGTTCATAACTGAACTTGGTGTGGTTCCTAGCATTGGAGAAGCAGTTCCCGTATACTGTGACAACACCAGAGCGGTTGTACAGGCTAAGGAACCCAGGTCTCATCAGATATCCAAACACGTGTTGCGTTAATTTCACTTGATCAGGGAGATCATTGAAAGAGGAAACGTCACCTCGGAGCGTGTGGACTCTCAAGACAACATTGCAGATCCATTTACTAAAGCTCTAACACAACAGCAGTTTTATCATCACTTAGAGAAGATGGGTATGAGATACCATGGCAATTGGCTTTAGTGCAAATGGGAGATTGATAGTAGTGTGCATATAAGCTAATCATGTATGATGATAAAGCACATACTTTGTAAACAATCTTATTTATTTATTAATAAAATATTTATTTAAGGCATTTAATTATCTACATGGTGCTATTTTTAATAATATGTAAATAACTCATAGTTTGAAGTAATGATTTTAGAATCATGATGAGATCATGCTAATGAGATCTAAATTCTTAGAAAGCTTAAAAACTAAAATAGTTCCTAATTGTGGGATTACTAAAATGGGGATTAGTAAATTCGGATAGATTGGTACATATGTTGCTTGCTCATTGGATGAAGATGACTGATCTCATAGTCATTTGTGTGGAGACACTAAAGCAAGTATGCATGTGCTTATTGGAGAATAAGTTCACTGAACGTGACTCGCTATGGAATACCTAATGGAGTTTTACTCGTCTGTCAATGGAAATTCCTAATGTGATAGTAGTACAAGTGATCCTTGGACTTGAGATCATCATAGTATCTTGTATGTAACAAATTTTACTTTGACTTATTCCTTAAGGCCTTTTAAGGCATATATAGGGTATGCTTGGGTATAATGAGTTGCATATGGAGATAATGTATGATCAATAAAGAATCTACCACCTCTAGTAAAAGAGGAGATATGTCCTATGTGATTCGTTAAATGACAATCCAGGAATCCTTGGCCAAGGTAGAATGAAATTAAAAAGAGGTTTCTAATTTACATTATTTGGAGTTGTGTGTTTTCTAATCGAAATACATATGATTAAATAAATTAAGACTTGACAGTAAATCCATGTCTTATATTTAGTTGGGACATTGTATGGTAGAAGGATTGAATTGTATGGTAACTATTAACTCACAGGTTCTTTTATAATTAATGTTGAAATCTATATTATCTAGAAAGTCGTTGATCGCTAGGGAGGCTTATCCCTATTGTAGAATAAATGTTATTTATTTAAATAGATTATTAGTTTAATTTATTTATTTAAATAAGATTAGAATTGTTCTAATTGATTTATTCACAACCGGTTTAATATGGAGAACCTAAAGGGTCACACCATAAAAGGAAGAAGAATTATTTAAGAAGAAAATGTCATGATAGTAATATTGCATTAAGTGTAATTAATTTAATCTATGGTGATAGAATAAATTAAATAGCTTAATGTTTATTATTTAATATTTTAAAAATATTAAATATAAATTAATAAGACGAGTTTTATTATTATTATTATTATTATTATTATTATTATTATTATTATTATTATTATTATTATTCTAAAGGAGTTTAAGAATTAATATAATATCAGTACTCTCTCTCAATCCTAATAAGATTAGGATATAAATTAATTAAAAGTGTTTAATTAATTAATTAAAAAACACCTATTCTAATAGGATTAGGAGGGTTAACCTAATATTATATAAGAGAGTCTTCTATCAGAAATAAGGTACGTGAATTTTTCCAAAGGTTGGGAGTACACATATTCTATAGAGATAGAAACAAGGGTTAAGCCAATAACCCATCTTCCTGAGTTCTTCATCTTCCTTGGTGGATCATTGTTAGAGGCCAAACATTTGGGTGGCTGACATTGATCAAGGGAAGGAGCCACTACAGAGGAATCAAAGGAATCAAAGGAGTAGAACTTGTACCTGAGGAAGCTTGGATCTTCAAAGGTATAATTCTATCCTCTCCTTCTATGTATTGACTGATAATTGATGCACAAGAAAGATCATGGTTAAGGGTTTGTAAGAAAATTTTAAAATCTAATTTTTCATACCTTCCGCTGCGTTTATGTAATTTGATTGCATGCTTATGTTTCTAGCAAACCCAACACCCCCTGTTCATTTTCAACAATTTGGAAACGCAGCGAAGCTCTGGCAGTTTGATTTTTTGACTTTTACACCTCTTCCAAACCCAAATATTTTCACTCCAACACATAGATATACCCATATACTATCACATATCAAAAAACCACCGGTAGATTTGGACGTTTAAAGCCTACGATTCGGCAAAAAGCCCGTAGTGCAGGCTATTATAAGTATTTTTACGATCAGGAAGTTGTTATTACTACTTCGCACTGTTTTACACTTGCACATAAAATTTCACTTTCTAAATATGCCCGGAACTTAGTTCAGTGGCCGTTTTCGTCAAAACTTGATACATTTTTGTACATAAACTCTGTTTTCAGCATTTCTACAACTCGGATTGATGATCCGTCAGCTCCACTAGCTTCAATGCACTTAGCACACACCGTTTTGGCAACTTTGTCGAACTAGGTTATCTTCCCAGTTCGGGTTTAGCCCTTTTTTGTATATATTTAACTGTAAATATACTAACATTTCAATTCTGTCAAGCCCGAATTTCAAATCCGAGGAAGTTTACCGCTTTTATATATATTTACGCATATATAAGCGACTTTCACCATCACTGGTACTCCTATCAGTCCTGGTTGACTACATTTCTGTCAATATATATAAATTTATATATTTTCAGCCCGGCCTGGATTACTTCGTGGCCATTTTATTGCTTTTGCACAGTTCCCCATACTGGGTGCTCTCCCTAGTCACTAGGTGACTATTTTTTTGTTAATTTTAATTTTAATACGGGCACAGGCGTGAAAATCCATCGCCCTTTTTACTGTTTTTCTATATATATATATATATATATATATATTTCCTTTCTGTCATAGCCTGGATTATTTCGTGGCTATTTACAGTTATTTTATAAATATATATATTTCAATTCCAGTCCGGGCTTGCGAGTGAAAATCCATCGCCCTTTTTATAGCTTTTATATATATTTAACTATATATATTGCTTTGCTCAATTTATTCAACTATTGCATTTAACATTCATTTTTTATATGAATCTGCATTGACATATCTGTGGGCGAACTAGATTTATCCAAATCTCGCCACTTCTAGCTTTCAACGGTTCAAACAGGTCCCGACAGAACCTGGAACCTATAATGGCTGAGATTTCTTTAAATCTAGTTATGTTTATAGTTTCAGCTTCAAAATCAACCTCGCGTCCCTTAGATCGCTATCTAGTAGGAACGAGACGCTTTGGCCGTGCGGACCGGGATTTACTGAATGAATCCCTGGTTCTAGCTATTTTGGGATATTTATCTGTTTCTGTACAAATTCGAACTGTGCAGGTTTTCTAGCCATTCATATGTGAGCCTAGGAATCATGGATTCATGATCAAACTGATCAGAATCTGATTCCCAAGATGGACAAACTCCGGTTTACAGATGTACCCTGCCAGTTTTTTCTGTAAAATGTACATGCATAGACCTTAAAATGGTTATCTGGATTTAAGTTCTCAATATAGTGAAAATATGGATTGTTGTGTCAGCGTCCCTCCGATGGTTTTCATGCCCATGAGGAGATCGACACTTTATATTTCTGTGGTCGAGGATGCTTCGCAGCTCGACAAATCACCACTTGCATGCAGCCTCAAGGCTATAAAGATAAAATTGAGAGTAGCGATATGCTTCAATTCCTATATCAGCGTAAGGGTTTGATAAAACCAGCTTTCAAAGCATCATTTTCAATTCAATCAAAAGAAAAACTTTTCAAGAAAATCAAATTAAATGCTTTTTCAAATCAAATCAAAGACGGATTTTCAAATCAAAATCAAACCCTTCGTATATATGCTCAACGAAGCCTGTCAAAGCTTTCATTCAATCAAAAGGCCCAATTTTCAAACAACATTCAGTCACGCATTCTAGTTTTAAGGGAAATATTAAAAAAATTACGGTACCGTGTTTACACGGGAGTTGTGGGGTGCCTAACACCTTCCCCACACTTAACCAAGCCCCGAACTCAAAACTCCGATTTCAAAGATCAAGTTTCGACAGTGTCCAGTAATTGGGCCTCTTTTCAAATCAAATTCGGTTGAGTTGGTACAACCATTTTCAAAACTACCAACTAGCGACTCTGTTTAAATCAAATCGTCGACATATACACATGTTGGCCTCTTTCCTAAAAAACCCTTCAAAACCTTTTTTGTAATAAAAAGAATAAGGGTAGAGATAACTTAGGAAGATCGATTTAAGGAAAACCAGGTTATAAACCGACCCTCGGTATTTCTTAAATTTTCCAACGTCGACAGGTGGCGACTCTGCTGGGGATAGTAGAGGGCTTAGGCCGTTTTCAATCTTTTCAAACATTTTCTTTCAAAACTATTGAATGCGTGAAATCCTGCGTCTCCACAGTCAATGGATGAGTGAATGTTGCGTCTTTCATTGAATGTATGAATGCTATGCCTTTACATTGAATAAATGAAAATAAATGCTTTAGTGCTTCGCACCCATATTAGTGCTTCGCACAAACTGTCATTGCATGCACAAGCGATAAGGCCGATGTATGTGAATATGTGTCGTGTGTCCCTCCACCAGGAGGCTAACCCGGTTGGTGATAAGTAACGACTCTGGGGACGACTAAGTCTCTGGGGCTGCCTCCTGAAAATGCACCACCCAGATTCGCTCCAGTTGAACGATCGGATTAACTTCCCTTCTAGTAGATTGCGATAATCTGGGAACCTTCATGCCGAAACTAAGCCCGCGAGAGTAAACCTAAGATAGGTCAGCCTATGATCAACCCAATCGATGGTAGGCTTCTTCATGCCTTCCTCTTTCAATTCCATGTCAAGTCTCCAATTACTGAGGAGCACAATGTAAATGACAATAATGAAATATTTACTTTCCTGTCAAATATCTTGTTATCCTGCCATCAAAGCGACTAACCTCTGTTTTGCAGGATAAACTCTAAAAAACACATCATGGATCCAAACCTTCAGTACATCAGGAAACTGACACGCCTACGTTTTGTTGTAGGTGAAAAATTGGTCTCACTACTAGATCATAATCTGAAAAGGCACAAAGCCTATCCACCGACATGGCTGAAAGTAGCCAATACGAGTCAGGTTCCGTGTCTCGAAAAGAGTTCTAAGGACTTAAGAATCAAATAGTAGAGTTGGCTATCCTCCTAAGAGAACAATGTAAAAACACTCAGGGCCAGCCAACACTCAATCAAACAGAGTCCTCCTCACAGGGTGGCAATTAAAGCGATAACAAAAAGGGGGAAATTCAGATCCCTGAACCTCGATCCAGTAAAAGAACTAACAAAACCCCTCAAATAACAAATCTCAGGTAAGATCGGGAAACTGGCGATATCCGAAAGAAAGTCCGACTAATGGAAGAAACCATCCGAGCAATCAATGGGGCAGGAAACCTTGGAAGTGTTACCTATTAAGATCTCTGCATATTCCCAGGGGCTAAATATCCTGATAAATTCCAAGTCCCAGAGTTTGAAAAATACAGTGGGGCAGGCGATCCTTATACGCACTTGAAAGTATACATTGGCGAGCTAGGGTCTTATACTGAAGATGAAAACCTCCAAATGCAGCTTTTCCAAAAAAGTCTCACTGGAGAGGCCAGAACGTGGTATGCCCGACTTTACAATGCCAAAATCCATAGTTGGGAAGAGGTAACGCATGCCTTCCTAACTCAATACAGCTTCCAGTCTCAGATGGTTTCGGATCAGTATCAAGTGTCCAAAGTAAAAAAATAGAGCAACGAGTCTTTCCGTGTGTATGCCCAAAGATGGAGACGTCTGGCAGCACAAGTCAGCCCGCCTATGATCGAAGCTGAAATGGTGATGACTTTCATAGACATCCAATGTGACGCCCCCAAATTCCAGGACCGCCACTTGGTCTCTCGAATTCGGTTCATCACGTGCTCATGGTAATACATCACGATAATAATAACTAAATATCACACGATCACAGCGGAAAATCTATTCTAGAATAATTTACAATGATTTATTATAATTATTCCCCCAAGTCTCGCAACCTACAGTACTTAATAGATTACATAATAATATCAATTAACGACTTATTACATAACCTGTCTTAAGCTTAGTCATAATAAAAACTAGTCTTACTACATCATCTTAATACAACATTAAAATATTTAAAAACGTAAAAGAGACAAGCTAGTTGGTAGCCTTGCCCTTGCCCTTATCAACGCCCGAAGGTTCGCCATGCTCTGCCTTAACTGAAATGTTTTAGGAAAGCAAGAATGAGCACAAATTGCCCAGCAAGTAATATACAATAAGGGTGAATAATAAGATTCTCAATTCTCGAAAGGGTATAGCAAGGTTTGATAGCTCAAGAATAACAAGAATATCAACAGTTCTCAATAACAGTCGCTAAGGACAGGATATGATTCAATAGTAAGTCAATTCAAGATTTCAAATAACTGAATACTGAGCAGTCACTAAGGACTATGAACTTCTACTAGAATTGACAGTAATAAACTGAAAATCCAATAAAAACAGGTACAACAGGTGATCAGCCTAAAGTACCATCGTTATGCATAACAATCAATCATACTCAAGTGTGCACGTCGGTTCTCCGACAATTATATATTCCCTTCAAAGAAGGTTGTTCTTCTCAGTCAAATACAAGATCCCGCACCAATCAATTAGTTTGGGTCATTTTTCAATAACATAAGTCTAGCCGAATCAAATGGCATAGACACTTTCACAATATTCAAGAACAATACTAAGTTCAACATGAATAATAGCTTTAATGAAATAAGAGTTCAAGTATGCTAATTCAATTCAAACAATTAAGTAGGAAACTAGTTCGCAATATACAAAGATAGAATACTTGTATCCAAAGAGATAAGTTTTAGATACTCGCTTACGATATCCGTTGAATAAAGTAATGCAAGGGTTTAGGATACTTGCCTTATGCGTAGTTTACTCACGTAAAGCTAGTCAACACTTTTGAATTCCTATCGTAATGATAGTCATTAGTCATATAATTTAACTTCACAATATATCTTCGAATATACGATCAACACACAAGCTAAGTTTTACCCTAGCTACACAATTATTTAGTATCTAATTTCTATTCTTAACTTTCTCTTTTCTCAAGTTGATCATATTCATACATCGTTACTATCATGTGAGACTACCACAATTAGCAAACATATTCGCATATTATTAATATCACATAAGACTACAATCAATACTAAATATATTTCATTTTAGCAAGTTATGGCATTCTCATAAGTTAACCGTCAAAATCGGGTTCAAGTGACATCATATAATATCACGTAGCATGTATACATTTTTAAAGGATACTTTTATGTTTGTATACAATCTTTCCTCGTTCTAATCATTTATGATTTTGTTTTAATTCACGATCCCTAACGACTTAGGGTTATACAATGTCATGAATTCACATAAATTGTCATGCTTATCATTTAGACATATAAAGTAGTCATATATTTTATTGATACGCATGTTCATATGTTTCTTATGTCATGGATATGTGATTCTAGCATTATTACTAGTTCGTGACTTAATCAAACTCATGCTTGATTAACTTGCATTACATCTAACAAGTACGTACATATATGATGCCTTCAAACTACATTCAATCATGTTGAAAATATCAGAATGTAGAGTCCTAATATAACATGTCAAAGTCCACATTTAAAGCTTATGTTGTCATTAGTAAAGCTTGCTAATAAGGCCTAACATGCTCATGCTATCTAGATTCATATGTTAACATATTTGACCCGCATTTCAAGGTCATATAACATGCTTGAAAAGTCAGAATGTATACATGGTCTTTACATGTCAATATCAACCTTCAAAACTTGTATTTTTGTTAGAAAGGTGCACTAGTTGGGTTCACATGTTCATATTATATCACGATACATATATACTTAAGTCAATATGCATTCCATGTGTTTCTAGGTCATACAAACGTGTCTCAAAAGTCAGAATACTATTATGGTATTTATATATCCAAGTTCCTCTTTTCATAACTTTAAGTTTTCTTTGAAATATTCAACTAAAACAACTAGCATAGATTGTTATAACCTAGTAACCTTATTTCATATGTTAATGTGAGTTATATGCATATCCTAACAGTACATCATGCTCAATACATCAGAAGATATAAAAGAAATCATCAACAAATTCTGCAGTGGCGCGCGGCCGCGCCCAAATTGTACTAGGGAGACGCGCGGCCGCGCGGCTCCCGTTCTAGACCAGAAGATGTTCTGTTATTGCAGAGCTTCAGAATTTCTCATAATGTACTTAGCTAGCATGCTTGCCTACCATCACTTTACATTCCTAACACATAGATATACTTAACAACTTATGCTAGCACCTTATCACACACTAATTTCAACAATATCATGCAATCTCTATGAATTGAAATTTAAATGGGTTTAGAGGTTATACCTCTTGAGCTCAAACTTGCACAAGACTTGTTCTCAAATTCAGATTATAAACTCACAATACTCTCTCTATATCAACTTAGCACAAATTTTAGCAACATAGAAAATGAAGAGAGGCTTGGTATTTATAGGAGAATTCAATATCCATACAAAGCAATTGCCCCAAGGTTTGAAACAATGGGGGAAATGAAGAACTAGAGGATTGAGGGGAGTTGATGGAATAGTGTCCAACCACCCCCATCACCCACATCCTTCTTCATCATGAGCATCATTGGCTAGCTAGGAAGTTGACATGAGGGAGTAGCTTAGGCCTATGGCCTTTCACGTGGGAGAAGAGATAGTGACTATCATTTAGGGATAGGGCAATATGAAACTCAGCATTTGCAACATGAAGTGTATTAACACTAAGGCCATATATACATATACACTTAGGCTATTATATATTTATTCATACTATATTTTATAATTAACATTATAGTGTAAGTCACATGCTTAATATTTCAAGGTAGTAGATGTGATATGGCAATGTAACATACATATCATCTATGTACATTTATTAATACCGGATATAATCACATCACATTATTTTCTTCATTAAATTCTACAATCAACAAGTGATTTCAATATATTCATGATATATCATTTTAATGTATACTTACATACACATTGTCACATAGGTATTAATCATGTAGCTCACATAGTTTAATTAATCTTAATACATGGTCCATATGTGTAATATATTCACATTGCATTATATAGCATAGTTTATGTATACTTGTATGGTCACACCTAAGTGTTTCTCTACACTATATAATATAGTCGTATTATATATTATTGCATGCTTGTACATAACAATCAATATAATCTTATTATATTAATAACTTACTTATTTGTTTTATTATTCATAATGTCAAATAAATAAATTATTTATCTTATCAATTAATTAACAATAATATTAATTAATCCATTCCCCATCGATTACTAATAACACCTAATTAATAATCATAGGATTCATTATCACATTAACAAGTATAAATCTCAGCACAATTATAAACAAGTGGTTTATTATTATTATATTTCTTGCAATAATAATAATCACGTATTATTAATCAATCACAGTTAATATTCCATAACCATCAACTAATATTTTACAATAGCAATTAACAATTAATATAGATTAATTGTTTACTTAATAATTCATTCGTTAATTAATATAATTATTAATATTTCCCATCACTGTGCCACACTAGGCTCTCAACGAGTTTATCGTAAACTCCACATTTTTCTCAATTGTCATAGATATTCAATTTAATATAATTGAATTTAATCATTCTCATAACACAAAATCATTTATATTCAAATAAATTCTCATTTCCATTAATATAATTATTTAATAATAATAGGAAATTCTCGGGTATTACATCCTCCCCCCCCCCCTTATAAAAATTCCGTCCCGGAATTGCTACAAGGTTACACAAACAAATGGGGATAATCCCTCATTATCCTATCTTCTAATTCCCACGTTGCCTCCTCGACATCGTGGTTACGCCAAAGTACTTTTACAGACGAAATAATTTTGTTTCTCAAAGTTTGCTCTTTCCTATCTAATATCTGGACATGAATTTCTTCATACGCCAAGTTCTTCTCCACTTGAATGGGCTCGTAAGAAATCACATGTTTGTAGTCGGCCTTGTACGGTCGCAACACGAAAATGTGAAATACGTTGTGGATGTGCTCCAACTCAGGTGGCAACGCAACTTCGTATGCCACTTCGCCCACTCGCTTCAGTATTTCGAACGGTCCTATAAATCTTGGACTCAATTTTCCTTTCTTGCCGAAACGGATCTTTCCTTTCCATGGAGATACTTTCAAGAATACGAAACTGCCGACTTTGAAGTCTCGGTCCTGTCGATGCAAATCTGCGTATTTCTTCTGGCGATCTTGAGCTGCTACTAATCGGGCTCTTATCACTGTCACCATGTCTGTGGTTTGTTGTACTAACTCTGGTCCGAGTATTTGTCGTTCTCCGACTTCGTCCCAACATAATGGCGTTCTGCACTTTCTTCCGTAAAGAGCTTCGTACGGTGGCATGCCGATACTCGCATGGTAGCTATTATTATATGCGAATTCTACTAAGGGTAGGTGGTCGTCCCAATTTCCCTTAAAATCCATCACGCAAGTCCTAAGCATGTCTTCTAGCGTTTGTATTGTTCGCTCACTTTGTCCGTCTGTTTGAGGATGATAAGTTGTACTCAACCTCAACTGCGTTCCCATTCTTTCTTGCAAACTCTTCCAAAAATTGGACGTGAAGCGCGGATCTCGATCAGAGACAATTGACACCGGCACTCCATGTCGTGAAACAATTTCTTTTACATATAGGCTTGCTAATTGGTTCAAACTGTAGCGGATCTTGATTGGTAGAAAGTGTGCGGTCTTCGTTAGTCGATCCACGATAACCCAAATGGCATCATAACCTTTCTGTGTAACTGGAAGTCCTACCACGAAGTCCATGGTAATATGCTCCCATTTCCACTCTGGTATTTCTAACGGTTGTAGTAAACCACTCGGCCGTTGATGCTCTGCTTTAACGCGTTGGCAAGTCAAACATCTACTGACGCACTCTGCGACTTCCCGTTTCAAATTGGGCCACCAAAAATGTTGCCTTAGATCTCGGTACATCTTTGTGCCTCCCGGATGAACGGAATATGTCGTATTATGTGCCTCGTACAAAATCTCTTCCCTCAACTCGGTTACCGCTGGTACCCACACTCTTCCTTCAAATCTCAAAATACCATCTTTATCCATTCGAAATTTTTCTTCCTCATTTTCCGTGATCCTCTTTCGGATTTTCTCACACTCTTCATCCTTTTCTTGGGCTTCCTTTACTTTATCCAACAATATCGGATGAGCTTCCATTACAAACAACTTCTCACCAGACTTTTCTAGTCCTTTCACTTCTATCTCCAATTTCTCCATCTCTCTTATCAACTCTTCCTGAGTCGTCAAATTAAACAACTTCTCCCTTCCTTTCCTGCTCAGAGCGTCGGCAACCACATTTGCCTTTCCCGAGTGATAAAGAATATCGCAGTCATAGTCTTTGATTAATTCTAACCACCTTCTCTGCCGCATGTTTAACTCCTTCTGTGTGAAGATATATTTCAGACTTTTGTGGTCCGTGTATATCTCACATTTTTTCTCCGTATAGATAATGCCTCCATATCTTTAACGCAAAAACTACTGCCGCTAACTCTAAGTCGTGAGTAGGGTATCGTTTTTCATAATCCTTTAATTGTCGTGATGCATATGCAATGACCTTGCCGTGCTGCATAAGCACACAGCCAAGTCCCTTGTGCGATGCATCACTATACACCACAAAATTTTCTGCATCATCTGGTAATGATAATACAGGTGCTTCGCTCAATCTCTTCTTCAACTCCTGAAAACTCTCTTCACATTTGTCGGTCCATATAAATTTCACCGTCTTTCTAGTCAAATTGGTCAACGGGGTTGCTATCTTAGAAAAATCTTGGATAAATCTCCGATAGTACCCAGCTAACCCTAAAAAGCTTCTCACCTCCGTCGGTGTTTTTGGTTGTTTCCAATTACTTACTGCATCAACCTTCGCAGGGTCTACAGCAATCCCATTCTTATCCACCATGTGACCTAAGAATTGAACCTTCTCCATCCAAAATTCGCACTTAGAAAATTTTGCATACATCTTCTCCTTCCTTAGTGCTTCCAAAACAATCTTCAGATGTTCGGCGTGTTCTTCCTCTGTCTTCGAGTAGATCAAAATGTCGTCGATAAAGACCACTACAAATTTATCCAAGTATGGCTTGAAAACTGGGTTCATCAAGTCCATAAATGCTGCCGGAGCATTAGTCAATCCAAATGACATTACCAAAAACTCGTAGTGTCCATAACGGGTTCGAAACGCAGTCTTTGGTATGTCCTCATCCCTCACTTTCAGTTGATGATATCCTGTTCGTAGGTCGATCTTCGAGAAACACTTTGCTCCCTTCAGTTGATCAAACAAGTCGTCTATCCTCGGTAGCGGATATCGGTTCTTGATCGTTACTCTGTTCAATTCTCGATAATCGATACAGAGTCTCATCGATCCGTCCTTCTTCTTAACGAATAGCACTGGTGCTCCCCAAGGAGAAACACTCGGTCGAATGTAACCCTTATCCAATAATTCTTGTAATTGTATCATCAATTCCTTCATTTCTACTGGCGCCATACGATATGGAGCTTTCGAAATCGGTGCCGTTCCCAGGTGCTAAGTCTATTACGAATTCGATTTCTCTGTCTGGCGGAAGACCAGGCAGATCGTCCGGAAACACATCTTGGAATTCATTAACTACGTATATATCCTTAATTTCTACTCCCTTTTTCCGAGTATCAACGATGTAAGCTAAATATCCTACACATCCTTTCCTTAACAATTTCTTGGCCTGCATCATCGTAACGCCACACGATTGCTTAAGCGATGAGCTACCATAAAACACTACCTTAGACTTGCTCGGAGTCTGAAGGTTCACACATTTGTTCTGACAGTCAATTATCGCCGTATGGTTATACAACCAATCCATTCCTAGTATCACATCAAATTCTCCCAATCTAATAGGAATCAAGTCTACGCTCAGTCTATATTCTCTAATGTTTGCGTGACAATCTCGATAAATGTATTCTGCAGGGATCACTTCCTTATTATCAACTTCTATGATCAAAGGATTTTCTAATCGTTCTCGGGGTGTACTAAGTTTACTAGCAAATTCTTCAGATATAAAAGAACAGGTGGCACCCGAATCAAATAATACATAAGCATTTATATCATTGATTGGGATTATACCTGACACCACGTCCTTCGCAGCCACGGCGTCCTGGATGGTCATGTTAAAGGTTCTGGCGGTTGGGCGGTTGGATTGTGCCGGTCCACCGATCATCAACTTGTTGCCTCCTTGCTGATTACTACCCCCGCCACTTCCCTTCTTTGGGCAGTCCTTAATCCGGTGCTCCGTCGAGCCACACGCAAAGCATCCTTGTATCTTCTTTGGTTTCGGACAGTTGGGCGAGATGTGCCCTTCCTGTCCGCAGTTGTAGCAAGTGCCACGTCCCTTCCAGCACTCGCCCTGGTGATTCTTCCCACACTTCGGGCATCCTTCAGCCCTCTTCTTGAAACCTCCACGAAAATTCCCTGATTGATTATTGTTGTTTTTGTTATTGTTGTTATTCTCCCACTTTCTCTTTCCCAAATTACTTCCTCCACTGCTGCTTCCTCCGGTACGATTCTCTCCTCCAGCATTCTTTCCTTTCTTCTCTTTGTTATACAGGCTTAAGGCCTCACTGCCACCTTCCGCAATAATTGCCTTTTCCAGTAATGTTGCAAAGGAATCAATTTGAAGAACTGATACCTTATTGAACAGCCACGGCTTCAACCCTTGTTCAAAGCGTCTAGCCTTTCTTTCTTCATCACCAACTTGGTGCTCCGCAAATCGCGCTAGTTGGTTTAACCTAGCCGCGTATTGCGCCACCGTCATCTCACCTTGTTTTAACTCTAGGAATTTCACCTCCATCCTATTCTTCATACTCTTCGGGAAGTAATTCTCGAAGAACAGCGTCTTAAACTTGTCCCAAGCTATTATCCCTTCTCCAGCTCTTTGTTGATTAGCCTCCCACCAGTAGTTCGCTTCTCCCCTCATCATGTACGTGGCAAACACCGTCTTCTGATCTTCGCCTACGCTAGCTATAGTGAAGGATTTTTCGATTTCCTTGATCCACGTTTGTGCGACGATTGGGTCGGTAGTTCCCTCGTACTCTGGGGGTCCTACACTCTTAAAGTCTTTAAAGGTTGTTACTGGCACAGTCTGAGGGTTCGGGCGAACGGGTTCATTGTTCCTTCCCCTTAAGGCTTCTCCTAACAAGTCTACCAGTTTCTGGATCGGGTCTACTTGTTCCCTCTCGTTGTTAACAGATTCTTCGGGTGCTGTCAATCTACGTCTGGGCGGCATTATCTGCATCACAAGTTTTCATTTTATTATTATTCAAGTATATTACTTAAGTATTTCTTTTTTTTTAATACTAAAAAAAAAATGTAACATATTTCTGAAATAAACTTCATTTATATTCATATGCCAAATCGTTTCATTACATGATTTCCCTAGCATACTGCTATAAATGTTATCACATATATCCCCTAATATCACAAAAGACGGGGAATATACCAACCTACTACCATACTACCCCTCTAACAAAAGCTAACTCGGGGTTTACATCATCATCCCACATCTTACACAAAAGATCGGGATTACAACATAGTATATACAATACATAAAGACACAACTAGTACTACCACTAGACTGACTAAGGAAATCTCATCCCATCATCCCGCGCTCCACTGCGCTCTTGTACTCCAACTGTGCTATATACGCAACCAGCTCTCCGCTCAAGGTATGTAGAGTCTGTCCCTGTTCTGCCGGGTAGTGGTACACACCATCAATCACCCTTTCAAAAGCTGAACGGAACACATACCCCATCTTGTTCATATTTCTCTTCTTGCACCTGACCTCGTCCTCAAGGTCATCAGCTCTCTCATTGGACGCTTCCCACTTCTCCTCGAAGTGTAACCTATCCATCACCTCCAACTCTAGCTGAGTACGGAGTGCCTCTTTCTCAGTCTTCTCACTCAGCTCCCTCTGCTCAACCTCTTCTAGCTTCTCTGCCAAATCTACATTCCTAGCCACTGACCTATGAAATAGAGTCCCCATCTGGATCCCTGCCTCCCTACGGTAGGCAATCTCCACCTCTAACTCTTGCATAGTCAGCTTCCTCTGGTGGTCCTCGTCCCTCAGCTTCTGGAACTCGGACTCTCTCTCTCTTGGGCCTCTGCCTCCAGCTCTTGGACCCTGCAGTCTAACTCTAGGATCCGCTCCTCGTATTCTCCTAACATCTGCTCCTCTATAGTAGCCTCATCAGAGTCCTCTACTGGCTCATCCTCCATCGGCTCCTCCTCTGGATCAGTCTCTATCTCAATCTCGATCTCATCCTCGTCATCAAACTCGGATGGTGCAATTGCCTGCACTGGCACAGCCTCTAGAGGTGCCTCGTATACTATATGTATATCTCTGGGCTCCTCCTCTGCTACTCTACTAGTTACACCTGTGTCTGTCATCCTACAATCACAAACACAAGGCAAACAAACAGCAACTCCATTAGAATGTTAAATAAAACATAAGTTCATTGTATAGAATGAAGTTACATTTCATAACAGACTAAGTCTCTCAAGGAAAACTCTACATGAGTTTTATCTCCTTCCTAACTTCTAAGTTCACCTAAGCTATAGTCCAAGGACACTCGTTCCTAAGGTTTATAACTACAGCTTTGATACCAACCTGTGACGCCCCCAAATTTCAGGACCGCCACTTGGTCTCTCGAATTCGGTTCATCACGTGCTCATGGTAATACATCACGATAATAATAACTAAATATCACACGATCACAGCGGAAAATCTATTCTAGAATAATTTACAATGATTTATTATAATTATTCCCCCAAGTCTCGCAACCTACAGTACTTAATAAATTACATAATAATATCAATTAACGACTTATTACATAACCTGTCTTAAGCTTAGACATAATAAAAACTAGTCTTACTACATCATCTTAATACAACATTAAAATATTTAAAAACGTAAAAGAGACAAGCTAGTTGGTAGCCTTGCCCTTGCCCTTATCAACGCCCGAAGGTTCGCCATGCTCTGCCTTAACTGAAATGTTTTAGGGAAAGCAAGAATGAGCACAAATTGCCCAGCAAGTAATATACAATAAGGGTGAATAATAAGATTCTCAATTCTCGAAAGGGTATAGCAAGGTTTGATAGCTCAAGAATAACAAGAATATCAACAGTTCTCAATAACAGTCGCTAAGGACAGGATATGATTCAATAGTAAGTCAATTCAAGATTTCAAATAACTGAATACTGAGCAGTCACTAAGGACTATGAACTTCTACTAGAATTGACAGTAATAAACTGAAAATCCAATAAAAACAGGTACAACAGGTGATCAGCCTAAAGTACCATCGTTATGCATAACAATCAATCATACTCAAGTGTGCACGTCGGTTCTCCGACAATTATATATTCCCTTCAAAGAAGGTTGTTCTTCTCAGTCAAATACAAGATCCCGCACCAATCAATTAGTTTGGGTCATTTTTCAATAACATAAGTCTAGCCGAATCAAATGGCATAGACACTTTCACAATATTCAAGAACAATACTAAGTTCAACATGAATAATAGCTTTAATGAAATAAGAGTTCAAGTATGCTAATTCAATTCAAACAATTAAGTAGGAAACTAGTTCGCAATATACAAAGATAGAATACTTGTATCCAAAGAGATAAGTTTTAGATACTCGCTTACGATATCCGTTGAATAAAGTAATGCAAGGGTTTAGGATACTTGCCTTATGCGTAGTTTACTCACGTAAAGCTAGTCAACACTTTTGAATTCCTATCGTAATGATAGTCATTAGTCATATAATTTAACTTCACAATATATCTTCGAATATACGATCAACACACAAGCTAAGTTTTACCCTAGCTACACAATTATTTAGTATCTAATTTCTATTCTTAACTTTCTCTTTTCTCAAGTTGATCATATTCATACATCGTTACTATCATGTGAGACTACCACAATTAGCAAACATATTCGCATATTATTAATATCACATAAGACTACAATCAATACTAAATATATTTCATTTTAGCAAGTTATGGCATTCTCATAAGTTAACCGTCAAAATCGGGTTCAAGTGACATCATATAATATCACGTAGCATGTATACATTTTTAAAGGATACTTTTATGTTTGTATACAATCTTTCCTCGTTCTAATCATTTATGATTTTGTTTTAATTCACGATCCCTAACGACTTAGGGTTATACAATGTCATGAATTCACATAAATTGTCATGCTTATCATTTAGACATATAAAGTAGTCATATATTTTATTGATACGCATGTTCATATGTTTCTTATGTCATGGATATGTGATTCTAGCATTATTACTAGTTCGTGACTTAATCAAACTCATGCTTGATTAACTTGCATTACATCTAACAAGTACGTACATATATGATGCCTTCAAACTACATTCAATCATGTTGAAAATATCAGAATGTAGAGTCCTAATATAACATGTCAAAGTCCACATTTAAAGCTTATGTTGTCATTAGTAAAGCTTGCTAATAAGGCCTAACATGCTCATGCTATCTAGATTCATATGTTAACATATTTGACCCGCATTTCAAGGTCACATAACATGCTTGAAAAGTCAGAATGTATACATGGTCTTTACATGTCAATATCAACCTTCAAAACTTGTATTTTTGTTAGAAAGGTGCACTAGTTGGGTTCACATGTTCATATTATATCACGATACATATATACTTAAGTCAATATGCATTCCATGTGTTTCTAGGTCATACAAACGTGTCTCAAAAGTCAGAATACTATTATGGTATTTATATATCCAAGTTCCTCTTTTCATAACTTTAAGCTTTCTTTGAAATATTCAACTAAAACAACTAGCATAGATTGCTATAACCTAGTAACCTTATTCCATATGTTAATGTGAGTTATATGCATATCCTAACAGTACATCATGCTCAATACATCAGAAGATATAAAAGAAATCATCAACAAATTCTGCAGTGGCGCGCGGCCGCGCCCAAATTGTACTAGGGAGACGCGCGGCTGCGCGGCTCCCGTTCTAGACCAGAAGATGTTCTGTTATTGCAGAGCTTCAGAATTTCTCATAATGTACTTAGCTAGCATGCTTGCCTACCATCACTTTACATTCCTAACACATAGATATACTTAACAACTTATGCTAGCACCTTATCACACACTAATTTCAACAATATCATGCAATCTCTATGAATTGAAATTTAAATGGGTTTAGAGGTTATACCTCTTGAGCTCAAACTTGCACAAGACTTGTTCTCAAATTCAGATTATAAACTCACAATACTCTCTCTATATCAACTTAGCACAAATTTTAGCAACATAGAAAATGAAGAGAGGCTTGGTATTTATAGGAGAATTCAATATCCATACAAAGCAATTGCCCCAAGGTTTGAAACAATGGGGGAAATGAAGAACTAGAGGATTGAGGGGAGTTGATGGAATAGTGTCCAACCACCCCCATCACCCACATCCTTCTTCATCATGAGCATCATTGGCTAGCTAGGAAGTTGACATGAGGGAGTAGCTTAGGCCTTTGGCCTTTCACGTGGGAGAAGAGATAGTGACTATCATTTAGGGACAGGGCAATATGAAACTCAGCATTTGCAACATGAAGTGTATTAACACTAAGGCCATATATACATATACACTTAGGCTATTATATATTTATTCATACTATATTTTATAATTAACATTATAGTGTAAGTCACATGCTTAATATTTCAAGGTAGTAGATGTGATATGGCAATGTAACATACATATCATCCATGTACATTTATTAATACCGGATATAATCACATCACATTATTTTCTTCATTAAATTCTACAATCAACAAGTGATTTCAATATATTCATGATATATCATTTTAATGTATACTTACATACACATTGTCACATAGGTATTAATCATGTAGCTCACATAGTTTAATTAATCTTAATACATGGTCCATATGTGTAATATATTCACATTGCATTATATAGCATAGTTTATGTATACTTGTATGGTCACACCTAAGTGTTTCTCTACACTATATAATATAGTCGTATTATATATTATTGCATGCTTGTACATAACAATCAATATAATCTTATTATATTAATAACTTACTTATTTGTTTTATTATTCATAATGTCAAATAAATAAATTATTTATCTTATCAATTAATTAACAATAATATTAATTAATCCATTCCCCATCGATTACTAATAACACCTAATTAATAATCATAGGATTCATTATCACATTAACAAGTATAAATCTCAGCACAATTATAAACAAGTGGTTTATTATTATTATATTTCTTGCAATAATAATAATCACGTATTATTAATCAATCACAGTTAATATTCCATAACCATCAACTAATATTTTACAATAGCAATTAACAATTAATATAGATTAATTGTTTACTTAATAATTCATTCGTTAATTAATATAATTATTAATATTTCCCATCACTGTGCCACACTAGGCTCTCAACGAGTTTATCGTAAACTCCACATTTTTCTCAATTGTCATAGATATTCAATTTAATATAATTGAATTTAATCATTCTCATAACACAAAATCATTTATATTCAAATAAATTCTCATTTCCATTAATATAATTATTTAATAATAATAGGAAATTCTCGGGTATTACATCCAAGACGCACCTTACTATGAGAGGATCCTGGCCAGGAATAGGAAAGCCATTCTTAGAGATGAACAAACATGGCGAAATGATTGAGATGGGGGTGAAAGCAGGCAAGATCAAAGATCTCACTGCCTTGAAGTAGTTGCCGATCATATACAGTCTGGCAAATATGCGAGTGATCCCATAAGGGTACCCAAGGAAGGCGATGAAGATGTATACCTCGTTGTACAGGGGAAATCTAGGAGACCTAACCATAGCCCCCCCATTTGGAAGAGGGAAAACAATATGCCGTCACACCAGACTGCATTCAACAATTACCAGGAGAGAAAGAGGAAATTCGAAAGAACTGAAAATCGGGTGTTCACTCCACTTGGCGATTCCCTTGAAAACATATTGGTGATGTTAATGGATCACAAGAAAATTACTAAATTGGCTCCACCTCTGGATCCAAAAAGCAAAAGATACAATCCTAGCCAGATATGTGCTTACTATTCAGGATCTCCAGGACACAATACAGAAGACTGTTGGTCCTTAAAGCATAAAATTCAAAACCTGATCGAAAACGGCGATCTTGTGGTTCAACAACCTAACCATCCAAATGATAACCCCAACCTTCTGATGCCGCATAATACAGAGGAAGTAAACATGATTAGTTCAAGAAGAGACGAAATATATACAAATCGTAAATACATACGAAGGATAGAGGATTACCCTCGAAGGAACAAGATAAATGTCCTCGAGTCAGAAAACTCAAAGGAGGGTATGATAATAATGCAAAAATTGGATGCGATCCAACATCAAGTGACTCTGCTGGCTAATCTGGTAGTGCGCCAACATCAGGATACAAGGCAGCATTTCACTCAAATATCAGAAAGCCAAGAAAAAAATAGGAGGATATTCAGAGTATAAGCATATCTCCCTCCAAGATCCGCCGACTAAATGAAGAGGATCAGAGCATGTTGAATGAACGAGAAAGGTGGAATGATCAAATTACTCGAAGTTCTCACCAAAAGAAAAATCCTCCGGAGGAGTGCGAATTCCCAAATAGGAAATATCAAGAGACATTCCAAACACTAGCAAACCCTCGAAATCCTACGACACCGAGAGTCGGGGAAAGTAGGTGGAGAAGGGTATTCACACCTTTGGAGGACTCATTGGAAAATATGTTAGCCTTGTTGATTGCGTAGGAAAAGATCACTAAGCTCGCTCCACCGATGGATCCCAAAGGAAGGCAGTATGATCTCAATAAGAGGTGTGCTTACCATTCTAACTCACCCGGACATGCAACTGAGGAATGCTGGTCTCTAAAGCACGAAATCCAGCATCTCATTGAAAATGGAGAACTGAAGAAAGAATTCCCCATGACCAGAAAAGGCGAGAGGGAGATAAAGAGCTCAAGATGTCCACTTGAAACGGGCAGTTCAAAGGATGGGACGGCTATGAGCACCAATCCTGGCAGAACACAAGGTGGACCGACCCTAATATTGGAAGTGACCGAAGAAACAAAAGAATCTCCCAATGAAGTTCATCCACCATCATCAAATATCTTGATTCCCAAAGCCAACAGCGACATGCCTGACCTTATCCTTCTAGAAGATGAGGAGGAGATACTGATACTTCCCCGTATGGAAAAAGCCCAAAAGGAAAGTTCCTTGCGAAAGATACAACATCAGTGCGAGGGGAATTTCATACTCAAATCCTCTCAAGGCTATGAGAAAGGTGAAGGAGCGGGCAAAGAAAAAGGCGGCAAAATTCTCAAGGAAGAAGCCAACCCCTCGAGGAATCTAAAGTTCATACCTTTCTGCTACGAGTCCAGTTTAAGCCTCCTTAAGGGATATGCTGATTCAAGAGGCGATCACTTTATGGCACGGGATTGAAGATATTCAGAGCCAAGAGGGAACCTCTATCACAAGCCTCAAAGGCGACATAAACACTGACAACTGGACTATCAGGCCTCAGCTAGCCAAAAGGGCATAGATCCAGAGGAAATTACAAGATCCGGAGGATGTTGGGACGTTATCCTTTTCTTAGCATTATGCCTTTTATTTTCCATGCATACAAAATCAAAAAACAAAAAAAAATTAAAAGAATCAAAAAGAAAAAAAAATCAAAAGTCGAGCCTTTCAAGCCAAAAGCATGAACTACGAATGACCTGATCTCCCTCAACCCGGAAATACGTAGGCAACCATCTATGGTGCGGTCAAACCAAGCAAAAATCCAAAGAACTTGCAAAACCCAGCATCAAATTCCAAAGCTCATCGAACCAAACTCAAACCCTAGATAAACTCTTTGCAAACCTCTTCAATTAAACAACCGTGAACTACTAATAACCTGATCTCCCTCAACCCGAAAGTACATAGGCAACCATCTTGGTGTGGTCAAACCAAACAAAAAATTTAGAAAACCCTCGAATCCAAACACAAAACAAACAAAAACTCAAAAGCTTATCAAACCAAACTCAGAACCCAAAAGGGACACTTCTCAGCCCTCTCTCTCAAAAACAGAACTACGAATGACCTGATCTCCCTCAACCCTGAAGTACGTAGGCAGCCATCTGCGATGCGGTTGGACCTTCAAGAAAAAATAAAAAATAAAGACCAGTTCCAAGACACCGAAGACAAATAAAAGCCAAATTCTATCAAACCACCTGGTCAACAGGCCTTGCTGAGAAAAATCAAAACTAGTCTCTGAACCCGTGGATAAGCGGGATAACAGTGCCAACATGGCATCTCTCTGAAGATAGAGGAGCAGCTGCAAGCTCCTAACCCTCGGTCTCGATATGAGCCAGAACATCCACTGCCATCTGCACACTATGGCCTCGTCCCTCTCAACAAAGGCAGCCTCCTGAGTGGCTCGAGTCTCGCCTCTATCAACAGAAGTCAGATCTCTACTAGAATGGGCCGTCAACATCAACGCCCTGGCCTGATCTCTCTCGAAGGTCATTCGAGCTATCAAATCTGCCATAGCCAGATCTGTTCCAACAGGGACACTCGATAGTTCACCAACCAAAGTCATGGTCAAAGCCATCACCACCAACCATCACAAGCCCTTGAGTCCAATTCATTGGAGTCCGAAGGCATCTCGACACCAATCATCAAAGTTGAAACAACAACACAGCGATATATCAAGCATAAACATCTGCAAGGACCTTCGAAGAGCTGAAGCCTCAATTTGAAACTTTCATCAAATCAAAGGAAAGGTCATCAAAGCCAATTACTCCTACAAATCAAAAACAATGACTGGGCATCCAAGCATTAAAGCCAAAATCCACTACCTGTTCACCATGGGGGTCATGCGATTAAAGACTCTTGCGATCTCGGCATCTTATCAGCCCATCGGTCAAACATACAACCAAGCAATCCTCCCAGATAACAAGCAAGACTGGGGCAAGTTCAAAGTCAATGACAACCCGACGTGGGGATCGTTACAACAAGACTGGACCAATTTTGGAAATTACACAATTTAATACTGGGCATTTATCAACCATCCAATCAACATGCACCAGTCGGCACCATCAGCACGGTCCATCATCATCCAAGCTTCCATCATTGGCGATCCGATATGATCCTTCAATCTTTTCCAAATCATAATGCACGAATGAGGTATGACTCGTTCATCTCTTTAAGTGCTTTAAATTTCCATGCATTAGCGATAATATACATAAGTCTTGCATTAGAGTCTCAGAAAAAGAAAAAAAAAAGGAAGATTTTGTTTGACTTGTTATGAATTGGGTTAATTTTGATAAGTGTCCGTGGAGCGAGAATCACGGGAACGATTAGAGAATTAAGACTATTCAACCTTTTGATTAGATATGACATCCTAGTTCAAAGCACTTTTTAGAGCAAACTTAACCTCATATGCATGTCTGCACTTTGCGATTGACCTAATTTTTAGTTGTGGGGTATGAAACTATAATAACAAGGATGAAAATTAGTATCCAGCCTAATGTCTCGAATCATGGTCTGGGTTACTCGAGTAATTAAGCCCGAGGGGTGTCTCTACACCTAGTACCCTAAAGCCATGTGGTTTGGGAGCCACCGGCCTAACGCTCGTTACATGGGTAACTCAGTTCCTAAGAAAACGAGCATTGCAAGAAATCAAAGCATAAGCAGGTTCGAATCGTGTCCTAGGTTACACGAGTAATTAAGCCCGAGGGGTGTCTCTACACTTGGTGCCCTAAAGTCATCTGGTTTGGGAGTCACCGGCCCAACATTCACTACATGGGTAACTTAGAGCCTAAGAAAACGAATCTTACACCAGCTCAGGCGAATCAAAATAATAGACTGCCTAACTTGTCTCGAAGTGTGGCCTTTATTACTCGAGCCAATAAACCCGAAGGGGTGTCGTAACACCTGGTGCCATAAAACCGTCTGGTTTAGGAGTCATTGCTCCAAAACTCATTACATGGGTAACTCTGAAAAGCCAAAGAAAATGAGACAAAGTTAAGCGAGAAAAGCAAAAAACAATTCAAGAAAAAATGAGATCATCTAGAGTCATAGAAGAGAAACCCATGCTAAGGGTTGTGTCACACATAGTGCACATGTCATATGATCTTAATCTTGTGAAGAGCAGTGTCTAAAGCGAAGATGAAATGTCTCTGATGAAGGGAGATAAGTCTTGTGAATCTAATCCTACCCAAAATGACCATGGATGCTTAAAAGTTTTCTTGCGATTTCATAACTTGTCAAGCGAAAATTTGGATTTCCTTAGGAAAAATTCATTTTCATACTCCCTTTCAAGACCTTTAGTGATAAGATAAGAGCTCATTCAATACAAGCATTCAATTTCAACTTCAAATGCCTCATTCACAAGATCATACAAATCCCGACGGCCCGAGCCATCAAGCTGTCGGCACATATTGTTGTTTATCTGAATGTGCAGGATATTGCTCACCGTGGACATGGTCAACAAAGCGAGTTTTTTTCTATGAACCCCAGTAACAACCTGTAAAAGGGCTGGGGCATTTTTCCATTCCAAGAAATGGAAAGGATCTACTGCGAGACCAAATTCCTCATCAAAAGAAAAGGGAGAGTTCCTGAAAGAAATAAAGGCGACATCAGCTGTCCCTCTACAAAAAAGGGAAAAATCCTCAACAGAGTCCTTAACTCGGGAAGAACATATGCCCGATGGCAAAGAGATCTAGCAAAGGAAATCTGCATCATCAAACATGTCAACCTGCGCTAAGCCCTCACAAGTCGAGGCCTCTACACTGAAGTCCAAATCTAGGCAATGAAAGAACGGGCTACATCCTCCAGGACGTCAGCATCACCCGGGTCATCAGCCAAGCCAGAACTAATCCAACAAGGTCACAAGTAAAGAGATGGCCCCTTTTCATACTCAATGATCAGTCGTTGGCACAACCCCAACGAAGCATCGGGAGATGATCTAGGAGCAAAAGTCATATAATACTCCATCTTCACAAAGGATAGATGATGGAATATGTTATACATATCCTCAAAGGGATCACCGAGGTCAATCAAATCAAATCAACCCCGATCTCCAATCGGGCCGTCAGATCAACTCTTATCCATCCCCACCAGAGACGATATATAAAAGGGGAACATCTGAACCTGCGAATGACAAAAGGAGCCATACAGGAGTTAGAGCTGCTAAGCCTATCAAAATCTATGCATGAAAAGAAACTCCAAATCACCTCAGAAAAGGGGTAGGCACTTTTCCAAACTACCGGTGTAAGTTATCATCAGGATAAGCATCGGGAGCACACATTGAGGTAACTCGGCGAAAGAGATATATCCCCATTAAAGGAGTCTTCAAAAATGTACAAACAGCATCAGAAAGTATGCCCCACGAAGAGTATCAACAGATGTGAGAAACCATTGGGCTTAAACCAAGGTAGCACCAAGGGACATCACAGACGACATCATCCCCAGCAGAAATATGGGAAACATTTCAGTTTATCTTCATCCAACAAGCATCATCAACACCAATGGAAATCAGACCATTGGAGTCAACACCAGCATATACATCAGCAGCATTGATGAAAGCCAACCGTGGATATCGGCCCCAACACAGGTACCGGTAAAGGTAGTGCGATGCGATGCAATTTGCGATGCGATATGTGATTTGTGATGTGAAGCGATGCGATGCGATTTGCGATACGATGCGATATGCGATTTGCGATACGAGATGCGATTTGTAAAAATATGTTAACATTCATTGCATTGCGATTTACATCATTAATATCTTGTCATATTTCAAGTGTCTAGCAATCTTTATCCTGTTTATTCCATTACATTACATAAACATGATAAAGAGGGCCATCTGTAGACACTCAAAATTTTCCCTACCCAATACTAACACTGTAGGAGGGCAGAACCGTCAATCAAGCTAACCTCGGTCCCGACACCAGACATCCAATCTAAATTCGGCCACCAATACCTGTCCTTCAGCCTAAATCCAATCCCCAATGTCGGTCAATTCTAGTCAAATTTGATCACCAATATCAGTACTCCAACCAACTCAAATCGTCAATCTGACAGTCAGTCCAACTCCGATCGTCAATCAGACCGTCAGATCATCCCCGATCTCAATATCGGGACATCAGCTCAAACCCAGTCATTGATATCGGGACAACCACAGCACCGATCAACCATATCGGGATGTCAAAGCAGCCTCGGCAGCAACCCGGGATGTACAAATCAGCCTCGGTAGCAACCCAGGAGGTACAAATCAGCCCCGACAACAACCCGGGAAGTACAGCTCAGCCCCGCCATCAGTCCTGGAAGTCAGGTATACTTCGGACATAAACCAAAAGTACCACAACACTTCCAAAAAAAACCTAGAATGACCACGTCAGCCACAGATACAGCACTGGGGACAAATAAACTCGAATGGGATCCAAGTCTTGAAAATAGCTCCCGAAAGTCGACTAGAGGTCATGCCGACACCAAGGGCAACCTCGAGAGGGGAAAAATAGTCATTTTACCAACTCTCATCCGCTTCAATCAAACTCAAGCTGAATTGATGCCGCCAAGGTCAGAAAGAACCACAACGGTGATTCCGGGTGAAAACAGCACCAGACGGCTCATCGGGCAAATTGTGGGAAAATGAAGACCCAGTCATGAACCCATATTTGGGGACATAAAAAGGGTTAAAACCAATGTTATTACAACACTCTCAGTGAGGGATTTCCGAAAAGCTATAGCACTCCCCAAACGGACGCTCCGATCAAAAGTTATGAAGTTCCGAACCTGAAATCGCGTCGCCCGGCATGTACGCACCTCGAGACGACTAAACCAGGCACGTGAACCCCACCTAGGGGAGCCGCAGCTCTACCTGCGGCTTCCGCAAGTAGAGTGGAGGCTCCCTGGCCTATAAATAAATGTGCCCCTCGTTCATTTTCAATAATTCAGAAACGCAACGAAGCTCTGGCAATTTGATTTTTTGACTTTTACACCTCTTCCAAACCCAAATATTTTCACTCCAACACGTAGATATACTCATATACTACCACATATCAAAAAACCATCGGTAGATTTGGACTTTTAAAGCCTATAATTCGGCAAAAAGCCTATAGTGCAGGCTATTATAAGTATTTTTACGATCAACAAGTTGCTATTACTACTTTACACTGTTTTAGCACTTGTACACAAAATTTAACTATTTAAATATGCCCAAAACGTAGTTCTGTGGCCATTTTCGTCAAAACTTGATACATTTTTGTACATAAACTCCGTTTCCAGCATTTCTACAACTCGGATTGACGATCCGTCAGCTCCAGTAGCTTCAATGCACTAGCACACACCGTTTTGGCAACTTCGCCGGACTAGGTTATCTTCCCAATCTGGGTTTGGCCCCTTTTTTGTATATATTTAACTGTAAATGTACTAACATTTCAATTTTGTCAAGCCCGAATTTCAAATCCGAGGTAGTTTACCGCTTTTATATATATTTATGCATATATAAGCGACTTTTACCATCACTGGTACTCCTATCAGTCCTGCTTGACTATATTTCTGTCAATATATATAAATTTATATATTTTCAGCCTGACCTAGATTACTTCGTGGCCATTTTACTGCTTTTGCACACTTCCCCATACTGGGTGCTCTCCCCAGTCACTAGGTGACTACTTTTTTGTCAATTTCAATTCTAGTACGGGCACAAGCGTGAAAATCCATCGCCCTTTTTTCTGTTTTTCTATATATATATATTTTCTTTCTGTCACAGCCTGAATTATTTTGTGGCTATTTACAGTTATTTTATAAATATATATATTTCAATTTCAGTCCGGGCTTGCGAGTGAAAATCCATCGCCCTTTTTATAGCTTTTATATATATTTAACTATATATATTGCTTTGCTCAATTTATTCAACTGTTACATTTAACATTCATTTTTTATATGAATCTACATTGACATATCTGCAAGCGAACTAGATTTATCCAAATCTCGCCACTTCTAGCTTTCAACGGTTCAAACAGGTCCCGACAGAACCTGGAAGCTATAATGGCTAAGATTTCTTGAAATCTAGTTATTTTTATAGTTTCAGCTTCAAAAGCAACCTTGCATCCCTTAGATCGCTATCTAGTGGGAACGAGACGCTTTGGCCGTGCGGACCGGGATTTACTGAATGAATCCCTGGTTCTGGCTATTTTGGGATATTTATCTGTTTTTGTACAAATTCGAACTGTGCAAGTTTTCTAGCCATTCATATGTGAGCCTAGGAATCGTGGGATTCATGATCAAACTGATCAGAATCTGATTCTCACGATGGACAAACTCCGGTTTATAGATGTACCCTGCCAGTTTTTCCTGTAAAATGTACGTGCATAGAACTTAAAATGGTTATCCGAATTTAAGGTCTCAACATAGTAAAAATATGGATTGTCGTGTCAGCATCCCTTCGATGGTTTTCATGCCCATGAGGAGACCGACACTTTATATTTTTGTGATCGAGGATGCTTCGCAGCCCGATAAATCACCACTTGCATGCAGCCTTAAGGCTATAAAGATAAAATTGAGAGTAGCGATATGCTTTAATTCTTATGTCAGCGTAAGGGTTTGATAAAACCAGCTTTCAAAGCATCATTTTCAATTCAATTAAAAGAAAAGCTTTTCAAGAAAATTAAATTAAATTCTTTTGTAAATCAAATCAAAGATGAATTTTTAAATCAAAATCAAACCCTTCGTATATAGGCTCAACGAAGCCTGTCAAAGCTTTCAATCAATCAAAAGGCCTAATTTTCAAACAGCATTCACTCACGCATTCCAATTTTAAGGGAGATATTGAAAAAATTGTGGTACCGTGTTTACACGGGAGTTGTGGGGTGCCTAACACCTTCCCCACACTTAACCAAGCTCCCGAACTCAAAACTCCGATTTCAAAGATCAAGTTTCGACAGTGTCCTGCAATTGGGCCTCTTTTCAAATCAAATTCTATTGAGTTGGTACAATCATTTTCAAAACTACCAACTGGCGACTCTGTTTAAATCAAATCGTCGACATATACACATGTTGGTCTCTTTCCTAAAAACCCTTCAAAACCTTTTTTATAATAAAAAGAATAAGTGTAGAGATAACTTAGGAAGATCGATTTAAGGAAAACCGGGTTATAAATCGACCCGCGATATTTCTTAAATTTTCCAACGTCGATAATATGCATCCTCCTAGGGTATTGAATGGGTTGATCCCCTATATTATATTCGAATCGAACAGATTTCTAAGTCTTTGTGACTAACAGAAATTGTTGATATAAAAATTCCAGTAATGGTCATCAACCCTCAGTTAGATAAAATTTTTGAACTATCATTTCTTCAAATCAAACATTGTGTTTATAAATATAAACTTGCTGAGCATGTCATAGCTCATTCTTGCAAATCATTTCCTTTGCAGTTTTAGATGGTAATCCCGGAACTTTTGGAATACATAATGGAAAGAGGCTATATTTAGATTAACTTTAAATTATTTTCTTTATTAATTTAAGTCTTATAAGACTTTTGTAATAAGAACTCAATGTTGAGAATCATGTAACCGAACTTATTTTATGAAATATATTATCATCTTTTGTTTTCGCATTCGTGTACCTTTACATTCTTAGATAATTTAGCAGTAGTGTTAAACTAATACAATATCCTTAGGAACAATACATCTAAGTGAGGGTATTGGCAATATGAACTGATCATGTTATTGTTGATAATCTGGATTTTGGATAGATAGGTACTATTGATATGAAAGAGATATTCATAAGATACAATCTATACATCCAAGTGAGGGTATCCAAACACAGCAATAGTTCTGACGAGAATTATTATTTGTTATGGGATACTGTGAACCTTAGATAGATAGGAATTATATCTTATCGAATATTTATTGTTAAATCAATTAGATGTGAGCACCAAATCGGATACCATGGGTGTATAGAGTTGGGGGCGTGACAAAATCACCTAGAAAATCCTAGGAAATAAATTACCTATCCTAAAAATATTGTCCTCATAACCTAAGGCAAGGTAATTAAAATAAACAAAATAAAGCAAGCGGCCCAACTTCAAATCAGCAGCGTTGAGCCCATTAACGTGGCCCAAAAAGGACCCAAAAGGATCATCAACATTGTTATTTGAATTTTGAAATCATGGGTCCCATTGCTCAGCCCATCATCAGCCATTAACACACTGCCCCATGATAGCACCACATGATAATATTTGAAACATAACCCATCTCCCACAAACAAAGACTGGCCGTGAGGAAACGGCCCACCATGGGTTTTGGCGAAGACATAACAAACCAACACTCTGCCCCAAATTGGGAATAGATAGTCGACAGCACATTTCGGCGAAGACACAGCAGCAACGAAACTCAGCCGTCAGACCACCATGAAAGAATCAATTTGTGACAGTAGGTTTAAGTGTGTTTCAATATGGTCAGTGTCATTTGGTTGAAAAATAATCAAAGGTTTAGGGGGAAGGTTCAAGTGTGACACAATATTGCTATTGTGAACCATTTGAGCCTTATGAAAATGAACAGGAATGCCCAGATGTAAAAAATTATAGTCAACAAAAGTCCATACCCCATGCAGTTGTTAGAGTGGCAGAATTCAAAGCATGTCAAGAGAAAATATGGCAGACTATATGGCATACACTCAGTCAAAACACATTTCATGAGTTCTATGTCAAATGGACTCAACAGTTTGTCATTTCTGACATGCATGAAATTGTGTCTTATAATTTTTTCCAAAAACTAACACTCAGCAGTGAAGTAATCAGGGTGCACTTTGCATGGATATTCAAACAAGTTGGCAGGCACAAGTTGATCAGTGGTGAGTGAAAGATTGTGTTTAAAAGTAAGGCATTCAGTAGTAGAAATTCCTATGGGAGAAGTGTATTCATTAATCTTTGGATAGTCTAAGAACTTATTTCTGAGCTAAGGGTATGCAAAAGAAGTATTTAATCTATCACATAGTCTTGGCCTTGGATGCAGGTTTTAATACAAGACAGAAAACCAGTTGAATCATGAACAAATGACATGTGAGCATAGAATTCAGCAATCAAGCTAGGAAATATTTCTCTATTTGTAAAAGAAATAAGACAATCCCATCCTATACTTGTTAATTTTTCTAACAAAGTTGAAAAACTGTTGAAAGAAGTTCCTACCCCAGGAAGCAAGTTATAACTCATGTGTTCATATTTGTTTTTGGTAGTAAGGGTAAGAAGCATAGGGGCATAAATATTAGGGTGTGACTCAGAAAGCATATCAAGTTTCTTCCTTTTTGAAGAGTAGATAGGATGCATTTTTTGAAAGATAGTGGATGCAGAAAAATAGAAGTTTAAAGAGTTTGAAGACTGCAGAAAAGTAGTAGAAGAAGTTTGAAGTTAAAGTTTTTGAAAAACTACCCTTTTATAGAAAAAGGCATTTTAAAAAAATCAGTTCAAGTAATATGACATGACTTGAATGTCAAAACTAAAACAGTTCGCAAGTGATGACTGTGCACTGTGAGCAGTGATGGACAGGCATATGTAGTACTGTTAGCAGATTTAAATCTTTCGTCAGTTTTCCCTTTTTGAAAAATTTGCCCAGAAATCCAATCAGAAGACACAAAGAACATTTCAGAAATATGCAGGTTATTGACATAACAGGTATGATCCAATATAAAAAATATTCTATCATTACTTATTGGCCCATATCAAAACATAGCAAATCAAGTCAGTGTTAAATATAGCACATAGATATGTTATCATTGCTTTTATGCCCAATCAGACTATTACTAATCAAGACAGAGATGCAACCAGTCAATGTTACATAACACTAACATGTTGTCATTGCTAGATGCCCATATCAAAAAAAATAGTGAGTCAACACAGAGATTCAACAAGTCAGTGTTATATAAAACTGATATAGCACATGATCTCTATAACACATAACATGGTATACATGATCTCTATTATACATACCAGTATATAACCAAATTCAGTTAGACAATAAATTTGCAGAAATTAGACATGAAAAATATTATTTTCACCCAATGCCTATACTCAAATAGGCAGTACATTTGCAGAACATAAACATGAGACTCATTACAATCATCCAATAATATTCACAGCAAATCAGAGAGAGAAAAGGGATTACCTGAGCACAGCTATTCACAATGTTAAGCAGCTTTCAGTTTTATCCACAGTATAGCACAGGTGCATCAGTAGAAGAAATTACATTCATACATACATATATTTCAGGCAACGAAACCAGGTATATATATTAGTTATTATACACATTTATATGTATATTCTGATAAACAAGCATACACACACACACACACACACACATATATATATATATATATATAATTTTTGAAATATTTGAGGAATTTTAGGGTTTTACAATATTTGTTAACAAAAATAGGGTATGACAAATATTTTTAGAAAAAAAAAAATTAGGGTTCAAAAATTTCAGAGACAGACTTTAGACAGAAATATGTAATGTTTTCGAAATTCAAGAGCCTATTAGTTTTAAACATATATCTGCAAGTATATCAATACAAAAATAATTTAGGGTTTCAAACATACGTAGATATCCACAAATAAATATCAGTACCGAGAGCCCTTCCCCTTGAAGATTGGTAAATAATTGATTTAAGAAATCAAAAATATAAAAATATATATCTAGGGTTTCGAAAACAAACACACAATTTTTTAAAAAAAATTGTTTTATAGAAAAATACACAGACGAAGAAGAATAGAACAGTAAGAACATATATAATTAAAATTATTTTTTTTAATCGAACTTTAAACCAATCGAAAAATAAAATATATGGACCTAGGGTTTAAAATCTTTTTCGAGCACAAAAAAAATTTCTTTTACGACACATAATCGAACCCAGAAACATATTGATAAACAAAATATATATATATATATATATATATATACATATGAACTCGTACGAAAGAGAAAAGATTTATGGATCTAGTTTTTAAAAAAAAAACTTTAAGAACACAAAAAATCAGAAACTTTTTTGTTTAAAACAAAATCGCTCCCATAAACACGAAGAAAAGAAAAAAAAATTGGTAGAAACATGAAAATGGTAATGGAGATTCATTTTATTGAAAGAGAAACACATAAAAACTCACTTGGATTGAACGTTTTAGGCTGAGAGAGTTAAGGTTTGAGAGGGTTAGGGTTTGAGAGAGAGAGAGAGAGTTGAGAGCGTTTGTGATAGAGAGAGAAAGAAAAGACGGAGAGCCAGCAGAAGAGAGAGAAAGACAGAGTGAAAATGAAATTAAAAATGATTTTAGGTATTTATATTTAGGTTAATTGGAATGATCGTGTGGCTGGAAGCTAACCTTAGATTTGATCAACGATCAGGATGAGACGCGGGTTTAAAATGGATCGACTGACTGTTTGACTTTTGATTGGATGGCTGGGATGTATTTGTGTTTTTCCTGTGTTGATCAATCGGTTGATAAGTTCAATCCGTGTGCTTAGGCTATCTGGCTTCTGATTGGTTGGAATCAATAAACGCGGATTGGGCTTGTAGTTGATCGTTAGATGAATTATTGGATCAGCGGCTCAAATCAGATCAGTTATATAATTATATAATAAATGTTATAAAATATAATTTTTGATATAATTAATAATAAAAAGGCTTAAAATATTTATATTAAAATCTATAAATTAATAATTTTCATTTTTATGAATATATGTAACTTTTTAATAAAATATTTATAATAATTAAGAGAGATTATAAATATAAAGTTTTAATGTATAAAATGCATATTTAAATATATTAACAAATAAAAATAAATAAATTATGTATATATGTATAATTATGAGTTTATATATATAAATTAATATTAATAATGTGATTGAATAAATGTTTGAAAATAAACGGATAAAACTAATAATATTTATGTTAGTATAATTTTTGATATATATAATGTGTAATTGATAAAGATTATAAATATAAAATCTTAATATATAAAAATACATACTTAATTAAGTAATATAAGTATATTAAAAAGAACAAATATATTTTATATATTCAAAATTATGTGTATATATGTATATATAAATTAGCATTGTATATATGTTAAAATATAATAGAAAGAAAATTAGTATTACTGACTATATAACTTAAGAAAATTATATTTATATATATATTACTAGAAAAAGTAATAAAAATAGAATTTAACTAAGAGAAAGATTTAATATTTTTATGAGATGATATCTAACATTCCCAAATCTAAACGTAATTTGCAAAATCTATCAGAACTTAGTGGTTTAGTAAATATATAAGCAATATTTAATTCTGTATCAATATGTTCTAGTTTAATAATACCATTGTTTACATGATCCCGTAAGAAATGGTGTCTAACATCAATGTGTTTTGATCTAGCATGTAATACGGTATTTTTACTTAAGTTAATAGTGCTTGTATTATCACATAAGATTGACCCATAGTTAAATTTTATATTGTAATCGGCAAGGGTCTGTTTCATCCATAATATTTGTGCACAACATCGTGCAGCGGCTATATATTCGGCTTCGGTGGTTGAAATAGATACTTAGTTTTGTTTCTTAAAAAACCAGGAAACTAAACATCCGCCTAAGAACTGACAAGTGCCACTTGTGCTTTTTTGATCAACATGATGACCGGCATAGTCAGAGTCAGAAAAACACACAAGGTCAAATGGTTGACCTTTAGGATACCATAGACCTAAGTCTGTAGTTCCTTTAAGATAACTGATAAGTGGTTTTTATGAGCACTTATTCAGATATTATCTAACTTATTTTGTTGATTAAACTCAAGTATCAGTGTGCTTTTCATGCATTTTTGCTTTCTTTTCTAGTTTTCAAATTGGGAACTCTCTTGGTGGCATTTGAAGCAAAAATAGGAAGGAAATGCAATTCGGACATCGTTTAGGGGTTTTATGTTCTTTTCATGTTCTTGGATTAGAACTTGGGTCATATTGTAGAGCATCTTATAAGCTTTTCGAAACATCTTGAATCATACAAATCGGAGTTTGGAGGCGAGAGTTATGGCCCTTTTACCAACAGACATTGAACTTAACTTCACAGTTTTGGGTTTCTATTGCACAGCTGTCACTTGGAGCTCAATTTAGACCTTCCTTCATCCATTATTTCTCAATGCTCAAAGAATAAAAGTTGTAGATCTCTTCGATATCTTTGATTTGACAGGTAACAGGCCCCGTAACTTCTCCCTAACTAAAAGTTATGGCTGTTCTACCAGAGTGCTCTGCAGCAGAATTCCAGCGGCGCGGCCGCTCCAGTTTGTAGTGTATTTTGGGCGCGACCGTGCCCGTCCTCAGGCTAAAAATCGGATATTTGCTTCCAGTGCTCCCGCGCCCAATTCTAGGCCATTCCTAGCGCGGCCGCGCCACTCCTGAACGTGACCAGACTTAACTTTTTCATTAAAGAGTGAGATTTAAAGCAAATGGAGGGGGGCATTCATATTAGGGCTTAGAGATAGAAACATAGGAGTAAATTAAAGGGGATTCCACCCTTAGGTTAGATTAGATTACATAATCTCCTCTATTCTCTTCTTCTCTTGATTAGATTAGGTTAGATTAGAGTAGAACCCTAGGTTTAATTAGAGAAGAAGATTGAAACAAGTGGAGAGCATTGAAGATTCAATATTGGAGCTTGAGCACTCAGATTTGCATTCTCTATCTTTATACTCTTCTTGCTCTCTTCTTGTAATCTTATGATGTGTATTGAACTTGTGGATGGTATATCTAATTCTAGTATAAGTTAGCTTATATTTTGAGGTTTCAATGGAACCTAATGAGTAATTTACTTTGATATTCTTCCATGTTGGTCTATTGATTGTTATGTGATTGTCTATTACAATTTGTGCTTTAATTGCTTAATTGATTAGCTACCAATTACTGAGATAACCTATACAGACTTGAAAGATGAAATGTGGGTTTAGATCTGATTGTAAGTTCTACATGGTGTTGGGATGTATGATTTGTGCTTAGGATAGACATATACCGAAGCGCCGCTCGTTGTCAATTGAGAACTTGGACTTAAACCCTAATTATTTGTAAATCACATAGACATATAGGAGTTTAGATAATGTGGGTGTTCATATGTGTTCTATCATCTGTGGATTGTATGTGATATGGATTAGGTGCATTGAAAGATGGCCTTATCTCACTTTCGTGTTCTCGGCTAACAAACTGTAACGATTAAATTGACCTAACTGGAAGTATGTTGACTTAGATGAATCATTAGGGGAAATTGGGATCTCATGTCGTCATTATCTGATTTTACTCTAGGATTATTTAGTTTTAGTTTAATTACTTGTCTAGTTTAAATTAAAACACTCTATCGCTCGTTTAAATAAGACTGAGATGGTTATGGGCTAGTGGTTTGGCGAACTTTTATTATTTAATTTTTCATGGGAACGATATCTGTACTTACTCTTTATTACTTGTTGACCGTGTATGCTTGCACATTTATATTGATCGGTAAAACGACCAACAAGTTTTTGGTGTCGTTGCCGGGGAATTAATTTAATAACTGTTTGCCAACATTAGTTTCAATCAAATTACTCTTAATTTAAACATTTTTATTTTGTTTTAATTCTCTTGATCTATTCTCTTTTCAGGAAATGTGGATCTCAACGCTTATCCATGGTTCTACACAAGGAAAGAGCAACCAAGGGTAACAGGGAATGATGGCCTCGACCCAATTGCTACATTATCAGCACAGCTAAAGCATCTCTCGAGGAAGTTGGACAGTGTTACAGCCCAACAGAGTCGAGAGCCAGTAATTACTTATGATCATTGTGCTGGCAACTATATGAGCCATCAGGATCCCATCAGTTATGGGCAAAAGCAGTATGGGGGTGATTACTTCAACCACAATGAGTATCCCAATTATCATCAAGATGTGGAGTTTCACCCAGATTTCTCAAGAAACTATTATCAAGACCAATACTGCGAGCAAAGTCCAATATACACACCAAAGCCGCCATATCAATCTCCGTATGTACAAGAAGAACAGTCAACAATGGAATTCATGTATAGAGCCCTAGCAAACCAAGAAGAGATGATTAGGAGCCAGGAACTATCAAACCAAAATTTTCAGAATCAGATGGCCCTAATCAACAATACTCCAACCAGTGAGACTCAGTATATGGATCCCGAGGCTGAAACAAAAAAGGCAAGATTGGAAAGTTTATGGGGAAATTCCATAGCATCAACAAAGGAGATCTTGATTGAGCAAGCGAAGTCGATTGAGAATCTTCAGAATTGGGCGAATCAAACCAGCATGGATTTAACGAAGGAGGAGGTGATTGAGCAAGGGATAGAAATTCAAAATCGTCAGAATCAAGAACCTCAAATGTTTGAAGCCGTGAACCAAGGCCCTCAGAATACCTGGTGCTATGAATTAGATGCTGAAACTGATGGAGAGCCAGAGGTGCACATGCAACTGGATGAACTGAAAAATAACGACATCGAGGAGATAATTAAAGACGTGAACAATTATGAATGTAAGCCAACCGTGACAACACCCCAAGAGCTTTCTTCGCCCAAGTTAGAAAAACCAGTGAAGTTTGCACACCCTTATCCCCTTGGTAGTCACATCACGGATATGGATCTTGATGATATGAGAGAGTCCACATTCTGGAAACCATGGTGGTCTGAAGAAGAGAAAATTGAAGAAGAGCCCGTTGTGTGGTCTATGCCTCAATGCCCCGATCACTTTACAAACACAATGGAATAATTACCTAGCTCCCCGAACTTCCAAACGGGGGATTCATTTACACATAAGATGCTAGGTAGTTTAAATCTGAAGCCTCTCATGATGGGGAGCCTCCAAACTCACACAGCAATTCTAATGGATGGAAGGTTTCTCAAATATCGTCGGGGAATCGGATAGCGATTTCAAGAGAGAGTCCAGCTAACGGACTATAAACCAAGCGCTAGATGGGAGGCACCCCATAAAATCTCTCTCTCTCCCTCCTATTTAATTCTACTTACTTATCTCCATTTCCCTCCCCTTTGTTTAATTCTTAGTAGTTTAATTCTTAGTGTAAATTTTTAAATATTTTTGGAATTAGGAGTTCATTGCCTACAGTTTTGGAATTAGGCATTGATGAGTATATTTTTGGGACTATACCGTATGGAACATATTTTTAACGCATGAGCATGTTGCTTATACGCACATAGAGAAATTTTTGGGAATTCACATGCATCTATCTCCCTTTGTTTAATTCTCTTAGTTGTAAATAGTTAATATTTACTTTTGATAGTTTAATAAGGCTTAATAAATGTTGTATGCTTTTCTCAGGTCAATGTTGCTAGATTGAATGAAAATCTCAAAGGCCAGCCTCAATTCATACCAAAAGCTGCAGAAACAGGAATCCGGCATAGGGCGCGACTGCGCCTGGATAAGCCTGAGTTGGCGTGGGCCGCGCGTCGGGCAGACGGGTTCAGACTTAAGCAAATTTTGGCAGAATTTGGGCACACTTCTTCATTTCATTTATCAGACAAAATCAGCCTCAGTCTCTCCAATTCCAACCTTCGAGTTTCTTCATTCCTACCATCAAGCATTCTCTCTACTACAAACTTTCACCCATTAACCCCATTTCCATTTCAATTCCTATCTACCAGACTCCTCTTTCCACCCCCAAGCCCTAGTTCCAAGTAAGAATCAAACCTCCTATCTCCTCAATCGAAAGCACCAATACACCCATCAACCTCGTCCTCTCAAACTAAACTTCTAAAGCAATCTCCTCACAAGCGCTAAAATCCTTCTAGCCACATCAACGGATTAGGGCAGATTGCGGCAGCGAATTGAGACAGTGAGTGTGGGTTCGAGGGCATAGCAAGATTAATATTAAATTAGGTTAGTTTTTTGAGTGCAGTGTAGAATTACATCTTCTATTCTTAGTTCAAATGGCATCAAAGCGGAGTAGGAGGGAATCCTCCTCAATGGGCAGTGATTCCGAGCAAGGGGGAGGTGGCATCGATTATGATGACCACAAGTTTATCAATCTGAAGGCTCAGAAATTCTTCCACGATGCTTTGGTAGGTAGAACATTTGTATTGGAGTGAGGATTAGCGCCAGATAGGAAATTGGACTGGCATATGGAAGCTATGATTAGAGGGAGGGGCTGGAATATTTTTTGTGAGGAGCCTATGGCAGCACCCATCTCTGTGGTATAAGAATTCTACGCCAATGCTAAATTCACAAAGCCCAACAAAATATTTGTGCGGGGATGTGAAGTGTCCTTTGCAAAAGAGAGCATCAATGAGCTGTTCAATTTACCAAATATTGCATTGGATGCGCCCAAGTCTCTTTATGCTAGGGAGTGGGGATCAGAGTTGGATGCTATTTGTGCCTATCTATGCATGCCAGGCACGTCTTGGAAATTAAAGCAAGGCACTGATCAGAAGCTGCATTTCCCCCAAGCCACCTTGAGCAGATATGGAAAGGCGTGGTACAGCTTTATTTGCGCGAATCTGATGCCAACACAGCATTAAAATGAGGTCACTAAGGAAAGGGTTGTTTTGCTATATGGGATCATCAAGGGCAAGAAAATTTACTTGGGATATGTGATCAACAGTTCAATCCGCAGATTTCTGAGGGGCAGTAATACAGCTAGTATCCCACATGCATCAGTGATCACCAGGCTCTGTATTATGAATGGAGTTATGTGGACCGACACAGAGCCGATGTAGATGCCCATGAGCACCATTGACCACCCTACCATTGAATCATTCAAGATATGGAAATGAGGCAAGTCTCATCCTCAGGGAGCCGGGTTTATATTGCTAGAGCAGAGAGAGGCTGGGGAGACTTCTGAGAGGATGCCACCAACGCAGTCTGAGTCCTCCCACACGGTCCATGAGCATATAGAGAGGATGGAGAGGCGATTGCAGTGCAGGATGGATGCCATGAGCACGAACTTCCTGGCCTTCACGATAGATTTCTGTGGGGTATTGTCCCAAGCTTTCGGCCAGATGGGAGTGCAGGTGCAATTCCCTACATATGGATCCGCTGCTGTTTACCATCCTCCAGACACACCTCCAAAGCAAGCTGAAGAGGAGGGCGACGACAAAGCCGACTAAGGGAGTTTTTTTTTTACCTTTTACCTTCAATGAGGACATTGAACACTTTAAGTTTTGGGGTATTAGGGTTTATTGTTTAATTCATATCATATTGCATTTTATTTAGTTCATATAGTGCATGTAGGTTGTATTTTGTTAAAATTTGTCAAAATTTTAAAAATTTTATTTTTGTTTTAGTCAATTGTGTAGGACATATTGCATGAATCCAGTTTCTAGTTGGGTTGTTATTTATTTGGCCTATGAGGAAACTAAAATTACTTGATTTTTGAATTGATTTGAGACTTAAGCTTGATTATAATGTCATATATGTAAATCCTTATCTGTCAGATACTGATGTAACCGGTTAGCACTCTAAGAGTAACCACCATAACTTGCTTAGTTTAAACTTTCACATACTTGTCTTCTGGTGGGAAATCTATGTTTTAATGGAAGAGTTTCAGTACTCATATGATAATAACTAGGCTGTAAAAAGCTTAGGTTTGGGGAAAACAGGAGGTATGCATGCTATTTGGGGAGATGGTGTTGGGTTTGTACGAAATCGTGACGCAATCAAATTGCAAAAATTAGCGGAAGCATGGTATATCAGAGTTTAAAAAATTTCTACAAAACCATTACCCGGATCATCCTTTATGCAAATTATTAATTTAAACCGATAAATAAGAAGTTATGGAATCATACCCTTGTAGAACGAAGCTTCCACAGGTACTAGTTCAACTCCTTGTTCTTCGTGATCTCCTTGAATTTCTGGGTTAGATTCCTTCCTTTGATCAACGTTAGCCACCCAAGTGTTTGGCCTCTAGAGGTGATCCACCAAGGAAGATGAATTATCAAGGAGGGTGGTTGGCTTAATTTTCTATCCTCTATAGAAAAGGAGTACTCTCCAACAATTAGAATTGCATCATCTAATATCTATTATAAGACTTCTCTTATATAGACATTGGTCAACCCTTCTAATCCTATTAGACATGGGATTTCTTTTAATTAATTAAACTCCTTTAATTAATTTAGGCTTCCCACCACATGGGAATAATTAATTAAATTCATTTAATTAATTTGTCTCCTAATCTTATTAGGAATAAATGAGAGTACTAAATATTAAATTAATTACTAAACTCCTTTAGAAATTAAAATAATAATAATAATAATAATATTAATAAGACTCCTCTTATTAATTTATATTTAATATTTCCAAAATATTAAATAATAAACATTAAGCTATTTAATTTATTCTATCACCATAGATTAAATTAATTATACTTAATGCATTATTACGATTATGCCATTACCTTCTTAAATATTTATTCTTCCTTTTATGGTGTGACCCTTTAGGTTCTCCATATTAAACCGGTTGTGAATAAATCAATTAAAACAATTTTAATCTTATTTAAATAAATAAATTAAACTAATAATCTATTTAAATAAATAATATTTATTCTACAATAGGGATAAGCCTCCCTAGCGATCAACGACTTTCCAGATAATATAGATTTCAACATTAATCATAAAAGAACCTGTGAGTTAATAGTTACCATACAATTCAATCCTTCCACCATACAATGTCCCAATTAAATATAAGACATGGATTTACTGTCAAGTCTTATTTTATTTAATTATATGTATTTCGATTAGAAAATGCACAACTCCAAATAATGCAAATTAAAAACTCCTTTCTAATTTCATTTCACCTTGGCCAAGGATTCCTGGGTTGTCATTTAACGAATCACATAAGACATATCTCCTCTTTTACTAGAGGTGGTAGATTCTTTATTGATCATTCATTATCTCCATATGTAACTCATTATACCCAAGCATACCCTATATATGCCTTAAAAGGTCTTAAGGAATAAGTCAAAGTATAATTTGTTACATACAAGATACTATGATGATCTCAAGTCCAAGGATCACTTGTACTACTATCACATTAGGAATTCCTATTGACATGCGAGTAAAACTCCATTAGGTATTCCATAGCGAATCACGTTCAGTGAACTTATTCTCCAATAAGCACCTACATACTTGCTTTAGTGTCTCCACACAAATGATCATGAGATCAATCATCCTCATCCAATGAGCAAGCAACATATGTACCAATCTATCCGGATTTACTAATCCCTTTTTTAGTAATCCCACGATTGGGAACTATTTAAGTTTTAAAACTTTCTAAGAATTTAGATCTCATTAGCATGATCATCATCATGATTCTAAAAGCATTGCTTAAAACTATGGGTTATTTACATATTATAAAAACAGCAACATGTAGATAATTAAATGCCTTTAATAAATGAATATTTTATTAATAAATAAATAAGATTGTTTACAAAGTACGTGCTTTATCATCATACATGATTGGCTTGTATGCACACTACTATCAATCTCCCACTTGCACTAAGGACAATCGCCATGGTATCTCATACCAATCTTCTCTAAGTGACGATCAAACTGCTGTTGTGTTAAAGCTTTAGTAAATGGATCTGCAATGTTGTCTTGAGAGTCTACACTCTCCTCTTTCAATGATTTTTTTTTTAATCAAAGTGCCGCAACACATGTTTAGATTCAAGATGAGACTTAGGAACTATTCCTAGTTCTGTAATAAACTTTTCATCCGAAACATCAACTTGCAGCTTCACTTACAGTTATATACTTTGTCTTTGTCACTAACCCAGCAACTTTTGCTGTTTGAAACCTTTCCAATTTACTGCACCACCTTTTAAGGTAACGACTTACCATAAAGTGGATTTTGCTGTCGTCTTGGTCAGTCTGAAAACTTGAGTCTGTTTAGTCTTCTAGTTTAATTCAGACCCATCATGTGTCATGATGACATCCTTAGTGTCAGTTAAGTACTTTGAGATGTTTATCACTGTCTCACAGAGATCTTCTCCAGAATATGACTGATCAACATCAAGTCTTGTATATTTCATTGCATACATAATAGTTACTTATGCGATCTCTCTTTTATTGAGGACAATTTTAGAGAGATACACTCCATGGCTCATCATAATGAGGCACCTTTTGGAGTTGCCATGCTAAACGCCTTTAGCATCTAATGAATATACGTTTCCATGGGTTAAGCCGAACATCCTTTTAAATCTATTAATACAGATTTATATCCCCAATGTGGGATGTTCTACCCAAATCACTCATGGAGGAATGTTTAGACAACTTTATTTTGATCGATTTTAGCATAGAAATTTCATTCCCTATCAGTAATATATCATCAACATATAATACATGGAATGAAACAGCGCTCCTACTAACCTTTTTGTACACACATGGTTCATCGTCATTTTTGATAAAATCAAACTCTTTGATTGTCTCATCAAAATGAATGTTCCATCTACGAGAAGCTTGCTTCAATCCATAAATGGATCGTTGCAGCTTACAGACTTGATTTATTCCAACCTTTGAAACAAATCCCTCTGGCTGTGTCATATACACATCCTCCTCAAGTTTCCCATTGAGGAAGGCCGTTTTCACGTCCATCTGCCAGATCTCATAGTCGTTATAAGCTGCAATCGCAAGCAAAATCCGAATGGACTTGAGCATAGCTACTGGTGAAAAGGTTTCATCATAATCAACTCCTTGTCTTTGTTTGAAACCTTTTGCAACCAGTCGGGCCTTATAGGTCTCCACCTTGTCGTCCGCTCCAGTCTTTCTTTTAAAGACCCATTTACACCCAATAGGCTTAATGCCTTCAGGTGGTGAAACCAAAGTCCATACTTTGTTTTCATACATGGAGTCCATTTCGGATTTTATGGCTTCAAGCCATTTCCCTGAGTCTTTATTACTCATAGCCTGTTCGTAATTCAATGGATCATCATCATTCATGATGTGTACCTCATCGTCATCCTCTATAACGAATCCATACCTCTCAGGTATCTTCGGTACTCTTCCAGATTTACTAACAGGGTGTAGTATAGTAGGTTCTTCTACTTGGTCAGGTACCTGACTTTGATCCGTGATAATTTGTGGTTCTTGAACTTCTTCAAGATATATCTTACTCCCACTGACCCCTTCATGGATAAACTCCTTTTCCAAGAAGGCAGCATGTTTCGCAACAAACACCTTTTGATCAGTTGGATGATAGAAATAATACCCTAAAGTTTCTTTAGGGTATCCCTACAAATCTACACTTATCAGATTTAGTCTGTAGCTTATCATTTTCAAACTTTCTGACATAAGCTGGGCAACCCCAAGTCTTAATATGCTTAAGATTTGGTTTCCTCCCCTTCCACATCTCATATGGAGTCTTTGGGACAGATTTGGTAGGTACCTTGTTAAGTAGGTATGCAGCCGTTTCTAGGGCATATCCCCAGAAAGAAATTGGAAGGTCGATAAAACTCATCATGGATCGAACCATGTCCAACAGTGTTCGATTTCTCCTTTCAGATACTCCATTTAACTGTGGTGTACCTGGAGGAGTCCATTGTGAGATTATACCATTTTCTTTGAGACAATAGAGAAACTCACCGCTTAAGTATTCTCCACCTCGATCTGATCGAAGTATCTTTATACTCTTGCCCGTTTGTTTCTCTACTTCACTTCTGAACTCTTTGAACTTTTCAAATGATTCTGACTTGTATTTCATTAAATACACATATCCAAATCTTGAGTGATCATCAGTGAAAGTAATAAAATAAGAATACCCACCCCGTGCACTTGTTGTCATAGGTCCACAAACGTCTGTGTGAATCAATGCCAACAACTCTGTAACTCTTTCTCCTTTTCCACTAAAAGGAGATTTAGTCATTTTACCCATGAAATAAACTTCACAAGTTGGATATGATTCATAATCAGATAACTCAGGGAGCCTATCTTTATGCAACTTGGATAATCTTGTTTCATTGATATGACCGAGTCTACAGTGCCACATGTAAGTATAATTAATATCATCTCTTTTCCTTTTCTTAGTTTGTTCAATTTGAAAAATATTTTCTTGTAAGTCAAGTGTATAAAGTCCATTTCGCAAATTTCCAATACCATATAAAACATCGTCTTTATAAATAGAACAACTATTGTTCTTTATAACAACGTTAAATCCTTCCATATCCAATACAAAAATTGAAATAATGTTTTTAATAATATTCAGAACATAATAACAATTATTAAAATAAATGAACTTGCCCGAAGGCATTGCTAAATAATAAGTTCCTACAGCTAATGCAGCAACCTTTGCTCCATTCCCCACTCGTAGGATCACCTCATCATTGTTCAGCTTTCTACTTCTGACCAGTCCCTTCACATTATTACATATGTGAGAACCACAGCCGGTATCCAATACCCAAGTAGAATTTTGACTTTCTGAAAAATTAATTTCAATCATGAACAAACCTTGATTGGAAGTCGAAGCTTCTCCAAGCTTCTTCTTTGCCAGAAACTTCTTGCAGTTCCTCTTCCAATGACCCGGCTCGTTGCAATGGAAGCACATTCCTTTGCTAGCTGGATCAGATTTCTTTTGTTCCTTTATGTTCACTTTGCCCTTGGTCATCCGAGATCGGAAGAGCTCCTTAGATATCTCATATCTAGTAGTCCTACTTTGTTCACCATACAACTCCTTGAGGTGAATCAACATAGTAGGAGCATCCATGTTTTCGTGCTGACGCTGAAGCTCGTTATTCATGGATACGAGCATGATGCATTGAGCCACAGATGCATCATCTTGCCACTTTACAATGGTGGCAATCTCTTCCTCAGAGGCTGTTTCTGGAACAGTTCCAGGGACAGGTGAGTTTAGGACATAAGAAATCTTTTCAGCAGTGAGAACTATTCTTAGATTTCTTAGCCAGTCCGTATAATTCGGCCCGGTAAGCTTATTAGCATCAAGTATGCTTCGCAGTGAAATTAGTGATTTTCATATTTTTTAAAATTCTGCATGTGAAAAACAACATTTTAGTAAACATTCATTTTATTAATTTTGCATACCAAAATAAATTTAGTTCTTTATTTTAAATTGGTATCTCCCACTATTTTTATCAAACTATATTACCCTCACTTATATAGTTCGGCAACATCTAATTAAAGATTTGCTAGTGAGAATAAGGATCCCATTTCAAATGTATATAACCTTGTGGATAGCACAACAAGCGATATACAAATAAATAGGTAGACAACTCTTGTCAATTACAACACTATATAACTCCTTTTATTTTGCCTCTTAAATCATAATGGTCAAGTGTGTGCACATCCGAACTAAAATGATTTAAGTTAAGTTCAGCCTAGCACTTCCATAAATTCAAAAAAGAAAAATGTTCGTCCTTGTGGATAGCACAACAAGACTAGATCGTTCAATTTTCTTGATAAGCATCAAATGTGATTAATTAACATCTTAAATACGCAATACTCGCCTTGTGGATAGCACAACAAGCTCATATTAAATATTTAATACTCTATTAATTTATCATGCTAGAAGGCGACGTTCGATATTCCAAATATCATTTGAACGCTTCGGACTTAATATTATTTCTTTGAGGGGTTTGTTATTATTTGTCTCATCTTGTTTAGCGCGCATGCACATATATATATAAAATACGCGTTATTTTATTAAACATGCGAAGCATGTTTGCATAAAATATAATATATATAATATTTAGCATGCAATATAGAATATTATATTCTACCCGGATTGATTATGGACTTTTATTCTAGTTTGGTTCACTAGAGCCACCAAGTGAACCAAAAGGTCAAACCTAGGAGTGCAAGAATTTAAATTTAAATATAACTATTACATTTAAACCCGGGTTCCATACAAACGGGTCTTCACGCGCTCCTTGCTCCTTGGTCTCCAATTTCTTCAAGATAATTCTAACTATTCTTATTACATTAAACTATTTAATTTAAATAGAAACCTTGATCAACAGTCAAGGGGAAGTACATATGAGGGAGATAGAATTTTACATCAAGAAAATTTTTTTTGAGAAGACGAGGTACGCAGACCCCATTTAATAAAACCCATTCATTCAAGCATTCAACTAAAATAAAATCCAATCACATTGGTCAAATAGTCCATAATCAATCCCCATTTATTTTCATACATATCACCATATATATCAATAAATAAATATTCATCTCATGAATTAAAACATTCCATATATATATAAGTATCATTTAATGGGCAATTTTAAATTGCATGAAATCCAATTTCAAGATTAAAATAAACTCTTTATTTTAATTATAAAATTATTTAGAATATAATATATAAATATATCATATTTATTTATTTTTTTAAAAGTCACCTTGTTTTATTAAAAGAGTCCTGCAGGTTTATTAAAAAAGTCCTTTCCTGATGGGTCACCTTCTTTTTGGAGTAAGAAAGAGACAACACCTTTTATTTGCAGAATTCAAGATTAGCACCAAAAAAAATTTTGATTCGTCCCAAAAAAAGTCTTTTTTTTTTCTTAAAAAATATAATTTTATACAATAAAATTATGCCCAATAAATTATTTTAAATACATACCCATATGTATATGAAATTAAAAATAAATTAATAATTGCATAAAGATTTGGCTCTGATGCCACTGTTGGGTTTGTACGAAATCGTGACGCAATCAAATTGCAAAAATTAGCGGAAGCATGGTATATCAGAGTTTAAAAAATTTCTACAAAACCATTACCCGGATCATCCTTTATGCAAATTATTAATTTAAACCGATAAATAAGAAGTTATGGAATCATACCCTTGTAGAACGAAGCTTCCACAGGTACTAGTTCAACTCCTTGTTCTTCGTGATCTCCTTGAATTTCTGGGTTAGATTCCTTCCTTTGATCAACGTTAGCCACCCAAGTGTTTGGCCTCTAGAGGTGATCCACCAAGGAAGATGAATTATCAAGGAGGGTGGTTGGCTTAATTTTCTATCCTCTATAGAAAAGGAGTACTCTCCAACAATTAGAATTGCATCATCTAATATCTATTATAAGACTTCTCTTATATAGACATTGGTCAACCCTTCTAATCCTATTAGACATGGGATTTCTTTTAATTAATTAAACTCCTTTAATTAATTTAGGCTTCCCACCACATGGGAATAATTAATTAAATTCATTTAATTAATTTGTCTCCTAATCTTATTAGGAATAAATGAGAGTACTAAATATTAAATTAATTACTAAACTCCTTTAGAAATTAAAATAATAATAATAATAATAATATTAATAAGACTCCTCTTATTAATTTATATTTAATATTTTCAAAATATTAAATAATAAACATTAAGCTATTTAATTTATTCTATCACCATAGATTAAATTAATTATACTTAATGCATTATTACGATTATGCCATTACCTTCTTAAATATTTATTCTTCCTTTTATGGTGTGACCCTTTAGGTTCTCCATATTAAACCGGTTGTGAATAAATCAATTAAAACAATTTTAATCTTATTTAAATAAATAAATTAAACTAATAATCTATTTAAATAAATAATATTTATTCTACAATAGGGATAAGCCTCCCTAGCGATCAACGACTTTCCAGATAATATAGATTTCAACATTAATCATAAAAGAACCTGTAAGTTAATAGTTACCATACAATTCAATCCTTCCACCATACAATGTCCCAATTAAATATAAGACATGGATTTACTGTCAAGTCTTATTTTATTTAATTATATGTATTTCGATTAGAAAATGCACAACTCCAAATAATGCAAATTAAAAACTCCTTTCTAATTTCATTTCACCTTGGCCAAGGATTCCTGGGTTGTCATTTAACGAATCACATAAGACATATCTCCTCTTTTACTAGAGGTGGTAGATTCTTTATTGATCATTCATTATCTCCATATGTAACTCATTATACCCAAGCATACCCTATATATGCCTTAAAAGGTCTTAAGGAATAAGTCAAAGTATAATTTGTTACATACAAGATACTATGATGATCTCAAGTCCAAGGATCACTTGTACTACTATCACATTAGGAATTCCTATTGACATGCGAGTAAAACTCCATTAGGTATTCCATAGCGAATCACGTTCAGTGAACTTATTCTCCAATAAGCACCTATATACTTGCTTTAGTGTCTCCACACAAATGATCATGAGATCAATCATCCTCATCCAATGAGCAAGCAACATATGTACCAATCTATCCGGATTTACTAATCCCCTTTTTAGTAATCCCACGATTGGGAACTATTTAAGTTTTAAAACTTTCTAAGAATTTAGATCTCATTAGCATGATCATCATCATGATTCTAAAAGCATTGCTTAAAACTATGGGTTATTTACATATTATAAAAACAGCAATATGTAGATAATTAAATGCCTTTAATAAATGAATATTTTATTAATAAATAAATAAGATTGTTTACAAAGTACGTGCTTTATCATCATACATGATTGGCTTGTATGCACACTACTATCAGATGGAGCGTAAGACACACTCTCCTATGAAAAAGAAAAGAAAAGAAATTGCAGTGAAAAAGAAATAAAATAGAATAAACACTTCGGCTATGTCGAGTTCTGTGGCCTTGGATATTCTAGCAAGTAAGCCCTAGGGGTGTCTCTACACCCAGCGCCCTAAGGCCTTTTGGTCTGGGAGTCGTTGGTCAAAAGCTCGCTACACGAGTATCATTGAAAAGCCTAAGAGGACTAGGCATTGCACAGTCGAGTGTGTACACGAGAAAGTGCAAAAACTCCCTCGTGAGTAAATACAAAGCATAATTAACCCTTTGTGACTCTTAGCTTAAGTAATGCATGGTCTTGGTTAGAACTTATCTGATTTACTGCTTTTCTTAAGTTGAAACTGGTTTTTCCCCTAAGAAGCATAGTATGTGATAAATTTATTCAAAAGCATGTTTAATGGTTGCTAGGCACACACACAATGCATCAGTGCTAACAGGTTTGGATTTGCGAGGATATGCCTTATGACCTTGTCTTGGGTAGCTTTCCTGTTTAATTATCTTGTGATTTTTCTGAGGCATTTCATTTGAATATAAATTTTGACTGAGACTTGGATTCTCATTCATGATAGGATAGGTTGCATTCATTGTAGATACTGCATTGTATCTTTTGTTGGTTTTATTTTAGTTACTTGAGGGAAAGCAACATTTAAGTTTTGGGGTATTTGATAAGTGGTTTTTATGACCACTTATTCAGATATTATCTAACTTGTTTTGTTGATTAAACTCAAGTATCATTGTTCTTTTCATGCATTTTTGCTTTCTTTTGTAGTTTTCATATTGGGAACTCTCTTGGTGGCATTTGAAGCAAAAATGGGAAGGAAATGCAATCCAGACATCGTTTGGGAGTTTCATGTTCTTGGATTGGAACTTGAGTCATATTGTAGAGCATCTTATAAGCTTTCTGAAACATATTGAATCATCCCAATTGGAGTTCGGAGGCGAGCGTTATGGTCCTTTTACCAACGGACATTGAACTTAACTTCACAGTTTTAGGTTTCTATTGCACAGCTGTCACTTAGAGCTCAATTTAGACCTTCATTCATCCATTATTTCTCAATGCTCAAAGAATAAAAGTTGTAGATCTCTTCGATAGATTTGATTTGATAGGTAGCAGGCCCCGTAAATCCTCCCGGATTAAAAGTTATGGCTATTCTACCAGAGTGCTCTGCAGCAGAATTCCAGCGGCGCTGCCACGCAAGTTTGTAGTGTATTTTGGGCGCGGCCGCACCCATCCGCACCCATCCAGCGCGCCCGCGCCCAATTCCAGGCCATTTCCAGCGTGGCCAAGCCACTCCTGAACATGACCAGAGTTGACTTTTTCATTGAAGAGTGAGATTAGAAGCAAATGGAGGGGGGCATTCATATTAGGGCTTAGAGATAGAAACATAGGAGTAGATTAAAGGGGATTCCACCCTTAGGTTAGATTAGATTACATATTCTCCTCTCTTCTCTTCTTCTCTTGAATAGATTAGGTTAGATTAGAGTAGAACCCTAGGTTTAATTAGAGAAGTAGATTGGAACAAGTGGAGGGCATTGAAGATTCAATATTGGAGCTTCAGCACTCAGATTTGCATTCTCTATCTTTATACTCTTCTTGCTCTCTCATTGTAATCTTATGATGTGTATTGAACTTGTGGATGGTATATTTAATTCTAGTATGAGTTAGCTTATATTTTGAGGTTTCAATGGAACCTAATGAGTAATTTCCTTTGATATTCTTCCATGTTGGTCTATTGATTGTTATGTGATTGCCTATTACGATTTGTGCTTTAATTGCTTAATTGATTAGCTACCAATTACTGTGATAACCCATACGGACTTGAAAGATGAAATGTGGGTTTAGATCTGATTGTAGTAGCGAGTGATTGTATGTTCTACATGGCGTTGGAATGTATGATTTGTGCTTAGGATAGACATATACCGAAGCGCCGCTCGTAGTCAATTGAGAACTTGGACTTAAACCCTAATTATTTGTAAATCACATAGACATATAGAAGTTTAGATAATGTGGGTGTTCAAATGCGTTCTATCATCTGTGGATTATATGTGATATGGATTAGGTGCATTGAAAGATGGCATTATCTCACTTTCGTGTTCTCGGCTAACAAACTGTGACGATTAAATTGACCTAACTGGAAGTATGTTGACTTAGATGAATCATTAGGGGAAATTGGGATCTCATGTCTTCATTATCTGATTTTGCTCTAGGATTATTTAGTTTTAGTTTAATTACTTGTCCAGTTTAAATTAAAACACTCTATCGCTCGTTTAAATAAGACTGAGATGATTATGGGGTAGTGGTTTGGCGAAATTTTATTATTTAATTCTCCGTGGGAACAATACCTTTTTCTCCTTGCTTGATTTGTAGTCCTAGGAAGAAATTCAATTCTCCCATCATGCTCATTTCAAATTCCTTACTCATGCTTTCAGAGAACTCATTACACATAGTCATGTTAGTAGATCCAAAAATGATGTCATCAACATATATTTGTAAAATAAGAATATCATCATTTTTATATTTTATAAAAAGAGTAGTATCTACTATGCCCCTTTTATAACCATTTTCTAATAAAAATTTACTCGGTCTCTCATACCACGCCCTGAGAGCTTGTTTTAGACCGTATAAAGCTTTGTGTAGTTTATACACGTAGTCAGGATGATCAAAGTCTTCAAAGCCAGGGGGTTGTTTAACATAGACTTCTTCTTCAATAACACCATTCAAAAAAGCAGATTTCACATCCATTTGAAATAATTTAAAATCTTTATCTCATGCTTAATAACATACGTATAGACTCAATTTTAGCAACAGGAGCATATGTTTCATCATAGTCAATTCCTTCAAGTTGATTATACCCTTGGTCAACTAATCGTGCCTTATTACGTATAACAGTTCCATTTTCATCTAATTTGTTCGAAACACCCATCGAGTTCCAATAATGGAGGTTTCTTCAGGAGTTGGAATTAATTCCCAGACTTCGTTTCTTGTGAATTGTTCAAGTTCTTCTTGTATAGCTATTATCCAGTCTTCATCAATCAATGCATCTTTTATATTTTTAGGCTCAATTTGTGACAGAAAGGATAGATGATTGGCCATGTTTTGTGCTTGTAATCGTGTAAGGATCCCTTTATCGATATCATCAATTACATTTTCTATTAGATGATTTCTTATAGCATGTGATTCCTTGGGCAAGTCATTTAGCTGTAGATTAGGATTTTCAAGAGGATTAATATCGACAGAAGGAGAGATATCATCAATTTTTAGTTCTTCCACATTTCTGAGAATATCTTCAATAACTGTATCATTTTCTACCAGTTCTTTATATTTTGGAGGAGGTTTAGATTCATCAAAGGTTACATTCATTGACTCTTCCATGACTAGAGTTCTTTTATTAAAGACTCTATATGCTTTACTATTTAGCGAATATCCCAGGAATATTCCTTCATCAGATTTAAGATCGAATTTCACTAAATATTGTTTAGTATTTAGAATAAAGCATTTACTCCCAAAGACACGAAAGTAGTTTATTTTTGGAGTTCTTTGATAAAAGAGTTCATAGGGAGTTTTGAGAAGTATTGGTCTTAGCAAGACTCGATTCAAAATATAACAGGATGTTGCAATTGCTTCAGCCTAAAAATATTTAGGAAGACGATATTCATTAAGCATAGTATTGGCCATTTCTTGTAGAGTACGATTTTTCCTTTCAACAACACCGTTTGATTGAGGTGTGTAAGGTGCAGAAAAGTTATGACTTATACCATGCTCATCACAGAACCTTATGAAATCAAAATTGTCAAATTCTCTTCCGTGATCAGACCGAATATAAACAATAGAGCTTCCCTGTTGATTCTGAATTTTCTTTCATAGAGCAGAGAAAGAGTTTATAGCTTTATTTTTGAATTTTAGAAAATCAACCCAAGTGAATCCTGAATAATCATCAACTAAGACTAAAATATAGATAGCACCTCCCATACTATGTTTAGGGATAGGTCCCACTAAGTCCATATGCAAGAGTTCAAGTGGTCGAGAGGTTAAAACTGTGATTTTAGGTTTATGAGATGCATGAATTTGTTTTCCTAATTCACAGGCTTCACAGATATGGTTTTTAAGTAATTTAATTTTAGGAAGACCACGAACATATTCCTTAAAAGATATGTTGTTAATTAATTTCATGTTAATGTGTCCTAATCTACGATGCCAAAGCCAAAGATCGTCATTTGCAGATACAAGACACACATTGTCCATATGTGAGTATGTATCTAAATCACACGTGTACACATTTTGACTTCTAGGACAGAGTAGAATTAATTTTCCAGTTTGGTCATATATTGAACAGTTATGAGGACTGAATGTTATTTTAAAATCACTATCACATAGTTGACTGATGGATAGAAGATTGAACCTGAGTCCTGTGACTAATTGAACGTTAGAGATTGTTATGTGTTTATTGTACACATTTCTAATTCCAATAACTTTACCTTTGTTGCTATCTCCGAATGTTACCTCATTACAGTTTGTAGCTTGTAGATTGCTCAATTCTGTTTTGTCGCCTGTCATGTGTCTTGAACAACCGCTATCAAGGTACCATTTATTTTTACTAGAGTCAGTTGTGAGACATACCTGCAATATATATTAAATTCACAAACTGGTACCCTTTAATGAGAAGGGTCTTTTGGGTAAGTTTTCCATTTTGTATAAGGATCGTTCGTGTTTTTCCTTTACAAAGTTTGGTACAAGATAATAATCACTAGTAGACGCATATGTTCTATGGGTAGAATATTTATAATATGCATGATTAACTCTTTTGATTGAAGAATTTTGACAAGAGTTTCTAGATGGTCTTTCATGAGAAAGAAATTCTCTTTTTGTGATAATAAGTTTAGCGTAACTTCCTTTTGGTACCCAAATCATTTTTTCTGTGTAGTTTCTATTTTTGGCATTACATGAGTAAATCGAATGACCATTTCTGTTATAGTAAGAGCATTTATCAAAAGGACATGCATGACCTTTTTCTTTACTTTTAATATGATAGAGTTTTTTTATCTTTTATCTTACTGGTTTCTCCGATATACCCTATTCCTTCTTTATTAAAACTACATCTTTGTTGACTGAGCATAACGTCAATATTTTCTTTCCCTTTTGTAAATTTAATAACTGTAGAGTTTAAGTCATCACGTTCTAGTGTCAACATTTTAATTTGATTCATTAAAGTAGATTCTTTAAGTTGTTTTTCTAATTTCTGAGATGAGTTTTCTTTTTTACTTATTTCTTATTTTAGTGTTTGAGAATCTTCTATAATCACAGCAAGAGCTGAATTTTCAGTTTTAAGATTTTCATTTATTTTTCTTAATTTTTCTAGTTCTTCTTTTACTGCAAGATTCTCTGAAGAGTTATTTTCTAATTTCTCACTTTCATGTTTTAAGATTTCATTATCCATAACTAAATTAAAATTTTCTAATTCAAGATTTCTATTTGCTTCAATTAATTTTTTAAATGATGCTTTTAATTTAATAAAATCTTCTTTAATAATTTTATTATCTTTATATAAAAAATTATATGCTTCTTGTAATTTATTTATGTTTTCTAAATTATGTGTGGTAAATGAAGTGCTAGTAATTGATGTTCTGAATTTACCTCAGATCTTGGTGATGAATCATTGTCCGCCATTAAACATAAATTTGTTGTTTCTTCGGTTGGCTCAGTAGGTTCTTCTTCAACACTTAGATCCCAGCCTTCTTCAGCTACTAGAACTTTGTTGTTGGCTAGTTTTGAACAATCCTTCTTGAAGTGTCCTGGTTGGTTGCATTCAAAACAGTTATTTGAATTTTCATTTGAGCCAGCATTTCTGAAGTTGGTGTTGGTAGCTTTAAAATTCCCTCCTGGAATTCTTGGCTTGAAAGCTTGCTTGTTTCAAAAATTGTTGAAGTTGTTATTTGTTTTCATAAAGCCTTTGCCATATCTCTTTGCTTTGATTTGAATTACTCTCCTGAGTTGTCTTGATAATAATGCAACTTCGTTATTATCTAGACTCAAGAGTTCTTCATTCAATTCATCATCATCGCTTTCTTGATCAACGAGTAAGGCTTTGAAAGCGATTCCTTTCTTTTTGAGGTCTGTGTTTGATCCTTTTTTTTCGACTAGCATGTCGACTTCGTGGGCATGAAGATTTCCAATGAGGCTATCAAGGGGATAAGCAGTTAGATCCTGCATTTCCTTGATGGTTGTAACTTTCATTTTCCATATAGATGGAAGGGCTTTAAGAATCATTCTGTTATTCTCATTTGTTGTGTAAGCTTTTCCCAGTTATTCTAGCTCATCAATGATTCTGGAGAAACGAGTTTTCATATCAATGATCTTCTCACCTTCTTCCACCTTGAAGCTTTCATACTCTTAGATTAGAGCATCTTTTCTGGTTTCTTTGATATGACTGGTTCCTTCATAGGTTACAATCAGTTTTTCCCAGATTTCTATAGCATTCTTGCAGTTGCTAACTCTTTTGTATTCTTTTTCTATAAGAGCACTGGTTAGCACTTGTTCAGCTTTGGAGGTTATATTCATAATCTCCTCATCCTCGGTGGTGACTTCCCCAACATCTTTTTCGACGAGCTTTTCATCTTCGATTTTTGTGGGAATCTTTACACCTCGTTCTATTGCTAACTAAATTTTGATTCCTTGTGATTTTGCGTAGCTTTTGAACCTATTTTTCCAGGTGGCAAAGTTTGTGCCATCAAATAGTGGAGGTCTGGACATTGATAGTCCTTCTCCGCAACCGGTAGCATTTGTGTAGGCCATAGATGGATCTACTCTTAGATATACCTGCAATCACATAACAAACAAGTTAAAGAGCGCCGCTCTGATACCAATTGAAAGTCCAATAATAATCTAGAAGGGGGGTTGAATAGATTATCACTGTTAAAAATTTATCTTTGGCCTTTTTGAATTTTAGTGGATTAATTTTAAGAAATTAATAAGCAGATTAAAATTCAATCACACAATGCACAGATATTTATCTGGTTCACAACATACAGCTCGGGTATGTTGCTACGTCCAGTCTCAAGCTCCTCTCCAGGACTTGAGATCCTATTACTCCCTGTAATAAATACTCCTTCAATAGGCGGAAGGTAAAATGAATAAAAAAGCTTCCTATTTATAGGATTTTTGAGGTTAGGACAAAACCGTAATTTTAGAAATTCATTTTTGAATTGGAAGGTCCGAATTGCATGATGGGATTTTAAAGGGCTCGGATCAAATAAATTGGCCGGATATAAGAAATGTTTTGGCCCAACTTTTTTTGTTTCCAACTTGTGACTCACTACATGTGCCCAACATAATTGTTTTCTACGTATGACTCATTGCATGTAATAATCTTGCCAACTTGCCCAAGTATGCCAACAAAGGCATAAGCCTTCTTTTTCTTTTGCAGCACATCACCCACTAACATACACGGCACACACGTACTAACTCATGCACACAAGTTCGGCACACACCATGCACACACACACGGTTTATATATATATATATATATATTGTATTTTTACATATATAATATATTTTAGTATATTTATATATTTAGAAATACTTTTTGCCCATAAAAGATTTTAAAATCATTTTTCAAAATGAAATAGGAATCTCCTTGCCTTACGAAATGTTACTATATGAACTCATTTTATTAACACTTGATATTTTAAATTATCAAGGTCATAAAATAAATTCAAATGAAGATTTAGAGAATAAATATTTTTGGTCAAAATATTTGAGGTAGTTATTAAAAATCATTTTAACACTTTTAATCATATGGAGAGGATTCTACCCTTTTGACCTATTAACTTAATTTGTTATCATCAAAATAAAATATCAATTTTTGGAGACCTATCAGGGGGAAGAATGTAACGACTGAGAAATTCCACTTAGTTTAAAATTTATGTTTTGAATATTATTTGTATTGTGTGTTTAAATGTCGTTTTATGACCTAGGATGGTGATAATATTATAGTATTTTTGTTGCGTGCAAGAATAAATAATTAAGAATTTTGAAGACGAAAATAAAAAAAAATCGAGAAAGTTTGCATAAAAATACTATTCACGTGAAGAACGATACGAGTTAGGTTTTGAGCCTAGGTTCTTTTGAGAGATTCGTACGTCGTATTGACTTTTCGTTTCAAGATCTACCGGTAATACGTCGTGAAAAGTTGTATTATCCAATTAAAAAATTTCCCAAAAAACGTCATGCTTGACACGTTGTGCTTAAAAATTTTCTTCCGTATTCAGACTTTTCGGTAATATTCGTTATGACAAATTGCTTTGTCATGCTTACACTGACAAAATGCTTTGTCATGCTTATATTGACAAAATGCTTTGTCGTACTTACACTGATAAAATGCTTTGTCATGCTTCCAAGCATACACTGGCACACTCCAGCCACACGCCAGGCACACTTTGCCACACGCCAGGCACATGCCAGGCACACGCTGGCACACGCTAGATACTAAAGTATAATTAACCTAGATACCAAAGTGTAATAAGCCTGGTGCAAAGTGTAAATAGTGTAACTAATCTAGGTACTAAAGTGTAATTAACCTAGGTACCAAAGTGTAATAAGACGGGTGCAAATTGTAAATAAGTCAAGCCCCTAACGTGCAATTAGTGAAACTATGTTTTTTTAAAAATAGCAAGCTAAGTTCATTCATTTTCTACCAATTCACAAGCAATTCAAGAACAAAAACTCTCTATATTTATATTCTAAGAGATATTGTGAGATAAAAAAATTACTTTCGAAGCATCGAAACGCTACGCGATTGGAAGTAAAGCTAGCAACTACAAGAGGTATTACTTTAGTGGTTATTAATTTCATTCCTCTTTATATATTTAGTAAAAATATACTTTTATAAGTAGTTATAATGTCCAAATTATTTTAAGTATATAGTACAAAAGTCTTATTTACAAGCAGTTATAATGTCCAATTTATTTCTCTTATAAAGAAGAAAATATACTTTTATAAGCAGTTACTATGTCAAATTTTCTTCAAATATTTAAAAAGAATATTCATTTTATAAGTAGCTATAATGCTGAAATTATCTCAAGTATAATAGCTGAATATTAATTTTATAAGCACTTATAATGCTCGATTTATTTCAAACATAGTAAACAAATATTCATTTTACAAGTAGTTATAATGCTCAATTTATTTTAAATATAGTTGATGAATATTCATCTTATAAGTAATTATAATGCTAAAATTATTTCATATATAGTACAAGGAGTCTTATTTATAAGAGATTATAATACCCAAAATAAAGTTTAAAAGATTTAATCGTTAAACACTTAATTAGTCTACCTGAACTTATAATCGTGTAGGATTTACGACGAACGTTTAGACCATTACATTTATCTGTAAAAGGTATACGAGGCAAGTTTTTCCTAACTCAAATCTTGAGTTATTATTTTTCAAACATGTTAGTGGATAATTATTGTTGATTATTCCACATCTATGATTACTATTGAATATTTGCATTTATTGAAAATTTTTCCGCACTATATGCAAACTTTCTATTTTTATGCAAGTGTTCTATTCTTACCTTATTAAGTTCTTGAACCCTACTTTTACTTTGAGCAAGATTTCTATCTTGAATTCTTTTTGATATAATATACCAAACCAATTTGCTACCCATTTATTGTGAAGTTAATGCTATTATTTCAGCATAACTTAATAAATGAATTACTTATTCATGTGATATTGAACTATTGTTTATCAAGCATAAACTATTGTGTCTAACCAAATTATTTTGGTAAGACATCTTATACTGAGTTGAATTTACCCTTGATGGGACTTAAATTGTGTCTATAAATTGACACTAGTGGTAGGATGTTATGCATACTCCTAGGATATTGAATGGGTTGATCCCCTATATCATATCCAAATCGAACAGATTTTTAAGTCTTTGTAACTGACAGAAATAGTTGATATAAAAATTCCAGTAATGGTCATCAACCCTCAGTAAGGTAAAATTTTTGAACTATCATTTCTTCAAATCAAACATTGTGTTTATAAATATAAACTTGTTGAGCATGTCATAGCTCATTCTTGCAAATCATTTCCTTTGCAGTTTTAGATGGTAATCCCGGAACTCCTGGAATACATAATGGAAAGAGGCTATATTTAGATTAACTTTAAATTATTGTCTTTATTAATGTAAGTCTTATAAGAATTTTTTAATAAGAACTCAATGTTGAGAATCATGTAACCGAACTTATTATATGAAATATATTATCATCTTTTGTTTCCGCATTCGTGTACTTTTACATTCTTACATAATTTAGCAGTAGTGTTAAACTAATACAGTATCCTTAGGAACTATACATCTGAGTGAGGATATTGACAATATGAACTGATCATGTTATTGTTGATACTCTGGATTTCGGATAGATAGCTACTATTGATATGAAAGAGATATTCATAAGATACAATCTATACATCCAAGTGAGGGTATCTAAACACAATAATAGTTCTGACGAGAATTATTATTTGTTATGGGATACTATGAACCTTGGATAGATAGCAATTATATCTTATCGAATATTTATTGTTAAATCAGTTAGATGTGAGCACCAAATCGGATACCATGGGTGTATAGAGTAGGGGGCGTGACAAAATCACCTAGAAAATCCTAGGAAACAAATTACCTATCCTAAAAATATTATCCTCATAACCCAAGGCTAAGTAATTAATGTGACACCCTCAAATCCGGATACTTCGTTTTCACATGATTTGGTGTTCACTTTCTAATTAAAACATACATCTACCCAAAAATAAAGAATTGCAAACTAATTACAACCTTCATAAAACCTTAAATAAAATCTCCCTTTAGAAAGGAATACAACTTGTCCAATAAAATTTCAGGGTTAACTAAACCTTAACATCAATCAAATAAATGCAAAAATAAAATATAACATAATCAACCAAGTCTTATTACAATAGAAACTTGACATAACAAGCCTTCACTTGTTCATCTTTTCTTTTCCTTGACTTGTTAACGGTATGTCAACATTCTTTGTCTCAACTGCAAGTGGTGATAAACATGCAAGAGTGAGCAAACAAAAGCTCACTTGAAATTTTAACAGTGATATGACATGTATGAATAGTTTCAAAAGAGTTTGAATAACTTTACTTTCATCAAAATAAGAATTTAATAATAATTCTTTCATCAATATGTACAATTCGAATATAGAATCATCTAAGGGTCATAAGACCTTGAACTATTGTCCTAAGTTATAAATATTTCTATTTAAACCTTTAACAGTCAATAAGACTATGGACCTTTAACTAGTACTCAAGGGGATCAAACCTTTGTACCATGAATTGTGCACAACCATCTTAACGCTTTCGCATAAAATATCTTCTAATTAATAGGGTTGTTCATTCTCAGAACTTGAATACAAGTCCGCACTAAAGAAAGTTTGGTTTGGATAGATAAGGGAACTTTAGAGTTTCAACTATCATCAACTAGGAGTAGTTGAATCGACTCACAGTACTTTAACAGTTCAATAATATAATAATCATGAACCAATTACAAGATATGACAATAAACTTAGGCATGCTTTAGAAATAACTCAAAGCAATTGAAAGAATAAGTAAATCTTGCTTGAACAGCTAAGTCAAGATTATAATATCTCAATAATACTTCAATATATGAGCATTAGGAATAATAGAATACAACAAAGCTCGAACAAAGTAATCAACAAGTTCGAAATAGAAACTTGCTTCATTAGAAAACTTGCACAATGATAAGTTTAGAGATAGGAAACTTGCTTAACGTTAACGAGTTTAGGGTTTAGAAGACATGCCTTAAGCGCAAGCTACACTTGAACCCAATTACAACCACTTCACAAACACCCTACACATTTATATTATATTCAAACCATCTATTAGTATCCAACTATCACATTTAAACCATCGAATTTCATATCCAAGTTCAACTCACAATGTACTTTACCACATTGGTTGCTAACTAGTCAAGTACATGAGTTTATACTCACGACATACATTCATAAGCTTATAATACTATCAATCGTGTTGTGTACCTTAAGAAGGTAACACAATCATACCCATGTAACACATTCATAAAATACTTCAACCTAACTTAAACACGTCAAAAGCATGTTATCTTATTACATATTTCACTTTCCAAGTCATAGAAGCAAGTTAGCTAAATAAACGGGGCATGAAAACTCAAAAGCCAAAAAAGTAACTTTTTCGGACAGATTGTTAACCCGCTGGGGCGGGTCCCCCAAGGGCAAAAGCCCCGCTGGGGCGGGTGCATGCTCTGGTGGGAGGGCTGGCTCGCGAACTAGTGGAGAAATAAGTCAATTTGTCTCATTCCTTCACACCGAATTCGATTTTTCCCAACATGATAAACATGAAACTTGATACAAACAATATTTTAAACTCATTAACATGCTCATAACATCCATAATCCATAGAACACATAATCAAAATTAAGATTTCATGATTTTCAAAGAAAAACACAATTTTAAGCGTTCTTGGCGAAAATTGCTATCACGAATTCGTTTTCCAATTAATTCAAGTGATTCCAAATGCAATAACTCCTATTCTTAACATACTAACATAATACATGATCAATTTCAACAATAACCCATAATCAAACATCAATTTGATAGTTTCAAAAGCCATTTTCAGAAATTAATTCAAAGAAAATCACTATAACCATAATTCTTATTGTTTATCAAAAATTCATGGTTTGAATTGCTAACACAACCATATAACTCATATATAATCATTTTATATTACATATTACACATATCTCATGCTCACAGTCAAGGATTTAAAAATAATTTTTCACATAACTTCATAAAAGAGTATTATGAACATGATTTCATAGTGTTCATCATATACTTGTGAATTGAAACTCTTAAACAACTATAAAAATCATATATATATATATATATATATATATATACATATATACGTACATATCCCATTCACATATCAAAATAAATAACTTTCACAAAGAGACTTTCACATAGAATTCTAAAACTATGAAAATATAGAAAAACATGCTTTGAAAACTTGTTTTTACAACAATTATATTTTGAAAACCCTTTCATGGCATACAATTACATATGAAAATATATGAACACCATATATACATATAATTTCATAATCATGAAAACCTAATTTGATAAAGAAAAATTACAACACATAAGAATTGAGTACAAAGGTTAGGGTATAACCTTACTAGTTTTAATTAAGAGAGAGATGGAGATGATGATTGGGCTTGCTTTGCCTTCTCAAAGCTTTCCCTTCTTCTTCTTCTTCTTCCTCTTCTTCTTCTCTGATAACTCTCTCTAACTCTCTTCTTCTGTTTCTTTCTTTGTTTTGTTTGTAAAACTAACGTACTAACTATCTGACATATATTATAATATACATATATATATATATATATAATATATGTAACTTATAAATAATAAATATAATACTTATAACCATATTAATTCTTATTAATAACATAAGTTACAAAATTTGAAAAGCCTAAGGCCATGTTTGGCAAACTCTTAGTTAAAAAAATAGGTTTTAGTGCTAAGGCTTTGCTTGGGTAAAATAAGATTAAACAAGTGCAAGGGTCTTGTTTGGTAAAATCACTTAAAACTCTTTTTCATTCTTTTAATAAATCCTTAATCCATAGATTAAATACCACACTTATTTAATTAAATTACAACACTCTAATTCAATTAAAAAAACTAGCATTCACATAATACCAAATTGTCACACAATTTTAATTCATTTATTAAACATAATTCATGTAACAAATTATTATCACTTAGCACATAACATTAAAGCTAATTGAATTATTCTCAATTAAATTTTAGATTATGCTACACCATTGCTAACATATCAATTTAATTAAATATATAACACTTAATAAAATTGTCCACAACAATCACTCAATTTATTTATTAACTCAACAAATAAATTCAATAAAATATTTATTTAATTGAAGAAATATTTACAATTAATATATAAAATTATCAATCGTTACAATTAAAATAAACAAAACAGAGCAAGCAACCCAACTTCAAATCAGCAGCGTTGAGCCCATTAACGTGGCCCAAAAAGGACCCGAAAGGATCAACAACATTGTTATTTGAATTTTGAAAGGAACAATTACATATAATAGTACATTTTAATAAAATATTACAAAAAAAGTGCATAAATAAAATATTTACAAAATTAATGCATATGCAATACTTAATTACAAAAAGAGTGCAATCTTATCCCTTTAATTATGGCCACGATTATCTATCTTATCTCTCCCATGATTCTCTCCACTCCATTTCCGCCTCCCTTCTCCTCCTCCTCCTCCCCCGCCCCACCCCCTCCCTCTCCCTCTCCCTCTCCCTCTCCCTCTCCCTCCGCCTCCCATCTCCCTCCCCCTCCTCCCGCCCCATCCCCTCCCCCGCCCCCCGCCTCCCCACCTCCCCCTCCTCCCGCCCCCTTTCTCCTCCCCCTCCTCCCGCCCCCCTTTCTCCTCCACCCGCCCCCTCCCCACCCCGTCCCTCTCCTCCCGGCCCTTCTTTCTCCTCCCTCCGCCTCCCCCGCCCTCCCCCTCCTCCCGCCCCCGCCCCCGCCCCACCACCTCCCCTCCCTCCGCCTCCCTCTCTCCCGCTCCCCTTTCTCCTCCCCCTCCTCCCAGCCTCCTTTTCTCCTCCCCCCCCCCCCACGCCCCACCCCACCCCACCCCCTCCCTCTCCTCCCGCCTCCTTTCTCCTCCCTCCGCCTCTCATCGCCACCGATCCATTTTTCACCTCCACCGGTAACCAAACCTTTATATGTTGGTAACCAAACAGTCATACCAAGGTAACCAAACATTCATACCAAGGTAACCGAACCTTAATATGAAGGTTTCCTTAATATGAAGGTTCGGTTACCTTGTTATAAAGGTTTGGTTACCTTGGTATGAAGGTTTGGTTACCTTGGTATGAAGGTAACCAATTCATTTTTATTAGGTTACCAATTTATTGGTAACCAAAATTCATGCAGTTGGTTACCAAACCTTCCGATAAGGTAACTAATTCAGTTTTATTAGGTTACTAATTTATTTTGAATGTGATGCAGTTGGTAACCAAACTTCATGCAGTTGGTTACCAAACCTTTTGATAAGGTAACCAATTCAGTTTTATTTGATTACCAATTTTATTTTGAATGTGATGCAGTTGGTAGCCAAACTTCGTATAAAGGTAACCATTTTAATTTTTGTGGGTAACCAAATCGTCAAAAAAAATTCAGAATAGCAACTCCGGCGATATAGCGGTGGTGGCGACGGCGGCGGCGGCGGCGGGAGGCGGTGGAGGAGAATGATGAACATTAACTCCTTCATAATTTTTTATTTTTAATTTTCTCATTTTGATTTGAATTTTGAATTGTGGATTTGAAATTGTTGTTAGATCCAAAAGATTTGAATTTGAATTATTAATTATCCTTGATTTTAGGTTTCCTTATTTAATTTGAAATTGAATGGTTTGAATTTTTTGCACTTTTTTTGTAATTATTTTGTGGATGCACTTTTTTTGTAATTATTTTCTAATTGTTGTATAGTTCTGTAAAGTACTCATTTTGAAATCATGGGTCCAATTGCTCAGCCCATCATCAGCCATCAACACACTACCCCATGATAGCACCACGTGGCAATAGTTGAAACATAACCCATCTCCCGCAAACAAAGACCGGCCGCGAGGAAATGACCCACCATGGGTTTCGACGAAGACATAACAAACCAACACTCTGCCCCAAATTGGGAACAGATCGTCGACCGCACATTTCGGCGAAGACACAGCAGCAACGAAACTCAGCCGTCAGACCACCATGAAAATCGACAAGCAAAAAAGCCCAGATCGAAATCCAGAATCCGGCTATTCACACAAACTCATATCTGAATTATGGAAAGAATAGACAAAAGCATACCTAAATTGAAATATCGGCATCACAAGGAACATCACAAGCCAATTACCCAAACACCAATCAGACAAAAATGGACATAGATAATTAACCGACAAGAAACATTCAATCTAATTTTTTTTTTAAAAAGATAATAAACATAAACTCAGGATTGAAACACGGATAAAAGACCTATCTGCACAAAACAAAATCACTAGAAATGAGACCATCGGCAGCACGGTTTCCACTAGCAAAAACCCAAAATCCGGCCAAATAAAACATCACCCAAAGAGCAAAATAGAAAATGAATTTCGTTGATGAGCATCGATAAAGACACCAGAAATCATAAAATCCATATGGATAAACGAAGAAGACATCCAAATCAGACATTAAAAGATAAGCATAAAACACCTAATGTCTAAATTAGAATACAATTAGAGAAGGGAACCACCAGAATCCATCATCTAATACACCAGAGAAAGGACGGTGAAAAGAACTACCTAAAGTATGATAAAAACACTTCAAGAACCAAAATCAGATCCAGGAGTCCCTCGAAGCCCCTAATCCAGATCAAAGAACCATGCCCAAACTTGACACCCCCCCTAAAAGGCTCACAAGAAACCACCACAACCAACATAGCCCTTGGACTTTGCATAAATTGGTCGAAAAAAGCTGTTCAGAAAGTTCAACTTTGGGCTGCCGAATAGGCCACAAAATCGAAGCAGAGGAATCAAGGGAAAGAGGGCAAAGAAGATTGGTGGCCCTAAAAGGAGGAAGTGGGTGGAAATGAAAGGCCCGAAGGGTAGATGTTGGAAAGTAGGTAGAGGATAATCACAGAGAGGGGGAGAAGTTCTAGAGAGAAGGTCCTTCTCTCACTAACTTTCCCACTCTTCTACATTAAATCTTTTGTTTAGATAAAATTGTATTGATATGATTTTAGTACTTAGATAGTTTTGATAGTAATTCCTCGTGGGTTCGGCACTCGACTTACATTATATTATTTGTGGATCGCGTATACTTGTGCGTGTTTTTTTGATCCTGAGGTTGAAAGAACTTTTCGAAGACTGTAAAGGGAATTAGCTCAGGATATACTTAATCAAGGTACCATGGCTGAAGAAGAGCAGAAATCTTTGCTGGAATATGTTATGCCGCGTGTCACAACGATTCAATCAAGTATACAAAGCCCCCCTATTCAAGCCAAGAGCTTCGAAACTAAGTCGGGCACAATTCAAATGATCCAAAATCATGTGCAATCTAGTGGGATGCCTAATGATGACCCAAATGATCATTTGATTAATTTTATTGAAATCTATAACACATTCAGATATAATAGAGTTACCGAAGACGCTATTAGACTCCGATTGTTTCCTTTCACTTTTCGGGATAAGGCAAAGAGTTGGTTGCATTCGCTCCCATAGGGTTCCAATACCACATGGGCTGATTTGGCTCAAAAATTAGTGGCAAAGTTCTTTCCACCAGCAAAAACTGCAACGCTGAGAAATGACATCACATCCTTCTCACAACAGGATTACGAGTCTCTTTACTAAACTTGGGAGTGATTCAAGGATCTACTAAGACAATGTCCACACCACGGCATACCCAATTGGCTACAAGTTCAAACATTCTATAACAGGTTATTCAGTTCTACCCGAACGAGTATTGATGTCACGGCTGGTGGGGCATTAATGGGTATAAATTATGATGAGGCCTATGGTCGGGCATTACCAGTGGCCATCTGAGAGGTTAGCACAACGAAAAGCAGCTGAGGTATATGAGATCGAAGCAGTGATTGCATTATCTGTGCATATCGCTGCTCTTACAAATAAAATTGATACTCTGGGGTGCAATTGGTGCACAGTGTAGCAGTGACATGTGGTTTGTGTGCTGAAATCATCCTAGTGATCAATGTGCGATCAGTGCAGAATCGGTTCAGTATTTTCCAACTACGGTCGGTAACAAAACAACAATATTCCCCCATTACCATCCTAGTTTGAGGAATCACCCAAATTTCTCATGGAGCAACAACAACAACCAAACCCAATCTTCTGCTCCAAAACAGGCATACCTTCTAGGTTTTCAAATTCATGTTCAATCACATCAAGGCTCATACCAACCCCCACCTCAATAGGAAAAGAAGTCTAACTTGGAAGTGCTTCTCTCTAGATACATAGTACAAAATGAGACAAGAATAAATAGCCAAGAGGTATCAATTCGAAACCTAGAGAACCAAGTGGGACAGTTAGCCAATGCCATCAATAATCGCCCCCAAGGTACCTTGCCGAGTGAAACTAAAATTAATCCTAAGAAGGAAGGCAAGGAGCAATACAAAGCAGTTATACTCCAGAGTGGTAGGGAGTTACATGAGATTGATAGAGAAACCACAATAGTGTCACAAGATGCCATTGAAGAAGGCAGTGTTGAACCAAAGAGTAACAAGAATGGGGGTCAAGAAAGTAGAACAAAGGAAGTAAAAATTGTTGGGTTTGTACGAAATCGTGATGCAATCAAATTGCAAAAATTAGCGGAAGCATGGTATATCAGAGTTTAAAAAATTTCTACAAAACCATTACCCGGATCATCCTTTATGCAAATTATTAATTTAAAACGATAAATAAGAAGTTATGGAATCATACCCTTGTAAAACGAAGCTTCCACAGGTACGAGTTCAACTCCTTGTTCTTCGTGATCTCCTTGAATTTCCGGGTTAAATTCCTTCCTTTGATCAACGTTAGCCACCCAAGTGTTTGGCCTCTAGAGGTGATCCACCAAAGAAGATGAATTATCAAGAAGGAGGGTGGTTGGCTTAGTTTTCTATCCTCTATAGAAAAGGAGTACTCTCCTACAATTGGAATTGCCTCAACTGATATCTATTATAAGACTCCTCTTATATAGATATTGGTCAACCCTTCTAATCCTATTAGACATGGGATTTCTTTTAATTAATTAAACTCCTTTAATTAATTTAGGCTTCCCACCACATGGGGAATAATTAATTAAATTCATTTAATTAATTTGTCTCCTAATCTTATTAGGAATAAATGAGAGTACTAATATTAAATTAATTACTAAACTCCTTTAGAAATTAAAATAATAATAATTGTAATAATATTAATAAGGCTCCTCTTATTAATTTATATTTAATATTTCCAAAATATTAAATAATAAACATTAAGCTATTTAATTTATTCTATCACTATAGATTAAATTAATTACACTTAATGCATTATTACGATTATGCCATTACCTTCTTAAATAATTATTCTTTCTTTTATGGTGTGACCCTTTAGGTTCTTTATATTAAACCGGTTGTGAATAAATCAATTAGAACAATTCTAATCTTATTTAAATAAATAAATTAAACTAATAATCTATTTAAATAAATAATATTTATTCTACAATAGGGATAAGCCTCCCTAGCGATCAACGACTTTCTAGATAATATAGATTTCAACATTAATCATAAAAGAACCTGTGAGTAAATAGTTACCATACAATTCAATCCTTCCACCATACAATGTCTCAATTAAATATAAGACATGAATTTACTGTCAAGTCTTATTTTATTTAATTATATGTATTTCGATTAGAAAATGCATAACCCCAAATAATGCAAATTAGAAACTCCTTTCTAATTTTATTTTACCTTGGCCAAGGATTCCTGGGTTGTCATTTAACGAATCATATAGGACATATCTCCTCTTTTACTAGAGGTGGTAGATTCTTTATTGATCATTCATTATCTCCATATGTAACTCATTATACCCAAGCATACCCTTTTATATACCCTAAAGGACTTTAAGGAATAAGTCAAAGTATAATTCATTACATACAAGATACTATGATGATCTCAAGTCCAAGGATCACTTATACTACTATCACATTAGGAATTCCTATTGACAGGCGAGTAAAACTCCATTAGGTATTCCATAGCGAGTCACGTTCAGTGAACTTATTCTCCAATAAGCACCTACATACTTGCTTTAGTGTCTCCACACAAATGATCATGAGATCAATCATCCTCATCCAATGAGCAAGCAACATATGTACCAATCTATCCGGATTTACTAATCCCCTTTTTAGTAATCCCACGATTGGGAACTATTTTAGTTTTAGAGCTTTCTAAGAATTTAGATCTCATTAGCATGGTCATCATCATGATTCTAAAAGCATTGCTTAAAACTATGGGTTATTTACATATTATAAAAACAGCACCATGTAGATAATTAAATGCCTTTAATAAATGAATATTTTATTAATAAATAAATAAGATTGTTTACAAAGTACGTGCTTTATCATCATACATGATTGGCTTGTATGCACACTACTATCAACCTCCCACTTGCACTAAAGCCACTCGCCATGGTATCTCATACCCATCTTCTCTAAGTGACGATCAAACTGTTGTTGTGTTAAAGCTTTAGTAAATGGATCTGCAATGTTGTCTTGAGAGTCTACACACTCCAAGGTGACGTCTCCTCTTTCAATGATCTCCCTGATCAAGTGAAATCGCCGCAACACGTGTTTAGATTTTTGATGAGACCTTGGTGCCTTAGCCTGTGCAACTGCTCCTGTGTTATCACAGTAAACGGGAACTGCTTCTCCAATGCTAGGAACCATACCAAGTTCAGTTATGAACTTCTTCATCCAAACAGCTTCCTTTGCAACTTCACTTGCAGCTTCACTTGCAGCTATATACTCTACCTCTGTCACTGAATCAGCAACTGTTTGCTGCTTGGAACTCTTCCAACTCACTGCGCCTCCGTTCAAGGTAAAAACATACCCCGAAATAGATTTACTGTCATCTTGGTCCGTTTGAAAACTTGAGTCTGTGAAGCCCTCGAGTTTTAATTCAGACCCACCGTAGACAAGAAAAATATCCTTAGTCCTTCTCAAGTATTTTAGGATATTCTTCACTGCCTTCCAGTGCTCTTCTCCTGGATTCGACTGGTATCTGCTCGTTACACTAAGTGCATGAGCAACATCCGGTCTAGTACATATCATACCGTACATGATAGATCCTATTGCAGAAGCATAAGGGATCTTACTCATACGGGCTCTCTCCTCAGGTGTCTTTGGGGCCTGTTTCTTGGAGAGATGTATTCTATGGCTCATCGGCATGAGACCTCTTTTGGAATCTTCCATGCTAAATCTCTTTAGCATTGCATCAATGTACGTTCATTGGGATAAACCAAGCATCCTTTTAGATCTATCTCTATAGATCTTTATCCCCAAAATATAGGATGCTTCTCCCAAGTCCTTCATGGAGAAGTGTTTAGATAATCAGATTTTAATCGATTGTAGCATAGGAATGTCATTCCCTATCAGTAATATATCATCAACATATAATACAAGGAATGAAATCAAACTCTTTGATTGTCTCATCAAAACGAATGTTCCATCTACGAGAAGCTTGCTTCAATCCATAAATGGATCGTTGCAGCTTACAGACTTGATTTGTTCCAACCTTTGAAACAAATCCCTCTGGCTGTGTCATATACACATCCTCCTCAAGTTTCCCATTGAGGAAGGCCGTTTTCACGTCCATCTGCCAGATCTCATAGTCGTTATAAGCTGCAATCGCAAGCAAAATCCGAATGGACTTGAGCATAGCTACTGGTGAAAAGGTTTCATCATAGTCAACTCCTTGTCTTTGTTTGAAACCTTTTGCAACCAGTCGGGCCTTATAGGTCTCTACCTTGCCGTCCGCTCCAGTCTTTCTTTTAAAGACCCATTTACACCCAATAGGCTTAATGCCTTCAGGTGGTGAAACCAAAGTCCATACTTTGTTTTCATACATGGAGTCCATTTCGGATATCATAGCTTCAAGCCATTTTCCTGAGTCTTTATTACTCATAGCCTGTTCGTAATTCAATGGATCATCATCATTCATGATGTGTACCTCATCATCATCCTCTATAACGAATCCATACCTCTCATGTATCTTCGGTACTCTTCCATATTTACGAACAGGGTGTGGTATCGTAGGTTCTTCTACTTGGTCAGGTACCTGACTTTGATCCGTGGTAATTTGTGGTTCTTGAACTTCTTCAAGATATATCTTACTCCCACTGACCCCTTCATGGATAAACTCCTTTTCCAAGAAGGCAGCATGTTTCGCAACAAACACCTTTTGATCAGTTGGATGATAGAAATAATACCCTAAAGTTTCTTTAGGGTATCCCATAAATCTACACTTATCGGATTTAGTCTGTAGCTTATCATTTTCAAACTTTTTGACATAAGCTGGGCAACCCCAAGTCTTAACATGCTTAAGATTTGGTTTCCTCCCCTTCCACATCTCATATGGAGTCTTTGGGGCGGATTTGGTAGGTACCTTGTTAAGTAAGTATGCAGCGTTTCTAGGGCATATCCCCAGAAAGAAATTGGAAGGTCGGTAAAACTCATCATGGATCGAACCATGTCCAACAGTGTTCGATTTCTCCTTTCAGATACTCCATTTAACTGTGGTGTACCTGGAGGAGTCCATTGTGAGATTATACCATTTTCTTTGAGACAATTGAGAAACTCACCGCTTAAGTATTCTCCACCTCGATCTGATCGAAGTATCTTTATACTCTTGCCCGTTTGTTTCTCTACTTCACTTCTAAACTCTTTGAACTTTTCAAATGATTCTGACTTGTATTTCATTAAATACACATATCCAAATCTTGAGTGATCATCAGTGAAAGTAATAAAATAAGAATACCCACCCCGTACACTTGTTGTCATAGGTCCACAAACGTCTGTGTGAATCAATGCCAACAACTCTGTAACTCTTTCTCCTTTTCCACTAAAAGGAGATTTAGTCATTTTACCCATGAGACAAGATTCACAAGTTGGATATGATTCATAATCAGATAACTCAAGGAGCCTATCTTTATGCAACTTGGATAATCTTGTTTTATTGATATGATCGAGTCTACAGTGCCACATGTAGGTATAATTAATATCATCTCTTTTCCTTTTCTTAGTTTGTTCAATTTGAAAAATATTTTCTTGTAAGTCAAGTGTATAAAGTCCATTTCGCAAATTTTTAACACCATATAAAACATCGTCTTTATAAATAGAACAACTATTGTTCTTTATAACAACGTTAAATCCTTCCATATCCAATACAGAAATTGAAATAATATTTTTAATAATATTCGGAACATAATAACAATTATTAAGATAAATGGACTTGCTCGAAGGCATTGCTAAATAATAAGTTCCTACAGCTAATGCAGCAACCTTTGCTCCATTCCCCACTCGTAGGATCATCTCATTATTGTTCAGCTTTCTACTTCTGACCAGTCCCTTCACATTATTACATATGTGAGAATAACAGCCGGTATCCAATACCCAAGTAGAATTTTGACTTTCTGAAAAATTAATTTCAATCATGAACAAACCTTGATTGGAAGTCGAAGCTTCTCCAAGCTTCTTCTTTGCCAGAAACTTCTTGCAGTTCCTCTGCCAATGACCCGACTCTTTGCAATGGAAGCACATTCCTTTGCTAGCTGGATCAGATTTCTTTTGTTCCTTTATGTTCACTTTTTCCTTGGTCATCCGAAATCGGAAGAGCTCCTTAGATATCTCATATCTAGCAGTTCTACTTTGTTCACTATACAACTCCTTGAGGTGAATCAACATAGTAGGAGCATCCATGTTTTTGTACTAACGCTGAAGCTCGTTATTCATGGATGCGAGCATGATGCATTGAGCCACAGATGCATCATCTTGCCACTTTACAATGGTGGCAATCTCTTCCTCAGAGGCTGTTTCTGGAACAGTTCCAGGGACAGGTGAGTTTAGGACATAAGAAATCTTTTCAGCAGTGAAAACTATTCTCAGATTTCTTAGCCAGTCCGTATAATTCGGCTCGGTAAGCTTATTAGCATCAAGTATGCTTCGCAGTGAAATTAGTGATTTTGACATTTTTAAAATTCTGCATGTGAAAAATAACATTTTAGCAAACATTCATTTTATTAATTTTGCATACCAAAATAAATTTAGGTTTTTATTTTAAATTGGTATCTCCCACTATTTTTATCAAACTATATTACCCTCACTTATATAGTTCGGCAACACCTAATTAAAGATTTGTTAGTGAGAATAAGGATCCCATTTCAAATGTATATAACCTTGTGGATAGCACAACAAGCGATATACAAATAAATAGGTAGACAACTCTTGTCAATTATATCACTATATAACACTTTTTATTTTGCCTCTTAAATCATAATGGTCAAATGTGTGCACATCCGAACTAAAATGATTTAAGTTAATTACAGCCTAGCACTTCCATAAATTCAAAAAAGAAAAATGTTCGTCCTTGTGGATAGCACAACAAGACTAGATCGTTCAATTTTCTTGATAAGCATCAAATGTGATTAATTAACATCTTAAATATGCAATACTCGCCTTGTGGATAGCACAACAAGCTCATATTAAATATTTAATACTCTATTAATTTATCATGCTAGAAGGCGACGTTCGATATTCCAAATATCATTTGAACGCTTCGGACTTAATATTATTTCTTTGAGGGGTTTGTTATTATTTGTCTCATCTTGTTTAACGCGCATGCACATATATATATATATATATATATATATATATAAAATACGCGTTATTTTATTAAACATGCGAAGCATGTTTGCATAAAATATAATATATATAATATTTAGCATGCAATATAGAATACTATATTCTACCCGGATTGATTATAGACTTTTATTCTAGTTTGATTCACTAGAGCCACCAAGTGAACCAAAAGGTCAAACCTAGGAGTGCAAGAATTTAAATTTAAATATAACTATTACATTTAAACCCGGGCTCCATACAAACGGGTCTTCACGCGCTCCTTGCTTCTTGGTCTCCAATTTCTTCAAGATAATTCTAACTATTTCTATTACATTAAACTATTTAATATAAATAGAAACCTTGATCAGCAGTCAAGGAGAAGTGCATAGGAGGGAGATAGAATTTTATATCAAAAAAAAAAATTAGAGAAGACGAGGTACACAGACCCCATTTAATAAAACTCAGTCATTCAAGCATTCAACTAAAATAAAATCCAATCACATTGGTCAAATAGTCCATAATCAATCCCCATTTATTATCATACATATCACCATATATATCAATAAATAAATATTCATCTCATGAATTAAAATATTTCATATATATATGAGTATCATTTAATGGGCAATTTTAAATTGCATGAAATCTAATTTCAAAATTAAAATAAACTCTTTGTTTTAATTATAAAATTATTTAGAATATAATATATAAATATATCATATATATATATATATATATATATATATCATTAATATATATATTTGATATTACCGTATATATTATATATATTTATATAACGAATCAGGTTATATATATATATATATAATATAAATTCACATTTATTTTTTTAAAAGAAGTCACCTTCTTTTATTAAAAGAGTCCTGCAGGTTTATTAAAAGAGTCATTTCCTGATGGGTCACTATCTTTTTGGAGTGAGAAATAGACAACACCTTTTCTTTGCAGAATTCAAGATTAGCACCCAAAAAAAAAAAATTGTGATTCGTCCCAAAAAAAAAACGTCATTTTTTTTTCTTAAAAAAATAATTTTATACAATAAAATTATGCCCAATAAATTATTTTAAATACATACCCATATGTATATGAAATCAAAAATAAATTAATAATTGCATAAAGGTTTGGCTCTGATGCCACTGTTGGGTTTGTACGAAATCGTGATGCAATCAAATTACAAAAATTAGCGGAAGCATGGTATATCAGAGTTTAAAAAAAATTCTACAAAACCATTACCCGGATCATCCTTTATGCAAATTATTAATTTAAAACGATAAATAAGAAGTTATGGAATCATACCCTTGTAAAACGAAGCTTCCACATGTACGAGTTCAACTCCTTGTTCTTCGTGATCTCCATGAATTTCCGGGTTAGATTCCTTCCTTTGATCAACGTTAGCCACCCAAGTGTTTGGCCTCTAGAGGTGATCCACCAAAGAAGATGAATTATCAAGAAGGAGGGTGATTGGCTTAGTTTTCTATCCTCTATAGAAAAGGAGTACTCTCCTACAATTGGAATTGCCTCAACTGATATCTATTATAAGACTCCTCTTATATAGATATTGGTCAACCCTTCTAATCCTATTAGACATGGGATTTCTTTTAATTAATTAAACTCCTTTAATTAATTTAGGCTTCCCACCACATGGGGAATAATTAATTAAATTCATTTAATTAATTTGTCTCCTAATCTTATTAGGAATAAATGAGAGTACTAATATTAAATTAATTACTAAACTCCTTTAGAAATTAAAATAATAATAATTGTAATAATATTAATAAGGCTCCTCTTATTAATTTATATTTAATATTTCCAAAATATTAAATAATAAACATTAAGCTATTTAATTTATTCTATCACTATAGATTAAATTAATTACACTTAATGCATTATTACGATTATGCCATTACCTTCTTAAATAATTATTCTTTCTTTTATGGTGTGACCCTTTAGGTTCTTTATATTAAACCGGTTGTGAATAAATCAATTAGAACAATTCTAATCTTATTTAAATAAATAAATTAAACTAATAATCTATTTAAATAAATAATATTTATTCTACAATAGGGATAAGCCTCCCTAGCGATCAACGACTTTCTAGATAATATAGATTTCAACATTAATCATAAAAGAACCTGTGAGTAAATAGTTACCATACAATTCAATCCTTCCACCATACAATGTCTCAATTAAATATAAGACATGAATTTACTGTCAAGTCTTATTTTATTTAATTATATGTATTTCGATTAGAAAATGCATAACCCCAAATAATGCAAATTAGAAACTCCTTTCTAATTTTATTTTACCTTGGCCAAGGATTCCTGGGTTGTCATTTAACGAATCATATAGGACATATCTCCTCTTTTACTAGAGGTGGTAGATTCTTTATTGATCATTCATTATCTCCATATGTAACTCATTATACCCAAGCATACCCTTTTATATACCCTAAAGGACTTTAAGGAATAAGTCAAAGTATAATTCATTACATACAAGATACTATGATGATCTCAAGTCCAAGGATCACTTATACTACTATCACATTAGGAATTCCTATTGACAGGCGAGTAAAACTCCATTAGGTATTCCATAGCGAGTCACGTTCAGTGAACTTATTCTCCAATAAGCACCTACATACTTGCTTTAGTGTCTCCACACAAATGATCATGAGATCAATCATCCTCATCCAATGAGCAAGCAACATATGTACCAATCTATCCGGATTTACTAATCCCCTTTTTAGTAATCCCACGATTGGGAACTATTTTAGTTTTAGAGCTTTCTAAGAATTTAGATCTCATTAGCATGGTCATCATCATGATTCTAAAAGCATTGCTTAAAACTATGGGTTATTTACATATTATAAAAACAGCACCATGTAGATAATTAAATGCCTTTAATAAATGAATATTTTATTAATAAATAAATAAGATTGTTTACAAAGTACGTGCTTTATCATCATACATGATTGGCTTGTATGCACACTACTATCAACCTCCCACTTGCACTAAAGCCACTCGCCATGGTATCTCATACCCATCTTCTCTAAGTGACGATCAAACTGTTGTTGTGTTAAAGCTTTAGTAAATGGATCTGCAATGTTGTCTTGAGAGTCTACACACTCCAAGGTGACGTCTCCTCTTTCAATGATCTCCCTGATCAAGTGAAATCGCCGCAACACGTGTTTAGATTTTTGATGAGACCTTGGTGCCTTAGCCTGTGCAACTGCTCCTGTGTTATCACAGTAAACGGGAACTGCTTCTCCAATGCTAGGAACCATACCAAGTTCAGTTATGAACTTCTTCATCCAAACAGCTTCCTTTGCAACTTCACTTGCAGCTTCACTTGCAGCTATATACTCTACCTCTGTCACTGAATCAGCAACTGTTTGCTGCTTGGAACTCTTCCAACTCACTGCGCCTCCGTTCAAGGTAAAAACATACCCCGAAATAGATTTACTGTCATCTTGGTCCGTTTGAAAACTTGAGTCTGTGAAGCCCTCGAGTTTTAATTCAGACCCACCGTAGACAAGAAAAATATCCTTAGTCCTTCTCAAGTATTTTAGGATATTCTTCACTGCCTTCCAGTGCTCTTCTCCTGGATTCGACTGGTATCTGCTCGTTACACTAAGTGCATGAGCAACATCCGGTCTAGTACATATCATACCGTACATGATAGATCCTATTGCAGAAGCATAAGGGATCTTACTCATACGGGCTCTCTCCTCAGGTGTCTTTGGGGCCTGTTTCTTGGAGAGATGTATTCTATGGCTCATCGGCATGAGACCTCTTTTGGAATCTTCCATGCTAAATCTCTTTAGCATTGCATCAATGTACGTTCATTGGGATAAACCAAGCATCCTTTTAGATCTATCTCTATAGATCTTTATCCCCAAAATATAGGATGCTTCTCCCAAGTCCTTCATGGAGAAGTGTTTAGATAATCAGATTTTAATCGATTGTAGCATAGGAATGTCATTCCCTATCAGTAATATATCATCAACATATAATACAAGGAATGAAATCAAACTCTTTGATTGTCTCATCAAAACGAATGTTCCATCTACGAGAAGCTTGCTTCAATCCATAAATGGATCGTTGCAGCTTACAGACTTGATTTGTTCCAACCTTTGAAACAAATCCCTCTGGCTGTGTCATATACACATCCTCCTCAAGTTTCCCATTGAGGAAGGCCGTTTTCACGTCCATCTGCCAGATCTCATAGTCGTTATAAGCTGCAATCGCAAGCAAAATCCGAATGGACTTGAGCATAGCTACTGGTGAAAAGGTTTCATCATAGTCAACTCCTTGTCTTTGTTTGAAACCTTTTGCAACCAGTCGGGCCTTATAGGTCTCTACCTTGCCGTCCGCTCCAGTCTTTCTTTTAAAGACCCATTTACACCCAATAGGCTTAATGCCTTCAGGTGGTGAAACCAAAGTCCATACTTTGTTTTCATACATGGAGTCCATTTCGGATATCATAGCTTCAAGCCATTTTCCTGAGTCTTTATTACTCATAGCCTGTTCGTAATTCAATGGATCATCATCATTCATGATGTGTACCTCATCATCATCCTCTATAACGAATCCATACCTCTCATGTATCTTCGGTACTCTTCCATATTTACGAACAGGGTGTGGTATCGTAGGTTCTTCTACTTGGTCAGGTACCTGACTTTGATCCGTGGTAATTTGTGGTTCTTGAACTTCTTCAAGATATATCTTACTCCCACTGACCCCTTCATGGATAAACTCCTTTTCCAAGAAGGCAGCATGTTTCGCAACAAACACCTTTTGATCAGTTGGATGATAGAAATAATACCCTAAAGTTTCTTTAGGGTATCCCATAAATCTACACTTATCGGATTTAGTCTGTAGCTTATCATTTTCAAACTTTTTGACATAAGCTGGGCAACCCCAAGTCTTAACATGCTTAAGATTTGGTTTCCTCCCCTTCCACATCTCATATGGAGTCTTTGGGGCGGATTTGGTAGGTACCTTGTTAAGTAAGTATGCAGCGTTTCTAGGGCATATCCCCAGAAAGAAATTGGAAGGTCGGTAAAACTCATCATGGATCGAACCATGTCCAACAGTGTTCGATTTCTCCTTTCAGATACTCCATTTAACTGTGGTGTACCTGGAGGAGTCCATTGTGAGATTATACCATTTTCTTTGAGACAATTGAGAAACTCACCGCTTAAGTATTCTCCACCTCGATCTGATCGAAGTATCTTTATACTCTTGCCCGTTTGTTTCTCTACTTCACTTCTAAACTCTTTGAACTTTTCAAATGATTCTGACTTGTATTTCATTAAATACACATATCCAAATCTTGAGTGATCATCAGTGAAAGTAATAAAATAAGAATACCCACCCCGTACACTTGTTGTCATAGGTCCACAAACGTCTGTGTGAATCAATGCCAACAACTCTGTAACTCTTTCTCCTTTTCCACTAAAAGGAGATTTAGTCATTTTACCCATGAGACAAGATTCACAAGTTGGATATGATTCATAATCAGATAACTCAAGGAGCCTATCTTTATGCAACTTGGATAATCTTGTTTTATTGATATGATCGAGTCTACAGTGCCACATGTAGGTATAATTAATATCATCTCTTTTCCTTTTCTTAGTTTGTTCAATTTGAAAAATATTTTCTTGTAAGTCAAGTGTATAAAGTCCATTTCGCAAATTTTTAACACCATATAAAACATCGTCTTTATAAATAGAACAACTATTGTTCTTTATAACAACGTTAAATCCTTCCATATCCAATACAGAAATTGAAATAATATTTTTAATAATATTCGGAACATAATAACAATTATTAAGATAAATGGACTTGCTCGAAGGCATTGCTAAATAATAAGTTCCTACAGCTAATGCAGCAACCTTTGCTCCATTCCCCACTCGTAGGATCATCTCATTATTGTTCAGCTTTCTACTTCTGACCAGTCCCTTCACATTATTACATATGTGAGAATAACAGCCGGTATCCAATACCCAAGTAGAATTTTGACTTTCTGAAAAATTAATTTCAATCATGAACAAACCTTGATTGGAAGTCGAAGCTTCTCCAAGCTTCTTCTTTGCCAGAAACTTCTTGCAGTTCCTCTGCCAATGACCCGACTCTTTGCAATGGAAGCACATTCCTTTGCTAGCTGGATCAGATTTCTTTTGTTCCTTTATGTTCACTTTTTCCTTGGTCATCCGAAATCGGAAGAGCTCCTTAGATATCTCATATCTAGCAGTTCTACTTTGTTCACTATACAACTCCTTGAGGTGAATCAACATAGTAGGAGCATCCATGTTTTTGTACTAACGCTGAAGCTCGTTATTCATGGATGCGAGCATGATGCATTGAGCCACAGATGCATCATCTTGCCACTTTACAATGGTGGCAATCTCTTCCTCAGAGGCTGTTTCTGGAACAGTTCCAGGGACAGGTGAGTTTAGGACATAAGAAATCTTTTCAGCAGTGAAAACTATTCTCAGATTTCTTAGCCAGTCCGTATAATTCGGCTCGGTAAGCTTATTAGCATCAAGTATGCTTCGCAGTGAAATTAGTGATTTTGACATTTTTAAAATTCTGCATGTGAAAAATAACATTTTAGCAAACATTCATTTTATTAATTTTGCATACCAAAATAAATTTAGGTTTTTATTTTAAATTGGTATCTCCCACTATTTTTATCAAACTATATTACCCTCACTTATATAGTTCGGCAACACCTAATTAAAGATTTGTTAGTGAGAATAAGGATCCCATTTCAAATGTATATAACCTTGTGGATAGCACAACAAGCGATATACAAATAAATAGGTAGACAACTCTTGTCAATTATATCACTATATAACACTTTTTATTTTGCCTCTTAAATCATAATGGTCAAATGTGTGCACATCCGAACTAAAATGATTTAAGTTAATTACAGCCTAGCACTTCCATAAATTCAAAAAAGAAAAATGTTCGTCCTTGTGGATAGCACAACAAGACTAGATCGTTCAATTTTCTTGATAAGCATCAAATGTGATTAATTAACATCTTAAATATGCAATACTCGCCTTGTGGATAGCACAACAAGCTCATATTAAATATTTAATACTCTATTAATTTATCATGCTAGAAGGCGACGTTCGATATTCCAAATATCATTTGAACGCTTCGGACTTAATATTATTTCTTTGAGGGGTTTGTTATTATTTGTCTCATCTTGTTTAACGCGCATGCACATATATATATATATATATATATATATATAAAATACGCGTTATTTTATTAAACATGCGAAGCATGTTTGCATAAAATATAATATATATAATATTTAGCATGCAATATAGAATACTATATTCTACCCGGATTGATTATAGACTTTTATTCTAGTTTGATTCACTAGAGCCACCAAGTGAACCAAAAGGTCAAACCTAGGAGTGCAAGAATTTAAATTTAAATATAACTATTACATTTAAACCCGGGCTCCATACAAACGGGTCTTCACGCGCTCCTTGCTTCTTGGTCTCCAATTTCTTCAAGATAATTCTAACTATTTCTATTACATTAAACTATTTAATATAAATAGAAACCTTGATCAGCAGTCAAGGAGAAGTGCATAGGAGGGAGATAGAATTTTATATCAAAAAAAAAAATTAGAGAAGACGAGGTACACAGACCCCATTTAATAAAACTCAGTCATTCAAGCATTCAACTAAAATAAAATCCAATCACATTGGTCAAATAGTCCATAATCAATCCCCATTTATTATCATACATATCACCATATATATCAATAAATAAATATTCATCTCATGAATTAAAATATTTCATATATATATGAGTATCATTTAATGGGCAATTTTAAATTGCATGAAATCTAATTTCAAAATTAAAATAAACTCTTTGTTTTAATTATAAAATTATTTAGAATATAATATATAAATATATCATATATATATATATATATATATCATTAATATATATATTTGATATTACCGTATATATTATATATATTTATATAACGAATCAGGTTATATATATATATATATATAATATAAATTCACATTTATTTTTTTAAAAGAAGTCACCTTCTTTTATTAAAAGAGTCCTGCAGGTTTATTAAAAGAGTCATTTCCTGATGGGTCACTATCTTTTTGGAGTGAGAAAGAGACAACACCTTTTCTTTGCAGAATTCAAGATTAGCACCCAAAAAAAAAAAATTGTGATTCGTCCCAAAAAAAAAACGTCATTTTTTTTTCTTAAAAAAATAATTTTATACAATAAAATTATGCCCAATAAATTATTTTAAATACATACCCATATGTATATGAAATCAAAAATAAATTAATAATTGCATAAAGGTTTGGCTCTGATGCCACTGTTGGGTTTGTACGAAATCGTGATGCAATCAAATTACAAAAATTAGCGGAAGCATGGTATATCAGAGTTTAAAAAAAATTCTACAAAACCATTACCCGGATCATCCTTTATGCAAATTATTAATTTAAAACGATAAATAAGAAGTTATGGAATCATACCCTTGTAAAACGAAGCTTCCACATGTACGAGTTCAACTCCTTGTTCTTCGTGATCTCCATGAATTTCCGGGTTAGATTCCTTCCTTTGATCAACGTTAGCCACCCAAGTGTTTGGCCTCTAGAGGTGATCCACCAAAGAAGATGAATTATCAAGAAGGAGGGTGATTGGCTTAGTTTTCTATCCTCTATAGAAAAGGAGTACTCTCCTAACAATTGGAATTGCCTCAACTGATATCTATTATAAGACTCCTCTTATATAGATATTGGTCAACCCTTCTAATCCTATTAGACATGGGATTTCTTTTAATTAATTAAACTCCTTTAATTAATTTAGGCTTCCCACCACATGGGGAATAATTAATTAAATTCATTTAATTAATTTGTCTCCTAATCTTATTAGGAATAAATGAGAGTACTAATATTAAATTAATTACTAAACTCCTTTAGAAATTAAAATAATAATAATTGTAATAATATTAATAAGGCTCCTCTTATTAATTTATATTTAATATTTCCAAAATATTAAATAATAAACATTAAGCTATTTAATTTATTCTATCACTATAGATTAAATTAATTACACTTAATGCATTATTACGATTATGCCATTACCTTCTTAAATAATTATTCTTTCTTTTATGGTGTGACCCTTTAGGTTCTTTATATTAAACCGGTTGTGAATAAATCAATTAGAACAATTCTAATCTTATTTAAATAAATAAATTAAACTAATAATCTATTTAAATAAATAATATTTATTCTACAATAGGGATAAGCCTCCCTAGCGATCAACGACTTTCTAGATAATATAGATTTCAACATTAATCATAAAAGAACCTGTGAGTAAATAGTTACCATACAATTCAATCCTTCCACCATACAATGTCTCAATTAAATATAAGACATGAATTTACTGTCAAGTCTTATTTTATTTAATTATATGTATTTCGATTAGAAAATGCATAACCCCAAATAATGCAAATTAGAAACTCCTTTCTAATTTTATTTTACCTTGGCCAAGGATTCCTGGGTTGTCATTTAACGAATCATATAGGACATATCTCCTCTTTTACTAGAGGTGGTAGATTCTTTATTGATCATTCATTATCTCCATATGTAACTCATTATACCCAAGCATACCCTTTTATATACCCTAAAGGACTTTAAGGAATAAGTCAAAGTATAATTCATTACATACAAGATACTATGATGATCTCAAGTCCAAGGATCACTTATACTACTATCACATTAGGAATTCCTATTGACAGGCGAGTAAAACTCCATTAGGTATTCCATAGCGAGTCACGTTCAGTGAACTTATTCTCCAATAAGCACCTACATACTTGCTTTAGTGTCTCCACACAAATGATCATGAGATCAATCATCGTCATCCAATAAGCAAGAAACATATGTACCAATCTATCCGGATTTACTAATCTCCTTTTTAGTAATCCCACGATTGGGAACTATTTTAGTTTTAGAGCTTTCTAAGAATTTAGATCTCATTAGCATGATCATCATCATGATTCTAAAAGCATTGCTTAAAACTATGGGTTATTTACATATTATAAAAATAGCACCATGTAGATAATTAAATGCCTTTAATAACTGAATATTTTATTAATAAATAAATAAGATTGTTTACAAAGTACGTGCTTTATCATCATACATGATTGGCTTGTATGCACACTACTATCAAAAATTACCAGCTCCTAATGGTAGTAAGCAAAGTCCTATGATATCCCCTATGCCATTTCCACAACGCATTCAAAAGCAGAAATTGGACAAGTAGTTTTCTAAATTTTTGGATGTTTTCAAAAAGCTTCATATCAACATTCCATTCGCTGAAGCGTTGGAACAATTGCCCAGTTACGTGAAATTCATGAAAGACATTCTGTTTAAGAAGAGAAAACTAAGCGATTATGAGACTGTTGTGCTTATAGAGGAGTGTAGCGCGATACTTCAGAAAAAGGTACCACCCAAGCTTAAGGATCCGGGAAGCTTCATTATTCCGTGCACTATTGAGAGTTAGTTTACTGGTAAGGCTTTATTTGATTTGGGGGCGAGCATTAATTTGATGCCACACTCAATTTATCAAAAGCTCAATTTGAAAGAAGCCAAGCCCACCAGTATAACTTTGCAACTGGCAGACAGGTCGTTGACTTACCCAAGGGGAATAGTGGAAGACGTGTTGGTCAAGGTGGATAAACTTATCTTCCCGGCAGAGTTTATAGTTCTCGACTTTGAAGAAAATTGGGAGGTGCCTATTATTCTTGGGCGTCCCTTCCTAGTAACTAACTAGGAGGACGCTCATTGATGTTCAGAAAGGAGAACTCATAATGAGGGTCCAAGACCAAGAAGTCACTTTCAATGTCTTCAATGCTATAAATTCCCAAGTGATGTCGAGGATTGTTATCGGATCGACCTAGTTGACAGGGCAATAAATGATGTATTCTTGGAAAATTGCATTTCCGACCCACTTGAGGCTTCACTTGTTAATTCCTCTGATTCAAAACATCCCACTCATCCCGAGTATGTTAAATGGTTGGATGCTTCTCCACAGTCCACTCAGTTCAAGCAACAATTTGAATCTTTGGATAAACCAGGAACGTCTACTTCTCAATCACATTCATCATTGGAAGAAACGCCCGTATTGAAACCTAAGCCACTACCAAGTCATTTGCGGTATTCTTTTCTAGACGAATCATCTACCTTTCATGTTATTATTTCTACATCATTGAATGAGACACAGGAAAATAAACTCTTGCATGTTCTGAGAAAATACAAGATAACCTTGGGATGGACTATTTCAGATATTAAGAGAATCAGTCCTTCTATTTGTATGCATAAGATCCTCCTTGAGGATGATTCTAAACCTTCCGTTGAGCATCAACGATGATTGAACCCATTATGAAAGAGGTGGTTAAGAAAGAAATCATCAAATGGCTTGATGCAGGTATCATCTACCCAATCTCTAACAGTTCTTGGGTGAGTCTAGTCCAGTGTGTGTCGAAAAAGGGAGGCATGCCAGTAGTATCCAATAAGAATAACGAACTGATTACGACACAGACTATTACAGGATGGCGTGTTTGCATGGACTATCAGAAACTCAACAAAGCAACTTGTAAAGACCATTTTCCTCGGACATTCATTGATCAAATGCTTAATAGACTTATCGGGCATGAGTTTTATTATCTCTTGGATGGTTATTCAGGTTATAATCAAATCGCCATAGCACCCGAAGATCAAGAGAAAATAACCTTCACTTGTTCGTATGGAACCTTTGCCTTCAGGAAAATGTTATTCGGGTTATGCAATGTGCCTGCAACATTTCAGAGATGCATGATGTCCATTTTTTATGACGTGGTGGAGCAAACTCTTGAGGTCTTCATCGATGACTTCTCTATGTTTGGTAATTCTTTTTATTCGTGTCTACAGAATTTGATTCTAGTGCTGGAAAGATGAGTGGAGACTAATTTAGTATTACTGGGAGAAGTGTCACTTCATGGTTCAAGAGGGAATTATCTTGGGGCATAAAGTTTCTGCTAAGGGAATTGAGGTGGATAAGGCAAAAATAGAAACTATTGACAATCTTCCACCACTATCATCTGTGAAAGGGGTTAGAAGTTTTCTTGGCCATGCAGGGTTCTATAGGCGATTTTTAAAGGACTTCTCAAAAATCACCAAGCCTCTCTGCAGCTTTCTGGAAAAAGATGTGCCTTTCAAAGTTGACAAGGCATGCCTAGAGGCATTTGATGTGCTTAAGAAAAGACTTGTCTCTGCTCCCATTGTAGTTGCTCCTGATTGGGAATTGTTGTTTGAGCTTATGTGCGATGCCAGTGACTTTGATATTGGTGCGGTCTTGGGTCAACGAAAAGATAAAGTCTTCCACACCATATACTATGCCAGCAAGATATTAACAGATGCTTAACTTAACTATACTACCACCGAGAAAGAGCTGTTAGCAGTAGCATATGCATTTGACAAATTTCGCTCATATCTCATCGGTACGACAGTTATTGTCTACACTGATCACTCGGCCATCAAATATCTGATTTCTAAGAAAGATGCCAACCGGCCCCACGGTTGATCAGATGGGTCCTTCTTCTTCAGGAATTTGATTTAGAGATCCGTGATAAAAAGGGGACCGAAAACCAAGTGGCGGATCATCTCTCAAGGTTAGAAAATACAAGCCAACCGGGGCAAACTGACACTATGATCAATGAATTCTTCCCTGATGAGCAGCTATTTGTTATACAAAGTGAAGCCCCATGGTATGCTGATTATGCCAACTATATTGTGTTTAATGTGTTACCAGCCGACTTGACCTATCAGTAGAGGAAGAAATTCTTGAATGATGTGAAATACTATTTGTGGGACGAGCCATTCCTATTTAAGCAGTTTGCAAATCAGATTTTGAGAAGATGTTTGCCAATGGAAGAAATGGAAAATGTGCTTCATCACTGCTATTCATCTAATTATGAAGGGCATTTTGGCGGACAACGAACGGCAGCAAAGGTGCTTCAATCTGATTTTTATTAGCCAACTCTTTTTAAAGATGCTCATTTTTTTGTTTTGCGATGCGACAATTGCCAAAGAGTTGAAAATATCTCCAGAAGACATGAAATGCCCCTCAACAGGCAAAAAACACATTTACCCCCCCCCCCCTGTGGTCGACGACTTGTAAGCATTTGGTCACTGAACTTAAAAAATATTCAATTGGCCCACTGTGATTTTTAAAAAGTAAAATTCAGGTCATTCCGTCCAATTTTAGTCACAGACGTTAAAAAAATCAGTTGTGCTTTCCTACGTGACTTTTTGAAAAAAATAAAATAGAATACATGTATTTGCTAGGCGGGAGGAAGCTTACAAAGAAATGGGAAAAAAATCATTATTTTCTTATGTGGCAACACACAAAAAATAAAAAAATAAAATCATTAATTATGTGGCAAAAAATAATTAAAATAATAATAAAATTAAAATAAATATTTTAATTCATTTTCTTTATAATTTTTTTTTCCAACAAAAAAATAAAAAAAATCATATCATTAATTATGTGGCAAAAAATAATTATAATAATAATAAAATTAAAATAAATATTTTAATTCATTTTTTTTATAATTTTTTCTTTTCCAACAAAAAAATAAAATCATTAATTATGTGGCAAAAAAATTAAAATAATAATAAAATTAAAATAAATATTTTAATTCATTTTCTTTATAAATTTTTTTCCTCATCTCTTTTCATTTATTTTAATTATTATTTTTATTTTGAAAATTAATACTAATATTAATACAATGAAATCATTAAAACTAGGCTTAAACATAAAAGAAACATACTATTAAAAATATTAAAACCTATTAAAATCAAAAAATCATTATTTTCTTATGTGGCAACACAAAAAAAAAAAAATCATTAATTTGTTCTTTTTCTTTTTTCTTTTCCTTTCTTTTATTATTATTTTTATTTTGAAAATTAATATTAATATTAATACAATGAAATCAGTAAATTTAGTCTTAAACATAAAACAAACATATTATTAAAAATATTAAAACCTATTTATAACTAAACATAAAAATAAAAAAACTAAACAAAATAAAAAACAGAACCCAACCAAAATCAAAACAAGAGTGAAGAGTGGTAGTTTACTATACTTCTTATGTGGATTTATTGGGTTTATATTATGTCAAAGTTTATATTTTAGAGGTTTTTGCAGTGGAAGATGATTTGGATGTATTGGGAGTAGTTTTGCTTGGGAGTTTGGGACTAACAAGGAGGTTGGCGCCGTCATTAGTTGCGGTTGGTGGTTGTTCAGAAGTCCGGCAGCGCAGGTGAGGAGTAGATGGGTTCCTACTGCTCATTCATCCACTAGAAGAAAGGCCTCCCAATTTGGGTAGACTTTTTTGGATAATTTGGTGTTGGTAGACTTTTTGGGGTAATTTGTTGTTGCTGATGTTTATCATCAATGGCTGCTGCAACTGATGATTCTCTATTGTTGTTATTATCTCTAGGGATTGTTGTGCAAAAAACTCTTCTCCAACTAGTTCCCATACTGCAATTAGAATTCGGAGATGATATAAACTTTTTCCCAAAAGAAACTCAGCTTAGTGTTTGTTCAGATCCAGATCTGCTAGAGTTTTGACTTTTTTTTTGTGAAATTAATAACATGTTGTAATAGATCTCATTGGTACAAAAATTTTGATATATTATATGTATTATTTGGAATTAAAACAAGAGAGTTACAGCATTTGACTCGTTTAGTATGTGTACGGGTCGGGTTGACTCGACTGAAGGAAGAGGATGAGCCACCTCAGCATTTACACGTCATTTCTTTTATTTTTATTTTATTTTTGAACTGCCACATGTGTAATAAATAAACGTCTATCACTGAATTGGACAGAATGGCCTGATTAAGAATTTTAAAAAAGCACAGTGGGTCAATTGCATTTTTTTAAAGTATAGTGGCTCAATGCTTACAAGTCGACGAACACAGTGGGGTAAATGTGCTTTTTGCCCCCCTCAACAATATTCTGGATGTTGAACTTTTTTATGTTTGGGGTATAAACTTCATGGGCCCGTTCCCGTCGTCTCACAACAATCTCTACATACTAGTCGCAGTAGATTATGTATCCAAGTGATTTGAAGTTGTAGCATTGCCCACCAATGACTCCAAGGTAGTACTTAATTTCTTTCGAAAAAACATTTTTACACGATTTGGCACATCGAGAGAAATTATCAGCGATGAAGGCTCACACTTTTGCAATAAGTACTTTGTGGACCTTCTTGCTAAGTATGGGGTCTCCTATAAGATTGCTACAACTTACCATCCGCAAACCAGTGGCCAAGCTGAGGTGTCAAACAGGGAAGTGAAATGGATCTTGGAGAAGATTGTGAATCCAAGCCTGAAAGATTGGGCAAAGAAGCTTGATGATGCCTTGTGGGCCTATCACACCGTATATAAGATGCCTATTGGAATGTCACCATACAGGCTTGTCTATGGAAAGGTGTGTCATCTCCCAGTCGAATTGGAACATAGTGCATACTGGGCTATTCGAAAGCTAAATTTTGACTTTAATGCGGCGGGTGAGAGGCGACTCTTGTAGTTGAATGAAATGGATGAATTCCGGCTGTAAGCCTATGAAAACGCCAAGTTGTACAAGAAAAGACGAAAAAGGTGGCACGACAAGAAGATTGTTGAGCGGGCATTTGAGTCAGGTCAAGCTGTGTTAATTTTCAATTCTAGATTAAAGCTTTTTCCCGTAAAGCTGAAAGCTTTTTTTTTGTGCTAAGTTTGGGGTTGGAGGGTTCGAACCTAGGACCTCTTGCTTGGCAAAAGGCCTAGGGTACCACTTGAGCCAAAGGCGCTTGGTCTTTTGTTCTTGGTCTATTTTATAGTCACATATTTTTCTCTCATCATTTTGCTCACCTTCTCGTTTATTTTCAAGCTTAATCTTTTCATTCTCACTCTTTTCAACTTTTTCTTTTACATTATCAATATTTTTGTACAATGGAATCAAATAATTCTCCTTGGACTGCATATTTTATTACATCATCTTCTTCCCTTGGCTGATCTTGCTCTTTTTGCGCCTTAGAAGTGCTTTGTAATTGCATCCAACAATTTGTCATCTTCCTAATGAACTCCTCAAAAAATAATGGTTCACAATATACCTTAGGAGTTTCTTGTGGTTGTCTCCAATGTGACTCTCCATGCCTATGATCCTTACTTTCATCATCCCAAGTTGACCGCCTTGAAGGTTGCTCTACATGCCTTGGAGATGTATGCTCATCTCTCCTACTCCGTTGTACTGGAATGAACTGCTTTCTCATTATTGCTTTTAATTCTGCTCATGTCTCGATCGAACGCTCTTCATATCTCCTCTTGCTAATCACAAGCTGATCCCACCATGTAACTGCATGATCGGAGAACTCTTGAACGGCCAGTTTGACCTTCCCCCGCTCGGAATAATCATTATAGGCAAACTTTCGATCCATTTTTTTCTCCCATCTCAAATAAGCACCTGGATCACTCATGCCTTGGAAAGTAGTCTTTCGAGACCCATAAGAACTTTCATAATTATAATCATACATATTTGCTGCAAAATAAAGGTTAGTAGATAAAGAAAATTTTCCTCACACACTCCCTTACGTGTTTCGCTCAAACAATGTATCACACAATTATGAAACGTTCGTGTATCGCACTATATATTGGCTTTTACCCTCTAATAAGCTCACCACTCTTGCCTTTTTTTCGTTCGCTAATCTCTCTTATATGTTCTTTTTGAATTCACCAAATAATGTCACAGTTTACTATTCCACCCAATAAGAACTTATCACAAAACAAACTATACCAAGATATGACGTACGTTAACCAATAAATTCATAGTCGCCAATTTTACCCTTCTTCAATGAAATCTCAATATCTTCAAATTCACGATTTGTAATTCCTTGAAAATTTGAAATAACCTCGAAACTTATGGAACCCAAGTAATTGAATCAAACAAGAATTTCCTTCAATTTTTTTTATATCTCACGATTTTTTTTTCACGATTTTTTTTTAGTATAATCAACAATAAAAATAAAGGATAAGTAACCTGCTAGGAACTTAACTCTGATACCAAATGATAGATTTCACGGTAAGCTTGTGTGAGGTGGTCGTCGCCCGGATCGTTTCTAGCAAAGTTGTAATGTGGAACGTTCACGACACCTCAACCCAACGTCTATATTGAGACGACAACCTTGGTACAATCGATCGCGCAAGGATGTTGAGTTGAATGGAACATCAATGACACCTTGACCCCTCGTTTATATGTAAGCAGTAACCTTGGTACAATCAACGATTGATGCGGTAGAAGACGCCACACACAACTATGTATTGTTGTAAGATAAATCAATGTTGAATCTCAAGAAAACTAAGAAGTAGTCTAGAAATTCTTAAAAACCCAAAAGAAGAGAAAAACATCACAAAATAATTTTTATTAAATAATTTGAATTGTTTATTACATTCACCAAGTAATTTATTTATACTAATAAAGAAAACCCTAGAATCCCATAAGGAATTGAAATACTAGTTAACAACTAATTAGGAATCAAATCTATCTAATAAATATCCTAATTACATTAGCAATCTAAAAGATATGAAAGATCCCCTAAAAATAGGAAAGAAGTTTGGTCAAAAAGTCAAAGTTGTGTTGCCTCAAAAAACGCGCCCAAAATCTATCGCCCTAGCGCGGGGCGCGCAGCTCCTGCAGAACCTCCCTGATGCCTTGGCGCGGGGCGCGCCATCTCTAGTACAAATATGGCGCGGGATACGCCAGTCAGTCAGGATCATTTTCTTGCCTATTTTTGACACGTTTAAACCCCAAACTTGATCCTTAGTCCATCCCTCAAACTCCAACCTTTATATGAACTAAACCATTGAACTAAGAATCATATTCCACAATGAATGCTTTGATGAATGCTTTGACGGTTCCCTTGAATTGGACTTCACAATAAATATTCTTGAGTAGTTTTCAGTCTAATCACTTGAAATAATTTGTTGAACCGTTGAAGCCTGATTCAAAAGATTGTCGAAAAATTTTGACCCCCTCATGCTTGTATCATGTAAGGCATGAAATGTAAGGTAGATTTCATTGTATTGAAGTATTGATTAGGAGATTTGTTGGTTCCTTCAATATTTCAGCTGGGAAATATTTTTTAATGGTTAATGCTTTTGTTTAGTGAGGGTTGATTTATGATTTGCTATGCTTGTGAATTGCTTGTTAGGTGTGATTGCTTTGTCACCAACAGGTTTAAAGTAATTTTTGGGATTGAGCACTAGCCACAAAGTGAGGGACAAGCAGGAAACTGGTTTGCACTCTGGGTGTTTGTTGAATTAATTGAGAGAACTGTTTTGGTTGTTGTGGTTGGTTTCGGGTGTTGAGGCTGATTGAAAAGTTACCAATGGCACCCAAGAGACAACGTGGTGAAATGGCCCAATCTTCTCAAAAATTTGCCAGGGCAAGGCTTGTTAGCGAGAAGGCATCAGAGAGATACCACAAAGTGTTAGTTAACAAAAACTTAGTGCCAGAGCAGGGCCTTAGGCCTGATTTGAGGCAAGATGGGGAGATGGATGCAATGATAACCGAGCGAAAGTGGGTTCTTTTCACAAGAAAGCCGGAGTCCGCAGTCATTTCTGTGGTCAGGGAGTTCTATGCCAATGCCATGGCTGCGGACGAGTTTGTGGTTCAGGTTCGGGATAAGGCAGTGTCGTTTGATAGAAAGACCATCAATGCCTATTACCATTTGCCAAACTATGTGTGCGAAGACTACTTGGCAGACGGTTTTGGAATCCATGACTTGGACAACGCCATTACACAAGTATGTAAGTTGGGAACTGTTTGGAAGCTGCGGGACAATATGATACAATCCTGATCAGGCTCGGATCGAACGACAATAAATCAATTCAAGTCTCAAGGATTCATTAAGTAATTTAAAAAGTTTGGGCTAAAAATTAGCAATTTAAAATCCAATTGGGCTGACCCAATTTAGCAATTCTAATCAGATCATGCGACAATTAATTCCTTAGAAACTCACCTATTATTCTAAGTGTTTGTGGGCTAATTTCGGTAATGGGGCCAACTAAATATCATGTGGGCCTTTAAATATAATCAGCAACCATGCAAATTCCTAGCCATGCACGGATTTCTAGTTGGTCTAATTCCTAGCCATTCACGGATTAAGCATATTCTTAACATATTCATATAATGGGTTTATTAATTTGACATATTCAGCATGCACAAGATGTGGGCCACAGATTCTTTAATTCCAAGTGAAGAAGGATTTGTGATACTAATTAACATATCATGTGGGCCACCATGTTTCTTTCCTTATCCTAGAAAATTTTGTGGGCTTACATATTCGGTACTTAACTTACATATGCAACAAGCTAAGGATTAATTTCAGCTTCGTTCCTAACAGCGCACGGATTTCTAATTTCAATTGAACGCCGTAAGAAAATCTTTTACACGGCAATTGTGGGATTTTTGGATTCTAGTAATTAGTTTTAATACTAATGTAATTAAAATTTTATTTTGTTAGGATTTTCATTTCAATTTTAAATTTGATTGTTATGTAAATTGTTTCTTTTATTTTTAGGATTAGGACTATTTTATGTAGTATAAATAGGGGACAAAGCTTATGTAATTCAGACAACTTTGATTAATAAATTACCTGGTGAGATTATTCTCCTTTGGTGCTTTGAGAACTCTCGAACTATTCATAGTATTTCTGTGAGGTTCAATATCTACTTATCATACAACAGATTATAGTTGTGTGTGGCGTTTTCTATCGCATCAATCATTGATTGTACCGAGATTACCGCTTCAATATAAGTGAGGAGTCAAGGTGTCGTTGGTGTTCCATTTAACACATTCATTGCTTGATCGATTGTACCAAGGTTCTCGTCTCTTTATAGGCGTTGGGTTGAGGTGTCGAGAGAGTTCACCCTTACAACTTTGCTAGAAATGATCTGGGCAACTACCACTTCAAGCAAGTGCGACGCCCTCAAAATAAGTCCACACAACCCATTTTGAGTCGCCAAAATATACACTACAAAATCCAAACAAAAACTTCATATTTACAAGTATAACTCTGTTGTGCAAAGTATGATCACACATAAGTTGTGAATTTCAATACAAATAACAGTACTCATACTCCAAACCAATAATACTTTACATAAAGGTACAATCAATAACTGTTTTAAAAATTAAAATATTTAGAAAATACTCAAGAAAGCCTTCGTACATGGGAGACCATGCTTCTAAGTTATAATAGATATCATAAGGCTTGAGAATTAACCTTGATTGACCCAATAGACCCCAAAGAAGAACGAGAAAATTACTATCCTGTTCATTCCAATGGTGGGCATCTTCTTGCCATATAATTATCTTTATTGTCTCAAACTGAGGATTATATTCTAACCATACTCCAAGATTATATAGGTAGTGCTCATAGATATAATCAGGAAGTGGATGTGCACAACCATATCTTATGATAACACTAATTTGTATGTGGCTAGAAATCTTGTATGATAGTGGCAACACATTCTTTTAACTGTGACTCATATCCCAAACTTGGATAGCACCTGACAATGGCACCTATCAGTTTGTCATCCTATCTTATAATTTGATGAGAACAACCACAAACTCGAAACATTATGGTTACTAACTTGGATCATTACTTCAATCCCCGACTAGTCCCAACTTCACTCTCATTTCCTAAGAAGAACAATGGAACCAAAAGAAAAATGATGAGTTCAACTAGCCCAGTAAATAATATCATGACTAAGATAATAAAGAATGAATTATCCTTAGTCTTCAACAGTAAAAATCTGATAGAATATAATAGACAACAAGTTTTAGATCAACCACTGCAGCGGAACGAATAATTCATTAGAAGAGTCAAATAGACCATAATGTTTATTATCTTTTCTATGTTAAAAGTCCACCAATAATATTTTATCCATGTAACATCAATCAACAGTTCCTGCCCACAATCATGTAAATAGTTCGTGATCATAATTATGTTGATTAATTCCTCTTTGCACCTAGGACGAAGATAATTTTCATCACCTGTCTTTACATGTAACACCAAAGATTATGGTTATATTAATTCACAATGCATGTTCATAATTATGTAAATTAACAGTTTCTCCTTGCCACAAAGGCTTAATAGAACTTTCACTCAATGTCCTTGCCACAAAGGCTAAAGATACTTAATAATCATATCATCTTTACACCCTACATCAAAGACATTTAAATGTAACAACCATGGTCATGATCATACCAATCAATTATCTATCTTTGCACTACAGGCCAAAGATATTCATTTGTATCATCAGTGATCATGATCATGTCGTACATTTGTCCATCTTTGCACTACGGGCCAAAGATATAAATATGCAGTTCATTTTTACACTACAGGACAAAGATATCAAACAACAATTCATCTTTGTACTACGAGCCAAAGATATCAATCAACAGTTCATCTTTGCACTACGGGCTAAAGATAACTTTCACTACAATTTAAGTCTGAGGATTATGACAATGATATAAAGAATGAATCCAGTGAGATCAAGGATACTTATTAGAGATTTATAATTCAATTTATTCAGAGTTCAAGAATGTCCAAATTGTTAACATGAAGATCAAAACATGGATCCAATTTCAAGAATAAAATTCATACAAGATAACTTGGACAAAGAAAAAGAAATTAAATTCTGTTGTGAATAGTACCCATGAATAGTACCATATGAATAGTATCCATGAATAGTACCGTATGAATAGTACCCCGATATGAAAAGATTAAAATTTAATAAGAAAGTTCAGACCAATATTCCAGTGAAATGATATTAGATGAAGCGCAAACCTTAAGGAATTTCTAATCATTTCAAGAATTATAGAAGCAATACTTACCATAGTAAGTTTAAATTTAGAAATATGAAATGAAATAATATCACTTACATAATATAGAGTATGAAAGAAAATGATATCCCTTACGAGTATTGAAATAAAATAATACCCTTTATGAATATTGAAAAAAAATAACATCCTTTACGAGAAAAATTATGACGCCCCCAAAATAGGTCTACACAACCTATTCTGAGTCGCCAGAAATACATGATACAGAATCCACATACAAAGTTTTTATATCAAATTATCGTGCACAATACGACCACACATAAAGTATGAGTTTTAATATAAATACAGTACCCACACTGTGACGCCCCCAAATTCGGACCGCCACAGGGTCACTCGAATTCGGTTCGTCACGTTCTAAACTCTAACACCATGATAATAATATTACGACTAATTATCGCATCGCACATCGGAATAATTCACAATACTACTACCGAATAGATTACATTTAATTAATATAATTTATTCACGTCCCAAGGTCTCTTAACTTAAACACTGATTACATGACTTAAGCATATATAACCTTAACTAGTACATAACAAAATAAGTTCTTATTACAATCATAAGTCCTACATAATATTAAGCTACTTAGTAGCCTTTCCCTTACCCTTGTCGGTGCCTAAGGGTTCGCACTGCTCTGCCTTAACTGAAATATTTTAGGAAAAGCAAGAATGAGCAACAAGTTTGCTCAGCAAGTAAAATAACAACAAGGGTGAGTATTATAGTTCTCGAATCCAAAAGGGTATAGCACGATGTGATAGTTCAAGACAACAAGAAATATCAACAGTTTTTAATAACAGTCGCTAAGGACAGAATAATATCAATATGATTCAATGCTAAATCAATTCATGATTTCAAGATAATTGAATACTGAGCAGTCACTAAGGACTATGAACTTCTACTAGAATTAACAGAAATATACTGATAATCCAATAAAATAAGTACAACAGGTGATCAGCCTAAAGTACTCTACGTTATGCATATCGTTCAATCATACTAAAGTGCGCACGTCGATCTCCCTACAATATATAATTTCCCTTCAAAGAAGGTTGTTCATCTCAGTCAAATACAAGATCCTGCACCAATGAATTGGTTTGGGTTGCCTTTCAACAATATAAGTCTAGCCGAATCAAATGGCATAGATCGCAACAAATTTTAAGTTCAAATCTCAAGATTTAAAGTTTGAAGAATATAAATCGACTTTTATCTTATTCATGAAGTATATGATTCACAATATCTGAATTTCAATCTCAAAAAGCTTATTTGTACGACAATAATAGTACAAGCTTAATGAATGCTCAATAAAGAGTAGAGTTAGGAACTTGCTTACAACGTTCCTTGAATAAAGTAAACACAAGGATAGGGTACTTGCACTTTAAAATAGTGTAAGCTAGGGAACTTGTACAATAAATGAGTGAAAGTCAGGAAACTTGCCTTATGCATAGTTTATCCTCGTTAAGTAAATCAACACTTTTGAATCCCTATCGTAATATAGTTACGTATATGATATCCATTAGTCATATAGTTTAACATTATACTTTATCTCATATATACCATCCACATATAAGTTAAGTCTTTAACCTTACTATACAGTCATACCATATATAGTATCATATTTAATCCACAAAACTCGATTGATAAAACTTTCAACGCCTTTTATCCTTAACGTTTCTCTTCTTAGGTTAAACATATTCGCATATCATTATTATCACATAAGACCACAATCAATACTAAATATATGTTATTTTAGTAAGTTATGGCATTTCAATAAGTTAACTGTCAAAAATCGGATTCAAGTATCAACATATGATATCATATAGTATGTATGCATATTAAAGGATACTTCCTTGTTTGTATAACCTGTCCAAGTTCAATCATACATGGTATATTTCTAAATCACGGTCTCTAACGTCTTAGGGTCATACAACGCCATGAATTCACGTAAGTTATCATGCTTGCCATTTAGACATATAAGGTAATCATTTATTTTGTTGATAAGCATGCTCACATATTTCTATGTCATGGATGTGTAACTCTAGTATTATTACTTGTTTAAAGACTCAATCGAACTTATGTGTGATTAACTTGCATCACATCTAACAAGTGTGTGTATATGTTTGATGCCTTAAAATCACATTCAAACATGCTGAAAATATCAGAATTTAGAATCCTAACATGTCAAAGTCCACGTTCAAAGCTTATACTTTTGTTAGTAACGTTCACTAATGAGTTCAACATGCTCACGCTATATCACGAATCATATAAACACAAGTCAACAGGTTCTTCATGCATTTCTAAACCATATTACTATGCTCGAAAGATCAGAATATCAACATGGCATGTACGTATATCAAAGTTCATTTATAAACTCTAAGTTTACTTCAACACTATAAGTCTTCACCAATAAAGCATGCAACATAGTAAAACATGTTCGCATTATCTCCATGTACTCCTATAGTCATGCTACTTATGTTCTCAAACTTGTTCTAAAGTGTTATCATAAGTTAGCATGTAACAGCCTGGATCAGAGGCAGAATCTGGAACTAGTGGCCGGCGCAGCTGCGCAGCGCCCCAGTTCAAAACTGACATAGCTGCGCAAGACCTTGGCCAGCAAAACGCAAGTGTAGCACTGGCGCAGCTGCGCAGCACCCTAGTATAACCAGGGCGCAGCTGCGCCGTTACCTATACAGAGCTGGAAGCTCCTGCTTCGGCAGACATCAACCCAATTCCTAAAATTTCTTCACGAAAATAACGACATTGTATTTCAATATGCTTATAAGTATATTATAACAACTAAACAAGCTTTCTATAATCCAATTGGCATGTTTTGCATCCATAATCAAGAATTGGAACTTGGACAGAAAATAAAAATGAAGAACAAGAATGAAGAACATGAAAAGATGATTATACCTCTGTTAGCTAATTGAACTTGTGTCAATTCACTATTCTCTCTCAACTGAACTATATGCTCCCTCTCAAATCTCTCTTACTTATGAATTCTCAGCAATTTGAAAATGGAGAAGGGGAGCTTGTATTTATAGAAAAACTATGATTCGTATAATGCATATATACATCAAATTAAACCAACAGGAATGTGGGATTGCATGGTGGTTAATAGGAAGTTGGTAGATTGTTGTTGAATTCATCATGAATCCCATTCCCTTGCTCATCATGAGCTATGAAATGCTGAGTTTGAGGAAGAGATAGGCTTAGGCTAGCCTTAAGTATTTCACGTGTGCAAGGATTGTGACTATCAATATGGGACAAGGCATACTAACTCAGCATTTGTAGCAACATTCATTCATACACACACTTATGTTACTTTGCACATGTTTTATACCTAGGTTGTATTCATATAATACATGCTTAGGTTGTAGTTTTAATGACATAATGTAATTCATATAATGTAGTAAGTGTAATTTGCACACATATAATTCATGTACATTTTATCTTACCGATATAATTTAACCGGATATTCTCACATTACATCATCTTCTTTATTAAAAGCAATTGTTTATAATATATTTATGATGTATTATTTTAATGTATACTTCACATACAATTGTCACATAGGCATAAATCATGTAGTTTATATAGTTTAATTAATCTTAATACATGGTTTCTATATATAGTATAGTCACATAATGTTGCACTACACTATATAATATAGTTGTATCCCATATACTTTATATGTTTAATTTTTGCATACTTGCACATAACAATTAATATAATCTTATTATATTAATAACTTACTTACTTGTTTTATCATTCATAATGGAAATTAATCAATTAATAAAATATTAATTAATTCTTCCCTCATATATCAATGTAATCATTAATAACACTTAATTAATATTCATAGGATTAATTATCACATTAATAAATATAACTCTTATTATATTTATAAACAAGTTACTTATTATTATTCTATTATTTGTAATAATAATAATTAACATATTATTAATCACCATTAATATTCCATCTTTCATAATAACAATTAATATTTGATTAATTGTTTACGTAGTAATTCCTTCATTAATTAATATAATCATTAATATTTCTCATCATTGTGCCACACAAGGCATTCAATGAGTTTATCGCAAACTCAATATATTCTCAATTATTATAATTATTTAATTTAATATAATTGAGTTAACTCATCTTATAACACAAAATTATTTATATTCAAATAAATTCTCATTCCCATTAATATATTCATTTAATAATATATGAAAATTCTCGGGTACTACATCCTCCACCCTTATAAAAATTCTGTCCTCGGAATTGCTACAAGGTTACATAAATAGATTGGAATAATCCCTCATCATCCTATCTTCTAACTCCTACATAGCCTCCTCGACATCATGGTTACGCCACAGTACTTTTACAGATGAAATAACTTTATTTCTTAAGGTTTGCTCTTTCCTATCTAATATCTGGACAGGAATTTCTTCATACGCCAAGTTCTTCTCCACTTGAATGGGCTCGTAAGAAATCACGTGCTTGTAGTCAACCTTGTATGGTCGCAACATGGAGATGTGGAACACGTTGTGGATGTGCTCCAACTCGGGTAGTAATGCAACTTTGTATGCCACTTCACCCACTCGTTTCAGTATCTCGAATGGTCCTATGAATCTTGGACTCAACTTTCCTTTCTTACCGAAACGGATTTTTCCCTTCCATGGCGATACCTTCAAGAATACGAAACTGCCGACTTTAAAGTCTTGGTCCTGCCGATGCAAATCTGCGTACTTTTTTTGGCAGTCTTGAGCTGCTACTAGTCTGGTTCTTATCACTGTCACAACGTCTGCGGTTTGTTGAACTAACTCTGGTCTGAGTATTCGTCGCTCTTCGACTTCGTCCCAACATAATGGCGTTTTGCACTTTCTTTCGTAAAGAGCTTCGTACGGTGGCATGCCGATACTCGCATAGTAACTATTATTATACGCAAATTCGACTAAGGGTAGGTGGTCGTCCCAATTTCCCTTAAAGTTCATCACGCAAGTCCTAAGCATATCCTCCAGCGTTTGTATTATTCTCTCACTCTGTCCGTATGTCTGAGGATGATAAGCGGTACTCAACCTCAATTGCGTTCCCATTCTCTCTTGCAAGCTTTTCCAAAAATTTAACGTGAAGCGCAGATCTCGATCGGAGACAATTGACACCGGCACTCCATGTCGTGAAACAATCTCCTTTACGTAAAGGCTTGCTAACTGATTCAAACTATAGTGAATCTTAATCGGTAGAAAATGTGCGATCTTCGTTAGTCGATCCACGATAACCCAAATGGCATCATATCCCTTCTGTGTGACTGGAAGTCCTACCACGAAGTCCATCGTAATATGCTCCCATTTCCACTCCGGTATTTCCAATGGTTGTAGTAAACCACTAGGCCACTGGTGCTCTGCTTTAATGCGTTGACAAGTCAAACATCTACTAACGTACTCTTCGACTTTTCGTTTCAGATTGGGCCACCAAAAGTGTTGCCTCAAATCTCGGTGCATCTTAGTGCCTCCCGGATGAACGGAATACGTCGTATTGTGTGCCTCGTGCAAAATTTCTTCTCTCAACTGGTTAATGCTGGTACCCACACTTTTCCTTCGAATCTTAAGATACCGTCTTTATCCATTCGAAATCTTTCTTCTCCATTTTCTGCTATCCTCTTTCTGATTTTCTCGCACTCATCATCTTTCTCTTGTGCTTCTTTTACTCTATCCAACAAGGTTGGACGAGCTTTTATTACAAACAACTTCTCTTCAGACCTCTCCGGTCCTTTTACCTCTAGTTCCAATTTCTCCATCTCCCTTATTAACTCCTCCTGAGTCGTCAAGTGAAACAATTTCTCCTTTTCTTTCCTGCTCAGAGCATTGGCAACTACGTTTGCCTTACCCGGGTGATAAAGAATATCGCAGTCATAGTCTTTGATCAATTCTAACCACCTTATCTGACGCATATTCAACTCCTTCTGTGTGAAGATATATTTCAGACTTTTGTGGTCCATGTATATCTCACATTTCTCTCCGTATAAGTAATGCCTCCATATCTTTAACGCAAAAACTACTGCCGCTAACTCCAAGTCGTGAGTAGGGTATCATTTTTCGTAATCCTTCAATTATCGTGATGCATACACAATGACCTTGCCGTGCTGCATGAGCACATAGCCAAGTCCCTTGTGCGATGCATCACTATATACCACAAAATTTCTTGCATCATCTGGTAGTGATAACACAGGCGCCTCGCTCAATCTCATTTTCAGTTCTTGAAAAATCTCTTCGCATTTGTCTGTCCATATAAACTTCACCGTCTTTCTTGTCAGATTGGTCAACGGGGTTGTTATCTTAAAAAAATCTTGGATGAATCTTCTATAGTACCCAGCTAATCCTAAGAAACTTCTCACCTCCGTCGGTGTTCTTGGTTGTTCCCAATTACTTACTGCCTCGACCTTTGTAGGGTCCACTGAGATTCCATTCTTATCCACTACGTGACCTAAGAATTGAACCTTCTCCATCCAAAATTCACACTTAGAAAATTTCGCATACATCTTCTCCTTTCTTATCGCCTCCAAAACTATCTTCAGATGTTAGACATGTTCTTACTCAGTCTTCGAGTAGATTAAGATGTCGTCGATGAAAACTACCACAAATTTGTCCAAGTATGGCTTGAAAACTCGGTTCATCAAGTCCATAAATGCTGCCGGAGCATTAGTCAATCCGAATGACATTACTAAAAACTCGTAATGTCCATAACGGGTTTGAAACGCAGTCTTTGGTATGTCCTCATCACGTACCTTCAGTTGGTGATATCCTGTTCATAGGCCTATCTTTGAGAACACTTCGCTCCCTTCAGTTGATCAAATAAGTCATCTATCCTCGGTAGCGGATATCTGTTCTTGATTGTTACTCTGTTTAATTCTCGGTAATCGATACAGAGCCTCATCGATCCGTCCTTTTTCTTAACGAATAACACTGGTGCTCCCTACGGAGACACACTCGGCCGTATGTAACCCTTATCTAATAACTCTTACAGTTGTATCATCAATTCTTTCATTTCTACCGGCGCCATACAGTATGGGGCTTTCAAAATTGGTGCCGTTCCCTGTACTAAGTCTATTACGAATTCAATTTCTGTCTGGCGGAAGACCAGGCAGATCGTCCGGAAATACATCTCGAAATTCATTCACTACGGATATATCCTTAATTTCTACTCCCTTTTTCTGAGTATCTACAATGTAAGCTAAGTAACCTACACATCCTTTCCTTAACAATTTCTTGGCCTGCATCATCGTAACGCAACACGATTGTTTAAGCGATGAGCTACCATAAAACACTACCTTAGACTTACTCGGAGTCTGAAGGTTCACACATTTATTCTGACAGTCAATTATTGCTGCATGGTTATACAACCAATCCATTCCCAGTATTATGTCAAATTCTCCCAATCTAATAGGAATCAAGTCTACGCTCAGTTCATGTTCTCTAATGTTTGCACGACAATTTCGGTAAAAGTATTCTATAGGGATTACTTCATTATTCGCAACTTCTATGTTCAAGGAATCTTCTAATCGTTCTAGGGGTGTATTAAGTTTACTAGCAAATTCTTCAGATACAAAAGAACAGGTGGCACCCGAATCAAATAATACATAAGCATTTATATCATTGATTGGGATTATACCGGACACCACGTCCTTTGCAGCTACTGCGTCCTAGACGGCCATGTTAAAGGTTCTGGCGGTTGGGCAGTTGGATTGTATCGGTCCACCTATCATCAGTTTGTTTCCCCCTTGTTGGCTACCTCCGTTACTTCCCTTCTTCGGGCAGTCCTTAATTCGGTGCTCCGTCGAGCCACATGCAAAAACATCCTTGCATCTTTTTTGGTTTCGGGCAGTTGGGCGAAATGTGTCCCTCCTGGCCGCAGTTGTAGCAAGTGCTGCGTCCCTTCCAGCACTTGCCCTGATGATTCTTTCCATATTTTGGGCATCCCTCAGCCCTCTTCTTAAAACCTCCACGAAAATTTCCCGACTGATTGTTGTTGTTTTTGTTGTTGTTGTTGTTGTTGTTGTTGTTGTTTTCCCACTTTCTTTTTCCCAAATTACTTCCTCCACTACTGCTACCTCCTCCACAGTTTTCTCCTCCAGTGTTCTTACCCTTCTTCTCCTTATTATAAAGACTTAAGGCCTCACTGCCACCTTCCGCAATGATATTCTTCTCCAGCAATGTTGCAAAGGAATCGATCTGAAGAACTGACACCTTATTAAACAGCCAAGGCTTCAGTCCTTGTTCAAAGCGTCTCGCCTTCCTCTCTTCATCTCCTACTTGGTGTTCTGCAAATCGCACTAGTTCGTTGAACTTAGCCGGGAACTGCGCCACCGTCATATCACCTTGCTTTAGTTCTAAGAACTTCACCTCCATCCTATTCTTCATGCTTTCTAGGAAGTAGTTCTCAAAAAACAGAGTCTTGAATCTATCCCAAGCTATTATCCCTTCTCCAGCTCTTTGTTGATTAGCCTCCCACCAATAGTTGGCTTCGCCTCTCATCATATATATAGCGAATACAGTCTTTTGGTCTTCACCTACACCAGCGATAATGAAGGCCTTCTCGATATCCTTAACCCATGTCTGTGCAATGATTGGGTCAGTAGTACCCTCGAAGTCTAGGGGTCCTAGACTCCTAAAGTCCTTAAAGTTTGTGACTGGTACTCTTTGAGGATTGGGGCGAACGGGTTCATTGTTCCTTCCCCTAAGGGCCTCTCCTAACAGATCTACTAGCTTCTGGATCGGGTCTACTTGTTCCCTCTCATTGTTCACTAACTCCTCAGGTGCAGTCAATCTACGTCTGGGCGGCATTATCTGCATCATAAATTTTTATTTTATTATTACTCAGTTATATTACTTAAGTATTTCTTTTAATACTAAAGGCATAAAAGTTTATAAAACATTTCTGAAATAAGCTTCATTTATATTCATATGCCAAATCGTTTCATTACATAATTATCCTAGCATATTTCTATAAATGTTATCACATATCCCCTAATATCACAAAAAACGGGGAATACTAACATACTACCCCTCTAACAAAAGCTTACTCGGGATTTACATCACTATCCCATATCTTACACAAAAGATTAGGATCTCAACATAGTATATACATCACATAAAAGACACTATAAATACTATGGTTAGACAGACTAAGGAAAGCTCATCCCATCATCCCACGCTCCACAACGCTCTTGTACTCGATCTGTTCTATGTATGCTATCAGCTCTCGGCTCAAAGTATGTAGAGTTTGTCCCTGCTCCGCTGGGTAGTGGTATACACCATCGATCACCCTCTCAAAAGCTGAACGGAACACATACCCCATCTTGTTCATCTTCCTCTTCTTGCACCTGACCTCATCCTCTAGGTCGTCAGCTCTCTCGTTAGCCGCTACCCACTTCTCCTCGAAGTGGATCCTATCCATAACCTCCAACTCTAGCTGAGTACGGAGTGCTTCCTTCTCTGTCTTCTCACTCAGTTCCCTCTGTTCTACCTCTTCTAGCTTTCTTGCCAGATCCACATTCCTAGCTACCGACTTGTGAAACATGGTCCCCATCTGGATCCCTGCCTCCTTGCGGTTGGCAATCTCCACCTCCAACTCCTACATGTCTCTGGTGGTCCTCGTCCCTCAGCTTCTGAAACTCAGACTCTCTCTCCTGGGCCTCAGCCTCCAGCTCCTGGACTCTGCAGTCCAACTCTAGGATCCGCTCCTCGTACTCGCCTAACATCTGCTCCTCTACAGTAGCCTCGTTAGAGTCCTCCACTGGCTCATCCTCCATCGGCTCGTCCTCTAATTGCTCCTCCTCTGGATCGGACTCTATCTTAATCTCGACCTCATCGTCAGACTCAGACGGTGCAATAGCCTTCACAGGCACAACCTCTAGAGGTGCCTCGTATACTACATGTATATCCCTGGGCTCCTCCTCTACCACTCTACTAGGTACCCCTGTGTCTGTCATCCTACAATCACAAACACAAGATAAACAAATATCAACTCCATTAGAATGTTAAATAAAATATAAGTTCATTATATAGAATGAAGTTATATTTCATAACACACTAAGTCTCTCTCTAGGAAAACCCTATGTGAGTTCTATCCCTTTCTAACTTTTAAGTTCTCCTAAGTTATAATCTAAGGACACTCGCTCTTAAAGTTTATAACTACAGCTTTGATACTAACCTGTGACGCCCCCAAATTCGGACCGCCACAGAGTCACTCAAATTCGGTTTGTCATGTTCTAAACTCTAACACCATTATATTAATATTACGACTAATTGTCTCATTGCACAGCTAAATAATTCACAATACTACTACCGAATAGATTACATTTAATTAATATAATTTATTCACGTCCCAAGGTCTCGTAACTTAAACACTGATTACATGACTTAAGCATATATAACCTTAACTAGTACACAACAAAATAAGTTCTTATTACAATCATAAGTCCTACAAAATATTAAGCTACTCAGTAGCCTTTCCCTTGCCCTTGTCTGTGCCTGAGGGTCCGCATTGCACTGCCTTAACTGAAATATTTTAGGAAATGCAAGAATGAGCAACAAGTTTGCTCAGCAAGTAATATAACAACAAGGGTGAGTATTATAGTTCTCGAATCCAAAAGGGTATAGCATGGTGTGATAGTTCAAGACAATAAGAAATATCAACAGTTTTCAATAACAGTCGCTAAGGATAGAATAATATCAATATGATTCAGTGCTAAATCAATTTACGATTTCAAGATAATTGAATACTGAGCAGTCACTAATGATTATGAACTTCTACTAGAATTAACAGAAATATACTGATAATCTAATAAAACAAGTACAACAGGTGATCAGCCTAAAATACTCTACGTTATGCATATCGTTCAATCGTACTAAAGTGCGCACGTCGATCTCCCGACAATATATAATTTCCCTTCAAAGAAGGTTGTTCATCTCAGTTAAATACAAGATCCCGCACCAATCAATTGGTTTGGGTTGCCTTTCAACAATATAAGTCTAGCCGAATCAAATGACATAGATCGCAACAAATTTTAAGTTCAAATCTCAAGATTTAAAGTTTGAAGAATATAAATCGACTTTTATCTTATTCATGAAGTATATGATTCACAATATCTGAATTTCAATCTCAAAAGCTTACTTGTACGACAATAATAGTACAAGCTTAATGAATGCTCAATAAAGAGTAGAGTTAGGAACTTGCTTACAACGTTCCTTGAATAAAGTAAACACAAGGATAGGGTACTTGCACTTTAAAATAGTGTAAGCTATGGAGCTTGCACAATAAATGAGTGAAAGTCAGGAAACTTGTCTTATGCATAGTTTATCCTCGTTAAGTAAATCAACACTTTTGAATCCCTATCGTAATATAGTTACGTATTGATAGTAGTGTGCATACAAGCCAATCATGTATGATGATAAAGCACGTACTTTGTAAACAATCTTATTTATTTATTAATAAAATATTCATTTATTAAAGGCATTTAATTATCTACATGTTGCTGTTTTTATAATATGTAAATAACCCATAGTTTTAAGCAAAGCTTTTAGAATCATGATGATGATCATGCTAATGAGATCTAAATTCTTAGAAAGTTTTAAAACTAAAATAGTTCCCAATCGTGGGATTACTAAAAAGGGGATTAGTAAATCCGGATAGATTGGTACATATGTTGCTTGCTCATTGGATGAGGATGATTGATCTCATGATCATTTGTGTGGAGACACTAAAGCAAGTATGTAGGTGCTTATTGGAGAATAAGTTCACTGAACGTGATTCGCTATAGAATACCTAATGGAGTTTTACTCGCATGTCAATAGGAATTCCTAATGTGATAGTAGTACAAGTGATCCTTGGACTTGAGATCATCATAGTATCTTGTATGTAACAAATTATACTTTGACTTATTCCTTAAGACCTTTTAAGGCATATATAGGGTATGCTTGGGTATAATGAGTTACATATGGAGATAATGAATGATCAATAAAGAATCTACCACCTCTAGTAAAAGAGGAGATATGTCCTATGTGATTCGTTAAATGACAACCCAGGAATCCTTGGCCAAGGTAGAATGAAATTAGAAAGAGGTTTCTAATTTGCATTATTTGGAGTTGTGCATTTTCTAATCGAAATATATATAATTAAATAAAATAAGACTTGACAGTAAATCCATGTCTTATATTTAATTGGGGCATTGAATGGTGGAAGGATTGAATTGTACGGAACTATTAACTCACGGGTTCTTTTATGATTAATGTTGAAATCTATATTATCTGGAAAGTCGTTGATCGCTAGGGAGGCTTATCCCTATTGTAGAATAAATATTATTTATTTAAATAGATTATTAGTTTAATTTATTTATTTAAATAAGATTAAAATTATTTTAATTGATTTATTCACAACCGGTTTAATATGGAGAACCTAAAGGGTCACACCATAAAAGGAAGAATAAATATTTAAGAAGGTAATGGCATAATCGTAATAATGCATTAAGTATAATTAATTTAATCTATGGTGATAGAATAAATTAAATAGCTTAATGTTTATTATTTAATATTTTGGAAATATTAAATATAAATTAATAAGAGGAGTCTTATTAATATTATTACAATTATTATTATTTTAATTTCTAAAGGAGTTTAGTAATTAATTTAATATTTAGTACTCTCATTTATTCCTAATAAGATTAGGAGACAAATTAATTAAATGAATTTAATTAATTATTCCCATGTGGTGGGAAGCCTAAATTAATTAAAGGAGTTTAATTAATTAAAAGAAATCCCATGTCTAATAGGATTAGAAGGGTTGACTAATATCTATATAAGAGGAGTCTTATAATAGATATTAGATTGATGCAATTCCAATTGTTGGAGAGTACTCCTTTTCTATAGAGGATAGAAAACTAAGCCAAACATCCTCCTTCTTGATAATTCTTCTTCCTTGGTGGATCACCTCTAGAGGCCAAACACTTGGGTGGCTAACGTTGATCAAAGGAAGGAATCTAATCCGGAAATTCAAGGAGATCTCGAAGAACAAGGAGTTGAACTAGTACCTGTGGAAGCTTCGTTCTACAAGGGTATGATTCCATAACTTCTTATTTATCGTTTTAAATTAATAATTTGCATAAAGGATGATCCGGGTAATGGTTTTGTAGAAATTTTTTTAAACTCTGATATACCATGCTTCCGCTAATTTTTGCAATTTGATTGCGTCACGATTTCGTACAAACCCAACAGTGGTATCAGAGCCAAATCTTTATGCAATTATTAATTTATTTTTGATTTCATATACATATGGGTATGTATTTAAAATAATTTATTGGGCATAATTTTATTGTATAAAATTATTTTAAAAAAAAAAAAAAAGACTTTTTTTTTTGGACGGATCACAATTTTTTTTTGGGTGCTAATCTTGAATTCTGCAAAGAAAAGGTGTTGTCTCTTTCTTACTCCAAAAAGAAGGTGACCCATCAGGAAAGGATTTTTTTTTAATAAACCTGCAGGACTCTTTTAATAAAAGAAGGTGACATTTAAAAATAAATAAATAAATATGATATATTTATATATTATATTCTAAATAATTTTATAATTAAAATAAAGAGTTTATTTTAATCTTGAAATTGGATTTCATGCAATTTAAAATTGCCCATTAAATGATACTCATATATATATGGAATGTTTTAATTCATGAGATGAATATTTATTTATTGATATATATGGTGATATGTATGAAAATAAATGGGAATTGATTATGGACTATTTGACCAATGTGATTGAATTTTATTTTAGTTGAATGCTTGAATGAATGGGTTTTATTAAATGGGGTCTGCGTACCTCGTCTTCTCAAAAAAAAAATTTCTTGATGTAAAATTCTATCTCCCTCCTATGTACTTCCCCTTGACTGTTGATCAAGGTTTCTATTTAAATTAAATAGTTTAATGTAATAGAAATAGTTAGAATTATCTTTAAAAATTAGAGACCAAGGAGCAAGGAGCGCGTGAAGACCCGTTTGTACGGAGCCCGGGTTTAAATGTAATAGTTACATTTAAATTTAAATTCTTGCACCCCTAGGTTTGACCTTTTGGTTCACTTGGTGGCTCTAGTGAACCAAACTAGAATAAAAGTCCATAATCAATCCGGGTAGAATATAATATTCTATATTGCATGCTAAATATTATATATATTATATTTTATGCAAACATGCTTCGCATGTTTAATAAAATGACGCGTATTTTATATATATATGTGCATGCGCGCTAAACAAGATGAGACAAATAATAACAAACCCCTCAAAGAAATAATATTAAGTCCGAAGCGTTCAAATGATATTTGGAATATCGAACGTCGCCTTCTAGCATGATAAATTAATAGAGTATTAAATATTTAATATGAGCTTGTTGTGCTATCCACAAGGCGAGTATTGCGTATTTAAGATGTTAATTAATCACATTTGATGCTTATCAAGAAAATTGAACGATCTAGTCTTGTTGTGCTATCCACAAGGACGAACATTTTTCTTTTTTGAATTTATGGAAGTGCTAGGCTGGACTTAACTTAAATCATTTTAGTTCGGATGTGCACACACTTGACCATTATGATTTAAGAGGCAAAATAAAAGGAGTTATATAGTGTTGTAATTGACAAGAGTTGTCTACCTATTTATTTGTATATCGCTTGTTGTGCTATCCACAAGGTTATATACATTTGAAATGGGATCCTTATTCTCACTAGCAAATCTTTAATTAGATGTTGCCGAACTATATAAGTGAGGGTAATATAGTTTGATAAAAATAGTGGGAGATACCAATTTAAAATAAAGACCTAAATTTATTTTGGTATGCAAAATTAATAAAATGAATGTTTGCTAAAATGTTGTTTTTCACATGCAGAATTTTAAAAATGTCAAAATCACTAATTTCACTGCGAAGCATACTTGATGCTAATAAGCTTACCGGGCCGAATTATACGGACTGGCTAAGAAATCTGAGAATAGTTCTCACTGCTGAAAAGATTTCTTATGTCCTAAACTCACCTGTCCCTGGAACTGTTCCAGAAACAGTCTCTGAGGAAGAGATTGCCACCATTGTAAAGTGGCAAGATGATGCATCTGTGGCTCAATGCATCATGCTCGCATCCATGAATAACGAGCTTCAGCGTCAGCACGAAAATATGGATGCTCCTACTATGTTGATTCACCTCAAGGAGTTGTATGGTGAACAAAGTAGGACTGCTAGATATGAGATATCTAAGGAGCTCTTCCGATCTCGGATGACCAAGGGCAAAGTGAACATAAAGGAACAAAAGAAATCTGATCCAGCTAGCAAAGGAATGTGCTTCCATTGCAACGAGCCGGGTCATTGGAAGAGGAGCTGCAAGAAGTTTCTGGCAAAGAAAAAGCTTGGAGAAGCTTCGACTTCCAATCAAGGTTTGTTCATGATTGAAATTAATTTTTCAGAAAGTCAAAATTCTACTTGGGTATTGGATACCGGCTGTGGTTCTCACATATGTAATAATGTGAAGGGACTGGTCAGAAGTAGAAAGCTGAACAATGATGAGGTGATCCTACGAGTGGGGAATGGAGCAAAGGTTGCTGCATTAGCTGTAGGAACTTATTATTTAGCAATGCCTTCGGGCAAGTTCATTTATCTTAATAATTGTTATTATGTTTCGAATATTATTAAAAACATTATTTCAATTTCTGTATTGGATATGGAAGGATTTAACGTTGTTATAAAGAACAATAGTTGTTCTATTTATAAAGACGATGTTTTATATGGTATTGGAAATTTGCGAAATGGACTTTATACACTTGACTTACAAGAAAATATTTTTCAAATTGAACAAACTAAGAAAAGGAAAAGAGATGATATTAATTATACTTACATGTGGCACTGTAGACTCGGTCATATCAATGAAACAAGATTATCCAAGTTGCATAAAGATGGGCTCCTTGAGTTATCTGATTATGAATCATAGCCAACTTGTGAATCTTATTTCATGGGTAAAATGACAAAATCTCCTTTTAGTGGAAAGGAGAAAGAGTTACAGAGTTGTTGGCATTGATTCACACAGACGTTTGTGGACCTATGACAACAAGTGCACGGGGTGGGTATTCTTATTTTATTACTTTCACTGATGATCACTCAAGATTTGGATATGTGTATTTAATGAAATACAAGTCAGAATCATTTGAAAAGTTCAAAGAGTTCAGAAGTGAAGTAGAGAAACAAACGGGCAAGAGTATAAAGATACTTCGATCAGATCGAGGTGGAGAATACTTAAGCGGTGAGTTTCTCTATTGTCTCAAAGAAAATGGTATAATCTCACAATGGACTCCTCCAGGTACACCACAGTTAAAATGGAGTATCTGAAAGGAGAAATCGAACACTGTTAGACATGGTTCGATCCATGATGAGTTTTACCGACCTTCCAATTTCCTTCTGGGGATATGCCCTAGAAACGGCTGCATACCTACTTAACAAGGTACCTACCAAATCCGCCCCAAAGACTCCATATGAGATGTGGAAGGGGAGGAAACCAAATCTTAAGCATGTTAAGACTTGGAGTTGTCCAGCTTATGTCAAAAAGTTTGAACATGATAAGCTACAGACTAAATCCGAAAAGTGTAGATTTTTGTGATACCCTAAAGAAACTGTAGGGTATTATTTCTATCATCCAACTGATTAAAAGGTGTTTGTTGCGAAATATGCTACCTTCTTGGAAAAGGAGTTTATCCATGAAGGGGTCAGTGGGAGTAAGATATATCTTGAAAAAGTTCAAGAACCACAAATTACCACGGATCAAAGTCAGGTACCTGACCAAGTAGAAGAACCTACTATGCCACACCCTGTTCGTAAATCTGGGAGAGTACCGAAGATACCTGAGAGGTATGGATTCGTTATAGAGGATGACGATGAGGTACACATCATGAATGATGATGATCCATTGAATTACGAACAGGCTATGAGTAATAAAGACTCAGGGAAATGGCTAGAAGCCATGAAATCCGAAATGGACTCCATGTATGAAAACAAAGTATGGACTTTGGTTTCACCACCTGAAGGCATTAAGCCTATTGGGTGTAAATGGGTCTTTAAAAGAAAGACTGGAGCGGACGGCAAGGTAGAGACCTATAAGGCCCGACTGGTTGCAAAAGGTTTCAAACAAAGACAAGGAGTTGACTATGATGAAACCTTTTCACCAGTAGCTATGCTCAAGTCCATTCGGATTTTGCTTGCGATTGCAGCTTATAACGACTATGAGATCTGGCAGATGGACGTGAAAACGGCCTTCCTCAATGGAAAACTTGAGGAGGATGTGTATATGACACAGCCAGAGGGATTTGTTTCAAAGGTTGGAATAAATCAAGTCTGTAAGCTGCAACGATCCATTTATGGATTGAAGCAAGCTTCTCGTAGATGGAACATTCGTTTTGATGAGACAATCAAAGAGTTTGATTTTATCAAAAATGACGATGAACCATGTGTGTACAAGAAGGTTAGTGGGAGCGCAGTTTCATTCCTTGTATTATATGTTGATGATATATTACTGATAGGGAATGAAATTTCTATGCTAAAATCGATCAAAATAAAGTTGTCTAAACATTCCTCCATGAATGATATGGGTAGAACATCCAACATTGGGGATATAAATCTGTATTAATAGATTTAAGAGGATGTTCGGCTTAACCCATGGAAACGTATATTCATTAGATGCTAAAGGCGTTTAGCATGGCAACTCCAAAAGGTGCCTCATGATGATGAGCCATGGAGTGTATCTCTCTAAAATTGTCCTCAGTAAAAGAGAGATCGCATAAGTAACTATTATGTATGCAATGAAATATACAAGACTTGATGTTGATTAGTCATATTCTGGAGAAGATCTCTGTGAGACAGTGATAAACATCTCAAAGTACTTAACTGACACTAAGGATGTCATCATGACACATGATGGGTCTGAATTAAACTAGAAGACTAAACAGACTCAAGTTTTCAGACTGACCAAGACGACAGCAAAATCCACTTTATGGTAAGTCGTTACCTTAAAAGGTGGTGCAGTAAATTGGAAAGGTTTCAAACAGCAAAAGTTGCTGGGTTAGTGACAAAGACAAAGTATATATAACTGTAAGTGAAGCTGCAAGTTGATGTTTCGGATGAAAAGTTTATTACAGAACTAGAAATAGTTCCTAAGTCTCATCTTGAATCTAAACATGTGTTGCGGCACTTTGATTAAAAAAAAAAAAAAATCATTGAAAAAGGAGAGTGTAGACTCTCAAGACAACATTGCAGATCCATTTACTAAAGCTTTAACACAACAGCAGTTTGATCGTCACTTAGAGAAGATGGGTATGAGATACCATGACGATTGGCTTTAGTGCAAGTGGGAGATTGATAGTAGTGTGCATACAAGCCAATCATGTATGATGATAAAGCACGTACTTTGTAAACAATCTTATTTATTTATTAATAAAATATTCATTTATTAAAGACATTTAATTATCTACATGTTGCTGTTTTTATAATATGTAAATAACCCATAGTTTTAAGCAAAGCTTTTAGAATCATGATGATGATCATGCTAATGAGATCTAAATTCTTAGAAAGTTTTAAAACTAAAATAGTTCCCAATCGTGGGATTACTAAAAAGGGGATTAGTAAATCCGGATAGATTGGTACATATGTTGCTTGCTCATTGGATGAGGATGATTGATCTCATGATCATTTGTGTGGAGACACTAAAGCAAGTATGTAGGTGCTTATTGGAGAATAAGTTCACTGAACGTGATTCGCTATAGAATACCTAATGGAGTTTTACTCGCATGTCAATAGGAATTCCTAATGTGATAGTAGTACAAGTGATCCTTGGACTTGAGATCATCATAGTATCTTGTATGTAACAAATTATACTTTGACTTATTCCTTAAGACCTTTTAAGGCATATATAGGGTATGCTTGGGTATAATGAGTTACATATGGAGATAATGAATGATCAATAAAGAATCTACCACCTCTAGTAAAAGAGGAGATATGTCCTATGTGATTCGTTAAATGACAACCCAGGAATCCTTGGCCAAGGTAGAATGAAATTAGAAAGAGGTTTCTAATTTGCATTATTTGGAGTTGTGCATTTTCTAATCGAAATATATATAATTAAATAAAATAAGACTTGACAGTAAATCCATGTCTTATATTTAATTGGGGCATTGAATGGTGGAAGGATTGAATTGTACGGAACTATTAACTCACGGGTTCTTTTATGATTAATGTTGAAATCTATATTATCTGGAAAGTCGTTGATCGCTAGGGAGGCTTATCCCTATTGTAGAATAAATATTATTTATTTAAATAGATTATTAGTTTAATTTATTTATTTAAATAGGATTAAAATTGTTTTAATTGATTTATTCACAACCGGTTTAATATGGAGAACCTAAAGGGTCACACCATAAAAGGAAGAATAAATATTTAAGAAGGTAATGGCATAATCGTAATAATGCATTAAGTATAATTAATTTAATCTATGGTGATAGAATAAATTAAATAGCTTAATGTTTATTATTTAATATTTTAGAAATATTAAATATAAATTAATAAGAGGAGTCTTATTAATATTATTACAATTATTATTATTTTAATTTCTAAAGGAGTTTAGTAATTAATTTAATATTTAGTACTCTCATTTATTCCTAATAAGATTAGGAGACAAATTAATTAAATGAATTTAATTAATTATTCCCATGTGGTGGGAAGCCTAAATTAATTAAAGGAGTTTAATTAATTAAAAGAAATCCCATGTCTAATAGGATTAGAAGGGTTGACTAATATCTATATAAGAGGAGTCTTATAATAGATATTAGATTGATGCAATTCCAATTGTTGGAGAGTACTCCTTTTCTATAGAGGATAGAAAACTAAGCCAAACATCCTCCTTCTTGATAATTCTTCTTCCTTGGTGGATCACCTCTAGAGGCCAAACACTTGGGTGGCTAACGTTGATCAAAGGAAGGAATCTAATCCGGAAATTCAAGGAGATCTCGAAGAACAAGGAGTTGAACTAGTACCTGTGGAAGCTTCGTTCTACAAGGGTATGATTCCATAACTTCTTATTTATCGTTTTAAATTAATAATTTGCATAAAGGATGATCCGGGTAATGGTTTTGTAGAAATTTTTTTAAACTCTGATATACCATGCTTCCGCTAATTTTTGCAATTTGATTGCGTCACGATTTCGTACAAACCCAACACGTATATGATATCCATTAGTCATATAGTTTAACATCATACTTTATCTCATATATACCATCCACATATAAGTTAAGTCTTTAACCTTACTATACAGTCATACCATATATAGTATCATATTTAATCCACAAAACTCGATTGATAAAACTTTCACCGCCTTTTATCCTTAACGTTTCTCTTCTTAAGTTAAACATATTCGCATATCATTATTATCACATAAGACCACAATCAATACTAAATATATGTTATTTTAGTAAGTTATGGCATTTCAATAATTTAACCGTCAAAAATTGGATTCAAGTATCAACATATGATATCACATAGTATGTATGCATATTAAAGGATACTTCCTTGTTTGTATAACCTTTCCAAGTTCAATCATACATGGTATATTTCTAAATCACGGTCTCTAACGTCTTAGGGTCATACAACGCCATGAATTCACGTAAGTTATCATTCTTGCCATTTAGACATATAAGGTAATCATTTATTTTGTTGATAAGCATGCTCACATGTTTCTATGTCATGGATGCGTAACTCTAGTATTATTACTTGTTTAAAGACTCAATCGAACTTATGCGTGATTAACTTGCATCACATCTAACAAGTGTGTGTATATGTATGATGCCTTAAAATCACATTCAAACATGCTGAAAATATCAAAATTTAGAATCCTAATATGTCAAAGTCCACGTTCAAAGCTTATACTTTTGTTAGTAACGTTCACTAATGAGTTCAACATGCTCACACTATATCACGAATCATATAAACACAAGTCAACAGGTTCTTCATGCATTTCTAAACCATACTACTATGCTCACAAGATCAGAATATCAACATGGCATGTACGTATATCAAAGTTCATTTATAAACTCTAAGTTTGCTTCAACACTATAAGTCAGCACCAATCATGCATGCAACATAGTAAAACATGTTTGCGTTATCTCCATGTACTCCTATAGGCATGCTACTTATGTTCTCAAACTTGTTCTAAAGTGTTATCACAAGTTAGCATGTAACAGCCTGGATCAGAAGCAGAATCTGGAACTAGTGGCCGGCGCAGCTGCGCAGCGCCCCAGTTCAAAACTGGAGCAGCTGCGCAGGGCCTTGGCCAGCAAAACACAAATCTAGCACTGGCGCCGCTGCGCAGCACCCCAGTATAACCAAGGCGCAGCTGCGCCGTTACCTATACAAAGTAGGAAGCTCCTGCTTCGGCAGACATCAACCCAATTCCTAAAATTTCTTCACGAAAATAACCACATTGTATTTCAATATGCTTATAAGTCTATTATAACAACTAAACAAGCTTTCTATAATCCATTTGGCATGTTTTGCATCCATAATCAAGAATTGGAACTTGGACAGAAAATAAAAATGAAGAACAAGAATGAAGAACATGGAAAGATGATTATACCTCTGTTAGCTAATTGAACTTGTGCCAATTCACTCTTCTCTCCCAGCTGAACTATATGCTCACTCTCAAATCTCTCTTACTTATGAATTCTCAGCAAAATGAAAATGGAGAAGGAGAGCTTGTATTTATAGAAAAACTTTGATACGTATAATGCATATATACATCAAATTAAACCAACAGGAATGTGGGATTGCATGGTGGTTAATAGGAAGTTGGTAGATGGTTGTTGAATTCATCATGAATCCCACTCCCTTTCTCATCATGAGCTATGAAATGCCGAGTTTAAAGAAGATTTAGGCTTAGGCTAGCCTTGAGTATTTCACGTGTGCAAGGATTGTGACTATCAATATGGGACAAGGCATACTAACTCAGCATTTGTAGCAACATTCATTTATACACACACTTATGTTACTTTGCACATGTTATATACCTAGGTTGTATTCATATAATACATGCTTAGGTTGTAGTTTTAATGACATAATGTAATTCATATAATGTAGTAAGCGTAATTTGCACACATATAATCCATGTATTTTTTATCTTACCGATATAATTTAACCGGATACTCTCACATTACATCATCTTCTTTATTAAAAGCAATTGTTTACAATATATTCATGATGTATTATTTTAATGTATACTTCACCTACAATTGTCACATAGGCATAAATCATGTAGCTTATATAGTTTAATTAATCTTAATACATGGTTCCTATATATAGTATAGTCACATAATGTTGCACTACACTATATAATATAGTTGTATCCCATATACTTTATATGTTTAATTTTTGCATACTTGCACATAACAATTAATATAATCTTATTATATTAATAACTTACTTACTTATTTTATCATTCATAATGGCAATTAATCAATTAATAAAATATTAATTAATTCTTCCCTCATATATCAATGTAATCATTAATAACACTTAATTAATATTCATAGGATTAATTATCACATTAATAAATATAACTCTTATTATATTTATAAACAAGTTGCTTATTATTATTCTATTATTTGTAATAATAATAATCAACATATTATTAATCACCATTAATATTCCATCTTTTATAATAACAATTAAATAATAATTAATATTTGATTAATTATTCACGTAGTAATTTCTTCATTAATTAATATAATCATAAATATTTCTCATCACTGTTTCACACAAGGCATTCAACGAGTTTATCTCAAACTCCATATATTCTCAATTATAATAATTATTTAATTTAATATAATTGAGTTAACTCATCTCATAACACAAAATTATTTATATTCAGATAAATTCTCATTCCCATTAATATATTCATTTAATAATATATAGAAATTCTCAAGTATTACACACACTCCTTATCAATGATACGTTACATAAAGGTACAGTCAATAACTATTTTAAGAATTAAAATCTTTAGAAAATGCTCAAGAAAATTTTCGTACATGGAAGGCCATGCTTCTAAATTATAATAGATTTCATAGGACTTGAGAATTAACCTTGGTTGACCCAATAGACCCCAAAGAAGAACGAGAAGATTGCTATCCTTTTCATTCCAATGGTGGGTATTATCTTGCCATATAATTATCTCAATTGTCTCAAACTGAGAATTATATTTCAACCATACTCCAAGATTATATACGTAGTGCTCATAGATATAATCAGCAAATGGATGTGTACAATCATGTTTTATGATAACACGAAGTCGTATGTGATTAGACATCTTGTATGATAGTGGCAACACACCCTTCCAAAGTTGGGTTCACCTCACTCTATTTGGTTCACCAAAATCGACTGTTAAATGACGTATAAAATACGATACACACATTTAAAGTTCTCAATATAATTATTTCCGTACTGGTTTATGGGAAACTTCAACAGTTATAGACCATCGTTCTATTCCCCAGTTATCCCCGCTCGACCCAGCTACACTCTTATTGCCTGAAAGAAATTGTGAAGAAAATGGATTAGCACAAATAGCCTAGTAAAGAATATCATGACTAGCGATAATTAAATTATCAATAACCTTCATCAGAAATAAATCAGATATTTAGAACATATGGTAGATGATAAAAGTTTTTAACCATAGTTGCAGCGGAACGAACAATCCATTAGAAGAGTCAAATAGACCATGATGTCTATTATCTTCTCCATGTTAAAAGTCCACCAATAATATTTTATCTCTGTAACATCAATCAACAGTTCCTGTCCACAATCATGTAAATAGTTTATGATCATAATTATGTTGATAAATTCCTCTTCGCACCCAAGACAAGATAATTTTTATCACTTGTCTTTACCTGTAACACCAAAGATCATGATTATACCAAATTACAGTTCCTGTTCATAATCATGCTAATAATTTCATCTTTGCACTCAGGCCAAAGATATTCATTTGAAACATCAATGGTCATGAGCATGCCAAACATCTGTCCATCTTTGCACTACGTGCCAAAGATATTCAACCGTAACATCAATGATCATGATTATGCCAAACACCTATCCATCTTTGCACTACGGGCCAAAAATATTCAAGTTTCATATTTCAAAGATAACGATTTAAAATTTAATAAGAAGATTTAGGTAGATAAAAATTCAAGTGAAATGATATTAGATGAAACACACATCTCAAAGGAATATCTAATCATTTCAGAATTTATAGAAGGAATACTTGTAACAATGTGATCAATTCACCTTCGCACTTAAGCTAAAGATATTCAATTATAAAATCAATGATCATGATCATACCAATCAACAATTCATCTTTGCACCCCTGGCCGAAGAGAACCCATGGTCATGATCATACCAATAATCTACTCATCTTTGCACTCAAGTCAAAGAGAACTTTCATCACCATGATTATAAAAATGTTACATATGATGAATAGAAATAATAAGAATGATATGATCAAATTATCAACATGATAACTAATTGTGGAGTAAAATTCAAGAATGATATTCATATATCAAAAATAATTTGGACAGAAAAGAATAAAATTTCCTCGTGAATAATATCCCATGAATAGTATCGTACGTATGAATAGTACCCCAACATAAAAAGGTAAAAAATTCATAAGAAAGTTCAGACAAATATTCCGGTGAAATGATATTAGATGAAGCGCAAAACTCAAGGAATTTCTGATCATTTCAGAAATTATAGAAGCAATACTTACCGTAGTAAGTTTAAATTTAAGAATATGAAACGAAATATTATTATTTACATACTATAGAGTATGGAAGAAAATAATATTCCTTACGAATATTGAATGAAAACAACATCTTTTACGAGAAAAATAATTTTCTTTACCTTAGTAGAATACTAGATCTGACTGGAATATCGGATATTATGTTGAGAAAATCTTGCAATGTTATCCACACTCAAACTATTTTTATACTGACAAGAAATACGCTCAATATTATAGAGAGAAAATTTTCTGATTCTGGTGTGCTTTTTATTTCTAACTAAGCACCTTATTTATAGAAAAGTGGTAGCACACCACCTTTGACAAAGTTCATATGCGGATGATTTGCAGCCTACCTGTTTTGAAAACCAAGTATTCAAGGCAAATCATCTCACTTGCACCGTTTTTTCACATGTTTTTAAATTGAAACATTTATAATAAAAAAAACAATTCAAATTCAATTTGCTTTCTTCCACCTCATTTTATTCTTATACCATGAATTTATTATAATAATGTCACCATTTAAATTATACTATTATATTATCACATTATACTATTATAATGTAATATTATAATAATATATTTGAATGAATTATTTTATCGGAGAAGATAAAATGCCAACTTTCAACAAATGTCTCATACTAAAAATTTCTCAATTTATATCAAAATTAATTAAATATTTAATTATCATATTTATCAACAATCAACTATTATTCACTAATTAATATTACAGAATCACAATATTGATAACCAGGTCGTTGCCAAGAAAGAGGGGCTTTTCGATAAGAATTTTTCCTCATTGGCACGCAATTATATAACCTAACCCCTTTCCTCGACAGAACTTTCTAGACATTGTCAATAGTGTTATCTAATAATATCATTTGAATAATATGAGTAACTATTATTGATTTAATAATATAAAATATTGTGCAGTGGTTACTGTGATAATTATTGAATCAGTAATAAAAATTAATATGCAACTATCAATGTAGTAATTATTGAATCAATAACATAAAATACTAAACAGTAATTACTATAACAATTATTGAATGAGTGACTTCTTACGTAAGAATCAATAATTAGAAATTACTGTGCAACAATGCGTATTACTGTATTTTAACCACCGGGTATTTCAACAGTTTAACGGTAAAAGTTTTGCCGTTATTTTTAGAAAACTTATTCTTGTCGTTTTCTTCATCCGACAGTTTTTCGTTATTGGGCTCACCAATGACTGCGCCGTCGTACGAATATTCTTCGACAAAAAGAATATTCCACGACCAAACGAATATTCTCCGATACAATGAATATTTTTTGACCACTTGCTTACTTTGTAAAATTTACACTATCACCCATAATTTATCACATTTATCAAATCATCACCTTATTATTTAAAATAATATATAGAGAAAATTAAATCTTATTCATAAAAAGTTGGGGTTACAACTTCCCCTCTTTATAAAATTTCGTCCTCGAAATTGATGTACCTGGTAGTTCGAAGAGGTGATGATACCTTGCTTTCATTTCAGAATCTATCTTCCCGGTCATTTCTTCTGTATCATGATTTGTCCATTGCTCATCTCTTAGATTTCAAATATCATTCTAGAATACAGCTTCAAAACAAAGGTTAATTGACATATCACAAATTGTCAATTTATTAAGTAAGAAAATTCAGCTTAGGTAAGTCACACACTAGCGAAGTATATTACTTGTCTCTCCCTTCCTAGTTCTAGTCTCAGATCTCCGCCAGCAACCATATCCCTAAACTCTGATACCAACTGTGATGCCCCCAAAATAAGTCCACACAACCTATTCTGAGTCGCCAGAAATACATGATACATAATCTAAATACAAATCTTTTATATCAAATTGTCGTGCACAATACGACCACACATAAAGTGTGAGTTTTAATACAAATACAAGTACCCACACTCCTTATCAATGATACGTTACATAAAGGTACAGTCAATAACTGTTTTAGGAATTAAAATCTTTGGAAAATGCTCAAGAAAACCTTCGTACATGGGAGGCCATGCTTCTAAGTTATAATAGATATCATAGGACTTGAGAATTAACCTTGGTCAACCCAATAGACCCCAAAGAAGAACGAGAAGATTACTATCCTTTTTATTCCAATGGTGGATATTCTCTTGCCATATAATTATCTCAATTGTCTCAAACTGAGAATTATATTCCAACCATACTCCAAGATTATATAGGTAGTGCTCATAGATATAATCAGCAAGTGTATGTGCACAACCATGTCTTATGTTAACACGAAGTCGTATGTGATTAGACATCTTGTATGATAGTGGTAACACACCCTTCCACAGTTGGGTTCACCTCACTCTATTTGATTCACCAAAATCAACTGTTAAATGATGTATAAAATACGACACACACATTTAAAGTTCTCAATATAATTATTTTTGTACTGTTTTATGGGAAACTTCAATAGTTATAGACAATCGTTCTATTCCCCAGTTATCCCCTCTCGACCCAGCTACACTCTTATTGCCTGAAAAAAATTGTGAAGAAAAAGGATGAGCACAAATAGCCTAGTAAAGAATATCATGACTAAAGATAATTAAATTATCAATAGCCTTCATCAGTAATAAATCAAATATTTAGAACATATGGTAGATGATAAAAGTTTTTAACCATAGTTACAACGGAATGAGCAATCCATTAGAAGAGTCAAATAGACCATGATGTCTATTATCTTCTCCATGTTAAAAGTCCACCAATAATATTTTATCTCTGTAACATCAATCAACAGTTCCTTCCCACAATCATGTAAATAGTTTATGATCATAATTATGTTGATAAATTCCTCTTCGCACCCAGGACGAAAATAATTTTCATTACCTGTCTTTACCTGTAACACCAAAGATCATGGTTATACCAAATCACAGTTCCTGTTCATAATCATGCTAATAAATTCATCTTTGCACTCAGGCCAAAGATATTCATTTGTAACATCAATGGTCATGAGCATGCCAAACATCTGTCCATCTTTGCACTACGTGCCAAAGATATTCAACCGTAACATCAATGATCATGATTATGCCAAACACCTATCCATCTTTGCACTACGGGCCAAAAATATTCAAGTTTCATATTTCAAAGATAACGATTTAAAATTTAATAAGAAGATTTAGGTAGATAAAAATTAAAGTGAAATGATATTAGATGAAACGCACATCTCAAAGGAATATCTAATCATTTCAGAATTTATAGAAGTAATACTTACAACTATGTTGATCAATTCACATTCGCACTTAAGCTAAAGATATTCAATTATAAAATCAATGATCATGATCATACCAATCAACAATTCATCTTTGCACCCCTGGCCGAAGAGAACCCATGGTCATGATCATACTAATAATCTACTCATCTTTGCACTCAAGTCAAAGAGAACTTTCATCACCATGATTATAAAAATGTTACATATGATGAATAGAAATAATAAGAATGATATGATCAAATTGTCAACATGATAACCAATTGTGGAGTAAAATTCAAGAATGATATTCATATATCAAAAATAATTTGGACAGAAAAGAAAAAAATTTCCTCGTGAATAGTACCGTACATATGAATAGTACCGTACGTATAAATTGTACCCCGACATGAAAAGGTAAAAATTTCATAAGAAAGTTCAGGCAAATATTCCTGTGAAATGATATTAGATGAAGCGCAAAACTCAAGGAGTTTTTGATCATTTCAAGAATTATAGAAGCAATACTTACCGTAGTAAGTTTAAATTTAGGATTATGAAACGAAATATTATTACTTACATACTATAGAGTATGGAAGAAAATAATATTCTTTACGAATATTGAACGAAAACAACATCTTTTACGAGAAAAATAATATCCTTTACCTTAGTAGAATACTAGATCTGACTGGAATATCGGATATTATGTTAAGAAAATCTTGCACTGTTATCCACACTCAAACTATTTTTATACTGACAAGAAATACGCATAATATTATAGAGAGAAAATTTTCTGATTCTGGTGTGCTTTTTATTTCTAACTAAGCACCCTACTTTATAGGAAAGTGATAGCACACCACCTTTGATAAAGTTCATATGCGGATGATTTGCAGCCTACCTGTTTTGAAAACCAAGTATTCAAGGCAAAGCATCTCACCTGCACCTTTTTTTCACATGTTTTTAAATTTAAACACTTATAATAAAAAAATAATTCAAATTCAATTTGCTTTCTTCCACCTCATTTTATTCTTATACCATGAATTTATTATAATAATGTCACAATTTAAATTATAAAATTATACTATTATATTATCACATTATACTATTATATTGTAATATTATAATAATATATTTGAATGAAATATTTTATCGGAGAAGATAAAATACCAACTTTCAACAAATATTGTATGCAAAAAATTCCTCCATTTATATCAAAATTAAATAAATATTTACTTATCATATTTATCAACAATCAATTATTATTTATAATTAATATTACAGAATCACAATATTGACAACCAGGTCGTTCCTAGAAAGGAGGGGCTTTCCTATAAGATTTTTTTCTCATTGGCGCGCAATTATATAACCTAATCCCTTTTCTCGATAGAACTTTCTAGACATTGTCAATAATGCTATCTAATAATATCATTTCAATAATATGAGTGATAATTATTAATTTAATATTATAAAATACTGTGTAGTGGTTACTGTGATAATTATTGAATCAATAATATAAAATAATATGCAACTATCAATGTAGCAATTATTGAATCAATAATATAAAATACTGAACAATAATTACTGTAACAATTATTAAATGAGTGACTTCTTACGTAAGAATCAATAATTAGAAATTACTGTGCAATACCGTATACCACTGTGCAACAACGCGTATTACTGTACTTTATCCACCGGGTATTTCAACAGTTTAACGGTAAAAGTTTTGCTGTTATTTTTAAAAAACTTATTCTTGTCGTTTTTCTTCATCCGACAATTTTTCGTTATGGGGCCCACCAATGATTGCGCCGTCGTGCGAATATTTTCCGACAAAACGAATATTCCTCGACCAAATGAATATTCCCCGACACAATGAATATTTTATGATCACTTGCTTACTTTGTAAAATTTGTACATATCACCCATAACTTATCACATTTATCAAATCAACACCTTACTATTTAAAATAATATATAGAGAAACTTAAATCTTATTCATAAAAAGTTGGGGTCTTACAAAAATAATATTCTTTATCTTAATAGGAAAGTAGTTCTGACTGGAATAACGGATATTATGTTAAGAAAATCTTGCACTGTTATCAATACTCAAAATATCCTTATACTTACAAGAAATACGCTCAATATTAAAGAGAAAGAATTTTTTAATTCTGGTGTGAGTTTCATTATTTAACTAAGCAACTTATTTATAGAAAAATGCTAGCACACTAAGTTTGACAAAATTCACATGCGGATGATTTTTGCAGCATACTTGTTTTGAAAATAAGGTATTCAAAACCAAGCTTCTCACTTCCACCATTTCTTCACATGTTTTACTATTTAAACAATTATAATTTATAAAATTATACAATTATAATATATTATAATAATATATTTCAATGAATATTTTATCGGAGAAGATAATTATAATCCCAAAAAAAAATATGTCAAACTTTCAACAAATATATCATCCTAAAATTCCTCCATTTATATAAAAATTTAACAAATAGTTTACTTTTTATATTTATCAACAAATTTCCTTTTATTCATCAATTATTTACAACTCTTAAATCTTTCAAAAATTATTTCTAATTAATATTATAGAATCACAATATTAACAACCAGATTATAACACCCCGAACCCGATATAGGCCCGAAGTGCTACACACCGCAAGCCCAAAGGCCCGCAAGGCAACAATATCAATAAAGCACATCCCAAACAAAACAACTCAATAATAATCTTAACTTAAAATCCAATTTAAATTAATCTAAATCAAATACCAATAAATATCACATTCAGATAACGGAGATGCAGCTCCTCGAAACTAAGAGTTTTATCAAAATCAATCAACAAAAGAAACAATGTCTAAAATTAAACTCCAGCTATTCCAAGCGTATCAAATAAGTGCTCAACTTTCAACGATGGGACCTGTAAAAAAATCTGTAAGGGGGTGAGCGATGAAGCCCAGCAAGTAGCAATCCTCCCTATCTAGCCGAATCAAGTACAATTTGTAAAACACTTTTTCGAAATAACTTTTGTTCAATAACAATAGTACATAAGCTTTCAAAACTAAAACAATTCAAAAATTGATTTCAATGTATATCATATATCTTTTAATCCACAGCCTTAGCGACTAAGGTTACAATATCCCTATAACACGGTCCAAAAGTTCGATAACGTTATGATACGCACCCTACTAAGGTATCTATAAAAATGCACGCTCCCCGAAGGTCATCTAAAAGGTGTGCGCCATAGTAAGTCCTATATTAGCTCCGGAACTAAACGTAATCAATAACGGGTTCTATACATAGTCAGACTGAGGATTTCAAAATAATTTCTCAATATTATCGATATTCTAAACAATATTTTTTCACAGTTCAAAATCATATAATCTCATTTCACAGTTCAAAAATAAATACTTGATTCGAATTTTAAAATAAAAGAACATAACGGTTCAATTTAAATGGAAGCCTTAAATAAAACATAACAAACTTGAAACCATTCATTTAGGCATCCGAATAATTTTTAAGGCATACATATAAATAACGATAATTTTAAAAATACTAAATAGTTCGGAAAGCCACTTACCTCGATATTGCGAAATACAAAAAATATTAGCCGAAAAAATCATAAATATAAATTAGAACAAATAGAAATCATTAGGATAAAATATCCTACCTCAAACGTATTTTTATTTCATATTTTATACACACTGATACTTATTATTTATTTATTTTTAATTAATATACCTGAAATTATAATGATTTTTTGAATTTATAATAACTTAAATACTTTAGCTTTAAAATTAAACTATTTTCTGTTAATCTACCTAACCAACAAACACCAATACACATACATATAATGGCAACAACCTGCCATGATCATGAACATATGCTATAAGCTTTTATATATATACAGGTAACTTTTAATTAACTTCGTGACACCACCCACGTGCACAAACACACACACACACACACACACACACATATATATAATAGAGCTAAGATGTTCCTTATCCACACGTATACATATATACTTGCAGGCATGATAGTCAATTTATAAATATACAACCCACCAATCAAATTACAAAATATGCAATTAAACTCTGTTGAAATTTCCGCACACTAATACCAAAATAATTATATACATATATGTGGTTTTAGAAAAAAAATCTCATATATTTTCACAAAACTTAGATACATAACACCATTTTTAGGATCTTTTTATTATTATAATCGTTGTTTTAAAATATCTAATCATTCATATGAATCAACTTATAATTGAAAAAGAATGGTTTAGGTTTACCTTTGAGTTTTCTTCTTTTCTTCTTCTCTGTTCTGCAATACTCCAAAGCCAAATAGTTTTTACGTTCTTTTCTTTCTCTCTCTCATTATTTAAATATATGTAATTCCTTTCCAAAATAGGTTACTAGGTAAAAGAGTCCTTTTAAAATTAAAAGTTTGTTACAACTTAAATGACTTATCTTCTCCTTATAGATTTTAAATATGTATAATTAATTATTAGTTACACTTCTATTATCTAATTATATTATTTTATTATCTTTTATCTTTTTTTTAAAGACGTGTATTACATTCTACCCACCTTAAAAGAATTTGGTCCTCCAAATTCCCAAATCACAATTCTAAAGGAAACATAAATATTACATGATCAAGAAAATTTATTATTTAACTAAGTAGCACAATTGACAAAAGAGATACATACCTTAATTCTTGGTGCCTGAAAGCAGAAACACAAGTCCTCGATTTGGTCCTAAACTTGCCAAGGTTATTTCATCTTTCCCATCTCTTTTCGGTGGAGGGTTCTTGGGGCATTATGCAATCCTATGGCCGAAATCTCCACAATGAAAACACGCTCCCGTATTCCAACTACATTCCTTGTCTAGGTGGTTCCTACCACACCTCGAACACTTCAGCGTGTTCTCTTGATTCCATTGATTTCCTCTAAATTTAGTGGTTTGCGTATTCAACTTCTTTGTAGGTCCTCCATGGCTCGAATCTTCCCTAGATGGTTCTTCCCTCTTATTGTTCTTCCCTCTCTCCATTTTTTCTAAGCCCTTCTCCATCACTAACGCCTTATTGAGCACCGCATCATATGTGGGCAGCTCAAAAGACGCCACACCATGTCTTATGTCGGCTCATAACCCATCCTCCAACCTACGTGATTTTGTCTCCTCATCTGCTACCAAGGTCGGTGCATACTTGGCGAGCTTTGCAAATTCGACTTCAGATTGAGCAACTGTCTTACTCCCTTATTCAAGCCTAATAAATTCCCTCTCCTTTTGTGCCCGAATCGTTCTAAGAAAGTACTTGTTGGTAAACGCCTCCTTGAACATGGTCCAAGTGTAAGGTTCGGGATTCCCTTCATGCTTTCTTTTCATCCATGAGCCACCAATCATAAGCTCCACCCTGAAGTTGGTAGACCGGCAACGTTACCTTATTAGCCTCACTACTACCTAGCAAATCAAATGCCTTCTCCATTTCTTTAATCCATTTCTAAACGATGGAAGGGTCCGTAGCCCCTTCAAAGATTGGGCGGTTCAATCGCTTGAATTCTGCTACTATGCCACGCTGCCCAGGTTGTTGGTTCTGCACTAGCTGAGCTAAAGTAGTAGCCAGCTGAGTCAGACCATTAGCGCTAAAATTGGTGTTAATAGGGTTGATTCTTCTAGGCGGCATTTTCCTACACAAAAAGCAATCCTCACTCAACAACACTATACAAATTTAGTAACAAAAAAGGATCAAGCTAAAAGCACACACATAATTACAATTCCAAAACTCCCAATTAGTCTCGAGTACCAAACCTCAAACAATATATAGATTTTTTTACCTTATTCTATATTTAATTTTAGAATTCTTAAATTTAGTAAAAACTATAACCCACAGCTAATTCCCAAAATCACTCCTCAGGAAATATGGGTGTTTTTTAACCAAACACATTGCGAGGGGACATTGCATTGATACCACCTCTGTAACACCCCGAACCCGATATAGGCCCGAAGTGCTACATGCCACAAGCCTAAAGGCTCGCAAGGCAACAATATCAATAAAGCTCATCCCAAACAAAATAACTCAATAATAATCTTAACTTAAAATCCAACCATAAATATATTTTAAATCAATCCAAATAAAATACCAATAAATACCACATTCAAATAACGGAGACGCAGCTCCTCGAAGCTAAGAATTTTATCAAAATCAATCAATAAAAGAAACAATGTCTAAAATTAACCTCTAGCTATTCCAAGCGTATCAAATAAGTGCTCAACTTTCAACGATTAGACCTGTAAAAATCTGTAAGGGGGTGAGCGATGAAGCCCAGCAAGTAGCAATCCTCCCTATCTAGTCGAATCAAGTATAATTTGCAAAACATTTTTTCGAAATAACGTTTGTTCAATAACAATAGTACATAAGCTTTCAAAACTAAAACAATTCAAAAATTGATTTCAATGTATATCATATATCTTTTAATCCATAGCCTTAGCGACTAAGGTTACAATAGCCTTGTAACACAGCCCAAAAGTTCGATAGCGTTATGATACGCACCCTACTAAGGTATCTATAAAAATACATGCTCCCCGAAGGGCATCTAAAAGGTGTGCGTTTTAGTAGGTCCTATATTAGCTCCGAAACTAAACGTAATCAATAACGGGTTCTATACATAGTCAGACTGAGGATTTCAAAATATTTTCTTAATATTATCAATATTCTAAACGATAATTTTTCATAGTTCAAAATCATATAATCTCATTTCACAGTTCAAAAATAAATACTTGATCCGAATTTTGAAATAAAAGAACGTAACAGTTTAATTTAAATGGAATCCTTAAACAAAGCATAACAAATTTGAAACCATTCATTTAGGCATCCGAATAATTTTTAAGGCATACATATAAATAACGATAACTTTAAAAACACTAAATAGTTCGGAAAGCCACTTATCTCGATATTGCGAAATACGAAAAGTATTAGCTGAACAAATCCTAAATATAAATTTAGAACAAATAGAAATCATTAGGATCAAATATCCTACTTCAAACGTATTTTTATTTCATATTTAATTATACACATTAATACTTATTATTTATTTATTTTTAATTAATATACCTGAAATTATAATGATTTTCTGAATTTATAATAACTTAAATACTTTAGCTTTAAAATTAAACTATTTTATGTTAATCTACCTAACCAACAAACACCAATACACATACATATAATGGCAACAACCTGCCATGATCAAGAACATATGCTATAAGCCTTTATATATATACAGGTAACTTTTAATTAACTTATTGACATCACCGTGCATATATATATATATATATATATATATATATATAATAGAGCTAAGATGTTCCTTATCCACACACATACATATATACTTGCAGGCATGATAGTCAATTTATAAATATACAACCCACCAATCAAATTACAAAATATGCAATTAAACTTTATTGAAATTTTCGCACACTCATACCAAAATAATTATATACATATATGTGGTTTTAGAAAAAAATCTCATTTATTTTCACAAAAATTAGATACATAACACCATTTTTAGGATCTTTTTATTATTATAATCGTTGTTTTAAAATATCTAATCATTCATATGAATCAACTTATAATTGAAAAAGAATGGTTTAGGTTTACCTTTGAGTTTTCTTCTTTTCTTCTTCTCTGTTCTGCAATACTCCAAAGCCAAATAGTTTTTTACGTTCTTTTCTTTCTCTCTCTCGTTATTTAAATATATGTAATTCCTTTCCAAAATAGGTTACCAGGTAAAAGAGTCCTTTTAAAATTAAAAGTTTGTTACAACTTAAATGACTTATTTTCTCCTTATAGGTTTTAAATATGTATAATTAATTATTAGTTACACTTCTATTATCTAATTATATTATTTTATTATCTTTTATCTTTTTTTTAAGCCGGGTATTACATTTTACCCACCTTAAAAGAATTTGGTCCTCCAAATTCCCAAATCACAATTCTAAAGGAAACATAAATATTACATGATCATGAAAATTTATTATTTAACTAAGTAGCACAATTGACAAAAGAGCTACATACCTTAATTCTTGGTGCCTGAAAGCTGAAACACACGTCCTCGATTTGGTCCTAAGCTTGCCAAGGTTATTCCTCCTCTTTCCCATCTTTTTTCGGTGGAGGGTTCTTGGGGCATTGTGCAATCCAATGGCCGAAATCTCCACAATGAAAATACGGTCCCGTATTCCAATGACATTCCTTGTATAGGTGGTTCCTACCACACCTCGAACACTTCATCTTGTTCTCTTGATTCCATTGATTTCCTCTAAATTTAGTGGTTTGCATATTCAACTTCTTTGTAGGTCCTCCATGGCTCGAATCTTCCCTAGATGGTTCTTCCCTCTTATTGTTCTTCCCTTTTTACATTTATGTTAAGCCCTTCTCGATCACTAACGCCTTATTGAGCACCGCATCATATGTGGGCAGCTCAAAAGATGCCACACCATGTCTTATGCCGGCTCGTAACCCATCCTCCAACCTATGCGCTTTTGTCTTCTCATTTGCTACCAAGGTTGGTGCATACTTGGGAAGTCGCAAATTCAGCTTCATATTGAGCAACTGTCTTACTCCTTTGTTCAACCCTAATAAATTCCTTCTCCTTTTGTGCCCGAATCGTTCTAAGAAAGTACTTGTTGGTAAACGCCTCCTTGAACACGGTCCAAGTGTAAGGTTCGGAATTCCATTCATGCTTTTTTTTTCTCCATGAGCCACCAATTATAAGCTCCACCCTGAAGTTGGTAGACCGCCAACGTTACCTTATTAGTCTCACTACTACCTAGCAAGTCAAATGCCTTCTCCATTTCTTTAATCCATTTCTAAACGATGGAAGGGTCTGTAGCCCCTTCAAAGATTAGGCGGTTCAATCGCTTGAATTCTTCTACTATGCCACGCTGCCCAGGTTGTTGGTTCTGCACTAGTTGAGCTAAAGTAGTAGCCAGCTGAGTCAGACCATTAGCGCTAAAATTGATGTTAATAGGGTTGCTTCTTCTAGGCGGCATTTTCCTACACAAAAAGCAATCCCCACTCAACAACACTATACAAAGCTAGTAACAAAAATGGATCAAGGTAAGAGCACACACATAATTGCAATTCAAAAACTCCCAATTAGTCTCGAGTACCAAACCTCAAACAATACATAGATTTTTTTTACCTTATTCTATATTTAATTTCAGAATTCTTAAATTTAGTAAAAACTATTACCCACAGCTAATTCCCAAAATCACTCCTCAGGAAATATGTGGGTTTTTCAACCCAACACATTTCGAGGGGCCACTGCTCTGATACAACCTCTGTAACACCCCGAACCCGATATAGGTCAGAAGTGCTACACATCACAAGCCCAAAGGCCCGCAAGGCAATAATATCAATAAAGCGCATCCCAAACAAAACAACTCAATAATAATCTTAACTTAAAATCCAACCATAAATCATATTTAAATCAATCCAAATCAAATACCAATAAATACCACATTCAAATAACGGAGATGCAACTCCTCGAAACTAAGAGTTTTATCAAAATCAATCAATAAAAGAAACAATGTCTAAAATTAAACTCCAGCTATTCCAAGCGTATCAAATAAGTGCTCAGCTTTCAACGATGGGACATGTAAAAATCTGTAAGGGGATGAGCGATGAAGCCCAGCAAGTAGCAATCCTCCCTATCTAGCCAAATCAAGTACAATTTGCAAAATACTTTTTCTAAATAACTTTTGTTCAATAACAATAGTACATAAACTTTTAAAACTAAAATAATTCAAAAATTGATTTCAATGTATATCGTATATCTTTTAATCCACAGCCTTAGCAACTAAAGTTACAATAACCCTGTAACATGGCCCAAAAGTTTGATAGCGTTATGATATGCACCCTACTAAAGTATCTATAAACATGCACGCTCCCTGAAGGGCATCTAAAAGGTGTGCGCCTTAGTAGGTTCTATATTAGCTCTGGAACAAAACGTAATCAATAACGGGATCTATACATAGTCAGATTGAGGATTTCAAAATATTTTCTCAATATTATCGATGTAAGACCCCGAATTTTATGAAATAAAAGTATTCAATTTTACTTATAATTATTATTCTATTTAGTAAATGGTTAAATTGATAAAAGGTTAAAGTTAAGCGTGATATGTGCAAATTTTACAAAGTAAGGAAGTGGTCATATAATATTCGTTTGGTCAAAGAATATTCGTTTGTCGAAGAATATTTGTACGATGACGCAGTCATTGGTGGGCCCCATAACAGAATAACTGTCGGATATAGAAAGCGATAGAAGTAACATTTTTATAAAAATAAACTTTTACCGTTAAACTGTTGAAATACCCGGTGATAAAAGTACAGTAATACGCGTTGTTGCATAGTGGCACACGATGTTGCATTGTATTTCTAATTATTGATGCTTACATTAGAAGTCACTCAGTATTTCATTCAATAATTGTTATAGTAATAATTGCATAATATTTTATATTATCAAATCAATAATTGCCATAACACAGTAACTCGTATTATTAAAGTGATATTATTAGATAACATTATTTATAATGTCTAAAAAGTTTTGTCGAGGAAAGGGGTTAGGTTATTTAATTGCGCGCCAGTAAGAAGAAATTTTTATCGAAAGCCCCTTCTTTCCTTGGAACGACCTAGTTGTCAATATTGTGATTTTATAATATTTATTGTGAATAATAATTGATGAATAAAAATATAATAATTGGTTCAATTTTATAAATGGAGGAATTTAGAATGGGATATTTGTTGAAAGTTTGACATATTTTCTGAGAAATCGTAATTATTTTTCCCGATAAAATATTCATTCAAATATATTATTATAATACTATATTATAATAATATAAGGTGATAATAATAGTATAATAGTATAATCTTTTTTATTTAGTAATACTATTAAATATATAAATTGTTACATATGAATTAATTGGGGTGGAGATGATTAAATTGTATTTGAATTCTATTTCAAAGTTTGATTATTGGTGGGGTGGGTGGCAATTATGGGAGGGGCCACATTTATTAAAGTTATTGCAAGATTTATAATACTTGAGGGATTAAATTAAAAATAGAGGTAATGATGAAGGTATTAATGTGTAATTTGCCACCTTTCTCCTAGCCTATAAATACTCCCCATCCATTCATTATTTCATAACATTTTACAAACTAAAGTTATAATCAAGAATTAGAAGGAGAGAATAAGAGAGAAAAAAGAAGAGTATTCTGCTACTACACTATTGCAGTATCCAATCTTCTACTGAGGTAAGGGGTATTATTTCTTTCGTATTCATGAAGAATGTTATTTTCTTTCAATACTCATAAGGGTTGTCATTCTATTCCTTATTAAGATGTGGGAATAACCTGTCTACGCAGATTACCGCATACATGGTGAATAACCTTTCGTATTCATTGTTTATTAATCTATGGGAATAACCTGTCTACGCGGACTACCGCATGCCTGGTGAAAAATTCTTCGTATTGATTCTATTCCATATTAATCTGTGGAAATAACCTGTCTACGCGGACTACCTGCCTGGTGAATAACCCTTCATATTCATTCTTTATTAAAGTTGTGAAAATGATCTGTCTACGCGGATTACTGCATGACGGGTGAAAATTCATTTACAGTTTCGTATATTCTTTCATACTCGTATAAAATATTATTTCAATGGAATGATGGGTATGAACTTTCTTATTGAAATTTTAAATATGATTATGTCGGGGTATTATTCTTGTCGGGGTACTATTCATGACAAAAATTGGTTTATTTTTCTGTCCAAATTATCTTTGATTTATGAATCTTATTCTTGAAATTGGATCCATATTTTTATTTTTATGTTGACAATTTAGACATTATTGAACTCTGGATAAATTAAATTATAAATCTCGTATATTTGTCCTTGATCTCACTTGATTCATTCCTTATATCATTGTCATAATTCTCAGGCTAAAATTTTGGTTAAAGTTATCTTTGGCCCGTAGTGCAAAGATGAACTGTTAATTGATATCTTTGGCCCGTAGTGCAAAAATAAACTATTGTTTGATGAATATCTTTGGCCTTTGTGGCAAATATGAGATGTTGATTGGTATAATCACGACAATTGATTTTACAGTTGTATGTCTTTGGCCCGTAGTGCAAAGATGGACTGTTAATTGGCATGACTATTGGTTTTATTGTTGTATGTCTTTGGCCCGTAGTGCAAAGATGGACTTTTGTTTGGCATGATCATGACCATTGATATTACAGTTGAATATCTTTGGCTCGTAGTGCAAAGATAGACAATTGATTGGTATGATCATGACTATTGATGCTACGTTTGAAGGTCTTTGGTGTAGAGTGTGAAGAAGATATTATTATTAAGTGTCTTTAGCCTTTGTGGCAAGGACATTGAGTGAAAGTTATATTAAGCCTTTGTGGCAAGGAGAAACTATTGATTTACATGATTATAAACATGAATTGTGAATTAATATAACCATAATCTTTGGTGTTACAGGTAAAGACAGGTGATGAAAATTATCTTCGTCCTGGGTGCGAAGAAGAATTTATCAACATAATTATGATCATGAACTATTTACATGATTGTGGACAGGAACTGTTGATTGATGTTACATGGATGAAATATTATTGGTGGACTTTTAACATGGAGAAGATAGTAGACATTATGTTCTACTTTGTGACAACCCGAAAAATCGGATTGTCCAAAAAATTTAGATTAAAGAATTAATAATTAATAAAAGGTATTTTATTGATTATATTCTGTGATATATGGTTATTAATCATTCTATGACATAAGATGACTAGAAATGGGGAGGATTCTGGCTATGAGCTAGAATGAACGAGTATGAATTTTCAAGACGAAAATAAAAGATTTTCGGGAATAAAAATATTTCTGAGAAAAAGACGAAATATAAACTATTTATGTATGAAACCTAAGGGTTAGGGTTTAACCCTAAGGGTTAGGGTTTGAAGTTAGGGTTTTGACCCTAAGCCTTTCCGGGAGATTAGAATGTTAGAATGACATTCTGTCGAAAGATTTGACAAACAATATACCGTGAAAAGTTAAGTTAGCTGAGAAAAGTTTTCTCGGAAAGAAAATGACAAAAATTACTATTCATCCGTTTCTGCTCGGGAATTATTTTGAAATTTCGAGAAACTCGTAATGATAGGATTTTGAGACAAGATCGAATATGTAATAATATTTTATTTATGGCTCGCGAAGTTTTCGCGTAGGAACTTAAAATCCTAAGCGTTAAGGAAAGTAAAATCAATGATTAAATTGATTACGTATAATAATAAATGATTATTATACGGAATGTATACGAGTATAATACGAGTTATTATACGAGTATAATACGAGGAGGATACAAGAATTAATACGTCGTATAATATAAATTTTATACGAAGTAAATAGATTTAAATTGAATTAAATCTAAGGAATTAAACCCGTGGGTCGAACCAAAGGGTTAATGGGTGGGTTAAACCCATGGGCCAAACCATGGGGAAACCCATGAGCTTGTGATGACACAAGGATGACATCACCACCATGATGTCATAAACTTGGTGGGAAAGCAAGTTTAAGGAGGTGGCCAAACTTGGGGCCAAAGAAAGGTTGAGGACGTTGGGCCTAAGTTACCATTATGCCCTAAGTCTTGCTAGCCTATAAATAAAGAGGCCTTGTCTTCATTTTTCATTGTTTGGAAATCACCAACTCATATGAGAGAGAGAGAAAGCTTGAGAGCTTGAAGAAGAAAGAGAAAAGAAGAGTAAGAGCTTGATGAGCAATCAAGGAAGCTAGAAGAAGCTAGTCTAAGACTTTGTCAAGAACAAAGTCACAAGCTTAAGAACACTTATAAGGTATAAGTGTTAAATCTTAATCTTCATCTTTCTTTAATTTCAAAGATTTATAGAGAGGTGAAAATGGACAAAGCATGAATGTTAGGAAGTTTGGAGATTGGTAGTAGTGGACTTTAAAACACTAAGAACCAAGAATAAGTAAAATCATAAGTGAATGGTTAAAGGAGTTAATGAAGAAATGTGTTAAAACCTTGAAATGGTTAATTAAACCATAATGAATGGTTAATGAAAGAAAAGAAGAATAGAAGATGTTAGTGGATGATCCGGATGAGTTATATGAACTCTTCGATGTTATAAGGGTGAATTATCAAACTTATAACGTTAGAATGCGAGAAAACATAAAATCATAATCATAACATTGATTAAGAACGAAGAACGAACGAAGAACACGAAGAACGTAATGAAGAAAGCCATTAAAACTTAGATGTTTTAGATGGTGAGAATAAAAGATGAACAACCGATGGATTGATTCCATTTAGTTTGACGTAAAAATATCGAGAAACAAAGATTCGGCAGAAGTTTATGCGATTAGACGTTAAGCGTCAAAATCGTAAAATTTCCTGGAATGAAAGTCAAAAGTCGCCGTGTGATTCAGAAATAATGGTTTTCGATTGCAACACGTGTAAATATTTAAACAAGACTTGCGAGAGCAAGAATGAACGAATTCGGAGTTAAAACGAAGAAACGAGCGTCGAACGTTCGCGAACGTTTGACGAACACGTAAAAATGGACTAATCGGTGAAATTCTCACCGACGGATTCGAAAACGAATTCCGACTTGATAGGATGGTAGTGCATGTCATTTGTGAACTTTTGGCTTTGGAACGAACCAATTTCGAGTTATAACGATCACGTTATGGACTCGAGAATTTTAGAATTTTCAAAGACTTAGAAATTTTTCTGAGCTGCAGGGCTAGCGCCGCGGCGCCACCCAATAGGCTTAATCCGACGCCGCAGCGCCACTTTTGGGAGAAATCTCTGGAGGGGTAGCGCCGCAGCGCCACTCCAAGGGGAAAATCTGGCGCCGCAGCGCCAGCATGTTAGAAAATTCTGACATTGCTAGTAAGTACTTAACCTTTTGCATATCAATTAATGGGCTAGCAAGTGATGTAATGTAAGCTTTAAACAACATGTTTAATCAATGTTTATGAGAGTTAAACGTTGAACAAAGGTAATTGAACTTAAGCTTGGAAACATTAACCAAAGTTTAAGTTGAAGAACAAGTTAAGATTTCGTCGATCATCATACTTAGTGATAATTGATGAGATATCGAGTGAACATAGAATTCACTTAATGTAACACTTAAAACAAGTGATTTAAACCTCAAGTCAAGGTTGACTGAGATTAAGAGACGAGTAACGTGAATGCCGGATACGTGAACGTTTCTCATGAATCGTATTGGCGTTGAGTGAACGTTCTAAGTATACATTGGTTGTATAACTTAGATGTGACACCCCCAAATCCGTGTACTTCGTTTTCACATGATTTGGTGTTCACTTTCTAACTATAACAAACATCTACCCAATATATCTCAAAATAAATTACAATCTTTATATAAAATCTCCCTTAAAACAAGGGTTACAACCATAAAAAAACAATCCCAGGGTTACTCTAATCTTGACATAAACAATAAAGTGCGAAACAAAAACATGACATAAAAGTCTTATTACAATCACTTCAAAATAATTAAACAAGTCTTCACTTGTTCATCTTTCCCTTGCCTTTACTCGTAGATGGGGCATCAACGTTATTAACCTTAACTGCAATTGTTATTTAATGCAAGAGTGAGCAAACAACAGCTCACTGGAGTTTAACAATAATAAATACATGAAAGGATATCTTTAAAAAGATCTGAATAACTTAGCTTACTTCAACAATAAAGAATTGAATAATAATTCTCTATCAACATTAAAATTCGAATATAGAATTTATCTGAGGGTCATAAGACCTTTGAACTCTTGTCCTAGGTTATAAAAATTTCTATTTAAACCTTTAACAGTCAATAAGACTATGGACCTTAACTCGTACTTAGGGGGATCAGCCCTTTGTACCATGTATTGTGCACAAACATCTTAACGCTATGCGTAGTAACCTCCCCTAATAATTAGGGTTGTTCAACTCAGTAATTTGAATTCAAGTCCGCACCAAAGAAAGTTTGGTTTGGATAAACTTACAAGGGTAATTTAGAATTCACGTTCATCAACTAAGGATTAGTTGAATCGACTTTCAATAATTCATAAATAAAAGAATTATGAATTAACATATGCTTTAGAAGTAAACTTAAAGCATTTATAATAATAAACTAGATCTTACTTGAACAATAAGTCAAGATCTTTTCTGTTAAGTAAATAATTGTCTAGTACAGAAATGAAAAGGACATTCTCAACAATGAATATATGAACTCAAAGAACTAGCGTAAAAATAGCGAGTTTAGGGTTTAGAAGACTTGCCTTACGCGCAAGCTACTTAACTCAATCACGTACTTTAACACTTCCTACATACATACATATTCAATCACAATAACCTAAATTAGTTAACACGTAACTAATTCACATAAGTGGTTAACCCTCATAGTTAACTCACTCTAACTAAATAAATAATAATAATCAACCATCATATAGTTAATTACATCACACACATGCTTACATAATTAGATTAATTATGTATTTAGCTAAATTATAATTAATCAATTACAATTCAAATATTTAATCTAATTATAATTACTTAAATTATAATCACAACTTAAACTATAAACAATTATAATTTAAAATTAATTAAACTACATCATGCATTATAATTACACAATTTACAATTAATCGTGCATTTATCAATTATAATCTATAATAATCATGCATTTATTAAATTATAATTACATAAATTATAATTTAAATTAACATCTAATTGATTAAAATAAATAAACTTCTATACATTATAATTTCACAGAATTATAATTTAAATTAAACATTTACTCTTAATTATAATTAATCAAATTATAATTAAGTAACTTATTTTACAATTAAACAATTATAGCTTATAATTTAAATACTATATTAAGGTTTTCAAAACTTCTTTTTCTCAAATTATAAAATTGTCAACTTCATGTTAAGACATGTTATAGTCACTGAATACATGTTCATCATCATAACCAACTTAATTTAGGCTATCAAATAAGACTTCACAATCCAATCAAACCAACTCACTGCCTCTGCACGGCCAGCGGCGCAGCCACAGACCTTGGCACCGGCGCAACTGCGTAGATGTTAAGTCTGTGAAAGGCAGCTGACGCAGCTGTGTTGCTTCTGGCTGTGTTACCGGCGCAGCTGCGCAGGAACACGGACAGAGGCAGACAGAAATGGCACCATGCTTCACCGATTAACCCATACAAGCGAACAACCAATAATTACAAGCTACTAGAACAACGTATAGCACATACTTGAGACAATACACACATATAACATGTTTCCAAACACAAAAACCATCTAAACAACAATAATCAAAAGTTTTAGAAATTAAATTTGATATTTTTCATAAAACTCATATTTCCTCAAAACAATTCTCTATAATTCAAATTCTCCACCAATTTAAATTACAATACATGCATTATTATCATGACTGAAGATAACATTACGAAAATATTCCAAATAGGCATATTGACACACAATTGAATCATAACATTTACTCTAAAACTCAACCAAATATATAAATTTCATAAGAACACATATCCTCCATTAGAACATGTTTATACAATCAATTTGATTTCTGAAAATCATTGTTTATGGCATACACTTCATATATAAACCACATGAATGCATTCTATATCAACAATCAATGATTATACAATTCCACGAAAACTTAATTTTAACAGAGACTGAATATAAAACATATAACCTGAGTTCTATAATAATTTAAAGATTATAGATGGTACCTTTTGCTAATAGGTTGACAGAGAAGATGATGTGAGTTTGATTCTAGCAATTCTTTCTCCTCTTTTCTCTTCTTCTCCAACTCCTCTCTGCTCACTCTTTTCTTCTTAGTCTCAGACTTAGGAAAACTAATGTAGTTCTTTCCTCTTAACGTAATATACATATATAACTGATATAATAATGTACGTATACTAATTACACTTAATACTATAATTAACTTAGCGGTTACACAAATTCAAAAGCCTTTTGGCTTGTTTGGCAGCAGAAAAATTTCAAAACTAGTTTTATTAAATGAAACATGGTTTTGGGTAAATCAGGTTTAAGCTGGTGTAAGAGCCCTGTTTGGCACAAACCTTTTTTAAAATAAAAGTAAGGGCCTTGTTTGTTTAAAATCATTTTTAAAACTCTTTTCTTTACTTTAATAAATCATTTTAACACATACGTTAATGTCACACTTTAATTAATTAAATCATTTAACAACTAATTTAATCAATTAAAATTCAACATTAATTAATCACATAAAAATTTGCCACATAAATATAATTACTCGCTAATTATAATTCATGTAACACTTCATCACATAATTCATCTAATTCAATTATCTCAATTAAATTAGAAGTATAATATAGAATTAATATACACATTCATTTAATTAATATATAACACTTAATTAAATCACTCCATAAATCACATAATTTATTTATTTAACTCAATAAATAATTCACATAAAATATTTATTTAACTCAATAAATATTAAAAATTATTATATAAAATCTCAATCGTTACAATCTTCCCTCCTTAAAAGGATTCTGTCCCCAGAATCACACATAAAAAAATCTCGTCTATTACATTCTTCCCTCCTTAAAAGGATTCTGTCCCCAGAATCGGTACCTAAGGGATTATGCAAAACTAAGTAAATAAATGCGGATAAGATTTCATCATAACATCTTCGAGTTCCCACGTAGCTTCTTCAGCACTGTGGTTCCTCCAGATTACCTTAACAGAAGGTATCACTTTATTCCTAAGTACTTGTTCCTTTCTATTAACTATTTGAACAGGACACTTCTTCATATGTTAAGTCCTTATCAAATTGTAAAGGTTCATATTCTATTACATGTTTATAATCATGCTTGTAAGGTCTTAACACAGAAATATGAAAGACATTATGTATATTCTCGAGCTCCGGAGGTAATGCAATCTCGTAAGCTACCTCGCCAACTTTTTGTAACACCTCAAAAGGTCCAATAAATCTCGGACTCAGCTTTCCCTTCTTACCAAATCGAATCTTCCCCTTCCAGGGAGATACTTTTAGGAACACGAAACTTCCTGGTAAGAATTCTCAATTTTGTCGATGAAGATCGGCATACTTCTTCTGTCTGTCTTGAGCAGCAACTAATCTTGTTCGGATTAGCTTCACGATTTCGGCGGTTTGTTGTACCAATTCTGGTCCCAACAGCTGACGTTCACCGACTTCATCCCAACACAAAGGAGTTCTACATTTTTTGCCGTATAATGCTTCGTAAGGCGACATGCCAATACTCGTATGATGACTATTGTTGTAGGCGAACTCCACCAACGGTAGATGATCCTCCCAGCTTCCTTTGAAGTCCATCACACAAGCTCTCAGCATATCCTCAAGCGTCTGAATCGTTCTCTCGCTCTGTCCATCAGTTTGAGGATGATACGCTGTACTCATTCGCAATTGTGTTCCAAGACATTCTTGCAATCGCTTCCAAAAATTAGACATAAAATGTGGATCTCTGTCAGACACAATCGATACCGGAACACCGTGTCGAGAAATAATTTCCTTCATATACAATTTTGCTAGCTCATCCAAGTTGTACTTAGCCCTGATTGGTAGAAAGTGGGCTGACTTCGTCAGTCGATCCACTATAACCCATATCGCATCAAATCCCTTATGAGTCGCTGGAAGACCTACCAAAAAATCCATCGTGATATGCTCCCACTTCCACTCTGGAATCTCTAACTGCTGTAGCAAACCACTCGGTCTCTGGTGTTCTGCTTTAACTTTCTGGCACGTAAAGTATTTTGCAACACATTCAGCAACGTCTCTCTTCATATTCGGCCACCAGAAATGATGCCTGAGATCCTGGTACATCTTCGTACTCCCAGGGTGAATAGAATATCTAGAACAATGAGCTTCGCTCAGAATCTCCTCTTTGACCTCAGGTACTGGCAGTACCCAGATTCTACCTTTAAATCGTAACAGACCTTCAGTATCGATCTTGAACTTGAACTCTTCGCCATCGGTTATCCTCCTCCAAATCTTTTCACATTCTTTATCATGGAGTTGTGCTTCTTTCACCTTGTCTACTAGAGTAGAACCAGTTGTTACTTGAAACAACATCTCATCCGATTCCTTCGGAAGCTTCACCTCCAACTCCAATCTAGCCATCTGTTCTATTAACTGATCCTGATTAGTTAACACGTTCAGCTTCTCCCGACCTTTCCTGCTCAAAGCATCAGCGACAACGTTAGCTTTACTCGGATGGTAAAGTATCTCACAATCGTAGTCTTTAATCACTTCCAACCATCTTCTTTGGCGCATGTTCAAATCCTTCTGGGTAAATATATACTTCAGACTCTTGTGATCTGTGTATATTTCACACTTTTCTCCATATAAGTAGTGCCTCCAAATCTTTAGGGCAAACGCTACTGCCGCTAATTCTAGATCATGGGTCGGATACCCCTTCTCATAATTCTTCAGCTGACGTGACGCATAGGCAATGACTTTGATGCTCTACATCAACACACATCCTAATCCTTTATGTGAGGCATCGCTATATACTACGAAATTCCCCGAACTATCCGGTAAAGACAATACAGGCGCAGTACTCAGCCTCTTCTTCAGCTCTTGAAAAATTTCCTCATATTTCTCTGTCCAAACAAATTTAACTGTTTTACGAGTTAAATTCGTCAACAGAGTTGCGATTCTAGAAAAGTCTTGGATAAATCTACGGTAATAACCTGCCAATCCCAAGAAACTTCTCACTTCAGACGACGTCTTCGGCTGATCCCAACTCATTACGGCCTCAACCTTAGACGGATCTACTGAAATACCATCCTTGTCGATTATGTGGCCAAGAAATTGTACACGTTCCAACCAGAATTCACACTTCGAGAATTTAGCGTAAAGCTTCTCTCGTCTCAGGGCTTCTAAGGTTAGTCGTAAGTGTTCAGCATGTTCCTCCTCGGTCTTAGAATAAACCAGGATGTCATCTATGAACACTACCACGAACTTGTCCAGAAATGGCTTAAACACCCTGTTCATTAAGTCCATAAATGCAGCTGGGGCATTCGTGAGACCAAATGACATCACCAAGAACTCGTAATAACCATATCGAGTCCTAAAAGCCGTTTTAGGTATATCTTCCTTCCTCACCTTCAATTGATGATACCCGCTTCTCAAATCAATTTTCGAAAAGTACTTCGCACCCTTCAGTTGATCAAACAAGTCATCGATCCTAGGTAAAGGATACCTATTCTTGATCGTAACTTTATTCAACTCCCTATAATCAATGCAAAGACGCATCGATCCATCCTTCTTCTTCACAAACAAAACTGGCGCTCCCCACGGTGAAACGCTTGGTTGAATATACTTCTTGTCTAGTAATTCTTATAGTTGAACCATCAGTTCCTTCATCTCAACTGGAGCCATTCTGTACGGAGCCTTTGAAATCGGAGCAGTTCCCAGCGCTAGATCAATCACGAACTCTAGTCTCCCTATCTGGCGGAAGTCCTGGCAAATCACTCGGAAAAACATCCACAAACTCCTTAACTACCGATATCTCCTCCACCTTCGGACTTTCCTTACGTGTATCTACTATGTAGGCTAGATATCCCACACAGCCTTGTGTCAGAAGTTTCTTAGCTTGCATAACCGTCAGACAACTCGCTTGTCTAGGCGATTTGCTACCATAGAACACTAACTTCGACGGAGTCGTAAGGTTTACCAACTTCTTCTGACAGTCGATTATCGCCCCATGGTTGAACAACCAATCCATACCCAGTATGACGTCGAATTCCCCAAGTTTTATCAGAATCAAATCTACTCTCAGCTCCTGATCCCTTAATGTCCAGTTTATAATTCTTATAAACACACCTAACAGGAATAACTTCCCTATTCGCAATCTCTATGTTCAAGGGGTAAACTAACTCTTCTACAGGTAAGTCTAGGGTTTTAGTAAAATCATCAGATATGAATGAACAAGTAGCACCCGAATCAAATAATACATATGCATTTATACTATTGACCAGAATAATACCTAACACCACGTCTTTTGATTGCACAACATCTTACACCGTCATATTGAATGTCCGTGCAGTGTGTCGAACAGCTTGTAATGGTGCAGCGATAGTAACGGTACTGTCGCTTCCATTCCCTCCGCTCCCTGTTGAACCTGCCGTCAGCTTTTTAGGGCAGTTGCGAGCTATGTGATCCTTGGATCCACATATAAAGTAAGCTCCCTTCTTCGAGTTTGGGCAATTAGGCGTAATGTGGCCTTCCTGAGCACAGTTGAAGCACACCCGCTTCCCCTTCATGCACACGCCAGTGTGATTCTTACCGTATGTAGCACATGCTTCGAACTTCCTCTTCTGCTGGCTTCCTTGCCCCAGCAGAGGTGTTGTCATTCCATTTCCTCTTTTGGTTCACAGCACTGCCACCCCCAATCTTGGTTTCTACCTCATTCCTTCTTCTTATCTTGGTTAAACTTCGTCACCGCTTCGCTTCCTCCCTCAGCAAGTATGGCCTTCTCTACCACAGCCTCAAATGTGTTTAGCTGGAACATGGAAACCTTGCTGTAGAGCCAGGGCTTCAGTCCCCGCTTAAACCTTCTCGCCTTCCTAGCATCAGTGCTGACCTGGTAAGTAGCAAACCTAGCCAGCTCGTTGAAATTTGCAGCATACTCAGACACCGTCATCCCTCCCTGCTTAAGCTCTTGGAATTGGACCTCCATCTGGTCCTGGGAACTCAATGGGAAGTGCATTTTGTAGAACATTTCCTTGAAATGTTCCCACGTTATGACTCCTTCTCCCTCCCGGGTCTTATTAGCCTGCCACCAGAAGCTAGCATCCGACTTCAACATGAAAGCCGCGAATGCTGTCTTCTGGTCTTCACCTACTCGGGCTACGTCAAATACCTTCTCCATTTCCATAACCCACGTCTGAGCCTCAATAGGGTTGGGCGATCCTTTGAATTCAGGCGATCCTACTGCCTTGAATTCCTTGAACGTAGTACCCTGCACTTGCGGCTGATTCGCAAAAGCTCCTGTCAATAGGTTCACCAACTGCGGAACCGAGTTGGGATTCGTCCCATCGTTATTGTTGTTGTTCGTCGGACCCTCGGGGTTTTGACGTGTTGGTCTTCTTCTAGGAGGCATTTTCTGTAAAGAAAATATTATTATTAGATCCTTTATTCAATTTTTAAATATTCAAGTTCATACTTAAACGTTTTAAACAATTCAGTTCATATAGAACACATAACACGTCAATAAACTTCTTTTATTCATTAGTCGTAGTCTAAAAACATCAATCAGATAGCATTTCTGCCATTTACATCATCCTTCCTGAACTGGAAAAGTTGCAGGATTACATTATTAACTTATCCCATTCTTATCTCAAATTATGGGATTTACTTTATTTACTATAAAAAGCAACACATAAACAAAAGCTCTACTACTACTGCCTAGGCATATTAATACGTCGCACAGCCTCTCTGCGTTCCTCTTCCATTACCCGAAACGCCGTTCTTCAGTCCACTACATACCACGGTAAACCTTTGAACTGAGCTGGGTAGTAGAAAACACGGTCCTGAGCTCTCTCTATCGCTGTATGAAAAGCATATTCTGTTTCCCTCAGCTTGGCCCTCTTGGCTTCAGCTCGATCGGCTCATTGATTAGCCCTCAAACTTATCTCTTCAGCTCTGGCTCGCTTCCTCGACTCCTCCTGGATGTCTTGCTTCAGCTTTGCTAGTTCAAGTCGAGCAGCATCTCTATCAACCTCCATATATATCAGGTTCCACTGTGCATCTCCTAGGTCACTTGCCATTTCCTCGATCGTCTCATCTCGCTGCTGGACAGATTCCTAGAGATCTCCTACTCGTCCATGAAGCTCCACGTTGCTATCGTAGACTGCCTCGTACATCTCAGCACTAGTAGAGTGAGGTGGGAATTCCTCTTCGGCATCCTCTTCCTCCTCTTCAGACTCGTCCTCGTCCTCTTCTTTTGGAATAGGTGTCAGCTCACGCTCCCGACCAGCTACGGTGATCACTGGAGATAGCTCTCTCCTAACCAGCTGCTCTCAGACAATATATATGTCACGGGACTCCTCCTCTCTAGGCACCTGAGGTACATCCTCTCTAGCCTGACTAGGTTCTCCAACGTTCGACATCCTGACAAAAGAATTTTAAAGTTCATTATTACGTGACATTAAATCGACACTCTTTGAATACTAAAACGTACACACATAGGCACATAAGGTAGTTTATTATCTTTACCTAGCATCACTATCTTTTCGATCTTACCATAAGGCTACTACCTAAGGTTTTTCCCCACCTAAGGTTTCATAACCTACAGCTCTGATACAAACCTGTGACACCCCCAAATTCGGGTACTTCGTTTCCACATGATTTGGTGTTCACTTTCTAACTATAACAAACATCTACCCAATATATCTCAAAATAAATTACAATCTTTATATAAAATCTCTCTTAAAACAAGGGTTACAACCTTAAAAAAACAATCCCAGGGTTACTCTAACCTTGACATAAACAATAAAGTGTGGAACAAAAATATGACATAAAAGTCTTATTACAATCACTTCAAAATAATTAAACTAGTCTTCACTTGTTCATCTTTCCCTTGCCTTTACTCGTAGACGGGGCATCAACGTTATCAACCTTAACTGCAATTGTTATTTAATGCAAAAGTGAGAAAACAACAGCTCACTGGAGTTTAACAATAATAAATACATGAAAGGATATCTTTAAAAAGATCTGAATAACTTAGCTTACTTCAATAATAAAGAATTAAATAATAATTCTCTATCAACATTAAAATTTGAATATAGAATTTATCTGAGGATCATAAAACCTTTGAACTCTTGTCCTAGGTTATAAATATTTCTATTTAAACCTTTAACAGTCAATAAGACTATAGACCTTAACTCGTACTTAGGGGGATCAGCCCTTTGTACCATGTATTGTGCACAAACATCTTAACGCTATGTGTAGTAACCTCCCCTAATAATTAGGGTTGTTCAACTCAGTAATTTGAATTCAAGTCCGCACCAAAGGAAGTTTGGTTTGGATAAGCTTACAAGGGTAATTTAGAATTCACGTTCATCAACTAAGGATTAGTTGAATCGACTTTCAATAATTCATAAATAAAAGAATTATGAATTAACATATGCTTTAGAAGTAAGCTTAAAGCATTTATAATAATAAACTGGATCTTACTTGAACAATAAGTCAAGATCTCTTCGGTTAAGTAAATAATTGTCTAGTACAGAAATGAAAAGGACATTCTCAACAATGAATATATGAACTCAAAGAACTAGCGTAAAAATAGCGAGTTTAGGGTTTAGAAGACTTGCCTTACGCGCAAGCTACTTAACTCAATCACGTACTTTAACACTTCCTACATACATACATATTCAATCACAATAACCTAAATTAGTTAACACGTAACTAATTTACATAAGTGGTTAACCCTCATGGTTAACTCACTCTAACTAAATAAATAATAATAATCAACCATCATATAGTTAATTACATCACACACATGCTCACATAATTAGATTAATTATGTATTTAGCTAAATTATAATTAATCAATTACAATTCAAACATTTAATCTAATTATAACTACTTAAATTATAATCACAACTTAAACTATAAACAATTATAATTTAAAATCAATTAAACTACATCATGCATTATAATTACACAATTTATAATTAATCATGTATTTATCAATTATAGTCTATAATAATCATGCATTTATTAAATTATAATTACATAAATTATAATTTAAATTAACATCTAATTGATTAAAATAAATCAACTTCTATACATTATAATTTCACAGAATTATAATTTAAATTAAACATTTACTCTTAATTATAATTAATTAAATTATAATTAAGTAACTTATTTTATAATTAAACAATTATAGCTTATAATTTAAATACTATATTAAGGTTTTCAAAACCTCTTTTTCTCAAATTATGAAATTGTCAACTTCATGTTAACACATGTTATAGTCACTGAATACATGCTCATCATCAGAACCAACTTAATTTAGGCTATCAAATAAGACTGCACAATCCAACTCACTACCTCTGCACGGCCAGCGGCGCAGCTGCGCAGCCACAGACCTTGGCACCGGCGCAGCTGCGCAGGTGTTAAGTCTGTGAAAGGCAGCCGGCGCAGCTGCGCTGCTTCTGGCTGTGTTACCGGCGTAGCTGCGCAAGAACCCGGACAGAGGCAGACAGCAACGACACCATGCTTCATCGATTAACCCATACAAGCCAACAACCGATAATTACAAGCTACTGGAACAATGCATAGCACATACTTGAGATAATACACACATATAACATGTTTTCAAACACGAAAACCATCTAAATAACAATAATCAAAAGTTTTAGAAATCAAATTTGATATTTTTCATAAAACTCATATTTCCTCAAAACAATTCTCTGTAATTCAAATTCTCCACCAATTTAAATTACAATATATGCATTATTATCATGACTGAAGATAGCATTATGAAAATATTCCAAATAGGCATATTGACACACAATTGAATTATAACTTTTACTCTAAAACTCAACCAAATATATAAATTTCATAAGAACACATATCCTCCATTAGAACATGTTTATACAATCAATTTGATTTCTGAAAATCATTGTTTATGGCATACACTTCATATATAAACCACATGAATGCATTCTATATCAACAATCAATGATTATACAATTCCACGAAAACTTAATTTTAACAGAGACTGAATATAAAACATATAACCTGAGTTCTATAATAATTTAAAGATTATAGATGGTACCTTTTGCTAATAGGTTGACAGAGAAGATGATGTGAGCTTGATTCTAGCAATTCTTCCTCTTCTTTTCTCTTCTTCTCCAACTCCTCTCTGCTATCTCTTTTCTTCTTAGTCTCAGACTTAGGAAAACTAATGTAGTTCTTTCCTCTTAACATAATATACATATATAACTGATATAATAATGTACGTATACTAATTACACTTAATACTATAATTAACTTAGCGGTTACACAAATTCAAAAGCCTTTTGGCTTGTTTGGTAACAGAAAAATTTCAAAACTAGTTTTATTAAATGAAACATGGTTTTGGGTAAATCAGGTTTAAGCTAGTGTAAGAGCCCTGTTTGGCACAAACCTTTTTTAAAATAAAAGTAAGGGCCTTGTTTGTTTAAAATCATTTTTAAAACTCTTTTCTTTACTTTAATAAATCATTTTAACACATACGTTAATGTCACACTTTAATTAATTAAATCATTTAACAACTAATTTAATCAATTAAAATTCAACATTAATTAATCACATAAAAATTTGCCACATAAATACAATTACTCGCTAATTATAATTCATGTAACACTTCATCACATAATTCATCTAATTCAATTATCTCAATTAAATTAGAACTATAATATAGAATTAATATACACATTCATTTAATTAATATATAACACTTAATTAAATCACTCCATAAATCACATAATTTATTTATTTAACTCAATAAATAATTCACATAAAATATTTATTTAACTCAATAAATATTAAAAATTATTATATAAAATCTCAATCGTTACATTAGACGTTAATGAATGTTGGCATGTGATTGGTAATAAGCCACAATGAACGGTAATAAGAGAATGAAGAACGTATAATGTGAAAAGCCGAGTTAATGTTAATAACTTGGATAAATGTTCAGAGTCGTATGGACCGGACATGATAAGGGAATGTAATGAAATAATAGGATGAATGAAGTAAAGATTGGTCGTATAGACGTAGATTACAAGAACGCGAACCATAAGAAGTAAAGATAAGTATAAGATAATGTTTAAGTCAAGTATTTGACTAATGGATATGTGTTATTCCTTATGTGATATATAGGGATTGTGATGAACGATAAGGCGTAAGAAGTACGTAACGCTAAGGCAAGTTTCTAATCTTACTCAAATTCTACTTGATGCAAGTTCCTAACTTCATTCATTTTCATATGAACGTTAGTTTCTTAACTTCCTCAGAGGTTGAACATGAGGAAGAAATTTCGTATGTACAAATGTGCGATATTTGTACGAGATGGTATTATGGTTGAGGCCTTGTGCCACAATGTTAACACTTTGGTGTTTCTATGAAATGAACTATTCTATGATTGAACTGTTAAGTGTGAAAGAGTTCGGTTTATTCATGAACCGTACTTGTTAAGTCTGTGCTAATGATTCTAGCCAGACATAGTATGTATGGAAAAGGTAGAAGGATGAAAGTATGATAAGTATAGGTGATGTATGTTTAAAATGATAGGAATCGGAACGTATTCTTATCATTCGAACTACTTCATAACCATTGTTCGGTTATTGAAGACTTAAAAGAACTTTGATTCTTGCTTTGATTGTTTACTCAACTGCTATGACTTGTTGAGCAATTGAATGCTCACACTTGCTTGAAATAAAAACATTTTCAGCGAACGACGGTAGTATATGTTAAAGGATAAGATGAAGATCATGCTGATGGATGTCATGCTATGGTAAGATGCTATGGTCGCGAGTACCAATAGCATCACAAGATGAAGAGCTGTTTATGTGATGAACACATATGAAGATCAAGTCGAGACTTGAAGAATAGTTAGGTTAAAACTATTCTGTAGATACGGTGACTAGTTAAGTCACAATTGTAATGTGATAAGAATAATGTAATTACCATTATTTTTAATGAAGGAACGTTTTGAGGTAATAGAACCTGGGAATGTGTGAATATATCATGTATCTTTAGGATATAATGATGTATGTATGGAATGGGAAGTATCGCAACGCACAGAATTCGGGTGTGAAAAATAGGCCAAATTTCGGGGCGTCACAGACTTGACTCTTCTAATGGATTTCTTGTTCTGCTGCAGTTGTTGATCTAAAACTTGTTGTCTATTGTATTCTATCAGATTTTTTCCTATTGAGGACTAAGGTTCTAAAGATTTAATTCATTTATGATGAAGGCTATTGATAATTTAATTATCTTTAGTTATAATATTCTTTACTGGGCTATTTGTGCTCACCCTTTTGCTTCACAATTCCTTTCAGGTAATAAGAGTGTAGCTGGGTCGAGCGGGGATAACAAGGGAATAGAGTGATGGTCGGTGACCATTAAAGTTTCTCAATACATTATAAAATAACATGACAATATATAATTGTATTGAGAACTTTAAATGTGTGTGTCGTATTTTAGACGTCATTTAACAGTTAATTTTGGTAACCCAAATAGGGTGAAGTGAACCCAAATTTGGAAGGTATGTTGTCACTATCATACAAGATGTCTAACCACATACGACTTTAGGCTATCATAAGACATGGTTGTGCGCATCCACTTGTTGATTATATCTATGAGCATTACCTATATAATCTTGGAGTATGGTTAGAATATAATCCTTAGTTTGAGATAATGGAGATAATTATATGGCAAGAGAATACCCACCATTAGAATGAACAAGATAGTAATTTTCTCATTCTTCTTTGGGGTCTATTTGGTCAACCAAGGTTAATTCTCAAGTCCTACGATATCTATTATAACTTAGAAGCATGATCTCCCATGTATGAAGGTTTCCTTGAGCATTTTCCAAAGATTTTAATTCCTAAAATAGTTATTGGCTGTACCTTTATGTAACGTATCATTGATAAGGAGTATGAGTATTGTTATTTGTATTAAAACTCACAGTTTATGTGTGGTCATATTGTGTACGACAAAGTAATAGTAGGAGTACAAAGATTTATATTTGGATTTTGTAGTGTGTATTTGGCGACTCATAATGGGTTGTGTGGGCCTATTTTGGGGGCGTCACAGTTGGTATCAAAGCTTAGGGATATGGTCTCTGGCGAAGATTTGAGACTAGAATTAGGAGGGGAGAGACGAGTAATATCCTTCGCTAGTGTGTGTCCTAACTAAGCTGAATTTTCTTACTTAATAAGTTGACAAATTGTGATATGTCAATTAACCTTTGTTTTGAAGCTGTATTCTGGAATGATATCTGAAATCCAAGATATGAGCAATGAAAAAATCTTGATACAGAGGATATGATCGGGAAGATAGAATCTGAAAAAAAAGCAAGGTATCCTCACCTCTTCGAATTATCAGGTACGTAAATTTTGGGGACGAAATTTCATAAGGACGGGAGACTGTAAGACCCCGAATTTTACGAAATAAAAGTATTCAATTTTTCATATAATTATTATTCTATTTAGTAAATGGTTAAATTGATAAAAGGTTAAAGTTAAGGGTGTTATGTACAAATTTTACAAAGTAAGCAAGTGGTCATATAATATTCGTTTGGTCGGAGAATATTCTTTTGTTAAAAAATATTCGTACGACTGAGCAGTTATTGGTGGGCCTCACAACAGAATAATTGTCGGATATAGAAAGCGACAAAAGTAGTATTTTTATAAAAATAAACTTTTATTGTTAAACTGTTAAAATACCCGGTGATAAAAGTACAGTAATACGCGTTGTTGCATAGTGGCACACGGTGTTGCACTGTATTTCTAATTATTGATGCTTACGTAAGAAGTCACTTAGTATTTCATTCAATAATTGCTACAGTGATAATTGTATAGTATTTTATATTATCAAATGAATAATTGCCACAACACAGTAACTCGTATTGTTGAAGTGATATTATTAGATAGCATTATTGACAATGTCTAGAAAGTTTTATCGAGAAAATGGGTTAGGTTATATAATTACGCGCCAGTAAGGAGAAATTCTTATCCGAAAGCCCCCTTGGTAGCTGTCGTCTAGCACTACAAAATTTACCTTACTCTTTATTTAACTACTCAAGAGTTAGTATAGTAATAAGCAAAGATCGATCCCACAGAGAGTGAATTGTCTTATATTTATCCAAGTGTATCCAATGAATTGAGGTTTTTAGTTTTGAAAAGTATAATTAATGAAAGTGAATTTAAAGAAAATATCAATGAGTAAAAAGTTTCAATTCTTTAGTTCAGTATCCCCTTTTCCCAATTATGAATTAATCAAGTGTTTACAATATTTATCTTCCAATGAGATTAATAACCATAGATAATCGCAATCGCAAATTACCCAAAATTCTCCTTAAGTATAAATCTAATGCGACGATCGCTAACAAAAGATCCTAACTAACATACAACCTAGAACTATCAGTCTAGATTTAATATGATAGAAGCATGAAGAATGAGAATTAGATTATTCCAAGCAATAATTACATAATCAGGAATTATTTAACTTGTCTTCTGAAAACCTTAACAATATTTCAAAGCTTGACCACAATAAACTATCATTAATTGCTACTTTGATTAGACATACATCGTTTGCTTAATATATGACTTAATCTAGCAGATGATATCAATTTACTAATTTAATCCTGCAGAAACCAAATTAGTCAATTAAATAGCATACATGAAAGTTCGTATAGATAATCAGAATAAATCTCAATATGAAAGAATAAATAGAATAAAACTGATTAAACCATTAATTGATAATAAGGTTCAACATCCCTTCAGAATTGAATAAAAGACTTAGCCTGACATGCTTTGATGAAATCAATAGCCTCCTTCTAGTTCCAAGATGAGAAATGAAATATCAGATCCAAGATGTTTAAACCTAAGAAAACTACTCCTATTTATAGCCTAAACAAACCCTAGTTTAATTAGTTCTTGGCGGCCAGCGCTCCATTCCTTCACTCTGCAGCGCGATCAGCGCTTCTCTAACAGAATTGTCCAACTTTCATCCTTTTTCATTCTAATCCACTCTAACCTTCATACCTGAATCATAAACACAAAACACCAAAAGTAATACGGACAATACTTAAAAACTTACAATAAGACAAGCTAAACGAGATTAAATCATATGTTTTCAACCTACTCATCAAATTACCCCAAACTTGAACCATTGTTGTCCTCAAGCAAACACCACGCTACTAATACTAAAACTACAATGAATGCAACTATAGAGATCGAACAAATACCATTGTACTTAGATAAATAATATGCCTCAGAGATCGACAACTATTATGACATCAATATCGCATCACGTGTTAACTTAACTTCTCACATCCTTTCCTCACAAACATCAGATTTGCATATTTTTGTGCGTGTGTGTCCAACATGACTCCAATAACAATAATGAGCAACGCAGATAAATTCATACGCATGTAGAACATCTAAAACCAGACTTGTACTTCAATCATAATATCCACATAGATACGAGGGAAATCAACATTTTGAACCAAGCTCTTTATACCAAGTGAGTGCATTTTAATGCTCCATCTCACTATTTATTTCTCTAGTATGACTTGTGTAATACCCGAGAATTTCCATATATTATTAAATAAATATATTAATGGAAATGAGAATTTATTTGAATATAAATGATTTTGTGTTATGAGATGAATTAATTCAATTATATATAATTGAATAATTATAATAATTGAGAAATTGGTGGAGTTTGTGATAAACTCGTTGATTGCCTTGTGTGGCACAGTGGCGTAATATAAGAATGATTATATTAATTTAAGTGAACAATTAATCTATATTAATTGTTAATCGAAGAATATTAATTAACTGTTATAAAATACTAATGAGGATCGATTAACAATATGTGATTATTATTATTGCAAGAAACTTAATAATAATGAGCAACGTGTTTATAAATACAATAAGATTTATATCAAAGTGATAATTAATCATATAAGGGTTAATTAAATTGTTATGGAGGTTAACAATTATATTGATGGATGTAGGATATGTGTATATTATTAATTAATATTCAAATTATAAGATGAGAAATTATATGTGCAAGCATGCGAATTAAATGTATAGTAACTATATGTTATGATATGTGTAAGTGACAAATGATGTGTGGATATACATTAAAATAATGTATCATGGATCTATTATAAATAATTGTTGAGTAATACAATTTAATAATATATGATATAATGTAATGTGGTAGTATCCGATGGTATTATATCAGTAAGATAAACGTACCTGGATTATATGTGTGTAAATTACACTTATTACATTATGTGAAGTACATTGTGATTTAAATTATAACCTAAGAGTACATATATATATAACATATGTATATGGTGTGTATATACAAGTGTAGTATTTGCAAATGCTGAGGAGTTAAATCAATTGTCTCATTTTAAGTGTCCCATTTGCTCTTCACGTGCTTGACATACAGCTAAGGCCTATTCCTTCTTCTTCTCCCCAAACTCAGCAACTAGCATTTCATAGCTCATGATTGTGGAGGGAGTGGGATTCATGATGAATCCAACCACTAATTACCTACCCTTTGATAACCTTCATGCATTCCTATAATCCGTTAGTTTGATATGGGATACAATTGCTTTGTCTGTATAATGGGAGTTCTATAAATATAGCCTCATCTCCTTCACATTTCTTTTGCTGAGCATTTTGGCTAAGTGAGACTAGAGAGCATATATATATATATCAGTGTTATTGAGATAGCAGCAAGCTTAAATCATTTACAGAGGTATAAATCCTCTTCGTATCTTCATTGTCATTTTCTGTCAAAATTTCTATTCGTGAATTCTTGATTTCAGTTGGAAGTTATGGTTTTGTGAATTGAGAATAATAATTAGTTGTTTAAAGGACTTATATATGTGATTAGAATTACTATATATGCTTCATTGCTCTTCAATTTCATTTTTGGTGTTTCCATTTCTGAGATTTCTGTAAAAACATCAAATATCGTGAAATTGGTTGGTGTTCATGAAATTGGGAATTGATAATTGCTATTGACTATTATATAAGCATATATGTACGTGTTAGTAAGTTAAACAAGTCTAATAGCATTTGGGTATGTTGAAATCGATGAAATGGGAGGTTTTTGGTCGGATTTCGCTGCAGTCTGAACTGCAGAAAACTGCCTCGACGCCGCAGCGCCGCAGCCCGCGCCGCAGCGCCACTCGCGCCGCAGCCCGCGCCGCAGCGCCGCACGCAGCGCCACTCGCGCCGCAGCGCCAGTAGTGAGCTGCTGTGCCGCGCCGCAGCGCCAGCCTCTGTGTTCAGTTTTTCTGCATTCTGCAACAAAACTGTTATGAACTAATTGTTTGATTTTTGTTTAAACAAGCATGAAAGCATGATTAATACTTATATATAAACCTAATGAGGCAATGTGAGCATGTTTTAGTATATTAGCATGCATGGTTAACCAAACGACATATAGTTTGAAAACGAACTTAAAGTTTCATGAACGACGTTAACATATATGAAGCATGTTAATATTCTGACTTTCGAGACATGTTAGTATGACCTAGAAACACATGAAATGCATACTAACTTATGTATATAGGTTCCGTGATATAATATGGACATGTGAACCCAACTAGTGCACCTTTCTAACAAAAATACAAGTTTTGAAGGTTGATATTGACATGTAAAGACCATGTATACATTCTGACTTTTCGAGCATGTTTATAGGGCCTTGAAATACATGAAAAACATGTTAACTTGTGTATATGGGTTTCATAAGGAAGCATGAACATGATAGACCTTATTAATGAACTATACTAACAAAGTATAAGCTTTGAACGTGAACGTTGGTATGTTATGACGAGAATTAGAATTTGACATTTATGAACACATGTGATAGTACTCTTAGACTCATTCATGTGTCATGCATGTATATATACCATGATTAGTTGCCATGATTAAAGTTTAGCATGAACAAAGCATGTTTTCAAGATAATAACAATGCTAGCTACATATATGCAATACGAGTACTCATGAGCATGACTAATACAAGTTATATGAATATCTTATGTGTTTAAAAGCGACCATGTTAGACCATATGAGTTCGTGTCCTTGAATGGCTTTAAGTATTAACTTAAGAACCTATACCATGTACGATTGGATTTGGAAAAGTTATACAAGCATGTAAAGTATCCTTTAAATATGAATACATGCTACGTGATATTATATGATGTTACTTGAACCCGATTTTGACGGTTAACTTAAGGAGATGCCGTAACTTGCTAAAATGAAATATATTTAGTATTGATTGTGGTCTTATGAGATATTAATAATATGCAAGCATGTTTGCTAATTGTTGAGATCTTATATAATATGAGAATGCGTTTAAACTCTAAAGAAGGAACGTTAAGGATAGAAATTATATTCTATATAACTGTGTAGCTAGGTAAAACTTAGCTTATGTGTTGATCGTATATTCAAAGAGAAAATGTGAAGTTAAATTATATGACTAATGAATATCATATATATACGTAACTGTATTACGATAGGAATTCGAAAGTGTTGATTTGCTTTTCGTGGATAAACTACGCTAAAGGCAAGTTCTCTTACTTACACTCTTTTAAAGTGCAAGTATCCTAACCGACGCATTTACTTTATGCAAGGAAATCTATGATTGTGAAGGTTTCCTAACTTATACTCTTTTACTATGCAAGTATCCTATCTTGTGTATTGCGAACTAGTTTCCTATTTAATCGGTTGAATCGAATTAGCATACTTGAACTCTTATTTCATTAAAGCTATTATTCATGTTGAACTTAGTATTGTTCTTGAATATTGTGAAAGTGTCTATGCCATTTGATTCGGCTAGACTTATATTATTGAAAAGCGACCCAAACTAATTGATTGGTGCGGGATCTTGTATTTGACTGAGAAGAACAACCTTCTTTGAAGGGAATATATAATTGTCGGAGAACCGACGTGCGCACTTGAGTATGGTTGATTGTTATGCATAACAAGGGTACTTTAGGCTGATCACCTGTTGTACCTGTTTTTGTTGGATTTTCAGTTTATTACTGTCAATTCTAGTAGAAGTTCATAGTCCGTAGTGACTACTCAGTATTCAATTATTTGAAATCTTGAATTGACTTATTATTGAATCATATTGATATTATCCTGTCCTTAGCGACTGATATTGAGAACTATTGATATTCTTGTTATTCTTGAACTATCAAATCTTGTTATACCCTTTCGAGAATTGAGAATCTTATTACTCACCCTTATTGTATATTACTTGCTGGGCAATTTGTGCTCATTCTTGCTTTCCTTAAAACATTTCAGTTAAGGCAGAGCATGGTGAACCTTCGGGCGTTGATAAGGGCAAGGGCAAAGCTACCAACTAGCTTATGTCTGTTATGTTTTAAATATATTCATATTGTATGAAGATGATGTAGTAAGACTGGATTTGATTATGTTTAAGCTTAAGTTAGATTATGTAATAAGTCGTTAACTGATATTATTAGGTAATCTATTAAGTACTGTAGGTTGCGAGACTTGGGGGAATAATTATAATAAATCATTGTAAATTATTCTAAAATAGATTTTCCGCTGTGATCGTATGATATTTAATTATTATTATTGTGATGTATTACCATGAGCACGTGATGAACCGAATTCGAGAGACCAAGTGGCGGTCCTGGAATTTGGGGGCGTCACAGGTTGGTATCAAAGCTGTAGTTATAAACCTTAGGAACGAGTGTCCTTAGACTATAACTTAGGCGAACTTAGAAGTTAGGAAGGAGATAAAACTCATGTAGAGTTTTCCTTGAGAGACTTAGTCTGTTATGAAATGTAACTTCATTCTATACAATGAACTTATATTTTGTTTAACATTCTAATGGAGATGCTATTTCTTGTCTTGTGTTTGTGAGTGTAGGATGACAGACACAGGGGTACCTAGTAGAGTTGTAGAGGAGGAGCCCAGGGATATACACGTAGTATACGAGGCACCTCTAGAGGCTACACCAGTGCAGGCAGTTGCACCATCCGAGTTTGATGACGAGGATGAGATCGAGATTGAGATAGAGACTGATCCAGAGGAGGAGCCGATGGAGGATGAGCCAGTAGAGGACTCTGATGAGGCTACTATAGAGGAACAGATGTTAGGCGAGTACGAGGAGCGTATTCTAGAGTTAGACTGTAGAGTTCAGGAGCTGGAGGCAGAGGCCCACGAGAGAGAGTCTGAGTTCCAGAAGCTGAGGGACGAGGACCACCAGAGGAAGCTGGCTATGCAAGAGTTAGAGGTGGAGATTGCCTACCGTAGGGAGGCAGGGATCCAGATGGGGACTCTATTTCACAGGTCAGTGGCTAGGAATGTAGATTTGGCAGAGAAGCTAGAAGAGGTTGAGCAGAGGGAGCTGAGTGAGAAGACTGAGAAAGAGGCACTCCGTACTCAGCTAGAGTTGGAGGTGATGGATAGGTTACACTTCGAGGAGAAGTGGGAAGCGTCTAATGAGAGAGCCGACGACCTTGAGGACGAGGTCAGGTGCAAGAAGAGAAAGATGAACAAGATGGGGTATGTGTTCCGTTCAGCTTTTGAAAGGGTGATTGATGGTGTGTACCACTACCCGGCAGAACAGGGACAGACTCTACATACCTTGAGCCGAGAGCTGGTTGCGTATATAGCACAGTTGGAGTACAAGAGCGCAGTGGAGCGCGGGATGATGGGATGAGATTTCCTTAGTCAGTCTAGTGGTAGTACTAGTTGTGTCTTTATGTATTGTATATACTATGTTGTAATCCCGATCTTTTGTGTAAGATGTGGGATGATGATGTAAACCCCGAGTTAGCTTTTGTTAGAGGGGTAGTATGGTAGTAGGTTGGTATATTCCCCGTCTTTTGTGATATTAGGGGATATATGTGATAACATTTATAGCAGTATGCTGGGGAAATCATGTAATGAAATGAAATGGCATATGAATATAAATGGAGTTGATTTTAGAAACGTGTTATAAATTTATTCTTTTAGTATTAAAAGAAATACTTAAGTAATATACTTGAATAATAATAAAATGAAAACTTGTGATACAGATAATGCCGCCCAGACGTAGATTGACAGCACCCGAAGAATCTGTTAACAATGAGAGAGAACAAGTAGACCCGATCCAGAAACTGGTAGACTTGTTAGGAGAAGCCTTAAGGGGAAGGAACAATGAACCCGTTCGCCCGAACCCTCAAACTGTGCCAGTAACAACCTTTAAAGACTTTAAGAGTGTAGGACCCCCGGAGTTCGAGGGAACTACCGACCCAATCATCGCACAAACGTGGATCAAAGAGATCGAAAAAGCTTTCACTATAGCTAGCGTAGGCGAAGATCAGAAGACGGTGTTTGCCACGTACATGATGAGGGGAGAAGCGAACTACTGGTGGGAGGCTAATCAACAAAGAGCTGGAGAAGGGATAATAGCTTGGGATAAGTTTAAGACACTGTTCTTCGAAAATTACTTTCCAAAAAGTATGAAGAATAGGATGGAGGTGAAATTCCTAGAGTTAAAACAAGGTGAGATGACGGTGGCGCAATACGCGGCTAGGTTTAACGAACTAGCGCGATTTGCGGAGCACCAAGTTGGTGATGAAGAGAGGAAGGCTAGACGCTTTGAACAAGGGTTGAAGCCATGGCTGTTCAATAAGGTATCAGTTCTTCAAATTGATTCCTTTGCAACATTACTGGAGAAGGCAATCATTGCGGAAGGCGGCAGTGAGGCCTTAAGTCAGTATAACAAAGAAAAGAAAGGAAAGAATACTGGAGGAGAGAATCGTACGGGAGGAAGTAGTAGCGGAGGAAGCAACTTGGGAAAGAGAAAGTGGGAGAATAATAACAACAACAAAAACAACAATAATCAATCAGGGAATTTTCGTGGAGGTTTCAAGAAGAGGGCTGAAGGATGCCCGAAGTGTGGGAAGAATCACCAGGGCGAGTGCTGGAAGGGACGTGGCACTTGCTACAACTGCGGACAGGAAGGGCACATCTCGCCTAACTGTTTGAAACCGAAGAAGATACAAGGATGCTTTGCTTGTGGCTCGACGGAGCACCGAATGAAGGACTGCCCAAAGAAGGGAAGTGGCGGGGGTAGTAATCAGCAAGGAGGCAACAAGCTGATGATCGGTGGACCGGCACAATCCAACCGCCCAACCGCCAGAACTTTTAACATGACCATCCAAGACGCAGTGGCTGCGAAGGATGTGGTGTCAGGTATAATCCCAATCAATGATATAAATGCTTATGTATTATTTGATTCGGGTGCCACCTGTTCTTTTGTATCTGAAGAATTTGCTAGTAGACTTAGTACACCTCGAGAACTATTAGAAAATCCTTTGATCATAGAAGTTGCTAATAAGGAAGTGATCCCTGTAGAATACGTTTATCGAAATTGTCGCGCAAATATTAGTAAACATGAACTGAGCGTAGACTTGATTCCTATTAGACTGGGAGAATTTGACGTAATACTGGGAATGGATTGGTTGTATAACCATGCTGCGATAATTGACTGTCAGAACAAATGTGTGAACCTTCAGACTCCGAGTAAGTCTAAGGTAGTGTTTTATGGTAGCTCATCGCTTAAGCAATCGTGTTGCGTTATGATGATGCAGGCCAAGAAATTGTTAAGGAAAGGATGTGGAGGATATTTAGCTTACATCGTTGATACTCGGAAGAAGGGAGTAGAAATTAAGGATATATACGTAGTTAATGAATTCCAAGATGTGTTTCCGGACGATCTGCCTGGTCTTCCGCCAGACAGAGAAATCGAATTCGTAATAGACTTAGCACCGGGAACGGCACCGATTTCGAAAGCTCCATATCGTATGGCGCCAGTAGAAATGAAGGAATTAATGATGCAATTGCAAGAATTATTGGATAAGGGTTACATTCGACCGAGTGTTTCTCCTTGGGGAGCACCAGTACTATTCGTTAAGAAGAAGGACGGATCGATGAGGCTCTGTATCGATTATCGAGAATTGAATAGAGTAACGATCAAGAACCGATATCCGTTACCGAGGATAGACGACTTATTTGATCAACTGAAGGGAGCAAAGTGTTTCTCAAAGATCGACCTACGAACAGGATATCATCAACTGAAGGTACGGGATGAGGACATACCAAAGACTGCGTTTCGAACCCGTTATGGACACTACGAGTTTTTGGTAATGTCATTCGGATTGACTAATGCTCCGGCAGCATTTATGGACTTGATGAACCGAGTTTTCAAGCCATACTTGGATAAATTTGTAGTGGTTTTTATCGACGACATTTTGATCTACTCAAAGACAGAGGAAGAACACGCCGAACATCTGAAGATTGTTTTGGAGGCGCTAAGGAAGGAGAAGATGTATGCAAAATTTTCTAAGTGCGAATTTTGGATGGAGAAGGTTCAATTCTTAGGCCACGTGGTGGATAAGAATGGAATCTCTGTAGACCCTGCGAAGGTTGAAGCAGTAAGTAATTGGGAACAACCGAGAACACCGACGGAGGTGAGAAGCTTTCTAGGGTTAGCTGGGTACTATCGAAGATTCATCCAAGATTTTTCTAAGATAGCAACCCCGCTGACCAATTTGACTAGAAAGACGGTGAAATTTGTATGGACCGACAAATGCGAAGAAAGTCTTCAAGAACTGAAAAGGAGATTGAGCGAAGCACCTGTATTATCATTACCAGATGATGCGGGAAATTTTGTGGTGTATAGTGATGCATCGCACAAGGGGCTTGGCTGTGTGCTCATGCAACATGGCAAGGTCATTGCATATGCATCACGACAATTAAAGGATTACGAAAAACGATACCCTACTCACGACTTAGAGTTAGCGGCAGTAGTTTTTGCGTTAAAGATATGGAGGCATTATCTATACGGAGAAAAATGTGAGATATACACGGACCACAAAAGTCTGAAATATATCTTCACACAGAAGGAGTTAAACATGCGACAGAGAAGGTGGTTAGAATTAATCAAAGACTATGACTGCGATATTCTTTATCACCCGGGAAAGGCAAATGTGGTTGCCGACGCTCTGAGCAGGAAAGGAAGGGAGAAGTTGTTTAATTTGACGACTCAGGAAGAGTTGATAAGAGAGATGGAGAAATTGGAGATAGAAGTAAAAGGACCAGAAAAGTCTGGTGAGAAGTTAATTGTAATGGAAGCTTGTCCGACGTTGTTGAATAGAGTAAAGGAAGCTCAGGAAAAGGATGAAGAGTGTGAGAAAATCCGAAAGAGGATCACAGAAAGTGAGGGAGAAAAATTTCGAATGGATAAAGACGGTATTTTGAGATTTGAAGGGAGAGTGTGGGTACCAGCGGTAACTGAGTTGAGGGAAGAGATTTTGCACGAGGCACACAATACGACATATTCCGTTCATCCGGGAGGCACAAAGATGTACCGAGATCTAAGGCAACATTTTTGGTGGCCTAATTTGAAACGGGAAGTCGCAGAGTGCGTCAGTAAATGCTTGACTTGCCAACGCGTTAAAGCAGAACATCAGCGGCCAAGTGGTTTACTACAACCATTAGAAATACCAGAGTGGAAATGGGAGCATATTACCATGGACTTCGTGGTAGGACTTCCAGTTACACAGAAAGGTTATGATGCTATTTGGGTTATCGTGGATCGACTAACGAAGACCGCACACTTTCTACCAATCAAGATCCGCTACAGTTTGAACCAATTAGCAAGCCTATATGTAAAAGAAATTATTTCACGACATGGAGTGCCGGTGTCAATTGTCTCTGATCGAGATCCGCGCTTCACGTCCAATTTTTGGAAGAGTTTGCAAGAAAGAATGGGAACGCAGTTGAGGTTGAGTACAGCTTATCATCCTCAAACAGACGGACAAAGTGAGCGAACAATACAAACGCTAGAAGACATGCTTAGGACTTGCGTGATGGATTTTTAAGGGAAATTGGGACGACCACCTACCCTTGGTAGAATTCGCATATAATAATAGCTACCATGCGAGTATTGGCATGCCACCGTACGAAGCTCTTTACGGGAGAAAGTGCAGAACGCCGTTATGTTGGGACGAAGTCGGAGAACGACGAATACTCGGACCAGAGTTAGTTCAACAAACCGCAGACGTGGTGACAGCGATAAGAGCCAGACTTGTAGCAGCTCAAGATCGCCAGAAGAAATACGCAGATTTGCATCGGCAGGACCGAGACTTCAAAGTCGGCAGTTTCGTATTCTTAAAGGTATCTCCATGGAAGGGAAAAATCCGTTTCGGCAAGAAAGGAAAATTGAGTCCAAGATTCATAGGACCGTTCGAGATACTGAAGCGAGTGGGCGAAGTGGCATACAAAGTTGCGTTGCCACCCGAACTGGAGCATATCCACAACGTGTTTCACATTTCCGTGTTGCGACCGTACAAGGCCGACTACAAGCACGTGATTTCTTACGAGCCCATTCAAGTGGAGAAGAACTTGGCGTATGAAGAAATTCCTGTCCAAATATTAGATAGGAAAGAACAAACTTTGAGAAATAAAGTTATTTCATCTGTAAAAGTACTTTGGCGTAACCACGATGTCGAGGAGGCAACGTGGGAGTTAGAAGATAGGATGATGAGGGACTATCCCCATCTATTTGTGTAACCTTGTAGCAATTCCGGGACGGAATTTTTATAAGGGGGGGAGGATGTAATACCCGAGAATTTCCATATATTATTAAATAAATATATTAATGGAAATGAGAATTTATTTGAATATAAATGATTTTGTGTTATGAGATGAATTAATTCAATTATATATAATTGAATAATTATAATAATTGAGAAATTGGTGGAGTTTGTGATAAACTCGTTGATTGCCTTGTGTGGCACAGTGGCGTAATATAAGAATGATTATATTAATTTAAGTGAACAATTAATCTATATTAATTGTTAATCGAAGAATATTAATTAACTGTTATAAAATACTAATGAGGATCGATTAACAATATGTGATTATTATTTTTGCAAGAAACTTAATAATAATGAGCAACGTGTTTATAAATACAATAAGATTTATATCAAAGTGATAATTAATCATATAAGGGTTAATTAAATTGTTATGGAGGTTAACAATTATATTGATGGATGTAGGATATGTGTATATTATTAATTAATATTCAAATTATAAGATGAGAAATTATATGTGCAAGCATGCGAATTAAATGTATAGTAACTATATGTTATGATATGTGTAAGTGACAAATGATGTGTGGATATACATTAAAATAATGTATCATGGATCTATTATAAATAATTGTTGAGTAATACAATTTAATAATATATGATATAATGTAATGTGGTAGTATCCGATGGTATTATATCAGTAAGATAAACGTACCTGGATTATATGTGTGTAAATTACACTTATTACATTATGTGAAGTACATTGTGATTTAAATTATAACCTAAGAGTACATATATATATAACATATGTATATGGTGTGTATATACAAGTGTAGTATTTGCAAATGCTGAGGAGTTAAATCAATTGTCTCATTTTAAGTGTCCCATTTGCTCTTCACGTGCTTGACATACAGCTAAGGCCTATTCCTTCTTCTTCTCCCCAAACTCAGCAACTAGCATTTCATAGCTCATGATTGTGGAGGGAGTGGGATTCATGATGAATCCAACCACTAATTACCTACCCTTTGATAACCTTCATGCATTCCTATAATCCGTTAGTTTGATATGGGATACAATTGCTTTGTCTGTATAATGGGAGTTCTATAAATATAGCCTCATCTCCTTCACATTTCTTTTGCTGAGCATTTTGGCTAAGTGAGACTAGAGAGCATATATATATATATATCAGTGTTATTGAGATAGCAGCAAGCTTAAATCATTTACAGAGGTATAAATCCTCTTCGTATCTTCATTGTCATTTTCTGTCAAAATTTCTATTCGTGAATTCTTGATTTCAGTTGGAAGTTATGGTTTTGTGAATTGAGAATAATAATTAGTTGTTTAAAGGACTTATATATGTGATTAGAATTACTATATATGCTTCATTGCTCTTCAATTTCATTTTTGGTGTTTCCATTTCTGAGATTTCTGTAAAAACATCAAATATCGTGAAATTGGTTGGTGTTCATGAAATTGGGAATTGATAATTGCTATTGACTATTATATAAGCATATATGTACGTGTTAGTAAGTTAAACAAGTCTAATAGCATTTGGGTATGTTGAAATCGATGAAATGGGAGGTTTTTGGTCGGATTTCGCTGCAGTCTGAACTGCAGAAAACTGCCTCGACGCCGCAGCGCCGCAGCCCGCGCCGCAGCGCCACTCGCGCCGCAGCCCGCGCCGCAGCGCCGCACGCAGCGCCACTCGCGCCGCAGCGCCAGTAGTGAGCTGCTGTGCCGCGCCGCAGCGCCAGCCTCTGTGTTCAGTTTTTCTGCATTCTGCAACAAAACTGTTATGAACTAATTGTTTGATTTTTGTTTAAACAAGCATGAAAGCATGATTAATACTTATATATAAACCTAATGAGGCAATGTGAGCATGTTTTAGTATATTAGCATGCATGGTTAACCAAACGACATATAGTTTGAAAACGAACTTAAAGTTTCATGAACGACGTTAACATATATGAAGCATGTTAATATTCTGACTTTCGAGACATGTTAGTATGACCTAGAAACACATGAAATGCATACTAACTTATGTATATAGGTTCCGTGATATAATATGGACATGTGAACCCAACTAGTGCACCTTTCTAACAAAAATACAAGTTTTGAAGGTTGATATTGACATGTAAAGACCATGTATACATTCTGACTTTTCGAGCATGTTTATAGGGCCTTGAAATACATGAAAAACATGTTAACTTGTGTATATGGGTTTCATAAGGAAGCATGAACATGATAGACCTTATTAATGAACTATACTAACAAAGTATAAGCTTTGAACGTGAACGTTGGTATGTTATGACGAGAATTAGAATTTGACATTTATGAACACATGTGATAGTACTCTTAGACTCATTCATGTGTCATGCATGTATATATACCATGATTAGTTGCCATGATTAAAGTTTAGCATGAACAAAGCATGTTTTCAAGATAATAACAATGCTAGCTACATATATGCAATACGAGTACTCATGAGCATGACTAATACAAGTTATATGAATATCTTATGTGTTTAAAAGCGACCATGTTAGACCATATGAGTTCGTGTCCTTGAATGGCTTTAAGTATTAACTTAAGAACCTATACCATGTACGATTGGATTTGGAAAAGTTATACAAGCATGTAAAGTATCCTTTAAATATGAATACATGCTACGTGATATTATATGATGTTACTTGAACCCGATTTTGACGGTTAACTTAAGGAGATGCCGTAACTTGCTAAAATGAAATATATTTAGTATTGATTGTGGTCTTATGAGATATTAATAATATGCAAGCATGTTTGCTAATTGTTGAGATCTTATATAATATGAGAATGCGTTTAAACTCTAAAGAAGGAACGTTAAGGATAGAAATTATATTCTATATAACTGTGTAGCTAGGTAAAACTTAGCTTATGTGTTGATCGTATATTCAAAGAGAAAATGTGAAGTTAAATTATATGACTAATGAATATCATATATATACGTAACTGTATTACGATAGGAATTCGAAAGTGTTGATTTGCTTTTCGTGGATAAACTACGCTAAAGGCAAGTTCTCTTACTTACACTCTTTTAAAGTGCAAGTATCCTAACCGACGCATTTACTTTATGCAAGGAAATCTATGATTGTGAAGGTTTCCTAACTTATACTCTTTTACTATGCAAGTATCCTATCTTGTGTATTGCGAACTAGTTTCCTATTTAATCGGTTGAATCGAATTAGCATACTTGAACTCTTATTTCATTAAAGCTATTATTCATGTTGAACTTAGTATTGTTCTTGAATATTGTGAAAGTGTCTATGCCATTTGATTCGGCTAGACTTATATTATTGAAAAGCGACCCAAACTAATTGATTGGTGCGGGATCTTGTATTTGACTGAGAAGAACAACCTTCTTTGAAGGGAATATATAATTGTCGGAGAACCGACGTGCACACTTGAGTATGGTTGATTGTTATGCATAACAAGGGTACTTTAGGCTGATCACCTGTTGTACCTGTTTTTGTTGGATTTTCAGTTTATTACTGTCAATTCTAGTAGAAGTTCATAGTCCGTAGTGACTACTCAGTATTCAATTATTTGAAATCTTGAATTGACTTATTATTGAATCATATTGATATTATCCTGTCCTTAGCGACTGATATTGAGAACTATTGATATTCTTGTTATTCTTGAACTATCAAATCTTGTTATACCCTTTCGAGAATTGAGAATCTTATTACTCACCCTTATTGTATATTACTTGCTGGGCAATTTGTGCTCATTCTTGCTTTCCTTAAAACATTTCAGTTAAGGCAGAGCATGGTGAACCTTCGGGCGTTGATAAGGGCAAGGGCAAAGCTACCAACTAGCTTATGTCTGTTATGTTTTAAATATATTCATATTGTATGAAGATGATGTAGTAAGACTGGATTTGATTATGTTTAAGCTTAAGTTAGATTATGTAATAAGTCGTTAACTGATATTATTAGGTAATCTATTAAGTACTGTAGGTTGCGAGACTTGGGGGAATAATTATAATAAATCATTGTAAATTATTCTAAAATAGATTTTTCGCTGTGATCGTATGATATTTAATTATTATTATTGTGATGTATTACCATGAGCACGTGATGAACCGAATTCGAGAGACCAAGTGGCGGTCCTGGAATTTGGGGGCGTCACACTTCCCCCTGGCCAGACCAGGGTTAGGCTGCTGCTGCTGTCCAACACATAAGCATACTACTTAATATACTTTCATGCTAGAGGACTTTTCATAAGCTTATGACCATCTTAAGTTCACTTTACATGTCATGGTCTTAGTTTAGGATCGCCACGGGAATTAAGGCCAACTAGGGTCATATAATTATAATGAGTACTAATTAATCATATGTTTACATAAAGGATCACATAATCTGTACTACGTATGCTTATAAGTGTTCACATCTTGTGTCCATAGCTAGCATCGTTTATTACTTTAAAGCATACCTATACTTATGCTTGGTTTACTACCGTTATATCAAACATATAAGAGTCATTCTTAGAGACATAATGAATGTAAACATGTCATTTTACATTCTAAGAACTTAACTACTCATACTTATGCACTTGGTTCGAAAGCATACCCAATTTTGCTTTGAATCCATTTTAAACTTGAACAACGCAATTTACACATACAAGGCAACTTCAAAGCTCTTATCGTATATAGTCAAGTCATATTAACACTTTTGCATGATCAGCATGTATATCATGTAGTATTCATGCATATTAGCTTTAACATAACAAGCTTTTTCTTAATAATTTCTCTAACACAAGGTCTAACAAGTTTGGTCATGAACAAGGACACTATAAACACTATATCATGCTCCTTTATATTTGGAATCAATTATGTGTATGAATCACTATGTTCAGAACTTGTAGAACAAGTATTACTTCAAAGTTTGTTTTTAGAATACTAAGTTTATCTCAGAAACCATACCCTTTTGTTAATCATGTATGCTAGTACAAGAAAACATGCTTACCTTGCCTCATTTTATTCATATATATGTTACACAAGTAGTATGCTTGTTTAGACCAAACCACAAATATATGCATAACAGAAATCAAGCAGGATGTAGAATCTACAGTAGGCTGCTGGCGCAGCGCAGCTGCCCAGTACAAAATTGGCGCAGCTGCGCCGGCTTCCAGCCAGGGGCAGACTGTTCTAGCCTCGGCAGACTTCCAGCCCAAACACAAAAATTCGTCACAAATTCGATTATAACTATCAGCATTGTATTACCAATATGTTTTAAGCTAATATAACAACTAAACAAGTATGCTACAATCCAATTACAATCCAATTCAACATGATCAAGAATTAAGAATTTCAAGAATAGAAATTTTGACAGAGACAAATGAAGAACAAGAATCATGGAATTATACCTCTGTAATTAGTTAATTGGACTTGCTGCTTAATTTAGAATGCTCACACTGATATATGTATATGCTCTCCCTCTCAACACTTAGCAAAATCTCAACAAAGAAGAATAGAGAAGAAGAGCTCAATTTATAGAACAACAAATACCCAGACAATGCTTTAGTTCTTCAATTTAAACTAACGAATTGTTGTATTCTTTGATGGCTAATGAGAAGTTGGTAGTAGTTGGTGGAATGCATCATGAGAGCCACTCCCCATTAAATCATGCTAGCTAGAATGTGCTGAGTTTGAGGATAAGGGAGTAGGATAGCTTCATGAGTATTCACGTGTGAAGAGATAGTGACTATCATTAAGGGACAAGGCAAAGCAATCTCAGCATTCTAGTAAGTTTGTACTATATCATGTTATAACATATAAGCATAACATATATTATCTACACTTAGGTATTAAATTAGTGTCACAAGGCAATTTCATATAATATAGTAAGTGTAATTTGTACGCATATAATCCATGTACATTTTATCTTACCAATATAGTCTTTTCAGATATTATCACCCTATATTGTCTTCTTTATTATTAAATTCTACAATCAACAAGTGATTACATTATATTCATGATATATCATTTTAATGTATACTTACATACCTATTGCCACATAGGTATTAATCATGTAGCTTATATATTTCAATCAATCTTAATACATGGTCTCTATGTGTAATATATTCACATTACACTATATAACATAGTTTTGTATACTTGCATGGTCACACCTAAGTGTTTCTCTACACTATATATTATAGTCGTATTACATATACTTTATATTTAATTCTTGCACATTTGCACATAGAAATCAATATAATCTCATCATATTAATAACTTACTTATTTATTTTATTATTCATAATGTCAAATAAATAAATTATTCATCTCATTGATTAATTAACGATAATATTAATTAATTCATTCCTCATTGATTATTAATTTTCATAATAATCGATTAACACTTATGTGATTAAATATCACATAAGTGAATATAAATCTTATTATATTTATAACCACATTGCTTATTATTACTATATTTCTTGCAATAATAATAATCACGTATTATTAATCAATCATATTTAATTCCATAACCATTAATTAAATTTTATAATAGCAATTAACAATTAATATAGATTAATCGTTCACTTTAATAATTCATTCGTTAATTAATATAATCATTAATAATTCTCATCACTGTGCCACACAAGGCTATCAACGAGTTTATCGCAAACTCCATAAACTTCTCAACTATTATTATAATTATTCAATTTTATTAATTGAATCAATCCTTCTCACAACACAAAATCATTTATATTCAAATAAATTTTCATTTTCATTAATATATTTATTTAATAATATTAGGAATTTCTCGAGTATTACAGCTGCTCCTGCAGAAACCAACTCAATACGCATTGCACACATAAGAAAGATTATGACAACTACACATGTTAGGAACCGAAAACTAAGTTCAATTCGTTATCCATTCTTATCAATCAAAGCTTTAAGTGATCAAGTAACAACATCTCTTACGTTTAATTGCTATACATATGTCATGAGGTCACTAAGTATCATATATACATGTTCAAGTTACTTTAGTCATGCTTTTCATGTTCTTTGTTTCACTTCTTTGAAACTTGTTCTTAATCATACTCAACTATTGTACAATGCATAAGACTAACTAGTCATTCAGGATAATCATGTCTATAGGCATGTCACACCTAATCATGAAGTCACATTCTAGAATACTTACAACGTAGTTATTGACAAACTAGTTTTCAAGATTTTTTTTGAAAAACTTAATTAAGCCACCAAGCATGCAAGCTACTTCACTTGCTATTCCTCATACTTTCATATATGCATAGCTATAACATATAAGCATGCTCACAAGTTTCAAGCTCAAAGTGTAAATAGTTCATTAAGTTCGCCTTTGAATTCTATGCTATCAAAACTATTTAAGCATATAAGGTAAGTCCACTCATATTATGCTTTCATGCTTTCACGCTTTCTTGTGCATGAATATATATGAAATCAAATCATGATACCAAGTTCGGAATTCAAGTATACATAGCTTATTGTACACATAGCAAGTATAGTCTTTTACTTGAAAACTTATTTCAATTCATACATGGATAGTCTAACAATATAACTATCATATTGTCACATGTCAAGGCATATCAGAACGTAATACATTTGAACATAAGGTTAGAACATGTATTACACCATGTTTATCAAACTAGTTTCCAAATCTTTAAGCTTTCTTCAAAATACTCAAATTAACATGGCTTACTATAACATAGCAATCTTATTCCACATGTTAAGGTGCTTTATATGCATACTCTAACTAGTATAACATGCTCAATACATCAAAAGGGATAACAACATCACAAACTATTTCGTAGAGGGGCGCGACCGCTCCTCAATTGTACTAGGGAGTGGCGCAGCCACGCGACTCCGGTTCCAGACCAGAGAAAGTTCTCTGCTAAAGCAGAGCTCCAGCCAAGCCTCACATTCCCTCATGAAGCAAGCTTACTAACTATCACATTGCACATATAATACATCTATATACATTACTAACTATGCTAGCACCTTATCACACATCAATTTCAAGTATCTCCGTTTAATTCTATGAATTGAATTTCAAGGTGGGTTTAGAGATTATACCTCTTGAGCTCAAATTTGTACAAGACTTGCTCCCTAATCTCAGAATTCTTCCTAAGATATCCTTACTCTCTCTAACACTTAGCAATTAATCTAGCAAAATGAAATGTGAAGGGGAGCTTGCCATTTATATAGAATTGATTGTCCATACAAATGCTTTACACCATGAATGAAACTATTGGAAGGAAGAAAAAATCCATGGACATTAGATAGTTGGTGAGGAGTTGTTATATTCCATCATGAAGCCCACTCCCCATGAATGATAGCTAGAATGGAACTTGGGAGAAGAAGATGGAACGGCTTCTAGCCTTTTTGTATTACACGTAAATGAGAAATGGAGAGTGACTCTCTATTAGGGACAAGCCATTATCAGCATTTGCAAATTGGTATAACACCAATACTAAGGTCTATTATACATATGCACATATACTTAGGTCTAAGTTCACTTAGAAGTATACATGGACTATAATTGAGATAATGATATTACAAAATAGCAAGTTGGGGGTATATTTCTATACACATCATATAATCCACGTACATTTTTATAATACTTTGATACAACTTAATTGGGCATTATTACCCACATTGTTACAACCTCTATTATTATTTTAATTTCATTATTCTTACAATATTGTTTCCATATTGTGTAGTCTCACTAAAGTGTCACATTACACTTTATATAATATGGTTTGAGTCTATATTATATAATGTACACATATATGAATTCTCATAAGTCCACCCATGTGGCTCACTTCCTTTTATAATATAATTTCTATATTACATAGTTATGTCAAATGTCACATTATACTTTATATAGTTACAGTTACTATACAATATGCGATTACGTAACTTTACACTAAACAATTCATTGAACAAATATTAATCCCAATATTAATTAACCATTTATTCGTTAATATGTTATTACTAATAATAACCCTTAATTAATAATATATTATAATTAATCATCCACTCATTAATTCTTTCTTTAATTAACTTAACTCATCATAATTCTCATCATTGTGCCACATCAGGCATTCATCGAGCTTATCATAAACTCCACATTCTTTCTTAATTGTTATAAATTAAATTTGCAACAATTGAGTTAACTCATTTCATATCACATAAATATTTATATTCAAATAAATATTCATTCCCATATATTCATTTAATTATGTATGAAAATTCTCGGGTATTACATCCTCCCCTTATAAAAATTCCGTCCTCGGAATTGCTACAAGGTTACACAAATAGATGGGGATAATCCTTCACATCCCTTCTAACTCCCACGTAGCCTCCTCGACATCGTGGTTACGCCAAAGTACTTTTACAAATGAAATAATTTATTTTTTAGGTTTTCTCTTTCCTATCTAATATCTGGACAAGAATTTCTTTATAAGCTAAGTTCTTCTCCACTTGGATAGGTTCATAGGAAATCACGTGTTTGTAGTCAGCCTTATACGCTCGCAACACTGAAATGTGGAAGACGTTGTGGATGTGTTCCAACTCAAGTGGTAATGCAACTTTGTATGCTACTTCGCCCATTCGCTTCAGTATCTCAAATGGTCCTATGAATCTTGGGCTCAACTATCCTTTCTTACCAAAACGGATCTTTCCTTTCCAAGGAGATACCTTTAAGAATACAAAACTGTCGACTTTAAAGTCCCGGACTTGTCGATGCAAGTCTGCGTACTTTTTCTGGCAATCTGAGCTGCTACTAGTCTGGCTCTTATCACTGTCACCACGTCCGCGGTTTGTTGTACTAACTCTGGTCTGAGTATTCGTCGTTCTCCAACTTCGTCCCAACATAACGGCATTCTGCATTTTCTTTAGTAAAGAGCTTCGTATGGTGGCATGCCGATACTCGCATGGTAACTATTGTTATATGCAAATTCTACTAAGGGCAGGTGGTCGTCCCAATTTCCCTTGAAGTCCATCACGCAAGTCCTAAGCATGTTTTCTAGTGTTTGTATAGTTTGCTCACTCTTTCCGTCTGTCTGAGGATGATAAGCGGTACTTAACCTCAACTGTGTTCCCATTCTCTCTTGCATGCTTTTCCAAAAATTTAATGTGAAGCGCAGATCTCGATCAGAGACAATTGATACCGACACTCCATGTCGTGAATAATCCCCTTTACGTACAGACTCGCTAACTGATTCAAACTATAGTGGAACTTGATTGGTAGAAAATGTGCGGTCCTTGTATGTCGATCCACGATAACCCAAATGGCATCATATCCCTTCTGTGTGACTGAAAGTCCTACCACGAAGTCCATCGTAATGTGCTCCCATTTCCATTTTGGTATTTACAATGGTTGTAGTAAACCACTCGACCGCTGATGCTCTTCTTTAACGCGTTGGCAAGTCAGACATCTACTAACGTACTCTGCGACTTCTCGTTTCAGATTGGGCCACCAAAAATGTTACCTCAAATCTGAGTACATTGTGCCTCCCGGATGAACGAAATACGTCGTATTATGTGCCTCGTACAAAATCTCTTCTCTCAATTCGGTTACCGCTGGCACCCACACTTTCCCTTCAAATCTCAAGATACCGTCTTTATCCTTTCTGAATCTTACTTCTCCATTTTCTGCGATCCTCTTTCTAATTTTCTAGTACTCTTCATCTTTCTCCTGTGATTTCTTCACTCTATCCTACAATGTCGGACGAGCTTCCATTACTAACAACTTTACTTCAGACCTCTCTGGTCCTTTTACCTCTATCTCTAATTTTTCTATCTCTCTTATCAACTCTTCCTGAGTCGTCAAATGAAACAATTTCTCCCTTCCTTTCCTGCTCAGAGCGTCGGCAACACGTTTGCCTTCCCCGGGTGATAAAGAATATCGCAGTCATAGTCTTTGATCAATTCTAACCACCTCCTCTGATGCATATTCAACTCCTTCTGTGTGAAGATATATTTCAGACTCTTGTGGTCCGTGTATATCTCACATTTCTCTCCGTAAATAATGCCTCCAAATCTTCAGCGCAAAAACTACTGCCGCTAACTCTAAGTCGTGAGTAGGGTATCGTTTTTCGTAGTCCTTTAATTGTCGTGATGCATACACAATGACCTTTCTGTGCTGCATAAGCACACAGCCATGTCCCTTGTGCGATGCGTCACTATACACCACAAAATTTCCCGCTATACACCACAAAATTTCCCGCATTATCTGGTAATGACAACACAGGTGCCTCGCTTAATCTCTTCTTCAACTCTTGAAAACTTTCTTCACATTTGTCCGTCCATACAATTTCACCGTCTTCCTCGTCAGATTTGTCAACGGAGTTGCTATCTTAGAAAAATCCTGGATGAATCTTCGATAGTACCCAGCTAACCCTAAGAAACTTCTCACCTCTGTTAGTGTTCTCGGTTGCTCCCAATTACTTACTGCCTCAACCTTTGCAGGGTCTACTGAGATTCCATCTTATCCAACACGTGACCTAAGAATTAACCTTCTCCATCCAAAATTCACACTTAGAAAATTTCGCATACATCCTCCTTTCTTAGCGCTTCCAGAACCATCTTCAGATGTTTGGCTTGCTCTTCCTCGGTCTTTGAGTAGATCAAGATGTCGTTGATGAAAACTACTACGAACTTATCCAAGTATGGCTTGAAGACTCGGTTCATCAAGTCCATGAATGTTGTCGGAGCATTAGTCATCTGAATGACATTACCAAAAACTCGTAATGTCCATAACGGGTTCGAAACGCAGTCTTTGGTATGTCCTCATCCCGTACCTACAATTGGTGATAACCTGTTCGTAGTCTATCTTCGAAAAAAACATTGCTCCTTTCAGTTAGTCAAATAAGTCGTCTATCCTCGGCAACGGATATCTGTTCTTGATCGTTACTCTGTTCAATTCTTGATAATCGATACAAAGCCTCATCGATCCTTCCTTTTTCTTAACGAATAACACTGGTGCTACCCAAGGAGACCACTTGGTCGTATGTAACCCTTATCTAATAACTTTTGTAGTTGTATCATCAATTCCTTCATTTATACTGGCGCCATATGATATGGAGCTTTCGAAATCAATGACGTCCCTGTACTAAGTCTATTACAAATTTAATTTCTCTGTCTGGAGGAAGACCAGCAGATCGTCCGAAAATATGTCTTGGAATTCATTCACTATGGATATATCCTTAATTTCTACTCACTCTTTCGAGTATCTACGATGTACACTAAATAACCTACAAATCCTTTCCTTAATAATTTCTTGGCCTGCATCATCGTAACGCAACAAAATTGCTTAAGCGATGAGCTACCATAAAACACTACCTTAGACTTACTCGGAGTCTGAAGGTTCACACATTTGTTCTGACGGTCAATTATCACTGCATGGTTATACAACCAATCCATTCCCAGTATTACGTCAAATTCTCCCAATCTAATAGGAATCAAGTCTACGCTTAGTCCATGTCCTCTAATGTTTGCGCGATAATTTCGGTAAACGTATTCTATAGGATTACTTCCTTATTTGCAACTTCTATGTTCAAGGGATCTTCTAATCATTCTTGGGGGTATTAAGTCTACTAGTAAATTTTTCAGATATAAAAGAATAGGTGGCACCCGAATCAAATAATACATAAGCATTTATATCATTGATTGTGATTATACCTGACACCACGTCCTTCACAGCCACTGAGTCCTGGACGGTCATGTTAAAAGTTCTGGCAATTGGGCGGTTGGATTGTGCTGGTCCGGCGATCATTAGCTTGTTTCCTCCTTGTTGGCTGCTACCTCCGCCACTTCCCTTCTTTGGGCAGTCCTTAATCCGGTGCTCCGTCGAGCCACATGCAAAGCATCCTTGTATCTTTTTTGATTTCGGGTAGTTGGGTGAAATGTGCCCCTCCTGACCGCAGTTGTAACGAGTGTCTCATCCCTTCCAACACTCGCCCTGATGATTCTTTCCACACTTATTACAGGCTCACTCCTTTTCTTAAATCCTCCACGAAAATTCCCTGATTGATTGTTGTTGTTATTCTCCCACTTCTTTTTCCAAGTTGCTTCCTCTGCTACTGCTTCCTCAGTACGATTCTCCTCCAGTATTCTTTCCTTTCTTCTCCTTGTTGTACAGACTTAAGGCCTCACTGCCACCTTCTGCAATGATCGCCTTCTGCAGCAATGTCGCAAAGGATCAATTTGAAGAACTGATACCTTATTGAACAGCCACGGCTTCAGCCCTTGTTCGAATCGTCTCGCCTTCCTTTCTCATCTCCAACTTGGTGCTCCGCAAATTGCGCTAGTTCATTGAACTTAGCCGCGTACTGCACCACCGTCATATCACCTTGCTTAAGTTCCAAAAATTTCACCTCCATCCTATTCTTCATGCTTTTCGGGAAGTAGTTCTCGAAAAACAACGTCTTAAACCTATCCCATGTTATCGTCCCTTCTCCAGCTCTCTGTTGATTATCCTCTACCAATAGTTCGCTTCGCCTCTCATCATGTACGTAGCAAATATCGTCTTCTGGTCTTCACCATGCGCGTTATAGTGAAAGCCTTCTCGATCTATTTTATCCAAGTTTGCACGATTATCGGGTCAGTAGTACCCTCAAACTCTGGGGGTCCTACGCTTCTAAAGTCTTTAAAGTTTGTCACTGGTACTGCTTGAGGGTTAGGGTGAACGGGTTCATTGTTCCTTCCCCTTAGCGCTTCTCCTAACAAGTCTACTAACTTCTGAATCAGGTCAATTGTTCCCTCTCGTTATTAACTGATTCCTCTGGTGCAGTCAATCTACGTCTTGGTGTCATGATCTGCATCATAAATTTTCATTTTATTATTGCTCAGCTATATTACTTAAGTATTTCTTTTAATACTAAAAGAATAAAATTTATAACACGTTTTCTGAATAAGCTTCATTTATATTCATATGCCAAATCGTTTCATTACATGATTTTCCTAGCATACTGCTATAAATGTTATCACGTATCCCCTACTATCACAAAGACATGGAACACTAACACACTACCCCGCTAACAAAGGACTTACACAAAAAGTTTGGATTGCAACATAGTATATACATCACATAAAGTAAATACTACTAATGCTACGACTAGACGGACTAAGGGAATCTCCCATCATCCCACGCTCCACAGCGCTCTATACTCGATCTGTGCTATATACGCAACCAACTCTCGGCTATTTATATAGAGTCTATCCCTGCTCCGCTGGGTAGTGGTACACACCGTCATCACCCTCTCGAAAGCCAAACAACACATACCCCATCTCGTTCATCTTCCTCTTCTTGCATCTGACCTCATCCTCTAGGTTGTCATCTCTCTCGTTAGCCACTTCCCACTTCTCCTCGAAGTGTATCCTATCCATAACCTCCAACTCTAGCTGAGTACGGAGTTCTTCCTTCTCTGTCTTCTCACTTAACTCTCTCTGTTCTACCTTTTCTAACTTTCCTACCAAGTCTACATTTCTGGATACCGACCTATAGAATAAGGTTCCATCTGGATCCCTGCCTCCCTACGGTAAGCAATCTCTACCTCTAACTTCCTCTGGTGGTCCTCGTCCCTCAGCTTTGGAACTAGATTCTCTCTCTTGGGCTTCAACCTCAACTCCTGGATCTGCTGCTCCACTCTAGAATACGCCTCCTCGTACTTTCCCAGTATATGCTCCTCTAGGTTAGGCTCGTAGGAGTCCTCCATGGACTCCTCCTCTGTATGCTCGTCCTCACAGGCTCGTCCTCCATAGGCTCCTCCTCGGGGCCGAACTCCACCTCAATCTCATCCTCGTCGTCAGACTCGGATGGTGCAACAGCCTGCACTGGCACAGCCTCTAAAGGTGCCCGTATATACATGTATATCTCTGGGCTCCTCCTCGGCCATCTAATAGGTACTCCCATATCTGCATCCTACAATCACAAACACAAGAAAATTAAATAGCAACTCCATTAGAATGTTAAATAAAACATAAGTTCATTGTATAGAATGAAGTTACATTTCTAACATACTAAGTCTCTCAAGGAAAACTCTACATGAGTTTTATCCCCTTCCTAACTTCTAAGTTCTCCTATGTTATAATCAAGGACACTCGCTCCTAAGGTTTATAACTACAGCTCTGATACCAACACTGTGACTCCCCCAAATTTGGACCGCCACTGGGTCTCTCAAATTTGGTTTGTCACGTTCTACAATCTACACCATGAAATAATATTACGACTAAATGTCGCATCCCAAACCGAATAATACACATCACTATTACCGATATATTACATTTAATTAATATAATTTATTCACGTCCCAAGGTCTCGTAACTTAAACATTGATTGCATAGCTTAGAATGACTTAAGCATATATAACCTTAACTAGTACATAAATAGAATAATTTAGTAAGTCCTACATATTATAAGCTACTCAGTAGCCTTTCCCTGCCCTTGTCAGTGCCTGAGGGTCCGCACGCTCTGCCTTAACTGGAATGTTTAGGGAAACAAGAATGAGCAACAGTTGCTCAGCAAGTAATATAAAACAAGGTGAGTAATATGTTCTCGAAATCCAAAGGGTTATAGCAAGGTATGATAGTTCAAGGATAGCAGAAATATCAACAGTTCAATAACAGTCGCAAAGGACATCAAAATATCAATAAGATTCAATATTAATTCACTTCACGATTTCAAGATAACTGAATACTGAGCAGTCACTAAGGACTATGAACTTCTACTAAAATTAACAGAAATATACTGTAATCCAATAAAATAAGTACAATAGGTGATCAGCCTAAAGTACCCTACGGTATACATAGGTTCAATCGTACTAAAGTGCGCATGTCGTGTCCCGACATATATAATTTCCCTTCAAAGAAGATTGTTCTTCTCAGTCAATATAAGACTCCACAACCAATCAATTGATGTCGGATAGCTTTCAAATCATGATATAAGTCTAGCCGAATCGAATGGCATAGACCACTCTTTATAAATCAATACTTGACATTAAAGTTCGAAGAATATAATCGACTTTATCATAACATATGACGCAATAAGTCATGATTTGAATAACTTACTTGCACAACAATAAACTTATACGAATTCAATAAGAATAGAGGTCAAATGCTTGCTTACAATATCCGTTGAATAAAGTAATGGCAGGGTTTAGGATACTTGCCTTAAGCGTAGTTTACTCACGTAAAGCTATTCAACAATTCGAATCCTATTATAATATTTACATGTAATAGGACACTCATTGGCTAAACACATTCGGTACATAAGCTTGATATGAAA